>CACTHL010000846.1:5208150-7812226 GCA_902712375.1 Dioscorea dumetorum
ATGATAAAAACTGAGGATAAAGACAAGGAAGCGGATGAATCAAAATATATTCCACCAAAGCTTTACATGCCACCTTTTCCTTTCCCTTAAAGATTGGCTAAGGAACCACCTTAGTTCATGAAACTGCTAGATAGGGGAATTAAATTGGAAACATCTATGTCCAAATATATATAAATGTGGGTATAAGCAAGCATAGCTTGGTGATTAAGGTGCTAGCGTTGCAACTCATTGATCATGGTTCCAATTCCCACACTTGGCATTTTTTTTCTTGTCAAAAGACTACTATGATTCGCTGAATTGTTGGGTTAAGGCCCCAACCTACTAGACAATATAGCTAGTCTACAATGTAATAAACCACCAAAGTCCGTCGAACTACTAGGTTATGACTAATTTTCTAGGTAGTGGCAATTTTATTCTATCATTTACTCTCATTTTTCACAATTATTATCATTTTCTTCTTCTTCTCCTTTTATTTTAATAGTGGCTTCATTTTCTTCCATTATCTCCTCATTATATATCATCAAGATGATGTTTTTGTTTGGCTTTCTCTTGATTTTTCAAGGCATGGGGTAGATGTGATTAATTAAGAAGGAGAACAATAACAACTATGATGTGATAAAGAAGGCGAAGAACAATAACGACAAGAAAAAAAGTGAATAATATAAAAGAGAAATCAAAGATGAAGAAGAAGATGAAAAGTTTCATGGCTAAAAATTGAATGTGTTTGACTATTTTATAATAGGAAAGGGCATGGGTAGTAGTGTCATTTTCTATTGCATTTATTAGCTGTTGCCTCTCTTTGGAAATATTTTAAGAAGGGTCCTTAAGGTCACCTGCAAAGTTGCACAGACTTCATGGTCGACAGTAAAATTGCGAGGACTTCATAATTCTTTTCCCATATAACAACAAAATCTTAATTCGAAATTATAAAAATATATGTGTAATTTAAGTTTCCAATAACTTATTGATGACTATTTATAAGAAGGTATGGAGTGATATGAGATGCCATACTGTTTTATTTATATCAAATTTCAGAGGATGGAGATTATTAAAAGTGTTCCTATTGTATTATATCTCATGAAATGCTACTCTTTTCACACTATAATAAATATATATTTATTTTTATTAGTTCTTTTTTATGTTTAATATTTTTAAATTAACATAATTGTTCATATATGAAACACATCACACATGTCACTACAAGTTTATACATTTTCTACTGGAGGGTTAAAAAACTATTCAACCAAACAAATAGTATTTAAAACAATTTCCTTATGTTTTTTAAATTTTACAAAAATAAATAAGATTATATTCACTCAATTATAGTACTTTTACAATTGTTCTACATGGAACAATGTAATTCTATGGCTAATATAATTAGGTTTAGCACATTGATTTCGGCTTTTGATTCGTCCATCAATGTGGCCACTAGTCCACGTCGACCAACCTCCTTGAACATTACTAGCTAATCTATTCTTCCTCATGGCTGCCCATCTCCGCTTCACCTCTACTCAAACATCACACTATCTTTGGACTAGTGGCACCAGCTTAATGGTCGTGTTCAATTACTAAAATTGCAAACTAAACTTGTGAGTTGTCATTATTTTTTAACAAATTATGTGAAGCACACCGATCATTCAAGTCATATAAAAATATCATTCACACGAGAACTATGTTGTCGAGTACTAATTACTTGCAATTAGAGGTTATTTACAAGAATTGATGGTTCAATGAAGAAATTAAAGTGAACGAGTCTAATAAAAACTATTAAATTATTGCTAATGGCAAGGAAAAAAACTTATGAGTTCAAGGGCTTTAAAAATAATGATAAACAAAGATCACGTAATGACTTCTTCCCTTTTATGCTTGATCGTTTGAAGATAAATTATTCTATGGTATGCGCTATTTTTTTTTTAGAATATAGCAAGGTATCCAACTTCGAACAACTTTTACTTTCATTGTAATGGAATCTAGTTAGATCCTTTAAGTTTTGTGATAATCATTAATCCTCAAAAAATCCTAATTTATTTCTTCATGCTTAATCCTAGAGTTTCTAACGCAAGAGTTCACCTTTCAGTTTTTCTTTTGATGTCTAAGATCATGTAAATATGGGATTCATCACATTCACAAACATTAAGTATCAAAGGATTAAATTAAACAAAATTTAAACATTAAAATAGAGAGAAAAGGAAAGTCAATAGAGAACTTTTGTTAATTAAGGGGTTAATCCCCAACCCTAGAAGAATAAATTTACTTACTCTATTTGTAACCCATAATATTAAAAATAAGTATTGGACAAATAAGCAGAAAATAAAGAAGAAGATGAAACTCTAAGTCTTTCACAAAAGACTTGTTGGCTTGCTTATCAATAGATGAAAGCCCTTGTTTGATCTTTGATCTATCTCTTTCTGATCTTTTTTCTTTTTTAACCTTTAGAAGTCTTGGTGAAGATCGTCTTTTTTTGCTTTTGCCAATGTCGCCTACTCATCCCTGAAAAGAATCTTTGGTTGACTTTATATAGAGAAGGATTACATTAGAGTTAAGATCGCGGCAAAGATCTACGACCATGTTGACTAACACTGATGGATCATGCTTCTAGGGTTTGAGTCGTTTGAATTTCTATGCCAAGATCCATGGGTGTGATAGCTTTCATGGATCATCCATGTTCTTGCTAGATCTTGTCTGTTTGCTTTCATTGCCCAGTATCTTTACTTTACTAGTTTGTTCCTCCTTGAATAAAGGCTGAACTCCACTTATCTTCATAGAAACAATTGAAGCATAGCAACTTAAACTAGAAGGATAAAAATCAATAAAAGATATGGGGAAAGATGCATAATCAACCAAGAAATACAACCTAAATTTATTAAAATATATTATAAATTATATATTCATCATTACATTGCTTTAAATGTGCATTTTAGTTATCTTTAATATATCTAAGCTAGTTGCATGTTAAATATGTAAGAGCTGGCTAGTACATTAAATGCTATCCTTATGAGTTATTGTTCTCATTTGCACTTTCAAAGCACTAATTAAATAGTGTGTTATATATGTTTAAATCAATGATTTTATCTTAATAATTTTGTGTTTCATTGTTATAAAAAATGAAAACAAATCGAATTGGGTTAGGAGGTGGGATATTCTGAAATTTTTATTGTCACACATAAGAAAAGGGTGGAAAGGG
Organism: Dioscorea dumetorum; assembly: GCA_902712375.1. Classification (NCBI taxonomy): domain Eukaryota; kingdom Viridiplantae; phylum Streptophyta; class Magnoliopsida; order Dioscoreales; family Dioscoreaceae; genus Dioscorea; species Dioscorea dumetorum. The sequence goes on from CACTHL010000846.1 coordinate 5,211,335, forward strand.
TGAGTTTGTGAATAAGTCTAGAGTCAGCACATGAATTTGAGTCATTTATACTTTTTTTACTACAATTTAGTAAGTTTTTTTTTTTTTACTCATGACAAATCTTATCAGAAATATTAGTTTAATATTATTTTTTGGATAGAATATTAGTTTTGTTGATATAATACCTACATAACAAGAAGAAATTACTATTTTTTTTAGTGCATTCTTGAAATTTGTATAAAATCAGCAAAGTTAATCAACTCCTTTTCTTTTGTTATTCATTTTATATTCTCTTAATTGTAATGGATAACCTCTACTTTTAAAAGTATTACAAGAAAACTATGATGCTACATTGGTTGAGAAGTATCACAACAAGACATCCTTTCCCACTTAAGTTTCGATGGTCAGTCTTGGTCCGATACATTTAGTGGATTGGAAACTACTCACACAGGTGTTTGTGGGTTTAGGAGCATTGTAAACTAAACACAATTGTTTAGCACAGTATTTGTTGGTCCTTCTATATTTAATTTAGCTTGTGAGCCTTTCAATTGTTAGTCCTATTAAATAAATAAAGCTATGTTGCAAAGCCATCTTGTAGAGACGTTGAAAACATAGAAAGTACAGGTGGTATTCAACAAGATCAAGTAGTCCTACACAATAAGTTTAACTTTGGAGTTGGTAAAACATGAACACTCCTCACTATTTTCTCAAATAAGCCAACAAGGAACTAATTTGAAGATATGCCACTCTAGGTGGTTTTAAACCCAATGGATGAGAGGAGACTATGCATGAGAGGATAATAATAGTAACTTTCACTATCTTTATATTTCTATATGCCCCCAGTTTATTAATTTTATTAATTTTATTTTCTTTATTAGAGTACTTTTAGAGTTGTCTTATTTAACTTTGTTAGTTGAGAAATTACAACTTGATAAGTTATAAAATTCCATGATGGTTTGTTGAGTTTTATTATGAATTTAAAACTTTAATATGATTCTACTATATTATGATGATTTAGTGACTTGTGGACTACTGTTGTGCTATGCCAAACACATGTTTAATGTTTAAATTTGCATCACTATCTATTATCCACATTCAAGGGATACTTCAACCTGTTGCAAGACATGAAACCATCAGTATCTTATTTAATAAAAAAGATTAGAAATTACATCAACCTGATGTGAAGGCAACAATCTTGATGGGGTTTCTAAATAAGACAGTTTATGTGGAATAACTTCAAGTGTTTATGATCCAAGGTCTATAATATATAGGAGTTTACTAAAGCTTTTTTATGGGCTAAAAAATGCATCTATAGTATGGTATACCCAGGTTGATACATATTTCATCAAAAGAAGGTTTCACAAAAGCAAGTGTGAAACTATCTTGTATACTAAAAGATTAGATAAACCAAGTATTTTTATTGTTTCTTCATATATTGATGATCAAGTGGCTTACAAGAAAATGAGTGATGTAACTTTTTAGTTAGCTAGTAAGTACACTAGTAAAGGCAAGTAATATAGAAATGAGAAGGTTGTTGAATCCCAAGAGGACTATCATATTTTTAAGTATTAAATAAAACTACTTGAATTATTATTTGAGAGAATAATTCAATATGTTGTAAAAAGAAACAAATAAAATTTATGAAATACAAAGGAAAAAAATAAAATAGAATGTATGAAGGCTTTTAAAGAAATTCTCCTATATGATATGAATGTTAGGGTCTGAATTCCTTTTGTGCTATAAGAATGTTTGATTTTCAAATGAAGTCAAGAGTTTGTATGATTCCCTTCAAGCAATCCAGTGGTTCTTTGGCGACCAGCAAATGAAGGGTGGGAGCCCTTACGTTTTCAATCAAGGGTGGACACCTTTTTACAAGCTAAAGATTCATCTTAGACTTATTTCTAGACCTCCTACAGCTAAGAAACTCCCATATTTAGGTATCTCTTTTTACTATGTCTAATGCACTCCAATAACTAGAGAATCAATTTTGAGATTTCAAGCTAAGCTTGACCTTTAGACTGTCTTTCTGGGGTTTATCATTATCCATACAACTCCCTTCATCAAGTTATCAAATCTAATCCCATTTAGCCCTTCTCCAAGTGTAACAACTTTTATAACCAAGCAACTACAATATCCAATCTACTCCTTAGTAAACTCTTTAAAAGATATGCAATTGAAGAGGAATCATTCCAAACCTAAACCCTCATATTCAATAATGAAGACTAAAATAGTTAAAAATGATGGTTGATGAATCTTTCAGTTTAGTACAATTATAATACTAAAAATCCAAAACCAAGTAACTCTCATATCCGAGCAACTTCCGCATTATATTCCTAATTGAATCTTTCTATAAATCCCAGCATTCTCATATTTGAGCAATCTGGAAAGACATGGAGAATTATATGCAAATTTCTAGAATTAATTGCAAATTGAATTTAAAATTCAAGATTGAAACCATAGATCCATAATCAATCATGGTCTACCAAGCCCACACACCATTTGATGATCAGTTCCTCAAAATAAGAATCCATGCATCATGTCACAAACCGGCCCATTGGGCCAACATCATCCCTTATTGGGCCATGAAGGGTTACTTCCCACACTTAGCCATGTTCTTATCTTGTATATATGTAACATGAAGATGTGAGAACGATGTAGAGTCTTCTAGAGTCTTCCCAAAGCCTCTAGGACTTTGGGGAAGACTAGAGGAGGTTGTAGAAGGCCCTAGAAGGCCAATTGTAGCCATTGGATCAAAGTGATCCTAGCCCTTCATTTCATGGGGAGGGCACTATAGATACCTCCTAAGGGGAAGCCCAAACCATCCAAGCAAGCTTGTAAGCATTCAAAGATCATAAATAGCTTCCAAGTTCTCATTCAAGTAAATCCCTCTCTTCTTTGAGTTTTTCATTAAGCTAACAAGTCTCTTAGGGCCGAATTAGGCAAGAAGACAACAAGGGAGAAGAAGGCTGAACTTGCAAGCCAAGGGGGAGTGAGCAAGTGCCGCACGGAGTGAAGGAAAAGCCTACGTCCGTGACAATCATCATTGGTTAATGAGAGAAATTTTAATCATAAATTGAAAGATCAAATCATACTCTAAAATCATATAAAATCAATTGTCAGAAGTGGGTCAATAAATTCACCTATTAAGAATAACACCAACATAACCAATATTACTAGCATAGCAACAAGATAATATACTAAAAGACCATAATAAAGGAGACACAATATTTGTGAAAAAACCTCTATGGCAGAGAAAACCTCACAATCCGTGGCCCTATATTACATGAAGAAGAGAGTGTATGCATGTGTATATAACTAGAAAGATTATCAATTTTATGATGCTACTACAAGAGGGAGAACCCTCTATTTATAACCTATTTGGTACATTAATCTTGAACACCATACATCTAACATTCAAATTTGCCCTTTATCTTCTATGGAATATTATTTGTCAAGATTGTAGTATTTCTAGAATATTTTGCCTTCTAGCACAAAATATAGAATCTTTTAGATATTCCAATTCAGCAAATATTTCTTGGTCGAATTTTGTGCTCACACCTAACAATCTCCAATTTGAAATAAAACTCTGCGTTAGTGTCCCAAATGTATCGTCTCTCTTCGCTTCACATCACTAACGCACAGTGTCACACTGTTGCCCCATAGCCTATATCTCTCTTTAAGATATATCTCCTTGCAATTTTCATTGACTAGTGGTCACTCCCACTTAACTACTATTTGAGCCCGTGCATAATCTCAGTTTCTCAACAGAAGCAACCTTCTTGAGCGTGTTTGTGGGATTCTCCATTTCTACAATCTTTCTCAATAACAAGGTGCCATCATTCTCACTAACATTATCTAGCCTCAAGTACTTAAGCTTTAGACTGATCTCATTTTCGGCCTCTACTTTCCACATTGTAAACACTTAAAACATGTTAGATTTCTGCTTGAGAAAATAAACCCATACCTTGCAAGTGGAATCATCAAGAAAAGTGACATAGGATTGTGAGATAGCATGAGATTGGATTAGTTCCTACCCCGCACGATAGCGTGTACCAATTCTAACTTTCTCTCTTTGAGCCACCATGAAACTAACTCATTTTTGCTTGCCATGCACACAATCTTTACAAAATCCAATCTTTTGTCATTTATGTGACCAAGTTTCTTGTGCCGCAAGTTCGGGTTGCCTAGACCCCTATTAAGACTACCAAATCTCCGTTGTCATTGGTTAAATAGAGTGACTATGTACGTTTCACTTCTATTTTCCTTTTAACAATTTCCAAAGAACCTTCCCCAAATATAATTATATATCCTTCATTATTCTACTAACCCACTGAAATTAAATTCTTTTCAACCCAGGAATATAACGAACACCTTACAACATACACTTACAACCATTATCAGATTTAATGCGAACATCACTTTTGCCCATTAGGTTTAAATGTCAACTATCTACCAAGTATACCTTCACAGTCTCCCCGGCATAAAACTTTTTATCGATTCTTTATAAGAAGTACAGTGAAAAGAAACACTTGAATCAAGTACCAATGATTCAATTGGTTTGTTACCATAAAGAAGCAGAGCATCATCTAAGCCATCATTGTTGCCTAATTAACTGAACTAGATTCCTCCTTTCCTCTTAGTAGCCTTTTTTTGTCACAATTCCAATACTCTAACTTGCTTTTGGATCTAAAATTGCTCTTTCCTTTTGACTTCAACCTTGCCAAATTGTCATCGTCTCTTTGGCTCATAACCCCTATCAACATTTAGGGCAGCTCCAAATGTTTTTCTTTACTCCTTTCTATGAATCTCCTTTCTGATGATGCAAGTGCAAATGTTGTTTAGAGACACCTCCTCTTGCCTATTTATCATCTTAATAGTTTTGAACCAACTACTAGGAAGAGATCCTAATGGGGCCATGGCCTTCAATTCTCATCTTACACTAAGTCAATTGAATTTAATTGATTAATAATATCAATAAATTCACCAATATGTTTGACCATGTATGAAACTTTAGCCATTCTAAAGTTGAATAAATTTTACAAGAGGTGGAGCCGGTTAGAAGTTAAGGGCATTCAATATAGACTTGCCAATCTATAATGGCAGCCCACGTCGTAGTCTCCTCCATGACATGACTCTCTACTCTGATAGATAAAAGTGAGTCATATGATATTAAGTACCTTGCAATCTTTTTTTTTCTCGCACTGAAGTGATTACGCTTCACTACTCTTTTTCAACTAGCATGTCTTTGAGCGCCTTGGCATATAGCATATCAGTTACTTGCATCTTCTAATAGCCAAAATTACAATTATTAAAGATCCTCATGTCCACCTCAACATCATTTTCCATGGTTGTGCCATACTGGGTTAGTTAGTTGAGCCTTTTACTCACAGCACAGGCAAAACCACTCCCTACCGAACCTTCAGCCTTGATACCAATTGTTAAGAATAACACTTGCACACCCACTATAAACAGTATAATAACAAGATGACATTGCAAGGAACTCTAATAAAGGAGACATAATATTTGTGGGATGACCTAGCAAGGGGAGAAAAAGACACAGCTAGTTAGCCTGTATTGTATAACAAGAAGAGTTCATTCGTATGATAAAAGAAAGATTGTGAATTTTGTGATGGCACAAGGGGAAGAGCCTATCTATTTGCAGTCTAATTGGTACATTAATCTTAAACACTATGCATTAAACGCCTACGATTTGCACTGGATTTTCTAAAATATTCTTGGTTAAGATTTAAATATTTCTGGAATATTTTGCCTTTTAGACTAAGGAAGACCCTAATATTTCTAGTATATTCAGTATTTTAAATCAAGGAAAATCTTTTAATTACAACAAATCCTTCAAGTATTTCTTGCCTAGCATTACTTTCACATCTAATAGCACCATCACAAATTCATTCAAAATAAAGTTAAAATTTACAAGCTCACAAATGATCTATTCAACAAAAAATTTAAAAAGAATTTAGCACAAAGAATTCAAACCCCTAACAAAATCTAATTGCTCAAACATTGGATTAAATTCAAAGAATACATCATGTCAAAAAACATATCCATGATAAAACTATGAAAATAAGCTTTTTAAATGGATATCTACAAGAAGAGATCCATGTAGTGCAACTACATGCTTTGTCATTCATTAAAGATAAAGAAGATGAAGTTCGAAAGCATTATGAGTGTTGAAGCAAACAATACCATGAGTCATGGTGCAACAAAATTAATAGATCTTTACAGCGTAAGCATTTAGGATGAGCATGAGTATACCAACTATCGACATCAAGACTCGAGGTAAGTTTAGTACTCTTATTTTATCTCTATATATAGATGATCTTATATATATATATAATGAGAAAATGGTTCAATAATTTAAAGAGGCTTTGATGAAGACATTCGAGATGATATACTTAGGCTTGATGCATTATTTTCTCAGGATTGAGATCAACCGAAAAGAAAAGGAATTATTATCTCACAGAAGAAATATGTTGAGAATTTCTTGAAAAATTTAACATTAATAATTGTAAGACAATTGCAACACCACTCTGACAAATAGAAATTACTACAAAAAGATGGAGCCAAAAATGTAAATCACTCTCTCCATTGAAGTCTAATTGGAAGGCTTCTATGGCTCACTACCACATGACCATATATTTTGTATGCAACTAGTATATATGCAAAGTCCAAGCTAGGTTCATTTTATAGCTATTAAAAGAATTTTTCTGTATTTGAGTGGAACAACAGATTAATTATATCATTTCACATCAGCCAAGTAGAAGTGTAAAATTACTTGGAAACATAAACAGTGATTACATAAGCTCAACTAATGATAGGAAACGTACAGTGGCTATACTTCTGCTTTAGATAGTGGAATTGCTCATGGGTATTAAAGAAGCAAGATTCAATGGCACAATCTACCACAAAAGCTTGGTATGTCACTGTTATCACAATGCAAGTAATATTCTACCAACTCCAATATTATGCCACAATAATTCTGCAATAGCTATATAAAAAAAATCAAATTATTCAAGAAAGAACTAGCATATTGCTACTAATTATCACTTCATATAAGAATATCATATGACGTTGGAGAAATACAAACTAAACCAACTCTAAGATTTTGCCACAATAAATCTGCAATAGTATCTCAAAAAATCCAGTCTTTCCTAGAAGATCCAAGCATATTTTTACTGAATATCACTTTATATAAAAAATTGCAAAATGAAACAAAATTTGAGGTAAGATACATTGAGACGGAGGAACAAGTAATAGATATATTCACAAAGGCATTACCACATGCCAAGTTCATGATAGTTTGAGCATAATTAGAGAATCAAAAATTGATTGACTGAGATTGCTATGCAATACGAAGCAACTCGCACGCAAGCGTACACCTGATTATTGAAATACTCACACAAAACGAGGTCGAATCCATAGGGACTTAGTATATACATACTCCCCCCATTTTCCACTATCTAGCTAGTAATAACAATTGATTTTGCAAAAGATGAAAATAGAGAAGAAAACAGGATTAATACTGTTAATAAGAAAAAGTGAGAATCTATAGAAATGAGTAGTGCCAGGATTAACTTTGTTTGGAACTTAAAATTGATATATGATTGCAAATTAATATAGGTTAAACAAGATGAATCATAACGGAGAGAAACAGGAGTGTATTAGGTGCTTTCTCGAGATGCCATAATGCTATACAATAGAAACTAAGATTCTCATATCAAGAAATGGTAATAGAATACCGAATACTAGCCGAAAGGTATGCATCTCCTCTACTATCTCTAGCGGGAGTTCATCAATACCTATTTATTCATGGGTGTTCTAATCATATGGATCTCTCAACACTGAAGTGATAACAAAATAGTAAAATCTCTCTCGACACATCAAACTAATCAATAGAATATGAATGAATATGAAAACACAAGGCAACCTATATTAAAAAAATAATCAAAACATGTACAGTATTCTCAACTACATTAATTTGGGCATCCAAGAAAGTTGGTCTTCCATGAGGCCTATGTTCATCAAAACAGAGTTCATCTCTATCCTAGAAAACATAAACATCAATTGGAAGCCACCGTCTATGGCTATGATGATCTTGGAGCAAGTGTGAGCCACTATTGTTGTCGGTGAATAGATCCCTCACGATTCCCTCGAGCTCTCCTCTCCCTTCAATCACCTCCAGAGATGTTCTCCCTTCTCCAACAAACCCTAGAATCCTGTCCTCCCAATCAGAATTCCAAACTTCCTTCTATTTCTTCAAACATGCTATTTATACTTGGAAAGAACGAACCGGTACATGGGAAAGTACACGGGTGTGTACATGCCCTTGTAACTCTCAGGAAAACCTAAACAATAAAATCTGAGAGATACAAGACCAAGTACACGACCGCGTAGTTTTTTTTCTGCCCGTGTAAATCTCAAGTTATTCTCTTGGCTCCTACATGCGGTTTACAAAGTCGTGTAATCTTCCTTAGAACGTGTAGCTATCTCGGACACACTCCACTGTTCTTCAAATATATATGGGTGTGTACCTCAATTACACGGCCATGTTTCTCCAGGTTGGGAGATAGAAAACAAGGGCTACACTGATGAAAAGTGATGTACATTTTCCTCTGAAATTCTCCTGAAAACTATACGGGCAAGTATACGGGCATGTACTTTACATGTGTAACTCGTTATCTTGTATTTTTGCGCTGATTTGCTTTCGATTTCATTTGTCCAGCCATTATTGTGCTTCTCTTCACCTGTTAAGTACAATGGAGCAATTTAAGTACAAAATATCACCACAATACATAATTTAGAGTTCAATAAGTGCTACAAATGATCGGTAAAATATGGATAAAATAGCACTTATCAAATAAGCCCCCACTTAAGCTTTTACTTGTCCTCAAGCAAAAAAATGATATGAAAAATAAATGCTCAATCTCAAGCTTTAAAGAGTATTAACATTCTCAAGAATATCGGAAACAAGACAACAAGAAGAATTCAACATTATCATTTACCATAAGTGTAAGTATGCCCTATCTAAAGTGTTCCTTACCAATTGATAAACCCTCTTATGGCATAAAGGATGGATTATTTAAAAACATAACAATTTCGCACTTGAGGTAGTTTTCTACCACTTATTCAAAACAAATAATAAAAAAAACAACAAAATGGTAGCTTTCACACATTCTTAGAAGGTAGCTCTTTCCTCTCATTAGGACATATAAGTATCCGACTTTTCGAGATTAGCTTTATATCTCAAAGGCGGTAACTCTTTCCGATTTTGTCTTTCTTTTTCTTTTCTTTTCCTCTTTTTCCTGTTTTTTTCAAATAAGAAAACGTAAAGAAATAACAAAAAGAAAATTTCACTATCCTCTCCAAGTTTTCAAAAGGTCTATCAAGAAGAATCAGGTGCACAAAGTTTAGTACTAACTCAAAGATACGGCAATTTAACAACTAAGCATTTAACAAGTTAAATACTACAAGTTGTAAAATTTCTACCCAAAAGAATGTACAAATAACATCGAAGCTATCATACGATCAAGCACTTAAATGACAATTATCGTGTAATTCACCGACTACAGCCACACATCCACAATTCCCCCAGCCGCCTCGGTTGTAAGATATACATTGTCCTCAATACATCTAAGCAAAGCTAGGACATGCAACGATATTCATTAATGTAGAAGGAAAAGTGTAAAAGAAACTAGTACTTCCCTGGGGAAATTTGGTGAGCCTTGTCTATACATCCGTAGTGTTGCTCCTATTCCTAAGCACAACAATTTGGGAGTTGAAGTGGAGGAGAATGAGGGAGTATGAGTGAGTGGTTCACGCACTCTTGTGTATAACAGAGGGTTTACTATGATGGATATGAAAAATAAAAATAACAACAATAAGGAAAACATGAAAACTAAACTAAAAAAAATAAGTACAAAAGTGGCAAAGATGAACCCTTGGTAAATACAAAATGAAAAGTACAAAATCAATAAAAAGATAGAATGAATCAAAATGCGTCTCCTGAGGCAACATCTGCTGGCGGGATAAAGGGTGGTGGGCTTGCCTGGCTGGAGGAGCTCCCGTGCTCGGACTCTGCCTCCTTTGAGTTGTCATCCTCCTCCTTCTCTTCCCCTGCTGTCGGTGCAGGCTCAACTATGAAAAGTGGGGGGAAAGGTGGGAGCATCACCCCCAAATGGGTGGCCAGCAGAGTCACATACTCTGCTACCCAACGCTTGAATGGTGTAGGGGTGGTGCGCTCGGAGCTGTGGCGGATGTTGACATCGCTGTTGGAGGTGGTGGAGATGCTCATTCTAGAGCTGGGGTTGAAGGATCCTTGAGCTGCTGTTCGGCTCCGATCAAGATGTATCGGTGGCCCCTAGGGTTCTACTGGTAGAGAACATCACCACTCAAAAGGTCTCCAACCTAAGAGGGATGGTCCCTCTAACGAACCACATCGACTTTACTCATCGCAGCTTGCCCATCCCATCCACTAGCCTCGTGATATACAAGCCAATGTAGAAGACTCTGACACAGGCATCAGAGACCTTATGGGCAATCGACTATGCCACCGCATACCCTATGTGCATAGGTACATGCTCGGTAGTCGCACACAGATAGGTAAAATCTGTAGTGCATACAACGCCAGTGGAGTCGCCACGCCTTGTCAGTGTCCTACATAGTATGGTGTGAATGTACCTCAAGGCTAGCGATCTCAGAGTCGACGCCTTCGACCGCATCAGGTGGTAGTAGGGGTTGGAGCTGATGCGTCTCCACCTCGTTTCATGCCGGGTCCCCAACGGTAAGTTGATCTGCAGTGCCTCATACGCAGGATTTCATACGAACTCGTGGTCATATAGTTCTATGTGAAGGGAGAAGTCTATATAGGACATCTAGACCATTCTCCCCTAGAGCTGGAACTCGATCATATCTAGCCTCTTCCACTCCACGAGCACCTTCATGATGGAGAAGATGGACAGCAACTCTAGCGTCAGCTTCGCATAGGTTGGCTCCTCGATCTCAAAGAGCCCGCGCCACGGGCCATCCCCTAGTAGCTCGTGCACACCCGATGTTAGCCCTATTGACTAGAGTGCAGATCAGTTGATAGTTCGTGGTTTCCCAAACTTTAGCTAGCGGACTTAATCGTATCAGGCTTGGTGAGCCTATACTTAAAAGTGTAAGAAGGCTGGCTGCGACTGCTGGGGCCTCAAGGGTGGACCCGTGGCCACAAGGTGGAAGTGGTAAAAGTCTCTGGCCTCTGCGACTTCGGCCTGTGAGCAATGCTCTTCTTGTTTACCATCCTTGCACAAGAAGAACAAGTGCATATTAGGGTTAAAACACACAAATATGTGAAACAGTGAACTACACGGCTGTGTATCTATGTCTGGGGCAATGTATCTCAGTGCCCGTTACTCAAAAAATCTAGACAAAGATTTAAGTGGGCAAGTATACGGGCATGTAGATCAAATGGTACCCATGTACTTGTGGTGTGCAAGTAAGGTCTCCAATATGTGAATTACACGGGCAAGAATACGCTCATGTATCTCCAGGTTGGGTCGTGTACATCTCGGAAACTCTCGTCTCTATTTGTGCAACAAAGAGGTACACGGGTGCATACACGCCGTGTACCTCTCCTGTCTTTGGCCGTGTACGTCAAGAACACAAGAGGAAAAAGGCCGTGCAACCCTAACCTTTAGCTTCAACCTAAGCGATTTCTAGGTCAAAGTTCTAGATCTAGGTCCCAATCCATTCTAGATGACTGATGCAATGCAATTGTAGCAAAAATGGGACAAAACAAGCTAGAAAAGGTTTGGTGAAGAAAAGGTTAGGGAGGAAAGACGGCGATGACCCAAATCCACTCTAATTGCTGGAAAACGCACCCGCGAGGTCTAGAGGATGATCGGGGAGTGCTAGTAGAGGAAGAAGGAGAAGAGTTTGCGCAAGTGGAGTAAGGATCATGAGTGAAATGAGGAAAAAAATGAACAGTCGCGCTTAACTCCGCCAGGTACACATGCAAGTACACGGCTATATACTTTTGTTCAATGCTAGTGTATCGCATACCAATCTATCTTCCAAGGTTACATGGTTGTTGATAAGTTCTTGTATACATATATTTTATAACATCATTTTGTATGCATCGAGCATCACTTTTATCAGGTCGTATCACTAATAAGGTGTATTTTGTGTTCTTTTGTGCAAACAGGGCTTTGGAGGTGTGAAATACAAGAAAGGGAGCAAAGATAGGTAGTGATGGCACATATCAAGACCAAAAATAGAAGCTGTGCTCACATACATGGAGGTGTTCCCAACTTTCAGAGGAGTTGAAGTCATCACATGAACCGCAAGGGCATGAAGGCAGTAGTACCTCCATGTCCTAGCTTCCGCGTGCAAATAGGAGAAGGTTTTAAAGATTTCAAATGACAAAAGGCCACACACCCTACCACACGGGCGTGTGCCAGACCGTGTGGACTCGAAGAAGGATTTTGGGGGAAAATCACTGCAACATTTACTGTAGCATAGCATTGGCGTTGTTTTTATTGTAGCATTACTGTAGCAAAATACTGTTCACGCCCGTGTGGAATTTTCACACGGGCGTGTGAGTGCCCGTGTGAAGCCCCGATTTCAGTTTATAAAAGCCGCCTTGTTCTATTTTTTAGGGATCTTTTCGTCTACTTTCAAGTGGTAAGGCGGCTAGGGCTTTGAGAGAATTCTTTATAGCTTTGGCAAGACTTCCTCACCAACTTAGATTGATTCATCCTTTGTCATAGCATCAAGGAAGCCATCGGTGATCTAGCTTCGGAGTGGAATCAATCTAAACGTGGATGCTACCCATCAAGACCATCGTCACGGATATAGAGGGTTATTTTCAATGGCTTGTGAACTTGTTTATCATTGTTTTATTTGTTTTGTGACTTGCTCCATTGAGAGATAAACCCCTAGTGGGTATTCGGACATGTAAACCCTAGGATTCTTATTTTTTATTAGATTTACATTGTGTTTCTATTCGAGTTTAATACATTGAGTTTTGCTCTTGAGTTCTTAATGCTTGCAATTGCTTTTGATTTCATTATTAATTGCCTTGCATGTTTTATTCAATTTAGTGAAGAGAAAGATCACCATTAGGCTTAGAATCACCAAGAGTGAAGAGGGTTGAGAGGGTGAGAATTGAGATAGTGGAGTGTCCCCCTTCCCTTCTGATAGATATTTCCTATCTCCATATTCCCTACGTTTTAAGTAACCATATGTGGTGTGAGGCGCGGAGGGAATTCTCTGCTGGGACCTCGCAGGGAGTTAGGGATCCTTTACCTGGAGGCAGGGTTGGATCTGCTTTTAGAAATTGGTCATATCTTTGGGATCCCTAGAGTGCTAAGCAATAATATGTGGTGTGAGGCGTTGAGAGAATTCTTCGCCAGGACCTCGTATGGGACTAGTTATCGGCAACCTGGAGGCAAGGGCCGATATACCTTAGGATACCCATGACTCTATATTCTCGTCTAGAAACACTTGTAATCTACACTTAACACCTGTAATCTACACTTAACACCCAAATCCTAGGGAGAGCATTGTCCAGATAACACACCTTCATTGATTGGTAATTCTTTCTCTTTTTAGTTCCTGCGCACTTGTAGTGACGCTCTTAGATTTGGCCATTAGATCATCATTCACTGCACTCATTAGGCTAGATAACAAAAGAGAAGAAACTACTAGTACTTCTGTTCCCTGTGGTTCGACAACCCGACCCTTTGGGTCCACTTTGTTACTTGACGACCTGTTCACTTGCAGTAACGCAAGGGGTTGACACATCACCCCGTGTTGTAGGAACACATCAGCTGTGTTCCCTGTTACACAGGTAAATTTACACGGGTGTGTACTTTGCTAGTGTAACAATTCGCCGGACCATGTAACTCACTATCCTAAACAAAATAATTTCACTTCACAGCCTGAGAGTTACACAACTAGGTACACGACCATGTTTCTCTTCTCCAGCCTGTGCAAATTACAGATTTTTTATTTCAGTACATTTTTTCACAACCTATAAGTTACACGGGCGAGTGCATGGCATGTAGGTGCCTGTGTACTGATCATAGGACAAAATTGTCCTATTAGCACATCCCAAAAAGACATAATTTCGCATAAATGTCCAAGCAAACATATCATAAAGCAATTCGGGCTACATTATAATAGGGACACTGACCTAATTGCATGCAATTTCAAATAAATTCATTCGGATAGGCTTTATTTTAAAATAGACAAACTAAAGTAGAATTGGAAAATAAAATGTAAGAAAGTAACTTGGGTTACCTCCCAATAAGCGCTTGTTTTACGTCTCTAGCTTGTGCATTCAAAGAGGCTCATGATGATGGAGAACTTCCTTGCAATTTGCATCAAATTCACATCCATACCAATCACAACAAGCCGAGTGTGGAAAGATCTCACCGAGATGGTATGACTGATCTGGTAATGATGAGAGCTCCTCCTTATTTGGCCATGACAACTCCTTTTGTGGGCTACAGAAATCTCTTCTTCTCCTTCCACATAGGAGACTGCAGCATTGGCCTTTCTTGGATCATGTTCACTTCTTCCATCTTTTTCATAACTTCTAGCTGAATCAAATTCCACATGTAATGGATTTCCATCCATCACCTCCTATACACATTCGAAAATAACATCATCAGTAATAGAAATAGCAAAACATGAATCATTCTCATTCATGGTGTGCTTCATTGCCTGGGGAAGCTTGAAGACAACTTGCTCTTCACCGATCCTCTTCAATCAAAGCTTTTGAAGTGGCCAGGAAGAGGCAGCCCAAGATCAGGGGTACCTCAACATCTTCATCTACATCCAAAATGATGAAATCAATTGGGAAAATCAATTTATCCACTTTTACAAGCATATCTTCCACTACACCTCTTGGGTGTCTAATTGATCGGTCGGCCAATTGGATCATCATTTTAGTTAGGGTCAGCTCACCAATTCCCAACCTCCTGAAGATGTTATAGGGTATTACATTAATGCTCTCCCGTGATCAACCAGTGCACTCTCTTTAATGGATTCACAAATTATACATGGGATAGTGAAACTACTCGGGTCTTTCAGCTTCCTTGGCAACTTATTCTGTAGAATCGCTGAGCATTCCTCATTCAAGGTCACAGTAGACACTTCTCATAGCTTTTTCTTATTAGTGAGAAGGTCCTTCAGAAACTTGGCATATTTGGGCATTTGAGCTAGGGCTTCTATGAAAGGGATGTTGACATGTAATTGTTTGAACAAGTCCAGGAATCATTTGAACTGCTCATCCATCTCCCTTTGTTTGAGTCTAGAGGGGTAGGGGATCCTTGGTTGATATTCCTTTATAACAGCCTTCTCAATCGGTGCCTTCTCCCACTTTCGACTGTCTTTGTAGCTGCCTTCTCAATTTTTGCAGCGATTGGTTCTTTTCTTGCCCTCATTTCGACCTCTTTCCAACTCCTTAAAGTTATGGCCTTTAGTTGCTCCTTAGGATTTACTTCTGTGTTACTAGGAAGACTATTTTGAGGTCGTTCAGATAAAATTCTGGCTATTTGCCCCACTTGAGTCTCTAAGTTCTGCATAGAGGCTTGCTGGTTCCTAAGAGTTGCTTCAATCAAGTAAGGCGAGTATCTAGTGTCTGAAATTTCAGGTCTGTAGACTGCACAAACTTCATCACAAACTTCATCACCAACTTATCTAGATTTGTTTCCTCTCTTAGAATCCCAGAGGTGGAATACTTTTCTGTTGTTCATATTGACCACCCCATGAGAAATTTTGGTGGTTTTTCCATCCAGGATTGTAAGTGGCTCTATATGAGTTACCCTGCTGTCTATTTACTCCCCTTATATAGTGAAGCTGCTCCATATGGCTACATGAGGCTGCACTAACGATCGGGCAATCATTAATGGGATGCCCCCCACTATATGTGTCACACACTAACACTTGGGCTGCCTTTTGATTCATTGCATTATCCGGCTTCTTCATCAACGCCTATACCTGGGCTATCAATGCTGTCACAACATCTACCTCATACACCCCTACAGTTTTCACCTATTTGGCTCTTGGGTTCTATTGATAGCTTTTCAAGGCCATATTGTCGAAGAATTTCCTGGCCTCTTTAGGAGTTTTGTTACCCACTACTCCTCTAGCTACAACATCAGTGGTCTGCCTAATAGTCAGGGTTAATCCCTAGTAGAAAGTCTGAACTTCCATCCATCCTAGCAAACCATGTTGTATATACCTCCTCAACAAATCTTTGTATCTCTCCCAAGCTTCATACAGGGTCTCACCAACCTATTGTGTGAATGAAGCAATGTTATGAAATAGTTTTGTAGTCCTCCCCGATGGAAAATATCTCGTCGGAAACAGCTTCGCCAATTGTTCCCATATCATAACTGAAGCTTTTAGCAAGGTTTGCAACCATTTAGTCGCCCTATCCTTCAAAGAAAATGGGAAGACTCTCAATCGAATAGCATCATTAGAGACCCCATTCAGCTTCAACATTTCACACAACTCCAGAAATGTGCTCAAGTGTGTGTTTTGATCTTCATCTGGTAATCCATGGAAAGAGCAAGATTGTTGCACCATTTGGATAAATGTTGGCTTCAACTCAAAAGTGTTTGCAGCAACAGGAGGTCGAACTATACTCGACAGAGTTCCATCTAAGGTGGGTCTTGCGTAATCAGCTAAAGTTCTCGGTTGGCCCTCTTATTATGCCATGTTGACTGATTCTGACTACTCAAATTCGTGTGCCAGCTACCTAACTCCTCGTTTGAAAATCTTCTCAATCTTGGGATCAAAATCTCGTACTTCTAATGATGATGTATGGGTCATACAACAACTTTCTACAGAAAAGAAGAAACAAAAATCGGCAAACACAAATCAAAGGGGAATAGAGAAACATAACCGAAACAGAATTTCAAAAATCTGAAAACAAAAACACAAATAACTAGTAAAATAACAAATAAATATCTAGTCTAGCAATCAAGAGTTTTCCTAATAACCGAGATTGCTACACAATACGAAGCAACTCGCATGTAAGCGTTCGCTCGATCGTTGTAATACTTGCACAAGGCGAGGTCGAATCCATAGGGACTTAGTACGTACATGCTCACCCTTTTTTCCACTATCTTGCTATGATAAGTGCTTTGTTATATATATTTTATAACATCAGTTTATATGCATCGAGCATCACGTTTATCAGTTTTTATCATTGAGAAGGTGTATTTTGTGTTCTTTTCTACAAATAGGCCTTGGAGGTATGAAGTACAAGAAAAAAGCAAAGATAGGGTGTGATGACACATTTCAAGACAAAAATTGAAGCTGTGCTCATATACATCGAGGTGTTGCCAACTTTCGGCGGATTCGAAGTCATTACACGAACTGGAAGGTAGACATGGCCATTTTGGACCGAAACCGTGGAACCTAACCGGAACCAAACTGTCAAAAACTGAACCTAAACAGGCAAAACTGGAACTGGCAAAAAACCATAACCTGAACTTTCATACAATGCTCGGTTCTAGTTTTAGAATTTGAAAATTGTGGAACCGGCGGTTCAATCGGCGGTTCTAACCGGCGGTTTGAACCTGCCAGTTCAACCGCCGATTTCAGTTAAATCAATATATATAATGTCATGAATGATTAGGTTTTTATTTTGTTATCAATTAAGTAATTATATGTTTAAAGATATTTTAAATAAATAATTAAATATATTAACCAAATTGATTATTGAGTAGGTTTGATTCTGAACACTTAATTAGCCGATTAGGTCTGATTCATGACATCCGTCCAACTTATATGTATTGTGCCATGCCAAACTTTGTTACTCATGTAAGAAAATAAGTTATAATTAATTGATTATACCACAAATTATTGGAAGCACAAACTAGCCTTGATGCTTAGGAAAGAGCTAGACTACCAAGTCAAGATGACCATATACACTCATCTTCATCAGACGAGTGGGTAAATGATGGCTCTGGTACAACAACGGTGGCTTCTAGATTCAACTCCTTTGACAATGATGCAAACAATTAGGTATTATGAAAATATGAGAAATATGTATAATAAAAATAAAAAAAACTATGTGGGCTTTGATTCCTCTAAAGGATACGTAGTCAACTTGATATAATTAAGTTCAAGCCCTTTATTTTTTTAATTTTTCCCTATTTGTACTTTTATCGCAAAATATTGTTTTGAATTATTAATACTTTATTTTTTTTAATAAAATATTATATTAAATTAATTCTTGTATTTTTCTATTCATTTAATTTGAAATATTGAATTATTTAGTTTAACAAAAAAAAAGGGGAACCGTTGAACCGGCAAACCAAAATAGTTGAACCGAACCGTCGGAATCGGAACCGGAACAGGAATCGAGCTGCCAAGAACCTTGTCTAGGCGGTTCGGTTCCGGTTCAAAGTTTTTTTGAACCGTAACCGGCGGTTCCTAAACCGTGCCCATGTCTACAAGAAGTGCATAAAGGCAGTAGTACGTCTATATCCAGCTTCCATTTCTAAATAAAAGAAGGTTTTTGAATATTTCAAATAACAGAAAGCCACACAGCCCACCACACGGGCGTGTTCCC
Source organism: Dioscorea dumetorum (assembly GCA_902712375.1). Lineage (NCBI taxonomy): Eukaryota > Viridiplantae > Streptophyta > Magnoliopsida > Dioscoreales > Dioscoreaceae > Dioscorea > Dioscorea dumetorum. The sequence goes on from CACTHL010000846.1 coordinate 5,229,903, forward strand.
GACCATGTGAACTCGAAGAAGGATTTGGGGAAAAATCACTGTATTTAGTACTGTAGCAAAATACTGTAGCAATACTGTACCAAAAGTACTATTCACGACTGTGTGGAATTTTTACACGGACGTGTGGCTACAGTACACGGCGTGTGAGTGCCCGTGTGGATGCCTGTGTGAAGCCCCGATTTCAAGTTATAAAAGACGCCTTGTTTTAATTTTTAAGGATATTTTTTGGCTACTTTCAAGAGGCAAAGCGGCTAGGGTTTGGAGAGAGTTCTTTGTATCTTTGGGAAGCTTTCCTCACCAACTTAGATCGATTCCTCCTTCGTCATAGCATCAAGGAAGCCATCGGTGACCTAGCTTCGAAGTGGATTAAATCTAGACGTGGAAGTCAGCCATGAAGGCCATCATCACGGATATAGGGGGTTATTTTCTATGGCTTGTGAACTTGTTTAGCATTGTTTTATTTGTTTTGTGACTTGCTCCTTGGAGAGCTAAACCCCTAGTGGGTATTCGGACATGTAAACCCTAGGATTCATATTTGTATTAGATTTATATTGTGTTTCTATTCGAATTTAATACATTGAGTGTTGCTTTTGTGTTCTCAATGCTTGCAACTGCTTTTGATTTCATTATTAATTGCCTTGCATGTTTTATTCAACCTAGTGAAGAGAGAGATCACCATTAGGTTTAGAATCGCCAAGAGTGAAAAGGGTTGAGAGGGTGAGTCGTGAGATAGCGGAGTGTCCCCTTTCCCTTCCGATAGATATTTCCTATCTTCATATTCCCTAAGTTTCAAGCAACCATATGTGGTGTGCGGCGTCGAGAGAATTCTCCGCCGCGACCTCGTAAAGGGTTAGGGATCTTTCACCTGGAGACAGGGTTGGATCTGCTTTTAGGAATTGTTCATATCTTTGGGTTCCTTAGAGTGCGACCCAGTTATATATGGTGTGAGGCGTTGAGAGAATTCTCCACCGGGACCCCGTAAGGGACTAGTTATCGGCGATCTTGATGCAGGGGCCAATATACCTTAGGATACTCACGACTCAATATTCTCGTCTAGAAACACTTGGAATCTACACTTAACACCCGAATTCTAGGGAGAGCATTGTCCGGATACCCCATCTTCATAGATTGATAACTCCCTCTCTTTTTAGTTCCTGTACACTTATAGTGACACTCTTAGGTTTAGCTATTAGATCATCACACACTACATTCATTAGGCTAGATAACAAAAGAGGAGCAATTACTAGTACTTCTATTCCCTGTGGTTCGTTAACCCGACCCATTGGGTCTACTTTATTACTTGACGACCCGTGCACTTGAGGTAATGCAAGGGGTTGACACATCACCCCGTGTTATGTGCATCATGCTAGTAATGACAACTCATTTTGCAAAAGAATAAAATAGATAAGAAATTAGGATTAAAACTTGTGAATAAGAAAAAGTGAGAATCAATAGGAATGAGTAGTGCTAGCATTAACTTTGTTGAGAAATTAAGATTGATATATGATTGCGAATTAATATAGATTAACCAAGATGAATCAGAACGGAGAGAATCAGAAGTGCATTAGGTGCCCTCTCGGGATTCCCTAATGCTATAGAATAGAAACTAAGATTCTCATGTCGAGAAACGGTAATAGAATACCAAATACTAGCCGAAAGGTATGCATCTCCTCTACTATCTCTAGTGGGAGTTCATCAATACCTATTCATTCGTGGGTGGTTTAATCATATGGATTTCTCGACACTCAAGTGATAACAAAATGATAAGATCTCTCGATACATCAAACCAATCAATAGAACATGAATAAATCTGAAAACACAAGGCAACCTACATTAAAAAAAATAATCAAAACATGTACAGTATTCTCAACTACATTAATCTGGCATCCAAGGAAGTTGGTCTTCCATGAGGCCTATGTTCATCAAAACAGAGTTCATCTCTATCCTAGAAAACATAAACATCAATTGGATACCCCTTCTATAGATGTGATGATCTTCAAGCAAGTGTGAGCCACTATTGTCGTTAGTAAATAGATGCCCCATGACTTTCTCGTGCTCTAGTCTTCCTTCAATCACCTCCAGAGATGTTCTCCCTTCTCCAGCAAACCCTAGAATCCTATCTTCCCAATCGGAATTCCGAACTCCTTTCTATTTCTTCAAAGAGGCTATTTATAACTAGGGAGAACGAACTAGTATACAGCCAAGTACACGGGAGGGAACTTGCCCATGTAACTCTAGGGAAAACCAAAATAATAAAATCTATGAGATACAAAGCGAACTACACGGCAGTGTAGTTTTTCTTTTGCCCATGTAAAACTTAGGTTGTTCCCTTGACTCTTGTTCGCGGTTTACACGATCGTGTAATTTTCCTTCACCCGTGTAGCTGTCTCGGGCACGCTCCACTATTCTTCAAATATACACAGGCATGTATTTCAATTACACAGTCGTGTACCTCCAAGTTGGGAGATAGAAAACGGGGGTTGCGCTAATGTCACATGACGTGCCTTTTCCTCTGAAATTCCCCTGAAAACTACACGGGCATGTACTTTACCCGTGTAACTCATTATCTTATATTTTTACACTGATTTGCTACTGATTTCATTCCTCTGACCATTATTGTGCTTCTCTTCACCTATGGAGTATAATAGAGCAATTTAAGTATCAAATATTACCAACATCTACAATTTGGAATTCAATAAGTGCCACAAATGATCGGTAAAATAAGGATAAAATTGTACTTATCAAAAATATATTAAGGAGTGTTGGAACCATGATCCATTTTCCAAAGAAACAAGCATGTCTAGAGTCTTCATGAGTTTTCAAAGAATGACTAGATGACTAGAGTTTTCATAAATCTTCAAGCACTTGTAGAAGCTTGTATATGCAAACATAAATGAGGACGTAGAGTGGAGTAATGGTTACGTAAGGCGGTAAAATCAGTATGGTAGTTGTATCTTTGTATATAAATAGGCATGCAAGGTAATGGATATTAGTGTGAGAAGCCTAAGTGTGTGATGAAGCATGATAGAATGTAAGTACTAACTAATATTTTCCGTTATCAGTTTTTTAGTAAATTTAATGTCCTTATGCATCTACAAATAATATAATATTTGTTGTTGTCTTTCTTCAAATAAATTAATGTTCTTCTTGTTCTTCTTGTCCTTCTTTACTTAAAATCCTGCCATATGTTTCTCCCTCCCTTTCTATATTATTCCACACTCACAGTCAAATACCCTTCATCCCAAATCTAACAAGTTTTAAGTCTCATGGGTGCATGTGCACATGCTATTCAAGGTGTTAACTTGGTTTCATTGTATTTTTTAATGTACTTGTTGAACATTAAAAGCATGTACATACACGCATATGGCTTGCTAGGCTACTGATTTATGCCAGGAAGAAGGTAAACATTATTATCAACATGTTATTTGGGTTTAATAACACCCATGTGTGTACATGCATGAGTAGATGCTTCTAAACTTATAGCTTTCATAATAGCCTAGTTAGAGATGGTTTAGTATGTCAACTTAATAACTCTATTAAATTTTGACCACCAATAGGGCCTTCCTTATGAGTTATGCATCATATAATGAAAAAATCGAACAATTTCCAATTTTTTTCCTTGGAGCGCTTTATTTATTTGTAAGACATAATGAACTAAGTATTGAATGAAGGAGAAGATTCTAGTCAAAAAACACAAAATTATGATAGTCGGTGATGAAGAGCCCCATATGAGATATTTGGAGCCACATACTCATTCACATTTAGAGGAATTTTTGTTGTGAGAATTTGAAACTCAACAAATAAGAGTACAAAATATACACTTTGGATTCCAGGCGTGAAACACTTTTCTAAAAGAAAATTAACCCCTACAATATGTGCTAAGGGCAAAAGCTAAGCCTTTAGGATACAAAGAATCTCTTACTATGTTAACACGACAAAGTAAGCTTAGAGAATGAAGAATGTGTTTGTTGTTGCACTTAAAGAAAAGTTTTCCAAAAGTTCTAATCACCCTTTAACATGAAAGATGTATTAAAACTACTATAACTCATTTTACTACACTAAAGAATGCCTTCTAATTGCATATAACTCTTTTATTACACAAAGAGATGCATTTTAACTTGGTTTAATACCCAAAATGGTCCCTCTACTTCTCTCTCTTCCCTTTTAGTCCCTCTACTCGAATTTGATCTTAATAGTCCCTTTACTTTCTAATTCGGGCCAATTTGACCCAAACCGGAGACGTCGTCACCAATTCCGTTTGCTTCAGATGACGTGGCCCTCGTGTGGATTAAAACGTGACAACGTGGCAGCCCACGTGTACTTCACTTGAGTTCTCGGATCCGAATCCGGACATCACATCCGGATCCGATAACTCAAGTGAAGTCTTCTTCCTTAATCTCCGTCTCCCTCGCCGAGCCCTACCAGAAAGCCGTTGTTGGACCCCAGCAAGACTTCAAACTTGGAGCCCTAGCACGACGACGCTTCATCAACCCTACAAACCTCTGCAAACCTGACACTGTGATTTCTCTTAGCGAAGGTAAACAATGTCGGCTCTACTTCAGCCCCATATGTGTTTTAAAATCAATGCGATGAATGTACACATGTACACATGCTCAAATTGATGAATTCGGAATGTTTGTGATGATGTTTCCATTCTTTATGTTTGATTTGACGATGTTTATAACTCCACAGAGAGCATGCTAAATTTTAGCCATTTTCCATTATATGTATTGATGTTGCAAAGGAGCTTTAGTGTTTGACAAAGGAATCTTAACAGTTGTTACTTGTTGTGAATATACAAACCACACTATCTTTGGACTCATTGCCTTTATTTCTTTTCCACAAAACAAAAATGTTTGGCTTTGTCTGGTTATACCTTAATGGATGTTGTTCAAAGTTCAAAAAAGACTTAATGCTAGGTACACTAAAGTATCATTGTTTTGATTGCATTTTAAATTTTGTTAGTACTTAATGATTACCAATTTAGCTTTTTCTGCAAGCAATCTTGCAGTAATTTATAAAATTGTCAAACACACCTTACGAGCACTATCAAACTAGACAATATTTAACATAACTTTAGTTAACCATTAAAGTTAATGAATGCCTGGATCAAGAACTGCCATGGATGTTGATTTTATATGACTCTACATAGATTGTTAACTAACTTTACTGCTAGGTACACCTGAACTAGCATTGATTTGATTGCCTTTTAATTTTTGTTAGTTTCTAGTGAGTAATGATTTAATTTTTTCAGAGCAATTAAGGAAACTGCCAAACTTAATTAACTTAACTCCAATCATAATCACAATTAATGAATACTAGTCAAGCTCTCACATGAATCATTAAAGAAGTTCATTAACTTATTTGCTGGATGAAGAACTAGCATGGATGTTGTTCATACTTAATTAACTTGCTTTGTTTGGTTATATATGAATTCATATGCCCCATAGGCCTAATTTTGGACTTGAACTTTGAGTGCCATTCACATTTTTATTTCAGAAAAAATTCAGCAGAACAGAACATTTAGATTTAGTATTTCCTACAAGCCAATTTGCATTGATAGGTCAACTTCTCAAACTTGCCTAACCCTACAATCATTATCACACTATATAAAATTAAATGACACCTACTGATTAGGAAACCTCTCAAACCTAATTAACTTGCTTTGTTTGGTTATATATGTATTCATATGCACCATAGACCTAATTTTGGTCTTGAACTTTGAGTGTCATTCACATTTTGATTTCGGAAAAAAATTAAGCAGAACATACTATTTTGATTTAGTATTTCCTAGAAGCCAATTTGCATTAATAGGTCAACTTCTCAAACTTACCTTACCTTACAATCATTATCAAACTAGATAAAATTAAATGACACCTACTGATTAGGAGACCTCTCAAACTTAATTAACCTAACTTAACTAGAATCATAATCACAAATAATGAAACCTGAAAGAGTTTCACTTAAAGGAGTTAGGAAACCTCTCAAGTAAAGTCCTGACATGAATAATTAAAGGAGGTTCACTCCACTAACTTTTGTTTAAAAATTTAAATGATACATACATAATGATGAATAAAGATCAAATAATACAAATTTACATGATTTGGTATTACTTAGCAATGCCCATTAATTTGTTAACTGCTTTAAAAAACTAGGAGAACCTTTGGAAGTCAATGGCACATTTTGCATATGAGATTTTGGAAAAGCAGATCCCCACTAGAGTGTTGTAGTTATGTACATTAAAATATCAACTTATTTATGTAACTTTTTCCCTGGTCTGTGCTCTTATTGCTTGCCCTGCTATGGTTGTTGTCCTCATTTATTAGGAAATGAATTGTTTTCTATAGGATGTCTAATTGGTATGAGTACACTGTCAAGTACCACCACGGGGGGGAATTAGTGAGGGAAGGTGAAGTTAGATATGTTGGTGGTAGTGTGTCTGAATTTTCTGTTGACCCCGACAAAATTTGCCACTGGGATTTGCTAGGGGATGTGAACGAGCTGGGTTATGACATTAGAATGGAGGTCAGGTTATCATACAAGGATGAAGAGGGGGTGTTAAAAAGTGTAATTGATGACCAAACTGTGGTAGGCTTCACTGATCTGCTCATGTCAAGCAAGACAGTAGACATTTATGTCGAGTGCTCAGAAGCTATGCATGGACAAACCCTACCTAGCACACTGCTATCTGACTCTACATCTGACAATGATAGTGATAATAGTGTAGATGATCATAACGAGGATGAAGATGCCTTAGTGGATGTCCCACTTGTGGATTTTAACTCAGAAGTTGATGAGGAAACTGCACAGGCTAGGGACAATATTAGGAAGTATATTGAGAAGAAAAAATCAGCAATTGGTGTTGTAGAGGAGGGTAACAACAATGAAGTTCAGGGAGATAATCAGGAAGGCAGTGTGCAAAAGGAGACTGCAAACTTTAGGGCATCTACTTCTAAATCTGGCAAAGTAGTTGGATATGACAGTGAGTATATAGACTCCTCAGACCCTGGGAGTTATGAGGACACAAGTGATGGATCGAGTGCAGATGATGCAAGGAGGCATAGATCAAAGAAGTGTCACTATGACCCTAATGTCCCATTGAAGGACTTCTTCATTGGTCTTCAATTTGAAAATCTGAAATTATTCAAAGATGAGCTAGTGCAGTTCTCAACTAGGAAAGGATTTCAATTTAATTACATGAAGAATGATGCTGTTAGGGTGAGGGCCAAGTGTTCGGCAAAAGGCTGCAAATGGTTAATCTTGTGTTCATGGAGCAGTGGGCCAAAGTTATTTGCTGTCAAACATTATGTGAAGGAACACTCATGCATCTTGGGGACTACTAAGAATAAGAGGGTGACAGCACATGCAGTTGCTAAGAGATTTGGAGAGGTGATAAGTGGGATGCCTTCAATCAGACCCAGACATGTGAAAGCACTAGTCAGAAGAGAAATGGGTGTCTTCATCACTAATAAGGTCTGCAGAAATTGAAAGACATTAGTACTAAAAAAGATTGAGATGCAGTTTAAAGAAGATTTTAAAATCTTACACAATTATGCCCTGGAGTTGAAACACAGCAACCCTGGAAGCACAGTCAACATAGTGTCTGAGAAGATGAACACAAGTGACATACCTATTTTCCGGAAGATGTACATATGCTTGGCACCCATCAGGGAAGGGTTCATAGGTGGGTGTAGGAGGCTAATATGTCTTGATGGGTGCTTCCTGAAAGGGTTACTGAAGCGTCAGCTGTTGGTGGCTGTGGGGAGGGATGGAAATAACCAGATGTACCCGGTGTCTTGGGCCATTGTGGAGAAGGAAACTACCGAGAGTTGGACATGGTTTCTCCAGCAATTACAGGAAGACCTTAGCATTGGAGATGGTTTGGGCTGGTCAATAATCAGTGACATGCAAAAGGTTTGTAAGAAATTTACAAGATTAGGAATTTTTTTTCCCAACTTCATTGAAACAATGCTTACTTGGGACATTGATTTTTCCTGCAGGGACTTATACATGCTGTGAAGGATCTCATGCCTCTGGTTGAACACAGAATGTGTGCAAGACACATATATGCAAGATGGGGGAAGAAGCATCCAGGGAAGGAGTTGCAGCTCAATTTTTGGAAGGTTGCCAGGTCCACAAATATTCCAGAGATGCAGCACCATTTGCAGAACATGAGGAAGCTCAATGGAGGAGAGAGTGCTGCTGAAGATTTGTTGGTGAATTGGCCAATTGAAGGTTGGTGCCTAGCATTTTCAATGATGTAGTCCAATGTGAGGTAATTGATAATAATATGTGTGAGACTTTCAATGGGGTCATGGTAGAGGCTAGGAGCAAGCCAGTGATAACGTTCTTAGAGGACATTAGAAGATATGTGATGAGTAGAGTAGTTGTTAAAAGCGGGTATGTGCAAAAATGGAGATGTGATTATGGTCCTAACATAGTTGACAAGATTGACAATGAAAGGAAAAAGAGTGGGAAATGGCAGGTGGAATGGAACGGGGGATTGAGTCATGAAGTATTTTGGGATAACTTGGTTGTACATGCTAGGGAGGGTTATGTAGTTATGTTAGGAAGCCATAGTTGCTCGTGTGGAAAATGGAACAAGAGTGGCACCCCCTGTCAACATGCAATAGCTGCAATTGCATTTGAAGGAAAAGACCCACTTAATTATGTGGCCGAGTGGTTCAAGAAGGACACATATCAATTCCCTGTTAATCCAATTAGAGGAAGAGAATTTTGGCCAACAAGTGAAGATGGGCCGTTGGAGATGCCTTCTGCTAGGAGGATACCTGGGAGACCTTTGAAGAAAAGGAGGAGGGAGCCACTGGAAGCCAAAAGCAGTTCTCAAACAAAAGCTTCAAGGCATGGCAGGGTGATGAGATGCAAAATCTGCCGTGGTGAAGGACATAACAAAGCTCGATGTCCACAAAAAATGAACACTGTGAGTAAATTACATATACTTATTCTATGTATATTAGTAGCACTGTCAGTGATATTCATTAATTCAATGGATGACCATTTTGTAATGTGCAGGCCACATCTGCCAATCCACCAGTTGGACTTGCAACCAACAAACGTAGGAAGACAAAATCACAACCCTGTGATATAGCAGCTCCTCCAGTAGATGAGTTCAAGGTGAGTTTAATGTTCACTTCTATGAAGTAAATTGATTAAGTAATTTGTTGTGGGCTTACATTGTGAAGTGTCTGCTTATGGTAATTAATGGTTGCATTTATTTAGGCATCAACTGAGAGTCCCATCTTGGACAATCCTTCAATGGGGAATGCCACTAGTTCAGTAGAACCTAAAAAAGGTGGATCAAGAGTTACTGATAGGTCAATTAGGTCACACAAAATTTTAAGAGTAAGGGTTAATGACATTTCTTATTCACACAAACATTAATTTGGCAGGGAAAATTGCTTTGCCACATTAAATAAATTTTCTGCTGTATTGGTTACAGGGTGCTCACACTGGAGAGCTTATTGTTGGTAGGGAAATGCAACAAAACACTTTGTTCATTACAACCAAAGAGTTGTTGGTAAATTAAGTTTCCATATTAACATTAAAGTCAGTGTTGCATTGTTTTTATTCATTACTAAGGTAAGACACACTTTCGTGGTTGTGTTTGACAGGAAATGAGGAGGAGTCTAGGTGCATCACATAAGGAAAATGCAAATTCCTGTCAGAATGCAGAACCAAATGTGACAACCTCATCTGGAGCAAATGAATTGGTGGATCTACCAACACAGCAAAGTATAACAGATGCTCCTGCTGGTGTGAGTCCTTCCAATTGATGAGAAGCCAAGTGATGTCACAATTTGATGCTTGCAAAGGATTTTCACTTTTATAGTTGCAATTGCATGTGTATGTGTCACAAATCTGGAGAGAAACTAGTGACTGGTTGCTATCAATGTATTGTTTTGTTGATTGTAGTGGAGCAACTCATTTTGAAATGTATACAAACCAAGAAAACAAATTAATGGACATTTCTAAGTAATACCAAATCATGTGAGTTTGTAATGTTTGATGGTTCTTTATTATTATGTATGTCTCTTTTAAATGTGTAAACAAAGTTTAGTGGAGTTAAACTCCTTTAATGGTTCATGACAGAACTTGATTAGTACTCATTAATTGTGATCATGATTGCATTTAACTTAATTAAGTTTGGGAGTGTCTTAATTAGTAGGTGTCATTTGATATTGTCTAGTTTGATAATGTTTATAAGGTAAGGTTAATAAGTTCACCAATTACTGCAAATTGGCTTGTAGGAAAAAGTAAATCATTATCACACAGTCCTAACAAAATTACTGCTTATTTTTTTTCTGCATTAGTGATTAAGTAAATCATTAATCTTAATTAGTAGATGCATGTTCTGAACTTCCCATTTTTTTTTTTGAAATCAATATTTGAAGAACACTCAAACAATGTTTGTTTTGTGAAAAATAACTCAAGGCCCCTAATGACACTGCAAATTGGCTTGCATCAAAAACTAAATCATTAATCATTAAGTTAGTTCAAACTGCAAATGTATAGAACTTAGTTCATTTCATGAAAATTCCAAATTTATCGGAACTATCACACAAATTAATTACAAATTAGTTACAGACACGGATACATTTGAATGCATTAAATTACTTAAAAATTCCATATATACATAAACAATAAACTTCAGCCTAATTTTGTCATCTTCACATTGACTTTCTCAACAAGCATGGCTTGCTTGGCCACCTCTCCCACTCGGAATGGTCATGACTTCAGCAACATCACTTCGCTGAAAAACAGTCGAAGCGGAGATAGTTTATGGGAGAGGGCACACGCCGTCCGGCTGGGGCTAAGAGCTTCCGGGCTTGCAGTGGGTAGGAGCTGCTTTCTAGACAAGCCAGGGCAAGGGATGATGTCCATCTTACGAGGGAGACGATCGGAGAAGAAGACTGGTGTTTGGTTACAAGGATCAGGCTAGGCAAGGGATGATGGCCATCTAAGTAGACGGAGATTAAGGAAGAAGACTTCACTTGAGTTATCGGATCCGGATGTGATGTCCGGATCCGGATCCGAGAACTCAAGTGAAGTACACGTGGGCTGCCACGTTGTCACGTTTTAATCCACACAAGGGCCACGTCATCTGAAGCAAACGGAATTGGTGACGACGTCTCCGGTTTGGGTCAAATTGGCCCGAATTAGAAAGTAAAGGGACTATTAAGATCAAATTCGAGTAGAGGGACTAAAAGGGAAGAGAGAGAAAAGTAGAGGGACCATTTTGGGTATTAAACCTTTTAACTTCCTAACTTCCTAATTACATGAAGAGGTGTTTTCTAACCACTACAACAACTATAAAACATGAAAATATGTCATAATAAAGATTTGCAATATTTAAAATATTATGACAATCCCCAACCATTTTTAACATTGAGAAAATTACTAAGTGTAACAAAACAAACAAAGAAAATAGATTACATAATAATGGTGGCTTGCACCTTGAACCATTATATAGCGGAAGCCATTACAACAAGATAAATCAAATGGTAGACATGTCTTTGAACCATACATCCATATAAAGTGAGAAATGATAACTTTCACGCAATCATTTTCGATTATGCCTTTCTCTTTATAGGATTGACTAGTGAAGGCCATGTGTCCCGTATCTTCATGAGTGCTTCAGAGTCAAGTCCCTAACCCCTTGAGGGCCTATTAAAAGTTATTGCTCAACCTAAATATCATAGTGAATTTCAAGCACTATTACTTTCTCGGGAAGAATTAATATTATCATAGTGCTTATATCATTTCTTATAAGGTACTTTAACTCGTTGAACTCAAAACTTAATGTTATACTGAGCATTGAGTTGAAGTTCTCTCATTGGTGATGAAAATGAATGGACTTGTGTCCCATCCCTTTTGAAGTTCTCTTAATTATGTCCCTTTATAATCCTTTTGTTAAAGGATCCGCCAAATTTTGACCCCAAAAGTACAAAATCTATTGTAATTATGTCACTAGGGATTACATCTCTCATGTAACTATGCCCATGATCAATGTGCCTTGATTTTCCATTATAAACTTGACTATATGCCTTAGCCAAAATAGCCTCATTATCACAATGGATTTAAACTGGAGCAATTGTAACTAATGGAACACCAAACATTAAATCTCTTAACCATTCCACTTTTTTACTAGTAGATGCTAATGCCACAAATTCTGCGGTCATTGTGGAGTTTGTAATACAAGTTTATTTCTTTGATCCCCAAGAAACCTTACTACCTCCAAGCACACAAATTCATCCACTAGTTGAGGAATGATCTTCACTGTTAGTAATCCAACTAACATCCATATACCCGTCTGGAACATAAAGATATCCACAATAGTTAATGCCATAATTAATGGCTTTCTTTAAGTAGTTAAAAATTCTTTTCATTCCATGCTAGTGCATGTGACCTAGAATACTAGTATATCAACTTAGTTTTCCTATTGCAAAAGCTATATCAGGTCTAGTGCATGTCATTGCATACATCAAGCATCTAATTATTTTAGCATATTCCAATTGTGAGATTGGATCACTATTATTAATTGTGAACTTCATGGTACAGTTAAATGGAGTAGAAACTGGCGCACAAATCATAATGATTGAATTTTGTAAGAACATTTTCAATATAATGAGATTGAGAAAGTGGCATACTTTCTTGGTCTCTTACAATCTTTATACCTAGTATAACATTTGCCTCTACTATATCTGACATTTTAAAGTTTTTTTATAACAATTTTTGGTATTCTCAACTTGTTTCAAATTTGTACCAAAAATTAACATGTCATCCACATATAAACAAATAATAACACCTTGTTCACTGTTAAACTTGCTATAGACACATTTATCATATCCGTTAACCTTATATCCATACAAGAACCTAATTAGTTTGCATATTTTCTTTATTTAACCGAGTAAAACAAACATTTATTAGTGTTCCATATACACCTCTTCATCTAGTTCACCATACCAAAGGCAGCCTTGACATCCATTTGGTGAATTACAAGATTTTGAATGGATGCAAGAGCAACGAGCACTCTCATAGTAGCTATTCTAGCAACCGGTGAGTAAGTATTGATATAATCAATACCATGCTTTTATATAAAGCCTTTAGCTACTAACCTTGCCTTGAATCTATCTATTATTCTATCCACCTTCATTTTCTTTTTGAAAATCTATGTGCATCTAATAGTTTTAGATCCTAGTGGAAAATCAACTAATATTAGAGTATTGTTTCCCATGATAGAATCCATTTCATTATTAATGGTCTTTTTCCAAAACAATTATCATGGACTTCATGGCCTCATCAAAAGTCTTTGGATCTGTTTCCATGTTGAAGGAATAAGATTTTTAACTACTAATTTCTTCTCTAATTCCTTCTACTAGATACAAGAAATAATCATCACCAAGTTTTTTTGTTTTTCTTTGTCTCTTACTTCTACAAAGCTCAACAATTTCATTGTCATTTTGTTGACTATTTAATATATTTTGGTCCATTAAGGTATTATTTCCAACTTTAGGAACACATTAAAACCTATTTTCATTAAAAATAGCATCTTTTGATTTGATGATTGTGTTTACTGGAATCAAATTATTAGGTTCAATAACCATGAATCTATATGCTTTGCTATTGTGTGCATAATCCAAAAATATACATTCAAGTCCCTTATTACCTAACTCTTTTCTTTTAGGTTCTAGAACTCTTACTATAGCTCTACATCCCCAAACTCTAAGATAGTTAAGGTTTGGTTTTCTTTTGTTTCAAAATTCATATGGGGTAATTTTGTTTCTTTTGTTTGGAACACGATTAAGAATATGGAAAGCCATAAGTATTGCTTCACCCCAATAGCGAAAACTCAAACCAGCCTTTTTTAGCATTGAATAAACTATTTTAATTAACATTCGGTTTTTTCTCTCTGCTATACCATTTTGTTGTGGTATACAGGAAGCTGCTATTTCATGAATAGGACCAGTGGATTCAAAATATTTAGGATCATAATATTCGCCACCCCTATCAGACCTTAATCGCTTGATAAAGGTGTCACAATGAAGTTCAACTTTAGATTTATAAATTCTGAATTTATCTAAGGCTTCATCCGTAGAACTCAATAAAAATACATTACAATATCTACTATAATCATTAATGAAAGTAATATAATACTTTTTACCACCTTGTGTAGGTGAAATATGTAGATCTCCTATATCACTATGAATGAGTTCTAATATGTTTGTAGTCTTTTCAACTATTGGAAAAGGATTGCTTGTGATCTTAGTTAGCATACAAGTATCACTTTTTTTTTATCTTTTTCCATGAAAGAAAGTAAATCTAATTTTACTATTTCATGTATTCTTTTGAAGTGCACATGTCCGAGTCTAATATGCTATTGGAAATTCATTTGATTCAAACATATAAGATGAAACTTGATCTTTATTAATCTTCAACTTGAATATTCCATTACAAAGATAACCCTTCCCAAAAAATATTCCACCTTTTGAGATGAAATTATCTCCCTCAAATACTACTTTAAACTCAAACTTATTAAGTAACCCACAAGATATAAGATTTTTCTTCACTTGGGGTACATAGTACACATTGGTAAGAGTTAGTTTCTTGCCAAATGTGAACATAAGTTCTATGCTACCTATAACAAATACATTAGCGGTAATTGCATTCCCCATGTAAACAACTGTTCCTTCCAATATGGCCTCTATTGATTTGAATAGAGATTTGTTTTTGCACACATGCCTAGTACTTCCAGAGTCCACCCACTAAACATACTATTCATCAATCATGTTGATCTTGGTGATAACCACAACTAGGTTGCCTTCTCTACCAATTGGTGTTTTTTCTTTTGACTTCTTGAAGAGCGACAATCCCTCTTGATTTGGCCAAGTTTCTTACCAAAATAACATGCTTTTTCTTGGTTTTTTTTTTATTCTTTTGTTGCTTACCACTATGAAGTCGCCTTTTGGAAGCATGCATAGAAGAGTTTCCTTCTTCCACCATATGAATCTTGTTTGAGGGTTCCTCAGGACTCATTTGAATATGAATTCTAAAATCTTCTTTAATTTGAAGCAATTTACCCAATTCATTAATAGAAATGTCCTCCATTTTATGTTTTAGACTTCTTTTAAATCCAAGAAGGAGGAAGTTTATCAATGATTGCTGAGACCACAATTGTCTCATCCATATTTAAGTCATGTAAATTAAAATGGTTTAAGATTCTTTCTGACTTATTCAATTGCTCCATAATAGACCTATCATTATTCATTTTGAAACTATTAAAGCGAGAGACAAAAAATTACTTATTTGTAGCATCCTCCGTCATGTATTTTGTCTCAAGCTTTTCCCATAATTCCTTTGCCATCTTCTCTTCATGATAAATGTTGAACAAAGAGTCTGACATAGCGTTGAGGATGCCCACGGCAAATTTCATCATCCATTTCCCATTTTAAGTCTCCTTTGGTAGGCAATAGTTTCATCATCATGCTCATCAAGCTTGGCAGTGTTGAGAACATATGTGATTTGGAGAAAACTAAGCGGAAGTGAATCCGCTTTTGCCAACATAAAAAGTTTCCTCCATCAAACCTTTCAAGCTTCACAAAATCGATGATCAAACTCTTCATAGTTGATGTCATTTCTTGTAGAATAGAAATTCTCTTTTAGATTATTATAAGAATTTGAAACACTTAACAAATACGAATACAAAATACACAATTTGGATTCTAGACGTGAAACACTTTCCTAAAGTAGAATTAACCCCTGACAATGTGTGCCAAGGGTGAAAGCTTAGTTTTCATATACAAAGAATCCCCTTACTATGTTACACACAACAAAGTAAGCCTTAGAGAATGAAGAATGTGTTTGTTGTTGCACTTAGAGATAAGTTTTCCAAATATTCTATATCTCTACATTCAATAGTTAAGTGTTCTTATATAGAATTGAGATTTGGAAGTTCTAACTACCACTTTAACATGAAAAAATGTATAAAAACTACTATAACTCTTTTTACTATACTAAAGAATGCTTTCTAACTACATATAACTCCTTCATTACACAAAGAGATGCCTCTTAACTTCCCTAACTTCCTAATTACATGACGAGGTGTTTACTAACTACTACAACAACTATAACACATGAAAGGATGTCATAATAATGATTTGCAATATTAAAAATATTATAACAATTTTTTCAAAATAAGTAAATAAATAACCCTCAATACATTTCGGGAGGTATGCATGTACTTGTCCTTTGGGATGTATGTACGAACATACGCTTAGTTTGTGCACACCAAACTAAGCTATAGATCAGCTTGCATACTATGTTAAATCATCTAGGAAAATCAATAGATTATGTAGATATCACTTTGTAGCTAGAGATATTTAGACAAGGCACAGTGGAGGCTTAGCTACACCATGTATGATATCATAATTTGCACTAATTTAGTAAATACTTGCAATATTAAGAGACTTCATCGAGTTTTATATGAAATCTATTATTTGTTGCAAAATATATCCTAGTTTATTATTTTGCTAATATTAGCAATAAATCATAAATAACATAATTCTTTTTCAATTATTATTATTATTATAATATTTAATTGTGATATGTTAGAGATCTATATAGATTGTTTTTTTTTTTGTGTAATACCCTAATCAGTCCCGCTACTTTTCTCACTCTACCCCTTTAGTCTCTCTACTTGAATTTAATCCTGATAGCCTCTTCTTTTCATTTTGGGTCAATCAAGTCCAAACCGAGAACGTTGTTAATTACCCCGTTCATTTCGTCTAATGTAGCTTTCTTGTGGATATTATATTATTGAAAAAAATAAAATAAAAATTCTACTGTGTCCCCATCACATCTTGAATCTAGATCCCTTCATCACATCTGAATCCGAAAAGGGAAGTAGGGCTCTCTTCCCTGAAACTCTCCCCCCCATCTAACCATCTTCTTCCTTTACTCGACTGGAAAGCAGGTTAGATTCGAAAACAAGACCTCCTCAGCCGTACAGACTCTCAGTTGACGACACCTCCCCACCTGACTCCATAAGCTCTATTATGGACGGAGGTATCTTCCTTAGCCCTACAAACCTTTCCAACCCTCGACTTGAGATATCCCGGCCAAGGTGGCAAGGATAATCAATTTCGGTTGTAATTGTGATTTAAAATCAATGCTAGAAATATACACATGTGCATATATTCGCATTGATGAAATCTAAATGTTTGTGAAAATGTTTCTATTCTTTATGTTGGATTTTGATTTTGTTGAAGTTTTTTGGTAGTTGGATTCGTGGATACTAAATTTCATGTTAGGTTTCCAACAATTGACAATAAGATTGTGAATGTACATAGTTAATTTATGTTATACATCAATTCTAACATTTTTACTCACCACCTCTGCGCAAGTAGTGAGTAGTAGAATTGTTGTTCTCTGCATATCCCTATTGTCCACGTCTTTCTGTAGACATGGCTCACATATCTTTTCATGCATCAATGATACCTTTCTTAAGCAACTTACATTGGTTGTCTTGCTTTGAGATAGTTCTAGTTCATTGTACTAGTTTAGATTATTAAAATGTAAATGTGCTTGACATATGGCCACAACATTTAACTTAGGTAGGGACCACATTCTTCAAATTAATTGCCCGAGATCTTAGGTTTCAGTTGTAAGCATATATTAATTGACAGAACAGTTTTCACATAACTCTTTTGTTGCATTTCAACATCCTTATGTTTGTAGAATTTCATTTGTAATCCTTTTTTTAACTTTTTTTCGTCTTTGTATAACGTACAAGAGATCCTCATTATGTTCTTCAGCACTTACTTAACTTTGTAGAACTTTCAATAATGAAGAAACGAAGGCGACTATATTTTTTCAAGAGCCAAAATTGAAACATTAGAATGAATAAAAGAGTTGCAGAAGCAGTAATTATATTGCATGTAACTCCTGTATATCTCCATATTCCATGGGCATTTTCATGAAATAACTAATTAATCTCCATTAATCCCTGCTTCAACACAAATGAGTGTGCCACACATTGTTAATCTCATTATTTGTTCTTGCCTGTAATTTTGATGCAATTGCAAACCATCCACAAAGACATATAAACATAGTAATAACACATCTGGATAAAAAAAGAAAATACCTTGATGATATCAACAGAAACATATTATATGTATACAATCTGGATCTCAAGGTTGATGCATATGTTTTATAATTATTAGACAATGTGGACCACATCTGCAAATAGATGGACCACATCTGCAAGATCTTAGCAAGTAGCTATAGTTAATCAAATTTTCATGTGGCTGTAGGATGTTGGTACCTTTACCCAAAGTGTAATTTGATGATCCTAATTAAATTAGGGAGATGAGGGCACCCATTTTCCTTCGGTACCTATAGTTAACCATGAATTGGTACATGACTATTAAGTAGTCACTTGTTAGGTACTACTATTAATATTGTCAGCTCAACTTCCAACATTAACATTACTATCTGCTACAAATATTTTCCTATATAATAATTTACATTCTGCAGTAACAAAACGATGTTACATTAATGTAAAAAATACTTGGATGCTGTTATTAAGTCATTAGTGAATATATTTTGTGGTGTCGTTTTGGTTGATTATTCTGTCCTGGTGTATTATTGGTTGTCCTGCTTTCAGATGTTGCATGTATTTATTAACAATTTAATGGTTTCTTATAGGATGTCTACCTGGTATGAATACATTGTTAAATGCCACCATAGGGGGAATTAGTAAGAGAATGAGAAGTTAGATATGTCAATGAGAGAGTGCTAAATTTTTGTTGACCCTGATAAACTTTGCCATTGGGATTTGCAAGGGGATGTGAAGAAGTTGGGTTATAACATTAAAATGAATGTGAGGTTATCATATATGGATGATGAGGAAGTATTAAGAAGTATTCATGATGACCAAACTGTAGTAGGCTTGACTGAGCACAGAAGACAGATGACATTTATGTTAAGAGCTCAGAAGCCATGCATGGAAAAAGCCTGCCATGATCCCTACTATCTGACTCTGCATCTGACAGTGATAGTGACAATAGTGGAGAAGGCAATAATGATGATGAAGAGGTCTTAGTGGATGTCCCATTTATGGAATTTAATTCAGAAGCTGATAAGAAATTGCGTAGGCTAGGGATGATATTAGGAAAGATATTGACATGAAGAAGTCAGTGATTAGGATGGAGAAGGAAGGTGAGAACAATGAAGGGCAGGTAGATGCAATGGAAGGCAATGTTCAAAACACCACAGACAATAAGAGGCTCTCCACTGCTACAGCTGGCAAGGTTATTGGATATGATAGTGAGTATGTAGACTCTTCAGATCCTGAAAGTTCTGAGGACACAAGTGATGGATCGAGTGCAAATCAAAAAAGAATCACTATGACCTTAATGTCCCATTGAAGGATTTCTTCATTAGTCTCCAATTTTGGAAAGTCTAAAATTGTTTAAGAGTGAACTTGTCGAGTTCTCTATTAAGAGAGGATTTGAATTTATTTACATAAAAAATGATGCAGTAAGGGTACGGGCCAAGTGTTCTGTCAAGGGTTGCAAGTGGTTGTTATTGTGTTCATGGTGTCGTGGACCAAAATTATATGCTGTCAAACATTATGTGCCAGACCACTCTTGCATCATAGGGTTACTCAAAATAGAAGGTTGACAACCCATGCAATTGCGAAGAGGTTTGCAGAGATGATAAGTGGGATGCCTTCAATTAGACCTACACATGTGAAAGCATTGGTCAGAAAGGACATGGGTGTTTTCACTACTAATAAGATGTGCAAAAATGCAAAGGCATTGGTGCTGAAAATGATTGAGTTGCAATTCAAAGAAGATTTTAAAGTCCTACAAATTATGCCTTAGAGCTGAAACATAGCAATCCTGGAAGCAGTGTCAACATAGTGTCTGAAAGGCTGAACACAAGTAACATCCAAGTTTTCCAAATCTTTATATATGCTTGACACCCACTAGGGAAGGGTTCATTGGTGGGTGTAGGAGGCTAATATGTCTTTGATGGATGTTTTCTGAAAGACTTAATGAAAGGCCAGCTATTAGTGACTATAGGGAGGGATAGAAATAACCAAATGTACCCTGTACTTGGGCAATTGTGGAGAAGAAAACCAATGAGAGTTGGGCATAGTTTCTTCAACAGTCAAAGGAAGATCTTGGCATTGGAAATGGTCTAGGTTGGTAAATAAATAATGACATGCAAAAAGTACGTAAAAAGTTTGTAGCCTTGGACATTATTCTCATTTAATTGAAACTATGTTCAATTTACACATTGATTTTTCTTACAGGGTCTTATATATGTTGTGAAGAATCTTCTGCCTCTGATTGAACATAGCATGTGTGCATGACAGATATATGCAAGATGGGGGAATAACCATCTAGGGAAAGAATTACAACTGAAATTTTGGAATGTTTCCAGGTCCACAAGTATTTTTGAGATGCAGAACCATTTGGATTGCATGAAAAGGTTCAATGGAGAAGAGAGCTCTGCCAAAGATTTGCTAGGAAATTGGCTAATTGAAGGTTAATGTCAAGCATATTTTAATGATGTAGTCCAGTGTGAGGTAATTGACAACAATATGTGTGAGACTTTCAATGGGGTAATGGTAGAGGCTAGGAATAAGCCAGTTATCAGCTTGTTAGAGGACATTAGAAGGTATGTGATGAGTGGAATAGTT
Source organism: Dioscorea dumetorum (assembly GCA_902712375.1). Classification (NCBI taxonomy): domain Eukaryota; kingdom Viridiplantae; phylum Streptophyta; class Magnoliopsida; order Dioscoreales; family Dioscoreaceae; genus Dioscorea; species Dioscorea dumetorum. The sequence continues at coordinate 5,250,631 of CACTHL010000846.1, forward strand.
ATCAAAAGAGGGTATGTAGGGAAATGGAGATGATTATGGGCCCAACATAGTTGAAAAGATTGAAAACGAAAGAAAGAAGAGTGGGAAATGGCAGGTGGAATGGAATGGAGGGTTAAATCATGAAGTGTTTTGGGATAATTTGGTCATACATGCTAGGGAGGGTTATGTTATTATGTTAGGAAACCATACTGCTCATATGAGAAATGGGACAAGAGTGGCGTCCCGTGTCAACATGAAATAGCTGCAATTATATTTGAAGGGAAAGATCCATTTGATTATGTGAATGAGTGGTTCAGGAAGGACACATACCTGAAGATCTATCAATTCCCTGCCAATCAAATTAGAGGAAGGGAATTTGGCTAACAAGTGAAGAAAGGCCATTAGAGATGCCTTTGGCTAGGAGGATGCCCAGAAGACATTGTGAAGAGAAAGAGAAGGAGCCACTAGAAGGCAAAAGCAATGCTCAAACATAAGTTTCTAGGCATGGCAAGGTGATGAGATGCAAAATTTGTCTTGTCGAAGGCTACAACAGAGTTCGTTGTCCACAAAAAATTAATAGTGTAAGTTAATTACACTTAGCGGTTGTAGATGTATTACTCACACCATTGATGATTAATTTATATTGTGCAGGCCACATCTGCCAATCCACAAGTGGAACTCGCTGGCAACCAATGTAGGAAGAAAAAGCAAAAACATATGCTACAATAGTTCCTTCAATGGATGAGTCTAGGGTGAGTTTCACATTCACTTTATTCCTAGAATGGACTAAATTGATCAATTTATTCATGATTAACTTCAATTTTCAATTGATTGCTTGTAGTGATGGTTGTCCTTATTCAAGCCTCAGCTAACAAGCCTGGAGTGGAGAAACCTTCAATTGGAAATGCCACTAGCTCAGTAGGGGGTAAAAAAAGTGGAGCAGGAGCTGCTGATAGCTTAATAAGATCAATGAATATTTTAAGGGTAAGGATCAATGACCATTACTTTTTCACAATGCATTACTAGGCTAGGAAAAATTGCTTAGAATGAATAAATGTTTCTCATGATATTGTTTGCAAGGCGCACAAACTGAACAACTTATTGTTGGTAGGAAAATGAGTCACAGCTCCTTGTTCGTTACGACAAAAGAATTGTTGGTAAAATATGTTTCCATATTGACATAAACTTCAATATTGCATTCTTTTTATTTTCATTACTAAGAAAATACACTCTTTCATGGGTGTGTTTGGCTGGAACTAAGGAGAAGGAAGCTTCCTGGATTAGAAAACCAAAATGCAGATTATTGTTAGAGTGAAGAATCAAGTCTGGCACCTTCATCTGTAGCAAATGAATACCTTTACCTACCAACACAGCAAAGTAGAATAGATGCTCCTACTGATGCAAATCCTTCCAATTGAAGAAGAGGCAAGTGTTCTGCAAAAATGTTTTTGTTAAAAATTTTTTGCTTTCATAGCTTCAATAACATGTGACAAAACTCTGGAGAGAAAACTGGTGCTATAAAATGCTATGTATGTTTTATTTTATTAATTATATATGAAGAACTTATTGTCAAATGTATACAAACCATATGATTAATGAAGATGGAAATTTTTTTGTGTTCAATACTTCAATGTCAAGCTTTATCTCAAATTTATTGGTGCAATTGAACAGTATAGTTCCTCAGTTCAGTTGAATACATAAATTACTTACAAATTCGAAATTAATACAAATACTCATACAGATTTGACAACAAATACAAATTTATGTTAACATTAGGATCAATATTTTAAACATCGTTTCTTGGCTGTTGGAAAGCTCTTCCCAATGGACTTCTCATCAATCTCCAAGGAATGGCCATTGGTTGGTCACCTCTCCAAATCGGAACAGCCACGGCTTCAACAACGTCCAAGGGGATATCTCACGTGGAAAGGTGCAAAGGTCCGTAAGGCGGAGGGGCTGAAGGGCTGAGAAGGTGCCATGCTTTCCAATCAAGCAAAAGGAAGAAGATAGTTTGATCGGTGGAGGGTTTTAGGGAAGAAGGCACTGCTTCCCTTTCCCGATCCGGATGTGGTGAAGGGATCTGGATCCCAGTGTGAAGGGGACACACTGGACTGTTTTTTTTTTTTAATAATATAATATCCACAAAAAAAGCCAAGTCAGACGAAACGAACGGGGTAGTTAACGCCTTTCTCGGCTTGGACTTGACTAACCAAAAATGAAAAGTAGATGGATGATCAGGATTAAATTCAAGATGAGAGATTAAAATGGTAGAGTGAGAAAACTTGAAGGACTGATTAGGGTATCACATCTTTCTTTTTAAATGGTAATGGTACAGTATACAGTCCCCTTTCTCCACTATATAAAATTTATTTTGTGAGGGAGAAGCCTACTTTGAATGAAGTACTAGACCTTGTCTCTAGATGTCCATGGAAGCTCTAATGTCTCATGTTGCAAGAAGCGGAGTTGTTTATTTTAGATTACTCAAGAAGTGCTTCCCATGCTCTGTATAAATCAATTTATAGTAATAATTAATATTTCCACTTTATTTTCGCTCCTAGAGTTAATGTCTTAACATAAATGTTTATGTAGTCTTTAAATGGATGATGAGTGCAAAGTAACAATTAATAGCATCCAGTTGGATCTATCACTTAATCCAGGGCATGAGATAGAAAGTAAAAAAAATTGTTCTTGCAAAAAGAAAATTTTCAAATATTATTACATTTGCTTCAATGTTTTTCCAGTTAAGCCTTCGAATCAACTTGTTAAACAATAAAAAACGTATTGTTTAATAGAAAAATTTTATAATTTACACTCAATGAAGTTTTTTTGGTAGGTCATCGTTATTTCTTTATGATTTTTAGGTGGTTATCCTTTTTAAATTCCTAAATAATAACAATTTTTTGGACTATGAAAGTGACAATGGCAATGATATTAATCAGTATTGTTGTTTACATGATAGTTTGATAACCTCTATTTTGGACAAAATGATTTCTATTTGGGTTCTGTGTCTATTAAAAAAATTTTGGTTCCCTATTTTTTTCTAAAATAGTTTTATTTTTAAACTATCATAATATTTAAAATTTATTCATCCAAGAAGAAAAGTCAAGACGATTAATAAACTTAATCCTATAGAATGTTGCAACTATTCCTTGACAAATTCGTATGATTTAAAACCAACAAAGTTGCCCCTCTACTCTCTCAAGAACCATTAGAATACAACTTAAATCATCATGTGGGGTCCTTTTTTTGTCGGGCTTTTAATAGAGATAATCGGTCAAAAATAAACATATCACAAATCAAAATTTTAGTTCTTTATAATTTCAAGTGATTGTGGATTCATGACTTCCATTAAAAGCATGCTCATAATGTTAATTATCTTGGGCACCATTGTAGAAATCTCCGATTAAGAACGAGTATGAATGAGAAATATGAAATCCATTTTATTAAAAAAACAGTACATAATTATATGAATTTTATTGTAAGTACAGGACCAAGATACTTAAGTTTACCTAATCCCAATTGTTTTTAATTTTTATGTATTCACATGACATGTGGTCATTTTATCTCGTCAATAGAGGTCATCATACTTCAACTTCTCTCGAACCCTTTAAAAGGAATATTGGAATTTGTTTTCTTTTGACTTTGACTTTTTTTTAAGTTCCTAAGTTTTTCATCTTAGACATGATTTGAGTCGCAAGTTAAATAATATGTCCATGTTTGTGAATCATGACTTAATCCCTTTTAATATGATATTTGAAAACCTCGGCATTTCATTTTTATGAAGTCTTCTAGTCTTTGACTTGTGAGACTCCTTAATTCTGCGCCTTTTTTGACGTCTTCAAACTCTACAGTTCATTTGTCAGTTTATTTAAGTCTTTAATTTGTTTGTTTTCTCTTTACAATACATCTCAAGATATAGTAATGAACTTGATATTTTTTAATTGATCTTATAAAAGTCTTTTTCAAGTCTTCCCTATGAGTGTTAAGAGGTACTAGGCCTCATAGTGTGTTTTCAGAAATTATTTAGATATGTTTTTGGCATCCCTGTGAGTATTAAGAAGTGGACCATACAGTATGTTTCAAAACAAGTATTTTAAATGTTTTTATCAGTTCCATCCACCAACGAAGTGTCAAACTTTGAACCTAATAATAGGCATCAAGGAATTCCCTAACGATTTTTATATAACCTCTGTGAATGTCAAGCAGTGGACATCACAGTAAGCTTTAAAGAATGTTTTTTAATATTTTTTGTCAAACTTCATCCATCACTAGAGTGTCATACGTTAGACCTCACAGGAAGCTTCAAGGAATGTCTTCATCAAGTATTTAACAACCCTTTTAGTCTTGTGACTATCAATAGACAATGGAAAGGCCCCATTAAAGAGAGTAGTAATCATGCATTGGATGTCTCAGTGAGCTTCAAGAGAGACTTTCATCATATCTTCATCAATTTCAATTCCTGTGACTTCTAAGAGGCAATGGAGAGGCCCTATAAGAGTCACTATGCAATAGACATCAAAGCTAGCTTTAAAGGAGGCCTTTTAAAGTCTTTTCCAACACTTGCAGCTGTGTGATGCTCAAAAGGCAATAGAGAGGTCTTCTCATAGAGAGCAGTCGCTATGCATTGGATATCATAGCAAGCTTCAAAAGAGACCTTCATCATATCTTCATCAATCCTTTCAGGTCGTATGACTATCAAGAGGTAATAGAGAGAGCCCTCTCTGAAGGAGAGTAGCCATCATGCATTAAACATCATAGTTGGTTTAAAAGGACGTCTTCGAAAGTCTTCTCCAATCTTTTTAGACGTGTGACTGTCTAAAAGATAATGGAAGGAAAAAGACAATGAAGAACACTACCATGATGAATGCTTCTTAAGAAAAGTTATATATTTTGATCCCTTTACAAAGGCTTATATAGCTGTGTACCATCTAGACCAATCAATATCTAGAAGAAAAGAAAAGGAGATAACAATATACAGTTGTCTAAATATGACACTAATCAAATATTACTAACCATATATATATATAGCTAACCATATATAGACTAATCACAACTAATATTAACAGAATTTCTCACACTCCCCCTCAAGCTCAACTATACATATTAAACAGTCCAAGCTTGTTAATCATTTTCTCAAATTAGGTTTCCAAAGGATCTTAGTTAGAACATCAGCTAAATGACTTGAGGTTGGAACATACACAATGCATATTGTTCCATCTTCCACCTTTTCTTTAATAAAGTGTCGATCCACCGCCACATGTTTTGTTCTATCAGGATAAACAAGGTTATGACTAATGTTTGTCGCTACCTTATTATCACAAAATATCGTTAGTGGTATTTCGCAATATCTCGCATAAACTATGAGCTAGTGATCTTAACTCTACTTCTGCATTGTTTTTTAGCACCGCTGTTTGTGTTTACTTCTCCAAGTAACTAAGTTTCCCCAAACAAAAGAGCAATATCAAGAAGTTGTTCTTCTATCCACAATAAAGCCAGGCCAATTTACATCAGTGAATGCTTGAATTTCACGGTTAGAGGTTTTTTTGAAAAATAATCCTCTACCTGGAGTTCCTTTAAGGTACCTTGGCACCCCGTTTGCTGCTGCCATGTGTTCTTCCGTAGGAGAATGCATAAACTGACTAATGCAACTCACTGCAAAACCAATCTCAAGTTGAGTATGCGAAAGATAGATTAGCTTACCAACCAGTTTTTGGAATCTCCCTCAATCCAGAAGAATGCTTGTTTCTTGATCACCCAACCTCACATTAGGATCCATGGGAGTTTTTGCTAGTTTGCACCTAACATGCTGGTCTTCTCTAACAAGTCCAAGATATACTTGCTTTGAGAGATAGAGATTCCTGTTTTATTTCTTGCAACCTCCATTCCCAAAACATATCAAAATTTTCCCAAATCCTTCATTTCGAATTCTAAAGCCAAACCCTTCTTTAGTCGCATCACCTCTAAGAATAATATCATCCACGTACGCAATTAGAATGGTTACTTTCCCCTCTTTGTGTTTGTAAAATACGGTGCGATGAGTTTGAGCTTGCACATATCCTTGCATTTTAATGGCTTTCATGAACCAGTCAAACCATGCACGAGGAGACTGTTTTAACCCATATAGAGATTTTCGCAATTTGCACACTTTCCCTTGTCCATCCTGATTAAATCCAGGAGGAAGATCTATAAAGATTTCTTCTCCAAGCTCACCGTTCAAGAAGACATTTTTGACATGTAGCTATTGTAATGGCCAATCCAAATAGATAGGCAACAATAAAAGAACCCTTATGGTATTAACCTTTGCTACCGGAGCAAAAGTTTCTTGATAATCAACTCCATAAGTTTGAGTATATCCTTTTTCCACTAATCTGGCTTTATATCGTTCTATCGTTCCATTATAATTGTATTTAACTGTAAATACCCATTTATAACCAATTATAGCTTTATGTTTTGACTTTTCAACCACCTCCCATGTTCCATTTTTCTCCAAGGCAAGAATCTCTTCCATAAGTGCAGGCTTCCATTCTGGTTTCTTCATAGTCTCATTCATTGTTTTCGGAACTTCCATAGCCAACAAATTAGTCACAAATGCCTTCATCAATTTGGAAAGATGACCATAGTCGATAAACCTTGAAATTGGATGATTTGTGCAAGATCGAGTTCCTTTTTCTCAAAGCAATAGGAGTTTCCAAATCATGTTTTTCTAGAACTTGATTGCGAGTCAGATTCTTGAAAATGCAAGAGCTTACTATCCTTCACATCTTTCACTTGTTTCCTTCGTGAATAGGTCTGTAGTTCTTTGACTTTAGGAGTGATCTTTGGCTGTATTTGATGATTACTACGGAATATCAAAGGAGTTTTTGGCTCATCAAGACTAGGTTTATGAAGGTTTGTAAGAGTTTCTATCTTTTAGAGATTGGGTTAGCTGGTTTTTTTATTTTCTTCTTCAGATAAATCTGGCTGCTGCAATTGTAAATTCAAAACTTCCTTAGAGTGTTTCATATTTTGTGGACAAGGATCCCAAAACAATTCCCAAAACTCTGTTTCCTTATTTGAAATTTCGGAATTTGAAATTTCAAAATTTGAAATTGGATTTGAAACCTCCAAATTGAGCCTTGAGTTAACATTGTTAAAATTCAAACCATTTAAGAAAAAAAATGATTTTTGAAATATGGATCACACAAATTCTCCCCCTGAGACAAATTATAAAGAAAATATGCTTGATTTTCAAATAAAGTAACATCAATAGAAGTGAAATATTTCTCTTTTTCATGATTGTAGCACCTATATCCTTTTTGTATGGCTGAATACCCTACAAAAACACATTTATGAGACCATGGGTCCAATTTGGATGGACCTTGGTGTGGCACATGTACAAAAGTGACATGCCCAAAGACACATGGCTCTAACAAGGAGAAGTTTCTGTATGTTGGAAACAAAGTTGATAAAAAATCAAGTGGTGTTTTGAAGTGTAGATTTTTCGTTGGTAATAGGTTGATTAAATAGCATGCAGTAAGGACTGCATCCCCCCAAAAATATTTTGGAACATTGGCAGAGAATAAGAAAGACCTCGCTACTTCTAGCAAATGGCGATTTTTTCTCTCAGTAACACCGTTTTGTTTAGAGGTATCAACACAAGAACTTTGATGCAAAATCCCATTGTTCTTAAAAAAATCAGTAAGAATTAAATTAAAATACTCCATACCATTATCAGTGCGGACCATTTTAATTCGTTCATTGAACTGAGTATAAACCATTTTATAAAATTCTTTAAAAACATCTGTAGCTTCAAATTTATCTTTCAAAAGATAAACCCAAGACACCCGTGTATGGTCGCCTATAAAAGAGATAAACCAACGACAAGATGTAAGAGTATTTAGACGTGATGGGCCCCAAAGGTCACTATGAATCAAAGCAAATGGTTGGGAGGGACAATATGGTTGTGATGGTAAAAACATCCGAGTATGCTTAGCCAGTTGACAAACATCGCATAGGAAAGATAAACTGTTATTCTTGAATAAAGAAGAGAACAAGTGTTTCATGTAAACGAAACTTGGATGTCCTAGTCGATAGTGAAGTAACATAATTGGCTTGTTTGTAGAAACAGAAGAAAGACCAACAGACCTAATCACATAGGAATTACTTGAAAGATAGTAAAGGTCATTGACCACTCTAGCATTGCCAATCCTCTTCCTCGATGTCAAGTCCTGAAAAATACAAGTAGATTTGGATAGATGAGCATGGCAATTCAAATCATTTGTCAACTTGCAAATAGATTAAAAATTATAGGATAAATTAGGAGCATGTAGAACATTTTCAAGTAAAATATCTTGACTAATCTGAATAGACCCTGTGCCAGCAACCACAGAAAATTTGCCATCTGCAACCTGCACTTTTCTCTATCCCAAATGCGGAAAATAAGTGTGGAAAAGACATGCATTACCAGTTATATGATCAGTTGCACCTGAGTCAATAATCCATATCTCATCTGAGTCAATCATATCAGCAACCGAGTGGCCCGAAATACCTGTCTGAGCCATGAAAGAGCTGCTAGTCATTGTTGAGCAAAGAGAAAGATACACAAATGATCCACTTATGCCTTTGAAAAATTGGCAATGCTTGGTGTGCTTGCTAGTGGAGTGCTTACATGCTGATCGCGTGAAGTAGGACCTTTTTTTCGAAGTTGATTAGGCACCCAGTCTGCTGGTTTACCATGAATGTCCCAACATGTGTCCCGAGTGTGATAGGATTTATTGCAATGGTCACACCACAAGGCTTTTTTTTTTTTTTGCGATGCAAGACGATTTAAACGCGCAACCATAGCAGAAGACTCAAGCTGGAAAGATAGGGAATCACCAAGCATCACACGACCGCGATGCTCTCCATAGTGAAGCTCAGCAAATACCTCCTCAATAGAGGGTAAAAGGCGCTGACCTAGCAACCATCCTCGAACTTCATCAAGTTCTCTGTTAAGGCCAGCAAGACAGTCATAAACTCGTTCTTTATTCCGCAATTTTCTGGAATAAAAGAGCGTCTTCATGGTCTTTCCAAGAAATAGTATTGAAAAGATCGACATCTTGCTATAATTTTCGCAACATGATAAAATATTATGTCACATCAAGACCGGCTTGACGGAGATCCTTGGCCCTATTCTGCAGTTCAAACAATTGTGAGGAATTGTCCAAATCCAAGTATGCTAAGCGAATTGCATCCCAGATTTCTTTTGCTGTGAAATAGAAAAGATAGGCCTCACCAATTGCATCTTCCATAGAATAAATAAGCCACGCATCACTATATAGTTATTGGATTCCCATGTCGCATAAGAGGGATCATCCTGAGATGGGCATGGAAAAGAACCATCCTCAAGGGCATATTTTCCCTTTCCACGAATCACCATTGTAGCCGAATGGGACCATTGAAGGTAATTTGTGCCATTTAGCTTTTTTGGTAGTGATTTGGAGTCTTGGAGAAGAACTTTCAACTATAGTAGTAGGAACAATTGTCGAGAAGGACTTGGATGTGACAAAAGACACCTCCAAAACCTTATCCCCGCTTGTTCCTGGCATTATATCTCTCTCTACTTGCCAAAATCTTTGTTCTTTTAATACCATAAAAGATAATAGAAGGAAAGAGACAATGAAGAACACTACTATGATGAATGCTTCTTAAGAAAAGATGTATATTCTGATCCCTTTACAAAGGCGTATATTGCTATGTACCATCTAGGACAATCAAATCCTTGAGGAAAAAAAACGGAGATAACAATATGCAATTGTCTAAATATAACACTAATCAAATATTACTAACCATATATAGCTAACCATATATAGACTAATCACAGCTAATATTGACAAATTTCTCACACTGTCAAGATGCATGGAGAGACCCTCTTAAGGAGAGTAATTGCCATGCATTGGACATCACAACTAGCTTCAAAGGAGGTCTTCAAAGGTCTTTATCAACCCTTTCAGTGATGTGACTATCAAGAGGCAAGGAGAGGCCCCCTCAAGAACAGTTTTTATGCATTGGACATCACAACGAGTTTCATTAGAATTTTTTGGGAGGTTGTCAATTTACCAAAATACTCTGCAACAAAAATCCCCACTCTTTCCTCATTTATGGGTTTTATATCATTTCTTTGTTTTTAATTTGCACCTAATTTGTTCTCTTTTCACTAATTTTCATACTTTTTTAAGAAGATCTTTAAATTCTCACATTTTATATTTCCCATAATTTTTGTAAATGAACCTACTTTTATATATTTTCTTATCTCTTTTGCAATGTTTTTTTTTTCAAATTGCTTCTTTACATGCTTTTGCATTTTCACATGATTTTAGATTATTTTTTAAACAACTCCATATTTCGAGTACTTTTGCATTTCTCTACCAATTTTGCAATTAGGCCAAGAATCCTCCATCTTACACAATTTTCAAACAAATCTAACATTCATTAGTATCACATATCCGAATTTTTTTATTTTATTGTTTTGGCAATCCTAAAAAAAAAGTCTTTTTCTCTATGTCTCTCCTTTTTTACTACTCTATATTTTTATCATTCACTTTTTTTATTTGTCCTCCTCATTTTACATGTCTATACCACTAACACAGACAAGTACTCATGATAATCACCAAAACAAAATAATTTGCTGTTTTGTCTCTCTAAAGTGAAAATGATGCAAGAAAATATATGACAAAGGTGTTAAGTCAGCGTCCATTTAGTGGGGTCTCAACAATAAGTGGGGCTTATATCCACAAATTAAAAAAAAATGAAGCATATCATCAAAAAAAAGACTACGATAGAGAAGAGAGAAAAATTGAGAGAGTAAAGAATCCGTAAAAACTAAGGAAGAAAGAAAGAAGAAAGGAAGTGATAGGGTTTGATCTTGCAAGAAGATTAAAACTATATTTTGCCCACATTTCACGAAAGAGCATTTTTGGAAGAAGATTTACAAAACCATCAGTTTGATTTTTTCCAATTCTCCTTGAAATCTTTGTGTTCTATCTTCGTAAGATGATAATGGTTTTTTGAGTAGTTGAGTCCATCTCTTCCTGAAATCTCTTGCAATTGTATGGCTTTAGTTAACTAGAGAAAAACTTTTGTCATCTCATTGTTGACATAGTGGAAATAGATTTTAAGTAGCCTTAAGGTCCCATGGTTTTTCACCCTAGATTGAAGGGATTTCTCATGCCAAATTGCGAGTCTTGCTTGCTATTTGATGTTCTTTTGTGTTGAATAGATCCCAAAGTTTGTACTCAAAGCGGGGAAGAATTGATCCTCAAAATTCAGAAACAGAGAGTTACACTACTTCTACAGTAATCATGTAACTATGTGTTTAGCCCGAGTAGATTACAAGTTTATGAATTTTTGAGTGCTACAGTACCAGTGCTGAAGTGCCATTTGATAACTTTAATCGTCCCGTTTCTTCCCAACAATAGAAAAGAAAAAGGGATAAAGTCAAAGAGGAAGCATATGATTATAAGGATTTGGATCATGAGAAACATGAAGCCACTGCATGCAAATAAGTATTATAATTATGTAAGACATAGAAAGGGACTCGCATAGATGTGTCCATAAACACCTAGCATGCTTATAAGATGGTAGATCTTATATCTCTTCAAGCATGCAACTAAAAAGCTAAATTTGGAATACATGGTACAGGGCTAATGATACTAATGGTATCAGCTGATGTATATATGTCTGCATCAACCATGGCATACATTTAAGAACTTTGACCATACATATATGCTAGCATGCAAATACAACTGAATAAGAACATAAATCATACAGAACATCGTACCGGGACTCACATACATGTATTTTGGGTTTCACTGAAATATATCCTCTTCTAATGGATGTCACATGATTTCATCCAAAAATCATATATTTCTCTCGTTATACATGCACATTTTTTATATAATTTTTTATATAGATGAAAGCATGCCTCTCTTCTTTCTCTTTTTTTTTTTCTTTTTTTATTTTTGTTATTAGGTGAACACCAATTGTGCCCCTTCTTGTTCTCTGTCTTCTTTTCTCAATCTCTCCTTCTCCAATCCCTCTTCTTCTCTTTTTTTCTTCTTCTTCCTTTCTTTTCGTTTTACTTTTTTCCTTAAAGGTTTGCTTGGATGGAAGTATTGGAGGGTTTCATAAATTAAGGTAAGGTAAGGTAAGGTAAAGGAAGGTAGAAGAATGTTTTGCTTGGATAGAAGGTAATGTAATTGAAAGTTTTGAAATCTTATTGTGCTTGGTTTGGGAGGTTAGTGGAGGTAAGGTTACATAAAATATTACTAAATTACCCTTATTATTAATAAACATGGAAAAACAATGTTATTATATTTCATTTTCAATAATAAAATTAATTAAACAATATCATTAATAGATTAAGTAATATTTCTCAATTTATAAAATTCTATATTTCTTTTTATTATTTTTAGTGGAAATTGCCAAAAAAACCCCATAAGTTTGCGATATGGCCAAAAACACCCTGTTAATTTCTCAATACCGAAAAACCCCTTCCTTTTAAAGTTAATGTTTGCCAACCCCCCAAAGTTTGCAACGGGCGTTAACGGAGTTATGTTGGAATTTTATGGACGAAATTACCCTTTCTTGCATGGGAAGTCGTTACACTGGAACTTTTGACGGGTGGGGCAGTTTCCTTTAGGGTGATCCCAAGAGACGTCCGTATACGCTTTTCTTCTCGAACGCGCATCTTCGGCTTTTCCATTTCTGAAGTTGTTTCTGCGAGGACATCATCCGCAACTTCAGTTCTCAAAACACTGAATCACTCGTGGCAAGCATTCGGCACTTTCATCAGTTTGCAGTTCAAGGTATTGAAGAAGTTGTGTTTTAAGTAAGGGTTTTATTTGAACCAATATGTTACACAGAGATATTCGTCTGTTTTGTTTTGTGGTTCTGTTTTTAGCGGAAGACACTGAAGTATGCGGGGGAATTTCTCGGCTGGGGTTTTTCTAGTCTGCAGGCAGATGTGTCGGCTAGGGTTTTGGCTTGTCTTACATTTTCGGCTGTGTCCATGATCACCGAAAGAGTTTTAGGTTGTTTTTATTTGTGTAATGTGGACAACGTGCGTTTCCCCTTTCATTTCATACGGTTGCAGTTTGTAAAATGAGTTTCCGTGTAAGAAATGGGTTCTTGTTTAAAACCTTAGGTCTCTGTTTAACGATTCATATCTCTGTGTAATAATTGAGCTTTCCGCTTAACATCATATATCTCTGTTTAACAATTGATGTCTCCGCTTAACAAATGTTGTCATTGTTGCAGTTTTGTGATTATGGCGGTAAACCTAGTCAACGGCAGATGCTACCTGACACCGGTGGTGGGGACATTGGCCGAATTGAAAGTCCACATGACATCTCGACATTGGGAGATCATCCAAAGGACACCGTTCGCAGCATTCACCGAGGTGGAAGCCGTATTCCGAGAGAGGGCCGTTTCGGACTCGCTTCGCAGAGGTACGATGGCCGCACCAATAAATTCAGGATCGGGGGAGCTTGCCGAGCTTCGGCCCGAGGATGCGGCTCGATTCTCGGGTGCTGCGTTGCGACGGAGACGCGGTCCAGGTTTAAGAAGAAGAAAACACAGTCAACATTCGAGGGAAGGTATTTATCAAAAAGCTATGAGAGACACCGAGAGTCCATCAAGGCCACTCTCCGGCTTGTGGGACGAGAGGGGAAGAGGAAGATTTCGCGAAGCTCTTGATGGTGTACCTCATGGGGACAGTCCTCTTCCCGACTACCTCATCCTTGGTGCCCAATTGGATCGTCGATTATGTCGACGATCTCTACGTGCATGGGGCGTTACGCATGGGCGCGAGCGACGCACAAATGGCTTATGGAGGACGTCCCACAAGCCGCAACTCGAGTGCAAGCCCGATGCGCGGGGGGAAGGTAAACACGGGGTACATTAAGGGTTGCTCCATCGCGCCTGTGCATCTGGTTTTACGAGGTGACCGGAACCGGAAAGCAAGTCCGTTTCGGCACCAAGGGTGTTGTGCTACGGTGAAAGTACTTACCGGAAGCATGCGACGATAGAAACCGGTTGGGCGGCTCTCGAAGGAAAAGAGGTACTAAATAATGAACAATGTGTGTAGAATGAGTAGTTAATGTTTAATTATAGTCATTACCATTTAACAACCGTGTATTTGTGTTTAACTTTAGGTTTCTGCGTTTAATATTATTAGTCTCCGTTTAACTATGTGCTATACCGTTTACGTGAACATGTCAAATGTTTAAATACGCCTGTTTTTGATTCAATTGAATGGTCCGACCGAGATTGTTTTGTTTACGTATGTTAGTTTCCGGACCTTGTCCCTGCGAATGCCGAGGAGGAGATATTTCTTCGGGCCGGCCCGGCGGAGGGATGCTATTGCGCCGGAACCCGGTTGCCCGAAGGCAAGAGGAGAGGGCAGCCTCTTCAGTGCGTGGTCGACGACGCCGTTCCCCCACTTCCAGCCCAACACGCAATCATCGGCGTCGGGTAAGCCCTCCACTACCCCGCCCGACGGCAACACCCCACGCTCCGGCCGCGACAACGTCAGTTCCCCCGATCGCCACAGGCCCCGTCCGCAGAAGTCCCCTCCACGGTAGTAGGCGACAAAATCACTTCAGCGTTTTTGCAGGCGTGTCAGGTGATGATGAACGCTTTCCCCCAGCTTGTCGCTCGGGTTGAGGCATTAGAGGCACGGTTTCAATCGACTGCACCGTCTGGCCAAATAAAGGAAGGGTCCGAGGCGGAGGGGGCGTCAGAATTAGGTGACGAGGACTTTATCGGGATGGCCATTCCAAGACGGCAACGTTTGAAGAGGCTTGCGAAAAAGGCGAAAGCAATAAAGCCTCTCTGTTCACCACTAGCCGACGATGAAATAATGGCAGCACCATCGGCGGCCGATGCTGTTGTTGTGTCCGTCGCCAATGTTGACGTGGCCGCCGAGGTGGAGACCGTCGAGGTGGAGATCGTCGATGCCGTTGCGACCACCTCGCTTGAGGAGGCCTCCGAAATCCCCGTCCCGGTGGAGCCGGCGGCCGACGGTGGCGCATTGAGGGTGGTGGTCACAATCCCTGAAGAAGATGAACCAGCCGAGGATGTGTCTCCCCTTGATGATGTTGCCTTGGCCGCGGTTGAGAAGACCGTTACCTCTATTGTGAAGGAAATCCTGCACACGGAGGAACAGGCGGCCGACAGTGCCGCATCCAATGTAGGCGCGATCCCGCAACAGCAAAAAGCATCTACGGATGAACCCAAAGCTGTTGACGAGGGGCAAGGGAACGTCACCGAAAACAAAACGAAAGCTATGATCCTTGCCAACCAGCAATATGAAGAAGTTCGGAAGGACTTCGTTCCGAAGAAGAAAAAATACGCTGGTCAATCGCGCCTCAGCATATTCGAGACGGAGTTGATCAAGATCTTCCTCAACTTCCCCATGGACACGTAAGTGTGTTATTTTGTATGTTTTTATTTACATACAGATGTTCCCATTTACTTTTTGGCTTTTGCGTTTAACTATATACATTACCGTTTAAGATTATACGGTTACCGCGTAAGATTTAGTGTTCCGTTTTAATTACACATGTTGCCGTTCAACCGCAGGGCCGTCGTATGGAGGAATGACTATGTCAGCACCACACGGGCCAACCTCTTCATCCTACTCGACGGGAAGGAGATGGTGACGGATGATGTGATGGACGCCTTCGTGTGCATAAAACAAAAGTCACTGACCAAAGTACCATATCCCTACAAGAAGCGCGCCTCCATCACAAGACCACTGGCATTGTTTATGTCAAAGCAGGAAGACGCACACGAGACGACTTTAGCTATGATCGGAGATGCCACCAAAGTCGTTCATAACGTTGACATTGCCATCCTTCCCATAATCATGAATGGCCACTTTCATGTCGTGGTGCTCGACAATAACAACCAAGAGTACAGGCATTACACCTCATGCCAAAGTGAAAAGTACGACAAAGACGCGGTTGCAATGGTAAGTTCTTTGGGAACTGAATGTATCGATCCATAGAGTTTCATAGATGGTTGTTATTCTAACCTCAACTTGTACACCTTGACAGCGGGAACTATTTGACACCTGTCTCGAAATGGAGTATGGAGAGACGGTGACCAAACACTACCCGCTTGTTCACGACAATGAAACACCGCGACAAAAAAAAGGAAGTGTCGACTGCTCCGTGTATGTCATGGAGTTTATAGAGCAATTACTCCAGGGCGAGAAACTACACATAACGCGTAAAGACCTATCTTATCTGAGATTGAAGTACACTGCCCTCATACTTAAGGAAGGGCGTGCGACCGGCATCCAACAAAAAGGGATGCACCCACCTTCGGTGAAGTAGAATTGTTTATCTTTATCACGGCCATTCTTTAACAAATGTAAAGCAGTTTTGTCTTTGTTGTTTAAATTCAATTTATTATTTGCCATCGACATGGAAGACATGTCAATGTAAATTTAGTATTTGTCGCTAGTCTTTCAAATGCAATTCATTCTTTCAAAATATTGTCTTACAGTTTCCTTTCACTGTTTCGTTTGAATTATAAGGTTTCCCGTTTAACCACGAGAGTTACCGTTTAAGGCCAGCCGTATCTGTCTAACTCTTACTCGTACCCGTTTAACAATCGCCTTTTCTGGCCAACATACGTTGACCACATCCAATCTCGCTAGTCTCGATTTAACTTCCGCTTGTCTTTGCTTAACTATCAACGCTTGAACACAAACCAGACTTTGTCCATCTAGCGAAGTTGAAGGACCAAGCTTCAACAAAACCACATAACGCCTAACAAGGGTTAAAGGCGAAATACGTGCGGATGTTTGCTAGTTTTTGTTTTGTATTCAACTCGGCGTTCTCGTCTGAGGTACCAGACTTTGCAATGTAAATATACCATCTTCTGTTCATCGTCTTCCGGGCTTTGTACTTCGCATTCTTGGCTTGAGTAAACAGCCAAAACTTATTTGTCTCATTTAAGAATTATTCTTACTCGATTTCATTACACCTTTCCGAATGGCTGCCAACACTTCAGTTCAAACGAAACCGTACACTTTTTAATAGAGATGACTACTTCTTACGCGTAATAAAATAAGTCTTATGCTAATTAAATAGTAATAAAAAGAAATTAGATAGTAATTAACATGTAATAAAATAAGTCTTATGCTAATTAAATAGTAATTAACATACCGAACTAGATAATGAAGCTCTCCATGTTTATAAACAGGGGTCACTTGCAATACCTATGAAGCACTGTCCGGATAAACGACTATGTTTCCATTTTCACATTCCGCGAATAAGGTGAAATATGAATGAATCCCAAAATGAAGTGGTCTATGTTCAAATAATCGTTTAAGTTTCAGTTATCATATGAAAAATAAAGTACTATCTTTTTAAATATTCCCGGCACCGTTTGAAAAATATGAATCCCGTTTGATTTACGGTTTCTCTATGTAATTATGTATGTTACCAGTTAAGCTCAACACTTACCGTTTAACATCAGAAGCATCCGTTTAACTCTATACGTCCCTCTTTAAATAGTAAAAGTTTACACCAGACAAATGTCTTTCCCTTCATAAATTATTCCTTCACGATGGTGTTAGTCGACGACGGTTTCATTGCAGGATCTTCGATTGTGCCCGGACGCGTGGCAACAGCTGCAATGCAACTCGCGGACCTCAAATGTTTGGGACTCGATCCTCCTTCGTCTAGGACGCCCAGGCTGCCTTCTCGTCACAGGCGGAAGCAAACGCAGATCACGATTTTCGTCCGTAGGCCGCTCATTGTCGGGTATGGGGAATATGGCTTCCTTATACGCTAGCTTGTAAGTGTCGACGGTGAAGTAGCCGCTTATAAAACGATGGACGTTGGTGTCCGTCAGCATTATTGCAGCGCAAGCGTGTTTGCACGGGATACCAAAAACTTGCCATCTGCGACATGAGCAAACTCGGGTGGCAAGATTTACAGAATTGCTGCACTGGTCAATAACTTCGTAACAGTCATCGACACATCGACCAACGTGAAGACTTCGGCTGTCCGCAACAAGCGCCTCAACCTTCGAATGTATATCCGAGCATAAGTAGGTCTCCCATTTGTTCGCTTGCTCACGGCGAGTGCATAACATGCGCATCAACTTGAACCTGCACACTTTCCCAGGAGGTGGGTACCATCGAGAAACAGCAGCGGCCTGCATGCCCGCTTGAATCCCAAAATGCACGCACTGAAAGAGAAGAACGCACGTTTAAACCGATCACCGTCCCTATCCACACACGCGATGCTGCCGGGGTTCGTCTCAACCACCTTATCGACGTACCAAAGAAACAAGTCGTAGCTGGAGACATCGCTGCCGTCGAGGGTCACCCGGGCATGTTCTTTTCCCAACCAAGCCTGCTTGTATGGAATGTGGACACCATGCTCCCGCAACATGTCCTTCTGAATGTCGATGGCCTTGTACAAGGGCCGGTCCTTGAGCTTCTGGATCACTCGTGCGCTTACCCATTTTTTGGAAGCTTTCGGGTGTGACGCCAAGCCAATTCCACCGCCGCAAGTGTGTGACTGGTCCATTGTCTTGATTCTGAATGTATTTCTGTTATATTCCTTTGATGCATGCATGCGCCATTCACAACCAGTGGCAGCGCATTCCACAGTGACCCGGTGTTTTTCGTTCTTTACAAATTTGAAGTCAAAGTTCCGTTTGATGGCAAAATTTCGAAGTGCGTCTCTAAAATGTTCAACGCCTTCAAAACGTTGTCCGACGTCCAACGACAACATTTCAGGTTGTTCTGACGAGGAAGGTACGCATGCAAGACCGTCAGGGTCGCTATGAGGTGGAACAGAAGCGCTCCCAGATTCCGAATTCCTACCAGCACTTCAGTTCAAACGAAAACGATTAGGATTTAAGCATAAACATCATTTTGTTAAATGGTAAATATCAAATTGTAAACGTTACAGCCAAACATTAAACAGAGACTCCATAATGTAAACGGTATAGTCAATAGTTAAACAGTAACATGAGAACTTACACGGTGAACCCCAAAATTAAACGGTAACGTCTCTAACTTAAACAGAAGAGAATTACTAACCAATACCTAACATATACAACTACATAACTATCTGGCACTACCACATTACCACGAGAGGATCTCGTTTTCAGTAGGATGCGATGACGCGCCATCCGTCTCGACAACAAGATCAACTACATCCCCTTTTAAGATGGAGAAAACATGACACATGCGCTGGAAGTCGATCTCGTTCTCTATCGGGCAAACCGTATTATGTCCATCGGGTGTGACAAACTTCACCCTCACACGGGAAGTATCGAGACCCCATCTCTGACATATCTCAGCTAACACCACCTCCCAAGTAGTCAGCGCCGTGAACATGAGCACTCGTCCCTCCCCGTTGTATCTAGCAATAGCACAAAAACTCTCCATAATACCGGAGAACGGCCAGACCTCAAATGCGAAAGAGAAGAAGAAGAAGAAGAAGAAGAAAAAGAAGAAGAAGAAGATGTAATTGGCCTTCTAAACTCTATTTCACAAAAAGCCAACATGAAGGGGAAAAAACCCACAATTGTGTGCATTAAGGGCGGACATGACGTGATGTGATCGGGCGGGTTTTTTCCCCGCCATTTCAAAGGGCAAATATGGAATTTCATGCAAAAGACACATTTAAAGTGACTGGCAGGGGGTAGACGGGAAGTAAAC
This sequence comes from Dioscorea dumetorum, assembly GCA_902712375.1. Taxonomy (NCBI): domain Eukaryota; kingdom Viridiplantae; phylum Streptophyta; class Magnoliopsida; order Dioscoreales; family Dioscoreaceae; genus Dioscorea; species Dioscorea dumetorum. The sequence continues at coordinate 5,270,321 of CACTHL010000846.1, forward strand.
TATAACGGAGGGGCTGTCCGGGGTGTGCAAAAGTTGGAGGGGGGTTTTAGGAAGTTTGAAAATTCGCGAGGGGTGAACAGTAATTTTCCCTTATTTTTATTATTATTATTATTATTATTATTATTATTATTATTATTAATTAAGCGAGAAAGAGATTAAACACTATCATTAATAATTAAGTAATATTTCCCTTTTTTATCATTATTTATTTATTATTATTATTAAATTTTTTAATTATTTTTTTAAATTATAATTAGACTACGTGAGTAAGAGAATAATGTCTCAACAATTAATGATGTAATTAAGCAATCAATAGCAATTAATCCTGGAGAGCGGAAAGTAGAAGAAGAATGCAGGCTTCTCTCATTCTAATGAAAAATAGAAATTTAATAAAGTGTGGAATTATGTGAAACCCATAAGCGCATTTGGTTAAAAAAAAATACCAACTCTAAAACCTTCCCAACCCTCCAATTTGGAAGATTGAGAAACTTGAGAAAAGTAGAGATTTTAAAACCTCCACCAACCCCTCCGAACCTTTACCTCCCCTTAAAACCCTATATCTAAGCATAGGTTTTTAAAAACCCTTCTTTTACTTTATCTCCAAAAACCTCCATCCAAGCAATGCCTAAGTTTTTTTTTCTCGCGACCTCCACTTGCCCATTTCCCCATTGCCCAGGTCCCGTCCTGACATTATGAATTCCCTTTCTTTTAATTTCAAATTTCAAATTTATATATATTTTTTAATTTTTGTGTTTCTCTTTTTTTAAAATTAACCCTCCTTTATTATATAACATTTTACATACACATTACCGCAACCTTTCAAATCAAAATACACGCTAGCCCAAACCCTTTTTTTTGCACTTTCCTCTCTGTTTTAAAATTGATGTATCAATTCACCATTGGTAATTTTTGTATTTTAAAACAAATTGACGATTTTCACTTGATTTTTATCTTTTATATGGTAATTCCATAAAATTTTCGGACTATACAGCTTTTAAATATTATTTTTTAATCAACAGCAATAATTTCTTAATATTAATTATTTTTTAAAAATAACTAATGAACATATTTTGTAAAATAATTAAATATTAAAAAAATAAATAGTGAGCTTTTATTTAAAGCAGTGTCGTTTCCCGAAATTTTCCCATGCATAGTCTTCAATAGAAAGGTTATTTTCTTTTATTAATGTTTTTGTTGCTATTAGTATTTGTATTTTTCTGGCTCTCATATTTGGTGGAAAACAATTATTTATGTTTAGAAATTCAATTGCAGATGTCCAGGTGACATAAGAAAATAAAATAGACAACATATTGCAAAATTTTCGTCTGGTCCAAAAGGAAATTAAAATGAAACATCAGAATTTTCTAGATTGTAATGAATATAGCCAAATATAAAATCTAATAAAAAAATCCTCTATTATTGACTGCTACATCAAAATTAGGCCATTATTACCTCCATCGCCCAAATTGTTCATAACTACTCTAAAACCTTGGCTCAACTATACCATTTAAATAAAAACGAAAAAATTAAAAAATAAAAATAGAAAGCTGTATTCTCACTTTCAAAGTTCATCTGAAGATCGCTATCACCCGCAGCTAAGTTAAAAGTCTGGAAAACTAGCAACTTCCCTGGATTCAAGCTTGCAGCAAAATCACCAAATACCTCTCAAATCCTCACTGCTTGGACTGCAAACAATCACAACAATGCTAGCTTGTTAATATAATGATCCACAATGGATAAAATCAGTATATAGTGATGCAAATCTACATTTCCGAAACCCTGTGTACATCTAAAAGCAAATAACTTGGGACGATAGCTATAACTTGGTATACTGGAGGGTATACTGCGGGCTAGATGATATGAGTTTTCTACTGAAATTGTATTTTTTTCCAAGCTATGTATTCAGCATTGTCTGTCTTTCAGTTCAGGAAAGAAACCATCATGTTAAAACATTCAACAAATTCAATTCAATAAAATTACCTGAGAATAGAGGAAGGTTCCTAAGATGGCAATGGCGGCTCCGAGTGCATTGACAGGTTGAACGGGGGTGTGGAAAATAATGATGGAAGAGACAATAACTGATATTCGTTTCATGGTGTTTCCAATACTGAATGTCAAGGGAGAGATTTCATCCAATGACATGTAGGAAACCTGGTTGTACAAGTGATAAAAAATGCTTTGCGCTGCTACCCACCTAAGCATAGTGGTTAGAAGTCACAAAATCAATTAATTGATCAAAGACATCAAGCATAAAAAATAAACGGTACTTTTAAATGTGCAATCTAGCTCATGCTCGGCTTCTAAATGTCCGAATCACATGAATCAGAGAAGATAAATCATGTCATTTGGTTAACAAATCCAGTGCAATGGACCAAATTTCAGAAAGAAACAAAACATATTTCCTCATTCCAACATGTTACCATGCTTCTCTAGAGAAGGATAAACCACATGAGGAAGGAATATAAGGCAATTACACATCATGCAGTGAACAATTCTAAAGATTTTGCAAAGCCTTGTCTAGAAAATTTTATGTGAACATCAATTGTAATGATACATGCACGGTGTTTCAATTTTATTTTATCTTGAGTAACCTTCAACAAAATGATCATGTGAAGAATTGACACTTGTGTTAACGCAACGGTTACAACTAGACGCACCAAAAGGGGAACCAAGTGTTTATTTCTTCTTACCACATGAACTGGGGACCAATGTTTGAAAGCGCTTGCTGCCAACCGTCCGCCCACATTTGCGGACCCTCCACTGCTATTGCAAATGGCGTGAGAATCAGGAGTGACAAGATGGACAAGCAAGCATAATAGTTCATCCCACCAACTGATTTCCCCTTCATCCCCTTCTTAGAAAATATATTCCGGAAAACAAATGCAACGTTTGATATCATTGCACCCATGAAACCTGAAACCAAGACAAACACATTAAAAAATGCATGCAGAAATATAGTTAATGAACTCAAGACATAGACTTGACCAAGCTAACTCCAGATAGCGAGTCTTGGCACATATGAATCAACACAACAACTTAGGAATAGAACATATGAAACAGAGCAAAGAGCAATGAATCAAGAATGAACAAGCTATCAACCAATTTCCAACATGTTATTATATGAAAACAAGCAAAGAAATAGATGCCCGACTCAGCAGGGACTCTCTATGGCTCCCAGAAAAGCCTCCAAATGCCATAAACTGCAATTGCTCAATAGTAGCAATCTTCGGTATCCGCCAATTCACAACTTGAATCAAAATCAATTAAAGGCGTGTCAAATATAGTTTAAGCCAAGACTTCTATAATTGGTGCAACAGAAACTCAAGTTTGAATAGGCTATGCTAAGCTTAATTTGTGAAAAGTAACTTAGAAGGCAATAATAGCCACCATGTGAGAGAAATGCCATACATACATAAGACCAGAACAAGGCAATGCATTTGGCATAAGAGGATTAAGGTTCAATAGCCACCACCAACAAAAACAAAGCATTGAGAATCCATCAAGCAGGCTTGAAACCAATATCAAATTACCACAAAAGCAAAGAAAATCAGCACTCATGGCATCAGACTTCCAAATCTACCACTACTACATGCCAGAAATCCAAAATCAACAGTCAAAACAAGAAAAATAGACAATACTTACCAATCATATTGAAATTGAGCTCAGTGACAGCAGCCAGAGAGCACCCGCCGATGATCGGAATCAGCGAAAGATAAACTGGCAACGGAAACATCTCCCCGAGCAAGAATCTCGAGACAAGCACACTGAACGCCGGCTCACCACTCTTTATGATGTGTGTGAACGATACCGCCACTTTTGACATGCTCACCGTCGCAGCCACATGCCCAATCGTGTGCGCCACCGCCACCTACACCCACAACCAAAACCAGAGTTCAATCAGAAACCAAAACCATCATCAAATCCCTTGAACAATCAACGAAACTCACTGGTAAAAGTGCCTTCAAGAAATCAGAGTCGATCTGGGGAGGTTCCACGACGCGCGTCGCCCAAGAGACGAGCATGATGAGGGATCCAGCCGCGAGCGAGAGTGTGGAGGTGAACCACGGGTAAGGGAAAGCATTGAGCACCTTCTTGTTGTAGATATTGAAAACGACGTTGAGAGCCCACCAGGTCGCGAAGTATAGTCCGATCTTCACCTTGCGGGCCGTCTCCGCCGCCGCGGGAGAGTCCTCTCCGAAATCAAAGATCTCCGAGTGGTTGGCCTCGTAGGCATGGCACCGGAAAATCGGCCGGACGGAAAGAGGCTCAATGACGTTGGAGACGTAGAGGGGTTTGCGAAGAGGGAGGGAGATGTTGGACGGTGATACCACGGAGGGGATGCGCGCCGGAGGGGAGGATTTGGGGCGGACTAGGCCAAGGCCGGGGATCGCAAAGGCGGCGTGATTGGTGGTGGAGATCATGGCTAGGTGGAGGTGAACGAGAGATGGACGGAAGGATGGAGAGAGATGGAGAGAAGAAGGGAGCGTGAACGTGACGAGGGAAACAAAGAGGGTTTAGGTTTTATAGTGGGGGTGAGAGTTTAGGAATATCCGCAAAAAAGTGCCGTGTTTTTGGAGGGTGGAGGAGAGGAGTGTTCGTTTTGGTCTTGGGTTTGAACGAGTGTGGTTTCTTATTCAACTCGTGCTAATTTGAGTTGGCAACTGTGAACAAATACCTTCATATTATTTTGGGATTATATATATATAAATTTAAATCATACAAATACATATCTAGATTACTGTTTATTTAAAATATTAATTAAAAATTATTAGATCATGATTAAATAATTATTATTTATATAAACACTATGTTTTTATTAGTTTGCACTATTTATTACGTGTATATATAAATTATAAATATTTGATATAAATTTAATAGTTAACTGTAACAATCTCAAGATGATAGAGCTCTGTATATATATATATATATATATATTACATCATTAAAAATAAAGCCAATGATGAATCTGTTTTAATATAAGATCATTTGCATATTTTTATTTTTATCAAACAAATGGGTAAATTGAAGTATGAATTCATCATAGTTCATCATGAGGCTTGTTCAGTTAGAAGAAAAAAACAATAAGAATAAATATCTAAAATAAATATTTATATATTTAATTACCGGCTCCAATTGGTAACTAGTTTAAATTATAGCCTTATTTCAATTAATATGTGAAAGAGAAGATATCAAAGAGAAAATAAATCTCCTTCCGCAGTTTAGGCCTAATTTTCAAACTTACTGGTTGAATAAATCAGATTGATCTAGTTTTATCAATATAGTAAATATTATATAAAATTCGTATAGATAGAAGCATGTTAAAGATATTGTTATTATTAAAAGATTCTATTACATTTATAAAGATTTTTTTTTGTAATAATTTAAAATTAATAATGTTGATTTGTGATAATCTATAACTTGAGATAAAAATTGTTAGAGTTCTTGTACATACATACATGTATTATATGTATATGTATACGTATACATCTCTTATTTTCTCTTTATATGTAACCATTCTTTTCCTTTCACAGATTATACTAGATCCTTTCTCACATGGTATCAGACGCTCCGGCGTTCCTTTGGGCCTATCCTCGGGCGTTCCTTTGGGCCTATCCTTTGGACCTATCCTCTGGCGGTCGTCAACTGTCCTCCGACCACCTTGGCTAGATCTTTCGCCATTTGTTTCGCCATCTGTTTCGCCATCCTTGAAGACGGCGTCGCCACCAAGCTCCTTTTGCTGGAACTCTCTCGCCACCACCACGCTTTCGACGACCAAGTTCCCGGTCACCCGCACCTTGCTCTTACCACCACTACCAAACTCCGGTTGTTAGCTCTCTCCGACGAGTTCGTCTTCATCATTGCTGGCCGTCAGCCCTTCGAAACCCTCCGTTGGTTCCCCTGCCAGCAACGACTCCCGACCCCGCTGTTTCCGCCGCCGACCGACGCCAACGACTCACCGGTGAAGCTCTCCCGTGAATCATCCGGCAAAACTCTCCCGTGAAGCCATGCTTTTCCACAAAACAGCAGACAAAACATGTCACTTTTTTTGAAAAGTCAGAAGCTTTTGTCTAAAGCTACTGCTTTTCATTATACTATATTATATTATTTTTATATTATTATTATTATTATATATTAAAAAAAAGAAAAAAGAAAAAAACAAGCAGAATCTCTACAAGTGACTTTGAGTTTCTTATTATTATTATTATTATTATTATTATTATTATTATTATTTATTTATTTAAAAAAAAAAGGGACAAGCAGAATCTCTACCCGTGACTTTCCACACCCGTGACTTTGAGTTTATTATTATTATTATTATTATTATTATTATTATTATTATTATTATTATTTATTAAACAAAAAAAAAAAAACATGGCTTCTTCTACTTCTCATTCTTTTCTTACCCCAGTTGATGTAAAATTAAATGGCTCCAATTACAAGGAATGGTACACGACTGTGCGTATCATTTTACTTGGATTAGAGTTACTTGATCATGTAGACGGCACCTCCCCTCCTGAAGAGACTGACAGCTCTTCTACCTCATGGTTCACAGCTGATCATCGTGCCATGACTCTCATCTGTCAGTCATGTGAAGTTGATATTCGCATGGAGATTGGGCATCTTCCAACTGCCTTTGCTATGTGGGATCATCTACGTCATATGTTTGAGCAGTCCAGTTCCGTTCGTCAATATGCTATTTTACAGGATCTCACTTATGTCCAGCAAAGGGAGCATTCTATTCGAGACTATGTTACTGAGTAGCGATCTTTGTGGAGACAGCTTGATTCTTTGGAGTCTTCCACTTGTATGACGTGCAAGTGTTGTAAGGCTCGTCTTCAGTCCCGCCAAACACAACGTACCTTTAAGTTTCTGATGCGTCTTCGTCCCGATTATGAGGCTGTTCGTAGCCAATTACTCAATCGTGACCCTATTCCATCCTTTGACGACGTTGTGCGCAATGTTATGGCTGAAGAGACTCGGTTACATGCTCTATCATCTTCTAGATCAAGTCCTACTGATACGGTTCTAGCGGTCACATCTTCGCGCTCCACTCGGCTATCTCCTTCTGGTACCCAGTTCTCTTCTTCCCCTAGCTCATCTTTCTTCTGCCGATATTGCAAACGGCAGGGACATGTGAAGACTAATTGTCCGAAGCTTCAACACCGACCATCGCAGCACTCACATCCTCGTCCTCCTCAGCGATCATCTGGCATTTCTTCTTCACCTCATGTTGCTACTATTGAGGCCGTAACTCCTGATTCCTCTGGTATTCTTGCTTCTCAGGTTGCTCAGCTTACAGAGCAAATTCATGCTATGCAGCGTGCTATGCAGTCCAGCTCTTCCTCTGTTATGTCTGCTGCTTCTGGTATGTCTTCTACCTCATTGATTTTAGACTCTGGTGCCACTCATCATATGACTGCTGATGCTACTAACCTAGTTAACCTTTCTAGCACTCACCCTTTTATAGTGTTCGAACTGCTGATGGAAGTCTTCTTCCTGTCACACAGTTTGGTCATCTTCAGTCTTCTTCCTTTACTATTCCCACAATTCACCATGTTCCTAGTTTAGCTTTAAACCTTATCTCTGTCAGCCAGCTTACTGATCATGGTTTGACTATTACTTTCTCCTCCTCTGACTGTTCTGTGCAGGACCATCTTACAGGCCAGAGGATTGGGACCAGGCGTAGAGTTGGCGGGCTTTATCACCTAAACTCTCTTCTTATGGTCATCTTCGCATCTTTGGCTGTGTATGCTTCGTACTACTACCCTCTATCGAGAGAACTAAACTCTCTCTACGTTCTGCGATGTGCATTTTTCTTGGCTACAGCTCTGAACATAAGGGGTATCGTTGCTATGATCCTACCTCTCGTCATCTTCGTATTTCCCGTAATGTTACCTTTCTTGAAGACACACCCTTCTTTTCTTCTCCTTCTCAACAGTTTTCTATTCTTAAGTCTCACTCTTCTCCTACCCCTCTACCTTCTCTTATTTTACCTGCCTCTTCTCTTCCTGTCGCCTCCCCAACTCCACTCACTGTTTCATCTGATATCACTGACATTCCCCCGCCTCTCCACATCATTTCTTCTTCTACACACCCTCCCACATGTTCTGATGCTTTAGATGATTCTCCCGCCTCTTCGTCCACTCCTGCCTCTCCTGAAGATGCTCCTGCTGTTTCCCGTCGTTACCCAGATCGTGTTCGTCATCCTCCAACTCGGTATGCTCTCTCTATCTCTTCTACTTACTCTCCCCCTTTTCAGACCTTTCTTGCTGCCATCCACACTCATCATGAGCCACAGTCATATCGTGAGGCTGTTCAGCATCCCCATTGGCAGCAAGCTATGACAGAGGAACTTGGGCCTCTTGAGCGCATGCATACCTGGGATCTTGTTCCCCTCCCTTCAAGTGTTACACCTATTAGTTGTCGGTGGATCTATCGGGTTAAGACCCGAGCTGATGGCACTATTGAGCGTTATAAGGCACGTCTTGTTGCTCGTGGTTTTACTCAGGAGTATGGCATTGATTATGAGGAGACTTTTGCTGCTGTGGCCAAGTTGACTACCGTCCGTCTCCTTCTTGCTATTGCTGCAGCACGTCACTGGCCACTCTATCAGTTAGATGTGACCAATGCCTTCTTACATGGGGATCTTTCTGAGGAGGTTTATATGTCTCCTCCTCCTGGTTTCTCTCATCATCCTCAGCATGTATGTCATTTACGTCGGGCTATCTATGGGCTCAAACAGGCTCCTCGCGCTTGGTTTGAGCGTTTTCGTAGTGTGATTCTTGCTCTTGGATTTACAGAGAGCTCTCATGATTATGCCCTCTTCACTCGCCAGACTTCTCGTGGTCTCACTATTCTTCTTCTCTATGTTGATGACATGGTTATTTCTAGTGATGATGCTGATACTATTATTTCTCTGAAACAGCGATTACACATCGAGTTTCAAATGAAAGACCTTGGCCCTCTCCGTTATTTTCTCGGTCGTGAGATTGCTTATTCACGTCGTGGTTATTTGGTATCTCAGCAGAAATACATTTCTGACATTTTTCGACGATCTGGCATCTCTGATCTTCGCACTGCTTCTACTCCCATTGAGCTACATCATCGTCTCTCCTCTACTGCTGGAGAGCCTTTGACTGATCCTACTCGTTATCGTGCGCTTATTGGATCTCTTGTTTATTTGACTATCACTCGACCCGACATTGCTTATGCTGTTCGTGTTCTTAGGCAGTTTGTGAGTGCTCCTCGCTCTACTCATTATGATGCACTTCTCCGTGTTCTACGTTACCTTCGTGGCACTCTCACTCGCTCTTTGTTTTTCTCGGCCACGTCCTCCTTTGAGCTCCGTGCATATTGTGATGCTGATTGGGCAGGTGATTCTACTGATCGACGCTCGACCACTGGTTTCTGCATTTTCCTTGGCGATTCCCTTATCTCTTGGAAAAGCATGAATACCCTTCACCACATTTTGCAAACATTAAAACCCGTTGGTTTTTTTGAAATCAGCAAAATCCCCCATTTTTATGAAAATTGTAAATTTCTCGGTTTCTCCTTTCTTTTCTGGAAGGTTTGAAGGAAACAACTGTGAATTTTCTAGTGTTTCTCTTTATTTAGATGTCCAAATTAATTTGGAAAATATATTTTAAATTTCAAAAGTTAATTTCTAGATTTCTCTTTTTTTCTCCTTTTTTTTCAAAAGTCTCTATGAAACTTTCCAATTTTTTTCCGAATATTCTCTATTTATCGCCCCTCATTAATGACCAACGACCTCTGCAAGAGTGCATGCTGTATCTAACCAATCATTCTTTGGATCCATCTAATTCACAAATATAATTTACACAACATGAATGGTTGGGTTGCAGCATAGCAGTACTATTTTCAATATTTTAACATATATTTTATATTTGATATTCAACGAACAATACAAAAACTTTTATCTTGTTTGTCATTTAATTTCCGTAAATATTTAGTAAAAAATTGCAAAATTAATATGCTACTCGTTTTAAAGTCATATGTTTGTTTTGCAATAAAACATTGAGAGACAATGTTTTATTAATTTTTCCCTCATTTTCAATATTCACCACTTAATTTCTTTTATAATTAATTAAACTTATTAGTTGATAATTATATTTTTTATAAATTTTAAATATACTAATTAATAATTAATTATAAAAATATTTGAAGTATGAAATTAAATTTTCGTATATATTAGACCCAAATTATTTTTTCGTAACCTAAACCACAAATATTAGTTCACAATTAGTTAATAAAATTATTTAGTCAAACCACTAACGAATTATTAGTCAAAATTATTTCATTTGGCTGGAATAATTGTTGTATTTTATATATGAAATAATTTTTGAGATATATCTGTTTATACTAAAAAATTTGAAAAACAAAATCGAAAAAATTCAAACAAATATGAAAAAACATATTATGAGGAAAAAATATCAGATATTCAAATTCATCTTTATTTAGTTAGATAGTTAGATAGCCAATAGTCAAATTCATCTTAATAAATAATATTACTTAAAATAATTTCTAAAAAAACATAATCCGAAATTGAATTGTAAAAATCAGACTAAAAAATTATATAATAATAAAAAAACCATCTTTATGTTTCGTTAGCTGTCCAATATAAGAAGAATATGATCATGGTTAGAATTTTGAGTAAAAAAAAAGATTGATGGGGAATTCACTACACGAAAAACAATAAGTGATTTTTTTCATATGTATGATGTAACGATGATTTTTTATACATGCATCTCCACACATCACCTTTTCTCTCTAAAGCATGTACTTATTTGTAAACCCCACTTTCGGCATGTTTCGTTAATTGTAAGTAGCTGTAATATAAGTGGTTTTACATGTAACAAATTGTTTGGGATGATGTAAAAGTTCCATTTAAATGGAACTGATTGTTTGGTTTGATGTAAAAGCTCCATTTACATGTAAATGAACTTACATCTCACCCATTTTTAAAACATATCAACTTATATCAAAATTTGTTATAAGTTGAAATACAGTAAAATAAGTGTCATTCACTCACCACAATGTTATCTTTGATATAATTATAAAAATATTTAATAAATTAAATTATCTTTAGAATTAATTATTAAAATAATTTTCACTAATAAAATATAAAGAAATATTAAATTTCAAATATTTTATATTTAAAAAAGATTTTTATCATTAAAATATTTTAATTAATTAATTAATTAATTAATTATGAGAAATATTAAATAATTAGAATTAATTTTATCATAATTTGTAGTATTAACATGATTACAAAAATAATTATTTATACTTTATTTAATTTAATGTTATATTTTAAAATACCAATTTTTATTTAATTTATATAAATTTTTTTATGGCATATAATTAAATTATATTCATTTTTTAAATTTAATAAACTACCACTGAATTAATTAATTTTTTTAATTAGCATTAATCCTAAATAATGAGAATTAATATAATTAATAGTTTTTAGAAATAAAATTTAAGCATTGTAAATAGATTGCAATGTCAAATAAAAATCCTAAGTCTTCTTGGACCGAGGAAAATCAGAAGTATACTAAGTGCTTTCTCAAGCCGCCTTAATACCTAATCTCATGCTTGGTAGAATTGAATCTCTTCCTCCCTTACTTCCATGCGATTACATTGAGATCTAGGAAATGCTAAGAATTGGAGCTCTCACTACAAAATCCTACCCCAGAGGATATCAAGTGTTCGATCTCTAGAGCTTGCTCTCAAATCCCTTAATCTATATGTGATCTAACGCAATATCATCTCTCGATCTTAATTACGCCAACAAATAAGAAGAAGTCACTCTCGTACGCTGATTCACAATTAAGAAACTTAGATTAATCCAATTAAATGAAGGAAGATCTATAATAAAAGCAATCCTAATATAAAGTCATCACAAGCTACATCAATCCAAGCACCGAAAGGAGTTTACCCCTCCATAGGGGTTATGTTCATCGGAAAGAAATAAGAATTTATACCTACAACCTTGAACATGAAGTAAAGAAACTCCCTCTCAATTTTCTCTACACAAGGAAGGATGTGAGCCGCTATTGTCTCCTCGGATAGTCGTTTAGTCGGTTTCTTCAAGCTTCTTCTCTTCTTCAACTTCTCCTCCAAACCCTCATTGCCACAATAGGTCTTTTTCTAGAAATTTCAGCTTCCTTCATTAGCTTTTCGGCTTTCTATTTATAAACTCCAGAATCCGCCAAGTATACGCGCAAGAACACGGGCGTGTATCTTGCTCGTGTAGTCATTATGACTTATCCAAATCTGGATTCCAAGGGTACACAGTCTTATATCCTAGCCGTGTATATTCGGTTGCTCGTATATTTTGCAGCCTGGTTTTCTTCGAGTTGATGAACTATGCTGCCATGGGCTTTCTTTCCGCCCTTGTTCCACACGAAATCATGTTCCTTGAAACCGTAGTTGTACACATGTGTGTACCTCATCTACACTACCGTGTTCTTCTCAGTACATAGTGCTTCAGGAATGCTCGATTATGCGCACGGCAGCTCAAGCATGCTCTGCATGGCCTCCCTTTTTAGTGACCTGAGACTACACGGAAAGGTACGAGGACGTGTACTTGCGCGTGTAACTCACAGTTATCGCATTCGGCTTCATTTTGCTCCGGATTCGTTCCTTTGACCTTTCATATATTTTTTTCTCTACTGAAAGCATATGTGGAACAACTAAGTACTAAATTACACTAAAATCAACTTGAAGACAACCATAATCACAAAGAATTACAGGTGGAGAAAATATATAATTAAGCACTTATCAATAAGGAAGTTTTTTTTTAAATGATAAGAAAAAGATCTTTTCACAAGCCTAAGACTCAGAAATCTTTAAATGTCAAAACCCATGAAACTAAGTTTGTGCTTTATGAATAAAGAACAAAACTTGATACCTATAAGGAGTTCTAAAAGCAAAGAAATCAAAGCAGTCAGGTTAATGACCTAGTCATGTGAGTAGTCATGACCTTGCAACATGCACATCAAGCTTAAAAAACATAGAAGAGTTAAGGCTTAAAAAGGTTAAATGAGTAAATAAATGAACTCAAGACTCTTAAGATGTCAAAAGTGAAAGAGTCAAAGAGCTTCATAAGTCTAAAAGTCAAAAGCTTCACAAGCACAAAACAAAGGAGTTTTCAAAAGTTTAAATAGGATGGAATCAAGTTTTGTGATTCATAAGCATGGAGGAACCACAACCTGTGATCCAAGTATCATCCAAGATGCAAACAAAAAAATAAAAAAGAAAAAAAACAAAGCAGAAAAAAGAAAAGTCAAAAGAAATGTCTATTCATGATTTCTGGCGGAAGAATTGGGATCAATTCATGTCAATGCAAACTCAGATTATGTGAAGAAAGATTAAGAAAACAATATAAAGAAACCTTGGATTTGTAATCCTTTGTTCGCATGCTAGTTCATGTACTCATGCATTTTTTTAAATAAATAAAAAATTAATTTTTTTCTGTGATCATTTATCTTTCAATCACATTTTTTTTTTAATTAGAGATTACGATGAATTTATCTGGGGTAATTAACTCTTATAAAGTTGTTGAAGTCTAAGGTCTGAAACTCAACAAAGTAAAAGTTAAAAGAAAGAGTGGAAGAAGTTAGGCGGAAGTGGTGAACACAAACACTGAACTGTTATTGAATTTTCGGTGATACTTTTACATAGAGGAAAACTGCTTATATATGCGGGGAACTCTTGCAAAAAAGGCTATTATACCCTTACATTATTGACACAATCAGGAATAAAGAAAAAGCAACCAACTTGTGGGCATCTTAGCTCCACTTTGAATTTAGTACTTCAACTTTCTCCAGTAGAAAAGAATCAAAAACAGTTTTTCCAACTGGCATTGGTAGTGACTAAAGCCTTGAGTCTTTATTATACACAAAAGATAGCACAAAACTGTGCTGGAAAACACACTTGCACACAAAGGATAGCACAAAACTATGCTAGAAAACACACTTGCTCAATGGGAAAAGAAAGATTCTTTTGAGACTTATTGTCGAGCTCGTGTTCAGCTATGTTGTCAAGGCCTTCCTAAGATCCAGAAGGGCTAGTTAAGGGAACCATTAATTCTCTGTCAGGGATAGTTAGCCGTGAAAAGTCTTCAAAGAGGTATTCCCTAGCCCAGGCTATAACATGCTTCGTGTGGTATTCTGTCATTGGTATGTGGGAGATTAGATTAGTTAAAGGACAATACACTGAAGAGTGGCATGTCTCCATGTAGACTTTCATGATTCAAATTTCTAGGCCAAGATGACTCCTTTGATTGTCCATGAGAATTGGCCCAGTCCATTTCCAATCTATTGAAAGAGTACATCTCATGAATATCAGAATATGATAGAAATGGCTAATAACGCTTATGACATTACAGGACAAATAAGACAAATAATATTAGGAACCAATCCATCTAGAGGACATACCCTCCTACAAGATGCAGCAGCTGGAGATTTAGAAAGATTACATATCACTAATTTTAGTGAAATAGTTAAATTTAGTCAAGCATATCTGACGTTAGCCGCTAAAACAGGAAGGTCTTTCAGTAATAATGAATTAACCAAAAGATGGTCTAGTAAATTACCAAAACCACTAGGAGATTTAATATTTAAATCTTTGATAGACCAAGGAGATTTAGTAACTATCTTTAAAAAGGCAGATATGCTTTGTACCACACCCTTTGTAAAAGAAACCATAGCTTGCTTAGAAGAAAAGTAATACCTTTATGGTAAAGAAAACACTTGTGAATTACAAAATGAATACAATCAATTAGGACCTTTAAAAAGCAAAATTTGTATAATTTTTTTGGACACAAAAAATTTATGAAGTTATGATGTACTTAATTACATTTTTGCGTTACACTCCTACTGTATTCTAAATAAATATGTGACCAATAAAAATTGATTTGTGTTGTACTTCAAAATTTCATATATCAAACTAACCATTTTTCCCCTTGAGTGTCAACCTTAATCCTCTTAACATGCACTAAATGTCTCACTCTTCTATCATTGTTTGTAGAAACTATTTCTCCATCCTCCTTTAGTGCAACAAGACACAAGACTTTTGATGAGTACATGAGATACATGATTTTCTTGTCTATAATGCATGCACTCAATGAAAATTTGATATTAATTTTTTATTTTAGTACTTCACGGTTTTGTTTTTGGTATATTATGAATATTATCAGGCAGTAAAGTGAGAAAGAGTGAACACAAAAGCGCAAAATGACAAGTCCGGAGATAAACACCGCTATAACACGCGTTTAGAGTGTGTAGCGCATCAAAATCAGTATTTTGAAGAGCATAGCCTTAAGCACCATTCTGGTGTCAAGAGCATTGTCGTGCCCAAGGCAATGTAACTCTTTGGAAGACAACAACACGCTCAGAAGTAGATTCAGAAGCCCACCGAGAATAGCATGGGCATGCTCTCCAATAAGCACCCCCGTGCACTAGCCCGATAGCTACATTACAAAAGCTAGAAGCTAGAGTTTGGAGAGCCATCTTTCGAGGAGTAGATTGCCAACGATTTTAGCACCTTTAGAGCCTCTCGATTAACGGACTACTCACCTTCAAGTCAATCATGCTTTTCATTGCTTTTGAATTGGATTGTAATGCCGGATTGCAACTATGAGAGGTTGAACCGTCATTTGGTGCCTCAAACCATAAATATCTCAACTCCTTGCGTTTGATTTCCTACTTTTGAATGTATTTTGGCTTTGTAAATGCTTCTTGTGATTTTCTTATATTTTATCATGCTTGTAATCTTCATTATTCGACAGCGTTGATTGCATATCAGACTAATATGGTGACGATTGAGAGATCCACCATATTAGGTTACAAGTAGGAATTAGAGGTTGAGTGCACGACTAGAGATAAGGTGTATGGTGTTGAACTCTGCAGATTAGGATAAAACCTAATAGCTTGACTCACATAACCTTATGCAATCGTAGGTGATAGTTCTATACATCATAATATGGGATTAGGGTTAACAGCCTGGAGATAGGTGAGCTAGCTTAGGAGTCTCCACGGTCCAAGAGCATTCCAGTATTTGCCAATAGAAAGTAAGGAATCGTTGGAAGTTAGTTTAGAGAGGATTGAGTTTTGGGCACCGCATCACCCATAGGATTTCCCCCAAATCATTGTCATCTTCCTTGTTTTGTTTAGATTTAGTAATCTCACCAAATTCCATCGACTAGATAGCTAAAGAAAAAGTAGTACTAGTAGAGTTGGTTCTTGTGAATTCGACTACCTAATCCTCGTGTATAATGTATTACATAAATAACCTAATGCACTTGTAGTCCACGTACTAAGGGGTGTATCACTAGGCATTCAAAGTGTGAGCCTAAAGAAAAGGAAGAGGACAAGCATGACAAGGAGGAACCCATGATAAATGCTAATTTACACATTTTCCCACATACAATTTCATGCATTTATACTTGTCTTCAAGGTTATTTTCAGACTGTTTGATACTTAGTTAGATTCTTTTATTGTCCAAACCAATATATATGTATCTCAAGTCAAAGTAAAAAAATGAGAGTGAAATAGAGTAGAATTGGAGCAATGGGAAGTGCTAGAGATATAATCGGTCAAGTACACACCCGTGTACATTGCCTGTGTAATTTCAGAGTCTAATTCAGAAACATCCAAAGAAATACATGGCCATGAACACTCTCATATACATGACCGCATACTTATACACAGACTGGTTACATGCCCATTCAGCCTCCCAGTACAGAGCAGAAGGAACTCCTAAGTTTCACATGGCCAAATACATGACCGTATACTATGCCCGTGTAACTCTAGGGTTAGCACAATCTTGAGAGCATTGAACCGAAATCCAAATACATGGCTCGAAAGAGAAAACAAATCTTTTGAGACCTATTTCAGGAAATAACAGCTGCGGAGGCTGAAGGCATTAAAGAAGACAACGAGAAGGATGGTGGGGGCCGAGGGGGTGACGTCCAACGGTGGCTACACCAATCGTGATTGATTTTAAGTGCTATATGGACAAGAAGGGAGTTTTTCCTTATGAATTTCAGATTTTATTTATGTATTTATTGCTTTGTATTGAATAAGATCCCAATTAAGGTCTAGCTTCCTTGGGTGTCTGGATTTGATGTAGCTTGAATTCATTATTTTCATATTGTTTTTAATTTAGATTTTTTTTTGGGTATTGTTGGATTTATCTTTATTTTTATGACATTGGTCTAGCATATCGAGAGAGATTTTACCATTATGATTTCACATTAGGTGTCGAGAGATACATGTGAGGAGATCACACATAGATGAATAGGTTCACTGACGTGCACTAGATATAGAGCGTTGTGTACCTTCCAATTAGGATCGTCGTAATTTATCTCCGATCCTTGACATGGGATTCCTAGAGCTCTTTGCAATTTTGTGAAAGTAGGTTCTAAAGAGATTTTGACCTACCATAGCATGGGATTAGTTTTTGAGGGGTATTGAGAGATCACACACCATATTCTTGAATTTTATTCCTTCCAAAATCCTTAAATCCAATCCTTATTAAGTTCAATTATCTTTTATTAATTCGAACGAAATCTTATCTAAGCACCTGTCTCATCCATGATTCAATCACTCCTCAAATTATATGTCTAGCCGATTAGTTAATTCTCTTATTTTTGTAGAAACCAACACTTTGGTCTGAGTGTCCACATCTTCTCTTCTTGTATCTTTTGTATAATTATTTGTAGTTGAGTTGGAAATGGATTAACACTACCAAACCTTTTTTAGTGGTTATTTTTAGCACTTTCTTTTTGTCTTTATTTTGTTTGTTTTGGCTCCTTGAAATGATGGCCCCTTCTAGCTTGCAAGGTAGAAAAGGGCATTGGACGGAGGTTCCCCCATCATAACTTGAGGAAACAAAGGCGGTCACCCCAACATCACACATTCCATGAGTCACATCTCTAGGAATTGGAGAAGTTCATGAAATCCCTAATCTCCTTAATTTTCATTGCATATTATTTCTCATGCTATTAATTTAGGTACATTGGGGACAATGTATAACTTAAGTGTGGGGATGGATTTAGTGCATTATTTTTTATAAAAGAAATTTTTTTTGTCTTAATTGCATGATAGTGAACCTAGGATGATGATGATTTATTTTGAGAATATGGTAATGTAGAACTATGAAAGATGCTAATTCTCGCTCACAGTCTTGCACTCATTTAAACGTTTTCTCCATTCTGGCATCACTTCATGAAACCCCTTTTATGTAGGACCCTGGACATCTAAGCTAGGTGACTATTTTTTTACCCTTTTTAATGCTATCACATTACTTTGATAACATGACTTGACATATTAGGTTCCATTTCCAATTTACTCTTTAAGGACTTCTTACTCTAACAAGAGCATAGACCCTTTAAAAATTTTTGAGTAAGGGAGATGACATAGACAGTAGTTAAAAGTAATTAAAGATATTGTTCCTCTACTCAAAGTAGCTTTGTAACTCACTGTTCAGGCTCCTAAGCAGAGTGCCCCCTGAGCCAAAAGTTACAAAAGCAAGAATGCATATATGTGAACTTGTAATCTGCTAAATAACTTAGGTGTTATATTACCTAACTAGCATGTTCATCTTTTAGAAAGAAGATGTACAGTCTACATTAGTCGAAAAAAAAACTACAGATTCCATTTTTATTTTGGCGCTTGGTGTTATGCCGAAAGCTTTAAGTTTAGAGTCAGAGGTAAATTAGTTCACAAGAAATCTACCTAGCATTGCAAAGCCGATTATCATTATATGTGTCATGAGTTTGGCATGTGGAGCAATTCTTAAAGAGTTGCAGGACTTTGGGAAATAAAATACGGGGATTGCACATACTTCATGCTATCATTCTTGATTAGGGTGAACTATCTTCTTGGTTATTTATGACTCAGCATCTTGAGTTCTTCCCTTCCTATGTGTATTCTCTACTTTTGAGCTAGAGGTAATGTATTTACCCACTTATCATTTTCACTTGTTCTTCATGTTTGTTTGGTTGGGAGCACTCAAATTCCTAAATATGGAGATATTTGATAAGTGTTCAAATACACCAATTTTCACTTGTCAGCCAGTTTTACGAGCTATTGCACGTTTTACAGTTATTTTGTGTTAAAGTGTATGCCAAAGCATTCTAAAGGTACTTGATGCTCTAGAAAGCGAATTGAAGCATTTTGGGAGCTATTTTGACCATTTTTGAAGATTGTTGAGTCTTACATAGGCTCCCATGTGGTCAAATATTGAAGATAGAGCCCACCCAAGCAAAAAAATAAATAAATAAATAAGGAAGCAGCCACTCAACATTCTATGCTGATTCCATGCGCTCGTATACCATGGCTAGAAGGCCACCCCCATGCGCAAGCACACATACCTACATGGTAGGGATGATACGCCATTGGTGTAACCGCAAGTGTACGGGTCGTACAAGTAGTATAATGTACCCGAGGGTAGGGTAGTCGATTCCACAGGGACTGGTATATCTCCTAATACTATCTTCCTACTTAATATCTAATCAACCGGAATAAGGGTGAAATGACTTCGACCTGAGAAAACGAGAAGGTGAGGGAGGAAGAATCGCCCTAGAGGGGGAGATTTGGAATTGCTCAATGGAGGAGATGGGGCCCCGGGTTGATCACTTGGTGCTACCTAACTAGATTCTCACAACATTTATCTGGAGTGTCTCTCACAAACCGTAATTCTAGAATCTTGTTGTGCTATGTGGAGAATACATGTAGTGTAATTGAAACCCTAAGTTGAAATCTAACTTCTTGCATCAATTGAGAAGATATGCAAGCCTAGTCAGAAAAAAGATCTCAAAGTAATCAAAATACTCAACAACCAACAATGAAGCCAACAACCAAAGATTTATTAAGGGAAATGAAGACATTCATAATTTCTGAAATAGAGAATCCAAGTTCAAAACACACACACAAGTTCTCAACCCGGGGCTCCCAATAAGGGTTTAGCCCCTCATAGATTCACACAACAGAAAAATAACTAAAAACACAAATACAAAAAAAATCAATGACTCCCTATTTGCTTCCATCCTTGTTGTCGTCTGAGGTTATGTTGATAGATTTCCTCCTTCCAATTGGCCTACAATTAGCGCTTCGTTCCCTCTCCAATGGCTCTGACAACTCTCTTGGGTCATCTACTTCCTTTTCCTGCTTTTCCGCCGTGAAAAAGTCCCCAAAATCCTAAGTTTCAGGGTGTTTTAACACTCTCCCGATATGAACACGGCCTTGCTTAGGCCGTGTTCTAAGCCGTGCAGATTACTGCCAAATAAAAACTCTGAAACTACATCTGCCTGTAATCTGCAGGGGGTTCAACACGGGCGTGTTGTGACCATGTTGCGAGTTGCACGACCTTGCTTAGAGACCCGAAGCCGTGCTGACTTTGGCTGGATTCTTCTGTGAAGTGCACGCCTTTGGACACGGGCGTGTTGAGGTCGTGTTTAGCTTGATGAGGTTTCTTCTAAGTCCCTTAGCTGACAAAATCGCTAGAAATTGTTCCTTCTTGCTTCGGGGTTTCAATATCTGCATAGAAAACTAGAAATACCTTAAATAGCACTGAAATGGGAGAATTAATGCCAAAATACTCATGAAACAACGGGTATAAAATAAAAAATATATCTATATAAAATGCACTCATCACCGGAACTCTAAAATACTAAAGTTGGATTTGAGAAAGATCTTTGATCTTCATTCGATTCCTTACACAATCCTTTCAAAATCTCACTGGGAGAAGACTCTTTTGGGGCAGAATTGAAGGGAAAGGAGGGTAGTTCTCAAGGGATTTTATTTGAAGCTTCAACGGAGAGAAAATCAAAGCATACACTACATTGGGATTCCTTGTGGGTGGCACCTCGATGATCCAAGAAGCATTCATCATCATCAGTTGTCCATGAAAAGGGTTTTATGATGAGTTTACATTGTTCTTGTATTGATTTTGTGATTCTCCTTGTAATATCCTATATAAATTCTTGTCTCTCATTCTTTCTCCTTTTCCAGTAGTTAAATGTGAAAGATTTCAATGTTAATTATTGCCTTGCCTTGGGCAATATTGTCTTTAGGAGTTTTTTTGGCATGATAACAATTTTTCATGTTGTGTTAGGGGTAGTGATCACCCATCTCATTCACCCTTGCCTTTCCCTTGAATGTGGAGGGCATTGAGATCTAACATTGCTAATTCATGACATCCTTTGTTAGCCATTGTATAGTCATAAAACCTGGTGTAATTTTTTTTCATAAGTTGGGAAGTGTTGTTTTGGTACTGTAGCAATGCGTGAAATTACTGTAGCACAAAGAGTCAACGCTTATTTTGTCATTGACCTTGAGGGTGGTTTAACTCCCTAGTCGAGTGGTCATATTCTCATTCGTGTGGCAGTCCCAATTCCTTTATTTAGAGAAGCAAACATGTTGTTTTGTTCTCATTGCTTTCAATATTAGTTTTCTTATTTTTCTTATGTTTTTTGTATTTTTGTTTTTGTATTTTTTTTAGACGGAGAGCCCTTGAGCAAGGCAAGACCATGGAGGAGGCTTGAGTCCATCTTGGGATCCACTTGTGATAGAATTTAAAATGTTTTAGAGCGTAATTCGCTTTGGGTTAAATAAAAACCTATGTTTTGCATGAATACATATTTTTACATATATAGTAAGTTATGATACTCAATATGAAATGATATGAAATGATTTTATCTTAGATTTGGGACACAAATTACATTTCTAAGCTTTTTACTAAGTTTTTCAAAAAACATGAATACTGCTATGGTTGTCTTGCACTTGAAATATCAATGGTAGAATTATGATATTTTGATGGTTGACCTATAATACCTTTTGGTGATATTTTGGCTAGTTATTCTTCTTTACGAGGTAAAAAGCTATGTTATATTACAAGTTTTATTTTCATATATTATTTATGGATGGCGGCTATAACAAATAAAATATGTTGTGTTCTATTATGATAATGTGATACTCCATATCGAGCTATGGGAAATTGTGAGCGATTTCATGTAATTTTGATGGTGACATACTTTGTGCAATTCACTGTTGTGGAGTTCCCCATGAATGGCCTATAGAGACAGCATGATTGACCATTTCTTATCTATTGGAGGAGGAGCATAGAAATCCTGAATGGGACCTAAGCATGACAAAGATCTTCGTAGTCACCACATGAGTCTCCTAGAGGCCAATGCCAAAGAGGGCTACCTACTTTTATACTAAATGATAAAATAGCCTTCGTGAGTTCGGAACCCTAGTTGTGACCACCACAACTGAGGCTAGCCTAATGAGTTTGAAAAAGAGGATTTTGACACTGGAATGTACTTTATGCTGAGATTTATCATTTAAAATTTTTTTTAATGAAATTTTATATGGTTTAATTATGAAAATATTTAGAAATGTTCTTTATGATTCTATGTACTCGAACGAGTTCCATTTCAATCTTTCTTGAATTATGTGACTTATTCACTCACTGAGTAATGTTATTACTCATCGCCCTTCCTTTCCCTTTCTCAAGATAAGTTAAGCATGTTGCCCTTTCGCTTGCTGGGCAGCTATCCCTGCAGACTCATTTTACTAAGTTTGTTGATGGGTGTTGTGTATTCAAAACTATTTATAGATACTAGATCTGTTGAATTGTAGACTAATGTTTGTGAGTGATAACTCTTTTGACATAGTTGTTGTTTTGGTTGCAAACTTCTCATTATTATGTAATTCAGGTTTGTTTGAGCCTTGTGATAGCTTGGGTGTGGGTAGAGAGTAACCCTTCCCAAGCTGTTGCAGCGGTTGTCTCATGTCTGATTGTGGATAGGGGCATGACACTCCTCTTATTCATGTTGAGCTAACCTCCCATTGCCATTGGGTTCCATTGAAACTTGAGCGGAAAACTTTGTATGGATGATTATTTGCTTTATTGATGCATGTTGTCTTGTTCTTTGAATTTAATCTGCGATGCTTCGTGTTTAATCTACAAGAGATTCATTTTATAGGTTAATTTTGAATTATATATGTAGAATGAAATGTTTGCATGTACTGAGTCTTACTTAAATTAAAAAAGATTTCATTGTATTTACACACTAAACTTTTATCGCACTAATAGCTGTCCACATTAGGTTTTTAAATTCTCTAAACTTTTATTTTTTCTTTAAATCATTAATTGCCATATCCCTTTTAGAGAATAATAACAATTATTGTCTGTTATTATGCTGTCTGTTATTATTTAGTTTTTAAATTCTCTAAACTTTTATTTTTTTCTTTAAATCATTAATTCCTTCTTCAATTGAATTATATTTGTTAATCGTTGAAATATTATGACTGTTATTTGTTTTGAATATAATTGGATTATTTTTAACACAAAATGGGATCATGCGAATGTTAATATTTTGCTTAATGGTTTGCTCTGCGAAATCCTTGGTCTACCATTCTAATATTTTACTTGATTTTCAGACATTAAAGTTATTTGAAATAATTGTTTTAATCTCTAATTAACTATGCACTAACGTTGTCATTATGGATTAAACACTGGATATGTTGATTTGAAACTTTAAAGCAAGACTGTAGTTTTACACCATTCGGTCGGTGAAACAATAATGGCCTCTGATATTTTAGCTCGGGGCACCAAGAGTAAACATATATGAACTTTTGACTAGGGTCACTAAGTTTAAAAAAATGACTTCTAATGTTTTGTTTTGGGCACAGTATTTGGAAGACATATATTTTAATAATTTGATCAATTCTGTATTATATTTTTACTGAATCAATTTGATATTCAAGTATTATGTTTTGATAATCTTATACTGTGATATTTCTTATGAACTCTGTATGATCTCAAATGTTTAATGGTTTACTTACTGGGTTGTTAAGTTCATGAATATGTTTTGCTTCTTTTTAGATAAGGAGTTAAATGATTGGCAGGTAGCGTAGCTATCGCCAAGCATCTTGCTTTTTCACAGTGTAGGTTGAATAATTATTTTTGCACTCTTCCATGTTAACATTGAACTCATTATCGTGAACCTTTTGTTTTCCAGACTGTTATATTTGCTGCAGTTGATTATATGTTGCCATTAGATTTTATATTCTGTTCTGAGACAGGTTCTGAGGCTTTGCATATATAATGAATCACCACTATGTAGGTATACAATTGTTTATCAATGCCCAGGGTCCAACGAGCCAGGTTCTGGTCGTGTTTTATCAAAATCTTATATCATAATACTCCGAATAGCCTAATTACTTTCATCATGCTTCTAGAACTCTATGACCTTGTCCATGATAAAGAGTAAACCAAACCACCAAATTGAAACTCCACACTCATATTAACAACCTTGGCTTTAATGCCACTTGTTAGTAACAATCAATATAGCAAGTTACCACTCTCATAAGTAAAAAACAGACAAATTCAAGAATTAAATAATAGGCACACATCAAGCAATAAGAACACGAATAAATTATGTGGTTTGACTAAACTCAAGGCCTACGTCCATAAAAGAATAATGCAAATAGTAGCTACCATTAATCTTTGGAGATTGTAATTATAAAAGACAAGACCTCACCTTAATTTGAGAACTGAAAATAAGAAATCAATAACAAAGGTTGCAACTTTTGGATTAGACAAAGAACAAGCGAAAACGCATGAATTTGCTTTTTTCAAGCGCAAGAATAAAACCCATTTTAACTACTAAGAAAAGCATTCTCCTCTCTTTTTTGTTCTTTCATACCCTCCTCTCAGAACTAGTTCTCTATATAAACCAAGATTGAATAGTGGATTATTGACAAGATCAACTTAATCCAATAGTTGAAAATAAGTATAAATAAATGCATGGTTGACCTAATCTACATGTTGGGCTTTAATTGGTTTCAATCTAATCAAGCCTATATGGCCTTATGCACCCAATATCAACATTTGTTTTAATCCATATTGTACCAAATATTATATTATGTCTATTAATAGTGCCATTACAACCCATTTAGCTTTATTCATCTTTTTATAGCCGTTAGCCATTTTTGGTTCACATACTTTACCTTGATATGTTTTGCCTATATTGAATATTTTGAAATTTAAAAAATAAAATTAAGGACAAATAAATAAACCCAATAGCTCTCTGTAAATGAATGTTTTTGGTATATTTCATGCACAAAAAAAAAAATTGTAGCTTATTTTTACTTCATATTTTACTTGTATTTTAAGGATTTTATTTTTAATATTTCCAAATTTCTAATGTCTTGATTTATAACCTTATTAATTATTTTATTGTGGTTTGAGACTCTTGTGGTAGTGTCACATATGTGATGCCATCATTATCATTATTAATTTAAATCAAATTTTGGCAATAAATAGATTAATGTAGGAAATTGAAAAATTAGATTGCAAGTCAGCCCTTGGATTTAGAAATTTTATTTGGATTGTACCACTCCTATCTTATTTTCAATTAGAATAAAACGTATACTAGAATACTATACTGTTCCATCCAATACCTTATTATTAATTAGAAAAAAATTGTATATATAATAAATATATATAATTGTGATGCTGACCTATCTAATGCCATTTTCTTCTTATATTTACATAATAAATTATTTTTAAAAGTTATCTCATTAATTCTTTTAGTCCTATCCCTACATTTTTCCATTTTATGCATCGAAGTTCAAGTTAAAAAAAAAATAGATCCAATCTATATTTCTCAAAATTTGAAAATAAATTATTTGTTTTGTAACAAAAATTATTACAAATCTATATGAAGAACATGTATCAACATATTTTGAATATATTTGTTTTCTAAATTAATTTCAATAATTACAATTTTAGAACATGACAATTACACAATAACATCATTTAATTATTTATGTAATTTAAATACATAAAAGACATGCATTTTTTTAGAGGAAACAAATCCCAATCACTCTGTTCTCTAATAAAAGAGGATTAATTAAATACAAATGT
The DNA here is from genome assembly GCA_902712375.1 of Dioscorea dumetorum. NCBI lineage: Eukaryota > Viridiplantae > Streptophyta > Magnoliopsida > Dioscoreales > Dioscoreaceae > Dioscorea > Dioscorea dumetorum. Next base: position 5,296,289 of record CACTHL010000846.1, read on the forward strand.
TTCATTACAGAGATGAACAAATAGCAAAATTTAATATCATAAAAAAAAATTTTTTTTATTTATTTGACAATGTAAGCAAGCCGTCACATGCACACTATTTATGTCTCATTAATACATTGGGAGGAAATCAAATCCTAACCTTCTACATTATAAGCAAATGTCTTAACCACTCACCATTGTGACGGTAACACTACAAAAAAGATAAAATCACAAAACCCCCAAACAAATACACTAATATTTGAAGTGAATATTAGAACATGATGATAACATAAGGGCCTAGTGCTCCATTGGGCCGGCCCGCTAACAAGGCCCAAAGGAGTAGTAGCCCACTCATGTAGCAAGTTGCAGAAACATTTGTACCTTGCAAATTGCAGGAGGATGCATCCATCCAAATCAACAACAATAAAAAAAAAATTTTAAAACAAACAAACAAACAAATAAATGAATAAAAGAATTGAAAAGAAAACAAAGTGAGAAAAGGGGAAGAAGTGAGCAGAGGGGGGGGAGGGGACATTCCTGAGAGGGAGCACATGGCAAATGCAGAGAAGAAGCAGGCTTTGAACAAGTGCTGCAGTAAAGCAAAGCAATGAATTCCATCCGACAGAAATGCATTTTTACATTTAAGTGTCTGTTCTTTGATTGCTTTTCCCCCAGCACTAAATGATTGCCCAGGAGCGCGCATGTTAAAAGACCACAGCCTTTTTTCACCATCCCCATATATTTATGTATCTATATATATATACACACATCATGCATGCATGCCTCATACCATGCCATGGCTATTGTTTTTTTTTTTTAAAGGAATATACCATCAATCAAAACATTAGCGCATTAGACAATTGAGAGCTTGCCCATGCCTTTGGGGGACACACGTGCATGCCACACACACACTCTCTCTCTCTCTCACACACAAGTCACAATTGCAACCTTGAATATTCCTCTAGGATGTGTGTGAAATGAAATCTCTTTATCTATTTGAATTCAGGAATGTTTGTTTGGTAATTAAATAAGTTCAAATAATTTTAAGTCATTTTCTTAATTATTTCACCTTATAGGTTTTTTTTCTTGAAAATATATAAGACTTTATTTATTTTAAAAAATAATTTTGCAAATATGTGGCTTTGTATTTTTCATTTTAGATGAAGAATTTGGTGTTTATCATAGAAAGAATTGTAAAATTTTATTTTTCTTTTTTTTTAAAAAAAAAAATACACATCTCAAGCACTCGCTATGAAAAGAACATCCAAGCTAGCCTTAATAATGTGGAATGATATCTCAACGTCCCAAAGATTTGAAGAATGGAGAATTGCTTTCCATTTTAAATCAAATTGATTGCATCTAACAAGTGCAAACCAAAAATTATATATACACAAATAAATGCCATAGATTTGTTAATTAGAGTCATACATGCATGTACCCTATTCATCATTTTTTTTTTTTTTTTTTGACAATATGGCATTATTGAATAAAAAAAAAGCCGAAAATTCTATAACATGTTTATTATATGAAAATTCCATGGGATAGACATTTGGAACCATTTTCCGCTGATTTTTGCTTTTATGATGTAATCAATTATTTGGCTTAACAAATAATGAGTGCATGCTTAATTTTAAGACACCCTCATTATATTCATTCACTTTGATAATCAAGCATATTGCCTTAATCTCTATGCTATTGCTAGCTAGATGAGATAGTGTTTTTGAGTATTAATTCTTTCGGAGAGGAGATCATCTCTTCGCCTAGGGATATGTTTTTTGTCTAGTTTTTCTTTTATTTTGTGATTTTTTTTTTGTATTCTTCTTGTTGTTTTTAATTAAGTCAATCTTTAAGCACTCTTAAACTTTAATTTTTGTATAGCTTTAGGTTTGTTCAAGATCTTCGTTATTTGAATTTATCCTTGAAAATGAACGTACGTTTCATTTGATTTCATATAGCTAGGTGAATTCTTTGCCCGAAGGTGGATCAAATGTTATCATATATTTTAACCGACAATTAGTGTTTCTTAGTATAATATGTTTTTACCATTAAATTTTTTTTTTTGTTTTTTTTGAGATAGGGCGACAAGCGCCAACTCTCAGGAGCGTACGCGTGGCGGGGGGATTGCCTACAACGTCCTCACCCTCTTGGAACGGGGGAGCGCGGTTCGGGGGGATTGAACTCGCGTCTCCTCTCACGAGGGGATCCGAGGTACCGCTGGGCTACAAGCCCTTTGGTTTTTTACCATTAATTATCAAAAATAAATTATTATTTTTTAATATAACTAAATAAAATTCGAAAATATAATTCATTAAAACAATTTCAGAATAAATTATTCAGCTTTATTTTCTAACTAGCCTCCAACTTCCAAAACAAGAAAACAAAGGAAAAAGTGGTTTTCTACCTTGATATATATATATATATATATATATATATATATATATATATATATATATGGTATACCACTAACAACTAATTCCAAAATAAAGAAAAACAAAAACAAAAAATGTTATCATTACTTAAACCGTAATTTAAATCAAACCTAATTATTTATCCAAACACTAGAGCACTCCACAGAGTGAACAATATGATTGGAAACACAGTAAGAGTTGAGCACGCGTAGAAATGCGCCCACTTGAATATGAGTTAATTGTTTGGTGGCATGTACATCATCATCGTCAAAATGAAGTATTTTTTTGACCGGCTGGCAAAGCAAGAAACATCCCCTCTGTGAATTGTGTTCTCTACGTTTTTTAATACCTTTTTTTTTTTTTTGTGAAAAGGTGTGTGTATGTGTGTATATGCATGAGAAAAGAGAAAGAGTTTCATGTTTGAATATCTTCTCATGTTTTGATTTCTGCCTTTCTGCCTTTCTGCCTTGGCATGGAAATATATCTATATATATATATTAAAAAAAATCATATTATTATTGGATGTTTCTTTTAAAGCTATTGTCCACTATTTTTTTTTTTTTTTTTTTTTTTTTTTGTTTGATGGAATTATATGCTATTGGTATAGCTATTTTCAAGTGTTTAGGTCATGTGTTTCTAAAACAAAATACTAATTAGTTAAAAAAAAACTTCATTAATGATTATGGTTCTTTTTTGTTACGGAATGAAAAGTTGAGTGACCCAACTTTAAAGAAACACTTTATTAATGATCTTTTCAAATATTTAAATTAATATCTTTTAAAATAAATATATCAAATTTTAGTTTGGAAGTTAACTAGTTTTCTGTTGGTATAAATTTGTCTCATTCAAATTAATTAAAAGAAGAATAAAGAGTGTTTTAAAGTATTAGGTGAAACAATTTATTGAAAAATATAGAAAAAAAAGCTTTTATGTTTTTATAAAAGTTAAGGTAATTTTGTATTTTTTTAAAAAGAGCTAAGATAAAATTTAAATATGAATATATTATAAGTAGATATATTTTCAGTGCAACTATATATTTTTACATATTCTTTTTTCAGATGAACTATTCTTAGTTAGAAAGTCACCGACCTTAACATGTATCTATCTATCTATTCAATGTTAACAGAAACTAGATTGTCTGTTAATATATACCAATTTTATTTTAAAAGTCATTTGACTGATGAAGAAAAAGACTTTTCTACTCAAGAAGAATACATCAATTTCCAACATTTGAATATCTTTTATGGAAAAGATACAAGTATACATTGTTTCTAAATTGAAGGCAATATAAGTTTAAAAGAAAAGTTAAATATCAAAGAAGAATTCATCACAAAAATAAACTATATCATCTATTATAATATATATATATATAATATATAAAATTAAGGAGTTTTTTATATTTATTTAATTAATATGTGAATATAAAACTCATAAAAAAATGATTATGGCACATCCATTTTATTGAGAAAAGAAGGCCGCCCATTTGACCAACAAGCACATCCGAACAACATGTTGTCAAAGCATTCATTCAAATGCTATTCAATGACAAATGAAATCCTTGATAGATTAGACTTGCATAGCCCGGAGAAAAGAAAAGCATGACTGTTTAATCAAAGGTTATTTTATTAACTGTCATATATATACTTCAAGCTGAATTATCAAAAGAAAAAAAAGTAATGTTTAAATTAATGTGCCATTGTTGTTTAAATTAATCACATTTGATTACTTTGTTCCTTAAATTCACAATGAAGTAAATATCAACCAAAAGAACACCCTTTTTAATTGAAAACTAAGTTACAATTGTGTACTTTTATTTGATCGATGTTTTAATAGGATTCTACTCCAAATTACAAGGATTGAATTGTAAAACAAGCGTGTATATGATCGATGCTAATTAATTTGTAGTATTTTATATTTCTTTTCCTATGTAGTTTTTTTTCTCATTTTATTTGTTGTATAGTTGAGCAGACATTATAAACATACACTTATACATGCATTCTAAGAAAGAAAAAAAAAACATTATTGTTTGTTATTTTTCTTTATTGTTCATGATTTTTCTATATATATATATATATATATATATAGTTATTATTATTGCTTAATTTATATCAAATCCCACTCTCAAATTCTTGTTTAATGTTTCCGCTCTCATATATTATCCTTCGATAAACCAAATTTATCTATTTTCAAATTCAAACAAGTAAAAATTATATTTTTATCAGTATGTTATACAATTTCCCATCGATTTTTTTTAGAGACTCTATTAATTTCTTAATTCATATCAAGTTGCCAAAAAAAAAAAAAAAAAAAAAAAAATCACTAGCAACCTCTCTTCTCTAATGCATTTTCTCTTGATGAACCAAATTTATGATCAATTTGTGATTTAATGTACTAAATTGCTAAAATATATTTAAAGAAGAAAAAAAAAAAACCATTTCCACCTAAAATTAAAAACACAAACATTGATTCTATGGGAGTTTATATTCTGTTTAAAAAGAGAGACACATGCACACACACCTTTTGAAAGAAGAACAAAAGTACTTGTCTCCATCTCAACCGACCCACTATCCTTTCTTGACTTTAGAGAGAAGATACATAACACTAAATATACATGAAACACATCCATAGCATGCAGTAGCCACCTGTCTGTCAGTAAAGAAAGAACCCTAACTTTCTATTCCATCAAAAATCTTAAAGTTCATACTGTCTTGTTACTTCTCACAAAGTCTTAGTGTGGAGTTGATGGTATTGAAGACCAAGTAATTATTCTTCTTATTTTTTTATTTTTATTTTTTGTTTGCTTTTTTCTCTGCAGCTCTTATTCCTGTTACTGCTTCTAGGGAATGTTGTTCCAGGATGACTTCAGTTTTGATTTCTTTTGTTTGATGATTGTAGTGCATGGTATTCAGGAGTATGTGTATAATTATTACAGGGCTGAATTCAATCCAAAATTTAGTGTTTTATAGGTTGTACACTGACAACCTATGTGAATTATATTGATGAGAACAAAACAAAAGTAAAAGCTGAACTTTTTGAGGCTTACAACCAAATGAGAATATTTTATATTAGTTCCTTTAATTTCTAATTAGAGGCTTAACCAACCATTAAGCTTTGATTTTATAGGGATGTAAATAACTATGTATAATATTATAATCTAAATATATCTCAAACAATATGTAACTTGACATAAATGTGGACAAGTCATGAAATCGAGCTCTCAAGTACTTCTGAGTTACTGAAGCAAGATATAAACTATATATTAGTGAAAATTGTAAAATTTGATATATATATATATATATATATATATATATATATTATTATATTTTTTTTTTTTTTTTTTTGTTCTTTTCTTTGACTGATGTCTTCTCAACAATGATTGATGAAATGACTGAATTGTGTCATGGTCTTGGAACCAAGTGAATAAAAATGATATAGTTATTGAATAATTCTGGAGTTCTTTTTTAATTTTCATATATATAATTATACCAAATTCATATTTGAAGACATGCAAACTAATGCGCAAATAGCTATATTAACTTACGCTATGTTTGGAGAGCTCTTAATTAGATCATACTGAAGGCCACAAACTTAAAAGTTCTCAACAAATGAGGTAATATGATTCAAATACTTTATAAAATAATAAGGATCTTGAGCTTTACTTATAACAATAATGACCATCTATATATACTTTTGCTTTGTCTTCTCTTTGTCTTTCACGCTTTTCCTGCAATGTCTGCCTTCTTTCCTTTTTCTGCTCATTGTTAGTTGAGAACAATACAAATACCTTGATTTATTTATTTTTTTTTATTTTAGTCATCAAAATAAAATATGTAAGTATTCAATAGACTGTTTAATTTGTCCTTCATCCTCAATTTCTCTTTTGAGTTTCACTTACAGCAAAAACATTGTAGCATCTCTCTGTTTCCAAGAAGTTAGCTGAGTATATAGTTGATTAATGGAATGAAAATTAATATGAATGTTAAGTACATATATGATCAATATTCAATTCAGTGCAAACTCTGAGTACAGTACAAGAACAATTCTGCAAAACTGTTTTATCATTTTGATGGAGAACAAATTAATCACTCTCCAAAAGTATAACATTAAGTGCTCTTTTTTTTTTGTGCATCATAATCAATTTTAGGATCCATAAAAGAAACTTAAGTGTTTATTTAATTTCCAAATCTCTTTAGAAGATGATGGAGACCAAAGCGAAAATTAGAAACTAATTCTCTTTGGAATTGAACATTTGTCTCACCATGCACAAATAGGTAACATATATAGGATGTCCCATGTCATGTAAATTAATAATAATAGCATCAAACAAGAAGAACAACAAATATAACCGCATTCAATCAAACCTTCATTTCTAAATCCTTCAAACAAGTCTAGCACACAATTACTATATAACTTATTCTCTTGCTCAAACATTTGAAAACATAACCCTATAATCATCATCATCATCATCATCATCATCATCATACAAGAAGAAGAAGAAGAAGAAGAACTTCCCCAACCAACACACACAAGCAAATCAAAGACTGAAAACAAGAACAAACATATATCTATATATAAAGATAGCTATATATAGTATGGAGAAGAAGAGCCTCACAAAGAGTCCCGGTCGACGGTTCTCCGTCTTTTCGATCGATCACCTGAGACAGTCCTACGGTCCACAAGCTCCTTGAGTGCATCCTTCAAAAAAACTCCTGCACCAGCATCATCCTCTTGGTGACCTTCACTGTCTCCGGAGAGCACAAGCACATTCCTCACCCTTCCACCAAGTGTTGCCATCTCAGCTCTCAAAGTCTTCAACCGAAGAGCCCGAAGAGTATCGATGAGCTCCGGCAAGAGATCAGACCTATCCTCACAGCACAAAGATGCCTTGTAAACCAACCTCCGGCCGTCGGAAGATGAAAGCTCATCACCAGGAATTACAATAATCTCATCAGTCTCAGTAGGGAAGAGCTGTGTCTCAGCTATCTCAGCAGTCCTTTGCTTCAAATCTCTCACATGCTCCACTGCTTTGGCCAACAGTGATGCCTTGTCTGTCTGCGGACAAACAATACACACCATCAAAAAACGTGATGATCATAATCATAACGAGAAGAACAAACCCTAACCCTAATCCTAACCCTAAAGTTGAGCTACTTTTCAGGATAACCCTAATAACTTTCCCAAACTTTCTTTCATGATCATGATCATGAAACACACTAAGGAACAACTATTGGATATGATGAGTTGACCTTGGGATCACAGGCGAGGAGAGTGCGGAGACGATCCATATGAGACTTGATGCGTTCTCTCCGGCGTTTCTCGGCCTCACGGTGGTTCTTGGAAGCGAGCAAAGCCCTGTCAAGAGGTGCCTCCATTGTCAAGTCCATGGGGTAAAATGAAGCCATGAAATAGCTTGGGATCCCATCGGCTGGCCCCGGAGCTGCAGATAAGCCCATGTCTCCGGCGTTGCTCTCAGATAAGCCACCGTACATGAGTGGACGTGGAAGAAGACAAAGAGGTGGGAAGTGGGAAGTGGGAAGTGGGAAGTGGGAAGTTGGCAGTGGGAAGTGGAAGGGAATGGAATGGAATGGAATGTTTTGTTGGTTGGATTGTGTTTTGTTTTGTTTTTTTTTTTTTTAATTTCCCTCTTGAGAGTTGAGCGTGTTTACCGGGAGAGAGAGTTTGGTAAAGATTATATATGTGTGGAGGGGGGGAAATGGGAATCAATCTAGACGACAAACCGGCATGGTTGTGAGCAGTGTGTCGATCTCCATGCACGCATGGGGATTGCCATTCTTCCTCCCATTGCCTACTTGTCTTGAGATGAGTGCACACACTTTGTTTATCTTTCTTTGACCAAATAGAACTCATTTAGCAATAACAATTATCATCTCTATATTAAATTTACCACTACGTGTTATTTCAAGGAAATGTATCATGTATTAATTAAGACATATATATAAAGAGGGTTTCAAGTTCATGGAAGATAATCTCCTTCTGTTAATGTCATCATAAGAAAATAGATATCAATGTTTTGGCGTGTGAGCATGAGGTTGAAGTAGTCCTCAGTTATTGGAGCACTATAGTATGGAATAATAGTAAAGGCTTGGGCATAGGTATAATATATGATACCCTGGTTAAAAAATACTTGTGAGAGGTGTGAGTGACAATAATGATATGGAGACTTTTGCTAGGTGTCAAATTAGCTCTCCCTTTGTTCCTTACTAAGCAGAGCCTTCTTTCAATTGAACTTTGATTAAGACTCTCAACAAAGTAGAGTTTCTTTTCAATTAATCCTTTGACCAAAGATCTTGGTCAAATAGAGCTTTTCCAATCATTGCTCATGACCAAGCAAAGCCAAGCCCAAGCTTAACATTTATGCAAGACAAATATATAAAGATCTAAAATTAAAAAAATGTAAAGATAAAAAGAATGAGATCATTCAATTGCATACAGATACAAAAGTTGAATTTTGCCCTTGTTGCCATGCTTTTATATATATATATATATATAATCTTCTCGTTATTAATATTGACTTTTTTCCCCACATTTCTCGGGTAAATCTTGCCTAAGACTATGTAGGAGACTTGATACTATTGCAAAAGCCAGCTTCAAATTTTTCTAATATCGTTTTGTGCTTGTGACAAGTGGTATTAGTGCTACAGCTATAACAAAATATCACCTGATAAATTTGGAGCAAATTATTAGAGGAGCTATTAACTAAAATCTCATAGAAAGTATATGGAACTTGTTAAAGAAGTGCAAAAGTGATATTAAATGCTTTTTTTTTTATATTTAACAATGATGCAGTGTATGGTCATATCTATTTTTGATTTAAATGCTTTTTTTATATTTAAGGAATTTCCACCCACTTTTCTTTTTTTTTTATTCTTTTGAAAAAATAAATGACCCCAAATTACTGTAATTTCAACTAAGAAAGGAACATGGAAAATCCTTTAAAACAATAACATTAATAATTAGCCTTGTTAAACCTAAACTTCACATAGAAAGAATATTTGGAAAAATCTTTTCATGAATGAAACTTAGAAATGCTATAACAAAAATACTAGATTTAAAAAGACATGAAAAAAAAAACATAACTTCTAATGCAAAATAATTTACTAGTAAGGAAACAAAAACAAGAAAAAAATAAGATGTTGAAGAGGGTCACAAGAAATCATAATTTAAAAAAAAATAAAATGAAAAACAATCCAAAAATTATAAGGAATAGAACTGTATTTATTTATTTTTTAAAGGCAATCACAAACAATTTTTGTTATTCAATTGTTTAACAACATGAAGAAACACCAAAAAAAAAAGCTCCACCCTCATTCTCGATCTATTCAAATAATGGAAGGACAAAGGCTTTTGGTGTCCCTTTCAATCAAGTATTAGCCAATATGCTTTTCTCTCATCTTTTCTTTGTTCATAATCATGTTCGTTTCCAGGTTCACCTTCATTTAATTAGTTAAAAGAAACAAATATATCAGTAATATCCACATTTACCCTTTTTAGCTTGACTTTCATGAGTCAAATTTTCATTTTTATTATTTCACTTTATCTATCTCTTTGATGAAGTTGTACTTTAGTTTGTATAGTAACTTTGTCAAAATACATGGAGGGATAAAGTCTCTATACTATAACAATATTGTAGCAAAGTTACTATACATTATTGTGGAAAAACCGGGGCTTTCGAATACGGTTTTCATCACTATATCGTATGTGAATATACACCTTACTAGAGCGATCTTGGCTAAGTAAGAGTTTAGATCAGAGTTTCAAAATAAGCGGAGAGAGAAAAGTTGAGACCAAGAATTTAGAGAGGAAGTTTTATTGATTAAGTACTAGTGGGTGGGCAAGAATGCCCTCAAATTACAAGGGGGGCTCTTTACTTCAAATAAAGCCTATCTACAAACAAACCATATAGTGGTGAAAATCGGGGGTGAATCCCTAGTTTTCACACATTAATGTACAGTACTTTACTATAGAAATTGAGAAATCAAAGAAAGCCCTAAGGTTCTTATGATGCTGCAAGAACAGGTCTGGAGTTACAGCAAAAGCCTGTTTACAATAGTATGACTTGCTTACTACAAAAATTAAAGTTCAAGAAATCATCCTTCATTATATTAATCGAGAGTTTAACAAATCTATAATATACTATATGTAAATTTCAATATCTATCAATAAGAAATTTCTCACAATTGATTCCAAAACCCTAGAATTATTAAAATCCATAAATTCAAGCATAACAATTACTTAATTACAAAGATCTTATATCAAAGTATATATGAGGAATTAAGAAAGTTGAAAGAGAAGATGCATTATTATGTAAAGAACAAAAAGAACTATTATAAAAAATATGAGATAACAATCTAATCTCTTCAATCAAATAAGAGGGAAGAGGAGATCCTTGCTCAAAGTTTGCTCGAAGAAGAATTAATTGAAGAAAATAGGGCTTAGGTTGAGAGATTTGATATTTTATATAAAGATCATAATATGATAAGGACAAATATTTGGATTTAAATGATATATGAATTTAACTAAACTTTAAAATAACAAATTGCCCCTACAGTTAGGTCCAACTCGAATGCTAGGTCTTCCAGTTATCACACTCTCATTCGCTAAACTAGTTTATATACACTAGTTGTAAAATATATGCATAAATCTTTTTATATTGTTATTTCTTATTTTAGCAAGTGATACAGCTGGTCATTATTTTTTTCAAATGAGTATTACATGCATATCATGAGTACAAGGGATACCACTTTAGGCCTCATTTGATCTTTCAAGTACAAATATACTTTTCCATATCAACCATCATAAACCTAAATTGTGGTGTTTCTATTACATTTTATGCATGTCTATGAGGAGACTATGTGTGTCTATGAGCTAGCATCCCTATCTCTTCTAACATTGCATAGATTCCAATTTCAAATAGTCCTTTAAACGTGTATTGATAGCTTTTATCAACAATCTTCCTTATCACTATTAATCTTATATCCTCTAATATCAGCACAATTGGTTTATATTTAGCTTTAAGTGTGTACATATTGAATGTTTTTAAGATGTTGTTTTCCACTTCATCAGGTGTACATGATACATCGAAGAAAAATTTGCTTGAAGAACTAGCTAGCACCTTTATAAAGTCCTTTGTTGTTGTTTGTTGTTGTTGTTGTTGTTGTTTTCCCGTTTTTTGACTTCATGCATCTCTTAAATAGCCCTTGTAAAGCTTGAATCTTTCTCATCTTCCTCAAATTAGCATGGATATATATTGCACATCTTAATGCTCTAGAATTGATATAAGTTCTTGAATAGCTTGAATGAATCCCTTTAAAAAAAAAAAAAACCTTTACTATGCATAAATCTTTAAAAAAGACGATTTAAATTTAGGATGTATAAACCGAGTATCAAACCTTGTGTTGATCAATAATATATGTGTACAACCCCCACTACTAATTTCAATCCCGAGATCCTCCATTAGCAAAGTTAAAAACTGTTTCCATATATAGATCATTATTTGCCACATTGACAATAGTCCAATAAAGTAGATTTTGTTGTTCACATCTTTACCCATAGTACCTTTTTTTTTTCCTTTGCAGGGCTCTTTAAAGAAACAACCATCTAATCTTTTAATTGAATGGAATCTATAGAAAACAACCCTTCTTATAGGCATTGAAGTATATGTGCATGCTTTTGAAGGTGTCAATTATAGAGAATTATTTTGCTAATTTCTAAATAAATTTAGTTACTAACAATGCTCCTCTTTAGTACCTCTATGTAATCCCATACTGTTTATACTCTTCTTTGTAGTCACTATTATTAGCCTCTTGCATCCTTTGTTTAGCCCACACATTTACTTATACTTGAGTCGACCCACAATCCTTTTCTGGCCATCTCCTTGATCTCAAAATGTCTCAATTAATTTGTTTCCTTCAAATATTCAACAATAACCCTTGAGTTAACCCAACTGTTGTATTATAAACTATCACTTTTATGGAAATTTGTCAGTAGTCCATCGGTAATGTATTTATATTCCGTCGGTAAAAGTAAACTTTACGGACAGATACCGTTCCGTCGAAAAATTTTCGCTGGTAATGAGCAGTTTTCTTGTAGTGAGACCACCAATTGCAATTCTAGTCAAAAAAATAGGTTTTCACTTAACAATTCCCTATTCGTAGCTCTTTAGAAGCATAGATCATCCATCGCAATCAATATCATTGTAATGCACTCAAAGACTTGAATAATGACCATTCTTAAAAAAAAAACCTTCCTTCCTAGAAGCGATAGAATGCTTGATGAGAACTTATTTTCAAAGAGCATATCTAGTTTAAATCAAGCCTTAATTGTGTTTGGGTTATAAACACAAGTAGTTGCCTTCTTTCTTTTTCCATATTCAACTTCATGATTATCTCTACTCGTTGATGTGAAAGAACTAACTTCATTGGGGTTATTGTCATCTTCATGTTATCTAAGGTAGCGTTTGGATAGTGGGACATTCCCATCCATGGATGGGGATATTCATGGATGAAATATCCTTTTCATCCATGGATGAGAATATCCATTTTTAAGTGTTTGGTTGGACGGATTTAATAGTAAGGATAGAGATTATTTGGTATTTGGTTAAAGGGACAAGGATATGTAAAGTTTTGAATATCCATATTTGAATGTTTGGTTGGGTGGATATGAAAGTGGTATGATAACTTTATCTATGAAGGAGTGAAGTTACCCCTTTATGTAATAAATTATTTTTTAAAATATTTTCAAATTGTTTAATTAATTTCAATTATAGTGGATGATTAGAAAATTTTATTCTGTAAATATTTTAAGTAAATATATGATTTAAATAACGGATATTAATAGATGTATTTTTTTATTTAACATGAAATATTTTTAAAAGGATTATCAATGAAAAATCAAGCAAATTATTATTTAACTTGAGTTTTCGGATTTAATTAAATTAGTTTAAAATATTGACATAAATATTTAGACTATAGTAATTAATAAAATCATAACCTAAACAAAACAATAAATTAATAATTGCACCTAATGACCAAATGATTATGGCTTAAGACAATGAAAACATTAGCATTACAAGAATTCAATAAACTTCAAAATAGAGTTCCAATCTGATAGCACTACACACTAATAACACATCCAACACCATAAGTGAAGCCATAAGTTTACAACCAAGTTATAAAAAACAGTGTAGACATAGTGTCAGTTCAAAACTATAAAATACAAGCGATTAACCCTTAAGCAAACCACATGCATAATATGAATAAACACATGTAAAACACATCCCAAGCTAAAAATTTTGTCCTAGTGGTCCTACAAGTTCCTTTGCCATATACTGACGGAGAATATCTGGCGCGCCCAAGAATTTGACTGTTCTTGACTCACTATCTGCATAATATGAATAAACTTTGGCCACATCACGTGTTGAGTAACCAACTTCAGTAAGCTTCATGCATGCTTCACTCAGCTTCGTGGTAAGAGTGACTGGGTTATGCTCCTCTACGAGAATTGGGTGCACGGCATAATCTACGCTCACTTATATGCGTGACTAAAATTCCCATAATTGTGGCTGCAATTGCTGCAACCTCATGTAATTTTCGTTTGGTTTTTCTTTTATTCCTATCCATGAAAATCTCCTAATTGACAAATAAAAAATAATCAACAATTGAAGTGGAAAGGAAAACATCACACAAATGGAAGATAGAATAAATATTCAACCATATGTACAAGCAAGTTAATTATGCAATTATTTAGTTTCTTACCCAAATGTAAGAATTACTGAAAGAGAGAAATCAACAATCTCCTTGAAGACAACAGCAGGATTCGGGCACCATAAACTCAGTGAGCATGCCCAGCCACTTGCATAATTGCCTGCATGTGTTAGAACTACACTCATATATAGGAACAAAAATAATGATATAAGGTGTTTATTTAGGGGGTAATTTGGGCAGAGGATCTGCATTGGCATGGTGTTGCATATGAACTTACATTTCTATTATATTCTAAGCTGGGAATTGTAAGCCAACATTGAGCCCATCACAAAATGCAATATAATCAGCAGAGATGTTCAAAATCACATTCTTTGCATCACATAAAATAGCCTTGATTTCACTTTTCATAAAATTTTAATTAGATGTGCTGCAAATGAGCCCAAAGATTTTCTTTTAAGTGAACATCCTTCATCTAGATGCTTCATGATGCTACTAAATTTATCCAAACTCTCAATTCAATTATTTTCGCACATACGATGGAACCGAATTTCTTACAAGCCTTAATGCACCAAACAATTTCGCAAAACAAAATTGATGCCCTAAATAAATTGACAGAGCAGAATGTTTCAGCTTTATAACTACATTGTAAACCAGACTTTAAACAGTCATTACTTCCATTTTCAAAACCCACAAATCCATTGACAACAACATCACATTTTTCCCATTTCCAAACTTGGCAATTGATGAGGACACTACTACCAAACATTGTGCTTAAGACCACACATCAACTTAAGTAGGTCAAGACTTTTCAGTTGGATTTCTAGCTGAGCATTTCTATCACCATAAGAAAATAAATAAAAAGTCACATTACATGAATAAAATTAGATTGATATAAAATTAGACATCTTACAATGCTTGCTTAAGGGCCTCATCCACACAAGGTTCTAATATGCAAAGCAAAATTATCAGAACAACATTTGAATGAATCAGATGAACTTTCATGATTCTCCTATAAATTAAATATGTTCTGCCCACTTGAGCAAAATAGACCAACGTTTCAATGAAAAAAATTTTGTGTGCAAAACGTATGTTATATTCCAGCCATAAGAGAGCTTGATGAGTATACCTTTTTCCATATCATTGTTCTTAATGGAACACAAAAAATCCACCCATATGCCAGTTATATCCCCAGTTTCATATGAGACTGAAAGACATCTTCAATGTCTTCGAATATTTGATTTATGGAGGAACAAGTAAAACAGAAAATGGAGAAAAACTCACCTTGTTCAAATTTGTATATGCCTCATCATCAGAATCATGAAATAAGTGGCAGCCTTGAGAATGCTAATAACTGCTGCAATGAGCTTCCCTGCCCTACAAGATTTTCCCTTGCTTTGTCGATCAAATCCTGTAAGGAAATGGGCAAACTACATAGTTTCAGCTTAATATTAAATCAACCAGGCATGGCCAGCTCAACTGCATTGCATTTCACTGCTTAAAGTTTGATAAGTCAATGATTCATGCTTATTGTCATATGAAGCACATAAGCATTCATGGATGTTGCTTTATGTTATTTATTGATTAAGCATGAAATGAAACCTGGCCATTTATGTACACAAGCAATAACAGAAGCAATGATGAAAATTCCACAAAGTTATCATCCAACATTCATACAGTCCAACTGTATTCTATAAATCACCCAACTTTTCCAGCTTTGACAACATCCAAGAATGAAAGATAAACTACTAATCTAACATAAGGAACATATTTCTCTTGTAGGAAGCCTAAAATCCCCAAAATATTCCAACAATTTGCACATTTGAAAGAAAATTCCTCACTTCAAGCCGAAATTCCTCAAATATATCATCACCATGCATCAAAGGATACTTCAAACATCCCAGATTTCCAACACCGATTAATTGTTACAAAAAACAGACAGGATGAAAATTTCCATGCTGATCTCTCATGTGTAGTTGAAGAAGAGGAGAAAGAAAACACTAGCTCCTTGAATCGTTGAAAAATTAATAAGAAGGGACAAGAACCCCTAACCGATCTATCAGTGATCCGAGCTTTTAAACACTAATTATACGCGGACGGTGACGGACGGGCTAGCGGCCGCAACAACAGAAGATACGGCGCCACCAAGGAACGACAGCAACCCGGAAGAAACACCTCCCGGTTCTTGATCATCTAGAAGACAGATCCTCGGGCATCCGGAAAGAGCCGTGCGCCAGACGATGAGCAGCGAGCCACCGATGTCAAGAAGACGGTGAAGATGGTGAGGAGTACGAGGCCACCGACGGTTTCGCGGTAAGAGAAGATGCGGCCGAGAATGACAAGGGGTTGGTCGGAAGGCCGGAAGAGTTAGAGGAGGGTCCAGACTGCGAGGAGCGTGAGGATGGCGGTGTAGTTCACGCCTGTAGTCAATGGATGAAGGATCACGGGATAGTGGCGTCCCACCGATTTGGTGGAAATCGGTGGGACGCCGCTCATCCCATTTTCAGGGATGGGGGTCATCTCCATCCAGGCTTATCCAGGAAACCAAACAACTTGGGCCTGGATATCCCATCCCCATCCCTGAATATCCAAGAAACCAAACACTCTGTAACTGGATCTATTAAGTCATCAAGATTAATGGATTCTCTTTACCTTATCTAATTCACATCTTGAAATATTTTATTTGTCTTAAATTTATTTATATTATCAGAAAGCTCGTCACTGTCATAGCATTAAGGGGGTGCTTGGTTCGCGGTAATGTGAAAACATTACCGGGAATCTGGTGGTAATCTGGTTAGATTACCATGTTTGTTACTGTAGCAGTGGTAATGTTAGTGGCAATGTGAGATTACCAATAGTGAAATATTACCAGATAAGGTGGTAATCTGATTACCACCAAAACAGGTGTCCATCCAGATTACCAAGTTGGTGGTAATCTGGAAAAATTTTGTTTTTCCAAGTATACCCCCACTTATTTAATCTAATTTCATATTATACTTATTATCAAAACCCTATGTTTTGTTCCATTTTTATTAAAATATTTATAACATATATATATATATATAATTTAATTATTTATTTATCTAAATAATTTAAATTAAAATTTTTAAAATTTTATATGTAGAGGTATTTGGGTAAATTTATTTAATATATAATTATTTAATTATATATATAATGTAATTATGTATATAATTAAATTATATATATATTTTAATTATTTATTTATCTAAATACTTTAAATTAAAATTTTCAAAATTTTATATATAGGGGTATTTAGTTAAATTTATTTAATATTTAATTATTTAATTATATATATAATTATAACAATTATATATTAAATAAATTTACCTAAACACCCCTATATATAAAAGTTTCAAAATTTTAATTTAAAGTAGTTAGATAAATAAATAATAAAAAATATATATTTTTTAATTATATATATAATTAAATAAATATATATATAATTACATATTATAATTTAAGTATTTATTTATCTAAATATTTTAAGTTAAAATTTTCACCATTTTATATATAATGGTATTTAGGTAAATTTCATATATTACTGAGGTGATTACCATAACTAACCAAACATGGTAATGATAGATTATCAGTAATATAAGTTCTCAACGAAACACAGTAATCTCACATTATTACAACATTCATAGTCATATAACATTCCCGAGCTCATTACCACGGTAATCTCATTACCGTGGTAATATATCATTACCGCGAACCAAACGCCCCCTAATAGTCTTATAGTAGTCATATATTACTTTAACCTTTAGATGCATCACTTTTAATGCCACTATTAGTTGAATATGAACCAACATCACCTTTAATTGCAATGTTTTCTTCTTTGCTTACAGATCTCTTACTTCTTTTACACTATTTTACAGTAGGTGGAGTTTCATATGCTCCCTCAACTTTATCATATTTAGCAAATTTTCCATCAACTATCAAATTTAACAACGTTTTTGTGCTGTTATTATGAAATCAGGCCCTTCGTGACCTATCTAGACTAATGTTAAGCATTACTAAATAATAATAAAGTTTCTTAACATTATGCCACCCAAGTTCCTCCATGAAATTAATCATATCTTTGTATTTCACATTGGTTATATATTGAAGTTGATGAGAAGTTGCACTAACGTGGAGTATATGCATGCATGGTTCCTTAGTTAATGTGTCAAGTCAATATGGTTGTTTATGATATCAAAAGTTAGTGGATGGTCGTATTAAGTTGTTGTGCTTGTGTACTTGGTAAAGATTGTCATGCATAGGTAGTTGTGTTATATTCTATTTAATATATATATATGTAATATGTTGTATTACTGATATATCAATAAAGTGTGTTATCTTCTTAAAAACCATATAACTATTATTCTTCTTTCTCATATAGACAATAGAAACCTCACTAGTTTTCACTTCATACCTTAACAATATCTAGTTTGTGCATCTCTATACCTCCTCCTTGGTAAATTATCCTTTCATCGGATTTAAAAAAAAAAACCTTACAATAAAAAACCTAATTATATCTATCAAGAAATTCTAAACTAAAAGTAATAAAAAAACTTCAAATTGGAATTAATGATATCTTTATTATACCATTAGAAACACAGACAATAAAAATACACTATAGAGAATAGTAAGCCTATAGGAGTTCACATTAATCACCTCACATTGCTGGAGACAATGAGCTTCTCTCCTTCTTGGGTGGAAGATTTTCTTAAAATTCTTTTGAAGAGCATAACTCTATGTTCCTTGTGGGAGTCTATGTTAAGGGTCCTAAAAAAGAAGATGGCCCATTTATTAATTAAAAAAAAATCATTTTTTTATGTTAGAATACCAATATTTAAATATGAAAGATTTAAGCTTCCAGAAGTAGCTTACATTTGTGTATTCCTTGTAAAAGCATCTTTTTAACCTCAATAATAATCTATTAACAATGAGAAAGTTAATTCTTGGTTTTATTTTAAAAATTATTTTTAAAAGATTTTCTATATTAAAAAGACAATAATCATAAAACATATTTTAACAAAAGTCATGCTAATACTACCATTGTTACAACAATAAACCTAAAAGATCATATTATCAAATTTACTGCACATGCATAATTGCAACCTTAACAAGTAGAACAACCTCCTCAAATTATTATTTGAAATATTCTAAAGACGTATTTGGTTTGGAGTAATCCATTTCTAAATATTGAAAATTTAGAAGTGCCACTTTTTTTTTTTTTGGAAATGAGACTTTCAATTGAAGTTGCCAAGTGTTGTGTGTTTGGTGGAAAGTAAAAATGTATATGTACTAATTTTAGCAATTTCTATTGTTTGGCTTACATAGAAGTGGAATTCCACTCATGAATTCATAGTGGGTGTTTGTTACATAGAAAAATATCTTATTTTTTTTAAAAAATAAAATAAAAAAATGACTTTGCTATATTTGGTAGAATGTTCTTTTTTAAAATGAAATTATCATGGAGAAATAATTCCATTAGGTTGAGGGGAAAGTGATTCTTTCAATATTTTGTTGGAAAGTTTAGTTCCTATGAGAATGGAAACTGAATGTCTATATTTTGACCAAACTACCCTCAATTGTTTTCAAAATTACATCATTGCCATTGAGTTTTTTTATTACTTCAGCCACCAACTTCAACGCTCTTTTTACTCCTTTTCTCCAAGATAGCAGTCGTTAGTGTCTATGAAAGGTTAATTAATTATTATTTTAATATTAAAAATAATTACAAGTTGTTTATAAATAAAATAACATGGGAGAATTTATGTCATTTTACAAAAAATTCCAAGGAATGTGTTCTTATACTAAATACAAAAATGTTACTTTCCCATCAATTTAATTAAATTTTCCAATGCATACCAAACAAAAGAAAGTTATTTTCCAAAGAATCATTTTCCCATTTAATTACTTTCCTAGGAATCACATTCCATCACAACATTCCCATGGTAAACTACCCAACGCTCCCATGGTGGTGAGATTACCTTCTTCAATTTTGGTGAGTTAGGGCTTAGGATGGAAACATAAATATGTTATATTTATTTAAAGTAACATGTTGGTTCCCTTTATCTAAAACCAAGCCTTTTCTCATCATTGTGATTTTCATTACATTGTGCTTGTCTTAAAAATAAATTTAAAGTTAGAAAATTATTAAACAAGGTAATTTTTCTTAAAACAAAGGCTATTTTACGTTACCCATTAACTTTTCTAATACTAATGATGCCTAACATATTTTCACTTGCAGAACAAAATAACTCCTCCAAAAGCACATGGCCATCTTCAAGAAATGGATTAACTTGTATTAAGACAATAGATTAACCTTATCACATACTAAAAGTGGATGATGTGGCAAGGTGGCCACTTGCAAGAGGAGGGGTAGAATTACCAATCTCCATCTCTATCACTATTAGCATGTTTAATTGGTGATTCAGTGTTCTCATTGTCATTATTTTTATTTCTAGATTTCGCTCCAAAATCAAAATATAAAGATATGGCATATGTGGCCGTTGCATTATCTTCACCTCAAATTATCCAGAGAACTTTGTAGTTTTCAATTACATATTAATGATGGCTTGTAGCTAGGTAGGACTGTAGTGGAATAGGATTTGGACAATTAGTCATTACATTAACAATAATGATCAAGAAAATTAGTCCTAATGAATAAATAACCTCTAACTTCAATTTATGTGAAGGTCATAATAGGTCAAAAGTGATCATCTTTGTTTCATCATTATAACCTACCCTACTCAACCCTTTTATGTGGTGTTTCGAGTTTTCCGCGGGTGCGTTGTTGTCCAAATCATTTTAGAATAGTTGTGCTTTGAGTTTTGGACTATTTTTTCGTTTTGAGTTGGAAAATGAGGAAAATTTGTGTTGTGGGGAAGTACACAGGTAGTCGCTGAGTTACACAACCGTGTATCAGCCCGTGTAACTCTCTGTTTGTGTTATGGGAAAGTATACGAGGAGTAGCTGAGTTACATGCACGTATATCCGCCCATGTAACTCTCTGTCTGGCTTCTGATCAGGCAGAAATTTCATTCAGAGAGATACACGAGCAGATGAGGAGTTACACGGTCGTGTATCTCTCAGGATGAGGGATTCTCGCTTTATTCATAAAGAGACCCGGGTAGACTGGGAGTTATACGCCGTGTACTTGAAAGGGTATTTATAGTCTTCAAAATGAGCCCTAATTTCTTCTCAAAATCTTTGTTCTTATTGTGTTCACTTCCCTTGACTGAGAAGAAGGAGCTCTTTCTTGACCTCCATCTCCATTCTTGGTTGAAGATCTATTCAAGGTGAGCTCTTTTTTTCCCCTTTATCCCTCTCCATGTTCTTCTTCTTAGTTGAGTAATCTAGTGCTAATGGTGAATGATGATTTTGCACCTCCAACCATGCAATGTTTTCTTGTTGATGTGTAGAATGTTATGAAGGTTTATCCTTGTTCCATCGTATTAAATTCTTGAGTAATCTTCATCTGTGAAATCGCGGGGTTACTAAAGCATGCTGCTATAGCACTGAGAAATCTTTTGCAAAACCTTTTCTCTCATGGTTGTGATGGGAGTTTATCTCCATGGAGATTCTTTAAAACCCTTAGAGCTCAAGTTCAGACCACACCCAAGCCTTGTTAGGGATTAATGTCATGTAGCTTGAAGAAGTTCATACACGCATTTTCTTCTTGTGCTTTATTCTTGATTTTGAGCCTTTGTGGCATGTATTAGTGTTAGGTGGTGAGAGCTTAACTCGAGGCAAGGAGCTGGCTAAAGTGTAGCATTGTTAAGGATTTGATCTCTATAGTTTGCAAGTGAGTTATATAATTGCACATTTCTAGTAGATTTCTATCTAATTATATTTATGGTTTGATTTAAAAAGTAATTTTTGCTTTATCATATTAAACTGATGAGTTGATCAGTTTGGAAGGAATTTCTATGCTTTCTATTTTATAAATGAAACTCTTGATGCTCGATGAAAATGGTTATGGCTATGTTAGTATATTGGGTTGAATTGAATTGTTAAACCTTGTGCACATATTATATTTTTGACTTTGGTTATTATGACAATGATGTTTATTCCCAATGTGTGAATATTTGTCCTAGACAAGGACCATGTGAGATGATTTATATGGATTGTATTATTGTTACACTTCCTTTGTGGTTTTGTTGATGACGGGGTTGGAACCCGCCTGTTGCAGTTGGGGGTCTGATGAGGACATCACACCCATGGCTATTACACCACAATCTACACCACTTGTACATGGCCAAGATCAAGGACCAATTACATGAAGTCATGCTAAACAAATTCAAAACCAGGTGAACACTAACTTAAGTTTATTATCACATTATATTAATACGGTAGTGCTTCCAATTTGTTCTATTTTAATTGTACTTAGATGCATTGGAAGTGAGGGCATCATTCAAGACTTAGAAGAAGAAGAAGAAGAAGAAGATAGCAAAAGAGGAGCATTTGAAGAATCTTATTTATGGAAAGAGAATGAAATAAAGGAAGACAATAAAAAGAAGGGGAATCAAATCAAAATCATCCTGGTAACAAAGAAAGGAAGTATTGCAAGATTGAGAGAGTACGACCTAAAATAAACTTGCCTACAATATGCGTGTTACAGTAACCGCGGCTACTACCTATATTTAGACTACGACCTAAAATAAACATAACTGCAATAAGAGCTACAGTAACCACGTCATTAGTATCTCTATATTTAGATTTATTTTATTAAGTAATTTGTAATAAGATGTTTTTCTTGCATCCCAAGTTTTAGTTGTCTTTAAATAGTCTTGTATTTTCCCTTTTGAAAGAAAACTTTGATTATTTTTTTCAGAAATAAGAGTGTTCTTACTACTATTGTTCTTGTGAGTTCTCTTGGATTCGCGAGAGGAATGCCTCGGCTTTCCCCCTAATTCATGCTCTACGCTTCCGGGCGTTTTGTGTGGATCAGTTCCGGTTTGTGGTTCTGCGATTGTTCGGATAGCGGGTCGGAGTTCTTGAAGCTTCGGATTGTCTCTCCCCAACGCACGGGTCGCGTCCACCCCAGGTTGTTCCCAGCCAGCTATCCTTTTACCTTGATCCTACGTCGTGAAGATCGGACCATCCTCAAGGCATCTTTCTCTTTCCCCAAGTTGGAGCCTATCAGGGCGCCCACAGACCAATCTTTAGAGGTGACATGGAGAATCCGGTTTTATTTGTCTACTTCAGGTGGTGCGCAGAGCCTTGATTGGATGACCATTGGAAGTCCTGAGTCACCACACGGATCCTTTGGATCAACGTCAAGAACATGAGTGCGCTGACGGTTTAAACTTAGCTGCACGGCTAGAGTTTAGAGAGATTTCTACACCATTATTCGATTGCTCGAGATGCAAACTTCGTATTTTGAGAAAATATGCCTTTATGCAAAGCAAATTGATTTGATGATGAGTATCGTGTTTTATTGTTTTAAAAATCGTATTATACCATTCATTAATTATGAATGTTGAAGCTCTCTTTGAGCAAAAATGGTTCTTTCTATGCTATCTATAGTATTCTTATACATGTATACTTATATATGTATATATATGCTGAAATGTTCTGGTTTATGAGCGCTATCGCAAAAGCTTAGTTTTGTCCTTTTTATCGATTACTTTGTACACTCTATTAGATTTGTGCTAACTAATTCACTGAGTGACTCTAGTTACTCACCATCTCCCTCCATTTAAGGCTCTAGCGCCTACTGGCATTACAATGGGATGAAGTGCTGAGCGTTCGTCTAGCTATCTCTCTTATTTATAATCTTATGTATGTTTCTTCTTGAACATATTGCATTGTATAAGGACATGAATCCACTAGTGTATTTGTCACTCTTTATACATGGTTTGTATGCTTGTCTAATTTCTTGAAAACCTGGTTGTGATCATGACGAGCATGTTTCATTGAGTTATGTTATCAGAGTATGGTTTGGTAGCTTCCTCTGTATTGTTTTGTACCCCATATTTTATTTATTCTGAACCTGTAAATTCTGTTTAGAGCTGTCTTATACTAGGTGTTTGTTAGCTTTGCGTGCCCTCGAGGGTTGAGTGATGTGGGTGTCCCTCATTGGGTTGTCGCGTGCCTGTCCCATGGGATAGGGTGTGACATTTTACCTTCTTGATCTCAATATAGAGTGCCTTGAAGGTCTTGTAATGGTTCCCACATTTTTAGTAGTAAAACTAGTGCCGAAATTTGCATTTACAGAGCTTGCAACATGGCGAGACATCATTTTCTTGAAAGATTTTTCATATTTGAGACCTTTGTTGGCTTGGTCAACCAAAAATGGAATAAAAAATTATCAAATTCAAACTTCCATCTCTTCTTGGTCATGTTTGCCTTTGCTAACCTTTGCATTGGTACCACCATGCACAATTGCCATCCTCCATACTTTTTGAAATTCTAATAAAAAATAAAATTGATAATGTTAGATATCCAATTAAGAAAAAACGTTGAAGATACATGTAGAGCAATGTAGAAAACAATGCCATGGAAAAACACAAGCTCGTAGAGAAGAACAAGTTGTAAGACACATTCATGTTAGTCAAGCATGACCACTATATTGTTGTTGCCTTTCATTGGTTATCCTATCCTTGAGCTTGATGCATTACCTATTTTCTTCCTATTTTTCTCCCTATGTGTGAGGCTGTTATAAAACAAGCTAGTCTTCTTATGTACTTCTGTCATGCACGATTTGGTCATTTGGGATGACACCTGCTATGTAAGAACTAACCAAACCTGAGTCTTGAATGAAAAAAAGGGTGTGAGGTAAAATTTTTGAAGTGATTCTTAAGGATGGCGAATGCCTGCTAGATCCTTGATAGCAATATCAAATGCCTAAAGTTAAAAAGTTTCTTAGGTTTCATCAGTGCCTTCTATTATGTTTTTCTTAAATAGTATCTAAAGCCTCAATAAGCAGCTATGAAATCATGTTGGTTGTCTAACCCACATCTACAAAATAATATTTCCCCACAAGAAATCACTATAATTAAGCATAATTCATTTAAAATTTTTGAAGGTTGTAAAATAACTTTGGCAACATTCTATTAGCTTGAGGCTTTCCGGTTGTGGCCACGATAGCGCACCTCTTAAGATAGTAAAATTGTTTGTTGGTGTTCCCAACTTGCTAGCATATAGGTGAATTTAAGATCATGGTTCACATCGGCTGACACATTTTGAGTTGGGCCTTTTCGGCCATGAAAATAGACCGATTCATGAGGATGGAATGGACACATCAATGTGTGTGCCATCCAATAGACAATAAAGTCCTTTATAACAAGCAAACATTATGGAAATTTTCATACTAATTCAAGAACATCACCTTACAAAATTATTTTATTATTGTTTACATCTCCTTAAAAAAAATACTAATTTGGGTTATTCTCGATTTCAAGTTGGTAGGTGCCTCTAGGTCGTTGAACAAAATCATCACATAGCCCGCAGACAACTTGAAGCACATTTTTAAAATAGAAACCAATGGTTTCACTAGCACGAAGGAACTTTATCCACATGGTTCTACTCTTTATGTTATGGCCAATTATATGTAAGAA
Source organism: Dioscorea dumetorum (assembly GCA_902712375.1). Classification (NCBI taxonomy): domain Eukaryota; kingdom Viridiplantae; phylum Streptophyta; class Magnoliopsida; order Dioscoreales; family Dioscoreaceae; genus Dioscorea; species Dioscorea dumetorum. The sequence continues at coordinate 5,321,966 of CACTHL010000846.1, forward strand.
TATCACTAGTTGTTCCTCTACCAAGTCAGGTCCTGTCTAGAGATGCAGGTGCCTATTACGCATAATGGAGGACAAATGCATGAAAAAACCTACATCCATCCTAAGTTAGGTTACATAATAATCTCACCCATTCCTTAAAATATGATTTGTATATCTTTTCCTAGTTAGGTCAATTAATAACGAAGGGTTAGGGACACCTTGATAACCTAGGTGCATACATTTTTTTCAATAAAAATGAGACAATGATGACAATTATTGTAAAAGTTGTTGTGAGAAGCCCCAACCTCTTATCTCGTGCTCAACTATCCTTCTACAGAGTTGATGCACAAGTGGTGATTTTGCCCAACTAGGTCATCTAGTAGCATTTCTAATCTAGTTGAAAAAACATGAAATCTTCCAACTATCATAGAAAAAGTAATACATACCGATGGAACATGCCTACAAAATACATGCAAACAATTAGCAATCTATGTGAGCAATGCATTTCAACAAACAAGTAAAAAACTATATGATTATAGCAAAGGGGAGCAATAAAATAACATGCACCGCTCATAATGGCAGAGAAAATAAAATAAAATAGTAGTTGTCAAAACATGATAGCATTGCATTCCAACAAATTATAGAAAAGAGATATGGAATTATAACATGCCGGGTACCTTGCAATATAGTCAAGTACCATGGTAGAAAGTAAAAGGAAGAAATGAAATTAGATGCACCCCTCATCTTGGAAAAGAAAAAAAAAATAGTAGCTATCAATTCATAATAGCATTGCATTCCTGGCAAACATAGAAATGAGACCTAGAATTATAGCATGCCAAGTATTGTTCAAAATGGTCAACTACCATAATAAGAAGTAAAAAAGGAGAAATGAAATTAGATGCATCACTCATACTAAGAAAGAAAACCCATCAATCCATAATAACATTGTATTCCAAGCAAACATAGAACATGAGCATAGAATTATAGCATGCCGGATATCCTACAAAATGGTTAGATAACATGATGGGGGAAAATTAATATACAACATAAACATAATACCAAAAGGATGAAAAAAGCAACAATCACAAACCAAGAGAAATTTCCAAGCATAATTGATTTCCACCTAAAGAGTAGCATAATAACAAAACTGATATGCAACCCATAGTAGGAGGAATAGAATGGAACAACAAACAAGATGAGGTAAATGGACACCAAAATAACAAACTAAATCATTTGGTTCAATGGAAAAACACACGAGATGCAAGACAAACAAGACAATATTCCTTATATGACAGGGGCAAATGTATGTAAGAAAGGGAAAAAAGGACTAGTGAGAAAATGGAAAAAATATAACACAAGAACCAAGGTAAAGAAAGTGGGTAAAAGATAAGTTATTGTCACGTGCTGTCAAAAGGAACTGACATGCGACAACCCGAGGTGACAACCTAAGGAAGGACACCCACACCACTCAACTCTCGAGTGCCGTAAGGCTTACAACAACTTGGGGAAAGTAGCTCTGAACAAAGATCACAAGTCTAGAGCATACAAGATAGAGTACGAATGTAAAGTTCAATGAAACATGCTTGTCATAAATACAACAAGGTTCCCAATAAAGTTAGACAAGCATAGAAATGAAACAAAAATGCGATAAATACACTAGTGGATCCATGTCCTTATACAATGCATATGTTCAAGAAACAAACGTACATGAAACAAGGATTAAAACTGAAAGTAGCTGGAGAATGCACAACACTCCGGTCCGCCGTAACGCCAAAACTAGCTAGAGCCTGGAAGGGGGGAAGAGGGTGAGTAACTTGAGTCACTCAGTGAATGGGTTAGCACAATTCTATAGAGTGCCACTATTCAATAAAACAACAAAACAAAGCCTTTGCAGTAATACTTATATATCAGAGTTTTGCAAAGAATATACGTATAACAACTTATACTCATGCATAAGTTAATCATATACAACATAAAAAAGCATTTTACTAAAAATGGTTTCAACACTTAAATCTCATGAAAAACATAATAGGTTTTAAAGCCATAAAACATGATATTCACCATCAGAACAATTTTGCTATGCATAAACACTTATTTTCTCAAAATATGAAGTTTCTATCTCAAGCAATAGAAATGTGGTCTATAAATCCCTCGAAACTCTAGCCAGGGCCGCGGCTAAGTTCAGAGCAGCTAAAGCACTCATGTCCTTGACGTTGGCAAACCGAGACAGTGTGGTGACTCCAGACTCCCGATTTCGTCCAGTCAGGACTCTAAGCGCCACTTGAAGTTAACAAATTAACAGGGTTCACCATGGCACTTCTAAAGACTAGACTGTGGGGACCCCCTACTGCAGCAGGTGGATTCCAACCCCATCACTAACAAAACATCACAAAATATGTCATCAAGATAGTTCAAGTAATTTATTTCACAAAGTCTTGTCCAGGACCAATAGCAACATATCAGAGATAAATATCGCTATCATATAAATCCAAACGAAAAGTATAACATGCATAAAAGTTCGATCATTTATTTCGCTCCAATGTACCAACGTTGTAAAAAGCATTTTCACCAAACATCAAGAGCTTTGCTTGTAAAATAAAAAGTATGAAAATTCCTTTCAAATCAGCGATTCATAACGAGTTTCATTCATAAAACAGGAAATATAGAACTTCTTTTAAAAGCATCAAACCATCATTTTAACAAGATAAAACCAAGGATTTTATTAAACCAATCCATAAGTATATTTATATAGTAGTATACTAGAATGTGCAATCATAACCCACTCAAAACTTAGGAGAACAACTCCTCAATGGTGCTACTCCTTCTCTGGCTCCTTACATCGGTCCGAACTCACATCACTTAGCACCAACACAACCACAAGGGCTCAAAACCAAGAGAAAGCACAAAAAGGGTAAAACAAGCATAACCTTCTTCATGCTGCAAGCTAAGAAACCCTGACAAGGCTTAGGTATGGTCTGAACTTGAACTCTAAGGGTTCCCAAGAACCTTCATAGAGATCAATTCCAAACACAACCAACAAACTAGAGGTTTAGCAAATTATTTTTTGGTGTTACAGTAACCTGATTTCAAGAACAAGAGAAAATCATGGTTTCATCAAGGTGGAAAGAATGGATCTCTACATCTATCCCAACAAACAATGAAGAATGAAAGAAGTCAATCAAACTCTCAATAAACCATCAATATCAAACCAAGATTCAAAATCTTAAATGTAGGGCTAGCATGCTTGAACCTAATCCAAATGAAACAAGGAGAAAAATGAGGGAGAATACGAGCTCACCTTCAAAAGATCTTCAACCAAGAGTAGAGATAGAGGTCAAGCAAGGACTCTTTCTTCTTATCCAAAGCAGTGAGAACAAAGGGAAGAAGAGGAGGAAGAAGAAATTTCGGCGAATTAAGGCTCTGCTCAGAACTTATAAATACACTTAGAAGTACACGGCCATGTAAATTCTAGCCTAGCCTTATATCTCTTTGAATGGAGTGAAAGTCACGCATTTAGAGAGTTACACAAGCAATTACATGGGTGTGCAACTCAGCCCCCTTCCCATATACTCAGCTAGAGGTTACATAGGTAAGTACACTGGGATGTACCTCAGTGTGTACTTATCCAGAGAGTTACATAGGTAAGTACACGGGCGTGCAAAGCAGCCCATGCCCTGTACTTTCTCAAAACTCACATCTCCATTGGTTTTTAGCATGAAAGGTCCAAAACACACAAAAAACTCAAGACACAACTAATCTAAAACAACTTAAACAACAACACATGCACGGAAAAATCGAAACACCACACTCTACCCCCCGTTAAAAAAAATTCCATCCTTAAAATTTTCTTCTTACTTTGGTCTTCGAACAAGTGAGGGTGACTTCACTTCAAAGTCGCTTTGGGCTCCCAAATCACTTTCTCTACGAAATCGCTTCTCCATAGCACCTTGACCATATGGATCACCTTCTGACGTAACCTCTTTTTTTCCGATCAAGAATCCTTACCGGTTGCATGGCAAAGCTCTAGTCTTCGCGCAACTCCACCAAAGGGGCTTCAAGTGTGTGGACGGGTCGGGCACATACTTCTTCAGCACTGAAACATGGAAGACGTTATGGATCTTCTCCAACTCTGTCAATTGCTCCAAGTGGTAGGCGACTGGTCCAATTCTCTCAATAACGAGGAAGGGGCTAATGTACTGGGGATTCAATTTCCTTCTACTGCGAAATCGAATCACCCCTTTCCAAGGAGAAATCGTTAAGAACACATGATCACCAACCTCGAATTCTAAGTCCTTCCTTCGGGTATCAGCATAGCTTTTTTGCCTATCATGAGCAATCTTCAACATGTCTCGAATAAGCTTCACCCTTTCCATAGTCTCATCAATTAATTCCACGCTTTCCAATTTCCTCTCACCCACCTCATACCAACAGAGAGAGGTTCTACACTTTCGCCTATACAACACTTCACACGGTACTATGCCGATACTAGCCTGAAAACTGTTATTGTAGGCAAACTCAACCAACGGCAAATGCTCGACCCAACTTCCATGGAAATCAAGGACACAAGCTCTCAACATATCCTCAAGATTCTGGATTATCCTCTTGGATTGCCCATCTATCTAGGGGTGGTATACTATGCTGAATTTTAACTTGGGACCAAGGGCTTCCTGAAATCTCAACCAGAACTACGAAGTGAATCTATAATAACGATCTGAAACAATCGAAACTAGCACTCCATGAAGTCTGACTATCTCATCCACATACAACTTCGCCAACTTCTTTAAGGAATCCTTAGTGTGGATAGCTAAAAAGTGAGCTAACTTAGTCAAACGGTTAACGATCACCCAACTACAAAATCCATGGTCACATGTTTCCACTTCCACTCGGGCATCGGTAAAGGCTGGAACAGTCCTAGAGGTCGCTGATGCTCGGTTTTCACTTGTTGGCACCCCAAACACTAAGCTACAAACTCGGCCATCTCCCGCTTCATTCTTGGCCACCAATGTTCTCCTTCGATGGTCGGTACATCTTTGTATTCCTAGGATGAATTGCGTAAGCTGAAGAATGAACCTCCTCTAGAATGGCTCTTCGAAGTTTAGACTCCTTCCGAATACACACTTTGCCCCGGAACTCCAAAAGACCATCACTTCGCACCTTGAAGTCACTAGCAACTACTTCTTCCAACCTTTGTCTCTCAATGACTAACTTTTCATTCACTTTCTGAGAATTCAAAATCTGCTCTACCACAAATGGTCTCACAATAAAACTTGTTAACAAGGCTCCACTAGCTTCAACGTTGAGCTCCACGCCCAGCTCTAGGATGGTTTGGAGTTGTTGTAGGTATGACACCCTCAAAGAAGCTAGAGTAGAAGAAGACTTCCAACTCAAGGTATCCACTATCAACTTGGCCTTGCGTAGGTGGTATTCTATGATTGGGTCATAGTCCTTGATCAACACCAATCATCGTCTCTGCCTTAAATTCAACTCCAACTGGATAAAAAGATACTTCAAGCTCTTATGGTCTAAGAAATTTTTTTCAAATCATCAATTTATCAAGAGTTTCATTCATAAAACAAGAAACATAAAACTTCTTTTAAAACCATCAATCCATCATTTTAACATGATAAAACCAAGGATTTCATTAAACCAATCCATAAATATATTTATGTAGTATTATACTAGAATGTGCAATCATAACCCACGCACAACTTAGGAGAACAACTCTTCAACAGTGCTACTCCTCCACTGGCTCCTTGCATAGGGCCGAGCTCTCACTACCTAGCATCAACACAACCACAAGGGCTCAAAACTAAGAGAATGCACAAAAAGGAAAAACCAAACATGAACTCTTTCATGCTGCAAGCCAAAAAACCATGGCAAGGCTTATGTATGGCGTGAACTTGAACTCTAAGGGTTCCCATAAACTTCCATGGAGATCAACTCCCAACACAACAAAAAAACTAGAGATTTAGCAAAGGAATTTTTGGTTCTACATTAACCTTATTTCAAGAACAAGTGGAAATCATGGTTTCATCATGGTGGACATTATGGATCTCTACATCCATCTCAACAAACAATGAAGAATGAAAGAAGTCAATCAAACCTTTCAATAAATCAACAATATCAAACCAAGATTCAAGATCTAAAACCTAGGGCTAACATGCTTGAAGCAATCCAAGTGAAATAGTTAGAAAAATGAGGCTGAAGAAGAGCTCACCTTCAAAGGGTCTTCAACTAAGAGTAGAGATAGAGGTCAAGCAATGTCTCCTTCTTCTCATCCAGAGTAGTGGGAACAAAGGGAAGAAGAGGAAGAAAAAGAAATTTCGGAGAATTAAGGCTCAGTTCAGAACTTATAAATACCATTAGAAGTACAAGGCCAAATGCACAACAATGTAAATTATAGCCTGGCCATGTATCTCTCTGAATGGAGTGAAAGTCGCGCATTCAGAGAGTTACACGGACAAGTACATGGGCGTGCAACTCAGTCCCCTGCCCGTGTACTCATCTAGAGGTTACACGGGCATGTACCTCAATATGTACTCATCCAGAGAGTTAGACTAGCAAGTACACGAGCGTGTACTCATCCAAATAATTACACCGATAAGTATACGAGGTGCAAAGCAGACCATGCCCGTGTACTTTCTCAAAACTCACATTTTCACTGGTTTTTCAGCCTAAAACTACAAGAAACCCACCAAAACTCAAGACACAATTAATCTAAGACAGCTTAACAACACCGCATGCACGGAAAAACTAAAACACAACAGTTATGTTATCAAACAACAAACCTAACGACATGCTATCCAACCAATTAAGAGCCAAAACATAAAATAAAAGGTATGGTAGACAACATGCATAATCTGAAGACCACAACAAAAATCTAAAGATGGACATGATCAAGGAGAAATAAGTGTTTTCAGACTTGATCAAGGTCAAATATAATGGCTTTAGAGATATCACATGTTATGAAGAAAACAAAAATCGAAGCAATCCAAAAAATAAAAAAAAAGAAAAAGAAAAGAAAGGAGAACACCAAATAGAAAATCAAAGATGAAAAATCAGAAATTTGACTTCTAATCATAAATCAATCCAAAAACTTAGGGGTAAAGGGCAACAAAAATCAGGTTCTATACATGATATCCAACTAATCACCAGGAAAAATATAATATGAAATAAAAAACAAAAGAACTAGAAAAACAAATAATAGTCAATATCTAAGAGAAGCCCAAAAAATGGAATACCAGATCAAGGTCAAAGGGGAACTATAAAGATAGCACACGTTATGAAAAACAATCACAACAATCTTATAAAAGGAAAAAAAAAAGACAAACATTGAAAAGGATCATAGATTAAAAATCACTAATCTAACCATAGATCATAAATCTAACATACAAATCAATAGTAAAGGGCTACAAAAATCCTATTACTTCCAACTCAAAGGAAAGGAATCATGTCTTTTTTTTTTAATTTTTATAAATGTAGACAAATTATCTATCAGTGGTGCGAGGAACTAAGTTCTACAACACATGTGCCTTTGATCCACCCACTTGAGCTGGAATTCGAATCCACTTTTTAATTGGATAAATGGTTTATGCGGGGGACTGGTGCCAATAGACTCAATGGTTGTTGATGAATTGTGTCTTATTTATATTATAAATGAACCATTTCTTTGATTTTTTTTTTCATGTGAATAGGGAACCTAAGCATGGATTTTTTTTTAAATTGTTAGGCCACTATCAGTTCTTTTGTTTCATGAATGGACAAGCATTGTCAAGGGATAGGCAGATACAGAGGTGCACCAATTACTGTGGGTATTAACTTTCCGAGGTGCACCGTATGTGACTTAAAAACTCTCTGCGATACAATTTTGAAAGGGAATGATACATCACCTCCATTAGAGGACCCATCCAGATTTTGTAACTAGTACCTAGTCCTTGAATAATATATGAATAGCATTGTTGTAATGTCACTACAGTACTGCTACATTACTTCGGTATACTATTTTGACCCTATGTTCTACTCACATACTGTCTAATAACATACCAATAGGCTAAATATATAAATATATAGGGTTTTTTGCAGGTGTACCCCTGAATAATTTTGAAATTACATATTTACCCCTGAATAAAAAATAATTGCATACATACCCCTGAATAATGCATATAATTATGTATGTATCCCTAGGGTTCAAATTAGTTGAAAAATCATCCGTTAACAAACAGCAGATATCTAAAATGACCATTATACCCTTTGCATATATGTTGTTTTATTATAAAATGACTATTTATTAATACCCTTTGGTAAAATTATATAAAGTTATTTTAAAAATTTTATATATCTTAATCAGGATTATAACTATATAATTAATAAAGTTAATTAACTTTTGTTAACAAGAATCTAATGGTAGGGGCATATCCATAATTATTTATATTTTTCAGGGGTATATACACAATTTTCTCAAATATATATATTAGTAATTACTATTTTCAAAACATAACAAACAATTCAAATAAAAACCATTGATGGGAGGAAGACTTTATTTTGTTTATAAATATATAAAGATGGGAAGGAGACTATTCTTACCCAAGGAACAAAGCATTGTTATGAGAAGAAAAGCCTTTCTTTTTCTCCAAGAGGAAGCAGTAAAAGCGAGACGGTGTTCATAGAGACCAACTGGGGGAAGCACGAGGCAGTTGTCGGCCAGCCCAAGCCTGCCCTGCCTCATAAACCAAGGAATCTTTGTTCTCATCTTCTGCAATATAACTCACACAGCATGGTCTAATCACCACCCTTGTCAGTCTCATACAACCAAGAAAAGTCATGCTTTAGTGCTACTCTATTTATTTATTTTATACATGATGTACCTTTTGGTGAAGAATATACATACCTACCATCCCTTAATTAAAAAGAATATACACAAATTATCCCACCAAAACAATGGCCAGATAATCTTTGAGAACATTACCTTCACAAATTAAGAATTAGAGAGGGTTTAAGTAAATAATTTTGAATTTAAATTATATTTGAAAAAAATTTATCCCTTAAAACTCCCGGTACAACATCGTCCTCTATAATTAATCACAGAAAATAGTTATTAATTAATTTCAACTGATGTTAATTAAAAATAAAATTTTGGGAGAAAAAAGCTGTTCAACTGTGAAAACGTAATGAAGTCACGCATGGCCCTCACTGACTTTGAAAAATATGTTCTATATTTGCACTCATGGGTCTTATTTTTTTAATGTTTTCTTTCTTGGATGCAGTCGGCTCCGTGCTGAAAAGGGCAGTGGGAGCATGGCTGGTCGCCCTTTTCTTTTATGTTTTTTTTAATATAATTGGAATATTAAAACAATTTTATTTTTTATTTTTTATTTTTTATTTTTTATTTTTTAATTTAAAGGGTATCATCATCATCATCATACCTCACTTCACCATCATTTTCTGCAAAAAGGACAAACTTCTTTTGTTTTGCCAGCCCAAAGTGAAACCTTCTTAAATTAGGATGAATTTTTATATTTAATAGACCTTCCACACAAAAAATATATTTATTTTTTATACTACTTTAGAATTTCACCTTAGGTTTGTTTTGTCTCAAAATTACCCTATTAAATATTCTTTTACATGATTTAATTATGTGACTAAATAACTTTAACAATTTAAATTTTTTTTCATTTTAGACTTGTGTTATTAATTCAAGGGAAAACTTTTTCATTTTAGAATATGCTTTTATTGGTGATATCCCAAACCAAACATCCAAATGTTTTTATTTTATTTTATTTTATTTATTCTTTTTTTTGAAAAGGGAAACAACTAAATGTTTTATTTTGTTATTGAAAAACAGTTATATTAAAACAGTTAATTTTGTATAATTAAACTAATACAGTGTTGCATCTTCATCTTCATTTTTTCTCATATTTGTGTTATTTGTTCATTTTTATTTGCTAATATTTGAACAATTCATTATGTCTTAAATTAAAATTAATGTTTTCAAATTTAAAAATAAACTTTCAGCAAATATTAATAATACTAGTATTATCCCCATGGTACACACAGGACAGACAAATTAATAATAATGTTCACACAAGAGATATAATTGTCCTAGATGATTTTAATAATAATGTTTGACATTTAACTATTAATAAAACTTGTGAAAACAACCAACTTAAGCTAATTTTTGAAGCATTGTCAATTAATTCTTCCATTATTGATACATTGAACGGTTCTCCAACTTCTTTAGGAAAGTTTTTTAAAGATCAAATTAGAAGTTTAAAAATAAGAAAGACTCTTATCTATTGAAATATTGAAATGATATAATTAATGAAATCAGTGATGATGTATATAGATCATACTCCCTTAAGTATTTTTTACTTGTCCTATTTTCCAAACCTTTTTTTGGTCCTTTTTATATGTACATTTAAAAAATTTATGAAATACTAAATTTTTTTTTTCAAATTTATCCTCTATATTTAATGTACTTCTACAAGTTTTATTAAGTCATATTCAACTAGACTATCTTTTTGTTTCACTGAAATGGGCACCGAAGTGGCCAAGGTGGCCATTTCCAACCCACTTCGGTATGTTTGTTTCACTGATTTGGACACAGAAGTGATGATGTGACAACTTCTGAGTTCAGCTACTTCGGTGTCTGACTTCAGTTAAAAAAATCCCGAAGCCACGACTTCAACCTCTCACCTCAGCCCACTTTGCAATATTTTTCAGTGATAAATAAAATAATTGTTACAATGGTAATGAAATAATTAAATCACTACTCTCACTAATTAATAATTAAGCATAATATATTAACCTATTTAATTTAATAGCATGGTATTAAATTAATTATGTGGTGTGCAAAGTTTTTAATTTAATAAATAAATTATTTATTACTATCGTAAGAAAGTAATTAAATCGTTTAATTAAATCATATGATGTAATTAAACAAGTGTAAAAAGCATGAAGGGTAACTTTACCAGCTCACCGAAAAGTGATGAAGTGCGATTTTTCAGATACCTACTTCAATCATCCAAACACAGGAAGTGGTCTCCGAAGTCCAGTTTTCAGTTTAAACCAAACATGCTGAAGTGGATAGTTCCACCTGAACTGTTCACTTTCACCAAAGTGCCACTTCCAGACTTCCACCACTACGGCAATTCACTTCCGAACCAAACAGACCCTAAACTCAAATTTTAAATAAGGGTAATTTTGAAAAATCAATACCATTTTTTATAAATTTTAGATTATTAACTGATTTTAACAAAGTTTTTTAATTCGCATAAATGGACAAGAAAAAACAACCCGCTGGAGTAAATGGTTGATCAATTTAATTATTTTTTAATTCACCAGTCAAATTAATATGATAAAAAATATTGCTTTCATCGAAACTGAAAAGTATTTTGAGTCTAATGGATTTAAAAATATTTATATTTTATAGGTAGATTATTTAAAAGGGAAAATTACTGTTCACCCTTCGCGAATTTCAAAACTTTCTAAAAAACCCCTCCTATTTTTGCACACCCCGGACAGCTCTCTTGTTAAAGTTTACTTCCCTTTTACCTCCTCTCCGTCACTTCAAATGGGTCATAGTTATGAAATTTCATTTTTGTCCTTGGAAATGGTAGGAAAAAAGCCCGCCCCATCACATCATGATTGACCTTTATGCATAGAATTGTGAGTTTCTCCCGTTCCTACATGCTTTTTGGCAAAGACACCATAGCAGATGAATTACATCTTCTTATTCTTTTTCATCTTCTTCTCATTTGGTCCGTTTAAAATTTGAGTTGTGCCGGTTTGCCGATAAGGTGAGAATTTCTTCGTTACTCTCACTTTGATCATTCTGTGGGAGGGAGTAACAATTTATTTTAAGACAGGGCTATTATGGAGAGTTTCTGTGCTATTACTAGATACAATGGGGAGGGACGAGTGCTAATGTTCACCCGTTGACTACTTGGGAGTCAATGTTAGCTAAGATATGTGAGTAATAGGGTCTCGATATTTCCCGTGTGAGGGTGAAGTTTATCACACCCGATGGACATAAAACGGTTTGCCCAATAAAAAATAAGGTCGACTTCCAGCGCATGTGTCACGTGCACTCCATCTTCAAATGCGGTGTAGTCGATCTTGTTGTCGAGACGGATGACGTGCCATCGTATCCTACTGAAAACAAGTTCTTGTCGTGGTAAGGTTGTGCCCTTTTATGTTTACCTAGTTGTATATGTTAGTTATTATTTAATTATATCATTCTCTATTTAAAAATATCAAGTTCCCATTTAAAATTTAACTTTTCAGTTTAATTTATTATGTTACTGTTTAACAGTTCACTTTACCATTTACATTATTAAGTTTCTGTTTAAATATTGCTTTTAACGTTTAAACTTTATAGTTATCGTTTAAAACGTTTGTGTTCATGCTTAAATCCCGACCGTTTGCGTCTGAACTGAAGTATTGGTAGGAATTGAGAATCTGGGAGCGCTTCTGTTCCACCTCATGGCGACCCTGATTGTCTCGCATGCCTACCTTCCTCGTCAGATCAACTTGAAATGTTGTTGTTGGATGTCGGACAACATTTTCAAAGCATTGAACATTTCAGGGACGCACTTCGGAATTTTGCTATCAAACGGAATTTTGACTTCAAATTCGTAAAGAACGAAAAACACCGGGTGACTGTGGAATGCGCTGCCGATGGTTGTCAATGGCGCCTTCATGCATCAAAGTAATATAATAAAAATACTTTCAAAATCAAGACAATGCACCCGTCACACACTTGCGGTAGTGGAATTGGATCGGCGTCACACCCAAAAGCGTCCAAAAAATGGGTAAGAGCACGAGTGATTCAGAAGCTCAAGTACCGGCCCTTATACAAGGCCATCGACATTGTGTGGTCCATATACTTTCGAATTGCGTGGGCATCTACGGCTAAAGTGTTCGATGACACCGTCAATGAACTACAGGCCACATCACCCGAAGCCTATCAGTGGTTGATTCATAAGTCGGGCATGTCACATTGGTCGAATTATCTGTTCAAAGGTGAACGCTGAGGCGAGATGTATTCAAATGTCGTGGAGTTGTTCAATGCGTGGATCAGAGAAGCTCGGCATTTACCGGTGACGAAAATGGTCGACTTCATAAGGTCTTCGAGCGTTGACTCTATTTAATGCCTATGAATTGCCTTTATCCTTTAAATATTGCTCGTACCACTTAAATATCTTTGTCTGTGTTTAAATGCCAGGAGCCTCATTTAATTTGTTGTCCCCCTGTTTAAGCCATTGTGTTCATGTTTAACTATCGTTGCCTGTGTTTAAATATCAGTAGCTTCGTTTAATTTATTTTCCCACTGTTTAAGCGTTGGTGTTTTTGTTTAAATATCAATGTCTTCACTTAATATTATTAAAGATATGTGTTCTTCGTTGTACAGGTACAAGTTGATGCGCATGTTATGCAATCGTCGTGAGCAAGCGAACAAATAGGAGACCTACTTATGTCGGGACATACATTCGAAGGTAGAAATACTTGTCGAGGAAAGCCGAAATCTTCAAGTTGGTCATTGTGTCGATGATCATTATGAAGTGATTGACCAGTGCAGCAACGCTGTAGATCTTGCCAACAGAACTTGCCCATGTCGCAGATGGCAAGTTTATGGTATCCCGTGCAAACACACTTGCACTGCAATAATGCAAACAGCACCAACGTTCATCGTTTTATTAGCGGCTAATTCACCGTCGACAATTACAAGCTGGCGTATCAAGAAGCTATATTCCTCAAACTCGACAATGAGAAGCCTACGGACGACAATCACGAACTACGTTTGTGACTGCCTGTGACACGAAGGCAACCTGGGCGTCCTAGACGAAAGAGGATCGAGTCGCAAGCGTTTGAGGTCCGCGAGTTACGATGCAGCTGCTGCCACGCTTCAGGTCATAATCGAAGATCTTGCATTGAAACTGTCGCCGACTAGGCATTGTAAACAAATACTTTTTGAAGGGAGCTAATTTCTTACAGAGTCAATTTTTGATATTTAAACAGGGAAAATAAAATTTCGTTCTCATTCATTGATATTTAAACGTAGGCACCAAATGTTAAACGGGAACGCTTATTCTTAACGATTAAGACATATACTTAAATAGTGAGTAGTCCAATTTAAACACTGTCATCGATATTGAAACAATACAATGAAAAGTTAACCAAAGAGGAGCTCAAGTGTAAAAGATTACAGACATTCAACGAACACTAGTAAACATACATTGGAAAATCTACCACGTCATTGGGAAAGAATGAATTGAATTTAAATTAATGATGAGAAAACTTAATTACTGTAGCCCTTCAGTGGAAATTTATTACTAATTACTAAAATTCAATTGGATATTTGAATTCGAAACGTAAGCATAAATGTCATCGATCACTGTAACAACTCTCATCGAAAACCAATGGCAATTACTTTCACTAAAAACTACGCAAGAAATAAAGGTCATTAAAAAGAGCTCAAACATCGAAGTCCTAGGTTTCTATTTAAACAAGAGGTTGAAAGAAGATAAACACCCAGATATATCCATAACCTAAGAAAATGTATAAGACACTTCTCAACGAGTATTGCCAGAAGACGCACCGGCCCACGTCGGAGTACTCCACCCTCAAGAAAGGCCCCGACAAAGCTTGTCTAAAAATAATAATGATAAAACTGTTTTACATTTGAAAACAAAGAATGTCTAAATCCTATTTCCCCATAGTCGAAGACCCCATTTTAGCAGTGGGACCGGCTGCGCGTCCTTCTAGAAGTATGCGGGCAGCATACTTTAATCTCAGATGAGGGACGCCCGTTTGCGGTATCCATAGCTTTTCACCGTGGAATATTTGCTCGATAAACCACATGACGTAGATGGCGCAGTCGAGACTTCCTTTTTTTGTCGTGGGGTTTCGTTATCATGAACTAACGGATACATTCTGGTCACCGTCTCGCCGAACTCCATTTCGAGACAGGTGTCGAAGAGGTCCCACTGTGGAGATATACAATTCGAGATTAAAATAGCGAGCATGTATGAAACTCTATAAATCGAAATTTATTTCTCAAACAACTTACGATTTCAGCCGCGTCTTTCGCGTACTCTTCGCTTTGGCATAAAGTATAATGCCCGTATTCTTGTTTATTATTGTCGAGGACGACGACATGGAAGCTAGTGGCCATTCAAGATTATGGGGAGGATGGGAATGTCAACATCATGCACGGCGCGCGCGGCATCTCTGATCATAGCTAAAGTTGTGTCATGTGCGTCTTCCTGCTTTGACATAAACAGTGCCAGTGGTCGTGTGATGGAGGCGCGCTTCTCATAAGGATATGGTACTTTGGTCAGCGACTTCTCTATTATGCATACGAAGGCGTCCATCACATCATTTGTCACCATTTCGTTCCCGTTGAGCAATATGAATAAGTTAGCCCGTGTGGTGCCCACAGAATCATTCTTCCACACAACAGTCCTTACTGTTAAACGGCAACAAATATAATTAAAGCATAACACAAAACCTTAAGTAGAAAATATATAAACCTAAATGATAATGTCAATGTTTAAACCGTAACGTGAAAAGTTAAACAGTAAAGCACTATCTTAAACGGTAATGCTCATATTTAAATGGAAACAACATAACTTAAGAAGGACCATATATATGTAAACAATAACATAAAAATATCATGCTTACGTGTCCATAGAGCAGTTTAGGAAGATCCTTATCAACTTCTGCTCGAGTCTGTTGAGGCGTGATTGTCAAGCATATTTTTTCTTCTTCGGAACAAAGTCTTTCCGAACTTCTTCGTATCGCTGGTTGGCAAGGATCATAGCTTTTGTTTTATCGTCAGTGGCATTCCCTTGCCCCGCGTCAACAGCTTTCTTCGGATCAACTTTAGATGCTTGTTGCTGTTGCGGGATCGCGCCTACATTGGATGCGGCACTGTCGGCCGCCGGTTCCTCCGTGAACAGAATTTCGTTGACAAAAGAGTCAACGATCTTCTCAACAGCGGCCACGGCAACAGCATCAAGGGGAGACCCACCCTCAGCAGGTTCTTGTTCTTCGGGGATTGTGGCCATAACCTTCGATGCTTCACTATTGGCCGCTTATTCCACCGTGATGGGTATTTCGTTGGCCACCTCAACCGCGGCCACCGGTTTCACTTTTAAATAATAAAGACAAATGTTAAACACAAAGTGCCATTCTTACACGATAAACACTATTTTTAAACATTAACTACTACTTGTAAACACATTGTTGATGATTTATTATCTCGTTTCCTTCGAGAGATGACCAACAGGTCTCTATCGTCGCTTGCTTCCCGGAAGTATTTTCACCGTAGCACAGCTTCCTTGGGGTCTTGCCGAAATAGACTTTCTTGCCGGTTCCGGTTAGCTCATAAAACCAGATGTTCAGCGCGACCGAGCAACCCTTAATATACCCCGTGTTTGTCTTCGCCCCTGCGCCCATGCGTACCGCCCAATGCCAGGTAGATCGTCGACATAATCAACGATCCAATTGGGAACCGAGCATGAGTTATTTGGGAAGAGGATTGTCCCCATGAGTTACACCATCAAGAGTTTCACAAAACTTTCCTCCTCTCCCCTCTGTCCAACAAGCTGCTGAAGAATGGTCTAGATGGAGTCTCTGTGTCTCTCGTAGCTTTTCGATAAATATCTCTCCTTGAAAGCTGACCGTGTTTTTTTCTTTATAAACACGACTGCGTCTCCATCGCAACGCAGACCCAGAACGAGAACCACATCTTCAGGCCTGAAACTCAGCAGGCTTGCCCGATCCTGAATTTATTGGTGCCACCTTCGTATATCTACAAAAGAGAATCAAGAATGGCCCTCTCTTGGAATACAGCTTCCACCTCAATGAATGCTGCAAACGGTGTCCTTCGGATGATCTCCCAGTGTCGAGGGGTCATGTGGGCTTTCAATTCGATCAACGTCTCCACTACTGGTGTCAAGTAGCATCTCCCGTTAACTAGGTTTACCGCCATGATCACATGCCTGCGACAATAAAACCAGTTATTAAACAACGACCTTGTTTCTTAAACAGAGATTAACTTTGCTAAGCAAAAAACTCCACTATTAAACAGAGACATCAATTGTGAAACAGAGGACTAGCGTTATAAACGGAAACCACAGTATTTAAACGGAGACATACGTTTTTAAACAAAAACTCATTTTTTACATGGAAACCTCATTTTACAAACTGTAACCATATCAAATGAAAGGGGAAACGAACATTATAAACATTACACAAATAATAACAATCAAAAAACTATTTCGATCGTGTACACAGACGAAAATGTAAACCAAAACAAAACCCTAGCCGAGAGATCTCCCAACAGACTAACAAAACCTCAACCGAGAAATCCCCCGGCAGACTTCAGTATCTTCCTATAAAAATAGAACCACAAAACAAAACCAACAAATATCTATGCGCAATGGAGTACTTCAAATAAAACAAAATCACAACTTCTTCAATACCTTAGACTGCAAACTGCTGAAATTCCGGATACTTGCGCACGAGTGATTCAGAAACTCAATGAAATTACAGAGGATGTCCACGCATAGCCAACTTCGGAAAGGGAAAAGCTGAAGAGGCGCAGTCGATAAAAAAATGTATACGGCTCCAATGAAAGACGTCTCTTGGGATTACCCTAATAAAAGTGCCCCATTTTTCAAAAATTACAGTGTCACGACTTCCCATGCAAAAAGGGACAATTTTGTCCATAAAATTCAAAAATAACTCCGTTAACCACCGTTTCATTTTTTGGGGGTTTGGAAATCATTGTGTTTAAAAGGAATGGGTTTTCAGCGATTTAGAAATTAAGGGGGTATTTTTGGCCATATTGCAAACTTAGGGGGTTTTTTGGCAATTTCCACTACTTAAAAACACCATTGTAAAATTGTATATAAAAAAAACTCAATGGTACTATACTACATATTATTTATAAGAGAGAATTACTTATAAGTCTGTGGTAAGTTTTATTCTTCATGATCAGTCCCTCTGACTTTCCAATATTCCATTTCGTCCCTCTTCTATAATACCATTTTCGTTACAGTCCCTGACGTCAATTCCGTCAGTTAGAAAAATGTGAGTTGCTGAAAAATGCCCTTATGAGTTTGAACAAATGACGAAGACTTTCTCTCCCGCCAAGTCACATCCCTTTTGAGTTTGGCGTGCAGAAGCACTCTCGAAGAGGCTTCTTTTTCATAAGCTTTTCCATTTGTTCTCCTCTCCGTCTCCATCCTGTTCTTCTTCATCTTCTTCGTCTCCTTATGTGGTTATTAGTGAAGCTTGAACTTGCTTGTTGGTTTTTTTTTTCTATTTTTTCTATTTGCTTCTTATGTTTTTCATCGTCTTCATTTATATAGTACAAGTGGTTCACCCAGTGTCATAACCTTGCAAGCTTTCAAAACCTCCTACAGTTGTTCATCATCAATAGAAAATTTCTGTGCTGTGGCGCAGTACAAAGGAGAAGGGCGCTTGGTTCAATTCACCGTCTTGAGTTCATGGGAGACAGTCATGGGCGAGATATGTCACCGTTGGGCACTGGACGTTTCTCAGGTTAGAATGAAGTGCGTGACTCCGGAGTCATACAAAACAATTTGCATTATTGAATTGGATGCAAACTTCCAATGCATGTGTCATATGTATTACACTTTCAACAAGACTATCGTCGACATCATTGTCAAAGACGTGAGTGATGCAACGAGTGGAAGTTCATTCTCATTAATCCCATCATAATACACCAACGAGTGCTTACGCTGTTTAGTTTATCTTTTGTCTATTTTGAAAAGCTTTCCAGTGTATTACTTTACTTTCATATGTATTATATTACTTTCCTATGTATTACTTGCCTGAGTATTATGTTACTTTTATGTGTATTACGTTACTTTACTGTGTCTTACTTTCCTGTGTATTATTACTTCTTCCTCTGTATTACACTGTACTTCCATGTGAAATATGATCTTCGTCTGTACTATATGTGTTTTGTTTAATTCTTTCGTCTTCTCTTTATTATTTGTTGTTTGTTAACTGTTTTCCACTTGTAATATACATCACCTACCAGGGAGTCGTTCTCCGAAGCATGAACATCGACCTGGATACTTTTCTCTCCCCGACAACTTCTCGCTCGTGCGCTTAGTATTACAGCCTCGTCCTGTGTGTTACTTGTCATTGCAATGTATTATTTGTTATTCCAATGTATTATTTTGTTATTGGTGTGTATTATTCGTAGTTTGAGTGTAACGTTCATTGTTCCAATGTATCATTTGTCGCTCCTCTGTAATAGTTGATATTCTAGTGTATTATTTCTCGTACCAATGGTTTTTTCCATTCCTGAGTATTAATTATTTTCCTGTGTATTATACGACATTCGTGTGTATTATTTGAAGTTCATGTGTATTATTTTCCTTCTTGTGTAGTACATGCTCTTCATGTGTATTATTTGGTTCTTACTGTATACTGTGTCTTCTTAAAGTATTACAAGTGTTATTCCTATGTATTATTCATAGTTCAAATACAAAATACTTTCATACAAGTGTCACCCTGTGTCATATATGATACAGACGGAGTAACAGGATCACTCATGGGGTGGGCCAGCGTCCTCCTTCTTGGTGACAATACTATCTTTGGCCTTGTCCCTTTTCCCAGCGGGTAGTCCATGCAGGTCCGCACCTTTCGTCACATCAACATTCAGTATGACTTTTAGGGCATATCATCGAGCAATATCCGTGAGACGTAGCGGAGTCGCAGGTATGGGATGCCCGACAGTGGTATGTCTAGCTTCTCCCCTATATTATTTGCTCCACATAGCGCATGAGGAAAACCGGGCAGTCGATGGTTTTGGAACCTTGCTGGGGGCAATCGCGTATATGCTTCAACAGGATGTTTTTAAATACGTTCTTCCCCGTGTGAATCTTGAGGGCCATTTCAAAGAACTCATGCTGAAACGTTGGTTCAAGTATAAGGAGATGCCGCCTATTCCATGTGGTTCAGTGCCCCAAATCCTGGATGTTTTTTCTTCTTGGAAAGGCACCCTGTATCGAGCTTCTTTTAAACCTTGGTTTTCGCTACAGCCTTTACTGTACCATCATATGGTACTAGTGCAAGCGGGCCATCTTTTGGTTTGTCATTCTGGAACCCGGATAGGGACTTCAAAAGCATGTCGACGGCGATCAATGCCTTCTCTTCCGCTTCTGACGTTTCTGTCGAGCGAGATTCCGCTTGTGCGAATGTTTTCTTCAGAGGGGCCCTCCTCGAAGGAGGGGCCCTTTTTTGTATCTTTCTCTTTGGTGGTTTCTTCCTCAGCATGGGAACCCTCTTTTGCGGAACCCTTTTCAAAGGAGCCCTCCTCGGATTTGCTTTAATATCGTCTAGCACAACCGTGTGTAGCATTCTACGTCTTTGGGGGAAGGGGGAGGGGAGTGTCAACTTTATCGCCTTCTGTGTAATGGCACCAGAATGGTGTCGGCTAATGAAGCCTCAAGGGTAGTGCCTTCATCATTAGGAGTTGGAGGGAGGGGGGGGAGTAGTACAAGGGATTTCGAATGGGAGGTCTTCCGCCACCAAGATGTGATTGAGAATCCCTCATCGCCAGAGAGCTTTGCAATGCGCTACGCAGGGCAACTTCTCTGAGCCTAAGCCACCCTCTTGAATCTCCGACGGGACATGGGGAAAAAACTTGTTGATGGAGGAAGAGGGGTAGCTACTGGTTCAATGTCGGTGCTACACCCAAGAGATGGTGACCGTGAGGTAGCCCTTTGCTGCCTCATCTCATCCGCGGCGTCATGTGCATCCATGCAAGCGCGCATTTCTTCAAAACCCACCCGTAGCCGTTGTAACATCAGTCCTCGTCACCCTACGGAACATCGGCTAGGTTAGATGATGGACGGAGACTAACTTCGGCGGGATGGCTGCGTGAGGATTCCTTCTTTCCTCGTAGTTTGGTTTTGCTGACCGTTTTCGCTTGCCCTCCCCTTCGGAAGCTCCCTCACTACTCTTCGGTTGGGTGTATTCACCACCACTGCCAACCAATGCAACCTCCGCATCGTCGGTTGCCACAAGTGCCAAGAACTGCAAAGTGGGCAGGCAAAATTTACAAAATCGTCAGCATCTTGTTCATATATAATCTAAAAAATACACAGAGATAGGGACAAATACAAGCGAACTATGTTTTCTCGAGAAGGCATTGTAATACACAGGTAGCGCAAATACTACATTGGAAGCCTATATTACACAGGATGACAGAATATTACACAAGAAGCGATATATTACACAGGAAGTGCCAATATTATACAGGAAGATATATTATTACACATAAAGATAAAGTACTATATAGGAAATGATGATTTAACAAAAAACCTCACCTCTTTGTCATGGAGAGATTTTAGAAGGGAGATAATGGTTGTTGACTTTATAAAACTCGTATCCCCGTAGCACATTATCGAGGGTGCTTGTCCCGTCCTCACCTTTTTCACAATGGTTCTCACCTCGTAGAACTAAATGACCAAGGAAATGGCACAACCTTTTAAGTGCCCGGTTATGGTTTACTTCCCCTCGTATCGAAGTTGGACACGTGCAGTCGTCACAGGCACATCATCCATCAGCCATGCGTGAACAGCTAGTGGCTATTTGTAACATCCGAGGTTCATCAAGTCGTAAAGGTACCATAATCCAAATGTTGGCGTCTTGAGGAACGTATTGGGGAAGAGTATAGTCATCATAAGGAAGATGGAGAGGAGCTTCACAAATGTCTCCTCTCCATCTTTGATGCGAACAAGCTTAGCAAATTTTCTTTTATTGCATCACGGTGGCAGTTGAGCATCTTACCCAAGAAATTCTACTTCAACTGGGATTCCGTCCAATCGTGCTTGAAAGAGATGGTGTCTCCATTGTAGCAGAGGCCAAGGATCAAGGAGACGTCTACTGCCCTGAACGACTGATAGCTTTCACCTATCTTGAAACGCTACTTGCTATCGCCGTACACCTGCATGAGAGAGTCCATCACCCCCTCCCCCGGGGCCTACTCCTGTATCATTTGCGCAAGATCCATCGTATGTAAGAAAGGAGTGGAGCGGAGAATCTCCCAGTGCCGGATATTCATCAGCCTCCTGACAGCCGACAATATCTCCACCACTGGGCCCAAGTAGCATCACGCATTCACTAGTGCAGTCGGCATCGTTTGTTGTTACTAAAAAAATGCATATAATCAGTGAATGGTTGATAGTTTGACATCGTACAATATACACCAAGCAAAAACAATACACAGAACACAACAAATAATGTCAACTAATACACATGAACTAAGTAATAATACACAGGAAACAAATAACGAACACAGAAAGAAAAAATAATACACAGAACATAACAAACAATGTCAAGTAGTACACAAGAACTAGGTAATAATGCACAGGAAACAAAGAACGACCACATAAACTAAAAAAATAATACACAAAACACAACAAACAATATCCAGTAATGCACATAAACTATGTAATAATACATAGGAAATAAAGAATGACCAACGAAAACAAAAACAATACACATAATACAACAAACAATGTCAAGTTATACACATGAAGTGTGTAATAATGCACAGGAAACAAAGAACTACACAACAAACACTGTGTAGGCGATAATACAAAAGAACCAAAACTCGACCCTACAAACACTAACAAGCACACAAGATGCTCGAATGGTCGTCGATGGTCATTTTCTCACCTTACGGCTGGATTGTCACTGCAGAGAAGTCGCTAGTGAGCGTTGAAAGGAAGCAAAGAACTCGAAGGCGCTTGGAATTTCGAAGGAAGACGAATGCGGGAGAAAGCGATCTCTAAAGGCTTCAGCACAATAAGAGAAGGCTTTAAGGCATCCCAAGATTTCGGGCTGCCACTCTTCTAGCAGTTTCCAATACCTCTGTGGAGGGTATTATGGTCATTTCATGGGGCTGGAGTTCTGATTATTAAAGGAGGGGTAAACTAATAATTTCCCCAGCCATATAACAGAATTTCCACCTCCATCAGTTACTTTTGGACTGAAATGAAAACAAACAATAAAGAAGGGACTTTTGGGAATACCAAAACTTCAAGGGATTTATAGGGAATATGCAAACTATTGAGGGGCTATTAGTTACTTTCCTGTATTTATAATTTACTTCTCTTCACTAAATCATTATTAGTTGAGGGCTAAATTACAAATATCTTTATGGTATAGCAATGCATGAGTCCATCTAATCATTTGTGGCATAGCAATGCCGCAACAACCCGAGGAGGGACGCCCCACCACTCAACCGTCGAGTCGTCGCAAGGCTAACCAACGACCTGGAAGCAAACATCTCTAAGCAGGGATTTACAAAACCAACATATACTAAATAACGTACAATGATACACAGAGAAAGCTACTACACAATAAACTGGGTACAAGGTTCAAAGCAATATACTTGTTACAAATTCAACAAAGGTTTCAAAAAGGTAGACAACATACAAACCATGTATAAGAGTGTCAAATACACAAATGGATCCATGTCTTTATACAATGCATATGCTAAAAAAGAAACATACATTAAACAATGAAGTAGATAGAGAGCTGGGAATGCTCAACACTTCGTTTCGCCGCACCACCACTACCAACTAGAGCCTAGAAAGGAGAGAGATGATCAGTAGCTAGAGTCACTCAGTGAATGGGTTAGCACAATCCTAAAGAATACAAAATATTTTATAAAACGACAATACAAGCTTTGCAATAATACGTATATTCAAAAACATTGCGGGGTACATATGTACATATATAGCAACACATACACCAATATAAGGAAAACATAGGTAGCATAGCAAAACCACTTTGCTCAAGTAAGATTTTCATAAACATAACTCATGAATAGCAAAATACGAGTTTTAAAATTATAAGATAGGAGGTACACCATTAAAACACTTTCCTCAAGAATATGAGATTTCCAATTCGAGCAATCGATAAGCGGTCAAGAAATTCCTCTAAACTCTAGCTGTGGTCGCAGCTAGGTTCAGAGCTGCCAAGTCACTGATATCCTTGACGTTGACCCAAAGGAGGTCCATGGGCCCGTCTTACCGGTAAGTAGTTAGGGTTGTAGCCCTATGTCACCAACAAAACCAATGCACCGACTGTACCACCCGAAGGCTTATGACCAATGCACTACCTGTAGGCAAAACCATCCGCCATCTGCAGACGAAAATAATACTATAAATACTTTTTTTTTCTATTTTTGTTGTCGTAATTTCTGTTTGTCGAGTGGTTGTTCAGGGGTGTACCTTGCTTTCTTGTAAAAGGATTATGCATTATTATTATTATTATTATTATTTTGCTATCAGGGTCATACCACGTCAGAGGATAGCCGTTACGGCGATCCGAGATTAAGACCCTACCTCACCCTCGGGTTGTCGCGGCGGTAGTGTTAGTGACACCGAGACCTATTAGTCTGGGTGTGACATAAATGGAGGGTTTAAAACCATCCATTTAACCCCATTTTTTAACCCTCCAAATTGGGGGTTTGAGAAAGTTATGTAATTGGATAAAAATGTCCTCAATAATTTCAATTAATTATAATTACCTTATGTTGTTGAACCATGTTGGGATTTTATTGATTTACTAATGCCATGTGTTCACTGAAATTGATCACTGAAATTGAAAAAAAAAGTCAAATTTTGAGGATTTAATCAAATAAGATAACAAATAAAAAAGATTAAATCCAAACACTAGAAAATTAAATCAGTTGGTAATATTCACTTTACAAAAAATAAAACTGTAGGTGTAAAATTAGCATTGAACATAATTTACAGCTAGAAGGGTATTTTGGTAATGCTAGCATAAAACCTTACCTCTTAATAGCTTCAATCCAAGCACTAGAAGGTTTGATAATTTTCATTTACTCTAAATTCAATCCAAACAAGATACAACTTAAAATTTCCTTTTCTTTTATTTTACCATACCCTACATTCCTTTATGAACCCCATCTTCACCTTATCCAAGCAAAGCCCCCGGCGGAAGTGTTGTAGGCTCCTCCATCAACCAAGACAGTATTTTTGAGGGCTTATAATGTATTTTGTTTGTTTGTTTTAATCATTAGTGCTTTTTTGGTTTAGAAAACCTATAAACCAATATTCATTGCATTCAAACTCAATGTCGTTAATACAAAATGAAGACATGGCCTAGAAAAATTCCAATTCATCAATGTATTATATTTTCCAATCTGTGTACATGTTTCTCCATACATCTCTATACATGTTAAACATTCTCAACAAAAAAAAAAAAATTGAATCAATTGAGTGACACTCAAACTTATTAGTTGTGTTGAACATTCTCAAAATTACATAGCAGGGAACTGAATGACACTCAACTCAAACCAAACTCATGACCCGAATACCACTCAAACATTTCATATGATATAATAATGCACGTACTCCCACCATTATGATATACAAGCCGTTTTGAGAAATTTTTTCATATATAGTTATTTGTTTATAATACCAAAGCAATAGTTATTCATTTTTTTTCCAATTTTATCCTTGTTTAATTTTTAAAATTATTTGAATAAAGAGAATCATATTCATAGTCTCAAGAAAAAGATGTGATGTCAAGAAAAGGATAGTTTCGCAATTTAGTTCATTTTTATTCTAAATTTAAAAAAATCAATGCTATCCTTAATTATTGAGCAGCATTTTCAAATGACATGTATTTTGGAGTGGAAGGAGTATCATGTAATATATAGTAATCAGTTATCTTCTTTGATTTCCTCAAGCGGTATCGCATTATACATGGCAATATCAATTATGTTGAAAATAATAAATTTAAAAAGTTTTTAGAATATATCTTTTAGGTTGCACTTGTCATTTAGTATTCCTAAGTAATTATATGTCTTTAAGTGTGACCTTAAGAATCATTAAGCTATACATGTATTTGGATTGGCTAAGTATCTGTGCGTATTATAGAAGTGAATTTTCAAACATCTTTTATAATATAATAGCAATTGTTCTTCTCTTCCAAGGTATAAGGCATTGGGAAAATTTTTATAATTTTGTTATTGAAGATGTGATTCATAGAGAATTGTAGGAAGTCCAATATGAGTTAGAAAATTAAAAGGTACTAAATAAGAAATAAGGAAAAAAACTTGTTGAAGTTATTGATGAGTTAAAAAGGTTGAAGTCCAAATTGAAAAGGAGAGAATTAAAAGAATTTGATAGTAATGAAGGGTTGCTCACAAATTAGCCAAATAAAGAAATAATTGTAGCTTAGCTTATGAATTTCCTTCCATATGAGGATGAAAAATTGTTATGATAGTTACAAAAAAAGATATTTAAATTAAAAAAAATGTTAGGAATATTAAATTTAAATATTTTCCAGAATATGTCTTTTAAGTTACATATGTCTTCAATTCCTAAGTAGTTATGCGTCTTTATTTGTGAATTTTATTTGTAAATTTTATTTGTGAACTTAATAGTCATCAAGTTATGCATATGTTACAAGTGTCTCTTACTATATCTTAGTAAATGGGATAAAATTTAAGAGCCATGCTAAATAATATTGATAGGTTAAGTATCCTTGGGTATTACAAGAGTAGAGTCTCAACACATTTTTTTATAATATAGTATTAGTTGTTCTCCCTATTCCAAATATCTCCTTGTGTGTCGAAGTAATTCATGTACTTGAATTAATTTAGTAGTCAACATTGCTTTCAACCAATTTTGCTTCCAAGCAATTAATTTCCATGTTATATGTGGTAACATCAATTACTTCCATCGATTTCTACACATGGTATCCAATTATAGATGGTAATGTCAATTATTCTTCTTAGTTTCCTCACACAATATCCACTCTTTATGGTAATATCAATTATCTTTTTTATTTTTGTCATGTGATATTTGCTAATTAGAAAAGGCATCTATACTTGTATAGATCGAGCCTTGAAGGGGTAACCACAAATATGGACATAGAGGTCATGGATAGTGCTAGAAGCAAAGACATGGAGGTTAATTTAATTGTAATTTCAATTAATGAAAATGTATTATATTATGTGTTATGCTCTTTGTATCCATTCATCTTATGTAGACATAGTAACAACAAGAATGATGGTTAACTGAAAACAAGGGAAAAGAGAGAAAAAACAAGACTCAGGCAAGAAGAAAGAAAAGAGGAATGAGAGGAAAGGGAAAAAGGACAAGAAAGAGGAGATTTGAGAAAAATATTTCTCTGCCTTTCATTCATTATACTCTATTATATATATAGCAAGTTAGGCTTGTAACAAAACCTGAAGCAAATTGAAAAACTTTGAATAACAACCTGTCCAACCATGCACACTAGACCCATGTCCATACTAATTATATTCATACTAATTAATTCACTCTTCAATAAAGCTACTCCTTAATAAAGCTTTATAACAAATCATCCCGACTTTGTACATCATCTAGGTTGGTGTTCATTTCGTCTTACCTAGGCCTGCATCAATTGCCTTCCCCTGCAAAACATCCTTGTCCTCGAGGACATTAGCGAACATGGACTGTGCTATAATATCATACCTAGGCTGCTGATTTAAGGTTTCATGTATGCCTTTAATGAGAAGAGTGACTAGCCAAGCTGATATGGAAACAAAGAGCATGCTCCACCATGATAGCATATCATCTTCATGCCATATGATCACCCAAACATAAAAAGGCATCCCTTTAGTTTTCTTATGGCCTAGTCAAAGCTAGAGAAAATGTTGGCCCAAGTGATGACATCAAGTTTCACACCTTGACACTTCTAATAAAGGAAGGACGAGTAGCGTATAGTGTCTCTTCTCATAGCCAAGCCCAGAATCAACACATCCTAGGACATTAGATTTCTTGCCTTGATCTTGTGGAAGAAATTTAGAGAAGCGTTGGGCCAATCACAAGCATAATAAACAGAATAACCCATTCATCACATGCACATTTGAATTGACAGCATTTTTAATGATATAAGCATGGGAGGAGTCACCAGACATCAAGTCTTGAGGTATGTGTCACGGCCTTAACCGATCACCTTCGGCCGTGAGGCACCTGACATGCACTATAGCGACAGGTCAGCCTTCCTTGCAAGAACAGTTAGTGAATTCCTGTTTGCAGTACAAGCACAGCGAAATAAAGTAAAGCGAGCAAAACCGGAAAACATCCACGGTACGAGAAACACGACACATGAAACCCATTTTGAGAGAGAAAAACAGAAACTCTTTTAGATTGAGAAATGTTTACAACCATGGCCAAAAACCAACACCAAGTAGCCTTGTCTCCTCCCAAATACACATTAGACCCTAATACAAGAGCTACCCCAAATCCAAGGTTAATTGAGTCACATGCCCAATACAGGTCTGGCGTGAATTCCCTGACTTCACTTAGCTTGCAGTGTCCACTGACGCGACTGTAGCTTTAACCAGCCACCCTTGGTCATAGCGCGCAGCAGTACCGGTCATGCGTGGTAATACCACGAGCCATCCTCGCCCATGGCTCGGCAGCGCTCCCGACCACGTGCCCACTTGCATACGCCTACGTAAAACCTTGTCAAATCCGGAATCAGCTCTCGGTCTCCCGACCTGATCAAGTGTCCCGCCCCGCCTAGACTTGCTAGAGATCCAACACTCTACATAATTAAGTCTTGATACACTTGACTCTTGGTATGGGTGCGCCTTCCCTACGCGCTCATCGGTCACCCGCACGCCCATGGTCTAGCACGTGCGCGCCTCACGGTCTCAGCACATGATAGTGCGGGATATTCCACGCGCTCTTGGTCACAACACAACACACGCCTCACGCTAACCGCGCCCTACCCAATCCACGCAGCTATGCGCCCTCGTGGCTTGGCCTATGTGAAAATGTACTCCCGCTGACCAAGTGTAAGGTCATCAACCCTTACAGTATGCTACACGTAGAAATAACATTGATCTTAGAGATGGCATCCAACATAACATGGCTAGTAATCATGTCAATAAAAATTTCCAGACTTCTGTGCCATCCAGAAGGTAACAAGAGATCATGGAATTACATAATCGAAGGCTTTTGTTCAAAAATTGAGTTGAAAAGGTATCGAGCTGCATCTAGCTTCTCATGCTTATCATGCATTGACACCAGAGCATACATCATGCCAGCATCATACATCAGACTGAATGTAATCGCATGAACATGCACTGTCCCACCATAGCAAGTATTTGCAAGAGTGCAATAAGGCAGAACAACATACCTCTAAGTGACTAAGTTAGGCCTCATATTAGAGCTGTGCATGAATTGGAAAGCTCCACCCTCTTCACTTGATTCACCAACCTTATCATATGCAAATATCATGGCATTCCAAGCAAGCAAGTGTTTTTCAAGCATCACGGAGCTAAATGCTCCTACTTGCATGTGCACAAGAATCATATTGACCAAAGTATTCACACTCAGCCTCAGACCGCCCAGATCATCTTCTTTCTGTGCAAGAGCAAACCTTAATTCGGTGATCTTTTTTTTCTTTTCAACCAAAAGCTTGACATCTTCAATCTGCATAGGTTGAATCTCCAAATATGGCTTTGTTGGGCCCAAATTTGCATGGTCTTGCAACACACTCTTCTTTGCATCTTGAAAATCATGGCCCTGCTTCATCAATGCTGATAGGGTCCTTTCACAGTTTGGTTCAACGATTTCAATGTCAACTCTTTTAGTATCTTATTATCTATTCATTTCATCAAACAACATGTACGTGTGCATTATCTAACTACCTCACCAGACTAAATTTAGCAAGTAAAAAATTGAAAATCTTCTTGCCAGGAAGGAGCCCAACCCCAAGCAACTCTCTAAACAACACCATACAAATAATGGGATCATTGTACTATCTATGTTTAGCATCAAAATGAATTTTGGTGGGATTTACGGCTTCCTTAATTTTTGCAGTTTCAGAGATGAACCCCTTAGTGACCGTGGAAGTAGCATAAAATTGGAAGAAAAGGTTCTCGGAAATCATGGTGGATTAGGAGGAAGTGTTGGGATTGGAAAGAGTAGTAATGACCATTAGGGTTATGGCTCCATTTTTCCTCTGGTTTGCAACTAAACCTCTCCCTTGTGCTTGTTGTCCATAAAAAACCTTCTCCTCCACCCTTGAGACTGATGGAG
The DNA here is from genome assembly GCA_902712375.1 of Dioscorea dumetorum. Classification (NCBI taxonomy): domain Eukaryota; kingdom Viridiplantae; phylum Streptophyta; class Magnoliopsida; order Dioscoreales; family Dioscoreaceae; genus Dioscorea; species Dioscorea dumetorum. The sequence continues at coordinate 5,352,076 of CACTHL010000846.1, forward strand.
GTGAACAATAAATCATTGTCAGTGTTGTTGTAGGTATGGATGTGGATCTTGCGGAGGTTGGACCAACAGCGATGGATCCCCCGAGATGGCGCGATTATAGGTACGGATAACGGTAAGGGAAAGGGGTTTTGAGAGTACAAAAGAAGAGAAACCAAGTGAAAAGATAGTGAGTCTCAAAGATGGCGATGGAGATGAGTTGGTGAGTGGAAAGATAGATTTCTTTAAGAGGATGGGATATTCGGCGCTTGGAGATGAGAAAGATGGAAAGGGAGGATTAATCGAAGCTTCAAACTTGGTGAGCTGCATAAGCATATCCTTCATTAGTGTTTGTTGGGTTGCTAAGGATTTCTTTAATGAGTCTAAAACTTTATAATGTCGTAGCACTGTTGAATCCAATATTTCCACCTTGGAGAAGATGATCCCGTCGTGTCAAGCTAGCCTCTCCGTGAAAATAGCAAGTCACTTCTCCATTGCAGTGAGTTGCTCCTCCGTTATGTCGTTAGTAGCCTGAAAGTGGTTCCTCTCAATGAAACCACCAAATGATACAGCCATAGTAACAACAAGAATGATGGTTAACTAAAAATAAGGGAAAATAGATAAGGAAATAAGACTTAGGAAGAAGAAATGAAAAAGGAAGGAGGGGAAAGGGAGAAAGGACAAGAAAGAGGAGATTTGGGGAAAATATTTCTCTCCCTTTCATTCATTTTGTATTCCATTACATATATAGCAAGTTAGGCTTGTAACAAAATCTTAAACAAACTAACAAACTTAGAATAACAACCTTTCCAACCATGCACACTAGACCCATGTCCATACTAATTACATTCATACTAATTAATCTACTCTTCAATAAAGCTGCTCCTTAATAAAGCTTTATAACAAATCATCCCGACTTTATGGGTCATCTAGGTTGGTGTTCATTTCGTCCTACCTAGGCCTGCATCAACATCCTTGACCATGTAATACCCTACTAATGTTGAGTAAGTATAATGGCCCATTGCTAAAGACAAAGAAATAATGAGAATGGAGTTTTATGGGAAAAAAAAGGTTTTCAAGAAAACATTGTCCAAAATGCCCTTATTTATTTGTTATTTTTTAATGAAAATGCCGTTGGTGAATTCAAATCTCCCAAAATAAAAAAAAAATGTATATGCCCAACCATCAACTCACACGTACTGGTAAATGATGTAATTACATAAGGCGATTATGACTATGAGAAGAGGAATTATTTTATCTCTAAACACATAAAAGATGAAAAACACATATGAGACACTATTTTGCATTCAAAAATTTTCCCCCATATCTAATTTCATTTCTATCTTTCTAAAATTTTCAATATATTTTTTTTTTTAAATTTGACCTCTATTTTATTTCCAACTTTAGAGCGATATGGTTAAGTTCTAATTTTCTTATAAATGTCTTTAAATACCCCCCACCCCACAACACACACACCACGCATGCGTATATTTATCAAACAATAGAGATATTTTAATTTCATTGTAAATTATCCATGGATTTTATATTTTTTTATATAAAATAAATTTTTATTATAAAAATAGAAGATTATATTGAATATTTTAAAATATCAAAATCAAAATCAACATTTTAGTTTAGAGTACAAAAGTAATTTTTGTCCTATATGGAATAAATAGCGGTGTTTTCTTTAGATAATGTCAATCTATAATAAATATTTTAATAGTACAAATTTGAAGTCTATATTTTAATTATGTAAACACAAAATTTTAAATCTATTAGTCAAACAACAAAAATTAGACTAAAATTGGAATTCAAAGTCACATGAACTCCAAAGCTCTCCGCATTCAATTAAAAAGATAATCTCTTTTTGAATGTAAATCTCCAACAAAAAGAAAAAATTACAAAGGAACCATCAAGGAAATAAGCAAGCCATGGATTCTTGTGAAGAGCTTCCTAGAAACATCCTCTTTTGATGGATGCCAAGTAGAATCCATAAAGAAGAAAATTAAAAATATTTTCAATCCAACTTTACAATGTCAAATATATATGAACTTAGTTTATAATGCTTGACAATTACCCAATCAATTTCACTCATGATAAGAAAAGCAAAGAAAAAATTCAATAGATTGTTAATGTTAGTGGCACCCTTTCTCTAGAAGAAGCACTAAAAGCACTTTCCAAATTAAATTTGTAGACTATGTTGGACTGTGAATTGGAAAAGAATCCTTTCAAAACAAACCAGCACACATGCTTTGTTTGGTGCTTTCAAATGTCCCCAACCATGAAGAAACTTTTGCCTAAAGTATGAAGTTCTAAATTTGTGTGACTGATGGAGTTGTCAAAGATTGTCCACAAAACATGGGCAATGTTTTTGTGCTAGTTATATATAATGCATATGACTTATTTTTTTTTTTTTTTTTTGGCAGTTGGTGGAGAAAGAGATGAAGTTTGTAGTGATTATTTAAACAAGAAAGGAACAAGTTGATGTCCAAATTATTTATAGCTTAAGTGTGAGTGAGTTGTGTCCACTTTGATTTCAGTGAGTAGTGCTGCTTAATTTTAACTTGAAATAACGCAAATAGATTAATGAACTCAAGTTTAATATTATTTTAAATGTGAATTAAACATGTTATTTCACTTTGATTCAATCCAAAAGTTTATTAACTTATGTCGATATCTATGTTAAGCCAACTTAATTGAAGTAGCTCTATTAGTGACAAAAATAAATAGCTCAATGTCATAAGAATCAATGAGGGTAAGTCAATTTCGCTCATTGCACTTTGACTCACTGTCCATTTTCACCCATGTATTCTTAAATTATTTAATTTTCTTCATTTCTATCTTTGAAATTCCAAAATATTCAATATAACAGTCTTTTAAGATAATATCCAAAATGTATGATTTATTTTATCTAATTATTTTTTGTCTAAAACATTTTTTGTTTTTAAAACAACAATGCTACGATGGCGAAGATCAACTTCATAAACAAATTTTATGTTTATTATTATTATTATTATTGACAAATGCAACATGTAAAACAATTAAAGAAAGTACACATGAACAAGAATTGAACATCTAGCCATATGCTCCTACCTGGCAGCAAGGGAATTATTGGGTTATAAGTACCCTCTTACACAGGGGAACCTATAACTCCTACGTATGAAAAATCAATAGAACTTATTATAGATTAAACATATATGTCAAATAATACTATATTGGCCATTTTAAAAATGCAAAGATGAAGATAAGCCAAAAAAAAAAAAAGCAAAGCACCATCACCACATTAAAAAATCTAGAAGTACATGACTAGAATGATGATTGAGGTAAAATACAAAACCAAAATTACTTTCACCCGTTATCAATGTTCTCAAAATACTATGAATATATAAGAAGATGAAAAAATGCAGAGTAAAAGTTAAAAATACCTGTAAAGTAGGTGTGAAGTAAAAAGTTTTACATGTAAAACTTACTTTTTGGTGTTTGTTTTGAAGTAAAAGTTAAAAATACCTGTAAAAGTTTTTACAGCAAAACCTTATTTTACAGCATTTTGACTCACAGCAAAAGTTGGTGTGAGTTAAAATGCAGTAAAACTTACTCCTTACCATAACCTCCCACAGTGACACATTCAAAGCGTAAAACCAGCCCTTCTTTACTCTTCAGCATCACAACCTCCCAAAACAAGCCTCCACCATCGGTGAGTCGCTCCACCTGCGAAGCCCTCCACCACCGGCGACGCCCTCCCAACACCGACGACGACATCCACCACCGGCATCGCCCGCGGCAAGTCCATCTCTAGTTGTTGGCTCTTGTGCGGAGAGAGAAGCAAAAGATTGAGGAAGTAGAGTTCAATCGATTCATGCGAGGGAGGAAAGGAGCCAAATAGGGATCATCGCAGAGGAGAATCACGAAAATCTGCTTGTCTTCTTGGCTTCGTGATCTATTATCTTGAAGCCTCCAATCACAATTGAACCCATCCGCTGGGGCAGCCGATTGGTATGATCCGTCTCAATAATTATGTATTTAGTATCCTAACCCTTCTATTTTGTTCATTGTTGCTTCCTTTTTTCCATACTTTCATTAATTTTGTCATGCTGATTGGTATTTACTTATCTTTTCTTTTTTCTATGGAATGAACTTTTAATTTTAGACTATGATTAGATGAAGTTCATTTTGTATTGAACTTAAGATTGTTTGAGATGGACTTTTTATCACAGGAAGTCTTAGGTTGTGATAAATGAGAGGAAACATTTCGTAAGGTTGTGTATTGATATAAAAAAGGCATGGACCAAATCGCAATTGAATATACAAATGAAGTGTGTCGGGGGGAAACTTCAGTTCATGGAAGCATTGCAGGACATAAATTGCTCCTATACTTAAAATTGCAAGTGCACAGTTAACTACAAGAAAATTTGTTTCAAGTGGAAATACTTAATTTCATTTGTCTCAGCCATTGATGTTAATATATGGCATAAAAATCAGCTCTGTGTGTTGTGTTATTTGGGTCATTGGGCATACCTGAATTCTGAAGATTTGGACTTTGTTGGTTGTTGCATGCATTGTTTCTAGTGATAGTTTTATTGAATATGTCACACACAGCTGTTAATTGCTCCGCTGCTACCTTGGCAATCATTTTACTGGCAATAAATCCCCTCGTCCTAGTCTTCTTCCTCCTTTTTTTCTTGGCTAAATAAGTCAGATATGTGATCAATAACGCTATGCAGTTGTTATTTTTATGTGAGCTGAATATGTTCGAGTTTGGAGTGTTCATACTTCTCCAAACCTATTTATTAGCCCCTTCTTTCTCTATAGTGTCTCCTATTGTCTATAACTCATGATGCTGACCTAGGCTATTGTTTTTTTTATGGCTCATAGTTATATCAACGTACTGCTCCACTGACCGAAACCCCATCTGCTAGCAGTAATAATGTTGTTGAAAGCAACAATCCTCATGATGGTAGGTATCCAACTATTGATTTTGGCACTCTATTTTTCACTTTTTTTTTGTCTATTAGTTCCATGGTTTACATCCAAACTTTTCCTGTACAGTGGAAGGTCATTCCATTTATATCAAGAACCTGCCTTTGAATGCAACTGCTGCACAAGTGGAGGAGGTGTTCAGTAAATTTGGAACCATCAGACCTGGTGGTGTGCAAGTCAGAAACCACAAGGTTTGTAAGATGAGTTTGACCCACGATTTACCTGTGTTGCTGAATCTGGTGGCTAAGCTGGAAGTTTCTGTTTTGCTTATTCAGATTGATCGGTTCTGCTTTGGTTTTGTTGAATTTGAGTTGTTGGCTTCCATGCAGGCTGCAATTGAGGTAATTTGTTGAGTAAATTTTGTTTATGCTGTCACAAATTAAATAATTTCCATGATTTTATGCTACAATAACTTAAATAAGTTACAAAGGCCTTTACTGTCTCAATTTCCATGTCACTGAAGTTTAATGACATTATCTTAGTACTTTTTCCTGTGGCTGCATTGTTCTAATTTGGATTGTTTAAGTTAAGCCCCCTATCTATTAACTTGGTTGTTGTCAATGAGTTCTCTTACACCATTGCAGTGTGACAAAAGTGGCTAATATACACAAAATATTCTTATGCATTAGCAGGACTGTCAAATGGTAGCCTAAGGATTTTTATTTTTTATTTATTATTATTATTATTGTTATTATTATTTTGCAGGATTGTGCAACTAGACATGTCTTCGCAGTGTAAAAAAAATGTACATATACCTTCTTCTTGAGATCAAACAATGATCACTAAGCATTATTTAACTAAGAAATCTGAAATGAAGGGTCAACTATAACTTCCCTTGTATTGCTTTTGATATTTGTGCCTGAGCTGCAATGAATTTATTTCCTTCAGCAATAGAAAGATATTCCTTCAATGTTTTAGAAGTTTTAGTTCTTTGTGAAACATGACTATTTGCTTTTCTTTCATGACTCATTTTTATTTAGTAATTATTGGGAGGAAACAAGTGGGAGATTGCTCATCCATTTATTCACATTGGTTCATATAAGTTGGTGGTGAGCTGGTACTTGCAAGTAAGTTTGTTAACATTCTTGTTCCTCCATCATTTGTCTGTGTCTGATTAGTAAGAAACAATGGGGATAAATGTGTTGATTATATGCATGCGTTAGGTCAATTCATGTGCTTGTAGCAATTTATGGAACTTCTGATTGTACACTCAAGCGATCATTCAGTACTTATTAATCTCTTTTTAGTGGTTTGAAGTCTAAATGTTTGTGTATGCATAGCCAGCCTTCTGGCAATAACTTTCTTCTCAGCCAATCTCTTGCGGTGATGTCTGACATACTTGTTATTGCTATAGCTTATAAAGTACTTTTACATATCTGTGACTCTCCTTGGCTAAAATATAGTTATAAGCCTATAGGCATGTTGCTTTATTATATGTTTACTTGTCTTACATGTTGTACCACAACGACATGATTTATAGATGGACACAATATCAGAAGATGAATATGCTGCAGTAGCCTCCGCCGTGTTTATAAGTATTTTAGCTTTAATTTGGTATAGAAGAAGAAAACTTAATTTGCCATGGGAGCCTTACTACAATAGGGATGGACAACGCACAAATTATATTTCAAGAATTATACATACCTCTGATGCGGCCAGTATATCAATGCTAAGAATGAGACAAGCATCCTTTTTTAGACTGTGTGATATATTAAAGATAATAAACGTCTAAATATATGTATTTTATACGTACTTGTGTATAGTTTATTCTCTCTTTTTGTTAAGTTGTTTTCTATTTTCTTGTTTAAAGTTGCTTTACTTGTGTTACAGCCCCGAAATAAGCTTAAGAACGTATTCATGAAGAAATCGACACCAAATACGCCGTTTTTGGGCTTCATCACTGTAGTAGTACTGTAGCAGGGTATTGTAGCACTGAAAGGAAAAATTCCTGAGAAACTCTCTGGATGCCTTGCGGGCAACCTTGCGCCCGCAAGGCCACCCGCAAGGCATCGCGATGTCTTGATTTAAAAGACTTTTTTTAGGGCATTTGGGGGGGAGTTAGTCTTCTTCCTTGGAGCTCCACACAACCATCATAAAATCCGGCTTGGAGGAGCGCTTTGAGGGCGTTTTCACGGCGAGATCTTGGAGGAGAGTGCGTTTGGGAGCAAGATCCTACTCTAGGGCATCATTGAAGGAGGGTTGAAGACAAGAGAAGCCACCTCTTGAGTGGCGTCTTCGGAACTCCATTTTCGTATTTGAGGGAGTGATTATGCTTTCTTTAGTTGTTTTCATGCTTTTGAGTGTGTATTTTGATATTATGAACAACTAAACCCCAAGGTCACCGGATGTAGGTGAACCTTGGGGGTGAACTTGTGTATTTTGGATGCTTGGTTTTAATTAATGTTTGTAGACTTGTTTGTGATCCTTGTTTGGTGCTTTTGAATGTTAGGGTATGCATGAGAACTCTGTGTATCCATACTTAGCCAATACTAGGTTGCATGACCATTGCCCTAGTATTAGACTCACCAAGCTTGGAAGGGAAATACGTATAAATACGCCGTGACCATCGGGTATTTGTACCCCTCCAATTCTAGGGTTAATTGCTTATTTGTGATTCACCCTTAGTTTGAGAAAACCACCTCACCCTTTGCAATCGTATGAGGATTTATACGGGTAGAGCCCGTATTCAATACTCGTACCAGATTAGGGGTCAACTGCCGTGACCATCGGGTTGACCTAATCTAGGGTTTTCTCGGTCCAACAAGCCATTTACATGTTAATCCAGCATCCTGTACACTTCAGTAGCCCCTGAGGGGATCCTTATCCGGGACCGCTTTCTCACCCTGATTTCACACTTTCTATTGCCCTGGTTATTTAGCATTCTGATTTGCATTAATTTCGTGTATTTGCATTTTCTTCCTTTACTCTCGAGTTTGATCGGCTAGACAATATTGTGAGAAGGAAGTAAGGATAGATTCTCGGGCCCTTGGGAATACGACCCACTCGTGCGTGCACGAGTGGTTTATTACTTGACGACCCCGTGCACTTGCGGGACAACCACCAAAAGACGAAGGGGTTATTATTCAACACTTTACATGTAAGTGTTGAAGAGCAAGTGGCCATGTTCCTTCACATTGTTGGGCATAATGTAAGAAATAGAGTTGTTGGAACGAATTTTTTAAGATCTGGAGAAACTGTTAGCCGATATTTTCATCATGTGTTGCATGCTATTGGAGAACTTCGTGGCGAGTTAATCGCACCACCTAACACAAGTACTACTCCGATCATAGCACAAGATCCAAGGTTCATGCCATATTTTAAGGTAAAAAAATTCCAATTAGTTACGTTTAAACTTTGGAAAGAAGAATTACTAAACCTACAAATTTGTTGTTAACAACTAGGATTGTATTGGAGCACTTGATGGCACACATATTTATGCCTCTGTTCCGAATGATATCGTCGCACGTTTCCGGGGGAGAAAACCGTATCCCACTCAAAATGTATTAGCTGCAGTCAATTTTGAATTACGATTTACATATGTGCTAGCTGGTTGGGAGGGCTTAGCTCATGATGCACTTGTCCTTCGTAATGCGTTGGAAAGAGAAGACCCACTTATAGTGCCCGAAGGTATCAAACCATTCTATGAAAATTAAAATATTTAACCAAATACAATTATGTAGTAACTCGTAACATTTTTGTTATAGGGAAATATTACCTTGTTGATGCAGGGTATGCCACGAGACCTGGTTTCATATCACCTTTTCGTGGTGCCCGATACCATCTTAAGGAATTTACCGCACATTCTCCATCAAATTGCAAAGAATTGTTTAACTATAGGCATTCTTCTTTGCGTACGTCAGTGGAACGAGCCTTCGGAGCATTGAAAAACCGTTTCAAGATCTTGACGTCTAGGCCTTTTTTTCCTTTTGAAACACAAATAGATATTGTCATCGCATGTTGCATTCTACATAATTATATACTACAAAGAGGTAGTGACATGTACGTACCAAACCTTGAAGAGTGGGAACCTAATCTAAATGCGCGCGAGATAAGAACGCAATCTCAAGTCCGTGAAGAAACAAGAGAATGGTTAGCAATACGAGAAGCAATCATGAATGACATGTGGAGAAATAGATGAAATTAGCCACTTATATTGCAAGTTTTGATGTGTACCTTCATTTTTGGGTTATGATATAAAACAACCTTAACGATGAGTATATTGTTGTATCTCATGTCTTGTGTTGTCTTCAATGATCTTATGAAATATTTATTTTTTAAATAATTGCTTCCATGCTAATTACTCATTGCAGATGGAATCTCAAGATATGACACCGGTAAGCCATAACTTAGCTGGGAAGAAAGCAACAATTAATGTCCGATGGACTGCAGTAATGACATCTTTCATGTTAACATCTCTTGTTGAGCAAGCAAATCTTGGGCTTAAATCTGATAAGGGATTTAAGAATGTTGCTCTCAACGCAGTCGCAAGAGCTGTTAGTGCGAGGTTCGGCCTGGCTGTGAGTAACACACATGTGAACAATCGTCTTCGGCACGTAAGAAAAATATGGTTAATTATTAAGAAAATTAAGAGTTTAAGTGGTGTGTCATGGGATGATGTGGAAAAAAAAATAGTCATGGGGGGAGGAGGAATACCAAATATACATACAAGTAAGTCACAAGTTGTGGTTAGTGATTATAATAGTTCATATTACATTTTGTACATTGACCCTAATTGTAGAATATCATGTTTATTTTACAGGCGCACCATGGAGAGGAGATTTATATCAATAAACCAATACAAGATTATGAAGAAATGGCTATTGTATGTGGAAATGATCAAGCAACGGGGTCTTTTGCAAGAACGGGTGCTCAAAGCTCTAGGAGCCTAGGTGCTCGCATGGATCAACCACCGACATCACCGGTAATTGATCTTGACAACCAAAGCCAAGGATTTGATGATTTTGACGACATTGCAAGAAGTGAAACTCCTACTAATGACACACCAACGACCGCCACTTCCACGGCCAAAAAAGGTAAGAAAAGAGCGAAGCATGCTAACACGGATGAAGAGATTATGCGAGATGTGAAGTTTGAACTAGGAAGAATTGCAAATGCGTTAGAGGCGGATAAGAGCAAATTCATTAGTAAAGATTTGCTTGATGAAATAATGACTTTGAGTGCACACTATAGTGAATACGATATTGGACGAGCGTACGACTACTTGCTCCAGAATCTCCCTTTAGCGAATGGATTTATGAATAAAACCCATTCGCTTCGATGCATTTGGATGGATGATTTTCTTGATCGTTTGAGGGATGATCGCTGAACATGAGTTAAATTGGAGAAATATCATGTCGTACTTTGTTTGTTGTTTAAAAAATATCGTGTGGTATTGCATTTTGTCATTTGGACAATTAATATTGTATTTGACTTTGTTGTTTGGACCAATGTATTGTTGTATTGTATTTGGTTGTTTGGACAAGTATTGTAACATATCGTATTTTACGTTGTTGGCCATGGCGTAAATGCCATGTTGTGTTTTTATTTGTTGTTTAGATGAATGTTATTGTTGTTTAGGCATACATTGTGTTGAATATTATCTTCATTTTTGGCATGTTGTTGTTGGTTTTTTTTTTACTTTGATAGACTTTAGATCATTTAATTAAGAACAAAAAATTTTTATGGATTTTTAATGTTCACTTTATTTTGGATGTGTGTTAGGTGTTGCCGTATGTAATGTCATTTTATATTAAAAAATATTATTTCTTAATTTAATATAGTGCTAATTCTTTAAATAGCTAAATTATAAATATTTTTATGTTAAATAAATAATGTACTTAAGTTAATTAATTATTGTAACTTAAATTAATTTATATGACAATAATTATTAAAAGCTGATGGAGGTAAGCTTACCATACCACTTACATGGTAACCATACCTCTCACATTACATCAAACCAAACACATAAAAAGTAAATACAATATTATCACTTACATCAAACCAAACAACAATGATGTAATTTAAAATACAGTATTTTCACTTACACTGTAAATCCATTTACATGTAATTTGAATTACTTCAAACCAAACAACCCCTGAATATATAGGAAGATGAAAAAATGCAGAGAAAAACTACTTTTTCTGTCATCAAATATATATATACATGCAGCCTCCCCAGGAATGTTACAAATATATATATACACTTTGTGACAAATGTAAAACAAACTAAAGCAAACCAAACTGGTGACATAAACCAGAAACTGAGGAAAATTGAATGATACATAGACAGATTCAGACAAAGCCCAACAATGAAAAATTACCCTACTTAATGCACGTAAATTTATATGCAACAATGTATTTGGCACATTGATAGCTACAACATCAATGTGTGAGAAACTTCCCCCTTTGGGTTAAGTACCAAACCAAGCTCCTCACACTGCTGCTCATCAGGTAGCAAAGTCTTAGGTATTGCACCAAAAGCGCGCCGCGCTGTTTCAATTCCAGAAATAGTTTGATGCACATACACAGAGGCTTCTTCAATGCTCCTCTTGAGTTTATGTGTCTTGAATTTTAAGGAAGAAGGGACTTTATCAGATTTGTTCTGATTAAGATCTGCAGCTACCAAGAATCTTTTCGTTGCAGCCTCCCATGATAGTTCATACCTTTGCTCATCAGTCAATGGAACAGGCTCTTCAGATAAAGCTTTAAGAGTAATTTTTACAAATTCCTTGTTGCTGCTATACATGTAGCAATTGGGAAACTGTTTAAAGAAGTCATTTGATACATGGTCAGCACAGACGACGATCTTCCCCATTGCTAATGCCTCCGCTGTGGTCGTGCAGACGACATCCGTTGTGCTGGGGTTTAGAAAAACTTTGTAGCTGAAAGAACAAAAGAAAAATGAAAAAGGCACATTAAATTTGTGCAGAGAATCTCATGTCTGTTAAACTGTACATACAAGACTCCAATTCTTAGTGGTAAAAGCCATCGAGGCTCAGGACTAGACTACTTACTCATGAAACAATACGTCAGCATGATCTCGACCAGGATAAACTCTTACATCCATTTTTAATTTTCTTGCAGATTGTTGAACTTGATTGGAATCTTCCCCAGTTCCATATAAATCCACCTGAAGATCAGATAGTTTATCTTGATGCTCTGAAAGAAGCTTTAGTAACTCTCTATAACCTTTACTCCAGACCATCTTCCCAATATAGTATGCACCCTTGGTGAAACATGGATCTCCTCTCTGCCGCTGTTCTTGCTTTATTTTCCCAATCTCGAGAAATTTCGGGTTAACTCCATGAACATTACAAATGATGGACCGCGGCAGATCTTGCGTAGCACCAGATAATCTGATAATCTGCAATACACGGGTCTTTTAAATTAACTAATACTCATTAAGAAAAGGTCATAACTGCGAAGTCACGCTAAAGTCTACATATACATGAGTATCTTAGTAGAAAAAAAAAAGAAAAAAGATCTATAGTTCATTGGGATAAAAGGTCATGGCACGATGGTCAGCAGTGAACCATGAAGTGGAAGAACTATCAGTCTCTTTAGGGGAGGAGGAACTGCCGTCTACATGATCAAGTAACTCTAATCCAAATAAAGCATAATGAGTAGAGCGAGGAGTACTCACAAACTGACTAAGAACACGAACAACATAAGCAATATCGGGTCGAGTGATAGTCAAATAAACAAGAGCTCCAACAAGTGCTCGATAACGAGTAGGATCAGGTAAAAGCTCACCATCAGTAGAGGAGAGACGATGATGCAGCTCAATAGGAGTAGAGGCAGTACGAAGATCGGTAAGACCAGATCGTCGAAAAATATCAGAAATGTATTTCTGTTGAGATACCAAATAACCACGAAGATAATAAGCAATCTCAAGACCCAAAAAGTTACGGAGAGGACCAAGATCTTTCATCTGAAACTCAATGTGTAACTGCTGTTTCAAAGAAAGAATAGTATCATCATCATCACTAGAAATAACCATATCGTCGACATAAAGAAGAAGTATAGTAAGACCACGAGGAGTCTGGCGAGTGAACATAGCATAATCATGAGAACTCACGATGAATCCTAGAGCAAGAATCACACTGCGAAAGCGCTCAAACCAGGCACGAGGAGCCTGTTTGAGTCCATAAATAGCCCGACGAAGACGGCATACATACTGAGAGGAATGAGAAAAACCAGGAGGAGGAATCATATAAACCTCCTCAGAAATATTCCCATGTAAGAATGCATTAGTCACATCTAACTGATAGAGTGGCGAATAGAGCCCCGAGTTCAATAGTGCTCAATAGTGCTATCAGGGCGGGTCTTGGTCCTATAAGCCCACCGACAACTGATAGGAGTAACACCGGAAGGAAGAGGAACGAGATCCCATGAAGAAGGCTCTGGTTCGGGGACGGTCGACGATCGCCGGAGGTACCATGTAAAGAACAAGATTATTCAATAAGCCAAGTCTTATTGATAAAGAGTGGTTACATATATAGAGAAAAGAGATGCATATATACACGTATAATACAAGTATAAAAGTAGGAAGATTATATATATATATATATATATATATATATATATATATATATATATAACTCTAACACATATTATTGTTGATCGGTGAACCTTAACATTCCCATAATTTATCATTATGAATTTCCCACCTGTTTGTGCTACTCCACTTACATGTCTCAGAAACAATAGAAAATTCAGTAAAACAAAATGTAAACGATATGCACTACATAAAATTGGAATTACATCCTTAATTTTATTAGGAGCTTGAATTTATAAGTTAAACTACGAGCGAATAGTACTGTTGTAATAGTTTTAGTAATTCTTTCAAAAGCTATAGTTTTTGAGCTATGTTAAAAAATTTATAATACTACATTTAGGAACGAAATTATTTGGAATGTTGAATAATATGAGGAACCTATAGAGCAAATATCATTTTTTGAAACTTTGCATGACCAGGTCGTAGTGACTTGTTTGATTTGTATAGTGGGTTTAGCTGGTGTATAATGAATAGGCGAAGAGTATCATATGCGTGCGGAACAATTTATGCAATGGAAGAAATACGTTATTTGAGAACTGAGATTTTGAAATTTTCGAAGGAACTCCGATAATAGAGTGTGATAAAAAATTAAAAAACTTTGATCTATTTAAATGGTCTTAGAATTGAAACTGAATAATGTATGCTTATGAGCAAATCTACAAACCCTAATGTATTTCTAAGTTGAAGTTCAGGCAATTCATGGCATGGTTTTTTTGAAAGAAAATTAAGCACGATATATAACAAACTTATTCAAATATTATAGAAAATTGAAATTCAACAAAAGATAACTATACTACATGGTATTAAGACTTCAAATGCACTATCAAGAGCTAGATTATTGATAGCTACAACTGATGGCTCGCTTGCACTAATAATATATGAAAATAACACCGGCTTTAGTTTATAAAGTCTTATTCAATCAAATTCAAAATATTTGTAACAATACCAATAGTGATATAAGCAACATACGACTTGAATGAAAATTGGAGAGGAACTTGAGCATCTCTTTGGGAGGAAAAATTCTATAAAAACAAAAATGAGAGGATTTTCCCTTTAAAAGTTCAAGTTTTCACTACTTGAATTCCCTGCATGCAACCATTTCACTTTGAACATTCCTTGAGTTCTCTTTTGGTTTTAGTATAATCTTAAATAATAGTAAATGAAAGTTCTTGAAAAAACCTACAGTTTTTAGTGCAAAAATAGATTCAACCCTTTGGATGGTGATGTTCTCTATTATATATGCCAAAGGAATTTTAACAGACAATCTCATCTTCAGTCTTCTAACATATATATTGTTATGTCATGCTTTGCTTCATATTTCTATATATATAAGTAGATGTAGATCATGCTTGAAGAAATATTTTGATTTTGGACAACTATATATGCTTATTTAATTAAGGCATTGGACTTTTTCTTTGTTAGTTTTGATCAATTTATCGTGCATATGTACATTATTAAGTAGCCTATTATATATTTTCACATATAAATTTTAAACCTTCATTATATTTGGCAGGAAGTTGCTTGAATGCTTTATTGTTAGTAAGATCTACAAGAATATCATATGAAAAAAAAAAAATACCATTTCATCTTTTTTTTTTTTCATTTTAACAAGGCATTTTAGTTTGCCCATTGATATGCTCTATAATGACCATCGGAAATTCTACTATCATTTTAGGTCTTTGGCTATCACATTTCATCTGGACATAATTCTATATGCTAAGACCGCTTTTAGATCTTTTCCATTAGCTATTTGCTCTTTAATTCTATTTCTTCTTCTAAATGTGATTTTCGACATTAGCTTTGATTTTTTGAAGGTAGAGCCAAAATAATTACGACCTATTTTGGATATGTATTTTGGAATATGTTAAAATAAAAATAACTAACTTGAACTAAGTGAATTTCGATTGAGTGTGTCGCACCCAAATATGTCTTTAATTGAATACATATCAAAGTCACATTGGATGTGTTCTTGACTATCTTCATACACCCACAACCATAGCAAATCAATGTTTTCTCACATATTTATAAGCATGATTTTAAATTAATGTTAGGCTGGATAATCATTGAACTAAATGCCACCAACCATCGGCAAGGTTTATAAAAATGATGCGATCATTGGCTGGAGACTGTGAAATCTAAAAAATCATGTATTGGAGAGGTAAGAAGAGTTATACATCTCCTGTCCACATTTTTTTTTCTCTCTTCACTAAAACTTTAATGTTTGGCTCGAATTCTTGTTTTTTTCTTCAGGTTTTTTTCAATATTATGCACTACTATATAAGGGGTCATTTGGTTGCAAGGCGTGGAATGAAAATGTCTCTCAATAGGTCTAAGCCTTTGTATGAGAGTGAGAGGGACATGAGTAAGGAGAAAAAGTTTGTTTCAAGAGTAATACATTGGCCCCCAATTTAAGAGGATTGTTGATTCCCAGTTACAAAACCATTATATATATATATATATATATATTGCAGTATTTAATAATATTTGTTGCATCAGTTTTAATAATATAAAATCTATTACAGTAGTTTGTAATTTGTAAGCCTGTAAATAACTAAATTTAATTGTGACTAAAAATGCCTACGATGCAAGTTGTTTTACACGTAAAACATGATTTTCTAGCAAACTAAATATCAAAAAATAACTTTTACATATAAAACCTTTTACAATACAACTATTCATTAGAAATTTAAAATTAATAAAATTTCAAAACATTAAACCTTAGAGTGAACAGATAAAAAAGAAAATTTAAAATAGATTGAAAGATAATTAGCTCACTCATTTCAAAATCTTAAAAACAAATAAAATTATAATTCTTCAATTACAAACTAAATTAAAAGAAAAAAAAAGCAAACATAGTTTCAAGACTGGTTTTTTTTATTGATTTTCAGATTTTTTTTTCATATAAGTTTTTTTACAAAATATAGACAAATGGTTGTTGGTCCAATATTTTATTAAATCTAATATTGTAAATAGACCGGATCATAAAGCTTTTTTTAGTACTATATTTCGTTAGTTTTAATAAAACTTTATCTAGTTATATAACGGTTTTCAAGTTAAAGTGTAGTCTGGAAATTCCTAAATTGCAAGGCTCCAAAATATATCTCCCATTAGGGCATAGATTGCCAGAAATCGTTGAGGATTTGCTCCATCTAACCGAAAATCATCTCAATCATCTCTTTCGCTCTTGTCTTCTCTTAGCAATTTGTTCTCTCCAATGCAAAGCTGTAATTTTGCGCCTTGACAATATCCTCAGTTCTCTTCCAAGTTGATCGATACTATTTCGATTGCAAAAACCTAGGGTTTTGAGTTCATTGTTTGGCATTATGCTAATCTTATTTATTATTTGAAAATTTAAATATCTTTGATTCAACCATGTCCATGTTTTCCAAATCTTTGTGGTTTTTTGCTTTTCTCTTTGAAATTTTTGTTGGATTTTGGGAGTAGATCTTTAGTTTTCTTTTGTTTTCATAGATTTTGTGAATGGTTAATAAGGCTATTTTCCAAGTGTTGAATTTATTATTAATGTTAGATTTTTTTTGTGTAAATAGTTTGGTTTATGATTTGATATTTATTAGTTTAGAAATTTATGGTATTTACTTTACCAAGCTCTAATGTAGAAATTTATGGTTTGCCTTGTGTCTAGTTTGTTGTTTGGTTTAGAAAAACTTAACCTGCTTGTGAACTTTAATTCGAGGGGGCTATCTGGATATTCATGCAAGTAAAAGTAATACATTTTAACCAAGATGTTTACTTGTTTGTATAATTTTTGGATTCTTTTTTTTATCCTCCTTTTTCTCTTTTTTGTTTGCATGGCTTGCATTTATAATTATGTGAATATAAGTTTGGCATGAAGCTTAAGTTGGGAAAAAGTTGACAAAAGATGCTTTTGTGTATTTAGGTTAATGTTGAGTTTTATTCGGTTAGAAAACAACATTTTGACTTGCAGCCAAGTTGGCATAATTCATATTGTTTAATTTGGGCTTTTAGTTTAAGTCTGCACTGATGTAAGGTCAAATAAACATCTCCCAACCCACTGAGACCCTCAACTCCTAAATTCTAAGGGCCTCAAATTTTTCATGACTTTTAGAGTTGGTCAACTAGATTTTTTTGTATGTTATTGTATTTTCTAGACCCTATGGCATTATTGTTATGGTGTTGCAACCGTAATGATTTTTGTGGGCACCATCAATAAAGGTGTCAAGTATTAATTTTGTTAATTAAAAAAAATTCCTAGATAACCTTATTTGTAATTTAATTTCCGATGCAATATTTAACTTATCTCCCACAATGTTTTATATTCAATATTGAGTTTCTCACCTGATTGATTTGATGAACCAGTTTTAAAGGAAATCATATTTTGCATGTGATTGTGATGCCAATTTTGCCAATCATTGTCTAATAATGTCTTATGTTGAAATAAAAAAAGCATCTGGTAAGCTGACTTCGTCTTGGGTAATTTCTATTATTGTGGACTAAGTTAAGATAATGCTTATCATAATGTAACTAACTTGGTCTATAAGAAGTGCATGTGTACAAACTTGAAATTATGAGAATCACAAAATAGAAATGGTCTCTGCTTTTATGGTATCAAAGCTATGGATCATCATTCCTACCATTCAGCTTTAATGGCATTAGGAGCCATGACTAGGAGCTCTGCATCTTCTGGAAATATTGATGAAGATACTTCCTCAATCTCCCAAATCGGTAATGGACATGACAATCTATCTTTCCATTTGACCATTCACAAATTGAATTGTAAAAATTACTTGGATTGGGTTCAATCTATGCGTTTGGTAATTGATGGAGAGGGAAACTCGAGTTTCTCATTGGTGAAACAATGAGCCCAGCAGATTCCTAGCTTGCGTGCACGATAGTCTACTAATTCCATGGTGATCACTTGGTTTATCAACTCCATGGAATTGGCCATAGGTAAAACTTTTATGTTCTTGCCTGCTGCTAAAGATGTATGGGATATAGTGCGAGAAACCTATTTCAATTGGGAGGATTCTTCTCGGATTTTTGAATTAACAACTCGACTATGGAAATGCAAGCAAGGCGATCGAGGCATCACTGATTACTACAATGAGATGGTGTCATAATGGCATGAACTCGATTTATGCTATGATGAAGAGTAGGCATGTGCTACAGATATTGCTCATCACATGAAGCGGTTAGAGAATGATCGGGTTTTTGAATTTCTTGCGGGTCTCAACAACTCCTTGGATGAGGTACATGAACACATTCTTGGACGATGACTACTTCCCTCTCTACGTGAAGTGTTTTCAGAAATTCGACGAGAAGATGGGTGTAAACGCGTTATGCTTGGTGATTATGTTGTTGTACAACCCAAGCCCTTTGCTCTTGTAGCCCGTCACCATAATCAATCTTCACGTCATTCCCAATAGGCAAAAAAGGTGGTGTGACCACTACTATAAAGAACACCATACAAGGGAAACTTGTTGGGAACTTCACTGCAAGCCACCTAATTGAAAACCACAGTCGTTTAATCCATTGGCTTGTGTTAATGTAGCACTTCAAATTGGCCCTGTGGCGTCATTTGAGCCATCTGAGGCTGTCAATTCATCAGAACAACCAACTTTCAGTAAGTAGCAATTTGAGCAACTGTATAAACTTTTTTCATCCAAACTTTATTCAAATATAACCCCCTCATGTTCACTAGCCCAAAAAAGGTAATTTTAAAAATTCAGTTACCTTCAACGTTTCTTCTACTTCTTGTGTTCCATGGATTATTTATTTTGGTACCACTGATCACATGACGGGTTGTTTCATAATCTTCCACACCTATACTCCTTGTGCCAGCAATTTCAAAGTCATAATTTCAAAGTAACTGAGAAATAATCTATCAAACTCAATGATTCTTTTATATTAAAGAATGTCATTCATGTTCCTAGTCTTTCTTTCAATTTACTCTCTGTCCTTTGTGTGTTAATTCCAAGATTTGAGCTTGGGGAAAATGATTGGCAGTGCTAGAGAATGCAGTGGACTCTATTATTTTCATGATGGTTGCAATGTGAATGGACATGCTCAGTTTTCTACTTCTGAATATCTTTCTGTTAAGAATAATGATGATGTTATGCTTTGGCACTTTAGGCTTGGTCATCCTAGTTTCCATATATGAACTATTTGTTTTATTTGTTTTCAAAGTTGTTTATTAATAAACATTGTGTCCCAATTTTACTGTGAAATGTGCGAATTAGCCAAACATCGTCGCAATTCTTTTTCCCCTCATTTATATCAACCCACTGCTTCGTTTACACCTGTGCATAGTGATGTTTGGGGACCTTCTAGAATACATACAATTTCAGGTTATAAGTGGTTCATTACTTTTACAGATGATCATACAAGGGTGTGTTGGGTCTACTTATTTAAGGAAGAATCATATGTTATCAAAATTTATCAGAATTTCGGTAGTATGATTGAGACTCAATTTGGTCAAACAATTAAGATTTTTCATAGTGACAATGCTAGGGAATATTTCAATCAATACCTAGGATTTTTTTTTCCAATAAAAGGTATAGTTTATCAAAGTTCTTATGTTGATACGCCACAACAAAATGGCATTGCTAAAAGGAAGAATCGTCATATCTTGGAAGTTGCTAAAGCTTTTATGTTTACCACAAAAGTACCAAAACACCTATGGGGAAAGGCTATCTTGACTGCGATCTATTTGATCAATAGAATGCCTAGTCGAATTCTTAAATTTAGGGCACCTCTAAGTCTATTGCACGTGTGTTTTCCACTAACAAAGCTCATTTCTCATATTGATCCTAAACTTTTTTGGATGTGTAGCTTTTGTTCACATTCATACTTGCAACCGTGGTAAACTAAATCCAAGAGCTATTAAGTGTGTGTTTACATGATATCCACCTAATCAAAAGGGGCATAAGTGTTTTGATCTTTTGAATGAAAAGTCCTATATCACTATAGATGTTACCTTTGTTGGAAAATCAACACTTCTTCGACCAGTCTTATCTAAAGGAAGGGATCTCTAAAGGCAATTCAGCTAATATATTTAGTATTGATACAAAGGATTTATTTTCACTTGATCTAGATATTTCAAATGAATCTTCTCATGCGAAACCAGTTCCTACATCTAATAATAACAAAAATCTTATTCCCACAAGTGTAGATTCCCTACCTAGAACTCATGTACCTGGGCTACAGGTTTATTCACGGCGCAAATGTTCTCCAAGTAACATACATACTACTTCTTATAATAGCCAAGATTCTAATTTGAACTCACTTCCGCGTAATGTGCCTTTAGTAAGTTCTCTTGCTCCACTACCAAATAATTTAGCATTACCCTCTTCTCCAGAAGTTGTCGATGCTCCAATTACTCTCAGAAAAGGTGTTTGATCATGCACAAAATATCCTCTTGCTAAGTCTTTGTCCTATGATCAATTATCTCCCTCTTTATGTGCATGTACTACTAATTTGTGTAGTGTGGATGTTCCAAAGAATATACGGAAGCATTGAGTGTTCCTGAATGGAAGAAGGATGTTTCTAAAAGAATTATATGCTCTTGATAAGAATGGCACATGAGAAAAGGCACCGTTACCAAAAGGACAAACTATTGTGGGCTATAAGTGGGTTTTTACAGTTAAATTCAATGCCGAAGGTACTATTAATCGTTACAAAGCAAGGTTGGTGGCAAAGGGCTTTACCCAAACTTATGGAATAGATTACTAGGAAACATGTGCTCATGTGGCTAAATTGAATACTGTTCGTGTTCTGATTTCAATCGCTGCAAATAAAAATTGGCCACTCTATCAACTGGATGTTAAGAATGCCTTCTTAAATGGAGTTATTGAAGAAGTGTTTATGGATCCTTCACCTGGATTTCAAAAGAATTTTGGAGATCAATGTTGCAGATTACATAAGGAATTATATGGTCTTAAACAGTCCCCTCGTGCATGGTTTGAGAAGTTTACAAAGGCTATAAGAAAACAAGGAAACGCCGACCACACAATGTTCTTCAAACACTCCAATGATGGTAAAGTAGCTATATTGATTGGTGATGTTGATGACATCATCATTACTGGAGATTATGAAGATGAAATTGTAAGTTTAAAAGGCAATCTAGCTTTTGAAGTTGAACTTAAGGATTTGGGATAGATGCTGTATTTTTTGGGAATGGAAGTCTCAAGATCAAGGGAAGGAATTGTGATTTCTCAAAGAAAAATATGTACTTGATTTGTTGGTTGAGACAGGTATGAGTAGATGTAAACCAGGTAATACTCCTATGGATTCAAATCAAAATCTAAGAGAGGAAGAAGATGCTAATTTTGTGGATAAGGACATATATCAGTGTCTTATTGGACAACTGATTTACCTTTCCCATACAAGGCCTAATATTGCCTTTGTTGTAAGTGTGATGAGTTAGTATATGCACTCTCCACAAGAAGTTCATCTTAGAGCTGTTTATCTTGTTTTACGCTATTTAAAAGGTACATGAAGTTTGGGGCTGCAATTTAAAAAGAGTGAGCAAAGAAATATTGAAGTCTACATAGATACAGACTGGGCTGGTTCAATCATAGATAAAAGATCAACTTCTGGTTATTGCACATTTATGTGGGGTAATATAGTAACTTATAGGAGCAAAAAACAAAATGTTGTTGCTCAAAGCAATGTCAAGGCAGAGTATTGTGCCATGGCACAAGGTGTTTGTGAAGTGATATGGCTGCAACAAGCTTTAAAAGAGCTGAGATAGAGAGTTGATCCACCTATGAGGCTATTTTGTGATAATAAGGTCGCTATTAGCATAGCTCATAATCCTATCCAGCATGACCGCACTAAACACGTGGAGATTGATTGACATTTTCCAAAAAAAAAAAGCTTGAGAATGGAATAATCTGCTCCATTTATTTCTTCTACAGATCAGATAGCAGATATGTTCACTAAAAGTCTCTTTATGTCTTTGTTTCAGTCTTGTGTAAGCAAGTTGGCCGTGTTGAATATATATGCACCAACTTGAGGAGGAAGGGGGAGGGATGTTGAAATAAAAAAAAAGCTAGCTGGTAAGCTGACTTAGTCTTGGGTAATTCCTATTATTGTGGACTAAGTTAAGATAAAGATTATCATAATGTAACTAACTTGGTCTATAAGAAGTGCATGCGTACAAGTTTGTAATTATGAGAATCAAGAAATAAAAATTGTCTTTGCTTTCACTATTTTTTGAGAAAATTGATAAATCGGATATGACTAAGTTTAGCTATTATTGTATGACCACTGAAATATAGTGGGAGTTTTCTATTTTTCAAAGGCGAAGAATGTAAATTTAAGGTATTGTGGAAGAATTCAAAGGGTTCTATGTCATTTTAGAAGCTTCTTGTTCATCTATTCGGAAGTTCTCTGGAAAGCTATTGATGGAGCCTAGTGGTTCATGTTTTGCTTGAGTTTTAGCTTACTCAAACTTGTTTGATTAATAAATCAGTCTTGCTTGAGCTAAGATTTTGGATTTGATTAGCAAACAAACTGAAATCAAACATTCCTTGGCTGCTTTGACAAAGGCTAAGTAACATTTGACTACGGATACAAATATTTGTACATATATGTTAGGTATAGTTAGTATAGCATTTATAGAGAGAAGGGCCAACTGTTGTCAATAATTTATGGCAAAATATTACTTTTACATTTTTATTTTAACAGGGTGTCAATAAAAGTTTTTATTTTATTGAATTGGAATTATATTATAAGTTTTATTTTAAGAAGGACTATTATATTGTTCTAATATATACTGTAAAAGTGGATAATTGCTAATAGGCCTTCATATATATCATATTTGCTTTTATAATAAAAATAGTATAGTTTTTCTACAAAAGTTTTTGGTTGACTATTGGTCCAAAAGTATATAACACATAAAAATAATTTTTAGGGCTATATAAGCAAATGAAATTTTTATAAGGATATACAAGCAATTTTCTATTTTTCCAAGGACGTGCAAGAAAAACAATCTTTATCTGATAGTGATAGTGGATAATTGCTAATATACCTTCATAAAATCATATTTGCTTTTGTACTCCTGCAAAATGTTTTATTTTCTTATATAGAATGAAGATATTGATTGAGCTTGTCCTTTTTCCTTTTAATCTTTTGTTTCCCAAAGTCAAAGAAGATAACTATCGATAAATAATAGTTTAGTTTATTAATTAAAGTCTTTAGTTGATTTTAGTTGATATATAAGTGAATAAAATAATTGTTAAGCGTATGTAAGCAAATATCATTTGGACAAAGGGTACATAATCAATTTACCATTTTTGCAATTGAAAATTACAATAAAAAAAAACCCTAAGTTTGCAATATTACCAAAAACACCCCCTTAATTTGGCAATCCCTAAAAACCCCTTTCTTTTAACCGCAATGTTTTCCAAACCCCTAAAGCATGTAACGGTAGTTAACGGAGTTATTTTTAAATTTTATGGACGAAATTGCCCCTTGTATGGGAAGTTCTGGCACTGCAATCATTTTGTCGGTTTGAGAGGAAGTGAGAGGTTTTTTTTAGAGTAATCCCAAGAGACAACTTTTATTGGAGCCGTATACGTATTTTTCTCAACTCGTCTCTTCAGCTTTTCCCTTTCCGAAGTTGTCTCTGAATAGACATCCTCTGTAATTTCAGTTTTTCCCTTTCCACCGGTGTCTCAAAGGAGAAGTCCCGTGCAAGTATTCGGCATTTCATCAGTTTGCCGTCTAAGGTATTGAAGAAGTTGTGATTATGGTTTTATTTTAACTATTATGTTACAAAAAGAGATTTTTCGGTTTTGTTTTGTGGTTATGTTTTTATTAGAAGACATTGAAGTCTGCAGGGGGATTTCTAGGCTGGGGTTTTGTTAGTCTGTAGGGAGATTTCTCAGCTAGGGTTTTGTTTTGTTCTACATTTTCGTCTGTGTACACGATTAAAATAGTTTTTCGATTGTTATGATTTGGTCTCGGCGAATGCTGATGAAGATATATTTGTTCGAGCCAACCGCAAAGGAGATGCTATTGCTCCGGAACCACTTGCTCGAAGGCAAGATGAGAGGCCAACCTCTTCCGTGCGCGCTTGACGACGCCGTTCCCCTACTTCTAGCCTAACGCGTGCACGCATTCCTCAGCGCCAGAGAAGGCCTCCCCTACACCGCCAGACGGTAGCACCCCGCGCTCGACCACGACAATGACAGTCCCCCGATCGCCACAGCCCCCTCACCGCGGTAGTCCCCCAACGGCACTAGGCGACGATGTCACTGCAAGTCTTCTGCAGGCGTGCCAGATATTGATAAATGAGTTCCCTCGACTTGTCACCCGGGTTGAGGCACTGGAAGGACGGGTACAATCGACTACACCGTCCCTCTAAATAAATGAAGTAGCCAGGACAAACGAGGCGTCGGAATTTGATGACGATGACTTCATCGGGATGCCCATTACAAAATGGCTACGTTTGAAGAGGCTTGCAAAAAAGAGGAAAACAATAATGCCTCTCTGTCCACCACCGGCTGATGATGAAACAATAGCAGCATCATCGGCGACTGATGCTGTTATTGAGTCTGCTGCCGTTGATGACATGCTCGTCACGGTGGAGAAGATCATTGATGCTGTTGGCATTGCCGCGGTTGAGAAAGTCAACGAAATCACCGTCACGGTGGAACCGGGGACCGACAGTGCCTCATCGAAGGTGGCCACAATCCTTGAAGAACAAGACCAACTGAGGGTGTCTCTGCCGTTGATGCTGTTGCCATGGCCGCAGTTGAGAAAATCGTTGACTCTGTTGTTAACGAAATACTAGTCATGGAGGAATCGGCGGCCGAGAGTGCCGCATCCAAGGTAGACACAATCCCACAACAGTAAGAAACATTTAAAGATGATCCCAAAAAAGCTGTTGAGGAGAGGCAAGGGAACATCACCGAAAACACAACGAAAGATATGATCCTATCCAACCAACAATATGAAGAAGTTCGGAAAGACTTTCTTCCAAAGAAGAAAAAATACCCTGGACAATCGCGCCTCAACAAATTCGAGCAGGAGTTGATAAGGATCTTCCTCAACTGCTCTATGGACATATAAGTATGAAATTTTTATGTTATTGTTTAACAATAAATGTTCCCATTTAAGTTATGTAGTTTCCGTTTAAATATGGCGGTATCATTTAAAAGAATGCTTTACCCTTTAACCTTGTCAGTTACTATTTAAATATTTACATTATCATTTAAAAATATATATTTTCCACTTAAGATTTTGTGTTATTGTTTTAATATATCTGTTACCATTTAACCGTAGGACTGTCATGTGGAGGAATGACTCTATTAGCATCACACGGGCCAGACTATTCACGCTGCTTGACGGGAAGAAGATGGTGGCAGACGATGTGATGGACGCTTTCATATGCATAATACAAAAGTCGTTCATCAGGCGACCATATCCTTATAGGAAGCGTGCCTCCATCACACCACCACTGGCACTATTTATGTTAAAGCAGGAAGACGCGGCTAACACGACTTTCGCTATGATCGGAGATGCCGTGTGCGACTTGCATGATGTTGACATTATTATCCTCCCGATAATCATGAATGACCACTTCCACATCGTGGTCCTTGACAATAACAAACAAGAATACATGCATTATTCTTCATGCCAAAGTGACAAGTACGATAAAGACACGTTAGAAATGGTAAGTTCTTTGATAAATAGAGTTTGATTAATAAAGTTTCATAAATAATCGGTATTCTAATCTCAAATTGTATACTTCGACAGTGGACGCTATTAAACTTTTGTATCGATATGGAGTTCAACGACACGGTGATCACAAAGTACCCGCTAGTTCATGACAATGAAATCCCTCGACAAAAAAGAGGGAGTGTCGACTGCGCCGTCTATATTATGCGGTTTATCGAGCAATTACTCTATGGTGATAAGCTACGGCTACAGCAAACGGACATCCCTTATTTGAGATTAAAGTATGTTGCTCGCATACTTATGGAAGGGAGCGCAACCGGCATCACTGACAAAGGGGGGTCTTTGACTGCAGGGAAATAGAATTGAGCGGACATTATTTGTTTTCAAATGTAAAACAGTTTTGTCGTTATTAATTTAAATTCAATTCATTCTTTTCCAATGACATGGAAAAGTTTTCAATGTAAATTTACTAGTATTCGTTTAATATATGTATTCTTGTATACTTGACTTTCTTTGTTTAACTTTCAATTTTAATGTTTAAATATCATTGTTTCTTTTTAAAATAAAGTAGTCTCTGTTTAAATAGAAATGTCTCTATTTAAATATATGTGTTACCGTTTAAGAATAAGAGTTTCCGTTTAACATTCATTGTCTACGTTTAAATATCAAAGAATGACAATGAAATTTAATTTTCTCTGTTTAAATATCAAAAGTTGACTCTCAAATAAGTTTGTTTCTGTTTAAAAATTTGTTTATTTACAATGCCTAGTCGGCGACAGTTTCATTGCAAGATCTACGATTGTGGCCGGACGCGTGGCAGCGGCTACAATGTAACTCGCAGACCTCAAACACTTGTGACTCGATCCTCTTTCATCTACGACACCCAGGTTACCTTCTCGTCACATGCGGTCACAAACACAGTTCGCGATTTTCGTCCGTAGGCTCTCATTGTCGGGTATGACAAATATAGCTTCTTTATACGCCAGTTTATAATTGTTGACGGTGAAGTTGTCTCTAATAAATCAATGAATGTTGGTGTCTGTCTGTATTATTGCAGCGTAAGTGTGTTTACATGGGATACCATAAACTTGCCATCTGCGACATGAGCAAGTTCTATTGGCAAGATCTACAGAGTTGTTGCACTGGTCAATCACTTCATAACGATCATCTACACAACGACCAACATAAAAATTTCAGCTTTTCTCAACAAATATCTCTACCTTCGAATGTATGTCCGGGCATAAGTAGGTCTCCCATTTGTTCGCTTACTAATGGCGATTGCATAACATACCCATCAACTTGAACATGTTCAACGTAGAATACAAATCTTAAACAAGGTAAAGTAAAGACATTGATATTTAAACAGAAACACATTTACTTAAACAGTAGGATAATAAATTAAACGAAGAGCCAGCCAGTTAAACACAGACAATGATATTTGAACAACACGGGAATGTTTTAAAGGATAAGAACAATTCTTAAGCGTTAAATAAAATCAACATTCGAATACCATATGGAGTCGACCATTTTCGTCATAGGTAAATGTCGAGCTTCTTTGATTCACGCATTGAACAACGCCGCCACATTTGAATACATCTCGCCTCAGCGTTCACCTCTGAACAGATAATTCGGCCAATGTGACATATCTGATTTATGAATCAACCACTGATAGATTTCGTGTGATATGGCCTACAGTTCATTCACGGTATCATCGAATTCTTTAGCTGTGGATACCCACGCAATACGAAAGTATATGGACCAATACTCCTTCCCAAGTCTGATATTGGCTTTCATAAAATTGGCCCCCAAGTCTGCATGTGGGGAAGAAGGAAAGATTCTCACAATAGCGTTCACAAGGCCGTTTGACTTGTCCGACACGACTGTAATTATCTCTTGATAATCTCCTTCATCGTATAAAGCATCACCTAACTTAGAAATGAACCAAGTTCAATTGGCATCGGTCTCGTTGTCGACAATACCGAAGGCGACGTGAAAAAAACCATTGTTTTCATCTTTGCTTGTGGCACCCAATAGAGTACCCCAATACTTTCCAAGGAGGTTGGTACCATCGAGAAACAGCAGTGGCCTGCATGCCCTCTTGAATCCCACAATACACGTATTGAAAGAAAAGAATGCACGTTTAAAACGCTCACCATCTCTTTCCACAATCGCAATACTGCCGGGGTTTGTCTCAACCACCTTATCCACGTACCAAAGCAACAAATCGTAGATGGAGATGTCGCTACCATCGAGAATCACCCGGGCATGTTCTTTTCCTAACCAAGCCTGCTTGTATGGAATGTGGACACCATGTTCCCGCAACATGTCCTTCTGAATGTCGATGGCCTTGTATAAGGGTCGGTCCTTGAGCTTCTGAATTACTCGTGCGCTTACCCATTTTTTAGACGTTTTCGGATGTGAAGCCGATCCAATTCCACCATCGTACGTATGTGACGGCTGCATTGTCTTAATTATGAAAGTATGTTATTATATTCCTTTGATGCATAAAGGCGCTATTGACAACCATCGACAACGCATTTCACAGTCACCCGGTGTTTTTCGTTCTTTGGGAATTTGAAGTCAAAATTCCGTTTGATTACAAAATTCCGAAGTGCATCTCTGAAATGTCCAACTCCTTGAAAATGTTGTCCGATATCCAATTACAACACTTCAGATTGATCTGACGAGGAAGGAAGGCATGCCACACCGTCATGATCGCCATGAGGTGGAACAGAAGCACTCACAGAATCCGAATTCCTGCCAACACTTTAGTTTAAACAAAAACGATCAAGATTTTAAGCAGATACATAAAAGTTTTAAACGATAACTATATAATTTAAACGTTAAAACAAATATTTAAACAGAAATATAACAATTTAAATGGTAAAGACAGTTTTTAAATGGAAACTTGATTGAGTTAAAGAGAGAGTGGGATAATTAAACAATAATTAACATCTACAACTAGATAAACATAAAAGAGAAGAACCTTACAACAAGAAAAACTTTTTTTCAGTAGGATACAATGGCACATCATCTGCCTCAACAAGATCGACTACAGCGCATTTGAAGATGGAGTACACATGAGAAACGCTGGAAGTCAACCTCGTTTTCTATTGGATAAACCGTTTTATGTCCATCGGGGGTGATAAACTTCACCTGATATAGAAAATATCGAGACCCGATCGCTCACATATCTCAGCTAACACTGATTCCCAAGAAGTCAACGCCGTGAACATTAGCACTCGTCCCTCTTTATTGTATCTAGTAATAGCACAAAAACTCTCCATAAGAGCCCTGCATTTTTATAAATTGTTACTCCCTCCTGCAGAATGATAACAGTGAAAGCAACGAAGAAATTCTCACCTTATCAGGAAACCGGCAGAACTCAAAGCGAACAAACCAAATGAAGAGGAGAAGAAGAAGATGCAATGAGGCTTCTAAACTTTGTTTGACAAAAAACAAGCAGGAAGGCAAAAAAAATGCACAATTGTATTTATAAAGCTCAGACATGATATGATGGGGCGGCATTTTCCTCACCATTTGCAAGGGCAAAAATAGAATTTCATAACATGAACCCACTTGAAGTGACCGATAGGGGGTAAAAGGGAATTTAAACTATAACGGAAGAGCTGTCCGGGATGTGCAAAAGTTAGAAGGGGGTTTTAGGAATTTTTGAAAATTATGAGGGGTAAACAGTAATTTTTCCTTTTTGCAATGCAATCAAGAAAGATGCCCTTTAATAGTTTACTAGAGAAGGATTAATTATATTTTATGTTTATATGAATGGCTTATACTAAGGTTGCGTTTGGTACAAGAGAAAGTACTTAACTTTCCTTGTAAAGTAACACAAAGAAAGTTTTTATTTTGTTTGGTAGAGTTTTTTTGTTGAAAAGTAAGATTGCCATGGGAGAGTAATTCCACCTAAATGAGATAAAGTGATTTCTTTACTATAATTTCGGAAAGTTGGTTTCCTATGAGATAGTAAAGTGAGCCTATTTTTTTGGACCAAAATATACACTTAATCCTTTTCTAAAATTACTTTTCCATTCTCGTGTTTTCTCAAAAACAAATGCTTGTATCGCCTGGCCTTCATTGCTTCTCTAAGAAACCCGACAACACGTCCATTGTTTTTCCCGACATTTCCATCACCGCCTAATACAATTGATTAAGTTAATAAATTATTTTATTAATTTAAAATTTTTAATTAATTTAAAAAAAATATTTTATACATTTAAAAATATTTTATTATTATTATTTTAATATTAAAAATAATTGATAAATTATTGATAAAATATCCTATTTGTGTCATTTTATTAAAAAATTCTCAAAAATATATTTTAATATCAGACAAAAATATTATTTTTTATTAATTTAATCCAAAGTTTTAATATTTTCAGAAATGATGTAATCAATCATTTTTTTTTCATCAATTAAATTCCAAGCCCTAAACGCAAGTTACGCAACCGAAGTTCCACATTAAATTCCTACGAATCTAAACACGTCGTCAAACCCTCAACTTGGCTCTCTATTCTTTCGCCGCCCCGATCCCATTGTTGCCATCTCCGGTAGCTCATTGTTAAGGTTGGCCTTCATTAGTCGGTGGGTTCACCCTTTGCCTGCTGCCTTGGGGAGCTGAACTCGAGCTTTGGTGCTGAGCAAAACTGGACCAGAAAGTGAGATCTGAGGATAGCTCGCTCAGGCTTGTCTGTTGACAGCCCTAGACTTCTCTATCATCTGTATGTAGTTGGAGGGACAATTCTTTCCCAAACATTTACATCCTCTGCATATTTCTTGCTTAATAACTGCTCCTATTAGGTTTTTTTTCTTTATTTATGTTTTCATATTCTACTATTGTTTCTGTTTTACGCTTCATTTTGTACTACCTTAAAAAAAAATTAATTTTTGATTTACTTATAGGGTATTGTTGTTGCTTTTTGTCATGTGAGTTTGTTGAATTAAGGGTTTCAGTCAATATTACCCATATTTTCTTAGAGATTCTTGGAAGGCAGGCTAGAAACTGTTGATGACTGAAGAACTTTTGCTTAGTACTATTTTGAATGGTTCATAGTGTAATTGTGGAGCATGCAATGCATTTGACGAGAATCTTGTGCATTGGATCATTTTCTTTTCTGTGTTTTTAAATTTCTACTTGGAAAATCATATCTCAAAGGTTAATTTTAATGACTAGCATTGCATCAATGGATTATCAAAAACATTTAAAATAGCAATTCAACTTGCTTGTTTATTGTCTCAACTCATATCCCGATTTACACATCAAAATTTATTGCTAAAACTAGACATAATCAGACATCATGTTCTTACTCTTCTATGTTGCTATTTGTTGATTTATGGTTCTATGTTTTGGTCCAAACTCTCAAAATTGTGAGGAATGTGTGGACAACATAAAATGACATGCTTCAACACTTATTTATTGAATTATTTACTTCTTTTGAATATATCTCTGAAGGTTTGGTTGTTTGAATTTTTTTAATGGACTCAGGTATTTGAAGTCTTGTGTTCTCTTTTTCTGAGATACGGCATCAAGTTTTGCTGTTTGATGTGATGCTAAAGTTAAAAGGTTTTTCACTGCCTCTGTGGTGGACCTCATATTTGTCACATTCATTTGTTCCAGTTTCTCTTTTGATGTCTGGTCCTATGATGCCAAGTTTGGAGGAGCCTTTGGATGGGGAAAAGTTCCCTTGTTTGAGTTTTATTGGAAGGCCTCAAAGATCGGCTTCTGATGCTTTCTGGCCTAGAGTTAGTGAAAATGGTGATCATCACTTTATTGAAGGCCAACAGTGCAGCTCCTCTGATAGCTTCCAGTGAGTGTTACATAATATGACTGTGGGTCATTACTTGATTGAGCATTGCTTTGACATTTTAAATCCAATAGCATTTTCTGTTAGATTACATTCAGATGGGCGTTAATTTAGCACAATGAGCAATTTACTCCATGCCTAGTATGCCATAATTTGGCTGTGATTATATATTTACGCTTATAACGTTTTGGGAAGAAACTGACTAAATGTCGTGTGTAGTTAGCAGTTTTTCACTTTTGTTTCATGGTAGTTAGTTTAGTGGATTCCTATCAAATGCCCCTTTGATGCGCAAGAAACACAGTGAGTATGTGGCCCTGTGATCCTGCCTAGACAGTTCCAACTTAATACGTGACTAACAATATTGGTTAAACAAAGGTATCTTTATTTGTTTGATTGACAAAGCATCTAAGTATATACAGTTCTTCACTTTGGATTTACTAACAGTGGGTGCTCTAAAACTTGCTAGCAAAAAACCAGTTTAATTTGTTCTTAATTTTATATGCTTGTATTGGTCTTAGTTTTAATATTGTCTTCCTGTTTTCATCTTTTCTTGTCTTTGCTAACTTTAAATAACACCATATGAACTTTTGGAAATTTTGCATAACAAAAGAAATCGGCTTTAATACTTGCAATCACTTTCACCCAATTATTACAACCTAAAGTTTAGTCATTGAAAATACTGAGAATATGTATCAATTCATCTGTCTATTGGATAGTGCTCATCTATCAATTAAATGTGGTGCACCAACAAGCTCCATTATTAATTTTGATTTTATTTGTAATCACACTTTTGATAGTTGACATGTTCCTTAGATGATATTGGTAGATTCCCCCATTAAAAAAATTGGAAGTTCTTCAGGTGGAGGGCTGTAGAAGAGGAAAAGATAGATCTAAAAAGTGTTTAGCAGAAACTTTACAAAATGATATGCTTGAGCTTGGTTGTTTAGTCTTTTGGCCCTTGATAGAGTAACATGGAAGGGAGGAATTCATGTAGCTGACTCCAAATATTTGGAACTAGCACATTCTTGTTTTTTTTTTTTTTTAAATTGTAATTACTCTTTTGTTAGTAAGATTTATGCATTGTCTTTATGTGGTGTTTGATTACCTGTTTAGTTACTAATGTTTTAAAGAAGATATACATGCAAGTATATGCTTGTTAATAGGCTCTTTCTTCCCTTGTAGAGGGCTATGTGCTGCCTGGAGAAGGCAACCTAGGAAAAGGTTACTTGCAGATGATTCTATTTTGAGGAGATTTTGCAGTCGTAGGAATCACAAGGTTGTTGACAATTTGTATGATTCACACCATTTTCATTTCCATCGATATAGTTCCTCTAGCAATCATGTGGAGATGGGAGATCTTGCTCAAAAGGTGCTTGAAGCTTCGAATCCTTCTTTATTGTGCAAGTTTAAATGCCGCCCTTTGCCTTGGCATTTTGTTTGTGAATTGGTTGTATGGTCAATGTTATTTTCTGAGAAAATTGCTAGCTCTATGATTGACTTCTTTGTTTTTTCTTTTTAATATACTAGAAAAAAAAAAATCTGATCAAGAAAAGGAGCTAATGTTCCTCTGCTAAGTGAAATATCAAAAATAACCATCCATTTTTGCATGTATTTAAAATTTTATGGTTCATTGAGAAATTCCTTTTCACTACGCTTTAGATTATGTTGTTTGAATTTTCTCTACCTTACGCAGAGCCTTTATTATATGTCATAAGATAGTTAATTTGTGTGCTTATGATGCATTGTAAATGTGTGAAAGGAAGAGAATTATACTTAATGGGACCTTATACATCTGTTTTATTTTCTTTTAGTTATTTGGAAAAGGAATAATGTTGCTTTGGAGATATTTTTATTTAGTGACACACACACACACACAACAGATGAACATATAAGAGTATGGGTTCTTAGGGAAGATAATTTTGGATCGGAGAAAGTGATTTCCCTGAGACGTCTTGCCACTTAGGCAATCATGTCTTATGATTTCCTGGGGATGTCTGACGTGGACAATCCTCTGTGCATAAAAGATCTTCGCATAAGACAAATCATTTTAATTGTATTTTATTGAATTCATCTAGTGTAAGATTCAATCAAATATAGAACGAACTGCAAAGCCATTTAAAGGGTGAAGACAATTTAACTTGCTTTGCATACTAATATTCCAAAGCTCTCTTGTTCTATTTGTCCATCTCATTGCATTTGAAATCCTGTCTTGATCTGTGTCTCATTCATGTTATTGTTCATGAATGATTTGGGGGCATTAGATGTTGTGCCCCATTTTTTTGGGAACGTTGCCTACTATTACCTATTCTTGGAGACTGATAGAAGTTTTGGTCAAACATAGATTTTAAATTTGTAAGTAAAGATAAAAATAAATTAACTGTTGAAGATTCACTATTGTAGATATGTCTCATGTATTTTATTATTAAACAATAAGCGTGTATTTTATTATTAAACAATAAGCGTGTAATCACACATTTTTTCTTATACATTATAATTACCTAGCATGGTCAACAAACTTATTATTAATTTAACTTATGCAGTGCGAAAACCTTGTGTGCGTGTGTTTTTTTAATAAATGAAACATGAAAAATTCATTGATATATTATTCTTTGTCAATAAGACATTTAGTAGGCACTAATGGAGAAGAAGACATCACTCGGTAGCATAAATTTGTCCTTGAGATATCCATTATCTTGAATAGTTCTTTGCGGAAAATTTGACTTTCTCAATTTGTTGTTTGCTTTCTGTTATGGCATCATGGGTATGATCAATTTGTTTACTACTCAAAGTATTTAATTATTGAAATGCTTAATATGACTTCCACAGTTTTTCAGAGGTTTGCCAAGTTATGTAAAGATTGTGGAAGTTGGACCAAGGGATGGCTTGCAGAATGAGAAAAGCGTTGTACCTACGTCTGTGAAAGTCGAACTCATACAGCTTTTAGCAGCTTCTGGACTGCCTGTTGTTGAGGCTACCAGTTTTGTTTCTCCAAAATGGGTACCACAGGTTGTTGCACTTCCCTTTTTTATCATTATGTGAATCTCCTGTTCGCAATGATAAGCTTTTTCAATTTAAGCTTTCATGTTTTTATGTTGTTTGAAAGGGTCAACTATGTGTAATTATTGATATCATATGAAAATCTACATTGATCTCATGATTTCCTCTATTATGGAACTTTGGAATGCTTACGAGAGGATTAGGCATTCACAAAATGCAAAGGCCTGTTATTTCTGTGCTGTCTTGACAAATTCTATTGCACTCACATAGTTTTTGTTGAATTACCCAATATAGGCTCACTATTTATGTTATTACTTCCCACGTCGGACATCACTTGTTAAAACATACAATATTTTGAAGTGGACCTGCAGACTGAAATCTGGTACTGGGTTGCACTTAATCTAATTTTACCAACTACTAAAGCATGACATATCTACTTCAAGCAGTCCGCAATGATACCTTTTGTTAGAATTATTCAGAAATTAATGATTATTTTTTTCTATCTGTACGCTCCCACAGTTGAACTACTATTTTTGAGGGAGAGAGTTGTGAATATATTGTTGATATGTTGTTGCAATCTGTTCAAGCGAAGGGACCATTGATTTTTTGTCATATGGTCCAATTCCCTATTATCTCATGGCATGCCAGATCCCCATGGCACTCTTCCAAAAAATAAATAATCTACTGGCCGCATAAGTAGCATACTTCTAACTGTTGGTTTTAGCCATGTGCAGCTTATACCACATTTTTCTCTAAAATGACATATTTGTTAATCATGAATCACGGTACAACACCATTGCTTAAATGCTTTGTCGGAAAAATTATTCCTTGTAACTTGCTAATCTTTTTGTGTTCCTTCTAATTCATATTTGTTATACCACATGGTGAATATAGTTTCTGCTGATTTTGAGCTCATGAGAGTAATGGTGTATTATGTATTCTGAACAAGGTCCATGATAATTCATTTAAGCCATAAATAGGTTTATGGGCTTCTAAGTTTCATATGTAACAGAAATCTTGCCAAATTGAACCAAGGGCTTAATCTAAACCTCCTGATTATGTTGGAGGACAAGAAGTATATGTATTACTTTGATGGAGGAAATGGCATCGTTAATCATTAAAAGATGGCTTTGATGAGGATTTCATATTACTTATTACTTTTGTGAACATCTTTTCTGGTGCCTTTTCTCTTTAAAAATATTACTAATTTTGTTGGATTTGTTTTACAATACAAAACTTGCAAATTGAACATTCTAATGATTCATGCTGGAATAATAGCTAGCTGATGCAAAGGATGTCATGAAAGCAATTCAAAATGTCCGTTTTGCAAGATTTCCTGTGCTGACACCTAATATTAAGGTAAATAACTGGTGAATCCTGATCGTCATCAATGGAATTCTGGTATCCTTGCTAGTGCACTTGGTACCTTTTTGTATCTTTTATCAGGGATTTGAGGCGGCTGTCACTGCTGGTGCAAAGGAAGTTGCAGTATTTGCATCTGCTTCTGAATCCTTTTCTATGTCAAATATCAATTGCAGCATTGCAGACAGCCTTGCTCGTTATCAAGATGTCGCACTTGCTGCTAAAAACCTTGCGATCCCAATTCGTGGGTATGTTTGGTTATTGGCCTTTTCTTTTCTTTACTTGATTTCTGATATATTTCTTACACATGCTTCTCTATATGTTTTTTTAATAAAAACTCAACCATTGAGCATAGTGCATCAATGCTCACTGCTTGTATGTTTACAGTTAGCCTGTGTTGCAGTTAATGACTGATTACTTGCATTGTCTTCATTAGTGGATGATTTTTCTGTTTTAGCTGTGAGTGATGAACACACCATACTTATTACAGATTAGTATATGCTCTGAAATATGAGTGTGCCGATTGTACAAAACAAGATATTCTGTTTCATGTGTTTATTTTTTCTCTCATGTTATACTCATCTCTATCTGTATGTGCATGTTTTACCTATATAAGGGCCTCTTCATTCAGCTAAAACTGACTTCAACATGTCTTGAATGGCTTAGATCTTCAAAAATTATTGTGGTTGTCTCTTCATTGAATATATACTTAATTGTCGATTAGGTTTTACAAGTGATATATTTTTATGTTCTTTTTTGTGTGTGCATGCATGCCAGTGTCCATATGTATCTTATCACTACCCTTTCATTCTTTACTTTGACCTTTTGGAAGATTGCTATCTGCTTAAAATCCAAGAAGTATTGATTCAAGCAATTCTCTCTCTCTCTTTCAATACTTAAGTCAGGTGTCTATATGTATCTTATCACTACCCTTTCATTCTTTACTTTGACCTTTTGGAAGATTGCTATCTGTTTAAAATCCAAGAAGTATTGATTCAAGCAATTCTCTCTCTCTCTCTCTCTCTCTCTTTCAATACTTAAGTCAGGATGATAACAATCCAAAATAGCTTTGGTTGGTTCAGTTGACCATTTGCACTATAATTTTAGGATATGATAGTTGATTTGGTGTTTTTCCCTATGCATATTGTTGAAAGGACAGTAGAACGATATGAATTTGTTAGGATATTCTCAGTTTGGATCTGTACGATTGGTTTGTTAGCATTTTCATCTTTCTTTTTTTGACCTCAAATTGAGGATGCTGTTTGAACTAGGGTACCTAATTACTTTTCAGTTTATGCTTATCGTAATTTTGCTTCCTTTTTCCTTGTGGTATTCAATGATCATTTAAACATATGTTTCAAATCTATGGAGCTACTCAAGTCATTTGGTTGATTTATTGCTGTAACTTTATTATTGTATACCATCAATAATTGACTAAGGAAATTGAATAGCGGAGGATATTATTATGATTGCTTCCTCATGATGCTAATACCTACCTATTTTAGATATGTATCTTGCGTTGTGGGCTGTCCGGTAGAAGGAGCTGTGCCTCCTTCAAAGGTGGCATATGTGGCGAAAGAACTTTATGACATGGGCTGCTCTGAAATCTCACTTGGTGATACAATTGGCGTTGGCACTCCAGGTATGATGGACTATTTTGTAATGAAAGTATTGTCTTAGCACAAGTAAATGTTTAATGAATGCATTTCTCAAATAAACTCGATGAAGCATTGTATTTTCTTGTAAGTACTTGTAGTTTGACTTTTCTCATCATACTCTATTGTATAGCTTCATAAATATGTGAACAAGATCTATTTGTTTGTGCCACTAAGTTTATTTGATTGAATAAGGAAAGAAAATAGTTTGATTAGCAAAGAAGTCTATGTGGTATCATTACATGGTGGAATAGCATTTTTGAAGCATAGATGTAAGTTTTGCTCAACGAGTCTTTGGAAAGGATTGATCAGATATTGCAAAGATTATAAAACTGTAACCAAGCACTTGAATTTTAAAATTCCTATCCGATGTGATGTTCATCATCTGAAAGGAATACTTGGGAGTTGGAAGTTAAGATGATGAAGTGCTGTACCAGTCTACGTGATTTAAGCTTTTTTCTCCAATAAGAAAATCTTCCTGATTATCTGTTATTTTATTTATCTATTTTCTTGGTTTGAAATTCAAAATGTCCTTAGACTTGAAAGAGTTAAAAACTGCAGCAGAAGCACCTCAATGATGTTTTCCAAAACAGTTGTCTAGTTGAATCTCCAACTAAAAACAGCCAAAATTCACCTGCTCATTACTCTTGTTATTCAAAAATCTATCATAAAGTGATTTGATTGATGAGGATGTATCTTTAATTGGTAGATGTTTATGATGGTATTATTATTATCTTATATATTGTTTATGTAACTTGAAACTTCAATCATCTTATGAGTTTCCTTTTATACTAGGTGACATGGTTTCAACTTTCGTGGCCTAATTTTGTTTACGCTTGTCGCTATCTATTATGTAATTTACAGTCATCCTAGTTTTCCAGAACTAAATGGAGCAAACCATAATTTGCAACAAATTTTGCTCTGCATGTATCTATATATATTTTTTTAATTGATGAATATATGTTTCAATAATTACTCTCTCCTATGGGAAATAATCATGGGAAGAACTTTGCAAATCTTTTCACCCTTTGGTGGCGGCATGCTTGAGTAGAGAATCCTCTTAAAAAATATCATTTATGGACTAAGCGAGAATTTGATCTCTTCTACCCTGCAAAGCAAGACCAAGAAAAAAAAAATTCTTGGTGAATCTGGCAGGCAATATTATGTGTTTGTCAATTGCAGTTACAGGATTATGTCATATTTGCTAACTAAACTTCATGCTTCCGTTTCCTGGATGTTGTAGGAACTGTTATTCCCATGCTGGAGGCTGTCATGTCTGTTGTTCCTGTGGAAAATCTTGCTGTTCATTTTCATGATACATATGGCCAATCTCTTTCTAATATACTTGTTTCTCTCCAAGTAAGCAACTTCTTCCAAGTCTAGTAAATGAGGAAACTTTGAAGAGCGAAAACTCTTTTTCTGAATTCTTCTGAAAATCATGTTTCGCAATTTGAACAGATGGGGATCAGTACAGTAGACTCTGCAATCGCAGGTCTAGGAGGTTGTCCTTATGCTAAAGGTGCTTCCGGTAATGTTGCTACCGAAGATGTTGTGTACATGCTTAACGGGCTAGGTATCAAGACCAATGTTGATTTGTACAAGCTCATGGTAGCTGGTGACTTCATTTGTAAGCATTTAGGACGCCAATCTGGGTCGAAAACAGCCATTGCTCTGAGTAGAATTACTGCACCTGCCTCCAAGCTGTAGTCTTAGAAGGTAACAAAGAAATTGTTTTCCATTAAATAAAAACTGTTATCCCTTTGATCATCTCTTTGTGTTTGCCCATCAGCTTTCTGGAGTTAATTTTTTTTGAAGGGTTGAGCTTTATATCATTCTTTATGTGTGTGTGTGTGTGTGTATATATATATATATATATAATGTGTTGCAACTCGAGCAATTGACGGTAGTTCTTCCTGCAAGGAAATGGTTAGAATAAAAATCAATGGTATACGTGTACATTGTGTTTTTACAAAAATAAAATAAAAGCTTTTATCTATTTGCTGATTTCAGATAAATCATTGCAGGGGGAATTGTGTGGCTTTCCCGGCTTTCTTATTATTGTTTTCTTTACATCACATGGAAAATAATGTAAATTCTATACATGTAATCAAGTTTTTTAATTTAATAACATTAATTAATGCCTATGTGAAGTTGCCAGTTATTTCTCCAGCTGGAGACTGCCAGGGAGAGGGAGTCCTTTCTGAGCTTCCCTGCACCTTCACATTATTGAACAGATTTAGCACCAGAGCTTTTGTCCTCCAGTGTCTGATTCCTAAGTGGGTGTTATAGCATGCCTGCAGGAGATTGAAGGTGTTTTTCCTAAGAAATACGGGGCAAGGGCGAGGTGAATTTTTATTTTAATCCAATTTCATGGAAAAACATATTAGAGTCCCACTCTACATTAGTTAATTTGGTTGAATTGAACTGGATTTAGATAACATGTTTGGCTTGTATCTACCATGATATCAAAACTTGGTTTGTTTGCAATTTAACAAGTTAAAATAAACTAGCACACATATTATGGTGTATATGAGATTAGACTAATTAGTGGTTTCTTACCCGGTTAATTTGGGAAAAAATAAAATGAAAAATTGGATATAGATAATATGTTTGGCATGTATTTAATAAACAAAATGGATAGTCATGGTACCGCGTGGTGGTCCAGTGGCCTTGACCAAGGTAGTGATAGACAAGATGCAGGGTTGAAACTCTGCATTGAAGTACCGTAATAGTATTTGTTCATCACAATTTCTGAACCCAAATATCGTTTATAATTTGATTTTGGAAAATCATCTGGATGTGCATGTAATAAGGCTTTTATTATCGCATGTTGGGTTAATAAATTTTTAAATAGTTAATAAACCGTAACAGTTATGCCACCCGTCTATCATTAATTTAACAACTTTTCAATGGGGGCAGAGTTTGTCGTTTTTATATATATATAAAAAAAAAAGATAGGGATGCTTTTCTATGACTGCGTTAGATAGCTTTGCATGGTGAGCTTTATACAACATCATACTGACACAACCACCACATGTAGCACAAACAGGCATACAAATGCCATTTCCCTTAATTTTTTTTCTCCCTTGCCATCAAACCTCAGTGGAGTGTTTGCCAGTGTGCACATAATAGACATCCCACGTGAGCTCGAGCGAGCTCCCCGCCGAGCGCACGCGGGGCGAGCACGAGCACCGGCTCGAGTGGGTGGGCAGCACATGAGCTTGCCTGGCACTTAAACGCGCAAGCTAACTGGTGCGCGTCTGGCACCAGTGTGGATATCATGTGATAAGGGAAAAGTAAAACAGTAATTTGGTTATAAAAAAGGAATTATGATCTTTTGTGTTAAGGAGTAAATTAACTAATATCCAACCAACTATTTTAGGATTAAAACAACTATTTGTCGGATGTACGTATTTTTGCCGAAGAGTTGGGTTCGAACCTCAGTTCAAGCATGGATAGATAAAACACTGATGGGTCGAGGCATGCTTATTTATTTTGTTAAAAAAATATTTCTTTTAAGTAT
The DNA here is from genome assembly GCA_902712375.1 of Dioscorea dumetorum. NCBI lineage: Eukaryota > Viridiplantae > Streptophyta > Magnoliopsida > Dioscoreales > Dioscoreaceae > Dioscorea > Dioscorea dumetorum. The sequence continues at coordinate 5,393,607 of CACTHL010000846.1, forward strand.
TTCCATAATAGTTTTGAAAGATTTGACTTTTCTTTTCAAATCTAAATTTAAAGGGGTTTTAGAAAACCATTGTAACTTAGAAAAAAAAAAAAAAAGGTATGGTTGAGTGGCTAACTTGCTTCTTGGTAGAATGTTAAATATTGAGAAAAATTGTTGATGACAAAGAAATACTCTCTTGGTCACAATTTAGGTATTCATTTTTGTCTTAGTTTGTGTATCCATTTCTAGAAGTTTTTTTTATTTATCAGTTTACTAAACTATTTAAAAAAAATAATTTTCTAACTTTAATTTTATAAATTGTTTTTAAATACATAATCCCTGCCACTGATATTAAATGCAACTTTTAAATAAAACAATTTGTAGATGGAGAGTGGAGTGGGGGGAGAGGGAATTAATGGATGGAGAGTGAAAAGGATAAAATAAAACAATTAAAATAAATGTTTATGAAATATAAGTTCATGAGTGTTATGTTGTTCATGTAATGAATTAACGCCATCAATGGCCCTTAAACTTTTGCTAATTTTCGCTGTAACTCTTAAACTATTAAAAATGTTTGTTTCCATTCTTGAATTTTATGAATATTTTTGTTTATTTATAAATTATTAAAAACTGTATTTTGGGCACTTTGTCTTTATAAAAAAAAAAATGCTGGCTTTTGCCCTTTCATCCAATTCGTCATTTGTGAGTAATACAGTGATTGTGAAGAATAATGTGGCAACTAATATGGACAACCAACTGTCACATTTTGCAGATCACTTGTCTCTTTAATATATATATATATATATATTTTCTGAAAATATGAAATAGTTAAAAAAAACTTATGGTTTGTTTGGTTGGATGCATTTGGGTTTACAGGGAAATGAAATTATTTTACCTTATTAAATCTGTTAGTTTATTTAGCACAAGTGACATGTAGTTGCTTATATCTTTTGCCAAAATGGCCTTTATTATTTTCTTGGCACACACTAGTCACAAGCTTGGAGAGTGGACTAAAAGAGGATTTTTTTTTTCTTTTTTATTTTAACAATATAAACAAATCACTTTAAACAATCCTATATTTTTTCAGTACTATACCTCAATAATATGTTGAGAAGGAGTCGAATTTTTTACTTCTCACATGAGAGTACTTTAAGAACCGGATAATTGCCGCAATGCCAAAAAACAATAGGGAAAATGCACTACAAAGTCTATAGATCAAACTAGACATTTTTATAGGTTAGAGGTCAAAAACAGCATATAAGAGAATTTTATTTTTATATAATTGTAACCTAATATACATGGATTTATTATTACATATAATTTGCATCTTAACATAGAAGACTATTCATTTTTTCTTTATAATCTCTAATAATGTTTATGCTTTAACTGGTTTTGCATCCTCTAAAGTTAATAAATTTTTTTTTTTTATAAAGGTGACAAGTGATTCTCCACAAAGGGATTGTCAAAAGAGAAAAAACTATATAGTGGTGTACTGATTATAGTGGCTTAATGACACCCTAAAGATTTACCATGTAGAATGGGTTAATACACACTTAATAACAAGTTACCACAAAAGCTCAAGATGACATATTAGGGACCATAATCTCATAAAAGTAAATCTTTCTATCTTACAACTTTGGAAAGATAGAGAATACATATAGCTTTTCTGCTGGATACTTAGAGAACAGTGGATGAATAATAATACTACACGGTATTTCTATAGTACTATATAATATTTTTGCATGGTACCGCAGAATATTGTAGCATCGGGGTTTCGATCCCGCGCCACCCACCCACTGTTCTAGTGATTTCTCATTGAACCGTTTATATTTCATATTGTCAGTAGTTAATATTTTTTTAATAAAAAACAATCAATAACAAGAAGAATTATGAAAAATTGACTTCCCTTGGACTTGAATTGGAAATAGTCATATAATATGAGAACTTTAAACCAAACAAATCAACTTCATATTGCTAGAAATATTGTCCTCATAAACTTAAATTCTGAAATTCCAAAGAAGAAGAAGAAGAAAAAAAAAAAAAACTTTGACAGCAATGAGATTAGCCCTTACATTTTGTCTAGATTTGGACAAAGGTCTTTGCCTTTATTTATGTTAATATTTATATATGTTTTGTGCCGTCTATCCTGTGGACCTTTTTATCCCCTTTGCACTCCTTTTGTCTTTGTTGAGGTGCTATAAAGACTCAAGTTTGGCACAATGATTTATTGCAATGATAACAAGACACCTTTTTGGAATAGAAAAGCTTTAGGGGGACAGAGAGCAGAGGAGAAAATAATATATATATATATATATATATATATATATTGACTATATGCTAGAAAAGAAAATTTTCTTAGTTCAGTTATTTCATTTGTATATTAACAAGAATCAAATTCAAATTATAATTAATTAATATATTCATGTTAGTGTGTGTTTTTTATTGGTGAAACTAGCATTAAATTTGAAAATATAATCAAGAGGCGTAAAAAACATGTTATGGTTGAACATTACTGTAGATGTTCAGTAATATACCAAAATACTCAATTCAGTAAATTAAGGCAATTTAATTAGAGAATTCGGTTTTCATAAATAAAAAATTATCATGGTTTAGAGCCTTATTCCATCAATATTCCTTGGCTCGTCTATTTGATCATATAATGAATGAACTAGACAATTCTTAGTATTCCTGACAATTATTAGTACTCAGAATTATATTTCAAGCTCATCAGAGAAAAAAAAAAAGAAAAAGGAAGAAAAAAGAAATTCATTCAAATACAATTAGGTTTCATTTATGAGCATCTCTGGGCTCTAGTCAAGAGTCCTCTGTTTCATCATTCCAAATAATTCAGAAAAAAGTTATTCACTAATCAAATCTGCAATTCATGAACAAAAAACACTCATCTATTCACATATAACCACAAATCACTGTAAACTCAACATTAATGGCTACATAAAAATAGACTACATTAAGGCTATACTGATTCTAATCTTTAACCTTCTTGATAAAACAGATCAAACTTATCATCGTCGAAATACTAACATTACAAATTGCATACCACCATTATGGCGCGCATACTCTTTAGTTGTTAAGTTTGATATCTACTTGTATAATTTCGATTCAGGCTTTTCTTTTGTTGCAACATCTTGATTTGATCCTAAGCACAAACACACCCACACACAAAAAAAGTGTTGTATATGACAAAAAAAGTGTTGATCAATACTTGTAGGTGCAAGTCATACATAATGCAAGATGTGAATCAGATCACAACTTTCTTGCGGCCGCCGGCCATGTCCGTCAGCCTTAATCGTCGAAACCAATCGTGCTCCTCAGTCGAAGAGCTATGGTCTCACACTACAAATGAACATCAAGTATAATAGATTCTATACCAACCCATGCAATGGTTGTTTCTTTGGGGATTGAACAGAAGATGTTCACTAGATTTGTTCAAACCAGTAGGAAGAAACTTTACAATTACATTTTGGTGTTCAAAGAAATGGCTGCATCCAATTACATGGAGAGATCAATGAATTGCCCATAACAAGAGATTAAGCATTATTGATCTAGCAAGTTTGATAAATTCAAACCAAATCAAAATTTCTCTTCAATGGTCAGGTGCCAATCAATCTAAGTATATATTCAACATTATTGAGTTTGATCAACACACATGAACAAACAACCATTCCTCACAACAAAATCAGTAACCAATTCAAAGAATTGCAAGAGATCAGGAAGACCATCAACAGCAAACTTGTGTTATATGTAGGACAGCATCATAAAAGCGACGATATAACAATAATAAAAATAAAACTCGATACATATACATTTGACAAAAATTTCATAAATCTCTCACCTTGAGAAAAAAAAGGAATCCATCCATCTGAGACTCTTTATCTATTATGCAAAGGATTAGAACCAGTGTACACTTTCCTCTTGTCACTGCCCAGAGCTTCACCAGTTCCACCAAAACCAGACTTAGATTGTGAAGGAACAAACTGAGAAGAAGAAGAAGTGAAAAGTCCAGTTTTCAATCTGGCAAAAATTCCAGATCCCTCAGCACAACAGTAGAAAAACTGGGATTGAAAGAACATCAGCATGATCAAACAATAGCAGCAGATTTCTCTCTGACCCATCTCTTCAAATCATGTCTGAATTTTTTGTTGTAGCAGTAGCAAGAGTAACAGGAGTAGTAGTTGTAGGCCTGTGTAGATGTGTAGATGTGTAGATAGAGAAAGGAAAAGGAAGGAGGAGGGGATCACATTCAAGTTTGTTTGTGCTGTGTACACATGGAACAAGATGGTATTAATGGCTCTGCTGCTACCAAGGATCAAATTAAATCTAGCTGCAGGTTTTGTTGGAAACTTCTTTGCATTTTGAATGAAGAGCCCAAGTTTTCCTTTCTTTTTTTTTTTCTTATTTTTTTTTTTAAATGTCTTTCTGACCTGACAGAAAAGCCTTACAAGGGAGGTAAGAGAGAGAGAGAGAGAGAGGTTGTTTGGGTTTTAATTCATGTGAATTCAATCATTTTATTTGTTTCTTCTGCTGTGTTGGTGTGTGGTTTCCAAAAGTGGCTGCAGATTTTAAAAAGGGTGATCCCAAGCCATAACTCTGCTCAGAGTTGAATGGGTCACAAAGAAATAGATAAAAAGGGTATTGAATTTCCTTCCTTTTTGGTTTCATTTAAGCTGAATAATTATATTTTTATTTTTATTTTTATTTTTATTTTTATTTTTATTTTTTTAACTGAGGTAGGCAACTGGCAGACACACTAAAACAAAGATTAAGAGAAATCAACAAAATCATGGGCCAAATCTCCATCATGGCACATGCTCCAAACAGAGTTGATGAAAGGCCAGACAAAGATGGTTGTATGATGAATCACCTAAACATAATGCCCGGATGTAAGTGTAGATGCCAGACACTTTATTTATTTATTTATTTATTTTTACTCTAATTCGAACAATCCATTATTTTCTAACATCCCTTTTTAATTGCATGTTGTTGGCATCCGATAATTAATTTCTTGAGATTAATCAAATTTATCTCCTCATAATGTTTTTTCCAAAAATATTTGCAAGTTGATTTTTAGTATAAATATATTTGAGTTAAATCTGTTTTATCTTCAAATTGCTTCTAGATGAAGTGGCACTTGATTCTCATATGCTTTGTGCGATTATGATATCCATAATTTTTTTCCATAAAAATTACTGATTTTTCATCATAAAATAATACAGAAGCTTCTTTGTGCATGCATCATTATCTTTCAATATTCTTCTCAGTCATATTTCATTTGACATTGCCATGCTACCTAATATATATTCTACTTTTGTTGAAATTAATGCAAATTGATCTTGCTTCCTGGTTCCCTATGAGGATATAGCAAACCAATTGAAAAAACATATCCAATATTGCTCTCATATCATCTATATATACTTCTAGCCTAATCACTACTATAAAATTCGACTAGCCTGATTTCTTGGGGTTTTTCTTTTTTCTTTTTTTTCTTTTTTTTTTTGATTTATTTCCATTTCTTTCATAGGCTTCTCATTTATAACTAATGGTGTTAAATCTAGCTTGCAATCATCCATTTCAGACTTTTTTTTTTTAATATATTTTGTGCATACTACTTTTGGTAAATGAAATCACCATCTTTTGTTTAATATAATTTGGTGTGAAAGAAGTATTGCACTAAGTCCAAACATTTATTTCATATTTTTAAATCATGTCATGCTTGTAGTCTCAATGCTTTGATCATCATTAATGTGTTGAGAAAAAGTAGTGTTTTTCTTATTATTTTTTATAACGTTTTAAATATTCTGAGTGCATAAACCGGATATTTTAGTCCAAATTTTGTACTATAGAAGATAGATACTTTTGATATGTTTTTATATGATTTAAGATTAAAAAACGAAGGGATTTACTCCCTAAGAAACGCTTGCAATCAAGTAGAAAAGGCTTAGAGCAAAATCAAGGTCGTGTTATTAGCGCGGCTGCTAAAAAAAGAAGGGATATTTTTTAGAAAAGGCTTATTAACACGAGCTTGATTTTAGCAATCAAGTAAAAAAGAAGGGATATTTTTTAGCAGCCGCGCTAATAACACGGGCTTGAATCAATACTTCTTGGATTTTAAGCAGATAGCAATCTTCCAAAAGTTCAAAGTAAAGAATGAAAGGGTAGTGATAAGATACATATAGACACTGGCATGCATGCACACACAAAAAAGAACATAAAAATATATCACTTGTAAAACCTAATCGACAATTAAGTATATATTCAATGAAGAGACAACCACAATAATTTTTGAAGATCTAAGCCATTCAAGACATGTTGAAGTCAGTTTTAGCTGAATGAAGAGGCCCTTATATAGGTAAAACATGCACATACAGATAGAGATGAGTATAACATGAGAGAAAAAATAAACACATGAAACAGAATATCTTGTTTTGTACAATCGGCACACTCATATTTCAGAGCATATACTAATCTGTAATAAGTATGGTGTGTTCATCACTCACAGCTAAAACAGAAAAATCATCCACTAATGAAGACAATGCAAGTAATCAGTCATTAACTGCAACACAGGCTAACTGTAAACATACAAGCAGTGAGCATTGATGCACTATGCTCAATGGTTGAGTTTTTATTAAAAAAACATATAGAGAAGCATGTGTAAGAAATATATCAGAAATCAAGTAAAGAAAAGAAAAGGCCAATAACCAAACATACCCACGAATTGGGATCGCAAGGTTTTTAGCAGCAAGTGCGACATCTTGATAACGAGCAAGGCTGTCTGCAATGCTGCAATTGATATTTGACATAGAAAAGGATTCAGAAGCAGATGCAAATACTGCAACTTCCTTTGCACCAGCAGTGACAGCCGCCTCAAATCCCTGATAAAAGATACAAAAAGGTACCAAGTGCACTAGCAAGGATACCAGAATTCCATTGATGACGATCAGGATTCACCAGTTATTTACCTTAATATTAGGTGTCAGCACAGGAAATCTTGCAAAACGGACATTTTGAATTGCTTTCATGACATCCTTTGCATCAGCTAGCTATTATTCCAGCATGAATCATTAGAATGTTCAATTTGCAAGTTTTGTATTGTAAAACAAATCCAACAAAATTAGTAATATTTTTAAAGAGAAAAGGCACCAGAAAAGATGTTCACAAAAGTAATAAGTAATATGAAATCCTCATCAAAGCCATCTTTTAATGATTAACGATGCCATTTCCTCCATCAAAGTAATACATATACTTCTTGTCCTCCAACATAATCAGGAGGTTTAGATTAAGCCCTTGGTTCAATTTGGCAAGATTTCTGTTACATATGAAACTTAGAAGCCCATAAACCTATTTATGGCTTAAATGAATTATCATGGACCTTGTTCAGAATACATAATACACCATTACTCTCATGAGCTCAAAATCAGCAGAAACTATATTCACCATGTGGTATAACAAATATGAATTAGAAGGAACACAAAAAGATTAGCAAGTTACAAGGAATAATTTTTCCGACAAAGCATTTAAGCAATGGTGTTGTACCGTGATTCATGATTAACAAATATGTCATTTTAGAGAAAAATGTGGTATAAGCTGCACATGGCTAAAACCAACAGTTAGAAGTATGCTACTTATGCGGCCAGTAGATTAGTTTATTTTTTGGAAGAGTGCCATGGGGATCTGGCATGCCATGAGATAATAGGGAATTGGACCATATGACAAAAAATCAATGGTCCCTTCGCTTGAACAGATTGCAACAACATATCAACAATATATTCACAACTCTCTCCCTCAAAAATAGTAGTTCAACTGTGGGAGCGTACAGATAGAAAAAAATAATCATTAATTTCTGAATAATTCTAACAAAAGGTATCATTGCGGACTGCTTGAAGTAGATATGTCATGCTTTAGTAGTTGGTAAAATTAGATTAAGTGCAACCCAGTACCAGATTTCAGTCTGCAGGTCCACTTCAAAATATTGTATGTTTTAACAAGTGATGTCCAACGTGGGAAGTAATAACATAAATAGTGAGCCTATATTGGGTAATTCAACAAAAACTATGTGAGTGCAATAGAATTTGTCAAGACAGCACAGAAATAACAGGCCTTTGCATTTTGTGAATGCCTAATCCTCTCGTAAGCATTCCAAAGTTCCATAATAGAGGAAATCATGAGATCAATGTAGATTTTCATATGATATCAATAATTACACATAGTTGACCCTTTCAAACAACATAAAAACATGAAAGCTTAAATTGAAAAAGCTTATCATTGCGAACAGGAGATTCACATAATGATAAAAAAGGGAAGTGCAACAACCTGTGGTACCCATTTTGGAGAAACAAAACTGGTAGCCTCAACAACAGGCAGTCCAGAAGCTGCTAAAAGCTGTATGAGTTCGACTTTCACAGACGTAGGTACAACGCTTTTCTCATTCTGCAAGCCATCCCTTGGTCCAACTTCCACAATCTTTACATAACTTGGCAAACCTCTGAAAAACTGTGGAAGTCATATTAAGCATTTCAATAATTAAATACTTTGAGTAGTAAACAAATTGATCATACCCATGATGGCATAACAGAAAGCAAACAACAAATTGAGAAAGTCAAATTTTCCGCAAAGAACTATTGAAGATAATGGATATCTCAAGGACAAATTTATGCTACCGAGTGATGTCTTCTTCTCCATTAGTGCCTACTAAATGTCTTATTGACAAAGAATAATATATCAATGAATTTTTCATGTTTCATTTATTAAAAAAACACACGCACACAAGGTTTTCACACTGCATAAGTTAAATTAATAATAAGTTTGTTGACCATGCTAGGTAATTATAATGTATAAGAAAAAATGTGTGATTACACGCTTATTGTTTAATAATAAAATACATGCTTATTGTTTAATAACAAAATACATGAGACATATCTACAATAGTGAATCTTCAACAGTTAATTTATTTTTATCTTTACTTACAAATTTAAAATCTATGTTTGACCAAAACTTCTATCAGTCTCCAAGAATAGGTAATAGTAGGCAACGTTCCCAAAAAAATGGGGCACAACATCTAATGCCCCCAAATCATTCATGAACAATAACATGAATGAGACACAGATCAAGACAGGATTTCAAATGCAATGAGATGGACAAATAGAACAAGAGAGCTTTGGAATATTAGTATGCAAAGCAAGTTAAATTGTCTTCACCCTTTAAATGGCTTTGCAGTTCGTTCTATATTTGATTGAATCTTACACTAGATGAATTCAATAAAATACAATTAAAATGATTTGTCTTATGCGAAGATCTTTTATGCACAGAGGATTGTCCACGTCAGACATCCCCAGGAAATCATAAGACATGATTGCCTAAGTGGCAAGACGTCTCAGGGAAATCACTTTCTCCAATCCAAAATTATCTTCCCTAAGAACCCATACTCTTATATGTTCATCTGTTGTGTGTGTGTGTGTGTCACTAAATAAAAATATCTCCAAAGCAACATTATTCTTTTTCCAAATAACTAAAAGAAAATAAAACAGATGTATAAGGTCCCATTAAGTATAATTCTCTTCCTTTCACACATTTACAATGCATCATAAGCACACAAATTAACTATCTTATGACATATAATAAAGGCTCTGCGTAAGGTAGAGAAAATTCAAACAACATAATCTAAAGCATAGTGAAAAGGAATTTCTCAATGAACCATAAAATTTTAAATACATGCAAAAATGGATGGTTATTTTTTATATTTCACTTAGCAGAGGAACATTAGCTCCTTTTCTTGATCAGATTTTTTTTTTCTAGTATATTAAAAAGAAAAAACAAAGAAGTCAATCATAGAGCTAGCAATTTTCTCAGAAAATAACATTGACCATACAACCAATTCACAAACAAAATGCCAAGGCAAAGGGCGGCATTTAAACTTGCACAATAAAGAAGGATTCGAAGCTTCAAGCACCTTTTGAGCAAGATCTCCCATCTCCACATGATTGCTAGAGGAACTATATCGATGGAAATGAAAATGGTGTGAATCATACAAATTGTCAACAACCTTGTGATTCCTACGACTGCAAAATCTCCTCAAAATAGAATCATCTGCAAGTAACCTTTTCCTAGGTTGCCTTCTCCAGGCAGCACATACCCCTCTACAAGGGAAGAAAGAGCCTATTAACAAGCATATACTTGCATGTATATCTTCTTTAAAACATTAGTAACTAAACAGGTAATCAAACACCACATAAAGACAATGCATAAATCTTACTAACAAAAGAGTAATTACAATTTAAAAAAAAAAAACAAGAATGTGCTAGTTCCAAATATTTGGAGTCAGCTACATGAATTCCTCCCTTCCATGTTACTCTATCAAGGGCCAAAAGACTAAACAACCAAGCTCAAGCATATCATTTTGTAAAGTTTCTGCTAAACACTTTTTAGATCTATCTTTTCCTCTTCTACAGCCCTCACCTGAAGAACTTCCAATTTTTTTAATGGGGGAATCTACCAATATCATCTAAGGAACATGTCAACTATCAAAAGTGTGATTACAAATAAAATCAAAATTAATAATGGAGCTCGTTGGTGCACCACATTTAATTGATAGATGAGCACTATCCAATAGACAGATGAATTGATACATATTCTCAGTATTTTCAATGACTAAACTTTAGGTTGTAATAATTGGGTGAAAGTGATTGCAAGTATTAAAGCCGATTTCTTTTGTTATGCAAAATTTCCAAAAGTTCATATGGTGTTATTTAAAGTTAGCAAAGACAAGAAAAGATGAAAACAGGAAGACAATATTAAAACTAAGACCAATACAAGCATATAAAATCAAGAACAAATTAAACTGGTTTTTTGCTAGCAAGTTTTAGAGCACCCACTGTTAGTAAATCCAAAGTGAAGAACTGTATATACTTAGATGCTTTGTCAATCAAACAAATAAAGATACCTTTGTTTAACCAATATTGTTAGTCACGTATTAAGTTGGAACTGTCTAGGCAGGATCACAGGGCCACATACTCACTGTGTTTCTTGCGCATCAAAGGGGCATTTGATAGGAATCCACTAAACTAACTACCATGAAACAAAAGTGAAAAACTGCTAACTACACACGACATTTAGTCAGTTTCTTCCCAAAACGTTATAAGCGTAAATATATAATCACAGCCAAATTATGGCATACTAGGCATGGAGTAAATTGCTCATTGTGCTAAATTAACGCCCATCTGAATGTAATCTAACAGAAAATGCTATTGGATTTAAAATGTCAAAGCAATGCTCAATCAAGTAATGACCCACAGTCATATTATGTAACACTCACTGGAAGCTATCAGAGGAGCTGCACTGTTGGCCTTCAATAAAGTGATGATCACCATTTTCACTAACTCTAGGCCAGAAAGCATCAGAAGCCGATCTTTGAGGCCTTCCAATAAAACTCAAACAAGGGAACTTTTCCCCATCCAAAGGCTCCTCCAAACTTGGCATCATAGGACCAGACATCAAAAGAGAAACTGGAACAAATGAATGTGACAAATATGAGGTCCACCACAGAGGCAGTGAAAAACCTTTTAACTTTAGCATCACATCAAACAGCAAAACTTGATGCCGTATCTCAGAAAAAGAGAACACAAGACTTCAAATACCTGAGTCCATTAAAAAAATTCAAACAACCAAACCTTCAGAGATATATTCAAAAGAAGTAAATAATTCAATAAATAAGTGTTGAAGCATGTCATTTTATGTTGTCCACACATTCCTCACAATTTTGAGAGTTTGGACCAAAACATAGAACCATAAATCAACAAATAGCAACATAGAAGAGTAAGAACATGATGTCTGATTATGTCTAGTTTTAGCAATAAATTTTGATGTGTAAATCGGGATATGAGTTGAGACAATAAACAAGCAAGTTGAATTGCTATTTTAAATGTTTTTGATAATCCATTGATGCAATGCTAGTCATTAAAATTAACCTTTGAGATATGATTTTCCAAGTAAAAATTTAAAAAAAAAAACAGAAAAGAAAAAGATCCAATGCAAAAGATTCTCGTCAAATGCATTGCATGCTCCACAATTACACTATGAACCATTCAAAATAGTACTAAGCAAAAGTTCTTCAGTCATCAACAGTTTCTAGCCTGCCTTCCAAGAATCTCTAAGAAAATATGGGTAATATTGACTGAAACCCTTAATTCAACAAACTCACATGACAAAAAGCAACAACAATACCCTATAAGTAAATCAAAAATTAATTTTTTTTTAAGGTAGTACAAAATGAAGCGTAAAACAGAAACAATAGTAGAATATGAAAACATAAATGAAGAAAAAAAAACCTAATAGGAGCAGTTATTAAGCAAGAAATATGCAGAGGATGTAAATGTTTGGGAAAGAATTGTCCCTCCAACTACATACAGATGATAGAGAAGTCTAGGGCTGTCAACAGACAAGCCTGAGCGAGCTATCCTCAGATCTCACTTTCTGGTCCAGTTTTGCTCAGCACCAAAGCTCGAGTTCAGCTCCCCAAGGCAGCAGGCAAAGGGTGAACCCACCAACTAATGAAGGCCAACCTTAACAATGAGCTACCGGAGATGGCAACAATGGGATCGGGGCGACGAAAGAATAGAGAGCCAAGTTGAGGGTTTGACGACGGGTTTAGATTCGTAGGAATTTAATGTGGAACTTCGGTTGCGTAACTTGCGTTTAGGGCTTGGAATTTAATTGATGAAAAAAAAATGATTGATTACATAATTTCTGAAAATATTAAAACTTTGGATTAAATTAATAAAAAATAATATTTTTGTCTGATATTAAAATATATTTTTGAGAATTTTTTAATAAAATGACACAAATAAGATATTTTATCAATAATTTATCAATCATTTTTAATATTAAAATAATAATAATAAAATATTTTTAAATGTATAAAATATTTTTTTTAAAATTAATTAAAAATTTTAAATTAATAAAATAATTTATTAACTTAATCAATTGTATTAGGCGGTGATGGAAATGTCGGGAAAAACAATGGACGTGTTGTCGGGTTTCTTAGAGAAGCAATGAAGGCCCAGGCGATACAAGCATTTGTTTTTGAGAAAACACGAGAATGGAAAAGTAATTTTAGAAAAGGATTAAGTGTATATTTTGGTCCAAAAAAATAGGCTCACTTTACTATCTCATAGGAAACCAACTTTCCGAAATTATAGTAAAGAAATCACTTTATCTCATTTAGATGGAATTACTCTCCCATGGCAATGTTACTTTTCAACAAAAAAACTCTACCAAACAAAATAAAAACTTTCTTTGTGTTACTTTACAAGGAAAGTTAAGTACTTTCTCTTGTACCAAACGCAACCTTAGTATAAGCCATTCATATAAACATAAAATATAATTAATCCTTCTCTAGTAAACTATTAAAGGGCATCTTTCTTGATTGCATTGCAAAAAGGGAAAATTACTGTTTACCCCTCATAATTTTCAAAAATTCCTAAAACCCCCTTCTAACTTTTGCACATCCCGGACAGCTCTTCCGTTATAGTTTAAATTCCCTTTTACCCCCTATCGGTCACTTCAAGTGGGTTCATGTTATGAAATTCTATTTTTGCCCCTGCAAATGGTGAGGAAAATGCCGCCCCTTAATATCATGTCTGAGCTTTATAAATACAATTGTGCATTTTTTTTGCCTTCCTGCTTGTTTTTTGTCAAACAAAGTTTAGAAGCCTCATTGCATCTTCTTCTTCTCCTCTTCATTTGGTTTGTTCGCTTTGAGTTCTGCCGGTTTCCTGATAAGGTGAGAATTTCTTCGTTGCTTTCACTGTTATCATTCTGCAGGAGGGAGTAACAATTTATAAAAATGCAGGGCTCTTATGGAGAGTTTTTGTGCTATTACTAGATACAATAAAGAGGGACGAGTGCTAATGTTCACGGCGCTGACTTCTTGGGAATCAGTGTTAGCTGAGATATGTGAGCGATCGGGTCTCGATATTTTCTATATCAGGTGAAGTTTATCACCCCCGATGGACATAAAACGGTTTATCCAATAGAAAACGAGGTTGACTTCCAGCGTTTCTCATGTGTACTCCATCTTCAAATGCGCTGTAGTCGATCTTGTTGAGACAGATGATGTGCCATTGTATCCTACTGAAAAAAAGTTTTTCTTGTTGTAAGGTTCTTCTCTTTTATGTTTATCTAGTTGTAGATGTTAATTATTGTTTAATTATCCCAGTCTCTGTTTAACTCAATCAAGTTTCCATTTAAAAACTGTCTTTACCATTTAAATTGTTATATTTCTGTTTAAATATTTGTTTTAACGTTTAAATTATATAGTTATCGTTTAAAACTTTTATGTATCTGCTTAAAATCTTGATCGTTTTTGTTTAAACTAAAGTGTTGGCTGGAATTCGGACTCTGGGAGTGCTTCTGTTCCACCTCATGGCGATCATGACGGTGTGGCATGCATTCCTTCCTCGTGAGATCAATCTGAAGTGTTGTCGTTGGATATCGGACAACGTTTTCAAGGCGTTGAACATTTCAGAGATGCACTTCGGAATTTTGTAATCAAACGGAATTTTGACTTCAATTTCCCAAAGAACGAAAAACACCGGGTGACTGTGAAATGCGTTGTGGATGGTTGTCAATAGCGCCTTTATGCATCAAAGGAATATAATAACATACTTTCATAATTAAGACAATGCACCCGTCACATACGTACGATGGTGGAATTGGATCGGCTTCACATCCGAAAACGTCTAAAAAATGGGTAAGCGCACGAGTAATTCAGAAGCTCAATGACCGACCCTTGTACAAGGCCATCGACATTCAGAAGGATATGTTGCGGGAACATGGTGTCCACATTCCATACAAGCAGGCTTGGTTATGAAAAGAACATGCCCGGGTGATCCTTGACGGTAGCGACATCTCCAGCTACGATTTGTTGCTTTGGTACGTGGATAAGGTGGTTGAGACAAACCCTGGCAGTATTGCGATTGTGGAAAGAGATGGTGAGCGTTTTAAACGTGTATTCTTTTCTTTCAATACGTGTATTGTGGGATTCAAGAGGGCATGCAGGCCGCTACTGTTTCTCGATGGTACCAACCTCCTTGAAAAGTATCGGGGTACTCTATTGGGTGCCACAAGCAAAGATGAAAACAATGGTTTTTTCCACGTCGCCTTTGGTATTGTCGACAACGAGACCGATGCCAATTGAACTTGGTTCATTTCCAAGTTAGGTGATGCTTTATACGATGAAGGAGATTATCAAGAGATAATTACAGTCGTGTCGGACAGGTCAAACAGCCTTGTGAACGCTATTGCGAGAATCTTTCCTTCTTCCCCACATGCAGACTTGGAGGCCAATTTTATGAAAGCCAATGTCAGACTTGGGAAGGCATTGAGGGAGGAGTGTTGGGCCATATACTTTCGTATTGCGTGGGTATCCACAGCTAAAGAATTCGATGATACCGTGAATGAACTGTAGGCCACATCACCCGAAATCTATCAGTTGTTGATTAATAAATCGGATATGTCATATTGGCCGAATTATCTGTTCAGAGGTGAACACTGGGGCGAGATGTATTCAAATGTCGCGGCATTGTTCAATGTGGGGATCAAAGAAGCTCGGCATTTACCTGTGACGAAAATAGTCGACTCCATATGGTATTCGAATGTTGATTGATAAACGTCTAAATGTACATATTTTATACGTATGTATTGTGTTTTATTGATGTGTTTTGTTAATGAATCGGGTATTTTTCTTGTTTCAGGCACAAAGAAGCTTGGGGAGCTCGACAACGCGATTTGAGAAGAAATCAGAATGGAAAAAGGCGTTTTAGGGCCTCGAGCATTGTAGCAGTTACAGTAGCGGTTACTGTAGCAATCACTGTAGAACTTACGAGAAAATCGGCAACTTTCCAATGGTTCTATACGGGCATGTATACGGCCCGCATACCTGGCCGCATAACCCCCTAACTGGGGCTTTTAGAAAGGAAAAAAGAAGAGAGACTTGGGAGGTTGTTTTTGGGAGAGAGGCCTAGGGTTTTGGAGAGCTTTTTCTTCCAACTTTTGATCAGACCTTAGGGACGACGAGGGGAACGATTCTAAGGTGGAAAACGACGGGGAGAACAAGATTTGGGCAAGATCTACTCCGAATTTCATCGATTGAGGAGGTAGAAGACAAGGGAAGCCACCTCTTGAGTGGCGTCTTCGGAAGCCACTTCTTGAGGAATTCCAAACGTCATTCGGCCTCCGGATTTTGAGGGAGTTTTTCTATGTCTTTGTTGGTTGTTTTCAAGATGAACCTTGTTTATAGACTTGAGATGAACACTTAAACCCCCAAGGTCACCGGATGTGGGTGAACCTTGGGGGTGAACTTGTGTATTTTTAGATGCTTTGATTTATTTATGCTTTTGGTTGGTTTTTTAAATCCTTGCTTGATGAGAATTATTGCCTTGATATGCATGAGAATCTTGTTTATCATTTCCTTGTTTCTACTAGGATTGCATGAACATTACCCTAGTTGTAGACACATTCAAGCTTGGAAGGGAAGTCGTATAAGTATACCGTGATCATCGGGTATTTGTACCCCTCTGTTTTAGGGTTGGCTTCTTTGTGGAGTTTTAACCCTAATTTGTGAAAGCCACTACTCTCTTTGCAATCATGGAAAGATGTGGGGTGGAAGGAGTTCTTCATCCACTACTTCTATTGGATTCGGGGTCAACACCGTGACCATCGGGTTGACCTAGCTTAGGGTTTTCTATCGGTCCAAATTGCCAAAAGCATGATAACCTTAGCCTCCTTTGCACTTTAGTAGCCCCCTTGGTGAGCCACATCCGTGACCATTTTTCTACCTTGATCCGATCCCGTTGTGAGTTTCTTGCTATTTTCTTATTTAGAGTTTTAAATTGCTTTGCATTAAATTGCTTGCTTAAACTTAACATGATTAGTTAAATAACAAGCAAAGAGTGAGTAAAGGTAGCTCTTCGGGCCCCCTTGGGAATACGACCCCTGTGTCACGCACAGGGTATTACTTGGCCACCCGTGCACTTGCGGAGTCTGTGTGTCACGCACCCGACCATTGATTTTATTTAACGCTTAATAATTGTTCTTATCCTTTAAAACGTTCCTGTGCTGTTCAAATATCATTGTCTGCGTTTAATTGGTTGGCTCTTCGTTTAATTTATTATCCTACTGTTTAAGCAAATGTGTTTCTGTTTAAATATCAATGTCTTTACTTTACTTTGTTTAAGATTTGTGTTCTACGTTGAACATGTTCAAGTTGATGGGTATGTTATGCAATCGCCATGAGTAAGCGAACAAATGGGAGACCTACTTATGCCCGGATATACATTCGAAGATAGAGATATTTGTTGAGAAAAGCTGAAATTTTTATGTTGGTCGTTGTGTAGATGATCGTTATGAAGTGATTGACCAGTGCAACAACTCTGTAGATCTTGCCAATAGAACTTGTTCATGTCGCAGATGGCAAGTTTATGGTATCCCATGTAAACACATTTGCGCTGCAATAATACAGACAGACACCAACATTCATTGATTTATTAGAGACAACTTCACCGTCAGCAATTATAAACTGCCGTATAAAGAAGCTATATTTCTCATACCCGACAATGAGAGCCTACGGACGAAAATCGTGAACTGTGTTTGTGACCGCATGTGACGAGAAGGTAACCTAGGTGTCTTAGATGAAAGAGGATCGAGTCGCAAGTGTTTGAGGTCTGCGAGTTACATTGTAGATCTTGCAATGAAACTGTCGCCGACTAGGCATTGTAAATAAACAAATTTTTAAACATAAACAAACTTATTTGAGTGTCAACTTTTGATATTTAAACAGAGAAAATTAAATTTCATTGTCATTCTTTGATATTTAAACGTAGACAATGAATGTTAAATGGAAACTCTTATTCTTAAACGGTAACACATATATTAAAATAGAGACATCGCTGTTTAAACAGAGACTACTTTATTTTAAAAAGAAACAATGATATTTAAACATTAAAATTGAAAGTTAAACAAAGAAAGTCAAGTATACAAGAATACAGATATTAAACGAATACTAGTAAATTTACATTGAAAAATTTTTCATGTCCTTAGAAAAAAATGAATTTTTCATGTCAGCTCAATTCTATTTCCCTGCAGTCAAAGACCCCCCTTTGTCAGTGATGCCGGTTGCGCTCCTTTCCATAAGTATGCGGGCAACATACTTTAATCTCAGATAAGGGATGTCCGTTTGCTGTAGCCGTAGCTTCTCACCATAGAGTAATTGCTCGATAAACCGCATAACATAGACGGCGCAGTCGACACTCCCTCTTTTTTGTCGCGGGATTTCATTGTCATAAACTAGCGGGTACTTTGTGGTCACCGTGTCGTTGAACTCCATATCGATACAAAAGTTCAATAGCGTCCACTGTCGAGGTATACAATTTGAGATTAGAATACCGATTTTTTATGAAACTCTTAGTTGGTCTTGTTCTTCAAGGATTGTGGCCACCTTCGATGTGGCACTGCCGGTCCCCGGTTCCACCATGACGGTGATTTCGTTGACTTTCTCCACCGTGACGAGCATGTCATCAACGGCAACATACTCAATAACAGCATCAGTCGCCGATGATGCTGCTATTGTTTCATCATCAGCCGGTGGTGGACAGAGAGGCATTATTGTTTTCCTCTTTTTTGCAAGCCTCTTCAAACGTAGCCGTTTTGGAATGGGCATCCCGATGAAGTCATCGTCGTCAAATTCCAACGCCTCGTTTGTCCTCGCTACTTCATTTATTTGGAGGGACGGTGCAGTCGATTGTACCCTTCCTTCCAGTGCCTCAACCCGGGTGACAAGTCGAGGGAACTCATTTATCAATATCTGGCACGCCTGCAGAAGAGTTGCAGTGACATCGTCGCCTAGTGCCGTTGGGGGACTACTGCGGTCAGGGGGGCTGTGGCGATCGGGGGACTGTCATTGTCGTGGTCGGGGGGGGGGTGTTGCCGTCTGGTGGGGTAGGGGAGGCCTTCTCCGGCGCTGAGGAATGCGTGCACGCGTTAGGCTAGAAGTAGGGGAACGGCGTCGTCAAGCGCGCACGGAAGAGGTTGGCCTCTCATCTTGCCTTCGAGCAAGTGGTTCCGGAGCAATAGCATCTCCCTTGCGGTTGGCGCGAACAAATATATCTTCATCAGCATTCGCCGGGACTAGCTTAGGAAACTAACATATGTAAACAAAACAATCTCAACGAAATCATTCAATTTAAACAATAACAAATGTATTTAAACATTTAACTTATATATTTAAACAGAAAACGAAACTTTTAAACACTAAAGAATAGTTTTAAACAGAGACTACAATTGTTTAACACTAAAGACTATATTTAAAGCTTAACTACCATTGTTAAACACATTGTTCATGATTTATTATCTCTTTTCCTTCGAGAGATGACAAACCGGTTTCTATCATCGCTTGTTTCCCGTAACTATTTTCACCGTAGCACAACATCCTTGTGGTCTTGCCAAAATAGACTTTCTTTCCTGTTTCGGTCAGCTCGTAAAACTAGATGTTCAGTGCGACCGAGCAACCCTTAACGTACCCCGTGTTGGTCTTCTTCATCCCGCATCTAGCTTGCACTCGAGCGGCAGCTTGTGGAAAGTTCTTCATAAGCCACTTGTGCGTCCCCTGCGCCCATGCGTACCGTCCTATGCCAGGTAGATCATTGACATAATCAACGATCCAATTCAAAACCAAGCATGAGGTATTTGGGAAGAGGATTGTACCCATGAGGTACACCATCATGAGTTTGACAAAATTTTCTTCTTCTCCCCTCTGTCGAACAAGTTGCTCAAGAGTTCTCTTGATCTGGTCTCTGTGTCTCTCGTAGGTTTTTGATAAATACCTCTCTTCGAAAGCTTAGCGTGTTTTCTTCTTCTGAAACATGACTGCGTCTCCATCGCAACGCAGACCAAGAACGAGAGCCACATCTTTAGGCCTGAAACTCAGCAGGCTTGCCCCGATCATAAATTTATTGGTGCGGCCGTCATACATTTGCAATAGAGAATCAAGAAGGGCCCTCTCTTGGAATACAGCTTCCAGCTTAGTGAATGCTGCAAACGGTGTTCTTCGGATGATCTCCCAGTGTCGAGGGGTCATGTAAACTTTCAATTCAGGCAAGGTCTCCACTACCGGTGTCAAGTAGCATCGCCCATTAACTAGGTATACTGCCATAATCATAAGCCTGCGACAATGACAACACATTCAGTAGTATTCACAAATTTTTAAGCGGAAATATAAGTTTTTAAACGGAAACCACAATTCTTAAACAGAGATATCACTTGTTAAACAGGGACCTAGTTCCTTAAACATGCACCACAATATTTAAACGGAGACATACTTTTTTAAACTAAAACTTATTTCTTAAACAGAAACCTCATTTGTAAAACTACAATCATATCAAATGAAAGGGAAAACGTACATTATAAACATTACACAAATCATAACAATCGAAAAAGTATTTCGATCGTGTACACAGACGAAAATGTAAAACAAAACAAAACCCTAGCTGAGAAATCTCCCCACAGACTAACAAAACTTCAGCCTAGAAATCCCCTTGCAGACTTCAATGTCTTCTAATAAAAACATAACCACAAAACAAAACCGAAAAATCTCTTTTTGTAACAGAATAGTTAAAATAAAACCATAATCACAACTTCTTTAATACCTTAGACGGCAAACTGATGAAATGCCGAATACTTGCACGGGACTTCTCCTTCGAGATACCGGTGGAAAGGGAAAAACTGAAATTACAGAGGATGTCTATTCAGAGACAACTTCGGAAAGGGAAAAGCTGAAGAGACGAGTTGAGAAAAAATACGTATACGGCTCCAATAAAAGTTGTCTCTTGGGATTACTCTAAAAAAAACGTCTCACTTCCTCTCAAACCGGCAAAATGATTGCAGCGCCAGAACTTCCCATACAAGGGGCAATTTCGTCCATAAAATTTAAAAATAACTCTGTTAACTACCGTTACATGCTTTAGGGGTTTAGAAAATATTGCGTTTAAAAAAAAGGGGTTTTTAGGGATTGCCAAATTAAGGGGGTGTTTTTGGTAATATTGCAAACTTAGGGTTTTTTTTTTTTGTAATTTTCAGTTGCAAAAATGGTAAATTGATTATGTACCCTTTGTCCAAATGATATTTGCTTACATACCCTTAACAATTATTTTATTCGCTTATATATCCCCGGACCAAAATCAACTAAAGACTTTCATTAATAAACTAAACTATTATTTATCATTAGTTATCTTCATTGACTTTGGGAAACAAAAGATTAAAAGGAAAAAGGACAAGCTCAATCAATATCTTCATTCTATATAAGAAAATAAAATATTTTGCAGGAGTACAAAAGCAAATATGATTTTATGAAGGTATATTAGCAATTATCCACTATCAGACAAAGATTGTTTTTCTTGCACGTCCTTAGAAAAATAGAAAATTGCTTGTATATCCTTATAAAAATTTCATTTGCTTATATAGCCCTAAAAATTATTTTTATGTGTTATATACCTTTGGACCAATAGTCAACTAAAAACTTTTGTAGAAAAACTATACTATTTTTATTATAAAAGCAAATATGATATATATGAAGGCCTATTAGCAATTATCCACTTTTACAGAATATATTAGAACAATATAATAGTCCTTCTTAAAATAAAACTTATAATATAATTCCAATTCAATAAAATAAAAACTTTTATTGACACCCTGTTAAAATAAAAATGTAAAAGTAATATTTTGCATAAATTATTGACAACAGTTGACCCTTCTCTCTATAAATGCTATACTAACTATACCTAACATATATATACAAATATTTGTATCCGTAGTCAAATGTTACTTAGCCTTTGTCAAAGTAGCCAAGGAATGTTTGATTTCAGTTTGTTTGCTAATCAAATCCAAAATCTTAGCTCAAGTTATTAATCAAACAAGTTTAAGTAAGCTAAAACTCAAGCAAAACATGAACCACTAGGCTCATGCAATAGCTTTCCAGAGAACTTCCAAATGGATGAACAAGAAGTTTCTAAAATGACATAGAACCCTTTGAATTCTTCCACGATACCTTAAATTTACATTCTTCGCCTTTATAAAATAGAAAACTCCCACTATATTTCAGTGGTCATATAATAATAGCTAAACTTAGTCATATCCGATTTATCAATTTTCTCAAAAAATAGTGAAAGCAGAGACAATTTTTATTTCCTGATTCTCATAATTACAAACTTGTACGCATGCACTTCTTATAGACCAAGTTAGTTACATTATGATAATCTTTATCTTAACTTAGTCCACAATAATAGGAATTACCCAAGACTAAGTCAGCTTACCAGCTAGCTTTTTTTTATTTCAACATCCCTCCCCCTCCCTCCTCAAGTTGGTGCATATATTTTCAACATGTCCAACTTGCTTACACAAGACTGAAACAAAGACATAAAGAGACTTTTAGTGAACATATCTGCAATCTGATCTGTAGAAGAAATAAATGGAGCAGATTATTCCATTCTCAAGCTTTTTTTTTTTAGAAAATGTCAATCAATCTCCACATGTTTAGTGCGGTCATGCTGGATAGGATTATGAGCTATGCTAATAGCGACCTTATTATCACAAAATAGCCTCATAGGTGGATCAACTCTCTATCTCAGCTCTTTTAAAGCTTGTTGCAGCCATATCACTTCACAAACACCTTGCGCCATGGCACAATACTCTGCCTTGACATTGCTTTGAGCAACAACATTTTGTTTTTTGCTTCTCTAAGTTACTATATTACCCCACATAAATGTACAATAACCAGAAGTTGATCTTTTATCTATGATTGAACCAGCCCAGTCTGTATCTATGTAGACTTCAATATTTCTTTGCTCACTCTTTTTAAATTGCAGCCCCAAACTTCATGTACCTTTTTAAATGGCGTAAAACACGATAAACAGCTCTAAGATGAACTTCTTGTGGAGAGTGCATATACTAACTCATCACACTTACAGCAAAAGCAATATTAGGCCTTGTATGGGAAAGGTAAATCAGTTGTCCAATAAGACACTGATATCTGTCCTTATCCACAAAATTAGCATCTTCTTCCTCTCTTAGATTTTGATTTGAATCCATAGGAGTATTACCTGGTTTACATCTACTCATACCTGTCTCAACCAACAAATCAAGTACATATTTTTCTTTGAGAAATCACAATTCCTTCCCTTGATCTTGCTACTTCCATTCCCAAAAAATACAGCATCTATCCCAAATCCTTAAGTTCAACTTCAAAAGCTAGATTGCCTTTTAAACTTACAATTTCATCTTCATAATCTCCAGTAATGATGATGTCATCAACATCACCAATCAATATAGCTACTTTACCATCATTGGAGTGTTTGAAGAACATTGTGTGGTCGGCCTTTCCTTGTTTTCTTATAGCCTTTGTAAACTTCTCAAACCATGCACGAGTGGACTGTTTAAGACCATATAATGCCTTGTGTAATTTGCAACATTGATCTCCAAAATTCTTTTGAAATCCAGGTGAAGGATCCATAAACACTTCTTCAATAACTCCATTTAAGAAGGCATTCTTAACATCTAGTTGATAGAGTGGCCAATTTTTATTTGCAGCGATTGAAATCAGACACGAACAACATTCAATTTAGCCACATGAGCACATGTTTCCTAGTAATCTATTCCATAAGTTTGGGTGAAGCCCTTTGCTACCAACCTTGCTTTGTAACGATTAATAGTACCATCAGCATTGAATTTAACTATAAAAACCCACTTGCAGCCCACAATAGTTTGTCCTTTTGGTAATGGTGCCTTTTCTCATGTGCCATTCTTATCAAGAGCATCTAATTCTTTAAAAACATTCTTCTTCCATTCAGGAACACTCAAAGCTTCCGTATATTCTTTGGAACATCCACACTACACAAATTAGTAGTACATGCACATAAAGAGGGAGATAATTGATCATAGGACAAAGACTTAGCAAGAGGATATTTTGTGCATGATCAAACACCTTTTCTAAGAGTAATTGGAGCATCTACAACTTCTGGAGAAGAGGGTAATGCTGAATTATTTAGTAGTGGAGCAAGAGAACTTACTAAAGGCACATTAAGCGGAAGTGAGTTCAAATTAGAATCTTGGCTATGATAAGAAGTAGTATGTATGTTACTTGGAGAACATTTGCACCGTGAATAAACCTGTAGCCCAGGTACATGAGTTCTAGGTAGGGAATCTACACTTGTGGGAATAAGATTTTTGTTATTATTAGATGTAGGAACTGGTTTCGCATGAGAAGATTCATTTGAAATATTTAGATCAAATGAAAATAAATCCTTTGTATCAATACTAAATATATTAGCTGAATTGCGTCTAGAGATCCCTTCCTTTAGATAAGATTGGTCGAAGAAGTGTTGATTTTCCAACAAAGGTAACATCTATAGTGATATAGGACTTTTTATTCAAAAGATCAAAACACTTATGCCCTTTTTGATTAGGTGGATATCATGTAAACACACACTTAATAGCTATTGGATTTAGTTTACCACGGTTGCAAGTATGAATGTAAACAAAAGCTACACATCCAAAAAGTTTAGGATCAATATGAGAAATGAGCTTTGTTAGTGGAAAACACACGTGCAATAGACTTAGAGGTGCCCTAAATTTAAGAATTTGACTAGGCATTCTATTGATCAAATAGATCGCAGTCAAGATAGCCTTTCCCCATAGGTGTTTTGGTACTTTTGTGGTAAACATAAAAGCTCTAGCAACTTCCAAGATATGACGATTCTTCCTTTCAACAATGCCATTTTGTTGTGGCGTATCAACATAAGAACTTTGATAAACTATACCTTTTATTGGAAAAAAAAATCCTAGGTATTGATTGAAATATTCCCTAGCATTGTCACTATGAAAAATCTTAATTGTTTGACCAAATTGAGTCTCAATCATACTACCGAAATTCTGATAAATTTTGATAACATATGATTCTTCCTTAAATAAGTAGACCCAACACACCCTTGTATGATCATCTGTAAAAGTAATGAACCACTTATAACCTGAAATTGTATGTATTCTAGAAGGTCCCCAAACATCACTATGCACAAGTGTAAAAGGAGCAGTGGGTTGATATAAATGAGGGGAAAAAGAATTGCGACGATGTTTGGCTACTTCACACATTTCACAGTAAAATTGGGAGCAATGTTTATTAATAAACAACTTTGAAAACAAATAAAACAAATAGTTCATATATCGAAACTAGGATGACCAAGCCTAAAGTGCCAAAGCATAACATCATCATTATTCTTAACAGAAAGATATTCAGAAGTAGAAAACTGAGCATGTCCATTGCAATTAGCATCAAGGGTGTTTTACTGACTGAGAGTAAATTGCAAGAAAGACTAGGAACATGAAGGACATTCTTTAATATAAAAGAATCATTGAGTTTGATAGATCATTTCTCAGTTACTTTGAAATTATGACTTTGAAATTGCTGGCACAAGGAGTATAGGTGTGGAAGATTATGAAACAACCCGTCATGTGATCAGTGATACCAAAATAAATAATCCATGGAACACAAGAAATAGAAGAAACGTTGAAGGTAACTGAATTTTTAAAATTACCTTTTTTGGGCTAGTGAACATGAGGGAGTTGTATTTGAATAAAGTTTGAATGAAAAAAGTTTATACTGTTGCTCAAATTGCTCCTTAGTGAAAGTTGGTTGTTCTGATGAATTGACAGCCTCAGATGGCTCAAATGACGCCAAAGGCCAATTTGAAGTGCTACATTAACACGAGCCAAGGGATTAAACGACCTTGGTTTTCAATTAGGTGGCTTGCAGTGAAGTTCCCAACAAGTTTCCCTTGTATGGTGTGCTTTATGGTAGTGGTCACACCACCTTTTTTGCCTGTTGGGACTGACGTGAAGATTGATTATGATGACGGGCTACAAGAGCAAAGGGCTTGGGTTGTACAACAACATAACCACCAAGCATAACGTGTTTACACCCATCTTCTCGTCGAATTTCTGAAAACACTTCACGTAGAGAGGGAAGTAGTCATCGTCCAAGAATGTGTTCATGTACCTCATTCAAGGAGTTGTTGAGACCCGCAAGAAATTCAAAAACCCGTCATTCTCTAACCGCTTCATGTGATGTGCAATATCTGTAGCACATGCCTACTCTTTATCATAGCATAAATCGAGTTCATGCCATTATGACACCATCTCATTGTAGTAATCAGTGATGCCTCGATCGCCTTGCTTGCATTTCCATAGTCGAGTTGTTAATTAAAAATCCGGGAAGAATCCTCCCAATTGGAATAGGTTTCTCGCACTATATCCCATACATCTTTAGCAGCAGGCAAGAACATAAAAGTTTTACCTATTGCCAATTCCATGGAGTTGATAAACCAAACGATCACCATCGAATTAGTAGACTATCATGCACGCAAGCTAGGAATCTGCAGGGCTCATTGTTTCACCAATGAGAAACTCGAATTTCCCTCTCCATCAATTACCAAACGCATAAATTGAACCCAATCCAAGTAATTTTTACAATTCAATTTGTGAATGGTCAAATGGAAAGATAGATTGTCATGTCCATTACCGATTTGGGAGATTGAGGAAGTATCTTCATCAATATTTCCAGAAGATGCAGAGCTCCTAGTCATGGCTCCTAATGCCATTAAAGCTGAATGGTAGGAATGATGATCCATAGCTTTGATACCATAAAAGCAGAGACCATTTCTATTTTGTGATTCTCATAATTTCAAGCTTGTACACATGCACTTCTTATAGACCAAGTTAGTTACATTATGATAAGCATTATCTTAACTTAGTCCACAATAATAGAAATTACCCAAGACCAAGTCAGCTTACCAGATGCTTTTTTTATTTCAACATAAGACATTATTAGACAATGATTGGCAAAATTGGCATCACAATCACATGCAAAATATGATTTTCTTTAAAACTGGTTCATCAAATCAATCAGGTGAGAAACTCAATATTGAATATAAAACATTGTGGGAGATAAGTTAAATATTGCATCAGAAATTAAATTACAAATAAGGTTATCTAAGAATTTTTTTTAATTAACAAAATTAATACTTGACACCTTTGTTGATGGTGCCCACAAAAATCATTACGGTTGCAACACCATAACAATAATGCCATAGGGTCTAGAAAATACAATAACATAGAAAAAAAATCTAGTTGACCAACTCTAAAAGTCATGAAAAATTTGAGGCCCTTAGAATTTAGGAGTTGAGGGTCTCAGTGGGTTGGGAGATGTTTATTTGACCTTACATGAGTGCAGACTTAAACTAAAAGCCCAAATTAAAAAATATGAATTATGCCAACTTGGTTGCAAGTCAAAATGTTGTTTTCTAACCGAATAAAACTCAACATTAACCTAAATACACAAAAGCATCTTTTGTCAACTTTTTCCCAACTTAAGCTTCATGCCAAACTTATATTCACATAATTAACAATGCAAGCCATGCAAACAAAAAAGAAAAAAAGGAGGATAAAAAAAAGAATCCAAAAATTATACAAACAAGTAAACATCTTGGTTAAAATGTATTACTTTTACTTGCATGAATATCCAGATAGCCCCCTCGAATTAAAGTTCACAAGCAGGTTAAGTTTTTCTAAACCAAACAACAAACTAGACACAAGGCAAACCATAAATTTCTACATTAGACCTTGGTAAAGTAAATACCATAAATTTCTAAACTAATAAATATCAAATCATAAACCAAACTATTTACACAAAAAAATCTAACATTAATAATAAATTCAACACTTGGAAAATAGCCCTATTAACCATTCACAAAATCTATGAAAACAAAAGAAAACTAAAGATCTACTCCCAAAATCCAACAAAAATTTCAAAGAGAAAAGCAAAAACCACAAAGATTTGGAAAACATGGACATGGTTGAATCAAAGATATTTAAATTTTCAAATAATAAATAAGATTAGCATAATGCCAAACAATGAACTCAAAACCCTAGGTTTTTGCAATCGAAATAGTATCGATCAACTTGGAAGAGAACTGAGGATATTGTCAAGGTGCAAAATTACAGCTTTGCATTGGAGAGAACAAATTGCTAAGAGAAGACAAGAGCGAAAGAGATGATTGAGATGATTTTCGGTTAGATGGAGCGAATCCTCAACGATTTCGGGCAATCTATGCCCTAATGGGAGGTATATTTTGGAGCCTTGCAATTTAGGAATTTCCAGACTACACTTTAACTTGAAAACCGTTATATAACTAGATAAAGTTTTATTAAAACTAACGAAATATAGTACTAAAAAAAGCTTTATGATCCGGTCTATTTACAATATTAGATTTAATAAAATATCGGACCAACAACCATTTGTCTATATTTTGTAAAAAAACTTATATGAAAAGAAATCTGAAAATCAATAAAAAAAAACCAGTACCTGAAACTATGTTTGCTTTTTTTTCTTTTAATTTAGTTTGTAATTGAAGAATTATAATTTTATTTGTTTTTAAGATTTTGAAATGAGTTAGCTAATTATCTTTCAATCTATTTTAAATTTTCTTTTTTATCTGTTCACTCTAAGGTTTAATGTTTTGAAATTTTATTAATTTTAAATTTCTAATGAATAGCTGTATTGTAAAAGGTTTTATATGTAAAAGTTATTTTTTGATATTTAGTTTGCTAGAAAATCATGTTTTACGTGTAAAACAACTTGCATCTTAGGCATCTCTAGTCACAATTAAATTTAGTTATTTACAGGCTTACAAACTACTATAATAGATTTTATATTATTAAAACTGATGCAACAAATATTATTAAATACTGCAATATATATATATATATATATATATATATATATATATATATATATATATATATATATATATAATGGTTTTGTAACTGGGAATCAACAATCCTCTTAAATTGGGGGCCAATGTATTACTCTTGAAACAAACTTTTTCTCCTTACCCATGTCTCTCTCACTCTCATACAAAGGCTTAGACCTATTGAGAGACATTTTCATTCCACGCCTTGCAACCAAATGACCCCTTATATAGTAGTGCATAATATTGAAAAAAACAAGAATTCGAGCCAAACATTAAATTTTTAGTGAAGAGAAAAAAAAAATGTGGACAGGAGATGTATAACTCTTCTTACCTCTCCAATACATGATTTTTTAGATTTCATAGTCTCCAGCCAATGATATCATCATTTTTATAAACCTTGCCGATGGTTGGTGGCATTTAGTTCAATGATTATCCAGCCTAACATTAATTTAAAATCATGCTTATAAATATGTGAGAAAACATTGATTTGCTATGGTTGTGGGTGTATGTAGATAGTCAAGAACACATCCAATGTGACTTTGATATGTATTCAATTAAAGACATATTTGGGTGCGACACACTCAATCGAAATTCACTTAGTTCAAGTTAGTTATTTTTTATTTTAACATCTTCCAAAATACATATCCAAAATAGGCCGTAATTATTTTGGCTCTACCTTCAAAAAATCAAAGCTAATGTCGAAAATCACATTTAGAAGAAGAAATAGAATTAAAGAGCAAATAGCTAATGGAAAAGATCCAAAAGCGGTCTTAGCATATAGAATTATGTCTAGATGAAATGTGATAGCCAAAGACCTAAAATGATAGTAGAATTTACGATGGTCATTATAAAGCATATCAATGGGCAAACTAAAATGCCTTGTTAAAATGAAAAAAAAAAAGATGAAATGGTATTTTGTTTTTCATATGATATTCTTGTAGATCTTACTAACAATAAAGCATTCAAGCAACTTCCTGCCAAATATAATGAAGGTTTAAAATTTATATGTGAAAATATATAATAGGCTACTTAATAATGTACATATGCACGATAAATTGATCAAAACTAACAAAGAAAAAGTCCAATGCCTTAATTAAATAAGCATATATAGTTGTCCAAAATCAAAATATTTCTTCAAGCATGATCTACATCTACTTATATATATAGAAATATGAAGCAAAGCATGACATAACAATATATATGTTAGAAGACTGAAGATGAGATTGTCTGTTAAAATTCCTTTGGCAGATATAATAGAGAACATCACCATCCAAAGGGTTGAATCTATTTTTGCACTAAAAACTTTAGGTTTTTTCAAGAACTTTCATTTACTATTATTTAAGATTATACTAAAACCAAAAGAGAACTCAAGGAATGTTCAAAGTGAAATGGTTGCATGTGTTAGGTGAAATAAATCACACACATTTCATTAATGAATAATGACAATATACAAGGTATATATAGATATACAGGAATACAAATAAGGTAGCTATACAGATATAGAAATACAGCTGTATACATAGCTGTATTTCCTAACACCCCCCCCACAAACTCACGGGGGATCAGACATCGAGAGTTTGGACAAGAGAAAATCATGGTGTGCCCGTGTCTGAGATTTAGTAAACAAATCCGCAAGCTGACGCTCAGAAGGAATAAACTGGGGGGCCAGAATGCCTTTGTTGTACTGATCACGCAAGAAGAAAGCATCAACACCAATATGCTTGGAGAGGGAGTGTTTGACAGGATTTAAAGTGATCTGAATGGCACCGGTGTTGTCACAATGTAGAGGAGTAGGAGCATGCGAGACAACACCCAGATCATGCAAAAGCCAACGCAACCAAACAATCTCCTCAGCAGTAGTAGCCATGGCGCGAAGCTCCGCTTCGGTACTAGACCGAGAAACACCTGTTTGCTTCTTGGACTTCCAGGCAATGAAAGAAGAGCCCAAGAACAAACAGAAACCAGTAACAGAACGACGATCAGACGGATCACTAGCCCGAGTAGCATCAGAATAGGAACGAAGCTCCAAAGAACTATGCTGAGAGAAAAGAAGGCCTCGAGACGGAGTCGCCCGAAGATAGCGCAAAAGCCTCAAAAGATGGGCATAGTGAACAGAAGTAGGTGCACTAACAAACTGACTCGAGACATGCACAGCATAAGCAATGTCTGGTCGAGTAAGGGTAAGATAGACCAGGCTCCCAACCAAGTGACGATAGCGTGTCGGATCAGATAAGGGAGTCCCCTCATCAGCACGCAACTGAAGATGTAGCTCCATAGGAGTAGTCACAACACAAGAGTCAGAGAGAGCTGCCCGTGCTAGGATATCAGATGTGTAACGCTGCTGAGACAACTGAAAACCAGTAGAAGTAGATGTGACCTCAATGCCCAAAAAATAGCTCAATCGACCAAGATCAGTCATCTGAAAATGTTGCTGAAGGTGATGCTTAACAAAAGCCACATGAGCAGGATCATCACCAGTGATTATCATATCATCCACATAAAGCAACAACAAAGTCCGACCACGAGAGGAAGAGTGCACAAACAAAGCAGGATCATGCGGACTAGGCTGAAAACCAGCAGCAATCACAGCAGTACTGAAACGCTCAAACCAGGCCCGAGGAGCCTGTTTGAGACCATAGAGAGCAAGCCGTAGGCGACATACCAAACCAGAAGGAGAAGAAAACCCAGGGGGAGGAAGCATATAAACCTCCTGCTGGAGATCGCCGTGAAGAAAAGCATTCTTCACATCAAGCTGAAAGAGAGACCACCGTCGAACAACAGCTACAGCAATAAGAGCTTGAACGGTAGTCATATGAGCCACGGGAGCAAAAGTCTCATCATAATCACGTCCCTGCTCCTGCTGAAAAACCACGAGCCACAAGACGAGCCTTGTACCGTTCTACAGAACCGTCAGAGCGAGTCTTAACTTTATAGACCCACTTGCAGGTAATGGGAACAGCACCAGGAGGAAGGGGAACCAAATCCCATGTAGAGGTGCGCTCGAGCGCCTCCAACTCAGCAGACATAGCAGCTTTCCACTCAGGTATTCGGACAGCCTCTCGGTAAGAAGCTGGCTCTGGAGGGCCACTGGAGGGAGGAATAGGGAGGTCAAGAAGCTGAGAGGCTAGATTAAGGCGGTCAGGGGGATGGCGATCGCGAAGAGGATAGCGACGTGCAGGGGGATCATCTGGAGGGGATACATCGGAGGAAGCCATTGGCGCCGGGGGTGACTGCTCAGGAAGAAGAGGGGCGGGAATGGGAACCGGGACAGGAACCTGGACAGGAGGCTCAGCAGGCAACGGAGAAACAGATGGAGGAGAGGAGGGAGGTGGGGATAGAGGAGGTGGTGAGGACACAATGAGAAACTGTACATCGGTCGATGTAGTAGAGGAGTGAGAAGAAGAGGACTTAGAAGGAACAAAGAAAGGACGATCCTCAACAAATGAGACATCACGCGAGATACGGAGGCGACTTGCAACAGGATCATAACACCGATAGCCTTTGTGCTCAGGACTATAACCAAGGAAGACACAAGGAATAGACTGAGCAGAAAGTTTAGTCCTCTCTCGGGGCAAAAGAAGGACATAACACAAGCAACCAAAAACACGAAGATGAGAATAACGGGGTGGACTGGAGAAAAGACACTCCCTCGGACTACAACCCCGAAGAAAGGAAGAGGGTTGAAAATTTATGAGGTAAACAGCGGTAGAGACAGCCTCCCATTAAGTGGAGGGGGACATGAGAAGCAATGAGAAGAGTACGAGCGGTCTCAAGAATATGACGATGTTTTCTTTCTGCAGTGCCATTCTGAGCATGGGCACCAGGACAAGAAAGCTGAGGAAGAGTGCCATGGGAGGCGAGAAGCTCACGAAACTCATGAGAAAGATACTCCCCTCCTGAATCGGAACGGAAAGTACGAATGGTGGCGGAAAACTGGGTGCGCACCATACTAGAGAAATCAACATAAACCTTATAAAACTCAGAATGAGCACGCATAAAATAAATCCAAGTGTAACATGAAAAATCATCAACAAAAATAACATAATAACGATGTCCACCTTTGGAGACAAACGGGGCAGGGCCCCAAACATCCGAATGAACTAATTCAAACGGAGAAACAGACCTAGACACGCTCGAAGGATAAGGGAGTTGTAGCTCTTTGCCAAGCTTACAACCTGAACAAGAATGAGAGCTATCAACTAAGACACGACCTAAAACACCTTGATGAATAAGAGAAGACAGACGAGAACCACTAGGATGGCCAAGACGATGATGCCACTGATGGAAGCGAACAGAAGAAAAACAATGAACAGGTGCAGCTGGTAACGGAGAGGAGGACGGAAGACGAAGATGATCGAGCACATACACCCCACTATGGCGATGGCCAGCTCCAATGAGGGTCCCTGTAAGACGATCCTGCACACGGCAACCAAACTCATCAAAAATAACAAGATAGCCAAGAGAAGCAAGCTGACTAGCAGAAATAAGATTCATGGAGAGCTGGGGTACAAAAGCAACATCAGGAATATGAAAATGAGTGGTGTGTAAGAGGCCACGGCTAGGGACAGGAAGGGTTGTGCCATTAGCGATAATAACACGAAGATCAGAAGAAAATGGGTGAAGAGAGTGAAGGTGGGTAGCATCATAGGTCATATGAAAAGAAGCTCCAGAGTCAAGCAACCAAGAGGATGAAGAAATACCTGTAGGGGCAGAGGCTACTGATGGATGAGTGGAGACGTCAGATGCATCCTGAGTGAGTACTGGGGCCGAAGAGGGAGACATGTGACTCCGGGAAAGCTGCTGAAACTGCTCAGCAGACAACGGACCACCCTGAGATGCTGAGGGTGGGGTGGGAGCTGTGCGCTGCTGTGCTGTCAGCTGAGCTCGCTGTAGCTTACGACACTCAGTACGAACATGGCCAAGAGCATGACAGTAATGACACCGAACTGACCGTCGATGGGAGGCACTAGAAACTGGTCCCTGAGACTGAGAAAGAGGACGGACAGGAACACTAAGACCTGGAGACGGCAACAGAGGAGCAGTGGTCGGCACAGGGTTCTGCTGGGGAGCAGCAAGAACGGAGTGAGGAGCAGCAGGTGGTGGAACCACATCTAACGACCGAAGACGGGTCTCCTCAGCAAGCACATAAGCCAAAGTATCAGTAACAGACGGAGGTGTAACCCTGTGAAGTAGCTGAGCACGAACGGCCTCGAACTCAGGCCGAAGACGCATGAGA
Organism: Dioscorea dumetorum; assembly: GCA_902712375.1. NCBI lineage: Eukaryota > Viridiplantae > Streptophyta > Magnoliopsida > Dioscoreales > Dioscoreaceae > Dioscorea > Dioscorea dumetorum. The sequence continues at coordinate 5,427,681 of CACTHL010000846.1, forward strand.
AACTCATAAGTGCGAAGATAATCGCGATCCTGAGCAATTACAAGACACTGGGCACATGTCGGAGAAGGAGAGGGAGTCATCTCATCACACTGAGGCCATAAGTCACTGAGGATGGCAAAGAAATCTGAGACAGAGTGCTCACGCTGATAGGTGCAAGTGATAGTCTGCAGCAAGGAATAGCGCAACGCCTGACTGGAAGGAAGATAGAGTGCGCGCAGATGATCCCAAATCGCCTTGGCCGTAGAAAAATCACAAACAACCAAGCGAATAGGAAGCTCACAGGACTGACAGATGATAGCAATGGTACGAGCATCATCCTCAGTCCACTTGAGCAAATCAGAAGACCGGAAAGAGGACGCACCGGTAACTGTAGACGAAGAGGAGCTAGAAGAGGCGTCAGTAGAAGAAACCGGAGGCGGACGGATACCATCAACATGACCCCAAAGATTAAGTCCGCGAAGAAGCACACGTAGAGTGGAAGACCATGCTTTATAATTCTTACCATTAAGCATGACGTCTGCTTTTTGGAGGTAAGAGACCTGAGCAGAAGCCATGGAATTTCTGCACAAAACGAGACGCGGGCGCACGGGAGCCGAGGACGGCCGGAGCGCACGGAGGCCGAGGGCGACACGCGGGGCCGCGTGCGCGCGGGGCCGAGGGCGGCGCAGCCGCGTGCACGTGGGGGCCGAGGCGGGGCCGGGGCGCGCCGCCGAAGCGCGGGGTCCGGCGCAGGGCGGCAGGCGGGCCGCGGCGCGCGGGCGCTGGCGCAGCGGCGTGCGCGCGGGGCGCGCAGCGCGCGCGCGCGGGGTTGGCGCACGCGGGCCGAGGGCGGCCGCGGGGGGGCGCAGCGCGTGCGCGAGGGGGGGCGCACGCGGCCGAGGCCGAGGACGGCGCGCGGGGCGCAGCAGCGTGCGTGCGCCTGGGGGCGGGCGCACGCGGGCCGAGGGCGCGGCGTCGGGCGGCGCTGCGGGCGGCGTGTGTGCACGGTGGACGAAGGCGGCGGTGCTCGGCGGCCGAGGGCGGCAGGTCGCGGCGGAAGAGGACGGAAAAAAAAAAAAAATTAGGGTTTAGGTTTTGGACAAAACCTCTCTGATACCATGTTAGGTGAACAAAATCACACACATTTCATTAATGAATAATGACAATATACAAGGTATATATAGATACACAGGAATACAAATAAGGTAGCTATACAGATATAGAAATACAGCTGTATACATAGCTCTATTTCCTAACAGCATGCAGGGAATTCAAGTAGTGAAAACTTGAACTTTTAAGGGGAAAATCCTCTCATTTTTGTTTTTATAGAATTTTTCCTCCCAAAGAGATGCTCAAGTTCCTCTCCAATTTTATTTCATAATAAATTGAAGAGTGTTTTTTGATGCATGCATCTGTAATGTTTTGATAAGCGGGTTCTATAAATATCTATTTTGTATTTCAATAGGATGAATATATAGGTATATGAATTATGTCTTGACATGTAGTTAGGTTAAGTTTAAGGATATACATGCAGTTTTAAAGATTTCTAGTCATATGGTGAAGTATAAATGCAATTACTTATACTGTAAATTAGGTAATTTACACAAGATAGAACAAATACTTTACCCATAATTTATTTTTCGTTATAATAAAAAGGATGATAAATTTTTCCTCTATATTTAGGTTCTCTGATGATGGTTGTATACACAATATACATTCAAAGCATAAAATCAGAAGAATTTCATTCTAACTATAAAGCAAAGGGAAATCCCTTGATTCAAAATGATCGAACTCCCTTATTTTCATTCAAGTCGTATGTTGCTTATATCACTATTGGTATTGTTACAAATATTTTGAATTTGATTGAATAAGACTTTATAAACTAAAGCCGGTGTTATATTCATATATTATTAGTGCAAGCGAGCCATCAGTTGTAGCTATCAATAATCTAGCTCTTGATAGTGCATTTGAAGTCTCAATACCATGTAGTATAGTTATCTTTTGTTGAATTTCAATTTTCTATAATATTTGAATAAGTTTGTTATATATCGTGCTTAATTTTCTTTTAAAAAAACCATGCCATGAATTGCCTGAACTTCAACTTAGAAATACATTAGGGTTTGTAGATTTGCTCATAAGCATACATTATCCAGTTTCAATTCTAAGACCATTTAAATAGATCAAAGTTTTTTAATTTTTTATCACACTCTATCATCGGAGTTCCTTTGAAAATTTCAAATTCTCAGTTATCAAATAACGTATTTCTTCCATTGCATAAATTGTTCCGCACGCATATGATGCTCTTCATCTATTCGTTATACACCAGCTAAACTCACTATACAAATCAAACAAGTCACTACGACCTGGTCATGCAAAGTTTCAAAAAATGATATTTGCTCTATAGGTTCCTCATATTATTCAACATTCCAAATAATTTCGTTCCTAAATGTAGTATTATAAATTTTTAAAATAGCTCAAAAACTACAGCTTTTGAAAGAATTACTAAAACTATTACAACAGTACTATTCGCTCGTAGTTTAACTTATAAATTCAAGCTCCTAATAAAATTAAGGATGTAATTCCAATTTTATGTAGTAGATATCGTTTACATTTTGTTTTACTGAATTTTCTATTGTTTCTGAGACATGTAAGTGGAGTAGCACAAACAGGTGGGAAATTTATAATGATAAATTATGGGAATGTTAAGGTTCACTGATCAACAATAATATGAAAACACTTATATTTGTGATCAACATGTCATAGAGCTACGACAGTAAAAATAAGATTACAAAGGCAAGCAAGGAGCAATCGTAACTAATGAGAGCCAATTGAGTAGCTTAAATATCCAGTGCAAAGAAGGTGATTTGCTCACCAAAACTTCACATACTCACCTGCTCAATGGAGTTGTTTATAATAGTTATGGGAATAATTAGCTTTTGGGACCATGTACCTCTTTTCTCCGTTCATGTTTTCACTAATCTTTTATTTATGTGGAATTTTGTAGATTGATTTCCAGTTATTAAAAATTAAGCCACGTTCTTTTATATATATATATAATCTTATCTCTCAAAGCAACTAAGATCTCATTTCATCACCAAAACTTCACATACTCACCTGCTCAATGGAGTTGTTTATAATAGTTATGGGAATAATTAGCTTTTGGGACCATGTACCTCTTTTCTCCGTTCATGTTTTCACTAATCTTTTATTTATGTGGAATTTTGTAGATTGATTTCCAGTTATTAAAAATTAAGCCACGTTCTTTTATATATATATATAATCTTATCCCTCAAAGCAACTAAAATCATACAATGAAGCAAAAAACCAAACATGGTGCTCTCTCAAAGAAGAAAAAGAGTAAGTTATAGTTCAGACTATATAATAATAAAACTACAGAGTTAGACATTTTGAATGATTTTTTCCTTTGAACTCTTGTGATTCTTACACAAAGACATACATATATATTCCCATTGCGGTCTTGTCAATCAAACAAAAATTGCATGCATCCTCATGAACATAACTTGCAAATCATATTCTTAGTAATCTTATTCCCAACAAATAATATAAGATTTCTAAACCAAATAGCTGTTATTGTAATGAAAATACATATAAGCAAATGGCTAATTTTATTTCATTATTTACAAATTTACATAAATATATAACTAAAACAAACACACAAAGAATTTAGAAAGAAGATAAAAGAGTTAGGAGCATATTTGTCAAGTACATTTTTTCAATTTTTTTCAAGTAAAAATGAAAATTTTAGGAAAAATATATTTGTGTCAATCATTTTGAAAACAATTATCATTTTGAAAACTTTTTTTTTTTTTTTCGTTTTTACGATTTCTAAATAACATCAAAAAATGTTTCATATTTTATAAACATAGACAACCCCAATTTTTAAAACTTATGGGTAGATAAATTGAATGCCTTTCTATTAGTACAAATCAATAGATTTTTATTTTTAAAATCTTGGTTGATATAGTATATTAAATTATATGTTAACTAACCCTGAAAACCAACCACTCAAATATTTCAATGTTATTATTAAAAACAAAACTATGTTATGTTCATATTTTTTTTATATTTAAGTTTAAACAAAATTTACATATATTTACAAAAATATATTTAATTATATAATATAAAAACGATATTTATCTGAATTCCTTAAGATATTCAACAATTAAGATATATATCAATTTTTTGATTACCAAATAAGACAAACCTTCATTCATCATTTCATAACAAATGCATGCTGTAAAAACAAGGAATGAAAATAATTTTTTTTATAAAAAATACAAAAAGAAATGAGTTTTTGAAAAAATTTTCAAAAAGTGAAGTAGTGGCATAAAAAAACATTGGTGTGAATGATTTAAATTCCATCAAACACAATTGTATTAACGGATTTTTAGTTATAATTCCAGTTAGTGGCTAAAATCTCATATCACTGGATAAGAAGTCACAACCATACTCATTCATTCCATCCCGTCTGGTATTAATAAAGAAAAATATAAAAAAACCCTAATTTTTTTTTAAAAAAAGTAAATTTTGAAAATTCTCATCGGCCTTACTCGGGGGAAGATCAGTAAGGTCCAGTTGGTTGGCCTGAGAGGAGGGACGCTGATGGTAATCCGCTATTTGTGTTATTTTCCAACTCAGCCCCTCGCCATTTCTAAAATTATGCGTTATGAGGAACCGATTCCCTCCATTTGTCCACAAAACAAGAAAAAAAAAAAAAAAAGAAAGGATCAACCCAAACTCTTTTCTTTTCTTCCTTTTTCTATCTAGGTCAAATGATCATCCGAGTTTTTGAGAAGGGATTTTTTTTTTTTTTCGACAAAGGTACAAAGGTAGAAAGGAGCAACCCAAACTCTTCCGTTATCCGTAAACTCCGACAAAGGTACAAAGGTATGCTCCACTTTTGTTCGAATTTTTTTCCTCGTTTTTTTATTTGGCATTTTATTGAGTTATGGGTTATGTAATTGACGGTTAGCATTTGGATTTGTCGTTAAATGTTTTTTACGATCTAATTGTGCTTATTTGGCTCTTCAAACAAATCAGGATGAGAACGATTGTATTTGGGGATAGATTTTGGTGGAGAATTTTGTATTTGTTAGTTCTGATTTCAAATTTGTGGATGGTGCTCGGTGAAATATTGAATGAAAGAAGCATTTTTTTTTTTTCGAGCAAAATCTTTTTGCTATTCTGTTTGAATCTCCACCTTTGCAGTCCATTTCAAAAGCCTTGTGAGGAGAAACATCGGTAACGAGAACAAGTAAATCTTGGCAAGAAGAATTTACTGAACATTGGAATGGATATCGAGTAGGGCTAAATTTGTTTGCAATTGATTTGCTTGTAGTACCCAAGAGAAAAATTGTGTTAATCACAAAAACTAAAAAAAAATAAAAATGAAAAAATAATTAAGGAAGAGAAGTGAAATAGAGATACCAAATGCCTAGGTAATGGTTGCTTTGCATGTGTAACTGCAGAATCTGTCTGTTTGACAATTGTATAGACTTTTTTCTTTTTCTTTATTGTATTATCTAACTGTCTTCTGTCTTCCACAAGCGTAAAAGAGTTAAATCTATGTGAAGAGGTCCTTACGTGTAATGCAGTTAGTATGTCTTGAATTATACGATCAAGTGATTCTCGATTATTGATTTCATCTATCATTTGTTGATGTAAGGTTTAGAGATAGTGGACATCAATAATTTCGACGGAATCTGACTTGTGCTGTACTCAAACGACTACTTGTGTTGTACTCCTACCCCATTTACAAATCAAACATAGTATAAGAATAATTGTGCTGTCCCTCCTTTTTTTCGCGTATCAAACAAACCCGTAAACTTTTTCTTTCGTAACAAGTACAGAGTGTCACTGTACCTTTGTTTTGTAAGAACTCTTTATAACATTCCTTCACCTGTTTGGGTGAATTTTAGGGTTTTGTGTTACGATTGAACATAAGAGTGGGAGCCTTTGTCGCCTATGTTTTTTCCCCTTTTACTTTTATTAATTCCTTGTTTCTTTCCAAATAGTTGTAATCACTAATCTGATGCAACCCAATTCCATTTGGTTAACATTAGATATAGAACATTGAACTAAAGAGGATAATCGTTATTGTATTCTTCTTCTTTGGAGAAAGGTTTCCTTATGCCCCTTTATAAGGTTTTGAGACATTGTATTTGATCATGCTTCTTTCTACTTTTGCTAAAAGCCAAAGATAAGAATCTGGTCTTTTGTATGTTGAGACCTCAGCTAAGTGAAGATTTCAGCTGATAGAGTGATGAATGAAGTTTTATGCAAAACATCAAACTATCCTGAAGTTGTTTTGCTATCAAATAACAAGTAGTTTCTTCTTTATTCAGTGCATTTATCTTTGTACTTCTAGCATGTAAAACCTAATTTTATTTATATATGTATTAAAACTGAGAATTTTCTTTAATTGAAGAAGAACTATCTTTCATCTTAATTTGTTGCTAATTATTTTTCCTTTTTTCTTCATGAACAACTAATGCTATTTTCAGATCCTTGACATTTTAATTGAATACCTTTATCACCTACTTTTTAGAAGTGATCTAAAATATTGAATGAACTATGAAGATAGATTTATTATCATCTGACTGGTTTTAATTTTTTGCTTCTCTTACCTTCTTCTATGGGAAATTGATTGCAACAAACAATAACATGGCTCCTTGTGTGAAAAAATAACTCAGTAATCATAAATTTTAAAAACTTGAGCACATCAGGCAGTATCTATAGTGACTTCCTCTGCATGAACAGTTGAATACTATTAATAGATGCAAATACATGATCAAGTGCAATGATCCATTTTTACTAGATCAATGTGCACATGAATATATTTCTTTTGTGTCAAAAAATGCATGCTTTTCTGCCTAATTTGATATTGCATGTTACTCAAGAAAGTTTCTTATACAATTACTAATAATGACCAAGCATTGTTAATTGCATAAATGCTATCTGTCTTATAATGTAGAGTACTCAAGAAAGTCAACGTTCAAGACTTACCATGAAGAAACCAAGTTAAGAGTAACAATTGCAACTATTTCAAAATGCTATGGGTTTACAACTTAAGAATGTGGTCTTTAATGAGAAATAAATTACTTGGGATTGAGGATGCATGAAGGAAACATGATTGTAACATTTTATAACAAACAATTCCCTCTAAAGAATTTTTATTCCTTCAGTACATTAAAATTTTGGATAACCATTAAATCTTGAAGTTTGTTGATAATTTTAAGTTATCAATCGGACTGGCTCCAAAATTAGTCAAATTAGCTGGCATATTACCTTTGATGGGTGCAACTAATACAAATTTTAGATAATCTTAAAACCAAACGTAGGCTTCATAATAGATTTTATAGGGTTAGGTTGATTTCATAGACAAAATTCATCACCCCAGAGGTATCAAAACTTTGTACTTGCTAAACTGAGATTTTTGGCTAAGGTAATCCCAATACATCACATTTTATTAGTTGGAAAGTGCAGAGGGTTCAATAATATCTTTGAGCTAAAAGGATGACACCTTTAACTTTTTATCATCTAATGGAATTTAAGAGTCCCAGTGTCACATATATCTAGTATGTTTGATGAAAAGAAGGATTAGGAATATATGAGAATATTTTGAGAATGGGAAATAATTTCCATAGCTGTTCTATATTATGTAAGAATTAGATACCATATAAATGAAATGCTTTAAAGCAATTTGAAAATGCATTATAGTGTTGCTCGACATGGCAACGGAGGTGGTTTAAGAGTTTGAGCTGCCTAATGGCTTGTTAACATTGGCTGGAACATCCAGCTTGCAGATGAACTAAAGAACTGCCTCTGATACCACTTGTAGGAAAAATGCGTTGAGTAGGAGGGAGTAAGTAGAAAGCAATAAATTAAGAAACAGAACAATTTTGTAAAGTTCTCAAGTGTAACAAGCCTTGCACACCGTAATGTGTGGCCGCTCTCACCCTAATAATTCACATATAATATACTTATATGGATGGCCTGATCAATGTTTACTAAGGCTCCAACTTACAATTGTTCTCGGCCCTGATCTATATGCGGCATTGGTTCTTAAGGTTGTCAACCATGCTAGTTGATCTCTTTTTGAGACTTGTAAGCCTTATACATCATAAAGGATGCAAGACATGTACCTTCTAGCAGTACATTTAGATTTGTTTTCCCTGTGCTCTGGCTTGTAATTTTCTATGGAAAAATCTGTAGCCTAGTCATTGCTGATAATATTCAGATTCTGGTACATTGTTGAAATGGCTCCTTTGTTGATGGTTGATCTATTTCTTTATGCAGCTTTGACATTGCAATTCGTTGCCATCAATGTATGGCATAGACAGTTAATGATATTACATCTGGTTAGCGTACTAACTACTCAAAAGCATGATTAAGGAAATGATATGCAAGAAGCATATTGCAATCTTTACCACCGCAAGCCTGCCATGGATGACAGGAACTGCTGTGAACCCTCTGTTTCGTGCTGCTTATCTTGCCAAATACGGTGATTATGAGGTTGTTCTGGTGATACCTTGGCTGTCCTTGAAGGATCAAGAATTAGTTTATCCAAATAACATTACATTTAATTCACCATCGGAACATGAAGAATTTGTTCGTCAATGGATTGAAGATCGTATTGATTTTGCATTAAGATTCAATATAAGCTTCTATCCTGCAAAGGTATGGAATCCTTTCACAAAAAGCTCATGTAACCTGCAGTTGACTGAGCAGAGTCTTGTTTACTATCATTATGCTATTACTATTGAAATTATTAATCTTTGTTGCATTTGTTTACAGATTGACAGTTGTTTTTGATAATTTCATAGATATGTGCATGTAGAGGTTTTGATAAGGTGTGAGAGATGTTATGTTTAAGTTTTTGGCTTAGGATAGTGAACCTGAAACTTAGCTTGTTGGTGTCAATTATCTGAAGTAAATCATTGTTTACCTGTTCATCATAAATATAAGATAACAGAAACATAACTTTGTTCAATCTACAAGTAGATTGTTAGAGACTGCTGCTTACTTTCTCCCTTTTATAAAAGGAATTTAGTATTTTCTTTACAACTTTTCAGTTCTCCCAAGATAAAAGGAGCATTTTACCTGTCGGAGATATCACAGCAAGCATTTCTGACGATGATGCAGATGTTGCTGTACTTGAGGAGCCAGAGCACCTTACATGGTTTCATCATGGACGCAAGTGGAAATCCAAATTCCGGCAAGTTATAGGTATTGTACACACCAACTATTTGGAGTATGTGAAGAGAGAGAAGAACGGTCGGCTTCTTGCCTTCTTTCTAAAATATGCCAATAGCTGGGTTACTCGCATCTATTGCCACAAGGTAATTCTAGTGACAACTAAATAGTATTTTAACAACACATGATATAATTGATATTTTTTTTTACTAATGATAATTATTAAATTCCTTCATTTTTTCTACCTTCTCTTGAACTTTTAAAGGAACATACTACTATATACAGAGTTACTGGTTTATTATGTTGTCAGTATGCATCACTGATCTATTTTAGATATTCACTCAAGATTCATGTAGTGGTTTCTTTATGCTATTTCCAGGCCAAAACATGCATTGTGGAGAGTAGCCCTTGCCCAAACGCACGTTGTGGAGCATAGTTCAAATTAGTTTTCAAATAAATGTTCAGAGATTTCATTGAAAATGATTTATGGTGATTATAAATGTAGGGACTAAATTTTTCACTGATCAAAAGGAATATTTTTTACATTGTTAGGTTTTTCCGCTAAGGATTTATATGTGTTTTTTGTTATGAATATAGTATGAATTCTTGATGGCCTTCTTGTTATGGGTGCATGAATCAGGAGTTACATAACATAATCTTTTCTGACTTTAAACATGCTTTTTTATATGCTAAAGAGCTGATTTCGTGGTGATTTGATTATGCATTGCATGGTGATGAGATACTTATAGATTTAAGGACTAGATTAATTAAAAACTAATGTGATAATCTTAAGGATCAAACCATGAATAAAGATAAAACTATATAATAAACATATTAATAAGAATAATTTGAAATCAACTAAATTAGATAAGGTCAACTATGCTAAGAAAAGGCCATGCTAACAATATATAGTCACATCCTATTTTCAAATGGTACCACAGATCTTTTTCAATGTTTGCTTTTAAAAGCCTAGAATTTTTTTTATGCATTTCCATACTCCCATGCATACACCTATTCCATTTCGATTCTTGATGTTGTATATATTTTAGGTTGTTTCCTCTTCACGTGGTTAATATGCATTGCTATTTATTACTATCAAAGGGTATCCTTATTCATGCTCATTCTAAATTGAGTAAAGCTATTCTCTGTTATCCATAGAATTATTCCATTTCTTAAAGTTGTAGATGCTTAAATTATGTCCTTTTGGTACAATTAATTTTTGTTGCCATTTATTACAACAAAGAGCACACTTGATTTCATGCTCATTCGAAATCTAATAACGCTATTCGCTATTTTTTTTTATACTATTGTCTCATCTTTTTATATGAACTCCAATCTCGTGCCAATTTTCCGATCTTTTCTTTTTACATTCACAAAGGGCATCCTAGTTTAGGAAAGATAAGGCAAAGTTGTATATTACATTAGGGTAATCATTCAACTAGCTCAATTTCCTATGATCTCGTTCTGGGCATCCTAAAATGTTCGATCAAGTGCACATGAAGAATTTTACTCCCATATCCAGGGGGCAACATAACCTTAATGTGCTGTGGAATTGATTAAAATTTGCTAGAAATCAGAATTTAAATCTTTCAAATTGAAAACCTAGATACTGTATCAAATATCCTAAGAATTCCAAAAAAATGTACTTCAAGAACTAGATTTCATATTCGGCAACCTAACCTTCTATACTAGTGTGACTAAGCTCAAGTTAGAATGGAAGAACAAGATCAACTGAAAGCCATTCATTAAAGAAATTTAAGCATTAAGGCAAGATCAATCCATTCCCAACCATAAGCTTCAATTCAATTGCAAAATTTACAAAAGAAGATAACAATGAAGATTCATGAAAAATTAAGCATTAGAGTTCATACACCCCAAGGTCTCCTCCATTAGGAGTTCAAAATTGAGTTCAAAATCAACAAGAATACAAGGATTAACAACAGAATTCATCATGATTCATGAGATAGGAATTCAAACTCTAATCATTCCTTGATTCTTTGAGCTTTTCTTCTTAAACTCCTTTTTCATCCCAAAATTTGGATCACTATCAGTGTAAAAGTCAGTAGCCTTCAATGGAATTTAAAAAGATCTCAAAGGGTTTACAAGCTTTGATCCAGGAGTCTTGCCATCCTTTTATACTTTGTTCCCTTCTAGAAGCCTCTCAAATTCAAAATTCCTACCTTTTCTAATTACTCTAGAAGTTTGTTCAGACAATTACCCTTGAAAACCACACGCTAATTAGTTGTATAACAACTTGAACTTCTGCAAGGCTTTACTTTGTTTGGATTTTTACTCCAAGCACTGTGTTTCTGAAAACATTTTGAATGCCAAAGTTTTAGAGCTTGAAGTTAGCTTTCAAACTCATCCAGTTTCACTCTAATCAGATCAGAGGAAAAAACAATATGGCTGATTTAGTCAAATTTTGCAGATACAATCTGGTTCAACTTCAGACACGGCTGCGTCTAGGTTGTGTCTCACTTAAGTCTTGAACTAACTGACTTGAATTGCCTTTCTTCGGCTTCATTAAGTTGCCTAATTGGCTTTCTATGCTCATTTATTGAGTGAAGCCCTCAATTTCACACTAGATAGCATATTTGCAAATACTGCAAAAATTGAGTAAAATATAGAATTGGTTGTTAAAAAGGTGGAAATTTCATCAACATTGCTGCAGAAAATAACTATAAAATCAACACTCATCACTGTCATTTCCAATTCAAATACTGCCAGTGAGGATCACAAATTAGACTTCTTGGAGGGAGCAGTAGTTTATTTATTTATTTACACTAAAATTAGACATTGGAAAAGGATTGATCTTCTCAGAAATGCTTATCTCAGTCCTTTTCTGATCCAATGCATACTGGCCTGACCATGCTATTCTTAGAAAAATATTCTCTGGTAGACAGTAATTGCATGATTGGTGAACACCTCTCGTATATATGCCTCTTTCTTTTAGTAAATATGCCAAATAATTTCTGTTTGGAGATTTAAGATATGTTTGTTTAGAGACTTATGCCGATCTAAGCTAAAACAGAATCTATGCTAATTCAAATTTCTGTCACAATTTTGATTTAGAGGGTTTTTAAATTCTATAATTATTTAAGACAAAAATTAGGAATGGCAAATTTTCAAAAACTTAGAACAAATCTATATATGTGATGGATATTCAAACTCTGATAAAATTCTACAAAAAAGTGGCCCCAGACAGTTGGATAATTGACAGTTTATTTGAGTGAAATTGAGATTAAATTCTCACTTATTATGCTATTTATAATATAGTGTTTGCAATTATATTTTTAATTTACTCTCAATCAGGCAATTAGTGAGCAATGCCAAGATTATTTTTTCATGAAATCGCTCCAGTTGATGTGGTTGAATTCCATGAATTAGACTCCAATTACTTAAAAACTCTTATGGATTCTTAATATATATGAGTGAATTGATGTCCAATTCACAATCAACTTATGCTGATTCTGTTGCTAATTTTCAAGTGATGGAAATAGTACATTGATGCAGAAAAATTGTATCTATTAGAATATGCAATTGAGGATTGGTCATTGATAGGTTAATAAACTCAAATTCTACTGGTTTAGATGCCATAAGATAATTAGTTTATAAAAAAATGCAAAGATCTAGATAACCTTAAATATAATGTAGTAGGATTTAGGTCTAGGGAGGCCAGACTCACCATACCCAAAGTTGGTGGCCATCAGGTTGTTGGATTTAAATCAAACTTTCAGTTTCTGCCTGAAGGTAAGATAAACAATTCAATTAGCACACAAAGTGACAAATAGAATTCGAGACTAGATATTTATTGGAGTGTAATTTATAAAGATATCATCATTAAATAATAATGTGATAAGTAAAATGTTGATTTCATGGGGAGTTGTACTAGTCATTGCTAAGTGCTAAAATTATCACAATCTAATCTTATTAAAACAATGAGGTGGTTATCTTAACTAAGGAAATTGGAGTTCTATTATCAATGTTTAAAAACCTAGGATTGCAAATCCCTTTGATCCTATATGTAACTATCTTTATTCTCATCTATCTTGTCGTAATGAGTTATGAAACCAAAGCTTCTTCATTATCTACAGGCCCTTCCTAGTAGCCTCATTGAATTATTTAGTCTCACTGACTCTTTATATCACTATGAGAACCATATTCAGTAAGTTCTACTCGTTTTCAGATGTGAATCATTTTGCAGGCATGGCTCTGTGCTACAAACTAATCAATATGTGTGATCATACATTATTTAATTAAGGTCAACTGTAAAATTTCTTTTCTGAGTTCATCTAGGGTTTCCTATTCAATCTAGGTGATGGTCAATCAATCATGGAAAGCATTAAGAGCAAGATTGAATAAACATCTCGCTTAAATTAAGAAAAAAATTATGAAAGAGTACTTCAAGGTCTCATTAAGAAGACAAAGGTTATTGCAAATCTGGAAATCTCTTTAGTTCGTAGAAGTCTTTAATCCAGTTAAATAAACTCTGGTATCATAATAGATGTAAACCAACATCCTAACTAGACCCTAATTTGATCCAAAATCTTAAGCTTGAGAGACTCATACTTATATGTATGTTTCCATATTTATTAACTTTACTAATGTGAGACTATCTTACTCATAATTTTTTGAGTATCCTTTTTATAACCTTTTATCCCAATGAACTATAGATCTTTTTTCTTTTTTTTTTCTACTAAGATACTCATGTATATGTAGACTTTAGTGTGACTTCGCAGTTATGACCTTTTTCTTAATGAGTATTAGTTAATTTAAAAGACCCATGTATTGCAGATTATCAGATTATCTGGTGCTACGCAAGATCTGCCGCGGTCCATCATTTGTAATGTTCATGGAGTTAACCCGAAATTTCTCGAGATTGGGAAAATAAAGCAAGAACAGAGGCAGAGAGGAGATCAATGTTTCACCAAGGGTGCATACTATATTGGGAAGATGGTCTGGAGTAAAGGTTACAGAGAGTTACTAAAGCTTCTTTCAGAGCATCAAGATAAACTATCTGATCTTCAAGTGGATTTATATGGAACTGGGGAAGATTCCAATCAAGTTCAACAATCTGCAAGAAAATTAAAAATGGATGTAAGAGTTTATCCTGGTCAAGATCATGCTGACGTATTGTTTCATGAGTAAGTAGGCTAGTCCTGAGCCTCGATGGCTTTTACCACTAAGAATGGAGTCTTGTATGTACAGTTTAACAGACATGAGATTCTCTGCACAAATTTAATGTGCCTTTTTCATTTTTCTTTTGTTCTTTCAGCTACAAAGTTTTTCTAAACCCCAGCACAACGGATGTCGTCTGCACGACCACAGCGGAGGCACTAGCAATGGGGAAGATCGTCGTCTGTGCTGACCATGTATCAAATGACTTCTTTAAACAGTTTCCCAATTGCTACATGTATAGCAGCAACAAGGAATTTGTAAAAATTACTCTTAAAGCTTTATCTGAAGAGCCTGACCCATTGACTGATAAGCAAAGGTACGAACTATCATGGGAGGCTGCAACGAAAAGATTCTTGGCAGCTGCAGATCTTAATCAGAACAAATCTGATAAAGTCCCTTCTTCCTTAAAATTCAAGACACATAAACTCAAGAGGAGCATTGAAGAAGCCTGTGTGTATGTGCATCAAACTATTTCTGGAATTGAAACAGCGCGGCGTGCTTTTGGTGCAATACCTAAGACTTTGCTACCTGATGAGCAGCAGTGTGAGGAGCTTGGTTTGGTACTTAACCCAAAGGGGGAAGTTTCTCACACATTGATGTTGTAGCTATCAATGTGCCAAATACATTGTTGCATATAAATTTACGTACATTAAGTAAGGTAATTTTTCATTGTTGGGCTTTGACTGAATCTGTCTATGTATCATTCAATTTTCCTCAGTTTCTGGTTTATGTCACCAGTTTGGTTTGCTTTAGTTTGTTTTACATTTGTCACAAAGTGTATATATATATTTGTAACATTCCTGTGGAGGCTGCATGGATGATGCTTATTGATGACAGAAAAAGTAGTTTTTCTCTGCATTTTTTCATCTTTTTATATATTCAGAGTATTTTGAGTACATTGATAACGGGTGAAAGTAATTTTGGTTTTGTATTTTACCTCAATCATCATTCTAGTCATGTACTTCTAGATTTTTTAATGTGGTGATGGTGCTTTGTTTTTTTTTTTTTTTTTGGCTTATCTTCATCTTTGCATTTTTAAAATGTCCAATATAGTATTATTTGACATATATGTTTAATCTATAATAAGTTCTATTAATTTATCATACGTAGGAGTTATAGGTTCCCCCGTGTAAGAGGGTACTTATAACCCAATAATTCCCGTGCTGCCAGGTAGGAGCATATGGCTAGATGTTCAATTCTTGTTCATGCGTACTTTCTTTAATTGTTTTACATGTTGCATTTGTCAATAATAATAATAATAATAAACATAAAATTTGTTTATGAAGTTGATCTTCGCCATCGTAGCATTGTTGTTTTAAAAACAAAAAATGTTTTAGACAAAAAATAATTAGATAAAATAAATCATACATTTTGGATATTATCTTAAAAGACTGTTATAGTGAATATTTTGGAATTTCAAAAATAGAAATGAAGAAAAATTAAATAATTTAAGAATACATGGGTGAAAATGGACAGTGAGTCAAAGCGCAATGAGCGAAAATGACTTACCCTCATTGATTCTTATGACATTGAGCTATTTATTTTTGTCACTAATAGAGCTACTTCAATTAAGTTGGCTTAACATAGATATCGACATAAGTTAATAAACTTTTGGCTTGAATCAAAGTGAAATAACATGTTTAATTCACATTTAAAATAATATTAAACTTGAGTTCATTAATCTATTTGCGTTATTTCAAGTTAAAATTAAGCAGCACTACTCACTGAAATCAAAGTGGACACAACTCACTCACACTTAAGCTATACATAATTTGGACATCAACTTGTTCCTTTCTTGTTTAAATAATCACTACAAACTTCATCTCTTTCTCCACCAACTGCCAAAAAAAAAAAAAAACTAAGTCATATATGCATTATATATAACTAGCACAAAAACATTGCCCATGTTTTGTGGACAATCTTTGACAACTCCATCAGTCACACAAATTTAGAACTTCATACTTTAGGCAAAAGTTTCTTCATGGTTGGGGACATTTGAAAGCACCAAACAAAGCATGTGTGCTGGTTTGTTTTGAAAGGATTCTTTTCCAATTCACAGTCCAACATAGTCTACAAATTTAATTTGGAAAGTGCTTTTAGTGCTTCTTCTAGAGAAAGGGTGCCACTAACATTAACAATCTATTGAATTTTTTCTTTGCTTTTCTTATCATGAGTGAAATTGATTGGGTAATTGTCAAGCATTATAAACTAAGTTCATATATATTTGACATTGTAAAGTTGTATTGAAAATATTTTTAATTTTCTTCTTTATGGATTCTACTTGGCATCCATCAAAAGAGGATGTTTCTAGGAAGCTCTTCACAAGAATCCATGGCTTGCTTATTTCCTTGATGGTTCCTTTGTAATTTTTTCTTTTTGTTGGAGATTTACATTCAAAAAGAGATTATGTTGGAGTTCATGTGACTTTGAATTTCGATTTTAGTCTAATAGATTTAAAAGTTTGTGTTTACGTAATTAAAATATAGACTTCAAATTTGTACTATTAAAATATTTATTATAGATTGACATTATTTAAAGAAAACACCGCTATTTAGACCATATAGGACAAAAATTACTTTTGTACTCTAAACTAAAATGTTCATTTTGATTTTGATATTTTAAAATATTCAATATAATCTTCTATTTTTATAGTAAAAATTTATTTTATATAAAAAAATATAAAATCCATGGAGAATTTACAATGAAATTAAAATATCTCTATTGTTTGATAAATATACGTATGCGTGCTGTGTGTGTTGTGGGGTGGGGGGTATTTAAAGACATTTATAAGAAAATTAGAACTTAACCATATCGCTCTAAAGTTGGAAATAAAATAGAGGTCAAATTTAAAAAAAAAAATATACTGAAAAATTTAGAAAGATAGAAATGAAATTAGATATGGGGGAAAATTTTTGAATGCAAAATAGTGTCTCATATGTGTTTTTCATCTTTTATGTGTTCAGAGATAAAATAATTCCTCTTCTCATAGTCATAATCGCTTATGTAATTACATCATTTACCAGTAAGTGTGAGTTGATGGTTGGGCATATACATTTTTTTTTTAATTTTGGGAGATTTGAATTCACAAACGGCATTTTTATTAGAAAATAACAAATAAATAAGGGCATTTTGGACAATGTTTTCCTGAAAACCTTTTTTTCACATAAAACTCCATTCTCATTATTCCTTTGTCTTTAGAAATGGGCCATTATACTTACTCAACATTAGTAGGGTATTGCATGGTCAAGGATGTTGATGCACGCCTAGGTAGGACGAAATGAACACCAACCTAGATGACCTATAAAGTCGGGATGATTTGTAATAAAGCTTTATTAAGGAGCAACTTTATTGAAGAGTAGATTAATTAGTATGAATGTAATTAGTATGGGCATGGGTCTAGTGTGCATGGTTGGAAAGGTTGTTATTCAAAGTTTGTCAGTTTGTTTCAGGTTTTGTTACAAGCCTAACTTGCTATATATGTAATGGAGTACAATAAATGAAAGGCAGAGAAATATTTTCCCCAAATCTCCTCTTTCTTGTCCTTTCTCCCTTTCTCCCTTTCCCCTCCTTCCTCTTTCCTTTCTTCTTCCCTGAGACTTATTTCCTTATCTATTTTCCCTTATTTTTAGTTAACCATCATTCTTGTTGTTACTATGGCTGCATCATTTGGTGCTTTCATTGAGAGGAACCACTTTCAGGCTACTGACGACATAACGGAGGAGCAACTCACTGCAATGGAGAAGTGACTTGCTATTTTCACGGAGAGGCTAGCTTGACACGACGGGATCATCTTCTCCAAGGTGGAAATCTTGGATTCAACGGTGCTACGACATTCTAAAGTTTTAGACTCATTGAAGAAATCCTTAGCAACCCAACAAACACTAATGAAGGATATGCTTATGCAGCTCACCAAGTTTGAAGCTTCGATTAATCCTCCCTTGCCATCTTTCTCATCTCCAAGTGCCGAATATCCCATCCTCTTAAAGAAATCCATCTTTCCACTCACCAACTCATCTCCATCGCCATCTCTGAGACCCACTATCTTTTCACCCGGTTCCTCTTCTTTTGTACTCTCAAAACCCCTTCCCTTACCGTTATCCGTACCTATAATGGCTCCATCTCGAGGATCCATCGCTGTTGGTCCAACCTCCGCAAGATCCACATCCATATCTACAAGAACACTGACAATGATTTATTGTTCACCTCCATCAGTCTCAAGGGTGGAGGAGAAGGTTTTTGATGGACAACAAGCACAAGGGAGAGGTTTAGCTGCAAACCAGAGGAAAAATGGAGCCATAACCCATTAGGTCATTACTATTCTTTCCAACCCCAACACTTCCTCCTAATCCACCATGATTTCCGAGATCCTTTTCTTCCAATTTTATGCTACTTCCACGGTCACTAAGCGGTTCCTCTATGAAACTGCAAAAATTAAGGAAGCCGTGAATCCCACCAAAATTCTTTTTGATGCTAAACATAGATAGTACAATGATCCCATTATTTGTATGGTGTTGTTTAGAGAGTTGCTTTGGGTTGGGCTCCTTCCTGACAGGAAGATTTTCAATTTTTTACTTGCTAAATTTAGTCTGGTGAAGTAGTTAGATAATGCACACGTACATGTTGTTTGATGAAATGAATAGATAATAAGATACTCAAAGAGCTGACATTGAAATCATTGAACCAAACTGTCAAAGGACCCTATCAACATTGATGAAGCAAGGCCACGATTTTCAAGATGCAAAGAAGAGAGTGTTGCAAGACCATGCAAACTAGGGCCCAACAAAGCAATATTTGGAGATTCAACCTATGCAGATTGAAGATGTCAAGCTTTTGGTTGAAAAGAAATAAAAGAAGATCACCGAATTAAGGTTTGCTCTTGCACAGAAAGAAGATGATCTGGGCGGTCTGAGGTTGAGTGTGAATACTTTGGTCAATATGATTCCTGTGCGCATGCAAGTAGGAGCATTTAGCTCCGTAATGCTTGAAAACCACTTGCTTGCTTGGAATGCCATGATATTTGCATATGATAAGGTTGGTGAATCAAGTGAAGAGGGTGGAGCTTTCCAATTCATGCACAGCTCTAATATGAGGCTAACTTAGTCACTTTGAGGTATGTTGTTCTGCCTTATTGCATTCTTGCAAATACTTGCTATAGTGGGACAGTGCATGTTCATGGGATTACATTCTGTCTGATGTATAATGCCGGCATGATGTATGCTCTGGTGTCAATGCATGATAAGTATGAGAAGCTAGATGCAGCTCGATACCTTTTCAACTCAATGTTGGACAAAAGCCTTCTATTATGTAATTGCATGATCTTTTGTTACCTTCTGGATGGCACAGAAGTATGGAAATTTTTATTCACATGATTGCTAGCCATGTTATGTTGGATGCCATCTCTAAGATCAATGTTATCTCTACGTGTAGCATACTGTAAGGGTTGATGACCTTACACTTGGTCAGCGGGCGTACATTTTCACATAGGCTAAGCCACGAGGGCGCACAACTGTGTAGATTGGGTAGCGCGCGGTTAGCGCGAAGCATGTGTTGTGTCTTGAGCAAGAGCGAGTGGAATATCCCGCTCGATCATGTGCTGAGACCGTGAGGCACGTGAGTGTTAGACCGTGGGGGTGCGCGTGACCGATGAGCGCATGGGGCAGGCGTGCCCATACCAAGAGTCAAGTGTTGCAAGACTTAATTATGTAGAGTGTTGGATCTCTAGCAAGTCTAGGCGGGGCGGGACACTTGATCAGGCCAGGAGACCGAGAGTTGATTCCGGATTTGACAAGGTTTTACGCAGGCGTATGCAAGTGGGCACATGGTCGGGAGCGTGGCCGAGTCAGGGGCGAGGATGGCTCGCGGTATTATCACGCGTGACCGTTACTACTACGCGCTGTGACCAAGGGTGGCTGGTTAAAGCTACAGTCGCGTCAGTGGACACTGCAAGCTAAGTGAAGTCAGGGAATTCACGCCAGACCTGTATTGGGCATGGGGCTCAATTAAACTTGGATTTGGGGTAGCTCTTGTATTAGGGTCTAATGTGTATTTGGGAGGAGACAAGGTCACTTGGTGTTGGTTTTTGGCCATGGTTATAAACATTTCTCAATCTAAGAGAGTTTATGTTTTTCTCTCTCAAAATGGGTTTCATGTGTCGTGTTTCTCGTACCGTGGATGTTTTCCGGTTTTGCTCGCTTTACTTTATTTCGCTGTGCTTGTACTGCAAACAGGAATTCACTAACTGTTCTTGCAAGGAAAGCTGACTTATCGCTATGGTGCATGTCAGGTGCCGCACGGCCGAAGGTGATCGGTTGAGGTTGTGACATATACCTCAAGACTTGAGGTCTGGTGACTCCTCCCATGCTTATATCATTAAAAATGGTGTCAATTCAAATGTGCATGTGATGAATGGGTTATTATCTGTTTATTATGCTTGTGATTGGCCCAATGCTTCTCTAAATTTGTTCCACAAGATCAAGGCAAGAAATCTAATATCCTAGGATGTGTTGATTACGGGCTTGGCTATGAGAAGAGACACTATATGCTACTCGTCCTTCCTTTATTAGAAGTGTCAAGGTGTGAAACTTGATGTCATCACTTGGGCCAACATTTTCTCTAGCTTTGACTAGGTCCATAAGAAAACTAAAGGGATGCCTTTTTATGTTTGGGTGATCATATGGCATGAAGATGATATGCTATCATGGTGGAGCATGCTCTTTGTTTCCATATCAGCTTGGCTAGTCACTCTTCTCATTAAAGGCATACATGAAACCTCAAATCAGCAGCCTAGGTATGATATTATAGCATAGTCCATGTTTGCTAATGTCCTTGAGGACAAGGATGTTTTGCAGGGGAAGGCAATTGATGCAGGCCTAGGTAAGACGAAATGAACACCAACCTAGATGACGTACAAAGTCGGAATGATTTGTTATAAAGCTTTATTAAGGAGTAGCTTTATTGAAGAGTGAATTAATTAGTATGAATATAATTAGTATGGACATGGGTCTAGTGTGCATGGTTGGACAGGTTGTTATTCAAAGTTTGTCAATTTGTTTCAGGTTTTGTTACAAGCCTAACTTGCTATATATATAATAGAGTATAATGAATGAAAGACAGAGAAATATTTATCTCAAATCTCCTCTTTTTTGTCCTTTCTCCCTTTCCTCTCATTCCTCTTTTCTTTCTTCTTGCCTGAGTCTTGTTTTTTTCTCTCTTTTCCCTTGTTTTCAGTTAACCATCATTATTGTTGTTACTATGGCTGCATAAGATGAATGGATACAAAGAGCATAACACATAATAAAATACATTTTCATTAATTGAAATTACAATTAAATTAACCTCCATGTCTTTGCTTCTAGCACTATCCATGACCTCTATGTCCATATTTGTGGTTACCCCTTCAAGGCTCGATCTATACAAGTATAGATGCCTTTTCTAATTAGAAAATATCACATGACAAAAATAAAAAAGGTAATTGATATTACCATAAAGAGTGGATATTGTGTGAGGAAACTAAGAAGAATAATTGACATTACCATCTATAATTGGATACCATGTGTAGAAATCGATGGAAGTAATTGATGTTACCACATATAACATGGAAATTAATTGCTTGGAAGCAAAATTGGTTGAAAGCAATGTTGACTACTAAATTAATTCAAGTACATGAATTACTTCGACACACAAGGAGATATTTGGAATAGGGAGAACAACTAATACTATATTATAAAAAAATGTGTTGAGACTCTACTCTTGTAATACCCAAGGATACTTAACCTATCAATATTATTTTGCATGGCTCTTAAATTTTATCCCATTTACTAAGATATAGTAAGAGACACTTGTAACATATGCATAACTTGATGACTATTAAGTTCACAAATAAAATTTACAAATAAAATTCACAAATAAAGACGCATAACTACTTAGGAATTGAAGACATATGTAACTTAAAAGACATATTCTGGAAAATATTTAAATTTAATATTCCTAACATCTTTTTTTAATTTAAATATCTTTTTTTGTAACTATCATAACAATTTTTCATCCTCATATGGAAGGAAATTTACAAGCTAAGCTACAATTATTTCTTTATTTGGCTAATTTGTGAGCAACCCTTCATTACTATCAAATTCTTTTAATTCTCTCCTTTTCAATTTGGACTTCAACCTTTTTAACTCATCAATAACTTCAACAAGTTTTTTTCCTTATTTCTTATTTAGTACCTTTTAATTTTCTAACTCATATTGGCTTCCTACAATTCTCTATGAATCACATCTTCAATAACAAAATTATAAAAATTTTCCCAATGCCTTATACCTTGGAAGAGAAGAACAATTGCTATTATATCATAAAAGATGTTTGAAAATTCACTTCTATAATACGCACAGATACTTAGCCAATCCAAATACATGTATAGCTTAATGATTCTTAAGGTCACACTTAAAGACATATAATTACTTAGGAATACTAAATGACAAGCGCAACCTAAAAGATATATTCTAAAAACTTTTTAAATTTATTATTTTCAACATAATTGATATTGCTATGTATAATGCGATACCGCTTGAGGAAATCAAAGAAGATAACTGATTACTATATATTACATGATACTCTTTCCACTCCAAAATACATGTCATTTGAAAATGTTGCTCAATAATTAAGGATAGCATTGATTTTTTTAAATTTAGAATAAAAATGAACTAAATTGCGAAACTATCCTTTTCTTGACATCAGATCTTTTTCTTGAGACTATGAATATGATTCTCTTTATTCAAATAATTTTAAAAATTAAACAAGGATAAAATTGGGAAAAAATGAATAACTATTGCTTTGGTATTATAAACAAATAACTATATATGAAAAAATATCTCAAAACGGCTTGTATATCATAATGGTGGGAGTACGCGCATTATTATATCATATGAAATGTTTGAGTGGTATTCGGGTCATGAGTTTGGTTTGAGTTGAGTGTCATTCAGTTCCCTGCTATGTAATTTTGAGAATGTTCAACACAACTAATAAGTTTGAGTGTCACTCAGTTGATTCAATTTTTTTTTTTTTTTTTTTGAGAATGTTTAACATGTATAGAGATGTATGGAGAAACATGTACACAGATTGGAAAATATAATACATTGATGAATTGGAATTTTTCTAGGCCATGTTTTCATTTTGTATTAACGACATTGAGTTTGAATGCAATGAAATGATTTTGTATGCAATGAATATTGGTTTATAGGTTTTCTAAACCAAAAAAGCACTAATGATTAAAACAAACAAACAAAATACATTATAAGCCCTCAAAAATACTGTCTTGGTTGATGGAGGACCCTACAACACTTCCGCCGGGGGCTTTGCTTGGATAAGGTGAAGATGGGGTTCATAAAGGAATATAGGGTATGGTAAAATAAAAGAAAAGGAAAATTTTAAGTTGTATCTTGTTTGGATTGAATTTAGAGTAAATGAAAATTATCAAACTTTCTAGTGCTTGGATTGAAGGTATTAAGAGGTAAGGTTTTATACTAGCATTACCAAAATATTCTTCTAGCTGTAAATTATGTTCAATGCTAATTTTACACCTAAAGTTTTATTTTTTGTAAAGTGAATATTACCAACTGATTTAATTTTCTAGTGTTTGGATTTAATCTTTTTTATTTGTTATCTTATTTGATTAAATCCTCAAAATTTGACTTTTTTTTTTTTCAATTTCAGTGATCAATTTCAGTGAACACATGGCATTAGTAAATCAATAAAATCCCAACATGGTTCAACAACATAAGGTAATTATAATTAATTGAAATTATTGAGGACATTTTTATCCAATTGCATAACTTTCCCAACCCCCAATTTGGAGGGTTAAAAAACGGGGTTAAATGGATGTTTTTAAACCCTCCATTTATGTCACGCCTAGACCAATAGGTCTCGGTGTCACCAACACTACCACCGCGACAACCCGAGGGTGAGGTAGGGTCCACCTTAATCTCAGATCGCCGTAACGGCTATCCTGTGACTTGGTATGACCTTGATAGCAAAATAATAATAATAATAATAATAATAATAATAATAATAATAATAATAATAATAGTAATGCAGAATTCTTTTACAAGAAAGCAAGGTACACCCCTGAACAACCACTCGACAAACAGAAATTACGACAACAAAAATAGAAAAAAAGGTATTTATAGTATTTTTCGTCTGCAGATGGCGGATGGTTTTGCCTACGGGTAGTGAATTGGTCATAAGCCTTCGGGTGGTACAGTTGGTGCATTGGTTTTGTTGGTGACATAGGGCTACAACCCTAACTACTTACCGGTAAGACGGGCCCATGGACCTCCTTTGGGTCAACGTCAAGGATATCAGTGCCTTGGCAGCTCTGAACCTAGCTTTGACCACAGCTAGAGTTTAGAGGGATTTCTTGACCGCTTATCGATTGCTCGAATTGGAAATCTCATATTCTTGAGGAAAGTGTTTTAATGGCGTACCTCCTATCTTATAATTTTAAAACTCGTATTTTGCTATTCATGAGTTATGTTTATGAAAATCTTATTTGAGCAAAGTGGTTTTGCTATGCTACCTATGTTTTCCTTATATTGGTGTATGTGTTGCTATATACGTACATATGTACCCCGCAATGTTTTTAATTATACGTATTACTGCAAAGCTTGTATTGTCGTTTTATAAAATATTTTGTATTCTTTAGGATTGTGCTAACCCATTCACTGAGTGACTCTAGCTACTTATTATCTCTCTCATTTCTAGGCTCTAGTTGGTAGTGGTGGTGCAGAGAAACGAAGTGCTGAGCATTCCCAGCTCTCTATCTACTACCTTGTTTAATGTATGTTTCTTTTTTAGCATATGCATTGTATAAAGACATGGATCCATTTATGTATTTGACACTCTTATACATGGTTTGTATGTTGTCTACCTTTTTGAAACCTTTGTTGAATTTGTGACAAGTATATTGCTTTGAACCTTGTACCCAGTTTATTGTGTAGTAGCTTTCTCTGTGTATCATTGTACCTTATTCTGTATATGTTGGTTTTGTAAATCCCTGTTTAGAGATGTTTGCTTCCAGGTCGTTGGTTAGCCTTGCGACGACTCGAGGGTTGAGTGGTGGGGGCGTCCCTCCTCGGGTTGTCGCGGTATTGCTATGCGACAAATGATTAGATGGACTCATGCATTGCTATACCATAAAGATATTTGTAATTTAGCCCTCAACTAATAATGATTTAGTGAAGAGAAGTAAATTATAAATACAGGAAAGTAACTAATAGCCCCTCAATAGTTTGCATATTCCCTATAAATCCCTTGAAGTTTTGGTATTCCCAAAAGTCCCTTCTTTTTTGTTTGTTTTCATTTCAGTCCAAAAGTAACTGATGGAGGTGGAAATTCTGTTACATGCTGGGAAAATTATCAGTTTACCCCTCCTTTAAGAATCAGAACTCCAGCCCCATGAAATGACCATAATACCCTCCACAGAGGTATTGGAAACTGCTAGAAGAGCTGCCGCCCGAAATCTTGGGATGCCTTAAAGCCTTCTCTTATTGTGTTGAAGCCTTTAGAGATCACTTTCTCCCGCATTCGTCTTCCTTCGAAATTCCAAGCTCCTTCGAGTTCTTTGCTTCCTTTCAACGCTCACCAGCGACTTCCCTGCAGTGACAATCCAGCGGTAAGGTGAGAAAATGACCATCAGCGACCATTCGAGCGTCTTGTGTGCTTGTTAGTGTTTGTAGGGTCGAGTTTTGGTTCTTTTGTATTATCGCCTACACAGAGTTTGTTGTGTAGTTCTTTGTTTCCTGTGCATTGTTTTTGTTTTCGCTGGGCATTCTTTATTTCCTATGTATTATTACATAGTTTATATGCATTACTTGATATTGTTTGTTGTGTTCTGTGTATTATTTTTTTGGTTTATGTGGTCGTTCTTTGTTTTCTGTGCATATTTACCTAGTTCTTGTGTACTACTTGACATTGTTTGTTATGTTCTGTGTATTGTTTTTGCTTTCTGTGTTTGTTATTTGTTTCCTGTGTATTATTACCTAGTTCATGTGTATTAGTTGACATTATTTGTTGTATTTTGTGTATTGTTTTTTCTTGGTGTATATTGTACGATGTCAAACTATCAACCATTCACTGATTATATGCATTTTTTTAGTAACAACAAATGATGCCGACTGCACTAGTGAATGCGTGATGCTACTTGGGCCCGGTGGTGGAGATATTGTCGGCTGTAGGAGGCTGATGAATATCCGGCACTGGGAGATTCTCCGCTCCACTCATTTCTTCCATACGATGGATCTTGCGCAAATGATACAGGAGTGGGCCCCGGGGGAGGCAGGGGGTGATGGACTCTCTCATGCAGGTGTACGACGATAGCAAGCAGAGTTTCAAGATAGGTGAAAGCTATCAGTCGTTCAGGGCAGTAGACGTCTCCTTGATATTTGGCCTATGCTACAATGGAGACACCGTCTCTTTCAAGCACGATTGGACGGAATCCCAGTTCAAGTAGAATTTCTTGGGTAAGATGCTCAACTGCCACCGTGATGCAATAAAAGAAAATTTGCTAAGCTTGTTCGCATCAAAGATGGAGAGGAGACATTTGTGAAGCTCCTCTCCATCTTCCTTATGATGACTATACTCTTCCCCAATACGTCCCTCGAGACGCTAACATTTGCATTACGGTACCTTCACGACTTGATGAACCTCGGATGTTACAAATAGCCACTGGCTGTTCACGCATGGCTGATGGATGATGTGCCTGCCACGACCGCACGTGTCCAGCTTCGATGCGAGGGGAAGTAAACCATAACCGGGCACTTAAAAGGCTGTGCCATTTCCTTGGTCATTTAGTTCTATGAGGTGAGAACCATTGTGAAGAAGGTGAGGACAGGACAAGCACCCTCGATAATGTGCTACGGGGATACGAGTTTTATAAGGTCAACAGCCATTATCCCCCTTCTGAAATCTCTCCATGACAAAGAGGTGAGGTTTTTTGTTAAATCATCCTTTCCTATATAGTACTTTATCTTTATGTGTAATAATCTATCTTCCTGTATAATATTGGCACTTCCTGTGTAATATCTCGCTTCCTGTGTAATATTCTATC
Source organism: Dioscorea dumetorum (assembly GCA_902712375.1). Taxonomy (NCBI): domain Eukaryota; kingdom Viridiplantae; phylum Streptophyta; class Magnoliopsida; order Dioscoreales; family Dioscoreaceae; genus Dioscorea; species Dioscorea dumetorum. Next base: position 5,455,153 of record CACTHL010000846.1, read on the forward strand.
ATGTTGTGTAATATAGGCTTCCAATGTAGTATTTGCTTTTCCTGTGTATTACAATGCATTCTCTAGAAAACATAGTTCGCTTGTATTTGTCCCTATCTCTGTGTATTTTTTAGATTATATATGAACAAGATGCTGACGATTTTGTAAATTTTGCGTGTCTTCCTTGTAGTTCTTGGCACTTGTGGCAACCGACGATGCGGAGGTTGCATTGGTTGGCAGTGGTGGTGAATACACCGAACCGCAGAGTAGTGAGGGAGCTTCCGAAGGGGAGGGCAAGCGAAAACGGTCAGCAAAACCAACCTACGATGAAAGAAGGAATCCTCACGCAGCCATCCCGCCGAAGTTAGGTTCCGTCCATCATCTAACCTAGCCAATGTTCTGTAGGGTGATGAAGACTGATGTTACAATGGCTACGGGTGGGTTTTGAAGAATTGCGCGCTTGCATGGATGCACATGATGCCGCGGATGAGATGAGGCAGCAAAGGGCTACTTCACGGTCACCATCTCTGGGGTGTAGCACCGACATTGAACCAGTAACTACCCCTCTTCCTCCATCAACAAGTCTTTTCCCCATGCCCCGTCGGAGATTCAAGAGGGTGGCTTAGGCTCAGAGAAGTTGCCCTGCGTAGTGCATTGCAAAGCTCTCTGGTGATGAGGGATTCTCAATCACGTCTTGGTGGCGGAAGACCTCCCATTTGAAATCCCTTGTACTACTCCCCCCTCCCCTCCCTCCAACGCCTAATGATGAAGGCACTACCCTTGAGGCTCCATTAGCCAACACCATTCCGGTGGCATCACATTGAAGGCGATAAAGTTGATACTCCCTCCCTCCTCCCCCAAAGACGTAGAATGCCACACACGGTTGTGCTAGACGATATTAAAGCAAATCCGAGGAGGGCCCCTTTGAAAAGGGTTCCGCAAAAGAGGGTTCCCATGCAGAGGAAGACACCACCAAAGAGAGAGATACAAAAAAGGGCCCCTCCATCGAGGAGGGCCCATCTGAAGAAAACATTCGCACAAGCGGAATCTCGCTCGACAGAAACGTCAGAAGCAGAAGAGAAGGCGTTGATCGCCGTCGACATGCTTTTGAAGTCCCTATCCGGGTTCTAGAATGACAAACCAAAAGATGGCCCGCTTGCACTAGTACCATATGATGGTACAATAAAGGCTGTAGCGAAAACCAAGGTTTAAAAGAAGCTCGATACAGGGTGCCTCTCCAAGAAGAAAAAACATCCAGGCTTTGGGGCACTGAACCACATGGAATAGGCGGCATCTCCTTATACTTGAACCAACATTTCAGCAGGAGCTCTTTGAAATGACCCTCAAGATTCACACGGGGAAGAACGTATTTAAAAACATCCTGTTGGAGCATATACGCGATTGCCCCCAACAAGGTTCCAAAACCATCAACTGCCCGATTTTTCTCATGTGCTATGTGGAGCAAATAATACAGGGGGAGAAGCTAGACATACCACTATCAGGCATCCTATACCTGCGACTCTGCTACATCTCACGGATATTGCTCGATGGTATACCCAAAAGGTCATATTGAATGTTGATGTGACGAAAGGTGCGGACCTGCATGGACCACCCGCTGGGAAAAGGGACAAGGCCAAAGATAGTATTGTCACCAAGAAGGAGGACGCTGTCCCACCCCAGGAGTGATCCTGTTACTCCGTCTGTATCATATATGACACAGGGTGACACTTGTACGAAAGTGTTTTATATTTGAACTATGAATAATACATAGGAATAACAATTGTAATACTTTAAGAAGACACAGTATACAGTAAGAACCAAATAATACACATGAAGAGCACGTACTACACAAGAAGGAAAATAATACACATGAACTTTAAATAATACACACGAATGTCATATAATACACAGGAAAATAATTAATACACAGGAATGGAAAAAACCATTGGTACGAGAAATAATACACTGGAATATCAACTATTACAGAGGAGCGACAAATGATACATTGGAACAATGAACGTTACACTCAAACTACGAATAATACACAATAATAACAAAATAATACATTGGAATAACAAATAATACATTGCAATGACAAGTAACACACAGGACGAGCCTGTAATACTAAGCGCACGAGCGAGAATTTGTTGGGGAGAGAAAAGTATCCAGGTCGATGTTCATGCTTCGGAGAACGACTCCCTGGTAGGTGATGTATATTACAAGTGAAAAACAGTTAACAAACAACAAATAATAAAGAGAAGACGAAAGAATTAAACAAAACACATATAATACAGAGGAAGATCATATTTCACATGGAAGTACAGTGTAATACAGAGGAAGAAGTAATAATACACAGGAAAGTAAGACATAGTAAAGTTACGTAATACACATAAAAGTAACATAATACTCAGGCAAGTAATACATAGGAAAGTAATATAATACACATGAAAGTAAAGTAATACACTGGAAAGCTTTTCAAAATAGACAAAAGATAAACTAAAGAGCGTAAGCACTCGTTGGTGTATTACGATGGGGTCAATGAGAATGAACTTCCACTCGTTGCATCACTCACATCTTTGACAATGATGTCGACGATAGTCTTGTTGAAAGTGTGATACATATGACACATGCATTGGAAGTTTGCATCCAACTCAATAGGGCAAATCGTTTTGTATGAGTCCGGAGTCACGCACTTCATTCAACCTGAGAAACGTCTAGTGCCCAACGGTGACATATCTCGCCCATGACTGTCTCCCATGAACTCAAGACGGTGAATTGAACCAAGCGCCCTTCTCCTTCGTACTGCGCCACAACACAGAAAGTTTCTATTGATGATGAATAACTGTAGGAGGTTTTGAAAGCTCGCAAGGTTATGACACTGGGTGAACCACTTGTACTATATAAACGAAGACGATGAAAAACATAAGAAGCAAATAGAAAAAATAGAAAAAAAAAACTAACAAGCAAGTTCAAGCTTCACCAATAACCACATAAGGAGACGAAGAAGATGAAGAACAATAGGATGGAGACAGAGAAGGAGAACAAATGGAAAAGCTTCTGACAAAGAAGCCTCTTCGAGAGTGCTTTTGCACGCCAAACTCAAAAGGGATGTGACTTGGGGGGGGGAGAGAAAGTCTTCGTCATTTGTTCAAACTCATAAGGGCATTTTCAGCAACTCACATTTTTCTAACTGACGGAATTGACGTCAGGGACTGTAACGAAAATGGTATTATAAAAGAGGGACTAAATAGAATATTGGAAAGTCAGAGGGTCTGATCATGAAGAATAAAACTTACCACAGACTTATAAGTAATTTTCTCTTATAAATAATATGTAGTATAGTACCATTGAGTTCTTTTTTATATACAATTTTACAATGGTGTTTTTAAGTAGTGGAAATTGCCAAAAAAACCCTTAAGTTTGCAATATGGCCAAAAACACCTCCTTAATTTCTAAATCCCTAAAAACCCCTTCCTTTTAAACACAAAGATTTCCAAACCCCCAAAGAATGAAACGGTGGTTAACGGAGTTATTTTTGAATTTTATGGACAAAATTGCCCTTTCTTGCATGGGAAGTTGTGACACTGTAATTTTTTAAAAATGGGGCATTTTTCTTAGGGTAATCCCAAGAGATGTCCTTCACTAGAGCCGTATAGGTTTTTTTTATTGACTGCGCCTCTTCAGCTTTTCCCTTTCCGAAGTTGGCTCTTGGTGGACATCCTCTGTAATTTCATTGAGTTTCTGAATCACTGGTGTGCAAGTATCCGGAATTTCAATAGTTTGCAGTCTAAGGTATTGAAGAAGTTGTGATTTTGTTTTATTTGAAGTACTCCATTGCATAGAGATATTTGTCGGTTTTGTTTTGTGATTCTATTTTTATTGGAAGATACTGAAGTCTGCCAGGGGATTTCTCGGCTGAGGTTTTGTTAGTCTGCTGGGAGATCTCTCGGCTAGAGTTTTGTTTTGGTTTACATTTTCTCCTGTGTACACATCGAAATAGTTTTTCGATTGTTATTATTTGTGTAATGTTTATAATGTTCGTTTCCCCTTTCATTTGATATGGTTGCAGTTTGTAAAATGAGGTTTCCATGTAAAAAAGGAGTTTTTGTTTAAAAACGTATGTCTCCGTTTAAATACTGTGGTTTCCGTTTAAGAAGCTAGGCCTCTGTTTAACAATTGATGTCTCTGTTTAATAATGGAGTTTTTTGTTTAACAACTGGTTTTATTGTCGCAGGCATGTGATCATGGCGGTAAACCTAGTCAACGGGAGATGCTACTTGACACCGGTAGTGGAGACCTTGGCCGAATTGAAAGCCCACATGACCCCTCGACACTGGGAGATCATCCGAAGGACACCGTTTGCAGCATTCACTGAGGTGGAAGCTGTATTCCAAGAGTAGGCCCTTCTTGATTCTCTTTTGTAGATATACGAAGGTGGCACCAATAAATTCAGGATTAGGGTAAGCCTGCTGAGTTTCAGGCCTGAAGATGTGGTTCTTGTTCTGGGTCTGCATTGCGATGGAGACGCAGTCGTGTTTATAAAGAAGAAAACACGGTCAGCTTTCAAGGAGAGATATTTATCGAAAATCTATGAGAGACACAGAGACTCCATCTAGACCATTCTTCAACAGCTTGTTGGACAGAGAGGAGAGGAGGAAAGTTTTGTGAAACTCTTGAAGGTGTACCTCATGGGGACAATCCTCTTGCCAAATACCTCATGCTCGGTTCCCAATTGGATAATTGATTATGTCGACGATCTACCTGGCATAGGGCGGTACGCATGGGCGCAGGGGGAAGACAAACATGGGGTATATGAAGGGTTGCTCAGTCGCGCTGAACATTTGGTTTTACGAGCTAACCGGAACCGGCAAGAAAGTCTGTTTCGGCAAGACCCCAAGGAAGCTGTGCTACGGTGAAAATACTTCCCGGAAGCAAGCGACGATAGAGACCCATTGGTCATCTCTCGAAGGAAAGGAGGTAATAAATCATCAACAATGTGTTTACAAGTAGTAGTTAATGTTTAAAAATAGTATTTATCGTGTAAGAATGGTAGTTTGTGTTTAACATTTGTCTTTATTATTTTAAAGTGAAACCGGCGGCCGCGGTTGAGGTAGCCAACGAAATCCCCATCACGGTGGAATAGGCGACCAATAGTGAAGCATCGAAGGTGATGGCCACAATCCCCGAAGAACAAGAACTCCGCGAGGGTGGGTCTCCCCTTGATCCTGTTGCCGTGGCCGTTGTTGAGAAGATCGTTGACTCTGTTGTCAATGAAATTCTGTTCACTGAAAAACCGACGGCCGACAGTGCCTCATCCAATGTAGGCGCGATCCCGTAACAACAACAAGCATCTAAAGTTGATCCGAAGAAAGCTGTTGACGTGGGGCAAGGGAACATCACTGAAGACAAAACAAAAGCTATGATCCTTGCCAACTAGCTATACGAAGAAGTTCGGAAAGACTTTGTTCCGAAGAAGAAAAAATACGCTGGACAGTCGCGCCTCAACAGACTCGAGCAGAAGTTGATAAAGATCTTCCTAAACTGCTCTGTGGACATGTAAGCATGATATTTTTATGTTATTGTTTACATATATATGTTCCTTTTTAAGTTATGTTGTTTCCGTTTAAATATAAGCATTACCATTTAAGATAGTGCTTTACTGTTTAACTTTTCACGTTACGGTTTAAACATTGACATTATCATTTAAGTTTATATATTTTCCACTTAAGGTTTTGTGTTATGCTTTAATTATATCTGCTGCCGTTTAACCGCAAGGACTGTTGTGTGGAAGAATGATTCTGTGAGCACCACACGAGCTAACTTATTCATACTGCTCAACGGGAAGGAGATGGTGACAGATGATGTGATGGATGCCTTCGTATGCATAATAGAGAAGTAGCTGACCAGAGTACCAAATCCTTATGAGAAACGCGCCTCTATCACACGACCACTGGCACTGTTTATGTCAAAGCAGGAAGACGCTCATGACACAACTTTAGCTATGATCTGAGATGCCACGCGCGTCGTGCATGATGTTGGCCTTCCCATCCTCCCCATAATCATGAATGGCAACTTCCATGTCATCGTCCTCGACAATAACAAACAAGAATACAGGCATTATACTTTATGCCAAAGCGAAGAGTACGCGAAAAACGCGGCTGAAATGGTAAGTTGTTTGAGAAATAAATTTCTATTTATAGAGTTTCATACATCCTCGCTATTCTAATCTCGAATTGTATATCTCCACAGTGGGACCTCTTCAACACCTGTCTCGAAATGGAGTTCGGCGAGACGGTGACCAGAATGTACCCGTTAGTTCACGATAACGAAACCCCACGACAAAAAAAAGGAAGTCTCGACTGCGCCATCTACATCATGTGGTTTATCGAGCAAATACTTCACGGTGAAAAGCTATGGATACCGCAAACGAACATCCCTTATCTGAGATTAAAGTATGCTACCCGCATACTTCTGGAAGGACGCGCAGCCGGCCCCACTGCTAAAGGGGGGTCTTCGACTGTGGGGAAATAGGATTTAGACATTCTTTGTTTTCAAATGTAAAACAGTTTTCTCATAATTATTTTTAGACAGTCTTTATCGGGGCCTTTCCTAAGGGTGGAGTACTCCGGCGTGGGCCGGTGCGTCTTCTGGCAATACTCGTTGAGAAGTGTCTTATACATTTTCCTAGGTTATGGATATATCTGGGTGTTTATCTTCTTTCAGCCTCTTGTTTAAATAGAAACCTAGGACTTCGATGTTTGAGCTCTTTTTAATGACCTTTATTTCCTCCATAGTTTTTAGTGAAAGTAATTGCCATTGGTTTTCGATGAGAGTGGTTACAGTGATCGATGATATTTATGCTTACGTTTCGAATTCAAATATCAAATTGAATTTTAGTAATTAGTAATAAATTTCCATTGAAGGGTTGCATTTCCACTGAAGGATTATAGTAATTAAGTTTTCTCGTCATTAATTTAAATTCAATTTATTCTTTCCCAATGATGTGGCAGATTTTCCAATGTAAGTTCACTAGTGTTCGTTGAATGTCTGTAATCTTTTACACTTGAGCTCTTCTTTGGTTAACTTTTCATTGTATTGTTTCAATATCGATGACAGTGTTTAAATTGGACTACTCACTGTTTAAACGACGTCGTCTCTGTTTAAGTATATGTCTCAATCGTTAAGAATAAGCATTCCCGTTTAACATTCGGTGCCTACGTTTAAATATCAATGAATGAGAACGAAATTCGATTTTCCCTGTTTAAATATCAAAAGTTGACCCTGTAAGAAATTTCTCTCCCTTCAAAAATTATTCATTTATAATGCCTAGTCGGCGACAATTTCATTGCAAGATCTTCGATTGTGGCTGGAAGCATGGCAGCGGCTGCAACGTAACTCGCGGACCTCAGACGCTTGCGACTCGATCCTCTTTCGTCTAGGACGCCCAGGTTGCCTTCTCGTCACAGGCGGTCGCAAACGCAGTTCGTGATTGTCGTCCGTAGGTTTCTCATTGTCAAGTATGGGGAATATAGCTTCCTGATACGCCAGCTTATAATTGTCGACGGTGAAGTAGCCGCTAATAAAACGATGAACATTGGTGTCTGTCTGCATTATTGCAGCGCAAGCGTGTTTGCACGGGATACCATAAACTTGCCATCTGCGACATGAGCAAGTTTTGTTTGCAAGATCTACAGCGTTGCTGCACTGGTCAATCACTTCATAAAGATCATCGACACAACAACCAACATGAAGATTTCGGCTTTCCTCGACGAGTATTTCTACCTTCGAATGTATGTCCGGGTATAAGTAGGTCTCCCATTTGGTCGCTTGCTCACAGCGATTGCATAACATGCGCATCAACTTGTACCTATACAACGAAGAACACATATCTTTAATAATATTAAGTGAAGACATTGATATTTAAACAAAAACACCAACGCTTAAATAGTGGGACAATAAATTAAACGAAGCTACCGATATTTAAACACAGGCAACGATAGTTAAACATGAACACAATGGCTTAAACAGGGGGATAACAAATTAAACGAGGCTCCTGGAATTTAAACACAGACAAAGATATTTAAACGGTACGAGCAATATCTAAAGGATAAAGGCAATTCATAAGCATTAAATAGAGTCAACGCTCGAAGACCTTATGGAGTCGACCATTTTCGTCACCATTAAATGCCGAGCTTCTCTGATCCACGTATTGAACAACTTCGTAACATTTGAATACATCTCGCCTCAGCGTTCACCTTTGAACAGATAATTCGACCAATGTGACATGTCCGACTTATGATGTGGCCTGTAGTTCATTAACGGTGTCATCGAATTCTTTAGCCGTAGATGCCCACGCAATTCGAAAGTATATGGACTAGAACTTCTCCCTTAATGCCTTCCCAAGTCTGACATTGGCTTTCATAAAATTGGCCTCTAAGTGTCAAAGGCAGTATGCATGTGGGAATGAAGGGAAGCCTCTCGCAATTGCGTTCGCAAGGCCCTTTGACCTGTCCGACACGATGTAATTATCTTTTCATATTCTCCTTCATCGTATAAAGCATCACCTAACTTGGAAATGAACCAGGTCCAATTGGCATCGGTCTCGTTGTCGACAATACCAAAGGGGACGTGCAAAAAACCATTATTCCCATCTTTGCCTGTGGCACCCAATAGAGTACCCCGATACTTTCCAAGCAGGTGGGTACTATCAAGAAACAGCAGCGGTCTACATGCCCTCTTGAATCACGCAATGCAAGCGCTGAAAAAAAAGAATACCCATTTAAAACGCTCACCGTCTCTTTCCACAAACGCAATGCTGCCGGGCTTCGTCTTAACCACCTTATCAACGTACCAAAGCAACAAATCATAGCTGGCACTGTCGCTACCATCGAGGATCACCCGGGCATGTTCTTTTCCCAACCAAGCTTGCTTATATGAAATGCGGACACCATGCTCCCGTAACATGTCCTTCTGAATGTCGATGGCCTTGTATAAGGGCCGGTACTTGAGCTTCTGAATCACTCGTGCGCTTACCCATTTTTTGGACGTTTTTGGGTGTGACGCCGATCCAATTCAACCACCGCAAGTGTGTGATGGGTGCATTGTCTTGATTCTGAAAGTATTTTTATTATATTCCTTTGATGCATGAAGGCGCCATTGACAACCATCGGCAGCGCATTCCACAGTCACCCGGTGTTTTTCGTTATTTACGAATTTGAAGTCAAAATTCCGTTTGATAGCAAAATTCCGAAGTGCGTCCCTGACATGTTCAATGCTTTGAAAACGTAGTCCGACATCCAACGACAACATTTCAAGTTGATCTGACGAAGAAGGTAGGCATGCGAGACCGTTAGGGTCGCCATGAGGTGGAACAGAAGCGCTCCCAGATTCTGAATTCCTACCAATACTTCAGTTCAAACGCAAACGGTCGGGATTTAAGCATGAACACAAAAGTTTTAAACAATAACTATAAAGTTTAAACGTTAAAAGCAATATTTAAACAGAAACTTAATAATGTAAACGGTAAAGAGAACTGTTAAACAGTAACATAATAAATTAAACTGAAAAGTCAAATTTTAAATGGGAACTTGATATTTTTAAACAGAGAATGGGATAATTAAACAATAACTAACATATACAACTAGGTAAACAAAAAAGGGAAGAACCTTACCATGACAAGAACTCGTTTTCAGTAGGATACGATGGCATGTCATCCGTCTCGACAACAAGATCGACTACACCGCATTTGAAGATGGAGTACACATGACACATGCGCTCGAAATCGACCTCATTTTCTATTGGGCAAACCGTTTTATGTCCATCGGGTGTGATAAACTTCACCCTCACACGGGAAATATCGAGACCCCATTACTCACATATCTCAGCTAACATTGACTCCCAAGCAGTCAACGGGTGAACATTAGCACTCGTCCCTCCCCGCTGTATCTAGCAATAGCACAGAAACTCTCCATAATAGCCCTGTATTAAAATAAATTGTTACTCCCTCCCACAGAATGATCAAAGTGAGAGTAACGAATAAATTCTCACCTTATCAGCAAACCGACCAAACTCAAATTTTAAACGGACCAAATGAGAAGAAGATGAAAAAGAAGAAGAAGATGTAATTCATCTGCTATGGTGTCTTTGCCAAAAAACATGCAGGAACGGGAAAAACTCACAATTCTATGCATAAAGGTCAATCATGATGTGATGGGGCGGGCTTTTTTCCTACCATTTCCAAGGACAAAAATGAAATTTCATAACTATGACCCATTTGAAGTGACGGAGAGGGGGTAGAAGGGAAGTAAACTTTAACAAGAGGGCTGTCTGGGGTGTGCATAAGTAGGAGGGGGTTTTTAGGAAGTTTTGAAATTTGCGAGGAGTGAACAGTAATTTTTCCTTTTAAATAATCTACCTATAAAATATAAATATTTTTAAATCCATTAGACTCAAAATACTTTTTGAGTTTTGATGAAAGCAATATTTTTTATCATATTAATTTGATTGGTGAATTAAAAAATAATTAAATTGACCAACCATTTACTCCAGCCGGTTCTTTTTTCTTGTCCATTTATGTGAATTAAAAAACTTTGTTAAAATCAGTTAATAATCTAAAATTTATAAAACATGGTATTGATTTACGTTTGGTTCGGAAGTGAATTTCCGTAGTGGTGGAAGTCTGGAAGTGGCACTTCGGTGGAAGTGAACAGTTCAGCTGGAACTATCCACTTCAGTATGTTTGGTTCAAGCTGAAAACTGGACTTCGGAGACCACTTCCTGTGTTTGGATGGTTGAAGTAGGTATCTGAAAAATCCCACTTCATCACTTTTCGGTGAGAGGGTAAAGTTACCCTTCATGCTTTTTACACTTGTTTAATTACATCATATGATTTAATTAAACGATTTAATTACTTTATTATGATAGTAATCAATAATTTATTTATTAAATTAAAAACTTTGCACACCATATAATTAATTTAATACCATGCTATTAAATTAAATTAAATAGGTTAATATATTATGCTTAATTATTAATTAGTGAGAGTAGTGATTTATTTATTTCATTACCATGGTAACAATTATTTTATTTATCATTGAAAAATATTGCAAAGTGGGTTGAAGTGAGAGGCTGAAGTCGTGGCTGCGGGATTTTTCTAACTGAAGTCAGACACCGAAGTAGCCGAGCTCAGAAGTTGTCACCTCATCACTTCCGGGTCCAAATCAGTGAAACAAACATACCGAAGTGGGCTGGAAGTGGCCACCTCTGCCACTTCGGTGTCCACTTCGGTAAAACAAACGGATAGTGTAGTTGAATATGATTTAATAAAGTTGTAGAAGTACATTAAATATAGAGGATAAATTTGAAAAAAAAAATAATTTATATAAAAAGGACCAAAAAAGGTTCGAAAAATAGGACAAGTAAAAAATACTTAAGGGAGTATGATCTTTATACATCATCACTGATTTCATTAATTATATCATTTCAATATTTCAATAGATAAGAGTCTTTCTTATTTTTAAACTTCTAATTTGATCTTTAAAAAACTTTTTTAAGGTGGCGTTTGGTTGAATGTAATTCTAAATGCAGTGGATTTCTAATTACAGTGTAACTGGAAATACCTAGATTTTAAAATTCAGTAAAGTCTAATATAGTGTTTGGTTAGATGTATATGAAAATACTATATTATAATAATTTACTATTATTTTAATAATTTTAAGTGCATATTAATTACTTTAACTATTAAATTTAAATTCATTATAAATTTATTAAAAATTTATGATATTTTAAAATTTTGAATTTAATTATTAACCCCACAAAAAGTGTATTTCTAAGATTTTCATCTAATTTTAACAAGTTATTTAATATTTTTAATTATTAAATAAATTATTAAATTTATTATTAGAATTTATAACTTTTTTTACTATTTATAAATGTTTAATAATAGTTGTTTTTTCTTAATTGGTCACATACATGTCACATATAATGGAGCAAAAAGATAAGGGATTTCGTTTTACGGCCAATTTGGACGTAAAACGAAATCCCTTATTAGATGTATTTCGAGTTACATGGGTTTTTAAAATCATGTGAAACAAAATCCCTTATTGAATGTATTTCGAGTTAAATGGGTTTTCAAAAACTCAGTAACTCAAGTTACATGTAAATCCAAATCCCTCCAAACAAACACTACCTTAAAGAAGTTGGAGAACCGTTCAATGTATCAATAATGGAAGAATTAATAGACAATGCTTCAAAAATTAGCTTAAGTTTGTTGTTTTCACAAGTTTTACTAATAGTTAAATGTCAAACATTATTATTAAAATCATCTAGGACAATTGTATCTCTTGTGTGAACATTATTATTAATTTGTCTGTCCTGTGTGTAGCATGGGGATAATACTAGTATTATTAATATTTGCTGAAAGTTTATTTTTAAATTTGAAAACATTAATTTTAATTTAAGACATAATGAATTGTTCAAATATTAGCAAATAAAAATGAACAAATAACACACAAATATGAGAAAAAATGAAGATGAAGATGCAACACTGTATTAGTTTAATTATACAAAATTAACTGTTTTAATATAACTGTTTTTCAATAACAAAATAAAACATTTAGTTGTTTCCCTTTTCAAAAAAAGAATAAATAAAATAAAATAAAATAAAAACATTTGGATGATTGGTTTGGGATATCACCAATAAAAGCATATTCTAAAATGAAAAAGTTTTCCCTTGAATTAATAACACAAGTCTAAAATGAAAAAAAATTTAAATTGTTAAAGTTATTTAGTCACATAATTAAATCATGTAAAAGAATATTTAATAGGGTAATTTTGGGACAAAACAAACCTAAGGTGAAATTCTAAAGTAGTATAAAAAATAAATATATTTTTTGTGTGGAAGGTCTATTAAATATAAAAATTCATCCTAATTTAAGAAGGTTTCACTTTGGGCTGGCAAAACAAAAGAAGTTTGTCCTTTTTGCAGAAAATGATGGTGAAGTGAGGTATGATGATGATGATGATCATACCCTTTAAATTAAAAAATAAAAAATAAAAAATAAAATTGTTTTAATATTCCAATTATATTAAAAAAAACATAAAAGAAAAGGGCGACCAGCCATGCTCCCACTGCCCTTTTCAGCACGGAGCCGACTGCATCCAAGAAAGAAAACATTAAAAAAATAAGACCCATGAGTGCAAATATAGAACATATTTTTCAAAGTCAGTGAGGGCCATGCGTGACTTCATTACGTTTTCACAGTTGAACAGCTTTTTTCTCCCAAAATTTTATTTTTAATTAACATCAGTTGAAATTAATTAATAACTATTTTCTGTGATTAATTATAGAGGACGATGTTGTACCGGGAGTTTTAAGGGAAAAATTTTTTTCAAATATAATTTAAATTCAAAATTATTTACTTAAACCCTCTCTAATTTTAATAACTAATTTTTTTACTAAAATTTAATTTAATTTTTTTTAATTTTTTCCATAATATAAATCTCCTTATCTCAAGAAAGAGAGAGAGAGAGAGAGAGAGAGAGAGAGAGAGAGAGAGAGAGAGAGGAAAGAGAGTGTGTGAGTTAAATCTCTCAATCCCTCACTTAAGAGAGCACAGAGAGGACAGAGTTAACATTCTTAATTTGTGAAGGTAATGTTCTCAAAGATTATCTGGCCATTGTTTTGGTGGGATAATTTGTGTATATTCTTTTTAATTAAGGGATGGTAGGTATGTATATTCTTCACCAAAAGGTACATCATGTATAAAATAAATAAATAGAGTAGCACTAAAGCATGACTTTTCTTGGTTGTATGAGACTGACAAGGGTGGTGATTAGACCATGCTGTGTGAGTTATATTGCAGAAGATGAGAACAAAGATTCCTTGGTTTATGAGGCAGGGCAGGCTTGGGCTGGCCGACAACTGCCTCGTGCTTCCCCCAGTTGGTCTCTATGAACACCGTCTCGCTTTTACTGCTTCCTCTTGGAGAAAAAGAAAGGCTTTTCTTCTCATAACAATGCTTTGTTCCTTGGGTAAGAATAGTCTCCTTCCCATCTTTATATATTTATAAACAAAATAAAGTCTTCCTCCCATCAATGGTTTTATTTGAATTGTTTGTTATGTTTTGAAAATAGTAATTACTAATATATATATTTGAGAAAATTGTGTATATACCCCTGAAAAATATAAATAATTATGGATATGCCCCTACCATTAGATTCTTGTTAACAAAAGTTAATTAACTTTATTAATTATATAGTTATAATCCTGATTAAGATATATAAAATTTTTAAAATAACTTTATATAATTTTACCAAAGGGTATTAATAAATAGTCATTTTATAATAAAACAACATATATGCAAAGGGTATAATGGTCATTTTAGATATCTGCTGTTTGTTAACGGATGATTTTTCAACTAATTTGAACCCTAGGGATACATACATAATTATATGCATTATTCAGGGGTATGTATGCAATTATTTTTTATTCAGGGGTAAATATGCAATTTCAAAATTATTCAGGGGTACACCTGCAAAAAGCCCTATATATTTATATCTTTAGCCTATTGGTATGTTATTAGACAGTATGTGAGTAGAACATAGGGTCAAAATAGTATACCGAAGTAATGTAGCAGTACTGTAGTGACATTACAGCAATGCTATTCATATATTATTCAAGGACTAGGTACTAGTTACAAAATCTGGATGGGTCCTCTAACGGAGGTGATGTATCATTCCCTTTCAAATTTGTATCGCAGAGAGTTTTTAAGTCACATACGGTGCACCCCGGAAAGTTAATACCCACAGTAATTGGTGCACCTCCGTATCTGCCTATCCCTTGACAATGCTTGTCCATTCATGAAACAAAAGAACTGATAGTGGCCTAACAATTTAAAAAAAAAAATCCATGCTTAGGTTCCTTATTCACTTGAAAAAAACATCAAAGAAATGGTTCATTTATAATATAAATAAGACACAATTTGTCAACAACCATTGAGTCTATTGGCACCAGTCCCCGCATAAACCATTTATCCAATTAAAAAGTGGATTCGAATTCCAGCTCAAGTAGGTGGATCAAAGGCACATGTGTTGTAGAACTTAGTTCATCGCACCACTGATAGATAATTTGTCTACATTTATAAAGATTAAAAAAAAAGGACATGATTCCTTTCCTTTGAGTTGGAAGTAATAGGATTTTTGTAGCCCTTTACTATTGATTTGTATGTTAGATTTATGATCTATGGTTAGATTAGTGATTTTTAATCTATGATCCTTTTCACTGTTTGTTTTTTTTTCTTTTATAAGATTGTTGTGATTGTTTTTCATAACATGTGCTATCTTTACAGTTCCCCTTTGACCTTGATCTGGTATTCCATTTTTTGGGCTTCTCTTAGATATTGACTATTATTTGTTTTTCTAGTTCTTTTGTTCTTTATTTCATATTATATTTTTGCTGGTGATTAGTTGGATATCATGTATAGAACCTGATTTTTGTTGCCCTTTACCCCTAAGTTTTTGGATTGATTTATGATCAGAAGTCAAATTTCTGATTTTTCATCTTTGATTTTCTATTTGGTGTTCTCCTTTCTTTTCTTTTTTTTTTGGATTGCTTCGATTTTTGTTTTCTTCATAACATGTGATATCTTTAAAGCCATTATATTTGACATTGATCAAGTCTGAAAACACTTATTTCTCCTTGATCATGCCCATCTTTAGATTTTTGTTGTGGTCTTCAGATTATGCATGTTGTCTACCATACCTTTTATTTTATGTTTTGGCTCTTAATTGGTTGGATAGCATGTTGTTGGGTTTGTTGTTTGATAATATAACTGTTGTGTTTCAGTTTTTCCGTGTATGCGGTGTTGTTAAGCTGTCTTAGATTAATTGTGTCTTGAGTTTTGGTGGGTTTCTTATCGTTTTGGGCTGAAAAATCAGTTAAAATGTGAGTTTTGAGAAAGTACACGGGCATGGTCTGCTTTACACCCTGTATACTTATCCGTGTAATTATTTGGATGAGTACACGCTCGTGTACTTGCTCGTCTAACTTTCTAGATGAGTACATGCTGAGGTACACACCCGTGTACTTGCCCGTGTAACCTCTAGATGAGTACACGGGTAGGGGACTGAGTTGCTCGCCCGTGTACTTGTCCGTGTAACTCTCTGAATGCGCGACTTTCACTCCATTCAGAGAGATACATGGCCAGGTTATAATTTACACTGCTGTGCATTTGGCCTTGTACTTCTAATGGTATTTATAAGTTCTGAACTGAGCCATAATTCTCTTAAATTTCTTTTTCTTCCTCTTCTTCCCTTTGTTCCCACTACTCTGGATGAGAAGAAGGAGCCATTGCTTGACCTCTATCTCTACTCTTCGTTGAAGACCCTTTGAAGGTGAGCTCTTCTTCTACCTCATTTTTCTCCCTATTTCATTTGGATTGGTTCAAGCATGCTAGCCCCTAGGTTTTAGATCTTGAATCTTGGTTTGATATTGTTGATTTATTGAAAGGTTTGATTGACTTCTTTCATTTTTCATTATTTGTTGAGATGGATGTAGAGATCCATAATTTCCACCTTGATGAAACCATGATTTCCACTTGTTCTTGAAATCGGGTTAATGTAGCACCAAAAAATCCTTTGCTAAATCTCTAGTTTTCTTGTTTGTGTTGGGAGTTGATCTCCATGGAAGTTTATGGGAACCCTTAGAGTTCAAGTTCATGCCATACATAAGCCTTGTCAGGGTTTTTTGGCTTGCAGCATGAAAGAGTTCATGTTTGGTTTTTCCTTCTTGTGCATTCTCCTAGTTTTGAGCCCTTGTGGTTGTGTTGATGTTAGGTAGTGAGAGCTCGGCCAGATGCAAGGAGCCAGTGGAGGAGTAGCACCGTTGAGGAGTTGTTCTCCTAAGTTGTGAGTGGGTTATGATTGCACATTCTAGTATAATACTATATAAATATATTTATGGATTGGTTTAATGAAATCCTTGGTTTTATCATGTTAAAATGATGGTTTGATGGTTTTAAAAGAAGTCCTATGTTTCTTGTTTTATGAATGAAACTCTTGATGAATTGATGATTTGAAAAGAATTTCTTAGACCATAAGAGCTTGAAGTATCTTTTTATCCAGTTGGAGTTGAATTTAAGGCAGAGACGATGATTGGAGTTGATCAAGGACTATGACCCAGTCATAGAATACCACCCACGCAAGGCCAAGTTGATAGTGGATACCTTGAGTTGGAAGTCTTTTTCTACTCTAGCTTCTATGAGGGTGTCATACCTACAACAACTCCAAACCATCCTAGAGCTTGGCGTGGAGCTCAACGTTGATGCCAGTGGAGCCTTGTTGGCAAGTTTTATTATGAGGCCATTTGTGGTAGAGCAGATTTTGGATTCTCAGAAAGTGAATGAAAAGTTAGTCAGTGAGAGGCAAAGGTTGGAAGAAGTAGTTGCTAGTGACTTCAAGATGTGAAGTGATGGTCTTTTGGAGTTCGTGGCAAAGTGTGTATTCGGATGTAGAGATCCATTCTTTCCACCTTGATGAAACCATGATTTTCTCTTGTTTTTGAAATCGGGTTACTGTAACACCAAAAAATCCTTTGCTAAACCTCTAGTTTGTTGGTTGTGTTTGGAATTGATCTCTATGAAGGTTCTTGGGAACCCTTAGAGTTTAAGTTCAGACCATACCTAAGCCTTGTCAAGGTTTCTTAGCTTGCAGCATGAAGAAGGTTATGTTTGTTTTATCCTTCTTGTGCTTTCTCTTGGTTTTGAGCCCTTGTAATTGTGTTGGTGCTAAGTCGTGAGAGTTCGGACCGATGCAAGGAGCCAGAGAAGGAGTAGCGCCGTTGATGAGTTATTTTCCTAAGTTGTGAGTGGGTTATGATTGCACATTCTAGTATATAACTATATAAATATACTTATGGATTGGTTTAATGAAATCCTTGGTTTTATCATGTTAAAATGATGGTTTGATGGTTCTAAAAGAAGTTCTATGTTTCCTGTTTTATGAATGAAACTCGTTATGAATCGCTAATTTGAAAGGAATTTCTATACTTTTTATTTTACAAGCAAAGCTCTTGATGTTTGGTGAAAATGCTTTTTACTACGTTGGTACATTGGAGAGAAATAATTGATTGAACTTTTATGCATGTTATACTTTTGGTTTAGATTTATATGATAGCGATATTTATCTCTGATATGTTGCTATTTGTCCTGGACAAGGACTTTGTGAAATAAATTACTTGAACTATCTTGATAACATATTTTATGATGTTTTGTTGGTGATGGGGTTGGAATCCTCCTGCTGCAGTAGGGGGTCCCCACAGTCTAGTCTTTAGAGGTGCCATGGTGAACCCTGTTAATCTGTTAACTTCAAATGGCGCTTAGAGTCCTCACTGGATGAAATCGGGAGTCCGGAGTCACCACACGACCTCGATGGGCCAACGTCAAGGACATGAGTGCTTTAGCTGCTTTGAACTTAGCCGCGACCCTGGCTAGAGTTTCGAGGCATTTATAGACCACATTTTGATTGCTTGAGATAGAAACTTCATATTTGGAGAAAATAAGTGTTTTTTCATAACAAAATTGTTCTGATGGTGAATATCATGTTTTATGGTTTTAATACCAGTATTATGTTTTTCATGAGATTTAAGTGTTGAAAACTTCTTTAGTAAAATGCTTTTTTATGTTGTATATGATTTCCTTATACATGAGTATAAGTTGTTATACGTATATTCTTTGCGAAACTCTGATATATAAGTATTACTGTAAAGGCTTGGTTTTGTTGTTTTATTAAATAGTGGCACTCTATAGAATTGTGCTAACCATTTACTGAGTGACTCAAGTTACTCACCCTCTTCCTCCCTTCCAGGCTCTAGCTAGTTTTGGCGGTGCGGCGGACCGGAGTGTTGTGCATTCTCCAGCTACTTTCATTTTTAATCCTTGTTTCATGTACGTTTGTTTCTTGAAGATATGCATTGTATAAGGACATGGATCCACTAGTGTATTTATCTCATTTTTTCTTGGTTTCTATGCTTGTCTAACTTTCTTGGGAACCTTGTTGTATTTATGACAAGCATGTTTCATTGAAACTTACATTCATGTTTTGGTTTGGTTGCTTCTTCTGTGATTTTGGTACTCTATCTTGTATGCTCTAGACTTGTGATCTTTGTTCAAAGCTGCTTTCCCCAAGTTGTTGTAAGCCTTACGGCACTCAAGGGTTGAGTGGTGTGGGTGTCCCTCCTCGGGTTGTCCCATGTCAGTTCCTCTTGACGCCACATGACAATAACTTATCTTTTACCCCCTTTTTTTACCTTGGTTCTTGTGTTATATTTTTCCATTTTCTCACTAGTCTTTTTTTTCCTTTCTTACATACATTTGCCCCTGTCATATAAGGAATATTGTCTTGTTTGTCCTGCATCTCTTGTGTTTTTCCATTGAACCAAATGATTTAGTTTGTTATTTTGGTGTTCATTTACCTCATCTTGTTTGTTGTTCCATTCTATTCCTCCTACTATGGGTTGCATATCAGTTTTGTTATTATGCTACTCTTTAGGTGGAAATCAATTATTCTTGGAAATTTCTCTTGGTTTGTGATTGTTGCTTTTTTCATCCTTTTGGTATTATGTTTATGTTGTATATTAATTTTCCCCTATCATGTTATCTAACCATTTTGTAGGATATCCGGCATGCTATAATTCTATGCTCATGTTCTATGTTTGCTTGGAATACAATGTTATTATGGATTGATGGGTTTTCTTTCTTAGTATGAGTGATGCATCTAATTTCATTTCTCCTTTTTACTTCTTATTATGGTAGTTGACCATTTTGAACAATACTTGGCATGCTATAATTCTATGTCTCCTTTCTATGTTTGCTAGTAATGCAATGCTATTATGAATTGATAGCTACTATTTTTTTTTCTTTCCCAAGATGAGGGGTGCATCTAATTTCATTTCTTCCTTTTACTTTCTACCATGGTACTTGACTATATTGCAAGGTACCCGGCATGTTGTAATTCCATATCTCTTTTCTATAATTTGTTGGAATGCAATGCTATTATGTTTTGACAACTACTATTTATTTTATTTTCTCTGCAATTATGAGCGGTGCATGTTATTTTATTGCTCCCCTTTGCTATAATCATATAGTTTTTTACTTGTTTGTTGAAATGCATTGCTCACATAGATTGCTAATTGTTTGCATGTATTTTGTAGGCATGTTCTATAGGTATGTATTACTTTTTCTATGATAGTTGGAAGATTTCATGTTTTTTCAACTAGATTAGAAATGCTACTAGATGACCTAGTTGGGCAAAATCACCACTTGTGCATCAACTCTATAGAAGGATAGTTGAGCACGAGATGAGAGGTTGGGGCTTCTCACAATAGCTTTTACAATAATCGTCATCATTGTCTCATTTTTATTGAAAAAAATGTATGCACCTAGGTTATCAAGGTGTCCCTAACCCTTCGTTATTTATTGACCTAACTAGGAACAGATATATGAATCATATTTTAAGGAATGGGTGAGATTATTATGTAACCTAACTCAGGATGGATGTAGGTTTTTTCATGCATTTGTCCTCCATTATGCGTAATAGGCACCTGCATCTCTAGACAGGACCTGTCTTGGGAGAGGAACAACTAGTGATATTCTTACATATAATTGGCCATAACATAAAGAGTAGAACCATGTGGATAAAGTTCCTTCGTGCTAGTGAAACCACTGGTTTCTATTTTAACAATGTGCTTCAAGTTGTATGCGGGCTATGTGATGATTTTGTTCAACGACCTAGAGGCATCTACCAACTTGAAATCGAGAATAACCCAAATTAGTATTTTTTTTTAAGGAGATGTAAACAATAATAAAATAAGGTGATGTTCTTGAATTAGTATGAAAATTTCCATAATGTTTGCTTGTTATAAAGGACTTTATTGTCTATTGGATGGCACACACATTGATGTGTCTATTCCATCCTCATGATTAGCCTATTTTCATGGCCGAAAAGGCCCAACTCAAAATGTGTCAGCCGATGTGAACCATGATCTTAAATTCACCTATATGCTAGCAAGTTGGGAACATCAACAAACGATTTTACTATCTTAAGAGGTGCGCTATCGTGGCCACAACCGGAAGGCCTCAAGCTAATAGAAGGTTGCCAAAGTTATTTTACAACCTTAAAAAATTTTAAATGAATTATGGTTAATTATAGTGATTTCTTGTGGGGAAATATTATTTGGTAGATGTGGGTAAGACAACCAACATGATTTCATATCTCCTTATTGAGGCTTTAGATACTATTTAAGAAAAACATAACAGAAGGGCACTGATGAAACCTAAGAAACTTTTCAACCTTAGGCATTTGATATTGCTATCAAGGATCTAGCAGGCATTCGCCATCCTTAAGAATCACTTCAAAAATTTTACCTCACACCCTTTTTTTCATTCAAGACTCAGGTTTGGTTACTTCTTGCATATTGCATCATCTATCATTACATAGCAGGTGTCATCCCAAATGACCAAATCGTGCATGACAGAAGTACATAAGAAGACAGCTTGTTTTATAACAGCCTCACACACAAGGAGAACAATAGGAAGAAAATAGGTAATGCGTCAAGCTCATAGATAGGATAACCAATGAAAGGCAACAACAATATAGTGGTCATGCCTGACTAACATGAATGTGTCTTACAACTTGTTCTTCTCTACAAGCTTGTGTTTTTCCATGGCATTGTTTTCTACATTGCTCTACATGTATCTTCAACATTTTTTCTTAATTGGATATCTAACATTATCAATTTTATTTTTTATTAGAATTTCAAAGAGTATGGGGGATGCAAATTGTGCATGGTGGTACCAATGCAAAGGTTAGCAAAGGCAAACATGAACAAGAAGAGATGGAAGTTTGAATTTGATAATTTTTTATTCAATTTTTGGTTAACCAAGCCAACAAAGGTCTCAAATATGAAAAATCTTTCAAGAAAATGATGTCTCGCCATGTTGCAAACGCTGTAAATGCAAATTTCGGCACTAATTTTACTACTGAAAATATGGGAACCATCACAAGACCTTCAAGGCATGGTATATTGAGATCAAGAAGGTAAAATGTCACACCCCATCTCATGCGACGGGCATGCGACAACCCAATGAGGGACACCCACGTCACTCAACCCTCGAGTGCCGAAAAGCTAACAAACACCTGGTATAAGATAGCTCTAAGAAGAATTCACAGGTTCAGAATAAATAAAATATGGGGTACAAAACAATACAGAGGAAGCTACCAAACCATACCGTGATAACAGAACTCAATGAAACATGCTCGTCATGATCACAACCAGGTTTTCAAGAAATTAGACAAGCATACAAACCATGTATAAAGAGTGACAAATACACTAGTGGATTCATGTCCTTATACAATGCAATATGTTCAAGAAGAAACATACATAAGATTAGAAATAAGAGAGATAGCTAGAAGAATGCTCAGCACTTCATCCCGCTGCAATGCCACTAGGCGCTAGAGCCTTAAATGGAGGGAGAGGGTGAGTAATCAGAGTCACTCAGTGAATTAGTTAGCACAAATCAAATAGAGTGTACAAAGTAATCGATAAAAAGGACAAAACTAAGCTTTTGCGATAGCGCTCATAAACTAGAACATTTCAGCATATACGTACATATATAAGTATACATGTATAAGAATACTATAGATAGCATAGAAAGAACCATTTTTGCTCAAATAGAGCTTCAACATTCATAATTAATGAATGGTATAATACGAGTTTTAAAACAATAAAACACGATACTCTTCATCAAATCAATTTGCTTTGCATAGACATATTTTCTCAAAATACGAAGTTTCCATCTTGAGTAATCGAATAATGGTATAGAAATCTCTCTAAACTCTAGTCGTGTCTGCAGCTAAGTTTAAAACCGTCAAGGCACTCATGTCCTTGACGTTGATCCAAAGGATCCGTGTGGTGACTCCGGACTTCAAATGTTCATCCAATCAAGGCTCTACGCATCACCAGAAGTAGACAAATAAAACCGGATTCTCCATGTCACCTCTAAAGACTGGTCTGTGGGGACCTCCTTATTGCAACAGGCGGGTTCCAACCCTGTCATCAACAAAACCACAAAGGAAGTGTAACAATAATACAATCCATATAAATCATCTCACAGGGTCCTTATCTAGGACAAATATTCACACATTGGGAATAAACATCATTGTCATAATAACTAAAGTCAAAAATATAATATGTGCATAAGGTTTAACAATTCAATTCAACCCAATATACTAACATCGCCATAACCATTTTCATCGAGCATCAGGAGTTTCATTTATAAAACAAAAAGCAAAGAAATTCATTCCAAACTGATCAACTCATCAGTTTAATATGATAAAGCAAAAATTACTTTTAAATCAAACCATAAATATAATTAGATAGAAATCTACTAGAAATGTGCAATCATATAACTCTCTTGTAAACTATAGAGATCAAATCCTTAACAGCGCTACACTTTAGCCAGCTCCTTGCCTCGAGTCAAGCTCTCACCACCTAACACTAATACATGCCACAAGGGCTCAAAATCAAGAGAAAAGCACAAGAAGAAAATGCGTGTATGAACTTCTTCAAGTTACATGCCATGAAACCCTAACAAGGCTTTGGTGTGGTCTGAACTTGAGCTCTAAGAGTTTTAAAGAATCTCCATGAAGATAAACTCCCATCACAACCATGAGCGAAAAGGTTTTGCAAAAGATTTCTCAGTGCTATAGTAGCATGCTATAGTAACCCCGTGATTTCACAGATGAAGATTACTCAAGAATTCAATAAGATGGAACAAGGATCAATCTTCATAACATTCTACACATCAACAAGAAAACATTGCAAGGTTGGAGGTTCAAAATCATCATTCACCATAAGCACTAGATTACTCAACTAAGAAGAGGAACATGGAGAGGGATAAAGGGGAAAATAGAGCTCACCTTAAATGGATCTTCAACCAAGAGTGGAGATGGAGGTCAAGTAAGAGTTCCTTCTTCTCAGTGAAGGGAAGTGAACACAATAAGAACAAAGATTTTGAGAAGAAATTAGGGCTCATTTTCAAGACTATACATACCCTTTCAAGTACACGGCCGTATAACTCCCAGTCTACCTGGGTATCTTTATGAATAAAGCGAGAATCCCTTATCCTGAGAGATATACAACCAAATACACGACCGTGTAAGTCCTCATCTGCTCGTGTATCTCTATGGATGAAGTTTCTGTCTGATCAGAAGCCAGACAGAGAGTTACATGGGCGGATATACGTGCATGTAACTCAGCCACTCCTCGTGTACTTCCCCATAACACAAACAGAGAGTTACACGGGCTGATACACGGTTGTGTAACTCAGCCACTACCAGTGTACTTCCCCACAACACAAATTTTCCCCGTTTTCTAACTCAAAACGATAAAAAAAAGTCCAAAACTTAAAGCACAACTATTCTAAAATGATTTGGACAACGATGCACTCGCGGAAAAGTCGAAACACCACATAAAAAAGTTGAGTAGGGTAGGTTAGGATGATGAAACAAAGATGATCACTTTTGACCTATTGTGACCTTCACATAAGTTGAAGTTAGAGGTTATTTATTCATTCGGACTAATTTTCTTGATCATTATTGTTAATGTAATGACTAGTTGTCCAAATCTTATTCCACTACAGTCCCACCTAGCTACAAGCCATCATTAATATGCAATTGAAAACTACGAAGTTCTCTGGATAATTTGAGGTGAAGATAATGCAACGGCCACATATGCCATATCTTTATATTTTGATTTTGGAGCGAAATCTAGAAATAAAAATAATGACAATGAGAACACTGAATCACCAATTAAACATGCTAATAGTGATAGAGATGGAGATTGGTAATTCTACCCCTCCTCTTGCAAGTGGCCACCTTGCCACATCATCCACTTTTAATATGTGATAAGGTTAATCTATTGTCTTAATACAAGTTAATCCATTTCTTGAAGATTGCCATGTGCTTTTGGAGGAGTTATTTTGTTCTGCAAGTGAAAATATGTTAGGCATCATTAGTATTAGAAAAGTTAATGGGTAACGTAAAATAGCCTCTGTTTTAAAAAAAATTACCTTGTTTAATAATTTTTAACTTTAAATTTATTTTTAAGACACACAATGTATTGAAAATCACAATGATGAGAAAAGGCTTGGTTTTAGATAAAGTTAACCAACCTGTTAGTTTAAAATAAATATAACATATTTAAGTTTCCATCCTAAGCCCTAACTCACCAAAATTGAAGAAGGTAATCTCACCACCATGGGAGCGTCGGGTAGTTTACCATGGGAATGTTGTGATGGAATGTGATTTATGAGAAAGTAATTAAATGGGAAAATGATTCTTTGGAAAATAACTTTCTTTTGTTTGGTATGTATTGGGAAATTTAATTAAATTGATGGGAAAATAACATTTTTGTATTTAGTATAAGAACACATTCTTTGGAATTTTTTGTAAAATGACATAAACGCTCTCATGTTATTTTACTTATAAACAACTTGTAATTATTTTTAATATTAAAATAATAATTAAGTAACCTTTCATAGACACTAACGGCTGCTATCTTGGAGAAAAGGAGTAGAAAGAGAGTTGAAGTTGGTGGCTGAAGTAATAAAAAAACTCAATGGCAATGATGTAATTTTGAAAACAATTGAGGGTAGTTTGGTCAAAATATAGACTTCCAGTTTCCATCCTCATAAAAACTAAACTTTCCAACAAAACATTGAAGGAATCACTTTCCCTCATCCTAATGGAATCATTTTTCCATGATAATTTCATTTTTAAAAAAGAACATTCTACCAAATATGGCAAAGTCATTTTCTTGTTTTATCTTCTAGAAAAAATAAGATATTTTTCTATGTACCAAACGGCCACTATGAATTCATGAGTGGAATTCCACTTCTATGTAAGTCAAACAATAGAAATTGCTAAAGTTAGTACATATACAAAATTTTGATTTTATAAACCAAACATAAGAAATTTTTCGTGACATTTTTACCTTCTACCAAACACACAATACTTGGCAACTTCAATTGAAAGTCTCATTTCCAAAAGAAAGTGGCACTTCTAAATTTTCAATATTTAGAAATGGATTACTCTCAAACCAAACATGTCTTTAGAATATTTCAAATAATAAGTTGAGGAGGTTGTTCTACTTGTTAAGGTGGCAATTATGCATGTGCAGTAAGTTTGATAATATGATCTTTTAGGTTTATCGTTGTAACAATGGTAGTCTTAGCATAATTTTTGTTAAAATATGTTTTATGATTATTGTCTTTTTAATATAGAAAATCTTTTAAAAATAATTTTTAAATAAAACCAAGAATTAACTTTCTCACTGTTAATAGATTATTATTGAGGTTAAAAAGATGGTTTTACAAGGAATACACAAATGTAAGCTACTTCTGGAAGCTTAGATCTTTCATATTTAAATATTGCTATTCTAACATCTTTTATAATTTTTGAAATTATTTACATTATTTAATTGACATTTCAAATCTTTGTTGATCCTCAGCTTTTTAATCAACAAAAACAAACCTTAAAAATTATTTTACTGTTGGTATTGATACTTTCAAGTGTAGAGGAGAAAGAATAAAATAAATATAGTGCACTAGTTTTCAAAGCGTAAGCAACACTTTTTTTTAAGCTTAATTCGCCTAAACCTAATTCAAACCTTGGATGCAAAATAGATTGAGTGGCAAATTTCTTTTAGGATACAATGAAGACCCTTGAGTATAGTTTGCACTCCCAGGTACCTAAGCAAAGACAACAATGGCTTTTATAAAATGAAAGTTTGCTTCTATCTTTTTTGCACTCAAAGAACAAAGCAAGAGAATTTGTGTAGAGTTTGTTTTTCATATCTTCTTTGAATGATGGTAGTAGATTATTTTATAGGAATGAAGTGGTGTTTAGTAAAGAGACACACCACTTCAATAATGAGTGTCATTTAAATAGATACAGTACTTCATTACACCATTTCATTAAAGGGACACACCACCTCATTAATTAGATATATCTTTTTAATAAAATAATCTTTCATTCATTAATAAAATTGTAAATAACAATATCTCATTAGTTATATTATAAATGGTGTTTATTATATTAATATTTTTTAGAATTTTAAATAATTTTAATGAAGTGTTGTATTTTAATGAAAAAACATAAATAATACTTATTTATTTTTAAAATCCTCTTACATTTACTGCATGCTCGCTCTAACCATCATTATGAAAGCAAAAATTAATAAATAGACTAAATAGAGAATGATTTTCCAAAAAAACAAAACATGCTTAATCCAATGGTACACAGTCCCCCAAAATTGTGGTCAACCACTATACTTGCATTGTGGTGGAGTACCACCACAATGCAAGTATAGTGGTTGACCACAATTTTGAGTTTCTCTAACGTTAACTTGTCACTTTAATACTATGTTTCTTTTATATTAATTTATAATAATTTAATTATTTAATATTTCTAAGAAGTAGTGATAATTTATGCTGGTTAATTGACAGAAACAACCGATCTGCTATGATTGTGATGCATGATATATTTTTTATTGCAGAATAAATTTAGTAAAATACATAATCAGAGGTAACAGTGGATAAGCATGGGGACCAATCCTCCAGACCTTATTTGAATAATTTTTATTTTCAATGGGTTTCAAAAATGGTTCCAATGATTTGTGGGCTATAAAATAATGATGATTTAATGTTAGGTGTTTATTGTAAAATAGTGATGATTTAATGATGGATGCTATTATGTTCTTATAATAAATTTCACTTATTGTGCTCAAGTGATATTGTTAAAAGCTTAAAGCTAATCACAAAGAATTCAATAAACATGGCACTTTCAAATAATTGAGCTGATGTGAAGACTGAAGAGTTTATGAAACTTTATAAAAAAACTCTAAAATAAAAATTTAGAACCATAGTTTGTTATGTTTACCAATGTTTTGTTCTTCCACTTAATTATTCTTTTAACCCAAGAGTTTAAAAATAAGGAAATCATGGTTAAGTCCAAAGATGTTGATTAGCCTTAGGTGAATTATTTATTAGCCCCCGTAATTTTTGCAATTGGCTGATCAGTCCTTTCTATTTTCTTTTTCTAATTTAAGTCCACTTCGTTGGACATCCTTACATATCGCATCTTGCTAAGATTTTTGTTCAGATCTTATAATTAACCTCTCCTTGATGGATACCATTAACATATTCCTTAAATTTTAGGTCCTAAAAGATTTTAAAATATATTTAAATATGTCCTATTTTGATTGTAAGTTGGATTGATCTAACTCTATTACCCCTGGAGTATAGTTTGATTATTAAAATTCTCTTTTAAGAATGGCTATGGATCCAATCTTTCCCTTGCATTCAAAGATCTCCCAAAAAACTTTTTTTATAATGGAGCAGTTTTTTGACAAGATAAATTACAATTGTAAAATCTCTCCAAGCCCTATAGATCACATCCCACCGCTTAAATCTCACTGATTATTTTACACACTTTGAACAGGCTTTCTCCCAAGCTGATTCAATTAACATACCACTTCTTAAAAAATAAAAAATAAAAAAACAAATTTATTCATAAACTATTATTTTAACAATTTTTTATTTTTGCTTTAACTCTCAATCTCTTTGCGGTTCACGAAAAATCGCTTCTGTGGGTGAGAGCATTTGTATAAAAAAAATTATTTTTTGAGTGCAATGTCTTGATATGATCACTATTTTTAAAAAAAAAAAAATAAAAAAAAAAATTCTTTTTCTCAAAAAAATTCCATATGAAAACCAACTGTAATTGTAAAAGCCATCAAACAAGCACTAAAACAAAAGAAGCAGCAGAGAAGAGAACCCTCTCTTCCTTCAAACACAAAGCACAAGAAGTAACAGTTATATCAACCTCAAGCTCTGTCACCATTCTCTCCTCCCATACCACCCCAGCAACCTTCATCCCCGCTCTTCCCAAAAACTTCTCTTCTCCTTCTGCTGCCTTTCTCTAATTTCACCACCTTTCTCTTTCTCTTGCTTCCAAACAAGAAGAAGATGATATCTTTAGCAGACCTTTACCATGTCCTCACAGCAGTGGTTCCTCTCTACGTGGCCATGATCCTTGCTTATGGCTCAGTCAAGTGGTGGCGCATCTTCAGCCCAGACCAGTGCTCAGGCATCAACCGCTTTGTTGCATTGTTTGCAGTCCCTCTCCTTTCCTTCCACTTCATCTCCACCAACAACCCTTTTGCCATGAACTACCGTTTCATAGCTGCAGACACTCTGCAGAAGCTCATTGCCCTTGCAGTCCTCTCCCTCTGGACCAAAATCAGCTCTCGTGGCTGCTTGGAGTGGACTATAACTCTCTTCTCGCTGTCCACTCTTCCTAACACTCTTGTCATGGGGATTCCTCTTCTCAAAGGCATGTATGGCTCTGACTCTGGTAGTCTCATGGTTCAGATTGTGGTTCTCCAGTGCATCATTTGGTATACTTTGATGTTGTTCTTGTTTGAGTACCGTGGTGCTAGACTGTTGATAATGGAGCAGTTCCCTGACACTGCTGGTTCCATTGTTTCCTTCCGGGTTGATTCTGATGTTATGTCTCTGGATGGGAAGGAACCTCTGCAAACTGAAGCTCAAGTGGGTGATGATGGCAAGCTTCATGTCACAGTGAGGAAGTCCAGTAGTTCACGTTCGGAGGTTCTTTCAAGGAGGTCACATGGGTTGAACTCTGGTGTCTCACTGACTCCTCGGCCATCTAACTTGACAAATGCTGAGATTTATTCATTGCAGTCATCAAGGAATCCAACACCAAGAGGGTCTAGCTTTAATCACAGTGATTTCTATTCTTTGGTGAATGGGAAGAATGCTGGGAATGGTTTCAGTCCCAGCCATGGTGGTTTTGCTGGTGTGGTGTTTGATGAGGAGTCTGGGGGGAATGCAGGTAAAGGGAATGGAATTTTCTCTCCTGTGGCTGCTAAGAAGAGTAAGTTGGTGAGTGGAGTGAATCAAGCAGGGGGTGGCAAGGACTTGCATATGTTTGTTTGGAGCTCGAGTGCGTCACCTGTGTCAGAAGGCGGTCTTCATGTGTTTAAGCCAGGGGAGTTTGGAGCAGAGCTCAATGGTGTTGCTCATCCTAGTGATCATCTTGCACAGAAAGGTGAGAAATTTAATGTTTCTTTATTGTTGTGTGTTCTTATTATACATGATAATGTTGTGCGCATTTGTGAGACAATTATATGGTTGGTTTCAAAGGTGTTGTTGTTGTTGTTGTTGTTGCGCGTTCTGGTTAAATTAGACAATTCTATGTGCATTTGAGAGCAGAATTACATGGTTTTACTTTTGTTGTTGTTGTTGTGATATAATTATGAGAAAAAAGATTTTATTGTTAGAAGAAGTCCAGTGTTTGTAGGTATAAGTTTTGTATTGTATGTGTAGGGGTTAATTGTAAGTTTTTTTTTTTCTTCTCATGATCTCTTTTATTTGTAACTGTGTGTTGTTGTTGTTAGATATGGGAGTTTTATATGCATCTTTGATATGGTTACATGGTTTAGTATAGTATTGTCAAGATATTTTACTTTTATTCTCATCAGTATGCTACTTTTGGATATGAGAATTAATCTATTGCCGTTGTTTAGATGGACAACCATATGGGTATGATGATGAATTCAGCTTTCGGAATAGACCGATTTCTCAAGGGGTAAATTCCTTGCAAAAAGACAGACCAAGTCTCTCAAAAATTGGATCAAATTCTACTGCAGAGCTGCATCCTAAGGCTGGAAGTGAAGACTTGAAGCCTACTTCAATGCCGCCTACCAGTGTCATGACAAGGCTTATTCTAATTATGGTTTGGCGGAAACTGATCAGAAACCCGAACACTTATTCCAGTCTTATTGGTCTCATCTGGTCTTTGGTCTCCTTCAGGTACTCATTATTAAACCAAGGGATTTCCGGCTATTATTTTCAGTCTAATTTTTGTTTGTTATGCTTTGTAGATGGGGAGTTGAACTACCCGCAATAATTGCTAAATCGATCTCAATCCTCTCTGATGCAGGTCTCGGAATGGCTATGTTTAGTCTTGGTATTATACAAATTCTGTCTAGATGTTTGTTGATTGTTTGTATTCGTTCATTGTGTTTAATTGTTTTTCTCGCAACTACAGGTTTGTTTATGGCATTACAGCCCCGGATCATTGCATGTGGCAATTCGATTGCAGCGTTTGCTATGGCTGTCAGATTTCTCGCTGGTCCTGCCGTCATGGCAGCTGCCTCAATTGCTGTTGGTCTAAGAGGTGCGCTGCTGCATATTGCCATTGTTCAGGTAAACTATAACTAACTGGATCAAATCACATAATCAATATTATTTCAAGTGATAATGCATTTCCTTTTCATAATTTCAGGCAGCTTTACCACAAGGAATTGTTCCCTTTGTGTTTGCCAAGGAATACAATGTGCATCCTGACATCTTGAGCACAGGGTTTGCATCTTTCTCTGCTCTTGAGTACAATGTTTAGTAAATTAGCTGAAACTTCTGATACCGATGAATGTTTAATATAGTAAGATGATCAAATTAAGTCATTTGATTTTTCTTGAGTCTTTGATGTTGTGCTTAATGTTTGCAGGGTTATATTTGGGATGTTAATTGCTCTGCCAATCACACTGGTGTATTACATTTTACTGGGACTTTGAAGGTGAGGAGAAAATGGTAATGGAAAAGCGATGAGGCCGTCGACGCTCACGGCAAATCTTGGACTACCCATCTTTCACTATTCTGATCAAAATATGAAGATTTTTGGCAGTCATGTGACTAAAAGTTTGTGGCTTCAATGTAGGATCAAAGTTAAATAGGAAATATGATGATGTTGTGGCTTCAAAATCCTTGTACTTCTTAATTTTAGCTTAATATTTGATGGTTTAAGCGCGCTGCCGGTCCATGTCCAATGATTATTTGTTGGTCCTTATATTTCAAAAATGAGTTATATAGCTTATGCGCTACGCAAAGAAAAGGCTCTTGCCAATCTGGCATCCATATGGCAATACCACATCATCTGTTTTTTTTTTTTTTTTGCCTGAATCTGTTTACTTTTGAAAAAAAAATAAAATTCATTTATTTAAATCTCTTAATTGGTAAACAACATAATAAAATCAGCTAAAAAGAATTGCACATATCTTTAAAAATAAATAAATGAAATTATAAAACAAATTTTTTGTGACTAATGTCGTAGGGAACAATTTAATTTTTTTTTATTTTGTGATAAAAGTGGACAAGTCACTTCACATGCATAAATGAGAAGTTAATATCTCAATTCACTTAAGTTCTTACCCTGCAGGAGTTAAGATTAGAACTCGCCTTCTCCGCATGAATATGAATATTATATGCAAAAGATTTGGTGGTAATAAACTAAGATGTATAATTAATGTTTTTTTAATTAAAACATCAAAAAATGATTTTTTTTTTTTAATTAATAAATGGGCCATCTTCTTTTTTTAGGACCCCTAACATAGACTCCCATAAAGAACATAGAGTTATGCTCGTCAAAAGAATTTTAAGAAAATCTTCCACCCAAGAAGGAGAGAAGCTCATTGTCTCTAGCAATGTGAGGTGATTAATGTGAACTCCTATTGGCTTACTATTCTCTATAGTGTATTTTTATTACTTTTAGGGGGCGTTTGGATAGGGTATTGATTACCAAGGAGTGGTAATGGGATACCTTATGCTACTGTTACCCCATGTTTGTTTGGGGGT
The DNA here is from genome assembly GCA_902712375.1 of Dioscorea dumetorum. Lineage (NCBI taxonomy): Eukaryota > Viridiplantae > Streptophyta > Magnoliopsida > Dioscoreales > Dioscoreaceae > Dioscorea > Dioscorea dumetorum. The sequence continues at coordinate 5,487,903 of CACTHL010000846.1, forward strand.
AATGAACAGGATCAAGTATTGGTAACCCCAATAGTAGAGTAATGTCAATCACCCCAAAATTGGAGGTAATCCCATTCATGTGTTGTGAAATGACTCATATGCCCTTCTTTAAAAACTTAAAAACCTTTGATATTTTTCACTATTAATTCATTATCTTATGCGATCATTTTTAATTGCTAATTGTTTAATTTAACTTGATAGTTATAATAATTTAAATTAATCATTATTATTATTAAAAATTATTTATAATTCAATTATATAAATTATAACGAAGTAATAGTTATCCTTATTTTTTATTATACTTATACAATAATTATGTATGGTTACTTATTAATTCATTATGTATACAAGGATTATTAAAGTTAATTGTTTGGTTTAACTTAATAGTTATAATAATTTAAATTAATAATAATTGTTATTTAAAATTATTTATAATTGAATTATTTAAATGATAACGAATTAATAATTATTCTTATTTATAATTATACTTATACGATATTTATTTGTAGTTTTTTATTAATTCATTATCTTATACAATACTTACCACCATTAATCAATTAAAGGGCATATGAGTAATTTACACAATTTCTCTCTCATACTTTTTCCCACTCCCAATACATATTCCTTCAAACCAAACACTGTTTTCTCATTCCTTCCTTCTCATTCCCCCTATTCCCATTCCCCCTATTCCCACTCCCCCATTCCCATTCCGTGATCCAAACGCCCCCTTATTTTAGTTTAGAATTTCTTGATAGATATAATTAGGTTTTTTATTGTAAGGTTTTTTTTTTCAATCCGATGAAAGGATAATTTACCAAGGAGGAGGTATAGAGATGCACAAACTAGATATTGTTAAGGTTTGAAGTGAAAACTAGTGAGGTTTCTATTGTCTATATGAGAAAGAAGAATAATAGATTATATGGTTTTTAAGAAGATAACACACTTCATTGATATATCAGTAATACAACATATTACATATATATTAAATAGAATAAAACACAACTACCTTTGCATGACAATCTTTACCAAGTACACAAGCACACCAACTTAATACGACCATCCACTAACTTTTGATATCATAAACAACCATATTGACTTGACACATTAACTAAGGAACCATGCATGCATATACTCCACGTTAGTGCAACTTCTCATCAACTTCAATATATAACCAATGTGAAATACAAAGATATGATTAATTTCATGGAGGAACTTGGGTGGCATAATGTTAAGAAACTTTATTATTATTTAGTAATGCTTAACATTAGTCTAGATAGGTCACGAAGGGCCTGATTTCATAATAACAGCACAAAAACGTTGTTAAATTTGATAGTTGATGGAAAATTTGCTAAACGTGATAAAGTTGAGGGAGCATATGAAACTCCACCTGCTGTAAAATAGTGTAAAAGAAGTAAGAGATCTGTAAGCAAAGAAGAAAACATTGCAATTAAAGGTGATGTTGGTTCGTATTCAACTAATAGTGGCATTAAAAGTGATGTATCTAAAGGTTAAAGTAATATATGACTGCTATAAGACTCTTAGGGGCCGTTTGGTTACTGTAGCAATGGTAATGTGAATGATAATGTGAGATTACCAATAATGAACTATTACCAAATGAGTTGGTAATCTGATTACCACCAAAATAGGTGGTAATCCAGATTACCAGGTTGGTGGTAATCTGGAAATTTTGTTTTTTCCAATTATACCCCCACTTATTTAACCTAATTTCATATTATACTTATTATCAAAATCCTAGTTTTGTTCCATTTTTATTAAAATATTTATAACATAATATATATATAATAATTTAATTATTTATTTATCTAAATAATTTAAATTGAAATTTTTAAAATTTTATATGTAGAGGTATTTGGGTAAATTTATTTAATATATAATTATTTAATTATATATATATATAATGTAATTATATATATAATTAAATTAAATATATAATTAAATTATTTATTTATGTAAATACTTTAAATTAAAATTTTCAAAATTTAATATATAGGGGTATTTAGTTAAATTTATTTAATATTTAATAATTTAATTATATATAATTATAATAATTATATATTAAATAAATTTACCTAAACACCCCTATATATAAAATTTTGAAAATTTTAATTTAAAGTATTTACATAAATAAATAATAAAAAATATATATAATTTAATTATATATATAATTAAATAAATATATATATAATTATATATTATAATTTAATTATTTATTTATCTAAATATTTTAAATTAAAATTTTTAAAATTTTCTATGTAGGGGTATTTAGGTAAATTTGACATATTACTGAGGTGATTACCATGACTAACCAAACATGGTAATGAAAGATTATTAGTAATATAAGTTCTCAACCAAACACAGTAATCTCATATTACCACAACATTCCCGGGCATATAATATTCCTGATCTCATTACCATGGTAATCCCATTACCGTGGTAATATATCATTACCGCGAACCAAACGCCCCCTTAATGCTATAACAGTGACGAGCTTTTTGATAATATAAATAAGTTTAAGACAAATAAAATGTTTCAAGATGTGAATTAGATAAGGTAAAGAGAATCCATTAATCTTGATGACTTAATAGATCCAGTTAGATAACATGAAGATGACAATAACCCCAATGAGTTAGTTCTTTCACATCAACGAGTAGAGATAATCATGAAGTTGAATATGGAAAAAGAAAGAAGACAACTACTTGTGTTTATAACCCAAACACAATTAAGGCTTGATTTAAACTAGATATGCTCTTTGAAAATAAGTTCTCATCAAGCATTCTATCGCTAAGGAAGGTTTTTTTTTTTTGAAGAATGGTCATTCAAGTCTTTGAGTGCATTACAATGATATTGATTGCGATGGATGATCTATGCTTCTAAAGAGTTACGAATAGGGAATTGTTAAGTGAAAACCTATTTTTTGACTACAATTGCAATTGGTGGTCTCACTATAAGAAAACTGCTCATTACCGACGAAAAGTGTTCGACGGAACAATATCTACCAGTAAAGTTTACTTTTACCAACGGAATATAAATACATTACAGACGAACTACTGACATATTTCCATAAAAGTGATAGTTTATAATACAGCAGTTGGGTTAACTCAAGGGTTATTGTTGAATATTTGAAAAAAACAAATTAATTGAAACATTTTAAGATCAAGGAGATGGCAAGAAAAGGATTGTGGGTTGACTCCAGTATACATAAATGTATGGGCTAAACAAAGTATGCAAGAGGCTAATAATAGTGACTACAAAGAAGAGTACAGACAGTGTGGGATTACACAGAGGTACTAAAGAGGAGCATTGTTAGTAACTAAATTTATTTAGAAATTAGCAAAATAATTCTCTATAATTGAAACTTTCAAAAGCATGCACATATACTTCAATGCCTATAAGAAGGGTTGTTTTCTATAGATTCCGTTCAATTAAAAGGTTAGATAGTTGTTTCCTTAAAGAGCCATGCAAGGAAAAAAAGGTACTATGGGTAAAGATGCGAACAGCCAAATCTACTTTATTGGACTATTGTCAATGTGGCAAATAAGGATCTATATATGGAAACAGTTTTTAACTTTGCTAATGAAGGATCTAGGGATTGAAATTAGTAGTGGGGGTTGTACACATATATTATTGATCAACACAAGGTTTGATACTCGGTTTATACATCCTAAATTTAAATCGTCATTTTTAAAGATTTATGCATAGCAAAGTTTTTTTTTTTTGGAAAGGGTTTCATTCAAGCTATTCAAGAACTTATATCAATTCTAGAGCATTAAGATGTGCAATATATATCCATGCTAATTTGAGGAAGATGAGAAAAATTCAAGCTTTACAAGGGCTATTTAAGAGATACCTGAAGTCAAAAAAAGGGAAAACAACAACAACAAACAACAAAGGACTTTATAGTGGTGCTAGCTAGTTCTTCAAGCAAAATTTTCTTCTATGTATCATGTACACTTGTTGTAGTGGAAAACAACATCTTGAAAACATTCAATATGTACACACTTGAAGCTAAATATAAACCAATTGTGCTGATATTGGAGGATATAAGATTAATAGTGATAAGGAAGATTGTTGATAAAAGCTATCAAGACACTTTTAAAGGACTATCTGAAATTGGAATCTATGCAATGTTAGAAGAGATAGGGATGCTAGCTCATAGACACACATAGTATCCTCATAGACATGCATAAAATGTAATAGAAACACTACAATTTAGGTTTATGATGGTTGATATGGAAAAGTATATTTGTACTTGAAAGATCAAATGAGGCCTAAGCGGAATCGCTTCTACTCATGACATGCATGTGATACTCATTTGAAAAAAATAGTGACCAACCTGTATCACTTGCTAAAAAAAAAAAAGTATTGTAAAAGCAACTAATAATTCATCTTCATTATAAAAGTATATATAAATTTCCATAAAATAAGATACAAGAAAGAGAAAGAGAATATCGAAATACCCACACTTCAGCTTCTTCTATTCTTATTTCTTTTTCTCTATATCCATAATACAAGAATAAGGGAGTATTTATAGCATTTCAAGAAATGGATAGACGGTCGGGATTGATTTAATCCGACGGTCTAGAACATTTTAATAGGTGAAATAGTAAAAGTTTGGCGGCTGCTACAGTGCCAGATTGCTACAATAATGGTTTTGCTACAATAGGCATCCATTATTATATATATATTTTATAACACTCCCCCTTGGATGCATACGACCAAAGGATATGACTCATTAAAACCTTACTAGGAAAAACCCAGTGGGATAAAAACCTAGTCAAGGGAAAAGAGTACAAAATCCCTGGTAAATTTGAGGGTTACTGCCTCATTAAAAACCTTGCCCCGGAAAAACCCATTTGGAATAAAAACTGTGGCGAAGGAGAAAAGAGTACAGTCTCCCCCTCAAATAAATTACTGAATATCTCGAAATCTTCTCATACCTATTTTGTCAACAAGCCGTTGATGTATACATTTGGGGAGCGATTTTGTAAATAAATCGGATTGATTCTCACTAAATTGAATCTTTCGAACTTCTATGACACCTTTTTTTTGTAGATCATGGGTGTAGAAAAAGTTTGGAGAGATATGTTTTGTTCTGTCTCCTTTAATATATCCCCCTTGATCTGGGATATACAAGCACTGTTGTCTTCATAAATCACTGTAGTATTTGTTGTAATTGATGGTAGTTTGCATGATGATTGTGTATGTCCGATCATAGATCGCAACCATTGGCATTTCTGGCTTGCTTCATGAAGAGCTAGAATTTTAGCATGATTTGATGAAGTAGCTGTAAGCGTTTGTTTTGTCCAACGCCATGATATAACCGTACCATTATAAGAAAATATGTACCCAGTTTGAGATCTTCCTCTATGAGGATCTGATAGGTACCCGGCATCAGCAAAACCTATGAGATTGAATGAGGACTTTTGTGAATAAAACAATCCCAAAACTGTAGTTCCTCGTAAGTAGCACAAAACATCTTTCAATCCCTTCCAATGTCTTTGTGTTGGTATAGAGTTGTATCTTGCTAGAAGATTTATTGCGAAAAGTATATTAGGTCTCATATTATTTTCAAGATACATTAATGCACCAATTGCACTAAGATAAGGAGTTTCTGGGCCAAGAATCATCTCCCCCTCATCTGGTGGACGAAATGGATCTTTCTGGGCATCGAGCGTTCGGACGACCATTGGAGTACTTAATGGATAGACTTTATCCATATTAAATCTCTTCAGTACCTTTTCAGTATAAGTTGACTGATGGATAAATATTCCATCCGGTAAATGTTCAATCTGTATACCAAGACAAAATCTAGTCTTTCCCAGATCTTTCATTGGAAATTCTTTTCTTAGACATGATGCTTCTTTGATAATTTCATCATGAGTACCTACAAGATTTAAATCATCCACATATACTGCTATCACAACAAACCCGTTAGTGGAGCTTTTAATAAAAACACACTGACATATATTATCATTTTGATATCCTTCTTTATAAGATAATCACTGAGACGGTTATACCACATCCATCCAGATTGTTTTAATCCATAAAGGGATCTCTGTAATTTAATAGATTGCAAGTCCTTGCTGGATGTAACTTCTGTAGTTTTGTATCCTTCAGGGATTTTCATATATATATATATATATATTATTTTCAAGTAATCCATAAATATATGCTGTAACAACATCCATCAATTGCATATCTAATTTATTACTTACTGCCATGGCAATAAAAAATCGGAAAGTAATTCCATCAATTACGGGAGAATATAGTCAACACCAGGCATTTGGGAAAAACCTTGAGCAACCAGTCTTGCTTTGTATCTTATAATATCATTATTTAATTTCTTTTTCTCACAAACACCCATTTATAACCGACTGATTTTATTCCCTTCGGTGTAATCACTATCGGCCCAAACACCTCACGTTTTGAGAGGAAATTTCGCTCAGCCTGGATAGCTTCTTTCCATTTTGGCCAATCATTTCTTTGTCGACATTCGTTTATAGATCGTGGCTCTAGATCATTATCTGTATTCATTTCTATATCTATGGCCACATTGTAAATGAATACATCATTTACTTCGGTTTCATACCAATTTAGTATTTTATGATCACCTGTATAACAAATTAGATTTTCAATATTTGGAGGAATATCCTTTCCCATTGCTTCATTTTCATAGTCTGAGGGTTTCGCATTTTCCTCTCCCTTCTCACGTGGGAGATCCCCCTCTCCAATAGTTTTATTTTTCTCCCTCTTTTTCTAGGAGCTGAATCTTTGGCGCCAATTGGTCTTCCACGCTTTTGACGTGGTTTATCATCTATTTGTTTCTCTTGCAATGGGATTTTAGGAATCTCAATTCTTGCAGGAGCATTGCAGTTGGTATATATGACTTGGTCACTCTTTTAGTATCAGTGAATACATCAGGTATTTCATTTGCAACATTTTGTAATTTAATGATCCTTTGAATTTCAGTTTCACACTCATTGGTGCGAGGATCATATGATTTTAATTGTGATACATTCCAATCAATTTCTTTCGACTCATTTTGATTGATTATTCTTCCTCCTAATGAAGGGAAGATAAATTTATCAAAATGGCAATCTGCAAATCTTGCAGCAAATACATCTCCTGTAAGTGGCTATAAATACCGTATAATTGAGGGAGAATCGTAACCAACATAGATACCAAGTCTGCGTTGTGGACCCATTTTTATACTATTTGGTGGTGCTATTGGCACATATAATGTCACGCCCCAAACCTAGATGTCACGTGGCAATCGCCACAACAACGAGATGTGGGTCCCACAAAAGCCCCATCTTCATGTTGCCGTAAGGTTTAACACAAACCTGCTACACAGTTACAAAAATAAAAGACAAGCTCAACAATAAAAAGACAATAGGGTTCCCTTACACCGGGCACCCTAAACACAGAAAGCACAACAACAGTACAAATCAGGGTTTACATAGATACCCAGCAAGTACAAATACAAGAACAACACATAAAGATCAAGTCCAGTGGGTCCATAGAGTTACATGCACACTACAAACTAACCTAGATAAGGGAAAAAGGAAACCACCCTACTGCCTGCTCAGCACAACCAAGTCCAACGTCGCAGTCTGAGAAAGAAGAAGAAAAGATAGTGGTGAGTAACAGATGTTACCCAGTGAGTGATAACAACATAGATATAACAGAGTAATAAAGCATTTCAAGTAGTAAATTTCCACAATAATAACGTATAACAGTAGTACTAAGTGTTCAACATATAAATAAATGACACCAAGATATCACAGTTTAAAATGCAACCTGGCCTAAAACAATTCCCAAGCCAATCGTGGCCGCGATTTGCAATGGGACCACCAAGGTGTTTTAAAAACCCTTTTAAAATTTATAACATTGCCTTTCTTTGGTGTTGGCCACTGAGATCCCCGTGTGGTGACCCCGGGTCTCTCAAATAAAACATGAATCGAACCCTGTCAATGGCCCTACGCTCCTCTTGACCAGGGTACCAGGGTTAACCACGCCACCTCTCAATAGACTGGACCGTGGAAACCCCACGCTACAGTGTCGGACTAAGGTCCGTAGTCACCATCAAACCAAATGCCACAATATAATTCTTGCCAAATTCCAACTCAAGAAATTCATCATACAATGGTTAAATACGGAAAAGTACATCAACCATATTCCATTTGCATATAAATACATATACATGTAAACATGTTTCTTTCAAAGTAAACACGTATATCATCAAATTTATGCTATTAAAAACACATAAAGAAATACTATAATACTCTTATTAAATCTATGCAAGTATAAACTTAACCACGCACAGCACTAGTCGTCTCATCTCGAGACGCTCACTGATCGGAAATTTCCTTCCCCTTGGAGGATGTCTCGTCACCTAACAATCAAGCAGAGAATCCAAGAACCAATGAACACAAGAATGAAACTAAAATGCATGCCAATGCAATGTTACATGTCGAACATGTAACTCTTAGGATTTTTAGGGCAAAACGGCGTCATTTTGGACCCAACGACATTAGAATGAAGTAAACCTAGTTCCAAAGAGTTCCAGGTAAGAAGGGCTTCGTTTTGGATTAAAGAAATATCAGAAAAGGCTCAAAAGTTTCGGTGCCACAGTAACTTCGGGATTGCTACAGTAATTTCAGTCTTGCTACAGTACCGGCCCTTATACAAGTATTTTCTACCAAAAATACAACCTCTAACAACAAATGTTCTTCACAAACAACCTCAAGAATGAATAACAAAAACAATGGCTCCATTTTGAGCCTAAAAATAACCAAATCCATGAGTATTCTAAGTTTTTTTTTTAAATTTTAAAAACAATGAAATACGAGAAAAATACGGAATGAAAATTCGAACAAGGGATTAAAGGTCATCTCTGAAAGGAAATTAGCAGTCGTCCTACTTTTTGGTGGTCAGGTTTGTTATCTCATATGTGCATGCGTTACTTAGTTTTAAATGTTAATCTTTCTTGAAGTTACTTAATTTATCAATGTGTATGTTCTAATTTGTGAATTGTTTGTTTGATACTTGTGATATGGGGATTTAATCTAAAGTAGAGAAGGTGATTGAAGATTGATCAACAATAATTAAAAAAAAAGTTGATAAGAATAAAAATTTGTTTTGTAATTAAAATGGTTAAGAGAACACTAAAAAAACAGGACATAATAACTAATTGATAACTATAAATTTTATTTTTTTTCATTTATGAAATGCATAAATTATAATTTTGTTAGAGAATAAAAAACTACATAGATGGACAAACAAACTAATAACGCAAGCCCAAAAAAATGTAGACAAACAAGTAAACTAGGGAGAGATCTCACAAGGAATCACGTTTCATCAATGATGTAAGAACATGTAACAAATGGATTGTCTGCATTCCTGAAACTAAGAGATGACCTTTGTCAGCATGTACACCAACATGCACTATTTCTGAAGCTCACTGATTGAACATGTTGCTCAATGCCAAATGAACTGCAAACATAGATTTCATGGATATCAAAATAAATTTTATTTATATCACCAAACACTATTTGATTACTGTAGCACTGGATCCATTGAGCAATAGATCACTAATCAAACTTAGGTGGCAGTGGTTTATTATTTATATCACCAAACACTATTCTTTAGCAATGACTTTTAATTTACTTCTTTAATGCATAGGTGATGAATTCATACCTCACATGAATCATTGCTAAAGAACTAATATATTAACAATTTAGTATCAAATTAATTTTAATAAAAGACAAAAATAGCTCTGTGACAAAACAACTCACCAACCAAACTCATATATATATATATATATATATATATATATATATATATATAACTATGTTTGTGAAGTTGGATTTAATGATAACATTTTTTTATTCAATTTAGGTTACCTATTTCATGGATAAGAGTTGGATAAATCTTTCAACGAGAGAAAATGATGAACATATGGGGTTGTTAGTTTTCTAGACTTTGCATTTGCACAGTCATCTAGAGATGGAAAAATTTTGTATCTTTGTACCAAATGTGTAAACACATCACGTGTCAAGATGAGAGGCATTTGATCATATTATATGTGAAGGCTTTTTGAAAGGCTATGATCGATGGATTTTTCAAGGAGAATCATCTAGTGCATATACTTCTACATCTAGAGATAATGAAGAGGAAGAAGATTTACATCATAACATGCATGACTTATTGAATGATGCTTTTAGAATGGATGTAGATTTGGAAGAGAGGGAAGATGAGCCTATTGATGTTGATGTAAGAAGGTTTGGTGACAACCAATTTTATTGCCTGATTAAAGAGGCTGAGGAGATATTGTACTCAACTTGTACTACTTTCACAAAATTATCATTTACGGTACATTTATACCATATCAAGTGTTTGCACGGGTGGAGCAATAACTCGTTTACTTCAGAATCTGGAATTATTGAAGAATGCATTACCAGAGGAAAACACATTACCAAAGTCTTTTCATGAATTCGAAAAAATCATTTCAGCATTGGGATTGGGTTATAAAAAAGTTTATGTTTGTTCTAGTGATTGCATGTTGTTCTGGAAAGATAAAGAGCATGAAGATACTTGCTCGAAATGTGGAGCTTCTAGATGGAAAGAAACTACAAATATTATGGAAAATGATTCATCCATTTCTAGCAAGAAGAAAAGGAAACCTTCCAAGGTTTTACATTGGCTTCCTTTGAAACCAAGATTGTAGAGGTTATTCATGTCTTCAAGGACAACAACTTTTATGAAGTGGCACGATGAAGGTCGTACTAAAGATGGAAACTTGAGACATCCAGCAGATTCAGAGTGTTGGAAAAGTTTAGATGCTCCCTATCCTGATTTTTCCTCTGAAGCACACAACATTCGTCTTGAATTAGCTTGTGATGGATTCAACCCGTTGAAAACTATGAGTGTAACACATAGCACTTGGCCAGTTATTATAATACCATATAATTTCCCTCCTTGGATGTGTATGAAGTAACCTAACTTCATACTTTCCTTACTTATTCCTGGTCTAAAAGGTCCTGGAGATAATATTAATGTATATATGGAGCCACTGATTGAGGAGCTAAAAGAGTTATGGGAAGATGGGATTGAAACATTTGATGCCTCTACTAATGAAATGTTTCAATTACGAGCAACAATACTGTGGATTGTTAATGACTTCCCTGCATATGGTAACTTGTATGGATGGAGTACAAAAGGCGCATAGGCATGTCCTGTTTGTGGTTATGACACTGCCTCAAGATGGTTAACACATAGTAGGAAGCATTGTTATATGTGCCATTGGCGTTGGTTGGAGCCTAATCATAGTTATCGTAATGATAGACAATTTTTTCATGGTACTTGTGAATTAAGATTAGCACCAATATCACCATCTGGAAGTACAGTGTTGAGACAACTAGAAGCTCTAGACAACGTGGATGATGGTCTTTGGAAAAAAGAGTATTTTGTTTTCAATTGAAGTCATAGACCTCCACTTTCAGCACATTTGGGAAAAAATTGGAAGTCACCTAATAAGAAAAATTGTTGTCCAATTTATTAAAACATCTTATGCAATACTATAATCAGCATAGATATAGAAGAATAGAATAATACCACATTTTCTTGAGTGTGAACTTCAACCTATGTATAATTTTGCATTTGTACAGTTCTCTTTGCTTAAGTTTTCTGAATAAAATATTAATTTCAGTCCAATAAAAGATTAAAAACTTAAGAAAAATAATGTAAAGTATAAATACCTTTTTTTATTTCTAATGATCATCTCTTCAAGTTTTGATTTTCTTCCACTTAGATGGTGGTTGGCCTTTATTACGCACTTTTAATGGAGTTAGGAACTTTGAAGATGTTGCTTGGTGGTGCTCATGATCCTTTTCTAACAACATTGGTGGCATAACTTGATTCGAGTGACTCTCCAAATAATTTACATTATCCATGAGCTTCTCTATTGCTTCATCAACAAACTTTATCAAGAAATTATATTTTTCAATGGATTCTACTGCAATTTCAGCGGTTTTATAAAAATGTGAGCATAATTTATTATACCGTAATTTTTGCTCACTAATTTGTGTATCTTCATAACAATTCTTCATATAAGTATGCCGGTATTTAATATTTTTTTCCCGAATTAGGTAAAATATATTGAGATTGAATCTCTTTGACATTTCTCTTAATAAAAACTTTGCGTATATGCCTACAAATAATTTCCTTGAACTAAAATAAACGACATGTGCTTTTAATATCAAATTCAAGCTTGTTTTGATAAATAGTAAAACCCACTTGTCGTTTGACTCTTCCATCTTTTCCTTCTAAAATATCTGTCACCTAAAATATATTTCTTGCCTCTTTTGATCTAATAAGTGTAAGATTGCAATATAGCATTCCTCTCAACTCATCTTGAAATAGCTTAAAATTTCCATTGGTATAGGCTTCTTGTAGTTGCTTCTCAAAGCAACGATTAGTTAGCACTAAAAAACTTGAGTTAAAAGTAGCAAAATCAACCTTGTTTTCTTTCTCAATCTTATTTTTTAATGCATTGTTATACAGCTTCACAAATTGTTTTTAAGATGTTGTTGGACCAACGTATCCATCAAAGAAAGCAAAAAACCCCTTTAACATATATAGGAACCCAACGATGACGATTTATATATAAAAAATTCAGCCATTCATTTTTCCGAATGTTGTAATCTTCTATCATCTTCAACCACATGTTTTCAAATTCTTGATTATCTACTGTCTCATGAACAATAGTTTTCAAAATCTTCTTTATTGCTTTGTAATAGGTTAGTCCTCCAAGCTTCTCGGGAATCTTTTTCATAATATGCTAAAGACAAAGTTGGTAATGAGAATTTGGAAAACTATTTTGATTGCACCTTGAATAGCCATACATTGAACTGTAATTATTGCCTTTGAAGCCTTACCCGACATGTATTCCATCCAAGTTTTATACAACCAAATATAGGCTTCTTTATCTTCTTTGGACAATAACCCACATCCAAATAATATTGTTTACCCATGATTATTTACTCCAAGAGAAGGAGCAAATGGCATATCATATATATTTGTTAAATATGTTGTGTCAAAAGATATAATACCACCAAAAGCTTCATACGCTGCTATAGGCCTTGCGTCAGTCCAAAATACATTTTGTAACAAATTTTCATCATCCATATCAACAAAATGAAAAAAAATTAGAATTTATCTATTACATGCGATATAATTGCCAAATGCCCCCGCATGTCCAACTCCAAGCTTGAATTGCTTTGCTTTTGCAATATAATTCCGACAATTCTTTTTAGCATAGGTTAACTTTTCATATTCACCACTTTCAACGGCCAATGAATGAAAGTTTTCACTCAAGCCTATACCTACTTGGTCATTTAATTCAAGTTTTTTTTTTTGACATATACATCCATTTTTTTATTACACTTTTGCAAACAAGCGTTATGTGGACTAAGTGCATGATTGTGCTTCAAATTGACACCAGATATGGTAAAACACCCATCGTTACCAACAATAATATTTATTTTGGCTTCACACTTTGTTTTAATAAATAACCTTATATTGAAAGAACTTTTTGCGGTAGATATTCTTTTACCAACTTTTATACATGCGAGTGCATAATACTTTAATTTTCCATTATCTCCCGCTTCTGTACTTTTTTAGTAATACTAAAACCTTTTTGTCGAGCTATTCAATATAGAGACTATAAACTTCTTCATAATTAAACACCATTCTGCCTTCGGAATAACTTTTTCAAGTATAGTTTCTCAAACTCTACCTTTTTCTCCTTCACTTTGTTCATTATTTCCATATTAGACAATCCAACTTTTTTCCCATTCTTTACTTATTCAGATGACTGAAGTTTCAACTCTACTATAATGTTTTTGATTTGAATCTATAATGAACAAGTAAAAACTAAAAAATAAATATATTACAAACTAAATGTGGTAAAAAAGTGAAAGATATTAAAATTAATAACAAACAACCTAAATTATCATTGAAATTATCTTTACATGTTTCAGATCAAATATGTTTCAAATCAAACAAAAAATTATAATTGAAATCTTCTTCTCACAAACTAAATTTGAAAATTTATCTTTCTAATAGATAAAGATAAAAACAAAGATAATTGGGGAAATTTTATAATAAATTTTCTTGAGGTTCGGATTTATGTCTATAACAGACAACACAAATTCGTAATAAATAATGAATAAAATACAATCACTAAAATTTCCCACATAAGGAACTAAATTTGAAAAATTCTTTCGAAAGCCAAGGATAAGAACAAACATCTGGCAAAAACTGTCTACAAACCAAATTTAGGCAAAATTACACACCTCATAAAAATAAATGTGAGTTAATACCTTAATATTGGTGTGAAGTGGAGAGGGACGGGGTAGTATTGGTGGTCGTGATTGTCAGTGATGCAATAGCCTCAAAGAGAGACAAGCTTGCTGTGACGGAGATAGTTGATGATCTCGATTTCGTTGGCGGTGGTGTCAAACAAAACAGTGAAAGTGGTGTGAGAGGTGCGATGGTGGTGGTGGGATGATGAAAAAGACTTTAAGGTAATTTGTTTATTTTGTACTTGTAACTTTTAAAATAGGGAAAAAAGAAAGTGGGATGGCGTGGATCATGCGGCCCATTGTTTCAGTCGAATATTTCATCTCATCTAACATTTCTCAAACATAAAAAGAAAAGCAAAATAAAAAATCGTCCTAAGTATCCTGCCACACCATCGGTCGAATTAAATTGTTGACATTGTTTTTTAGTACAAGCCAAATCCAAAGAAGCCAAACATTCATATTAATTTGAACCGTAAATGTCAGTTTATTTTTTATTATTTAAATTGAAAAACCTACAAATATTGCAAGTATTACAGAGTTTCAGACCGATACAACAACATTTGTACCAATAAAGAAAAGCTGACATACTGCAAGGAAACTTTCTCAAGGTTCAACACCAAATGTACATGGCATTGTGAGGGAAACCAACTCAAATTTACTAATCTGATTCACATCCACAATGATTTCAAATAAGAAAGGGCTATTATTGTCTTTCTGCATCAGTAACTTCATCATGATAAAGAAAATACGATAAAAGTTGGGCATTCTTCTGTTTCTCTGATTTTCAGTTTGGGCACTCTTATGTTCATGATGAGGAAACTTATTGTTCTTCTTCCCCATATAACATTTATAGACATTTTTAGCAGAAATACCTGCAAAGAGAACTTCAGCAGCCTTGTTCTTCACAATGAGAGGAATTCCCCCGGTTTCATCCCTCACATGTAGCTAAATCAATATCAGAATCAAAGATCATCAACTCAAACATTTTGATAACAAAAAATTCTAATATTAACAGAAGATGGCCTGAGAAATCACAATGCACATCATAGTTAGTATAAAAGAAGAGTTAAGTAGAAATTGATCCCTCTAATTTTCCGAAAATTCAAAAGAGAAAAAGGGGCATTTAAAAAAACCAATTTCAACATAGATCCCAATTAAAAAGAACCCACATGAATAAACTGTTATGTTATTGTAATGAATGGTTAAATAATGACATTGAATGATTCAGCAGACGAGATGAATAGCTCGACAAGATATTGGTCATGTAAATCTTTCAAATCAAGGTATTCATTGGATTTAAAAAGAAAAAAAAAAAACTTGCAACATCCATCCTCTTTCACATAATTACAAAACCATGCATTGGTTGGCATGCAGCGCCTTCAACATTGAAAAAGTTGAAAGACTGCCAGTATCATTGTAATATAACTCTATTGTTTCCATGACTTGCAGCTTTGAGTAAGCAACTGTATTCAAATAGTCATTCAGAGGAAACTTCAATAGAATGAGATCATTATATGGTCAACAAAGCTCCACATATAATGGGTTGTAATTAACGATCCTTACAGGAATAATAAATCATTATTTTATAAAAGAACTTGTAAAAGACTAGATTCAAAGATTTTTCTTTCATCAACAAAAAGCAAACAGGTACAATATCACAAAAACAAGGTATTTGCAGTAGAAACAATGGATATATTCATATCATTTTATTGAGAACCACTTTATTATAAGAAAATGTAAAAGTAAAACAGTGGTTCACACCCTGTCAATTAGTATTTGCGACTGGCTTTTGCTGAACTGTCATGGGACAAAGTGAAAAAAGAAACTGGCTAGCAAAACGGAAGTAAAGTTTGGTTACTGGACACAGATAGAAGACGCAAAATATGAAAATGGGATTACTACAAAGTACAACACAGAAGAAGACTAGGACATCTTGAAGAAACAAGTTTTGATGAACTAAATTATGGACTTCTCTACAGAAAAGCACATTTTCAGCCTGAGCCCCTTCTGCCTAATTTTCCTATTCAAACACTAACAAGGGCTTTACAAATAACTTTGTTCGGTCTTTAAAAGCAAAAGTTAAAAAAATAAAATAATAAAAAATAAAAAAAGGGTTCTCATAAAACATTCCAGAAAGTATTTAAGCATTATAGAAGCAAACATCGACCTTTATGGCCCTAAAAATGTATATAATAGTTTTGGAAAAGAAGGAACTTTATAATTTACACAAGCATCAACCACCAGGCTGAAAGCATGCTTAGACTGTAGACTATTTCAGAAGTGCAAGACCGGTGTTCAAGAATTTGGTACATAAATCTGAAAGAGTCAAGCACACTCTTTTCCATGCCAGGGACCATAACATAAAAGAGAAGAGATACATCATCAGGTTTGTGGATATTCCAAAGAAGCTCAGTCTCTCCACCTGCTCTCTCAACCTCTCCACCTCTCCAGCCAACCATTAACATCATCTTCCTCCCCTTGCTATGGCAAGTGGGGGGAAACCCCCTTACCCCTCACCCCCGCAGTCAATGGCGCGTTCATGGGCTAAGGTAGCTGCTTCGAACCTTGATAAAACGGTAGAAACCTCTCCACTTCTTAACCCTCAACTCCTTTCCAAAATCAAAGATTCCACGTCTCAATTTGTCCGTTTGGATGAAGAAGTTATGACGAGGGCTCGCTCGCGATTTCAGCATTCCTTGTATGGAAAATTTTTTGGAAAACCTCCCCCGTTCGAACAAGTTAAGTCGATCTTGCTACAGAAATGGTCTACAGTTGGCGAAATTCAGATCTCAGACCTTCCAAATGGCTTTCTTCTAATCAGATGCAACTCTCAAACTGAAATGCAGCATCTTCTATTTGAGGGGCCTTGGTCGATCAACGGAGTCATACTTCAATTATCTCCCTGGAAACCATTTTTTGAGCCAACATTCACAAAGCTCTCCACTGCAGCAATTTGGGTGCAACTCCATAATTTACCAGTAGAATTCTGGGACGGCGATACTCTGGACAGATTAACTTCTCACTTAGGGCGGCTCATTAAGGTTGATGATCTTACTGAATCCTTAACGAGGACAAAATTTGCTCGCATTTGTATTGAAATAGATCTTTCGCAGCCGTTGAGCAGGGGTTTCTGGATCGGCGATGAGCAACATCGAATCTTTGTTGTTGTTTTGTATGAACGCCTTCCAACTTTCTGTTATGCATGTGGTCTGGTCGGACATGGCTCCAACTCCTGTCCTCAACCGAAGGTGAACAGTACCAGTTCAGGGTCTCCGCCCTCACGGGAGTCCCGGGAGCCGGTGGTAACTTCCGAACATGGTATGGACACCGACGGCGAACATAAGGAGACAAATCGGCAAGGTGCAAACCTAGAACCGGAGGAACAAATCTCCACTGAAAGCCCAGATCATGATTTCGGTTCGTTCATGCTTGTTCATCGTCGGCGAGGCCGCGGAGGCGGTCGAAGGAGCAGTCCGCGCACTGGTCCCGAGACTGCTGACGTAGCAGCCACGAGAACACGCAAGAGTGACAGTGGCGGTGTTGCCATTCGTCAAACACGTGGCGAGTCTAGTAACCGAGGCCGAGGGGGAGCTAGTGCTTTTCGGGTTCCTGACGCCGAACGTCTTAATTTGGATGTGACACAAAGGAACGTTAGTGGAGAGCTTAGGAATCCAGCCGTTGATTACACTGTTGACTCATCCAATAGTGATAGGATGCAATCCAACGGTCAAAAACGAATCGTTTCTGATACGCAAACTGGTTGTGATACCTCCCTTGCAATAATCCTCGCTAATTCAAAGGGCAAAGAGAAAATAACAGCAACTGGTCGCCCTAAATCCCCACCGCCGACCTTACACACCTCACTGGGTCAAAGCGTCGGCAAAGGTGAAGAGGAACTCTTGAAATCCCACATGATGATCATAGATAGAGTCAATACGGCCATTCAACATACATCATCGGAGGCTGAGGATGACTCGGATGTTGATGCTCTTGAAGAGGAAGAGAGTGAAGGGGATATGATGACCTTAGATCAATTCCAACAAGAAGCTCGTAGAGAAACACTTATCCGCAAGGGTACACACTCTCCATACGTATCCTCTAAAAAAGGGAGGGTTGCATCTCAATCGTAAATTCTTCAATCGTCCAAGTGCAGCCTTTCAGTTGTTCAGGAAGTTTCTTTCCCTTTCATTTTAGTAGATTTTAAAATAGTTTCCCATGATGACAAAACCTAATTTTATATGCTGGAACTGTAGGGGGATCTCTTCTCGCGAAACTTCAACCCGCGTCATTCACTTCATCAAAAAATATAAGCCTCTTTTGATTGCATTAGTTGAAACCAGAGCCAACGAAGATCGTGTTAATCGCTTCTGTACAAAACTTCCCAAAAGATGGCATTGGGCTGCAATTCTTGCAGAGGGGTACTCCGGTGGTATCTTGGTTGCTTGGAATTCGAGTATTGGTCAGGTCACTCCTATCTCAGTTTCTCGTAGAGCTCTTCACATTATTGTCTCGTCTGATATTTCTAAGTCTTGGATGATTTCAGTTGTTTATAATTCCTCTCGGTTTTTGAAGCAAAGACATTTATGGCGTGAACTCTCTAACCTTTCTGCTCTTAATCTCCCTTGGCTTATCGCCGGCGACTTTAATTCCATAGTCGAGCGGAACGAGTGTAAAGGAGGTTCTCACAAGTATTATTCGCGTAAAGCTCGGGTTTTCCGTGATTTTATTGATGTCAATAATCTCCGAGATTTACATTTTTCTGGCTCTCGATTTACCTGGTGCAATAATCAAAGTGGCACTAATCGCCGTTGGGCCAGATTGGATCGTTGCCTTGTTAATTTTAATTGGCTTTCCTTTTTCGCTTATTATTCTCTTAAGCATTTACCTCGTATTTTCTCAGATCACGCCCCTCTTCTTCTTCACATCCGAACTTTTGCTAGTTCCAAACATGTTATTTTCCGTTTTGATAATACTTGGTTGGAGTTCTTGGATTGTCATCAAGCGGTTCAGTTGGCTTGGGATTTTATCCCTCATGGCAACCCTTTGAATGCTTTTAATCACCTCCTCTCTCGTACTCGTTTTAATTTAAAAAAGTGGAGAAATTCCGGTGCCAATATGATTGAGAGAGAGATTAACAACACTGAGCAGTTAATTTCACTCTTAGAAACCATTGAGGATAATTCTTCTGTTGATACCTCTCATCTTATGGGTTTGTATGACCGTTTTTCTACGCTGCACCTCCAGAATTCCACAAAATGGGCTCAACGAGCACATATGTTGTGGGTTTCTAACGGTGACAGGAATACCAATTTTTTCCATAATTCTGTTCGTATTCGCAACAGTTCTAATTTTATCTCTCAAATTTCTGATTTGAACGGTACTATCTATAGTGATCCTGATAGCATTCAGCAGGCCTTTATTACTTATTTTTCCAATCTTTGGCTCAATAATTCTGATCTTAACTCTGATCAAATTTTAAATGTTTTACCGGATGATTTACCTACTTTATCTATCTTGGACAGCAATTCTCTTATCCGTGATGTCTCTAGAGATGAAATTTATCTCACCATGCTTGAGCTTCCGTTAGGTAAAAGTCCGGGTCCGGATGGTTTTAATGCTGAATTTTTCCGTTTTTTTTGGCCTGTTATTGGTGACAGCCTTACGGCAGCCATCCAATTCTTTTTTCGAAATTCTATTCTTCCTTCCTCTTGGGGGAAAACTTTTATCGTGTTAATTCCCAAAAAGCATAATCCTAAGTTGGTTTCAGATTTTCGACCGATTTCTCTTTGCAATGTTTGTTTTAAAATCATTTCCAAAATTCTTGCTAATCGCCTTAAAACTGTGCTCCCGAATCTCATTGGTTTCGAGCAAACTGGTTTTATGTCAGGTCGGTCTTCATTTGATAACATCATTACTATGCAAGAAGTTGTGCACACTTTAGAAAATGATATTAATGGCCCCTCTAGGATGATGGTGAAACTAGATATTGAAAAAGCTTATGATTCTCTGAGCTGGAGTGCAATTCTTGCCACCTTAACCAAAATGAATTTTCCTGACATTTGGATTTCTTGGATTAAAACTTGCATTTCTGCTAGCTCTTTTTCTGTCATTATAAATGGTCAGCCTAGTTCTTGGTTTAATTCCTCTAGAGGTGTCCGTCAAGGGGATCCCATTTCTTCTTACCTCTTCATTCTTGTGTCTCAAATTCTAACTCAGATGTTGAATTCTAGTCTTCGTCAGAATTTAATTCCTGGATTTGATGCCCGCCTGAATCAAAATTTCAATCATTTAATGTATGCGGACGATCTCATCTTGATCACCTTGGCCACCAGGCGTGCTGCCAGAAATATTAACTCTTGTTTATCCAAGTATGGTTGGATAACAGGTCAAAAACCTAATTTGGCAAAATCAGCTCTTTATCTTCCTTCCTGGTTTAATAAGCATGTCTCTAATAGTATTTCTTCCATTCTTAACCTCAAAATCTCCTCCTTTCCTTTCACTTATCTTGGTGTGTTAATCACCCCTAAGCAGATTGCCAAATCAGCTTTCAATTCTATAATCGACAAAATCAAACGTATGTGTTCAATGTGGAATAAGTGCAATCTTTCTTCAGCGGCTAAGGAAGTCCTTATTAACTCCACCCTTCTGTCTCAAATTGTCTATTATCTATCAGTCTATCCTGTTCATGATTCTGTTTTACATGAAATCACTAAGACTGTCCGGAAATTCTTTTGGAACAAAGGTGGCAATGGAAAGGGCATCCATGCCGTGGCTTGGTCAAACATCACTTGTCCCAGAACTGAGGGGGGTCTTAATATCAAAAATCTGACTCTTGCTAAGCACTCCCTTATGGCTAAACATTTCTTCAAATATATTAACAATGATCCTGTGGCTTGGGTTAATATTTTACATATTAAATATGGGCAGTATAATATTTGGAAAAGCAAAGTGCCTAATCGGTGTTCCAGCTTTTTTAAAGGTCTTTGCAACAATGCTGATAAGCTTAAGCCGTTTTGTCGCATTAACTCAGTCAATGTTTTATCAACTTCCTTTCTTTTCGATCCTTGGTGTGATGAAATCCCTTTGGCTTGGAACCCCACTTATTTGAATATGGATTTGAATATTGAAATTCTTAATCTCTCTGATTTTTGTGATGAGGAAAGTTGGACTATTAGCAATCTTATTGACCTGTTTGGAGAAAGCTATTTCCAAAGATCAAACAGACTAGGCCAGATTGATAACAATGCTAACAATCATTGGATTTGGTCGCCTAAGTCTAAAAGTAACCGTATCTCCTCAATGGTTTATCAGTCTCTTAATAGTTGTTCAGATCCTTCGATTATATGGAATGGCTGGACAATTGTTTGGAATTTAAAGATAGCCCCCAGAGTTAAGCACTTCCTGTGGCTTACACTACATGGGAGGTTATCTACTTATGATTACTTGCATCGCATTAATCTCGGCCCCCCAAACAACTGTATTTTCTGTGATCTTGAGATAGAAACTGAAGAGCATCTACTAGCAAATTGCAACAAGATCAAAATGGTTTGGGCGATCATTAGTTCTAAGCTGGGTAAAGATATTACTTTCAATGATGGTATTAGCTCAGGTAACTGGCTTCTCAATTCTGATTATAGCTCTTTTGATAAAGCTGTTATTGCTACAACCATCTGGCACATATGGAAGTCAAGATGTGAAGCTATTTTTAGGGGTAAAGCCCCAGTCTGGCTGCATATTGCTCTAAAAGCTCTAGCGTATACTCAAGACTTCTTTCGGATGAATGATCAACAACTGGGCAAATATATGTTGTTAGATAATTTCCCTGCTGGATCCACATTTCTCTTCACATCCAAAATCTGGAAGCATGAATCAGGGGTAAGTGGAATTGGATTTTTTCTGGCAAATTCTAATTCATGTGTTTCACTCGCAGGAAGCTGTCAGTCCCATGCTGATACAGATGTATTAGCAGAGGTAAAGGCCATCTTGTTTGCACTGCAAGTAGCTCACGCCAATAGAATACATATTGATCACATTTTTATTGAGAATTTGGAAATCACTAAAGTCTTTAAACTTCATCAAACTATCTGGGATTGGAGAATTCTGGACTGGTATTCTCACATTACGCAGTTCCTCATAGGTTTGGGCCGCCCAGAAATTCACTGTATTCCTCAGGCTTGGAATAAATCGGCAAAAGCTCTTGCAGGATTTGGTGTAAATCTTCATAATGTTTGTTTATTCCATTATGGACGTGAGCTTCCCCACTGGTTGATGAAGACCTTTTTGTCTTCTGGTTTTACTTTTATTTAATTTTGTCTTCTTGTTGTTTTCCTGTCTTTCAAGTTTGTATTTTTGTTTGTTGTTTTGGCTTGTAGTTGTTTTCCTTGTTTGGTTCTTTAATAAATAGCCTTCTGGTTCTTTCTTCAAAAAAAAAACATAAAAGAGAAGAAGATATTTTTATTCATTTAAGAAGACCAAGATGCCACAAAAAAATTATAATAAAATTGATTTAGAACATGAACCCCCACGGTCACCTAATGTGGTTTAGGTTTAGAAGTTGGTTAAGAATTAAGATCACGAGCTTTCATAAATTTAGGTGTTAGAGGAAGTGTAGTAACTTCAGTTTTTGTTCTGCATAAGTGTGTAGGACAAAGGGAATGATCTGAAACCAAATTCAGCAGAGATGCATATTGCTCTGTGATTCACTGGATGCATATTGCATAATTTCATTTTTTATATTTTTCTTGTTCTATGTTCATTCAAATTTTATACTTTAGGTTAATTCTATAATTCTATGTGGGTAATGGAAAAACAAGAAGAGGATGAGTGGCTTAATCAAGATGAATGATAAATGATAAATGCATGATTTTCTTGGATTTTACTCTTCTATGTCCTGTTTGAAGGTTTTTAAGTAAGCATTTTAACATTGACACATAATTTATGTTTCAATTGCCTATGACCATTTGAAATTTGGATTTCTTATTTTGTGTTGACTTAAGCTTAAACTCCACCGAAATATTGAGTTGTGTTTTATGTTTGATGTCATTAATGTATCTGAATTATTGTTCGTATAATGACAAGATGTCATCTGATCGTTCCTCATCCAATGCTTCCGATGAAGAATGAGATCAAATCACCAATCTCCTAATTGAGGAAAACGTAGAAGAGGTAGTTAACACAAAGATGTTACTTGAAAACCAATGCATAAACATCCATTTCAAGGTCCCCAACTAGTTGATGACCACATAGATGTTACAACATCCTTTGGATGAGACCAGAAATGTTCAACAATCTACAAAATCAATTAGTTTCAATATAACTATTGGAAAACACTTGACATGTGAATGTTGCCGAAAAAGTATTGATTTTTCTCTATAGGGTTAGTCAAGCTGCAACAAACAGAGTGTTAATGGAATTAATATAACACTCAGGTGCAACAATAAGGCATCATTTATTTACCGTTCTATGTGTGACATTGATATTCACCCATTTGTCCTAGAAAACAACAATTCCATCCATTTTTTGAGGTGGATAGTGATTCATGTATTAAATACTTTTTACAGTAATGCGAATAAAATAGTTCATGATCATTTTGGTTTTTCATTCCACATCCCACATCTCATCTGTATGGATGATATTGTTGCAAATTATTAGCAGATTTCATCAATGTTGCTATTTTTTATTTGCTAACTATGTGCAATGTTCAACATGCTGATGATTTGGTCATTTTATTGTATTAATATCAAAAGTATTCACAAGATGGAAGAGATCCACATCCAATATAACCATGGTTGGATCTTTTCCTCACCAGTTATTGAATATCTACTTTAGACTTCCAGATAAACTAAGCCATGTTTGGCTCTTTGTTGAGTTCTCCCATATGATTTGTTATTACATGCTTTCCTTTCACAAAGAATTTTATGAACATATTTCTTAGTTTGGCTATCTATATAGCTTGGTGCCCCATAATCCTCAATTAGATAACATTTCATGCTTTTGCTCAAGAACAATTTGATATGTTTTGACTTTCTTATTTATCTAGCACGATTTTGGTTAATTAATCAAATAAATGTAGATTAATTAATCAAATAAATGTAAAAGGCACAAATCAGTCTATTTCAATAACTTAGAATGATACTTTAAATCATACATTCAATCAGCTTGTTCCTTGTTTAGAAGAAGGTGACACTAATCTTACATTAAATCTGATAAAAGAAGATATCAAATTATCTTGCTGTTTGCGTAATGCTTTTTTGCCAACTATGCTAGTATTAACCAGCATAAAACAGTGAAACCTTATTCAAACGTTATGAGGCAAAATCAGTATTATGTGCTTATCCCTATATAACTAACAGAATAACCATTTCTTATATAATAAGCCCATATGTAGCATGCTGTCTATTGGACATTGGTGAAGATAATGATAATGCACTATGTATATTCTACAGAAAAATTTCAGCAATTTGCAGAACGGAAAATAAAAACAGTTTATATTGTGTACGACTAATGTAGGTGTCGTGAATAAGTGAGATAGAGTATGTAATGAACATGGTGCTTTTCGATTTTGGATAACATTTTGCACAATGGCATATGCTAAAAAAATAAATATAGGCATTCATTTCTTTTGGTAATTTTAGTTTATAACTCACAGAATTTTCACTGAAGATAACTATACAGATGGTCGCAAAGGGCTTCTTTCAACTTCATGTAATGGTATCAGCAAATAATTTGATGTCCTTAAATAGCCTCTAGGAAATGCTCCTATCCAAATAACTAATGATTAATTAACTCTTTTGACTAGTTTCTAGGAAGAATTTAATAATTCTACTAAATATTCAAAATATTTACTTCTTTTGCCTATAGAGCATCTGAACATACAAGATACATGGAAGAAGCCAGATTTTGCTAATAAAAAATATGAAATATTAATGACAGGAAGCCAGAAAACTAAACAATCCACAAATTAGTCAAGCTTAAAAATGTAACTAATCTATTTTTACATAATCTGGTGACTGGGGTAATGCATAAAATTATTACCTTCCACAGGCTTTGATTAATCATCTTTCACCTAATAAATTCAGCAACTTAAAGCAATAAACAGCCAGGCTTAAAATTCTCACCAGGAATGGTCTATATATGAAACAAACATCATGAAAATATTTGGAATTTTCCATGCAGTCAAGTGGAATTATGCCTTCCTCCAATATGTATCTGATAAATGTCACAAGATAAGCATACTTTTCAAAAATAAATCAATTTACAAAAATGGTTTGCAATACATATTTCATAACATTATCACATTAATAGCATGTTGACGAACCTAGAATCCAATGGACAACCACATAGTTTGCAACCAGTGCAAATGAGGTCTTCAGCTTTGAAGTCAGACAACATGGTCAGCCTCCCACTGTGAAATAACTGCCCATTCTCAATTGCACCATGTCTACCAGTAGATGGAAATGAAATTTCATTAATCCAGGCGTAAAAGTTTGCGCTGGATGAGTTGGAGAGGTACGGCAATTCAGAGACTAACAGACATTTATGTAGCACTTTTTCTTCATGAGATTTCCAGTTCTTTACTGGCTGACATTTTGCCTGTGCCATCATACATTTTCATATAATTAAAGCATCTCAATAAATATATTACTCGGGTTTATACCTAGACAGAAATTTATTTCACTCATAATTCGAACTAATTGTCAAGTGAAGACCCCATTATTAATGCTCTCAATTAATGTTGTCAATCCATCTAGGCAGCAGAAGCCCTAATTGCCCATTTACTAAGGACCACCTAGCTACCTAGGCAGTGACTATTTTGGAAACATATATAAAAAAAAATTAAAAAAAAAGTATTATCTATGACAATTTTGAGCAAATTTATCTAAAAAAGATAGCATTTATCAATTATTGAAAGTACTTCATCAGATAAGGAAAACATGCTTGGTTAATAGTTTAATTTAAGCACAAAACCATGACCATGATTTTAAGTTTACAAAAAAAATAATAAAATAAAAAAAATGCAAAATGTGTACCAGCTATTGCCAGAGAAGTATCAATCCAAAGATTTTCTGCATATTTTTTTCTATCCAATCTTCATTTTCCACATTATCATTCTCATTTTCATAATCTCCAAAGCATAATCGTTTTCTTCAATTTTTCAGATTCGGCTTCTATGTCATTTGCCATTTAAGTTGTTCTAGTTATTTTCCTGCCTTTGCTAATTCCATGTGTGGAGCCATCTTCCTCATTGATTTTGAACATCCATAGCAAGAGGTGCTCCCATTGCTTCATCCACCACCCACCATGTGAGGTCTTCATATTCAAAGATTCATTCATTTTCATCCAAATAATTTGGATTTATAATCCATTTATTGTTGAATCAATCTCATCAACAACAATTGGGTCAATAACATGGGGATTGGCTTGTCTTGCCAATAAGTTTTCTCTTAAAGGTTTTCATTATTTCATAAATTTGGATATATGAAAGATGGGCAGAGGTTTGGGTTGAAATTTGGTTCAATTAGGCTGCATTGGCTGAATTGAAATACTCTTAACTAATAAGCTGATTAGGGTGTTGGTGAAAATTAATCCAATAGGCACTGCCCGGACAGATGCCTAGGCTTCTAGGTGGCAGATTAGTATTTAGAGGATTAATTGGCCAATGTCTAGGCAATCATATATCAAAATTGCCTAGGTGGTGGCCTTTGGTAACACAGTTTCTCAATTGATCTCCTATATTATTTGACAAGGGATGAATTTCAATAGTCATGTATCAAGACCATGCTATGAGGAGGGCCTCTTTTGTGTTCTTTCCTTGATGAGAAAAATACATCAGCTTTCTTTCACTGGAACATGACCTGATGTCATGCTTTAGATTTTTTTTTAAAAGAAAGAAACAATTAAATTGATAATTGACAGCGGATTAATTAGTTTATAGTGATTGTCAAAATTAAACATCAATTGACTAAAACTTCCCAGATCAACAATGAAAACCACCATTAACTGAGGCCTATAAAACATACACTACTCGGAGAAAATTGTTCTCTACAAATAATTAAACAAAGAAAAAATAAAAATGCAAGGTAGAATGAGCAACTAAATTTGATTACATTTACCTGCTGTAAATGGAGAGCTGCAGATTCAGTGAGCCACACCCATTCGACTACCCTCCTCAGCTTTTCTCTTGTTCTCTCACCCAAACTGCAGTTTGCTTCAATTTCAGTACTGGCTGCATAGATGAACAACATGTAAATTCATGGTTTCAAGAATCAAGAGACGTGTCAATTTTGTGACAACCAAATGAGGAAAGTAGTAAATTTTCATTTACTAGCATATGTGACTCAGATTATTCAATAGAGACAGAACAATCACTGAAAAGGATGAGAGAGTTGTAAAGCAAAGCCCTTTCTTTTCCAAAAATAGCAGACCTTTGGCTGATGATCAATATGCTTTGTTGGGGTAACACAACCATTCCATGAACCGACAGTTAAGGAAGTAAGGAGATGTTGTTTGTGCATCATACAAAGAGATAACTCTGTGATTAAAGTATTATACAGATGGATCAGAATGTGCTCTCTGTTGATATAGGGGCACACTACTCTAATTTCTCCATAACTCTAGTTAGGGGGAAGGCTTGGAGAGGGTATATAAGGCTAAAGGAATTGGCTCCCGCAGACGATGTGAGACTATGGACCTGAGCCATTGCATCCCTAACACTCCCCTGGGCCCACAGCAGATGTGGGACCCAAGATCCTAACCACATCACATCTCCAGATAACTAGGCTCTGATACCATGTTAATATAAGAACCCACCACCTTAACTTCTCCATAACTCGAATTAGGGTGAAGGTTTGGAGAGGGTATATAAAGGAAAGCTAGAGAGATTGGCTCCCGCAGGCGATGTGGGACTATGGATCTGAGCCATTGCGTCCCTAACACTTTCGATGTGTGAAGAAAGCAACAAGAAAATAAAGGAAAGCTCAAATGAAGCATCCAAGTATCTCAGAAAGTTATCAGACATGGTTCATATGATGAAATCAATAATCGGAACAGGTTGTGAGGGCATGCACGAAAGCAAAATGTGAATAATTGGACCATGAGAAAGGATGAAAGCCCTATATGTTAAATATAGGATGAGATTCAGGCTTACTTTGTCCAGACCCAGCCTCAGGCTGGGACTACTTAGTTCAAAACTGATAATGAACCTGAACTTGAAAGCTTCAATAGTGAGGGGTTCTGACTTGGTTCATGCAAGATTAACCCATTGATAGCACGAATTGGAGTAGATGAATTGAATGTGCAATGGCTAGACAATGGGTAGGGGAATGAAGGGCCACCAAGAGGACATCAGTTTGTGCTACCCATTATTTGTAGCTGTGGAACCTATGGTTAGAAGTAATATTATAAAAACACAAAATTTTATAGACGACTTCCGTTTTTCATTGAAAGACTGAAGGAAATGGCAGGATGTCATCAAAAGTCAGTTTCAACCTACCATTTGACTAAAATAGAGTAATTTGGTTAACACATGACTCACTCACATCTTCATATACTTCAATATCATGAATTTCAACCACAAGTAAGCATAATAGTTTGGTGATGACAAGAATCAAGTACCTTTTGTGGTGGTAAGCTTGTAAGCATTTATTAAACTTGTACTGCAGTGACTTGGACAGTAGAAGCCTCTAAGACGTCTCTAAATTTCACAATCTTGACGTCTGTAAGGGAAGTAAGATACAATATGAGAATTTATCCAAGCAAGAAAAGTACAAAAAATAATTGGGCAAGCAAATAGTATCATAAGTTTGGAAACTAGCTCAAAACATAATATAAAGCATTATAACTATTAAATGCAAACCAAACATATTATCTAGTCTTAACTCAACCCAAAATCTTAGTTCTTATAGGATGAGAACCTAGCCTTTCTAGCATGAGAAAAGGCATTCAACCATCTTACTAATAATAATTGAAATTCCTACTTTATGGTATTATATTTCAATGTGTTAAAAAGAATCATATATGTTATTGATGAAATATTATTCAAATTTTAAAATTTGTGACTGAATGAATTGGAAATGAGCTTCTTATTACAGCCGAAAATTGTATTTTTGTTTTTCAGGAAAGAGGTTTTTGAGAAAGAAGATTTTGAGGTTTTTCAAGAGAAAACACGGCCAACCCTTGTTAGTTGTTAGCTGGTAGCTGGCTTGGCTGTGTCATGTGCAAAAGAGGAGGAGCGTATTTTAAGGGCATGGCCATGCCAGGAATCTGACTAGAAAAAACTCCAGATAGCTCCAATGATCTATCTGTAGAGCCAAACATGACCATGACAAATATTTCAGACAAGTTCAGCAAGAAACCTTTCTCATTTAATGATGAAAAGAAAACCTTCAAGCAAATGATTTATGCCTTTGCATATTGATAATAGATAACCTTTGCTGGTGAGGAAAGACCTCAAAATTCAATGAATATACAATTCCAAATAAACGAAGACAGCAAGGTTTGAAGGCCTAAAAGACATGAAAGTCAAAGAGCTCAAAAACCGACAAGTCAAAGTAGTTATGTTATAGTTCAATGATATGAAGGGTCCACAACTTAATGATGTAAACATGAAAGAGTCAAAACTCAAAAGTATGGAACAGTCAAGATTTGAAAAATCTCGACTACATGATGAAAGTAAATTTGAAGTTTGAAGTTTCAACACAAAGAATTCAAAATCTAAAGAGTTTGCAAACAGAGGCAGACTATAAAACTTTGAAAACATGAAAGTCAAAATCTTCAAATACCAAAATCAAAGTAGGTCAAGTTTGTGACTCAAAAAAATAAAGAAGTCACAACTTGAGATCCAAGGAATATATTTGATATGCAAAGTGAACAGGTCAAGGGAAACATATTCAAGCATGGTCTTTGGTGAGATTATCAGGAAAAGTTAGAGTGCCACAGTCTTTTAATGAAGAAAAAAGTTAAAAGGAATCAAAGCATGTATATATGAAGAAGTTTTAGGAAATTAGCTTCCTAGTCTTGGTAGCTCTCATCAAATCCATGTAATTTGTTTAAAAGAAAATATGTGCCCAATGAAATTAATAAAGTTAAGTTGTTATTTTCTCTTGTATCGACTCAGATACACACTCTTTCTTAGTTAAAGATTCATGTGGCATCATGAAGGGTAATTAACATTCTAGGCTTTCCACTAATAAAAGTCATGAACCTATGATCAATCAAATCTTAAGAAAGTCGTGAAGGAATAAATAACTTCACACAATCCTCCACCAGCCCTTTTGTTTTTAGCTTCATTTATATTAAAAAAAGTTAAAAGCAACAACAACAACAACATCAATTACGAGCATGACGCTCGGTAGGGACTAATTTTGTTTCTATTTTTACTTCCATTTCCATCAAATTATAATCAATATTTATCTAAAGAGCCATTAGAAATTACAATTATGAATAGCAAGTTATTCATGGTTCCATTCAAATATCAGAGGACACCAAGAAAAATTTCAAATATAACCATTGATAAATCAACTAATAGTTCGGATTTGAGCATTTCTACAAGTGAAACGTGTCGGATTTGAAAATCACAATAATGGCATTAAACATTTCAATATCAATACCTCCATTTTACACTTCAAAAACATGCAGTGTAAGCTGTACACCATCCAACATAAACATAAAATGTAAACCACCCAACAAAATTAATTCACTTGATATAAAATATCCAAAATATAATTCTGTTCTTACTTTGTAGAAATATGATATCACCAGCAACTATCATAGACCATAAATGCTTTTGCCAAACTGATATAGAGAAATATGATCTTGTATTATCACCAACTTGAATATCAGTCTTTAATAGTTTTCCTTTACTTGAACCACTGGATTTCTGTGAAAAGATAAGTACAAGAAATTAACATGATTACGTTGAGTTATATACTAAATTATGCTTAGTATTTGTTCTATAAAAATATGCATGATTAGTCTAGCTTAAAGAACAGATGGCTGTGGCTGGCTAGGAGGTGACGTAAAGTTGTTTAGATCACACTTTCTTTGTAGGGACCATAGGGCAATGCCAGCTGAAAGCATATTGGATGTATAGCCTTGTATGTAAGACCAATTAAGCCAAAACCAATCTAGCATCAGTACCCAGAGCATTCAAATCTTGTAATTTGGAACCTCAAAGGTTTGGCTCACAATTTGAGCTCAAGCCAACATTGGAAGAATCAAGTTCACAAAATTAAATCAAACAAAAAAGAAAAGCTGACATGAGCTAGTCAAGCTCAAGTGGCCTTCAACCATCAAGAGGTTTGACCACTGATGCACAATAAAATTTATTAATAGGTTTCTGTCGCAACGCTATAAAATTTGAAGATTAACAACTTCCCTTTTAAGGCTTTCATAGGATGTCAGTCACATTTGAAGTGCATAGCAAAATGCACCTGATATAAGTTTTGCCGCTGGAAATTCTCCTAAGAAAAAACTGCCACTACATAAAGCCTTGCTCATCAAGGCTACATAAACCTATTGCATTCAGGGAATGAATCCCTCCTAATCCAGCCAATCTGAGCCAAAAAAGAATAACAGTCCATTACTCCAGTGATTTTTTTAAAAAACATACATAATAAGTTGATAAATGGGTTTATATCAAAACACACACATTACAATTATATCAAGCGATTGCTGTGATACAGTAGAAAAAAATAAATAAATAAATAAACATAAAAAAACCCATACATCTTCCAAATAATTCTATTAAATATTCAATCTCGGTCATAACAATTTAAGTGGCAAAGAATGTACATTACACATTTCTTTAATTTGTTCTATTATATATATATATATATATATATATATATATATTACACATTCTAATACACATATATATTTAATCGGAGATTCAATTTGAGGCGTGGCTTCTACAAACACAAAGGAAAAAAACCCAAGTTCACACTGTAAACCCATGAATTCAAGTTGTACGCTATTTCTACAAGATAGCTTTGTGAAAAAGACTTCCTAACTGAAAAGTAAATTTACAGCACCACTTCCAAGGGCACCAAATAGATGAAGCTGAGTTGGGAAATCTAGTTCATACAAATAAAATTATTCTTTATCATCCGAAAATCTGAAAACATTAAAATTAATTCTGACCTTCATCAATGCAAAATCCTACTTGTCTCACGATAAAATAACTAAAATCTACCAACATTGAATTGCACATGAGAAAACCACTCAAAACTTTTAAAATAAAAGAGGAGAACTTGATGGACAAAATTACGAACATTAAATTAGAGACAAAACCTATCAACACACAAGCTAAAATAGGCAATAAAATAGTAAAAATCAAACAAGATCTCCTACAATTTCACATTGTTTGTTCCAAAACAAGAAACAAAGAATCCAAACAGAAAATCAAGATTAGGTTGAAAACAGAGTAGTTTAAGATATTGAGTGATCGATGGAGAAAGGCACTGAAGAAGAACCTGGATGGGTTGAGAGCGGTGGACGAAGAGGATGACCTGAACGAAGTCATCAAGGTGGGTAGCAGCATCTGAGAGATCGATGAGAGGGCCGTACCATCCCGCCACCGCCATTTTGGAATTGAAATCGGGAGCACTCAATGAATGTTAGTGTAGTATGGGTGAATATTTAATCCTACATCGGATAAAAAGAATAAGAAACATGTCTTTATAAATTATAAAATAATAATCAAATCAAATATTTAGATTTAAAAAAATTACAAATAGGCCCTCTAATATATATATATTTATTATAATAATATTATATTTATTTATTTAATCTATGAATGGGCATTTGGGGTGAATTAAATAATTTATTTTATGAAAAGATGTCACATGTTAGTTGTTTTTTTTTCTAACAGACGCATCTATTCAAATTCACCCGTTGGTTCACAACTCTTCATCCTCTTTAAATACAGAAGTGTTCTCAAAGAAGATAAATTACTTTTTCTGCAAAGTTTAATCTTGGGATTTTGTTGTATCCTGAGAGAATTATTGCTAAACCTGGTGCAGACTTGAGGGCGATAAATTCCTAAAAGACAGTGTTCTTACACGCCTCAAAATCCACTAAATTCTTTTTCAATCTCTGCTTTCATTAACACTGAAGCCACAAAACCCCGTGAAGCCGATTTGCTGGTCCTCGGCTCTTTTATTATTGTTATTATGATTATTTTTTTTATTTTTTTATTATTATTTAATAACAAGTTTAATTGTTTTATAAATAATTGTGATACAGATAAATGGTAGGTTTTTTTAAGCCCAAACAGAACCGGCGTGTCAACCCTGGTTAACTCGGATCCGATCTTAAACTTGATCCTGTTTAACTAAAAAAACTAAGATTTTGAAAAATCCAAAATTGAGCCAATGGTTAAACTTTCGTCCAGGCTTGCAATTTCTTTTTTATTTTTATTTTGAAATTCAAGAAAAACGTGTTACTTTATTCTTTTTGGGGTTTGACTATTAGGGTTTCGGGTGTAACTGTTTTTTTTTTCATTTTTATATAAATTTAAATATATTTTATAATAAAGTTTTGTATTATCAAATAAAAACTCATGCACTTAAAATGGATTGTTTTTATTTTTTAAAATCATTATTTATTTTTGATGTGTCTAACATGTATTATCTGCTATCTATTATGTAAACATTGAGCATGAGTTATGATGCAGTTTATTTTGGGCGCAATAACAATGTTGATTTTTGGGTGATGATAGAGAACAGTTACCTTCTCCTAAACTTGATGTTTTAATTTATGAAGATCGAAATATTTTTATTTTATGAAGAGTTGGACATATTTATGATTATACTACTTAGTGCACCTGAATTTGGTGTGTTCAAACATTAATATTTTTATTTATAGTGTTAAAAGTCATTTTTTTTATTTTTTAATTATTTAATATTTAATTTAATATCATATATAACTAGAATCTAAATTAATTTTAATAAAATTAAATGACCGCCATTCATCTCAATTGAATCCCATGACCTTAGACCTTTTCAGAACCAAAAGCAAGCCAAGTTATGAAAACCTTGATAAACAATAGAGTTTAGATGGAGGCAATAAGCCCCAAACAATGGGATTTACTATATTTCGAGCCCGTTTGGTTCGGAAGTCATCTACCGAAGTGATGAAAATCTGGAAGTGGCACTTCGGTGGAATTGAACACTTCAGCTGGAATTAGCTACTTCAGTGTATTTGGTTGTACTCAAAATATGATTTCCTGGAGCACTTCTTGTGTTTGGATTGTAGAAATAGAAATCTGGAAAATCCCACTTCATCACGTTTTGGTGTTTAGTAACACCGAAGTAGAATCACCACTTCGGTGTTGGGGGTAAAGTTACCCCTCCCCATTTTTTAATCTACAAATACATGCTCGTGTTCATTTTAAAAGTTGATTAAGATATTAACGAATTATTTAATTAGTTTATTAAAAATATTTATTAAATAATGAGTTATCAGTTCATTAGAAAATGTTTATTAAATAACTTGATTAATTATTTGATGACTTTCACTCAATGAGTTGTTCATTTCCATGCAAATTTTGATATTGCTAACATTTTAACATGTTAAGTCACTTAATTAAGTTATTAACGAATAAGTTGATTAGTTTACCAACAAAAGACATTCAACATGTCAATAAATTAATTTATTCCCTTTTTAATTAGATGTTCTTGTGCATAAATAATTTGCTATGGTTAACATGTTCTTAACTTAAATTAGTCACTTAAATTATTCCACTATTTGACTAATAACTTCATGAGTTAAATTCTTACTTTCACTTAATAACACGTTGTCTTGGTTAGTTAATTAGCTACTAATAACATGTCCGATTATTGAATTAGTCATATAACTCACTAACGAATAAATTGATTGCTTAATAAAAAACAAGATTAACAACAAGATTCAAAAGTTGCTATTATTTGAAGACCCTAGATAACAATGTGTTCACTGTACACATATTCGTAAAATATTTATAAATCCTAACAACATCTTCAACTAAGAAAAATTTGCACAGTTACATGATACCAAATATACAGACAAATTTATGTGGTTAGTCCACCCACACATGTGAGTTACACCAAACTAGCGAGCAAGAATGAAGTTATCTTCCACACTTGCTCCCACCTACACGATATGGACACATAGAGAAAAGTAAAATCGCATGGTTTTAGGGAATACATAATAAAAGACCAATATATCTTACCACAAACAAGTACCGGCTTCATCTTTGCTCACACCAAAGATCCAGATTGTCACTAGAATGGCTCGATTGTGTGTTCACTTTCATCGGCCTTTTTACTCCCAAAACAGAAAATCATGTGATCTCGTGGAGGGAATAACTCGGGAAAATGCTTTATCATGATTATATCATCTTCGGCCAACTCAACTCTTCAATTAAGTTTGGACATAATTTTCAAGCATACATACAATTTGAAGCACATTCACATTATAAAGCAGAAAAACCAATAGCAGACTTAATAACCCAGTATGAAATGTTTAAGAGAAATAAACGCCTAAGGTAAGCATGCAAAAACGTAAATTCACAATGAATCCAATTTTCGCATTTTGTCAAGTCTATATGTAAAATCTGTAAGATCATCAAAATTATACAGCTTTGAAAACTGATGAATATTGAAACATCATTACACCAGAAAGCGTCATAGAATATCCAAATATCACTTTAATAAAGAATGGTTACTTTATGGTCTTGTCATGAGAATACGAAGCCAACAAACTCCCAGTAGGATTACAATTGATTCCATGAAGTTCCTCCTGCAATTGAATCACTTATGTAAGTCAAGCATTTGGGCAAGGGTATAAACACTGACCCACACAAACAATCACAAGCATTTCCAACTGTAATTCTTGATCACTGAATATAGAATGATGAAATGTGCCTAGTGCAACAAAGTTGCATAAAATAAACAATCTAAAAGCTTCAATCAAGAGTTTCATTGAATTGAAGGGCCACATAATTGGTCAACAGCATCTAAAACCTTGAAAATGTCACTCGAAAAATGAGATGGTCATGCCCCAGTTTAGCTAGTGCAACATATACAACTTGTCAAGCATAAATTTGAGAACAAATAATCACAAAAGTGACACATTCATGAAATAACAAATATCACAATACTGAAGATTGTGCAGGGAAAAAAGCCTCTTGGTTTCCTTCATGACAAAGTCCAATTTGCTAAACAAATGATATTCAAGCATAAGGGGCAGAAACATGAACACTCTTAAGGATATATTTCAGGCAATCGACAAGAGAAATGACAGATCAGTAACAAAATTGTCAATAGTATCTGCTTATGGAAACCTGGTATCCAGAAAAAGTTCTGACTGGTTGAGGCTCTCCAATGTTGTAAATGCAAATTCTCTTGTCCCTTAAACATGCTGCAAATGAAGTATCATTCCTCCATGCAACACCAAGCAATTGTTCTGCATAAAATAGATATTATGAGCATGGTTGTATTGAGTGATTACTTAAATAAAGCACAAATCTAACTTTCACAATTGAATCAACTTGCACCTGAATGAAATGCTATTTCTTGTTTAGACTTCCATGTATTAGTGTCCCAAGCAACAATTCTGTCATCATTACTTCCAGTAAGGAGAAAATCACCTTTACTGTTCCATCCTATAAAGAATATAACAGCTCTATGGTTTTCCAGTCTCTTCCTTAATTCACCTGTGGCATCATTTCCAACAAAACATAGGACACAACACTGCACAAAATTTACATGTAAAGGCACTTTGTGATACAAGTGAGAAATATAGCTTGATGTTTGGGATACTAGGACACAAATTTGGAAAAAAAAATAAAAAAGAAATAATTTCATAGTGGGTTAAGGCTTTGGCTTATTATACTATACTTATTAGGATGAGAGGATGCAAGGTATGCTGAACTAATTTTCTTTAAAAGAAGTGCTCAGATAATAATTGAAGATCAACATTTTGCATGAAACAATCTGTGATCTGAAACGTTAGATAATCAACACCATATGCAAAGAGAACTTTGAAAAATCTGACTGCAAAACTAAATAAATTTTATATGTTTCCATTCTTGCAATAGACAAATTTGCAGTATGCTGCATATTGCCAGTCCATATTGATGTAGCAATGTAGTTAATTTTTTCCCAAGGTTACTCCATTCAGTAATTTACATAATTATGCTCATAGCCCATTAGTTCCAAATCCATATTCAGGAACTAATACTAGAAATTTTGCAGCGTTAACTGCAGTGAAAGAGAATGATTTGGCAAAAAGAAGCAAATCACACTCACTTTTACAATGGAGTTATTATGCTAAATTATGCCGGACAAATTGATGCACTTATGTATTTATTGTATGAAGCAAAGCCAATAAGTACATTATGAACATATGCTTAGGAACCCCCAAAATTCAATATCCATACAGGTGATGTATTCTTTAGACACAGGCAATCTTTCAATGACCAATGCGAGACATTTGCTGCAATAGCAAATGCGAACTAAGGTGATTTTCCAATAACTCTTTCTAACATAGAAAAGGATTGAAGAAGAAAATATCCACTTATGAGAATGCATTCTTGGCCTACCGTTAAAATCATGGATTGAGGAAATGCTTTCTTGTCCTGACTCCTCGTTAATAGAAAATGAAAGCAACTATAAGAGACCATGGCAAGTGCCTCTATCCATCCGCTAACTGAATGCATTGAATGATGGCTTAATTCGGTACCATTGCTTTCTCTACCTTATAATATTCCATAACCAAATATGCTTACTTTGTATTCACCTTTGAGATTTAAAAAAAAATTATATAACTCCGATAGGACATAACAGAAAATTCTGAATGAAACTTTTTTAGGAGGCTGCAACACTTGCTAACTGCGACTGCACAATCAAGATCACGAACATATAATTTTGATTGAAAAGATCCCAAAATTAAACTATTATTAAGGCTACAATGACTCAAATCCCAACCACATCTTTATAATCAATGCAATCTGTCTTATACAGATGAAAAATAAAATGAAAGTAGCTAACCATTCTTACTCCAGATAATTGCCAGCCCATCATATGATCCTGTCGCAAGTAGTTCCCCTTCTCACCTGCATAAAAGACGTTTAAAACATAAGCAGTTCACTGCAAATTAGGTAATCACTGCTATGTGATAAGAACTCATGTCCAGGTGAATGGATTCAGTACATTCCTTTAGATTGCTGATTATCAGAAGAATATAATATGCTTATAGCTCAAACAATGAAAATGAATTACATAATCCTGACAGAATATCAAAATATTTACTAAAATTGTAAGAGTGACTCACGTTCCAAGCAAGTGTGTTGACTCCATCTACCCCATTGTTTCTTGCATCAGGACGAATCAGAAAATGCACATCTGGATTTGAATTATAAATAGTGCAGAGGTCATTAGAAATTTTCCATATCAGTGCCACTGAATCAGAAGACCTGCCAGATTAAAACTAAAAGCTTAATCTTATGTGCCGTCAAACACAAACCTTCACATATATATATATATATAAAATATTTTCAATTAAATATAAGCATCATTAGCATAATTATTAAAACTGTGGTATAGCTAATCATTATAAATGTGAAAGGTATGAGGCCAAAGGGACCGTTGAAAGCATATGTCGGATAACTTCCAGTGAATGTTAGAGGTTGATCCTTAAATGTTAGGGACAAAACAGAAGAGAGTTGATCTCGCAGTGCACATATTTTCTAATGGCAAAGTTGGAAGTAACCTGTTATTCACTTTTGTTACGTTCAATACACAAGCAGCAAAAGTACAACTGTCTTTTAAAAGTTGCTTATAAATCTTTCAGATTTGGGATTCTGGGCTATAAACAGAAAGTCTCAAATTCATGGCCAACATAAGATTTGCATGCATCAACTTTGAAAATATTGCAAAACAAATCATACTTGCATAACCCTCCATGAGAACACAACCAGCACATACTGAAATCAGCAAGAATTCAGAAATTAGCATCCCCATTTTCGTAAAGATTATTTAAGGTGAACTATAGACTTACTCAAATGATAATGATTACGCAAAAAATGTCTAAATACTAGCATGTCAAAAACATGTGTGATATGATTGCAATCAAGCATTCAAATATGAGGGAATATGCAAGAAAACATTGAATTCAATAAAATAGGAAATAAAGAAAAAATTTTAGAAATAAAAAATGGAAAGTTATCATGGTACAAACTATCGCAGGAGAAGTAGCTGTTAACATTAAAGGTAACAGGAAACCTATATAGAAATGGATGACCATTAAGGCATCAACAGACATATGTAGATCATAAGTTGACTTGTTCTAGAGATGAGCTAATCGAAATAACTAAACAACATTGAAGGCAAGTTTTCATCTT
Source organism: Dioscorea dumetorum (assembly GCA_902712375.1). Lineage (NCBI taxonomy): Eukaryota > Viridiplantae > Streptophyta > Magnoliopsida > Dioscoreales > Dioscoreaceae > Dioscorea > Dioscorea dumetorum. The sequence continues at coordinate 5,527,671 of CACTHL010000846.1, forward strand.
TAAGAAAGAGAAAACTTGAAAAGACATTCAGGTTAGCAATCTACCTTCAGTGGAAGTCTTCAAATTAATTACACTAGACAATATGCTAACATAAGGATCTTCCATACAAATGTGTTAGCCTCCATGGCAAAGTAGGACAAAAATCCACTTATCACATAACTTGAATTACAGAGATGCCGAAACAACATCATTGCCATTTGGTAAGCTGATTCTGAACGACAAAATCTAGTTTCCAAATTAGCATCCTAATGTTGTTGCATGTTCAAAGCTAATCTGATTTTGGATCTCAACATTGTCAAATAAAAGAAATCAAACCAACAAATGTTCAAATAACCATAGTAGTAGCTGTTTTTGTGTTCAAGAATGTTGCATAATTCAAAAGAAAGGAATCAGTAGACTAACTTGTTGAAAATCACAGGGGAAGGCATTAGTCCAATGATTTGTATTGTTGCCAACAAAGGCAGAACTAAATTAGGAGAAGCTATTCATTGATATAAATCTTGCAAATCTGCTAGTGAACTGAGAGAGCTAGTAAATAATGATGGTGCGCTGCATCTCAACAAGATAAAGAACTCTAGTACAAGGAGCTTTAGCAAATTCCAAACTAAAATAAAAATTCAAATGTTCATATAAGTCCTATTTGGGATGAGCAAATCAAGAGGAAACTATACCCACCCAATCGCTAAAAGAGAATCGGTTGGACTCCAAGCATAGGCAGAAACCTAAGGCAGGGAAATAAATAAGACAATAAAGTTCTTTGAGCAAATTTATAGAGTAACAACATAATTGTTTTCATGAATATTATTGCAAAGCTTCATTAATCGAACCTCTAAACTATGTCCTTCCAAAAGATATACATCTGAGTCAGAAACTTGATGAGTCACTGGTAGCAGGTTAGGGTCATGGCCCATTAATTGAGGTCCTATTAAAGGTACAAAAGGTGATGATAGTCATTCAAAATAAGGTTCGCATAGCAAATTAGTGATTATGCATCATGATAAAGGTTATTGATGCACAACATTCAAAAGTGTATCAAAATTTAAAGGAAGAGCTGAACCATTAAAAAGGTGGAATCTTTTTTAGAAATTACCTTACAACCAAAAAAATAGTAATCTAGTCGAGACAAAATTTGGTGGGTCAAATTGCTTTTGAAATACATTAATCAAAAAAGGATCTCAACTTAAATAATAAATAGAACCCTAGGTGGTTAAATAATAGCATTTGGGATTTGTTTACATGAATCCTAGCCTAAATAACGGCTACAAGATTTAGAATGAAAAAGAAAAGAAATAAATTTTACCTCCATGCACATCAATATTTCTTTCCTATTTGTTGCTTTCTCGCTGTTGGTTGCATAGACTGTAGTCAATGGATTTTCCCTGCCCCTTAGGGTTTTTTTTCCTGTTCTTTATGATTACTGATAAACCGTGCACACTGTTTGTGATAATATCCAAAGGTTCAAGGCGATAACACTCAATAAAAAAACCATCATCTTCATACTGATGTCATTTAAGTGTAGAATGAACAATAACATGTTCGTTTTGGTTGCATAACAAAAGCATTATCATTAGTGTGTGTGTGTGTGTGTGTGTGTGTGTGTGTAGTGCCTTTTGAAAGTTCAATAATTCAGAGATGTCTTATTTAATGTAATTCTATTCCTGATTTTCAAACATTGCTAAATTTAAATTGAAATCATATAGAATTTCTACCTGCAAATCAAAGTCTATAAGTTATTAACCGGATAACTGCGGTTGAACATCTAATCACAAAGAGCTTCGGTAGTCATCTTAGTATTAAGTTTTAAAATAAAATTACAATATTACCCTACCAAATAAAAAACATTAATACTGTTAATGGTTTGTAACCGCCACTTATCTTGAAAAGTAGCAAACACAATCCCTCCTTCGCAAAATTACAGTTTCTTTTTCAATTTGAAAATTTTCCTTTTAAATATTCTGAGAATACATCAATCAAAATCAGTAAAAGACAAAAATATAGGAACAATTTTTAGCATTTTCACAAAACATAGACCAAAATGAATAATATTTCCAAACCATTTTAAATATTTTAAAGAATACATTGATAAGAATGAAACACTTAAAACTTAAATTTAACCAGCACCAAAAACTCTAATCAAAACAACAGCATTCAGATCTCCTATTAACACAAGTGTGGCATATATGATAAACTTAAGAACAAACACAGGAGACTCTCCAATAAAAAGATACAACAAAACTAGGAACCAAATGAACAGATGAACATCTGGAATCCAATCCATCATATTCATAGTTCCATCAAGAAAAATGTATGCCAACCTTGTTAAAGAGGGAGAGCAGGTACAAGAAATCAACCTGCGTGAGCTTGGCAGCCCTCTTCTCCAAAAAGTTTCCCTGCTTCAACACCTCCAACACTTTTTCCTTGAAAGCTGACCCTTCACCACCCATATTGATGACATCTTCGACCTCCATATCATCATCATCCTTTCCAGAATTGATGTCCATGCTCAAATCATCAACCATATTTGCCAAAACTGCAACATCCTCTGAGGTTACATTGTGTTCATTGGTGGAGTTGTTCTGTAAGTATTGCAAGGCTTCGACGGTCTTGTAGTTCTTCTCCAGCAGCGAGAGGACCCTCTTTTGTCGGAAGATTGCACCCAAGGTCTTGTTCTTCCGGTTAAAACAGACGCGAACAAGCCCATCCCACTCCTTAAAGCTAACAAGAGGAAGTGGCCTCCTTGGTTCAATTCGCACCACAGAGGAGTCGACCTTTGGTGGTGGTCTGAAGTTGTTGCGCCCCACTTTAAGAAGATGTGAGACACGCGCTAGAAGTTGAGTGTTCACTGAGAGCCGGCAATAGAGGTTGTCGCCAGCATTGGCGACCAGTCTCATGGCGAATTCTCGCTGGAACATGATCACAGCGCATCTGAAAGGTGGGGTGTGTGACAAAAGCTTAAAAGTGAGAGGAGATGAGATCTGGTAGGGGATGTTAGCCACGCAGATGTCAAAGTATGGAAGATCACATTTGAGGACATCTCCTTGGATGACCTGTCAGAATTTCAAGCATGGTGGATAAGATAGACTTGCATGGAAAATGTGAACCAAAAAAGCGAATGAATTTGTGATAAACTTCTTTGTTTTTTTAACTATTGAAAACATGACCTCAATTCAAACATTAAAATCTTACACGAGAACATTATCGAACATTCTACACCATTCATTAAAGTTTCCCTAAACAAACAAATATTGGCTTCACAAAGTAAATTCATAAAGAAAAAATTAAACCAAATGTGCACAAAATAAAAGATATTGTATCGGAAAACATATAAAAGGATCCCAAATAAATAAAGATCACCACAAACTACCCAATGACATTGCAGACTCATCGAAAATAGGCATCAATTTTAAAATCATATTTCTATTAAAAAAAATCACTCTGTCTAGTGATTCAGTAAAAGCTAACAATTATTACTTAATAGTATGAGAGATGGCAGCCAGTAGCAATGTTTCAATAAAAAACTAGATGACTATGAGAAAACTACGTAGAACTTCTTTGCCTCACAAGAAACTCATTTGAGTTGGATGCATATGGTAATACTCAATTTGGCTCAAAATATTATTTTGATAACTGAGTGCAACGTAGGAACAGATACAATCTATCAAACAACTTGTGATTTGTCGGTCCAAAGATAATTCTCTTTATCTCGCTTACTGAATTGGTCACATGTTTTTATCTATTGAAGATTTAACAGTACAGTAATAGCTAAAGTATGCACATTACTAGTGGGCTATTAAAAGAACTTCCTTGCACACAAGAAACTCATTTGAGTAGGATGCATACGGTAATACCCCATTTGGCTCAAAATATTATTTTGATAAGCGAGTGCAAGGTAGGAACATATACAATCTATCAAAACAACTTTTGATTTGTTGGTCCAAAATAATTCTCTTTCACTTGCTTAGTGAATTGGTCACATTTTCTTATATATTGAAGATTTAATAGCACAGTAAGAGTCAAAGTATGGACATTATTAGTTGGCTATTAAAAATCATTCTCTACCAAAAGTGAAAGAACCCAAACAAGAATCATTCAAAAAGTAGTATCAACTGCAAGATCAAATACGTGTAGCTAATATTAGCTGTTGCTCAAAAGGACATATTCACATCACATTTCATTTAGAAATTTATTGCCACTTTATAGACCAATAAAAGGAAGAAAATAACACAGAAGGCAAAATTTCATAGGTGCACAAAAATATGGAACCAAAATACCAAGGTATAGCCAAGTGGTATATGGAATTCGTTAGGAATAATATAATTCTCTTACTCAAAAAAAGAGGTGCAATTTTGATGTAATACAACCATGAAAATTGATTGCAGAATTGCCCTATCCTTTCTGTTTTACATGTCTTGGGGAGAAAATCAAAATTTTAACCAAATTCATGCCAAAATTACAGCAAAAGAAACACAAACTGGTAACAAATCAGATGATATATAAGCCATAAAATCAGTAAATAGCACATAAAAACCATCAAAAGAGTCTCCTGCCACTCAAACATCTTAAAAAATAAATAAATAAAAGCCAGGTGCAATTTTGATTTAATACCATCATGAAAATTTACGGCAGAAGTTACATTTCTTTTCTATTCTGTCAATCCTTATGGAGAAAGTGACGATTTTTAATGAAATTCATGCCATAATCACAGCAAAAGAAGCACAAGCAACACCTAAGAAAAAATCAATCAAACATATAAGCCATACAACTGGCCCTAACAAGCAGATAAGAATCATCAAAAGGAGAACGCCACAGTACCTTAAGGCGGGTGGCGAAAGGCGTGCCCTGAAAGCGTCTCTGAAGCTCGAGCACCATGCGGGGATCAAGCTCAACGGTGACGACGGACTTCGCAACCTCGAGGAGCTTCTTGGTGAGATTCCCAGTACCAGGGCCGATCTCAAGGACGACATCAGTGGGCTTGATGCCGGATTTCTGGACGATGGTGTCAACGAGCATCGGGTTCTTGAGGATATGCTGCCCTTTCGATTTCTCGAACGGAATACCTCCCTGCCGAGTTCCATGCTCCCTCTGCTTCCGCACTTTTCCACCGGCCATCACTACCACCGCCGCCGGAGCTGCTGCTAGGGTTTTTGAGAAAAAGAATACGCGCTTAGGCTTTCAGTTAAAATAATTAATATATTAATAAATATTTATTGGTATTACTTTTTTAAAAAATAAAAAATATTTATTAATATTTATTTATTTATATATTTTGTTAAGTTTGGGTTGACTCAAAAAAATCGGTTTAAAACAAAAAAAATTTTGATAAATTGACTTTTATATCATTAAAACAAACAGATAATTTTATAATATTATATATATAATAAAATATTAATTTAAATAAAGACTATTAATTATTATAAATATTTTGAATATTATTATTTTTAATTTTATAATTAAATATTTCAATTAAATATTTTCACTTTAATTATTACTTATTATTAAAATTATCTATTTAATTATTATTTAATTTATATTATTATTTTAATTATTAATAATTATTATTTGAATAAAATTATTATTTTAATGGTTAGTTATTATTATTTTACTTTAATTATTTTAAAACTATATATTTAATTATTATTTAATTTGACAATAATAATAATATTTAATTTGACTTAAGATAAAAAAACAAGGTATGAAACATTTTGAAGTGAATGCCAATAATACTTAATTTGCTCACCATTTGATTTAAAAGTTTCTCTCCTAAGCTCATGAAGATATCTACACATTTATCACTACTAATATGAGTGCCGAAAATTCTAAGCAAAAATAAGTTAAATGTGTTTTATCTGAAAAATTATAAATTATCTTAATATGTTTGATTCGTAAGTAAAAAATCAGGTTGAAGAAAAAAAAAATACCTGATTGTTACAAAAACAATGTAGCATGTTCACTAATGAAGCAACGCAAATTTCGTATAAGCCGAAGATGTAAACGAATTAACAGTTCATAATGTTTATGTTCTTGATTTTCATGAAATGAAAGAATAACATCTTGTCCAATCATAGTAACATATACTATAAGACGGAGTAGACTTGTTCACATGAAGAATATTTCTTATCCTAGAGCATTTTTAATATTCAATGTGATACCGATATAGCATGATTGAAGTGCATATGGTTGACATGAGTAGGGCCAACTCCGCATTAACATAACATTCTTTTGTCAAGAAATGGTTGTCCACATACAACCCTACACTAACATAACACGGACACTTGTTAATTTATTTGCGAGGTTCATATGATCAGGGCGGCAAATTAATACACAAAAGAAGACAAACCTACAGTCGTATAGGAAATCAGTGAAGATTATACATAAATAAGTTTTTCCTCCATGGTACGTATCCTCCAGGAAGATGTGCAATAGGATCCCTTTAGGCGAATAGAGTAGTAACCGGACCAGGCCGGGCCTCCCTATTGGCCTTGTAATCCTTGGCTTCCTTGTTGCGGACAATATACCAATGGAGGCGTCATACATTAGTTACACAGTAATCAATAGTGACAATTTATGGCATATTTATCTCAGTGAGGCATGCTTGCTAGAACAATTAAGTGCAACAATAAAGGGTAACAAATCCAAAACACATTAATCAGTTGAAAGAAAGGACAAAAAAAGAAACATCGGAGCTCAACTTCATGACAAAATTAGCAAAAGAAAATCACAAATGAGAACCGCATGTCCCGGACCAACTTAAGTTTGAAATCAGCCAAAGGGAAACTCACCTTGAGGTCTTTGCCGTCGAACAGGATTGTGGTCTTATGAGATCAATAGATCGAAACCCTTGTATAAGAAAAGAGTGAAGGGAATATCATTAGATCATAAGCATAGTTCAAACCATAATTTGAGATTGCAAGTCCACAAAGAAGCGTAATCATGACAAAAATTAACAAACATGAAATCAAAGCAAGAGGTTCGACTTCTATCACATTTATGCTTTTGACCCCGTCATCATGCTCAACCCGCGCAAACTTTAGAAATAAATTACCAACTTGCATCCATTTGATCCCAACACCAATTGAACAAGGAACATAACCTTCCACTTATTCAAGGAAACTAAACTTACCGAACACAAGCAATAGGATTAAACTCACCTTTTGGTTTAAAATGAAAAATATGTACCTTGTTCTCCACACTTGTCCTCCGACTAAAACTTTTCAGTCCACTGTCACAGTTCATAAAAGAAAATTGTCAACAACAAACAAACACCAAGTAGAAACGTCAAAAGTTAAAAATTACTGCAAAAGCACAAAAGTAAAACAGAAATGATAACAATGGTTCATATGAATATCACAATTGCAAGCACAAGAGATGGTGAAAGAAAGTTCTCCTAAGGCACATTCAATATTGTGAAAATATCAACCATGGATTGCTCAAAAGTGGACTTGAACTATTTCCAACACAGAAAATTGAACCAATTAGGTGTTCATGGTCTAACACAAACATGTAAATAATGCAATTTATTTTCAATCATTCTTATGGAAAAGCTGGTTCCACACTCTAAATAATTTAGAAGGGGAAAATACAGAACATACATTGATGAGCAGGTAGTGAGTGGCAGTTCGCATCAATACTAGAAAAGAAAAGGTAAAAAAAACTTATCAACCCACAAAGTTAATAGAGATGACAATCACAGTGTCTCCAGCTAAAAAAGACTCCACATAAAAGGATTTGTAACAACAACCGACATAAACAACACTTTTACAAAGAAGGAAAGAGAAAATATTACAATATAGCTAAAAGGTACTATATAGATGTATAGGCATCTTTAGACAATTGGCAGTATGATATTACATAGCCATTCTCAATAACAAAACTCACTAATACAAACTAACACAAATCAACAGCATGAATATATTACAAAGAAGGAAAAAGAAAATAGTACAGCTTTTGTTGTATGCTTTGATAAACCAGGAAAATGCCACATAATCCATCATCTATATTCTACAATAGGATTGATCTTTTTTTTTCAGAAGAAACCATTACATAGACCTACACAACATGGACAGAGAGAGGGTGTATAGGCATCTTTAGACAATTGCCAGTTTGATATTACATAGCCATTCTCAATCACAAAACTCACTAATACAAACTAACACAAATCAACAGCATGAATATATTACAAAGAAGGAAAGAGAAAATAGTACAACTTTTGTTGTATGCTTTGATAAACCGGGAAAATGCCACAGAATCCATCATCTATATTCTACAATAGGATTGATCTTTTTTCTTCAGAAGAAATGATTACATAGACCTACACAACATGGACAGAGAGAGGGTGCTTCTCTGCTACTTATGTTTTGGGCAAAATCATCAGGAAAAAAAAAACCATGGTAAATCATTTACAAGATAAGGGACTCTAGCAATCGGAGACAGCTAAAGTATGATTATCTCAGGAAAAATGAAAAAAAAAAAAAAAGAGAGGGTCAGAGGCGGAACTAGGCAAGGGAACAAGGCTGATTCAAGTAACCTAACATCGGTGGGCTTACAATCGCACATAAACGCAGCAAAACAGAAAAGATGAACGAGAAACTTACATAGATTTATAGATCCCAGTATGGATTAACTTCCGATGATCCAGATCCCACTATCTACCCTCCTACGGCCTGAAAATAGAGAAGAACAAACTCCTTATGTCTCTCTAAAGCTGTGAGTTGGTGTGTAAGGAGTGAAGAAGAGGAACAGCGGCCTACGGAGAAGCCGGAGTAAAGGAACGACGATGGCGGCCGTAAACCCTAGAGGAGGTGATGAGACGAAGAAAGGGCGAGGAGAAGGGGGGTCACGGGAGAAGGGGGTGTTTTTAAACACCCCACGTGATCTGCTCGACCGAAGTGCCGACTTCGGCCATGTGACTCAAAAACCCGGAAGTCCGACTTGTATTCCTGATTTTCAAACATTGCTAAATTTAAATTGAAATCATATAGGGTTTCTACCTGCAAATCAAAGTCCATAAGTTATTAACAGGATAACTGCGGTTAAACATCTAGGGGCCGTTTGGTTCGCGGAAATATTATATTACCACGGTAATGAGATTACCATGGTAATGAGCTCAGGAATGTTATATGACCGGGAATGTTGTGGTAATGTGAGATTACTATGTTTGGTTGAGAACTTATATTACTGGTAATCTTTTTTTACCATGTTTGGTTACTCATGGTAATCACCTCAGTAATATGTTAAATTTACCTAAATACCCCTACATATAAAATTATGAAAACAAAAAATTTAAAGTATTTAGATAAATAAATAATTCAATTATAATAGGAAAAATTATATATTTAACATTTTTTGTAAATTATGTTAGTATTATATAAGTGTTAATAAGGCTTCAATCAATTCTTCAGTTGAAGAATAGCTAAAAATTTGAAGCGGAATTATTCTAGGTCACCGATAAAATTTATTTAATTTCCCGCTTTTTGTTCTCCCCAAATTTTGGACAAGTTTGAGTAAGCTTAATAGAAAATTGCTTTTGGGTTGAAGATTTGAGTTGATAGCATTACTTAGAGAAAAAAAACAGATTAATTGAAAGAAAATTAAATAGCCCCATGTTATTTTGTGAAAGGGCCACGAAAGATTATGTTCTTCATCATTAGAGACATACATAGAAGATGTGGATAACCAAATATATTAAGGGCCCGTTTGGTTGGCTGAAGTGTGGCCCGAAGTGGCTGAAGTGGGGACTTCCGCCCCACTTCATAGTGTTTGTTTCCCTGAAAATGGGACAATTCAGCTGAACTGATGAGTTCAACACCCCCCCACTTCAGCCCTGGACTTCAGTCTGAAAAACACTGAAGCACAAACTTCAGTGTTTCACTTCACCCCATGTGCGCGCCACGTGACCGTTTACGCTCACCCTCCGGAAAAGCCCGACTTTCATCTCCACCATTCTAGGGCTCCAGTCTCCAAACTCTCTCGTCCCCTCAGACACTGGTTCGGCCGTCTCTTGCAGCCGCTTTGCCAACCATCGTTCGAAATCGTCATCAGAAAGCACCGCCGGTGATGCGCCGAACGGTGATGCGCCGACCAGTCTCCAAACTCTTTTGTGCGTCTGATTTTTTCCTTTGATTCAAATTTAGCTGATATTTTAGAATCAAAGGAAAATTTAACTGCGACTTTGTTGATCCGTTGATTTTTTCATTTGATTGTAATTTATTTAACTTTTTTCTTTGACTCCTTGATTTTTTTTTCGCAGATCTATTCCTCTCGATCGTTTAGATCGTGCGGTCCTTCTTGACCTTGTTTATATTCTCTCGTGAGTTTCTTGGTTTGTTTTTAGATGAAAATGTTATATGATTCTAATATATTCATTTTTCCTTTGTTTTTTTTTTTTTTTCTTTTGCGGCTCGGCCCTTTTGATCACTTAGATCTCATGCCCCGTTGACCCTTTCTCTCGTGAGTTTCCCGATCTGTTCTAGTTGTTCTTTCATTCTAACTTATTTGAAATTTTTTATATTTGGTAACTGTTTTGTTTTTCGGATTTGATCCTCTCACCTCTTAGATCTTTCGCTCGTAATGTATTTTACTCGATTTTCTTCCCCTTCTCTGTGAGTGTCATAATATGTTGGGTTTTCAATTTGATCCTAATGTATTTCACTCATTTTCTTCTATTTTGGATCAATTCTTTTTGGTTTTTCAGATCTGTTAATCTGATCGGATTTTAGGTTTTCTGGTTCTGTTTTTAGGTTTTCATATCTGTCTATCTGTGAGTTTTCTGCTCCCATTACATATCTTGACTTCCATTTCTTTGTTGCATTGCTTGAGTTTTCCTCTGTGGTTCTGTTTTGGATCTTTGGACTGTCTTGGATCTTTGTTTTTGATGTGCTTATTGGATAAATTGATTTACGTATTACATGTGAAATTGTGTGGTTACTTACACCCCCCTTGCTATCTTCTTGATTTGTTTTGGTACTTCCATGCCCAAATTTCAATAGATCAGATCATGCTTTATATTTTATTGGCCAGTCTTTTCTATTGTGGGTATTTTTTTTAAATGAAGTTACTAATATGGTTTGAGAACATGCAACAACAATAGTGCACTTGTATTTGCAATCAATCTTATCAGTTGTTTTTTTTTCCTTAATGCTTTGTTATACTTTGGGTTTTCAAGTTGCAGTTTGGAAATAGAAAAATGTGTTTTTGGGTTACTTGTGTCTATATATTCTCACCTATACAGCTAAGTTTTTTGAGCAGCTATGTCAACTATCTTCTTTGTAATGTTTTTGGGGAATCTGTTATATATAACCATGCCTTTTTTCCCTTTTATGAACCATGAATTGTGTCTTCTCTGGTGCCTATTAATTGCCTTATAAATTGCATTTGAGTATGTTTGATTTTAATATTCCCTGCTATCTTCTTGATGTGTTCTGTTATTTTATCTCCAAATTTCAGTATACCAGCAAATGCACTCACCTTATACATGTTCTTATTCTGCAGCCTTCACTTTTACATTTTTTCCTCTATGCATGAAAGAATAGGTTTTTTTTCTCATATGGATGGTTACACTGTGTTCAAATTAATAAACTAGAACCGAACATTTTGTCATTAAACCACTCTAGACATTGACATTTTCATTGGTTCATCTTCAAATTGCACTTTCATGCTTTATATTTTATTAGCCAGTCTTTTCTATTGTGGGTATTTTTTTTTAAATGAAGTTACTAATATGGTTTGAGAACATGCAACAACAATAGTGCACTTGTATTTGCAATCAATCTTATCAGTTGTTTTTTTTTCCTTAATGCTTTGTTATACTTTGGGTTTTCAAGTTGCAGTTTGGAAATAGAAAAATGTGTTTTTGGGTTACTTGTGTCTATATATTCTCACCTATACAGCTAAGTTTTTTGAGCAGCTATGTCAACTATCTTCTTTGTAATGTTTTTGGGGAATCTGTTATATATAACCATGCCTTTTTTCCCTTTTATGAACCATGAATTGTGTCTTCTCTGGTGCCTATTAATTGCCTTATAAATTGCATTTGAGTATGTTTGATTTTAATATTCCCTGCTATCTTCTTGATGTGTTCTGTTATTTTATCTCCAAATTTCAGTATACCAGCAAATGCACTCACCTTATACATGTTCTTATTCTGCAGCCTTCACTTTTACATTTTTTCCTCTATGCATGAAAGAATAGGTTTTTTTTCTCATATGGATGGTTACACTGTGTTCAAATTAATAAACTAGAACCGAACATTTTGTCATTAAACCACTCTAGACATTGACATTTTCATTGGTTCATCTTCAAATTGAACTTTCATGCTTTATATTTTATTAGCCAGTCTTTTCTATTGTGGGTATTTTTTTTTAAATGAAGTTACTAATATGGTTTGAGAACATGCAACAACAATAGTGCACTTGTGTTTGCAATCAATCTTATCAGTTGTTTTTTTTTTCCTTAATGCTTTGTTATACTTTGGGTTTTCAAGTTGCAGTTTGGAAATAGAAAAATGTGTTTTTGGGTTACTTGTGTCTATATATTCTCACCTATACAGCTAAGTTTTTTGAGCAGCTATGTCAACTATCTTCTTTGTAATGTTTTTGGGGAATCTGTTATATATAACCATGCCTTTTTTCCCTTTTATGAACCATGAATTGTGTCTTCTCTGGTGCCTATTAATTGCCTTATAAATTGCATTTGAGTATGTTTGATTTTAATATTCCCTGCTATCTTCTTGATGTGTTCTGTTATTTTATCTCCAAATTTCAGTATACCAGCAAATGCACTCACCTTATACATGTTCTTATTCTGCAGCCTTCACTTTTACATTTTTTCCTCTATGCATGAAAGAATAGGTTTTTTTTCTCATATGGATGGTTACACTGTGTTCAAATTAATAAACTAGAACCGAACATTTTGTCATTAAACCACTCTAGACATTGACATTTTCATTGGTTCATCTTCAAATTGCACTTTCATGCTTTATATTTTATTAGCCAGTCTTTTCTATTGTGGGTATTTTTTTTTTAAATGAAGTTACTAATATGGTTTGAGAACATGCAACAACAATAGTGCACTTGTATTTGCAATCAATCTTATCAGTTGTTTTTTTTTCCTTAATGCTTTGTTATACTTTGGGTTTTCAAGTTGCAGTTTGGAAATAGAAAAATGTGTTTTTGGGTTACTTGTGTCTATATATTCTCACCTATACGGCTAAGTTTTTTGAGCAAGCTATGTCAACTATCTTCTTTGTAATGTTTTTGGGGAATCCGTTATATATAACCATGCCTTTTTTCCCTTTTATGAACCATGAATTGTGTCTTCTTCCGGTGCCTATTAATTGCCTTATAAATTGCATTTGAGTATGTTTGATTTTAATATTCCCCTGCTATCTTCTTGATGTGTTCTCGTTATTTTATCTCCAAATTTCAGTATACCAAGGCAAATGCACTCACCTTATACATGTTCTTATTCTCGCAGCCTTCACTTTTACATTTTTTCCTCTATGCATGAAAGAATAGGTTTTTTTTCTCATATGGATGGTTACACTGTGTTCAAATTAATAAACTAGAACCGAACATTTTGTCATTAAACCACTCTAGACATTGACATTTTCATTGGTTCATCTTCAAATTGAACTTTCATGCTTTATATTTTATTAGCCAGTCTTTTCTATTGTGGGTATTTTTTTTTAAATGAAGTTACTAATATGGTTTGAGAACATGCAACAACAATAGTGCACTTGTGTTTGCAATCAATCTTATCGGTTGTTTTTTTTTTTCCTTAATGCTTTGTTATACTTTGGGTTTTCAAGTTGCAGTTTGGAAATAGAAAAATGTGTTTTTGGGTTACTTGTGTCTATATATTCTCACCTATACGGCTAAGTTTTTTGAGCAACTATGTCAACTATCTTCTTTGTAATGTTTTTGGGGAATCCGTTATATATAACCATGCCTTTTTTCCCTTTTATGAACCATGAATTGTGTCTTCTCGGTGCCTATTAATTGCCTTATAAATTGCATTTGAGTATGTTTGATTTTAATATTCCCTGCTATCTTCTTGATGTGTTCTGTTATTTTATCTCCAAATTTCAGTATACCAGCAAATGCACTCACCTTATACATGTTCTTATTCTGCAGCCTTCACTTTTACATTTTTTCCTCTATGCATGAAAGAATAGGTTTTTTTTCTCATATGGATGGTTACACTTGTGTTCAAATTAATAAACTAGAACCGAACATTTTGTCATTAAACCACTCTAGACATTGACATTTTCATTGGTTCATCTTCAAATTGCACTTTCATGCTTTATATTTTATTAGCCAGTCTTTTCTATTGTGGGTATTTTTTTTTTAAATGAAGTTACTAATATGGTTTGAGAACATGCAACAACAATAGTGCACTTGTATTTGCAATCAATCTTATCGCTTGTTTTTTTTTCCTTAATGCTTTGTTATACTTTGGGTTTTCAAGTTGCAGTTTGGAAATAGAAAAATGTGTTTTTGGGTTACTTGTGTCTATATATTCTCACCTATACAGCTAAGTTTTTTGAGCAGCTATGTCAACTATCTTCTTTGTAATGTTTTTGGGGAATCTGTTATATATAACCATGCCTTTTTTCCCTTTTATGAACCATGAATTGTGTCTTCTCTGGTGCCTATTAATTGCCTTATAAATTGCATTTGAGTATGTTTGATTTTAATATTCCCTGCTATCTTCTTGATGTGTTCTGTTATTTTATCTCCAAATTTCAGTATACCAGCAAATGCACTCACCTTATACATGTTCTTATTCTGCAGCCTTCACTTTTACATTTTTTCCTCTATGCATGAAAGAATAGGTTTTTTTTCTCATATGGATGGTTACACTGTGTTCAAATTAATAAACTAGAACCGAACATTTTGTCATTAAACCACTCTAGACATTGACATTTTCATTGGTTCATCTTCAAATTGAACTTTCATGCTTTATATTTTATTAGCCAGTCTTTTCTATTGTGGGTATTTTTTTTTAAATGAAGTTACTAATATGGTTTGAGAACATGCAACAACAATAGTGCACTTGTGTTTGCAATCAATCTTATCAGTTGTTTTTTTTCCCATAATGCTTTGTTATACTTTGGGTTTTCAAGTTGTAGTCTGGATATAGAAAAATGTGTTTTTGGGTTATTTGTGTCTACATATGCTCACCTTCTTGTCTAAGCTTTTTGAGCAGCTATGTCAACTATCTTCTTTGTAATGTTTTTTGTGCACATGTTATATATAACCATGCCTTTGTTCCCTGATTTGAACCATGAATTGTCTCTTATCTGGTGCTTACTAATTGGCTTATAAATTGCATGTGAGTATGTTTGATTTAAACATTCCCCTGCTATCTTCTTGATGTGTTCTCGTTATTTTATCTCAAAATTTCAATATACCGGCTCATGCACTAACCTTATACATGTGTTTTTCCTTTTCCTTGCACTTCGAACTTGCTTTGATCCACATAACGCAATTCCGAAGCTATTAATATCGCCTGTCCGTGCGAGATCCTTGTAGTCTGTCATGCATGGCATTATGTGTTGCGATCCTTACGGTTTTTTTTTCCTTGTGCTCTATTTCCTGATTTGTTTTGGGCGATGACGACTGCGTGTTGCACTGTCCCAACGCTTGCAAAATCATCTTTAAATCCAGCGTTTTCTTGACACCCTATCGCTGGAGAGTGCCCAATGGCGTGGTAGCCTGGCTGCCCGGGAGCATCGTGCATACAAATCGGCTCCACAGCCTCCCCACAACCCAACTCCGGCTATAGTCTCATCGAGAATAAAATATTCTTGTCCGATATGTGTGTCCGTATGCGAAGGGTAACCGCTGCAGCCTTATTGTGCGTCTCGTGATAGGGTTGGCAATTTCGCAACACGCATGACAAATACAACGCCGGTTCCCGAGCCCACATAAATTTTCGTCTTAAAAAATTGTTGTCCGATTTAGGTTCCTTAATTATTGACACTATTGCAATTGCATCTTGCATGATTTTCATTATTTGTAGACCCTGTTACAATCTAGGTTGCACTCCATACTTGCAAAATGTTTACGTTATTCATGCACTTTGTATGTATACCCATGCTTGTATGACATTTGAAATATGTGAACGTCTTTCGTTTCGTTGCGTAACTCTGCTGAAAACAAGTTACCTTTTTCTCCGTAAAAAAATGCAAAATAATAGGTCGATGGACTCGTCCGTGACGGACTCAATTTCGTTACCATTGGCGGCCGCATTCACGACCATGGTTGTCGTTATCGCGGTCTTGCTTTGGAGTATGAAGATGAGAACAGGCCCTTTAGGTATAGGGAGCCGTCATTGTTCCGAGACTTGACCCGCAAAAAACACATGGAGCGTATTTTACGAAGTGGGGGCGACATCGTATCGGTTATCTTAGGATGGACGTTGGCCCATTTCTACACCGGCGTCGATTATGCGGGACAAGCACCTCCTTGTCGACACTAGGCATACATCGGTGGAGGAACAACTTGCAATGTTCCCGCACGTGGTGGGCCACAACACCAAAAATCGTACGATGCGAGTGGAATTTCTCCGATCCGGGGAGACAATAAGTCGTTATTTCAATATGGTGCTACGGGCGTTGTGTTCGATCCGAGACGACTTTGTCCACCCACCCAAGACCACATGCCACCCGGACATTGAGAACAGTCGATATTGGTACCCTTATTTCAAAGTAAGAACGCCTACACGTAGCTCGAATGTTTTTCTTTACGCAACAACTAACGACGACCGACATGGTGGTTAAATCATGTAGGACTGCGTAGGCTTGTTGGATGGGACACACATTCTTTGTCTCGGTACCTTCACAAGACATGCCACGCTTCCGCGGTCGTAAAGGACTCACGCGAGAATGTGCTCGCAGTGGTCAACCCGCACTGAAATTCACATATGTATTGGCCGGTTGGGAAGGATCGGCAAATGATTTCACGAGTCCTTAGGGATGCGCTTTCACGGCCATCACCTGAGGGTCTTAAAATATTCGAAGGTTTGAGTTATACAGCTTGTTGATTTCTAATAAACTAGATTGTTTACAAACTAACACATGATTGCACCATGTAGGGAAGTCCTACCTTGTCGACGCTGGGTACACGACAATGCCCGGTTTCATAGCACCTTATCGGGGTGTTAGATATCACCTAAAGGAACATAGTGGTAGACCACCTACAAATCCTAGGGAACTTTTTAATCTTAGGCATTCTTTGTTGCGGTCGCGGGTGGAGCGCGCGTTCGCTATTTTGAAGAACCGGTTCAAAATCCTTACATCCCATCCTTTCTTCCCATTTAGGACGCAGTGAGACTAGTACTTGTCCTGTTGCATTGTCCACAACTACATCGCAGGGGTTGACCCAAATGACCGGATTTTGAATGATGCCACGACGCACCCGGATGACGTACCCACGGTGTCGCAAAGCCGGTCGCGGCGTGAACAACGGCGAGAGAACCAAGAATGGGCGAATATTAGGGAAGTGATCGCGAATGACATGTGGAGTAGTTACATTGCGAACGCGTGATTCGAAATGGCAACATATGATCTATAACTTGTCTTACTTTGTCGTCGCTTATGATCGTGACTGTATCATGTACTTCTCACAAACTATGTCATTAAAACAACTTCGTCGTATTTTTTTAGCATTGCTCTAATTGATTATGTGTAATCACTTGCAGCATTTGTTAATGTTATGTGTTACCTAATTACTTCGGTTGTTCCCGCATGCTTGATTGCATTCCAAATCACGTGATGAGGCTGAAAAATTTTAAATTGAATTTATTTCGTGCAATGTAAATTTCATGCAACGTGTTTTTGAAGTTATGTCTTGCGGCACGGTACTTAATCTAACTTGTTCAATGGTTGTTTATTAAAGACCTTGAAATGGAAGGCCCTAGCAACACCGCCGACGGTGCGCGGGGAAGGGTGTGGCACCGAAGGTTAATGCAAACAAACGAGGAACACCAAACAAAAGATGGAAGAATGAGTACGACGCATTCTCGATTCCGTTGCTTGTTGAACAAGCTAAGAAGGGTCTAAAGTGCGACAAGTCATTCAAGAGGGTGGCTTTCGCATTTGCCGCCGTATCCGTCAACAACCGGTTTGGGACCGATTTCACCCCGGAGAATGTTGAAAATCACTACCGTACCTTGAAGGCCCGCTTCGTCGAGATTAAGAAAGTTCGTGACCTCGCCGGCGCCGGGATGGGACGAGGACACGAAGACGATCACGTTGGACCCATTAGTGGCACTAGCGTACATTCGGGTTTGAATCGCCTATTTCATAACTCGTATGTACGTAATTACTTGTGCATAAATCTTTGCGTTATACGGGCACATCCCGGAGCGCGTCCATTCATCAATAGACCCATCGAGCACTACGAAGGGTTGAGGATTATATGCGGAGAGGATAATGCAACGGGCCGACGCGACTTCATTGTTCTCGATTTGGGGGAGAAGTCCGACAATGATGATGACGTCGACATGGTTGAATCCATCCCAACGAACAACAGAGTGAGGAAGATGGTGACGCCGATTCCGTTCCACATGTTGCCGTAGTCGGGCGACATCGTCCACACCTACACAACGACGCGCAGGTAAGGGCGGCGGAACGTGGTGCCTATCGGCCGAACTTGTCGATGCCGTCGGTGAAATGGCCGCCGCAATTAGAAAGACAACTTGTCACCGGACGGAGATCCCGTACACGAAAGTGATGGAGTTGGAAGGTTTCGACGAGCACGTGCCGCACGATGTGTTCGACTACCTTCAAGCAACGCGAGGCCGAGGCGAGAGGGTTCATGGCTAGGAAGACCGAGTTTCGAGCAATCTGGGTGTGAAGGTTCATTCTTTGGAGGGAACTAAAGATTGGTCATTGCCCCGCTCGGCCGTAAAATGGCTTAATCATCGGACTTTATTCTTCCGCATGTTTGTCTTTGTTATATGTACTTCCTTCTTGTGTATGTTGTATGTGTGTGCAGTAGTGCCATGCATGTATTTGGACGGTGCGCTAGCATTTGCGGATTCATGCAAGACACATGTGGGATGCACGACTCATCTGTGCGATGGACCGGATTATGATGTGCTAATGTGTTATTTGTGGTTTGCTTTTGTTGTTGATGTTTTTTAATTGCAGGTTATGATGGGTAACAGATTTAATATTCTGTCCGCTGTCGTTTTTATCTGATAACTTTGATGCAGTTACTTGAAGAAGCTATGGGTGGTTGCACCTATAAGTTGGTAATGATATTTTTACATACAATGCGAATGAGATGGGTAACATTAATGATAATTACATTTTATTAACTTCGCTTCATTGTTAATGATAATGCAGGAAAACGGCTGCCATTCATGACTCCAGTATGCATAAACTGCTGCCATTCATAACTGAAGCTTCAAAACTTGAAGCCAAGCTTGAAATTTATAACTGAAGAGGTTGATGGTGATGTGTGATGCTGGTTCAAATTGATGTATGAATGTTGTTCATGTATGAGTATTGTGTGACTCAAAGATAGGGTTGTATGTCGAGAGTGTTTTTTGCGTGTGTCTTGATCTTCTTTCTGTTGTAGTTGTCGAGAGGGTTGTATGATTGTATCTTTGCCCTTTGAGCAATTCTTTGTTTTTTTTTTTCAATGTAAATGAATTCGAGGGGTCAAATTGAAGAGATTTGTGTTTATGCTATTATTGCTTAAACAGGTTTGGAAAACCTTGTTTAAGTAGATGGTGATCATGATCCCACTCATTGTCCAATTGTTGTTTAATTTGTGTGTTGCTTGTTTCGGCTTGCAAATATGGTGACATTGGTTGTGAATGTGTTTCTTAATTGCCCAAATAGGGTTGAAGTCATATATTGGAAGATTTGCTTGTAGTAAGACAATTTGCATGTCCTATTTTCACCCATAACAACGTAAAAAAATTTGTAAAGTTAAAATAAAGTAAGACAAAATAACATCTGAAAGATTAAATAAAATTGAATTGGAATTAGGTAAATCACTTAGGTAAATGTCTTAATTTATTAGCATGGTAATAAATTAATATCAGATGTGCAACATTTTCCTACGAAGAATAAAACTATTTATTGCCATAGTAACGGACTAATTAAACCATTTAGGTAAAAGTCTCAAAATTTATTAGGATGGTAGTAAAATAATTAACGCCCTTAACAATATATCATAATTTATTAGCGTCATAATAAATTAAGATTGGATGTGCAATATTTTTCTTTAAACAATAAATTATTTATTACACTGATAATAAAATAATTAAATCACTTAGGTAGATCGCATAATTTATTAATATGGTAATAACTTAATTTAAGATGCGCAATATTTGCCTACAAAGAATAAACTATTCATTACCAAGTTAATATATTAATTAAACCATTTAGGTAAATCGTATAATTTACTAGGATGATACTAAATTAATTAAATCATTTAAGTAAATATCATAATTTATTAGCAACATAATAAATTAATATTGGATGTACAATATTTTTCTTTAAAAAATATATTATTTATTACAATGGTAGTAAATTAATTAAATCATAAATAGAAATATCATATAATTAACATATAAACAACAAAAGGTATGAGGGGGTAACTTTACCCCCTCACCGAAGTGGTGATTATATCCCCACTTCGGTGTTACCAAACACCAAAAAGTGACTGAAGTGGGATTTTCCATATACATACTTCAACAATCCAAACACAGGAAGTGGTCCCGGAAGTCCAGTTTTCAGCTTCAACCAAACACACGGAAGTGGACACTTCCACTGAACTGCTCACTTCCACAAAAGTAAGGACTTCCAGACTTCCACCACTTCGGCAATACACTTCCGAACCAAACGGCCCCTAAGTAGAGAAGAAGGACACCATTTCTCAGTTGTTGCACCTATCAAAGTAATATTCAGGATAATATAAATAAGTTGTGATTGCAAGCAAACCCAAATTTTCAGGCGACAAGTGATCCATCTACAAAAAATAAGTAATGGTAATATTAATAAAAGATGAGCATCTTAGTATATATGTGGCAGAGTATATATGATTAGCTAGCTATCTGAAAGACAACCGTATAACTAATTGCAAGCATTAAATTTCAAACATAATTGCTTTTGGAAGACATAATGATTCAGAATTTTCAGTAAACAAAGCTATGAGTATTTACCTTGAAATGATCTATCTGTTTTGAATTCAAATATTTTGAAAACCTTGTGTTTACAACAGAAAAAGAAATTAATGCAACAGTTTTCTGTTCATCCAAATTCTGACAACTAATTAATGTTATGCAAAGAACACCCTCCACAAGCAAGCATCTCTCGGCCCTCTCATTGAATCCCATAACTATATAAAATTAATAAGTGCTCCAAAAGAATTAATAAATTAACCAGAATTATGACATAAATATCAACCATATAGGTAACAAATATCAATTTTGCATCTCTTTCCCAAACATACATTCCTACAGAAAAAATATATCACATTCCATAATAATGCATAGAATTTCATCACAATCGCAATTAAAACTATTAATGCATTGACTATTATGTTGCAAGGATAAGCTGCTTATTTCACTTGACCCCGTAAAAACCGAGTTAAACTGAAATTCATGTTTTGAAAAGGAAGTTAAGCTAGTTATTTCACTTGAGAATTAACCATGTTAAAACCAAATAAGACTAAGTCAAGAAATATCAATATGTCAACAAAAAATTTGACTTTGATATGAATCAAACATCCAATTCACCATAAAAATTTATATCATAAAACAATCCACATAATAATTCACAAAAATCAACATAATCCAAACAAAATACATAATGAGATCCAATCCTAATCTTACATAAAAAAATGAATAACAAACAAAAAGTCAAATCAAGCACTCAAAGAACATTAAAATTTCCATTTCGTTCAACATGTGTGGGAAAATTGAAATGTGATAGCATCATAGAGATCAAAGCAAAGAGACAAAGGGAATCACACACAAAGGAAGCAATTCTTCATTAAAATTAATACAAGAAATTAGAAACCTTTTCAATGTTGACGCAAGAAGTAGATAGATCCTTAAGCTTCTAGTTTGATTGCTAGGGTTTGAGCAACACACAACCGCGAAGGAGAGGAAAGGGAGCTTCTGGTGTCCCTCCTCCTTGACTTTGTAACGATGTCCCTTCAGGCACTGTGGGCCTATATGCAAATAACCCATGAAGATGAGGCTGGAATGTATTCTTTATATGGATATGCAGGGGAAAAGGAGAGAAAGAAACACCTTATGCTTGAATGGAGGTGTCGAAGTTTATCAAGCTTCACGGCGTCGTGAAGGAGAGACAGCACAGCAACGGGGCAGCGGGGAGACGAGATTACCGGGCGGATCGGCGGGCAGCGGTGAGCACGGAGGTGAGGAAAAATGATAACGGCGGATGGTGTCGAGTGAATGGGGATTAGGGTTTTGGTATTATGTTTTAAATTGTGTGAATGATTAAGGGTATAGTTGGAAATAAAAAATTCTCCAGAGTACCACCAACCTGGTAATCTAGATTACCATCTATTTTGGTGGTAATGAGATTACCACCAAATCTGGTAATATTTCACTATTGGTAATCTCACATTACCACTCACATTCCCAGTGCTACAGTACCAAACATGGTAATATTTTCACATTACCGCCAGATTCCCGGTAATGTTTTCACATTACCGCGAACCAAACGGCCCCCTAATGGTCACAACGAGCTTCAGTAGTCATCTTAGTATTAAGTTTTAAAATAAAATTACAATATTACCGTACCAAATAAAAAAATTAATACTGTTAATGGTTTGTAACCGCCACTTATCTTGAAAAGTAGCAAACACAATCCCTCCTTCGCAAAATTACAGTTTCTTTTTCAATTTGAAAATTTTCCTTTTAAATATTCTGAGAATACAACAATCAAAATCAGTAAAAGACAAAAATATAGGAACAATTTTTAGCATTTTCACAAAACATAGACCAAAATGAATAATATTTCCAAACCATTTTAAATATTTTAAAGAATACATTGATAAGAATGAAACACTTAAAAATTAAATTTAATCAGCACCAAAAACTCTAATCAAAACAACAGCATTCAGATCTCCTATTAACACAAGTGTGGCATATATGATAAACTTAAGAACAAACATAGGAGATTCTCCAATAAAAAGATACAACAAAACTGGGAACCAAATGAACAGATGAACATCTGGACTCCAATCCATCATATTCATAGTTCCATCAAGAAAAATGTATGCCAACCTTGTTAAAGAGGGAGAGCAGGTACAAGAAATCTACCTGCGTGAGCTTGGCAGCCCTCTTCTCCAAAAAGTTTCCCTGCTTCAACACCTCCAACACTTTTTCCTTGAAAGCTGACCCTTCACCACCCATATTGATGACATCTTCGACCTCCATATCATCATCATCCTTTCCAGAATTGATGTCCATGCTCAAATCATCAACCATATTTTGCCAAAACTGCAACATCCTCTGAGGTTACATTGTGTTCATTAGTGGAGCTGTTCTGTAAGTGTTGCAAGGCTTCGACGGTCTTGTAGTTCTTCTCCAGCAGCGAGAGGACCCTCTTTTGTCGGAAGATTGCACCAAGGTCTTGTTCTTCCGGTTGAAACTGATGCGAACAAGCCCATCCCACTCCTTAAAGCTAACAAGAGGAAGTGGCCTCCTTGGTTCAATTCGCACCACAGAGGAGTCGACCTTTGGTGGTGGTCTGAAGTTGTTGCGCCCCACTTTAAGGAGATGTGAGACACGCGCTAGAAGTTGAGTGTTCACTGAGAGCCGGCAATAGAGGTTGTCGCCAGCATTGGCGACCAGTCTCATGGCGAATTCTCGCAGGAACATGATCACAGCGCATCTGAAAGGTGGGGTGTGTGACAAAAGCTTAAAAGTGAGAGGAGATGAGATCTGGTAGGGGATGTTAGCCACGCAGATGTCAAAGTATGGAAGATCACATTTGAGGACATCTCCTTGGATGACCTGTCAGAATTTCAAGCATGGTGGATAAGATAGACTTGTATGGAAAATGTGAACCAAAAAAGCGAATGAATTTGTGATAAACTTCTTTGTTTTTTTAAGTATTGAAAACATGACCTCAATTGTGATTAAGTAAACAACAATGGCATATTAATTTAAACATTAATTTTTTTTTCTTTTGATAATTCAGCTTGAAGTATATGACAGTTAATAAAATAACCTTTGATTAAACAGTCATGCTTTTCTTTTCTCCGGGCTATGCAAGTCAAATCTATCAAGGATTTCATTTGTCATTGAATAGCATTTGAATGTGTAAGAGGGAATGATCACATGTAT
This sequence comes from Dioscorea dumetorum, assembly GCA_902712375.1. Taxonomy (NCBI): domain Eukaryota; kingdom Viridiplantae; phylum Streptophyta; class Magnoliopsida; order Dioscoreales; family Dioscoreaceae; genus Dioscorea; species Dioscorea dumetorum. The sequence goes on from CACTHL010000846.1 coordinate 5,552,013, forward strand.
TGATAAGAATGATTACAAATATATAGGAAAGAAGAAAGAGTATACGTATATATATACGTATAATACATGTATGTACAAGGAACCCTAACACACCCCTTCAAACTCACGGTGGGTCATAAACCGAGAGTTTGCCTATTAGAAACTGGAAACGAGAAATAGTATGTGATTTAGTGAAAAAATCAGCAAGCTGGTGGGCGGAGGTAACATAAGGAAGACGAATAGTGCCGGCAAGATAGTGATGACGGACAAAATGAAGAGCAACCTCAAGATGTTTGGTGCGTTCATGAAACACTGGATTAGCTGCAATTTTGATGGCACTCTGGTTGTCACAGTAGATGGGAGTGGGAGCAGATATAGAGACACCAAAGTCCATCAAAATTTGACGCAACTAAAGAACCTCCTTGGCAGTGGAAGACATAGCACCATACTCAGCCTCGGCAATGGAAAGAGCAACGGTGGATTGTTTCTTGCTTTTTCAAGAGATAAGAGAATCACCAAGGAAAATGCAGAAACCAGTGGTAGAGCGGCGATCAGTAGAATCACCTGCCCAATCAGCATCACAATATGCACGGAGCTCAAAGGAGGACGTGGCCGAGAAAAACAGAGATCGAGTGAGAGTACCACGAAGATAGCGTAGAACTCGAAGAAGAGCAGTGTAATGAGTAGAGCGAGGAGTACTCACAAACTGACTAAGAACTCGAACAGCATAAACAATGTCGGGTCGAGTGATAGTCAAATAAACAAGAGCTCCAACAAGTGCGCGATAACGAGTGGGATCAACTAAAAGTTCTCCATCAGTAGAGGAGAGACGATGATGCAGCTCAATAGGAGTAGAAGCAGTGCGGAGATCAGATATGCCAGCTCGTCGAAAAATATCAGAAATGTATTTCTGCTGAGATACCAAATAACCACGTCGTGAATAAGCAATCTCAAGACCCAGAAAATAACTGAGAGGGCCAAGATCTTTCATCTGAAACTCGGTGTGTAACCTCTGTTTCAAAGAAAGAATAGTATCAGCATCATCACCAGAAATAACCATATCATCAACATAGAGAAGAAGAATGGTGAGACCACGAGAAGTCTGTCTAGTGAAAAGGGCATAATCATGAGAGCTCTCTGTAAATTCAAGTGCAAGAATCACACTGCGAAAACGCTCAAACCAGGCGCGAGGAGCCTGTTTGAGTCCATAAATAGCCCGACTTAGATGACAGACATGCTGAGAACGATGTGAGAAACCCGGAGGAGGAGTCATATAAACCTCCTCAGAAATATCCCCATGTAAGAAGGCATTGGTCACATCTAACTGATAGAGAGGCCACTGATGTGCTGCAGCAATAGCAATAAGAATACGAACGGTAGTCAACTTGGCCACAGGAGCGAAAGTCTCCTCATAATCAACGCCATACTCCTGAGTAAAATTGCGAGCAACTAGGCGTGCCTTATAGCGCTCAATTGTGCCATCAGCTCGGGTCTTAACCCGATAAATCCACCGATAACTAATAGGAGTAACACCAGAAGGTAGGGGAACGAGATCCCAGGTATGCATGCGCTCAAGAGCCCCAAGTTCCTCTGTCATAGCTTGCTGCCAATGGGAGTGTTGAACAGCCTCACGATATGACTGTGGCTCATAATGAGTATGAATAGCAGCAAGAAAGGTCTGAAAAGGGGGGGTGTAAGTAGAAGAGAGAGATAGAGCATGCCGAGCTGGAGGATGACGAACACGATCTGGGTAACGACGGGGGATAGCAGGAGCATCCTTAGGAAAGGCAGGAGCTAGCGAAAGAGCGGGAGAATCACCTAAAGTATCAGAAGAGGTAGTGGGGTATGTAGAAGAGGAAATGATGGGGGGAGGTGGGGAAGCGCCAATGAGATCAGGTGAAGCGGTGTGCGGAGTCGGGGAGGCGGAGGGAAGATAAGAGGCAGGCAAAATAATAGAAGGTAGAGGGGTAGGAGAAGAGAAAGTCTTAAGGATAGAACACTCTTGAGAAGGAGAAGAATAGAAGGGTGTGTCTTCAAGAAAGGTAACATTACGAGAGATACGAAAACGACGAGAAGTAGGATCATAGCAACGGTAACCCTTATGTTCAGAGCTGTAGCCAAGAAAAATGCACATTGCAGAACGTGGAGAGAATTTAGTTCTCTCAATTGAGGGTAGTAGAACGAAGCAGACACAGCCAAATATGCGAAGATGACCATAAGAAGGCGGAGAAGAGAAAAGACGCTCATAAGGGGTAAGACCAGAAAGAGCAGAGGATGGTGTTCTATTGATGAGATAGATAGAAGTGAGAACAGCTTCAGCCTAAAAATGTTGGGGAACAGACGAGGTAATAAGAAGAGCACGAGTAGTGTCAAGAATATGGCGATGCTTGCGCTCAGCGACACCATTCTGAGCGGGTGTGTAAGGACAAGACTACTGGGAAAGAGTGCCATGAGAGGAAAGTAAGGCACGAAAGGATGTAGAGAGGTACTCTTTAGCGCCGTCGGTTCGAAGAATTTTAATCCGATGACCGAACTGAGTATGTATCATTTGTGTGAATTGAGAATAAATGGTAAATACTTCAGATCGAGAGCGCATAAGATATAGCCAGGTATAGCGAGAAAAATCATCAATGAAGCTTATGTAATAAGTGAATCCAGAGAGAGAAGAAGAAGGAGCAGGTCCCCAAATATCAGAATGAACTAAGTCAAAGGTAGAAACAGATAATGATGTACTAGAGGGAAAAGGAAGAGCCGATTGATTAGCAAGTTTACAACCCGTACAAGCAGATAAAGAGTCTGAGGAGACTGAGCCAAGATGGCCTGAACTAGTTAGGAGTTTTAGACGATCTTTAGATACATGGCCTAAACGAGAATGCCAGCGATCTAAAGAACAAGCAGAAGCAAAAATAATGGGATTACAAGTAGAGGGAGAAGAAGATACAGGAAGATGAAGAGAGTCTAGGTGATAAAGCCCGCCAACTCTACGCCACGTCCCAATCCTCTGGTCTGTAAGATGGTCCTGCACAGAACAGTCAGATGAGGAGAAGGTAATAGTTAATCCATGATCAGTGAGCTGACTGACAGAAATAAGGTTTAAAGCTAAAGTAGGAACATGATGTATTGTGGGAATAGTGAATGAAGAAGACTGAAGGTGACCGAACTGCGTGACAGGAAGAAGACTTCCATCAGCAGTTCGAACACTAGAAAATGGTCGAATGCTAGAAAGGTTAACTAGGGTGGTAGCATCCGCTGTCATATGATGAGTGGCACCAGAGTCTAAAATCTATGAGGAAGAAGACATACCAGAAGCAGCAGACATGACAAAAGAGCTGGACTGCATAGCATGAATTTGCTCGGTAAGTTGAGCAACCTGAGATGCAAGAATACCAGAAGAATCAGGAGTCACAGCCTCAACAGTAGCAACATGAGGTGAAGAAGAGACGCTAGATGATCGCTGAGGAGGACGAGGGTGAGAATGCTGCGGTGGTCGGTTCTGAAGCTTCGGGCAGTGAGTCTTCACATGTCCTTGCCGTTTGCAATAACGACAGAAGGACGATGATCCAGGGGAAGAAGAAGATAACCGAGGGGAGCGCGAAGATGTGATAGCAAGGACTGTATCAGTAGGACGCAAGCTAGGAGACGAAAGAGCATGTAACTGAGTCTCTTCAGCTACGACACTTCGCACAACATCGTCAAATGCTGGAATAGGGTCGCGATTGAGTAATTGGCTGCGGACAGCCTCATAATTGGGACGAAGACGCATCAGGAACTCAAAAGTACGTTGTGTCTAGCGGGACTAAAGGCGAGCCTTACAGCACTTGCACGTCATACAAGTGGAAGGCTCCAAAGAGTCAAGTTGTCTCCACAAAGATCGCAGTTCAGTAACATAGTCTCAAACAAAACGCTCCCTTTGTTGGACATAAGTGAGATCCTGTAAAATAGCATACTGACGAGCGGAATTGGACTGCTCAAACATATGACGTAAGTGATCCCACATAGCGAAGGCAGTCGGAAGATGTCCAATCTCCATGCGAATATCAACTTCACATGACTGACAGATGAGAGTCACGGCTCGATGATCAGCTTGAACCATGAGGAAGAAGAACTGTAGGTCTTTTCAGGAGGAGAGGAGGTGCCGTCGACATAGTCAAGTAACTCCATTCCAAGTAAAATGATACGCACAGTTGTGTACCATTCTCTGTAATTGGAGCTATTTAATTTGACATCAACCAGAGTAAGAAAATTAGGAGAAGCAGAAGAGGTCTTTTTTTTTTTTGTGAACAGTACTGATGATTTTTTTTTTTAACAGTACTGATGATTTTTTTTTTATAATATATATATATATAATTAGATAATTAGATAGATAAACATATGCTTGTCTGGAGTATAGATTCCAGACAGCATAAAGCACGGGCTAATGTTGGGAATAGCAGCCTGAAAGGTTTGGACACGAAACCCAAAGATCGCCGGAGAGAAGATGAAGCGACCGGAGCTGGTAGGCGGCAGGGTTGAGAGGGAGCAGCTGGCAGGGTGGGACGCAGCGGCAGGGCGACGGGGGGAAAGCAGCTGGCAGCTGGCAGGGCTGAGAGGGAGCAGCTGGCAGCGGAGGGACGCAGCGGCAGGACAAGGCGGCGAAGCGGCAGCAGTGGCAGCGGCTGTGGACCGATGGAGGCGGGGCGACGGGCCGTGGCGCAGCACTGTGGAGCGGTAGAGGCGGGGCGGCGGCCGTGGAGCGGCCGAGGTGGGCGGCGGCGGGTCAGGCAGCAGTGGAGCGGTGGAGCTTGGAGCGGCCGGGCGCGGGCCGGGAGAGGCGGCAACGGCGGGGCAAGGCTGTGGAGAGGGGGGGTGTGGGGCGCCGGGGCTGGGCTCGGAGAGATGGGCGGAGAGGTGAGGCGGCGGGAGCTGGAAAGGTGCGCGGCGGTGAAGGCTAGGAGCAGGGCGGCGATGGGGGGCTGGGAGGCGGCGATGGGGAGCTGGGCGGCCGGGGAGGCTGGGAGCAACGGGGGTTGGTTGTGGAGGCTGGGGAGGAGGCTGCCGGAGTTCAGACGAGATGAACGGAAGCTGCCGGCATTATTACCGGAGTAATCTAGCTATCTGATACCATGTAAGAGGGAATGATCACATGTATTGATAAGAATGATTACAAATATATAGGAAAGAAGAAAGAGTATACGTATATATATACGTATAATACATGTATGTACAAGGAACCCTAACAGAATGAATGCTTTGACAACATGTTGTTCGGATGTGCTTGGTCAAATGGGCGGCCTTCTTTTCTCAATAAAATGGATGTGCCATAATCATTTTTTTATGAGTTTTATATTCACATATTAATTAAATAAATATAAAAAACTCCTCAATTTTATATATTATATATATATATATTATAATAGATGATATAGTTTATTTTTTTGATGAATTCTTCTTTGATATTTAACTTTTCTTTTAAACTTATATTGCCTTCAATTTAGAAACAATATATACATGCTTGTATCTTTTCCATAAAAGATATTCAAATGTTGGAAATTGATGTATTCTTCTTGGGTAGAAAAGTCTTTTTCCTAATCAGTCAAATGACTTTTAAAATAAAATTGGCATATATTAACAGACAATCTAGTTTCTGTCAACATTGAATAGATAGATAGATACATGTTAAGGTCGGTGACTTTCTAACTAAAAATAGTTCATCTGAAAAAAAAATATGTAAAAATATATAGTTGCACTGAAAATATATCTACTTATAATATATTCATATTTAAATTTTATCTTAGCTCTTTTTAAAAAAATACAAAATTACCTAAACCTTTATAAAACATAAAAAAATACAGTTTTTTTTTTCTATATTTTTCAATAAATTTTTTCACCTAATACTTTAAAACACCCTTTATTCTTCTTTTAATTAATTTGAATGAGAAAAATTTATACAAACAGAAAACTAGTTAACTTCCAAACTAAAATTTGATATATTTATTTTAAAAGATATTAATTTAAATATTTGAAAAGATCATTAATAAAGTGTTTCTTTAAAGTTCGGCAAACCACTCAAGCTCAACCAATGTTATAAAAAGAGTTGATCACTCAACTTTTCATTCCGTAACAAAAAAGAACCATAGTCATTAATGAAGTTTTTTTTTTAACTAAATTAGTATTTTGTTTTAGAAACACATGACCTAAACACTTGAAAATAGCTATACCAATAGCATATAATTCCATCAAACAAAAAGAGTGGACAATGGCTTTAAAAGAAAAATCCAATAATAATATGATTTTTTTTTAATATATATATTGATATATTTCCATGCCAAGGCAGAAAGGTAGAAAGGCAGAAATCAAAACATGAGAAGATATTCAAACATGAAACTCTTTCTCTTTTCTCATGCATACACACACATACACACACCTTTTCACAAAAAAAAAAAAGGTATTAAAAAACGTAGAGAACAAACCTAAAGCTATACAAAAATTAAAGTTTAAGAGTACTTAAAGATTGACTTAATTAAAAACAACAAGAAGAATACAAAAAAAAAATCACAAAATAAAAGAAAAACTAGACAAAAAACATATCCCTAGACGAGGAGATGATCTCTTCTCCGAAAGAATTAATACTCAAAAACACTATCATCTAGCTAGCAATAGCATAGAGATTAAGGCAATATGCTTGATTATCAAAGTCAATGAATATAATGAGGGTGTCTTAAAATTAAGCATGCACTCATTATTTGTTAAGCCAAATAATTGATTGCATCAGAAAAGCAAAGATCAGAAAACCTTGTGAAGAATAGGCCCAAGACCCTTCCCTGAGATTAGCCAAACAATTTGGGGTTTTTTTTGTCTAGTGTTAGAATCAGCGGAAAATGGTTCCAAATGTCTATCCCATGGAATTTTCATATAATAAACATGTTATAGAATTTTCGGCTTTTTTTTTATTCAATAATGCCATATTGTCAAAAAAAAAAAAAAAAAAAAATGATGAATAGGGTACATGCATGTATGACTCTAATTAACAAATCTATGGCATTTATTTGTGTATATATAATTTTTGGTTTGCACTTGTTAGATGCAATCAATTTGATTTAAAATGGAAAGTAATTCTCCATTCTTCAAATCTTTGGGACGTTGAGATATCATTCCACATTATTAAGGCTAGCTTGGATGTTCTTTTCATAGCGAGTGCTTGAGCTGTGTATTTGTTTTTTAAAAAAAAAAGAAAAATAAAATTTTACAATTCTTTCTATGATAAACACCAAATTCTTCATCTAAAATGAAAAATACAAAGCCACATATTTGCAAAATTACTTTTTAAAATAAATAAAGTCTTATATATTTTCAAGAAAAAAAAAACCTATAAGGTGAAATAATTAAGAAAAGGACTTCAAATTATTTGAACTTAATTAATTCCCAAACAAACATTCCTGAATTCAAATAGATAAAGAGATTTCATTTCACACACATCCTAGAGGAATATTCAAGGTTGCAATTGTGACTTGTGAGAGAGAGAGAGAGAGAGAGTGTGTGTGTGGCATGCACGTGTGTCCCCCAAAGGCATGGGCAAGCTCTCAATTGTCTAATGCGCTAATGTTTTGATTGATGGTATGTTCCTTTTTAAAAAAACCATAGGCATGGCATGGTATGAGGCATGCATGCACGCATGCATGTATATACATATAGAGATATATATGGGGATGGTGAAAAAAGGCTGTGGTCTTTTAACACGGGCGCTCCTTCGCAATCATTTACTGATGGGGGAAAAGCAATAAAAAAACAGACACTTAAATGTAAAAATGCATTTCTGTCGGATGGAATTCATTGCTTTGCTTTACTGCAGCACTTGTTCAAAGCCTGCTTCTTCTCTGCATCTGCCATGTGCTCCCTCTCAGGAATGTCCCCCTACCCCCTCTCTGCTCACTTCTTCCCCTTTTCTCACTTTGTTTTCTTTTCAATTCTTTTATTCATTTATTTGTTTGTTTGTTTGTTTTAAAACTTTTTTTTTATTGTTGTTGATTTGGATGGATGCATCCCTCCTGCAATTTGCAAGGTACAAATGTTTCTGCAACTTGCTACATGAGTGGGCTACTACTCCTTTGGGCCTTGTTAGCGGGCCGGCCCAATGGAGCACTAGGCCCTTATGTTATCATCATGTTCTAATATTCACTTCAAATATAGTGTATTTGTTTGGGGGTTTTGTGATTTTATCTTTTTTGTAGTGTTACCGTCACAATGGTGAGTGGTTAAGACATTTGCTTATAATGTAGAAGGTTAGGATTTGATTTCCTCCCAATGTATTAATGAGACATAAATAGTGTGCATGTGACGGCTTGCTTACATTGTCAAATAAATAAATAAAATATTTTTTATGATATTAAATTTTGCTATTTGTTCATCTTTGTAATGAAACGTTTGTATTTAATTAATCCTCCTTTATTAGAGGACAGAGTGGTTCCGATTTGTTTCCTCTAAAAAAATGCATGTCTTTTATGTATTTAAATTACATAAATAATTAAATGATGTTATTGTGTAATTGTCATGTTCTAAAATTGTAATTATTTTTTTTTTTTTTAGACAAAGAACCCTACAGGGCTGATTTTATTGAAAGTAAAAACAAAATACAAGATCAAAAGGAAAGTGAAAACCAAGCAAAACAGAGGCCAAAACTAGAGCTCAATACAAATAAGAAAAACCAAAATTAATTAAAATCTGCATCAGCCACCGAGGCAAATCCCGGCCCTGATGAAACAAACTTAAACCATGAGAACTTGACCCGTGGATAGCTAGACTAATTGCGGGATGGTTCCAAGCCCTGGGGATGAGATGGATTGCAGGTTGCCCAGCCTCCTGCAACAACAGCTTTAAGTTCATGACCTGGTTCTGAATCCGCCAATCCCAAACCATCATGTTTTTCCTCAAAGTGTTAACACATTGAATACTATCTAAGAAAACATGATGAACATTAATTTGGAGATCTTTTAAAACTTCAAATGCAGCAGAGAGAGCTTGAACATCAGCCTCCAAATCTGTTGAAGCTCGAATGGGTTGAAATCCTACAAAAGCAATACAACCATTAGAATCCGATAGGAAAAATCCCAACCCACTTACCTGGCTGTCGAGACTCCAATACTTGGAAACAAATAGAAGTGAGGTTCCACTCGACAATTATTTATAATTAGACACTTGCCACTCTGATTTCCTTGAGCACGAATGTATTCAGTAGCCTGAGAAAGATCTCTGCAGACTATTGAATTCCAGTTTGGTGCTAAAGATCTGAAAATCACGTCACAACGGGCCTTCCAAATGTGCCAGATTGAAGTCGCAATGATAGCACGATCATAATTAGTGTAACTGGGACAAAGAATCCAGTCAGAAAAGGGGAAGAAGTGACACCATTAGGGAATTGAACCTCCTTATTTAACTTTGCACTCACAATACTCCATACATGCTGAGCTTTACTGCAACCATTGAACAAGTGCTCAGCTGTTTCCAATACCAACCCACAAGAGACACAGTCAATCCTCGGACCCAACTTAATATAATACATATAGTCCCCAGTAGCAATTCTGCCCTTAAAAGTAAGCCAAATAAAATGTTTGATGCGAGGAGCTATCTGGAGAGTCCACAAGGTCTTCCACCCAGCCCAAGCATCAGAAAAACCATTTGCAGTATTAAGTGCTTGATATGCAATATTGGAGATTCTATTGCTATTGGGCTTGGGAGACCAAGTCCAAAGTGGGAGAGCAGAGTTATCAATTCTACACAATCTTTTATAAAACAAACCAGCATTATCCCCAAAAAGCTCATTAAGCCGAACACAATTCCAACTCTCACCACAACAAAAGTCAGAAATTTGAAGATTATCCAAATTAAGACTCATGTTAATGAAAGTTGGATAAAAAGCTAACGGGAACTCGGCACACCATGGGTCAAATAAAAAAGAAGAAGAGTTGGAATTGATCGACTGAAGGCGGATAAAGTATTTGAGTTTAGCCGCTGAGACAAAAAGCCCTCTAAAAAAAGTGGAACAATTAGCAGGAGTCTTATCATGCCAGAAATTCAAAGAACCATACTTATTGTGTAACAAACAAACCCAAATTACTCGATCATGATTAAGGTATCTGAAAAGATGTTTAGCCATAAGAGCATGCTTGGTGTTGAGCAAGTTTTTAACTCCAAGATCCCCCTCAGATTTAAACCAAGTGATAGTATCCCAAGAGACAACAGGAATGCCCTTTCTATTGCTACTCTTGCTCCAATAGAAAGCCCTAACAATCCTATTAATCTCTCTCAAAACCAAATCGGAGAACGGGGTAACCGATAAATAGTAAACTGGTTGAGAGAGAAGATTAGAATTGATTAGAATTGTTTTAGCAGCAGGGGACAATCTAGAATTTTTCCACCCAGAGCACACACGACTAATTCTATCAATCATGGCCTTAAAATTGGAATTGGCTAGCTTTTTGGGAGTAATATTGATTCCCAAATAGGTAAAAGGAAAAGTGCCTATCTTGAAACTAAGCAAGGAGGAAATACGAGTGGCCACATGCTTATTGAACCAAGAAGGGAAATAAATTGCAGACTTAGTGATGTTAGGAGATTGACCTGTGAGTTGCTTATAAAAATACAGGCACCTCATAATGTTCCTTGCCACCCGACGGGAAGCTAAGGTGATCAAAATCAGATCATCGGCATACATCATGTGATTAAAATTTAAAGGAAGACTAGAGTCAAAGCCTGTAATCCAATTTCCTTGAAGACCAATGTTCAGCATTGTGGTAAGAACTTGGGAAACGAGAATAAACAGATATGAAGAGATAGGGTCCCCTTGTCGGACTCCTCTAGAAGACTTAAACCAAGGAGTAGGATGCCCATTGACAAGAATAGAAAAAGTACTAGAGGAAATGCAAGTTTTAATCCAGCTGATCCAGGTGCTAGGGAATTTCATTTTGACGAGAGTAGCAAGAATTGCATTCCAGCTAAGTGAATCATAGGCCTTTTCAATATCAACTTTAACTATCATCCTAGGGGGGGATTGAATGTCTTGCTCTATAGTATGGACAACCTCTTGAATGGTAATGATATTGTCAAAAGAGCAATGGTTAGCAACAAAACCAGCTTGCTCATGCCCAATTAGACTAGGAAGCACTATTTTAAGCCGATTAGCTAGAATTTTGGAAATAATTTTAAAACAAACATTACATAAAGAAATAGAACGAAAGTCAGTCACACTCTTAGAGTTATCAATCTTAGGGACTAAGGCAATGAAGGTTCTACCCCAAGCTTTAGAAATGACAGAATACTTGAAAACAAATTTAATAGCAGCACTAACTTTGTCACCGATGACATGCCAGAAAAAACGATAAAATTCAACATTGAAACCATCAGGACCCGGGCTCTTCCCATTGGGGAGCTCCAATAAAGTGAAATAGATTTCCTCTCTAGTCACATTCCGAATAAGAGAATCAGCATCAGAAACATTCAGACAAGGTAAATTAACAGGCATATTATTCAAAATGAAATCTAAATCACAATCAGAGCTAGAGGACCATAAATTGGAATAGTAACTAATAAAAACATTTTGAATACCATCTGAATCTGAAAACCGATTTCCAAGAGAATCAGTAATTTGAGAAATGGTATTAAAATGTTTACGAATTCGAGCAGAATTATGGGAAAAACTTGTATTTTTATCACCTTTAGAGAGCCAAAGCATACGAGCTCGTTGAGCCCACTTAATAGAGTTTTGATTTTCAAGAACCGAAAACTGCTGATGTAAACTAGAAAGATGGTCCTGAAGCTCGGAATTTAAATCTTGGAAAGCTCAAGAGAACGAATTTCATTTTCAATAGAATTGAGACTTTGATCAATGTTATTAAACCCAGAATAAAACCAGCGCTTTAAGTAAAAACGAGATCTCGAAAGTAAATGAGAAACCACCTGAAGGGGGTTCCCATGAGGGTGAAAATCCCAAGCTTGACAAATAGCTTTATGACAATCAATATAATCCAACCAAATATTCTCAAACCTGAAAACTTTACCCTTATTAGCACAATGGGACTGAACAACTAGATTAAGAGGAGCATGATCCGAAAAAATTCGAGGACGATGTTTTAGATTGTAAAAATTAAACACCGAAATCCATAAAGAATTAACTAAGCACCGATCTAATCTGGCCCAGCGGCGTAAGGTGCCCCTCTGGTTATTACACCAGGTGAATCTGGGGCCTGAGGAATGTAAATCCAAGAGATTGTTGTCATCAATAAATCTACGAAAATTCTGGGCTTTTCTTGAATAATACGAGTAAGCTCCCCCTTTACACTCGTCGCTGGAGATTATGGAGTTGAAATCTCCAGCGATAAGCCACGGGAGATTTAAAACCGAAAGTTGAGAAAGTTCCTTCCAAATGTTGCATTGAGAAAAAAGACGAGTAGGGTTATAAACAATTGAAACAATCCAACTTCTTGAAGAGTTAGAAGAGATAATAATATGCAAGACTCTACGAGAAACTGCGACAGGAGTGACCTAACCTATGTTGACATTCCACGCAACAATGATACCACCCGAGTACCCATCTGAGAGGATAGCTGCCCACTTCCATGATCGAGGGAGCTTGGCACAAAAACGATCAACCCTGTCAGCATTAGCCCTGGTTTCAACTAGGCACATGAGTTCCGGTTTGGATTTCTTGATATACTGAAGCACACGATGAGTGGTCTCTTTCGACGAGATCCCCCTACAATTCCAACAAACTATGTTAGCTTTAGTCATAAAAACTAATTAAAAATGAAGATCGACAGCAAAGGCACTTCCTGAGGAGGAGAATGAATTCTTGACCACAGTCGAGTAGAGAAAGCGCTTTAACTCTTGACTGACTTCTGCTCCACCCTCCCCTTCTTGGGGACAGTGGTCGGAAGTTGGGAACTCTTGCGAATAAGAGAACCCCTTCGGGCTTCAACTTGGAGTTGGTGGAGGGTCATCAAATCCTCCACTTCAGTTACTTGAGCTAAGTCTTCTTCCCCACTTTCTATCTCTTCGTCTTCAGAGTCACCGTCGGTCTCTGATGTGGGGGTTGCTAAAGCATCGGAAACTTTATCAACTATCATTTTGTGGGAACTCTCAGGTTGGCTGGATGATGGATTATTATGGCTAGAATCGGAGATACGGAGGATCGGAGGAGGGGAACGGGAGCGACGTGAGACAGGGACTTTACCCTTTCCAGTGGGCCTAATGACCAACTCACGAGAGTCGGAAAGGTTAGGTTGCGTATGAGCTACGCCTTGTTTTTGACCGTTGGATGAATCAATCGGAGTCCGAGATTGCGCTGCAGGAAAAGCAATGGTCAGATTCTTAGCGATAGTGTCAGTAGGCTTACCTGTTATCAAGGAGTGATCATCATGACTTCCAGCGTGGGAGTCCTAAATAGCACGAAACCCTCCACGTCCTCTGGTCCTGGAACCGCCACGTGTCCCATGAGTTAATGCATGGTGGCTCGCTTGAACTTTGGGTTCCGCGGCTGCCACTTCAGCAGTCGCGTGATTAGCACGTGTGCCACCACCGCGACCGCCTCCGCGACCACGCCGGCGAGGAACCAGCATGAACGAGCCAAAATCGTTTTCCGGCGGGGTATGGACCAAAGTCTCCATCTCCGATGTGGGTGGACCTTGGGCACCAATACCAGAACTCCCACCATCAACAACCATATGATGATCGAGCTAACCTCCATCCCCCGAGAACCACGGGGGGTTGAACAAAGCATGACCGGCTTTGGATGTCGACGGGCGGGGGGCACGAATTGGACCTATGGCCAACTAGCCCACAAGAGTAACAGAATGTTGGGAGTTTTTCATAAAGAACAACAACAAAAACACGATGAACTGAATCACCAATCCAAAAATCCCTGTTCAATGGCTTAGATAAATCGATTTCAATACACACACGAGCAAACTTAGTACGAGAGAGGGATAGTGTTAAATCATCAACTTTCAGCAACCTGCCCATGTGTTCTGTGACCGATTCAAGGGAATCACCGTCCCAAAAATCCACCGGCAGGTTGTGTAATTGAACCCATATCGCAGCTGTGTTTAGCTTAGCAAAAGAAGGCTCAAAGAAGGGCTTCCAAGGAGAAAGTTGAAGTATCAAACCGTTGATCGTCCACGGGCCATCATCAAGCAGCTTTTGCATTACCGAGTGAGAAGCACATCGAATGAGTAGGTATCCATTAGGGAGATCCGAAATAAGGATTTCTCCTAACTCCTCCCATTTTGCATGAAGACTCATCTTAACTTGATCAAAAGGGGGAGGTTTCCCGAAAAATTTCCCATATAGCGCATATTGAAACTTCAGACGAGCACGAGCAACGATTTCTTCATCCAACCTAACAAATTGAGAGGTTGAATCCTTGATTTTCACCAGCAGCTGTGGGTTATATATGGGAGATTTCTCAGTATAACGTGAGGGAGTCGAGGCAACCTGTGCCCATGAGCGAGTTGGGGGTGGAGCTTGAGTGGATGGAGGGGCTCGCCCCCCACTTGCCATGGCAAGTGGAGGAAAGATCAAATGGAGGACGGAGAAGGGGAGGAGAGCTCACAGAGAAGGGCGGAGAAGGGGAATGCTAAAAAATAGTATATTTGGAGCCTTTCTAATGTAGAAAACAAATATATTCAAAATATGTTGATACATGTTCTTCATATAGATTTGTAATCATTTTTGTTAAAAAATAAATAATTTATTTTCAAATTTTGAGAAATATAGATTGGTTCTACTTAAAGATGCAAGTGGGGCGGGGAATCCCCGTTCCCCGGGGGCCCCGCCACAATGAGGCTGGGATTCCCCGAAACATTCCTTCTGTGGGGCGGGGAGAGAGGAAAAATTCCTCCCCACCTACCGGGTGGGGGCGGGGAATGCTCTCCCCGCCTCGTGCCCCGAGGGGATTCCCCAACAAAAAAAACAAATTATATATTTTTAATGTATTTATTAAAAATTGTTTCAATATTAATATAATATTATATATATAATCAATAAATATTTATTTATTAATATTTTTAGTCTTATTATATATTTACAATTGTGTTTATTATTAAAGGAGGAGTTATCATGTCAAGATGCTAGTGGTAGTGAAATTGGATTCTCAATATAAATGATTTGGAGGAAGAAGAAACAAATTGATGGAAGCATGAAATTATTGTGCTAATTTTGCATTATGAATTTTATTAATGGATTTGTAATTTTAATTTAGTTTTAAACTTTATGTTATTTGTATTACTTAATTTGTATCTTAAATTCTTAATGTTGTTGTTGTTTCATCATATATTATATTATGACTTGTTAAGAGAAATATTTTGTGTGAATTTTTATTTTAATATGATGTGCATGTTGTAAAAAAAAATTTTGAGTCAATGTTTTGGGTGGGGTGGGGATCCCCGCGGGGGAGTGAGTGGGGGGCGAATTTTCCCCATGGAGAATTTTAAACCGGGGAATCCCCGCTCCGTGGAGAGCGGGGATGGGGACGGGGATCGCATTCCCCGCCCCGCCCCACTTCCATTCCTAGTTCTACTTTTTTAACTTGAACTTCAATGCATAAAATATGAAAATGTAGGGATAGGACTGAAAGAATGAGATAACTTTTAAAAATAATTTATTGTGTAAATATAAGAAGAAAATGGCATTAGATAGGTCAGCATCACAATTATATATATTTATTATATATACAATTTTTTTTCTAATTAATAATAATGTATTGGATGGAACAGTATAGTATTCTAGTATACGTTTTATTCTAATTGAAAATAAGATAGGAGTGGTACAATCCAAATAAAATTTCTAAATCCAAGGGCTGACTTGCAATCCAATTTTTCAATTTCCTACATTAATCTATTTATTGCCAAAATTTGATTTAAATTAATAATGATAATGATGGCATCACATATGTGACACTACCATAAGAGTCTCAAACCACAATAAAATAATTAATAAGGTTATAAATCAAGACATTAGAAATTTGGAAATATTAAAAATAAAATCCTTAAAATACGAGTAAAATATGAAGTAAAAATAAGCTACAATTTTGTTTTGCATGAAATATACCAAAAACATTCATTTACATAGAGCTATTGGGTTTATTTATTTGTCCTTAATATTTAATTTTTTTTTAGATTTCAAAATATTCAATATAGGCAAAACATATCAAGGTAAAGTATGTGAACCAAAAATGACTAACGGCTATAAAAAGATTAATAAAGCTGAATGGGTTGAAATGGCACTATTAATAGAAATAATATAATATTTGGTACAATATGGATTAAAACAAATGTTGATATTGGGTGCATAAGGCCATTCAGGCTTGATTTGATTGAAACCAATTAAAGCCCAACATGTAGATTAGGTCAACCATTTTATACTTATTTTCAACTATTCAATCTTGGTTTTATATAGAGAACTAATTCTGAGAGGAGGGTATGAAAAACAAAGAAGAGAGGAGAATGCTTTTCTTAGTAGTTAAAATGGGTTTTATTCTTGCGTTTGAAAAAAGCAAATTCATACGTTTTCACTTGTTGTTTCTCTAATCCAAAAGTTGCAACCTTTGTTATTGATTTCTTATTTTCCGTTCTCATATTAAGGTGAGGTCTTTTTTTTTTATAATTACAATCTCCAAAGATTAATGGTAGCTACTATTTGCATTGTTTTTTTATGGACGTAGGCTTTGAGTTTAGGGTGTGTTCATTTCAGCGTAAGTGGGAGAAAGTCAGGAAGTGGAGGAAGTGCCACTTCCCTGAAGTGATGGAAAATTGTAGAAGTGATATGACTTCTACCACTTCCTATGTTTATTTTGCAGAAAGTGTTTTTTCATGAAGTGCTCATTTTTCCACTAATGGTGTTCATTTCGGTGTAAGTGATGTCACTTCCGAAGAGTCTTTGGAAGTGTGAGGAAGTAAGCACTCACTTCCCCCACTTCGGTGTAAAAAATGCTGAAGTGAGTTATAACTAAAACTCACTTCAGTCTGAAGTGGGGGAAGTGACCACTTCCCCACTTCAGAGGAAAAGAACATCAGAAGTGAAGGAAGTCAGTCCACTTCTCTCCACTTCCCCCCACTTACACCCAAATGAACACGCCTTTAGTCAAACCACATAATTTATTCAATGTTCTTATTGCTTGATGTGTGCCTATTATTTAATTCTTGAATTTGTCTGTTTTTTTATTTATGAGAGTGGTAACTTGCTATATTGATTGTTACTAACAAGTGGCATTAAAGCTGAGGTTGTTAATCTGAGTGTGGAGTTTCAATTTGGTGGTTTTGGTTTACTCTTTATCATGGACAAGGTCATAGAGTTCTAGAAGCCTGATGAAAGTAATTAGGCTATTCGGAGTATTATGATATAAGATTTTGATAAAACACGACCAGAACTTGGCTCGTTGGACCCTGGGCATTGATAAACAATTGTATACCTACATAGTGGTGATTCATTATATATGCAAAGCCTCAAAACCTATCTCAGAACAGAATATAAAATCTAATGGCAACATATAATCAAATGCAGCAAATATTACAAAGTCTGGAAAACAAAGGGTTCACAATAATAAGTTCAATGTTTATATGGAGGAATGCAAAAATAATTATTCAACCTACAGTGTGAAAAAGCAAGACGCTTGGCAATAGCTATGCTAACGGCCAATCATCCAACTCCTTATCTAAAAAGAAGTAAAACATATTTATGACCTTAACAACCCAGTCAGTAAACCATTAAAACATTTGAGATCATACAGAGTTCATAAGAAATATCACAGTATAAGATTATCAAGACATAATACTTGAATATTAGATTGATTCAGTAAAAATATAATACAGAACTGATCAAATTATTAAAACATCATAGCTCATTTTTTTTTAACTTAGTGACCCTAGTCAAAAGTTCAAAAGTCATATGTTTACTCTTGGTACCCCGAGCTAGAATATCAAAGGCCATTATTGATTCACTGACAGAATGGTTAAAACTATAGTCTTTGTTTTAAAGTTTCAAATCAACATATCCAATGTTTAATCCATAATGACAACATTAGTGCATAGTAAATTGGAGACTAAAACAATTATTTCAAAATAACTTTAATATCTGAAAATCAAGTAAAATATTAGAATGGTAGACCAAGGATTTTGCAGAGCAAACCATTAAGGAAAATATTAACATTCGCATGGTCCCATTTTCTATTTAAAATAATCCAATTATATTCAAAACAAATAACAATCTTAATATTTCAAAGATTAACAAATATAATTCAATTGAAGAAAAAATTAGTGATTCAATGAAGGAATAAAAGTGTAAAGAATTTAATAACTAAATAATAACAGATAGCGAATCAATATTCAACAAAAAATTAAACATTATATACATAATTTAAAATAAATAAATAAGTTCATAATTTTTTTTAATCAGAAGCAAATATACATATATAAATTTATTACTCATTTGTTTAATGCCAAGAAACTCCGAATCACACATCAAATTACGTTGTAATCTTTCTAAATCTCGAGCTGCTATATCTTGTAGGAGGGTATCTCCTTTAGATGGATTGGTTCCTAATATTATTTGTCTTATTTGTCCTATAATGTCATAAGCGTTATCAGCCATTTTTATTATACTATGATATTCATGAGTTGTACTCTTTCAACAAATTGGAAACGGGCTGGGCCAATTCTCATGGACAATCAAAGGAGTCATCTTGGCCTAGAAACCTGAATCATGAAAGTCTACATGGAGACATACCACTCTTCAATGTACTGTCCTTTCGCTAATCTTATCTCACACATACCAATGACAGAATACCACATGAAGCATGTTATAGTCTGGGCTAAGGAATACCTCTTTGAAGACTATTCACAACTAACTATCCCTGACAGAGAACCGATGGTTCCCTCAACTAGCCTTTCTAAATCTTCGGAAGGCCTTGACAACATAGCTGAACACAAGCTCGACAATAAGTCTCAGAAGAATCTTTCTTTTCCCATTTAGTAAGTATGTTTTATAGCACAGTTTTGTGCTATCTTTTGTGTCCAATAAAGACTCAAGGCTTTAGTTACTACCAATGCCAGTTGGAAAAACTGTCATTGATTCTTTTATACTGGAGAAAGTTGAAGTACTAAATATAAAGTGGAGCTAAGATGCCCACTAGCTGGTTGCTTTTGCTTTATTTTTTATTGTGTCAATAATGTAAGGGTATAATAGTCTTTTTTGCAAGAGTTCCATGCATATATAAGTGGCTTTCCTCTATGTAAAAAGTATCACCGAAAATGCAATAATAGTTCAGTGTTTGTGTTAACCACTTATGCCTAACTTCTTCCACTCTTTCTTTTAACTTTTACTTTGTTGGGTTTTAGACCTTAGACTTTAACAACTTTATAAGAGTTAATTACCCCGATAAATTCATCATAATCTTTAATTAAAAAAATGCGACTGAAAGATAAATTATCATATATAAAAAATTAATTCTTTATTTATTTAAAAAAATGCATGTGTGCATGAACTGGCATGCGAACAAAGGATTACAAATCCAACGTTTTTTTTACATTGTTTTTTAATCTTTCTTCACATAATCTGAGTTTGCTTTGACATGGGTTTATCCCAATTCTTCCGCCATAAATCATGAATAAGCATTTCTTTTGACCTTTTTTTTGCTGCTTTGTTTTTTTCATTTTTTTTTATTTGCATCTTAGATGATACTTGGATCACAGGTTGCGATTCCTAAATGCTTATGAATCACAAAACTTGATTCCATCCTATTTAAATTTTTGAAAACTCCTTCATTTTGTGCTTGTGAAGCTTTTGAATTTTTAGACTTATGAAGCTCTTTGACTCTTTAACTTTTGATATTTTAAGAGTCTTGAGTTCATTTGTTTACTCATTTAACCTTTTCAAGCCTTGACTCTTCTATGTTTTATAAGCTTGATGTGCATGTTGCAAGGTCATGCCTACTCACATGACTAGGTCATTGATCTGACTTCTTTGATTTGTTTGCTTTTAGAACTCCTTATAGGTCTCAAATTTTGTTCTCTATTCGTAAAGCACAAACTTGGTTTCATGGGTTTTGACATTTGAAGGTTTATGTGTCTTAGGCTTGTGAAAAAAATCTATTTTTTATTATATAAAAAAAACTTCCTTATTGATAAGTGCTTAATTATATATTTTCTCCACTTATAATTCCTTGTGATTATGGTTGTTTTCAAGTTATGCTTAATTTAGCACTTAGTTGTTCCACTTATGCTTTCAGTAGATAAAAAGTACATGAAAGGTCAAAGGAACGGATCTAAAGCAAAATGAAGTTGAAAGCGATAACTGTGAGTTAGACGCGCAAGTACACGTCCGTGTATCCTTCCGTGTAGTCTGAGGTCACTAAAAAGCGAGGCCATGCAGAGCATGCTTGAGCTGCCGCGCACATAACTGAGCACTCCTGAAGCACCCTGTACCGAGAAGAACATGAGCGTGTAGATGAGATACACACCCGTGTACAGCTATGGTTTCAAGGAACTTGATTTTGTATGGAACACGGGCGAAACGAGAGCCCACGGTGCTGTAGTTTATCAATCAAAGAAAAACCAGGCTGCAAAACACACGAGCAACAATATATACATGGCTAGGATACAAGACCGTGTACGCTTTGAAGCCAGATTTGGATAAGTCACGATGACTGCACGAGCAAGATACACACTCGTGTTCTTGCCCATGTACTTGGCGGATTCTGGAGTTTATAAATAGAAGGTTGAAAAGCTAATGAAGGAAGCTGAAATTTTTAGAAAAAGACCTATTGCGGCAACGAGGGTTTGAAGGCGAAGTTGGAGTGAGAGAAGAAGCTTGAAGAAGCCAACTAAATGAAGATTCGAGGCTACACTCACATCCTTCCTTGTGTAGAGAAAATTGAGAGGGAGTTTCTGATAAGTGTCTAAATGTAGGTGTTTTCATATATATATCGTATTCACTTTGCATGTATTTTATGAGGTTTGATGCCCGTTTTGCGCTTAATAGTCTATTATTTGCTTTGTAGGGCATAAGGAAGCCATGAAGAACAAGAAGATATCATTTAGGCGAAAAGAGAAGAAAACAGGAATTTCATACCACCCCGATACTACCCAGTATGGGGGCTGTATGCACTGTAGCAGAATGATTTGGAGTTATTTGCCCAGATTTCCGTACTACCCAGTATACGGGGCCGTATGGAGGCCGTATGCACCCTATATGAATCGTGAATCTAGGTTTTGTTGAGTGCTATATGACCCCCATACGACCCCTATACGGTCTGTATGTCACGGGGGGTATAAATATTGACTTTTAGGGCAGAATTGGGGACTTTTTCTGGACTTTTTCTGGGCCGATTTTGAGAGACCACTTGGGAGGTTTTAGGCGACCTTGGGAAGGAGAAGAAGGGCAAGAAAGCTAGGAGATCATTCAAGCCAAGGTCCAAGACTCTCAAGGCAAGAAGGCAACATCATTCAAGGGAGATCTACCACGATTTGAAGGAATGAGACCCGCGGCTAGAGGAAGCGTCATTCGGCATTCCTTTGGCGGTGGAAGCATCATTCGGCATATTTTCTACCTCCTCCTCCACCATTTCATCTAGGGAGTGTCAATTATGCTTTTCTTGTGTGTTTTCCTTGATTGTATTGCTTGTTGTAGGATGATGACACACTAGACCCCCTAGGCCACAGGGTGTTGGTGAACCTTGGGGGGTTTTATCATGTATTTTGGATGATTACTTGTTAATTCCATGCTTGGGTAATTTTGTGATCTAACCCTTTGTTTTCTTGCTAAGTGCTACACTAAGGATAAATCCGTAGTTCTTTATGAGTGATGCATGTAGATGTGACTTGCTCGCATGTATTAGATTATGAATGGATTAGAAGGGGACACTTGTATCATCACGCCGAGAAATCGGGTGTTTGGTAGCCCTCCATGTAGGTTTAATCCGAAGAAGAGTACGTTTACTCCTAAGTGAGATTTCCTCGTACTTATTGCAATCGCAGGAATGTGGATTTGGAAGAAATTCTTATCTATGTTCGTATGGGATTAGGGTTCAATCGCCGAGAAATTGGGGTTGTTCTAATCTTGGAATCTCATGGTCCATTTTACCGTTGCATCTTTTGTTCATCATCGATGTTTCATGATAACCCCTCAAGGGGATCCACATCCATAGGCCTTTGCATTTTATTGAGTTTCTTGCTTGCTTATTGCTTGTTCTCTCTAATTTGTTCTTAATCTTGTTTTAAATTTTAATTGCACCTAGTAGAGTAAATTCCATCACTTGAGATCTTAGGCTAGATAATAGCTCGAGAAGGAGTAATAGGAGATCCTTAGCCCCATGGAATACGATTCTTGTGTCTTCGCACGAGGTATTACTTGGCGATCCCGTACACTTGCGGGGAAGCAATCAGTTTCTTTACTTCGTGTTTAGGGTTATAGGTTTAAATTCTTATTTCTTTCTGATGAACATAACCCTATAGAGGGGTAAACTCCTTTCTGTGTTTGGATTGATGTAGCTTGGGATGACTTTATATTAGGATTTTTTTTATTATAGATCTTCCTTCATTTAATTGGATTAATCTAAGTTTCTTAGTTGTGAATTAGTGCATGAGAGTGAAGTCTTCTTATTTGTTGGCGTGATTGAGATCGAGAGATGATATTGCTTTAGATCACACATAGATTAAGGGCCGTTTGGTTCGCGATAATGTGAGAACATTACCATGTGTTACGTGGTAATTTAAAAAAATCACCATGTTTGGATTAAGGCAAATGGTAATGTTGATGGTATTATGAGAGAACCATCTTTGAAATATTACCAAGGAACTTAGTAATCTCATTACCACCAAAATAGGTGGGTATATTGGATTATTAAGGGGATGGTAATGTGATTTTTTTAGGTCAAATATACCCTTTTTTTTAAATAATAATTTTAAAAAACACATGAAGTGATATGAAAACTTCATAGAACAAATATTTTTCCTTTTTAAATATATCACAAGGGTTGTTACTATATATAGATTATGTGTGTGATTTAGATGAGTAGATTCTTTTAAGATTGAAGAGTGTTTTGGGAATTTTTATACCTTACCAAACGCGGCAATAAACTATTCCCGTTAATATGAGCTCCCAAGCAAACATAGTAATATGAAATTACTACAACATTTCCAGCCATATAGCATTCCCATCTTTATTACCGATGTAATTTCATTACGCGATAATATCTTATTACCGCGAACCAAACGGCCCCTAAGGGATCTGAGAACGGGCGTTAGAGATCAGAAGCTTGATTTCCTCTCGGGTAGGATTGTGTAGTGAGAGCTCCAATTCTTAGGATTTCCTAGATCTCAATGTAATCGGATGGAAGTAGGGGATAAAGAGATTCAATTCTACCAAGCATGAGATTAGGTATTAAGGCGACCTGAGAAAGCACTTGGTATACTTCTGATTTTCCTCGGTCCAATAAAACTTAGGTTTTCTATTTGATATCACAATCTATTCAACTCTTAAATCCCAAGTGAAATCTTTCCAAACACCGTCTTCTCGTCTTGATTTCTCCAATCTTAGTCAATAATCCTCAACCTTTCTAGTTATAATCTGGCCATATTTCGTACTCTTAAACTGGTTTCTAAGTGAGATAGCTATAATTGAGTTACCACTAGTATTTTTCAGTCTCTGTGGATATGAACTTTGCTTTATAACACTATATTACTAAATAAGGTACGTTCACTAGCGTTCGACTCGTTGAGCCCTCATCACTTATGTTTGCTTAAAAAGCTCTTTTCTGTTCGTTAGCTAAAAGTATTTTTATTTCTTTCTTTTAGTTTTTTTTATTCATTCCAGAGAACTCTTTTTTTTTTTTTTTTGACACATGGGGGTTCTCAAGTGGGATTATTACTCATTCAGCCAACTCTTGAAAGGTAGTGGAAACTTTCACAATGAGAATAATTCATCACATTCTTTGGACTTTAAATGAGATATTTTGGTCTTCAACAAAATTTTCACTTACTCAAAAGAGTTTCAAGAAATAGTGGAGAGGTTCTCATAAGGAGAACAATCTAGTACTAAATTGGACTTCACATGAGATGTTGTGGTCTTAAAAAGTATTTCCACTCACTCAAGAGAGTTTCAAGAGATAGTGGGGACATTCTCCCAAGGAGAATAGTCTACCACTGCGTTGGACTACACATGAGATGTTGTGGTCATTAAAAATATTTTCAAGAGGTAGTACGGGCTCTCATAGGGAGAACAGTCTACAAGTACGTTGGACTCCACATAAGATATTGGTCTTCAAAAGAATTTCCACTCACTCAAGTAAGTCTCAAGAGGTAATGGGAAGGCTCTCACAAGGAGACTAGTCTACCACTACATTGGACTCTACATGAGATATTGTAGTCTTCAAAAAGTAGGCTAAAAAATTTGTGAAAACATCCCTAGTTTTAACTAAAATTCCTATTCTCTTTTTTTTCATATTAATCCTTATCATCTTGTGTTATTTTTCCACATTAGACCTTGAATTATTTCTTTATTTAGTGATTTTAAAGATTTATGCAATTAGATCCGCTAAATTTTCATTTTTGCATTTTTAGGCAAATTTTGCAATAAACCCCCTAATTTGCCTTAGCTATTTTTCTGCAAACGTTCTTTTGGGAAATATAAAAGCTCTGAATTTTTCCTTAATCACATGTACTTGGTGATTCGGCCTATCAAAGTAGTATTCATGTCATAAAAATATCAACTTTTTTCATCACTTGCATAAAGGAGCTGCTTGGTTGTTTGTAAGTAAATTTACATATAAATGAAATTACAATATAAGTGAAAATACTGTATTTTAATTTAGATCACAGTTACTTGTTTTGTTGCAACTTGAAATATTATATTTTTTTTTATTTGTTTGGTTTGATATAAGTTGAGGGGTACAATTACTATGTAAGTAAAATAGTAAAATTACACCTATCACATTATATTAGCACTAGTTATTTAATATTATTTATAAAATCATTTAATTGTACAATTCTTTAATTTTATTCCTAAAAACTATTAATTATATTAATTCTCATTATTTATGATTAATATTAATTTAAAAAATTAATTAATTCAGTGGTAGTTTATTAAATTTAAAAAATGAATATAATTCAATTAAATGCCATAAAAATGTTTTTATATAAATTAAATAGAAATTGATATTTTAAAATATAATATTAAATTAAATAAGTATATATAACTATTTTTGTAATCATGTTAATACTATAAATTATGTTAATATTATTTCTTATTATTTAATATTTCTCATAATTAATTAATTAATTAATTATTTAAAGTATTTTAATGATAAAAAACTTTTTAAAATATTAAATATTTTAAATTTAATATTTCTTTATATTTTATTGATGAAAATTATTTTAATAATTAATCTTAAAGATAATTTAATTTATTAAATATTTTTATAATTATATCTAAGATAACATGTTACTCTATTTCAACTTATAACAAATTTTGATTTAAGTTGATATGTTTTAAAAGTGGGTGAGATGTAAGTATATTTATATGTAAGTGGAGCTTTTAAATCAAAGCAAACAATCGGTTACATGTAAATGGAGCTTTTACATACAGTTATTTAAAACTATTTATAATTAACGAAACATACCGAAAGTGTGAGTTCATAAATAAATACATGCTTTGCAGAGGAAGGGTGATGTGTGGAGATGCATGCTTAAACAAAATCAGCGTTACATCATAGACATGAAAAAAATCACTTAATGTTTGTCGTGTATTGAATTCCCGGTCAATCTTTTTTTTTCTTTTTTTTTTACTCAAAATTCTAACCATGATCATATTCTTTTTATATTGGATAGCTAACAAAAGATAAAGATGGTTTTTTTAGGGAAAATTACTTTTTACCCCTCATGATTTTCAAAAATTTTTAAAAACCCTTCCAACTTTTGCACACCATGGACAGCCCTTCCGTTATAGTTTAAATTCCCTTTTACCCCCTATCGGTCACTTCAAGTGGGTCCATGTAATGAAATTCTATTTTTACCATTGCAAATGGTGGGAAAATACCTCCCAATAACATAATGTCTGAGCTTTATACATACTATTGCGCATTTTTTTGCCTTCCTGCTTGCTTTCTGTCAAAAAAAGTTTAGAAGCCTTATTACATCTTCTTCTTCTTCTTCTTCTCATTTGGTTTGTTCGCTTTGAGTTCTGCCGGTTTTTCGATAAGGTGAGAATTTCTTCGTTGCTGTCACTTTGATCATTATGCGGGAGAGAGTAACAATTTACAAAAATGCAGGGCTATTCTGGAGAGTTTTTGTGCTATTGCTAGATACAACGGGGAGGGACTACGCTAATGTTCATAGCGATGACTTCTTAGGAATCAGTGTTAGCTGAGATATGTGAGCGATGGGGTCTTGATATTTCTCGTGTCAGGGTGAAATTTATCACACCCGATGGACATAAAATGGTTTGTCTAATAGAAAATGAGGTTGACTTCCAGCGCATGTGTCACGTGTACTCCATCTTCAAATGCGCTGTAGTCGATTTTGTTGTTGAGACAGATGATGTGCCATCGTATGCTACTGAAAACGAGTTCTTCTCGTTATAAGGTTCTTCTCTTTTATGTTTATCTAGTTGTAGATGTTAATTATTATTTAATTATCCTAGTCTCTGTTTAACTCAATCAAGTTTCCATTTAAAAATTATCTTCTCCGTTTAAATTATTATGTTTCTGTTTAAATATTTGTTTTAACGTTTAAATTTTATAGTTATCGTTTAAAAATTTTATGTTTCTGCTTAAAATCTTGATCCCTTTCGTTTAAACTAAAGTGTTCGCAGGAATTCGGATTCTGGGAGCGCTTCTATTCCACATCATGGCGACCCTAACAGTGTGGCATGCATTCCTTCCTCATCATATCAATCCGAAGTGTTGTCGTTGGATATCGGACAACGTTTTCAAGGCGTTGAACATTTCAGAGACGCACTTCGGAATTTTGCA
The DNA here is from genome assembly GCA_902712375.1 of Dioscorea dumetorum. Taxonomy (NCBI): domain Eukaryota; kingdom Viridiplantae; phylum Streptophyta; class Magnoliopsida; order Dioscoreales; family Dioscoreaceae; genus Dioscorea; species Dioscorea dumetorum. Next base: position 5,578,978 of record CACTHL010000846.1, read on the forward strand.
ATCAAACGAAATTTTGAATTCAAATTTCTAAAGAACGAAAAACATCAGGTGGGTGTGGAATGCGCTGCCAATGGTTGTAAATGGCGCTTTCATGCATCAAAGGAATATAATAAAAATACTTTCAGAATCAAGACAATGCACCCCTCACACTTGTGGTGGTGGAATTGGATCGGCATGACATCCGAAAGCTTCGAAAAAATGGGTAAGCGCACGAGTCATTCAGAAGCTCAAGGACCGGCCCTTGTATAAGGCCATCGACATTCAGAAGGATATGTTGCGGGAACATAGTGTCCACATTCCATACAAGTAGGTTTGGTTGGGAAAAGAACATGCCCGGGTGATTCTCGATGCCAGCGACATCTCCAACTATAATTTGTTGCTTTGGTACGTGGATAAGGTGGTTAAGACAAACCCCAACAGCATTACGATTGTGGAAAGAAACTGTGAGCATTTTAAACGTGCATTCTTTTCTTTCAGTGCGTGTATTATGGGATTCGAGAGGGCATGCAGGCCGCTGCTGTTTCTCGATGGTACCCACCTCCTTGGAAAGTATCGAGCTACTCTATTAGGTGCCACAGGCAAAAATAGAAACAATGGTTTCTTCCACGTCGCCTTTGGTATTTTCGACAACGAGACCGATGCCAATTAGACTTGGTTCATTTCCAAGTTAGGTAATGCTTTATATGATGAAGAAGATTATCAAGAGATAATTACATTCGTGTCGGACAGGTCAAAGGGCCTTGTGAACGCTATTGCGAGAGTCTTCCCTTCTTCCCCACATGCATACTGCCTTCGACACTTGGAGGCCAATTTTATGAAAGCCAATGTCAGACTTGGGAAGGCATTGAGGGAGGAGTGCTGGCCCATATACTTTCATATTGCATGGGCATCAACGGCTAAAGAATTCGATAACACCGTGAATGAATTGCAGGCCACATCACTCGAAACCCATCAATGGTTGATTCATAAATCGGATATGTCACATTGTTCAAATTATCTGTTCAGAGGTGAACGCTAGGGCGAGATGTATTCAAATGTCGCGGAGTCGTTCAATGCGTGGATAAAAAAATCTCGGCATTTATCGGTGACAAAAAAAGTTGACTCCATAAGGTATTCGAATATTGATTTTATTTAACGCTTAACAATTTGTATTATCCTTTAAAACTTTCCCTTACTGTTCAAATATCACTGTCTATGATTAACTATCTGGCTCTTCGTTTGATTTATTATCCTACTATCTAAACAAATGTGTTTCGGTTTAAATATCAATGTCTTTGCTTAACCATGTTTAATATTTGTGTTCTACGTTGTACAGGTTCAAGTTGATGCGCATGTTATGCGATCGCCATGAGCAAGTGAACAAATGGGAGACCTACTTATGCCCGGACATACATTCGAAGGTAGAGATACTTGTTGAGGAAAGCCGAAATATTCATGTTGGTCGTTGTGCAGATGATCGTTATGAAGTGATTGACCAGTGTAGCAACTCTGTAGATCTTGCCAATAGAACTTGCTCATGTCGCAAATGGTAAGTTTATGGGATCCCGTGCAAACACGCTTGCACTGCAATTATGCAGACATACACCAACGTTCATCGATTTATTAGCGGCTACTTCACCGTCGACAATTACAAACTGGCTTATAAGGAAGCTATATTCCCCATACCCGACAATAACAAGCCTACGGACGAAAATCGTTAACTGCATTTGCGATCATCTGCGACGAGAAGGCAATCTGGGCATCCTAGACGAAAAAGGATTGAGTCGCAAGTGTCTGAGGTCCGCGAGTTACATTGCAGCCGCTTCCATGCGTCTGGTCACAATCGTAGATCTTGCAATGAAACTGTCATCGACTAGGCATTGTAAATAAACAAATTTTTAAACAGAAACAAACTTATTTGAGTGTTAACTCTTGATATTTAAATAGAGAAAATCAAATTTCATTGTCATTTTTTGATATTTAAGCGTAGACACTGGATGTTAAGCGGAAACTCTTATTCTTAAACGGTAACATATATATTTAAATAGAGACATCGCTGTTTAACCAGAGACTACTTCATTTTAAAAAGAAACACTGATATTTAAACATTAAAATTGAAAGTTAAGCAAAGAAAGTCAAGTATATAAGAATACAGATATTAAACGAACACTAGTAAATTTACATTGAAAAATTTGCCATGTTCTTGGAAAAGAACGAATTGAATTTAAATTAATAACGACAAAACTGTTTTATATTTGAAACAAACGATGTCAACGCAATTCTATTTCCCCGTAGTCGAAGACCCCCATTTGTCAGTGATGCCGGCTGCGCTCCCTTCCATAAGTATGCGGGCAACATACTTTAATCTCATATAAGGACGTCCGTTTACGGTAGCCGTAGCTTCTCACCGTCAACTAATTGCTTGATAAACCGCATAACGTTGACGGCGCAGTCGACACTTCCTTTTTTGCCGTGGGGTTTCATTGTCGTGAACTAGCCGGTACTTTGTGGTCACCGTGTCGCCGAACTCCATATCGATACAAAAGTCGAATAGCGTCCGCTGTCGAGGTATACAATGTGAGATTAGAATACCGATTATTTATGAAACTCTATTAATCAAACTCTATTTATCAAAGAACTTACCATTTTTAACGCGTCTTTATCGTACTCGTCACTTTGGCATGAAGAATAATGTCTGTATTCTTGTTTGTTATTGTCAAGGACCACGACCTAGAAATGGCCATTCATGATTATCAGGAGGATAACAATGTCAACATCATACAGCTCACGCGCGGCATCTCCGATCATAGCAAAAGTCGTGTCAGCCGCGTCTTCCTGCTTTGACATAAACATTGCCAATGGTCGTCTGATGGAGGCGCGCTTCTTATAAGGATATGGTCGCCTGGTGAGCGACTTTTGTATTATGCATACGAAAGCGTCTATCACATCGTCTGTCACCATCTCTTTCTCGTCAAACAACGTGAATAGGCTGGCCCTTGTAGTGCTGACAGAGTCATTCCTCGACAAAACAGTCCTGCGGTTAAATGGTAACATATATATTAAAACAATAACACAAAATCTTAAGTGGACAATATATATTTTTAAACCATAATATAAATATTTAAATAGTAACTGACAAGGTTAAACGGTAAAGCATTCTTTTACATGATACCACCATATTTAAACGAAAACTACCAAACTTAAATGAGAACATATATAGTTAAACAGTAACATAAAAATTTCATACTTACATGTCCATAGAGCAATTGAGGAAAATCCTTATCAACTCCTGCTCGAATTCGTAGAGGCGCGAATTTCCAGGGTCTTTTTTCTTCTTCGGAAGAAAGTCTTTCCGAACTTCTTCATATTGTTGGTTGGCAAGGATCAAATCTTTTGTTTTGTTTTCTACGACGTTCCCTTGCTGCTCGTGAATAGCTTTTTTGGGATCATCCTTAGATGCTTCTTGTTGTTGTGGGATTGTGTCTACCTTGGATGTGGCACTGTTGGCTACCGATTCCTCCGTGACTATTAATTCGTTGACAACAGAGTCAACGATCTTCTCAATCGCGGCCACGGCAACAACATCAATGAGAGAAACACCCTCAGCTGGTTCTTGTTCTTCAAGGATTGTGGCCACCTTCGATGCGGTACTGTCGGCCATCAGTTCCACTGTGACGGGGATTTCGTTGACATTCTCAACCGCGGCAATGTCAACAGCATCAATGATCTTCTCCACCGTGACGGGCATGTCATCAACGGCAATAGACTCAATCACAGCATCAGCCGCCGATGGTGTTGCTATTGTTTCATCGTCAGCCGGTGGTGGACAAAGAGGCATTATTGTTTTCCTCTTTTTTGCAAGCCTCTTCAAACGTGGCTGTCTTAGAATGGCCATCCCGATGAAGTCGTCGTCGTCAAATTCCGACGCCTCGTCCGTCCCGGATACTTCATTTGTTTGGAGGGATGGCGTAGCGATTATGGCCGCCCTTCTAGTGCTTCCACCCAGGCGACAAGCCAAGGGAACTCAGTCATCAATATCTGGCATGCATGTAGAAGAGTTATAGTGACATTGTCGCCTAGTACCATCCTGGGGGGGGCTACCGCGGTTAGGGGGGCTATGGCGATAGGGGAGATTGTCGTTGTCGTGGTTTGGGGCGGGTGTTGCCGTCGGGCAGGGTAGGGGAGGGCTTCTCCGGCACCGAGGAATGCATGCGCGCGTTGGGCTGGAGGTAGTGGAACAGCGTCGTCGAGCACGTACAGAAGAGGTTGGCCTCTCATTTTGCCTTCGAGCAAGTGGCTCCGGAGCAATAGTATCTCCCTGGTGGTTGGCCCGAACAAATATATCTTCATCAGCATTCACCGGGACCAGCTCAGGAAACTAACATATGTAAACCAAGCAATCTCAGCAAAATCATTCAATTTAAACAATAACAAATGTATTTAAATATTTAACTTATATATTTAAACTGTATCGCATATATTTAAACATAAAACAAAACTTTTAAACACTAAAGAATAGTTTTAAATAGAGACTACAATTGTTAAACGCTAAAGACTATATTTAAACCTTAACTACTATTGTTAAACACATAGCCAATGATTTATTACCTCTTTTCCTTCGAGAGATGACAAACTTGTTTTTATCGTCGCTTGCTTCCGGTAACTATTTTCACCGTAGTACAGCATTCTTAGGGTATTGCCAAAACGAACTTTCTTTCCGGTTTCGGTCAGCTCGTAAACCAGATGTTCAGTGCGACCGAGCAACCCTTAATGTACCCCGTGTTGGTATTTTCCCCCGCGCATCTAGCTTGCACTCGAGTGGCAGCTTGTGGTACGTCCTCCATACGCCATTTGTGCGTCGCTTGCGCCCATGCGTATCATCCCATGCCAGGTATATCATCGACATAATCAACAATACAATTGGGAACGGAGCATGAGGTATTTGGGAAGAGGATTGTACGCATGAGGTACACCATCATGAGTTTGACAAAATTTTCTTCTTCTCCCCTCTGTCGAACAAGTTGCTCAAGAGTTCTCTTGATAGAGTCTCTGTATCTCTCGTAGGTTTTTGATAAATACCTTTCTTCGAAAGCTGAGCGTGTTTTCTTCTTCTGAAACACGATTGCATCTCCATCGCAACGCAGACCAAGAACGAGAGCCACATCTTCAGGCCTGAAACTCAGCAGCCTTGCCCCAAGCCTGAATTTATTGGTGCGATCATCGTACATTTGCAATAGAGAATCAAGAAGGGCCCTCTCTTGGAATACAGCTTCCAGCTCAATGAATGCTGCAAACGGTGTCCTTCGGATGATCTCCTAGTGTCGAGGGGTTATGTGAACTTTCAATTTAGCCAAGGTCTCCACTGCCGGTGTTAAGTAGCATCGCCCATTAACTAGGTTTACCGCCATAATCACAAGCCTACGATAATAATAACACATTCAGCAGTATTCACACATTTTTAAGAGGAAATACAAGTTTTTAAACGGAAACCTCAATTCTTAAACAAAAATATCACTTGTTAAACAAAGACCTAGTTCTTAAACAGAAACCACGATATTTAAACAGAGACATATTTTTTTAAACTAAAATTCATTTCTTAAACGGAAACCTTATTTGTAAAACTACAACCATATCAAATGAAACGGGAAACGTACATTATAAACATTACACAAATCATAACAATCGAAAAACTATTTCGATTGTGTACACATTCAAAAATGTAAAACAAAACAAAACCATAGCTGAGAAATCTCCCTGCAGACTAACAAAACCCCAGCCGAGAAATCCCCCTGCAGACTTCAATATCTTCTAATAAAAACAGAACCACAAAATAAAACCAAAAAATCTCTCTTTGTAACAGAATAGTTAAAATAAAACCATAATCACAACTTCTTCAATACCTTAGTGATGAGTGCATTTCATAAATATATGTTTCCCACTTTTATACCCGCTATTTCCTTGTCGTCATATCATTATTTTATCATTTCAGTGCTATTTGAGGTATTTTCAGTTGATTGTGTAGTTATCTAGGTCCCGGAGCAATAACAAGTACTTCTGAGTGATTTTGGTAGAGAAAGGACCTAAAAGAAAGTTTCCCAAGGCGTGCAAATTACAGGAGAATTCAGTAAAAGTCTGCAAGCTCTCAAGTCTCTGAGCACGGTCGTGCAATTATCAACATGGCCGAAACTCACCCGTGTTCAACCCCGTGCAGATTACAGCCTTGCGATCTGAAAGAATTCTATTTGGCCGCAAACTGCACGGCTTGAAGCACGGCCTAAGCACGACTGTGCTCACATCGAGAGAGGGTTAAAAAGCACTGAAAGTTAGGGTTTCAGCACTCTTGTCTAGGGCAAAGGACGGGAGAGTCGAAGGGCGGAGTTTGTACAGTCGCTTTCATCATCAGGAGAGGGGAGAGCGCCAATTGTAGGCCCAATTGGAGGCGGAATTTGATCGACATCAACACCTCAAATCTCAAGAAAGATGCAAGCAAAGAGGGAATTCTTGGGTTTTCTTATTTTTGCTTCTCTTGTTACCTTCTTGTTGACTGAACCAATGAGGGGCTAAACCTCTTAGGGTGCCACGCGTTGGTGAATGGGTTGTATTCAACTCAGTTTCATTAATGCATCATTTATGGATGTTTCAATATCTACTTCTTAGATCTTTGGTTGTTTACTTAAATGTTGGTGGTTGAGTGAATTGATTGTTGATCAATTACTTGATTTTCGCTTAGCTTGTATATCTCTTTGATTGATACAAGAAGTTGAAAATAGGCTCACACTTCCAATTCCACTATTTGCATTATCCATATTAGGGCAACAAGATTTTATAACATAGATTGATTGAGACACGCCGGATAAATGCTGTAGACTCTAAGTTTCGAATTACACCAAGGCACTAACCCGGGGCCCCATTCCTTCCATCGAGCAACCCCTAAGTTTCTTCTCCTGCGATTTTTCTTCCCTAATTTCTCTCGTTCCTAAGTTTAGAGTCATTCATCACAATTCCAATTGATTAGATATTAAGCAGTAAGTGAGTATTAGGAGATACACCAGTCCCTGTGGATTTGACTACCCGACTTTTGGATACACTTTACTACTCGTGCGGCCCATGCACTTGCGGTTACGCAAGGGGCGTATCACTTAGACTGCAAAATGATGAAATGCCGAATACTTGCGTGGAACTTCTCCTTCTCGACACCGGTGGAAAGGGAAAAACTGAAATTACAAAGGATGTCCGAGCAGAGACAACTTCGGAAAGGGAAAAGCTGAAGAGGCGAGTTGAGAAAAAATACGTATACGGCTCCAGTAAAGGTCGTCTCTTGGGATTACTCTAGTGGTGTTTGGTACGTGGGAAAGTAGCTTACTTTCTCTGGAAAGTGAAACAATGGAATGACTTTGCCATGTTTGGTAGAATATTTTCTTTGGAAAATAACATTACCATGGGAGAATGATTTCATTAGGTTGAGGAAAAGTGATTCCCTCAACACCTTGTTGGAATGTTGGGTTCCCATGGGAATGGAAACTGAAATCTATTTTTTGAGCAAACTACCCTCACTTTTTTTTTGAATTACATCATTGCCATTAGTTGTATTTTGGGTATTATATACTATATGTACATCGTATATAAATGTTCCAATTTAGTATTCATAAATTTTTGCTTAATGTTAATTAATATTAGTTTTCTTGTTGGTGAAGTTATTAGTGTATGAAAGATTAATTGATTATTATTTAATATTAAAAACAATAACAAGTTGTTTATAAATAAAATAATATGGGCGCATTTATGTCATTTTACAAAAATTCCAAAGAATGTGTTCTTGTACCAAACACAAAAATGTTACTTTCCCATCAATTTAATCAAATTTTCCAAAGCATAAGAAACAAAAGAATGTTACTTTCCAGTAATTACTTTCGTAGGAAATACTTTTCCATCAATTACATTCCATCACAACATTCTCGTGGTAAACTACCAAACGCCAAGTAAAACCTCCCACTTTTTTCTCAAACCGGCAAAATGATTGCAGTGCCACGATTTCTCATGTAAGGGCAATTTCGTCCATAAAATTCAAAAATAACTCTGTTAACCACCGTTACATGCTTTGGGGGTCTGAAAAATATTTCGTTTAAAAGGAAGAGGTTTTTAGGGATTGCCAAATTAAGAGGGTATTTTGGGTAATATTGCAAACTTAGGGGTTGTTTTGGCAATTTCTTGTTTTTTTTATTATTATATAATTTTTAATCTGATTTTTACAAATGAATTTCAGATTATGTTTTTTAGTAATTATTTTAAGTAATCTTATTTTTGAGATAAATTTGACTATCAGCTATCTAACTATCTAACTAAATAAATATGAATTTGAATATCTGATATTTTTTCCTCATAATATTTTTTTTCCCATATTTGTTTGAATATTTTCTATTTTGTTTTTCAAAATTTTTAGTGGAAATCGCCAAAAAAAAAACCCATAAGTTTGTAATATGGCTAAAAACACCCCGTTAATTTCGCAATACCTAAAAGCCCCTTCCTTTAAAAGTCAATGTTTTCCAACCCCCTAAAGATTTCAACGGAAGTTAACGGAGTTATGTTTGAATTTTATGGACGAAATTACCCTTTCTTGCATGGGAAGTCGTTACACTGGAACTTTTGAAAAGTAGGGTAATCCCAAGAGACGTCCGTATACGCCTTTTACACTTCGGCTTTTACATTTCCGAAGTTGTCTCTGCGTGGACATCATCCGTAACTTCAGTTCTCAAGCCTCTAAATCACTCGTGGCAAATATTCAGCACTTTCATAAGTTTGCAGTTCAAGGTATTGAAGAAGTTGTGTTTTAAGTAAGCCTTTTATTTGAACCACTCTGTTATACAGATATATTCGTCGGTTTTGTTTTGTGGATCTGTTTTTATCGGAAGACACTGAAGTATGTGGGGGAATTTCTCGGCTGGGGTTTTTCTGTTCTGCAGGCAGATTTGTAGGCTAGGCTGTGTCCACGATCATCGAAAGAGTTTTCGGTTTTTTTTATTTGTGTAATGTTTACAACATGCGTTTCCCCTTCATTTCATATGGTTGCAGTTTGCAAAATGAGATTTCCGTGTAAGAAATGAGTTATTGTTTAAAACCTTAGATCTCTATTTAACTATTCATATCTCTCTTTAATAATTGAGCTTTCCGCTTAACAACTTATATCTCTCTTTAACAATGTTGTCATTGTTGCAGTCTTGTGATTATGGCGGTAAACCTAGTCAACGGGAGATGCTACTTGACACCGGTGGTGGGGACCTTGGCCGAATTAAAAGTGCACATGACCTCTCGATATTGGGAGGTCATCCAAATGATACCGTTTGCGGCATTCACTTGGGTGGAAGCTGTATTCCAAGAGAGGGTCGTTCTGGATTCGCTTCTACAGAGGTACGATGGCAGCACCAATAAATTCAGGATCGGGGCGAGCCTGCTGAGCTTCAGGCCTGAGGATGTGGCTCTCATTCTGGGTCTGCGTTGTGACGGAGACGCTATCCTGTTTAAGAAGAAGAAAACACCGTCAGCTTTCGAGGGTTGGTATTTATCGAAAATCGACGAGAGACACCGAGACTCTATCAAGGCCACTCTTCAGCGGCTTGTTGGACAGAGGGGAGAAGAGAAAGATTTTGTGAGACTCTTGATGGTGTACCTCATTGGGGCAGTCCTCTTCCCGACTACCTCATACTCGGTGCCCAATTGGATCATTGTTTATGTCGACGATCTACCAGGCATGGGGTGTTACGCTTGTCCACAGGCGACGCACAAATGGCTTACGGAGGATGTTTCACAAGCAATAGCTCGAGTGCAAGCCAGATGCGCGGGGGGGAAGATAAAGACGGGGTACATTAAGGGTTGTTCCATCGCGCTGAGCATCTGGTTTTACTAGTTGACCGAAACCGCCAGGAAAGTCCGTTTCGGCAAGACCCCAAGGGTGCTATGCTACGGTGAAAGTACTTACCGGAAGCATGCGACGATAGAAACCAGTTGGTCAGCTCTCGAAGGAAAAGGGGTAATAAATCATGAACACTGTGTTTAAAATGAGTAGTTATTTTTTAATTAAAGTCTTTCCCGTTTAATAAAGTAGTTTGTGTGTAACGTTTGGTGTCTGTGTTTAAACGTTTTATTCTCCGTTTAAATGTGGGCTATACCGTTTACGTATACATGCCAAATATTTAAATTTGTCTGTTTTTGATTAAATTGAATGATTTGACTGAGATTGTTTTCTTTACGTATGTTAGTTTCCTGAGCTGGTCCCTGCGAATGCTGATGAGGAGATATTTGTTCGGGCCAACTGGAGGAGAGATGCTATTGCGCCGGAACCACTTGTACGAAGGCAAGAGAAGCGGCCAGCCTCTTCCGTGCGTGCTCGACGATGTCGTTCCCCCACTTCCGGCCCAACACGTAATGCTCGGCATCGTGTAAGCCCTCCCCTACCCCGCCCAACGGCAACATCCCTCCCCCCCCGGCCGCGACAACGACAGCCCCCCTACGGCAGTAGGCCACGAAGTCACTGTAGCTTTTTTTTTTTGCAGGCGTGCCAGGTGATGATGAACGCTTTCCCCCAGCTTATCGCTTGGATTGAGGCACTGGAGGCAAGGTCACAATCGACTGCACCGTCAAGCAAAATAAATGAAGTGTCTGGGACAGAGGAGGCGTCGGAATTGTGTGACGAGAACTTTATCTGGATGGCCATTCCAAGACGGCGATGTTTGAAGAGGCTTGCAAAAAAGGCGAAAACAATAACGCCTCTCCGTTCACCACTGGCCGACGATGAAATAATGGCAGCACTATCGGCGGCTGATGTTGTTGTTGTGTCCGTTGCTGTTGATGATGTGCCCATCGCGGTGGAGAAGATCGACGACGCTGTCGCCACTGCCGCGTTTGAGGATGCCTCCGAAATCCCCGTCCCGGTGGAGCCGAGGGTGGTGGCTACAATCACTAACGAACAAGAACTAGCCGAGGGTGTGGCTCTCCTTGATGATGTTGCCTTGGCCGTGGTTGAGAAGACCGTTGCCTCGATTGTGAAGGAACTCCTGCACACGGAGGAACGGGTGGCCGACAGTGCCGCAGCTAATGTAGGCGCGATCCCGTAACAGCAAAAAGCATATAAGGACGATCCCAATAAAGCTATTGACGAGGGGCAAGGGAACATCACCGAAAACAAAACTAAAGCTATGATCCTTGCCAACATGCAATATGAAGAAGTTCGAAAAGACTTCGTTCCAAAGAAGAAAAAATACGGTGGTCAATCGCGCCTCGGCGTATTCGAGCAGGAGTTGATCAAGATCTTCCTCAACTTCCCCATGGACACGTAAGTGTGATAGTTTTTATGTTTTTGTTTACATAGAGATGTTACCATTTACGTTTTTGCGTTTCTGTTTAAGTATATGTGTTACCGTTTACGATAGTGCGTTACCGTTTAAATTTCCACGTTACTGGTTAACTATATACGTTATCGTTTAAGAATATATGGTTACCATTTAAGATTTTATGTTATTATTTAATTACACCTGTTGCCGTTTAACCGCAGGGTCGTCGTCTGGAGGAATGACTATGTCAGCACCACACGGGCCAGCCTATTCTTACTAATCGATGGGAAGGAGATGGTGACAGATGATGTAATGGACGCTTTCGTGTGCATAATCCAAAATCCCTGACTAGAGTACCATATCGTTACAAGAAGCGAGCCTCCATCACACGACCACTAGTATTGTTTATGTCAAAGCAGGAAGACGCACATGAGACGACTTTAGCTATGATCGGAGATGATACCAAAGTCGTGCATAACGTTGACATCGCCATCCTTCCTATAATCATGAATGTCCACCTCCATCTCGTGGTGCTAGAAAATAACAACCAAGAGTACATGCATTACAGTTCATGCCAAAGTAAAGAGTACGACACAGACGCGGTTGCAATGGTAAGTCCTTTGCTATCTTCTCTAATCGATTCATAGAGTTTCATAGATGGTTGTTATTATAACCTTAAGTTGTATACCTCGACAGTGAGAACTATTCGTCACCTGTCTCGAACTGGAGTACGGTGAGATGGTTACCAAACAGTACCCGCTTGTTCACGATAATGAAACACCGTGACAAAAAAAAGGAAGTGTTGATTGCGCTGTGTACGTCATGCAGTTTATAAAGCAATTACTCCAGGGCGAGAAGCTACATATAACGCGTACGGAAGTCTCTTATCTGAGATTAAAGTACGCTGCCCTCATACTTAAGGAATGGCTCCCGGTATCCTTTAAAAAGGGATGCCTCCACCTTCGGGGAAGTGGGATTCTTTATCACTGGCATTCTTTATCAAATGTAAAACAGTTTTGTCGGTATTTTTTAAATTCAATTCATTCTTTGCCAGCAACATGGCGGATATGTCAATGTAAATTTACTATTGCTCGTCATTGTTTCAAATTCAATTCATTGTTTGCTTAACTTTCTATTGTACCGTTTAAGTGTCGTTGCTGCTTTATGAAATGAAGTATCTCTGTTGAAACGACGATGTCAAAATTAAAATATTGTGTTACATTTTAATAATATGGATCTCCGTGTAATACTCACCGTCCCCGTTTAACATCAAGAGTCTCTGGTTAAAAGACACAGTCTCTGTTTAAATCATAAACGTACACGTTTAACTTTCCTTTTCTTTGTCTAACATACAGTGACCATATTTCAGGTTATGAGTCGCTATTTAACTTTCGCTGTATTTGTTAAAATATCAATGATTGACAATAAAACAGATTTTCTCCATTCAATGAAGTTGCATAATATTAACGAAGCTGCAACGGATATCACATAACTTCTAAACATAGTTAACAAACAAATACGTATCAGTTTCCTCATTTTTATTTTATATTCAACTCAGTGTTCACGACTGAGGTGGCAGACTTTCCAATGTAAATATACTATCGTTCGTTCAAGTTCAACGTCTGTATGTCTTTATACTTCGCATTCTTGGGTTGACTTGCAATTGTAACGATAGTTTCTTTATAAAATTAAGTACATCTGCTTAAACGACGCTGTCGCTACTGAAACATTGAGTTACGCTTTAATGTTAATGTTTTCCGTTTAACGTTAGGTGTCTCTCGTCAAAGCCTCCTGTTGCCATTGAAATATATTGAGTCAAAGTCTCCGTTTACCTTTCTTTGTCTCTGATGACTATACGGATTCTCTATATAGTAGACAGTGTCTCCATTTATCTCTGTTTAAACGACGATGTATGTGTTGAAATATTGAGTTAAACTTTATAAATAACGTTCTCCGCTTACTTTTTAGAGTCTCTGTTTAACATTAGGTGTGTCCGATTAAAATATTGTGTCTCTACTAAGATTACTGAGTTGCAGCCGACATAAGTGAACTTCTAAATGAAGATAACAAGGTTGCATTTAACAAACATCATTAACAAAATAACACAAAACGAGGGTTCTTATTTTTCAAAATAAAAACAAAGGGAAGTAAAACTATCCGTCATCTCTTTTTGTATGCTTTAGAGCTTGGAGCAGCTTTTCGACATGGGCCCTTTGTTTTTTGATTCCTTCGAGTTTTGCAACAGCAAATACTTCTTTTGCTGCTAGCTCATGGAGGAAGTCTTCAAAGAACCACTCCGACTCATCGTTGCTGGAGTAAGATGGACAGGAGGAAGGCCCCGCTGGAGTACTGGGGGCAGCAGCAGCGGCGGCGGGTGCAGCAGCAGCGAGAGTAGCGGGGGACACAGCGGCAGTAGTAGCAGGCGACACAGTGGGAGCAGCGGGGGACACAGCGGGAGATGAAGCAGCTCTATCCTTCCCACTGGACGGGGGACAGAGCTGCTTGAACGCCAACTCAGCTGCAAGGTTTTTGGCCTGCTTGGAAATTGTTGCAGGCTCAGCACTGGAGAAGGATGGGGCTGTGGTCGGGGCCTTCTCTGACGGTGGAGTACTCGGGCAAGGGCAGTCGTTTCTTCTGGCAGAGCTCATTGAGAAGGGACTTATACATTTTCTTCGTTCTGGATATATCTGGATGTTTAACTCCGTCTCAGCGGCTTGTTTAAATAGAAATCTGAATCTTTGGCGTTTGAACTCTTTCCTCAAATTCCACACTGAATTTAATGAAAGCAATTGCCATCTATTATTGATGAGGTCGGTAACAGTGATCGATGAGGTGATATCTGACGGTTCGAATTCGAATATCTAATTAAACGTAAGCAGTAATAAATTTGCACTGACGGAATATTCCACTTAAGTTTTCTTCTCGCCATTAGTTTAAATTCAACTTATTCTTTCCCAATGACATGGCCACATCATTATTACGTACCTGTGTTCGTCGAACGGATGTACTCTTGTGTACTTGACTTAAATTGTTTAAATGTTCACTGAATTGCTTAAATATCAAGGACTCTGTTTAAATTCAAACTTCTCTGCGTAACATACAACGTCTCCGTTTAACATCATTTGTGTCACTCGTTGATAATACCCGTTTCCGTTTAACATTCAGTGACCTCATTTAAGATACAAACAATGAGAATTAAATTGGTAAGTTATATGTTTAAATATAAAAAGTAAACATGCAAAACTTATTTGTTCCCTTTAACAATTATTTACCAACAACGCCTACTAGGCGACAATTTTATTACAAGATGGCGAATGCCTGCCAATACTTCAGATCAAACGAAACCGATCAATATTTAAGCAGGAACACTACTTCTTAAACGGTAACTTCAAATAGAATTGTACTTTTAAACGAAACAGAGAGTAGTTAAACCGTACCGCAGTAAGTTACACGGAGAACTCCGTTTGTAAATGGTCATCCCATATAATTAAATATGGCTTGTGATAATTAAATAATAATTAACATACAGAACTAGATAATGAAGCACTCTATGTTTAAAAACAGGAGTCACTTTCAATGCCTATTCTGTGACAGTTTCATTGCAACATCTACTATTTAAATGGCTATGTTCTAAAGAAGCACTGTCCGTATAAACGACTGTGTTTCAATTTTCACATTCAGTGAATAAGGTAAAATATGAATGGATTCCAAAATGAAGTCGTATCTCTTTAAATTACGGATACCCGCAACGGACGTCACTCATCTGAGAGTATAGTATGTTACCTGCGTACTGTTGTTCGTTTAACACTTATATTTTTTAATACTTCACATTCTTCGGAGCAATGTTCGATTGTAACTTTTAAGTTTGTTTCAGTGTTTCTATTTAAAATAATGTACTTTCTGTTTACAATACGATGTCGGGGTTTAAATATTTGCGTTACCAATTAGAAGTTAGGCTTCCTGTTTGATTTTCAGTTTCTCTGTTTAAATATGTGTGTAACCGTGTAAGAAATAGATTCCCCGTTTACTACTTCTGTCCACGTAATAATATCTACTAGACAAAGTTCCATTAAATTTGCTCCTTGTTCCAGAAATTACAGTAGTTTCATAAGTTAACATACTAATACCCATCAGGTTTTCATTTACAAAATGACAACTAAGCGAACATAAAATTTCACTCCGCCCTTTTCTTCTCCTTTAAATCTTGGAGCAACTTTTGTACACATGTCTTTCAATTTTTTATTACTTCAAGTTTTGCTGTTATTTCATGGACCCGGTATTCGAAACCCACTCCAACTCTTCACCGCTGTAGTAATCCCCACCGCCTGAAGGCCCTGCAATGGAGACCTCTAGGTTATAGAAGAGGCAGACATTTTTAAAATATTCATATGGAAATCTTATGATTCGAAGTGCCCGCGTTGTTGTCATCATCAGCAGCAGCAGTAACGGGGGACGAACTCGTCTTCTCACAGGTCGAAGGACAAAGGTGCTTGTACGCCACCTCAGTGGCAATGTTCTCCTCATCCTTGGCACTCTTTGTAAACTCAGTGCCAGAGAATTGGGTACCATCAACCGTCACCGTCGCGATGAAATCGGGGTTGTGGTCTGGGCCACCATTCTCGAGGATGGAGTACTCCGGCGTGGGTCGGTGTATCTTCTGGCAATACTCGTTGAGAAGTATCTTATACATTTTGTTAGGTTCTGGATATATCTGGATATTTATCTTCTTCCAGCCTCTTGTTTAAGTAGGAATCTAGGGATGCCAAGAACGACGTCTCTTTTTAGTGAAAGTAACTGCTTTTGGTTATCGACGAGTGCGGTTACTGTGGTTGATGACATTTATGCCTACGTTTTGAATTCCCATATCAAATTGAATTTAATTAACTACTAATAGATTTCCACTGAAGGGTTGCAGTAATTAAGTTTTCTCGACATAATTAAATTCATTCTTTCCCAATGACGTAGCAGATTTTTCATTATAATCGTCGAATGTCTGTAATATTTGATATGTGACTTTCTTTATTTAACTTCGCATTGTATTGTTTAAATATCGATGACACGGTTTACGACGGTAATCTCACGGTTTACAATCCGACCACACTGTTTAAATATATGCGTTACCCCTTAAGCATAAGAGTTCCCGTTTAACATTCGGTGCCTACATTTAAATATATGCATCCTTGTTTAAATATCAAATGTTTACAGTCAAACAAATTTCTTTCCCTTCAAAAATTATTCCTTCACAATGTTGTTAGTCGGCGACGGTTTCATTGCAGGATCTTCAATTGTGACCGGACGAGTGGTAACGGCTGCAATGTAACTCGCGGACCTCAAACGCTTGCGACTCGATCCTCCTTCGTCTAGGATGCCCAGGTTGCCTTCTCGTCGCAGGCGGTCACAAACGCAGATCGTGATTTTCGTCCGTAGGCCGCTCATTGTCGGGTATGGGGAATATGACTTCCTTATACGCCAGCTTGTAATTGTCGGCGG
The DNA here is from genome assembly GCA_902712375.1 of Dioscorea dumetorum. NCBI lineage: Eukaryota > Viridiplantae > Streptophyta > Magnoliopsida > Dioscoreales > Dioscoreaceae > Dioscorea > Dioscorea dumetorum. The sequence goes on from CACTHL010000846.1 coordinate 5,595,771, forward strand.
TGAAGTAGCCGCTTATAAAACTATGAACGTTGGTGTCCGTCTGCATTATTGCAGCGAAAGCGTGTTTGCACGGGATGCCAAAAACTTGCCATCTGCGACATGAGCAAATTCTACTGGCAAGATCTACAAAGTTGCTACACTTGTCAATCACTTCGTAACGATCATCGACACAACGACCAACATGAAGACTTCGGCTATCCTCAACAAGCGACTCAACCTTCGAATGTATGTCCGGGCATAAGTATGTCTCCCATTTGTTTGTTTGCTCACGGTGATCGCATAACATGCGCATCAACTTGAACCTGTACGACGAAGTTCAGAAATTTGAATGAAATTTAAGTGAAGATATTGATACTTAAAGGGAAACACATAGTCGTAAACAGTATTATAAAAAACTAAATGGTGAGCCAGAAAGTTAAACACAGAGAGGGTAGTTTAAACACAGACAATGCGTTTTAAATGATAAAGCAAAAGTTTAAGCGTTAAATAAAATCAACATTCGAATACCTTATCGAGTCGACCATTTTCGTCACCGATAAATGACGAGCTTCTTTGATCCACCCATTGAACGACTCCGGGACATTTGAATACATCTCCCCCCATCGTTCGCATTCGACCAATATGACATGTCCGACTTATGAATCAACCATTGATAGGCTTCGGGTGATGTGGCCTGCAGTACATTGACGGTGTCATTGAATTCTTTAGCCGTCAATGCCCACGCAATAGGAAAGTATATAGACCAGCACTCCTCCCTCAATGCCTTCCTAAGTTTGACATTGACTTTCATAAAATTGGCCTCCAAGTGTCGAAGGCAGTACGCATGTGGGGATGAAGGGAAGACTCTCACAATAGCGTTGATAAGGCCCTTTGACCTGTCCGACAGGAATGTAATTATCTCTTCGTAATCTCCTTCGTCGTATAAAGCATCACCTAACTTGGAAATGAACCACGTCCAATTGGCATTGGTCTCGTTGTCGACAATAGCGAAGGCGACGTGGAAGAAGCCATTGTTCCCATCTTTGCCTGTGGCACCCAATAGAGTACCCCAATATTTTCCCAGGAGGTGGGTAAAATCGAGAAACAGCAGCGGCCTGTATGCCCGCTTGAATCCCAAAATGCACTCGCTGAAAGAGAAGAACGCACGTTTAAAACGCTCACCGTCTCTATCGACAAACGCAATGCTGCTGGGGTTCGTCTCAACCACCTTATCGACGTACCAAAGCAACAAATCGTAGCTGGAGACATCGCTGCAATTGAGGGTCACCCGGGCATGTTCTTTTCCCAACCAAGCCTTCTTGTATGGAATGTGGACACCATGCTCCCGCAACATGTCCTTCTGAATGTCGATGGCCTTGTACAAAGGCCGGTCTTTGAGCTTCTCAATCACTCATGCGCTAACCCATTTTTTGGACGCTTTCGGGTGTGACACCGAGCCAATAACACCACCACCGCAAGTGTGTGACGGGTCAATTGTCTTGATTCTGAATGTATTTCTATTATATTCCTTTGATGCGTGAATGCGCTATTCACAACCACTAGCAGCGCATTCCACAGTGACCCGGTGTTTTTCGTTCTTTACAAATTTGAAGTCAAAATTCCGTTTGATGGCAAAATTTTGAAGTGCGTCTCTGAAATGTTCAATACCTTGAAAACGTTGTCCGACATCCAATGACAGCATTTCAGGCTGTTTTGACGAGGAAGGTACGCATGCGAGACCGTCAGGATCGCAATGAGGTGGAACAGAAGCGCTCACGGATCCCGAATTCCTGCCAACACTTCAGTTCAATCGAAAACGATCAGGATTTAAGCATGAACTCCATTTTGTTAAACGGTAACTAGTTTAAACGTTAACAGAGATAGCTAAACAGAGACTTCATAGTGTAAACGGTAGAGAAAATGTTTAAATAGTAACGTGACAACTTACACGGGGAAATCAAATATTAAATGGGAACTTGACTAGTTTAAACAGAGAAGGGAATTACTAAACAATACCTAACATATACAACTACATAAATGTCTGAGAGTAAGACATTACCACGAGAAGATCTCGTTTTCAGTAGGATGCAATGGCACGCCATCCGTCTCGACGACAAGATCAACTACACCACCTTTTAAGATAGAGAAAACATTACACATACGCTGGAAGTCGACCTCATTCTCTATCGGGCAAACCGTATTATGTCCATCGGGTGTGATAAACTTCACCCTCACACGGGAAGTATCGAGACCCTATCTCTGATATATCTCAGCTAACACTGACACCCAAGTAGTTAGCGCCGTGAACATCAGCACTCGTCCTCCCCGTTGTATCTAGCAATAGCACAAAAACTTTTCATAATATCGGCGAACGGGGAGACCTCAGATCGAACAAACCAAATGAGAAGAAGAAGAAGAAGAAGAAGAAGAAGAAGAAGATGTAATTCGCCTTCTAAACTTTCTTTCACAAAAAGCCAGCATGAAGGAGGGAAAAAACCAACAATTGTATGCATTAAGGGAGGACATGACATGATGTGATCGGGCGGGTTTTTTTCCCATCATTTCCAAGGGCAAAAATGAAATTTCATAACAAAGACACATTTGAAGTGACGGATAGGGGGTAGAAGGGAAGTAAACTATAACGGAGGGGCTGTCCGGGATGTACAAAAGTTGGAGGGAATTTTTAGAAAAAAGTTTTGAAATTCGCGAGGGGTGAACAGTAATTCTCCCCATATTGTAAACAGAGATATCTCAAAAACTATTTCATATATAAAATACAACAATTATTCCAGCCAAATGAAATAATTTTGACTAATAATTCGTTAGTGGTTTGACTAAATAATTTTATTAACTAATTGTGAACTAATATTTGTGGTTTAGGTTACGAAAATTTAATTTCATACTTCAAATATTTTTATAATTAATTATTAATTAATATATTTAAAATTTATAAAAAATATAATTATCAACTAATAAGTTTAATTAATTATAAAAGAAATTAAGTGGTGAATATTGAAAATGAGGGAAAAATTAATAAAACATTGTCTCTCAATGTTTTATTGCAAAACAAACATATGACTTTAAAACGAATACCATATTAATTTTGCAATTTTTTACTAAATATTTACGGAAATTAAATGACAAACAAGATAAAAGTTTTTGTATTGTTCCTTGAATATCAAATATAAAATATATGTTAAAATATTGAAAATAGTACTGCTATGCTGCAACCCAACCATTCATGTTGTGTTAATTATATTTGTGAATTAGATGGATCCAAAGAATGATTGGTTAGATACAGCATGCACTCTTACAGAGGTCGTTGGTCATTAATGAGGGGCGATAAATAGAGAATATTCGGAAAAAAATTGGAAAGTTTCATAAAGACTTTTGAAAAAAAAAAAGGAGAAAAAAAGAGAAATCTAGAAATTAACTTTTGAAATTTAAAATATATTTTCCAAATTAATTTGGGCATCTAAATAAAGAGAAACACTAGAAAATTCACAGTTGTTTTCTTCAAATCTTCCAGAAAAGAAAGGAGAAACCGAGAAATTTACAATTTTCATAAAAATGGGGGATTTTGCTGATTTCCAAAAACCCAACCGGTTTTAATGTTTGCAAAATGTGGTGAAGGGTATTCATTTTTATCTCAAGTTATAGATAGATTATCACAAATCAACATTATTAATTTTAAATTATTACAAAAAAAGTCTTTATAAATGTAATAGAATCATTTAATAATAACAATATCTTTAACATGCTTCTATCTATACGAATTTTACATAATACTTACTATATTGATAAAACTAGATCAATCTGATTTATTCAACCAGTAAATTTGAAAATTAGGCCTAAACTGCGGAAGGAGATTTCTTTTCTGTTTGATATCTTCTCTTTCACAAATTAATTGAAATAAGGCTATAATTTAAACTAGTTACCAATTGGAGCCGGTAATTAAATATATAAATATTTATTTTAGATATTTATTCTTATTGTTTTTTTCTTCTAACTGAACAAGCCTCATGAGGTATCTGAACTATGATGAATTCATACTTCAATTTACCCATTTGTTTGATAAAAATAAAAATATGCAAATGATCTTATATTAAAACAGATTAATCATTGGCTTTATTTTTAATGATGTAATATATATATATATATATATATATATATAGAGAGAGAGAGAGAGCTCTATCTTGAGATTGTTACAGTTAACTATTAAATTTATATCAAATATTTATAATTTATATATACACGTAATAAATAGTGCAAACTAATAAAAACATAGTGTTTATATAAATAATAACTATTTAATCATGATCTAATAATTTTTAATTAATATTTTAAATAAACAGTAATCTAGATATGTATTTGTATGATTTAAATTTATATATATATAATCCCAAAATAATATGAAGGTATTTGTTCACAGTTGCCAACTCAAATTAGCACGAGTTGAATAAGAAACCACACTCGTTCAAACCCAAGACCAAAACGAACACTCCTCTCCTCCACCCTCCAAAAACACGGCACTTTTTTGCGGATATTCCTAAACTCTCACCCCCACTATAAAACCTAAACCCTCTTTGTTTCCCTCGTCACGTTCACGCTCCCTTCTTCTCTCCATCTCTCTCCATCCTTCCGTCCATCTCTCGTTCACCTCCACCTAGCCATGATCTCCACCACCAATCACGCCGCCTTTGCGATCCCCGGCCTCGGCCTAGTCCGCCCCAAATCCTCCCCTCCGGCGCGCATCCCCTCCGTGGTATCACCGTCCAACATCTCCCTCCCTCTTCGCAAACCCCTCTACGTCTCCAACGTCATTGAGCCTCTTTCCGTCCGGCCGATTTTCCGGTGCCATGCCTACGAGGCCAACCACTCGGAGATCTTTGATTTCGGAGAGGACTCTCCCGCGGCGGCGGAGACGGCCCGCAAGGTGAAGATCGGACTATACTTCGCGACCTGGTGGGCTCTCAACGTCGTTTTCAATATCTACAACAAGAAGGTGCTCAATGCTTTCCCTTACCCGTGGTTCACCTCCACACTCTCGCTCGCGGCTGGATCCCTCATCATGCTCGTCTCTTGGGCGACGCGCGTCGTGGAACCTCCCCAGATCGACTCTGATTTCTTGAAGGCACTTTTACCAGTGAGTTTCGTTGATTGTTCAAGGGATTTGATGATGGTTTTGGTTTCTGATTGAACTCTGGTTTTGGTTGTGGGTGTAGGTGGCGGTGGCGCACACGATTGGGCATGTGGCTGCGACGGTGAGCATGTCAAAAGTGGCGGTATCGTTCACACACATCATAAAGAGTGGTGAGCCGGCGTTCAGTGTGCTTGTCTCGAGATTCTTGCTCGGGGAGATGTTTCCGTTGCCAGTTTATCTTTCGCTGATTCCGATCATCGGCGGGTGCTCTCTGGCTGCTGTCACTGAGCTCAATTTCAATATGATTGGTAAGTATTGTCTATTTTTCTTGTTTTGACTGTTGATTTTGGATTTCTGGCATGTAGTAGTGGTAGATTTGGAAGTCTGATGCCATGAGTGCTGATTTTCTTTGCTTTTGTGGTAATTTGATATTGGTTTCAAGCCTGCTTGATGGATTCTCAATGCTTTGTTTTTGTTGGTGGTGGCTATTGAACCTTAATCCTCTTATGCCAAATGCATTGCCTTGTTCTGGTCTTATGTATGTATGGCATTTCTCTCACATGGTGGCTATTATTGCCTTCTAAGTTACTTTTCACAAATTAAGCTTAGCATAGCCTATTCAAACTTGAGTTTCTGTTGCACCAATTATAGAAGTCTTGGCTTAAACTATATTTGACACGCCTTTAATTGATTTTGATTCAAGTTGTGAATTGGCGGATACCGAAGATTGCTACTATTGAGCAATTGCAGTTTATGGCATTTGGAGGCTTTTCTTGGAGCCATAGAGAGTCCCTGCTGAGTCGGGCATCTATTTCTTTGCTTGTTTTCATATAATAACATGTTGGAAATTGGTTGATAGCTTGTTCATTCTTGATTCATTGCTCTTTGCTCTGTTTCATATGTTCTATTCCTAAGTTGTTGTGTTGATTCATATGTGCCAAGACTCGCTATCTGGAGTTAGCTTGGTCAAGTCTATGTCTTGAGTTCATTAACTATATTTCTGCATGCATTTTTTAATGTGTTTGTCTTGGTTTCAGGTTTCATGGGTGCAATGATATCAAACGTTGCATTTGTTTTCCGGAATATATTTTCTAAGAAGGGGATGAAGGGGAAATCAGTTGGTGGGATGAACTATTATGCTTGCTTGTCCATCTTGTCACTCCTGATTCTCACGCCATTTGCAATAGCAGTGGAGGGTCCGCAAATGTGGGCGGACGGTTGGCAGCAAGCGCTTTCAAACATTGGTCCCCAGTTCATGTGGTAAGCAGAAATATACACTTGGTTCCCCTTTTGGTGCGTCTAGTTGTAACCGTTGCGTTAACACAAGTGTCAATTCTTCACATGATCATTTTGTTGAAGGTTACTCAAGATAAAATAAAATTGAAACACCGTGCATGTATCATTACAATTGATGTTCACATAAAATTTTCTAGACAAGGCTTTGCAAAATCTTTAGAATTGTTCACTGCATGATGTGTAATTGCCTTATATTCCTTCCTCATGTGGTTTATCCTTCTCTAGAGAAGCATGGTAACATGTTGGAATGAGGAAATATGTTTTGTTTCTTTCTGAAATTTGGTCCATTGCACTGGATTTGTTAACCAAATGACATGATTTATCTTCTCTGATTCATGTGATTCGGACATTTAGAAGCCGAGCATGAGCTAGATTGCACATTTAAAAGTACCGTTTATTTTTTATGCTTGATGTCTTTGATCAATTAATTGATTTTGTGACTTCTAACCACTATGCTTAGGTGGGTAGCAGCGCAAAGCATTTTTTATCACTTGTACAACCAGGTTTCCTACATGTCATTGGATGAAATCTCTCCCTTGACATTCAGTATTGGAAACACCATGAAACGAATATCAGTTATTGTCTCTTCCATCATTATTTTCCACACCCCCGTTCAACCTGTCAATGCACTCGGAGCCGCCATTGCCATCTTAGGAACCTTCCTCTATTCTCAGGTAATTTTATTGAATTGAATTTGTTGAATGTTTTAACATGATGGTTTCTTTCCTGAACTGAAAGACAAACAATGCTGAATACATAGCTTGGAAAAAAATACAATTTCAGTAGAAAACTCATATCATCTAGCCCGCAGTATACCCTCCAGTATACCAAGTTATAGCTATCGTCCCAAGTTATTTGCTTTTAGATGTACACAGGGTTTCGGAAATGTAGATTTGCATCACTATATACTGATTTTATCCATTGTGGATCATTATATTAACAAGCTAGCATTGTTGTGATTGTTTGCAGTCCAAGCAGTGAGGATTTGAGAGGTATTTGGTGATTTTGCTGCAAGCTTGAATCCAGGGAAGTTGCTAGTTTTCCAGACTTCCAACTTAGCTGCGGGTGATAGCGATCTTCAGATGAACTTTAGAATGAGATTTGCTACTTTGAAAGTGAGAATACAGCTTTCTTTTTTTAATTTTTTATTTTTTTCCTTTTTATTTAAATGGTATAGTTGAGCCAAGGTTTTAGAGTAGATATGAACAGTTTGGGAGATGGAGGTAATAATGGCCTAATTTTGATGTAGCAGTCAATAATAGAGGATTTTTTTATTAGATTTTATATTTGGCTATATTCATTACAATCTAGAAAATTCTGATGTTTCATTTTAATTTCCTTTTGGACCAGACGAAAATTTTGCAATATGTTGTCTATTTTATTTTCTTATGTCACCTGGACATCTGCAATTGAATTTCTAAACATAAATAATTGTTTTCCACCAAATATGAGAGCCAGAAAAATACAAATACTAATAGCAACAAAAACATTAATAAACGAAAATAACCTTTCTATTGAAGGCTCTATGCATGGGAAAATTTCGGGAAACAACACTGTTTTAAATAAAAGCTCACTATTTATTTTTTTAATATTTAATTATTTTACAAAATATGTTCATTAGTTATTTTTAAAAAATAATTAATATTAAGAAATTATTGCTGTTAATTAAAAAATAATATTTAAAAGCTGTATAGTCCGAAAATTATATGGAATTACCATATAAAAGATAAAAATCAAGTGAAAATCGTCAATTTGTTTTAAAATACAAAAATTACCAATGGTGAATTGATACATCAATTTTAAAACAGAGAGGAAAGTGCAAAAAAAAGGGTTTGGGCTAGCGTGTATTTTGATTTGAAAGGTTGCGGTAATGTGTATATAAAATGTTATATAATAAAGGAGGGTTAATTTTAAAAAAGAGAAACACAAAAATTAAAAAATATATATAAATTTGAAATTTGAAATTTGAAATTAAAAAGAAAGGGAATTCATAATGTCTGGACAGAACCTGGGCAATGGGGAAATGGGCAAGTGGAGGTCGAGAGAAAAAAAAAAAAAATAGGCATTGCTTGGATGGAGGTTTTTGGAGGTAAAGTAAAAGAAGGGTTTTTAAAAACCCATGCTTAGATATAGGGTTTTAAGGGGAGATAAAGGTTCGGAGGGGTTGGTGGAGGTTTTAAAACCTCCACTTTTCTCGAGTTTCTCAATCCTCCAAATTGGAGGGTTGGGAAGGTTTTAGAGTTGGTATTTTTTTTTTGACCAAATGCGCTTATGGGTTTCACATAATTCCACACTTTATTAAATTTCTATTTTTCATTAGAATGAGAGAAGCCTGCATTCTTCTTCTACTTTCCGCTCTCAAAGATTAATTGCTATTGATTGCTTAATTACATCATTAATTGTTGAGACATTATTCTCTTCCTCACGTAGTCTAATTATAATTTAAAAAAATAATTAAAAATTTTAATAATAATAATAAATAAATAATGATAAAAAAGGGAAATATTACTTAATTATTAATGATAGTGTTTAATCTCTTTCTCGCTTAATTAATAATAATAATAATAATAATAATAAAGAAATATAGAATTTTATAAATTGAGAAATATTACTTAATCTATTAATGATATTGTTTAATTAATTTTATTATTGAAAATGAAATATAATAACATTGTTTTTCCTTGTTTATTAATAATAAGGGTAATTTAGTAATATTTTATGTAAACTTACCTCCACTAACCTCCCAAACCAAGCACAATAAGATTTCAAAACTTTCAATTACATTAACTTCTATCCAAGCAAAGTATGATTCAAAACATTTTTCTACCTTCCGTTACCTTACCTTACCTTAATTTATGAAACCCTCCAAAACTTCCATCCAAGCAAACCTTTAAGGAAAAAGAAAAACGAAAAGAAAGGAAGAAGAAGAAAAAAAGAGAATAAGAGGGATTGGAGAAGGAGAGATTGAGAAAAGAAGACAGAGAACAAGAAGGGGCACAATTGGTGTTCACCTAATAACAAAAATAAAAAAGAAAAAAAAAAGAGAAAGAAGAGAGGCATGCTTTCATCTATATAAAAAATTATATAAAAAATGTGCATGTATAACGAGATAAATATATGATTTTTGGATGAAATCATGGTGACATCCATTAGAAGAGGATATATTTCAGTGAAACCCAAAATACATGTATGTGAGTCCCGGTACGATGTTCTATATGATTTATGTTCTTATTCAGTTGTATTTGCATGCTAGCATATATGTATGGTCAAAGTTCTTAAATGTATGCCATGGTTGATGCAGACATGTATACATCGACCGATACGATTAGTATCATCGCCCTGTACCATCTATTCCAAATTTAGTTTTTTAGTTGCATGCTTGAAGAGATATAAGATCTACCATCTTATAAGCATGCTAGGTGTTTATGGACACATCTATGCGAGTCCCTTTCTATGTCTTACATAATTAAAATACTTATTTGCATGCAAGTGGCTTCATGTTTCTCATGATCCAAATCCTTATAATCATATGCTTCCTCTTTGACTTTATCCCTTTTTCTTTTCTATTGTTGGGAAGAAACGAGACGATTAAAGTTATCAAATGGCACTGCAACACTAGTACTGTAGCACTCAAAAATTCATAAACCTGTAATCTACTCGGGCTAAACACATAGTTACATGATTACTGTAGAAGTAGTGTAACTCTCTGTTTCTGAATTTTGAGGATCAATTCTTCTCCTCTTTGAGTACAAACTTTGGGATCTATTCAACACAAAAGAACATCAAATAGCAAGCAAGACTCACAATTTGGCATGAGAAACCCTTTCAATCTAGGGTGAAAAACCATGGGACCTTTAGGCTACTTAAAATCTATTTCCACTATGTCAACAATGAGATGACAAAAGTTTTTCTCTAGTTAACTAAAGCCATACAATTGCAAGAAATTTCAGGAACAGATGGACTCAACTACTCAAAAAACCATTATCATCTTACGAAGATAGAACACAAAGATTTCAAGGAGAATTGGAAAAAATCAAACTGATGGTTTTGTAAATCTTCTTCCAAAAATGCTCTTTCGTGAAATGTGGGCAAAATATAGTTTTAATCTTCTTGCAAGATCAAACCCTATCGCTTCCTTTCTTCTTTCTTTCTTCCTTAGTTTTTACTGATTCTTCACTCTCTCAATTTTTCTCTCTTCTCTACAGTAGTCTTTTTTTGATGATATGCTTCATTTTTTTTTTTAATTTGTGGATATAAGCCCCACTTATTGTTGAGACCCCACTAAATGGACGCTGACTTAACACCTTTGTCATATATTTTCTTGCATCATTTTCACTTTAGAGAGACAAAACAGCAAATTATTTTGTTTTGGTGATTATCATGAGTACTTGTCTGTGTTAGTGGTATAGACATGTAAAATGAGGAGGACAAATAAAAAAAGTGAATGATAAAAATATAGAGTAATAAAAAAGGAGAGACATAGAGAAAAAGACTTTTTTTTTAGGATTGCCAAAACGATAAAATAAAAAAATTCGGATATGTGATACTAATGAATGTTAGATTTGTTTGAAAATTGTGTAAGATGGAGGATTCTTGGCCTAATTGCAAAATTGGTAGAGAAATGCAAAAGTACTCGAAATATGGGGTTGTTTAAAAAATAATCTAAAATCATGTGAAAATGCAAAAGCATGTAAAGGAGCAATTTAAAAAAAAAAAAAACATTGCAAAAGAGATAAGAAAATATATAAAAGTAGGTTCATTTACAAAAATTATGGGAAATAGAAAATGAGAGTATTTAAAGATCTTCTTAAAAAATTATGAAAATTAGTGAAAAGAGAACAAATTAGGACTAATGTGCAAATTAAAAACAAAGAAATGATATAAAACCCATAAATGAGGAAAGAGTGGGGATTTTTGTTGCAGAGTATTTTGGTAAATTGACAACCTCCCAAAAAATTCTAATGAAACTCGTTGTGATGTCCAATGCATAAAAAATGTTCTTGAGGGGGCCTCTCCTTGCCTCTTGATAGTCACATCACTGAAAAGGTTGATAAAGACCTTTGAAGACCTCCTTTGAAGCTAGTTGTGATGTCCAATGCATGGCAATTACTCTCCTTAAGAGGGTCTCTCCATGCATCTTGACAGTGTGAGAAATCTGTCAATATTAGCTGTGATTAGTCTATATATGGTTAGTAATATTTGATTAGTGTTATATTTAGACAATTGCATATTGTTATCTCCGTTTTTTTTCTCAAGGATTTGATTGTCCTAGATGGTATATAGCAATATACGCCTTTGTAAAGGGATCAGAATATACATCTTTTCTTAAGAAGCATTCATCATAGTAGTGTTCTTCATTGTCTCTTTCCTTCTATTATCTTTTATGGTATTAAAAGAACAAAGATTTTGGCAAGTAGAGAGAGACATAATGCCAGGAACAAGCGGGGATAAGGTTTTGGAGGTGCCTTTTGTCACATCCAAGTCCTTCTCCACAATTGTTCCTACTACTATAGTTGAAAGTTCTTCTCCAAGACTCCAAATCACTACCAAAAAAGCTAAATGGCACAAATTACCTTCAATGGTCCCATTCGGCTACAATGGTGATTCGTGGAAAGGGAAAATATGCCCTTGAGGATGGTTCTTTTCCATGCCCATCTCAGGATGATCCCTCTTATGCAACATGGGAATCCAATAACACACAAAACAACAAACCAAAAACAACTCACTAAAAAGAGATCAGTTTAGTAAGGGACTCCCCTTGCTAACTGACTCAAAGACAACAAAATAAAACAAAAATAGAAACAAAGAACAGAAAAGGATAAAGAAGTAAAGACAGAAACAGGGAAAATCAGAATCAGGCGCTCTCGGAGTCGGTGTCAGGCTCAGAGGGGAGATCGATGGTATCAACCCCAATACTCCGAGAAGTAGAACCAGTAGTAGAAGAGGGGCAGTGATCAACGAGTTTCTGAAAACTCCGCAGCATCCACTGGCAGAAAGCACTATCAGAGGAAATGCCGGAGGAGTTAGAGTCCGAGGTGGACGGGCGAGGTGATTCTGGAGGAAGTGTCGGCTGAGCTGGTGCATATGGAGGTTGAAGAAGTCCCATAACCCTCAAGGTGCCCGTACTTATAGGATGCACCCATCCACTGACGGTGAGCGAGTTGCTAGACGGGAGCAAGTGTATGTGACACACCCTTGTGTGTGTGTTCCGCAAGTGCACAGGTGTCTTCTTCTTCTTCACTTTCCTCCTCGGACTCGTTTGGGAAAGGGACAACAAGTACATACCTGCCCAGAGCTGCCCTCTTCACCATGCCCATCATGTACAAAGTCTCAAGGCCTAGTGGAGAGGGAACGATCACCTTGTCTACTCCGCGGACAGCGTCAAGAAAGCCCATCCCCCTGATAAGACGAGTAATGTAAGGGCCGGAAAACAAAACTCCGACCCGTGCGTACTATCCCTGATGCCTCAAGTAATCTGCTACCACTATTGTCTCTTCCAGCCGCCCTATTACGCCAGTGCCGTCGCCCCGCCCATTGATCGACCAGCTAAGAACAGCGTGAATATACTTGTGGGCCGGGCAAAAGAGCAAGGAGGCTTTTGTCGAACCTGGCTCATATTGAATATCGCCGCATAACATCTTGCAAACCCGGCTAGGAGTCACACGAAATGGAAAATCAACAGGCAGTTGTGTGTACTCCTCTGTATGGGTGAAATCTCTATCGTACAGGCCGAGGGCTACGGAGAAGTCTGTCATGCTCATGCTATGGTACTGATCAAAGGCGCGAAAACGGATGGTGTCGGCCTGGTGGTAGTCCGTGTGTGAGCGATCAAACTCGAAGGACGCGAGAACTTCAAGAGTGATGTCGCGAGTGGCCGGGTCTTTGATGGACAACAATTTATTCCAACCTCCCACGGCGATCAACTCTCGAACTTCATTTGCCAACTCTTCAGCTTGGGCATGCTCTATCGCCGCTAGTGCTTGTAAATCCAGGGTTCGCGTCTGGCCGAACTTGAGCTTTGAGAGACGCTCAAGTAGAACTTGATGTTCGGGCACGGCAAACTCCAAAACTTCGGGCGAAAAGTTACGGAGCTCACGAGGACGTTTATGTGCGACTTTCTTTGTCCTTGGAGCCATTCCTGCGCATAAGAGAAGCAAACGAGTTATTTCGGGGCTCAAAACAACCTCCCAGAAGTTCACATGGCCGTGTGGAGAAATTCCACACGGCCGTGTGTTCTCTCTGGACACAAAATGGAGCATCCCAAAATCCACACGGCTGTGTGGATCTTCGACCATGGCCAAAAGGCCATGGTTGATCCACATCGAGCCATACAAACACACGAAACTTCGAGCACAAGTGTTTAAACCATGAAAATAAGTATTCTCCATGAAAACAACATGCTAAAACACAAGATTTATCACCCAAATCAAAGAATGAACATTCATGGCAAGAAGAGAGAAAAGAGGGCTTACCGGAGAAGATGATGATGAATCACGCAATATAACGATGGGTAAAGCCCACAAATCCTATAAATAGGCGAGGAAATGGAAGGAGAAGCTATTTGGTCGCGATCTTTGGAGTGGAGCCGTTTGGAGATGAAAGGGCCCGAAGTGGAATATGAAGAGAAGCAAGCTCTACATATTTAAGTAACCCACATGGTCATGTGGAAATTCCACATGGCCATGTGTTTTCTCTGGATGGCCCTTACTCAAACACCCGAATTTCCACATGGCCATGTGGAAATTCCATATGGCCGTGTGTCTTCTCTGGATTGAAATTTTTCCAGCTCATGAATAGTACTCACATGCCCATGTGGAATTTCCACATGGGCATGTGGAAATTCAATCTTTGCCAAATGAGTTCCAAATTTTCACATGGCCATGTGGATTCTCTGGATGATAGAAAACCCACAAAAAATCCATCTACATGGCCATGTGGAAATTTCACATGTCCATGTGTTTCCAATTTTCGGCCCAAAAAATGTTCCAAACTCTGCCAAATTCATCGAAAACACATGGAAAGCTGCAGAAATTGAAATCAAACAAGAACATGGCTCAAATCTCACCAAATTCACAGGAAAAGATCTCAAACTTATCAGAAACGATGAAAACACGATTTTTGCATCTGAAAATGGCAAAAATGCACTACACCGGAGATGAATCGAAGAAAATAAAAACAAATCAAAAACTCAACTGCAGAAATTAAAAACTAACCGAAACAAGAGCTAGGAAATTAAAAATTGGGTTGCCTCCTAATAAACGTTTGTTTTGCGTCATTAGCTTGACGTACATGTCCCTCAAATCAAGGGGGGTGGTGGAGCGGAAATCCTCCATTGCCTGCACTCTTCAAGCATGATGAGCCAGACTTTTTTAAATTAGAGGGTGAGGAATAGGAATTGTTACTAACAGAAGAGACATCACTCTTAATCTTCGAATGTCCATCCGCAAAATTTTTCGGTTGTCTTACCCTCTTCAGCTTTTTGATGAATTTATTGACTATACCCGTGGGAGGTTCCTCCTTATGCAATGGATCAAGTGATGAAACCTCATCTTCGTCGATCTCTTGTTCTAGCAGCTCCTCCAATGGATCCGGATATAACGATTCCTGCACATAATCATTAACGAAGTCATCAGTGGTGTCAAGAAAGTACAAAGTATCATCAAAATCAAGAGAATGTCTTATGGCTTCAGCAAGGCGGTAGGTCAGCTTCTCATCGCCAATCCTCAGAGTCATCTCTCCGCCATCCATGTCTATAAGAGCCTTAGAAGTACGCAGAAAAGGTCTTCTAAGTATCAGTGGCACATCAACATTCTCATCCACATCAAGAACTACAAAATCTGCCGGAAAATATACTCGTCCACTTTCACCAGGACATCTTCAATAATGCCTCTTGGATGACGAACTGAACGATCAACTAGCTGAAGGGTCATCCTAGTAGGCCTTGGCTCTCATAATCCCAATTCCTTAAAGAATGCATAAGGTATGACATTGATGCTAGCACTTGAATCTGCCAATGCCTTTCCTTTACCTAAATCACCAATATTAGAAGGAATAATAAAACTTCCAGGGTCTTTCATCTTGTTCGGTAAATTTCTCTGCAACACCGCCGAGCAAGATGCATCTAATACCACAACTGCACTCTCCTCCAATTTCCTCTTGTTGGTCAAGAGGTCTTTTAAAAACTTCGCATAACGGGGCATTTGTGATAATGCCTCTACGAATGGGATATTGATGTGTAACTGGTTGAATAGGCCCAGAAATTTCTTGTACTGCTCATCATTTTGGTCACCTTTCAGCCTTGAAGGGTAAGGAATTCTTGGCTTGTATGGTCCGGGTGCCACTTCCTTTTCCTTACCCTTCTCCTTATCTTTCTCCTTAGCGGGACCTGGACACTCTCTTCAGTAGGAAGTCTACCCTCAATCTCACGACCACTCCTCAACGTGATCGCCTTCCGCTGCTCTCTTGGGTTTGTCTCTGTATTCCCTGGGAGACTTCCTTGAGGTCGCTCAGACAGTGACTTCGCAATCTGTCGCACTTGATTTTCCAAGTTATGTAATGAGGCCATGTGGTTGCGAAGTGTACTTTCCACAACTTGGAAGCGCGTGTCTAAAGACTGAATGAACTTGGTCAATGCTTTCTCTAAGTCCGTCATCCAGCTCTCTAGCCCTAAAACTCGGCCCTAGATGTTTGGTTGTTGGGGTTGCTGAAATCCGGGGGGTGCGGAGTGCCTTTGCTGCCCTTGGTTGCTCCATGAGAAGTTTGGGTGATTTCGCCACCCCGGATTGTATGTGTTGCTATAGGGGTTCCCATGTCCCCGTCCTGCATTCCCCACAAAGTCCACCTGCACGACAGGTGTTGTACCAACAACGGAGATAGGGCAATTAGATGAAGCATGCCCTCCTCCACAACCGTCACAGCTTAAAATGCTGCCACTCGAGACGACGAAGTCAAATTGTCGAGCTTCTTGCTTAAAGCCTCAACTTGGGCAGCTAATGATGTCACTGCATCCACTTCATGAATACCCGCCACCTTCCTCTTATCACAAGCATTCCACTGATAGCTATTCATAGCCATTTCTTCTATCAGTTGGCGGGCAGCTTCGGGGGTCTTGCTTCCTAAGGTACCTCTTGCCGCGGCATCGAGTAACTGTCTCGTGCTCGGGTTCAGCCCATTATAAAATGTGTAGATGATCATCCATTCGGGGAACCCATGTTGAGGACACTTGCGCAGAAGATCCTTGAACCTTTCCCATGTCTCAAAAAGAGACTCCAATTCCGACTGCATGAATGAAGAAATTTCATTTCTCAATTTTGCTGACTTTCCGGGAGGGAAATATCGAGCAAGGAAAGCCTCAACCATTTCTTCCCATGTAGTGATCGATGCCCTGGGTAGAGACCGTAACCACTTTTTGCTTTACCCTTCAAGGAAAATGGGAAGGCTCTCAATCCGATGGCATCATCTATGACTCCATTTATCTTTAACATGTCGCACATTTCTTCCCATGGCATCATCTATGATTGTTCGGGTCTTCATCTGCCAACCCATTGAACTGTGCGGACTGTTGTACCATCTGAATAAACCCCGGCTTAAGCTCAAAATTGTGGACTGCAATTGGTGGTCTGACTATGCCTGATTGTGCGCCACGAATAGTCGGCCTAGCAAAATCTGAAAGTGTCCGCTGTTGTTCATTCTGTTCGGCCATAGTTGCAAACTCTTCGATTTCTATTTCAGCTTGGATAGACTGTTCTTGTTCAGGTTGTCTTCCCCGTCTGTGTAGTCTTCTCTCAATTTCTGGATCGCCTTCAACTAATGTCGAAGGGTGTCCATGGGTCATAACCTGGAGTTGAAATCAAGAAAAGAAAACAAAATCAGAACGATGGAAGTAAAAGAAGTGTGAAACAGAATAAGTGGTGAATGACTAGAGAACCAAAGTTTAAGAGTTTCTAAAGCGCCTATCTCCACGCCAACGGCGCCAAAAACTTGACACCCCCTTGCGTGTGTGTTCTGCAAGTGCACGGGTGTCGAAGTAATAAATACCCAAAGGGTGGATAGTCGAATCCACAGGGAGTAGATATTAGCAACAATTACACTTTACCAATTAGTAAAGGAAAACTTGATGTGTGAAGAGATTGAATTAAACGTGAATAAATAAAAAATAAAGATTGAAAGTGGTAACTAGAGATAAGGAGAATATCAAGATAAGAATGGGGTACTCGGACAGTGCTCCCCCTAGGTTCCTAGTTTCAAGTGCAAGACTCGAATTACCTTACTTAAACGAGATTTGAGGAGTTGTGGCAATCCAAATACACAAGGTCCCAAATCTAAGGTCAACCTTGACTAGTCCCCTATGAGGTCCCAGCGGAGAGAAAGCTCTCGATGCCTCACACCACGTATGACTGTGCTAAGCTCTCGGGATTCCAAGCAATAAACCCTATTCCCAAATATAGATCAAACCCGTTGGTCCAGGTGAAAGATCCCTAATCACAAATAAGTCATGGCGGAAAGCCCTCTCTCAATGCCTAACTCTCTTTGAGATCGATACTAATTCTTGGAATACGAAGGTAGGGTAAATCACACCGGAGGGGAAAGGGGACGTGTCGCTACCTCTCGACTCACCATCTCAACCCTCTTCAATCTTGGTTAATCTAATCCTAATGGTGATGGTCACTCGTCAAAAGGATGATTAGATTGGCCCTCAACCCTAGTGCCACTCTAAGGGAGAAACAATTAAGCACAAAAGATTGAAACTCAAAACAAATCTCAATTTAAATAAAAGCAATAGAGTCATTGAAACACAGAAGTTCTAGAGTTTACATGTCCAAGTACCCACTAGGGGTTTAGCTCTCCATGGAGCAATACAAGTTCATCAAAATAATTGAAAACAAATGCAAATAAATCACAAAGAAAACCCCCTTAAGCTCAGTACTGATGGTCCCCGATTTGGTTCGTTTTCGCTTCTGAGGCCACACGGACGGACACACGCTCGTGTGGAAGGTCATGAGGCTTTTCTTGATAGTGAAAACCCTTTAGAGAGCTTTTGAAGTCTTCGAACAAATCCGAACGAGCGAGCATAACTGCCTTTGTGTCCTTCTACAAGAGTTGTCTCGAACCTTGTAGAAGTTGGCACATACTCTCTCGTTTGACCCCGATTTGTGTCTTGATCTTTGTAATTGCACAAAAGAACTCCACTTGGCACCATCGTGACCTATTTTTGCATAAACTCCCAAAAACCTCTTCAAAACCCTAACTGCACGAAAGAACACAAAAACACACGAAATGAGCGAAATAGCCTGAGAAAAGTACTGCTCATGCATGAAACCATCTCAATTATTCTGTACATGCAAGCACTTATCAGCATGCGACGTGCCAAATGAGTGATGTAGGGTCCTACAAAAATGTCTTTCGTGCGGTCATCTTTGGATTGGTGCTGAAAAGCAGTAGTGAGCACATACCCCATATGAAATGGAATGCTATAACACATACTGACCAAATAGGTGAATTCAGAGTTGGTGATTATCCTCGTGCTCTCGCCCCGGCCTGTGATTGTCCCACTCAGGAGAGTGTCGATGATGCGTAATGCGGGAGATCTGAGTGTTGAAGCTCTAGACCGGGCAGGGTGATACAAGAGATAGTCGGAACTCACCCGTCGCCAACAATCTTGTTCTGGCTCAACCGGGGGAAGATAGAATGTCAAAGACTGATACTCCGGAGATAAAGTGAATGGTTCATCAAAAAACTCCATCCGGATAGCAAATTCAGTAAAGCTCATGGTGAATTCCCTCCCCAACAACTGAAATTTCAAAGTATTTGGATCATCCCAACTAATTTGCCCCCGTTTCAGCTACAATGTGGCTAGAAATTCGTCCATCACCTTGCGATATGCAGGCCCAGTGATAGAAAACACCTTGTACCAAGATCCCACATGGAGCAACTAGTGAATCTCCTCTGCCAAATTTGCTTCCCGTAGTGCCTGCCAATCAAGCGTGCGAAAACCTCCAAACGGCTGTTGGGAGAGCCTCTGAAATCGTTGCCGTTGACATGCTAAGGAAAATGGGGGGATGCCATGGGTGGATATGGGTCGAGGACGGTGGGACGCCGGTCGTGAGGCTAGCCGTTTTGTGGGCATGGGTGAGGAAAGATGAAGATGACAGGATGAAACTGCGGAGGAGAGTGGCGTAGGAGAGACCAAAATAAAGCTAGGGTTGCTCAGCGTTGCTCAGATTAAAAAGGAGCTAACAACCTGCAAAAAAAAAAAAAAAAAAATGGAACACGGCCGTGCTTCAAGCGAAGCACGCCCGTGTTGTTGATCTGCCCAAAATAAAAACTGAACACCTATGAAATGAACGGGATGCAACACGGGCGTGTTCACCCCGTGCTTAAGAAAGCTGAACAAGAGAAACAAAGAAAATCTAAACAAACACAAAGAAATTCAAAAACATAAAGAATTCACCGACTAGAATACATGGGTTGCATCCCACCAGCGCTTGTTTACTGTCTCGAGCCTGACTAGCCTGAAATTTAGGGGGGCTGGATAAGAAGTAGGCTCTGCACACCCTCATCATGCAGTGGGACTGATGTAATGCTTCAACCGGTGGCCATTCACCTTAAAGGTTCCGTGATCAGGATGAGATATTTCGATGGCTCCATACGGGTAGACACACGTGACCTGGTACAGACCTAACCAGAGCGATTTCAGTTTCCCAGGGAACAACCTCAAACGGGAGTTGAACAACAAAACTTGATCTCCAACCTCAAATTGCTTATCAAACCGCAACCCCTTGTCATGTAATTTCCGAACCCGTTCCTTGTAATTTACAGAATTCTCATACGCTGCCTGTCGGAACTCGTTTAACTCATTTAATTGAAAATTTCCCTTTTTCATTACCTTTTTCAGATCTATGGGATCGAAAATACACGTCTGACATCATGAAAAAGACACCAGACAAAGCATCGAAGCACAAATATCATATATTTTTTTATGGGTTCTCTCATTCCTAATAAGGGCAAGCCCCTATTATTAATTACCCCAGATTAAAATCTTGGGAACCTCCGATTAAGGGCTTCGAGTACAAGTAAAGACAAGATATTACAAACTATAAATTTTATTTCATATACAAACTTTCAATTTTGAATTTTATTCATCATTTTATTATTATTATTATTTTTTATTATATATATATATATATATATACTGTTGCTTGCGCCTCATCACCGCGCCGCGTGCTTCGTTACCATTTTTGAGATATATATCTCATTGCCGTCTATTTATCATGCCTTAGCATCCAGGTATTAATCACATATACTGCGATTCAAAATTTGGCGCAAGAAGAAATCACCATGCCACTTCTCTGATTTAGATTCCACTGCGTGTATTATGTCCTCATTGATGTGAAGATTTAAATCAGTACTGGAGATTACACTTCCAATCATTATCAATCGCATGCATTTATGCTTGTACGTGCTCAAGAGGGAAAAGTTGAGTTTATAAGAAACGGTCAGGATTTGATCATCAGGGAAGAATGTAAATTTGAGGCAGTTGTTGATCTTTATTAATAGAGACATATGAATGACTGGGATTTGATCATCACCAAAGTAGTATAATATCAAGGCAGCTATTGATCTTCATCAATAGAGATATGTGAACGACTGGGATTTGATCATCAACAAAATAACATAAGTTCGAGGCAACTATTTGATCTTCATCAATAGAGATATGTGAACGACTGAGATTTGATCATCAACAAAATAATATAAGTTCGAGGCAACTATTTGATCTTCATCAATAGAGAAGGGTGAACGGTTAGGATTTGATCATCACCAAAATAGCATAAGTTCGAGGCAGCTATTGATCTTCATCCATAGAGAAGCATGAACGGCTGGGATTTGATCATCACCAAAACAGCGTAAGTTCGAGGCAGCTATTGATCTTCATCAATTGAGAAGCATGAACGCCTGGGATTTGATCATCACCAAAACAGCGTAAGTTCGAGGCAGCTATTGATCTTCATCAATTGAGAAGCATGAACGGCTGGGATTTGATCATCACCAAAACAGCGTAAGTTCGAGGCAGCTATTGATCTTCATCAATAGAGAAGCATGAACGGCTGGGATTTGATCATCACCAAAATAACATAAGTTTGAGGCAACTATTTGATCTTCATCAATAGAGATATGTGAACGACTGAGATTTGATCATCAACAAAATAATATAAGTTCGAGGCAACTATTTGATCTTCATCAAGGGTGAACGGTTAGGATTTGATCATCACCAAAATAGCATAAGTTCGAGGCAGCTATTGATCTTCATCCATAGAGAAGCATGAACGGCTGGGATTTGATCATCACCAAAACAGCGTAAGTTCGAGGCAGCTATTGATCTTCATCAATTGAGAAGCATGAACGGCTGGGATTTGATCATCACCAAAACAGCGTAAGTTCGAGGCACCTATTGATCTTCATCAATAGAGAAGCATGAACGGCTGGGATTTGATCATCACCAAAACAGCGTAAGTTCGAGGCTGCTGCGGCGGTGGCGGTGCTTGGCGGCATTATCTCAGCCACTCAAGCATGCCGCGACGGTGAGCAACGGCGACGATAATATGCGGCGGCGGCGGTGGCATGCTTGACGGCATTATCTCAGCCACTCAAGCATGCCGCGACGGTGAGCAATGGCGACGATAAAAAGCGGCGGCGGCGGTGGCATGCTTGGCGGCATTATCTCAGCCACTAAAGCATGCCGCGGCGGTGAGCAAGCAACGGCGACAGGCGGCGGCGGCGGCAACGGCGACGCGACAGGCAACAGCAACGAGCGGCGAAGTTTTTTTTTTTTATTTTTTTTATATATATATATCTATATCAATATGGGGAGAGGGAGAATATACCTTCTCCTTCGTCTTCTTTCCCCTCTTTCTTTTTTTTTTTTAAAATTCCCCTCTCTTTTTCCTTTTTCTCCTCTCTTTTTAAAAGAACATCCGCTTTTTTTTTTGTTTTTGTCCCTCCCCTCTCCGTCAAATCACAACTAAAAGTTAAATTCAAAAATAAAATATATATATATTTTTTTAATTATCTTTTCCACCCTGATCAAATCACAACCGATTAAATTTTTTTTCTTTTTAATTAAATTTTGAATTTTAAAAATTCAAAATTAAATTTTTTTTTTAATTAAATTTTGAATTTTAATAAATAAGTAAAAAAAAAATCAATTTGCCTTGGGATATGTATTTAGATGCTTCAAGACTTGTATTTTCTCATGTTGCATCGAGATATGTTCTAGGCTATGTAAAATTTAAGATTGCCTCGGGATTTGTGTTTGGTTACCCTAAGATTTGAGATTGTCTCGAAATATGTGTTCTCAAGGGTAATCCTGTAACTTTTGCATTTGTGCCTCGAGATATGTTTTCAAAAGGAATGTCTTCGAGATATGTTCTCAAGGGCGATTTTGTAACTTGTATTTTTTTTTTATTTGCCTTGGAATTTGCATTCTAGTCCAAGATAACCAAATAATCAATTAAGATTAAGATTAGGATATTTAATTTTTAATTCTAATGATATTAGAATTTAAATTAAATTGGGATTTGGTTTCCATTATAAACAAGATGGAAGTTTAGTTTCCTAATGGCCCAATAGGCTCGATGCTCCAGTTCGATCGGCAGATGGCATGCTTTACCATAGACTAACCGGTATGGTGTATGCCCGTGGGAGTTTTATATGTGGTTCTGTACGCCCACAGAGGTTTTTCTAACTTGTCGGCCCACTCCTTCCTGCTGAACTGAACTGTCTTTTCTAAAATTTGCTTTATTTCCTGGTTGGTGATTTCCACTTGTCCGCTTATTTGCGGGCGATAGGCTGGGGCGACACGATGGGTCACACCCAGTCGTGATAAAGTTTTCTCGAACTGGGCATTACAGAAGTGAGACCCGCGATCGCTAATAATAGCTCTCGGGCAACCGAAACGAGCAAACAACTTTCTTAAAAGTTTCACAACGACCCTTGCATGATTAGTAGGAAGTGCTTGGGCCTCCACCCATTTAGACACGTAGTCAATTGCAACTAGTATGTACCGGCATCTATTTGAGGACGGAAATGGGCCCATGAAATCAATGCCCGACACATCAAAAACTTCACACTGTTGAATCGGTGTTTGCTTCATCTCATCTCGTTTAGACAAATTGCCACTCCGTTGACTAGCATCGCAAGATTCTATCATAACCTTCGCGTCTCGAAAGAGCGAGGGCCAAAAGAAACCGGCTGCTAGCACTTTCTCTACCGTTCTGCTCTGCCCAAAATGCCCTCCAAGCACCCCTGCATGGCACTCTGATAAAATATGCCATCCTTCCTCTCTTGAAACACACCTTCTTACCATTTCGTCATCATATATCTTATATAAACACGGATCATCCCAAACATAGTGTTTGACATCTGACATGAATTTTTTTCTTTGTTGATATGAAAATGTTTCTGGGATCACCCCCCCTGCTAAATAATTTGCAATGTCAGCGAACCATGGAATAGATGCATCCGGAGGCTCTCTTGTTTCTCGCGATATACGGGATGTTCCTCTGGGAAGGAGTCGTTTATAACTTCAGATTTGGCCCCACTATTACCGGAATGATCTAAGCGAGATAAATGATCTTCCACTACATTCTCAATGCCTCTCTTATCCCGTATCTCCACATCAAATTCCTGCAGAAGCAAAATCCATCATATTAACCTTGGTTTAGCATTTGTTTTAGTCATCAAGTATCGCAATGCTGTATGATCGGTGAATACTATCACTTTAGAGAGAACTAAATACCGGCAGAACTTATCAAAGGCGTAAACAATGGCTAGCAGCTCCTTCTCTGTCATCGTATAGTTTTCTTGGACTGAGGTCAACATTTTGCTCGCGTAAGATATTGGGTGGAACTGTTTATCATACCGCTGTCCAAGCACAGCTCCTACAGCTCGATCACTGGCATCACACATCAGTTCAAAGGGTCCATCCCAGAGGGGTGCCTTTAAAATAGGAGCTCATACTAGCTTTTGTCTCAGCAACTCAAAAGCGGCTTGACAATTGGCGTCAAAATTGAAAGAAGCATCTTTCTCCAAAAGTTTTGTCATGGGTGCTGAAATTCTTGAAAAATCTTGAATGAAACACCTGTAGAAACCCACATGTCCCAAGAAACTTCTGATGTCCTTCGTGGTGGTAGGGATCGCTAACCCTTCAATTGTGGCAATCTTCGCCTTGTCTACTTCTATTCCCGATTTTGAGATCTTGTGGCCCAAAGCTATTCCCTCCTGGACCATGAAATGACATTTCTCCTAACTGAGAACCAGGTTTGTTTCTTCACACCGAGCCAACACGTTTTTCAAATTAGCCAGACAGCTATCAAATGAATTACCGAAAACTGAGAAATCATCCATGAATACTTCCATAATATCCTCGATGAATTCGTCAAAGATGGACATCATACAGCGTTGGAAGGTGGCGGGGGCGTTACATAACCCAAATGGCAAGCGACGGTAAGCGAAAGTGCCGTAGGGTCATGTAAAGGTGGTCTTCTCTTGATCTTCAGGTGAAATTTAAATCTGTAAGTACCCTGACATCTCATCTAGGAAATAGTAATACATGTGTCCTGCGAGCCTCTCTAGCATTTGATCGATAAATGGAAGAGGAAAGTGATATTTCCTAGTGGCATCATTCAACTTACGGTAATCAATGCAGACCCGCCATCCAGTAACTGTGCGAGCCGGTATTAGTTCATTCTTATCATTATGAAAGATCGTCATACCTCCCTTTTTTGGTACCACTGGTACAGGACTAACCCACGGGCTATCCGAGATGGGGTAAATGACTCCGGCATCTAAGAGTTTCTTTACTTCTATCTTGACCACCTCCTGCATATTGGGGTTCAACCGCCGCTGTGGTTGCACCCTCGGCTTAATTTCATCCTCCATAAGGATTTTATGCGTGCAGAATGCTGGACTGATTCCCTTGATGTCTGAAATGGACCAAGCTATAGCCCGTTTGTGTGTGGCAAGTACTTGTAGTAATTTCCCTTTTTTCTCTTCTTCTAGAGTCGCTGAAATTATCACTGGGTATTGTTTATCCCCCCCCCCCCAAAAAGGCATATTCCAGATGATCAGGTAATTCTTTAAACTCAATTTTTACAATCCCGGTTCCTTGGGTGGGGAGGCTTGTTTCCTTGTCAGATTCTGAATCTACCGTGCATGTTGCTTGATCCTCCCAATTTAAACTGTCCAAACTATCCTGGAAGGCCTTTCTGAGCGTGAACTTATCTTCCAACAATTACAAACTATCACATCCTTCCACTTGGTCCACCGTACGGATTTACCGACATGACCTCCTCGCTATGTTCCAGTTCCGTCGGTTATCAATCAATGCTACCTCATCAATAAATTGACTTCTTGACCACTTTCGAGATTTCTCACTGTAAGCCCTTACTGCTTCTTCCAGGGATACATTGCAGTGACCCACGTTTGGGACACTTGAGAGTAACTCTACCAGCTGCCCGCCAAGCATCATGATCTCCTACTACTGTTCTAAAAGAAAATTTTCCCCTGTCCCCTCAATGCATTCAAAAGGTTGTCCATCTTATCAATTGGATTTCCTGCCTCAAAGAGGAAACGAATTAAGTGCTGAAATTTACTGTTAATACCCAAAATCTGGGAAGAACTGAAAATTTTAGAGAAAAACAAAATAATAAGATAAAATGAAGGAATGCAAGCAGAAGCGAAAAATAAGAGGAAGCGAAAATCAAACAAAGATAAGTGCTTAGAAAACTAAGACTGTCAGATTTCCTAGAAGTTGCCAGTCCCCGGCAACAGCGCCAAAAACTTGACACGCCCCTTACCTATCCGCAAGTGCACGGGTTGCACAAGTAATAAAGTGTACCCTAAGGTCGGGTAGTCGTATCCACTGGGACTGGTGTATCTTCTAATACTCTCGTTCTGCTTAGTATCTAATCAATTGAAGAATGGTTTAATTGACTCTAGGTTGGCCTGAAAGAGAATTAAGAGAAAGTAATGCACTAAGGGAAAGGTAAGGATTGACTCGATGGAGAAGATGGGGCCCCGGGGTGAATTCCTGATGCTCACTAACCTGCACTCTCTCAGTACTTATCAGAGATATCTTCAGTTCTAAAATCTATTTGTGCTAGGTAAATGATGTTCACAGTGCTGTTGAACCCTATGTTGAAATCTCACTTCTTGCAACTATCAATAAGATTCACAAGCTAAGAAAAGATAACCAAACATTCAAGCATTCAACCACTCAACAACATTCAAGATACCCAACGACCAAGATTTAATGCAAGGAACAAGACATTCATAAATACTTCAAGTAGAGTAAACAAGTTCAAGCTACAACATCAGAATATTCCCCCCGGGGCTCCCTAAGAGAGTTTAGCCCCTCATGAGGATAGACAACAAAATAAATGCTAAAAAAAAATTAAAATACAAGAAGTTGAAAACTCCCTAATTTTTTGCATCCTTGCGTCTATCCGAGGCCTTGCGATGTATTAGATTCTCCTCCCAATCGGCCTACCATTCGCGCAACATTCCCCTTGTGATGGTGAGGACGGCTCCCTAAAGCCCCCTCCTTCTTCCTCCTTAGTTTGTAGCCAAAACATTCCCCAAAAATCTACGTTTCTGGGGTTTTAAACTTTTCCCGATGTGAGCACGGCCGTGTTGAAACCGTGCTCCAAGCCGTGCAGATTACGGTCGAATAAAACTCTTGAAACTCTAATTCCAGTAATCTGCAAGGGGTCCAACACGCCCGTGTTGCGGCCGTGCTTAGTAATGCGTGTTGCTCTCGGCTGAATTCTCCAGCAATTTGCACGGCTTGAAGCACGGGCGTGCTGAGACCGTGTTGAGCTTGATGAGGTTTCTCCTAAGACCTTTAGCTCCTGAAAATGCTCCAAATCATTTCTTCTCGCCTTAGGACTTTGATATCTGCATGGAAAACTAAGAATAACTCAAATAGCACTGAATTAGGGGAATTTATGCCGATAAATTGAAGAATCATGGGAGTAAGAAATGAAATAAATATATATGAAATGCACTCATCAAGAGACTGGCAGGGCACATGTATTATTGTCTCTTGGATGGGATGTCGGGCTATTTACAAATTCCAATAGCTCCTGAAGATCAAGAGAAAACCACCTTTACATGTCCCTACGGCACTTTTGCCTATCGTCGCATGCCATTTGGACTATGCAACACCCCTGCTATATTTCAACGTTGTATGATGTCTATCTTTGATGAATTCATCGAGGATATCATGGAGGTGTTTATGGACGACTTTTCGGTTTTCGGCGATTCTTCTGACAGCTGTTTGGCCAACTTAAAAAAGTCCTAACTCGGTGCGAGGAAACAAATCTGGTGCTCAGTTTTGAGAAGTACAACTTTATGGTTCAGGAAGGAATTGTGCTGGGGTACAAAATTTCAAAATCAGGGATTGAAGTGGATAAAGCTAAAATTGCCACAATTGAAGCGTTAGCAACCCCCACCACCACTAAAGTTTCCTGGGGCACGTGGGTCTCTATAGGCGGTTCATCCAAGCCTTCTTGAAGATATCAGCACCCATGACCAAACTCTTGGAGAAGGACGCTCCCTTCAATTTCGACGCAAATTGTAGAGTCGCTTTTGAATTACTGAGGCAAAAGCTAATTGAGGCCCCTATTCTGAAAGCACCCCAATGGGATTGACCTTTTGAGTTAACGTGTGATGCTAGTGATCGAGCTGTAGGAGTTGTGTTGGGACAGCGGTATGATAACCAGTTTCACCACATATCTTATGCAAGCAAAATGTTGACACCAGCAAAAGAAAATTACACTACAACAGAAAAGGAACTTTTGGCTACTGTCTATGCTCTTGACAAATTCCGACAATATTTAGTCCTATCGAAGATGATAGTGTTTATTGATCATGCAGCGTTACGTTACATGATGACAAAAACCGATGCTAAGCCAAGGTTAGTACGGTGGATCCTTTTTCTGCAAGAGTTCGATGTAGAGATAAGAGACAAGCGGGGGATTAAAAACGTCGTGGCTGATCATATATCCCGCCTGACTAACACCAATGATGGTTCGGACGAGTCAAAAATTGTGAATGATTCATTCCCAGAGGAACATTTGTATCTAATGACAGTGTAAGAGTCCCTGGATGCAACTGCCCCGTGGTTTGCTGACATTGGCTATTATCTAGTGGGGGGAGTGATCCCCGAAACATTTTCATATCAGCAAAGAGAAAAATTCATGTCTGATGTCAAACATTACGTATGGGATGACCCATTTTTGTATAACTTTTGCGCTAATGAAATGGTAAGACGATGTGTTTCCCGTGAGGAAGGCTGGCATATTTTATCGCAATGCCATGCTCGGGTAGTTGGAGGGCATTTTGGCCCCAATAGAACTGTCGAGAAAGTGTTAGGAGGCGGTTTTTTTTTGCCTATACTTTTCTTAGATGCCAAGACTATGGTAGAATCTTGCAACGCTTGCCAGCGTAGTGGGAATTTGTCTAAACGGGATGAAATGAAGCAAACGCCAATCCAAAGCGGTGCGAAGTTTTTGATGTGTGGGCATTGACTTTATGGGGCCATTTACGTTGGCAAATGGATGCCGGTACATATTAGTCGCTGTTGATTATGTGTCTAAATGGGTGGAAGCTCAAGCGCTCCCTACTAAGGATGCAAGGGTGATCGTGAAGTTTTTAAGGAAACGATTCGTCCGATTTGGTTGTTCAAGAGCCATTATCAGTAGTTGGGGGACACACTTTTGTAATGCCCAATTCGAAAGGATTTTGAAATGACTTGGGATGACTTATCGTATTCCTACAACTTACCACCCTCAGACTAATGGGCAAGTGGAAGTCACCAACCGGGAAATAAAACGGATACTAGAGAAGACAGCCAGGTCAACAGGAAGGATTGGTCCGACAAGTTAGAAGAAGCCCTGTGGGCATACAGAACTGCATATAAGACTCCCATAGGCCATACACCATACCGCTTAGTCTATGGCAAGGAATGTCATTTATCGATCGAATTGGAGCATCGAGCATATTGGTCTATTAAGCGACTAAACTTCGATGAAACCAAAGTTGGGGGAAAAAGGAAATTACAGCTAAACGAGTTGGACGAGTTTCGACAAACTGCATACAAGAACTCTATCGTGTATAAGGATCGGGTCCGGAAACTACATGACAATCGGTTACGAGGGGAAAAACATTTTAAGGTTGGAGATCACGCTCTGCTGTTCAACTCTCGATTGAAATTACTTCTGGCGAAGCTCAAATCGCGTTGGTCGGGTCCTTACCAAGCCACTGGTGTCCACCCATATGGTGCTGTCGAAATCTTCCATCCGAACAATAGAACTTTCAAGGTTAATTGTCACCGATTGAAGCGCTATATCAGCTTCGCCAATTCATCAATTGAAGATAATGCGCAAAGCTTGCTTCTCACTCAACCCCCATAAATTTCTCCGTATGTCAGGCTCGAGACATTAAACAAGCGCTTGTGGGAGGCAGCCCAAAACTTTTGGTTCGATCCATTTCTTTTTTTTTTTTATTACATGTTGCACTGTTAGTGGCCCAGCACGGGTTGAACACACCCGTGTTCAACCCCGTGCAAGTTACAGGCTTTTCATTTCTTTTTCTTAGCACGGCCGTGTTCACTTCGAAGCACGGCCGTGTTCCTTTTTTTTTAGGGATCGCTCTATTCAAAGGCGTAAATCTCCGGGCGAACTCTTCTCACCAGCGCCGCCACTCTTCGTTCCCTCCTTCAAGCATCCATTTCCTCATCAGTATACCTCAGAAGCGCACTGTTTCAAAACCCTCATCTAAACGCCTCCGCGCACCACCCGTCACCGATCTTGCATCTCCTCCTTTTGCATCACCTGATCAACGGCAGCGGTTTCACAAATTTTGCCAGCAATCCTTTGGCAATTTTCGCACTCTTGACTGGAATATTTTGGAGACTGCAGGTTTAGCTGACGATGTTCGCCATCTTCTTCATGTCGGAGCATGGTACAAACTTTTCATGATCATGGATCCGGCATATCGTGAGCTCACAACAGAGTTTCGAGCTACATTTACCAGGAGGCGCGGTCAAGTGTCTTGGGAAGACCCTGGGGCTCTATTGTTTCAGTTAATGGGGATCCACTACACTTTGAGCTACACGAAGTTCGCTGTCTGTATGGGGTTCTATGACGAGTCTTTTACCCTCTCTCCTGCTTACTCCTCACTGTTGTTTTATTGGCCCCCTGGCGAACCAATCGAGGGCTGTTGACGGCGTCTAAGCCATGATCCACTGCTATATCATCCAGGGCTCTCGAGGGCTTCCACTCTTCGTTCACTGGCATTGCGTGTCATTCACACCTTACTCATTGGCACCATCACTGGACGTGGGGACAGCACGGATGTCATTACGTCGCTGGAATTTGATTACCTTGTGAGCATATGGGACGTTGTCCCATTTCATTTGGTGTATCTGCTTGCATCTGCATTTCACCACCATGCCAAGGACTGTCGAAAGGGTATTATTTTCGTGGGACCTTATGTCACCCATTTGGCGCGTTGGTTACATGTTCTATAGTCCGGGGGTTCCTCTCACTATTGCAGAAAAACTTCAGCGAATGACTTTGAGGATATTACGGGTTATGGGACTTTTCCATCTGTCACCATCGAATGATGCGGTCCATACTCCCAGTGTCGCCACCACTCCATCTTCCCACTCGGACTCGGATTCCTCGGATGTTTCCTACGACGCCATTTTCTGTCAGTGGGTCCTGCGGAGCTTCCAGAAGTTAATCCAGCATTGTGGCCGTCCCAATGCTGTCCAGCATTGTGGCCGTCCCAATGCTGCTGTTGCGTCCACTTCCAGGAGTGTTGGGGTTAACACCGCCGACCTTGCCTTCGACTCCGAGACCAGCTCCGATAGCGCCGATTTTTGAGTTTTTGTTTCTTTTGTTTCTTTCTGTTGTCTTTATTTTCAGTTGTTGTTCTTTCTTTTCAGTGTTTGTGCTTTTTGTAGTTGAGTCAGTTAACAAGGGGAGCCCCCTACTAAACTGATCTCTGTTCCTAGTGAGTTGTTTTAGTTTTGTTTATCGTGTCTCTCTCTAATGCTTCTATGCTTTACTTCAGGATGCATGGATAACTCCTTTGTTATTTATCTCCAATGGTTCTGCAAATCAAGTGTGTCTCCATGGCTTATTCATGGGAGCCTCGCCTTTTTACTTGGTGAACAATTCCCTAACTCCATTCCCACTTGCACTGAACTCAATTTTACATGTATTGCATGTTTTTACTCTTTTAACATTGAGGACAATGTTTTGTTCAAGTGTGGGGGAGGGTTGTATGTTTTTGTATGCCTTTTGAGATTAGTGCATGACCTAGGACGATCTATGATCCATGAAAATTTTTGGTATAGAATTCCAAATCTTAGGACACAACGAGAATGCTAGTGTACTTTTTTTGAACTTTACGGCTATATTTGCTCTTACTTTGGAAACCCTGGTTTACACACCTTGCCTAATGTTGTGTTTCACTTCATTGAGAGGAAGATTTAGTTTCTGGACTTGTTAAAAGAGAAATTATTGACTCCAAACTCAGACAATAAAAATTTGAAAGTGAAAAGAAATATTAAGAATTGTTAAGAATTGAATTTCGAAAAGTTGGATTCCTGTAAGGATGCCCTTTCGAATTCTGCAAGAAAGATGGTAGAAAGAGCTATTACTTTAGAAAAAGCGAAAGCCGCATCTGAGTAGTCGGATCTAAGGCATCACAAATGTTATTTTTGATGACCTCCTGGGTGACATGGCTGCATCTAAGGTGTATGAAGCTACTATCCAGTTTAGGAGTCATCGTGAAAGAAAAATGTAGCCTGAACTAGACCCCCTCAAAGACGTTTGTGATGCATTTCCTTAGGCTGCACACACACACGGCGGTACGAAGTAAGAGTAAAAATTCTTTTATGAGCATTCAATTGACTAAGGCACGTGCCAGTCTTGGCTTCCCTAGCTTTAGGAATTCTAGAACTTGGCTGAGATCAGAGCTCATGCACTCATCTTTTTGCTAGGGAATTAAGGTTGCTTGAGGACAAGCAACGATTCAAGTGTGGGGGTATTTGATGAGTGCATTTTATATAGATATATTTTCCACTGTATACCCGTGTTTCATAAGTATTTTTAGTAGTAATTCTCACATTTCAATGCTATGTGAGGTATTTCTAGTTTTCTATGCAGATATCGAAGCCCCAAAGCAAGAAGAAACAATTTTGAGTGATTTTGGTAGCTAAGGGACTCAGAAGAAACCTCACCAAGCTAAGCACGGCCTCAACACGCCCGTGTTCCAAGGCGTGTAAGTCACAGGAGAATTCGGCCAAAGTCAGCACGGCTTCGGTTCTCTAAGCACGGTCGTGCAACTCGCAGCACGGCCGCAACACGCCCGTGTTGGAACCCGTGCAGATTACACGCAACTAGAGTTTCAGAGTTTTCATTTGGCAGTAATCTGCACGGCTTAGAACACGGCCTAAACACGGCCGTGTTGACATTGGGAGAGTTTTAAAATACCCCGAAACTTAAGGTTTGGTGGGACTCTTTGGCGAGAGAAAAACAGGCAAAGAAAGGGGAAAACGAGGATAGCTTCCGGAACCATTGGAGAGGGAACCAAGCGCGAATTGTAGGCCAATTGGAAGGAGAGGATCTATCAACATTGGAACCTCAGACAAAAACAAGGATGGAAGCAAATAGGGAGAGTTTGATTTCTATCATATTTGTTTCTTCAGTTATTTCTTTGGTGTTTGAATCTATGAGGGGATAAACCCTTCTTGGGAGCCCCGGGTTGGAAACTTGTGTGTATGTCTTGAATTTGGATTCTTCTATTTCAGTATTTATGAATGTCTTTATTTCCCTAATTAAATCTTTGGATGTTGACTTCATTGATGGTGGTTGTTGGTTGTGTTGAGTACCTTGAGATTGTGATTGTAACTGGGCTTGCATATCCCCTCGATTGATGCAAGAAGTTTGAACTCAACTTAGGGTTTCAATTACGCCACATGTATCCTCCACATAGCACAACAAGGTTCTAGAATTAGGGTTTGTGAGAGACACTTCAGATAAATGCTGTGAGAATTCAAGATTAGGTAGCACCAAGTGATCAACCCGGGGCCCCATCTCCTCTATTGCGAAATCCCAATCTTTCCCTCTAGTGCGATTCCTTCTCCTTTACATTCTCGTTTTCTCAAGTCAGAGTAAATTCACTCTAATTTCGGTTGATTAGATACTGAGTAGGAATATAGTATTAGGAGATTTACCAGTCCCTGTGGATGCGACTATCCGATCCTTTCGGGCACACTTTACTGCTTGTACGACCCGTGCACTTGCGGTTACGCAATGGGCGTACCAAAAACTTATCTTGAAGTGTTACACATAGACTCCCCTCATGACAAGTGAATTTGAAATGGTGCAATCATTTTCTAAGAATTCACTAGTTGGATGCTTTGATGCTTGGATATAAAAAAAAAAGAAAGAAGTGGTTCAAGTTTTCTTCAACCCTAGTTTAAGAAGTGATTGCTTGTCCTTGTGCTTAAGTCAATCATGAGGAGGCAATACGGGTAGATGCATGGTTGTACCATGCTTCAACATTTATGGTGCGTTTGGATGCGGGTAATGGAATGAGGGGGAATGAAGTAATGATTAAGTGGGGAAAGGAATGGGTATGGGTGGTATTGAAAAAGGTGTTTGGTTGGAGGGGTAATTCATTGGGAATGACAAAAGTAGAAAAAAGAGTTATGTTAATATTACCCTTTTGCCCTTGTATAAAGAAATAGTATTTATTCTTATAATAATGAAAACATAAATATTAATAGTCTTTTTATTATTTGTTATTATTGTTTAATTAGAAAATAACTTCAAATAAATTTAATTCCGTAGTTATAATTTATAATAAATTACAAATAATATATATTTGAAATAATTAAATTTTATAAAATAATGAAAATGTGAATAGTTATCTACTCATTGTTGATTATTGTTTAACTAAAAATTAACTTCTATTGAAGATTAAGTTAATATTATATACTTATAAGTTTTTAATTAATCACAAACTATATTTATTTTGAGTAATTAAATCTTATTCCATAATGAAAACAAAAGTATTTATTTCATTATTACTGATTAATGATATTTACTTCAAATGATTATTATTTATAAAATAATGAAAATATAAATATTTATATTATTAATATTGACTAATGTTTAATTAAAAATTACTTTTAGATAATTGCTACTTTCAATAAGTACTTATAATATTTTAATTAATTACAAATAATATTTACTCTTAATACTTAATAAAATAACAAAAAATGTGAATGCTAGGGGGTAATAACAATAATATAACAATACAATAACAATAATATTTACTCTACTTTCATTGATTATGTTATGTTGTCTTTTATAATGTTGTCAGGGCAATATAATAAAATCCTATGGGGTAATGGGCCATTGGGAATGACTGATTACTCTTGGAGGGTCAATGGTGGCCCCCTAGGGTAATGGTTACCAAGTTCAAAAACTACCCAAACTCCACCATGAGAATCAGGAGGTAATGGTTCCCCCCAAGAGAAGGGGGAACCATTACCCACATCCAAACGCAGCCTTACACTTTTTGTTCTTCTTGTTTTGTTTTTTTTTTTTTTTAATAAATTACTTTGCATTTATACTTTTCTCTTTATGTTTACCACTAATGTCATCCACATTCTTCTCTCTGGTTATTCTTTGATTTTTTTTTATTCTTTTCTTCTCTTTTTTTTAATACTTTTTCCTTCTCATTAATCTGTATATTTAAAATTATTTTCATTTATTTATAATTAATGCACATTTGTTCATGGCATTCTTTAGGGTCTTTAAACTTGTATTTCAACTATTGATGTATATTTGTTATCATTAACTCCTACGTTTATTCTTGAAGTGCCTAATCTTACATTCATGCTGTTCTTTACTAGAAGAAAAGAATTTCTGGTGAACTCCAGAGAAATGTGAATGCCAATTTTTTTGGAAAAATATTAAATGTTAATTAATTTTATGATTAAGTAGTTTGAAGAATAATTTAATTTTTGGTTCGAATATATGTGTCTCTTGACTAGTTTAATGGTTAAATAATTGAAAGTTGGTTCAACATAATTGAAGGAGAATATTTATAAATGGTCCATATCCTCCTATTGTATGTATTACCAATATCTTTATTCAATAAACTTCAACATTTACATCATTGATTGTCTTCATTGAATTCTGGATGCACACCATTATCAAATTGATCCTCCAGCCGCAATTATGTCACTCTCAAGCTATAGATCACCAAATGTGTTAATGCGTTAGGAACCTTTTGAAGAAATTAATAATTGTATTTGGTAAACTAAAAAATTGTTATACCTTTTGGATATCTGCAATGTTACTCTTCAAAACTTGGAATTCATGTTTTAGGCGTTGAAGATACAGTAAGCACCTAACA
Source organism: Dioscorea dumetorum (assembly GCA_902712375.1). Taxonomy (NCBI): domain Eukaryota; kingdom Viridiplantae; phylum Streptophyta; class Magnoliopsida; order Dioscoreales; family Dioscoreaceae; genus Dioscorea; species Dioscorea dumetorum. The sequence goes on from CACTHL010000846.1 coordinate 5,631,691, forward strand.
TTCAATATATGTTAATTAGATCTAGTAGCACTTTGAATTTATAAAAATAAAGGCAAAAAAATACTTGGGTGATACCAAAAACTACTATTTACCCTTGTTTGTTAGCATTTTTACAGTAGTTTGCCAAAGCTGCGCATGTATCCACCATTCTTGTTGCTCCAAGGCTATGCAATGGAAAGGTTATATAGGGGAAACCAATAATAAATTATGAATGTTTTCAAATTCTTTTACAAAGTTCATAGGATTCTCTTAATAGTGATAGACACATTGTCTTGAAGCTAATAGAAATCCCTAAAGAGTTCAAAAAGATCTTTGGAAATCATGCATTTTAATTTGTTGTGAGTTTACAAATATTTATATTGAAGCACCATAAAGGGGAATGAAACACATTATTTATGGTATTAGTAGGAGCATCACTGTTGTAATAAATTTTGTGTGTTGTTGTAGTTTTCAAACATAGGGATTTGTTTGTCCAAGTAGTTGTTTAAGTTGACATTTATGGTATTATTTTATATTTTTGGGCATCTAATATAAATTAGTTTATCATTTTTACCATGTGTTTCATTTTGAAACCTTTTATGTAATAGCTTGTCTGGCTTATTCAAGAAACATTTTTAGATAGTGGAACCCAAAAGAAGTTTTATAACTTCATGCTACAATGATCTATTTAAGAACAAGTATAAGATGCTAACTAAATTAATTTTTTTTATATTTTCTTCAAAAGATACTATGAAAGGTTGAGTTAGTTTAAATTAGCTTATGAAGGCCATGTGAATCTCTTTAATGAAAATAAACAAAAAACAAATCAATAAAGTATATAAATATTTTGGAATAAAAGTACATATAGAAATCACAATTAGGGCAAATGATAGGACAAAAATTGACTCTTATCCCAAACTTTATCTCCTTCTAATTCAATGTAGTATTAGTCTATTAGGAGTACGTATATAAGTACTTACCCCATATTCAATTTTTATTCCTACAAATGGATGCTCAAATACTTACCATCCTATATCTAATCCCATCTTTGCTAAGGTTATATATCTAATCCAAACTTTGTTTGTATTCTTCAAAGAAACGAGTGATGAATTACATATAGCTAATTGACATATAATTAATTACATGGATTTAATTATTTTGTCTAGTTATGTAACAATTAATAAATACAAAGACATTTCCATGTAGCATGGAGGAGTATCAATCAAGTTTCTTGCCTTGGACTAAATTAGCATCATATAATAAAAATAAAAATAATTAATTAAAATTATGAATAAGATTTGAAATTAAATAAAGTTAACCGCAGAACAGCTAGAATTTCAGGACCATATAAATTTCATATACTATTAATGACTATGAATAGAAAACGACAAATAAAAAATTAATAACGTGAAGATCGGACCCAGGTCCATTGAAGAAATTTAATATACATACTAAAGAATCAATATTTTCATTTGTATCATAAGATTTTAGTATTAATATTAAGATAACCATATGACCATAAATGCAAAATAGAGTTGAGAAAATGATGTGTGATACCTGGCACTACTACCCATTAGTTGAGACATACGTTCATCAAGCTTATGATAGTTAATAACTTCTTCATGACTTTGCCAATGACCAATGAAAGAAATAAATTAATTAATTAACCTGCTATATTATAATATAATTGTCTATATATAATATAAAATCTGAAATAACTTACTCACAGGTTCACTGTCAATTCGTTGAGTGTATTATCCATAATTGTATGGTAGAGATCTAGCACTTCTCTAGCACGGCCATACCCCGCTATGTATAAATGATCAAATTGGTCACTTAAGATACCCTGTTGTTGTAATGGCTTATCAAACTAAACATTTAACAAAAACAAAGAACTAATAACGTTAAAAAGGTGAGATCAAAATTTTCCTTCATATAAGAAAAAAAAAAATTACCTCACTGGCGAGAAAAGATTTGAGGTCGAGTAAGCTTTTCTTCAACTCAACAATAGAAGCCATTTCATATACTTGAGTTGTCAAAGTGTATTCCTTGATGGCTCTAATATAGTTGTGCATGTGTGTGTGTGTGTCCGTAAGGAGAGATATAAAGAGAGAGAGAGAGAGAGAGAGAGAGAGAGAGAGAGAGGGGGAGAGTTTCAAGATACATAATAAATACTGTAACTGAATTTGCAATGAAAAGGCCATAGTCTCATAATGAAATGTAACAACTACTTCCCATGTTTATACTCAATGACCAACAAAATGGTCAAAACTTTCTGTTTGAAGAAGTATATTATAAATGTTTTGATTAATATAAATTAGATTCAAAACAAAGTAGAAGAGTTGTGAACTAGTTTGGATAGCTATGTCATTTGGTCTTTGTGACTTTACATTATATACATTTTGTCGTATGCATCTAAACAAAAAGAAAAGTGAGATCGAAGTAATTTAACAGCAAATAACAAATATTATTCTTGATCTACCGATGAATAATAAAAAGTAAGATCTTAACTGTAACATCCAAAAATTCGTAAGTTAGATTAGGTTCAATGTCGATGTTGCGATGAACATATATATTATAAGTGACCAAGGACCTATACAAAATTACCTTTTGCAACTAGTAGCAAAATGAATATATTTAGCACCCTATTTATAAGAAGTTAACTAATTATGGACTAAATGCAACTTGAGAATTTTTAAAATAATAATAGTAAAGTAATAAATAAAATTGGAATTATGAGTGTGAGTAAGTGGAGTGAGGAGATGAAGATGGATTTCATGAAGTCAGTACTAAGTTTTCATCTCATACTTTATATCACCTAGTTCAATCTCCACAGAGAATCTTTGACTAGTTGCATGTTGATGTGAACTCAACGATTGGGCAAGAAGAGTGGATAGATATTTATTTAGTGTCAAAATACACAAATTTTAATGGTTGCATTGATACACTTTTCATGTAATTTTCATGTGTTGATACTCGTTTTATGTGTGTTTTATGTCACTTGTGTTTCAGAGTATCTCAAGAATATTCAGAGCTTGGAGTAGTATTTTGAACTGTTATGAGCTCAATTCTATCACTTTTGAAGGCCATTTGAGTCCCACATGGACTCCCAAGCACTATGCATTAAAATCATTGCGAACCCAAGCAGAACGAAAACCCAAATGTCCCTCCTCGAGGACCATGCTGCCATGTAGCTGAATAGAGGCCATAAAAGGCAGGCAGTGGGTTGTACAGCCCCCATGCGTCCACATTGCCCTTGTAAAGACAACAAGGACTCATTTTGAGGGTTTTTTTCATACCTGCCATGTGGGCTCCATGTGCCAGTGTGAGTGCCCGCATGCTTGGAGATATAAACGGGGCGAAGTTAAGGCTTCCAAGACGACCTTTAGCTATCATTTGACTCCACACACACTGATTATCAAATCTCATTGATAGGAGGTTCTTTGACACAAGGATTGAAGGGAAAGAGGGGAAATATTTAGAGAAGCATCAAAAAGCTTGACAACATAGATATGATGAGCTTTCATTATCCCATAGTCGACATATAAGAAGTTTTACTATGATCTTTCATTGCTTTCATATGAATCTTTTATCTCTCCTTAATATTGAACTGAACTCCCATGGCCACCGGGCTCCAGTGAACCTTGGGACAATAACTTTGTTTCGATAATTCTTATATTTTAATGAATGTTGGTTTTCTTTTTTAGTTTAATCTATAGTGCTTATTGTTTAGTCTACAATAGATGGATTATGTAGATTAATGTTGAATGCTATATATAGAATGGGATTTTTTCATATATTAGGTCTTACATAGATTAGAGAGGCATTTATTGTATCTTCACACCGGAGGTTCCGAGTGTTAATAGCTTCCTACATTAGGGTTTTGCTCTAAATTGCGATTTTTGGCACCTAAAGCAATCTTAGGTGCATTGGAGGATTGGAACCCGTATGAGATTAGGGCCATTATCAAAGGTTTTCAGGGCAGTTAAATTTAGAATCTTGGGGTCCAAAGCCTTGCCAATAGCTGCATCATTTCATATTCATCCTTGCATTATTATCTCTCTCCAGGGGATCCATGCTTGAGGCCTATTTCATTCATTGTGCTATCAGCTCATTCTATTTCAATTGATGGGATTCTTTGCTTTGTTTTTCTTATTTGAAATTTAAACAATCATTCTTTTGTTGGGTAGACTAAATAGTGATTATGAAGAGAAAGTTATAGTGCTTCTCAAGGATATAAGGAGTACGACTCTCTTGTGCTCACTTGCAAGACATTTGATTATTTGACGATGACTCTCTGAAGACCAAGGGATGTGATATTGCATCTTGACACACCCATCAATATTAAAGGGAGATTCAACCTCAAGGAAGGCTTTGGAGTTGGCATGCCCAACTCTTTTTAGTTGCATAGTGTTTAGAGGGCATTTTCTTAACAAAATGGGAATGAGGGTAATTAGAAAGGGAGTAAGAAGGGTAATTGGGATGAAAATGAATGAATTGGAATGGTAATGAAAAATGTTTTTGGTTAAAGAGAGTAATTTATTTTGAATGAGAAAAGTAGGGAAGGGAAATGTGATCAATTTACTTTCAGGCCCTTATGCAAAGGAATGCATTTATTTATCAGGATTTGCTCAAAACATCCATGTAACTTTACCACTGTATCAAATATCTTTTGATCAAAAGAAGTGGGAAGAAGAAGACTAAACAATAGAAAGGAAAGGAAACAACACTACACCAATTTATCATTTTAGAGACACTTGATTAGAGGGGTTTTTTTGAAAACCGGATCTATAAAATATAGACCATTAAAAGGCCAATTTATGGGGCCGGTTTAAAATAACCGGTTATAAAAATAAAAAAACTTTCTAAAAACCCTCCCCCCCCCCCCCCCTTCTCTCTCTCTTTCCTTTTGCTCTCTTTGAAGATGAAGCCGCCGCTCTTCGCCGCCGCCCTCTTCGCCGCTCTCTCTCTCGTTTCGTTGAAGACAAGCCTCCTCCGCCGAAGAGAAGACGAGCCTCCGCCGCTCTCTCTCGTTTCGTTGAAGACAAGCCTCCTTCGCCCCTCTTCGCCACTCTCTCTCTCTCTCGTTTCCTTGAAGACGAGACTCCGCCGCTCTTTGCCGCTGAAGACGAGCGGATCGAACCGTAGGATTCTTCTTTTGGATGATGTGTCAATTTATCCCACCAACCACTGATACCTTTTCCTCTGTCTCCTCGTCAGCGTCGGAATCCGGCGCACGTTCACCAAGATTCGCTTTTCCTCGTCGCCGGAGAGCATCGGAACCGTTCCTATTTCCCTAGGGTTTTTGTGTATGTGGTGTAAATTGTCATGGTAGCTGAGATTCGTATCCTTTTTATTCATTTACTCTTTTTTTTTTTGCGGATTTTCCCCCTTGTTTGATGTTTTTTGCGTTGCTTTGTTGGTTTGTCCGGGGACTGTTTGGACGTTTGCCAATCAGAATGTAGGAAATTAAGTTTTGAATCTTTTGGTGGCTATTCTTTGGCTTGGAGTTGGTGTAGGAGTGGAATTTGGGGAATTTGTTGATTGATCTGGGCCGTGATTTGGAGTTTGAATGGATTTGGATTGTAGATCTCAGTTTTTGGTTCTGTATTTTGTCCTTGATGTGATGCTTAGGAAGGTTGTTTGATTGTTTGATGTAGTTAGTACAAGTGCTTAGATTTTTGGTGATTGATGGAATTTTTTAGCTTTTGAGGGTTTGCTCAGTTTTATGATATTGATGAGATTTTTAGTTTGATAGAAACGTTTGTCATCGAGAGAGATGCATATAATGTATACACATGCTGATGTGATTTTATGCGACTTTACTGAATTCTGCTTGATGATTTTGAGCACTTGTATCCCTTGAAGATGGATCGGATGGATCTATAGGCTGATGGAAGTGTCTTGCCAAGAAGTTGAGGTTTTTGTGAAATATCTCTGATTGCTTTTTAAAGTCGCCATTTTGGTCAGAAGATTATGTATTTGTATTTGTATGATATTTATGTGATTTGTCGGAGGTCACTAAACAAGTAGTTCTCATTATTCCATTGTTTTTGGTTTTGATCAATTCATTCTTTGATCTTTAAACTTTTATGATTCATTGACAAGGTACTCATTCATTTCTGTTAATTGTTTAGGCTTTTATGTTTTCTGTGAATTCAAGAGTAAAACCTTTTTCCTTTTCATATCACGTTATGTACATCTGATGTTAATTTGGATGTTAGTTTAATCATCTTTTGACATGTTCATGAGTTTTTTGGAGAAAAGTACGAGAAATTATTGTTTGTCTTTTCTTGAGTGATTGGGGAGGAAGAAAGAGAAAATTTTCTAAAAATACTGAATGACGCAGCATTCAGTAGTTATTTTCGCTCCTCTGTCGACTTTGCATGATGAACAACACAAAGATAAAGGCAAGAGCCAACTTCAAAGGGACATAGGGAACGTAAAAAGGTGATTGAAACACTTCTAAAAACCTAATATTTTACATATTTTTTATTTCCTTGCCTGTTTGAAGTTCTTCTTGACTTGAACCCATGTTCTGGTGTTGCCTGGTGGGAGCAGGTTGTGGGAATCCAAAGATGACCAGGCCTGGGTGCATGACAGGTTTGACGAGTTGAATTTGCAAGATGCTGGCTATGGTGAGGTATGCCATAGGAGCTGTTTTCATTTCTGGTGTGACGAAATGATCCATTCTTTACGTGTTAGTGTAGGTCATGCTTTTTGAATCTTGTTTTTGTCTTATACTCCTAATTAAATATTTTGCAATTTCCTCGCCTCACTAGGTTTAGTTTAATCTCACATGTACCTATTTTTATATGATTTACTGCAACTTGTTTGCATGGCTAAGCATTTAATTTCATGCAGTTATGCAGTTTGCAGGGCAGCATCTTGGTGGTATTCCTTCTGTTGGTATGGCTTTGCCAGGATATGTGGCACAACAGCAGCTTGGTTTTGTTGAACTTGGCTATTGATTTCATATTTAACTCTAAGGATTTTGTATTTTTCTGTGCAACCAGCCTTTTGAGCATGTAGAATTTGAACCAATTAGGAACTCATGGACATGATTTATCACTAAAATTGATTTTTAAGTCCCCTATCCTGGACATTTTAAATTGCGTACATTTTGGCTTTTATGTCTTCAGATAATTGTATCACTGGTATTCGCTTTTTTTGGCTGGTCTTTGGAGAGAATGACTGATTAATACCATTTTGGCAGAGAAACTAATATGAATAAATCAGTTGACTCTTTAAAATCTCCACAAAAACATAGTGATTTCTTTGCTGATGGTATACAAATTTATATAGCTTCACCATTTCTGAGGTATCTATTACTTGAACTCATTTTTTGTACTTCTACATAGAAATTGTCAATGATGAATTTGGTCATGTCAATTTTTTGTGATCATGTTAATATTATAAGTTTATATGCTAATAATTCAAACCAAGCTAAATTTGTGTCATCCAATATAGTTTAGATAAATAAAAGAAAGAGACATTGCATAGTGGAAAATTGGGGTTGCTTTTTTTTGGCGGGTGGGTTCCTTTTTTCCTTTGTATTAAGTGCTTATTTAGATTCAGGACTTTCATGACTTTTCACCATCTCAAAGCCTTACATTTCTACAAGTTTATTTCTCCTTATTATCTCATGCATTACTATTTGACTACTTATGATTGTCATTTTGATTTAACCTCCTTAGTTAAAATTGAAAAGATCAAGCAAATTTAATTTACCTGATGAAGACGATGATGATGATCTTGCCTTTAATCAATCGCATTCACTTTTAGCAAAGGATGATTTTGAGGACAATCATTCTATAGATGATGAGAACGAAGCTGAGGAGTACATACGGCTTTCAAGTATGTATTCTCACTTAAAACTATTTGAGTTTTAGAAGTTTTCTCTAGAGCAGGAAATTCTTTCAATTTTGAGTTATCAAATCTATTGTTTTGCTTTTATGTGAGTATCTCTAGGGTTACCTGTGATCCACTTGCTGTGCTTTATGTTAGATAGTTTGATTCAACTTTTTGTTTGAACTCTTCTAAACTTTTTACTAACATGACATTTTGAAATTTGATATTACTTGTCAGATATTTTTTGTGGTTATGTCTCAATGAAGAGCATCCATTTGTAAATACCCAGTGTTCACAAGTCTGAACAATAGGTTGACCATTTGAGTGGGAAGTGTTGTTGGTAGTGAATATCAGATATAAATCAACTTTACGGGATATTTTGCCATTTATAATTTGATAATAATCCATGCTTGTCCAATGTGTCATGTGTGTAATTATTGGGTTTTTTTCATTTCCAATATTTATGTGGGCAATAGTGAGAACCTTGTCTTGGTGATAACTCATATAGTTCCTAACTTGTATTATTCTCTTATGTAATATGCAGATGTTACAAACTTCTCAAAACATGTAGGATCACGTGATATGAATGACTCATTGGAAACTAGCTCCCAGGATGGAAATGAGAATGTATACATGTTTGGGTTTTTGAGGAATCATTATGATTGTTTATTTATTTATTCAATTACCAGCTTTTCAAAGTTCCATCCGTAGTATTGTTGTCTGATGTTGTAATTATCTGTATGTAGACCCATGAAACCAAGAAACATGTGATGATGGAGATTATTCAAAAGAGTAAATATTACAAGGTAATGCCTCATTAATAGATTTAATTGTGTAATTCCTTTAACTTTATGCTAATTGCATCTGTTGCTTTGGTTATATTCTCTCCATGTTATGTACATATGCTGATTCCATATTTTCTCTGGAAAAGATTCAAATTTAACATTTAAACCCTTGCTATTGGTTTCAGTTACTCTTATAACTATAGTTTCATGTATTTGAGAGGTATTAAAAAAACGTGCTATTAAGGACATGTGGAATACCAAAATAAAACTGTAAATTTCAATCATAAGTAGTGGCTGATGTTATTTATTTGATTTTATATATGATTCTCACGTGACATGTTTTGATGCACATAGTAACTTACTCTTTTGATAAATTAGTTACTATAATTTGGTTCAATGTTGTTCAGATGAGGAAACCTTCTCTTTAGTGATATAACTTTCTTTCTCCTTTTTATGATCTTGAGCTTGCACTCCGATCTATCTAGATGATTTATAAACCTTGTGTTGAATTCAAGTTCATGAGCTTCTTATAAGTGAAAAAACATAGTTGCTACCACTCCATATTAATGCTGCTTGTGGTCTAATGCAGGAACTTCAATACCATAGGCTAGCTGTTAATGTAAATACGCCAATATTTTTCATTCTAGGGTTGATTATCTGATGGCTTTATTCATGACTTTGTTGCAGGATCAAAAGGCAAAGGACAAAGAAGAGGATAGACACCTTATGGAAAAATTGGATGATGACTTTAGGTCATTGGCTCAATCAGAAGCCTTACATTCCTTAACCCAACCTAGTAAGATGAATGCTCTAAAGGCAAAGAAGAAAACCCTTCAGTGGATAAAGAATTTTTTAAGAAGGTAAAAAATGGGGGATTCCTATCTATTAAACAGTTTGCTTTGGAATTTAGCTGTGAGTGCATTTAAGATATGGCGTTTCTTTTGAGTTCTATGCATGTTCGGTGATAAACTTTAATTGCTTATTGAGGTATGTGGTCCATAACTAAATTGAATTATCTCCAAGTCTCATCACTACCGCAAAATATTTCTTTTATGAGCTGGCATTCTGGCTTTTCAAGCCAATATCATTTTTCTTTCTTTGAAGTTAATACTATGCCAAATTCTTTTATGTTTATTCTGTGAATCTCATTTCAATGCTTGATTCTTGCTTGCAGGAACAACCCGATGCGTATGACAAACTCGTCAAAGAGATGCTGCATGATATTCGTGCTTGGTTGTCTGACCGAACAAAAACACCTCAGGAAATAGCACTAGAAGAAAAGGAAAGGCTTGAATTGTTAGAGGTTCTCTTAGAAAGACTTTTCAAATTGATTATGATGTTGATATAAATATGGATACTATTTTGTTGAAGTCTGTTAGGTTCTATGGTATTGATTTTCTTAAAAATATGATGGTGTGTCACAAATATTTTGTTTCTTGGCTATGAGCATTTGAGTTAAAATGTTGATAAAAATAGACTGCATCATCAAATAGAGTTGATTGACTAAGAAACAAAATTATTTTTGTATTTTAAATACTCTTAAAAAGTTACAATGATCTATATCTATACATGCATACTACGAAACGAGAATAAATGAGCGGTAAAATATAATTTTCACTAATAAATGTTATAGAGGTGGTTATAACCACCTCTATACTTAGTAATTTTTAATTTTTACTAATTGTTTTAGAGGCGGTTATAACCGCCTCTACCATTTATAAATTCTAGAGGCGGTTATAACCGCCTCTAAAACAATGATAAGAAAATGCAAAATTATTAGCTATAGATAAGAAAATGCAAAATTATAAGCTATAGAGGCGGTTATAACCGCCTCTATAACATAACATTTTTGAGGCAGTTATAACCGCCTCTAAATTTGGGATAAAAACCGCTTACATATTTAAACTTTACCCCCTAACGGTTGTTAAAAACCGGCTCTAAAGTGTAGAGCCAGCTTGATACGAGGTGGATTAGAGGCGGTTCAAAAAACCAACACTAAAGCTATAGAATCCACGTTTGAAGATCTTGTGACACTTGAGGCTTATACTTTTTCTTTTGCTAAAATGTTGCACATTTCTGGGAAAAAAGTAATGATCTTGTACCCTAATTCCAATAGAATTCAATATGGGTTCATGGATTCTTTATCCTTTTTGGTGTAATTTTTAATTTACATTGTGAGAATACATGGGCCTGTGAGTATTGTTGTAATCTTTTTGGATTGTCGTGAGAAACTATTGTAGATTGTGAGGCGTAACAAATGTTTGGGATCCAAATATGTAATTCAAATGTATACACATTCAATCAATGTATTTTCTAATAGACATGGCAGTGTTGTTATTATCCTCTAAATCATCCTGGAATATTATTGCAGATTGTGAGAAGATGTGAATATATAAGATACAATAATTATGATTTGCACATTTTTTGTTCACATTTTTAGACATTTTATACATATTTGGTTAATTTATTGATTTGCTATTATTTTGTTACCTCTCACCGCATAAAAAAGGATATGCTTGCCATCCTCTGTTTATCACCTTTTATCTAAACATGGAAGTATTTAATATTATATTATACTATTCAAAATCTGAAACAACAAATTATTGCATCCAATTATGTTTGTTATGTCTTCGGTTTATTTAATTTGTAAAGAAACCATTCATTATTTTATATACATGTTTAGTTTCTTACTCAACACACATTTACTAGCATGTTTGTTTGTTTAATATCAAGAAAAAATATATATTTATTTTCCATATGATGTATCTTGTGCTTATATTCACTTATATTCACCAATTATTTTAGATTAAAATCCATTAAACCAGTTAAGATTGGCCTTATTAGTTCAACATAAATCGATTCTAGGATTACATGATGGACTATTATAGAGCCCCATCAAAATTCATAAAATAAGTCTTGTAAAGTAGGAGGAGTCCTCTACCTAGCCACTTAAAATAGTTTAGAGTGTCACAAACAACTGGCAACACCAATGAATTTTATTTCTCAAAAGAAACAATTTATAGGTTTTGCATAACAAGATAATAAGATGCAAAAGATGACCTTGTTCATCTTCCTTAACACTCTACTAAACAACTAATTAGTTTGTTACCTAGAATTAGATTAATTCATTTAATATGATGAGTGCTTTCTATTTTTCTTTGATTTGATGTTCTTTATTATAGTATGCAAAATTCAGGATTGGTGTTTACTGAGTAAAAAATATGTTAGTCCTTCTGCTTCACAAGATGAAATGTTTAGTATCTTGACTATTTACCTAGTTTCTAGCTTTTTCCATTTACTTTTTCCATTCTTCACTATTACTTACATTTAATTATTTTCATGAAAAGTTATTTACCTTTAGGTTTCTTTGCGCACTAATAATAGTTTTCAAACACTTTTTTATATTAGTACTTGATTTTCTATACTATCCCAAAATACTTGTATAAAGTAATGAATGACGGCCCACATGACATATATTGCTTGTATGCTATGATGGATAGCAAACATATAGTGGCGAGAGTTCGAATCCTTGGAGTGAGAGTGCATGTCTGAGAGCTGTGAGCACGAACTGTGGGTGGTCCCAACGCCCACGTGTGCGCGGGCCCCACAGGCCGCAGTCGAAGCGTGTGTACGCCCCTGTTCTTAGTTTAACTGGCTTATTAGGGGTTTCGTTCTTCTTGACAATTTAAGAAACCGCCAATGGACTAAACAATATAATGTCCACTGAGAAAACAAGACATCATAACCACACAAGTCCAAATCTAGTATCCAATGATAAATAGAAAAGATATAATTAAGTTGAGATTTTGAATTTGCATCAATTGAGGTACCTCTTAGGTCACCATTGCAGCAAAACCACTTTAGGAGTTCATAACTATTAACCAAATCCCATTAAGCCACATTTTCCAGAGGCCTCTCAAGTAACCATCACAAATGACCGAGTTAATGAGAAATAACGATTGATCAGGATCCTATCAACCCACCAGTTTTTGAGGCTCGCGCCACCATTGCAGTGCCTCGATCCTTTGCCGTAAAGATGTGATGTCATCAAGTAACTCATTGGAAACTATAAATGGTTAAGAAAGACACAATGTCGTTTCATTTGCCGATGTTTCCCACTAGTATATTGGGTTACACTTCAAGATTCACTTTATTAAGAAATAAAAATGATACTAGTTATAATTCTTCACATTCAATTTAGTATTAGTTTATCATAGTTAATGCTCAAAGACTTTGTCCAAAAATAGGAATTCCTAATTAATAATCTATAGAAATATTTAGTTTGTAGTGTTAGTGTTCGCTTTTGCGGTTCTCTCACCAATATCTTTGGTTTCTCACTATTATAATGGATTATGATTTAGCACATACTATTTGTGTTCAATAATCTACCTTTCTACTTATATTTAACATTACACATCTTTATTTGAATTTTCTTGTTCATTATTAGTGGGCAAGCTTTTTGTGGAAAGAATTTTATACATAAATGATAATACTATACATGGTTGTATAAACATGGGGAGATTACTTTCTCTCAGGGCATAGACACGTCAGTAACAACTAATGGCAACATATGTGAAATAAATCTCTGTTTATTGTTATTATGAAGTGGAATTTTTAACATTGACAACCCAAGGAAACAATATGTCTTTCCATTCACCACCTCAGCCATCATATCTACCATATTCTTTTTAAAATATGGTGAATGCTGCAAATGCATTGAAAACCACCAGTTATTTTATATTTATAGATTTAGAAGAAATTATAGCAAATAGTTCTTGCAACTAAATACTTTTGTTTTAAAAATAAATCTTATACAAAATCTTGTAGCTAAATTTTTTGCTCAAGCAATGAACTATGAAAGGAAAGAATAATTAGTAAAGCGAAATAAAACAAATAGAGGATTTGTTGGATCTTAAAATATTGGCATCTAATTTTAAATAGATAACAACCATTATGATTTATTTCGGAATAATCTAACTATTGTTCTTGCAAGCTCTAAATATCATCAAATTTGTGTGGTACTCATTAAATATTGAAGTTTCTTTTGTAAAAATGTTAGGTTCACCTTAACCAGTTTGGTGAATATAATAGGTCTAAAGACATTTTAATGATTTTTTAATAGAAACCATATTTACAAATTTAAAATATCCGTTTTTCTCAAATTTAAAATAGGTCTCTATAAAATGTATGTTTCTAAAATAAAGCACTACAAGTTACTCATATGTGTGACTTTGTACACCCAAAATGTTTAATATGAGCAATTAATATTAGCAAAACGCATGCATGAAGAATGGGTACAAGACAAAGTATTTAATAAAGTGCCTTTTGTTTTTACATAAATACCCCTACATATTACTCTTTCTTTCATTTAGATATATAAATTTTGAGGTATTGCTTTGGCTTTTTAAAATTTTTATTTTTCTTCCAAATAGCCCGCATAAAAAATTTAGTATTATATATAACCTTGTAAAATTTTCTATGACATGTTTATATGGGCAAATAAATGATTTTTATCATGTGAGACTAGCTTGATGTCAAAATCATTGCAATAAAGCTTTTCTCAAATTAACTTTAATTTTGAAAGATCAAAAAAATTACAAAAAGATCTAATTTATAACACAATTTTTATTATAAATTAAATAATATATTTTCATATTATTTTTAATTAAATACTTGTATTCCTAATCATTTGATATCTAATATAATATTGACAAATATTTCGGAGACATATTTTTTGTCATAAGTTAAATTAGAAATATTTCTTTATTAATGTATAAATTATAAGAGACATTATGGCAGAGCTAGTTTTTTTATTCTCCCTTAATGAGCGGTTTATCTTGAACTTATTGTTTTTCCATTATGAGGATATCATTTAGTTTCTTTTGTTTAATGTTCATCTTATAGTTTTAAAACATATATATATATATATATATATATATTTCAATGGAACAAATTCTATAATGGATAAACAATGGATGCAAAGCTTATATAGATTGAGTGAAGAGTACAAAAAGGAGTGGGTAAATTTTTTAAATTTGTATTTAATCACACAAAACTAGGTAATGTAATTTCTTGTACTTATGTCAAGTGCAATAATGCTTTTCTCACAACTAGAAATGAGCTTGAAGAGCATCTAAATGGTGGGTGGAATACTGAAAAGTTACACTTGTTGGATGTTTCATGGAGAGATCATCATAGAAGGACAAACTAATCATAAAGTACGAGTTAATGATTTTGAAGATATGTTTGGCATGATTTACAATGCAGCTAGACCAAAAGTCATGGATACCATAATGCAAGATGCTACCAACTAAGAGCTTGATGATTACAATACTTTTGAACATGGTGAATGGGGAGATGAACTTTCTAAAATTTCAAATCTTAGCAACGAGGCTTCTAAATTTGTTAAGCAATTAGAAGATGCCCAACAAAAGCTATATCCCAATTGTGAAAACTTACAAAGTTATTGTTTTATTGTTAAGGTACTTCAAATCAAATATCTATATGGCCTTAGTGATGAATTGATATATAGCTTAATGAAGTTATTTAAACAAGCACTCATAGTGGTGAAACTCTACCTAACTTTAAACAAACACTCCCTAGGATTTGGGTCTTCATTATGAGAAAATAGATATTTGTATAAATGATTGCATGTTGCTTTGGAAGGAGAGCACGAAACTTGATCAATGTTTGATGTGTTGAGAGTCCTGATAGAAATTAGATGACACTAGAAAGGGGTCGACAAAAATGTTACATAGAAAGTCCTACACTACTTTCCTCTAAAACCAAGATTACAAAGGCTATTTATGTCATCAAAGATAGCTTCTGACATGAGATGGCATCATCATGACCAACGCCCTTATGATGGTATTTTAAGACATTCGGCAGATTGTCCGGCACAGAAATCTTTTGATAAATCAAACATAGGATTGCAAGAGAGTCTCGAAATGTGAGACTTGGATTATCAACCGATGGAATGAATCCTTTTGGTACATTAGTGTCTCATATAGCATATGGCCTGTGATTGTTATAGTATATGATCTACCTTTGTGGATGTATATGAAGCAACTGTAAGAGTTGATGACTTTACACTTGGTCAGCGGGCATACATTATCACATAGGCCAAGCCACGAGGGCGCACATGTGCGTGTGTTGTGTCGTGACCAAGAGCGGGTGGAATATCCCGCACGAGCATGTGCTGAGACCGTGAGGCGCGCGCTCTGGACCGTAGGAGTGCGCGTGCCCGATGAGCGCATGGGTCAGGCGCGCCCATACCAAGAGTCAAGTGTTGCAAGACTTCATCATGTAGAGTGTTGGATCTCTAGCATGTTTAGGCAGGGCCGGACACTTGATCAGGTAGGGAGACTGAGAGCTGATTCCGGATTTGACAAGGTTTTACGCAGGCGTATGCAAGTGGGCACGTGGTCGGGAGCGTTGTCGAGCCAGGGGCGAGGATGGCACGCGGTATTACCGCGCGTGACCAGTACTGCTGCGCGCTGTGACAAAGGGTGGCTGGTTAAAGCTACAGTTGCGTTAGTGGACACTGTAAGCTAAGTGAAGTCAGGGAATTCACACCAGACTTGTATTGGGCATGGGGCTCAATTAACCTTGGATTTGGGGTAGCTCTTGTAATAGGGTCTAATGAGTCTTTGGGAGGAGACAATGCCACTTGGTGTTGGTTTTGGCCACGCCAGATGGAATAGACCCAAGAATGATGGGAAAGCAGTAGGTGGTTCCGGTAAGGCGAGTGGATGCTTTATCTGCGTTGGACCACATATGGCAAAGGATTGCCCTAAACGCGAGAAGTTGGCAGCGTTTAGAAATGAACCAGAAAGCGATTCGGAGGAGCCAGCAAGAGTGAGTCCTTTACAACTGTTGGGTGCCTTGAAGACTGTCAAGGGTGACTGGGTGGTGAATTCTCTAATCTATGTGGAGCTGACCTTGAATGGGAAGGCCATACAAGGGATGGTGGATATAAGCGCAACTCATACTTTCATCAGGAAGGATGTGGCCACTCGGTTGGGACGGAGCGTGGGGACGCACACAAGCGAGTAAAAGCAGTCAACTCTCAGGCACTGGCGGTTACTGGGAAGATCTCTCGGAGTAACCGTTCACATGGGTGGATGGCAAGGGAAGATTGACTGCTTGGCGAGTCACATTGGATGATTTCGAGTTGATATTGGAGATAGAGTCCTCAAGTCTCGTGAAGGCCGCCGTTGTTCCACATTTGGGTGATCTTGTTATAATGGATGAGAAGAACCCATGCTTTGTAGCTGGAGTAACTGCGAAGGAGAAGAAAGGGAAGGAGCCGATGTTTTCTGCGCATCAAGTGGTGCAAGGGTTGAAACATGGAGAACCCACATTTGTTGTTGCTTTATTGGAAGTGCAGGAAGATTTGGTGAGTGATCTACGCTCAGCTGTGGCTGAAGTCTTGACGGAGTTTCAAGACGTGATGCCGACGGAACTACCCCGTAAACTCCCACCCCAGCGTGTAATAGATCATCAAATTGAGTTGATGCCGGGCTGCAAACCCCCTACCCGAGCTCGATATCAAATGTCTCCGTTGGAGTTAGCAGCACTGAGGAGACAACTGACAGAGCTTCTTGATAGTGGCTTCATTAAGCCATCAAAGGCTCCATATGGTGCATCGGTATTGTTCCAGAAGAAGCAGGATGGCTCTCTTCAACTGTGCGTGGACTACCAGGCATTGAACAAGATCACGTTCAAGAACAAGTATCCAATTCCTCTCATTCAGGACTTGTTCGATCGATTGGCGAAAGCAACATACTTTTCCAAGCTGGATCTTCGTTCGGGGTATTGGCAAGTCAGGATTGCAGAGGGAGACAAGTCCAAGATGGCGTGTGTGATGCGCTATGGTTTGTTTGAATTCCTTGTAACGCCTTTTGGCTTGACTAATACTCCGACGACGTTTTGCCACTTAATGAATCAGGTGTTTTCGGACTACATTGATGAGTTTGTGGTGGTGTACCTGGATGATGTTGTGGTTTATAGTGAATCCTTGGAGGATCACCTTGTTCACTTGAAGCAGGTACTGTCAAAATTGAAAGAGCATCAACTATATATGAAGCTAGAAAAATGTCATTTCGCTCAGCAGAAAATCAAGTTCCTTGGGCACATCATTTCTCGGGGTGAAGTCCGAATGGATCGGTCTAAGGTGGCGGCGATTTTGGACTGGCCTGCACCGTCTAAGGTACCAGAGTTACGATCTTTCCTCGGCTTAGCCAACTATCACCACTGATTTATAGAGGGATATTCAAAAAGGGTCATGCTGCTCACCGATTTGTTGAAGAAGGACCAGCCGTGGGGTTGGACCGAGAGGCAACAGGCTACTTTTGAGAAGATTAAGAGTGCAATTGAAAGTGAACCAGTCTTAGCATTACCCAACTTCGAAGAACCTTTGAGGTGTACACCGATGCGTCAGACAAGGCAGTTGGCGGTGCCCTTGTTCAGAACGGGCATCCGGTGGCGTTCGAGAGTTGGAAGCTGAAAGACACGAAGCAGCGCTTTTCGGCGCATGAGCGGGAGATGCTCGCCGTTGTTCATTGCTTACAGGTATGGAGAGTGTACCTTCTGAGCACCAAGTTTGTTGTCAAAATAGATAATATTGCCAATACATTCTTTGCTACTCAAAAGAAGCTGTCGGCTAGACAAGCTCGTTGTCAAGAGTTCTTGCAGGAATATGACTTTGAATGGCATCACAAACCGGAGAGACACAACCAGGTGGCTTATGCATTGAGTCGCAAGCAGATGGTTGAGTACGTGGCTGCGTTTGCGCAAATGAAGAATGACTTGTAAAGTCGTATTGAGGAGATAGCAAAGACGGACCGGTTAGTATGGGAAGGCGATAAAAGATGTCCAAGACGGAGTCATGCAAAAGTCTTGGGTGGAGAATGGGCTTATCTATGCCAAAGGCAACCGACTCTATGTGCTTCGAAAGGAGGAGATTCGGCGGGGAGCTCCTTAGAGAGCATCATGATGTTCCATGGGCGGGACATCCCGGTTTTGAGCGAATGAAGGCCTTGCTCACAAGACATTACTATTGGCCGGATATGGGTGAAGACATTGAAGCATATGTGAAGACGTGTTTCATGTGCCAACAAGATAAGTCGGAAAAAAGATGGGAGGCCGGTCTTCTCTAGCCGTTGAGTATTCCAGAAAGACCATGGGCGTCAATTTCCATAGACTTTATCACCGGATTTCCTAAGGTGAAAGGGATATCGACAGCGATGGTGGTCGTCGAGCGATTCACGAAGTATGCGGTATTCATACCAGCACCGGTAGTGTGTTCGGCAGAGGTAGCTGCTAAGCTATTCCTAAAGCATGTGGTGAAACACTTTGGGGTACCGGAAGACATCGTAAGGGATCGAGGTGCTCGCTTTACTGGGCGGTTCTGGACGGCGTTGTTCGGGTTATTGGGCACAGAGTTGAAGTTTTCAACATCGAATCATCCGTAGACGGATGGACAGATAGAGACGATCAATGCTCTGTTGGAAGAGTATCTCCGGCACTATGTTTCGGCTTCGCAGAAGAATTGGCTAAGTCTGCTTGATGTGGCGCAGTTTAGCTACAATCTTCATCGGTCTTCATCAACGTAGAAGAGTCTGTTTGACTGCTTGATGTGGCGCAGTTTAGCTACAATCTTCATCGGTCTTCATCAACGTAGAAGAGTCTGTTTGAGCTTGCATATGGATACCAATCTATTACTCATTCCAAGGTGGCGAAGAGGAGGACATAAGGAAAATGTCCTACCGCGTATCATTTTGCTATTAATCGGCAAGAGATGATGGAGAGTGCTCGAGATAGCCTCGCCAAGGTGGCTAGCAGAATGAAGAAGTATGCAGATCAAGGGAGACGTCCTTTGGAGTTCCAAGTAGGGGACAAGGTTTGGTTGAAGCTCACTCCACAGGTGTAGAAGAAGTTACATTGGAAGGATGTACACAAAGGCTTAATTGCGAGCTATGATGGACCTTTCACTATTGTCCAACGGATGGGCAACGTGGCATATCGTTTGGATCTCCCCAATCGGCTGAAACTCCATCCAACTTTTCATATGAGTTTCTTGAAGCCATGCCACGAGGACCCCACGGATCCATCGAGGGCGAAGAAGAGTCGGGCTCCGCCGACTATTCGCAAGGAGTTCAGCAGGGTAGCTGAGCGGATCCTAGACCGAAGAGTAGAAGGCCAAAGCAAGAAGAACCGCACGGTGTTCTTACTTGTCCAGTGGAAGGACTTGCCTATGTCGGTAGCAAGCTGGGAGCGTGATACTACTCTTTGGCAGTTTGAGGAGTTGGTGGAAGACTTCTTGAGTTCGAGACGGACGAAGACGTCGGGTTCAACTTGTGGGGGTGGTTTGTAAGGGTTGATGATCTTACACTTGGTCAGCGGGCATACATTATCACATAGGCCAAGCCACGAGGGCACACCGCTGCGTGGATTGGGTAGCCCGCGGTTAGCGCGAGACGTGTGTTGTGTCGTAACCAAGAGCGGGTGGAATATCTCGCACGAGCATGTGCTGAGATTGTGAGGCGCACGTGCGTTGGACCGTGGGCGTGTGTGTGACCGATGAGCGCGTTAGGCAAGCACGCCCATACCAAAAGTGAAGGATCTCTAGCAAGTCTAGGCGGGGCGAAACACTTTATCAGGCCGGGAGACATAGAGTTGATTCCGGGTTTGACAAGGTTTACGCAGGCCTATGCAAGTGGGCACGTGGTCGGGAGCTTTGCTGATCCAGGGGCGAGGATGGCGACCGGTACTGCTGTGCGCTGTGACCAATGGTGGCTGGTTAAAGCTACAGTTGCATCAGTGGACACTACAAGCTAAGTGAAGCCCGGGAATTCACGCCAAACTTGTATTGGGCATGGGGCTCGATTAACCTTGGATTTGGGGTAGCTCTTGTAATAGGGTCTAATAAGTCTTTGGGAGGAGACAAACTTGGTGTTGGTTTTGGCCATGGTTGTAAACATTTTTCAATCTAAGAGAGTTTATGTTTTTCTCTTTCAAAATGGGTTTCATGTGTCGTGTTTCTTGTACCGCGGATGTTTTCCGGTTTTGCTCGCTTTATATTATTTCCATGTGCTTGTACTCCAAACAGAAATTCTCTAACTGTTCTTACAAGGAAGGTTGACCTGTCGCTATGGTGTATGTTAGGTGCCGCACGGCCGAAGGTGATCAGTTGAGGCCTTGACAACAACCATATTGTATGTTAACTTTATTGATACCTGGAACAAAAGCTCCTGTAAATAATTTGATGTTTATATACAACCTTCAATAGATGAATTGAAAGGTTTGTGGTATAATGGATTCGATACATATGATGCTTGAAAAAAATAGAACTTCCAAATGTGTGCTTGCATTTTTATGGACTATCTATGACATTCTCACATATGCGTATTTGTTAGGGTGGAGCACAAAAGTTACATTTGCTTGTCCTTCATGTAATACAGATACTCCCATCTTTCCATCTTAAATATTGTCACAAATTTTGTTACATGCTTGCTCATCAATTGTTTCATTGAAATCATAAGTAGCGTACCAATAAGAATGCTTTTGATGGAACTGTTGACAAGAGGTTGTGGCTCACATTGATTATATGGTAGTGATATTGTAAATAAATTGCATAGCCCTATTGTATTTGGCAAGACCGTTATAAAGCCAAAAGGTGGTAAAAATAAAAATCATTTGAACCAAAGAAATGAAAAAATATTTTTTGAGCTGCTCTATTGGCAAAAGGTTTTCTTGTGACATAATCTTAACGTTATGCATATTGAAAAACATATTCATGAAAATATTTTTGCTACCATGTTGGATATAGAGAGGAAAACAAAAGATGAGTTGAATGTGTGTCGTGATTTGAAAGAAATTGGTTTCGAAAAGATCCATTTGAAAAAAAATGGAAAGTGGTATTTTCCAGTCTGCATGTTTTAATTTGTCCATTGAAGAGAAAGATGAAGTGTGCAAGTTTTTATAAGCTATAAAAGTTCCAGATCATTTTTCTACAAACATATCTTGATGTGTGAGTCTGACAAAACACAAAATATTTGGGCTTAAAAGTCACGAATGCCATATTCTTTTTCAATAACTTTTTCCTTTGGCTATTCGTGGAATTATTCGTACTAATGTGTATGATGTTGTTGCTGAGTTAGGTATATATTTTAGAGAGTTATGTTCTTAAGTGCCAAGAGTGGATGTGTTGGAGCATCTTATTTTTCAAAATCTAATTATATTACATAAGTTGGAGAAAATTTTTTTGGCTTTAATTTTTTGATATTATGGTGCACTTTGCAATGCATCTTGGAAAGTGCACCATAATTATTTTTTAATCTTTTAATCTATTATTATTAATCAAACAATTAATGAAAATTTATATGTTATAGATTTCTTTGTAAATTAAAATCTTATGCTCGTAATAAAAATCGACCATAAGCTCAATTGCAGAAGGGTAAATTGTGAAAGAAAGTTTTATCCTTTGCTCAAGATATTTACATGATATTGAGTCCAAATTCAACAAAATAAACAGAAATTTTGAAGGAGGTGATATTGATTGAGAGATGTTATTTGTGTTTGCACAAACTTTTTTTTTATCTAAAGGTGAATATAAATGTCTAGAGGAATATTAATGAAAACATGGCCAACTATACTTATTGAAAAAGTATGGAGAAGTTCAGCAATTTTTATAAGATGATACAATTTTTTTATTTGTATTTATATATATGTCTATATGTATGTGTATGTTGCTCCTTATATATTGGTATTATAATCTTAAGTATATAATTATTTTATTTTACAATGAATATGAGTAAAGTATTCATGATATTGATTTCTCTGATTGGTTTCCTCATAGAGTATTTTTTGTTTATTATTGCTTTCAATATTTCATTAATTTTTAAGAGGAAACTTGCATTTTCTTTTTTTTTTTGTATGTCAATTTCATAAGCTACAAAATTTCTTCAAGAAGGAAGTGCTTATATAAGTGATGAATTATTATCATTCGCTCGAGGTCCACTTTCAGATGTTCAACAATTTATGGGATACTTCATAAATGGTTTTATGTTTCACACAAAGCAACCTTAAAGAAAAAGAATAAAGCAAAATAGTGGTGTTCTAGTAAAAGGCATGATGGGTTCTAAGAGTGTAGACTATTTTGGTGTCCTCACAGAGATGGTAAAACTTCATTACATAGGAGGGGAAGGAATTTTTCTGTTCAATGTGATTGGTGGATTGTTGATAAAATTGGAAAGAGAGTCAAGACTCATAAGCATGATTTTATTAGTGTCAATACTTCTAAGAAGCTAGTAACTGATGAACCATCTATCCTTGCATTTGAAACAGAACAAGTGTTTTATGTTAAAAATGGAAACAATCCTAATTGATTTATTATTTTAAAATGTCAATCATAGAATTTTTATGATTTACATCAAAATGATTGAGAAGTGTTGATGCATGTATACTAATGTGGAAATTTCAACAAAATATATTGCAAAACTATCATAAATTTGAAGCACAGTTGAAGAGAATGACAGACAGTATGACGAAATTTGGGCAAAGATAATGTGAATGCTTTCACAACTAATGTTAATCCAGTTGATAAAACTTTAGTGGAAGGAGATATAGAATCTGATTTTGATATTGATGATGAAAATATATTGTTATGAGTAAATTATAGCAAGCTTCTCAACTAAAGGTACGTATTATTTTTAGTTTCTATATTTTTTTTAATTTATTAATTAAAATATTTAGCTTCTTCCTCCATTCATTAATTTTTAATTTTTTTAAGAGAAAAAGGAAGGACTCAACCGTCTTAATGATGGAGCTCCTAAAGAGATCAAAATAGAAAACATTTTACTTAACTTGTAAGTTGGTTTTTTTTTTTATTATTTATTTATCATTATTAGTTTTAGTTTGCTACTTTTGGTGTATTTTTAAGTGTTGAATAATGAACTATGACCATATTGTATTTGGTAAGGATGCTATTTAAAGGGATTTTAGGAAATGAATGTCTGACTTTAATTCTTTGTGAAGAAAGAGTATTGTTGATTGGTTTTTCTCTTAAAGCGAAAAAATATATTTTGAACTTTTTAAAGTGACGGAAGGCATGAATAATATTAATTCAAAAAGAATCTTACCTTATTGTTAGTATTTATTATATTAATTTCTATTCCATAATATAAATTTGACGAGGTTTTGTCTTTCACTGCAAATTTGTTTTTATGAATTTAATTAGTCTATTTGAAATATCTTTTTCATGCAGCTTGTTAATTACCTGTAATATTTAAGATTTATTATTCCTCAATTTTTGCTATATAAAAGGGTATTGAATTTTTTCTAAACTAAATGAATTTAATTTAATAATTTATTTTTTTATCACAATTTAAATTGTAACATGCATTCATGTTTTCACCACAATTTCATTTTTTTCTTGTAGATTTTTAATATGTATATATTTAATTGTGGGATATATATTATCAATTATAGCAACAAAAGCTATATTTATAACAAATTAAATTTTAAACTAATTATTTGCTATGTGTATATAATTTTTGTAGATGTATATTGATAACAACCACTATTTTCTTGATGTGGTTAGTTTCTAAACTTTAAAAACATTATTGCTACAAGCAATCAATATTGGTGGCTAAATAAGCTTTGTTGTTTTAATATATTACTTGCAGCTGAAAAATAGTAGCTAAAAGATTAGTTAGTGCAACAACATTAGGATATAAAAAAAATGATTTATTTGGATTAATTAATAATCAATGCATCTACAAAATTTAATCAAATCAAAAATAGCTACAAATGATTATGTTTAGAGCAACTATGTATTCTAGCTACAAAAATATATTTTGCCGTTATGAATTGTAGTTACAAATACTCAGTATTGTAGTGACCTTTTGACCTAATGTAAGATATTGTTTTGTACTCATATAGAATTAAATACTTAACTCTCACCAATGATTTTCAAGGCCTAACATTTGTATATTTCATTCAATATCAACGCCTATCTGACCAGAATACTAAAATCTAAGAAATAACCGTCTCCCTTATACATTGTACGACTATAATGTTTATCCACCGAAGCTTACAACAAGAAATCTTGCGTAGTTGAGGTAATTATTTCTATAACCATTAATAATCTATAATAAGATGAAAAAACATATAGAATTATAAAGGTTTCTCTGTGGCGATTTTCCATAGTTTCTAGCTTTCATTCCCCCCCGACCTTCTCACTTAACCTTGGATGAGACTCTTTGCTCATCCATGACTTTGAGTTTCGCACTTAATTTTCTACAAAGTTCCAATAGTCGAGTTGTAAACATACTTCAAACATCCTATGGACAAAAACCTTTATGACTAAAAAATTACTATGACGAAGTGCTTGGCATAGTCCACAAAAAAGATGAAGGTAGTCTATGAGAAGAACAACCTTCTCTAGTGCACTAGCAAAGCCGAGGGTGAGAGGGAGAAGAAGAATAAAAAAAACAAGTGTCTTCTTTCACAAACTCAAAGAACAACTCAAAAATACTTGACAAGACCCCACATTAATGATTACTCTAAAAATCATAAGGGAAATTTAGGTAATTTATAAAAATATTACTTCTCAAATTGAGGGTAAAGATCCAAAAGTGTGCATTTAAAAATGTAGGGTCCATATGGTATGTTGGAGGGACTCAATTGTATATTTAAACAGTCGTAGTGACTACCAAATAATTTAGTTTTATTTATTTTATAAAATGGTTTCTTTACCGTTATTAGATTTAATTATTATAATTAAATTTTAGATAATATAAATTATTACAATGGATTAAATTTTAATTTATTAACTATATTTAAAATTCAAATTATTACATTTAAATATATTAAATATCTCATATTAATATTTATCTCATTTAATTATATGTTTCAATTAACTATGCAATTTAAGTAAATTTTATTTATTTCTAAAATATGCCTAATACATTATTTATTCTAATCACTGTAATTTGAAAATTATAATAAATGATGCACTTTAATAATTACTAGACTGAATTGTTCTAATTTACTAAGTATTTAAATTAGATAAATTTCTCTACATGTAAAGATTTATAGGAAAAGATCAAGAGCCGAATAATGTAGTGTTGCAAACCATGGTCCTTGTGAGAACCGGCTCATTTCTGTGTTCATGTCATTACGACTAGCTGCAAGATGGGACGGGCCTAGTTATATAAAGATCACTTCTTGAGCTTATGCATTGTATAAGGACATAAATTCACTAGTGTATTTATCATATTTGTGTATAGTTTGTATCATTGTCTAGCTCTTTTTAAACCTTGTTGTATTTATGACAAACATGTTCCTTTAAACCTTGTATTCAGGTTTTCATTTGGTAGCTTCCTCTGTGCTATTTGTTGTGGTCTATTATGTATGTTTTGAACTTGTGATCTCGTTAAGAGTCTGTTTCTCCCGAGGTTGTTGTTAGCCTTGCAGCAACTCGAGGGTTAAATGGCGTGGGTGCCCTTCCTAGGGTTGTCGCGTGCCAATCCCGCAGGACTCCGAGTGACAACATTTACACCAAAATTATTATATACTTTCACACTTATGATTCATATGACTTTCATAAAAGTACCAAGTTAAACTATAAGTAGTGGGACATTGCAAATGTAGGCCTTTATTTTTAGTTGAATGCCTCTACTTTTACACTGAAGCCATAAAAGTATCCATATTGTGCACACATGATGCCTCATTTATCCCCCCTCCCCCCCACTCCGCATGGCAGGCATGTGGCAACTACAACAAAGACCCGCCAAAAGGTACACACAATACCTTAACCTCGAATGGACATAAGGTATCGAGGTGAGAACCTATTCTTACCTCGTCACACTTACCAAGAAACTGGATAGCACAATAATAAAACTATGAAGCGAAAGCCAATGAGTAGCATCACAAAGCAAGAAAAGGAAATACAATCATGGAGCAAAAGTACATAGATAGATTCAATCACATGAGCAACAAGGCATCAAAATAATTATTGTAGAAAAGACAAAGTAACAAAAAAGCATCCTAGTGGATCTTGTCTATAGATGCAAAGAAATACGCCTATAGGTCCAAATGGACCAAAACCTAGCTCAAAGCCAGCCAATGCCTGCTTTGCCTACTCTACTGACCGCAAGCCATTCTGTTGAAACATGCTAAGACCTGGGAAAGAAGAGAGTGGGTGAGCAAGAGTATTACTCAATGAGTGGCCACTGCACATATAAGCAAAGTGCTATAGTATTTCAGTAGGAGATACAAAGGAATAGTCCTAAAAAACATTAGTTGTTAGTAAACACAAATATAAGTAAAAATATTCTAAAACATCAGCATCTAGTTAAGAAAGCAATATGATTGAAAAAAACCATAAATTGGTCATAAAAGCTTTTCCAGCTTCGCCGTGGCATAAATTCATGTACATAAAGTCACAAGTGTTTAAAACATATGTGATAACACTCAATCAACAATCTAAATGCCATATTTATTTTCAAAAACCAATAAGTTTCAAAAAGCTTCCCAAAATTATACTTGACATAGTCATGGCCATAGCCAGGTCCCGCCAAGAGTTTTCTTATTTTTTAATCATGAAACGCCCCACCTTAGGTTTCTTAACAACACGTCCATCTACAACTACTCTTGCATGGGTAAGCAAAAAAAAAAAGATCAACCATGCCACCTTTATTTATAGTAGATGGTTAAGATCCCATCTTTGCAGTGCTGGACCCTATCACCATCAAAATATGTCACACACATGTAATCATTTTCATGTCCAAAGTTTCACATTTTTGGCTCCATGCCATATTCCAAGTAAAACTTATTTTACAATTTTTGGAAATACTTCTTAGCATCAAGCCCCTTTGTACATGGAAATAGTTAACATCATTTCAAATCCTCTGGCATCAAGCCATAAGTCATATATAAACTTTTTTGCTTGCTTATTATCATCAAAGATCATAAAGAGAGATTTCTATAAAATCATAAGCATAAGACTAATATAAACAAAATATGAGTTTCTAACATAAAACCGTTATGCTAACTTTATAAACAAATCATTCAAAAGCATTTGAAAGTACGAGATACCATAATAACTAAACTATATTACAAAATACTTTGGAGCCAATGTAAACATATGCCATAACCATAATCACCACTCATAGACAAATGCTTCCAATGATTCGCTTCCATTCCTTGGCAAGTTATTTGCTTTTCCCGGAGGATGCTCCACCTAAAAGCATGCAAACGGCTCATGAAAATCCAAAGAAAATAACAAAAAAAACCTGACACACTCAGGGCTCTAGTAATATGCGGGAATTTTCACTCAAACGAGATCCAAATGACCCCCAAACAAGAACCAAAGGATTTATAACATTGAAACCTACAAGTTGAACCCAGAATTAGGGCAAAATAATGAAAATGGTTCTCTACGATAGTAACTCTGATTAAGCTACTGCAACCAAGCTTTGCATGAAAAATACATCCATTCATTTACAAATCTTTGGAAAAATATTTTCCACTCATTTAGGTTATCATAATACAAATTTTACATTCAAACTCAACAAGTAAAAACCTAAAATCTAGGTTTTCAACTATGAATAAAAGAATAAGGCTAACAGTACTCTTCGGAACTCATGCAAGAAGTAACCAAATAACTTTAAACCTCTCATGCAATTCAAAACAACTTCAAGTAATTAGAAGAGAAGAAGTAGAAAGTCTCTTTACCTAAAAAGTTTGCAAAGTTGTATAGGAACCAAGGTATCCATTCTTAGCCTTGATTTGAAAAAAAGAAGAAGGAAACGAAGTAACAAGAGAAGATTAAGGAGAAGATGAAAGGGATGATGAAGAAGAGGTGAAGACCAAAAACTTAGAATATGGATGAGATAATAGAATGGATAAGGCTTTCAAAAGCAATTACTTGAGGATTAATTAAAGAATAACTAAATTACCAATTTGGCCCTCCTTTTGGAAAATTACAAGGAAATTGATTTCCGACGAAATAGAGTATTTCCATGGTCCCAAAACCTCATGTTAAATTACAAGAAATGCCTTCCACTACGGTTAAACACAAGCCGAGCTCATAATGTCCGCAAGGAGCTAGGTCTAAGAAAAGAAAACCAACTCAAAAAACTAGGGTTTAAGATAATAAGGCACTGAGAATGACATTCTTATTTGTGACGATATTTTTCAACTTAAGATAGGATACTTAAGCAATTTCTTTTATAAGATCATAAATTTCAAGCTGTCTTTCTCATGATGGCGCCACTAACCCTAACATCCATCATGGTCCAAGTCGAAACCCTTGCTCCATTAGAAAATGTTTGCACTTACAAGTTCATCATGAGCTCAAGTTGAACATCTTATTACTAAATCCTTCAATTGTTTACATGCCTTATTGTTTTAATTTGATTAAACATTAATTATTTTTACTGGTTGAAAACTACTCATCTGAAAAATTTGAGGTCAGCTAAATGCATGTAGTGATGGATCAAAATTAACATGTGATGTCCCATCGCCAAAGATATACTAAACATGAATACTATCTCTACATTGAAACTAAACATTAGGATGTTAAAATATGAATGGCTGGGATAAGGACAAAATTATTTACTAATGCACACAAAACATGGGGTTAAGTGTCAACCCCTTGCGTTACCCTAAGTGCAAGTGTCGTCAAGTAATACAATGAACTCAACGGGTCGGGTTGTCGAACCACAAGAAACAGAAGTACTAGTAATTGCTTCTTCTCTGTTATTTAGCCTAATGGATGTAGTACTGTGATTATCTAGTAAGAAAACTAAAGAGTGTCACTAACAATAGCGTAGGAATCAAATAAAGGGAGTTCTTAATCGATAAATGTGGGGTATCGGGATAATATTTAGCCTAGGATTCAGGTATAAGGTACTGGATTACAAGTATTTCTAGATGAAATAATTGAGTCATAGGTATCCTAAGATATACCAGCCCCTGACCTCAAGCCACAAGTAACTAATCCCATATGACGTCCCGGCGGACAATTCTCTTGAAGCCTCACACTACATATGACTGCTTAGCACCCTAGGGATCCCAAAGATATAACCGATTAAAATAGATCCAAACTTGACCTCAGGTGAATGATTCCTAACCCGCTATGAGGTCCCGGCGGTGAACTCTCTTGACGCCTCACACCCTATATGGTTTCTTAGAGCTTAGGGAATACGAAGATAGGGAATATCTATTGAAAGAGAATGGAGATACTCCGCTATCTCACAGCTCACCCTCTCAACTCTCTTTACTCTTGCTAATTTTAAACCTAGCGGTAATCTCTCTCGTCACTAGGTTGAATAAGACATGCAATTCAATTAATATCGAAATTAAAAGAACATACAAGCATTAAAAACGCAAGAGTAAAACTCAATATATTGAAATCAAATATAAACATAGAGTAAATCTAATTACAATTAAAATCCTAGGGTTCACATGTCCGAATACCCATTAGAGGTTTCGCTCGCCATGGAGCAAATTACAAAGCAAATAATCAAAAAATAAACAATTGTAAAAACCATAGAAACTAAACCCCCCCCCCACCCCACCCCACCCCCCGCGCTCCCTAATATCCACGACGATGGCCTAGATGGGTAGTTTCGACATCTAGATGGAATCCACTCTGAAAGCTAGGTCGCCGATGGCTTCCTTGACGTTATGACAGAGGAAAAATCGATCCAAGTTGGTAAAGAAACATCCCCTAGGCCGCAAAGAACTCCTCTCAAGCCCTAACCGCCTTGCCTCTCAAAAGTAGCTGAAACAATCCCTAACAAATATGGCAAGGCGGCTTTTATAAATAGAAATCGGGGGCTCACACGAGGCATCCACACGGGCTGTGTGGAACTTCTACACGGTCGTGTATAGTAAATTGCTACGAGTGCTGCCACAATTTTTTTACGAGTAAATTACTATAGTACATAATGCCGAAATCCTTCTTAGAGTCCACACGGTCGGGCACACTCCCATGTGGTAGGGTGTATGGCTTTATGCCGCGAGATATCTTCAAATTTCCTCTTGAATTGTGCATGAAAACTGGGATATAGATATGTGACTACCTTCATGCCCTTCCGGCTCATGTATCACCTTGAAAATCTCCTAAAGTTGGCACACACACCCATGTATGTGAACACAGCTCCTCTCTTAATCCTTACTTTGCACAAAAGGGTCTTGAAAAGTACCATCACGCTCTATCTTTGCTATTTTTCCTCACCTTACACTTTCATAGCCCTGTTTGCACAAAAAAACATAAATACCCCTTATGAGTGATAAAACCTGATAAAAGTGATGCTCGATGTATGTAAAATAATGTGATAAAACATGTATAAACAAGCACTTATTATTTATTTACTAATAAAAAAGGGAAAATAAACTTATGATGACTAAATAAAGGATGGCCTTTGGAGAAGCAGAAACTCCTTATTAGGATTACGATATAATCACGTACTAAGAACATCAAAAAGCTATAACGACACTAAAACATGATGCATGTTTGTGAAAAGTAAATATCCTATAACCAAATGCAAATATCTAGCAACAATTTTATTCATTCTAATGTAAAACAAAGAAAGGTTGAATTGAATTCAATGGGAAACATATATAAAGAAATCTAAATTGACTGTTGCACACATGTTTGTACATTTGTTAGAACAAACAAGGATGAATTTTTGTTAAATTTCAGGGCTATTCACTCTTTCTCCTCTACCTCCATATCAAAGTTAGTCTTCTTAAACAATTGATGGTTGTTACATACCATTTGAAATTTTCAATTTACTCTAGGTAGGACATTGTCATTTACTTGTTTGGGATGATATTTTTCACTATCTTACTAATAAGTTAATGCCCCATCTCATGTAGATGCTTTATGGAGCCAACTCCCATGAATTAAATACTGTAAAATTAACCATATAACTTTTCTCATGTGAATGATTCCAAATGGTAACTCCATACTAGAAAAATAAGATGACATGAAGGCTTAATAAACTAAAACAGCAACTATACGAAGATTATCAACATTTATAAACAATAAAACAAAAGCAGATGTACCATCAATTATAGGACTCAATAGAATTTTATTTTCCTCCAAAAGTGAATAGGGGCAACTACGGAATTAAATAATGGCAAAGGTGAAAAGGATACCTTAAAGACATGTAAAGTAGCAAATAAAAATTAAGGATCTGCATAACCTTCATGAAATGGAATCCCTTGCACCTCAAATTACAAGTCCATAGGGAACTCTATGTCATTTTTTTCTTCAAAAAAAGAGCCAAATCTCTCCAATAAAAAAGATTTATGATTCACTTTGTGTTAACAAAGTAAATGACTCCATCTTTTCAAATTTATGAGTTTATCCATAGAATAAGGAATTGAACTTTACATCAGGTTATTTTTCAATGCCATTAACAAAAAGTGATATATACAAATGTTTACAAAAGTAACTATAACAAATAAAAGTGAAAAAATAATGCTTCTTCAATAATTAAAATTGTCAAGATTCATAAAAACAATCTATTCATTCTCGGATGATGAATTTTCTTCTTAAAGGAATGCAAGTTGATATACATAGAATGAAGGAATAGAAAATTTTGACCAATACAACTGTAGAAATATTTTTTTTCTTTAACAACAAAACTCTAATTGAAACCATATCCATTAAAACTAGATTGGAATTCAACCTAAATATAATAAAATAAATTCAATTATAAATGAAAACATAAAGTTCAATGGGTACTATTCATGAAGAAATGAAGATGAAACACATACTCTGTTGAGGAAGAGGATGATAATCTATGATAACTATGAACATTTATTGATTCAAATGAATAGGCATTAACACTCATATCTATAAAATTACACAATTACATGATAACATAACAATATAATACAATATTGCCAAGCTTATAATTGAAAGTAATAACTACTTAGCATCCACTACACACATAACTATGATACATGATAACAGACTTAAAAACTAATCATATGACCAGCTCTCACTTCCATGTAGATTCTATAAGTGCTTACATGGCTACGATGTTAACTTCTTTCAATTAACGTTAACAGTCCCGCTTGATTGAAATGTACATACACCTAGAAAGGCTGCTAAGTAATTGTATTTTTGGATTGGGAGAGACTTGATGACTTTGTCTACTAATTGTTCTTCTATGTTGCAATGCTTCAAAGATATGACACCATCAATTACAAAGTTTCTTATAAAATGAAACCTTATATCTATAGGTTTTGTTCTCCCATGTATAGTATGATATCTACTAATGGAAATCGTTTGTCTATTAGCACAAAATATCCGAGTTACTTCACCCAGTACTTAACCCAAATTTGAGAGTAACCTCCTTAATAACGTTGTTTGACAAGATAAAGATGTTGCTGCTATGTATTCTGGTTCTACAAAAGATAATGTAGATTTCTTAATTCTTTCAACTCCATCCTGTAGCTCCTAATCGTAGAATGAAAATCGTGCTTGAGGTGCTTCTTGTATCCTCTAATGAACCTCCCCAATCACTGCTAGTGATCCCATATTGTTTTCAACCAGCAGCTTAAGTATATCAAAAGCCAAAGTCCATTGTTCCCCCAATATATCTCAATATCCTCTTTATTGCATGAAGGTGATGCTTCCAAGGGCTATTCATAAACGTTGACACCACTCCAATCTAGTATGAAATGTCTAGTTGTATGTGAGTCAAGTAAAATCAATTATCCAGTTAAGCTTTTATAACCTTATGTGTGTGGCTTCTCAATGCTATCATCAGGTTTTAATTTTTCATTTATGTTCATTGGTGTCAATTCTATCTTGCAATTCTGTATGTTTAACTTTCTGAGAAGCTCTTCAATATACTTTGTTTGCCTAAGAAATATCCCATCTTCTCCATGTTTAACCTCTAATAGTAAGAAGTAAAATGATAGAGCCAGAACAGTCATTGATAAATGTCTAAATACACCAATTTTCATTGTTATATTTATACATTTTCATGCAATTTTTACGCGTTGATGCTTATTTTATGCGTGTTTTGGTTAATTATGTTTCAGGGCATATTAAAACATTTGGAGCTCAGAAAAGTATTTTGAAGTGTTTTAGGGGTCAATTCCATCACTTTTGAAAACAATTTGAGTCCAACATGGAACCACAAGCACCAAGCAGTGAAAAAGAAGCGCAACTAAGTGGAAACAACGCTACGACAGTCCTCCATGAGGGTTGTGTCGATTCCATGCTGCCGCATGGTTCCCCATGCCTCAGGCAAGGCCCAGTGCGGCCCCTATAGGTCCACACAGTGCCTGCACAAGTACCAACTTCGCCCAATTTATGTTTTTTAAGTCCCAATTCAAGTTATATGCAAGCTCCATATGGCCGCACACATGTCCACATGCCTAGGAAATTATAAAAGGAGAAGTTAGAGTTTTTGAAAAGAGGTTAGCCACCAATGGGCTCCATACTCCTCTAATGCACATATTCATTAGAAAAGGTCAATTCAGAGCAAGAATTGAAGAGAGAAGAGGGGAAATCTCAAGAGAAGCATCAAGAAGCTCGACGGCGTGGATTCAGTGAACTTTCATCGTCCCATAGTCGACGCATAATGAGTTTCCATATAATTTTACTTAGAGTGGTGGAAATCATCATGGTTATCTTGTCCATTTTATTTTTAATTAAAACAATCACTCTTGTTTGGTAGACTAGATAATGATTAGGAAGAAGAAGTAATAGTACTTCTTAAGGCCTAAGGGGATATCACTCTCGCATGCTCACACATTAGGGATTTTATTACTTGACGAATTGTGCATTTGCGGTTGAGCGAGGTGTTATTGCACGTCTCGGTACAACCCATCTATCATTTTAAATGTATTCATCATTTCATACTTAAATACTTAAACTCATCAATTGGAGAATGCAAAATAGCTAATTTATATAATATCATCAATATAAAGGTAAACTAATTAATAACACTACATCATTATCTCCTTAGATATTCTTAAACAATGTA
The DNA here is from genome assembly GCA_902712375.1 of Dioscorea dumetorum. Classification (NCBI taxonomy): domain Eukaryota; kingdom Viridiplantae; phylum Streptophyta; class Magnoliopsida; order Dioscoreales; family Dioscoreaceae; genus Dioscorea; species Dioscorea dumetorum. The sequence continues at coordinate 5,666,336 of CACTHL010000846.1, forward strand.
TGCTCATTTCGACTTCATTCAATCCCATGCTACTTTGGAAAAAATGATCTCTATCGACACTAAGGTTGTGGAGCTTGTCTCAGTTTGTAAGAAGTCATTTTTAATATGTAAACATAATCTTCACTATCTTCTATGATCAAACCTTCAACTTGATCAACAAACACCTCTACTTGTAATTATCCATTTAAGAAGGTTGACTTCACAACAAATTGATAGATTGGCTATCTTAATTGTGATGCCAATACAAGAAGCATCTCACTATTTCAATCCTTGTGACTCGTTGGAAATGTTCTGTTAAAAATCTACATCCTCCTACTGTAATGCTCCTTTGCATCTAAGTGGGCTTTATGCCTTTCTATAATCCCATATACATGGTACTTAATTTTAAATATCCACTTTAGTCCAACTATCTTCTTGCCTTCTGAGAAATCAACCAATTTCCACATCTCATTCTTCTATATAGCTGAAATTTAATTCTTCCATCATAGAATCTTCCCATTGCTTCTTCTTCAAAGCCTCATCATATGTAACTAGGTTCAAACATTGAGTAAAAATGTAGAAGTTACATATAATTTCCTTACTGATCTTAACTTCCCTAAAGAGGGTTCATCTGAATGTTCATAGCTTAAAGTTGAATTATATATTATAGCTTTAGGATTTGAAGAGCTTGTTGTATTATCTCTATTTGAACTTGAAGAAGTACTGTTGGTTGTTCTGCCCCATCTAAGACTGGTGAAGATATTACTTTAGTTATTAAAGGATTTGCTAGGACTCCTATTAAAATCTTCAGAGGTAGTTCAACATCTTTCCCTCAAATCCAACAAGAGTCTTTATCAAACACTACCTCGATGCTAACAATCACTTTCCTAGTAATAGGATTGCACAACTTTTATTCCTTTGACTCAATACAACACCCAATGAAAATACATTTTTCATATTTTCCATCCAGTTTTTTTATATTTTGCGAATTAATCAATGGATATGCATTACAACAAATACATTTAAATGAACTACAAAAGATTTCAAACCTCTCCAAACTCCATATGGTGCCTGATTTAGTACCACTTTAGTTACTAAAATCAGATAAACAATAATAACTACTCCCTCAACCTAGGGCTCTGTTTAAGTAGCCCAAAATTATGGCATAATACATACAATATGTTATAATTTAATATTTTATGAGAATTATGCCATATTGACTGTTTGGATAGTTAATTTAGACTATAGAATTACTGCATATGGGTGTTATGCCATAAAAAAAATATTCCACTCAAATTAAAATATTTTTTCTAATAGTAACGTGTGTCGCTTTTTCTCAGTGTAAAGTATGTGCAATATTTATGTAATAATTTTTTATTTTGTTAACCAAACACTCATTTTAAAAGAATGAAATATGCCATAGTTTCTGTAATAATAATTTGCACTTCTTACATAATAAAATTATGCCATATTTTTTTATTTTGTAACCAAACAGAGCCTAAAACTAATTTGGGAATGTTTTTCTGTCATAAGTTCCTTTCCATTTCAACCACTATCTATTCATCCTTTCCATAATGCCATGTGGTTAAGGAGTATAAGGTGTAATGAGCTACTTACATATTTCATTTCTTCATAAAAAAAACTAAAGTCACTAGAAACAAACTCCCCACATCTATGAGTATGAAGAATTTTTATACTATAGTAAGATTATTTCTCAATGAATGCCTTGAACTTTCTAAAGCATTCAAATGTTTGTAAATTAAATTTGAGGAAGGAGAGACAAGTTGATGGCACAACAGCCGGTAGTCCTTACCCGACATTCTTCTTATGCAACAACCTCAACTCATTAGAATTAACATGTCTATATCTTTGGCTCCACGTCATGGAGGCTTTCAGGTTTCTAATAACTAAATTAACACTTCCAACATTCAAAACCCCTAGTGGAAACATCCAACTTCTAGTCATCAATATATTAGCAACCTACATACCGTATTTCTATCTATGTTGTAATATTCCTCATTTTCGGATAAGATGAATACCTGCATGATAGTAATTATCAAGCACTTAATAAGTCATATGCCAAACCAAGAACAAACTACACATCAAGAAGAAGCTTCACTTTGTTTTATGAAGTTTGACTGCCACTGTCCCTTTGGCTTCAACCTGAATATTTTTGTCATTTCCAAGCATGAATGTTAGCTTCTAAGTCTCATCTTAGCTCTTTAATGCCTCTTTTATCCCACACATATGGTTTGAATGCGCATTGTCCACAAGCCACACTAATTGTTGAACATTATTAGAATCACAATAGGCCATAAATATGTTACTCATTTCATGTTCTTCTACAAAATTTACATCTTTGCCTTTAAACAAGCATTCTGCCTTCATATATCTAAACTTCTTACAGTCATAATCTTGTATGTCAGTCTTTTATGCCTTATTATAATTAAAGAGTTGTCTTTGATCCAATCTTCTTCCTCTACCTCTTCCACGAATCTTTCCCCAAAGCACCTCTACTTGACCTTTGTTTGTTGGCTTGTCCATTTCTCTTAAATTTTATGTCTCCTTCCTCACCTGAAATGTTATTTCTATACTCTTTTCAAAATATCAATTGACTTTAGCTTCATGTGCTCGCAAAGAACCACTCAACTCATTAAGAGTGAAGATTGTTAAGTCTTTAGACTCTTCTATTGTTGCCATTACATAATCAAACTTCACGATTAGGCTCATGAGAGCCTTTGGCACTAGTGTTTGTTTTGTAATTTGATTACCATAGGTTCTCACTTAATTTACAGCAGTCAATACCTTTGATATAAAGCTCTACAATATTTCAATGCTTTTCTAATATAGAGTTTCTCATGCCAAAGAGTTTGAATCTTTTCTATTATTACCTAGGATCACCCTTGAAACTCAGTTTGCAATGCGGTCCATGCTTCCATGGATGCGAAGACAGAAACAATCCTTGAGAAAGCCATGTCATATACAAACAACTATGAAGAACACAACCCTAGTCTCTCTTCTTTTTCTTCCTTAACTAGCCATCCTAATATGTATCCAGATACCATTATTCATCCAAATCCCACAAATATCCTAAAACTTGAACATAGTCTTTATTTTAATGCTCCAAAATTTGTTACATTCTTTAGTAAAAATTGGCAAAGGTGGTTGCGATGCACTGATTGCATTTTGATTGGTTCCCATATATTGTATGAATGTTTATTGCTAGCTCCGATACTAGTAAATATTGGGGAAAATTATGATAATCTCTAATATCTATGAACAATTAATCATTTAAAAGATGAGGCATTAACACTTACATTACACATAACAAAGTGATAATATAACAACATAATTAAATTTTCTCGTACTTACAATTGAAAGTACCATTTTAGTGCCCACTACATATATAACTGTGAGACATGAGTGACTTAAAAATTAATTGCATAACCCACACATAGATTCTATACATATGTCTACATGGTTGCAACATTAGCTTCTTTCAATTACTCTAGCATACTTTACATCCTCATAGACAGGGTAGTGGGGTGAGAAGGAAAAATAGTAGCCCTCATTCATCAACATATATATATCAAATCACCATTCTTTTTGTCCAACATCTTCGGAATAAGGCATGTAGTATGTGACCTTTATTACAACCACAACTGCCACTTTGATGAGGTTTTCTACTGACTTCTCATCTACTTTATAGAAATATTTGGCAAAAGAATAAAAAAGGATTAATTTTTTTGTAGGTCACTAAGTTTTGAAATTTTTTCATTAAGGTAACCATTTTTTGATTTGTATCAAAACGGTTACTAACTTTTGATTTTGTTTCTCCGGGAGGTTACTGGCGAGTGACCATAACCATTCTGCTGACATGGCTACCGGAATTTGCCCAGTCAGCATTAGGTTGCCACGTACAAAATCAAAAGTTAGTAACCGTATCACAACATTGTTTACAAGAGAACAAGCATCCAACCCACCGATCTTGTCTTAAAGCACTTTGCGACCGTTATCAGGGTCTTTACTACAGTTATCAAAGTCTCAGAAAAAGTCATTGATCACAGTGTTAATGTAAATATTTAGCAAGGATCACATGAGAGATGGCAAAAACATGTTACATATTGAGATGCAAGGGATGAAGACAACATTGAGACCCTTGGCAACAAGCTAAAATGTTAGTGTTTTTTTATCCCTTTAATGTAGCTAGTGATAATAGCCTATGATCAGTAACACATGAGATTGTTGGCAGAGTAGAAGAAGATGGAGCTGAAGTAAAGGATGAAGAGAAAAAGAGCTTAAGGATGTATAAAAGGACAAAGGAAATGAAAGGACATTAAACAAAGTAGAAGATGAAAGCGCTGTCAAATATTTGTTTATTTATGTTTTCTTAAAAAAAAAAAAAAAAAAAAGTGGTTTGTAAGAGTTTTTTTTTTAGGGCTAGAAAAATTTGTTTCTTTTGGAAATATTTATCAAAGGAAAAAGAGGAGAAAAATATCCACCCGAATCCACCACTAAATTTACTAGGGGCTAAAGGAGTTCATGAGCATCACAATTGAACGATGCCCTCGAACATCTTCTTCTTGTTCTGCTGTTGAAACCTCTCTCCTCTGAACCTCTCTCCTCCCCTTGCCATGGCAAGTGGGGGGTTACCCTCCAACTCCCCTCCATCTTCTCAGCAACCTCCACGTTCTTGGGCCCAGATAGCTTCTAGCTCTATTCGGCTCACTGAAAACTCCCCTCTTCACAATCCTCAACTCTTATCCAAGATTAAAGAATCCACCGATGCTTTCGTTCGTCTTGATGAAGATACTTTAACTCGTGCTCGTCTGAGGTTTCAAAACTCACTGTATGGGAAGTTTTTTGGTAAACCTCCTCCATTTGATCAACTTAAGATGGCTTTATTGGCAAAGTGGAAGGAAATTGGTGAGGTCCAGATCTCTGATCTACCCAATGGCTTTCTACTAATTCGGTGTGCCTCATTCCAGATAATGCAGCAGTTGTTAACTGATGGGCCATGGACAATAAATGGATTAATTTTGCAGCTGTCTCCATGGAGACCGTTTTTTGAACCGAGCTTTACAAAGCTAAACACTGCAGCTATCTGGGTGCAGTTCCACAATCTCCCGGTTGAGCTATGGGAAGGGGAAGCGCTGGAATCCATCACCGGACACATGGGTCGTCTTCTGAAGATTGATGAACCTACAGCATCCCTTACGCGTACAAAATATGCCCGTGTTTGTGTTGAGATAGACCTGTCCAAACCTTTGAGTAAAGGCTTCTGGTTGGGAGATGATCAACATCGTCTCTTTGTCGTGGTGATGTATGAGAAACTTCCTACCTTTTGTTATACCTGCGGGCTTGTTGGACATGGAACTCAAACGTGCCCTCGAAACTCTGGAGTCAGAAATGATCGAGCTCCTCTACCCTCTCGGGCCGCCCGAGAGCCGGCAGTCGGCTCCGATCAGACTATGGCAACAGAGAGCGAGAGCCAGGCTGTTGATGGCGGAAATTCTGTTAAATCCTCTTCGGAAAAAGATTCAGTTGATAACTCTGAAAACGAATTTGGGCCTTTCATGTTGGTCACTCGTCGGCGCGGCCGCGGCGGTGGTCGGGGAGCTGGTCTTCGGGCCAGTCATCTGACTGCTGACGTGGCAGCCGCGGAATCCAACGGTCAGCCCAATCGACAAGGGATTAATTTCGGTACACGTGGAGGGTTAGGATGGCGTGGAGGAAGGGGCTCGCGTGTACCTCGGGACGGACGCGCCGAACTCCATCATGACGTCTCAAACCCTTTGTTCTCTGAAACGGCTCCTTCCAATCCGACCGTTGATTACGTAGAAAATACTTCATCTGTAAAACCAGGGTCATCCAACGGACAACAGAGAAACGTCTCCTATACGCAAGCTAATCCAAGCGTTGCTCGATCTAATTACACACATCACGGAAAAGGAAAGGCATCAACCCATGATCGTACTAGATCTCCACCGCCCATCCTTCGCTCATCTGTGGAAAGGGTTCCAAACCCTAATACCGGCAACCCTCAGAGCTCCCATGAGTTAGTGGTTGAGAAGGTCACTGAAGCTCTGTTAGTTCCGACACCGGTTGATGGTGCAGGGACAGATGAAGAGGTGGCGGACGCTACTGATGACTCATCTGACTGCAGCGCTGGAGATATGTCCCAAGATGAAGAGGTTGACGACCTGATGACCCTTGATCAGTATCAGGAGGAGGCTCGGAAGGATGCCTTGGTTAGGAAAGTTGCTCAAGAATCTAATGCTTCGTATAAGAAGGGAAGAATGGAGCATGACTCCTCTGTTGGTTGATCTTGTGCTCTTCCTTGCATTTTTGCAATCCTCTTGCTCCATCAGGAAGTTTCGTTACCCTTTCCTTCTATTTGTTATGATAACTCAAGCTAAAATTCTTTGTTGGAATTGTAGGGGGATTTCATCGCGTGATACCTCTACCCGTATTCTACAATTCATTAAGAAGTATAAGCCTATGATTCTCTGCCTGGTGGAAACCAGAGCTAATGATGCTCGGCTGGATAGATTTTGTGCTAGGCTTCCCCGGAATATGCATTGGGCTGCTGTACTTGCGGAGGGCTTTTCTGGCGGAATCCTAGTCACTTGGCAGAAAAATATCGGTCAGGTTTTTCCAATTGCTATCTCTCGCAGAGCTTTGCATTTAATTATCTCCCCAAACTCTTCTTGTTCTTTGATCATTTCGGTTATTTACAACTCTTCTCGGTTTGCCTCCCAGGGCAACCTGTGGATTGAGTTGTCTAGCTTGAGTTCTTTAAATTACCCTTGGCTTATTTTAGGTGACTTTAATGCTATTCTTACTAGAGATGAATGTAGGGGTGGTTCCTTTGCCTATTATACTCGCAAAGCTCGTGCCTTTCAAAGCTTTATTGATGATAACAATCTTCTTGATTTAAATTTTATCGGTCCTTGTTATACTTGGTGTAACAATCAACAGGGTCGTAACCGCCGTTGGGCGAGGCTCGATCGATGTCTGATTAATTTGGATTGGAAAACTATTTTTAATACTTATACTCTCAAGCATTTGCCTCGCAGTTTTTCTGATCATGCCCCTCTTCTTCTCTGCTATGATTCTCGCTCTAATTTAAATAGAAGTTTTTTCCGTTTTGAGAATTTTTGGCTTGATTACATTGGTTGTCATAATGCTATTAGACAAGCTTGGAATTTTTTTCCTCATGGCAATCCTTTGCATTCCATCTCTCATTTACTTGATCGTACTCGTCATTTGCTTAAAAATTGGCGTTTGTCGGGTCTGAACTCCTTAGAAAATCGCATTATGTCCATTGAAAATGATATTTCTTATTTCGAAAGTCTTGATTGTATTAATAATGAAGACCATTTTCATCTGACCAGTTTATATTCTAACTATACTGCTCTCCAACGGCAGAATTCCATTCGGTGGGCTCAACGTGCCCACATGCAATGGATGGCTGATGGAGATCAGAATACTAGTTTTTTTCACAATTCTGTCCGTATTCGTAGTCATGCGAACGTGATTTCCCAAATCTCTGATTTATACGGTAATGTTTTTGATAATCCTGATGGCATTGACCAAGCGTTTGTTAATCATTTTACCTCTCTTTGGAATCGAAATGATTGTCAGAGTTTCGATCAGGTTTTAAAAGATCTTCCAACTAATTTGCCTTATATTTCTGATTCTGAGGGGATGCTTTTAACCCGGGAGGTTACTAGAGAAGAAATCTTTCTCACTCTTCAGGAACTCCCAAATGGGAAAAGTCCTGGTCCGGATGGCTTTAATGCTGAATTTTTTCGGTTTTTTTGGCATATTATTGGTGATCAGATCATTGAGGCCATTCAGTTTTTTTTCAAGCATGCTACTCTTCCTACATCTTGGGGTAAAACTTACATTGTTCTTGTTCCTAAAATTAAAAATCCTAAACTTGTTTCTGATTTTCGTCCTATTGCGCTTTGTAATGTTTGCTCCAAGCTGATTTCTAAATTATTGGCCAATCGCATTAAATCGGTGCTGCCTCACCTCATTGGGGTGGAGCAAACCGGTTTTATCGCTGGTAGATGTCCCTCAGATAATATTATCACTCTTCAAGAGGTTGTTCATACTATTGAAAGTGATATCAATGGCCCCTCTAGGATGATCATCAAAATAGACATAGAAAAGGCATATGATTCTTTAAATTGGAGTGCAATTCTTGCCATTCTTACCCATATGAAATTCCCTAGGATTTGGATCTCTTGGATTAAGACTTGCATCTCTTCTACCTCTTTCTCGATTTTAGTCAATGGTCGTCCTACCCCTTGGTTTAAGTCTACTAGGGGTGTTAGGCAAGGTGACCCAATTTCCTCTTATTTGTTCATTCTTGTTTCCCAAATCCTTACCTCCTTACTTAATACAGGTATGCAGCACCATTTAATTCCAGGTTTTGATGATCGTTTGAGTCACAACTTTAATCATTTAATGTATGCTGACGATCTCATTTTAATCACACGTGCCTCTCGTAGTGCTGCCCGGAACATTAGTTCTTGTTTAAAGTTGTATGGCAAAATGACTAGTCAATTTCCCAACTTTTCCAAATCTGTGATATACTTTCCTTCTTGGTTTAACCAGCATGTTGCGACTAGAATTTCTGGTATACTTAATATTAAAGTTGCTGCTTTTCCTTTCTTATATCTGGGTGTCCACATTTCTCCAAAAAAATTATTTGTGGCTCATTTTGATAGAATTGTTGATAAGATTCGTGGTCTCTGTGCTGTGTGGAAACGTTCCAAATTATCTCCTGCAGCCAAGATTACTTTGATTAATTCTACTATCTTATCCCAGATTGTCTACTATTTGTCTGTCTATCCTGTTCCTGATTCGATTCTAAGAGAAATCTCCAAGATAGTTAGGGAATTTTACTGGTATAAGGGTGGCAATGGAAAGGGCATCCAAGCTGTTGCGTGGGACTATGTTATGTCTGATAAGGCTGAGGGGGGCCTAGGGGTGAAAAATTTGCTGGTTACTAAGCATTCTTTAATGGCCAAAAATGTGTTTAAATATATCAATAAAGATGCTACTATTTGGGTGGAAATTCTTCATATTAAGTATGGGTATCTCAATTTCTGGAGTGATTCTATTCCTGCCAAATGTTCAACTTTTTTCAGAGGTTTTTGTAGTTCTGCATATAGGCTTAAGCCTTTTCTTCAAATCAAATCTATTAATTGCAGCACTACCTCTATTCTTCTTGACCCTTGGTGTTCTGAAATTCCAATTGCATTATGGCCGACCTATGTCAACACAAATTTGGATCTAGAAGGGCTGTCCATATCTGATTTCTGGTCTCAAAATTGCTGGAATATCTCTAAATTAAAGGATTTGTTTGGTTCTGGCTTTGAGCATGTTTTTCACAATCTAGGCAAAGTTGACAATAGTGTGCATTCTCTTTGGGTTTGGAGGCCTAATTCCAAGAGTAATCGTATTGCTCATTTAACTTATCATACTCTTAATCATCAAAGACTTCAATTAGACTCTTGGGCTGGGTGGAAGGTCATTTGGTCTCTCAAAACTGCCCCCAGAATCAAGCATTTCATTTGGTTATTAGTTCATGGCAAGGTCCCAACCAGTGAGTTCCTTTTTCATATTCATCTTGGCCCCAGAAGGTATTGTATTCTTTGTGGTTTGGTATATGAATCCTCTAACCACCTCTTCAGCTTGTGCAGCAAAGTGCAACACATTTGGAGACTGGTTGGTTGTCATCTTAATAAGGAGATCCTCTTTCTGAATAGCATCTCCTCTGGAGAATGGCTATTGCAATCCAATTACTCTCACTTTGACAAAGCTATCATTGCCTCTACTATCTGGTCTATATGGAAGGCCCGCTGCGATGCCATTTTCAGGAATTATAATTTTAACTGTCACAGAGTTACTTGTCAGGCATTTGCTTATGTTTATGACTTTATTCATGCCCAGGCTCACTGTCGCACTAACAAATATATGCTCTCCAATTTCCAGCCAAATGAGAACCTCATTTTCTTATCAAAAGTGTGGGATCATGACAAAAAGGTATGTGGATTAGGTTTTTTTATCACAACTGCTGATTATCGTATTCTTTTTGCAGGTTGTTCCCCATATCAAGCGGAGACGGACATGGTTGCTGATGTTGCCGTTGTGGAATTAGCCTTACAGGAAGCTTGCCACCATCAATGCAGAATTCAACATCTTCTTGTTGATAGTGCTGATTTGGCTAGGATCCTCACTGATGCCTGCCCCATTTGGGATTGGAGATTACATTGCCATATTCCAGGTATTTGGAGGTTATTAGAGTCTGTTGGATGCCCTCGAACACATATTATTCCAAGAGATTGGAACACACTTGCAAACAAGTTAGCTATTCATGGTCTTAATTTGCATGGGTTATGTTTGTTTCACCATGGTAGAGAGCTCCCAAGATGGTTAATGAGAGGATTTGAAGATCAAGGTTTTAATTTTCTGTAATTCTTCCAGCTTTGAGTCTTGTTTTGTTTGTTGCTCCTGTCCTCTTTGTTTAGTTGTAATTTTTCTGTTTTTAATAAATAGCCTTCGGGTTCCTTCTTCAAAAAAAACATATGGATTTTTGTGTCACTTGCTAAGTTTGATATCTATAATTCATATTTGTTGTAATTACATTTATACCTACTATTCCCATGAGGAATCACATGCAAGGGCCCTTGTATTTCCAAAGTATTTATTAAATTATAATATTGCTTTCAATTTTAGTTTAACTTATTTTTTTAATTTTAATATAATTTTAAAATTATCACCTTCCCATTAGGCTAATGTTAGCTTAAAAAGGTGAGTTGGATTCATTATAGATTTTGCGCTTCTAGTCCACAGGTAATTTAAATTTGTAGACAAACAATATTTTTTTAAAAAAATTAATATTACACATTAGAATTTTAGATAAAAAAACAAGTCTAAAATTTTAAAATTGTTTTTTATCTATCTAATAAACGCTCAATATTTTTGACACACCTGCCAAATTTCATTAAAACTCTTCATTTATTACTTCAAAAAATTATAATACATTTATAAATTGTATTGTTAATTAATATTATAAATTGCACATTGGTATTATTTTAAAACCAATTCAACATTAAAAGCATATTACGTTTAATTATTTAATAATTAATTACTTTTATAGAATAAGCTTCTCAAAGTTAATGTTTTAACCCATTTCGAAAGGTGGTTTGCAAAACTGAAAGATTGAAGGAATCCAAACTTTAAGAGAGATAAAAAAGTGAAAGACAAGTAAAAAAGAAAACAATAACAAAAGAAAATAACAAGTCAACACTTAACAACTCGTTCTACCATAAGTAGATTTAGACTTGTACTCCATTACCTGGCACACTATATATAAAAATGCAAGTAGTACAGATTGTAAGCCTTATATTTAGCCAAACTAAACATATAAAGGAGCCTAAACAAATGTAAGAAATAATTTAAGAACTTCGGTGACTAATTCAAAACATTAATTAATGAAATTCAAACCTTGCAACCAATCACATATCACAGTATCTTGTGCCACTCCTATGCAACTAGTTGCTTAGCTTGCATAAAAATGCCAAAGAACCAAACCAATCAACTCCTTTAAATACCTCATCGTCACCACCAAACTATCAAGTCTTCTCTATCTCTCTTTGTTACACACACACACACACACACACACACACACACAGACATTTTAATGGAGCGAACTAATCCAAAGCAATATGCACCACCTCCAGTGGGAGCAGCTCCTCCAATGATGGGGGTTCCTGTTCAGGGTTTGCCACCTCAAGCTCCTGCTCAATGGACAACAGGCCTTTGTGGTTGCACAGAGGATGTGGGAAATTGTAAGACAGTTCCTCAGAAAACATTTCCCTATAAACTATGTTATAAAAGCTTAAAATGTCACATGTGTTCATTTCAAGCTAAGTATTTAATTAAATATTTATTCAGTAATTAGATAGCGCTCTTCATTAATTTCTTTTGGATTTGGCAGGCATGATGACCTTCTGTTGCCCTTGTGTCACATTCGGCAAGATCGCAGAAATCATTGACAGAGGCTCATCATGTAATTACTAAATCCTATTTCAACTAATGCTAAACTTGTTATTATATATGTTCCTTTTGAGAAGGGAAATGAAAACAAAAGAATAGCTAGCATACATGGAGTTAATTCTAAATTGCTTTTTTGTTATATATATGTTATCTAGCTTGTGGAGCGAGTGGAGCAATCTATGCTTTGATAGCAGTTGTGACAGGTTGCCAATGCATATACTCATGCACGTACCGGTCCAAAATGAGGGCTTTGTATGGCCTTCCGGAGAGTCCTTGTCCTGATTTCCTCATTCACTGCTGTTGTGAGGCTTGTGCTCTTTGCCAAGAGTATAGAGAGCTCAAGAACCGTGGCTTTGACATGGAGATAGGTACATCTTCCTCTCTTTTCCCACTCCCCTAGCTAGATTTATTTATATATAATTTTCTCTTTTTCTCACTCTCTAGATGAGTAACAGGTATATTTTTTTTTTTTAAGTTTAAGTATAGTGATTATTAGCTTATCAAAAGTTGACAATTCAAAGGAAACATCGCATGAGTAATTTGGATATTTGAAGGATGATCTTGATTCTTGAACTGTTAATATTGATATACTTAAAAATATAATATTAAATATTTGAGTATTTGCTGTATTATTTCTGAAGAAAAATGAGAGATGGAAGTTCAATTTTATTGAAATAGGGAAGGTAAAACTCAAGTCATATTATGCCCTCAAATATAAATCATGTGGTAATTTTTTGTTGAACTGTATATTTTATTATAATTTCAAAAAAAAAAAAAAACTAACTTTAAAGTTTCATTTTTTTTTTTTGTTAAAAAACACTTCTACTCTTTCTCTTCAACAGTTACCCCACTTAAAAAATTTAACATATATATGTAATTAGCTCATTGTCATCAAACATCGCATGGACATATATAATTGTTGTCATTTATTAACTTATCAAATTGTAAGAAATATGCTTCAATAAAATCTATATAAAAGTTTCAGAGAATTTGACTAAATGTTTAAATAAAGTTTTCAATCGTATCCTCTAATTCCCTATACCTTACAGTAGTCTCTGGAAGCAAACACCCTTGAAACATCTAACGTGGTTGATGATTGTAGGGTGGCATGCTAACATGGAAAGGAAGCAGGGCCAAGTGATGATGACACAGCCGCCACCTATGCTGGGTGGCATGTACCGCTCTGCCTAATATTTGCCTGGGTTGGCATCTCCAATAAGAGATTTGTATGGAGTCATCAAAAGTTCTTTCATGAATGTCTCATCTAGTTGGATGTTTGTTTTATAGATAGGAAAACATTTTGCTCTACCTAGTGTGAGTGATGTTTGATTTTTTCTATGCATTCTCAAGGTGTTGAATGTGATATTTTTATTTTGTTTACTTATTTTTATTTTTGAAAGTATTTTGTCATGACTGATTATTATATTCATAAAATCTTTTGTCACACTCTGAACTAGTTAGTTGAAAACGGGACAGCATATCCAAGAGGCAGAAACTTAGTGGTGTAGAAAAATTGAAAATGAACAAAGTTTTTTTTGTAAACAATGAATTCTCCTTTCAACTTGAGAAAAGAGTTCAACTCTTATTATATTTATAGACTTTGTTACAATAAAAGATAATACAAGGAATTCAAGGAAAATAGGAAGTTCATATCAATCATAAAATTCGAATCAATCAATTCCTATCTTGGGTTGTCACTTGCCATTATTTTTGTCCATCACTTGTCTTGAATGAAGGAGATAAATGATCTTATTCCAACTTACTATTTTGAGATGATTTGAGTCTCCATACAATACCTTGAATGATTCTCATAATTAGGAATGGCATCCATGAATTGATCAGCTTCCTTATAATCTATTTTAATACTCTCTGTCAAATTATGCCGAGGTTAGAGGCATAGTTTTCTATGGAAATAACACAGAGCGGCCTTGCATAGCGGTTTTGTGAAAATATCTACAAACTAAGAAGTAGAGGAGACATGATGAGTAATCAAGAGACCCATTGAAACTCTTTCACGAACAAAATGGTAATCCAATTCAATGTGCTTGCTACGAGGCATGAAAGACGGGATTGATAGTCATGTGCAATGCACTCAAGTTATCACAAAACAGGATGGGTGGACAAGGTTGTGTAACTCAAAGGTTATGCAAAAGAAACGTGAGCCAAGTTAATTATGCTGCTGTGTTGGCCATAGCATGATATTCTGCCTTAGTACTTGAGCGTGAGATTGTTGATTGTTTCTTAGCACACCATGAAATAATGTTTCGTCCCAAAAAAGTGCAATAACCAGTGGTGGACCTTCTTCTAGTAGGACAACCTGCCCAATTTGCATCTAAAAAGGCAAAAAAGATCAAGTGTAGTATCTCTAGTTAGACACAAACCTAAAGTAATAGACCCTTTAACATATCTTAAAATACGCCGAACAATTTTCACACTAGCAATAGTTGGTGACTGCATAAATTGAGAAACATAATTAACACTAAAAGAGAGATCAAGTTTTGTAAGTGTTAAATATTGTAAAGCACCAACAAGGCTACGATAAAAAGTAGGATCAGAGAGTAGAGTATCATCATGAAGACCCTTGGTTTTAGATTCCATTGGTGTAGTCATGGGTTTGCAATCTGGCATTTGAGCTTTGCCAAGAATAGTTTGAGCATAGTGAGTTTGAGAAAGATGCAAAGTGTTAGTAGATCGTTGAACTTCTATGACAAGAAAATGATGCACTGCTCCAAGATCTTTCATAGCAAATTCAGAATGCAAAAGTGTAATAAAGTCAGCAAGTAACTTTGAATCAGAACCTGTTAATAGCATATCATCAACATAAAGAAGTAAGACCAATGTGCCATGTGATGAGTGTAGAATAAACAAAGATGGATCAGCCAAACTACAAAAGAACCCATGCGTAATCAAAAAGGAACTAAAACGATCAAACCATGCTCGAGGGGGTTGTTTAAGGCCATAAAGAGCTTTTCGAAGTTTACAAACATGAGAGGGAAACATAGGATCATGCATACCCGGTGGTTGTTCCATGTAAATATCTTCATTTATGTGACCATGGAGAAAAGCATTTTTAACTTCAAGTTGCCTAATATCCCATTATTGAACCAAAGCAAAACTAAGAACTAATCGAATAGTACCTGGTTTGATAACGTGAGAAAATGTTTCAATATAATCAATACCATCAACTTGATGATAGCCTTTTGCAACCAGCCGAGCTTTCAACCTATCAAGAGTGCCATTAGCTTTTAATTTGGTTTTAAACACCCATTTTGATCCTACAACATTAATATGAGATTCTCTAGGAACTAAGATCCATGTTTGATTTTGATGCAAAGCGTCAATTTCATCGAGCATGGCCTTCCTCCACCCGTCATGTTGAAGTGTTGTTTTGATAGATCGTGGCTCGCTTGGTATATCACCACATTCAAGAGTTAATGCATATCGTGGATTAGGCTTGTAAATTCCATGTTTCGCTCTTGTAACCATAGGATGAGATGTTGGCGGAAACTGTTCAAAAGAATCAGAAGTGTTAGAGTTTTCACTCATCAAATTTTGACTTACCAAATCATTGTTCACTATGGTAGGAGAGGTCACAAGAGTCATGTCATGATTTTGGGATGAGACATTGAGGGCACTAGGTTGCACAGTGTGATCACTATCATGATTTAAAGGGGACTCAAGTGACACATCTGAGTTTCTGTGTTCTGGTACAATTAATGGCGTAGTTGAAAACTGGAGGGTAGTGAAATAGATGTTAGATCCTTAACAGTTGATGGAGCAATCTGAGACGTTGAAGCAGGAAGTGAAGGATTGAGAAAATCTTGTATGTGAGTATTAGAGGCGAAAACGACTCCTTTGCTTTATACGGAAACATATTCTCATCAAACAGGACATGTCTAGAGACAAACATCTTGCTAGTTTTTGGATGGAAACATCGGTATCTTTTATGCTTGTCACTGTAACCTAGAAAAACACAAGGAATTGTTTTAGGATCAAATTTATTCTTCTTAGAATCCCATGTATATGAGTAACATCTAGTGCCAAACACAAGTAAAATAAAGTAATTAGGATGAGCACCATATAAACGGAAATAAGGAGAAGTAAAATTAATAGAGGAAGAAGGCAAACGATTGATTAAAAATGCTGCTGCGGTAAAGGCCTCAACCCATTGAAAATTAGGTGCTCCACTATGAAAGATCATCGTCATCCCAAGTTCTCTAACAGTACGATGACGGCGTTCAACGATGCCCGTTTGCTTAGGTGTATGAGGACAAGAAAGCTGATGAACAATTCCCTGTTGCTGAAAGTGTGAAATAAGTTTTTTATTTACAAACTCACCTCCACCATCAGAGTGAAAAATCTTCATTTTTTTATCAAATTGGCGCTGCACATAACTTTCAAAAGCTAAGTAAACATCAATAAAATCAGATTTAGTATGAAGTGGAATTAACCAAATATAATGATAATAGTCATTTACAAAACAAGCATAATATCGAAATTTGCCAAGAGATAAAACAGGGGCCAGTCCCCAAATATGACAATAAATTTTTTCAAAAACATCATTACTAGAGGAATGAGAAAAACTAAATGGTAACTTGCTAAGTTTGCCTAATCGACAACTTTCACAAAAATTTTCCATGTTTTTATTCCAATTAACATGAATTAAATTCTTGGTACGTAAAAATTGAACAGTTGATCTTTGTGGATGTCCAAGACGTTGATGCCACAATTATTCAGTCCCTAAGTTTTGTCTATTTGAAAAGTGTGCTTCCTTTGGTTTAGACAAAACATAAAGATCTCCTTTACGTTGACCCATTAGCAATGTTCGACCTGTTGCTCGTTCCTTAATACAAAACAATTTGTCAGTAAATTCACAATTTAAAGGATATTGCGTCGTTAATTGACTAATAGAAAGTAGATTTCGGGTTAACTGAGGTACAAGTAAGACATCATGCAGAAATAATTCATTCTTACCATCAGAAACTAAAGTATCTCCAGTTGCATCTATCTTTAAAGGAGAACCGTCACCAATGAAGACTGACTCATGACCAACATATTTTTTAAGATTTTGTAATATACCTTAATGTGCAGTCATATGATTTGAAGCCCTAGTGTCTGTTGTCCATTCAACATCTGCAACTGAAGTATCCATGGTAAGAGAAGCAAAAGCTTGAGGAAGGTCCTCATTATTCACCGATTGTTCTGGTAAGCTCCAACATATTTTTGCAATATATCCAAGCCTTCCACGAAGCTGACAGTGCTCATTCTTATATAATTCTCTTTCTGTGCTTGTCATTCATCATTTGTGAGGAGGTGGTGGTCGTGGAGTGTGATTGTTAAATCTTTGTGGCTGTTGTGAGTTATTTCCTACAAAATTCGAATGCTGAAAATTATTGTTAGTAGCCTGAAAACCTCTACCTTTTGATGTGAATTGCTTGTTCCGATGATTATGGTTGTTGTAAGTTTGTTGTTGGGTTAGGTTGTGTTGTCCATAAAATGCATATGCTGGTGAATTAGAGGCTTCCAACCATGTGCTTCGTTGTTCATAACCTTGTAGAAGTGACACAACTTTAGAATAAGACGGCATGGAAGGTTTGAGCATTGCCATTGTAAAAGACTCATATTTTGGAACTAGATTAGCAAGTAAGGAATAGACTTTTGCCTTATCAGGTACTGGATTTCCGATAGCTGCAAGGTTGTCACAAATACTTTTAAACTTCCTCAAGTATTCTACTAAAGGCTGATTTAGATCTTTTCTGAGATATGTAAGTTGTTGTCGAAGAGTAAATTCTCGTTCTTGGGAATCTTGAGCATATGCTTCTTTCAAGGCATGCCAAACTGATTGTGATGATTCTAGGCCAATGATGAGACCTAAAGCTTCTTCGGTGAGTGTCCCGATAATCCACCCACGTAGGAGACGATCTCCTTTTCGCCATTTGAGGTATTCTTCTGAGATCGTTTTTGCTTCATTGGTTAAAGTTTCATCTGTTGTGGTATTGTTGTACATTGATGGTTTATCCCTTTCGCTTGTGAGAAGTCTAACCATATCTTGACTTTCTGCAAGAGCAAGTAGTTGTTTACGCCACAAAGGATAGTTTTCTGGGGTAAGTTTCAGTGTAATAAAGGTGGAAACATTCAAGGAAATTGTGGAAGCCATTGTTTTGCATAACAGAACTCTCTTATCTCACAATTGGCTCTGATACCATGTAGAAAAATTGAAAATTAACAAGGTTTTTTTTTAAACAATGAATTCTCTTTTTTCAACGTGAGAAGAGAGTTCAACTCTTATTATATTTATAGACTTTGTTACAATAAAAGATAATACAAGGAATTCAAGGAAAATAGGAAGTTCATATCAATCGTAAAATTGGAATCAATCAATTCCTATCTTGGGTTGTCACTTGCCATTATTTTTGTCCGTCACTTGTCTTGAATGAAGGAGATAAATGATCTTATTCCAACTTACTATTTTGAGATGATTTGAGTCTCCATACAATCCCTTGAATTATTCTCATAATTATTAATGGCATCCATCAATTGATTAGCTTCCTTATAATCTTTCTTAATAAGTGGGTGTACAATCTAATGAAAACACAATTTTAATTAAATAACAAAATATAACAGAATCTGAAACACAAAATGTTTTACTAAAACAATGTTTAATTTCTACAACAAAAAACAGACATAATATCTTAATATAGTCCAAACTGCACCTTTTATTTGAGAATCACTACCATACTATTCATCAATCTACCTTACTCCTGATCTAAAACAATAAAACACAAATTTATGATTTTGACAACTTAATAAGTAATCCATTAAAAATAATTGGGATGATACACAGTTCTAAAAATTGAAATTTAAAATATATGATATACTAAAGTATAAAGTATATCATCAAGAAAAATTTCCAATTTTTAAAGTCAGAGTAATTGATTAAAAATAGTTTAGAATATAATGGATTTTCAAAAGTTGTCAAGCAGCTAACCTATCATGTTGACAAACGACCACATACAAACAAAGCAGAACCTAGTAGGCATGCAAAGCCTTAAAATTTATCTTAGAACAATTTAAATAATCTAACAAATTCGTAAACATCAAACACAAATAATGTTAGAAAGTCTGCATAGCATACAAAAACAATTCAAGTAAAATATATCAACTCAAAAACAAAGCTTAGAAATCTCCAGCTTGGGGTAGGCGTGCGCAAGCACTACCCTAACGATGAATTGGCCCCCTCCATGCGGGTTTGACAACCTCACTCCAAACGCTAGGATACGCCAACCCAAGATGAAGGAACTCTCTGCCTAGCACATTAAGCGATGAGTCTTCCAAGCGTAGATTTAAGATTTAGGGATTTAGATTGATGGAGAGGAGGGGAAGAAGTTGATGTAAATCTAGAAGAAGATGAAAAAGATGATGTCATTTTGAGCGGCTAGGGTTTGGAAGATGAAGAAGAGGAAGGTCTCTCTTGGGTGGCTAGGGTTTTTTAAAGAGCATGAAATCGATCAACGGATAGATTTCTATTTATTGGGATATCAACGGCTAGAAAATAGTCATCGTAGAGAAGCCAAAAAAACCTAGATGCAAAAATAAGCACGTGTGTGATGTAAAACCAAGCCTAATTCTCTCTTAAATGTTTATACATTTAGATAATGATAAGAAGCATATATAAGGTGATGAAAAACTTTCTCTTTTTCCGATGTGGTACTAAACAAGAGTAAGAAGAATAGGTGGCCTTATGTTTGAGTGCATAAAGATGTGAACCAACCTAATGGGCCTATATCCAACAATCCCCCACTGCACTCATAATCTAAGCATGATTAATTTGAAAACATTGTAGCAAAGAAAATTTCACAAATGATAGAAGTTTTAGAAAGTCAAGCACTGATGATAAAAGACATGATCAAATAAGAAGATGTTGAAATAAACAACTTGAATATTGAAATTTCACAAGATCAAGCTAAGGTATCTTTAAAGACTTGAACCAAATTTTTCATCAAAGTTTCCAACTGATAGAGACAGTAGTGAAATTAGTCTTGAACTACAACTCTTTGAATCAAAATTAAACTTTAATGAAGATTTTATAATTTGCACTTGGACAAACAGGGTCGACGCATTATAGGCCATGCGCTTAATATTATTTAATGAAGATAATTAGAGAATTTTCCCAACGACTCTCACAACTGCTGCATGACAACTATCTTCACATTGGTGAGATCTCCAGAGATATTTATAGTATGATATCTCGCATAAACAGCCTTTGATCTCATTAAGAGCTAAGCTCAACCTTAAACCACTGCATTAGAGCACATGTCACAGGAATAGGGTAATGAAATACATATCTCAAATATGTGCAAGATGCTCTCCCAGTCAACCAATCAGTAACTTCCCTTTAAACTTCTATCCTGGGATCTCCATTCAAAGAAGTAGGGTCACTACTGTTATTTACCTTTTTAAGCTAAGCCCCATTTCCCTCGACACCTCGGCTATCAACTGTTTCTATCGTCCTTCACTCAAGCAATCTACTAGATTTAGCTCTAATTTTATGTAATCAATGCTCACATTGTTGTGCTTCAAATGTCTCCACACTGACGTGTGACGGATCCATATATGCCTACTCATCTTATCATTAGTACTTTGACGTTTACACAGCTCAGTCGCAGATTTAGAATCATAATGTAAAGCAATTGGAGGTATTAGAGAAGACATGACAGGAATCTCAAAAAGTAAATTTTTAATCCACTCAGCTTCAGTGCATGTAGAATCAAGCGTAATAAATTCAGCTTCAATGGTGCTCCTAGCATTGAGCTTCTGCTTAGCATATTTTCATTAGATAGCTCCTCCTCCAAGTAAGTATACTTGGCCTGAGGTTGATTTTAGATCTACTGAGTCAGATATCCAATTAGCATCTGTATATCCCTCTACCACAGTAGCGAATCCAGTATATCTTAGACCGAAAGACAAGGTGCCTTTTAGGAATATAAGAACCCTCTCAAGAGCAAGCTAATGTTTTTTTATTAGGATTACTGGTGTACCTGCTCAGTCTGGATACAGAATACATAATTTCTGGTCGAGTTCTGTTCAACAAGTACATCAGAGATCCTATGATTTGAGCATAGAGATCCTTATTCATAGGTTCACCTTTATTTTTCTTAAGGTACATACTGGGATCAAAAGGTGTAGCAACAGGTTTACAATCTAGATATTCACATTTCTCCAACACTTTCTCAGTCTAATGAGATTAGGATAAGGTAATGCCAGATACTAATCTAATAAGCTTAATCCTCAAGATAACATTAGCTTCTCCCAGATCTTTCATATCAAACTTACTACTCATAAAATTCTTGACATCATTCACAAGATCTAGATCAGACGCAAATATAAGCAAATCATCAACATACAAGCACACAATAACATACTTGTCATCTATTACTTTGTTGTAGACACACTTGTCATAGTTGTTTACCACAAAACCATAAAGAGATGATTATAGAGTCAAACTTATCATGCCACTGCTTAGGGGCCATCTTGAGTCCATAAAGAGATTTTACAAGTTTACAAACCTTGTTCTCTTGTCCAGGGATAACAAAGCCTTCAGGTTGCTCCATGTAAATCTCTTCCTCTAAATCACCATTTAGAAAGGTTTTCTTTACATCCCTTTGATGGATTTCAAGACTGAAGATAGATGAAAGTTCTATAAGGATCCTAATGATGCTAGTGCGAGCTACTGGTGAGTATATGTCAAAGCAATCAAATCCCTCTATTTGTTTAAACCTTTTTGCAACTGACTTGGCCTTGAACTTTTCAATTGAACCATCAAGTCTCAATTTCTTCCTAAAGACCCATTTACAACCCAAAGGTTTACTCCCAGGAGGCAGAGGACTAATTATCCGGATGTTGTTTCTCATGATTGAGTTGTACTCATCATCTATAGCTTTTTTCCAAAAAACTGAATCAGTAGAAGCTATAGCATCCTAAAAAGTAGTAGGAGTGTCCTTAATCATGAATGCGACAAAATCATCACCCAGGTTCTTCTCTACTCTTCCTATCTTACTTCTCCTAGGTTCTTCTACAGGGATAGGGTCTGACCTAGGAAATTATCACGTCCCGACCCGTAAGCCTGGCACGGGACACACCTCTAAGACAACCTAAGGGAGAGCAGACACCACCTCACCCTAGGTTATGTAAGGCTAACCTATTTTCTTTTAACCAAATTAAATAACTGGAGAAGAATAATAACATAGATCAACAGATCTTAAAGAGACAAACATACACATAAAGTCCAATAATCCCTGGATACAGGTTCTCATATAACAAGCCCAAAATAAGTACCAAGTACAGAGTTTTCAATGAAAGGTTTCAGAATACACCAATTCTCCAAAGAAAAATATGCTACTAGATCCCATGCACTATAATCCAGGCTTTATGAATTAACCTACTCAAAACAATAAGGAAGATGTACCCAAAGGAAAGACTTCTGCCAAGCACGATACGCTGCACCACTACACTGCACTATCACCTGGAGAAGAGATGGAGAGAGAGAGAGAGAGAGAGAGAGAGAGAGAGGGTGAGAAACTAGGTATCTCAGTGAGGGGTTAGCATGCCATTCTAGTCATATAATCATCACTATGCAAGAGTATATATATATATATATATATACTATACCTATTATTAGAGTTATAAAGATACTTGAGAAACATAATACGGGGAAATGCACAATTTAAAGTAGAAATCATAATAAATGAAATAACACGAATAACACCAATGTTTATAAAAATAGTCTCAACAATAAAAAATCTTTTCTTAAAATACATCATTTTCCAACCAATTCAAGGATTTCAAAACATAGTATAATTCGAATCAAAACATCTGTAAGGTAGCCTCAAAACTCTCCTTTTCTAACGGTGGCCATGATTAGGTCGGGAGCCGCCAAGACACGCGTTTCTTGGTGTTGGCACCAAATCACCTTGGTGGTAACTCAATGCTCCAGTTGTGTACACTTTCAGGATTTTCCCTCACCTCCTGAAAGGCACAAGCTGTCCACGCCACTCCAATTAGGTCGGACCATGGACAAATCCCTTACTGCAGTAAGAACATGCACCATCCCGAATGTCACCATCAAAAACATTTTCTTTTATAAACCACAATGTCACTTGAAGGCCCAAAATATTGTATTCAACAATATAACATGCCGGAAATCTCAACAAGATCTCATAATTCAATTCAAAAAGTTTCCCCATTTCAAAAGTGAACACACACGAAACATCATCACATGAAAAAGGCAAATACACACATCATTATTTTTGTAATAGCTTGATCCACAAGGAATTCATGAAAACGGTGTTCATCATAATAAATCATAGCTTTTCAATCTCAAGCCACATTCTTTCTCAACAATTTAAATCAAGTCATTTAAGATCAAACATGAGGTTTTCAAACATCATGATGAACATATTTTCGAAACCAATATTAAGATAATAATCATCCAAGCAAACCAAATGTCACATATAAAATGATTCATGTATGATTATGTATGCATCAACGTGTTAATCCCACTCACACACTTGGTGAGCCTAACTACCTGGGTGTTAGAGTTCCACGGGTTCATTCCCTTTAGCGGAAGCCTCATCTCCTAAAGAAATCAAATAAGCAATGATCAAACTCAAGAAACTTCAAGGCAACAAAGGGTAAACCTCCTACAATTGGAGATCATGCCCTTACGGTTTTCTAATCACCACCTAAGGATTCTACTAAGATTTCCCATCATCCAAAACCAAAGAAATTGGCAAAGAAAATCCAAGAACTCGGTGCTAAGGTAATCGTAGATTTCAACAAAAGAAGGAGCTCTAATCCCACCAATCTTGCCAAGAAAAATACAATAGATCACAAGCATCAAATCAAAACATGATTTGGCACCAAAATAACATTAAACAAACTCAAAGAAATCATCTAAAAGGAAGGAAAGAAGAAAAGACAAAAACTTACCTTCAACTTTAAATAATCAATGTGTAGCTTTCACAAGAGGGAAGAAGGAGATGATCCAAGCTCTCCTTTCTTTTCCATTGATCTTGGGGCAAGAAATTGAGATTTTGGGGAAGAAAATTCAAGGGATTTGGAAGGGGATTTCGGAGAGGGTGTAAAAGGAGGTGAAGAAACCCTAGAAGACCGCCCTTTAAAGGACTAAGGTCGAGGGCCCTTGTGGCCTCCCTTGCAGAGTCCTTGCGATCTCCCTTGCGGCCACAAGGGTGCCCGCAAGGGCCTCTAGATGGGCCATGCGGCCACCATACAAGCTGGCACCCGCATGGCAAGCCGCATGACCCCTTGGGATGCCAAAACGGGCCTTGTAAGCCCCTGTAATAGCCCCAAAAGCCTATTGTTGGGTCCTCACAAGTGCCATCGAGCTAGAAAATATCCAACAAGCAAGACTCATGAGAAAATGGATCGGAAACGAATAGGAGAAATAGGAATGGCTCGAATATCACAGAAATGAACTGGACGTTGAACGTACAGAAGGAGTTGGACTGATAGCTAATCTCAGAAAGAAGATATTCTCAAAGTAGACTACATCTCTAGCTTCAATGATAGTGTTCCTGGCTATTTCACTCACTTTTGAGTTAATAATGAAGAATCTACCAACATTGATGTCCGAGAGCATTCTCTACAAACACTCGCATTTGGGGTTTTGGAGCATATCTTCTTAGTTATAGGATCAAGGATTTTAACCTTAGTTAGACACCCCCACACTTTGAAGTACTTAAGCTATGGAGCGCTTCATTTCCAAATTCCAAAGTTCATAGGGTGTTGTGTTAAGATCCTTTAAAGAAATCCTATTTAGGATAAAGCAAGCTGAGAGCAGAGCCTTCCCCCACAAGATCTCGGGTAAACCAGAACTTAACAACATGGCATTCACTATGTCCATTAGCGTCATCTTTTTCTTTTCGGCAAACCCATTAGACTCAAGTGTATAAGACATGGCATTTGAAGTATACTTCTCACCTTTATCGGATCTAAGAACCTTAATAGTTTTGCCTAACTAGTTTTCAGCTTCAGCCTTGAAAATCATGAACTTATTAAGGGCTTCATCTTTGAATGAGGTAGATGTAACAAAATCTAGAGTGATCATCTATGAAAGTAATGAAATAGCCGTTTCGCTCTCTAGTCAGAGGTCTACAAGAATCACAAATGTCACTGTGGACCAAGTCAAGAAGATTAGAATTTCGGCTGATGTGTTGGAAAGGTTTCTTTGGTAATTTGACTTGGACACAAATTTAACAATTGGAATTTTCACTACAAGAAAAACAGAAATTTGGCACGGTAATTTTGTCACGGAATTCCAACCGTGCTAAATTTTTCACGGATATTGGCACGGCAACAAAAACTGTGACAAATTTTTCACGGAAATTGGCACGGAAACAAAATTGTGACAATAATTGGCACGAACATAAAAACCGTGACAAAGTTTGTCATGGTCATTCTTTCCCTGCCAATGTTTGTGACAAATTTGTCACGGTATTTAGCACGGTACTTACAATCCGTGGCAAAAACCATGACAAATATAAAAAATATTTTCACCGTTAAAACCGCGACAAATAAAGTGACAAAATAAACTAACATAAAATGTTCTTTTAGTAATACTACAAAAAACTAAAAAAAATTTAAAAAAATATATAAAATTAGCATTGATGCATATGAAACATCTCCATCTAGCTAAAGTGAACATAATCCAAATAAAGTAGTGAATATTTTATCAACTAAAACATTAAAAACCAATAACTATCTAAATATTTTGTCCAAAATAGTAAATAATTATATATATATGTTAATTAGCAAAAACCCACATATTTATTTAATTAGCAAATTATTAATAATTAAATGCACATTAGTATAAAAATTAGCAAAAATCGTAAACTTATATTTATTATATTGCACTTTTTTTAAGTTTTCTAAATTTTGTAAATAATTTACTAACTAAATGAAAAGTTAGAGATTAAAATTGACATGGTGAGTTCCATGAATTAAAAAAAGCATTTTGTTTATTATTTTTAAGTTGAAAACTTATTTATATTAAACATATATACAATTCAAAATAATAAATATGATGTATTAACATTAAGCAATTGAGTAGATTGGTGCAACCATCCTATCCATGATTTCATTATATTAATTAATTATAAATTTTAATTGAATTAGGGATTGTGAGATAAAAAAAACAACTAAAAAAATATTAGTTTTTTATGATATAATTCCAATTATAATGAATTTTTTATAAAATAATTGGAAACTTATTCTTTTGGCACGGTTTTGAGAACACCGTGCCAAATACCGTGCCAAAGGAAAAATATTTGGCACGGTATTTGGCACGGCATTCCCGATGCCGTGACAAAAACCGTGACAAATAATTTTATTTGTCATGGTTGTCACATTCATTTTTACATTTAAAATTTTTTTCATAAGAAATTATATTTGCCGTATACATACACAAATATTACGATTAACTAAATGCCGAATAAATATAAATAATAAAATATAAAATTAACATAGATTGAAAGGTATAACATCCCAATTTTCATATATATGTCAAACAATAATTAGAAAAAGAAAATGTACTTGGCACGAAATTTGGCACGGTCTTCCCGATGCCGTGCCAATAACCGTGACAAATAAGAGTTATTGGCACGGTTTTGGACATTATTTGTCAAATTCATTGCTACAATTTTTATTTTTTTAATAAAAAATTATATATATGCATGCACAAATATTGTGATTAATTCAATAGCAAATAAATATAAACATCAAAAATATAAAATTAGCATTGATGCATATGAACTATCCAAATAAAGTAGTGAATATTTTATCAACTAAAACATTAAAAACTAATAACTATCTAAATATTTTGTCCAAAATAGTAAATAATTAAATATATATATATATATATAAATATGAAATATCTAAATAAAAATTTAACAAAAAGTAAAAACCCACATATTTATTTAATTAGCAAATTATTAATAATTAAATGGACATTAGTATAAAAATTAGCAAAAATCGTAAACTTATATTTATTATATTGCACTTTTTTTAATTTTTCTAAATTTTGTAAATAATTTATTAACTAAATGAAAAGTTAGAGATTAAAATTGAGATGGTGAGTTCCATGAATTAAAAAAAAGCTTTTTGTTTATTATTTTTAAGTTGAAAACTTATTTATATTAAATATATATACAATTGAAAATAATAAATTAGATGTTTTAACATTAAGCAATTGAGTAGATTAGTGCAACCATCCCATCCATGATTTCATTATATTAATTAATTATAAATTTTAATTGAATTAGGGATTGTGAGATAAAAAAAACAACTAAAGAAATATTAGAATAGAAGGTATAATTCCACTTATAATCAATTATTTATAAAATAATTAGAAACTTATTGTTTTGGCACGGTATTCGGCACGGTTTTGAGAAAACCGTGCCAAAGAAAAATATTTGGCACTGTTTTTGGCACGGCATGCCCTGCGCCGTGAAAAAAACCGTGACAAATAATTTTATTTGTTATGGTTGTCAAATTCATTTTTACATTTTAAATAAACTAGTGAATATTTTATCAAGTAGAACATTAAAAACTAATAACTATTTAAATATTGTATCCAAAATAGTAAATAATTAAATTATATATATATATATATATATATATATATATATATTATAAATATGAAATATCTAAATAAAAATTGAACAGAAAGTAAAAGCCCACATATTTATTTAATTAGCAAATTATTAATAATTAAATGGACATTAGAGAAATGCTTAACAAACAAAAACTAGAGAAATGCTTAAAAAAACAAAAATTTTAAGAAATTTTTAATGTTTAAATCATTTTTTATATATAATGACAATTTTAAGAAATTGTATTTTTTAAACAAAAATTATATTAAAATTATATTTATTTATTTTATCAATATTCTTAACATTTTGCACGTTTTTTAAACGTATTTGCCATCATCGAAATAGGAAAAGAGAGAGGGGGAAATAGGGCGATCTGTAAATAGCTATATGACCATCATTGAAATAGGAAAAGAGAGAGGGAAAGAGAGAGACCATCATTGAAATAGGAAAACAGAGAGAGAGGGGGGAAATAGGGCAAGGTCATTCAAGGTTTGTTCTTCTTTCTTTGTATTTATTCTTATCAAATTCCCCTAAAACAATTTTCATCTTCTTGGTGAGTAATTAATTTCACTTTGATTGTCATTTTTTGTTTTAAGGGTTTCACTAGGAAAAGAAAGCGGGAGAGACGGGGGAAGCCGCCATGATCTGAAGATCCAATCGAAGGTATGATTTTTTTTCTTTATCTTTTCTTTTCTTTAACAAGAAGACAAGAAGAAAGATGGTTATATATGTGTATATATTAATAGAACAATGTTTCCTTTTTTAAAGTGTAAAAGGGAGAATCTATCCAAAAAATTTACTAGAGGTTTGTTTAAACCTGTTCCTATGCACTGGTTCATCCTCTCTATAGAACTTCAAATTTTTTGTAGCCACTCTAACTAGTATTTAAATTGGTCTTTTTATTAATTATCTTTGTACTTAACAAGAGCAGATTGCAATGGATAAAACACCCGTGCTGAATGATGGGTGTTTGGAGCAAGCTTGGCTATTGTACATCTATTCATAATTTTAAACACTATTAGCCATTGCACATTAAGATCACATATATATATAGTTGTCCAAATTATATGGGTAAACCAAACATGAGTTGGGATGTGAAGATTCCATGAGAACTATGAGCCCAAAAAAAAAAGGCAATTAAGAGATGGTCTACCAATCAATACATGTCCCCTTATTATTATCATTGTGATCCTCTTTATTATGGAATAAATCACCAAACTAATGCCTTGTCTATCTTCCAAATTAATATTCCAATGTTATTGTGAGATCAGAATTAAACTTATATAGATTAAAATTTTCAAAATTAAAAAAAAAAGAATGAATAAATATTTTAGTACTTGTCTCATTTCACAATGATTCCTTGTGCACAATTATGAAAGTTTTATGGCCCATCATGATGCTTTAGTCTGCCAACAAGGTACTAATTGAGAGTTTAAAATTAAAACTTTTAACTAGATAAGCTCCTTTAGGTATGTACCCTATATAAAATATTTAATATATACTCTGAACATGGAGTTTCATATGAATTTTGAACCAACCTCCTGACACCTTGGTGACCTTGCATTGTCAGATAAATTGACTCCAGGCTTGTAGGGCAGTGATAACATTATATATGGTGGCTTTCAAGAGTTACACCATCTTCCCTGTCTTTTTCAAATCCTTGCTAGTGTGCATATCTTATAAAAGCCATTTGTTAATTAAAATTGGGTTGAATTGGATGCTTTACTGAGAGATTTGCATATGAAGTTGCTTAGCAGGTGTTTATCTAAAATTTGATTAGAGAACAATGGCCCAACATCTATTTTACGAGTAATGCATATTGAGAAACCTACTTTTGTTGTTCCTAAGAAAATAATCTATGAAGTAGCAATTGATGTGTTTACCTTAATAATCTCCTTTGATTTCTCTGAAAAATTCATTGTGGTCAAAAAAATGGTTATGATTGTTTATGATTGTTTACTCATCTGTATCCTTCCTATTTATTTTGGCATTCGAGGTTATGCAGTTGCAGAAGGAACACCAGTAAGGATGGCAAGGCTTCCTTGTTGTGGCATTGGAATGGGCTGGTTTCTGTAAGTGACAGTAGTTACATTTATTTTGCTACACTATGCCATCCATGATTTCTAAGATATCTTCAACAAATAGAAGGAGAAAAGTGAATAGAAAAATTAAGGGTGAAAGAGGGGTGCTAACAACTAATAGAGGGAAGGAGTGACATATGCTTTATGGGTTGGTTGGAGAAATGACATTTAGAATAGAAGCTCAAGATTCTTCTTTACATTATTATTATTATCATTGTTATTAGCTCAATAATACTCTCCTCGATATACACTTAAACTAAATCCAACTCATACCAGCATGCATATATATATATATGCATATATATCACTACTTGTTTATATATATCACTACTGATTATTGGGTGCCTGTTGTAGGTGAAAGTTCAGCCTCTTTCTGCTTCAACATCAACTCTTAGGCAACTCTTAGGTAACTTGAGGAGGAGTTCAAGAAGTTTTGGGCCCATTAAGCCTAATGGCATTCAAGTTAGAAGCCACAAGGTCACTTAATTAACCTTCTATTTACATTTTTTTTAATCTGTTTAGATTTCCTGAAAGTAGTTTCGATCTAATAGACATTTTTCGTATGACACGCAGCCATAAGGATGCTGTTTTGGTTTTCTAGAATTTGAGGTCGCCAGTGCCGTTCAAAGAGCTATAGAGGTAATTCAAACTTGTTTTGGTTTTGCAGAATAACTCATTTTCCTTAGGTCCGAAAACATTAAAACTATACATATTTACAAAAATAGGTGTTGGTTGAAAGCAGCTCGGTCAACTTTTTTACATCTATTTGAATTGCCTATTCAAGGTACTAAATACTCTCTTTTTCTTCAACAGTGTTCACCCATTTCTTGCAAAATGAGAAAATTTAAGAGTTTAATTACTTCATCAGACATAACTTAATGATAAAAATAATCCAACATAGTGTGCTCAACACTCCAAATGCTATATCTCTATGCATGTAGAAGCTTTTACCTGCCTGATAAAAGTAAAAGTTGATCTGAATGGTCCATTTATTGGTTTACTAAAAGTCATCCTTAAAATCTTCACACAAGTTATAGTTTCAAGTCTGAAGAATGTTATAAATGAGTTGATAAAATACAAGCATTTGGGATTTCTGTTAAATCCCAATGAACTCGCATGATATTTCAATTTCCAATTATTAATAATATTTTAATATATATATATATATATATATATATATATATATGCATATATACACATCCCTTAAAATATGTCTGATTATTAATGTTGCGTATCTTATACCCAACCATATTAGGGTTTAATGAAAAGCAATAAAATGACAAAAAACCCTTAAGCAATTTTCTTTTTTTGTTATAAATCCATCATGAGATGATCACTTGTTAGATAAAAAATTGCGATACGTTGAGACATTTGAATAAATAAAGAAAATGATCTGTTTCGATTACTACATGCATGAATAAATATGTTAACTAAATGTGTACGATGAGATTCATCTGACATGTAAGCTATTTAGATTACTACATGATAAAATAAATAAACAAGATGATCACTTGTTATATTTAATATTTATTCATTCATGTATATATTGTCTATTGTTTTACATGCTTTTAAAATTATTTACGCACATATGTATTAATATACATAGTATGGTAATTAACAAATGGTGCCTAGTACTTAATCAAAAATAATGGTTGTAGGACAAAAATGTTGTCAAGACAGTGGATGTATAATCGAAATCTACCTGGGCGAAAAAGATTGACTGATGAATTTATTGCCGGGGTGGATGAATTTATCCAATTCGCAATTAATCAAGATGACTCATATAAGAATGGAGAAAATATTAGGTGTCCCTGTTTCAAGTGCAAAAATACACGATTTATTCACCCAAATGATGTCGTTACGCATTTATACCATCGTGGATTTAAACAATGTTATTCGAATTGGACTTTTCATAGAGAAGAATTGTTCCCAACTAGTGAGGAGCAAAATGATGTTCAGGATCGTGTTGTGGAACAAGTGACACATTGGGGTGACTATGGGCAGATGAATTGGGATCAAAGGATGGTATATGATTGTTTCTGTTCTCATATTCCGGCGTGGGAGCCATCTCATTGCAACAATGAAGCAGGTCCAAGTGTACAACCACCATTAGATGAGCCAGTTTCCAGGTTTCAGGGTGGTGAGAGTAGTCAATTGTTTGATAGATTTTTTGATGTGCTAAAAGTTGTTGATCAACTTTTGTATAAAGGTTGTGAGAATCACTCTGATAAGTGCTTGCATGTACATATTATTTGAGATGTTTTTCCATGCATGAGCATCACATTTTTCAGTTTATATTTCTCATTTGGTGTGTTTTTGTCTTCTTTCATGCAATTAGGGTTGTGAAGAAGGTTTATGCGAAGAAAAGCAAAAATAGGTCATGATGGTGCCGAGTGGAGTCCTTTTGCGCAAATACAAAGTTCAAGATGCAAATCGGGTCAAACAAGAGAGTATGTGGCAACTTCTAAAGGTTTCGAGACAATTTTTGTAGAAGGACACGAAGGCAGTCATGCTCGCTCGTTCTGATTTGATCGAAGATTTCAAAAGCTCTCCAAGGGTTTTTCGACATCAAGAAATGCCTCATGACCTACCACACGATCGTGTGTCCGTTCGTGTGGCCTCAGAAGAAAAAACGGGCGAAATCGGGGACCTATAGATGCAGTTTTATAGAGGCTGAATTTCCACATGGGCATGTGGAATTTTCACACGGCCGTGTGGATCCTCGATGTTTGCCATTTTAAAGGCCGTTTTGAAGCGTTTTTAAGGCATCTTTTTCCTAACTTTGGGGGAAAGTTCAGCTAGGGTTTGAGAAGGTTTTTGCTGCGTTTTGGGGGCGTTTCTTCACCGATTTCAACATCAATTCCTTCCAAGGAGAGCTATTGGGGGAGCCTTCGACGATTTCGATTCGGCGAGGTGTGCCCTAGGCTTGGAGGAAGGATCCGTGGAGAAGGAGGAGCAACCCTCATAGGCCATCAACACGAAGCTTAAGGGGGTTTTCTTTATGGATTTCTTGCACTTATCTTCATTTATTTTGATGAACTTGTATTGCTCCATGGAGAGCTAAACCCCTAGTGGGTACTTGGACATGTAAACTCTAGAATTCCTTTGTTTCAATGATTCTATTGCTTTTATTTTAAATTGAGATTTATTTGAGTTTCAATCTTGTGTGCTTAATTATTCCTCCCTTAGAGTGACACTAGGGTTGAGGGCTAATCTAATCATCCTTTTGACGAGTGACCATCACCATTAGGATTAGATTAACCAGGATTGAAGAGGGTCGAGGGGGTGAGTTGAGGTAGCGATATGTCCTCTTTCCCCTCCGGAGTGGTTTACCCTACCTTCGTATTCCAAGCATTATTATCTATCTCAAAGAGAGTTAGGCGTTGAGAGAGGCCTTTCCGCCAGGACTTATTTGTGATTATGGATCTTTCGCTTGGACCAAAGGGATTGATCTATAGTTGGGAATAGGGTTTATCAATTGGAATCCATAGAGCTTAGCGCAGTCATACGTGGTGTGAGGCATCGAGAGTTTTCTCTCCGCCGGGACCTCGTAGGGGACTAGTCAGGGTTAACCTTAGGTTTGGGACCTTGTGTCTTTGGATTCCACGACTCTTCAAATCTCGTTTAAGTAAAGGTAATTAGAGTTTTGCACTTGAAACAAGGAACCTAGAGAGAGTATTGTCCGAGTACCCCATTCTTATCTCGATCTTTCATACACTCTAGCTTTAACTTTCAGTTCTTAATTTCTGTTTTTAATCATTTGTTTTATCTCATCAACAATCGGTTTTCTTTGGCTACTTAGCGAAGTGTTTTTGTTTCCATCGTCTACTCCCTGTGGATTCGACTACCCACCCGTGGGGTACTTTATTACTTCGACACCCGTGCACTTGCGGAACACACACGCAAGGGTGTGTCACACTCTCAATTGTCTTTTGTTGCTAGAATGTTATCTATCAAGTCTGATGCCAATATGTCTGAGGCTGATTTTAATACTATGATTACTTCAATTAGAAAGGTTCTTCCTTCAAATAATACAATGCTAACAGATTATTGCCATCACAGGAAAATCATGAATGAATTGGGGCTGCCTGTGGTTAAAATTGATGCTTGCAAAAATGGTTGTATGTTATATTGGAAACACGATGACATGCACATTTCATGCAAGTTCTGCAATGAGCCGAGGTATAAACAGATAAAGGGTCGACGCAAGGTACCTGATAATGGTAGGCATAAAAAGATTGCGCAAGCAATATTAAGATATTTACCATTAACTCCAAGACTGCAGAGGTTATATGCTTCTAGTGCTACAGCAAGACACATGACTTGGCATGCTACTCATAAAAGAAACGAGGGAGTAATGCATCATCCATCTGATGGTGAAGCATGGAAACATTTTGATGGAATTTATCCCAATTTCGCCAAAGAACCTCGTAATGTTCGTTTGGGTTTGTGTGCTGATGGTTTTGCACCGCATGGGCAGTTTGGGAGAACATATTCTTGTTGGCCAGTAGTTGTGACCCCTTACAACCTTCCACCAGGTATGTGCATGAAGAGGCCTTATATGTTCTTATCGCTAATTTGTCCAGGGCCTAAGAATCCGAAAAAGAATATAGATGTATTTTTGCAACCTTTAATCGAGGAGTTAATTAATTTGTGGGAAATTGGTGAAATGACTTACGATGTCTCAACAAATGAATATTTTCTCATGAAAGCTGCACTTTTGTGGGCGATTAATGATTTTCCTACATATGGGATGCTATCTGGTTGGAGTACTGCAGAGGTTTTTGGATGTCCAATTTGTATGGAGAAGTCGAATGCTTTCCATCTGCAACATGGTCGGAAGACAAGTTATTTTGATTGTCATCGGATGTTCTTACCATGAAATCATGCATACCGCAAGGACAAGAAATCTTTCATGCTTGGTCGATTGGTAA
The DNA here is from genome assembly GCA_902712375.1 of Dioscorea dumetorum. Taxonomy (NCBI): domain Eukaryota; kingdom Viridiplantae; phylum Streptophyta; class Magnoliopsida; order Dioscoreales; family Dioscoreaceae; genus Dioscorea; species Dioscorea dumetorum. Next base: position 5,701,076 of record CACTHL010000846.1, read on the forward strand.
AAAATACTGCACCACAAAGATTGTCAGGCGAGGAAATTTTTAATCAGGTTATGCTATTTCCAACAGCAATGGAAGATCCGGTTAACACACCTCCTGGGTATGGCGCAACACATAAGTGGACAAAAAAAAGTATTTTTTGGGATTTGCCCTACTGGAAAAATAATCTGATCCGACATAATCTTGATGTGATGCATATAGAAGAAAATGTCTTCGACAATGTGTTTTTCACAATTATGGATGTGAAAGGGAATAGTAAGGATAATATTAATGCAAGAAAAGATGTTGGTATTCTTTGTGACCGTAAAGAGATAGCAGTTCCTTCAAACTTTTTAGGTAGAACTATTCCTAAAGCAGTTTATACCTTGACAAAAGAACGGAAAAGGGTCATTTGTGAATGGATTCAAGAATTAAGGTTTCCTGATGGTTATGCTTCTAATCTTGGAAGGTGTGTTGACATGAATGAATTGAAAATGATTGGCATGAAGAGTCACGACTGCCACGTCTTTATGCAAAGGCTTATTCCGATTGCCTTTAGAGAATTGTTGCCATCATTTGTTTGGAATCCGTTGATAGAATTAAGTTTTTTATTTCGCACAATATGTTCTACTGCAGTTGATATTGATAAAATTATTGAGTTAGAGGAAAAGGTTACAGTGATTTTATGTAACTTGGAAAAAATATTTCCACCAGCTTTTTTTGATTCCATGGAACATCTCATTATTCATTTGCCCTATGAAGTTAGAATTGGAGGTCCTGTTCAATATAGATGGATGTACCCCTTCGAGAGGTAATATGAACCATTTCCTAATTTTGGTGTCTTCAATTCCTTCTTTTTGTAATTATATAAAGTTCTACTATTTTTATATGTGTAGGTTTCTCAAAGAATTAAAAAAAACATTAAAGAATAAAGCACACTTCGAGGGTTCAATTTGCCAAGCATATATTGCTCAAGAAATCAACATTTTTGCAGAGCATTACTTTGAGCCTCACGTATCTTGTAGAAGGAGGAGACCACGACGAAATGATGAGGGTTGTAGCAATGATATTTTTCCACCTTTCTCGATATTCAATTATACTGGTCGAGGCCAAGGTCGTCCAAAAATTAGGTGGTTATCTGAAGATGAGTTAGATGTGGCACATACTTATGTGTTACGAAATTGCCCAGAAGTATATCCATATTACAAGTAAGTTATTATTCAATAATGAGGAATATAATTTTATAATATGTACATGTTCAAGATCTAATTTTGATATATAAGTATTTATTGTTTGAGTGGACATTCTTAGGATATTTGTCACCTACTTGGAAGGGAACCCATCTGATGCCATCGATAAGGCAGTTGATAAGCATTTCGCAAAATGGTTTGAAAATTTTGTGAGTAATGATGCAGGCATATTTAAATTGTACTAAGAAATAATGAAGGTTTTCACTAACATTTTTTGGGGTTTAGGTGGAAAATGAAGTTAATCAAGTAACCGATCCTCTCTTACGGAGTTTGGCTTGGGGTCCATCAAAGAAAGCAACGACATGGCCTGGATAATTCATTAATGGCTACAACTTCCATACTGTCACACATGGAATGGAGAAGAACACCATGAATAGTTGTATTTGTGTAAGAGGAAGTAATTCGGAGGATTCATCTTATGATTTTTATGGATTACTCGAAGATGTAGTGCAGCTTGAGTACCATGGAAGCAGATGGAATCATATAGTACTCTTCGAGTGTACATGGTTTGACCCATTAAATGGCACAAAGGTTCACCCTCTATACAAGTTGGTTGATATTAATTGTAAAAGGTTCTATCAAAAGTATGATCCATTTGTGTTGGCCCAACAAGCCACTCAAGTAAACTATGTTGCATACCTGAGCATGAAAAAAACAAAGTTGATTGGTTGGCTGTGTGTCCGACAAAAGCTAGGGGGATAGTTGAGACAAGTTGGCCAGAAAAAGATACGTCTGCATTTCAAATGGAGAAAATCCACTCCACAACTGGCGTTAGTACTATGGAAGAAATTCCTCCTTTGTTTGACCCACAAGGCATACAATTTATTGTTTACTTGTCTAATCTGCAACCCATTTCGGAAGGCGAAACCGAGGAATACAAAGAAAATGAACCAACAGAAAATGAAGAAAACGAACCAATTGATGATGATAATGATGGTGATGGTGATGGTGATGATGCTGATGATGATGTTGATGATGATGATGATGCCGATGAAGAAGAACATGACTTTTAACAAACTGCGCATTATTTTGACAAACTCTTCTTTTTTATTTCCTTTTAATATGAACCTCTTATTTTTTTGTCGGTGGTTTTATTTTATTTTGAATAAAAAAAACCATTTAATCTCGTCGTCAGAATCTCATTTATGATTTTAATGGAGTAAATAGTTTTACAGTTTATGTTCTCATTTGTGTCTCAATGTAGGTGGGTTGATTGTTTCACTTGAAGCGTGATGGATCGTTATCAAGAATCTAGGACAACATCGGGTATGAATATTCAGGTATTTTAATCTTACTTTTTCTGAAAATTGATTTCAGCTTTATTTTGTTAACACAATTATTATGTCAATGAACATATTTATTTTCCCTTAAGTAAGATGGCATGAATATAAAATGAAGAGTCTTAGATTTCTACCAATGTGCTAAACTAGAATTGAATGAATTAGAAACTTGGTAAAATAACAATTTGTTTGAATTACATTGAATTTATCCACCAATAGCAATGCCTTGATATCATATATATATATATATATATATATATATATATATATATATATATATGGACATTTATATTTTTGTTTATGCTTATCTCTTAGGACGGGGTTAGTCTGGACGTCGATCTGGTGGTCGATCGAAATCGGGCCATAGTGGTCGTTCCACATCAGGCCGGGGTCAATCCACCCCAAATATTCGTCAAAGATCTGGTGACAACTCTGCATTAATACCAAATACTGTGACGGATTTGGGAATGCCTCCTTGTATACATCCAAGTATTCAACCAACAACAACAATGATTCCCTCATCACCAATAACGCAACTTTCACCAGCTATACCAGCAGCGCAGCCTCCCCCAATTCCACATAGAGAGACTTCTGCCCATGCATCTGAGGACTACTCCGGACAGTCTAATTGTGTGAGTTGCATTTCGTGTTATAACAATTTTATAATTTTGTATATAATTTATCTAAGGATTTCTAAGTTTTAAGTAATTTCGTTTTATATCACTTTTTATTTAGCGATTATGAAGTTAAGAGAGCAATACATGAATTGGTGAAAGGTCACTATAAAGAGGCATGGACTGGATGGGGAAAAGTGCCCAAAGATGTGAGGCAAAGGATATTCACTGCTTTTAAGGTAATTATCATTTAAATAATTATGTGGTCCAATATCTTTTAAGTATACATATTAACTATAATAAAACATTACCTTTGTTAATATCTTTTTCAAGGGAATTTATACATGGGAGCCACAGCATGAGTCGTCAATGTTACGACATTTCAGCCATGAAGCTAGTGAGTGGCTAAAAAAAATTTTATATCTTGCACATAATTTGTATAAGGCTCCATTTCCATGGATGGCTCCTGTAGTTTGGGAGGGTTTGCAGAGGTATTGGGAGTCAGAAGAGTTTAAGAGAAAAAGTGAAAAGAACAAACAAAATAGGACAGAAATTGGAAGCTCATCCACCGTTATTTATCGTGGTGGATCTGTTAGTACTGCTGTGCACCGCCTTAGACTGGTAATTTCCCTTGTCCATTTAGATACCATTATAATTGTTGCATTTGTCTATTTAATATTTACTTATTATGTTGTTTTTTAGGCAGAGGAATTGGGTAGAGATCCGACACCTAAAGAATGTTTTATCCGGACTCATGGAAGGAAAGATGGCACACTTGAGGCTGGGTGTGCCACAGAAATTGTTGTACGTATAATATATTTTTTCAAAATAAAACAATATTAGAGCTAAAAGATGAAAAGTTTAGAAGTTACATTTTGATGCGGCATGGTTCATTGAGATATATTTTCAAATAATCAATTAAGCTAATGATTGTTAAAATGCTATACTATTTAAGGAAATTTACAAGTAAAACAATAATGTGTTTTTGCTGTTAAGAACAAAATATTTGGTTTGTCTTAAATCTTATATGGATGTAGATAAGCATATCTATATTGATTTATGTTTTTTTATCAAAGAATTTAGTTAGGAATGTGATGGAGAAAGATCTTATTTTCTTTCACATGTTGACATAATATTTGATTTGTATTTTGTTGTTATATTTAAGGTCCTTTGAATATTAGCCACCAGGATATAGCTCAAATTTTATGTGACTTCAAGTATTAAGACTATACAGAGATTTGTTTGCAGTATCTTTATATTTGAGATTTACCTTCTTTAGTTCTTAGGGTCTATATGAGCTTTCATGTTCCAAGACTATGAGTTTAACTTTTGGTTGTATGCCTAAAAAGTGAGATTGGTGATTGTCTGAAAGTTGATCTACTGTAATAAAAAGACTTGAACCCTTGGTGCTAATCCTTTCTAACTGTACAAGCTCTTCTTTGGGCTTTATATTTGTCAATTTACAATTTAGTGCTTTCCTGTTGAAACAAAAGCTATGTTTGATTGGGCTAAATGATTTTATTTGAATTGTTTCACATTTAACAATTCACTTTTTAAGAGAAATTGCTAAACAGGATGTATTGATAAGAGTTGCATGTAAATAGGCCTAACTTATACTTATTTTATGTTAGGATTAAGGATAGGAGTTTTCCTTGCTTTTATATTTAAAACTTATGATATTACATTCACATATGAGATATGTAACCATAGATTGGCATTTTTATTATATATATCAAGTTTTTGTCTAGTTTGTATGATGACAAATAAGAAAGTTGTTTGAATAAATTGGGATATTAATATATTGTTCATAAATATTAATGTGAATATTTTGAGTTTAAATTTTGTTTGATTTTGGATAATATTTATATAATCATTTTGAAAGGAAGCTTACTTGAAATGTAGGAACAATTTGAGAGAGCTATTGTAGACAAATGCAGTCAAGGCGTAGATGAGGATTCTATCAATCAAGATGAATTATGGGATGAGATAGCTATTGGAAGTCGTAACAGAGTTGTAGGAAAAGGTAACATTGTTAGGCAAATGTCCTCATCTAATTACAAGCCACGCTCGGGGCCTGCCGAATCAACTGAACAACTCCGCAACAAAGTTAAAGAGTTACAGGAGGAGCTTGCTAGATCTCGCGCTGAGGCTGATGCTGAGTTGGCTCGACGTGAGTTATTTGAATCATCATTGCTTGCTGCACTTCGGGTACAAGGTATTGACCTCTCTAACATGCCTACTACTGCTCGCACACCACATGCCCCTCGAGCACCAACAGGAGAGTCTCAAACACATGCCGATGATCACTCTCCAATGTTGAAGAGAGTTCGGGCTTCCCCGTCTACAGATAATTCTCTTGACGACTTTGAGGATGATGTACGCCGGGACTAGAATGATGTAGAGGGTTACAATTTTGTGGTATTCTGTTGGATGATTGTAATAACATTTATGTTTATTTTACAAATGCTACAGAATATATTTTGCTAAGTTAATGTAGGTTGTGATATCAAATGAATCTACCATTATTTAGGAAAAGTAAAATTTAATTTTTCATGAAATAAATAAAATTATGCCAAATTTCGTGCTAAAATCCGTGCCAAAAATGTGGTAATAATTATGTAAATTATAAAACCGTGACAACATGGACAAAAAACCGTGCAAAATAACGTCAGACTGTGCCAAAAGCCGTGACAAACCTAACTGTGCCAAAAACTGTGACAAAAAAACCGTGCCAAAGCTAACCGTGCCAACAACCATGACAAAGCTAACCGTGTCTAAAACCGTAACAACATTAACCGTGCCAAAATCAGTGACAAAACTAACCGTACCTAAAACCGTGACAAAGCTAACCGTGTCAACAACCGTGACAAAACTAACCGTGCCAAAAAACGTGCCAAAAACAGTGACAACACTAACCGTGCCAAAAACCGTGACAAAACTAACCGTGCCAAAAAACGTGACAAAGCTAACCCTGCCAAAAAAACGTGACAACCTAACCGTGCTAAATACTGTGACAAACATTGTCACGGTCTACAAAACCGTGACAAAATTTGGCACGGTTTTTATATACCGTGACAAATTATATTTGTCACGCATGCTATAGGCACGGTTGCGATTCCGTGCCAAAAACCGTGCCAAAATGAATTTGTCACGGTTTCTAGACCCAAAACCGTGCCAAATTTACCGTGCCAAATTCATGTTTTTCTTGTAGTGTTTGATTAATTTTTTATTTAGGAATGAAATTAAGGTTCATCAACCTTCTCATTGTTCCAAAGTTCACATGACCCAATCTTTAATGACAAATATCACAAGACTCAACATTCAAAACAACAGATAAAGAACAATCAGAAACTTCATTAAGAGATGAATCATAAGGTTCATAGACATTGAGTTTGAATAAACCACTAGAAACAAAACATTTGCCAACAAATAGATTTCCCTTTGAGATTACAAGACTATTTGACTCAAGTACAATCTTATAATCGGACTGAATAAGTAAAGAACCACTAATCAGATTTTTCCTAATGCCGGGCACGTGCTGAACTTTCCCAGATGTAATCTTCAAGTCAATTCATCCTTTCTCTAGCACGTGTGCTACTGATCCATTTCCATGAGCCACACATCCTCAACTTGAGACCTGATAAGTGGATAAGTAGAAACATTCAAAACAAACGTGGACATTAGCATCAGAATCAAGAAACCACTCTAAATTTTGGTAAGTCAGATTGACAGAAGGCATGAAAGAGACTGACCTAAAGTGTGTCTCAGAGGAGGGTGCATCCATCTCAAGCACATTTACTTGTGGTTTGAGTAGACCAAAATTTTTCTTCACAGGTTCAGTCTTTCTGAAGAAGCAATCACGAGCAACATGATTCATCCTACCACAAACTAGACAATGTTTAAAATTTTTCCCATAAGGTTTAGGAATAGAAGATTTAGAGCATTTAGAGTGTTAAGGACGTGAGTGGGAAGGCTTGCCCTTGGCCTTAAAGGATTTCCCCTTAGGAGAAAACTGATGACCTCTAGAAGAATAGTGTGAACTCTTAGGACTGGAACTATGTTCAGCTAGGTACACATTTCCTTTATAGGAATCAACACTCTTAGAGAAAATTCTGTTGGCCTTCTCAATCCTAATAGTGTTATAAACTTCAAGCAGGTCCATTTGCAAAGCTTAATCAAGAAGATGGTAACTGGTTTAAGAGAATTGACACAATAAGGCTCTCATTGTATGCTGTACCACACTTCTCTATAGCGCTAAAGTAATCCTGAAAGGTGTGAATCTGCTCTTCCGTATCTACTCTCCATCAACCATCTTATAGTTCTTAAACTCTATACTCAGGTGACCCATTCTAGTGGCATTGTCATGACCATACTCCTTTTCTAGGGCTTGCCAGATATCCTTAGCAATCTTAAAATCAAAATATTTGTTGTAAAGACGATCAGATAGAGTGCTAAGCATTCTATGGCGACAATGAAAATCAATTTCTTCATGTGTCTTACTAGGAGTTGACGAACTAGATGTTTGATCTACGGTTGAGACTAATAATCGGGGCAGTCCATCCAGACCAAGATCAAAGAAGTCAAATCAAGAACTTAAGAAAGTGGTGTGTGCAAACCTAGGGTGAAAAGCCAGAATCAGCTTGATTTTTTCACCTTCTAAAGTTGATTTACCCATCAAAGTTAACAGGTCTACAATAAGTATCAGATTGTACATCCATAGTGTGTGAAGTGTATGTTAATCAAATTCAAGGGCTACTAATGTGGCACAAGTAAGTTTTTTAGGTTTTTCCAATAAATACAGAAATGCAGAAATTAACAAAACTTGTAAATTTACTAAAAAATTTAGAAACACAAGAATGAACGTGTAGAAATTTAGACAAGTGAAACTTCAACAAATAGAAATTCAGATTTATAAAATCAAGCTGGAAGAAATTCAAGTGTGCAGAAATATATATGCAGAAATTTAATATGCAGAAATGCAATTGCTGAAAATTTAATGTGCAAAAAAATAATTTCTAAAAAATTATTTGCAGAAATATGAAAATTTATTTGCAGAAATTCAATTTCTGAAAAATAATATGCAGGAAAATAATTTCTGAAAAATTAATGTGCATGAAAATAATTTCTGTCAAATTAATGTGCAAGAAAAGAAATTCTGAAAGTTCTGAAAATAATTTCTGTCAAATTTAGTTTCTGAAAATTAAATATGCAGGAAAATAATTTTCTAGAAATAAATATGGATAAATTTAATTTTTGAAAGCTTAATGTGCAGAAATTTAATTTCTGAAAATTAAATATGCAAGCAAATTTTAATTTCGGAAAAATTAATATGCAAAAATTCAATTTCTATAAATTAAATATGCAGGAAAATCATTTTTGAAAATTTGTGAGCAAAAAATCAATTTCTCAAAATTAATATGCAGGAAATAATATGCAAAAATTTAATTTGCTACAATTTGTATGCAGAATATATTCTAGAGCATCACTTCATTGTTAGATTGTTAGAAAATCTGCATAGCATACAAACACAATTCAAATAAAATATATAAACTCAAAAAACAAAGGTTAAAAATCTCCAGCCTGAGGTAGGCGTGCGTAAGCACTGGCCTAACGATGACAGCCTCACTCCAAACGCTAAGATACGCTAACCCAAGATGAAGGAACTCTCCGCCTAGCATGTTCGGCGACAAGTCTTCCAAGCGTAGATTTAAGATTCAGGGATTCGGATTGATGGAGAGTAGGTGAAGAAGTTGATGTAAATCTAGAAGAAGATGAAAAAGATAATGTCTTTTTGCGCAGCTCGGGTTTGGAAGATGAAAAAGAGACAAGTCTCTCTTGGGTGGCTAGGGTTTTTTAAAGAGCATCAAATCTGTCAATAGATAGATTTCTATCCATTGGGAAATCAACAGCTAGAATATAGGTGGTAAAAAACCAAGCCTAATTCTATCTTAAAAACTTATACATTTAGATAATGATAAGAAGCATATATAACGAGGTAAAAAGCTTTCTCTTTTTTCTGATGTGGTACTAAACAAGAGTAAAATGAATAGATGGGCTTAGGTTTGAGTGCATAAAGATATAGGCCAACCTAATGGGCCTATTATCCAACAAATACTACAAAATTCAAAATACAAAAAGAGTAAAAGATAATAAAATTCAAGGTCTACAAAAGAAGTAGAAACTCATAAATCAACTTGCTTAAAGTCTGCTTTTATTCGATAGCCACTACTATATATGCTACCCCCACATATCTACTTTGTTCCTAATCTAGGAAAAAATAAAACAACTTTTGAAGTTATCTATCCAATAAGTAAGCTGTAAAAATAATTGAGATCATATAGGGTTCCAAAAGTTTAGATCTAGAAAATCACATACTCCAGAGCTTATCAAGGATACAATTCTTAGGATCATAGTGATTCAACAAAAATGCAAATCAAACTTAGCATAATACCAAAAGTGTATGTTTGCAAACTCTGTTCGCAAGAGAATATCAAAGGTCATTTTTTTATACTTGACTACTAGTGATAGAATTTCAAAGATCAATTATTTATATTCAATGACCAAGTAATTTCGAATATCAAAGGTAATTTATTTATCATTTCACTTACATAAATTACCAAATTATAGTTTTTTCCCCCAAAATTTTCATCTCCACATAGTTAGGTTTTGGCCCTCATCGATAGGGATGGTGCATATTTGATTTGGAGACTAAATAATTATACAAAATATGTTCGTAGTAAAAAAAAAATGTCAAAATTTACAAAGAAAGGATTTTCAAATTTTTCATATCTTCATTGTCAAAAAAACATCTCAAAATTTACAAACAAGGGATTTTCAAATTTTTCATTTATTCTAAATAATAGTACTTGCAGGATCCACTTTTTTAAAGAAAATAAACCATTTATATTTAAAGCAACTTATAAGAAAATAATTCAATAATTAACAAATACAAACACATAATGATTGAGTAATAACCAAAAGTTGATAGTAACCAATTAACTAAATGGATAAAAAAATAACTAAATCAATAAATAAGAACAATACAATTAATAAATAAATTCAAAAGTGCCAAAAGTATAACAATTTTATTTACATATGAATTTAAATATGGATTTACTTATTTGACTATTGCCTTAACAATACTTTCATATCCTACGACGAGTCAAACTTCTTCTACGGGAGCTTAGAATCATTAGCATTTTGCAACTTGTGCGCGGGTTGTAATTTTGCAAGTGAATCACAAATAACTATATTACAAGGTTCAAATCCTCTTCTTGACAAAGAAGTGAACATTTTACATGAACATTTGGCACTTCCATCTTCACTCGTGATTTTCTTCAACAATGCTCTAACGCTTATGATGGGGTAAAGAGTAAGTTCCAGTCTTCATATCTCCTCATTCTACATCTTTACGTTTTTAGTGACACTAACATAACATACAATTGCTCCGCCGAGAGGCTAATTGGTACCCTGGTTTCAACAAAAACTTTTCACAAGTAGCGAGACTTTGATTCATAAGTGAGGGCACGTCACTAGAAGTGTGAGCATTGACTTAGTGCACGTGTGGACTCAGCACCCACGTGTAAACAAACCCTACCCCCCCCACTTGCTCCGCTGAGGATAGTAGATACATCTGCCTCCTTAATGGGCTAACCGTTCATCTTGACACCCAAAAAAACAGGATAACATACACTTGACTTTCCAGACAGCGATTATTTTAGAGAGTCATAATATGGAATATTTTTCATTCTACATATTCAATCCAAACACTGATGTTGGCTATCTTTGTAAACAAATCTTAACAAAATCTTGTGGAACATGAGTTGGCAATCCTCATTATGTTCTTCCCGCAAAAGCAAGCATTGTGCAAGATGGCGTACGCAATCACACCTGGGTTTCTGGGCAATTAAACCTCGGGCATTTTGGTAAACACCCCAAAATATATCACAAACGCTAAAAAAAAATTGAATTTATCCATAACTATTGGCATGAAGGGAAAAAACAAGACTCTTTTACAAAGATTATAGATAGTTCTTGAACAGAGTATCATTCCAAATGGGATAGGACTAATTTAAAGAATGAACTAATCATAATTTCTCACACTTGGCAATAAAATCAACTTAAAATAGAATTCAAGACAAATACACAATATTTGACGCATTTCTGCCAGCCAAAACCGGACGTCACTTAACTAACCTTCACACGAAATTCATTGAAACACAACTACTCTTATGCATCCAGCACACAACTGCGACCACAAAGCTTAAAGTTCTTACCAGGAGTATCATTCTCATATAGTTCTTGTGCAAGTGAAGAGAATCATCCTTTTGTCTAACCATTATCCTCGATATGGACTTTTGTATTCAATCTGTTGTAGCTTTCTCCTTTTGTCATCCAGAGATTCCTCTCAGCGTTGCCTCCCCAATCATGGTATTGGTGCAAAAATCCAATCCGAGAACCTGAAGATTACCTAGGAACCATATAAACACATTTGCATCATGTCATCATATCATCTTAAAAGGTAAGTTATATATATACATTCAGAATAGACCAACCCAAAGTCCAAAGTTCCCAGTCCTTCTGGTCATGCAGCCCGCAAGACAGACAAATAAATTTCTGATATTTACATGTATAAAGTTTCTGTTCTTTTGCTGTTACCGATCATCTACCTAAATAGATATATCAATGTTGAGGTCTTGTTCAATGTTTGTAGCATTCCTCGTTTCTTGATAATTCTTCCAACATTTCCGAACTATGAGAGCAGAAAACTTTCAGTGTTAATTCCATCATTAGCTACGGCAAGCTAAATAAATTTACTTGAACTCTACTGCATCAAGTTTTGACACCTTGACATTTTACTGACAATGTCAATGTTTCTCTGATTGTCATTTTTTCAATGTCCACACCATGCTGGCTGATATAAGCAGAGGTCCTCTGGGACAAACTCGTCTATTTGGCGCCCATCATAAGTCATTCTATGATATATCTGCCATCAATTCATGTTCAGAATTAAACACTTCAATTTTGAAACTTTTCAAAATGAATCAGAAAATCAACATTCATATATACCTTCAAAATGGAACCAAACTTCCCTGCTAAAGACAATAGCAATGTCGCTTTACCAGAACATGACAGCCCTTAACGCCATGTCACCCTAAAATACAAAGAGAACCAAATTCAGATATCAAAAAAAAAAAAAAAAAAAACTACCATTTTCTGCTTGAAAACAAATTATCCTGTAATATATTCCAGAATCTGAAACAAATAAAATTACTAACAGTTGTCATCTTAATTGGCAAAGCATGAAAATGAGTTTTGAATGAATTCAAGAGATAATGTTATACTGCCAGGTAGCAAAACTAAGTTCCATAAATTTCACACAACCGACAAAGATAAGAATGGAGAATACCTGTCCACAACAGGTGAAACTTAATTATCTAGACAGACTCAATGCTAATTAATCCATCTAAATATGGAATTATGAATGAACAAGAAGTTCCATTGCATACCCTTGCAAAAACAAGAAATTGCTTATTTACCCTACTACAATGATGTTTGTTTGTAAACCTCTCTATAAAGCATTTTTATGTGCTTAAATTGACAAAAAAATCAACTACAAAATTCCACAAAAAGACTAAGCTGTCTTTTACCCTCTCCTCTTTATATTGAGAAACAAAAAAAACTGAACATAATACAATGCTCAATCTTTAATTTCATAAAATTTATAAGTTGATTTTCAACCATAAGTGAATGTATATAAGCAATTATGGGTAAGGAAGCACTATTCCAATCAATAATATACTTGAACAGTACTTTCCACGATGCCATCAAATAATTTACCACTTGGAATGAATGAACCCACATATAAATTGACGAGAAGAAAAAAATAATCAAGAGAGAAAATCAAACAATTTTTTGTAGGTTTCTCCTGATAAAGTCTGACCGTCACTTATCATTGATGAATCTAGCAACAAGCTTTTTTTCTTTTTAGATTAAAAGTACTCAATTGATAAATAATTACTTTTCAAATTATTAGACGTGATAGAATGATCTGCTTAGGAACAATGAGGATGCCACCAATGATTGCACCACTAAGACTGAGTTCTCATTATTCTGTCAGAATGCAAGGCACCACTCAGAAACTGCCAAGGTTTCGTGTACCAACAGGATAAGCTCCAGTAGACAAACCTACATCTTTGTAATCCTAACCAGATCTTATTTAGGCAATGATGGTTATGCAATCAAAGATAGTGTTGCATGTAAAGTGAACACAAAAACAAAAATCCACCGTATAATCTTACCAACCTACATAAGAACAAAATAAAAACACTCTATTCAGCTGTTTTTCGAATTGGTTTGATGAAATGCTTTTCTGTTACAGGAAGGAAACCAAGTAAATTATTTTTAAAATATCTTACTTTAATGAGTCTAATTCCTTTAATCTGAACTTTTAAGCTCAACAAGAAGTATGTTGCTCTCCTAGTTTCCCTTTCATCATTGACAATATCATAGCCTCAACATCGCCCAGAACTTTTGTCCAAAATAATTAGAGACTTTAGCTGTCATTAATGTCTTTCATTTGAACAAAAGAAAGAGAGCAATTAAAATTTCCGCCAGTTGGACTATTCAGTGTGCATTTTAGCTTACAACAAGCAGCAATAATACCAAAGCCTGAACAGAAGTAGTTTATCATGGGATCTATTTTGAATGCTGCAAAACTTTTAAATAACTTAACCATGCTTTCACTTAATCAAAACTAATCAAAATTAAATATTTTAAAGATCAAATTTCATTTTTTTAATAAATAACAGGTATTATTAATATTAACATTTTTCAAAAATCAATTAATCAATAAAATCTTACAATAATTAAATTTCATTAATAAAAATGAAGGATAAATTTAGGGGCCACTAGTTTCGTCGTAACGAGGTTGGAAATGTCATATGCCTAGAAATATTGCAGCAAGTTGATATGATGTTTGGCTGTGAACTCATACTAGTAGTAATATTCCATTATTGTATTTGGTTCATCATGGTAATCAACCAAGTGTCAAATTTCCAAAAATACCCCTGAACTTATATTTTTTACCAAACTTAAAATAAAAAATAGAACATAGTTTTTAGGCAAAAATAATTAAAAATACAAATAAAATTAATATATATCAACTATAACATCATCAATACACAAATAATACAAATAAAACAAGTAATAAATGTAAACTCAAAATGATAATTAATTGGTTAAATTTTACCCAAAAAAAAAACAACCATCTACCCATTGCCAAGTATATCCAATAATTTTCATACAAATGAACCTATATCCATGAAAACAAAAAAAATAGGCTCATTGGTAACTTCTGCTGGTCAAGGGCAAAATTATCAAAAATTTGCAAGGGCAAGGACAAAATTGTAAGGAGGAAGGCCAAATTGTCTATTTTAAAATGATAATTAATCATTTCTCATCCTATTTTCAGTAAAAAATATAATTTAAGGGTGAGAGCAAAATTATCCAAAGATTTTCGCTTAGATTACTGCTTTTAGTAATTCAAAATAAACACCGGTTTTGGTTTTGGTTTTGGTTTTGGTTTTGGTGGCAATGTAATTACTCAGTTTTTTAGTAATATTCACTTTTGCTGATCTCCTATTACAATCAACATTATGCTACAGTTCTAAACGTGGTAATATGACAAGATTATCATGTAATCCAAGGTCATGTTTTCACATTAGCGTGAATAAAATATCCCATTAGAATGTTTGGCCAGAGAGTGTAGACAACACATTAACCAAGCATCCCATTAAAAACAGAAACAACAGCAGAAATTAAATGAACTTCCATGACAGGAATTAAGTAATGTACGAGACATGGAAGATTATGCAGACAACTCTTACCAAAAAACTTTATCTTGATTTTAGCTCAATCAACTTTCGTATTTTTTTTCAGCCGGAAATTCTCTCCAGTAATTTACAAAATAATGGAGAAATTGTCTAAGTAAAAAAGAAATAATTTGATCCAAATTCGAATAGAACTAGGTAATTACCATCAAAAGTGTTAAATCAACGGCCCACCAATTTATGCATGACAAATTTCATTATAAAATGAAAAAAAAATAAGCTTAGGTTAGTTTCAAAGAAAAAATGCACACTGTTCTCCAGTTATCTTCTATTTTCGTAATTTACATCCATTCTCAGATTTTATTAAACCAAATATGGATGTATACTTCATATTTAGATAAGCAAAAGCCGGCAAGGATTTGGTTTTCATTATCTTAAGTATGTCTTCCACAACCCCATCAAAGAATTTGACTCCTTCATTATGTCCCAAACAAGTTATAAACTTTTAAGGTCATTGAAGAATGAGTTTATATTAGATTATCACATGGTAATGAATTGGCATAATAAAGCCCATCATCAAAATGTACTAATTGACAACCTTGATTTGCAAACACATTTGATAAACTAACTTGTTCAACACAATTAGTTAGATTCTCTATAAAAAGAAATGTCCAACAAAAATTGTAAAGCAATCTACCCCACTAAACAAAAACCACAATAATCATTTATCAATTTAGGGAAAAAACCACATATAGAGGTCATACAATTGACTGGACCAATGAAGTCAATTAGAAAGCTTGGACCAAAGACATTGACCATAATAGAGAAAATAAAGCAATTAAGCAATGATCAACATTACATGGTTTTTCGGTAAATTAATTAACGAAATTGAAAATCTACTGCTAACTTGGAGTTTATGACAGTGCCCAAGAATAAGCCACATGGTAACACAAGCTTTGTCATGGGTTGTTTGACATAAATCAATATGGCACATTGTATTTAAAACAACTCAAAACAAAGAGCGATACTTAAGAACCATGTAGGTGATTAACAAATTAAAAAATAATTACATATTAAACAGATTGATCAAAATAGGAATGAAGTGCGCAAGTTCAGAACTACATTAACAACCTGTGGACCTTATTAGAGAAAGATGCCAACTTTTCTAGCATATAGCAGCAGATCTTCAAATCTGGCGCTGAATTTAGCCTCAGCTGAGGCTGTCAATTGATCAAGCTGTCCATCAATGGGTTTCGCTCAGTAAAAGCTTGGAAGTGACTCGAAATTAAATTCAAGCCAAGCTCGATTGAGCTAAGCTCAATAGCCCATTATAAATATTTTATATTTATAATATATAATAATATTATACAATTTCTTAGTGTATTGCGAACATCATATACTTTTTGTTATTTATCTTTAGAAACAAGATCAAACTATAAATGAGCTTTTTGTTTCAAATTAAATCTTCTCATATTCAAATTCTGAAAATTACATCCATTAAATTTTAATTTCGAGCTAATTTGAGGCAAACGCAAGCTTTCAAAATTAAAAACAAGCCAAGCTTGACAAAACCTTTTCAAGCTAATTTTAAGCTCGAGCAACTCAATTTCAAGCTGAACTCAGGCTAGCCCTAAGCCTGATCAAGCTCAGCCAATTTAGTCTCAATAGGTAATAAACTTTGTAGTGAGAACTTTGACAATTCAACATGACTATTGAACACAATGAAACAACTAATGATTTGACTATCCAAAGGCAAAGAGTTATAACACGATAAACAATTCAAGATGACCATTTAACAAAATATAACTATCAGAATGCTCCACTATAGACTACAGCATGTATAATGCGTATCCTGCAACAGAAATGTTAAACCAAAAGGCACACTAGTTTGTCAGCAAGACCTAATATCTACATTGGACAATCTAGTGAAACCTGAAAGTGTATACTAGTGTATCACAATTTGAATAGAAAGGTAGCATTATAAAGTGATACTATAGAATGTACAGGAGAAATACGTCAGATTAGTTGCCAATGGTATTGAGACGTGCATATAAAATTGTCTTCAGTCAAAATGTTTGAGTGGCCAAGGCAAGAAAGTATAGCATGCCCTATTGCTAAACATTTGGGAACTAGTGACCTTACACATTCTCCCCAATCATGCGGTTATTATCGATAATGTATTCATCATCTATTCTCTTTGAAAGAAAATTCCAGGGAGATTTCTTAACAAAAAAATTCTGTGGTCTACATCGATAAAAAAGAACTGTTAATTTTTAAAAATGTCAAGTTAGATGTCAAACCAAACCATGATGAAAAGGTTCATAGATAAAACTTTTATAGATCTAAATAGAAACAGAGTATAAAAGATAAAGAATTTCAAGAATGTCTTCTAAAACTTATAAAATATATATTGCACAAATATTCATTTGCAACATTAAATGTCAGTCTCACTCAAATAAATTCAAGTTGAAATTAGACAACTATAGAACCAAAGGCTTTGATTAAAACAGGAATAAATTTGCTATGTCCCTCGAAGAGTAATATGATAGAGAAGATAAAAGGTTCAGTTTATTTTGCATCTACTTAACATCATGCCACATGCCCTTCAAACATTCATTCATGGTGTGTCAAACAACTTAGAGTTGTTTGTAAAAAACCATGCCATGATGGATTTGTTACTTGTTCAAGCTAATTTTTTTAATGAGCCAAGATTCTAGGAATGATTAGTAAATATGTTGACCATAAACCGAAGTAGGCTACTCATCTGACCAAAAATTAGGGACAACAAAATCACATAGTAAAAGCAAAACAAACAAAGTAAAAATGTCAGTTTAATTAATGCACCAGAGTCATACCCCAGAACTATATATGCTACTCACACAGCCAACAACACAACTATAGAGCTTCTCCTTATAAACACCACCAAGCTAGCTAATATATGTAGTTTAGACCAAGAAAAATTAAATTCCATTAAAATATTTGATATTATTTTATTAAAAGTAGTACAAATTATTTATATTCAGTAAATAGATTTCAAACATGTTTTGTTAGACTCCTCATTGCTTCTACTATTCAAGCTTGAATGTAAGAGTGTGTGCAGGGGACATGCATGTGTTTCTTTTGCGATACATAATTCCATAAAATAGGTTTTGTCCGGGTGTAGCCACTTTTTAACCTTTTGCATTGCTATGTTTGTGCTTATGGTGTGTCTAGCCATTGTGTGTGCATACTTGTGCACGTGCATGCATATCTACCGTTTAACCTTTCACATTGCTATGTTTATGTGTAAAAGTGAAGTGTGGTCACACAAGTGTGTGCACATGTATGTTGGTGTCTATTTGTTAAGCTTTTACATTGCTACATGTGGTCCGCTATTTTTAAGCTTTTGCATGCTACATATGTAGGTTTTAGTAAGCAATGGAAATATTTGACTTGAACAGCAAACCGATCAAACTAGGGCAGGTTTAAATGAACTTAAACAGGTTCAGGTCTAAATCGGTTGAACTATTTCATCACCGATAAAATTCAACTCAGCTTTTCGGTCATTAGGCTGGTTGCTGGTTTGACGTATGTAATACCTACAACATATACAAATTATATTATAACATAATATTCATCTTAATGAGATGATTAATGAAATAATTTTTATATTTTAATATTAAAATTAAATATCAACACAAGAAAATACCTAGGTCGATATTTTATAATAATTATACTATAATATATATACCCCTACAAAACTACAATATTACACATACCCTCATAACATTTCTTCTTTTATACATACCATATTGAGATTTACATATATTTATGTCCATGAAATTTACCTATTAATAATTGCATTAAAGCATTATGAATGGGATTTACCTATTACATATGAGTCATTTCACAACACATGAATGGGATTACCCCCAATTTTGGGGTGATTGACATTACTCTACTATTGGGGTTACCAATACTTGATCCTGTTCATTACCCCCAAACAAACATGGGGTAACAGTGGCATAAGGTATCCCATTACCACTCCTTGGTAATCAATACCCCATCCAAACGCCCCCTAAATTACTTTATTAAAAAAACCTTTAATTAAATGCCACAAACTTTTTTGTCACGTGTATAATTATAATAATTAAATAGATATATTTTTAAAATATAAATTTCTTTTATAGATGCTCCAAACTCAAATGTAAAAAAGATGAGATGCACACATGATGGATATAACAGAAATTTCATGTATTTTCCATCCACGATAATAAGTATAATTAGACTTAAATTTGTGCATATATATAAAAGAATCAAAATTTTGCGAGGTTACATCGAAGTAGGAACTTTATGATGATGTACGTGTAATTTTGGGTTTTCATCAGATATATATATATACAAAAGAAAATCTTAGGTCCCGTTTCATATGCAAAGGAGAAAAGCACAGTACAAGTGGGTATAGGGCAGCACAACTGCTTATACTGTTCTGTGTTTAGTATTCAATGGACGCCACAAAACTTTTTGTGTTGTTCTCCATTTGTTTTGCAGGAATGCTGGACAAAAAATCTGTAAATTTATTGTAATACCTTTGTACTATCTTATGTTGTTTTGGTATAAAAGATTTGGCAAAACAATAGCTTTAAAGTTCCTAACAACTTTAATAGTGACCACTTAAATTTTTTTATAACTAGTAAAATTATTAGTACATAATTTTTAAAATATATAAGTTAATAAATATTTACCGAGATAATCATAAGTTCTGTTGACATGTGGACTTAAAATAATACAAAATTTTGTTGGTACCAATTAAAACGTTTTCCATACATATATATACTTTAGTTACTATTCTTTTAGTTTTCACGAACATCGATTAAAACGAAAATAAACTTAGAATAAGCACTAGCTTATGATAATACACATGAATATATAATAACAAGTAAGAACTTATAGGCTGTTTGGTTGGGAGTAATGGAAAGGAAAGGAGTGGGAGAGTAATGCAAATGAGGGGGATTGGAAAAGTAATGGTAATGACAACTATGTTTGGTTGGAAGGATTGGAGAGGTAATTTATTGGGAATGAGAAAAGTGAAAAAAAGAGAATATGAGAAAATAACTATTATGCCCTTTATCCAAATAAATATTGTTATATATTTGTATATATAATAATGAGTTGTGATAATTACTTATTGAAACATTTATAGATATTAACTAATTAAGTATTAATTATTACCATAAATTAATTGCTATACATAAATATTTAATTTTAATATATCACAAAATCTCAAAATTTTTATTAACATAATTATTACTAACAATTAATTAACGGCGGGTTAATATTAAATTTTTTTCGTCATAATTAGAAATTAGTTTGCGGAACTAATTATATTTCCAAAAATATATATTTACAAAAATAAATTACTAACTATATTAATTGATTTTGTAAAATATCTAAAGATTTTCTCATAAAAAAACTAAGACTTCAAAGAGGGGCAAAATGGTCTTTTTATTCATAAGGAATCACAATCCCCCATTTTTTGGATGAATGTCACTCCTCCTCCAAACATCTCCCAATACTTCTTCATTACTTCCCCAATCCCATTACTCCATACTCAAACAAAGGCTTACTCAATGTAAGCAATCAAACCCATTCCACTACTCTCAACCAAACATCACCTTAGAATAATAAGTAGGAATCTTTAATAACAAGTAGGGACTTACAATAATAAGACGTAATATTCTATATGGGAAAGCCAAATAATAAACGAAAAAATTGAGAACCAAGCAACAATGTAAAATGATAAGTGGGAACTGATTGTAATATGTGCAAGCAGGAAGAAACGATAATACTAAAGAGAAACATATTGTACTAAATGGAAACAATTTATAATTTGCAATAACATAAAATAATAAATAATAACTTACAATAATAACTAGGAACATACAATACACGAACCTATAATAACAAGTATGGATTTAACCTAGTTAGCAAGTTTAAACCCAAGTTGCAGGGTTAAAACCTTTTTTGGCTGATTAGTAAAGGCAAATATAAAAGAAACAATAATGCCAAAAAGGAATACATTATACTAAATGTAAACAATCTATAATTAGCACCAATATAAAATGATAAGTAATAATTTACAATGATAATTGGGAACGTAAATGTCAAGTATAGATTTAACTCTGTTAGCAAGGTCAAACCCAGATTGCGGGGTTAGAAACTGTTTTGGCTGATTAGTAAGACTTTATGAAGAAAAAACCCCTGAAATATAACATCAATAATATTTATGGTAATCCCCATAGATACTCCATTCTAAATAAGAAATTATTTTTATATTGAAATACCAACACAATGTCCAAACAAACCACCATGACCATATCTTCTACATAGTTTGTTAACAACTACAACAAAATAGGCACTAACTTAGCCTAAAGTTTGTCAACAACTACAACAAAAAAAATATCAAAAGTTAACATGAAAAGAGTTAAATCCAAAATATACACCTATACATACAAAAAGCATCAACTTCAAAAAAAAAAAAAAAAAAAAATCACCTCCTACAGCATCCAAAGCTTATGGCAATATTTTCCTCACAGAGTTTATCGTTTGGACTCTATTCAACTCCCAAAAGTATTTCTCTTTCTCAGGTTTATGATAAAATTTGATCATCAAATCCACCTCTTCATTGTCATTCAAACCAAGCTTTTTTACCTCTTCATCTAAGTTTCTTACTACAAGAGAATCTAGCATCTTCGTCTCAATAAGTGATATATCAAATTTTGCGGCAAACATGTACCTTTCAATACTCTCAATCATTGCAACATCTAATACTTTTCGACGCTTTAGTGGAGGTCTAGAACCTTTAGGTCCATTAGACATGATTTTCTGTAGGTACCGAGGAAATACGCGCATTGTCAAGCTTTAAATCAACATCAAAGGCATTACTCATGTAAGCATTTAACTTTCTACAACATCTGCAGCTATCTCAGCTCCTCAACTGTAATTCTACTAAGTTGCACCAAGCCTCCCCGTACTCTAAGGACCTCACAAAGGTGCATAATTGTATTGCACACATTCTTAATTTCCATATACAATTGTTATCACCTGACTTAAATAAGGAATTTTATTACATCTCTGCGTAACATATATCTAGCAAAAGCTCTCTCATTTATAGCCCTCCTTTCACTATCCCTCCTCAAGATAAAAGTGAAAAAAAAGAAACCAGCAGCATATATTGTCATCTTGTTCAAATCAATTCTCCAAGGAAAAAGAAAGTATAGAACATATCGATGGTCCATACCCAACTCTGTACCAAAAAGAAAATAAGGAATAAAATAATCTTGTCATTCAATATAAAATAATCATCAATAACTAATTACATCTATCTACTGAAATATATATATGACATGTATATCTATTGATATAATCCAGCGTGATCTTATAACTAAGATACTTATCTAAATAACTTAATCACTAATATATATATATAGAAAGATAAATACATAGACATGTATATCAATGACAAGCATAATTAAATGGTCAAATAATTAAGCAATTAAAAGAAATAGATTGTTTAGAGGCTTTTGATCTCAACAATACGTACCTCTCTCGCGCATGAATTCTCAACTGGTGTCAATCCTTGAAAAAATCCGAGAAACCCTAGGAAAATAGAAATGTTAGAAAGTCGAAAAAGGATAAAAACAAAGGGGATGAAAGAATGAGGAGAAGGATTTGAAGTGAAAAAGCACACGATGGAGGAAAAAAAGAAGGTGCGGTTGCAGTGGGGCGTAAGGAGAAAGTGAAGGTGCATGGTTGTGGTCCGGGCGTGAGGAGAAGTGAAAGAGTTAAGGCTATAATTAGATTAGGGTTTGGCATTGTTGTAATTTTTAATTTCGGTTGAGGACAAATTTGTCATTAATTTGTGATGTCCCTCAATTAAAAAATTTTACTATGGTCTTGCTGGGACAAAATTTTCAGTTACTTGTGTTGTGTTCAAACAACTACTTGTGTTGTACTCCTACCCTTTCTACAAATCAAACAATGTACAAAAAAATTTGCGTTGTGTTGTCCTTCATTTTTTTCGTGTATCAAACAGACCCTTAAATTAACTTAAATGGGTGAGAAAATATAGGGTATGAATGTGTCAACAAGTCAAGTCAATTTAGATATTTGATCCATTTAATAAAGGCTGAGTTCTAATTAGGCAAAAATAACCTAGGTCAACCTGAATATGATCTGCCAACTCATAGTGGCACCTTCAGGAAGTCATCTAAACATCCAATAAATATAGGTTTAATCATCTAAACTATGCTAGTCGCAATACAAAGCATTATAAGTTTGGGATGGTATCTTTTACCATCTACTTCTAAGCTTTGACATTACCATATGTGAGTGCATTTGGAGGTATCTTCCCATGAATAATAAGTTTCGTGTGAACACAACTACTTCTTAAGCTTTTGCGCTGTTGTTCTTCTCAGTGTGGAGTTGTGTCTGTATCCATGTTTTGTGTTTGTGCACGCTCTATTATCTAAATTTTTCCTTTTTCTATGCATTGTGTTACACATGTGAACAACACAAATGTACATATATATTTTGTGAACACTGCACATAGCGATGACCATTTGGTGCATGTCCATCAGGTTTGGGGTTGGTGTGTTTTCGCATCTGTTTTTCAAGATTTTTTTGTTTGCAAGTGCATATGCTTATATGTGTGCCCTAATAGACAAATACTAGCTACTTAGCTCAGGATAAATCACTACACATAAATGCTATTAATTGAAAACCAACAAAATCGAGAACTAACAATCCACTCATTAAACTCATTTTGAACAACAAAAGACATTGGTGGACATTGCTGGCTACCAAGTTCAAATAAACAACAAGATCAATTCTAACAAAAAGTATTATAAGAATTACCTTGATGATCAGCCAGTTCAGTTGTAAGCTATCCCACTACTACAATTTCTCCTTACTCAAGATTAGCTCATTCAAAGGCATATGGATATTTTTTTTAAAAGGAAGAAAGAGGAAAATAAGAAAAAAACGAAGAAGAAGGAGGAGCACGAAGAGGGAAAGGAAGGAAGGGTAGGTGGGGTGGTGTATTGGTGGCTACAAAGGAATTGGCATGATGCTAACCAAATATTAAGAACCCATACCTCTTTAGCCCAATTTTTCTACCATTCAACAATTAAAAGATGAAATCCCATAACTTAAATCATGTTGTTAATACTATAAGAGAAATTGTAGTTATAATGAAAAGAAATGGCATGATTGTTTTGATTCTAGAGGTTCATTAAAAGGAAGTTCATTAATAGGAAGTTATTACGGCTACGAGTATGGCAAGGCTTGTGTATGTGTGTGGTGTGTGCACACGTGCACGTGCGCATGGTGGTTTTAATCTTTTAATATGCCACATCCATGCATGTGTGTGTTTTTCAAACCTTTACATTAATGTGTGCATGCATGTGTGGGAAGATCTATTCTCATAAACATAGGTTTAGTCATCTAAACTTGTCACCATGAAAAAAAAATGATGAGGTTGCAGTTTGGGTTCTTTATTGTATATTTTTAAAGCTTCTCCATTGTTGTTTTGCAAGTACCAAAAAAAAAAAAAAAGAACTAAAGCAGCAAAATGAGATACGATCTAAATTGAATCAATGCATACCAAGTTGACTCAATTGGGGATAAGTTCATTTAACTTTAAAAGATAGTAAATTCTAAAGGCTTCGCTCCGGTAACGACAATCCACCCATTGAACTAGAGGAATTGACAAGCAACAATCCACTCAATTTGAACTCATCTTTATGAACAGGAAACGACATCGACGACCTTTGCTAGCAACAAAGTTCAAATTGGACAACCCACAGCAATTTTACACTTGGAGGTAACTTCCTACTGGACAAATTACATTCAAGAAACAAAAGTGCAAAACTCCATCTCCTCTCATATCTTCCCATATCCTTTTTCAGATGCCAAAGAAAACTCCACCTTATCTCATAACTTCCCATGTCCTTTTTCACATGAAAAAGATTATATTATCACGCCAGCTCAGCGACATATTTCCTTCAACTTCATAAATAACAACTCAAATAAACTCAAAATCCTGTCTTATAACTCAGCAATCATCAACAACTAAAGCATCACAAAAACCTCATTACATTCATCAACAACTGCAATGAAATAAACATAAATCATTCAAGAACTTTACAGAACCAAATCTAAAATTCAAGCCAAGACCACAAATCAAAATTAAAAGCATGAAAGATAGACACAAAAGGAAATCCATTACAGACGTCGAGATAAAAGGGTGTCCTTCTTCGCTGCTCCATGATTATAAACAAACACTAAACCGAGAAAACCATAATCAGGACATACCTTGAGGACCTAGACCAACCAATTTAGTCATCAGCCCTTCCACCGCCGCCACTCCCTCCAGCATCAGAACCAACGTTCCATCCATCAGCACCATTCCACCCACCAAAATCACCAGGGGCTGGATCCACGGCTGGAAGCTCATCCCGGCAAACCGGGCAAGTGTTACGCAAAGCAAGCCAGGGCAAAATGCAATCTCTGTGATAGAAATGTCCACAAGGCATCTGTGTCGCGTTCGCACCCGCCAAGAACTCATCCATGCACACAGTGCACAAAACCTCATCATCAGCGCCAAACCCCTCCGGGATCACGATCTCCGGCAGAGAAGCAACGGCGGACGCCGCCGCCGGCAGGTCATCGAACGGCCCGTATTCCTCCCACAACCGCAAGCCTTCGACCGAGATGGTTAAGCGCAATCCGAAGTGAACACCAATGAAGTCGATGAACTCGCGGTCGAGGTCGGCGAAATCGTCTTCACTGATGAAGTTGGAGACGAAATGCCGGAGAAGGTCGCCATCGCAGAGAGGACACGTGAGGTCGGGGGCAGGGAAGACGAGGCAGTTGCAATTAGGGCAAAAGTGGCTGCCTGTGAGCGTGTGGGCTACAAGTCCGGAGCTAGACATGGAAAATGAGAAAATGAGAAAATGAGAAAATTGATGACAATCGTAAAAAGATTTTAAAAATAAAATGGGAAAATGGAAAAATAAGATTAAAAAAAATGGAAAATGAGGACCGGGGCCCTTAAATACATGTATATCATTCAATACTGTGTGCTATACTGCTTGAGGAAGGCCATTCCTATGGGTTGTCTTCCTCCACTGGAAAAAAATTATTATTTATCATAAAACTCTATTCGAAAAATCCGGTTAAGTGGTTTTCCCAACTTTTACAATATCAAGTTTCCATAAAAATCATTCCTAGTGCCTCCACTCTATATTCTTTAAAATTTAGAATAAAAATAAACTAAATAACTAAATTATATTTTTCTTAAAATCATATATTTTTCTAATAATTATGGATATAACTCTTTTCATTTACATGTCTTATAAAATTTGTAAAAAATAAAATTTAAAAACAAACTATATTTCCTTGATGGAGGAAGTCTTACATTTTTTTTTTTTCAAAACAATCTCAAGAAGGAATAAATTCCTCTCTCTAGTAAAAGTTGGGGGATTATTATTTATCATAAAACTCTTATTTGAAAAATCCAATCCTTGTATTTTGAAAGAGCAAAACTCCCAATATCTTGTATGGACCTCAAATGCCTTAACCACTTCAATGGTGGCATATTGCACTAGTCTTTGAAATTAAATAAAACAATAGTTTATTTATTTTATTTTATTTAAATTTATTTGTATTAAATTGACTAAAAACTATAGTTAGTTTTGGTTATTACTGTAAACATTAGAATTTGAAAAGATTAGGTATCGAGTTGTATTTGGTTCACGAATACTTGGAGTGAAGTGGCTGACGAAGTGGCTGACGTGGGAGTTGACTTGACAGTTCAATGTATTTGGCTAGCGAAAGTGGAGAAGAAAGTAGGAAAGTATGACATCATAAATTCCCCACTTCGACAATTTTTTAGGAAAACATGGTTGAAGTGAAGACTTCAGTGTTCTACTTTGTCCACGTGGCTACTTCTTTTTTTTCCCTTTTTTATCTTTTATTATTTTTTATTTTTTATCTTTTATCTTCTGCTTTTTTTATTTTATATTTCATTGTTTATAATAATTTTTTTTTAAATACATCATGTATTGTTTATTTAAAAAAAAACATCTTTTACAAATTATTATGCTAATTAAAAAAGTTAATATATTAAATAATTATAAATCTAACGCAACAAATGTGAGGTAACTTCATCATCATCATGAACTAATGAGTGAAACCTCATTAGCACTCTATCTAAATCTTTCACTTGTTCTAACCAAAAGCAAAGAACTAGTTGATGATTGGCACTTCCCGCTTCAACTAGGTACATGTTTGTAGAACTTCTAACTAAAACTTTCATCTCAACTAAAGGGGCACTCTATGATTTCCGCTACTTCATCAAACTATTTCCAAACCAAACACATTCCAAAAGAAAATCAGAGTTTTTATTTGGGTGATTTCTCATAATCATAAATATCAAACATGATCATGGATAAAAAAAATTTAGAACAATATTCATTTATAAATATTTCATGTAATAAAAGTTTATAAAGATGGTGTTAAAAAGTATTTGGTAATATAAATTTTATTAGAATAATAGTTTTTATAAAAAAAACTTGATACGTAAATTTTTTACAAATAGGTAACAAGTGCCATCCATATAAAGGAAGTGGACAAACTCAACAAGTACCTGTGCCCTTACCTTACATGGGTTTTGAAGTTTGATATTGGGCCCTCCTTGAAACAAACACTTTATATAAAGAACTCAGTATTCATAGGTTAAGAGGTTTTTGGTAATTAAAATACATTGTTATTAATTCAAACTTCAAAGTCACATTCTTTTAGAAAAGCAAAAACAAAATATAGTATTGAACAAGTAGCTGCAATAGTTGAGTTCTATGGTAACCTTTTGTTACAATAGAACCAAATTGATGCAAATCATTCAAGAATTGAGTCGATCTGCTTTATAAAAAAAAGATATATAAGCTCATGATTCGAGACACCTTTCAATTAAACAAGGCTCCCATTGAGGCAATTTCAAAACTTCCACAAAAATAAGAGCCATATTGACTAGTGATCATTGAACACAGTTCCAAAAAAAAAGTTATAATGGGTGTCTTGGTTTGTAGGATGTTATTTTTATAAGCTACTTTTCTCCATCAAAACCACAAAGATATTTCACTTAGACATTAACATCTATAATTTATTATGAACCTATAATTGGATAGTCATGTTCTTATAAACATTGTTACTCTGGTATTAATGTTTTGTTTTATTTATGTTATATAGATTAAAAACTATGATTAGTTTGATTGTGACTTTCTCGATTAGCTATTTTGGTGATTGCTCTTAATAAATTTATGGTAAAGCACATAAAATGGATATGTAAAAATAATTCATGTATTATTAAAGTTATTTTGAATTTAAATTTAAAGTGAAAACGTAGTTTAATGACCTTAGTATTGTATCAATTTCTAAATATTTCATGTAATAAAAAGTTTCGATTGTGGTGTTAAAAAGGGTTTGTGAATAGAAAATAATTTACATAATAAAACACATGATATATATATATAGGGAAGAATAACTGGATGCATGGCAGGATCTAAGTTACTAACATGTGGCTTTGATCCAGTCCTTGATTTGAGTGATTGATCATCAAATATAGAAGAGGAGACCTTCGCTGAGAATAAAGCTTAGCCGAATATCTAAAGGGGGAAAACGTACATCAAGAGATAGCAAAGCTTGGCTAGCCATCTATTGGGGAAGGACGAATCTTAGAGGCAACAAAACTAAGTTACTTAAGCTAGAGCAATTGGAAGAAGGTCATCGCCATCGAGGTAAGGAAGCAATGAATTCAAATTCTTACGCGATAGAACTCGAAACTAATTCCTCTCTTAAATTTCTTTGTCCTCTTTGAGAGTGATCCCTTGCTGACTAATGCATCATAGGATTCTCCCAAGCCTAAGGCTCAAATCAATCTAGTTGTTTCTAAATGTTGATGGTAGAGATCCTATAGTGTAAAAAAAAAGGTTAACATAAACCTGATTCTTAGTGTTCAAAGGCAATCGAAGCTATCATGAAGAAGTGACTTTGGCTTTGATCTTTAGTTCTAAGTCATTAACCAAGTTCCATGCTAATCCGAAGAGATGAATGGATTTTTACATCAATAATTTTGGTGTTATTTATGAGAAAACAGTTATAAGAAGCTATATGATTCATGACAAGGAGCAACCAGGCACCTTACCTCTATAGCCATATATTGGGAGGTGCACCAAAGTGTAATAAGGAGCTCAAAGGTGAGAAACCATCAAGGTTAATGTTTTCCCCAAATTGAAGGAGGCTAAGCATAAATGCACTTGTTTTTAGAAAGAAAAAAAATTGAGATTCTTACATGAGCTCTTCACAATATGAAGTTATGGGTGTTCTAAACTTTAGGAAGGTGCTCTAAACTTTAGGATGGATGACTTCTTATGAGGCGAGAAGATCTGTCAAACACTTTCACCCAGAGATTAAAGCATGAGCCAAAAAAAAGTACGACTAACCCAAAAGAACTAGCAACACAAAATCATGTAAGTCTCCAATAGAATATTTATTTAGAAATTATCTCATGAAATTCTCACCAAATATGAATAAATATTTAAAACTATTCCTCTAAGCTATTTTATTGTTGATTGTGAAATTCTTAGTGCTCCACTCTTAATAGGATTTTGAATGCCATCAATTAAGGCATGCTACAGGACTTTTATACCATATTGACCATTTAGAGTCCTTGAAAGTGAAGATGCTTCTCCATAGAGTATCAGATGTCATTAGGTACCAAGCATTCCTAACTAAGCTACAAGGAGAGGCCTACTCATGGTTCTCAGGGTCTTCCATAGTAAACTATATTTTCTTTAAAGGGCTATGTGAAATCCTATTTAACCATTTATTAGTAGAAAGAAATAACACCCTTTCTCCCTAACAATGCCATCTGCAAGAAGATTAGAGCCTTTAAAATTTCATATAGTGATTTAAACTTAAAAAGCTCAAGGTCTCATATATTAATTATGGCTTTACTGTGAGTACATTAATGGGAGGAATTTGATGGCCTTCTTTTAAATTCTTTCCTCCTAAGAGATAGCCAAATGGTCTAGCTAAGCTCTTAGCTCAAGAAAAAAAATATACAAATGCAAAGGGCATCTAGATTGTAAGTCTAGATGAACTAAAGTGAGAGAAGCAGAGAAAAAAGGGAAAAGATAATCAAGAATCATAGGGCATTTTAAGAAAGTGAGAACTTAGATTGATGAAAGGAAAAAGAGCAATGTAGAGTTTGATTTCAATATGCTCCTTTAAACATTAGCCAAGGAGAAATCCTCGAGCATATTTAAGATTAGAATCTTGAAAAAGCCTTCTACGATGAGGATTCCTATTTCTTGGGTAAATTTTCGAAAATATTAACAATGCCTCCACCATAGCAAGTATAATAGATAAGAGTGCAGAACCTTAAGGGCACATTCAGTTGGGGGTAATATTAGATTATCCCTGAATGTGGGCTAGTTAATCTTGCATTACCTTCTTTGGTTATATATCTTTGGGAATATCATAGTCAAATAATATGATAGTTTAGGTAATATTACGAGAATATAATCACCGGTTTAGGTGAAAATCTCATATTCCTAGTTGAATGTGAATTTTTCCCATTATATTTTTCAAATTCAATGAAATCTCAAAAATATCAACTTTCTAAAAATTCAAAAGTAAAAAATTGTACAAATATAGCATAAACTCAACCATACATATCTTTTATATGAAAATATACTTATCCAAATGTTGAGATGAAAATAAAACCATTTCAAATTAAAATTTTATTCAAATATAAAGTCGGAGGAAAAATTTATATTTATTTCACATAAGTAAGTTTGACTTAATCAATATTAATAAAAGTTGACTATATTAAAATTAAAATTTAATTTGAATGATAATAATAAATATTTATTATTAAACAATTTTGATATTTACTTTAAATATAATAAATTTTGTTATTTGTGGTACTGATTTAGAAAAGGTATTATAGTAAAAATACAATTAGTAGTAAAAGATTCCTAGCTAATCAAACACACCAATGTTATATTTCAGCCACATTATTATCTTGTTAACCAAACAAAAAAATTACACATATTCCCATCAACATGACTTCGGAATCATATTTCTAATAATCCTAATCCCAACAATAATATAAGATTTGGGGAACCAAACTGCCCCTAAGAAATGAGATAGAGAATTTGTTCAGAGAGGATAACCCAGTTAATACTATTAAATATATAGTGCCCTAAACATGTTATGATTGACATCTTATGCTATTTTCCTTTTACATTCATATATGTCTATCCATGTGAATGGTTAACAAGAATAATTGAAGAAAAGAACTAGCGTGAATTTGGTTAATATTGAGGCTAATGAGAAGGTCATACAAATGAAAGCTCATTTCATTATAGCTCACATGTAGTTAATGATATCATTAACACTGGCATACATACATGCTTGTATAAGAAGATGAGTGGTCTTATAATCATTTGTGTGATGATACTTGTGTAAGACCATTGTACTCATTAGGAAGAATTAGTTTCTAGTTTGAATTGTAAGGAGTTTGGTTAATGGAGATCGTAAACTTGAGATCATCATAGATGTCGCATAGCTATGAAACTATGTTTTGGTATATATTGAACCAAAATATGTAAAAGATCTTGAAAATGTACTGGACTTAGAAAGACAAAAGAGGAAAAGATGAGTAGGGATCTAACATCTATAATTAGAAAGAACATCTCAATATGCCTAGAAATTTCCCTCTGGAGTATATACATTTCCTTTTTTTATTACCAAGTTACCCTCATATTTAATAAGGGACTATAAATTAAATATCATTACCAAATATGGTTTACAGTAAATGAGCATAAAATTTGTAAAGAAAAAGTAGATTGTTAGGGAAGAGAGAAGGCGAATAAACACAGAGGACAAGAGTGAAAGAAAACAAAGAAAAAGAGCATTAAACAAAAATGAAGAAGAGTAAAAGAAGAAAAATTCACTATAAGAACCAAGAAGAGAGGGAAGAAAAAGAGAAAAAGAGAAAAATAGAAGACAAATAAAAAAAGTGAAAAGAAAGGGAAAGTGCAGAAAAGGAAAGAAAAGATAGAATAAAGGAAAAAGAAAATGTAGAATCAAGAAAGAAAACAAAAGAGAAAAGACATCTAAAAGAGAAAAAATAAGATGTTGCTGACATAGGAAAACAAAACAGCAGAGTTAAAATTTGAGAAGTCAATGGTTTTCCTTTAAAAAAAAAATTTAGTATTTGTTGGAGGGAAGAGGATAAAGTAGATAAAGTATGTTTGTAGATAATCATCTGACGTCTAGATTTGTTGTCTCTCTTGTGATACTTTAGACTTTATCCAGAATTCCTTATCTATAATCTTTGATGTTCATCCTTTCATGTCCCCTTTAACCTCCAACTTTTGTCACTTTATGAGGGAATAGGATTTTAAAAAAAATATTTCATATAATCTTCTAATGTCTAGATTTGTTGTCTCCCTCATGATAAATTAGATCATATCCAATCCTCAAATGTCTCATCCCTAATCTTTAATGACCCACAAGCATGGTTTTTCTTCTCCATTTTCAATTAGATTAAATACCTAACTTATTAAACTTATATGTAGTATATTAATTTGAATCTAGTTACAAAATGGACTAACTCGCCTATCTAATGATCAAATGGGCTTATAGGTCTCCTCAGGTCCCAAGAAGAAAAGAACTCCAAAGAAATTTATAATTTTTGAAAGAAAAAAAAATCCATGATGTGTATTTGAGGCATTAGTGTAGTCTTTGTATTTGAGGCTTTATCTGTTGTTAAAATATTACATTATCTTATTTTGTATATTGATTTGATTTGTTATTTGATTATTTTTTATGTTACTTCTATATTTATTTATAGAAATCTTTAGAAAATGGATACATTAGTATTAAGATGTTATATTTATGTATACATAGTAGAGATGATCTCCTTTATATTTTTTTGTTATAATCAATTATTTCAAAGCAAATGTACATTGTTTCATGAATCTCCATTTAATGACTTTTCCACAAATAATATGCAGAATGGTAAGGTTATCCCATCAATTTTTTCTTCACAAGATCTATTTATTACATTAATATATTAAACATATGCATAAATATCGTGGTAATATTTTTTTTATTAACAAATAAGTTGTCAGGACTTGCTTCTCATCTAAATTCACATGGAAACATCTTCCTATTATCTAGAGCAAATGTTATATATATATATATATATATATATATATATATATATATATATATATATTCAATGTTTTGTTTTATCCATTAATTTCATTCTTATTTAGGGCCCTTTTTAATTGAGGAATATGAATGTGAAAGGGGTAATGAGAAGAAGGAAGGAATGATAATGAGAATAAGAGGAAAATGGAGGATAATAAAGAAAGTGTTTAGTCGGAGGAAATGAGAATTAGGAATAGGACAAGTAATAGAGAGAAATATAATAAAATTATAGTTATGCCCTCTTACATAAATAAGATGATATTGTACAAGTTAATAGTTTATATTTAATAATAAATAATTACCATGATTTATTTTAACTAATTTATATAAATTTGTTTATTGAATTATTTTAACTGAATCTAGAGCTAATAAATTATATCTTTTAAATTATAATTTTGATTTCATTAATTACTTTAATAAAAGATATTCAAATTTTTTTACTAATTTTATTTAACTTAATTATTATGTTTGTATGAATAATTATTATTTTATTTGAATAAATTATAAAAAAGGTTGATGCTTTTTAGCCAAGATTAATATCATGTGCATCACAATCTTCCAATAGTAAAATGATGGCAGTGCAAACTATAATGGTGCACCATTAGTATCTTACTTCACATTGTTGTTATCAACAGTTGTGACACAATTTTTTTTTCTTCCCATAACCTGTTAAAAAACAATGTCTTTCACAATATTGCAGAATGAATTATAATGACATATGCAAGCAGCCTCCATACATAATATAAGACAAAGAAATGTTACCAAATAGAACACAACATAGTTTTAATGCTCGCATAAACAACCAAGCATCATAACATAGTGAGAGTGATTACAATGTAATACTAATATAATGCAAAGTTAAACCCAATGCAAGAGTGGTTTTGGACAATCTTACAACCATTCAAAAGACAAACAACATTCATTAAACATGGTAAGAAAAGTTGATGATTTGTCATCGTACGGCTCTGGCATGGACGTCATTGCTTCTACTACAGTGTGTCCCTTCCTACAAGTAGATGCTATATACCAAGAAAATATTAGTTTGTGCTACTTGTTAATGAAACTAGTGATATGTTATATAAATTAATAAACAAAAATGCCATGAATATGATATGTACTAATGACTTTCATAGAAATGAATGAAAAAAATCCCATGAGCATCAATGGAACTAATGACAAAAACTAGGAATTGATGAAAAAAAGTTTATTATGGCACATTTGATGATTATCTAACCAATTGAACCAATGAATAAAACGTTATGAGTGTCATAAATAAAACATGTATAAATCAAGCCAAAGTGATAAATAACATGGAAAGACTCATACCTCCTAGAAGTAGGGGACAAAAACGAAGATTTTTTGTCATCTGGCAAATCCCAAAACATGTTAAGTTTCTCCTCGTCTTGTTTTAAAGATTGCATTACCATTAATGCCTCATCCTTGGAAAGCCATTAATGTTGAAGATAACTTGATTCAATAATTTTTTTTTCTCTTGAAACTTCTTTATGAGTGGCTTCTTTGAGTACATTAGCCTCGACATTTCGAATTGCACATTCAACCATTGTTTTAAACCCCGGACCCACCATCTCCACAAATTGCCAAAACTTTTCTGAAATTGTTGCGATATTCAAGTCTTTGGCACATTTTTTCTTCTTTTGGATAGTAGAGCTTGAGGCACATTATCTGAAGTTATGGGTGATGGAGGCTCTGCAGGTTCATCTATGGGCATAAAAAAATCATCATTTTGAAATTGAAAGAAAGCGGCATTATCTTCCAAGCTAATGTTTTCATGTATATATTGGTCGACATCATCTCCAAGGTCACCCCTTGCATTGCCTTGTGCCCTATCCTTTGTGATTATGTAACCAATTTCAAGCGAGGGTCACAATAGTAATAACAAATTAAGCTTTCAATATAATTGAAAAATGTTAATAAACTTACCTTAAGATAGTTATCATATGCATTTTTCTCACACTGAATGGCACTGTGCTTATTGTTCCAAACAAAACCGTTGATGCAAAGTATATCTGCAATTGTTGTAGTTTTGGCTCTAAAAGTTTCACCTGAGACTCTATTTTTGGCACAACCTTCAATGTAGTATGTGGGACTTCATCTTTTATCATTTTTTCTAATTGACATAAATAGTCATTTCTGAATCTATTTTCTCCCCACCACATTGTATTTGTGGATAGCTCAACTAGAGCTTCAATCAAGGCCTTGTTTTCTTATGATGTCCAGTAGTGTTTGTTTAGACCCGTACCCCGTTGTTGTGATTCTTGATCCATTCTAGAAAAAAACTTTAATAAAACACATGTTATGCAAATAGATGGCATGAACACATATGTGAACCTATTCAAACCATTTTGTGTCATAAAATCATTCCTAGATATCCATAATTAACTTAGAAATATAATAATACAAAATAAATGTTCATAAAAAAGACTAATACATAAAAGTATTCATATTAAGTACATGCATATAAATTATTGTAATTAATTTGATCGCCAAGTGTTAAACATTTATGTAGCCTTATCTAGCTTGAATTAGGCCCATTCATCTGAATCAATAGCTGTGATGATATTGGTATCATCTTCAATGTTGTCCTTCATCATTAGATTATTAACTTCAATCTTTGCAAGGTCTTTTGTTATTTCTTTTTGAATAAAATTATGTAGTAAACAACATGCGTTAATAATATGCCTTTGAGTGATTATATTGTAAAACTTGAACTTGATAAAATTTTTTAACAAATTTTTAAAAGACCAAATGTCCTCTTAATCACATTTCTAGAGACAGCGTGCTTCATGTTAAAAAACTCTTGAGCTATAAGTGGTTGTCGACCATTTGCCCGAGAACGTAAGTGATAATGTTGTCCCAGAAAAGGTGCAAGAAACCCGAGTGAATTTGCATATCTAGAATCAACCAAGTAATAGCAACATACTAGGTAAAGAAATGTTTGTTGTTAGCTAATGGGTTTGGCTTTAATTTCATTAATAATATCACTCGGAAAGCAAGAACACATTTTATTTACCATTTGGAACTTTTAACCCATTAGGTTTTGTAATAGCATCTCTTAGAACTCGACCATCATATGTAGAACCTTCACATCCAGACAATACGTTTATAAATTACATGTCTTGAGTGCAAATACGAGCACATTAGTAGTTATTTCAGTTTTTCTTTTTTTATATCTTGGTTGATCAACTTTTAGCGCATTCACACGAATATATCTTCCATCTAATGCTCCGAGACAATTCTACATTGAAGGAAGCACATTATTATTAACAAGGCATCTACCATATTTCTTAAAAATTAAAAACAACTGTTAGGTGATATTACCTTAAACGTGTTCAATCTAGGGTCATTTGATTTTTCAAGAATAGGTTTAGGTTTCTTCAATAATACACCATGGCATAGGATAATTAACTTCAAAACAGTATGAAAATGTCAGTTAACTGTTCAAGCCGATCTGATAAAGTCAAACTTAATTATCCTATTTTTTACATGATGTGCCACAATGGTTAAGAACATCAGGATTATTTCCGCAACCATGACATTTCTCATACCACAAAGCCCACTGGTAGTGGTCAATAATTGACATAAGATATGAGAACAATGCCCATCCATGCGTAGTTTGTCAATACACATGACATCGCTTTCATAAACTACATAATACATGTACTCATGTTGTCTATGACGCCTAGTAGATGTTGACTCAATCTCATAATGGATGACCTTTGGTTGATCATTTTCCTCACTTATTGCACAAAGAGTGATAATGATATTCACAATGAAAAAAATGCATGCATACATCAAGTAAAGTAATTGCTCTGCTTGAATATCTTCTATGGTTTCGCTAGCCATATCTAAAAATAACAAATGAAACAATATTCATTTCATAAGAAACTTATCCATTCGGACAAATAATTACTGTAACACATCATCTAAAATAATTCTCATACAATAAAGATACAACACAGCGCACACAAGTAGGATATAATAATAAGATTATATTGGTTATACAACAAGGTCTTAATAATCAGATTAGAGTGCCTTCATGGCTATGTCATGTCGTGAAGCATTAAAAACTTTTTGCCACAAGGGGTGGGCAAAATAGTAAAATTATGAGTATTATGAATAAAATAGTTAGGTTTATCAACAAAGCTTTTCCATCAAAACTAGACATTTCTCAAGGGAAATGAAGTAAAAAGGGAAAGTGCCATGAATTAGAAACAATCAATCTCCTATAAGGCCA
Source organism: Dioscorea dumetorum (assembly GCA_902712375.1). Taxonomy (NCBI): domain Eukaryota; kingdom Viridiplantae; phylum Streptophyta; class Magnoliopsida; order Dioscoreales; family Dioscoreaceae; genus Dioscorea; species Dioscorea dumetorum. The sequence goes on from CACTHL010000846.1 coordinate 5,738,606, forward strand.
GGCTACGACTTTCTATAGGACTGATGTTAGCATAAATTGTAAAATCAAAATTTCAACCGCCCAAAACATTACTACATACTAAAGTTAAGAGCTTGGCATGGAGGCTGGAGATATATCATGGACTATGAAAGAGAAAAAGAAATAAAGCGTCATAGCAAACAACATATCCAAGGAAAAAATGCTAGGTTATAAACATTAGAAGAGTGTCAAACAATGGCAGTGATTTCACCTTTAAATAAATCAATGGCACAAGGTTATTTGTAACATATAGTCAGATTGTTAGAAACTTAGGAACATAATGACAAAATTCTTCATCCAAGAATTTCTTTAATTTCATTTACATTACATAGCAATTGTTTGTATAGTAGCTTCACATCAAAATATATCTTGTAAAGAATCTCCATGCTTCTATGGAGCTTAAAAATTTAATGAACACATATATTTCCCCGCACAATAATCTTCGCACATAATATGAAGTCAATCAACCACTTGTGTCAATAATCATTGATTCATCATAAACTCTAATTATTCTCAATCATATTTTTCTCTTCAAGGAAAGCAGGAACTCCAAATCTATTTGTCAAATAAGAATACAATTGACATCAAGACAAAATTTCCATATTTTATCGAATGTGGACAAATCCCCAGATAATGATAACAATTATCAAAACGCAATCTTCCAATGAACAACCAGTATTTGATGTAACTAAAAGCAATGATTCATATATATCTATAAAAGCATGAGCCTTTCCAGTTAAAAATAATTACAGTAATAATCAACCGAAAGAAAATTAACAAATTCATACTCAACCAAAAAGAGAAGGAAGGAAAAAAAAAAGCCAACAATACCTTTAGAAATCGCCTCCTCTTATTATCTCCAATGTCAAAGTAAAAAACCTAAAACAAAGCAACCAATAATCATGTGAAATGCAAGGCAAGGAAGTACTACAAGGTCATCACAATAATCATCGAACTCCTAGACTAAACACCTTGTGTTGTAACATTATGGAATAAAAAACACCCATCTTCAAAAGACAACACTCTTCATTACCTTGAAAGCCAGTTTGCTTCCAACATTCCCATTCTCATCCTATGGCAACCTGTGGGTGGAAAATGGGGGAAAAAGTCAAAACAAAATATTACCAAAAAAAAAAAAAATCAAATCTCAAGGGTTTTACCCGTCATCCCATGATCGGTGAGATCGGAGAAATCAGACAGAGATCATAGGGAGATCAGAAAGGGGTCAGAGATTGGGGTCAAGATTGTGAGAGGTAAATCAAATAGAAAAAGAAAAAGAAAATGTAGAATTTTTTATGATTGGAAGGGTATACAGGTCATTTCCATTACCATGAAAGCAAATCACCCACCTTCATTAATTCCATTACCATGAAAGCATGCTATTCATACCTTTCCTGATTACCAAACAAGGGTTAAGATTGATGGGTGCAAGTGATTCCCATTCCTAAGGCATCAATCTATGTAAATATTCAAGCAGCAATTATAACCTTACCTCAAATACCTATGTCCAACTTTATTATGACATAAAAATGAAGGTCAAAACTAAAGAACCAGAACATGGAGATGATGCTGCTCTAACTCATCAATGTAACTCATCCATATAGAACAAAGCGCATGCCAATCAGATGGATGAGTTACATGCACGAGTTAGTGCAGCAGAAGCCATGATAGAGAAGGGACCATGATAGAGAAGGGAGGAGGGTGGCGGCTTAATGTTGCTCTTCAACCATCTCCCATGAACACTATTTATAGTGAAACACTTATTTCATAGCGGACAAATATATCTTGATTAGTACAATCTATCACTTTAAATCTTATAAAGATTGTGGAATATCTTCTTAAGATATTGGATAATCCATATCTTGAGAGATTTTGACCAATATCTTTCATATTCTAATGAAATAAATTACAATATGTTTACGAAAATAATAATAAATAAATTATAATATAACTTATATTCACATTTTCTTATTTCCAAAAATATATTAGAATAAACCTTCGAACTACTTTCATTTAGTTGCCATAGGATCAGAGAGAGCCCACTTTCTGTTTATATATATATATATATATCTGTGTGTGTGTGATGTTCCTTTTCCTCACTCACTTTCTTTTCCTTCCACTTATTTGGCCTTAATATGGTGTAAAGTTTGCCAAGGCATGTAGTAGGTTTGAAAAAGGGTTGTTTGTAATATTTAGCAACCTTGGGGTTTTCTAAATAACTGTTATTTTAAGCCCCATCTTTCAATCTGAGATTTATATAAGTTTGGCAGTTTTAGCTTTTTTAGAGAGCTAGTGATTGGGAGAAGAATAAGGAGGAGAATTGAGTGCTTCAGACCCATCTTTTTTTGGGAGAGATTGGGGATTTGTAGCATCTCCATTGTTGTTGGCTCCTATCTTGTATTGCTTCATCTCTATAGCAGATTAATCGTCCCATCACCGGTCGTGGTTTTTCCCGCTAGGGTTTTCACGTAAATCTTGGTGTTAACTGTTGATTAATATTTCTCTTGCCATATTTCTTCTGCATTCATCTATTTGCTTTTAATGCTTCATCCTTTTGCTCTTGTGGATGGCTATAGTTGATGTGAATATGGCACACATGATCTTTGATAGATTGCTTGTTTTCTTGGGCATTGATTGTTCTGGTGAGCTATTTTTTAGGTATTTTAGTTTTTTGAAAGTTTGTACACTTAAGTGTAGATTAAGGTGCTGTTGCAAGGCATGCATGCAAGGTATTCGATGAAATTCCCGTGAGGACTTAGCTTCCCATTTGTTCGTTTTCCTTTTCTTGTTTCACTCATAAGTGGTATCAGAGCTCAATTTTATATCAAAGGCATGTGTCTGTTTGCTTTTTGTCAAAGATGTCAACTTTGGAAGTTATGTCAATGGTGACTTTTGGCTATAGCAAGTCAAGATACACTCTATTCTAGTTTACAAGGGCTTGGATTGTGTGCTTGAATGCGATGACCCGAACATGCCAAATGATGAGATGAAGAAGCTAGATAAAAAGGCATTGGTAGTGCTCCAGTTGGCTCTTGCAGACAATGTGTTATGGCAAGTATGTTCAGAGAAGAGCTCTTTGGCTATTTGGACAAGTTACTCTCTAGTTGGTTCTACCTCATGATACGTTTGTTTCGGATGGGCATGCAAGAAGGGATTTCTATTAAGTAATATATTGATGGGTTCAATAAAATAATGCTTGATTATCAAAATTCTGGAAGCTTTATTAACAAGGTACATTTGGCTATCTTGTTCTTATGCTCACTCCCCGATTCATATGATGGCATTAGAGACCAAATCCTTTACGGTAAGTAATTTATCTCCAAGGATGATGCTTTTTCTATTCTATTGTCAAAGGATTTGCTTAAGAAGACTCGCATGGAAAGTCATGGTGAAGGAGAAGGTCTTGTTGTCGCAGGTGGGAGATGAGTAGAGCATGGTGATAGTAGTGGTGATGTCGCTTATAGCAAGGGCAAGAAAGAAAAAAGCCAATCAAATTCTCATTCGGGCAAGAAAGACATTCATTTTAACTATCAGAAGAAATTCGACCGTATGACATAGCATTGTATGAAGTGAAGAAAAAGGACAAACAAGGGAAGGCAATAAGAGTGAGACATGCATCTTCAGCTAGTGTAGCAGTTTCAGATGATGATTCTGGTGAGTTACTTATTGCTTAGACTTTTCTTCAGTTGGGCATTGTGCTTCTAGTGCATCAGCTGGGTGTGACATGAGTTTTAGTGCTGGTTGGATTCTTAATTCTGCATGTTCTTACCATATGTGTCTGCACCGAGATTGGTTTGTCACCTATGAGCCATTGAATGGAGGCTTAGTTTCTGTGGGCAACGACACAAAGTGCAAAGTTGTTGGTATTGGCACCATCTGACTAGGATGTATGATGGTATAGTTTATACACTCTCAGATGTTCGTCACGTAATTGGGCTTGGGAAGAATTTGATCTCATTCAAAGCACTTGATCGGAAAGGCTACAAGTTTATAACTTAAAGCTATTAGATCAAGGTGTTTAAAGGCTCCTTGTGTGTGATGAAGGCTCTTACCATGCTAGATACAGATGACCCGTATTTCTTACAAGGCAGCTTACTTATTGGGTCAATTTCAATGGCTTATAGTTCTCAGAGGGATGGTGACTCTATAACTGCTTTTGTGGCACATGAGATTGGGGCACATGTAAGAGTGTGGCTTGGCAAAGTTGAGTCGCCGTGGTCTGTTGGGTAGTCAAAGCACAGGTGTTCTGTAGTTTTGTGAGTATTGCATTTTTGGGAAGCAAACTCATTTGAGATTTAGTAGGTCTGCTTATACTATGGGGGCCATTCTTGACTATGTGCACACTGATTTGTGGGGTCTGGCGCAGTTGCTTCTAGTAGAGGTAGAAATTATTTGCTAAGTTTCATTGATGAGTTTAGTAGGAAGGTTTGGGTTTACATCCTAAGTCGAAGGATGAAACTTTTGGTCATTTCCATTAGTGGAAGGCTATGGTCGAGACATAGAGAGAAAGGAAGGTCAAATATTTGAGATCAGACAATGGCACAGAGTTCCGTAAGAGAGAGTTTGAGAAATATTGTCTAGATGCTAGCATTATTCGACATTATACCGCAGTTGGTACTCCACAGCAGATAGAGTTGCAAAACGCATGAATAGAACATTATTAGAGAAAACCTGGTGTATGCTTTCTCGTGTCGGGTTACCCCAAAGTCTTTGGGTAGAAGCTGTTACCATAGCTTGCTTGCTACTTAATGAACTGCTCGCCATCGACAACTCTTGAGTGCAAGACACCAGAGGAGGTGTAGTCTGGAAAACCATCTTAATATGATCACCTGAGGGTATTTGGTTGTCTGGCGCATGTTCATATCTGCCAAAACAGGTTAGAATCTTGGGTATTGAAGTGTGTTTTCTCGGCTATGGTGATGGAGTTAAGGGGTATCGCTTGTGGTGTAAGAATTCTAAACCCCCTAAGGTGATCGTTAGCAAAGATGTGACCTTAGATGAAATGGCGATCATTACTCCAACATAACGACAGTTGGCAGAGGCTCCTATTTTAGGTGGAGCTTCTACAGGTGGTAGTTTTGAGGTAGAGAGGTAGCACAAAGGGTAACATTTGAGGTAGAGGCTCCAGTGATCAAGTCTACTACAGTTGACAGTCAGCAACAGCAGCTAATGTCATCAGAATCTGTAGGTGGTGTTCATGGAAGCATAAATGAGGCGGAGTTCGAGTTAGATGTTGATGATCAGTTGAGGATACAAATTCAGGTGGAGCTTTAGAGGCTTCAAATTCCCTTATAGCACATGGCCACCACATTGCTATGGAGAATGTGTTACACCTGTAGCGAGACGTAGAGGTATAGTTGCTTTCGCTTTGACAGTTGTTAAGGATATTGTGCATAATGAGCCTAGCTTTTTTCATGAGGCAGTTAGTAGTTCTTAAGCAGCCAGTTGAGTCCAGGCTATGACGGAGGAGATGGAGTCATTACAGAAGAACCATACTTGGGACTTAGTGTTGCCACCCAAAGAGCGCAACATTGTTAGTTGCAAATGGGTTTTCAAGATTAGGGAGACATCTCCAGGAGTTCAAACTCCAAGGTGCAAGGCTAGATTGGTTTCGAAGGGCTTCAGTGAAAAGCAAGGGATAGATTATCATGAGGTATTCTCTCCATTTGTAAAGCATACTTTGATTCAGGCCATACTAGCTTTGGTTGCTCTATATGACTTGGAGTTAGAGCAAATGGATGTGAAGATAGCCTTTCCTCACAGTGACCTAGAGAAGGAGATCTATATAGGGCAATGATAATTGCTTAATTATACACTTTCCCGCATGCAATCTCGTGTAATTATGTTTGTCTTCAAATTGATTATCTGATAATTGGTACTTAATTGTTCCACTTATACATTTTTTGAGTCCATTCAATCTTTATTTGGCTCAAATACTGAAGTTTTATTGCTTTCTAATCAAAATACACAACTCTATTTGTTTCAAAGGGTCATTTAACCCTCTACTATTCCACATCTTATCACAGACCAATATTTAAATGCTAGCATGCCTTTCTAGCTTGCTTAACTACATTTATAAGTCCCATGCATTACTTAAAGAGAACTTGAGTCAATGCATCTCCAACACCTTGCTTATTTCCATGAATAACTAGGGATTGATTACTAGATGTTGTCAAAGCTTATTTTTTGTTGAAAGTTGATAGATCATTTTACATCACTAATAGTTATAGACTTTTTACCATTATCTTTTGCTAAAGGAATTGGAACCACAAACACATGCTCTAGGGATTTTTCCTCGAATTCTTCCAATAACTAATAATAATAGTTTTTTTTCCATTATTTTTTCCCAAAGAAACCGAAACCTCAGGTACATGATTAATATGTTTATCAAAATATGTAAGTGCTCGAGCTTCAAAGTTTTCTCTTAGTATGAAATAAGGAGGAACAACAGCTTTAACTTGTCATACACTCTTTATTTTGAGTCTGCAATTTTAAATACTATAACCAAATTCTTACAAGTTTCACAATAAAATGGTCACCATTCATAAATAATAGATTGATTAAATTGAGCTCCATTTCATCTCCAAGTGTGACAAAATGAGAAAAGTTACCATAAAAATCTAGCATAGGGAAGCTTGGATTAGTAACAACGCATTGATCACAAACACATATATGACCAATTGGATTCAAAATATCATTTGAATAGAATTTTTTATGGAAAACTCTAGAGTTTAATCCAAATAGGTAAAGAACCAAGATACATCAACTTCATCCATGTGTAATCTTGGGGAGCATTTGTTTAATATAAGTGGCTTTCTATCAAATGTAGTAGACATCAACAAGCTTTTTTCCACACATTTGCTAATTTTTCCACTCGGTCTAGCTCATCAACCTTATTAATGGCAAACATGAGGAGTAATTTAGTGGTCTCATCCCCCTCCTTGAACCAACTAAACCAAGATCTTTACTTTGAATAATCTTCTTCTTCGTTTAGAAGGGATCCAAAAGCTTGCTGAAGGTCTAATGCCTTTTGAGCTCTACAAGAGAGAGAGAGAAAGAGAGAGAGAGAGAGAGAGAGAGAGAGAGAGGTGCAATATTGAATGTTTCAAGGTCATGGAGAAATGTTAGCTTTCTTAGTTTGATGGATCTAAAGCTAACTTTGGCCTAATGCATAACCTCTTCCTCAACTATAGAGTTTTTGGAGAGTATAAATGCTCCATAATCGTCGTGTGAGGTCTCATTCCACCAGGGCTATATTAAATTTGTGAAACCATCCACCTAGCACTAGCTTAGTTCAAAATGGAAAGGTTTATGCTTAGAAGTGCGCCCACAAAATTTTGAATGAAATGAGAAATGTTCTTATCCTAGTCTAAGGAGGCTTTGTAGCACTTTAGGGTAGAGCACAACCCACTTAAGGTATGAATTAGTCTAATTTTACCCACATGGGTTTGGTTTGAGCATTTGCCCATTTAAAGCTTCTACAATAGATGGAGGTTCAAGAAAAGTTAGGTCACACATCAAATCATAAGTGTTATGGATGTTATCTAGATTACGTATGCCACTTATCTTGTCTTGAACAGAGACAACGACATTGAAACCCCCATAAATAATCAAGTGGAGAAAAGTGGATCCATTGTTGCCCCAAATTGCTAACCAAAAGATCAGTTTTAAAAGGCACCTGATTCGATCACCCTTCTTTTTAATAGTATTTCATTTCAACTAGTCATCATTCCAGTTGATCCTCAAGAAGGGATGAAAAAATTGATCAAGGTTTGCCACACTAATCTCTCTTGAAGTCAGCTAACAAAGTTTAGCCAATTTGGAATCCTTGATGTGACAGATTTTTGTGCAATGAATTTGCATGAAGTCCTTAACTAAAAAAAATACTTTCATAGTATCCCAAGTCTCCTAACATTCGTGAAAATTATGTTCACAGAGACAAGTGAAAATACCAAGAAGGACCTAATGAGAGGTCTCCGCCAGTCCTTTGGAAGTGGCACAATTAGCTCTTTTTTTAATGAAGAATTTAATTAAAGCAGCTTGTTTTATGTTGTAGAGAATTAACAAATTTATGCCACAAGCATCAAATTTATCAAAGTGAATATTCATCCAATATGAGATAAGAAGTAAGTTAGAGAGGCATCTTCGGAGTAGTCATTTAACACACTTTTTCTTAGTGGATTAGGGTGGCAGTGCTAGTAACCTGCCCTTTTATTCCATCTGGAAGATGCCATTTTTAACATTCACTACATCTAGTGCTAGTTGGTTGTCCCTATGGGCAATTGGTTCCTCAACACAGAAATATAATAGTACGTTCCTGATATTTTTCTCAAACTTTAATTCTAAGTCATCGGTTGTAGATTCCTCATCTACGTAATCATCTTGTAGTAGTTGATCATCTGCTTCCATGGAGAAATCTCTAGGGGTCTCTTCTGAATTATCACACTCCAAATCCTTCCAAGATTCCCCTAATTTGGTTTCCTTAGGTAAGGGTTTTGATACTTGAACTTGTTAAGACACCATCCTACATCTATGACAAACCACCATTCAAATCTTAGGGAAGACCTATATATAAAGAGGTTTAGAAGCATCGCAAAAGTCATCAATTGAAATGCCTCATATATCTCTTATTTAATCTAATAAGGATGTCTCAGGAATGGAGTCATCATGTATCCCATTATCAAAGCCAGAAAATTCATATCCTACTAATACAGCTGTTGGATGATTAGTGGGCCTATTGTCAAGCCAATGTACAAAGGAATTTACATGTCCTTGGGAATCACGTGCATATCATGCATGACTTCAACTTTAAGAAGACATGCCTTTACTTCTTCAAAATGCACTAATTCCTAGAAGTTACTCTTGGCCAAATGCCAAATTCTTCGTCTGGCCTACTTTCCTAACCTATTTAGCTGTCTCGATTTCAGCTAGAAAGCCTCAACACCAAGACTAGGAAATTTTGATCTCGTGAGTCAAGTCACACTTCAAAATGGACCAACACCTCGAAGTTACTCTTGATCACATGCTGAATCCTTCACCTGGCCTACTTTTTCTAACCAATTTAGCAGTCCCGAATTCAGGCACGAGGCCTCACCACCAAGACTAACAAAATTTTGATCTTGATAATCAAGTCACACTTAACCTCTTGAAAATGTAAATTCCTTTCTATGAGCGGCCAACTTATCATAGTGAACTTTGTCCTTTCCGTGATCCCAACATATTGTGGAACATCAAAGAAATTGACCAAATGAGAGAAGCTTTTCTTTGGTCTTGACTAAACAATGAACACCCTTGTTGTCACTTGTTCTTTTAGACACAATTATGTAGATTAAAGGATCAAGGAAGGTAAGGAATATTAAACCTGGAGGAATTAAACCTGGTGCTAGTCCAAAGTCATTCTTTTCAACAACTACCAAGACAATTGCCATTGGAACTTGTTCCTCTTATATCCCAAGAGAAAGTCTTTTTCTAGATGGAACCCTCTGCTTGCTTGTATTTAATGTTTGTATCACTTCTTCACTCATGACATGGCTACCACTTTGTCATGGATTGATTGATGGTTAAACGATCACACTTGAAGACCTTTTAGTAACCCTAGGGCACCATCCGAGACCTTGCCCATGCTTTGACTCATCTTCAACCTTACCTCAGAACCAGAGATTACTAATCTCCTACAAAGGTTCAACACACAATCTTTAGAAGGCGGTGTTTCAAAGTGGTGGTACCTTGTTGTCTAATGGCAATCCTTTTACAACTTCCCAAATTAGAGGGGTTCACACTATCAGGTGACCCAGACTATTTGGAAGGGTGCATTCCAACATAAAATCAACCTTTTCATCTAGTAAGCATGTGATAATAAGATTTTTCCTCTCGAAAACTAATGAAGAGGAGATGCAAGAAAGTGTTAACTCTATATGTGCTATTTACCACTTGGTAATTGACATAGCTAATCATTTCCTTCTCTACTACACCATTACTAAGCTAATTCGGGGGTCATTTTAGTTAACTATTTGACTTATCAACCATCCCAGCATTACTTAGAGGTTGCGTTCGGTGTTTTATTATGATAATGTTGTAATGAAATTTAGTTGTTGGGAAAGTGATTGATAGAAGAGTAATTCCAGATAAAATAATATTTATTTGTTTGGTATGTATTGGAAAATTTGATCAAATTGATGAGAAAATAATATTTCTGTGTGTGATATTATAATATATTACTGAGAATCTTTTGAAAAAATGACAGAAATACCCTTGTATTAGTATACTATATCAATAACTTACCAATCATTTTTAACATTAAAGGAATAATAATAAAATGTTTTTAAATGTATAAAATGCTTTTTAAAAAATTAATTAAATAATTGTTTTTAATTCAATAAAATAATTTATTAACTTAATCAAATGTTTTTGTTGGTGAAATGGCGGTGATGGAGATGTTAGAAAACGCGATGGAGGCTCGGGTGATGGACGTGTTGTCGGGCTTTCTGGAGAAACGATGAAGGCCCTGGTGATAAAGACATTTGTTTTTTTAAAAAACCCTAGAGAGTGAAAAAGTAATTTTAAAAAAAAATTAATGGTATTTTGGTCCAAAAAATAGACTCACTTTCCCATGGGAATCCAACTTTCGTACCTTATGGTGAGGGAATCACTTTCCCTCATTTTGGTGGAATTACTCTCCTATGGCAATGTTACTTTCCAACAAAAAAAACGCTATCAAACATAGTAAAGAGATTCTTTGTGTTACTTTCCAGAGAAAGTTGGGTACTTTCCCATGTACCAAACGCAACCAGAGAGTTGCAGTGCTCTTAGAGATCGATCCTTAGGCCCCTAAAGCTAGATATTTGAGATCTCATTGCCCATGTTATCAACAGAAATATTTGGCTTGAGCGAAATAAGTGTCGTTTTCAAAGTAAAACATTGCCCCTAACCTTGATTATGGTAAATATTGATCGTATGCTATTTTTATGGCTCTTTGTAATTACAGGGATAAGGAGAACTAAGTTTAAGGAGTCTATAACAACTATCGGAAATAGTCTAAAGTTTATAGTATCTCCTATTGAGACTTGCAAAGCGAGCGATGCCGGTGAGAAAGCTTCCTGGTTAGACCTCTATCGTGCAATTAAGTCCTTAGAAAATTATCTCTCTTATTCTCTAAAAATTATTGTATCTCATTTTTCATGTTGAGTCCACCATAAGTAAATATGTTTGCGGGGCATTTTATTCTCGACTGGTGTTTAATATGATTGACCGGCCCAAAATATGAGCTCACAAATTTAATTTTTATTTATTTTATGGCTTCAAGAGATAATGGGTTCATGACTTCTATTAGAGGCAAGCCCCTAATGTTAATTACCCCAGATAAATTCATGGGGACCTCTGATTAAGAACAAAGTGTGAACAAAATGGAACAATCAATCTTATTCATTTTTAATAAGCTTGAATTCATACACTTTATTGAAATTACAAGGCTTTGAAAAGTGATCATCTTCACCTTATTGCAAGTTATACTTATATGCCTAAGTAAACAATGATTGCATCATCTCATCTTCTTTCGACTATTTTGCCGAAAAGCACGCTTTGACTTTTTGTCTTTGTCAAATCTTGAATTTGCATCTTGGACATGTGTGATGTTTCAATTTTTCCAAGTGTGTGTCATTGTCTAAATTATTTAGACAACAGTTGTGTCTCGAGTCTCAGTGCTTTTTAAGTCATTTTGGGCTTAGAACACAGTTCCCAGAGTAAGCACCCTCGTGCTTGGGACCGTGCTCTTGGCTGTGCACTTCACGGGATGTTTTGGACTTTATTCTCAAAGACCTGTAAAGTGCACAAGCATAAGCACGGGATGCTTAGGCTGTGCTTGAGAGTGTACGACCGTGCTCGACGCAGAAAAGCCGTGCTTTGGCAGAGAAATTCCGCCCCATTTCACTGTAAAGTGCACGGGCATAAGCACGCTCGTGTTTAGGCCATACTTGTGTCAGGATGACCCTTTTGGAGGTAAAGCACGGTCGCTGCACGCCTGTGTTCGGCCCGTGTTCGGCTAGGGGTATATAAATCCTGAACTTTGAGCCCTAATTCTCCCGATTTCTCTTCTTCTTCCTCTTCTTCCCTTGGCCCCCATTGCTTCGGTTGAGGAGAAAGAGTTATTCCTAGACCTTTTCCTCTTCCTTTTGGCTGAAGATCTTTCAAGGTAAGCTCTTCTTCTTCCACTCTCCCCTTGATTCATCTTGTTTGGTTGAGCATGCTAGTCCTAGGTTAGATCTTGAATCTTGGTCCTTTATGGATGAAATTGGTTAATTGTTTATGTCGTTTTCCTTCATTCTTCCTTGTATTTTGATATGAACGTAGAGATCCATATTTTCTATTTTGTTGAATCCTTTTTCCTTTATTCTTGAATTTGGAATTACTGTAGCACCGAGACTTTCATTGTTGAGCCTTTACCTTCTTAGTTGTTTGGGAGAGTTGATCTATATAGACATTCTTTGGAACTTTTGGGGTCAAGTTCAGGGCATACCCAAGCTTTGTTAGGGTTTTGTGGTTTGTAGCATGAAGAGATTCATGCTTGTCTTTCTTTGGTATTTTATTTTGATTTGAGCCCTTGTGGCTTGTATTGGTGTAGGTAGTGAAAGCTCTGCCAAAGGCAAGGAACCAGCGGAGGACTAACTCCGTAAAGGAGTTGTTCACCTACGTTGTGAATGGGTTTTAATTGTACAGTTCCAGTTAATTTTCTCTAGATACATGCATAACTTGTTTTGGATGGAAAACCTGGGATTTATCCTGATTGAAGTGATGATTTAATTGCTCGAGAAATAGTTTCCATGTTTTATATCTTAAAGGCAAAACTATGGTTATTAGAGGAAAATGATCAATGTTATGTTGCTATATCGGATTGAATTAAATTATGAATTTTCATATATGTGTTATATACTTGATTTTGACTTGTACAAGTATGATGGTTATCATTTAGATATAAATATTTATCCTATACAAGAACCCTATGAAATGAATTATATGTTTATTATTGAAAACCTTTCGATGTTTTGTTGGTGATGGGGTTGGAACCCGCCTGCTGCAGTGGGAAGGTCCCCACAGTCTAGCCTTTAAAGGTGGCATGGTGGACCTGTTTGATCTGTCCATATCAGGTGAAGCGCATAGAGCCCTGACTAGAAGAACATCGGGAGTCCGGAGTCACCACACGGCCCCAGTGGGTCAACGTCAAGGTCATAAATGCCTTAATGGCTCTGTACTTAGCTGCGGCCACGGTTAGAGTTTGGAGGGATTTCTAGACCACTTATCGATTTGCTTGAGTTGGAAATTTTGTATTTTGGGGAAATAAGTCTTTATGCATAGTAAAATTGTTTCGATGATGAACAATTTGTTTTATGACATTAAAACTTGCATTTTACTATTCACGAGTCATGTTTGTTGAAACTTTATTTGAGCATAATAGTTTTGGGAAGCTATATTTGCTTTCACTATACTTTGGTATATATATGTTAAAATGTTCTGGACGATATATAAATATATATGTATACTTCTACAAAGCTCACTGTCATTTCATAGATTATTTTGCATTACTTGAAACTGTGTTAACCCATTCACTGAGTGACTTTAGTTACTCACCCTCTCCCTCTCTCTCAGGCTGTAGCTAGTAGAGGCGTTGCGGCGGACCGGGCTGTTGTGCATCTTCCAGTTGTTTATATTTCAGTCCTGTGTTTATGTAGGTTTCTTCTAAGACATATGCATTCGTCGGCTAGTTGGTCTTAACTCTCTCTCTCTCTCTCTCTCTCTTTGTCTCTCTCTCTTTGTCTCTCTGTGTCTCTTTCCTAAGGTTCGTTCTTCTCCAACGTAGTATAGGGTTTAGTCCATGGATGAGGCCTGTGGTCTCGATCTTAACTCTCGGGGTGAACCCCCGGAATCATCCCTGGCTGATTCGGTGGAAGCCCTAGCCACGACCCTTTTAGCTTTGGAAGAAGCCAATCATACTGATCCCGGTGATGATGCCGGAGGTGAGCGACAGAGTGTTGAAAATAATGGTTAACAGGAAGATGGGAGTGATTTGAAGATGGAGATGGTGGAAGGGAGCAGCTTGGAGTGTGGTGAAGTGGTGGCCAGAGTTCGTGCTGGCAGTGGAGAGGTTGGTGATGTTGATCGGCTGGAAAAGGATGGGTCTTGTGATGACGTGGAGATGGTAGTTGATGTTCGTGGTGGTGAGGTTGGGAGTGCTGCTGGGAAAGTTGTTTATGGGTTGGAGATCAGTGATCAAGTTAAGAAAATTGAGGAAGGAAAGAGTCGAGGGTTTATGTTTAAAAAAGTATGTCTCCGTTTAAATATAGCGGTTTTTGTTTAAGAAACTCAGTCTCTGTTTAACAAGTGATATCTCTCTATTTAAGAATTGAGGGTTTTGTTTAAAAAAGTATGTCTCCGTTTAAATATTGTGGTTTCTGTTTAAGAAACTCGGTCTCTGTTTAACAAGTGATATCTCTTTGTTTAAGAATTGAGGTTTTTGTTTAAAAACTTATATTTCCGCTTAAAAATTTATGACTACTGCTGAATGTGTTGTTATTGTCACAGCTTGTGTTATCTCTCTGCGAAGCGCAACATTGTCGACTCGCCACAGATTGAAGACTTGATTCAAGGCATCCTAGACAGTTTTGTTTTGTTTTACATTTTCGTATGAATTACTAATTTATGTTTTTAATCATATAAAAACAAGTTTTAAAAAAATATTATTTAATCAAAGTTATTAATTTAATTCCTATTTTACTGTACAGTAATCCAATTTCAGATCCGATTGTACAGTTTGGATCCGATTCACAAAACTAGATCCGATAACAAGTTTACAATGAACGTGATGTTGCAACCCTAATCAGATCGAAGCTCAAGCGCGCTGAGATCTATGGCGGGCGGGACGAAGCGCTGCCACTATGAGGTTCTCGGCATCTCCCGGGAAGCTACCGCCGAGGATATACGCTCCGCCTACCGCCGTCTTGCCCTACAACTCCATCCTGACAAGCAGGTCGCCACCGGCGTCTCCGCCGCTGAGGTAACCGCAGCTTTCTAGGAGCTCGGACATGCTTACCAGGTGATTTCCGATACTAAGGAGCGTTCTTGGTATGATTCGCACCATTTGTAAGGGCAAAAATGTAATTTCATAACATGGACCCACTTGAAGTGACTGATAGGGGGTAAAAGGGAATATAAACTATAAAGGAAGAGCTGTCCGTTTTTAGGAAGTTTTTGAAATTCCCGAGGGATGAACAGTAATTTTCCCAAAAAATAATAATAAAAAAAGCATAAAAAAAAACGAGACCTTCATGGATTATCATAAGAAGCATCGAAAATATATTATGCAAATAAAATTTTAAAAATAAGATGATTTGTCTTGATTTTCTTCTTTCTTTCTTCTCCTTTTCAATTTTCGCTTACCTTTTCGTCTCGGTCTTTGATCTTGATGACGACGATCATGATCCCTCATTTTTTCTTCAACATTTTTTCTCGTAGAGTTTTTTTAGAATTCCTCCTTTCCCTTTTCTCTCCCTCTCCGTAATTTTTCTCTTCATCCTGCCTTCTCTCCCTAGTGATTTTTTTTGTTCCCCTCTCTCATTGATATTTTTTCGTTTCTCTCGTAATTTTTTCGTTCCTCTTTCTCCCTAAGTTTTTTGTTTCTCTCGGATTCAAAATTTATATTCGGATTTATTATGAGTCTTCTTTTTTTTTTTTTTTTTAGATTTATTTATAAGTTATTTTTTATCCTTAATTAAAAAAAGATTTTTTTTTAAAAATCCATATAAACAATGTTGCAATTTGTTTTCTCTTGTTAGTTGTTGCTATAATATTTTTCTATATGCTTTTGTTGTCATCCCATTGTAGTACCTTTTAGAAAGTGGTTTATTCAATTTTTCAAAACAAAAGTTAAGGCCATGTTTGGATAACCAAATATTATGCCATAATCCATACATTATGGCATAATATAATATTTTCACAGAATTATGCTATAATGGCTGTTTGGGTATCTAATTTACACTATAAAATTATGCCATAATGTGGGAATTATGGCATAAAAAAATATTCCACTCAGAGTGGAATATTTTTTTATTTTGAAGTGTGTGACTTTTTCTCATTATAAAGTGGTGAAATATTTATGTGATATTTTTTTATTTTGTTAACCAAACACTCATTCTGTAATAATAAAATTTGCTACAATTTCTGTAATAATTACTTGCATTTCCTATATAATAAAAATATGCCAGATTTTTTTATTTTGTAAGCAAACAGGGCCTAAATAATTCTTATTAAAATAAAATTTATACTTATTGAGATGTATTAACTAGAAATTAATCTTAAAAAGCATGCTTACCATTTTGAGTATAACTAATTTGAACATTTCATCGGGAGTTCTCGAAACACTGAACAATTAAAAAGACAAAAAGTCATTTTAACAAAAATAATAGCTGAGATTCTGACCCTTTTGTACAGGGAAGGTCATATTAACAAATATTTCATCTAAAGTCATAAATAAACAAACATTTTAAGGGTTCAAATGAAAACTTCTCATACATACGCAAATAACTTCTTCTCTGGGGTTATATACGAAAATTCGAGTGCGGAACTCGTTGGATTGCCGTTTCAAAATGCTTTTTCGTCGGCATCCTTCGTTTTCTCACGATTGCCTCTCTGCGAAATCATCAAATTCCTAAATCCCTCGATCGGATCTGAAATCAGGTAATTGGAAACCCTTTTTCTTCGTGATTTTGATCTTTAAAATCGAATTTTGATCTTGGACTTCATGTGAATCAGATCTCGAAGGGCAGGTATAGAGATCGAAAATGGGGCACAGGGTGGACCACGAGTATGATTATCTCTTCAAGATCGTTCTGATCGGTGATTCAGGCGTTGGGAAATCAAACATCCTCTCCAGGTTCACCCGCAATGAGTTCTGTTTGGAATCCAAATCCACCATCGGCGTGGAATTCGCCACCAGGACTCTCCAGGTCATATTATACTCTGGTGTCTGATTTCTTGTATTAATTTACCAATTTATCCATTACAGATTACCATACTATTTTGTGAAATGATTGAGATCTTCAACTTGGATATTGCATGAAAAGAGTGCTGGATTTTATTATGATGAAGTGATTGAGATGTAGTAGTTTGATTTTGGTAAGAGACATCTTCATCAACTTTTTTGTGGTTCTTTAGATCTTTAGATATTCCATGGAACAGGACAGTAGTACATAAACATGTGCGGAATGATTGCGATCTTTATCAGCTTCTTTTTTTCTTCAGATCTTTAAAGATTCCATTAGAAATGAATGTATTTCAGAGGATATAGAAATATGCATAGCGCTGATTTTAATTTGTAGCCTGTGAATTGATCCCATATACGAACATTCAGCATTTACCTTTTTTTGGGTTGGTGGGAAATAGAGGAAAAGAAAAGAAAAAAGTAAAGGGTGATATGTAGTAAGTTAAATTTAAGAAAAGGGGATCTTTATCAGCTTCTTTAGTTCTTTAGCTTTTGGGTATTTCATGGGACAGCACACTATCGGATATTGCAACTGAGTAATAACTTTAGAGCTTTCTGCATCAAATAGTTCTCCATTACATACCAACGTGCCTGGTTCGGTAGTCATTTTAATGAGAAGCTTGTAAATCTATCTTTTAGTCTGGTTCAAGCATTTTCATCATTTAACTTTATATGGGTTTTTTTTTGTATATACAATGCGTTCGGGTTGAGAGGAGATAGAGTGGAAGAAAAGAAAGAGGAACAAAAATTATAAAAGGAAAAGTAGAGAAAATTTTAGTTGAGTTTTTTCTTTTGTTTCATTTATCTATGTATTATTTTCTGCATTTAACCTTACCTAAAAAAATGAAGTATCTTTTTTTGTGACAGTAACTAATAGTCCCACATCCTTTATTTGGTAAATAATCATTTGAACATAGAACTGGTTCTCTTATCCTATAGCATGGGCTTTTGAGGGTGAGACATGTTTGGTTTGCATATGACAAATTATATTTTGGCTTGATTTACTATTATAAGGGCATATGTTAATTTAAAACTTAAACTGAGAATGGCAGATTTTTTTTTAATTCTGGTTTGACTCAGGATCGCTCAGCTATTAATTTTGAAGTTATTTAATTGTTTTGAGGCTGCCTCTAAAATTACACCTGATAACTTTAGTCACCCATGAATAATGAATATCTTTAGTTTTGATTGCTTCCTGATTTTTTTCAGATAAAATTCTCATACTTTGTTTAATTTTTTCTTCCCAAAACACACACCTATACATGCCTTTTTGATTATACCTATTTAGTCAATGTCTTCTTAAGTAAAATTTGATGTTTGATGCCTGCATTTTAAAGTCTTATGTTGAGGGTTTCTTCAATGTTTTATGCTATCTACATCGGTTTTTTTTTTTTTTTGAAACAACTGCTTTGTTTACCTTTCACAAGATAACTAACTACTTTCCCCAGTTATTTTATGATTTAGAGAGTTCATGAAAATTAGATAATAAAGTAAAAGAACATTGCTTTTTGATTTTCTAGAACTTTTGGCTATATGATAAATGCAATGAAATAACTTAGAAAGATTGTTGAATAGTGGTTTGCTTTCTGAGCAGATAGAAGGTAAGACAGTCAAAGCACAGATATGGGACACTGCTGGGCAAGAAAGGTATCGTGCCATCACAAGTGCCTACTACCGCGGTGCCGTGGGTGCACTCTTGGTATATGACATAACAAAGAAGCAAACTTTTGACAATGTTCAAAGGTGGCTGCGCGAGCTCAGAGACCATGCTGACTCTAACATTGTTATCATGATGGCTGGTAACAAGTCAGATCTGAAACATCTAAGATCAGTTCAGGAAGATGATGCACAGGAATTGGCTGAGAAGGAAGGGCTTTCCTTCCTTGAAACCTCCGCTCTCGAAGCACATAACATTGAAAAGGCATTCCAGACTATTCTGACAGAGATTTACCACATTATAAGCAAAAAGGCGCTTGCGGCCCAAGAAGCCGCTGCGACAGCACCGCCCATCCAAGGGACAACCATCAATGTTGGTGATTCATCTGGAGGCTTTTCGAGGAAGTCTTGCTGTTCTACTTAATACTTCCAAGATGTGACAACACAATCAAAGAGGTCAGTTTGTTCCGCTTGATGAATCTCACGTCAATGTGGTTCTTTGTGTGTAGACTATTTCTTAAACTCTCTGTGATGGTGTGATTTTGGGGATGTTTTGGAGAATGTAGTTAGGTTTCCATTCCTAGAAGTGATTTTTCTTTAAACTATAGACGATGCATGTAGCTTAGATTGTTATCGTGTTCTGTATTTCATGGTTTTGAACAGCACAACCTGCCAACCACAGTGAAGGAAGCAGCTGAAAGGTTCAATTTTTATGTTCATTGAGGTAATCCTAACATTGTAATAAATATCATTTGCTGTTTATCTTTGGATGTAAATCCAGTTTGTCGTTATATGTATTTGCATCATTTTTTTAGCCTTGTGTAATGTTTTATTTTTATTTTTTATTTTTTATTTTTTTTTATGCATTGGCATGAGAAAATCAGGAATAGATGTTAGGGCATTGTCTTTGTAACACTCTGATTTCTTTACAAACAACTCTCTAACTCCATGTTTGGGAATAAGAGTGTTATTCTTTCAACCAAATAACTTGGATAAGGTTTCAAATATTTGTATAAAGGTTTAATTTTAAAATGAATTTATATAGTGATTAGTTTTTAAAATTATTAACATTAATATATATATTATTATTTATTAAAAAAAATGATTTTAATTTTAAAAATTTAACTTTTGTCAGTATTAATTAAGTCGAAGATCGGCATCTTTGTATAAGGTGAAAATTACTCACTGAACTATGTGAGAGGGAGGTGATCTTTCAACCATTACCATCTGGTGGTTATTTTTCTTTGTTTTTTTGTTATTCTTCAACCAAATACCATTTAAATGTTTTAAAAAGTATTTTAATCACCATAAAAACATCCGGTTGCCAACTAATACTTAAATAATTACAAAAAAGTATTTGTTTGAATCTTTATGGCGTTTTTCTTGTGCATAGCTTATGTTGCAGTTGATCTATCCTGAATTTGTAAAGCTGTTTCTCCTTTTGAAAAAAAAAAAAAAAAAAAAAAAAAAAAGAAAATTTCATGCATATGCCAAAAGATATTAAAAAAAAAAAATCAAACTCTAAAGATAATGGAGATATCAATGGCCGGTCGTTTACATATATCCCCTTGTAAGGAAACCAAATTAGTATCTTTTGCAAAGTGAGATCAGTTAACAAAGATAATGGAGATGCCAAAAAGTTTTTAGGCATCAAAGTGGGGGAAATACTAACGGACACATGAACCCAAAGGCTAATATATGAACGCAGTGGGGAAATATTCCACAGCTTGCCTTCCAAAGCTCGACTCCCGTTCAAGACCAAAAGCTATCATCTTCACCTTATGCAAACAGGGCAGATTCATGGAAGCTTTACGATGCCTCTGCTCCAACCCCTCCACTTTCTTGGACCTTCTCACGTACTCCGCCCTTCTCCAGTTCTGCATCAACTCCAATGCCTATGCCCAAGGCAGAGCGCTTCATGATCATCTTATCGCCATTGGTTGCACGTCGGATTTGTTCTTGAACACCAAGCTGATCATTTTCTATGCTAAGCTTGGAGACCTCACTGCTGCCAGGAATGTGCTTGATAAAATGTCTCATAGAAGTGTTGTCTCTTGGACGGCTATGATTTCAGGGTATTCGCAAAATCAGCGCCCATCGGAATCCTTGGGGACTTTTATTTTGATGCAGAGAGAGGGGTTGAGAGCCAATCAGTTCACTTATGGGAGTGTTCTGAGGGCATGCACAGATATGGGTTGTATCAGGATTGGTGAGCAAATTCATGGTTGTGTTGCAAAGAGCAGGTTTGTGGGGGATTTATTTGTGCAGAGTGCTCTTCTGGATTTGCATTTGAAGTGTGGATCTGTTGGGGATGCAAGGTGGTTGTTTAAGTGGATGAAGCAGAGGGATTTAGTTTCTTGGAACTCGGTCATTGGTGGCCATGCGGTTCGGGGCCTTGGATATGATGCATTTGAATTGTTCTGCTTGATGATGAGACATGGTAATTCTTCAAATTTCTGGTTTTTTTTTTTAATTTGCACACTTTTAAAATGAGAATTGCTTGAATATCTTCTTAGTAAACATGGTTGTCGCCAAACACTTTCAAAGTCTCAATCCATAATCTTGATGATGATTTATTTATTTAGTTATTTATTTTTGGTAGGCATTGGCCGTGTTCTTGCTTAATCACAAAAAATGCTTCAGTTTAGAATCTAGTAACCTTTTTTTATGTATTTATGAAATTCTGATTTGCAAACACTTGTGCAAATATTTAGACTTTCTTGTTCTATGTGGAAGCAAATTGTTGGTTTATCTCTAGCCTATTCTTCAGTCACCTGTACATTATTATGTTTTCTAACTTAACTCGAGCAAAACAGCATGGTTACCTTCAACTTTCATTCTGAAGGAATGGAAAACTACCATTTTGTACTCTCTAAAACAAGTCTAAGTTAGTGTTTCCAAAGGCCCTCTCTAGTTTGCACATTGTTTTAACTAGTAAAACCTGTCCTACTGTTTGATGTAAGGTATTCATGTGTTATTTTGGTTTCATGTAATTTGAAGTGTGTGTGTATATATATATATATATATGATTTACTTATCATGTACTTTGCTTACTTCTTTTTCGGTGCTTGTATAATCAGACATGTCGCCGGATCACTTCACCTTTGGACATGTATTGGGGGCATGTGCTGGAATGAAAAATCCTGAGATTGTGAGTCAGATTCATAGCTTCATTATCAGATCAGGTTATGGTAATAATTGTGTTGTTACAGGATCACTTATTGATGCGTATGCAAAGTGCAAGTGTATGACTAGCGCAAGACTGCTATATGGATCTCTGGTTGAACATGACCTGCTATCTTGCACAGCTTTGATCACTGGATACTCACAGGAGAAGAACTTTAGTGTTGAGGCATTGGAGCTTTTCTACGACTTGAATCAGATAGGCACGAGACTTGATGATGTAATCTTATGTTCCATGCTTAATATTTGCGCAAATGGTGCC
This sequence comes from Dioscorea dumetorum, assembly GCA_902712375.1. Lineage (NCBI taxonomy): Eukaryota > Viridiplantae > Streptophyta > Magnoliopsida > Dioscoreales > Dioscoreaceae > Dioscorea > Dioscorea dumetorum. The sequence goes on from CACTHL010000846.1 coordinate 5,760,751, forward strand.
CTCTTAAGCTTGGGAAGACAAATTCATGCTTGTATATCTAAGAGCCAGCCTGATTATGATGTAGCATTGGGTAATGCCCTTATTGACATGTACGCTAAGGCAGGAGAAATTGAGAATGCCCATTGCGTATTTGATGGCATGAGATATAAAAATGTTATTTCATGGACTTCATTGATTGCTGCATATGGAAAACATGGCTATGGTGAGGTTGCTATCTCGCTTTTTGATCAAATGGAGGAATATGGGTTTAAGCCAAATGATGTCACCTTTCTTTCCCTCCTTTCTGCCTGCAGCCATTCTGGCTTAACCACCAAAGGAATGTATTTTTTCCATTCCATGGTCAGAAAATATGGAGTCCATCCCAGAGCTGAGCATTATTCATGTGTTGTTGATCTTCTTGCACGTGGAGGTCTAATCAGAGAAGCTTTTGATTTTGTTCACAGAAATAAGATTAAGCCCACTACATCAATCTGGGGTGCGATGCTTGGAGCATGTAGAACTCATGGCTATGTTACCTGGGGAGAAGCTTCTGCAAGGTATCTGTTACATTTAGAACCTGACAAATCAGTAAATTATGTTATCCTTGCAAACATATATGCTGCAGCTGGCTTATGGGAAAATGCATTGAAGACAAGGAAACTATTAGATGAAAGATCAATGAAGAAAGATGCAGGCTGTAGCCTGATTTAATATATAACCAGACAAGGAAACTTGAAGGTTGAATATCTTAGGAGCAATGTTTGTATTCGTAACTTTTGGCTTCATCACACTCTTGCTGCAGCCCTATACTCACTTCTCTGAGATGAATTAGAAATTTCATGATTCTGGATTGTTCACATTGAAGCAGAGTCAATCCATCTTGCTTTACGCTTTCGTTTCAGGGCTAGTTCATTGAAGCAAAGATCATCATGTAAGCATTTAATCATGCGGAAAGTTCCTTGCAACTCTGCAAGACTCACCTCAGCTCACATTCTTGCCATGTCAAACTTGAACTTCTAGAGAATATATGATTACCTTGAAGACACTCAAATTGTGACCTGCTCTAATTTTACACTCTAGACATCTATGTTTCCATACAGGTAAGTTTTTATTTCCTGATTCATTCCTTTGTAATTATGCTTGTTCATATCAGCTTATATGATTCTACAAAAATGTAGAAGGGTATTATTAAAGGGAAGCATCGAAATTCTGAAGAACAACATTATCGATGTATGCATTGTACCCACAACCACACACACAGCAAAATGTGCTTTCAATTTTCACTGTTATATTTCTTTCCCTAGTTAGTTGCTAGCGTTTTCTTATTCAATGCCATTGGACATTCTTATGCTATGATGCCTTTTCTTCTCATTATCGTTGTGCAAAATTTTTTTTTTTTTAGTATAGGCCAACTTTTTTTTCTCACTCAATGCTATTTGACATCCTTATGGTATAGAAGCTTTAGTTCTTGTGAGTGTAATGAGATAATTAAGATAAGATAATTGAGATATCTTTATTGAGAAGAATTCCCCTCTATAAATAGAAAGGCTACAAATCATAATAGGAATTACATGATATGCAAACAAATCATAAAGGGATTAAAAATAGGAGAAATTTACATAATATGGAAGAAACTAAAAATGGAGAAAGGTTTACAAGTTCGAACAATATGAAAAGATAAATAAGAACACTAATAATTCGAGATTCTAACACTCCCCCTCAAACTGGAGCATATCGATCTATCATGCCCAATTTGGAAGTTATACTAGCTAAACAGCAGCACTGAAGATCTTTAGTAAAGACGTCTGCCAATGGATTTTTTGTAGCCAAATAAGTAGTAGAAATTTGGTCGTGAAGAGCAACATTTCTTACGAAAATAGACAGTTGACACGTTGATGCTTGCCAAGTTGACAAGTAGACCGGACATGTTTTAAAAAAGTGGGTTGTGACTAGACAAGGCTTTTGTTAGAATGTGATTGGCCACTATTTAGAAAGAAGTCCAAACTAACAGGATTCACATTCTAAGGCCTACAAATGAGACAAACAAGCAACCATTCTCTTTTAACTTCTGAAAAGCTGGATGACCCAAACTATGATGAAGAATACTAGGAGACTTTGTGATAGTGCAAAGGATAGAGGGCGATGTCAGGTGACCCGAACGACCCTTACTGCCGGGCAATGCCGCGGTAAGGTCATTGAAGAGTGAGTGGATGAGCGTTGGACTACTAGGGCTCTTGAGACTTTTGATCAGGGACTCAAAATTCGGTGCTCTTATGCCATTTGAATGTAATAAGATAACTGAGATAAGATAACTGAGATATCTCTATTGAGAAGAATTGCCCTTTATTAATAGAGAGGCTAGAAATCGTAATAGGAATTACATGATACGAAAATAAATCATAAAGGGATTAAAATAGAAGAGATTGCATAATATTGTAGAAACTACAAAAGGAGAAAGGTATATAAGGAAGTTCTAACAATAGGAAAAGATAAATAAAGGACACTAATAATTGGAGATTCTAACAACTCTCATCATTTTTGTGCAAATATTGAGTGGAAGGATATTAGACAAGATTACTAGTGATCATTTTTCATTGGTACTTAGTTGAAAATGCAAGTGAAAGGAGCAAATGCATTGAACCTTTATTTTCTGTTTTTTAATGAACAAAAGTCTTTATTACGGTTTAACAAGTTGTGCAAATGAGGTTCAGTCTGCACAAACATAGTTTCACTGTGGAGACTTTGAAGGGTTGGTAAATTGAATTTAGGAAAATCTAATTTTTCATCTTCTGAAATGCAATGTACAAGAGTTGCATGTCTGATGAGTCATTTGAAGTTTGATCTGATTGAAAATTACCAGCAGTATGAAAATTTTAAGTTTTCAGTGCAACATGTGATGCTTCATCTTTGTGTTTAGAAGAATTTGACACATTTCATGGCGTGAAAAGAATTTCAAGAGCTCATATCTATTGAGTTCGTTGAGTTATCTGTATATTATTGTATTTTGCAAGAAGATAAAAGGAGAATGCTTGAAGACAGTATTAGAAAAATAAGAAGAAGAACAGAGTGTTTTGGCCACTCGGCCATTGTTTCCTTTTGTGGTTTGATGCTGTGTTACCAAGAACGGGGTACGTTTTGGTACGTGGTACGAATACGGGAACGTGGTTCGTAGTTTAAAAATTTTATGGTACGAAGGGGGTATACTTCATCGGTACGATGTTCCGGATCGTGGTACGGTTCAAAATATTTTTTGGATCGCCAACATGATATATTATGTATTTTGTAATTGTAATATGTAAAAGTTGCAACATACATAATTCAAGGTTCAATACTTCAACATTCCAAAAATTTAAAACAAAAGATGCAACATACATAAGTCATGAAATAAAAGCTGCAACATACATAATTCAAGGTTCATACTTAAATATTTCAAAGTTCAATACTTGGACAAATTTGCCTTCCCTTTAGTCATGCATCTTTCTTCTGAAACCTTGCTTGAATGTGCTTGATCCTCTTGCATGTCTTCATTTTCTCTTGGTAGTATCTCATCATCAAATTCACTATCCAAGCCAGTCCATCTCATGTCTTCTAACCTTGCTGATGAATCCTCCAAAAATGCACTATTTGGATTAATGTCCCATTTTCTAAATGGACCATTTACAATAAGCTTCATTGAATCTTGATTGAAGACGAATGTTTGAGTGGATGAAAACTAGTTTATCAGCCCTTGTACAATTCAAGCGATTCCTTTTCACATTGTGAATATGAGAATAGGTGTTCCAAGCTCTCTCCACCGATGAACTACTAATAGGTTGTGAAAGAACTTTTTTTGCAACCTCCATCAACTCTGGAGTTTGTGAGCCATAAGTTGACCACCATTCTATAACATCCATTGTGACTGCATCAACTTGTGCTGGTGCCATCGAAAATAGTCCCTTCTTTAAGTGAAAACTAGCAAATTGCTCTCTCAAAAGCTTTTCTTCATTGGAATTTTTTGCGATTCTGTTGAAAGCTTCCATAACTCCCAAAACAACGTCTTTATCACAATTTGGAGCCCTTCGAGGATATCCACCAGGTGCCGGAGTAGAAAGATAACGAACATCATAAAACCGAGGACTTAGAGCAAATCCAAGACAATGCATGGGAATATTCATCTTTTCCCATCTTTCAAGTATTTTTTTTCCATACAAGGATAATCACTTTCATATATGTTACCCTTCTTGATATCCTTAATCTGTCCAAGCATGGTATCCATTTTTTCATAAACTTCTCCCATTTTGGCACCTTCTTGATCACAAAACCTAATTAACAAATAAATAGGCTTTGTTATCATAACCACATTCTCAACATCCTCCCAAAAATTTTCACTAGAAATAGTTTCAGCTACAATGTTTCCCATTCTTTCCATGCTCTAAGTACAATAGTAGTAGCAAGTGCCTCTCTACTATCAAGGAACCTCTTCAAAAGAATATAATGAGAAGCAAATCTGGTTTTGGCAACTTTCAATAATTCTAGCTTTGATTGTTCTCTGAACATAGACAAAACATGTGTATATTTTACAAAATATTTAACAATTGTTTTGCCCTTCCTATATGTGTTCCTTAACCACTCAAATGCATTGGCAAAATCTTTCATAATGTTTTTTTTTTTTTTTTACTTTTGATTTCTTGTTTGAAAAAAAAATCACATCATTTCACTTTATGTCAAAGTAACCTTTTGAAATTGCAAAGACAAGCGTTCATTTAACTTTAAAATAATATTTAATATTTAATATTATAATATTTAAATATTAAATATTCTTTTATGAATTCACTTTTATTAATTATTTAAAAAAACATGGCTTAATGTATAAAAGACAATAATTATTTGACAACAACATTAATTTATGAGTTTTTTGATAAAATATCTGATAATGTTTTTAAATGCTCTTCCGGACGTGAAAGAAAACTTCAAATCATTTTTGAGTTTTCTTTCATTTCTTCTCATCCTTCACTGAGGTTTTTCAGCCACCGGAATCCACCACTTCTGAGTTCCAACTTTGCCACTTTGGTTCTTTTCTTGCTTGGAGATCATTATCCCCTCCACTCCATCTCTTCCACCGGCCTGGAGGGGGTTTTCCCTGAGGTAAACCTTGATGCGGCCATTCTCAAGGTGGTTTCATGTTCTTTTCTCCAACGGGCACCGTGTGGATGATCCCTAGCTGCTGCATAGCAAGCTTTGCGGACTTAACAAATTACCTTGGGAGGCCATATCCATGCCAGAACTCATAGGGGATGTTTGGTTAGATGTAGTTGAAAATCCAGTGGATTTGTATTTACAAATCTCTGGATTTGAAAATTCAGGAAAGTCAAATCCAGTGTTTGGTTGGATGTATTTGTAATACTGGAGTACAGAAATTTGTGTTTGGTTTGAGAGATTTGTAAATCTGGATTTGGAAAACATGTGTTTAGTTTGATGTATTTTTACTTGGATTACATGTTATGGTCACCTATGGTAAGGTTACCTCCATCTGATATTATAAATAATTACTATATATATCATAAAATGTACATTTTATTTTATGTAAACATGAACTACATGAACTCAAAATGCAAATATTATAGATAATTAATATAATTAATATTTATTTAATTTATTATAATAAAATATAATACGTTAATTATTAAGTAAAATAATTATTATGATATAATATAATATAGCAACTATAAATTAATATTTGTATTTAAAGAAATTTTCTATAAGATGCAAATATTTTATTAATTTAATTATAAATTAATAATTTAATGAACTATAATTTCACAAGTGGGAATTTTAAATACCAAGGATGTTCAAAGCCCTTCAAACAAACATGGGATTTTTAAATTACAGGGATTTGGAAATCCAAATCCTCTCAAATCCAGTCAAACAAACAACCCAATAGACTTTCACGGATAGTCACTTTCCTGAATTGGTTCCCGTCCCCGACGTTCTAGGAACGCAAACGTATCGCGATCCAGATCGCACGATCCAGTACTCGGTTCCAGGGGGGTGCAGCGATCCTAGTAACACAGCATCGGACCATACATAATTTATGAATACAGGGACATTATTCTTTAGATAATTGGATTCATTAGCTATTTCATTATATATTCCATAAATCTTTGTTCACTTGCCTACACATGCATGAATTGTACACTCATGATGAATGAAAATAGCAACACAATTATGTGCTTCCCGACTTGTTTGTTTTACATTCGTTTATTATTATCAACAATTAGAAACTGACATGTTGAAATTCTTGGAACTTTTTCTAGAAATATATGCTCCATTGGTATCTGGCTAGATATGTATACTCCATTGGTATCTAGTGTAATTTGGGATACTAGACAGTGCTAGGGAACAATATATTTACCCATGGAGTAATGTCTCTTAGGCAATGTTGTAAAGTTGCTTTGGATAATTACAGATCAGAAATGAATGCTTATTGAAATGTTTGTAAAGATTTCGTCAAGTTAAAATGGATGATAACCTGAGATCAAATATAATCTCCTTGGAAATGATCATTGGCCATCGAAGACTGGCAATTGACTTATCTTAGATAAAATATCATTTGCAAAGAAAGCTTGATGAATCTTAATTATTAGATATATTACAGCCTTGATATTTGATAGATTTTTTGGTTCATAATATTTCTTTATTGCAGACCTTAGTGATGATGCCTCTACTTTCTCGGCATTTTATTATTATTTCTATCAATGTGCTAGGGATAATATTCTACTATTGTATATGAACTCAAGAGTAATGAGAAAATTCCATAAAGTGTTCTATCACAGGCCTGTAAAGTACTTCTCAAAGTGCGTTATAGAAATGGTAGATAGTGAAAAATGCTTATTTAGGAGTTAAAACCTAAATAATGAATTTATGATTGTTATCCCTATGGATCTTTTCTGATCTACATAAGCATTTTGTTTTTCTTTAAACAACGCCCACATAATATGGAATTCTTTCAAATCAATGTTAAGTTTGTTTCAATATATGAAATATATATATAAATATTATTTTCTCTTTTTCTTTGAAGACCATCCAGAAGTGTTGAATGTTATGAACTTATACTCTTTATGGGTATTAATGTTGTTCTGTGTAGGTCTTTCTTGGAGAGAAAGATTTTTCTTATTTTCTCCCTTCAATGAAGCATGCATGATAATATATATAGGAAGCAGCTGATATTCTCAGCCATAAAGGCAACCATAAATCAGGCAGTTGTCTACCATAAAAATTGGCAACTGTCTCTGCCATAAATTCTGGTCCAAAACAAAGTGATTGCTTAAACTAACTTTGACCAATAATTCTACACCTTCCCTCAAGATGGGTTGTAGATGTTGTGCAGACCCAGCTTGTAGTTTAGCTCCTTAAAGTTAGTTCTTGGGAGAGCTTTAGTGAGAATATCTGTAATTTGGGATCTTGTGGGCACATAGACCTTGTTTGAAATAAAATGTCAATATATCCCGATTTGCTTTGTTCTATCATGATGTACTGGGTTTTTTGCAATGCTTATTGTTGCTTGATGTCACAGTACACCTTGACACGTCTTTCTGTGGCTATATCCAATTCTCCTAGTAATCTTTGAATCCACATTCCTTCACAAATACAAAGAGCTAATGCTCTAAATTGAGCTTTAGCACTACTCCTTGCGACTACAAATTGTTTTTTGCTTCTCCATGTTACAAGATTTCCTCAAACATAGGACAATAGGCTGATGTTGATCTCCTATTTGAAATATCACCTGCCCAGTGTGCATCTGAGAAGATTCCCACATTCCTTGCCTCATTGTTCTTGCATAATAAGCCTTTCCCTGGAGTCATCCTAAGATATCTTAAGATTCTATTCATAACTTCTATGTGTTCCTCTGTTGGATTGTTCATGTATTGACTTGTAACATTAACTGCAAAACCAATATCCGGTCGAGTGTGTAAGAGATAGATAAGTCTACCTACAAGTCTCTGATATCTTCCTTTGTCGATTGGGGTACTTTCTTTTCCAAACCCAATCTTCTTGGTTGGATCCATTGGAGTATCTGATGGCTTACATCCAAGCATACCTGTCTCTTTCAGTAAATCTAAGACATATTTACGTTGAGAGACAAATATACCTTTTTTTGATCTAAGTACCTCCATGCCAAGGAAATAATGAAGGCATCCAAGATCCTTGATTTCGAACTCTTTGGCTAAGAGTGTTTTCAATCTCAGTAGCTTCTCCTCATAATTACCTCTTAGAATGATATCATCAACATATACAATTAAAAGAGCTATCTTTGCATCACTTGAGAATTTCACAAACACTGTATGGTTTGCTTGACATTGTGAATATCCCCATCTGATCACTGCCTTAGCGAATCTATCAAACTATCACGGCCTTAACCGATCATCTTCGGCCGTGCGGCACCTGACATGCACCAAGTGACAGGTTAGCCTTCCTTGTTAGAATAACAGTGAAACAACACCTGTTCACAACATAAGCATAGCATATAAAAGAAGTGACCAAAACCGGAAAACATCCATGGTACGAGAAGACGACACAAGAAACCAGTTTTAGAAAGAGAAAAACATAAACTCTTAGATTTTAGAAAAGTTTACAATCATAGCCAAAGATCCTCACTAAGAGGTTTTGTCCCCTCCCAAAGACATAATAGACCATATTCAAGAGCTACCACAAATCTCCAAGGTTAATTAAGCCCCTTGCCTAATACCGGTTTGGCGAGAAGTCCCGGATTTTCACTTAGCTTTCAGTGTCCTCCGACGTTACTATAGCTTTAACTAGCCACCATTAGTCACAGTGCGCAGCAGTACCGGTCACGCGAGGTAATACCGCGTGCCATCCTCGTCCTTGGCTCGGCCACACTCCCGCTCGCGTGCCCACTTGCATACGGCTGCGTAAATCATCGGCAAATCCAGAATCAGCATCTGGGTTTCTTGGTATGATCAAGTGTCCAACGCCGCCTAAACTTGCTAGAGATCCACTTTCTAAAATAATCTAAGTCCACGACACTTGACTCTTAGTATGGGCGCGCCTGCCCACGGTCCAGCGCTCGCGCGCCTCACGGTCTCAGCACATGATTATGCGGGATCTTTCGCCTGCTCTTGGTCACGACACAACCATGTCTCGCGCTTTCCTGTATGCTACCCCATCTATGCGGCTGTGCGCTCTCGTGTCTTGGCCTACGTTAAGTTGTCTTCCTAACGACCAAGTGTAAAGACACCCACCCTTACAAACCACCCCCACTAGTTGAATTCAACGTCGTTGTCAGTCTTGAACTCAAGAAGTCTTGAACCAACTCCTCGAACTGCAAAGAGTAGTATCGCGCTCCTAGCTTGCCTTCGACATAGACAAGTCTTTCCATTGGATAAGAAAAGAACACCCTGCGATTCTTCTTGCTTTAGCCTTCTACTCTCCGGTCTAGGATCCGCTCAGCTACCCTGCTGAACTCCTTCCGAATAGTCGGCGGGGTCCGACTCTTCTTTGCTCTCGATGGATCCATGGGGTCTTCGTGGCATGGCTTCAACAAACTCACATAAAAAGTTGGATGGAGTTTCAGCCAATCAGGGAGATCCAAATGATATGCCACATTGCCTATCCACTGGAGAATAGTGAAAGGTCCATCATATCTCGCGATTAAGCCTTTGTGTATATCCTTCCGATGTAACTTATTCCACACTTGTTTAGTGAGCTTTAACCAAACCATATCCCTTACTTGGAACTCCAAAGGACGTCTCCCTTGATGTGCATAATTCTTCATTCGGCGAGCCGCCTTGGCGAAGCTATCCGGAGCACTCTCCTTCATCTATTGCAGATCAATGGAAAAGTGATACCCGGCAGGAGATTTCCCTCCTGTCCTCCGTTTCGTAACCTCTGAAGGAGTAATAGGTTGGTATACATATGCAAGCTCAAACGGACTCTTCTCCGTCGATAAAGACCGATGAAGATTGTAGCTAAACTGCGCTACATCAAGCAGACTTAGCCAATCCTTCTGCGAAGCAGAAACATAATGCCAAAGAAACTTTTCCAACAGAGCATTAATCCTTTCGGTTTGCCCATTCGTCTACGGATGGTTCACAGTTGAAAACTTCAATTCTGTACCCAACAACCCAAACAACGACGTCCCGAACCGTCCAGTAAAATGAGCATCTCGATCGCTTATGATGTCTTCTGGTACTCCAAAGTGTTCACCATATACTTCAGGAACACCTCAGCAGCCACCTCCGCCGAACATACTACCTGTGCGGGTATGAATACCGCATATTTCGTGAATCGGTCCACGGCCACCATCACAGTCGGCATGCCTTTCACCTTAGGAAATCCCGTGATAATGTCTATAGAAATTGACGCCCATGGCCTTTCGGGAATACTCAACAGCTGGTGAAGACCGGCTTCTTGTCTTTTTTCCAACTTGTCTTGTTGGCACATGAAACAAGTTTTCACATATGCTTCTATGTCTTCGCCCATATCCGATAAATAGTAATGTCGTGTGAGCAAGGCTTTCATATGCTCATGACCGGGATGTCCCGCCCATGGAATATCATGATGCTACTTAAGGAGCTCGTGCCGAATATTTCCCCCCTTCGCACATAGAGTTATTTTCCTTTGGTATAGAGAAACCCATTCTCCGTCTAATATTTTCACACGACTCTGTCTTGGACATATTTCATTAGCTTCACATATTGGGTGTTCATTTTTGCTATCTCCTCAATATGACTTTGCAAGTCATTCTCTACTTGTGTCAATGCAGCTACATACTGAACCATTTGTTTGCGACTCAACGCATCAGCCACCTGGTTGTGTCTCCCCGGTTTGTGCTGCCATTCAAAGTCATATTCCTGCAAGAACTCTTGCCAACGAGCTTGTCTAGCTGCCAACTCCTTTTGAGTAGTAAAGAATGCATAGGCAATGTTGTCTGTTTTAACAAAAAACTTAGTACCCAGAAGGTACACTCTCTATAGTTGTAAGCAACGAACAACGGCGAGCATCTCCCGCTTCATACGCCGATTAGAGCTGCTCCGCGTCTTTTAGCTTCCAATTCTCGAATGCCACCGGACGCCATTCTAAAAAAGGACATCGCCAACCGCCTTGTTTGAAGCATCTGTGTGCACCTCAAAAAGTTCATCGAAGTTTGGAATGCTAAGACTGGTTCACTTGCAATTGCACTCTTAATCTTGTCAAAAGCAGCTTGTTGCCTCTTGGTCCAACCCCATTGTTGGTCTTTCTTTAGCAAATCGGTGAACGACACGTCCTTTCTTGAATATCCTTCAATGAATTGGAGATAGTAGTTGGCTAAGCCGAGAAAAGATCATTACTCTAGTACTTTGAACAATGCAGGCCAGTCCAAAATCGCCACCACCTTAGCCCGATCCATTCGGACTTCACCTCGAGAAATGATGTGCCCAAGGAATTTGATCTTATGTTGAGCGAAATGATATTTCTCTAGCTTCACATACAGTTGATGTTCCCTCAGTCTTGATAGTACCTGCTTCAAGTGAACAAGATAATCCTCCAAAGATTCACTATAAACCACAACATCAACCAAGTACACTACCACAAACTCATCAATGTAGTTTGAAACCACTTGATTCATTAAGTGACAAAATGTCACCGGAGCATTGGTCAAGCAAAAAGGCATCACAAAGAAGTCAAACGACCCATAACGCGTGACACACGCCTTCTTGGACTCGTTTCTTTCAGCAATCCTCATTTGCCAGTACCCCGAACGCAGATCTAGCTTAGAAAAATATGTTGCTTTGGCTAGCCGATCGAGCAAGTCTTGAATAAGAGGAATTGGATACTTGTTCTTCACCATGATTTTGTTCAATGACCGGTAGTCCACGCACAGTCGATTTGAGCCATCGTGTTTTTTCTGAAACAATACCGGCGCACCATATGGAGGTTTCAATGGCTGAATGAAGCCACTATCAAGATATTCGTGAGTTGTTTCCGCAACTCAGTCAACTCCAAAGGAGATATACAGTAGGGAGCCCGGGCAGGGGGTTTATAGCCCGGCATCAACTCGATTTGATGATCTATTGCCCTCTGGGGTAGGAGTTCACGGGGTAGTTCCGGTGGTATAACGTCTTAAAACTCCTTCAAGGCTCCAGTAACAACTGGCGGTAGATCACTAACTAAATCATCATGTACTTCTAATAAAGCAGTAACATAAGTGTGTTCGCTATGTTTAAACCCTTGCACCACCTGGTGCGCAAAAAGCATCTCCTTCTTCCCTTTCTTCTTCTTTACAGCCACTCCAGCTATAAAGCATGGGTTCTTCTCATCCATTATGAGAAGACCACCCAAATGAGAAACAATATTAGTTTTGATGGACTTCAAGAACTCCATCCCCAGAATCAGCTCAAAATCATCCATTGTAACCGCCAGCAAGTCGATCTTCCCTTGCCATCCGCCCATATGAACGGACACCCCAGAAATCTTCCCAGTCACTGTCCGTGTCTGAGAATTGATAGCTTTTACTCCGCTCGTGTGCGCGACAATGCTCAGTCCCAACCAAGTGGCCACATTCTTCTTAATGAAAGTGTGAGTTGCTCTTATGTCCACTATTCCTTATATGACCTTTCCATCCAAGGTCAATTTCACATAGATAAGAGCGTTTGCTGGGCCATCACCCTTGACAGCCTGTAGGGCACCCAACAATTGCAAAAGACTCACTTTTGCTGGGCCCTCCAAATCGCTATCTGCTTCGTTCACAAACGTATTCAACTTCTCGCGTTTGCAGCAATCGCATGCAATATGTGGTCCGCTACAAATAAAGCATCATTCTACCTTATTGCCTGAACCACCTGCTGCTTTCCATCGGTTTTGGGTCTGTTCCACTTGGCCTGGCCATTGTTAGATTTCCTCATCTGAAACCTATTTCCGACCATTTTCTCCATTGGTTTCTTTTCCTTCGACCTAGGCTTGGTCTCCTCACCCCTCTCATCCAGGTATAGTTCGCAAGTTCACTAGTGCTTCAGCTACAATAATCGCGGAGGCGAGATCCTTCACGCCTTGCCTCCGTATTTCCATATGGGCCCAATGCTGCAGTCTCGTGAGGAATTAAACAGTTTGTTTTGCTCGTACATGTCCCTAATTTCCAACATCAGGAATGAAAACTTGTTCACGTACTCCCGGACGATGTTTGTCTGCCGTAGCTTTTTCAGATTTGAGCGAGCCACCCAAGCAGTGTTACCAGGCAAGAATTGCGCCCACAATTCCTACTTCAACTCTTCCCACAAGTATGAAGTGGTCTGACCCATGCGAGCATCATCTTGTTGCCGAGTGCATCACCATAGCTCTGCATCTCTGGTCAGATACATGCCCACTAATAGAACTTGTTCATAGTCCAATACCTTTGCAGCTTTGAAGTACTGATCCATGTCCCAAAGGAAATTCTCCAGTGTCTTGGCACTCTATGCGCCATAAAATGGGGAAGGTGCTGGGACCTTCACTCTCGTCGGCGCCTCTCACGCAGCAACTGGTACGACGCTAGCTTTCTTGAGTAGGGTGACTTCGGTTTACAACGACTGTACCTTCATCTTCAAAGCTTCAATCGTCAGCTGTCTCTCTCTTTATCCACCTGCGTGGTCTTCCACCACCTTTGCCAACTTCTCGAGCTAATCGTCAACATTCTCGATACATTCTCCATCCGCTCGATAGTCTCCTTAAGGCGATATAACCGATCCTTTTTGCTAGCCGCGATCTTTATAGTCCCTACTTGTACTTCTTCTCGAAATGCTCTTCACGCCACCCTGGGCTTTGATACCAGTTGTTACGACCTCAGTCGATCACCTTCGGCCGTGCAGCATCTAACATGCACCAAGTGGTAGGTTAACCTTCTTTGTTAGAACGACAGTAAAGCAACACCTGTTCGCAATACAAGCACAACACATAAAAGAAGCGAGCAAAACCGGAAAACATCCACTATACAAGAAGACGACACAATAAACCAGTTTTAGAAAGAGAAAAAACATACTCTCTTAAATGTGAGAAAAGTTTACAATCATAGCCAAAGATCCTCACCAAGAGGTCGTGTCCCCTCCCAAAGACAATTCTAAAGACATAATAGACCCTATTTCAAGAGCTACCACAAATCCCCAAGGTTAATTGAGCCCCTTGCCCAATACAGGTCTGGTGAGAAGTCCTGGACTAACACTTATCTTGCAGTGTCCTCCGACGTTATTATGGCTTTAACTAGCCACCTTTAGTCACAGTGAGCAGCAGTACCAGTTAAGAGCGGTAATACCACGTGCTATCCTCGTCCCTGGCTCGGCCACGCTCCCACCCGCATACCCACTTGCATATGCCTGCGTAAAACTTCAGCAAATCAGGAATCAGTATCTGGGTCTCTCGGTATGATCAAGTGTCTTGCCGCGCCTAGACTTCCTAGAGATCAACTCTCTAAAATAATCTAAATCCACAATACTTGACTTTTTGTATGGGCGCGCCTGCACCACGCCCTCATCGGCCACACACATGCCCACGGTCTAGCGTGCGCGTGCTTCACGGTCTCAGCACATGATCGTGCGGGATATATTACGACACAACACACGTCTCGCTTTCCCCTGCGTGTTACTCAATTCACGCGGTTGTGTGCCCTCGTGTCTTGGCCTATATTAAGTTGTCCTCCTAATGACCAAGTGAAAGGCACCAACTCTTACACAAACCATGCACGAGGAGATTGTTTAAGGCCATAAAGCGATCTTTCTAGCTTGTATACCGTTCTGTTACAAAAAGAAGTCTCCATTCATGGTGGAATATCCATGTAAACTTCTTCTTCTAGGTAACCATTGATGAACGCATTCTTCACATCTAATTGATGCAAAGGCCAGTCTTGGTTTATTGCCCAAAAAAAACAAAATTCTAATGGTGTTGTGTTTTGCCACTGGTGCAAAAGTTTCTTGATAATCTATTCCATAAGATTGAGTAAAACCCTTTGCCACAAGGCGAGCTTTTAATCTTTCACACTTCCATCAGCTTTGTGTTTAACTGTAAACACCCATTTACAACCAACTGGTTTCTATCCTAGAGGTAGATCGGAAATCACCCAAGTGCCATTCTTTTCTAGATCTTTGATTTCTTCAATTACTGCCTTTTTCCAGCATGGATTTTGGAAAGCCTCCTGAATAGAATTAAGCACTTGTGTACTATCAAGAATAGAGATACAGGCTTGATACTATGGTGTTAATCTTTCATAAGAAACAAAATTTTCAATAGGATGATTGGTGCAAGCTCTAACACCCTTTCTTATAGCAATTGGAGTATTCAAATCGTCAATAACTGGAGTCACATCCTCAATGTCGTCAGTTTTCTCACCTGAGTGAATTGGAGCTGGTACACTTCTCGGTTCAGATTCATGGTCATGTGATGAATGTGTTAAAGACTCTATTTCCTTTTCTAATTTTTTCCTCCTTGTGTAGACACGAAGCTCAAGGCTTGCAATTTGTGGTGATTTGGATTGGTCATGACAGAAATTTTATGGAGTTTGATTAGGCTAAAACTTTTCTGGAATTTAACAGGATAGAGGTGGATTTTGATGAGATTGAGATGATTCAGGTTGAGGTGAATTCCTAGGTGGATGAAAGGATGGTTGAAAAGAGGATAAAGATATCTCAGGTGATTCAATATCCACTGAAAGAATCCCAGGACTGATATTCCCTCAAGTTTTCCATTTGAGTGCCAAGTTTGGGGTAATAAGGCTGATGTTAAAAAATGTTACATCCATGGAGATATACATCTTCTTGGTGAGAGGAGAATAGCATTTATAACCTTTTTGGTTATGAGAGAAACCAAGAAAGATACATTTAATTGATTTAGGATCTAATTTACTACGATGTTGTTGATCAATGTGAACAAACATAGTGCATCCAAAAATTTTAGGTGGTAGTGATGAGAGAATTTTTGTGTAGGGAAACTTTTGGAGAAGAACTTGACAAGGAGTTTGAAATTTGAGAACTCTAGAAGACATTCTGTTTATAAGATAAGATGGCTTGAGAACTGCTTCTCCCCAAAAATGTTTTGGAACATGAGAGGTAAACATGAGGGATCTAGCAACCTTTAAGAGATGCCGATTCTTTCTTTCTGAAAATCTATGTTGTTGAGGTGTATCAACACAAGAACTCAAATGGACAATGCCTTGACTCAAGAGATAATTACCCAGAAAATTTTTGAAGTATTATTTGACATTGTCAGTTTTAAGGACTTGGATTTTGGATTGAAATTGAGTCTGAACCATGAGATTGAAGTTTTGAAAGATTTGAGCAACTTCAGATTTTTCTCTCATCAGAAATATTCAAGTTAATCTAGTGTGATCATCAACAAAGGAAACAAACCATCTAGTCCCGCTAATATTCTTCACCCTTGAAGGTCCCCACACATCACTATGAATTAATGTAAATGGTTGAGAAGGGGTATATGAAAAACTAGGATAGTTGATACGAGTGTGTTTGGCAAGTTGACAAATTTCACAATCAAAGAACTTTGAACTTTTATTGCCAAATAAGGTAAGAAACATCGTCTCAAGATACATGAAATTTGGATGACCAAGACGATATTGCAATAACATTATTTCACTATCTTTGTGAACACTAGGATTTGAAGTTGACTGATCTCTGAAAGACACACATTTTGCATTTTGAACCTGTCTACTTTGAGGAGTTTGATTAAGGAGATAGAGTCCAGAACACATCTCAATACTGCCATTCTTCCTCCCCGAATCCAATTCCTTAAATTCACACAAATTTGAGAAAAACTTAGACACACAATTAAAATCTTGAGGTAGCTTGCTAACTGAGATCAAGTTGCAATCCAACTTGGGAACATGAAGTGCAGAATGTAGAATTAATTCCTCTGTGACTTTGATTGAGCCAATTCCCTTAACTTTTGATAGTGAACCATCTGCTATTTTGATTATGTAATTCTCATTACACAGGTTGTATTCATGAAAATTAGAAGCGTCACCTGTCATATGATTTGAAATTCCAGAGTCGATGATCCAAGGACTCGACAGACCTAGGTTGACTTTAAAGGTCTTAGAGAGTTTACCTTTATGTGCTATCATGCTATTTCCGGACATTGTAGTGTTTGGCTGGGAGGAAAGATTCTGACTCAAGAGTTTCTGAAGGACCTCAAGTTGTTCCTTAGTGAAAGAACTTGTCTCTGTTGAAGTTGAGCTTCATCTTTTGTGACAGTATTAGCACGTCCTTCTCTGTCATTCCATGGATGTGAGGGCTTCCAATTTGCAGGTTTTCCATGGAGCTTGCAATAATTTTCTTTCACATGTACAGGTTTGCGACAATAGTCACACCACTGCCTTCCTTTTCTTTGTCAACTTTCATTGTAGTTGTTTGTGAAGGGTCTGCGAACAGCAAGAGCAGAACCTTTAATAGTTGGAGTAGTATTTTGAGATCAGATCATCACTCTTCTTCTACTTTCTTCTCGTCTTACTTCAGAAAAGGCTTCTCGAATAATTGGTAATGGTTTGATTCCCATCACTCTTCCTCGAACTTCATCCAAATCTTTATTAAGACCAAGAAGAAACTTGAATGTTCTCTCCTGCTTTACAATCTTTTGATATAAAGCAGAATCATGAGAGCATTTCCATGAATAAGTTTCAAACATATCAAGTTGCTCCCAATGCTGAGGATGTTGAAGTATTTAGTGACAGTGAGATTTCCTTGACGTAGATCGTGCAGTGTTGCTTCAATGTGAAATAGTTTAGATGAATTATCTGAACTTGAATAAGTCTCTCTAGTTGCATCCTAAATCTTCTTCGCAGTTCTATATAGGAGAAAATTCTCGCCAATGTCATTGTTCATCGAGTTAATTAACCAAGACATCACCATGTGATTCTCAGTCTTCCAGGTTCTAAATTTTGGATCATTTTTTCTTTGAAATAGGAATTTCCTCAATAAGATATTCATCCGTACCTTTACCACAGCTGAACATCATCACTGATTGTGACCATTGTAGATAGTTGTGTCCATTAAGTTTATGACCTGTGAGGAGAGAAGGATTCTCCAATCCACCATGACTACTGCCACCAGATGCAGTTTCTTGGTTGGCGGTTACTTCAGATGATGTGGTTTCTCTTCCTACAGCCATGCCGTATGTGGTCATAGAAAGGTTGCTAATATTTTCATAGGATGGGCTCTGATACAATGTAGGTTTTTCTTAGAGAGAGATTTCGCTTATTTTCTCAATTCAATGAAGAATACAAGATAATATATATACAAAGCAGCTGATATTCTCAACCATAAAGTCTACCATAAATCAGGCAGTTGTCTGCCATAAAAACGGGCAGCTATCTCTGCCATAAATCTGGCCCAAAACAAGTGATTGCTTAAACTAACTTTGACCAATAATTCTACATTATGCTTTTAAAGTATCTAGCGTTTGATATTTGATTTCGTTCAATATGAGGATTCTCTCTCTTTTGACTTGTGCAATATGCAACTCTTGTCTATCATGTTCAATGCATATGGTTCATCAAAAAGCCCTTCAGAATTTTTAGGTAAGGCTGAATTTCTTGATGACATAATCATTTTGGATATTTCATATTTTAACCATATTATTTAGTCTTCTCCTTTCTTGAGCATACTAAGGATTGAATGACATTCCAATTTCAGGCTAAGGCACATTTTATTGCATGGTCAATTTGTTGAAGTTTCATGCTCTGGTCACCTTTGAGTTCACATCACAAAAACTAGCATGCCTTTGTCTGCCCCTTGCTAGACATTGAAGTGGTTGTCACATGAACGGTTTATCTTCTACATTAACTCAACACTTGAATGAGCTTATTAGAGGCAAAATGATCTTTGAATGTGGTGTTAGAGTCCATATGCATTTTTTTAAACTTAAATTGGATGCAGAAAGGAGGATTAGTAACATGTGACAGGACGATAAATGCATGATCATGATGCTGAAATTGCTGGAGGGACAATAGAGAGGACAGGTGATCAAATATATAATGTTGATTTGAACTTCTTTTGGGCAAAGAGTGCCCACATATTTTTTGGTGCCGCTTTATGAAAATCGCTGGAGGGAATGCATTTTGTCTTCAGTTTCAGTCTTAACATTTTAAAAATTTCAAAGATCACCAAACATCTTGACACTTTCTTGTTTGATTATACCTCAGGTGCCTACATACTAGCACAAGTAGGCTTTAAGATTTGGTTCATGGTCCTTCTTTGTGTTGATAAATTTTTTATTATGCGATAAATTTTGGAAAGAAAATACATAACATTCAATGTAAAAAATAAGCCTAAAGGGAACTTTCAGGATCTTAATTTTCCTAAGTCAATCGAGTAGTTTTCAAAATGCGCATGTCCTCGTAAGCCACTGCATGCACTTTGTTTCTTTCTAAGACGTTGATTGTAGTCTTTACATGTCCACTTTGTAAGTATTTGTTTTCTCTTGTTCCTATAGATTTCCTAAACCTCATGTTGCCGAATTATCTAGTAAATATTCTTTACTACATTGACATTTTCTTTAATGCCATCATGTGGTTTTGTCTTTTATTTATTGACTTCTTGCAAGATTTTGCGGAGAAATAATGTAATAACCTTAACTTGATTGAAATGCATTTCATTTGGACATAAATATCATACATAAGGACCACCAGAATTTCAACTGATCATGTATTTTTATGTGGGTGTTGTTTTGGAAATATATAAGTTTTTCAGTTTTCTTTGTATTTTTTAATGTGAGTCGGGTGACTATAAATGTTTGGGCAACTTTTTTGCAATTGTTGGATTTTAGTAAGGGTTAAGGGTGAAATTTTGTGCAAAAGGGTGGGGAGATGGTAATTTTTATTTTATTCTAAATTTTAATAAGCTTTAAAGAGTGGGAAAAGGAGAGGATGTTTGAAGAGAAGTTTAAGGAAATTATTTGGGAAGTTGCAATTAGATTAGAGGAAAGGAAAAGAGGTAAGTTTGTGATAGGAAGAAAGCAGAAAAGAACAGAAGAAAGAAGAGTTCAATGAAGAACGCAAACAAAACTTCAATTGTTTTACTTCAATCTCACAAAACTGATTAATGAATCTTTCTAACTTCAGTAGTAGCTTGTTTTATAATGGTTCACAGAATTTCTAACAGCTAACCAACATAACTAACTTAACAGAATTCAGTTTTCTATTAAGTTGAGTTGGCAAAGTGTGTTTTATTAATTACTGACTTAGCAACTTATGTCCGAAAGGCCTCTTTTGTTGGCGTGTTCAGATTTAAAACCCTTCACTTCATATCAACTCCCACCCTCTTAAACTGCTCCTTGTCCTCAAGGAGAGAACTGAGGAAACCTCTTCTGAATTTGTTCTGCATTTTCCGAAGTAGCTTCTTCCTCTGGACTATCACTCCATTGTATCAATCATTGAGTTACAGTTCTGTTCCCTTGTTTCTCAAATCTTCTTTCTAGAATAGTTGTAGGATAGGCTTTGTTTGTTATGAATATAGCTAGCAGTTCAATTGCTTCAGTCTAAGCATCATGGGCTAGTTTCAGCAAGGATATATGAAATACGTTATGTATTTTAGTTCCTGCTCGAAGTTGCAACCTATAAGCCATAGAGCCAATTCTTTCAATCACCTTGAATGGCCCATAGTATCTTTTATGAAGTTTCGAGTGAATTCTAGCAAGAGAATGTTGTATATAGGGTTGTAATTTTAGCATAACCATGTCTCCGATGTGAAATTGCATGTTTGTTCTTCCTTTATCTGTAAGTTGTTTCATTCTATTAGCTACCCTAAGTGATGCTTAAGAACTTCAATTGCTGCTTCCATGTTCTTCATAAAAGTATCCACATTCTCTACCTTAGAATCTTTGGACATATAGGGAATGAGTTTGGGAGGGAACTCCATATAATGCCTAAAAGGAATACATTTCGATAGTAGGGTGATAGGAGGCGTTGTACCAATATTCGGCCAAACTAAACCGTTGAAACCAATTGTGAGGTATATCTCCTGTCATACACCTCAAATATGTCTCCAAAGATCTATTGAACACCTCACTTTAACCATCAGATTGGGGGTGATTGGCTGTAGATAAATGAAGGGAGACTCCTTGCAACTTACCAAAAGTTGCTGGTAAAAACTGATCTGAAATTATTATGCTAGGCAGCCCATGTAACTTGTAGACATTATCCAAAAACAATTGAGCAATAACTCTTGTTGTGTAAGGATGAGCTAACCAATAAAGTGTGCATACTTTGATAGCCGGTCAACTATAACCATGATGATGGATTTACCTTGAGATTTATTAAACCTTCAAGGAAATCCAAACCGATTTCAATAAAAAGGCCCTATGGTGGCTTTAGAGGCTGTAAAGTACCCACACTAGCCACATTCTCCTACTTATTCTGTTGGCATACAACACATTCCTCACATATTCGCTAACTGTCTTCCATAAACCCTACTAGTAAACAATAGAAGCCAATCTTCTTCTAATAACTGCTACTCCAAAATGTCCCCCAACAGCAGAATCATGATAGAGCTCTAAGAATTTTAGCTTTAGATTTTTTGAATTTTGCACAACTAATTTACCTTTTCTCCTTAGTTCATTGTTTACCAACTATAATTTGAATGTGTCAATGGATCTTTTTGAATTTCTGAAACTATCTTCTTTAAAGCAGCATCTTCCTCCCAAGCAACCTTAATTGCTGCTAAAAGCTGATCATGAATTATATGAGTAACTACGGTTGAAACTGAAAAATTCTCGGATCTGGACAACGCATCAGTTGCTTGATTTTCCACTCCTTTCTTATATTGTATCTCATAATCATAATGTTGCATCTTTGTGAGCCAAGCTTGTTGTGTGGGTGTTGTTAATTTCTGCTCCAACAGAAATTTCAAGCTCATGTGATCAGTTCTTCTAATAAAATGTCTCATCATCAAGTAGTGCTCTCAATGGTTAATTGCAAAGAGTATTGCCATCTGATTTTTTTTCTGTCAATGCTTTAATAATATGGGAAATTGGATGCCCATCTTGCATGAGAATTGCCCCTATTCCCTTTTTTAGGCATCTATTTCAATAACAAAAGTGTTGATACCAAAACTGGTGCTGATACCATAGCCTGTTTTGATTCATCAAAAGCCATATGAGTTTTTGCTGCCCTGTAGAAATTTCCTTTCTTTAGCGATTCATTCAGAGGCTTTAAATCTTCCCCAAATTTTGAACAAAGTTTCTGTAATAGCCTTCTTAGTCTCAGAAAACTTTTTGACGGCTTGACATTTTGAGGTACAGGACAACATTTTACCGCAACAACTTTCTTTGGATTAGTCTGAATTCCTTCAACAGAAATTATGTGACCCAGATATTCAAGGCTCTTTACCCCAAACTGATATTGCTTCCTTTAGTAAAAAGCTGATGATGTCTCATAATCTGCAAGACTGCATTTAAATGCTACAAATGCTCCATTTCACTCATGCTGTATGTCAATATATCATACTAGCACAAACCTCCTCAACAAAGGTTTGAAAACAGCATTCATTAATGACTGAATGGTTAAGGGAACATTAGTTAAACCAAATGGCATAACTATGAACTCATAATGTCCCTCATGCATCTTGAAATCTGTTTTATTGATATCCTCCTCACACATCCTCGCTTGCCAATAACCAGGCCTTAAATCTATCTTGGAGTAAATTACAACACCTCCCACCTCCTCCAGCAATTCCTTAATGGGATGGGAAATTTGTTTTTTACTGTAATTTTATTAAGAGCTCTATAGTCTGCACGCATCCTCAATGTTTGATCTTTTTTCTTAACCAAAACCGCTAGAGTGGCATAAGGACTTGTACAATATCTGATCACTCTAGTACATAACATTGCCTTCTACACTGAAGCATACCTATAGGGCCTGGCATTAATTGGCTGAGAACCAGGTTTAATTATGATTTTGTGATCATAATCCCTATGAGGCGGTAATTTATTTAGCTCCTGAAATACATCTTCAAATTGGTGTAGTAACTCATTTAACTTGGGCCATTCAATTCTGTTTGAACAGGTTGCTAGCTACTTATTTGCAATTCTGAATGTTCTCCATTATGCTGGTATCCTTTTATTTCCTTGATGTTCAGCACATTAAGGGCTTGACCATTCCCAAACTAATCTCCTGGTTGTTAGATAGAGATAACCTCACATAACCATTACTCATAAAGAAGGTGAGTACATATAGGCAAATATATGTACCATATACGGTACTGTGTATATATATATACAAGTATACATGAATGAATACGTATACATGAATGAATACGTATACATATATACATCTAACATCTCCCCTCAAACTCAAGTCGGATCAGAGGTCATGAGTTTGGATAACAGAAAATATGCTAATCACACGTCTGTGATTTGGTGAAGAAATCAGCCACCTGGATCTCTGTGGGAGCATAGTGAAGAGACATAGACTGAGTGCGTACATAACATCAGGTGAAATGAGCATCGACACCAATGTGCTTGGTTAGCTCATGCGTGATCGGATCAACAGCAATTTGAAGAGCACCAGCACTGTCACAGTGAATAGGAGTGGGAGTAGAATGCTGTACACCAAAATCCTGAAGAATAGAACGAAGCCAGAGGACCTCCTGAACAATGGAAGCCAAAGCACGAACCTCAGCCTCCGCACTGGACTTAGCAACAGTCGCATGTTTCTTGGTCTTCCAAACAATGAGAGAAGGGTCAAGAAAAACACAATAACCAGTGACAGAGACTCGATCATCAGGGGAACTGACCCAAGTGGCATCAGAAAAAGCATGCAGCTGAAGTGTGGATAGTCAAGAATAGAACAAACTACGAGATACAATGCCACGAAGATAGCGTAATACCCGAAGAAGATGAGCATAATGAGTAGAAGTAGGAGCCGCAACGAACTGACTAAGGATATGAACGGCGTAGCCAATATCAGGACGAGTGATAGTTAAGTAGACGAGACTGCCAACCAAATGTCGATAACGTGAGGGATCAGATAAGGGAAGGCCATCAGAAGCTCGTAGCTGCAAATGTAACTCCATTGGTGTAGCAGCTATACGAGTATTTGTCAAACCAGAACGATCAAGGAGATCAAGTGTATAACGCTCCTGAGAAAGACGATAACCATCAGAATAAGAAGTCATCTCAATGCCCAGAAAGTAACGAAGTGGACCCAAATCAGTCATCAAGAAAATGTCACGCAGTTTCTGTTAACAAAGGTAATGTGAGCAGAGTCATCCCCGGTAAAAATCATATCGTCCACGTATAGAAGAAGGATGGTATGCCCTCGAGAAGAGGTATAAACAAATTCTGTTTGATCATGAATACTGGCAGTGAAACCAGCCGCCTCAACTACGATGCTACATTTCTCAAACCAGGCTCTTGGAGCCTGTTTGAGACCATAAAGAGCACGACGCAACCGACAAATAAATCCTGGAGGAACCTGAAGACCAGGAGGAGGAGTCATGTAGACCTCCTCCTTTAAATCCCCGTGAAGAAAAACACTCTTCACATCAAGCTGATGAAGAGACCAGCCACGAACTGCAGCAACAGCGATCAAGGTGCGAATAGTGTGCATATGGGCTACAGGAGCAAAAGTCTCATCATAATCACGAACATGTTCCTGCTGGAATCCACGAGCAACCAGACCCACTTTATAGCACTCAAGAGATTTATCAGAACGGATTTTCACTCGGTAGATCCAGCGGCAGGTGATGGGAACAGTATGAGAAGGGAGAGGAACTAGATCCCAGGTGTGAGTCCAAGATAAGGCATCGAGCTCCTTTGCCATGGCACGCTGCCACTCAGGTGACTGAATTGCCTTCCTGTAAGTTCCTGGCTCATAAAAAAGTGAGACACTGGTGCTAGTAGAGGCATAACGGTCAGGACGATGTAAGGAAGAGCGATCTCGTAAAGAATAAGGGTGAGAGGGTACCTCAGATGTGCGAGATCCCTTTGATAATTGTCCTTCCCTTTTTATTTTCTTTTCCTATGGATAATTTTGGCAAGTGACTTAATTTGATGCTCTTCCATACTTCGGCAATAATTTTTGCCTACTTAGGGGGTGTAGTAAACACTAATAAGCTTTTGCGACTATCTGTTTTTTACATCAATAACTAATATAGACATCAATTTTCTCTTTCTTAAGAGCAATTGCACAGATTGCATATGGGTAGAGAATGCCTATCAAGTCCAATCACTTACATGTATAGTTCTTGTTATCATGATTAACCATATATTTGTCTTTCCCATGGTAAACTTCTCACCTTTCATCCATATTCCATTCCACAAAACTCTTGGTACTTTCTTCTTCATATTCTTTAATCTTTTACCAAATTTTTGGAGCGGTATCACCTTTGAATTTTGCACCATCATCCTCCTTCTAATGCCCATCTTCTTAATAAGAGTTTTGATGGCTTGAATAATTAAAATAATTTTATTTGTTTCTCACATTCTAGATTAATCCATTAGTTGTCTCAGATATGTTCTTTACTACATCTAAATTGCAAAGTGGCTCAACGAAGGCTTTAAACCAAGAATACTAAGATACTTGCCAACAGCCTTAGCATCAATTGGTACTAAGATCCCCGTGCAAGTGCTTTGCAAGTGGTGATGGTTTGAAACCTAAAGTGAGGGTGCGCTGTCTGAGAGTTGTGAGCACCAATTATGGGTTAGCCGAGCACCCACATGTGTGCGGGCCCCACAAACAACAACTGAGGCATGCGCACGCCCCTGCCCTCGCCTTGGATCATTGGACCCATGAGTGGTTTCGCTTCTCTTAGGACCAATATATATATATATATATATAGGGAACTTCAATGATTGATTCAGATGTGTATAAAGGAAACGAATGTTGAATTTCAAATATCAATTGAAAATTTAAGCAATGAAACATAAGGACCACAAAGAACTTTGCACAGATCCCAATATATATCTCTACTTGGCACATTAGCTTTGAATTGCTTGTTATAACTAACTTAGAAATGCTTTAAATACTTTCATATTTATATGGATGCATTTGTAAATGTGATTTATTGTGGTTTTATACAAAAATATGCAGTGTATGGATATGCTTATGAAACTATGCAACTTTATACTGGTGTGATATGCACGCAAGCTTTTATATAGGCCTACATGATGAATTTTTATAAGGGTTTATATATGCTTTACAAATTAGTGCAAACTTAAATCCCAATAGGAATGCTTATATGGATTCATGTATAAATATAAGCTTTTACATAAATTCAGTGCTGATTGGCCTCTGCCGTGTCAACTCCCACCATCATAACTCAATCCCTATTAACCAAATAATTAACATATTAATTAAACTAATGAAGAAAACAATAGTTTTAATTTAATAAAAAAACCTAACTATAACAGAGTAAATTGGAGGGTCAATATGAACCTCATGCGGTTTCACCTTTATTTTTCCTGCTTTTGTTCTCTTCAAAAGGATAAACTACAAGTTCAGAAAATAATAATAATAATAATAATAATAAATTAAAGAAAACCAGGTCTTACAAGCAGAATAAAGCATAATATCAAAATGGGCCGGTGAAACTAAGAAATAGATCGCCTTACAAAAAACTACTGATTCATCGTTTAGTAATTTAACACTGAAGTATCATCAGAGTTGCAGATGTTTTATCGCGGTTTGAACGTTCTTGTCCCCTCGTCCGCTGCAGTTAACGACAACTTTTGTGCCGCCCGGTAAGCTCGGGCAAAGTGCTTCGAGGTAGGCCAAAGCATGTGAAGTTTCAAGAGCTGGGATGATACCTTCCAACCGAGCCAAGCGCTTGAAAGCTAAGTATAGATGATCACAGGTCATTTATACAAAGAAGATAATGCATATATAATTTACACATGAAAACCATCATATGAGGGATATGGTGACAAAATTCTTGTAAAAATCAATAAGAAAGTTCACAGGTATTAGAAGTAAATTGCTAATATGCCACATTGTAAAATGATAAGTAAAAAGTTGATTTGACACAAGAAAGTCAAAAAAATTAACAAAGTATTAATACCACTAATTAGCAGACACTTAAAACACATGCATCAAATATGCTTATAAAGCGCATGCCACCTCAACTTGATTTTTTGCTTATAAAACAATACGCCTTAGTAACAGTAAAAAAATTAAAATTAAATTAAAATAAAAAATAAAACAACTTGACTAAAATGTAGTTGTGACTAGTTCCTTCTCGCCTCCTAACCTACGCTCTCTGATATGCGAAAGAGTGTTTGCAATAGAAAATGTTCAAGCAAATGCAACAAAAAAAAAAAAAAATGCTGTTTTTTCTTAAGCAGAAATAGTACTGAAAATTTTATGAAGGCAATGAAATTACAATGAGTAAAAACACCTCCCTTGAGATATTGCTGTCATTGGTTACCCAGAATTTCACAAATGTGCCAGGCACAACACAAAAATTCTAATGAATTATTGGTTAGAAATGCAGCAGCGGCAGGCAATAGAAAATCCAATTGCTGGATGGGAATCGGATGCAACAGTTAGACAGAATTGCAAGCTCTACAAAGTGAAGTTTACAAAGCATAATTTCATTTGTTTGTTTCACCTCATCACAACTTAAGCTATGCGAATGGAGACCTCGAGAACTTTTGAGCTGAGAACAGAAAAAAGACTTCCAGTGTCTAGGTGGATAGAGACAAAAAATTAAGGAAAATAAGAAGACACGATTAAAAGCAATTGGAAATATGAACAGAGGAAAATGCAATATTATATACAGCAATAAAAAAGAGTGGTGGAGACAACAAGGTATACGAAACAAAAACGAACAGAAGTTAGAAAAGCTGATTAGTGAGAAGAAAGAACCCTCTAACAAATATGGCCACTCTTGATCCAATCAACTCTAGTGTCCAAACTCAAGATGAACTTCCAAGTTGAGCCCCAAATGGAACCGAAGAAGTTTCATTTAAAGCCTTCTTTTGAATGTGTGAGCTTCTCAAATTGGGGCCACTTTCAACGAATCAAACAACTTAAATTGACACAAATGACCCAGTTGCCCAAGAAACAATGGAACGAACAGCCCCAAAACCCACCTAAGCAAATAGATTGACAACCAAAAGCACCAGGTTCCCATCAATACGATTTGAGAATGCTATACATATATAACTGTACCCCCAAATAAAATGAGGCTATTGGCCCTTATCAGAGGTATGATAAGTTGTTTACAAACAGCATTGCTCCTACATCATGGTCTCCTCTGGAACTATTAGAAGTAATTATTGTTGATTTTCAAAGCCTTTTGTTAGGTAATTCATTTTTGGAATCTAAACTTTTTACATCATAGTTGTTAAAAAAATATTAATAAGGCAAAAGGATTATCAAGTTATGATTTTCTAGGATCATCATCATGAATGGAACATGTGTTGCTCCCTTTTTCTTTTCACTACTCCCAACTTCCATTTTGAATAGGTTTGGTTTGGATCCACCTAGTAGAGTTGCAATCATGAAGTTATGAGCAGCTTGAAGAAACAAAAGACATGAAAAGTTTTGAAAGGGAAAAAATTTGGAAAAGGAAAGGAGAGGCAACAGTGCTGATCCTTTCCCTCACAATTTTCTGGTTATTTTGTAAAAGACTTTATAGGTTGAGACCAAAATAATATACATACTACACGAGGAACTTAATTGTAAGATCAGGCAAATAATCATGCGCAACAATCGCTTATTGTAAGGCATTTTTTTGAAGAGTTATACAAACCTAGAGAGAAATCTGTAAAGAAGATGCTCAATCAAACTAGAGGTCAGCAGCAGAAACCTTATGGTCCTTATCATAGCATGGGTTTGCCTTGATGTTTATCCAGCAAGATAGACCAACAACAGAAATGAGAACACTGAGAAAACATCAGTTGGCATAGAGTGGTAACATTATTTCAAAACATGGAAAATTACTTAAAATGACAAATAGAGCAGCTAAACTATAAAATAAGTTCGTCTCTACAGCCCACACAATATGTAACACAAAGGGCTAGGGTTGTTAAGACACTCTTTAGGGTGGTTAAAGCAGACAACACCCACACAAAAATGTTTACCAGTTCTTTCTTGGCAACTAAGAGACAACTACAAATGCTAAATAAACCAATAGAACATTTGCATTAACATCTTGGATTTATAATCTTTTAAATTCTACCAGTGAAATTCAATAGTACATCACCTTGGCATGTCCCATGGTTCCATTTTTTGATCTACCAACATGAGTTTAGAGTTGTCTTACAAACTGGACAAGCAAGCTAAATATTAAAAATATAAAGGAAGTATGATTAAAGATAGAGCTTCTTATACCTTCCAGAGCCTCTTCATCAGTAACACTATAGTATTCAGCACGCCCCATGTCTTTCAGATAACTGTGCTCCGGCCCAACACCAGGATAATCCAGTCTAACATATCAGAAAAAAAAAATTAAATAAATAAGAAAACAGAATTACTTTGCAAGATAATTTAAAAATGTAATAACAAATAAAATTGATGATACAACATTTGGAGGATTTTCTGGATGGTATAACTAACCCGGCACTAATAGAATGAGATTCGATCATTTGTCCATCATCATCCTGCAATAAATAACTCATTGCCCCATGCAACACTCCCACTTTTCCTTTTGTTAAAGTTGCAGCGTGCTTTCCACTTTCTAGTCCATGTCCTGCAGCCTCAACACCAATCAACCTCACATCTTCATCATCAACAAACTCATGGAAGAGTCCTATAGCATTTGAGCCACCACCAACACAAGCCACCAGCACATCGGGCTTGCCACCCCATTTATCCATTGCTTGCCTCCTTGTTTCTTTGCCAATAACAGCATGAAAATCTCTAACCATCATTGGGTAGGGATGTGGACCAGTAACAGACCCCATGATATAATAGGTTGACTCAACATTAGTCACCCAGTCCCTTATGGCCTCGGAAGTCGCATCCTTCAGTGTGGCAGTTCCAGAATGAACTGCTCTGACCTGTGCATGTCAATATCGATGAATAAGTGTGACAAAATATATAATTGTGCAGAATTAAAGAAATCTCGATCTATTTAAGGCAGTTTGAGAAAGTACTGTAAAGATCCATGTTTATATCAACAATTCCTGTTAGCGCAAAAACAAGCATCACAATGTCACTTATTTAAAAACATAACAGTGCAACAAGGACAAGCAGCTATTAACTGAAATTCTGTATGAATCTTTCGAATGATAATCAGAGTGTTTATTATTGTTCATCCACTAATCGATCTGAACAGTTGGACCAAACTGTTAAACCTTTAAGGCTGCCACCATAAAACAACATGGTCATCAATGGCGTTCCTTGCCTTCCATAAAATAATAAAAATAAAAAAAGATAAAAAAAAAAAGTAATATTTTCTTAAAGAAAGGCTTAAGACTAAAGAATTAAACAGACAAGAAGTTTTCTTTCAAAAGAAAAGAATAATTGATGAAGGCCCATGCAAAATCATATATGCACACTTCTTACGGAATAAACAGGGCATGAGTGCTAAATGTGAGTTCTCTTGCAAACCTCAGCTCCCAGAAGTCGCATATGGAAAACATTGAGAGACTGCCTCTCCATATCATGTGCGCCCATGTAGATGATGCAATCCAAACCAAATCTGGCACATACTGTAGCAGTCGCAACTCCATGATGACCAGCTCCAGTCTCAGCTATGATGCGT
This sequence comes from Dioscorea dumetorum, assembly GCA_902712375.1. Classification (NCBI taxonomy): domain Eukaryota; kingdom Viridiplantae; phylum Streptophyta; class Magnoliopsida; order Dioscoreales; family Dioscoreaceae; genus Dioscorea; species Dioscorea dumetorum. Next base: position 5,791,383 of record CACTHL010000846.1, read on the forward strand.
TTCTTCCCTAGATGCTTGGCAAGTAGAATTTGTGCAGCAGCATTGTTGATTTTGTGTCCACCAGTATGATTCAGATCTTCCCTCTTTAAGTATATGTGCGGGCCCTCACCGTTAGTGCGTTTGTAATAATCTGTAAGCCTTTCAGCGAAGTATAGTGGGCTTTCTCGACCAACATAATCCCTAAGGATCCCATCCAATTCTTTCTGCAAATAATGACCCAGGAAGAAGAGATCAATAACCAGAGAACTTCAAAACAGGAAAAGAATGGGAAAGTTTTTAATTTTACAATAGCCACTCCCTACAAATAAATAACTAAATCAACATACTGCACAGATTTGAAGATGGAAATCAAATTCTTAAAGATTAACACTTGGAAAAGTTGAGCATACGTTATTTCATTGAAAAAGGATGCAAGGATTGGCAGCTACTTACAAGAGGCCGAAGAAAACATAGAGAAGTTACTGTAACCTAGGCAACATAATGATATTTAACAAAGATGTTCAAAAGATCAACCTTTTTGGTGCAACTAATATATCCAAATTCAAGTTATGCGGAAGTAAAGGAGTGCACTCAAGTAGAAATTCACCCAAAAAATAAAAAATAACAGAAACCAAGGAAAAAGAGTCAAGAATACTTCTTATTAGTCAATGCAACTATTTTGTAAAGCCTTTTCGATTCATGAATGTATGTTTAATTTGATCATTTTCAAATCACAGTCAATGCATGGTTTAAACAGGACTTTCTGACAGAAAAAGATTCTTCTCCTGTTATACAAATATGCTCCATGGGAGCACAGTGTTCCAAACAATAATGGGTGTGCCCCTATGCTTGACAGAGTAAAAAAGCAGTTCTCTAACTAGGAGAAATTTTGGGTTATAAAAATATCATTTAAAAAAATTTAGGAAATGCAATTTTAGGTTCCCAAAAGTCCCAAAAGAAGAAGAAAGGAACACCTTGAGGAAAAACTGCAAATTGGAGCTTTTTTTAATTAATTCAGTTTTCTTTTAAATGTATTTTCACAAGAAAAGAAACCCTTCATTAGAAACCTATTTAATAAAAGCACAACCGCATGAGCCATAGCATAATGTCAAAGTAACTAATAGTCTCACATAAGTTAACTTTGTAAATAAGGATCCGAATATATAAGCTTAGGTCTCTCATCCTATAAGCTTGAGATTTGGGTTGACCATGTTCCCTGATAATATGTTTAGACACTATCTTGCGCAACCATCCCTCCCAATATCCTCTTATCATAAACCAATTCCCAATTAGTGTTGTCCAAGATAGGAGAATCTCCATTAGAGATTATAACACCCATCAATGATGTTATGTAAGACTCGCATATGAAGTCATGAACAGATGCAGTAGCCATATATCAAGGGTAGTAGATTCGAGCCTCTATTTTCAAATTAGCTTACTTCCAGAAAAAAACAATCCATTAAGTTAAGTGAATACAATAAATCATGCATATGTAACAAGAAAGGCATCTCGGCTTCATTCTAAATGACACACATCTCCCTAAAATGGTATAAAGACCATTATCATTACAAAAAGCATACCTTGTCCTTTTTACCAAGATGAAACCACACAAGTTCAAATATCAACATGCTACAGTATATTAGCATCAACATTAGTCAACACAATAATGAGCACTATGGAGTTGTTGACGAATGAAAAACCTTGAAACAAACCCAATATGATCAGAGTTTGTTGAGACCTCCAATAAAGAAGAATTACTCTTTTGCTTCACAGTTCTATCAAACAGTCAAAATCCTGCAATTGAAGGAATGCATTCTTGCATCACCATACATATGGTGGAGAAAACTAAATTTGTGGAAAATAGGGAAAAGCTACTTCCATCTGAAGATAGGAATTCCAAGCACTTTGGATGCCTTACAAGGAACATTCGGAAAATTAACACACTATCTTATAATTGGGCACAGAGATAGATGGAAGATTCACATGCTTATGCCCAATGCATTCTACTTCAGCAGCCCAATCTCCTCACATTGAGATTTACCTTTAGTTTGGTTCAAAAGGGGAGTTAGGGGGAGGAGAGTGAGGGGGAGTTAGTAGGGGAGGATAGACATGGCCACGGTTTGTAAAAATATTCTAGCGGTTTGGTTCAACGGTTTGGTTTGGCGGTTCAAATTGTTTTTTTTTTTCAAACTAAATAATTCAATATTTCAAATTAAATAAACACAAAAATACAACAATTAATTTAATATAATATTTTTTTAAAAAAAAAAAAAAATAAAAAATTTTTTTAAAAAAAAAAAAAAAAAAAAAATTTAAAAAAATTTTTTAAAAAAAAAAAGTTTGTATTAAATGCTAGAATTGTACTATTTCAAAGACAATACAAACAAGCAATTCAATAATATTTCAATTAGTATTAAAAATTGAGATTGATCTCTATTAAAGCTATTAGTTATAACTACTCCTTATTAATTAAATTATTTTAATAAATCCATATTTAATTTGTTACAAATAATTTCCGGCATAATTAATTAGTTATACTTATCTCATTCATGAGTAACAAAGTTTAGAATGAAAAAAAAAAAATAAATTAAAATAAATTTTAAAAAAAAAAAAAAAATTATTAAAAAAAAAAAAAAAAAAAATTTTTTTAAATAATATCTAATCAATTTAGTTAATATTTTTAAACATGAAATTAAATTAATAAATTATTAATGATATTAACAAAATAAAGACATAATATATATGTATATATATTCGGAACCGCCTTCTCGGCTCGAACCCCGGCTCAACCGCCCCCCCCCCGAAAAAAAAAAAACCTTAAGAGTTCGTTTTGTTTTTTTACGGTTAGGTTTCCGGTGGGGGGGGGGGGGAAGGTTTGTAAAAATATTATATTTGGTTCATTGGAGGGGTGAGAAGGTTGTAATCCAAATCATTTGTTTGGTTAGATGGAGAAATGAGGGAGAGTATAATGTATATTGACCAATTTGCAATTTTTAAAAATATTTTTTATAATTAAATTTAAATAAAAAATATCTTCTATTTCACAAAATTAAATTACAAATTACCGTAATTAGGATAACATAATTTTGAAATAAGAACTATAATCACATATATAAAAAATTTAAAAATAATAAAAAAAAAAAAAATTAAAACAGAGGTTAATTACCCCGGGGTTACACAAGGGTAACCATTATATATAATGGTTAATATTTTTTATAGCACCATAGATAATCGTACTAATCTATTCTATCGGTTAATATTAATATATCAAATATATTATCTTCAAAAATATATATTTTTTAATATAAAGAAGTTTTTAATTTAAAAGAAAATAAAAATATGTGTATTTTAAAAAAGATATATGTGTAATATATTAAAAAAACATGGGCATTTTGGTCCAAATAAATAATGAAAACCCCCACTCCTCCAAAAGACCCCGATTCGGAGGAGTGGGGTGTGGAAGGTTTGGGGGGGTGCATCACCCCCCCAAACTCCTCCTCTTTCAAAATCCCCTAACCAAACAACCTCTACGCCTCCAAACTCTCTCATAACCCTGCAAACTCCTCCAACCAAACAAGGGGTTAGAGACCATTGTTCATTTAACCACTACGACTATATAGGTTCACATTTTTCATAGACACATTTACAGTTAGACTTGTTTAGATGAGAAAATAGAAATATAAATTCCACAAACCGAGCATTAATGTTGGAAGTATCTTGAGATATTTCGCAAGGATCATAAATCCATAAATAAATTACACAAAGAATGAAAATTTTGGCATTGCATTTCCAACAAATGACCTCAGTAAACAATTAGACAATGTATTTTGGCAGAAAATGGGAAAAAAAACAAAGAATAAAGGGAGCAAAAACCAATTTATTATGCCTGATTAGATGAAGAAAGGAGAAATGCAAGCAAATAAAGGCAACCACATTGCAAGAAATTTATTTTCTTCTCATCTCCAGCATTGTACTTTCTTCCTCCATCCCTCAATCCAAAACACAACCTCAGGACTTCAAAGATTGTTCTAAAGCCCTCTTTTCCACATAGATAGGGTATCCAAAAACTTTCTCACCATAACTGCTTAAAATTAAATGAGAATGATCTGTACTCAAACATAAACCAAGTCATTGAAAACATACATTCTCCCACACTGTCAAATAAGACTAACATGCCTCTCAAAAGACACAATTTTTTCTAATCAGAGATTAAATCAAGATATCAGAAAGAAGACAAAGACGTCCAACAAAGAAAATTCAAGGAAAAAAAACCACAAGGGACGCAAGGTACCAAACAGAGAGAAAGAAGACCTGGAAGTTCTGGTCCTGATAGAGGGATTTGAAAGCTGCCTCGAGCTCGGTAAGGGCGTGCATCAGGGTTTCAGGGACGTACTTGCCACCGAAGCGACCGAAGCGGCCGAAGGAGTCCGGGCGAAGGGCTGGCCCTGCACTTGCGATAGTCGGGGCGGAGTTCATCGTGAGCGGGTCGCGCGTGAGGGGGTGCAGGAGACGGGGCCAAGCGCCGCGGCCTCACGGTGGAGAGGCTCGCCGGAGGATTCCGGAGGCAGAGCGGCTGTAACAGGTTTCAGCTATCTTCAGAGATTTAGAGAAGGAACACAGAGAAGGAGAAGACAAGGGACAGAATAGAGGAAGAAGAGGAGAGCTGGGAGAAGAAGACAAGGAATTGAGGATAATTATGGCCAAAGATGCCATCCTTCTCTGCTCATTCTGTTATAAAGCAAATCCATGTGAATCATTACACATTGTAACCATTTGTTCACTCTGAAATTCAAACGAACAGCTACTGTGCCGGTACACTACCTCCATTGTAACAACTTTGTAATAGACACATAATACTGATTTTCACATTTTATTCATTCATTTAAACTACTAATTAAGATTAGCAGTAATTGCTTCCATAATAAAATCTTCAAACTTGGTGATGTGTTCCCTTGATTCTTTCTTGAGCTGCGTCCGATGGAAGAATTTATTTGCCCGTCTCCTTCGGCTAGACACCCTTGTAAAAATCTTCTTCATCTTCCCATATGGCTTCCTCCATTGATTGCCCATTCCATTATATTAACATCTCGCAAAAAATTCTCCCAAGTTTCAAAACATCCCGTTGATTTAGTACTGCCTCTGAAACTCGTAACGGGTGCTGAATAATAAATTCATCCGGTAGAAGATGAGCTTCAATGCTTGGGTCACCCACAAACTTCTTCAATTTGGAGACATGAAAGACGTTATGCAGCTTAGCCGTCGGTGTTAGTAGCAAGCGGCATGCGACGATGCCAATTCTCTCCGTGATTTGGAATAGTCCATAAAAACACCGGGCCAGCTTGTGGGAACTTCGCGTTACTAAAGAAGATTGGCAGTAAGGTAGTAATTTTAATAGGACCTAGTCCCTTTGCTAAAACTAAACATCTGTCCGATTCGTGTTTACCTAGTTACACATTCACGCTTGGGCTCGTTTCAAATTCTCCAGCAATTGAAAAAGGAGCTCTGTGTGCTCTGATAGGATATCATCCACCACAGCAATGGAGGAGATCCCGCTCAGATAATCTTGTAACGAAAGTGGCTCCTAACCAAACACTGCCTCGTACGGAGTCATCTTGATGGTTGAATGCTAGGCAGAATTGTAGTGCCATTCGGCTCAGGGTAAGTACTTGACCCACTGGCAAGGGATGATCTGCAGTGAAACACCTTAAATAGTCCTTCAAATATCAATTTAAGACCTCTGTTTGGCCGTCGGTCTGCAGGTGGTACGTGCTACTCGTGGCGAGCATCGTCCCCTGAATCTTGAATTGCTCAAGCCAGAAACTACTCATGAAGATGGGATCACAATTGGAGACTATCTGCGCCTGTGTACCATGCAGTTTGATCACATCTCTCACCATGAGGTCAGCTACTTGTAGGCCAGTAAAATTCGATCCCAAAGCAGAGAAGTGATCGTGTTTGGATAACCGATCAACGACGACCATGATTTTCCCCTAGATGGCGGTAATCTGGTGATGAAATCCATAAACACGGAATGCCAAATCTTCCCGACAATTGGCAATAGTTGCAATAGTCCCTGTGGTGTGCAGTTTAATGGGTTTAATTGCTTGGCATACAACACACTTGGAGACAAAGTTGCTCATCGTTCGTCGGAGGTTTGCCCAGTAAAACATGCCGGGCAAACGAGCCAGCGTTCTCTGCACCCTTAAGTGACCACCGGTGGTGTTGAATAGAGCACTGCTATTGGGAGAGGTTGTAGTGCGGAGTTCACAGGAATCCATATTCTCCCTTTAAACAGTAGTAGTCTCTTCCAAATTAGAAAATTGGAATGGTGACCTGGTTCCTTGTTGAATGGAACGGTGATTGTTGTAAGTCCGTCAGACGGCCTCCCATAAAACAGGTTGTGGACATGACTCGATAACAAAACGTTACAGGATACTCTGCTTACCCGTAATAGAGCATCTGCCTGGCCATTGAGGGTGTCGGGCTTATACTCAATATCAAACTCATATCCCCCAAATTTGTAAAGCCACTATTGCTACTCTGTCATCAGAATGGTTTGATGCAGCAATGCTTTGAGGCTCTGATGATCAGTCTGTATAATGAAACGGCATCCCAATAAGTTCTGATGCACATTTCTATGCCGCTTTGGTAATGGTGAACATCTCCTGGGCGTATGTGGATGTGGCCTGTAGTAGCGGGTTAATTGCTTATTGAAGTAAGCTATTGGGTGCTCCTTCCGAAGCAGAATCACGCCAACACCACTGCCAAAAGGATCTATTTGAATAACAAACAGGATCGAGAAGTTCGGCAGGTGCAGTACTAGTGTCTGTGTGAGTGCCTGTTGGAGCTTGTGGAATGCTTAAGTAGCTGATGCTGTCCACACGAAGGCGTCCTTCCATAATAGTTCCGTTAAAGGGCTGCCAAATTTGAGAAGTTAGAGACAAATCACCGGTAAAAACCACGAAGCCCCAAGAAGCCCTGCAGTACTTTAACAAAATCCGGGATTGGCCAGTTGGTGATCGCTTGAATTTTGTCTAGATTGACGATGACTCCTTTGGAGGATATGACATAGCCCAAGTGGCCAATAGTTGTGCACCCAAACTCGCACTGGGATAGCTTGACGGAAAGCCAGTGAGATCGCAGTCGAGTGAAGACCTCAAGAAGATGAAGCAAGTGTGAATTCCAGTCCAAACTGTAGATGAGGATATCGTCAAAGAATATAAGGATGAATTTGCGAAGGACTTGCCTGAATGTCATGACTGGAAGGTTGATGGCATGTTTGACAATCCGAAAGGCATGATGAGAAATTTGAAGCGGCCGCCGTTTGTTCGGAATGCCATTTCCTCCATGTCGTCAGGGTAAATTCGGACCTATGGTAGCCGGCACGTAGATCTAACTTGGAAAAGACTTTGGCGCCGGAGACTTCATCAAGTAGCTCTTCCACCGTGGGTATCAGGAAGCGATCCTTCACAATGACGGCGTTCAATGCCCTGTAGTTGATGCAAAAGCGCCATGTACCATCCTTCTTCTTCACGAGGAGTACCGGTGATGAAAACAGACCAGTGATTGGCCAGATTATTCACTCAACAAGCATTTCTTCGACCAACTTCTTAATTTTTGACTTTTGGAAATACGGGTAGCAGTAGGGTTTGATGTTCCTTGCCAGTGGCATACTCATTGGGACACCGAAAACGTTATTGTAGTCACCGAGAAGAGGGGTGAAGCCATCGAGGAAGACGATTGGGCCGTGGGTGCCAAATTTTGGATTCGAGTCCTTGCTAATTGTTCAACCGTAAGTTGGAAAAATTGAGCTATGTCCGTACCTGACTTACAGAGGGAAGTAGGTCTCGTTGTGTCTGGTTCAGGCCATGAAGTCAGACCCGCTGGCCCATGTTACCGAACTCCATCCAAAGTTCGTTGTAATCAAATACAACTGGGCCAAATTGACGGAATCATTGGAGCCTAAGCACAATGTTTGCACCATACATTAGAAGTAATATCAGGTCCACCGTGAACATGGTCTTACCCAACTTCAAAGAGATCCTAGAGCATGCCCCTACACTTGTGACATCGTCGCCATTTCCAACAGTGACCCACAGGTTGTTGGATGGTTGGACGACCAAATCAAGGTGAGCCAACCTTGTTTGCACGAAATTATTTGTTGATCCGCCATCAATGAGAATGATGATGTCCTTTCCATTGACTGATCCAGCGATCTTCAAGGTTGACTGGACTACCTGACCGGTGAGGGCATGAAATGAGATGCAAGGATAATTGGTCAGGCCTTGGACGCCCAGTACCTTCTCCATTGGCGGCAACTCCGGTGGTGGATCTTCTTTCGGTGATGTCGAATCATCTTTTTCGACCATTAAACAAGGGAATTGAGGCGGGTTGCAGCTGTGGCCCAGAGTAAATTTGGAGTCGTAATTGAAATAGCATCCCTTCTCACGTCAAGCCGCCATCTCCGTAGGTGTGAGCCGCTTGATTTGTAGGGGTGTGGTGCGCGGAGCCGGTTGGGTGGCTGCAGGGTGATGAGCTTTGTATGGTAGTGTAGAGGCCAATGCATACTCGAGCGGCTCACCTGACATTTATCGTCAAATAATTTCTCCATTCTGACTGCATCATGGAGGGTGTAAGGTTATAACAAATAGAGCTCTCACTTGATCTCATCGCGAAGGCCCGATAAGAAACAATTCAAGAGTCTCCGTTGGCTCATGCTGGTGATTCGTGTAGAAAGGCATTCAAATTCTTGAAGATATGCAGCAAGGGTGTAAGATTGTTTGAGTTTGAAGAGAGCCGCTTCATGGTTAACTAAAGAGGAAGGACCAAACCGGAGCTCGATTTTGCGTACAAAATCGTCTCAGTTGAGGAGTTGCTATGTGGAATGAAGCCATTGGAATCACTAAAGTGCAGGGCCAGACATGTAAAAGGCTGCGATGGAGATACGCTGATCATCGGAAATTTGATGGAAGGTGAAGAAATGGTTAATTTGGAATAACCATCCAAGCATGTTTTCGCCAGCAAAGAATGGAACCTCAATCGTTAGTAAATGGGTGGATGGCATGGAAAAAGATGATTGCATGGATGGTGGGGTTAATGGTGGCATAGGGTTGGGGTGTGTGCTTGAGATGGGTGTGGGGAGTGAAATAAGTGGTGGTTGCGAGGAAGATAGAGATGCTGGTTTGTCGAGCTGCTGCAACTTTAGCATCATCTCCGCCATGGCTGTCTACTGCATGGCAAAGGAGCTGCTAAGGATATTGAAGGACTCCGCATGGCTCTTTCACATGAGGTCGAATGATTCGGAGTGTTGCTAAACCATCAAACAGAGCAACTCAATCCTGGTGAAAACAAATTCATGGCGAGCGAGTTGCTCGACCATGGACGATAGCCGCTCCTCCATAGCTCATTCTCTGGTCATCATGCCATTTGTCATACTCTCAACGAAAGCACCAAATTGTAGCAGCCTTCAGCTATTTTCAAAGATTTAGAGAGGGAACACAGAGAAGGAGAAGATAAGGGAGAGAATCGAGGTACGAGAGGAAAGCTAGTAGAAGAAGAAGACAAGGAATTGAGGAAAATTATGGCCAAAGATGCCATTCTTCTCATTGCTCATTCTGTTATAAAGAAAATCCATGCGAATCATTACAAATTGTAACCATTTGTCCACTCTGGCATTCTAACCAACAGCTACTATGCTAGGACACAACCTCTATTGTAGCAACCTTGTAACAAACTCCTAATATTGAAAATTACAATTCATTCATTCATGAAACTACTAATTAAGATTAGCAGTAACTGTTCCCATAATAAAATCTTCAAACTTGGTGTTGCGCTTTCCCTTGATTCTTTCTTGAGCTGCGTCTGATGGAAGAATTGATTTGCCCGTCTCCTTCAACTAGATTCTCTGCAACAGCAGCGATGGCTGGGAAAGCGATAGATTCCTGCAAGCGGAGGAGCGCGACAAAATGGCAGCCATGAGCTTGATAATTGGCTTGATAAAGGGATGGATTCACTCAATTGATTATGTGGCTGCTGAAAAATCTGAGCTGGCCCCCGGCGACATGTGACTCGTTATTGAGCTTACTTCGTGGTTTATGTCACCCTAACTGTGTCGTGCCACCCAGAGATTGTCACATCAGTGTAAAAATGTCCACACTACTTCCCCATTCTCGAGAGCAAAGAGATGAGATGAACTCTAGGCAGTATGCATGCTCATCTCCTTCTCCATTCCAGAGAGACGTTGTGAATGAGAATCTGAAAAAAATCTAATTAAACTTCCAATATCTTTGCTACTAGTGGGATGAGAATGTTGAAAGATTAAACTTCAATTAGCAGGCAATTAATCAGAACAAAATTTAATTAAAAATCAACAAATGGAGTTAAAACATCTGACCTTGATATTAGGTGTAGAAAGGACTACCCTAACACGGAGTTGGCCTCCATGTGCATGGAGAATGTGAGGAGCTTTTGTTCAAACATCACTAAGGTTCAAGTCTCTTAGATAGCAAAAATCTTAGAAGATGTCAAAACAGATGAAGAGAAGAAGATGTTGTGTCCAAAGTAAGAATTTCTTAGTCTTTTTAAAATACAAAAGAGATCTAATGGGCTGAAAAGGTATTTGTTGATAAAATCAACTATATAAGGCAAGAATAAATAAATCAAGGATCAATAATCCAACCAAAGAATACTTATGGAGAGTGATTTCACCATTATTCATCCAAGATTAAAATTAAAATAAAAGGAATGAAATAAATCAAGGAGATTAGTTACTAAAAGGAAATAAATCATAAGATTTATGGAGCCATAAAAACCAAAAGCCAAAAGCACCACATTTAGCCAAGAATAGTCTTTGTCAAAATACTTTACATAAAGTAAAAGACAAAATACATTTAAGCCGGTGTAGATTTTTCTTATTTTCCGATATGGGATACGAGGGGTTTCTATGGAATCAACATGACAAAGTTTGGGTGTATAAGATGGGCTTAGGTCGATTCATTTCCAACATAGTTGACAACGAAGTACTCTACCATTGGTGAGAGAAAGGGAGCATGAGCAAATCTCATACGGTGTGATGGTGGTGAACGGAGAGATACACCGTCTAGAGGAGAACGCACCAGAGTCTTCTAACAGTTGCTTTATAAACCTTAACTTTCTTTATTTCCTCATGTTAGGGTTTCTTGTACATACATGTATTATACGTATAGATATATGTATACTTTTCTTCCTTTCTCTATATATGTAACCATTCTTCCATTCTTATCAATACAAAAACACATTCCTTCTTACATAATATCAGACGTTCTGCTCCTCTGGGCCTTTTCTACGTTGGTGCATCTATCTCCGATGGCCACGTGAACCCAGCCGTATCCTTCGCCGTCTTTATCGATCGGCAGGCTCGTCACTGGAACCATCGGTCTTGTCTATACCGTCTAAGTCACCACCATCACCAGGCAACTATTCTGGCCGCGATCCTTGAGACAGCGTCATCACCGCCAACGCTCTAGCCGTCACCACCAAGATTTCGCCGTCATCACCACGCTTTCGCCGTTACCACCAAAATCGTGTTGCCACACTCTCGCCGCCACCACCACCAAGCCACCACCAAGATCTCGCCGACACCACCAAGATCATGCCATCATCCGCAAGCTCTTACCGTTCAGCTGCCACCGCCAAGATCTCGCCGCCGGCTGTTGGCTCTCCCGTGACAATTTGGCATGTTTTTCCATAGCCGACAACTTTGTTTAAGAGCTGTTGCCTTTCATTCCCGTGACTAGCTTTCCCGTGACTCTACCAGCTTTTGTCTAAAAGACAAAAGCTGCTGCTACCTTTCATTGCATTATCTTATATTATATTATATTATATTTTAATTAAAAAAAACCAGTACTGTTAAAAAAAAGAAAGAACAGAATCCTTACTGTTCCAAAAAAAAAAAGACAAAAAAATGGCTTCTTCTACTTCTCCTAATTTCCTTACCCCGATTGATGTCAAATTAAATGGCTCCAATTACAAGGAATGGTACACAACTGTGCGTATAATTTTACTTGGAATAGAGTTTCTTGACCAAGTAGACGGCACCTTCTCCCTTCCTGAAAAGACTGACAGTTCTTCTACCTCATGGTTCACAGCTGATCATCGAGCCATGACTCTAATCTGTCAGTCATGTGAAGTTGATATTCGCATGGAGATTGGGCATCTTCCGACTGCTTTTGCTATGTGGGATCACCTACATTATATGTTTGAGCAGTCCAGTTCCACTCGTCAGTATGCTATTTACAGGATCTCACTTATGTCCAACAAAGGGAGCGTTCTGTTTGAGACTATGTTACTGAGTTGCGATCTTTGTGGAGACAGCTTGACTCTTTGGAGCCTTCCACTTGTATGACGTGCAAGTGTTGTAAAGCTCGCCTTCAATCCTGCTAGACACAACGTACCTTTGAGTTTCTTATACGTCTTCGTCCCGATTATGAGGCTGTTCGCAGCCAATTACTCAATCGCGACCTTATTCCATCTTTTCACGACGTTGTGCGCAGTGTTATAGCTGAAGAGACTCGGTTACATACCCTTTCATCTTTTAGATGGAGTCCTACTGATACAGTCCTTGCTATCACCTCTTCGCGCTCTCCTCGGTTATCTCCTCCTAGTGCCCAGTTGTCTTCTTCCTCTGGATCATCTTCCTTCCGTCGTTATTGCAAACGGCAAGGACATGTGAAGACTAACTGTCCGAAGCTTCAGCACCAACCACCGCATCATTCACATCCTCGTCCTCCTCAGCGATCATCTAGCGTTTCTTCTTCACCTCATGTTGCTACTATTGAGGCCGTGACTCCTTATTCTTCTGGTATTCTTGTTTCTCAGGTTGCTCAGCTAACCGAGCAAATTTATGCTATGCTATGCAGTCCAGCTCCTCCTCTGTCATGTCTACTGGTTCTGGTATATCTTCTTCCTCATGGATTTTAGACTCTGGTGCCACCCATCCTATCACTGCAGATGCTACCACCCATCCCATTTTCTAGTGTTCGAACTGCTAATGGAAATCTTCTTCCTATCACGCAGTTCGGTCACCTTCAGTCTTCTTCCTTCACTATTCCCACAGTTCACCATGTTCCTACTTTAGCTTTAAACCTTATTTCTGTTAGTCAGCTCACTGATCATGGTTTAACTATTCCCTTCTCCTCATTTGACTGTTCTGTGCAGGACCATCTTACAGGCCAGAGGATTGGGACCGAGCGTAGAGTTGGCTGGCTTTATCACCTATACTCTCTTCATCTTTCTGTATCTTCCTCTCCCTCTACTTGTAATCCTGTTATTTTTTCTTCTACTTGTTCTTTAGATCGCTAGTATTCTCGCTTAGGTCATGTATCTAAAGATTGCCTGAAACTCCTAACTAGTTCAGGCCATCTTGGTTCAGTCTCCTCAGACTCTTTATCTGCTTGTAAGGGTTGTAAATTTGCTAAACAATCGGCACTTCCTTTTCCCTCTAGTACCTCATTATCTGTTTCTACCTTTGATTTAGTTCATTCTGATATATGGGGACCTGCTCCTTCTTCTTCTCTCTCTGGATTCTCTTACTACATAATCTTCATTGATGATTTTTCTCGCTACAAGTGGCTATATCTTATGTGCTCTCGATCTGAAGTATTTACCATTTACTCTCAATTTACACAAATGGTACAGACTCAGTTCGGTAAACGGATTAAAGTTCTTCGAACTGACGGCACTAAAGAGTATCTCTCTACATCCTTTCGTGCCTTACTTTCTTCTCACGGCACTCTTTCTCAGCAGTCTTGTCCTTATACACCCACTCAAAATGTTGTAGCTGAGCTCAAGCATCGCCATATTCTTGACACCACTTATGCTCTTCTTCTCACCTCGTCTGTTCCCAAACATTTTTGGGCTGAAGCTGTCTCACTTCTACCTATCTCATCAATAGAACACCCTCCTCTACTCTTTCTGGGCGTACCCCTTATGAGAGTCTTTTCTCTTCTCCACTTTCTTATGGTCATCTTCGTATATTTGGCTGTGTCTGCTTCGTTCTACTACCCTCCATTGAGAGAACTAAACTCTCTCCACATTCTACAATGTGCATTTTGCTTGGTTACTGCTCTGAACATAAGAGCTATCGTTGCTATGAGCCTACTTCTCGTCATCTTCGTATCTCCCGTAATGTTATCTTTCTTGAAGACATACCCTTCTATTCTTCTCCTTCTCAAGAATTTTCTATCCTTAAGTCTTCCTCTTCTCCTACCCCTCCACCTTCTATTATTTTGCATGCATCTTCTCTTCCTTCTGCCTCCAGACTCCACACACCGCTTCCCCGCCTCCCCCCATCATTTCCTCTTCTACATACGCCACCGCCTATTCTGATACTTTAGATGATTCTCCCGATTTTTCGTCCACTCCTACCTCTCCTGTGGATGCTCCTGCCATCCCCCGTCGTTACCCAGATCGTGTTCGTCATCCTCCAGTTCGGTATGCTCTCTCTATCTCTTCTACTTACACTCCATCTTTTCAGACCTTTCTTGCTGCCATTCACAGTCATCATGAGCCACAGTCATATCGTGAGTCTATTAAGCATCCCCATTGGCAGCGAACTATGACAGAGGAACTTGGGGCTCTTGAGTGCATGCATACTTGGGATCTCGTTCCCCTACCTTCTGGTGTTACACCTATTAGTTGTCGGTGGATCTATTGGGTTAAGACCCGAGCTGATGGCATTATTGAGCGCTATAAGGCGCACCTTGTTGCTTGCGGTTTTACTCAGGAGTATGGCATTGATTATAAGGAGACCTTCGCTCCTGTGGCCAAGTTGACTACCGTTCGTATTCTTATTGCTATTGCTGCAGCACGTCAGTGGCCACTCTATCAGTTAGATGTGACCAATGCCTTCTTACCTGGGGATCTTTTTGAGGAGGTTTATATGACTCCTCCTCCGGGTTTCTCTCATCATCCTCAGCATGTATGTCATCTACGTCAGGCTTTTTATGGGCTCAAACAGGTTTCTCGCGCCTGGTTTGAGCGTTTTCGTAGCGTCATTCATGCTCTTGGATTTACAGAGAGCTCTCATGATTATGCTCTTTTCACTCGATAGACTTCTCATGGTCTCACCATTCTTCTTCTCTGTGTTGATGACATGGTTATTTCTGGTGATGATGCTGATACTATTCTTTCTCTGAAACAGCGTTTACACACCGAGTTTTAGATGAAAGATCTTGGCCCTCTTCGTTATTTTCTGGGTCTTGAGATTGGTTATTCACGACGTGGTTATTTGGTATCTCGCAGAAGTACATTTATGATATTTTTCGACTATCTGGCCTCTCTGATCTCCGCACTGCTTCTACTCCTATTGTGCTACATCATCGTCTCTCCTCTACTGATGGAAAGCTTTTGGCTGATCTTACTTGTTGGAGCCCTTGTTTATTTAACTATCACTTGACCCGACATTGCTTATGTTGTTCGAGTTCTTAGTCAGTTTATGAGTGTTCCTCGCTCTACTCATTATGATGCCCTTCTCCGTGTTCTACGCTATCTTCGTGGCACTTTCACTCGATCTCTGTTTTTCTCGGCCACATCCTCCTTTGAGCTCTGTGCATATTGTGATGCTGATTGGGCAGGTGATTCTACTGATCGACGCTCTACCACTGGTTTCTGCATTTTCCTTGGTGATTCTCTTATCTCTTGGAAAAGCAAGAAACAATCCATCGTTGCTCTTTTCACTGTCGAGGCTGAGTATGGTGCTATGTCTTCCACTACCAAGGAGGTTCTTTGGTTGCGTCAGATTTTGATAGACTTTGGTGTCTCCATATCTTCTCCCATTCCAATCTACTTTGACAACCAGAGTGCTATCAAAATTGCAACTAATCCAGTGTTTCATGAATGCACCAAGCATCTTGAGGTTGTTGTTCACCTTGTTCGTCATCACTACCTTGCTGGCAGTATTCGTCTTCCTTATGTTACCTTCGCCCACCAGCTTGCTGATTTTTTCACTAAAGCACATACTATTTCTCGATTCCAGTTTCTCATAGGCAAACTCTTGGTTTATGACCCACAATGAGTTTGAGGATGTGTGTTAGGGTTTTTTGTACATACATGTATTATACGTATAGATATACGTATACTTTTCTTCCTTTCTTTATATATGTAACGATTCTTATCAATACAAAAACACATTCCTTCTTACACCTCATACATTATTTTTTCACATTGCATTACAAATTTGATTTGAAGCCAAGTTAGGGTTTACATCTAAAGTAAGGGTTTTGCACAAAGAGAATGGTTAGTGTTTCAATTTAGGTGCCTTCAAGTTATGGTTTACCTTCTTTATCTACTGGCTGTGTTTTGATGAACGTAGAAATTGAGAATTGTTGAGTAAGAGGAGTACCATTTAAAATATATCATTGGACATTTTGGAATTATGTTATTATTATGTTTTGAACATTTATTGACAAAGGACTTGTTGCTTTTATTGTGGTCCATGCTAGTGCATAATTAAAAAATATGATGCCTTTTGGGTTTGTTACCCTGCTTTCAGTTTTATGCTTTATTGATTTTGTTTGTTAGCGCATGTGCTTGCGGAGCACATATGCCAAGAACAAATAACCAAATTAGGTTCCTCATAACAATTAATAAGCCCAAAAAGATTCACATGTTTATGTTTGGAGAAAACTTGACACATAAGGTTGTGGTTTTTTTTTTTGTTGATCACTACTTGAGTTGAGATAGTTGGTTTTAATGATATGTGATTATTTTTTTTTTCTCTGCCTATTTTCTTGTCACTAAATCATTTCCTTGTGATTTTATAAAGTTAATTTTGGTTGTCACTCTATGTGGATATAGTTCACATATAGAGAGACCAAAATAAGTAAGTGATTTGCATGTTTGATTCAGATTTATTGTAAAAATTAACTACACACAAAAAACAACACATATGGCCCTACATTGAGAAAATTAGACACAGGTATAGAGATTGCTCAATTTTGGATTATATGAATTTTATTTATTTATTTTACCATGCTTCCTGTTTTACTGTTATGTTTGATTTGTTTTCACTCTTTGCAGATAGATATAGTTCACATATAAAGAGATCAAATAACTAAATAATTTATTGCAAAAATGCTAACAACCCAAAAGTATGCATCAGATTTACACAGAGATATCTTGGTACATATGGTGTGTGTGCTTTTTGGTCTTACTTCATAATTGTGAGTAATTGTGGGCCATTGGTGTCTGAAAAGATCAAAATTCATGTATGGCTTTTTCTTTACATTATTGGGGTGCATTACCTTCGATGGATCTACTTCCCAATTATTCAATCATCTAAATGAGTGGCCATGTGAACCAACTAGATATAATCTCATTTATTACATCACACAGTGTCGAGGAATGAACTTGTTCAATGGTGAATTATTTTTTTATTGGAATGGATGTTGGGCTGAGTGGTTATATGATGTGGTGCATTAGCTTTTTCGTGGATTGCATGTGCATTACTTATTTATTGGATTGCATGTTGTGCCTAGTTGGTTATAAGTGTTTCACTGATGTCAATAGCTGAATTGATTGTTACTTATGTGAAAACTTTTTCCCCTAATTTCTATTTATTTTCTATGAGTTTATTTTTCTGTCATCGACTTTATATTGTTGTATCGTCTCTTGTTTCTTTTCACCAAACAATTTTAGTTGTATACTATTAAGTTCATTGCCTAATTTTGCCTATGTTTACTATTTTTTATATTTTCACAAGTGTTTATCATTAATCCCATGTAATTTTCTTTTCAAGCTTGTGTCCACAATTGAAGCTTGCATATGTATATCTATTGTCTTGTGTAAGTGTGTTTTTAATTTTTTTCTTTTCTTTGATTTTATAAATTCAAGTTTGTGCCCACCTTTTCCTCTATCATTGCTTTCATAATGTTGCATTGATATTGGGATATCATTTTATAATAAATTGAGTCGTTTGTCTTTATGTGAGTAATTTTTTTAAGTGACTCTCATGTTTGTTTCTTATTTTATGTTCTTACTCAATATTAGTTTTATTTTCTTTATTCAGTATTACTTGTCTTGTTTCATGTTTTCAACTAAGTTCTTTTAACTCTTAAACACTTGTTATCTATAAGTACTGAGTTAATGTCCTGTGGTTTTAACTTTTAATGTATCGACAAGCTTCTTTAGTATCTTATCTGTGTATGGAGGATGAGCTATCCAATGGAAATTTGCTAAGCAGTAGCTTAATGCTAGGAGCACCATGGAAGCTGCACTGATTGCACTTGATTCTACATGCACTAAAGCTAATATGTATTTCATTACCCTATTCCTATGACGTGTGCTCTCATGTAATGGTTTAAAGCTGAGCTTAGCTCTTAATGAGATCAAGGCTATTTATGCGAAATATCTCACACTACAGATATCTCTTGAGATCTCACCTATGTGAAGATAGCTGTCAGGCCGCAATTGTGACAGTCCTTAGGCAAACTCTCTAACAATCTTCATGAAATAATATCGAGTGCATGGCCTATAATGCGCCAACCTCATTTGTCCAAGTGCAGTTACAAAATCTTTATTAAAGTTGAATTATGATTCAAAGAGCTGTAGTTCAAAACTCAGTTCACTACTATGTCTATTAGTTGGAAATTCTGATGAAAAGTTAAAGATCAATTCTTTAAAGACACCTTAGCTTGATCTTGTGAAAATTCAAGATTCAGGTTGTTTAATTTACGTCTTCTTACTTGATCATGTCCTTTGTCATCAGTGCTTAACCTTGACTTTCTCAAAATTCTATCATTTGTGAAAGTTTTTTTGCTACAGTGTTTTGACATTAATCATACCGTGGGGGATTATTGGATACCAGGAAGCCCACTTCCCCTTTGCCACTCGTCGCTCATCCATGGAGTCCCACGCATCTCAACAAACAGAGTGCCATCCAATGTCGCGTAGTGAGTATCTCGAGGAGCCATCCAAATCAGTATTATTATATTCAAGAATGGCACTAATATAATTAGTGCGAAGACACATATGCAATAGGAAACGATGACATGCGCTTATCCTGACCGTTCCACGCATCTCAACGAAGGGCAGTCTTGGGATTAAATTTTATTTTTGCACATATGCTATAGTAGCACTATTGCAAACGTGGACAACCGTTCATTCTCACTAGAGCGCCACGCGGCGCTCATCAAGACACAGATGATCTCATCCATCCATCTAATCAGGAAGCACCACGTGTCATACGCATATACGTCGTGATCCTATAATGATCCAATAAAAAATAAACAAATACAACAAATACAACCCAGTGACTATGTACACGTACTCATACACATAAAGACACAAAACGTCGTGATCCTATCACGATCCAATAAGAAATACACACAAACACATGAAAAGAAATAAGATACACATGTCATTTACGCATATGCATACACATCAATACGTCGTGATCCGATCATGATACAATAAAAAAAAACAAATACGATCCATGCACTATGTGCACATACCGATACACAGAAATACGTAATTGGGTTGTACCGATCAATTCCTTGGTGAGCAAGGGCCATTTGCATGATTAAACTAGAAATAGACTGCCGAACCTATTATAATAGGTTTTGAAATGATGAGATGGCTTTACAAGTGTCATTAAATCTTGAGTTGCTTATTATATAAGGATGAGAACGAGCAGGAATCTCCATGTTGATCGTGCAATTATGATATAGAACCATTATTAAGTGCTCTTGTTACCCTTGATCAGGATGGTTAGATCATCATTGTTTCAACAAAAAATATCCTCCATAACATAGTTATATGAACAGACAAATTACCATAATATCCTAATTGTTAAATCCGCATCACACGGTATGCATGGAACAAATATTGTATTTGTTCGGGACATACTCATACGCTCGGTAGCATAACATCATAACAGTGTTGGGCCACGGCCGTCCTGTGGCCCATGTGATATTAAAAAATGTGATACAACCAGCACAATCTCGACAGTGCGTGTATAAACAGAATGCAAAGATCAAATACTCTTATTTGCTTGGTGCATACTAATACACTCGTGTATTGCTAGGGAGTCTCATATTGAGGGTGGATCTTATACAATATATGACATATTAACAGTATTGGCCGACAGGCCCAATTCATAAAAACACAGTTGAGTTTACTCTAAGAAAGAGACAGTGATGAGAGGCTACCTTACTGTTATGGTTATACAGTATATGATATATTAACAGCATGGGTCGCCAGGCCCAATCCATAAATAAAATAGGATACGTAAATAATGTATATGTGATGAAACAGGACCGATTATAGCACAGTATGGGTCGACAGGCCCAATGTACAACAGAAACAAAACATAACACAGTAAAGAAGATATATATATATAAGAGATCCCACTACATAGCCTACTTGTTTTGGCATGTGGTCTTATTTTTTTGGCATCTTTCCAAGAGCTATTTTTCTAGCCATTGATCTCCCAATGGATAGAAATCTATCCATTGACAGATCTCATGCTCTTTAAAGGAACCCTAGCTGCTCAAGAGAGATCATCTTCTTCTTCATCTTCCCAAGATCTACATCAACTTCTTCACCTCCTTTCCATCAATGCGAATCCCTGGATCTTGGATCTGCACTTGGAAGACTCATTGCCGAACGTGCTAGGTGGAGAGTTCCTTCATCTTGGGTTAGTGTATCCTGCTGTTGGAGTGAGACCATTAAACCCCTCACTGAGGGGGCCAATTCACCGTTACGATAGTGCTTACGCACACATACCCTAGGCTGGAGATTTCTAACCTTTGTTTTTAAATTTATATATTTTATTTGAATTTTTGTTTGTAGGCTATGCAGATTTTCTAACAGATGTTGCATACTTGCATTTTCTTTTCGCATATCTTAGACTTTGCATAAATTCCCTTGGGTTAGGTTTTCTATTGTTGACTGTGTACAAAATGACAGAGAATTGTTGAATGCATTTTGTCTTTGGATATCTTCCCCAGTAAAACATATTTACTCATTTAAATAAATGCCACTCATAGCCAAGCTTTTCATTTAATACTCCATAAGTTCAGTTTATGGGAGTACCCCGATAAGTGTACATTTACTCTATATTTTATGTATCAATATGTACCCTTATTTAATTTGTATTAGAGTGATTATGGGGGAAAACGAGGCTAAAATCAGGAGTAACTACTCTCTACAGGTACCATGTGGAACTTAAGAATAAAGGAGAGCCAAAAAAAGAAATTAAGAGTCAAAGTGTAGAAGATTGAGCTCTCTTGACATAGGTACCTGCAAGACAGAACCTCTTACAGGCTGCTTTCGGCCCCTGTTACATCCGTAACCTCATATAGAAGCCCTTGTAGAAGCCCTTGCGAGTATACTTATACCCGTAAAGAGAATGAGAGCCCAGCAGAAGACCTTATGGCATGCGCTTACACCAGTAAGCCAAATCGTCAGGATTGTCCAGAGGAGTTTAAGGATGTAACTAACACCCATAAGGAGTGATCGCTGAGCTGGCAGGACAAGTTTACTGTCCCACGCTTACTGCTGTAAGTAGGACCGCAACAAGTAGACAGAAGACCTTACTGGCAGAGCTTACGGTCGTAAACCATACTGTAAGCAAGTGATCAACATAAACCCCAAAACTTATAGCCTAGGCTTATGGCCGTAAGCCGCCCTTAAGTGTCAGGGTATAAAAGACATTGAAGATTTTCTGATGGATGGAGCGGAGTTTGGAGAAGGATGCTGGGGAGAAATAGGGTTAGAAAGAAAGGATCGGTGACGGCTCCTAGGTCAAAGGCAACATTCATCCATTCGAGATAGGGGAAATCGTGCCGGTGCTCCTTCTCCTCCTCATCATCATCTTTTAGGTCATTGGTGCAGTCAAGGACAATCATGCTTCTTTTTTATAATGGTATGTTGAGTTTTGATTCTGAAGTGCTTCCGTTCAATTTGAAAATATGAATTGTTTATATTGCTTGTTTGCTTGATTGCTAATGTGCGATGAAAACCTGTTAGTGTATTATTCTTCTGAATCAAAGAGGGTTGAGAGAGTGAGCCTGTAGGTAGAGGAGTGTCCTCCTTCCCCTCCGCTTAAGTTATCCTATCTTCGTGTTTCCTTGAGCTTGAGTGATCATGTAACCCTTTAGTTGAGAGAATTCTCCTTTAGGGAGTTGCATGGGATCAGGGGCTGCTTATATCGAGAGAGTAAGTAGTCTAAATTAGGGAGCCAAAGTTGACCTACTTCAGGAACCCTAGAGCAATGAATAGCAATGTAGGGCCAAGTCGTCGAGAGAGTTCTCCACTGACATCCTGTACTGGCTTAACTCTATTCTGCCGTGAGAGCGGGGGCTAGGAATTGTTGGTTCTTGGTGACTCTCATCCATTAAAGTAAGAAGTATTTCCAAAATAGTGTGCTTCATTTCACAACCCTAGAGGATCATTGTCCAAGTACCCCTGTTTTTTTTAGTAGATTTTTCCTAACTTATTTCAGTTATTTTATTTCACTGAGGTGTGTTTATTTTCTTTGGAATTTTATCCTGCTTATTTGAGCTAGATAACCTTTACTAGAGTTAGTACTAATACTCTTGTTTCCTGTGGTTCGACAACCCGACCTTTCATTGGGTCCATTATATTATTTGACGACCCGTGCACTTGCGGAGATGTAAAAAGCATGTCATATCCCTGCAAAAAGACTCTAAAAGTTGCCCTAGAATAAAGTGGTCATTATTATGATCTTGGATTTTACTGTTTAGCCATTTTTTTTTTACCAAACAACTTGGATAAGGTTTTAAATATTTGTATAAAAGTTTAATTTTAGAATGAATATATATAGTGATTAGTTCAAATAAAAAAAATTTTAAAATTTTTTTACCCATTTGTTTATAAGGTGGAAAAATTACTCACTTCAACCAATATTGTGAGAGGAAGGTTATCTTTGAACCAGCTATTATCTGGTGGTTTTTTTTTGTTATTCTTCAATCAAATACTATTATAGGAATATAGAGTCAAATGTTTTGTAGAAAATATGATGAGTTAGATTATACTAAGACACCAGTATAAATGTATAGTTATTTAGAAACATTTTTAGGAGAAACACTAGAGCAGTATGCGAATCATATAAAGTTTTCCTCAAGACTTCCCTAGAAATTTAGAATTAGAAAAAAATCCTTACAATTTTGTTAATAAAATTAGATTGTTACTATTAGGAGAATATCCAAATAAGAATTATGGAAAACAAGTAGAAGCAATTAGGAAGTTTGAACAAATACAAATAAAAATTGGTCTTATATCAAACCTTTTTTATTAGATTTCATGTATTATAGTTGTATAGGTTGATGCTTTCATGATAAGACAATTGGAGACAAGTTGTTCATGAAACTATCAAATCCTTTAGGAACCTTAATTCATAAAAAATATAAAGAATTACAGGTTTTACCTCAGTTAGATAATATTTCAACTCGAATTAAATTTATTGGAGTATTTTAATCACCATAAAAACTTTGAGTTGCTAACTAATGCTTAAATAATTCAATATATATATATAATATTTTTTGAATTATCTGTTTGAAATTTTTATGGCGTTTTTGTTGTACATTGCTGATCTTGTAGTTGATCTATCATAAACTTGTAGAGCTTTCTCCCATTTAAACAAAAAAAAAAAAAAAAAAAAGGAGAAAATTCATGCATATGCCAAAAGAAAAATAAATTATCAAAATGTAAATATATCAATGGTTGTTTACATATGTCCCACTATAAGGAAACCTAATTCATACATATATGTATCTTTATAAAGTGAGATCAGTTGACAAAGATAATGGAGATGCCAAAAAAGTTTTAGGCATCTAAGTGGGAGAAACACTATTTCCTTATGCAACTAGTGTTAGAGTATTATTTACTAATCCTTCCCTTCCAAATCATTAGATATTCTTCATATATTTAGAAATATTTAGGAGGAGAGTAATAGCAGGTACCCTTTTTTTCTCAATAAGTCCAGTGATTTAATCAATTTCTACTAACTCTTTTTGTTTGGAATAATTATTCTTCAAGGCAACACACTTTTAATACAATTAATAAAGTATGGAGGGTATTCTATTAATTTTTTAATTTATTTATTTTTCACTAGATGTTGAGACGGGGTGCAATCAGTTATCGCCATTAGGTAGCATCAATTGATCCAAACACAAGGCCCAATTCAACCTAATACTGACATAACTAAGTGCAATCTTACTTTAGTGTTAAAGCTCAAAGGCTTCAATGGTGTGATATTGGGTGTTAGATAAAGATTATTATCTTGTTAACAACTCTGAATATGAACAGAGTGTGGATTCAACCCATTTAGTGGGCTAGCTAGAATAAATGGGCTCTAGACCTAGGCAAAAGATAAGAAATAAAACAAAGTTTATTAGCTATGGAGAAGGAAAGAGAGAGTGCGTGCGTGAAAAGCATGAGAAAACAGAGAAGAAATAAGAAATGAAGAGAGAATATTGAGATAAGGTTAGAAGATTGAGCAATAAATCAGTATCGGATTTTATCCAAACTCAAAGGGGTGATTCCTTACAAGTAGCTTTCCTCGACCTTAAGATTTGCTTCCTCATTCAATCTTCATTTTGATAATTTATTGTGTTTGTTCATCTTAGAGAAGATGCATGTCTTGTTGAAAGTCTCTTGTTGACGCATTGACTCTTGTATAACTATAATTCTCTAGTTGTATCTAGAGAGGGCCACTGTCATCCCATACTTGATATAGTAAAAACACTTTTCAAATAGCTCTAAAAAGTCTTGTCATTTTCATTTTGACTTTAAGAGCTTTGCACCGCAAAGCTGTGTTGTTAGCTTGATTTATTGTTTTACATTAATATTCTAACACTCAATAAGAAGTTTGGAGGTTTGTTTGAAGGTAGAGGGAGTCATTCGTGCAAGCATACAGGCTCACACCCACATTAGATGCCCCAAAATACAACTTAGGAGTCATAGAGGCAAAAATACTCTCACATCAAAGGTTGTACAACATGACTAAAGAGCCATACTGGAAAACATGCGCTTGCACAATACACCAGAGAACTGTGCGGATTACATTGCAGCTGTAAATATAATAGCATAAGTGAACAACTTGGTACATGGACTCCCCTGACACTTCACAAACATTACTTCTCGTATTTGCCCAACACAATGGATACTTTTATGAAGTAACGATTGAACGAAATGATCAAAGGACTACATGAAAGAATAAATATTCTTAAGGGCACTTAAGTAATTTAAGCCAATTGATTACTATTGATATGAAGGTGCACATCAAGTGATTTTACATAATAAAAGTAGACAAAAAGATTTTTAAAAAAATTATAGATATTTTGAATATACATTAAGTAAGCTTATAAATCCAACTCATTTAGGGGTTGTTTGGATGGGCTTATTTTTAGCTCAGAAGCACTTCTGGGGTTTTAAAAAATATGTTTGTTTGGGCTTTTAGGCAGAAGCAGAAGGTGCGAAAAAAACTAAAATTCAGCTTTTTTTCGAAGTTGCCCCATAGGTGCTTCTTATAAAAGCACCTCTAAGAAACTATTTTGAGATTGCCAAATTACCCAAATAACCTTCACAAATAATACATTTCCTTTATTACATTTCCCTCATTATTATATAATTAATATTATAATTATTTGTAAACATTAATAACTTTATGACAACTTAATAATAATTATTACGTAATTACTATAATAATAATTATTATTATACTATATTTAATATTAATATTATAGTTATAATTATAATTGTAATTACATTTGTAAACATTAATAACTTAATGACAATGATAATAACAATTATTACATAATTACTACTATAATTATAATAATAATTATAATTTTAATTATATTTGTAAACATTAATAATTTAATGACAACGATAATAATAATTATTATGTGATTACTATTATAATTATTATAATAACAATTATTATTATATAACTAATATTAATATTAATATTAATATTATAATCGTAATTATATTTTTAAACATTAATAACTTAATGACAATGATATTAATAATTATTACGTGATTTCTATTATAATTATAATAATAACTATTATTATATAATTAATATTAATATTTATTATAATTATAATTATAATTGTAATTATATTTGTAAACATTTAATAACTTAATGACAACGATAATAACAATTATTACGTAATTACTATAATAATAATAATTATTATTATTATATAGTTATAATTGTAATTATAATTATAATCATTATTATTATCATAACATTAGTTATTATCATTATTAATATAAATATATAATGGTAATTAAATTTAAAGTCAATGAATGCCCATTTTAGTCATTTGCCACCTCCAAATATGTTTTTACAAATCCACATCCAAACAAATTCACACATATAGAAGCACTCTTGTATTAACCTATCCAAACATAAAAAATAGAAAAGCACAAACTTACTCTAAAAAGCACTTTTTTTAAAAGTGCTTCCGCAAAACTTAAAAAAAACATTTTTTTTAAAAGCCAATCCAAACAAGCCCTTAATATGTACATATTACATGAGATTGATGTTATGAAAAGTAATACAATCGTGCCAATTTATTTTAAGTAAGAAAGCAATTAAGAAAAAAAATTAAAATCCATGGATATACATAGGTTGCTGTAGAGTTTGTTCTTTTCTTTTTGTTTAAATACACCGCAAAACTCAACTAGTAAAAATTTTTATTTATTTTTAATTATAAAAAATTAAAATTTTAAACTTTTTCATAAAAACATGAAAATATTTAAAAAATGGTAGCTTTATTCATGTGTGTCAGCTGATATTCTACATGAAAATTAAAACCCATAAAACCTTATTTCAACTGAAATCACAGCGCATTACAAAATTTTAAAGACAAATAGAAATTCTACGAATTTTATTCTAAGAGAAATTTTGAGAAAATAATTTGATAGGAAAAAAATATTAACACTTGTGTCACAATCAGACCAACCTGATAAGAAGATAAAACTCTTGATTATTTTAGAGACAAAATGAAAATTCTGATAACAATGAAAGCTATTCAACCGTTTACTAAAGGGGATGAATTCTCCCAAAGGTGGTAAACCCACTCAGCCCGCAAAGAGGATTACATCGCCGCAAATAGAAAATGTAAGTAGGTACAAACCAAAAGGCTATAAAAATAAATCAATATTATTATTATTATTGTGGTTTAAATGAGTTACATGATAGCTGACTTTATTAACCTAAAATATAGGTACATAGATATTTAGAGTTCCAAAGATATAAAATGCCTATTTTCAAGACTATACATCTAACTCTTTAGAGGATAATACCATTTTGTTCTATACAATCCATTAACCATCTTGGTAAATCCATGGTTCTAAAGAGTAGAGAATCCATTTATGAGGCCTTTCCATGGCTTCTTAATTTATCTTCTATGCCATTCCATTCTCTTGGTATGTGCTCAATATTCAAGTTGGGATCCTCACTAAACTAGTATCTTAATGATGAATGGTTATACCTAATTCTCTAATGGTGCTTACAATTGCTTCAATTTATACTTTGTAGAAGATAGGTAGAATACATAAATGCTATATCATTGCTAATCGTCAACCCTATGGCATACCATAAACCATTCAATAAAGCTTAAAATTTAGACTCAGTTTTTGAAACAATTCTGACTTTGTAGCATTGCGTAAGGAACAATCACGCTACAAGAAAAACAGGAAATGACAACGCAATTTTCCATCAATATAAGTGAATTTTCTGTCGCTATAAACTATTAACAACGAACTTCACGACGGAACTATTCCCCGGGAATACTCAACTTACAATTTAACTTCTGTCTTTAATTAAAATTTCCGTTGCTATTTCTTATTGTTTGTCGATGGGGCATTTTGTTGCAAAACAAAAACAATCCGTTGTTCATATAATTTTAGAATATTCATTTTTTGATGGTTTCATAAAACTTGTGTTGCTAATATTCCGTCTCTATGTTCTATTAGCGATGGAATGTTTGATTACTATTTTTCTTATAGAAACGGAAATTTTATTTTGATATCATTATTTTCTTTTTTTAGCAACAGAATCATCATTGGTATGGTTTTTTCTGCAAGAAATTTTCTGTTGCTATGTATTCAGTAGCAACAAAAGTTTATGTATTTCCATCCCAATTGCTCAATTAGCAACTAAACATCCATTGCTACAATTTAATTACCAATGAATTGACCTTTGGTATGTATTCGCTAGCAATGAGATTTATATTTTTACTTTGTTGTTATTTTCTATTGTCAATCAAATATCCATTGCAATGTTTTTAATTAGAAACAGAATGAATCGTTGCCATATTTTCAATATGAAAAGAATTTTTGTTGCTAATTGTAATTTGCAATGAAAATTTTATTAAACAACCTGCGTGACTAATTGCACAATTGATAACAATAATTTATACCAATGACACAAATAATATGAATTTTTTCATACAAAAAGAATAATACAAGTTATCCATAAAAATGATCCAAACAAGAATTGTGTCATTAAATACCAAAAATCCATTATTTGATTCATACAAAATAACACTAATATTTCATACAAATGATCCATCATTTCATTACAACAAAAATCCATTGTCACTAACCATACACTCCAAAAGATACAATTGAGAGTGACAAACAAAATAAACTAATACATTAAAGCAAATTCAAATACCTTGAATTATTTTGTTTGTTCACTTCTTTGCCCAATGTCTTGCTCTATTAAAATCATAGAAATTTATATCCATCAAATTAAATAGATACTCAGTAGAAATTGATAAATATAACAATAAAAATTAAAAGTGCAAAATTAAATTAAAACGTTAATTCTTTTACTTGTTGAGGGAGGAATATTTGATCCCAAATTCTCCATCATGAATGTCATCATAATTTGAAATAGATTCTTCAAGTCACTTAAATCCCATATAGCATTCTTCACTTGCTTGAATCAGGAACCAAGTTTGGCTTATGACAAACTTCCATAGCATGCTCTCTTGTCCACACTTTCAGTGGAGTTCACTGCATCACTGTTTCTACCTAAGTGTCCTGATGGTTTGACATTTTCTTTTATGTGTGCAGCTTGTAGGATTCTGTTATAATTGTCAAGTAGATCTTGTTATTTCTATAGTGGAAATTGAACTTTAGATCTTGTGGATTGATGATTGCCCAATTATTTTGTGCATATAATTTTGTATACTGGTTGAGGTGTTGGATGATCTACCCTTTTCAAGTCCTGAATTGTAATTACTTAGGGTTTGGTCCTTGTGGTGAGAGTTACATTTTTCTTGTACCATTTGATCTCCTCATTAGTAACTTCGGACCTTGAGATTTAGATTCGATGGCGTCTGTTGAACCTAATTTCGTAGTTCGGAATTAGGTAGATTCTTATACCTGTATAACTCCGCATCTCTGGTGTTCGGTATTTACATTTTATTTAGAAATTTATTTATTTTTGATATTCCTGTATTATTTCTGTTATCTTTATTGTTATTCTGTAATCACTATTTACTTAATTATTTATTCATTTATTTATATTGCGAATCGATTTATTCCGTATCGTACTGTCTGTACTCCGTATTTTTCGCGGTTTCTGGTACATCTCCATTCCTGGCAAATTACCCAGCTAGGAGGAGTAAGTCCTAGCCATGTGCACATGTTTTCTGTAGTAGCGCTACCATTCGACTGCGGTCGAAGATCCGGCTTCGGCCGTCGATATTCTTTTGTTATGTTCCGATTTCACAGTCAAAGATCCAGCCTCGAGCTGTTGATTCTGTTATTAGTCAGGGAGATGTACATGTCTGGTTTTACGTATTCCTGTATTTCTGATTATTTTGGTATTTTGAGCATTTTCTGTATTTCTGTCAGGATTATAATTATTTCTGAAATATCTGTATTACCTGTCATTTCTGCAATCCTACTGGGCCCCTTGTGGCTCATACATTCTGCGATTTTATCTTTCGCAGGAGAAGTTTAAGCCTAGGATCGGGGGGGGGTTGATCTTGGAGTCGGAGTACTGTCTTTAGTTGTAGATATTGTAGAGAACTCTTCTTTGTGAGTGAGACTTGTATTTTGTCTGTAAAATCTTTTTGGGGTTCTTGAACTATTTGTGGCACTGTATTCTGTAGGGCTGCGGAAGCCCGTACCTGTATTAGTTTTGTTACTATTGTTCTATTTGTACTCCTGTATTATTGCTTCTTATGCTGTCTGTTAGGTTGACTTTGACTAGATTTGAGATTTGAGGCCTTGCACTCGATGGGCCCAGCTCCATCGGATGCGGCCGGTCTGTTAGCGGGCCCGGCTCTGGGCTGGGGCATGACACATTATATGATGGAATCACTAAATTATCACTGTTTTTTAGGCATTTGTGCTCAACCGAAATACACATAAAACATATGGATAAATTAGAAGTGAGCAATGTTGAAACAATATGCAACCTAGAAAAACTTTTTCTTGCTGGATTTTTTTTTTTGACTCAATGGAGCATTTACCAATTCACTTACCGTATGAGGCTAAAGTTGGAGGAGGTGCAATATCATTGGATGTATCCATGTGACAGATAATTGTGGTACTATAATCTTCAGTCAATCACAAGTAAGCCAATGCTAATAATTTACATTATGACGTAAACTTTATTTTCCTATCATCATGTTTAGGTTTTTGCATCTTCTCAAGAAAAAAGTGAAAATCAAGCATGTGTGGAAGGATCTATTTGCAAGGCATATATCATAGAAGAAATCTCATCATTTTGGTTGATGTATTTTGAGCCTACTGTGGAAACAAGACTAAATCGTGATTCTCACAATGACAATGGTGGAGATATACAATTTATAGGATAACTTTCAATTTTCTCTCATTCAAGATGACATTTTGGTCCACTAAATAATGTGAGATTTCTAGAGGAAGAGGAACATTATGCTGCAAAATTACGTCTACTTATGAATTGAGAAGAGATTTTACCTATATGTGGAGAAAGTATCATTTTCATACTCTTATATAGCACAAAATACATATTTATATTCTTCTTAAGTGTTCTCACTAACTTTAATGTCTTAAATATAGGATGTTCAAAGAAATGGTGTAAAAAGAATGTGTGAATATCTCTGACAAGTAATTAGAGAAATTATGACATACAAGATTCCCAAAGTCATTTAGACAATTTGTAAGTCTAATTTAAAACTATGGTCACCTTACTAGTGAACACATACATTTGTAAAAAAAAATATTGACCTACCTTTTATAATTTTTTAGGTGGGAGAACATAAAGATGAAGTTGACCCTTGCATTGTTGAGATGTGACTTGGTCCTAGACGAATTGCACAATATTATAAAGGCTATTTTATAAGTTTCAAGTTTCATACAAAAGACTATGGGCACAACCATAGTACAAAAAATAGTGGAGTTTGTGTAAAAGAGAGTTCTTATAAAGATTATGAGAGGGATTTTTATGGTGTCTTGGAGGATATTATCCAATTAGAGTATTTTGGTGTTGGAAATAGGGTTGTACTTTTTAAATGTCATTGGTTTGATATGGGAAAAGGGATTAAGATTTATCCTCGACATGTTCTTGTTGACATTCAACTTTCTACAAGGGGTACTAGGAAGAAAGTACAACTGATTTAATTGGAGATATTATCAAGAAGATGAAATGTGTACTCCTACATATATTACTACTTTAGAGGAACTCAAAAACCCAATTGTTTTTGCTAATGGTATATTTGAAGAGATAAATTCATTTGTTGAAGAACAACTACAAGATGAGAACACAATTAATGAAGATGAAAACGAGAATGAGGAGAAGACATGGATGATGAGAATGATGGGAATTATGGAGGAGATGGAGATGAAGATGAAGATGATGAAGAACAAGAATTTTCTTACTTTGATGATAATTGATATACTCTATATAATTATTGTTCAATAACATATATATTTATATATGTAAACTTACATATAATGTGGAGACTATTAAGATGTAGTTTGGTGGATGCATTCAACATATTGTTTTCAATTTGAGCATTCACATGGCATAATTTTGAGCACCAATTTGATGGTTGATTCATGCATTCATTTAATGCTGCAAAGATGACATCACATGACATACTATTTATTTAATGTAAAGATTATTTATTAAAATATTTCTTGCATTCATTTTAAGTGTTGAATTAATGGTACAAGCAAAAATTTTGAATTCTTGTTCATTTTAGATTGTTAGTCTAATGTGATGATTTGATGGATGATAGCATATGATTGTTCAATTTACCTATTTTTCATGACATAGTGTGGTGCAAGATTTTTAAATCTAATTAGTATCAATAATGTTTTTTTAAAATAGAGTTGCAATGGTTAAAAAAAAAAGATCATAAAACCAAAAGCAAAGGTAAAGGTCAAGCAATTTAAATAAACAACAGTCACCCTAGAACTCCTGCATGCCGTCCACCATTGAAGGTTTCTTCTACTATTTAATCTACAACTCTAGAACCACTTATATCAGCACCTTCTATGGTCACTCCATGCTCTCAACCATCACCAAATAATAATCCGCCACTTGAAGTGCCACCTAATTCTTCAATGGAGCCAATAATTAATGAGACATTGGCTCCCCCTTGAAGCACTATCTAGTTCTAGGAATTTTTGAGGTTCATCTCAAAGTGTTGGAAGAAAAGATGTACAATGTCAGACAAGGGGTCCAACCATAGAACGAGTCACTCTAGAAGATGCAAACAAAAAATGTACATTAACAATTCTTGGAGATAAGTAGTTTGACTAAATTTTGGTTTAGTGTCCTTCATCACAATTAATATCTTTTCTTTGGTTTATTGGCTTAGTTAATCATTTGTTTATATTAATGACAAATTTTAATTTGACACAGTGTTTTTGCAGAGAAAGGGGTGTCATCAACTAATTAAAAAAAGTTTTAGTGACATGTGGCCAACGTGGAGGAAAATTTCGGTGTATGTGAAATAAGCCATGTGGAAGAAATTTGAAGTATCAATTCTGTTGTCAATTGCATTTTATCATGATTTACAACTTTAATTTTTTGCTTATTTATATATGAATTTTAATAATGACTTTTAATGTTCAATGTTAGGTGATGAGATTAATGTACAATGAGTATTAGAGAAAACATGATTTAAAGACACGTTGAATGGTGAAAGAACAAAAGCTATTCAAAAAGCTGGTATCACTAATATTGCTGATTTTAAGATGTGCAAATGAAAGAAAATAAGTTGGATGTCAACTGAAATTTGGGATGTTTTGATTGACACTGTATGGAATACAAAGAGTTGGAAAAACAAATCCAAGAAAGCACTGGTTAATTGCTTAATAGAAAAAGAGGGAGGTATTACAAAGCACACAAGTGGTTATCGTTTGTTTCTTGCTATCCAAAAGTTAATGGTATAGAATTATTTCAATTAATTCATCTCATGAATTTAATTTTTGTCAATGCATTATAGATATATTTGCAATAATAAAATTATATCTTGTCTAATTAAAAATAATTCTTATGTAGGAAAAGGAGCTTCAATGACAAATAAACTATCACAATTGCTTGGGAGAACCCATAAGCATTCAAAGGGAAGTGGTGAATTTGTAGACAACAAGTCCAAAGTTGTCGATGTATGTTAATTTTTTTCAATTCATACTTTAAGTTTCCAAAGGTTACCTTTTGGTCTGCAAAATTAAATATGAAATTATTGACAATTGTTGTTTTTTTTATTGTAGGAGAAATATAAAGCTACATTATATGAGAAATATGGTGATAATTTATCTGATCGTTATGAGTTCAATCAGGAGGCATGGGCATCATCAATTGGATGCAAAATAGCTATGCGCACACATGTATATGGGTTTGACACCATGGTGAATTCTAAATCTTTGCTTGAAATGACTTCCAATGCACCTGCATGCACAAATAGCTCAGTGTGTAATCCTTCCACAAGTCATCCACTAATGAATGCTTCCTCTAATGATGATAGATGTGTTACCTTACCGAAAGTTTAACAAATACACTGACCATGCAGAACTCTTTAACTCCCACCATCTATAGCTAATTATACACAAGAAAACAAGATGATTTCCCCAATCTTATACCATTAGCTCCCAGGCACAAAACTTGCGAAATTACTTTATTCCCTAACACAAAAGTCAACCAAGACAGATAGACATAGGAAGGGTAATTTTTCCTGTCCATTTGGAACCAAAGTTTCAGTCCTATGTTTGCTCAGATATAAACCAGCAAGAATCAAATTCGGAAAGCATGGCATTTAAATAAAATTAACTCCAACATTGCTAAGAGAAGCATAGCAACATACATCAACCACCACACATCCTCATGCTACCATTTTAATCACAAGTAACCTTGTTAATCATGCCCATCATCTTCATCACTTTCTAATCATGACACCTTGGCAAGGTACTCCCAGACATTAAACTTGTTAGAGTTTACTTAAAGTGTAACATCTACCATCATTCATGCATTAACCCACAAATCAAATAACTCCACCACTTCAATAAATCATATACACCACATATGTTTATAAAACTAATCTGCCAACCTTCTTATCATTTGAAAACATGAAATCTTGATCTTTTCTTCAATCCAAACATATCCCAGTAAAATCAGGCAGCAGGGGCTCCTATCGATACCCATTCTTTTCTGTACATCAACAATTATATTTTCATCAAGTCAAAGAAACTCAGAATTTCATGCAAGTGATTCAATTCAAAGCTCATGTCAACGTGAGCATTTCTGACCCACTGCTAGTCATAACCATCCCAAGAAATACACTACAGTCATCTCAACCTGACATTAACTTGAACCACCTCACTGGAGACTCTACTACTACTGTACTAAATATAAAGATCTGATAACTTGAAGTACACATAAATTAAAGACCACATTTCCAAGCTTCACAAATTTCCACAACTTTGAATTCAAGAAGCACTAACTGATTCAAACTGACTATGCCTCTATCCCCTCCACATGAAAGTAAATTTGACAAGTTCACAACTTGGACAACCAATTCAAGAACAAACTCACAAATGGCCATTAGCTATGATCATAACTTATCATAACCGCATATTCCAAGTCCCAAATTTTGCATAGTGGGAGTTAAGATACAAAGGTTCAGATTATCTATGTAATACTTTGTCTAAATCCAGCAAAATGAGCAATAAAACCCTTCCAAAATCAGCATCAGAATAATATGGATATAGCTGCGAAACAAAAATCATATCTCATGAACCATACATCCAATAAATCTGAAATTTCACCCAGAATTAGATAAGACCAAATACTACAACTTTCCTATTTTGCACTTACAGAAATTCTGCTTCAAAACAACACTGAATTTGCAAAATACCAACCCTCACACTCCCACAAAAATGGCCATAACAATTCCCTCATAAATTTACCAATACCTCACAAATAAACCCAAAGGTTCAACAGATTAACTTAACATCCACCAAAGGCCTAAACTCTAACATGGTTTTCACTAAATAAACAGAGAGATTTAATGCACACATAGATACCAAAATTCAACACATTCAAGCCACCAACATTTCCTTGAAGATTTAAACATCAAAACCATGCCAACAATTCTTGAAGAATTTAAATACATGAAGAGTAGATACACCTACCTATACAAAGCTCCGGCGATCTCCACCTCCAACGAGTTCCAAACCTTTTATCCCCACCCGGCAGCGCCTCCACTCAACTCGCAATGCTAGACCCGGATCCGAGAAGGGAGACGACGAAGACGCCGGAGAGATGGTAGCCATGTCTCTTTCCCACCCCTTCACCAGCTTCTTTTTCTTCTTCCAACACCAACAAAGCTCTCTCTCTCTCTCTCTTTCCCCCCGACCAGATCCACAATTTTTGGGATAAAGGAAGCTTAATGTGGTTTAAACAACCACTTGAGAGACTAACCACAAGATTAGAATAAAATATAAAAACAAAACTTGATGGTCAAAGGCTGACCATCACATAATGAGCTAGGCACCATGTCATGAACAACGATCAGTAACAAACGTTGCATGAAAACGTGACAACCATGACTTTTCAACTCATAAAACTTTCATTAAACTTCATTCACACATAGCGATATATTTGATGCAAAACCATCTAGAAGTTTCAAGTGTTTCACCCATGTGCAAACACACTATCTGTCTTCTTTGCTCAAAGTGGATGAGGCTTGTGGTATGTAAACAAGACCATTATTTTCTACTAATTCTAATTCTTTTAGAGTGCAATACACCGCCAAGTCTTTATGAGCTTTTATGTTGTCCTTTGTTTACCCCTAATATCCATCTTTGTATTGAATACATTCTCAAATACATTTCATTCAATATACATCACATCTAAATTATAACGAATAAGATTTGTGTGCCAATATGGTAACTCTCCAAATATACTTTTCTTGACCCAATTATGACTTTCTGCAAAGCCCATAAGCTTCTCCTCATTGCATTTTGGGGCACATGTGATATTTGGGAAGGAATTCAGCTATACCAATATTTCTGACTCTGATAATCGATGAATTGGCCAATCATATTCAACTTTTTTGCCATGAACCAATCTGAATCACTTAATATGCCCATAAAATAATGGCATTATTAAATTCCATGAGTGTTCCAACAGGATAATATACCATATGTTGGAAAATCATTAATTGTCATTAATAATCACACCCTCATTATGAAATACTTTTTTTTGCAAACATCATTGGTTAGGATACCTTCATCTCATAATTTTTTCAACTCATCTAACAAAGACCGCAAGAATACATCAACATTTTTGGCCTGGACTCCTTTTTCTTGGAATAACCATAATAAGAAATATTTTATTTGTAATTAACTTTTTATAAATTGGAAATTTTGTTGGAAAATATAAAATGATGAAATGAATCTTAAAGGGTAGGTTAAATGAAGAAAATTGTCCATTTCTATTTAGAAAATATATACATAAAAGAACAAAGAAAATAAAACAAAATATTAGACATCCAAACAAATCACAAAATGATCACATTTGATATCTGAATAATAGATTAATGGATTTTAAGTTCAGTCAATGTTTTGATGCAAAGAGTATTTGGTGTGATGATTAGTGAGTATTGGTAAACGATACAAATTGTAGATCCAGTCAAGCAACGTCTTCAACAAGCAACAAGTAGTATTCGACATATCTTTACATAAAGAAAAGCAAATGGCATACAGGTTACATACCTCTTTCTCTGTATCTCTTAACACAGTTTCATTATTAAGTGATTTCAAAATCTTGTGAAACATTGAAGGAAGAGATTTTGCTGCCCTAGAAGTTCCACCCTCACATTCCCCTATAAAGATAAGTATGTAAATTTTAGAAACATAAATATGAAAAGTAGCATCTCATGTAAAGGATAAAAATCAACATTGTCAACCAACTAGAATGCAACCAACAAAATTCATATATTAGACCATGATCCTTACCTGCAACTTGAGCTCCTGATAAGGTTCAGCATATTTGGTAGTAGATAAAGCGGCATTTCTTTTTATGTCAACTTTTTTTCTTTTTTATTTTGGGAAATGTTGTTGAATCTTTTGCACCTGCTTCTTCAGGTAAGGACTTCAACCTTAATGTCAATTGGTAAGATTTGTTAAAATTCAAATACATAACTTGTAAAGCATGTAAAAGGCAGATAATAGCCAAAGACTTCCACCTCTTAATTAACATTTTGAACCATAATCTGAGCAGCCTCTCCCAGAAAATTATATTCTTTCTAAGACTACTTCACAAAACTCTAGCATTCATTTTGTAGAAAATTCATTGTACTTCACATTTGATATCTCCACCATTGAATCATAAGCTAAGCTTGAAGATAGACAGGAGGATGAGGTGCGTCTTCTTGGCAATGAAGAGAGGCATCACGCAAGTGAAGGAGAAGATCGAGGCAGCTCGACCATTGCTCTTCAGAGAGGCCAGTGCAGTTTTAATCGACTTCAAGAAGCTGGAGGTCGAGGGGCAAGGAAGAGCATGGGGCAAAAAATTAGGACTAGGAGAATAAAGGATTGGAGAGGTCCACGAGAAAATTATCTGTACCCTTAATATGTTCAATAGATACCATAAAATAATTTCTAAAAAATTATTAAATAATTGAAAAATAAACTATCCAATTGAATATCAAAATATGATTAAAATGGCAAATAATGCTTATAATGTAACAAGTCAAATTACACAAATCATCTTAGGTACCAATCCATCTTGAGGTGACACCCTTTTACCGGATGTTGCCGCTAAAGATCTAGAAAGATTACAAATAGGAAGTTTTAGTGAAATTATAAAATTTAGTCAAGCATATCTTACATTCGCTACCAAAATAGGTAGTGCATTTACTACTAATGAATTAACAAAGCGTTGGTTCAATAAATTACCTAAACCCCTAGAAGATTTCATTTATAAATCCTGGATATATCAAGGTAATGAAAACGTTACTGGAATAGAACTGCAATTCTTTTTACATATAATTACTTAAAAGATAAATATCTTGAAGCAAAAGCAAAAAAGGCAGATAGTAAATTATAGTTATTGCAATAAAATTTATATTCCAATTGTTCCTAAAGAATACAAATCTTGAAAAAAAATTAAAAAGTAGTATTATCACAAGGGAAGACCCAAATTTAACCACGTTAAAAAATTCAAGAGACATAAATCTCCAAGGAAGAAGTGTAAATGTTACATTTGTGGAATAGAAGGCCACTATGCAAGAGAATGTTAAAATGATAAAATCAGAAAAGAAAGGTTACATTTATATCATGAACTCGAATTAACAAATAAGTTTGACATAGTAAGCTTATAAAGTAATGATAGTGAAAATGACAGTGATATCTGTAGTATTTTTGGTAATAATGAAATATAAAATCTAATCGAAGTAGAAAGTGGGCGGGAATGGTTCTACGTAGTGAGGACTGCAGAGTGTTAAGTCAGAGGAGCGTAGTAAAAATTCTGAAATTTATGTAGTAGTGAAGAGAGGCTTCAATATTCGATGCATGATACAAGACCTTAGGGTACCTTTTATAGAAGGAAGCCCTTAAGATAAGGATGTTTATAGGACTCGATAACTCAACGCACAAGGACATGACTGACAAGACAAAAAGGAAAAGAATAAAGTAAAGCAACAAAGTACCGGACATTATAGACCACTTTAAACTTAATGCTTTTCTTTATCTTTTGCTAAATATCATGAAAAATTTACATGTTAGTGAACCAAAACTATGAAAAACAATTTCTCCTTATGTTATTCGGACTAACAAAGAATTAGCTAAGCCACCTGAATATAAGCTTCAATTTAAAAAAAAAATTATAAAAATAAGAAATGGAAATACAACCACAAGAACTTTTTCAAATAATTATAATAAATGACTAGATTAGAAGATTTATTTTCATAACAAAAGACACTTAAATAAAGTAGAGCTGCTAGTATTTTTGAATTCCAAAATAAGATTTATGAACATTATGATGAACTATGTCTAAATCTACTATTGGCCTTATGGAAATAGACATAAATAATAATTTTGAAGTAGTTTATTTAACACCATATTATATAGTATCTCTTGGTACTTTATTTCATCATATTAAGTTAGTTATTAAAACAAAAGGATATAATATGGCCCATACTAAACCAAATTTATTAATTACAAAATCCTTTTCAGGGCAAATTTATAAAAATCATCAAATCAAATATACCTTAAAAACAAATAGGATTGAAAAATATTACAAATATTTTAGGTAGCAATGGAATCAAAGCTATTCCTGCTAAATATTATGAATTAGAGTTATTAGCTACGCAAGAATAGAATATAGCTCTAATTTCTTAGCATATTCTAATATCTATAAGACCAGAATATTATGAATACTAGGACGATAGGTTAAGCTTTAGAATAGCTAAATATGACAAAAACCTCTCTCTAAGTACCCCCTCAGAAAAGAATCAGAATGAAAACTCTCTTAGACACTTCACAACTTGAAACGGTTAAAAAATTAAGATGTCAGTATATTGAACAACTTGGCTCCTATTATATTATTAAACTAGAGAGTCAAATAATCAAACATAAATTTCATTATCTGATTACTATAGAAAATTACCATGAAGAAAAAATAGCTTTAGAAAAATATTATGATAATCAATTGTAAAGGCCACAAACTAATAAAAGAAAAGCATTACTCCTAAAATTGCAAAAAGAAGAAATGGAGCACATGAACTCTTATAAAGAAAAATTGGAATATCGGTTTGATCAAATTGCGTATTGTTATTGTTAAGAATGAGAGAACTATTAGATTCATATAATCTTCAATTAATTGATAGTATGATTGCTAGATATGAGTGTTTTATTGTTTTAGACAGAAATATTTTTACAATAAAAGAACAAATATTTCAAAAACGATTTTACGGGTTTTTAGAGGTAAAATGATTTATACAAACTAAAATAGAATTAGAAACTAAACATCAGAAACTACATTTTAGACAATTGCAAAAAGAAGTTAAGGACAAGAAAATGAGCAAAGTTGGAAATGACCCTTACAAGAAGGACAATTCAAATAAAATTAAAATTAAAACCGAGGATTTAATCTTAAGATGACACCAACATGATCTCCAATTCTTAGAAACATGTAAAAAGGAGTTAGAAAATAAATTACAAGCTATCAAAATTTATTATTGCTAAAAAATCGAAGGACTTATTGATCAATTTTATATTGATTATTATTGGACATCAAAATTTTATGAATTACCTGAAGAATTAGATGATGTTAGTTTTTTAATTGTTTGTCGGTACCCATATATGGATTATTTCAGAAAAACCTAGGAACGCCATTTAGAATCTCACATAGAAGAACTTTATACAGAAGAAGAAGAGATTATTAAACATATAGATGAAATCAATCTTGATGATTTAATGATGAATTTAGAATCCCGAGGAAGTAGACTTGCTCAACAATCACCAAGTAGCAGTACAACCGAAAGAGCACTAGTAACCTTAACTTCTACTGAAAGAACGCATAAAACTACTCAACCTTTGCAACAACCTTTTTCTTATGAATTTTCACATTATCCAGAACAAAATTATCGACGAGGGAGAGGAAAACAAGATCCTCTAGAAGTAGTAAAAACCATGCCTAAACAAAATAATGAAGGTAGTATTCTATTATTAAGTACTGTGCACCGACAGAAATGGCTTGAACTCCTGATAGATGGGAGTCAAATGCTATAAATGCTTTATAAAGAATTACCCATAGCCTACATAACATTCGTATTATAAATTTTACTGAAAATCTTTTAGAAACAACAGCCTAAGAATTAGTAAATAATTGAAAAAAAAACTATCAAACTAAATATCAAAATATGATATAAATGGCAGATAATGCTTATAATGTAATAGGTCAAATTAGACAACTAATCTTAGGTACCACTCCATCTCAAGGTGACACCCTCTTACAGAATGCCACCGATAGAGATCTAGAAAGATTACAAATAGGAAGTTTTAGTGAAATTGTAAAATTTAGTCAAGCATCTCTTACTTTAGCAGCCAAAACTAGTAGAGCATTTACTACTAATGAATTAACAAAGCGTTGGTTCAATAAATTAATTAAACCCCAAGGAGATTTCATTTATAAATCTTGGATAGATCATGGTAATGAAAACATTACAGGAATAGAACCTTTAATTCTTTTTACATTCACTTACTTAAAAGATAAATGTTTTGAAGCAAAAGCAACAAGGCAAGTAGCAAATTATAGTTATTGCAATAAGATTTATATTCCAGCCATTCATAAAGATTACAAATCTCGAAAAAAAATTAAAAAGAAGTAGTTATTATCGCAAGGGAAGACCTAAATTAAACCACGTTAAAAAATTCAAAAGACATAAACCCCCAAGGAATTGTAAATGTTACATTTGTGGAATTGAAGGCTACTATACAAGAAAATGTCGAAATGATAATAGTTCGAAAAGAAAGGTTAAATTTATATCAAGAACTCGAATTAATAGATGAGTTTGATATAGTAAGCTTAGAAAGTAATGGTAGTGAAAATGACAATGATATCTGTAGTATTTTTTGGTAATAATGTGTCACGCCCGCCCCACGGCCGGGTCCTTTAACAGACCAGCTGCATCCCAATGGAGCTGGGCCCCACTGGGTGCAAGGCCTCAGATGTGCAACCTTGTCAGAGTCAACCCCAGCAGACAACACTGACAGCAATAATACAGAACTACAAATACAACAATAACAGAAGTAGAGCTAATACAGGTATGGGCTTTAGTAGCCCTACAGAAAATAGTGCCCCACATACAATTTATGAACCGAAAGTACAGACAGGCTACAAATCTCACTCAAACAGAAAGGTTCGCTAAATGATTCTCAACCAGTGATAGGAAATCGACTCCAAGATGAACCCCCAACCCTAAGCTTAATCTTTTCTTGCGATTGAGGAAATCGCAGAGTGTATGAGCCACAAGGGCCCTGTAGGATCACAGAAATAATGAGTAATACAGATATTGCAGAATAAATATAATTCAGACAGAAATAAAGAAAATGCTTAGAACACAGAGATAATCATAAATACAAAAAAAAATATGCGAACACAGACGTGTACATCTCCCTGACTAATAACAAAATCAACAGCCTGAGGCTGGATCTTCGACTATGAAGTCATAACAGAACAGACAGAATATCCACGGCCGAAGCCGGATCTTCGACCGCAGTCGGATGGTAGCGCTACTACATAAGA
Source organism: Dioscorea dumetorum (assembly GCA_902712375.1). Lineage (NCBI taxonomy): Eukaryota > Viridiplantae > Streptophyta > Magnoliopsida > Dioscoreales > Dioscoreaceae > Dioscorea > Dioscorea dumetorum. Next base: position 5,834,140 of record CACTHL010000846.1, read on the forward strand.
CATGTGCACATTGCTAGGACTTACTCCTCCTAGCTGGGTAATTTGCCATGAAAAGAGATGTACCGAAAACCATAGAAATCTAGAGTATAACCAGAAGAAATACCAAATAAAATATTTCGCCAAGTAATTAACTTAAATAATTAAATAAATAACAATTGTAGAATAATAAACGTAATACCAACATAAATAATGTATAAACATCCTAAATAAATAAAATAAAATAATTAAACAATTATACAACCATCCACCAAAATACAGAGTTATATCATACGGGTGCGAGAACCTACCTGGTTCCGAGCTACGAAGGTGTAATTACTAAATCCAGCGAATTAAGGGTTCGCTAAAACCAACCATAAGCACTAACTCCGTTGTTTAAACTGCAAACCTTTTTCCAACGGAGACTTAACACTGAAACAAGGGCTGCAGTAGTTTGCTCAAAGATCTTTTAGGGCAAAACCTCACAGCCAAGTGAACACAGGAACATAGTAAAACCATTAGAAAGCATCCTCTTGATCATCTTCATCGATAACACTTGCAAATCGGGTCAAGAGAAAGAGAAACAGCAACTGCAATAGGAAACGAAAGGGAAAGAGAAAAGCGTGGCGCCGAGAGATGATGATGAATCACCGAAAGCTTCAAGGGTTTACAGAAGAAAACCAAACCACTCCCTCTGACCAGATCCGAGAATCCTGGAATGACAGTTGGACTGAGGTGATTAAACAAAACAAGGGTTAGGGGTTAATCCTGATGGTCAAAACGGGTTGACCGTTACATAATAAAATCCAAAATCTAATCCAAGTAGTCAACTTGATTGATTTTGAAGAAACCTATGGACCTCCTAAATGGATAACATAATAACATTTACTTATAGCTTAGATCAAGACGCAAAATTTCTTTTTGAGCAATATCATATGATTGAAGATTTCCTTAAATGTAATCATGTTTTTGAACCTTTTAAATTTAGTCATAAGCCAAAATGCGATAAATGTTATAGATTTCATGTTCTTTGACATAGAGTTACCTTCTTTCAATGTCAATTATCTTTATGTCATAAATGTGTGAAAGATATATTCAATTTTACCTTTGAAAACCAAGAAAAAGCATAAGGAAAACTTTTTCAAATTTTTTCCATTAATGATAAAAAGATAATAGCTCAACTACTAAAAAGAATATCTTTCTTAAAACAAGAGGTAGCAAGAGTTTTTTCAGAAAAACAAAAGCATGATTCCAAAGGAAATGGAATCCAACTTCATGAAATAACTGAAGAAATAGGAGAAGAAGTAGAAATTCTAGAAAGTATAGAAGCACATCCAATAGGTTTTTGTAATAATAACCTTCTTAATTTAGAATTTTTTTTCTTGAATTTAAGGATGGTTTTAAACTCCCACTAACATGAATTATTAATAGAGGCACAAGTAAGAACTATATATCCCAAGATTTAGTACCTATCCAATACCAATAGAAATCTTTACTGTCTTACTAAAACTATTATGAATTAGAACCACTAGATTTTACACAACACCTTATGTAAAGAATAGTTTAGCAACTCATGAAGAACCTTATTCCTTTGAAGAACAATGTGAAATGCAAATTGACTATTATGAATTAGAACCACTAAATAAAAAATTAGAACCAATCTTACTAAAACTAAAACAAGATGGAACTATTGGTGAGAACCCAACAATCCATCTAGATAGAACTAGTGAGGAATGTGTCTTGGAAATTATTAATTCTGAATAACGAATTGCTGGCCCTATTATAAAAGTAACACCTTATGAGCAAACAAAATTTCACATGCATATCTATCACTGAGACACAAAGTCCACACAGGACAAGTGCTTTTGTTGTAAACAATTACATAGTGAAATAGTTAGAGAAAAAAGCCGTGTGGTTTTTAATTACAAAAGGCTTAATGACAATAGGGAAGTAGATAAGTATCTTTTCCCAAGAAAGGAGGTTTTTCTCCAAAAAAATTAAACGTACTTATATTTATAGCAAATTCGATTTAAAGAATGGATTCTGGCAAGTAAGAATAGCAAAAGAAAGTAGAAAGTGGACAACATTAATTACTCACAATGGATATTATGAATGGAAAGTAGTATCTTTTGGATTGAAAAATGTTCCACAAATATTCCAAAGAAAGGTGAATAATATTTTTCGATTAGATCCTTTTATGGTAACGTATATTGATAATATTTTAGTTTTCAGTCAAACTATTCCTCAGCATGTAGAATAGTTACTTATTCTTTTCCAAAATATCAACAACATAGATTAGTTTTATCTGAGAAAAAAAATGAACCTAGGTTGTAAGAGAATTGAATTTTTAGGAGTGCTCATAGGACAAGGATAAGTCAAATTACAAAAGCATATTGCAACCAGTTCCTTAGAAATGCCCTATTAACTAGAAGGTTTAACACAAATTAAATCTTACTTCAGAAAATTAAATTATGCTCATAATTTAATTCCTAATCTTAGTCAATTAGTAGGACCCCTTTATAATAAAAGTAACAAACAAGAGAAAGAAGGTTTAATATTAAATATATATGCTTCGTTCAAAAAATCAAAAATATTGTCAGACAACTAAAACCACTCCAATTACCTCCTCGAGGAGCATATCTTATTATAGAAGCTGATGGACTAATAGGAGGATAGGGCTCTATATTAAAATTTAAACCTTCTAAAGAAAGCCCCACTAACACTAAACAAATAAGTAGATATGATAGTTGTAGTTATCATCTCCCAATCTCAAGTACTGATGCAGAAATATTAGAAGGCATAAAGGCTTTAGAAAAATTTAAATTATTTATTATCTCGGCAACAGAATTTACTCTTAGGAAATAGTGGATTATATTAGAAGCCAGGTTATTGTGTCTTTTTACAATAAGAAAATTGAAAGTAAACTATTACTCAACACATGGTTAACCTTAGTAGATTATATTATAGGAAAAATCAATTAAGTAGAATGCCCCACGAGACCTTCCACAATGAAGCCCACTGAGTATTTGAAACGGGGACTACAAAAATAGTAGGTTCCTCTGAGTTTTAAATACGGTGGGATTTATGTAACCGTATCCCCACTAGCTAATAGTAGCCAAAGGTTTGATCCTCCGTATAATAAGGATTATGGCTACAAAATCATTGGGTCCATACACATTCCTTATTATGGGTAAAACCAGATGTATCATCCCCTAAATATCCACTTAAAATTATTTTTATGTGGCACTAATATAAAATTTTTCTCTTGTCAGTTATGGTAGGTAAAGCTCCACAATTCCCATTAGGCCCCTTGCTTCAATTACTAATCTTTCCTCGTAATGCTTCTCTTCGTTTCTAAACCACCACCACTTTAAATTTACACCAGCATGTCCTCATAGACAACCTTTGGGCCGATCGATATGATCCCAAAGCACTTCTTCCACTTTTCCACCAATTAGCCCATCATTTTCCATAAAAACAATGAAGAAGCAACACAACCCATTCCACTGCCACCATCTATGAATAAATCACCTATCCAGTTTTCTTTGCGAACCCACACTTTAAATTATGTCATCGACCAAGAAAGGCAAATTAAAGCCTTGGAAACAGAGCTCATTATGAAAATAGGCGACTTAATGCAAAAAAAAAGCAAATTTGACCAAGATTCAAGAAGAAAAAGATCAATTAGAAAAAGTACTGTTGGAAGGCAGGAAAGAAAAACTCCAAACCCTTGATATCTTTCCTGAAGAGCTATCAGAGATCAAACAAGTCATTTATCAAAAGGTACTAAAAGCACAATATGACTAATTCCTTCAAGAGCAAGAAGTCCTTTAAAAATTAGCAACTGAAGATCACCTTCCAACTGGACTAATCTTAGCCAGCAATACTTTTAAAAGTGAGAAGCATTGTGACATGGTCTGTAAGTGTACTATAGGATTTACAGTGATTAAGTGCTCCCTGGACCTGACTACATGGAGTAACCAGGAAATTGAAGACATCCAAATGAATGTGCTTAGTCTCTTGCAAAATGAGTTCATTGCTAGACTCATCTTTACCTATCTGGAGCAAGTGAGTATTTTGAATAAGTATTTCAACTCACGTACTTATTATAGAAGCTATTTAAGTCCCATGGCATCCAGCAACAAGGCTATATCAATCTAGAAATTAATTCAATTCCTCAAGCATTTGAGTTGGGATATCCAGATGAAGCCCGACATCATATAAAAGTTACTGTTTTCAAATAGCACAACCTCGCCCAAGAGTGAATGGATTCTATTGGGCTAGCAACAGTATTAAATCCAAACGACTTAAAAAGAACAAATGAAGTTATGACGAGCCTATGCCTTAACCACTAATTGGAAGACGACTGGAGCCACTGTGATTCCATCTTAGGAGTCCCGCTAGTGCTTGAAATAGATATAATGAAGGTATACTTTGACCCATAATATTTTCCAATATACTATCCTTTTCCACACTTATTAAGTAAAACCCAAGATTGTTGTATCACATGAAGCAAATCATGGCATGGACTAGAGAATATTGATTCGAGGACGATGCCTTATTAAGTATTCCAAGTCCAGGTCTCTATGTTCCATCTCTTAGTGCCATCAACTCTCCAACAAGATTAGATAACATTAAACAACAAAATGTAGAAAACATGATGGAATATTAGCAATTCTGTTCATGCATCCGATGTAGACATCTATAAGAGTCTTGTGTTTTTCCTATAGTAGTGTGATAGGATAGACATGGATCAAGGATCGTTTTTCCAGCAAGGCTAGTAGTGACAAAAGCCTATGCAATTAATTATTATTATATATTAAAACATTAATTATTGATACCACTAATATCAATAATTATTATTACATATCGAAAATCATTATCCATACATAAACATTCTATTGGTAATTTAACAAAAACAAATTTAACTTATGAAATTTTATTCCGTTGGTAATTTGACCCAAGTTCGATCACCATTGTATACAAATAACGATGGGCAAGTTCAGTAACAATTTATGTCTAACCAAAATTCTCAGCAAATTTATGGCGCTTAAGTTCTAGCAAGTGCACTCAACAGACATATTCTGTTGCTACGTTTCCTTTGTTATTCAATTGTATTTCGTTGTTGTTCCTTTAATATTCCATCGATAATTTAACAAACACAACTTGAACATATGAAATCTTATTACATCGGTAATCCGACTTTGGCTCAGTCGTCAATATATACAAACAATGCCGGACAAGTTCCGTAATAATTTATTTAAAACTGAAATTCCCAACAAACGTATAAGCATAAGTTCTAGCAACTAAATCGCAATGAAAATATTCCATTGCTACATTTCTATTGCTATTCAATTGTATTATGTTATTGTTCCTTAAATATTCATTCGTAATTTAACAAACAAAAATTGAATGTATAAAATCTTATTATGTCGGTCATCTGTCGTTGGTTTTATCGCTTGTAGAAGGCTCCTTACATGCTCCACTTCTTGTATTCAATCAAATGAAAATTTGGGTAAGCTCCTTGAAAAATGACATTGCATCTAGATGTCACCATTCTGAACCGAAACCATGGAACCATAACAGAAACCAGACCTGAAAAAAACTGATCTAGAACCGACAAAACCATAATAATCCTGAAACTAGAACTTAAACATACATATAAGGTTTGAAAGTCCAAAACCATTGAAATACCAGTTCAATCGGCGGTTCAACGATATAAAAAACCAATGAAGCAACCATGTATACAAGGCATTATCTATGCATACAACGATCATGTGACCGTTGAATGATAGAATGTCACTTTTGTGACCTTTTGTTTTTTATTTTTAATTCTTAAAAATTCACATTTATTTTTCACTATAAATAACTCAATTCGGTCTCTGATTTCCTCACACTTAATTGCCTCAAATCACGATCTCTAATTCTCTCTTGCAAGTTACAACCTTATTCGCTAAATTCTCATATACTCAATCTTTTCTATATTATTTAATTTTTTTCTCCACACCAATTTTCTCTCAATTTCTCATTACCTATACTTTCTTTCTCTTTAATTTCTAGTCATTTATAATTTTTTTTACTTTAAAAAAAATGGCAAACTCCAAAAGTGGTTTTCGTGAGACCCAATATTTTGATTGTGATTATGATATGCCATTAGAACATCCAACCCAAAGAAGTGAAAGCAATACACCAACATCATCACAACCGCAATGGGGGCAAGTGGGAGAGATTCAAACTTCAACATCTTCAAAATATATTTCAAAAAATATTGAAAGGCGATGATAAGTTTTATGTTTCTTGTAATTATTGCAATAAATTTTACAAATATTCAAAAGGAGGTGACTATATGGCTTTTACCAAACATTTGCAAGCAAAGCATCCACTAAAGATTGGATTGAACAAAGGATAATCTCAAATGATTGGGTTTGCTTCTCCTTCTAACTCTACGCAATTATTTCATTATAATGAAATGGAATGTAGAACTGGATTAGCTTCGATTGTTGCAATTAATCATTTATCCCTTAGCTTTGGTGAAAATGGGGTTTTCCTAACTTTTGTCAAAATTATGTAAATCCTAGTTTTAAAAAAATTTCTAGAAATACTTTGGAAAGACATCCTTTGAAATTGTATAAACAACGTAAAGGTGAATTAATTCAATATTTTCAAAATAACAATTTTCATGTTTCTCTTTGTAGTGATATTTAAAATGATCATTAGTGTGAACATTCTTATATGGGTTTAACTTTTCATTGGGTTGATGAAAAAATTGTTTTGCAAAAATGAACACTTGCACATAGATGTTTTGATGATAGGAATACCGCCGAAAATATATGTAAAATGATTTTAGATATTTTGCAAGAATATAGATTGGTTAATAGAGTTTTTTCAATTTCTTTTGATAATGCATCGGTTAAAAAGAACTTGTCAACCAAGTTTTGGTGGAAAATGTTTTCATATATGTTGCGCATGCCATATTTTAAATTTATATGTACAAGATGCTTTGGTTAATGAACTCAATTAACATATATCTCCAATAAGAAAAGTAATTTCATATATTTGGATGCATCCACAAGTCATGAAAGAATGGGAAAGTTTTGTAAACAAAATAAAATGAAACCAAAACGTTTTCAAAAGATGTTTCTACTCGTTGGAATTCGACAATTGAGTTACTTGATCAATAATAAGAGTATAGAAATTTACTGTGTTCTTTGGCATCTACTTATATTAAACAACATACACTTTTGCCAACCCAATGGGAAATATGTTGCCTCCATTACTATTTCAAATATTTTTCATGTTTTTATTGATGCTACTCATACATTTAGTAGTGTATACAACCCCACTTCTCATCAATTTTTAATTGAAGCCGTAAATATTAGTGGTGCTTTAATGGAGGGACTCAAACATCCTCCAATTTATGATGTGATTTATGGCATGACTAAAAAAATGGTTAAGTTATTACAAAAATATTCCCAATATTTATCTTACTACTATGGTTTTTGATAATAGATGTAAATTTGAAGGCTTAATAGAGATGTTAAACACTTATTATTTTAATTTGTTGGGGTTTAATGCCAAAGATATTGATGTAATGTTAATAGTTAGTAGAATTAGAACTTTGTATAATAAGTTATGTAAGGCACTTGCTTTACCTTCTACTCACGATGAAAAAGTGAAGCCTCTACTACCTCCATCCTTCTCCTCGAAATTCACTAAATGGGGTAACAAAATTTTATAAAGGAGAAAGAGGCCTAGCACATCTGGCTAATATTCAGAGCTCGAAGTATATCTAACAATAGTTTTTGAGTTTGGTGATAATACAGGTACAAATTTTACAATTTGGAATAGTGAAGTTAGCACATAGAGACTTTCCCTACTTTAACCAAGATTGCCAAATAACTCTTTGCAATTCCTACCCCAACCATCGTAGTTGAACAAACATTTAGTAATAGAGCAACTTTTTAGATAAAAAACTATCAAGGTTAGGTTCAGAATCATTGAAAGTGCAAACTTGTCTTGATGATTGTAAAAGAGCTAGACTACGAAGTCAAGATGATCTATACATTCATCATCATCATCTTCAAATGAGTAAATAATGACTCTGGTACAACAACAACAGTTTCTAGTTCCAACTCCTATGACAATGAAGCATGTAATTAGCCATTTTGGAAATGTGAGAAATATGTATAATAAAAATAAAATTTCTACATAGGTTTTGATTCCTCTATAACCCTAAAGGAGACGTAGGCAACTTAATAAAACTAAGTTCAAGCTCTTTTTTTTTTTTATTTCTTTTCCTATTGTACTTTTTTTTACAAATTATTGCTTTGAATTAATACTTTTATTTTTCATAAAATATTGTATTAAATTAATTATTGTATTTTTGTAAAAAAATACTGTACTCTTTTAAAAACTTATTAGATGATTCGTGTTCATTTTAATTTGAAATATTGGATTATTTGGATTAACAAGAAACTGAAATTAAAAATAAAAATAACCAAACCGTATAAACCGTCAAACCAGAATCGTTAAACCAAATCGTGGGAACGGGAACAGAAACCGAAATGGAACTGGAACCAAACCGCCAAGAACTTTGCCTAGGTGGATAGGTTCCGATTCAAGATTTCTTTGAACCAGAACCGGCGATTCAGAAACTAAAACAAGTGGTTCCTGAAGCGTGGCCACATCTAATTGCTTCTTGTTTTCCAAATAAACTAGCTTGTTGTAATAGTTATAGATGCAATGTTCCATCTCTTTACAAATTTTCCAAACACTGCCCAATTTGCATTTTGAAAACCATTTAGAAACATTAGGTTATGGCCAATAAATCTATGCATTCTAAGCCATCAACTCATAGATTTTGTGGCATAGGTTAAAAAAGGTTAAAAACATGATTGATATTTTCATACAAAAAAAGCACAAAAAGCATAAGTGATAAGCGTTTGAGTATACATGTTTTATTAGCATGCGTTGCAGCATATGAGCAAGACTTATAACCGTTTTATGGGCTCAAGTGTTCTTATGTTGCTCCTTTGCGCAGGTTAAGTGTTAGAGGCTTCGGAGAGCAAGAATGATGTGAAAAAAAACTTGTTCTGATTAGTTCAAAGTGGCCCACCACCATGGGACTACAATGCATGGCCGTGGTGAGCAATTCAGAACTATCAGCAACTAGACAAAGGAGTCCATCACCGTGGGTAGATGTGCCACAACCATGGTAGCATATTCCAAAACCAAACAGAAGAGTACACGAGTGTAGACTTTGCTATCCAAGCCTGTGGGAGCCACTAGATAAAGTACACTAGTCTAAATACTTTATCCACGACCGTGGGAAAGGAAAGTTATTTTCCGGCATAGGTCTGAAGGTAGAGAACTCCACGACCATGGGAAGTACTATTGTTCATGGCCGTGGAGTCATTCGCAAGAGGGTTATAAAGGCCCTGGTTTCCGGAAGAGAAGGAGCTTTTTAACGATTGGAACGGTAACTACAGCCTTAGCGTGGAGGAGAAGCTCATCAGCATAGATGGGTGATACGGCATCATCAGAGGAGTATTTGAAGCATCATTCAATGCCGAACATTCACCCGTCATGATCGGAGAAATGGGTTTAGTATTTTTATAAAAATTACAAGATTTGTCACTAAACTATCCACCAGTTCCTATTTTGGTCACTAAACAAAAAAAAATTCTATTTTGGTCAATAATCTTTTAAATTGCTTTCAATTTGGTCACTGTCGCCAACGCCGTTAACGGCGATCTGACGTGGCTTAGCCAGTCAGCGAACTTAGCCACGTCAGCACCTGTCTTGCTTATTTAAAAAGGTAAATTACAAGATTAGTCACTAAACTATTTACTAGTTCCTATTTTGGGCACTAAACAAAAAAATTTCTATTTTGGTCACTATAATTTATTCTCCAATAGGGGTCCCCAGAAAAGTCTCTGCTAATTGAATTTGATCTCTCTCCAACTCACACAAGTACAATTAATTTAGTGCTAATCAATATTGCAGCTCTATAATCCAGTACCCAACCTTGCAAATCGACACCATCTATGTCTAAAAACAACAGAAACCGATGACTACAAATTGCACAACTCTCACACAATTAATGCTTAATCCTTGTTTATTTTGCTTCGCAGATTCAATGAACAACTTGCACCTCCCTGAGAACACACACACAAATACTTAAAAATTAATTCTTTGGCCAAACAAAAACAAGGAAAAAAACACAATACATGCAGCATGTCATTATGTACAATAAGCAACACAGAATGTCATTATATTTTAATAATACACAGAATTCTGCAGATGATACAAAATAACCAACACATAATTTTGTAGATGATACAGAATAACCAACACAGATCTGCAGATAAACTAGTAATTCTGCAGATGATACAAAATAAGCAACAAAATCATCTAGTAATAACATAATGACATTCAAAATTCTGCAGATAATCTGGTATTTCTGCAGATGATACAAAATAAGAAACATAGTAATCTGGTAACAATATCATGACATAATGATATTCAGAATGGTAATATACAGAATTCCGAAGATGACATTCATTTAAAACTGCCTATTCCGAAGATGGCAATTTGTAGTCATTGGTTTCTGTTGTTTTTAGACATAAATGGTATCGATTTGCAAGGTTGGGTACTGGATTATAGAGCTGCAATGTTGATTAGCACTAAATTAATTGTACTTGTGTGAGTTGGAGAGAGATCAAATTCAATTAGCAGAGACTTTTCTGTTGACCCCTATTGGAGAATAAATTATAGTGACCAAAATAGAAATTTTTTTTGTTTAGTGACCAAAATAGGAACTAGTAAATAGTTTAGTGACTAATCGTGTAAATTACCCTTTTAAATAAGCAAGACAGGTGCTGACGTGGCTAAGTTCGCTGACATGGCTAAGCCACGTCAGATCGCCGTTAACGGCGTTGGCGACAGTGACCAAATTGAAAGCAATTTAAAAGATTAGTGACCAAAATAGAAATTTTTTTGTTTAGTGACCAAAATAGGAACTGGTGGATAGTTTAGTGACTAATCTTGTAATTTACCCTTTTTATTATGTTTTATGCAAACTTCATGTTTAATTTGTATTGCTTTATGAGGAACTAAACCCTTCTTATGGGTACTTCAACTTGTGAACCCAAAGATGATTTAAATATTTCCAGAGTTTTTTTCTCTTTATTGAAGTTGTTTATTTAAGCTCATTTCTTTTGTATTTAATGCTCGTGATCTTTGTATGTGACAACATTGATTATGTCTGTGAATGTTCTTGTCAACAAGTCCCACTAGAATAGATCTAGCGAGATTTGAAAGGAAGAACTGAGCCTTAGGTAGAGGAGTGTCCACTTCCCCTTCGAGTTGATTAGCACCTACCTTTGTATCATGTTTGATTAATGTAATCATTTAAACCCTTGGATGTGACAGATCTTGTTAGAGTTTATCCTTGATTAGTGGCAAGTTGTCTTGCCAAAGCGCTAGCCTACTTCAGCTACCTAGTTGATCATTTTTGGAATCCCTAGAGCTTATCAATCTTATATGAATACCTCGTACTCTGACATGTCATGTATAGAAGGATTCCTATTGAAGAAGTCTCCAATCTTGGTGCTAACGGGGTTGAAGGAATTTTCGATTCCTTTGGCTTAACTCTTCGGATTTAGAGAGAGATTCTTAGCTTCCATAGTTCTTCCTATTAATATCCTCGGGAGATCATATAGTTGGAGTACCCACTCTTTTTCTATTGAGTGTGTCCTCTCTCTTTTAAGCTATAGTTCATGTTCCCATTAATTCTTCTCTCTTACGCAACACTTCTGAGTATAAGGCTAGATAATAGAGCTGAAGTTATAGCTAGTTCTCACAAACACTTTGTGGATTTGATAACCCAACCCATTGGGTTCTTTATTACTTCGACATCCATGCACTTGCAGTACACATACGCAAAAGGCATGTCAGTAAGAACCAACGTTTATAGAATGCTTGAATTCACAGGTGGGAATTTGCCAACTTGAAGCAAAAACCATAAGAAGAATTTTGCGCAAGGAGTCACTCTTAATATCCAAATGTTACACCATTTTCCCTATAAATATTTCCAAAAATATCTGCATGCCAGAAAAGAATGTATAGCAACAACAGTAATCTACCAAACCTTGGAAGACATTGCCTCTAGATTATTTGGCCCTAGATCATGCTTGTGGAATTAATATTAGGGCCAAAATCATGATGCATGCTCTCCAATTCCCATGATGTTCCTATAATTGCTTTAATGGTCTTCCAAAGCCCTCTAAAAAACCAAGAGCACTCTTAATGAATCCTGAGATCCCAACGCTTAACCAAGCCATACTGGACTAAGATCAACCCAAAAAATATCATTGCCATTGAGATAACTCAATACATTTTCTGCCATCAAAAGCTATTTTTGACAATCTAAGATCTTTGATTGCTAGACCGCCTCCCCCCAAAAAATACCCTGTCAGATTTGCTAAGAGTACCTTTATTTCAACCCACCAAATAGATGGCATTGCTATTGCCTATTCTAGTCCAAAGGAATTTCCAATCTAGTTTAGTAATGGACTCGAGGGTTGTACTAGGGATAGGATAAACAACAAGGTAATAAAGAAGAATTGGCAAGAGAGAATTGATGATAAAAATAAACTTGCTTGCATTATAAAGATATCTAGAATTTGAAAATATAGTAATCTTAGTAATCCTATTGATCATAGGGTGAAATTTGATTACTCTTAATCTATTCCCAAATAAGTGAAAAAAAATGATCCAATTCTGGAATTGAGGATATTTTTCATATTTCTAATTACTCTATCATTGAACCAACTAGTAAGGATGATTGCAGATTTCTCAATATTAGGATTTTTCCTAGCTAAATTGGAATATATTGCCAAACAATTTTTCACATTTATCACAGTTTTCCCAGAACCTATCTTAAGAAAAATGAGGTCATCTCTATACATACCGTGATTAAAGTTCTTGAAAGTCTTTGATCAAACCCAAGATTCATTGCTGATAGAAGAGAGAACCTCCAAAAAATTTTATAATTTTTTAAAAGACATATTGGCATTTATTTTTTAATTAGATATCAATTTTTAACTGAATAATTAAATAACCTCAATTTCTCATCCTCCTTCCACTTTTCTCGATCCAATTTTCTAGTTCACAAGGGTTTATGTTTTCCAACATATTCTGATAGGTGATATTCCCACCATCATCATCCATTCCTGATTCAATTTTTATGATTAATTTCTTATACCTTGCATCACGTTGATCTTGTGTTATTGATTGGAAAATTACTTGTTACGAGTTCTGCTTCTCATCTTGCTCACATGGGAGCAGATTATTATTGAAGTTTTATTTGGTCTTTTTTGTATTTTTATAATAATGCTAATGCTATTATAATTTTATATTTTGGTTGAAAATTTTGTTTATAATAATACTACTACTACTTAAAGTATGAATAGGTTTTTAAGATATTAATGGTGCACGCATTGAGTAGGACCACACCTCACTTAGGAAGAATTAACCCACATTTAAAAGGTAACATTATATATATATATATATATATATATATATATATATATATATATAGAGAGAGAGAGAGAGAGAGAGAGAGAGAGAGGCACACCAACAGTTTGGGAGGTTCTAAACTATGGACCTTACTTTAGCAATGATTCAAATAGTCTTTGGTCAAATTAAGAGCATACGGATGTAAGTAATAATAAATTCAAGCATTTGGTGTAGCAAATAAAGTGTACATATTAAATGTTAGAAAGAAGGCTCAAGTTCAAAGAATAGTAACTAAAATCTACTCATGTTACAGTGCCTACAGGAAATTCCCCAACTAGTTGTGTCCGCGTCTTAGTTTCTGGTATGCCAAGCCTAACGGATTTTAAATAGAGAAATTGATAAATAAAGCCTGCCTTGGCATTGGTCTGAGACCACTTATGTGAGGAAGCATTGTGTCTCAAAAACAAGAGATTTCCCACTTTCCCTATAAGGTCTTTTTGTGCCACCTGAATGGAATTCACATAAAATTCTAGTTATCCATACTGCCTTTGACTAGACCTGACAATGGGGACTTCTATAGTAGTAGGTGAAGCTACAAGCTCCTTGTCACTAGAGAAAGCATCAAGCCAAAAACAAAACCAGTTGCATAGTAGGAATATCATTCAACCAAATTTTAAGGGTTAACATACATATTTTCAATTTAAGAAGATAAAACACCAAATTTCCAATTAAAAGTTTAAAGAATATAAAGTTGGTTGAACAATTCTTCTAACACATCATAATATCATTCAGGCAGATTACAAGCATCAACCTTTAGGAAGTACTGTTAAAATAATACAAAATAAATATTCACTTAAAATTCAAATGCAACTTACACTTAAGTTGCTTATTGAATGAATTAAATTGTCTAAGTATCTTCTTTAGGGAAAGAAGAATCAAAACCCACGTAGTTCTCTAAACAAACATGTGCATAATTACTTATGGCCCCAACTTAAACACAAATGTTAAAATACTCTCCCGACGCTACACAGACTCACCAAAGCAATTGCTACAACATTTTACTATAGTAATACAATACTAGGCCATATTAAAACTACAATACTAAACTGTAACTCTAGGGGTATTACCATGTACTCAACATTCTACCCAATCATTCTCAACTTACATCCTCAAAAACCATCATGAGGCTCCTAAAGGATTGATTCAAGATTCTTTCCAAGGCTTCCTAACTGCACCGATGCATAGCGACAAATACCGAGCCAAATGAGCAATAACATCATGTAGAAGCTGCACCAACCTAATAAGTTTGTGAGCATCACATACTTGCCACAGCAGTTCTTGGTGTCAATGGAATCAAATTCAAGCGATTGGTAGCAATCCTTCATCCTTGACCCTCGACTCTCCTCTTCATCCTTTCTTCCTCCTTTCCTCTTTTCTTGTTCTCGTATATCCTCTTCCCGAACCAAGATCCTTACCTCCAAACAATTACTAAATCCCAACCTTCACTTGAGACAACCTAGCATTTCTCAATGCTCTAGCCAACAGTTCCCAATATTCCAGCAAAAATAGAATGTAATCCAGCAATGATTTGTGTGTTGCGGTATCATATGCTATAGTGTCATAAGTAGATCTAATGCTATACTGCAATATGGTAGTAACGAGTCAGATCAAAATTAGAGAATAAATCACAGTAACTACAATGCTCATAATTATCTACTACAACATGATAGTAACGAGTCAGGTCAAAACTACAGAATAAATCACAGTAACTACCTCTCATACAGAAACACAAATTAGCTACAATGCAACGTCAAAATCTCTGTGGAGTCATGTATTTATAGTTTCATGACTACCAAAACATTCACATGTGTATATGTATGCACTCATATATCACTTTTACTGCCGAAGGGGCCAAGACCTCTCCCTAATCCAAATACATGGCTCCAATATAAACACATTACTCTAATGCATTAGCTTTCCCTCTTAAGTCAAACATACAAATACATGTGTACACT
Organism: Dioscorea dumetorum; assembly: GCA_902712375.1. Taxonomy (NCBI): domain Eukaryota; kingdom Viridiplantae; phylum Streptophyta; class Magnoliopsida; order Dioscoreales; family Dioscoreaceae; genus Dioscorea; species Dioscorea dumetorum. The sequence goes on from CACTHL010000846.1 coordinate 5,849,652, forward strand.
TTTGGTGGCTCAAAAGTCTCAAACGCGGATATATATACCCAGGTTTAAAAGTAGAGCCCTTCATGCTTCTCACAAAGCCTCCCAAGATGGTAGGCCAACAGCAAAGAGGAGCCATTGATAATTATAACCAAAACAAAAAAAAAACTTAAGAAGTAGAGCTATAACAAATAAACTATTAGTGCCAATAACATTAATAATCTAAACAATAATAATAGTAGCAACACCAATATTAGAGTTGTGACTACTCCCCACTTACTTCAAGGGTTCACTTCTCAATTCACCTAGCTACTAAGGGTGCTTGGATATGAGGACTTCCAGCCCACATGGGCCCTTGTTAATAGCTTCTAATGAAAAATACAGACAAGCTACAAGATCATGCCACTACTCCCCTAGTTATTTACTTATCTCACACCTACATAAATCTACCTATATATTAAAGCTAGATAAGATTAAAAAAAACCAACATCACGCCCTAAGCTTGATAGGCTCCAACTTGGGGAAAGAGAAAGATGCCTTAAGGGTGGCCCGATCTTCACGATGTAGGATCATTGTAAAAGGATAACTGGCTGCGAACAACCTGGGGTGGACGCGACCCGTGCGTTGGGGAGAGACGATCTGAAGCTTCAAGAACTCCGACCCGCTGTCCGAACAATCGCAAGACCACAAACCGGAACTAATCCACACAAAACGCTCGGAAGTGTAGAGCACGAATTAGGGGGAAAGCCGAGGCCTTCCTCTCGCGAATCCAAGAGAACTCCGTGGTTACTGTAGTGCTTATTGTAGTTATGTTTACTTTAGGTCGTAGTCTAAATATAGGTAGTAGCCGCGGTTACTGTAGCACGCATATTGTAGGCAAGTTTATTTTAGGTCGTACTCTCTCAATCTTGCAATATTTTCTTTTTTTGTTACCAGGCTGATTTTGATTTGATTCCCTTTCTTTTTATTGTCTTCCTTTATTTCATTCTCCTTCCATAAATAAGATTCTTCAAATGCTCCTCTTTTGCTATTTTCTTCTTTTTCTAAGTCTTGAATGATGTCCTCACTTCCAATGTACCTAAGTACAATTAAAGTAGAACAAATTAGAAGCACTACCATATTAATATAATGTGATAATAAACTTAAGTTAGCGTTCACCTGGCTTTGAATTTGTTTAGTATGACTTCGTGTAATTGGTCCTTGATCTTGGCTATGTACAAGTGGTGTAGATTGTGGTGTAATAGTCATGGGTGTGATGTCCTCATCAAAGCTTCTCAATGATAAAAATATTTTCATTCCCAAACACACATGAACTACCAAATATTCCACATAAACATAACATACTTGTATACACAAGCCACAATGATGCACATATATAACACTTATACACTCATGCATGCCAAGCATATCCTCTATTTCCCCTTCAAATTATCCAACTATCAAGTCCAATCACTTACATGTATGGTTCTTGTCATCATGGCTGACCATATATTTGTCTTTCCCACAATAAACTTCTTACCTTTCATCCATATTCCATTCCACAATAATTTTGGTACTTCTTTATATTCTTCAACCTTTTACTAAATTTTTGAAATGGTATCACCATTGAGCTTTGCACCATCACCATCATCCTCCTTCTAATGTCCCTCTTCGTAATAAGAATTTTGATGGCTTCAATCATTAAAATAATTTTATTTGCTTCTCACATCCTAGATTAATCCATTGGTTATACCTAACATGTTATTTGCTACATCCGAATTGTAGAGTATCCAAAGAAGGCCTTAAACCAAGAATATTAGGATCTTTATCAACGGTCTTCGAGTTAATTGACACTCAGGTCCCCATGAAGGTGCTTTGCAAGTGGTGATGATTTGCAACTAAGAGTGAGAGTGCTCTATCTAAGAGTAATGAGCACGAATTGTGGGTGGACCCAGCAGTACATGTGTGTGGGCCCTACAAACCGCATCCAAGGCGTACGCACTTTCCAGCTTTAGATCACTAGGTCTATTAAGGACTTCACTCCTCTCAGCGCCATATATATATATATAGGGTTCTTTGCAAAGTTCTTTGTGGCTCTCTTATGCTTCATTGCTCAAATTCTCAATAGATATTAGAAATTCAACATTTGTTTCCACATATCTGAATCGATTTTTGAAATTCTCTACTGTACTACTAACTTTCCAATTAGCATAGACATACCCTGCACTAATTCCCTTTTTTCAACTGATACATTAAATTTTGCATGGCTTGTGTCACGCCCCAGCCCAATAGCCGGGCCTACTGACAGACCGGCCGCATCCCAATGGAGCTGGGCCCCACTGGGTGCAAGGCCTCAAATGTCCAACCTGGTCAGAGTCAACCCCAACAGGCAACACAGACAGCAAATAATACAGGTTTATAAATATAAAAGCAATACTAGAGTTCATACTAGTATGGGCTTTAACAGCCCCACAAGAGTCAGTACCACACAGACAGTTTATGAACCGAAATATACTAAGATACAAGTCTCACTCACACAGGTAAAATACAGACAACAGTCTAACACAAGAAATTCCACTCCAAGATAAACCCCGATCCTACACTTGATCTTTTCCTGCGAAATAGAAAAATCGCAGAGTGTATGAGCCACAAGGCCCAGTAAGATCATAGGAATAACAGATAATATAAACATTTCATAATAATTATAATCCAGACAGGAATATAGGAATGCTCAAAATACAGAAATAATCAGAAATACAGGAAATACGCAAAAACAGAAGTGTACATCTCCCTGACTAATAACAGAATCAACAGCCGTAGCTGGATCTTCGACTATGAAGTCGGAACAGAACAGAATATCAACGGCCGAAACCGGATCTTCGACCGCAGTCGGATGGTAGCGCTACTACAAAGGACATGTGCACATGGCTAGGACTTACTCCTCCTAGCTGGGTAATTTGCCAGGAATGGAGATGTACTAAAAACCGCAGAAAATACGGAGTACAGACAGTACAATACGGAATTAAACACTTTACTCAATATTTATCTTAAAATTAAATAAATAACAAAATACAACATAATAAACATAATAAATGCAATAATTAACAATTTTATACCATCCACCAAAAATACAGAGTTATAGTATACAGGTGCGAGAACCTACCTGGTCCCGAGCTACGAATGTGAAATTACTAAATCCTGCGAATTAAAGGTTCGCTAAAACCAACCACAAGCTCTAATTCCGCTGTTTAGACTGCGAACCTATTCACAAGATAAAAAATACAACTGAGCTACAAACTAGGACTACTAATTCACAACGAACAGATAATTTACCCGTATTCATGCAATTACTTAGCAAAAGCTAAAACTATAAAATTAACAGCCAAGAGTGTAACATGGTATTCTTCCTAATTCCAAATCAAAGTTAAACTCAAGGTGAAGACATTCTAATGAAGTTCTTTTCAATAAATTAAAATGTAGTGCCACTATCAAGCATTTAACAGACGCATGCATTAAAACATACTTAACCTTTCCCATTGAATTCGATTCTGAATTATTTTCTCATTGTGAGGAATCTTCAATGCATGCACTTGTTCAGTGCTCATGAATAATAAAAACATGCACACAGTTCAACAATTAGCTGTTCATAAGAAGTAAAACTTCACTTTGTTGACATTAGGGCAAACAAAAGCCATGAAATCAGGGTTTTTCCTTGCTAAGTTCCCAACTAATCAATCCATACACAATCTTAGCAATTGAGCAAAAGATCAAAACTTTAACTAAATTAATCATCCAAGAATACCTGTGTCACAACAACTCACAACTCACAACTCACAAAACAAGAAATCACATTCTAATCTCAACACAACTCACAAAACAAGATTAGAACACCAAGGTTAAAACATCAAATTTCAGCTTCTCCAACTTAAGAACCAACCTTGCTTATCTTCAACAACAACACAACCAAAAGGCCAAGAGGAGGAGGAGTTGCAGCTGTCATCTTCTTCCCTTCGCCGGAGCTCCAAGAAACGGCCGGTTAGGTGGCTTGAAGGAAAGAAAGAAGAAGATGGTGAAGAGGGTGATGAGGGCCAGCTTCCTCTCTTCTCAAATATTTCAAGCTCTCAAGTAGGAGAAGCCATCTCTTTCAACCTCCGACCAGATCCGGAAATCCCGGATTAAAGAAGAAGCTAACTGTAGGGATTAACAAATGATTAAGGCTTAATCCAATGGTCAAACATGTGTCACATTACAGCTTGTGATAACAATTAATTTAGAAATGTTTTAAATACTTACATATTTATATGGATGCATTTGTAAATGTGATTTATTATGGTTATATACAAAAATATGCAGTATATTGATATGCATATGAAACTATGCACCTTTACACGTGTAACACGCATGCAAGCTTTTATACAGGTCTACATCATGAATTTTTTATAAGGATTTATGTATAAATATGCTTTACAAATTAGTGAAAATTTAAATCTCAATAGGAATGCTTATATGGATTCATGTATAAATACAAGCTTCTACATAAATTAAGCTCTGATTGGTACCTGCCGTGTCAACTCCTGTTATGTTTCCCTTTCAGGTTACAGGAGAACAAGAGGCAGGGCAGCAATTGGCGGTCAAAGGTCAAAGTCCAGGTCAGCTTCAAGGTGAAATAAAGGAAGGACAAGTGGACCTATCAGTGGAGGCGACAGGGAGCAGTGGTGGCAAATTAAAAACAGTGATGCTGGGTGAGAACATTGAAAAGGAAATGGCTAATCACGTGACAAAATCCTCATTGAAAAGCAACAGCCCAATGGTAGTGGAGAATGAAGGGGGGGTGTCGGGGGCGACACGTGGACGACTGGATGGAGAAGGTGGTTACGGATTCGACGGAGGAGATTAATTCGGTTAGGGGGCGACGAGTGAGGCAAGCTAACACTCGCTATCGGGGATTTTTGTGGAATTTAAATAGCAAGGCGAAGGGGGAGTGGAGGTATGTTGATGTTGAGGATTGAGGCTCGTCTCTGAGGAGCGAAAGGAGGAGATCCACTGAAGGAGTCGCCGCCGGGTTTTCAGTTATCTATTCCGTTCTGCCATTTTATTTCCAGTATTGAAGTTCTTGCTGTTTTTCCTAAAGAACTCTATGATGAGAAGCTTTCAATTTAGCATATAATGAAGTATTTGATGAATGGATTGCTAGTTAATGGGATTACTTGCTTAATTGAGGTAACCTCCCATTAAACGGCTGAATATTTCTGGATTCTGCTGAAATATTGTTGCATTGAAATCTTAATTGTGTAGAGATTATTGGGTTAATCGTTGTTCTGAAGAAATTCATTACAACTCCCACCTCATCATAACTCAATATATATTATCCACATAATTAACATATATATTAAACTAATGAAGAAAACAATGGTTTTAATTTAAAAAAACAAAAAGCAAACTTAAACATAACAGAGGAAATTGAAGGATCAATTTAAACCTCATGTGGTTTCACCTTTATTTTTGTCCCACTTTTGTCACACGTTTGACCTTTATTCTTTCCCTACTTTTGTTCTCTTCAAAAAGGTATAAACTACTACAGGTTCTGACAAAAAAATTATAAATTAAAGAAAACCAGGTCTTACAAGTTACAAGCAGAATAAAGCATAATATCAAAATGGGCTGGTGAAACTAAGAAATTGATCGCCTTACGAAAACTACTGCTTCATCGTCTAGTAATTTAAAACTAATGTATCATCAGAGTTGCAGATGTTTTATCGCGGTTTGAACATCCTTGTCCCCTCGTCCACTGCAGTTGACAACAACTTTCATGCCGTCTGGTAGGCTCGGGCAAAGTGTTTCGAGGTAGGCCAAAGCATGTGAAGTTTCAAGAGCTGGGATGATACCTTCCAACCGAGCCAAGCGCTTGAAAGCTAAGCATAGATGATCACAGGTCATTTACACAAAGAAGATGATGCATGGTGAAAAAAATTCTTGTGAAAGTCAATGAGAAAGTTCACAGTTATTACAAGTAAATTGCTAACATGTCAGGTTGTAAATGATACGTAAAAGTAAAAAGTTGATTTGACACAAGAAAATCAAGAAGATTAACAAATTAATAAAAGCACTAATTAGCAGACACTTAAAACACATGCATCATATATGCTTGTTGGTTCAGACATTAATTTTCTCACCAGGATCAACATCAAATATCTTATAATTAGTTGGCTCTCACAACAAACTTTGTTCAAGCACATGCCACCTCAACTTGAATTTTAGCTTATAAAACAGTAGGCCTTAATAACAGTAAAAAAATTTAAATTAAATTACAAAAAAAACAACTTGACTAAAATGTAGTTGTGACTAGTTCCTTCTCTCCTCCTAACCTACGGTCTCTGATATGCGAAAGAGTGTTTTCAATAGAAAATGTTCAAGCAAATGCAACCCCAAAACTGCTTTTTCTTTGACAGAAATAGTAGTGAAAATTTTATGAAGGCAATAAATTACAATAAGTAAAAACACCTCCCTTATGATACCCAGCACTTCACAAATGTGCTAGGCACAACACAAATAATTCTAATAAATTATTGGTTAGAAATGCAGCAGCACCAGGCAATAGAAAATCCAATTGCTGGATGGAAATCGGATACAACATTTCCACAGAAGTACAAGTTCTACAAAGTGAACCTTACAAAGCATAATTGAATTTGTTTGTTTCACCTTTTCACAACTTAAGCTATGCGAATGGAGACCTTGAGAACTTTTAAGCTGAGAACAGAAAAAAAGGCTTCGAGTGTCTAGGTGGATAGAGAAAATTAAGGAAAATAAGGAGAAACGATTAAAAGTGAGTGGAAATATGAACAGAGAAAAATGCAATATTATATACAGCTATAAAAAAGAGTGGTGGATACAACAAGGTATAGGAAACAAAAGAGAACAGAAGTTAGAACCGCTGACTAGTGAGTAGGAAAGAACACTCTAACATATATGGCCACTCTTGATCCAATCAACTCTAGTGTCGAAACTCAAGATGAAACTCCAAGTTTGGCTCCAAATGGAACCGAAGAAGTTTCATTTAAAGCCTTCTTTTGAAAGTGTGTGCTTCTCAAATTGGGTCCACTTTCAACTAATCAAACAACTTAAATTGACACAAACGACCCAATTGCCCAAGAGAAAATGGAATGAACAGCCCCAAAACCCCCCTAAGCAAATAGATTGACAACCAACAGCATGAGGTTCCCATCAATAGGATTTGAAAATGCTATAAATAAACCCCCAAATTAAATGAGGCTATTTGCCCTTATCAGAGATGACAAGTTCGTTTACAAAAAGCATTGCTCCTACGTCATGGTCTCCTCTGGAACTACTAAAAGAAATTATTGCTGATTTTCAAAGCCTTTTGGTAGGTGATTTATTTTCGGAATCTGAACTTTTTACATCATAGTTAAAAAAATATTAATAAGGCAAAAAGTTAATCAAGTTATGATTGTCTATGTTCATCATCATGAACGGAACATGTGCTGCACCCTTTTTCTTTTCACTACTCCCAACTTCCATTTTGAATAGGTTTGGTTTGGCTCCACCTAGTAGAGTTGCAATCATGAAGTTATGAGAAGCTTGAAGAAACAAAAGACATGAAAAGTTTTAAAGGAAAGAGATTTGGAAAAGGACATTAGATGCCACAGTGCTGATCCTTTCCCTTGCAATTTTCTACTTATTTTGTAAAAGAATTTATAGTTTAAAACCAAAATAATATACATACTACACGAGGAACTTCTTTGTAAGATAAGGCAAATAATCATGTGCAACAATCGCTTAATGTAAGGCATTTTTTCCAAGAAGTTATACAAACCTAAAGAAAAATCTGTGAAGAAGATGCTAAATCAAACTAGAGGTCAGCAGGAGAAACCTTATGGTCCTTATCATAGTATGGGTTTGCCTTGATGATTATCCAGCAAGATCGACCAACAACAGAAATTAAAACACTGAGAAAACATCAGTTGGTGTAGAGTGGTAACATTATTGCAAAACATGGAAAATTACTTAAAATGACAAATAGAGCAGCTAAACTATAAAATAAGTTAGTTTCTACAGGCCACACAATATGTAAGACAAAGGGCAAGGGTTGTTAAGACACTCTTTAGGCCGGTTAAAGCAGACAACACCCACACAACAATGTTTATCAGTTCTTTCTTAGCAACTAAGAGACAACTACAAATGCTAAATAAACCAATAGAACATTTGCATTAACATCTTGGATTTATTATCTTGTAAATTCGACTAGTGAAATTCAATAGTCCATCACCTTGGCATGTCCCATGGTTCCATTTTTTGATCTACCACCAAGAGTTTAGAATTGTCTTGCAAATTTTATCAAGCAAGCTAAATATTAAAAATCTAAAAGAAGTATGATTAAAGATAGAGCTTCTTTTACCTTCCAGAGCCTCTTCATCAGTAACACTATAGTATTCAGCACGCCCTATGTCTTTCAGATAACTGTGCTCCGGCCCAACACCAGGATAATCCAGTCTAACATATCATAAAAAAAATAACTAAATAAATAAGAAAACAGAATTTACTTCGCAAGATAATTAAAAAATGTAATAAAGAGTGAAATTGATGATAGAACATTTGGAGCATTTTCTGGATGGTATAACTAACCCGGCACTAATAGAATGAGGTTCAATTATTTGTCCATCATCATCCTGCAATAAATAACTCATTGCCCCATGCAACACTCCCACTTCTCCTTTTGTCAAAGTTGCAGCGTGCTTTCCACTTTCTAGTCCATATCCTGCAGCCTCAACACCAATCAACCTCACATCTTCATCCTCAACAAACTCATGGAAGAGTCCTATTGCATTTGAGCCACCACCAACACAAGCCACCAGCACATCTGGCTTTCCACCCCATTTATCCATTGCTTGCCTCCTTGTTTCTTTGCCAATAACAGCATGAAAATCTCTCACCATCATTGGGTAGGGATGCGGACCAGCAACAGACCCCAAAATATAATGGGTTGACTCAACATTAGTCACCCAGTCCCTTATGGCCTCAGAAGTCGCATCCTTCAGTGTGGCAGTTCCAGAATGAACTGCTCTAACCTGTGCATGTCAATATCGATGAATAAGTGTGACAAAATAAATAAAATTGTAGCAGAAATTGAAAGAAAATCTTGGATCTAATTTACAGGCTGTTTGAGAAAAGTGACTGTAAAAGACCCGCATGTTTATATCGAATACATTCATGTTAGCTGAAAAGAAATGCAAAGCAGCACAACGACAATTTTTTAAAAGCATAACCTTGCAACAAAGACAAGCAGTTATTAACTGAAATTCTGCATGAATCTTTCGAATGATTAGCAGAGTGTTTATTATTGTTCATCCACTAGTTGATCTGAGCTGTTGGACCAAACTTTTAAACCTTTAAGGCCGCTACCATAAACTAACATGATCATCGGTGGCGTTCATTGCCTTCCATAGAATAATAAAAAATAAAATAGTAATATTTTCTTAAAGAAAGGCTTAAGACAAAAGAATTAAAGACAAGAAGTTTTCGTTTAAAAACAAAAAGAAGAAGAAATGATGAAGGTCCATGCAAAATGATATAGGCACACTTCTTACAGAATAAACAGGGCATAAGTGCTAATGCAAGTTCTCTTACAAACCTCAGCTCCCAGAAGTTGCATACGGAAAACATTGAGAGACTGCCTCTCCATGTCTTGTGCGCCCATGTAGATAATGCAATCCAAACCAAATCTGGCACATACTGTAGCAGTTGCAACTCCATGCTGACCAGCTCCAGTCTCAGCTATGATGCGTTTCTTCCCCAGATGCTTGGCAAGTAGAACTTGTGCAACAGCATTGTTGATTTTGTGTGCACCAGTATGATTCAGATCTTCCCTCTTTAAGTATATGTGCGGGCCCTCACCGTTAGTGTGTTTGTAATAATTTGTAAGCCTTTCAGCAAAGTATAGTGGGCTTTCTCGACCAACATAATCCCTAAGGATTCCATCCAGTTCTTTCTGCAAATAATGACCCAGGAAGAAGAGATCAATAACAGGAGAACTTCAAAACAAGAAAAGAATGGGAAAGTTTTTAATTTTATAATAGCTACTCCCTACAAATAAACATAACTAAATCAACATACTGCACAGATTTGAAGATGTAAATCAAATTCTTAAAAATTAACACCTGAAAAAGTTGAGCATAGGTTATTTCATTGAAAAAGGATGCAGGATTTGGCAGCCACTTACAAGATGCAGAAGAAAGCATAGAGAAGTTACTGGTGCCTAAGCAGCAACATGAAATTTAAGAAAAATGTTCAAAAGATCAACCTTCTCACCATGTAATCATAAATTTTTGGTGCAGCTAATATATCCAAATTCAAGTTACACGGAAATAAAGGAGTGCACTCCAGTAGAAGTTCTCCCAAAAAAAATAAAAAATAAAAATAAAAATAAAAAATAAACCAAGGAAAAAGAGTCAAGAATACTTCTTATTAGTCAATGCAACTATTTTGTAAAGCCTTTTCGATTCATGAATGCATGTTTAATATGATCATTTTCAAATCACCGTCAATATATGGTTTAAACAGGACTTTCTCACAGAAAATGATCTAGCCAAGTGACCTTTAAGCCTTCTATAGATGCTTGGAATAATGTTGCATGGAAAGTGGAATAAACGACAGCAACTTTTACATAGTTATCCACATTTCTCCAAGTCGGTGCCCAGCATCAGCGACTGAACATGTAAGCGATACCAAGAACCCATCTGCACTGAGATTGCAAGAGGACAAGCTAAATGCAAGGCACAAGTTTGTGGCTCCACTATTGGGTATCTTTCACATGGTTTCCATATCCACCCTCAAAGAAGGTACAGATAAGAACACTTTTCCATATGGTAGCCTGAATCATCCACAACTTGGAACAACATGCACCCAGCTGTTGTGTTCTGTTGAATTGAACATTTGCTCTACAATGGGCCATCAACAAGAACAGATAGCACTTTCTTATTATCGTCAATAAATCAGAAGGACAGCTATCTAGTTTAAGTCTACAATCTTTTTTGTAACTAACAATTTAAACTAATTTTGAAAGATTGAATGTATTCTATTACAGACAGCAGCATTAGTTAGGCCTATAAAAAAGATTTCTCCGCTATTATACAAATATGGTCCATGGTAGCACAGTGTTCCGAACAATAATGGGCGTGCCTCGGTGCTTGAAAGTGTTAAAAAGCAGTTCTCTAACTAGGAGAAATTTTGGGTTATAAAAATATCATTTAAAAAAAATTTAGGAAATGCAATTTTAGGTTCTCAAAAGTCCCAAAAGTAGAAGAAAGAAACACCTTTAGGTAAAACTGCAAACTGGAGCTTTTTTAAATAATTGAGTTTCTTTTAAATGTATTTTCACAAAAAAAGAAACCCTTCATTAGAAACCTATTTTAATAAAAGCACAACCACAAGGGCCATAGCATAATGTCAAAGTAACTAATAGTCTCACATAAGTTAACTTTGTAAATATGGATCCGAATATATAAGCTTAGGTCTCTCATCCTATAAGCTTAAAACTTTGGGATGAACGTGTCCCTAGATAATATGTTTAGTTTGCATCTAAACACTATGCTTGTGCAGCCATCCCTCCCAATATCCTCTACCGTAAACCAATTCCCAATTAGAGTAGTCCAAGATGGGAAAATCTCCATTAGAGATCATAACACCCGTTAATGATGTTATGTATGACTCCCATATGATGTCATGAACAGATGCAGTAGCCATACATCAAGGGTAGTAGATTCCGGCCTCTATTTTCAAATTAGCTTACTTCAAGGAAAGAAACAATCCATTAAGTTAAGGGGATACAATAAATCATGCATATGTAAGAAGAAAGGCTTCCCAACTTCATTCTAAACAACACATATCTCACTAAAATGGTATCAAGACCATTGACATTACAAAAAAGCATACCCTTATCCTTTTTACCAAGATGAAAAACCACAAGTTCAAATATCAACATGCCACAGTTTATTAGCATAAACATTAGTCAACACAATAATGAGCACTAAGGAGTTGTTGACGAATGTAAAACCTTGAAACAAGTCCAATATAATCAAAGTTTGTTGAGATCTCCTATAAAGAAGAATTACTCTTTTGCTTGACAGTTCTACAAGAAAGGAATTGCAACTGAATAATGGAAACACTGAAAGATGAGAAACAGTCAAAATCCTGTAATTCAAGGCATGCATTCTTGCATCACCATACATAGGGTGGAGAAAACTAAATCTGTTGAAGATAGGGGAAAGCAACTTCCATCTGAAGATAGGAATTCCAAGCACTTTGGATGCCTTACAAGAAACATTCGGAAAATTAACACACTATCTTAATTGGGCATAGAGATAGACAGAAGATTCGCATGCTTATAACCACTGTGTTCTACTTCAGCAGAACAATCTCCTCATATTGAGACTTAGAGACCACTGTTCATTTAACCACTACGACTATATAGGTTCACATGTTTCATAGACACATTGACAGTTAGATTTGTTTAGATGAGAAACTAGAAATATACATTCCACAAACTGAGCATTAATGTTCGAAGTATTTTGAGATATTTCACAAGGATCATAGATCCATAAATGAATTACATAAAGAATGGAAAATTTGACATTGCATTTCCAGCAAATGACTTCAGTAAACAATTAGACAATGTATTTTGACAGAAAATGGGGAAAAACAAAAAATAAAGTGCAGAAAAACCAATTTACTATGCCTAATTAGATGAAGAAAATGAGAAATACAAGAAAACAAAGGAAACCACAACCTCAGGACTTCAAAAATTGTTCTAAAGCCCTCTTTTCCTCATAGATATGGTATCAAAAAAATTTCTCACCATAACTGCTTAAAATTAGATGGGAATGATATATATTCAAACATAAGCCAAGTTATTGAAAAACATATACATTCTCCCACACTGTCAAATAAGACTAACATGCCTCTCAAAAGACAAAATTTTTCTAATCAGAGATTAAATCAAGAATTTAGAAAGAACACAAACACGTCCAACAAAAAAACAAAAGGGACACACGCTACCAAACAGAGAGAAAGAAGACCTGGAAGTTCTGGTCCTGAGAGAGGGATTTGAAAGCTGCCTCGAGCTCGGTAAGGGCGTGCATCAGGGTTTCAGGGACGTACTTTCCACCGAAGCGACCGAAGCGGCCAAAGGAGTCCGGGCGAAGGGCTGGCCCTGCGCTTGCGCCAGTCGGAGCGGAGTTCATCGTGAGCGGGTCACGCGTGAGGGTGCAGGAGACAAGGGCCAAGCGTCGCAGCCTCACGGTGGAGAGGCTCGCCGGAGGATTCCGGAGGCGGAGCGGCGACGGCCGGGAAAGGGATGGATTCCCGCAAGCGGAGGAGCGCGACGAAATGGCGGCCATGAGCGTGGTTTTGTCCGGGATTTGCTTGATAATGGGCTTTTGGGAATTGCCGAAGCGGTCGATAGGCGTATTCGGCAGGTAAATCACTCCTGGGTAAGACATGTCTGTTTGGTTTAGAACTGAACTGTCGAAATGATAAAAGTTTAGAAATGATACTCTGGTGGTAAAAGTAAAAAGTTCAGCTAGAAATATCCATTTCAGTGTTTGGTTATACTGACTTTTAAGACCACTTCCTGTGTTTGGAAAATAGGAATAGAAATCTGGAAATTTTCACCTCAGCGTGTTTAGTAGTACCGAATTGGGGATATAATCACCACTTCAGATAATGGGGTAAGGTTACACCCTTAAATTTGTAATTTGTCAATACATGCTCAATTTAATTTCATTTTAGAAAATTGATTAACATATGAACTAAATATTTAATTATTTCATTATGAAAAATTCAGTAAATAATGAATTATCGGTTAATTGAAATAAGTATTTTTAACTAATTCGCTTCATTTTTGGTGACTTTCTCAAATGAATCGTAATGTTCGGTTCACGATCATAGATGTTGAACCGGCCGGTGTAGCCCTACTTTAATTTTTCAAAAAATAAAAGTCGATACATATAAAATTACAGAATAATTTTTTAAATAAAATACACAATAACAAATTTCAAAAAAAAAATCATGCATTGGAAAGTTATATTGTGTGAACTTTGAGCCCCACGAAAATTTTCAAAATATAATACAAAGATACAACCATACATCACACAACAAAGACTTGTAAATAAAGGGTTTTCTAACAAAAATGATACTTGATACAACAATGAGAAGTTTTTAATTTTAAATATAATAAAGAGTTGATTAAAACTGAATATTTTTAACCTTGTTAGTTTTGTTAGTCCATCTAAATTATAAAATTTTAAATCATTTAAAAATTTACATTTACTTTGACCCTTCTTAATTACCGACGTAATTTTTCCCTCAAGCTGGCTTTTGACTTCACAACACTTGAAAAAAAATCTTACACATTGGCTCAAGTCTTCTATTGTATGTTTTCGCCTTTTTTTTAAATCTTCTTAAAGTTTTTTTATTATTTGGCATTTTCTATCTTTTTTTTTAAAGAACGAATTAAACTGCATAGAGTTTCATTATAAAGAAAAACAAGTGAACCAAAATCTGAGCAGCCAAATTTCCAACAAAAATAAATTTTCATTTTCACTCCACTTGAAAAATTGTCAACAGAACCTCAATAAATTTCCAACAAGAAGAATTCAAAAACATATTCTCTATACCATGCCAGTTACATATCCAGTTCCATACAAATCTTTCATCATGTTTATACTCATTCATCCCTATTTTAGAATTTCCTTCCAATGAATCCAGCTTCATTTCAAAACCTAAAGATGACCAATTTCATTAGTAATTATCTGTAAAAGCAAATGAGAAATAAATAAACAAACAACACTTACACATGGAATGGGCTAAATGCCCGTGTGTATGGCTTTCCAACATTCATCACACTGATGAAATCAACCAACCTGAACAACTTGTCCACCTGGTGGCACTTCTCATGTACAATGTCAGTCTTGTTGTTAACAAGCACAACCCCTTCCTCACACAAGGGTATCAATTCCTGCAAAATAATGAGCGAAATTAAAAACCACCTTTTCATTGAACAAACATAACAAACACAAAATATAAACTTGTGTCAACACCATCGCCAGCATCCACCACCTGCAACGCAACAACAAAAAACAATCACAAGAATGAAGTTAACACCACAACAAACTTCCCAGTAACAACATAACCACATGGCCATTAAACTGACTAGAACCTGCAGGAAAGATAAAACAACATCGCAATACACAAATGCATGCGCGATCACTACAGCGCCGTCCATATACATGCATGGAGTCAAACAGTGGAACCAACAAACAAGCATAATCAAAGCAGAAACGACGACAGTTCTAAAAGTATGATCTGCGCGTGCTACACACGTGCGCTTCATGTTTCGCGTCCAATGAAGTCGTGAACCCATTTTGCGCGCAGCTCGGGCTTCCTCACCATGAAGCTCCTAGCTTCACCTTCGGCTGCTGCAGATACTCGAAAACATTAATGAGGACGTGCTCCTCAAATCCTTCCAATTCCATCACCTTCGTGTACAGTGTTTCTGTCCAATGTGTGGCGGTATTTTTAATGGCAGCTGCCATCTCCCCCATGGCAGTAACAAGCTTGCCAATCACTAAAGCATTCTGGTTCACCTTACTAGCACATCGGTTTGCTTGTGTCGATGACGTGGCTAGGCTTCTAATAACCTGTGGGATTGAATCGCCTTCGCCATCTTCCTCGCTTTGAACCTCCATTGGGCAAGACTGCATATTGTCGTTGTTATCGTCATCATTGTCTGTTTTTTCCCCAAATCTGAGAACATTGATGTGGCATAGCAGCCTATCGCATTATCTTCACCACAGATAATGCGTAAGCCTTCATAATGCTCAATTGGTTTGTTGATAAACGGCCGGGCAACATGATGTGACTGTCCATGATAAAAGAAATTTATCAACGCACCTAAATAACTGCATTCAATACGTACGACTTCAAAAAAAAAAAAAAAATCAATTCTCACCTCAATGTAGGCCACTGCGACTAAGAGATCGAGGGTAGCAGTTTTTGTGTCTTCATCCCATCCCGCTCCGCTGAGTTCGCGAATCTTTCTAATTTCAGCGAAACGAGCCTTCAATGTGCGGTAATGATTCTCCACATTTTCTGGAGTGAAATCTGTCATAAAGCGATTGTTGACGGCCACGGCAGCATACACAAAAGCATCTCTTTTGAATGACTTATCGCACTTCAGCCCCTTCTTTGCTTGGTCTACAAGCAATGGAATGGAATTAGGAATGCGTCGTACTCACTCTTCCATCGCTTGTTTGGTGTCCCACGTTTGTTTGACGTGGTCTTCAAAGAAAAACCTCTTGCGTGGGCAACGTGACTCACACAATCAGGATCATCCATTCGTAACTCTTGACCTAACAACGAAGAAGAAATCATACAAAAGTGAAAGACATGAAATAAATAGATCAATATCGCATCAGAGGAAGCACATTCAATCATTACTATAATAAACCAATACATAGATGTGGATATGAGCAAGACAACATATATTGAAACGACAACACTTATACAACAAACTTCACCGGAGAACACATATTGAAGTTCAATAATATTGTTAAGGTATTAGACCATGGCAATGATAGAGGAACTAAGGAAGAGATCACGGGCCCACTTCAAGGACTTCAAAGAGGTCTTTAGAAATAGGGGAAAGTGAGCTTTTATAGGGGCTCACTTCCCCATTTCAATGTAAAAAATACTGAAGTGTGTTTTAATTAAAACCCATTTTAAAGAAAAAAACATCAAAAGTGAAAAAAGTCGGTCTATTTTCTCCCACTTACATCGAAATAAACGCCGAATCTAAAAGCATGTACATGTTCATGTGGAAGAGGGTGGGTCTATGGGCTGCCCTTCAGAGATCTAAAAAGTCTACTACTTGCAAGCATTCATTTGTGACCTTGTTTCCTTCACTTCCTTCTTAACGCCTGACCTCTGCTCTCTGCTCTCAACATCATTGTCATCAGCATCACTTGATCGAAATCAGTCTCTAATCCCAAAAAAGAAAGATTCCCACCTCAACCATTACCTGAACTCAATATATGAAACGGTTTTTCACACAACACCTGATAGTTTTTCTTATGTTGTTTGCCATGTTTTCTTCAGATTTTGACAGACTTTGGTAATATTTGGATGGATAAACACATTAATATAATACCAGCAAACATCAAAAAAGCCAAGGAAATTAAATATAGCTAAACGACAGTTTCCAATAAATTTATGAGACCTCAGTCATATGCAATCTTGACAGCCAGATTTTGACCGCAAAAACTGCAACATTAACCAGCTCTATCTGGGTTTAGTGCTTGTGACAGGATAAAATAATTTAAAGAAAACATAAAGGAGAACTAGGCAAACTTCTGAAAGTTAAAAGAAACCAATATGTCAAACATTTTCTAAAAGAGTTGAATACATAGAGTGTTCTCAATTATCCCCAATACATAAGCAATTTCTCTGCAATTCAATACATCAGTCAGATTGGTTGAGGTTGAGTATGGTTTTTTTGCTGCTTAAACATGTTCTTTATAGCTTCTTCTTTCTCATCGATGAAATCAAAGAAGTTACGGATGGGCATCGAGCAGCTTTTGCTTGACGATGGCTCGTTTGTGGATGCAAGATCTCTACGTATTTCCTTGAACTGAACATACTGGTAGATTGCTCGAATGAGGAAAACAAGAAGTGAAGCAACCGTGGCGATACCGCAAAGCAAAAATAGTCCCCAAAAGCTAGTGAAATGAAGCTCGTCAGGATCAGAGCTTGAGCTAGTATGTGCAATACAATTTGATTTACAGAACCATTTCTGGTGGATCTTTTGGAGCTCACTATTTTCCGAAAGCTTCAGTATGGCTATTGATAAATCAGCTGCAAGAGGTGAATCTCTTGGAAATGCCTGTGAATTCAAAATACAACAATTGTCATGCAAATGATGGAACGATGTTCATTGAGGAATATAATCATTTAGGATCAGATAAACCGAGTGAATAAGCAGGAGCATTCTACTGCATCATAGAAGAATACTAAACAAAAATGTCACCTCATTGATCCTCAGTCTACATACTTGATGATATAGTTCTATAAATATGATATCTTCATATATCACATGAAATGCATGACAAAAAAAAATTTATCATCCCTTAATTCAACAAATTTGTTCATTTTAGCTCCTCTGTAGCTGGCGCCATCTCGCGGACAATGTGCTGTCAATTTTTGCTGGCAAGACATCTGATGTAGATGCACAAAGAAAAAAGTTATCCAAATTCGCATCCAATTCAGCATAAACAAAAACCTGAATGTTTCTTGGACAACATTAACCATAGTGATGAAAAGAGGGACAACAATGTATAAAGGAACCAATAGTGGCTTTAAACTAATACAAAAGGAATAGCCTAAGAAGCCCCTTCCTTAGTTGGTCTCCCTTAACCAGACCTTGATGTGCTCTAGATTTTCTTGCATATTTATTAGCAAGAGACGCAAATAGACAGACATGCAACTGGAACAGCTAAAACATTTCGACTTGTACTCCTACAAAATTAACAGTCATGGATTAGGTATCATCACATTAAATATTTCTTTGATTGAACCCAAATACCAGTTCAATGTTAGCATTGAGTGCATGAATATATAGAATACTTACCTTGGTGTCTTACTAGATTTATACCATGATTGAATCATCACCATGGAAAAATTGAGCAAACAGTTGATATATGTACTGTACTGGTCTCTTATAAAATATGTTCATCTCCACAACACAAAATAACCTCTAAACGCTAATCCAGCATAAATGGAATTGACCATATATAGCGCGTGCGCGCGCGCACACAGATATATATATATATATATTTGTTTTACCTTTATACATGTGTATAATGAGCTTTCTCTTGGTGCAGTCACATTTAGATAGAAATAGAATAGTAAACATCGAAGCATGTAACCTAACTCTACATCTAAAATAGTGTTTCCTTAAAAATTTCAAAAGCTCTGGTCAAACATAATCACTGAACTTGGTCCAAAAGTAGTCAGAAGAGCTACAAAGGAAATATGGAAGTAATTTATGACCTGATTATTCACTTTATGGAAATTAGCCAGTAGCAACACAAAATAAATGAAATTATTTAATGACATAAAATCATGAAACAGAGTTTGATATATCTACTATCATTTGGTGAAATGAAAATGAAGAGAGAATCAATTAGCAAAATCAATATATATATATATACGATGTCAAGTAGGTTAATCAAACCCCAGCTATTTCTTGTAATATTATTAGGAGAACAAAGACTGGAATGTCATGAGGACTACATCAGGAGAATCAACAATATAAATCACATAAAGATGACAATTTGCAGACACTATAAGGTGGTTTATAAATGCTTTCAAATAAATTACTTACGAATCCCCAACCACTCCTGGTGAATGGCTGCCCAACAATGCCGAATCCTTTCTTCTGTGATAAGAATAATTCAATGTACGGGAGCTCATCTACAATAGCTGCGACACCCCCATCATTTGGTCCCAGCAGTAGTGCTTTTTCATAGGCCTCTGGAGAACCTAGAGAAACAAGCTTTGATTGATCTATGTTAAGAACATCTCTCAGATAGCTTTGAGCAAAAGACCCTTCTTGATAACCAATCGGCTGATTACTTGCAATCAAACTATCAATTCCTTTTATCGGGGATGATAGCTGTTGAACGGTCAGAAGTGATGTCAAGCTTGCAGTGTAACTTGATGTAATCACCATCAGCAGAAAAAGCCATATCATCATCACCATTCGTGCAAGGGTGCTTGTTGTCTCTTCTTCTGAAACCAGTTATATACAATACAGGATTTAATAGAGCAGATATATGTCAAATTGTTCAAAAAACATGTCCTACTTACGATGTGAATTGAACAGTGTCGAGAAACTAAACCTGAAAAAAAAAGCATAAGTGAGATGTCAGGTAAATCAACAGTCAAAATTTATAATAGCAAAGAGAATTCAGACTTAAGCAGCTCAATAGTAACTCTTTGCAGTTAAGATTTTTAATTGGAGGAATAATGTGCAACTACTAAGCTTATGGATTACTCTTAGAGACAAGTTCCATGAATTTTTTTGACCCTGCAAGCTACTCTAAGGTGCCTACAAAATGAGGAATACAGGAAGTTACACATCCAGGGCCTCCTACAGAAAACAATTGTCCATATTTGGTCATGCCTATCCCAAGAATGCACCCTCTTATTCATTTGGATGGAAGAATGCATATTCTTAGACAAAGGAAAACCCTTGAGAAATAATATTAAGTACCTGTAAGAGGAATTTCATACATTCCAAATACAGTTCAGCATCAAATGGCAAGAATTATCAATAGTTCTTCCTTCCAAATATAATACGGAAAGGTGTCATTTCTCACTCCTAGTCAAAGGCCGCAGATGAGTTCAAAGGTATTAAAATCTAAAAATAATGCTGAAAATAGAGTTTTACAAAGCCTGATGCGAGGACCGATAAGGATGAGGCCTAATGGTTGAAGATGAATAGTTTCACATAGGGATGGTGACCAGTTAAACCAACTACCCATGCAATTGAACTTATGAAGCAAACATAATAACAAACTATATTCTGAAAGCTAATTAGACAGCTGATCTCAAGTGGAAGTCAAAAGGTGATAGTAGTGACAGTATTGCCACTTGATCAAGAAGTGTCACACTAGAAAGTTGAAAAATTCATCATTCAGAAACAGAAGAAAAAAGGAAAAATTAAAGTTGTACAACAACCACAACAATGCATTAACTCAATCAAGGAAGGTATCAAGAATTGCATATGAATCACCTTGACTTGGCAGCACGCCAGTAAGCGACGCATCTAGGACGTTACCAACTATCATCATTGGCATGTTTTACACATTGAATAAAAAAAGACACTAACACAGACACAAATACAGATATCTTAACAAGACATCATCCTATTATATATCAATTTTATATCATGCTAGACTCTATATTTGTTCTAATTGCACTAATATAGTTCAGTAATTTTGTCCAACATTGAATGTATTTCCAGAAGGTTAAAAAAAAGTCACTGTTGCACTGTCTTAAGAAAAATAAGTGCATTTGAAATCTTGTATCAATCTGGCCAATAGTATATCATGTAAAGATAGATCACTCCACATTCAAGTTACTTAATTGTTTGAATGTGCTTGATTTCTTTCATCGTTCGTCCATGGTAAATGCCATTTGAAAATGAGCATCCTCTAAATGGTATCAGACTATTATAAAACACAACACAAGAAAATAAAAAGTAACCGGCATAATGAGAAGTGGCTTAATATCAATTTACAGCAGTACATACTAGGTAAATGATTTTCAAGGTAAATTTTTTATACATAAAATTTCCTCCTAACAGAATAAAATTACATAATCTACTTAAAATGCATATAATACAGTGTATCATAATGTATAAAATCTTTATTGTAAAACAAAAAAATAACTTATTTAAAATATTAAACTCCATATACCTGAAATAGACCATACGGGTCAATTTAAAGGGTAAAATGTTAATCGTGCAATTCTTACAAATGTCAAGAATAGCTAATGCTAAAGATTAATTCCTACCACAAAATGATGAATTCATATATATCATCATGACTAGATAAAATAAAACAACATAATTGCAAAAATTAGCGTGGAGAGCTTACAAGAGCATATTCACTAATTGCTGCTTTGGAGGACCTCGAAAGTCCTTGTTTACCCGATGCTCAAGTATCCAGATAACTAAACCAATTAAGAAGAAAAAAGCTCCTGTTACACACCACATTCCCACACTAAAAGGTTTGAGAAAAACCCACACATTCGATTTGATGCTATCTACAGGTGCAACTATAACAAGGCCAGTAGAAATGTATGGCTGAGTGAAGTCAACAACCTTGGTACGATTTGCGACAATGGCAATATCACCAACAGCTGCATCAATCACCTAAGAAAGATCTCATATAAGTACATTGGCATCATAACAAATTAATAAAATTAAATAAAAATTGATTGTATCTGGTATCAACAAAGACAGGCAGCTAGGTTTTACATTTTTGAAAACCATGTTAACAAGCTTATCATAACTTGGATTGGAATGGCCATCACCAAAAGGCACAAACTTATAGGGAACATTATAGGGAACCAATTTGATAGCGGCCTTGAACAAGTCAATGCAATACCCCATAGGATTGGGGCTATCAGCCATAACTTTTACAAAATCAACATAGCTGTTTCTATGAGGAACACCAATTCTTAAAGGCCTTTCATTGTCTGCAACCACCCATCCCCGTGGTTTTCTGGTTCCTCCACCAGGCCATACAATCGGTCCAAGAGATTGATTAGCACTGTAATTCCTCTGCATGTTCTCATACAAATTTTCTGGTAATAGAAGGGATAGACGAGATTGATTAGTCCAATAACCAACTGTATGAATCCTGGATTTCACAATGTTGATGATTTCATAGACACCGCTGACAAGGCTGTGAGTACTATCAAATTGAATTGGACCGCTCACACCAGTAAAGTTCAAGAGTATTAATCTGTCAAGTAATACTGGCCCACCTTCAAAAGTTTTGAGCTTTTTAAGTTGTGTCTTCATGGTTGTATTTTGTATATTTATACTAGTGTATACTATATCCATCGATTCATCAAGGAATTCCCGTAGGGCTCTAGCAATTGCCCAAACTGTATCATATGCATAAAACGCATAATTATTTAGTTGTGATCTAACAAGCTTTTTCCTTTTCAATTCCCTCCATCTGGATACAAAAGCATCTTTCTGGCCAGTTTGTGGAATGTATTGTCGAAAACCCACGACTCCTTGCAAATAACTTAGTGAGCTAAGGTTGGACTCAGATGAATCTAAAGCAGTAGAAAGCCAATGAGTTGCCAGCCATACATATTCATCACTTATCATCTGAAGGTGCTGAGCTGAAGAGAATATTTGTAAACCAAAGTCTGGGTTAACATGCACAACATAGACTCGAGGACCAATGAGTTTGGATTTTTCCAACTTTTCAGATATGAAGTCTGATGTAGCTAAAGGAGGTAACGCAATTTTGTAAGTGATTTTTGACATAGTCTTTGCAAGCTCATCTTCTAGAGAATATATACCATTCCTCCCATACTCATCATCAATGAAAATAGCAATAACACGTTTCCATCCATTATAATATATTAAATCTGCCATTGCAGCCATCTGATAAGAATCACTTTGTGTCATCCGGAGGGAAAAATTAAATTGTAGAGAAGATAAGCTTGGGTCTGTGGCTGCAAAGGATATTAACGGTATTTGGAGTCCATTAGAAATAAATGAAACTACATGTGCTATGGAGGAGGATTCTGGCCCAATGATTGCAACTGCATTCTTTTCAAGAAGCTGAAATGCTGCAAAACATTTGTCAAAACAAACATCAACAAGAGATTCATTGAGAACTGCATGATCTTTTAACAAATTTAAAACATATAAAAACAAACAGAGCTCCTAGATTTAAGATCTCCATCATTTGTCTATCCTACTATAAGAAGAACAAGATTAAGAACCTTGAATTCGATTCAGTTGCATAGTTGGGTTCCCACCACTATATAAGGGATTCAGCAAGCAGCTAAACCTTTAGATTAAAGGGTAAAAGGTGACAAAAGGAAGGCACCACCTCTAAAGTATCAGATATAAATACAGATAAGGTGATAGTATAGAGAAGGTGGCTTGCTTTGGTTTCCTTTAAGCCTTTAATCAAAGGTTTAGCTGCTAAGTAAATCCTTCATTCTGAATTTCTGCTGATTCTATTAGTTCAAACATTACTTGATACAGCTATTATATACATAGCTTGATTTTTGGATTCTCCAAAAAGGCACCAAATCAATACCTTGGATGTTAGCGATATTTGTTGTTCCTTCATTACTTCATGGTACAACAAGAAGTCGGACTAGTGGCATTATGTGTGGTATGTTTGAGAAATTAATCGCATGCAAACTCAAGAAGAAGGAAAACAGAAGTGGAAAAAAAAGATTAAGACAAAAATGGATAATGAAGAATAGGAACATTGGAGATGGCAGATCATGAAAAGGGACTGGTATTGGATTAGTGACACTTAACTTTGAGCTTGATGCTCTCACTTCTGATGTCAGCTTGAGTGTGTTCATAATCTTTCATTATTTGTTCTCAAACACATTATCAAATACCCTAATACTGTAAGATTAAAGCATTACCATATTACCTCCATGGATCAAAACCAAATTTTAATCATAACAGAAAGAAAGAGATTCCCTAACAGTTCCAACTAAAAAACACCATGATATGCCCTCAATTAGCATTTTCAAGCATAAAACACTTTCAGTATAAACCTATGTAGAATAGCTGAGCAATAACCACTTCTGACTACTAAATCAAAGTCTCTGACAATAACCTCATTACATAACTGATTCCATCATGAGTGTAAGCAACAAAGTGAAGTAATTACTCTTACTTGAAAACAACAGTAACTATAAGTTGACAGAAAACTGAATAGATACAAGAAAAGGATTACCTCCAACTGATCCAACTAAAGCACTACAATTAGCATTCTTCATGATCAAATTCAACTTAGTCCCTCCAAGAAAACTAGAATTTGAATTGACATCAGCCACAGCAGTTTCAATTGCCACTTTTGACACCTTACCAATAACAGAATCATAGCTTAAAACAGCCCCAATGTTCACAACTGCAGGCCTTGCCCCATGGACCAAGCCCTCAAGACCCAAAACCAGAGAAATCAGGAACGCAACCACAGCAGAACCCATAAGGAAATCCTCAGCTTCTTCAGTCTTTCTGGATTACATTCCCCATTGATTAAGGATGTTCAGAATATGCATTTTCAGGAAGGAAAAAAGCAAGTCACCCAAAGATGCCACATGGAGGGAATGACAAGAAAAAAATTGGAAAAGTTACAAACACAAAGATTAAGACATCAGTTTGATGCAAAAGAAATATCAACTCCGAGCCAATCACAAGAATGCATGAAACACATTTTTTGCCTTTTTTTTTTCCTTTTGGAGAGAGAGAGAAAGAGAAGTTGGGTTGGGGTGGGTTGCCTGACAGTCGTCGCCACCACCGACTGAAAAAAAAAAAATCGCTTCTCCTGGTGCCCGTTTCGCAATCAGGAGACAGTGGCTCATATCAAAGCTTTTGTTTACGGAAACCGTGGTTTTCTTTTTCAAACTTTTATTTATTTATATTTACTATAGCAGCTCGTGGTTATTTTATTCCTCAAGATAACTGTGGAAAAGTCCCCAAAAAATAAAAGACTCTGATTGTGTTTTTGTGCGAAAGATGGAGGGCTTGAATCTTTTTCCCTTTTTTTTTTTTTTTTTTTTTTTTTTTTTTTTTACAAAAATGATAAGTGCCCTCCACGTAATGGCAAAAACCCATCCGTAGTTTCCGATCTAATCCCGGGCTTTTTTTTTTTGTTGGAAAACAGAGTGGGGCGGTTCCTGTTTTACTTTGCCCGTTCTTTTTTATCCCGTTAAAAATTTTATATATATGCCCCTATATTAATATATACATATAATTTTAAATTTTTTCAATTTATAAATCAAAATTAATCTTATATAAATTGTATCATTTTTTATTTAATGTATTATTATATATTTTATAATTATTAATGTAAATAGACTAAACATAGTGAAAATTTTTAATTTTTTATAGCAACTCCACTATAAGTGAGTTGGGATGAGTGTGAAAATCTGCCAGGCAGTTATGGTATTGAAAAGATTAAAAAACAAAGATGGAGCGTGGGCAAAACATATGGTTGGGATGTGTGCTCTCATTTTGCTTTAAAGGCTTTGAAGTTTAATTTCCGGTCATTCCTAAGATAAACATACTCTATAAGAGATCATTGATTAATATGCCAAGAAGATCATTGTTGAATACTAAATATTTTTGAAAAAATATATTTATTTTTAAACCACCAAGCATTTGAATGCATTCTTAAAAAATATATTTATTTATTATTTTTTAAACCTATTTATTGTTTTTAAAATTTTAAATTTTTTTCAAATGAATTTGGGCATTTTTTTTTTATAAATTTCTCATTTCATATGTAACCACACATAAATATTTTAAAACTATTTGGGTTTTGTCATTTCTGATGGTTGAATCTTTTTTTAGATGACCAAACAAACTTTATAATTTTTAAAGATGCCTTTTTTTAGGGGTGAGTAAAAAATTCTGGATCAGTAATTTGATTTGGTACTTTAAACTATTCGAGCATAGACAAAATAAAGTTTTATTAAAAGCAGTAAAACTTGCCAAAAATGCATTTTTATTGAACATGATGGGGGCGTTTGGTGCATTACCATGGGAATATTTTGATGGAATTTGATTGATAGGAAAGTAATTGATGGGAAAATAGCATTTCTTTGTTTGGCATGCATTGGAAAGTTTGATTAAATTGATGGGAAAGTAATATTTCCATGTTTGGTATTGAAAGATATTTTTGGGAATCTATTGGCATAATGACAGAAATGCCCTTTATAGTTTACTAATATGGTTTATATAAAATATATTAAATATTAAATATTTAAATAATTATTTAATAATAAATAATAATATGTTTTGAATATGAAAATAATAAATAATGTTATTAACCTCAATTTAGATTTTTTTTATGTTTTTATTTTTTATATGTATTTTTCATGCAATGTGATTATTACAATTCTTATTTTAGGTTAAATTAATTTTTAAGCATAATGTCAAAGATATAGTTGTCATTATACAATAAAACCACATTCCTTTGCCTAAGGGAAACTGATTTTTCATACCTAATTTGATGGAATTGTTTTCCATTGGTTTGAGGGAATGAGTTTCCCATCGCAATCTAATTTTTTAATGAAAAAGACCAACCAAACATTGGAAAGTCTTTCCCTAGAAACAAATTCCCAGGAAAATAATCACTTTCCCACCTACCAAACACACCCGATAGGTAACAAATGATTTTGCTATTTTGCAGGGTGCGGCAAGTAAAAGCATCTTCGGATTTTCGCATAAGTCCATCTGTAATGAGGAAAGACGGATAGAGAAGATACAATTAATTAATAATACTTCATAAGCCTCTCGGTCAAGCTTCAACAAAGCCCATGGCTCTGGTGCATGCTTCCTCACTCCAAGCGCATCCCCCTGCTCCGCTCTGCCCGTACGAACTGGAACCCTACTTTATCTTATTTTTGTCAATCCATGTTCTATCCTTCCAATTACGCTAGTTTGCCACATGTTTGTTTATCTCGTCTATCCGAAATTGTGTTTGATTTTCGTATACAATGTCTTGTCCCCCATTCAATGTTGTTGTTCGTTGCTGATTCTCTTGACAGTTTCTTTAGAATGATCTGGATTTGTTATTTGGATTTGCAAGCATAAAGGGAAGTTTTTGAGCCATGTTTCTTCGTTAGGGAAATTTGGGTGTAGTTTGGGAAATTTTTAGGAGAAATGTAGCATAAATGTAAATTAATCTTCTTCTGTTTAAATTAGTTATTAAGGGAGGCATTTTGTGAGTGAGTTCTGTATAACTTAGAAAAATTGGTGGACTTCTTTTTATGGTAGCTACTTTTCATGGCTTGAAAGCATTTACCTTCAACTGTAAGAGAGTTAAATCGGTTTTTCAAATTATGTTGGAAGTCTGTGGAGAGTGTTGTATGTTTCACTAGCCAGAAGATCTTTATTTAGATGGAGATTACTTTTGGGCTTTAAATAGAGAAGGATGGGTGGCAAACATGAGGGTTTGCTTGTGTGATTCTATGAGTTTGATAGTTTCCTGCATAATAAAGGTGTATAGGTGCTCATTTTGTGGATGTCATTTTAAAGTAAAATTCTAAGGTCACTCTTTTAGTTTTTACAAAAACTTAGGCACTTGTGCTCATTAAAACTGTTCTACCATGTGGTACATCTGTGTCTGTTTTTAAGAGACTGCATGTAATATTAACAGTATTGGAAAGTGCAAACCTAACATTTGCGATGAAACTATATGCTGGAGTCCTTCAAGTTACAGATATATTTCATAAACTAATAATGTTCATTGTTTAATTAAAATTATTATTACTATACACTAGATCTTTAATGTAGGCTCTTCAATGATGGTTGTTATATAACTCTTGTAAGGAATATTTACAAAAGCTGTTCTAAAATGCTCCATGTTTGTGCTAGTTATGTCTGGAAACTATATAGATTCTATAAATTCATTTGAAAGTCAAAAAATTGGGATTCAGTAAAAAATTAAAGAGATTTGATGGGGCACATTTTAGTGGTTGTTCAACCACATATGCTGAGTATCTATGGCATTAATAATGCAATTATAAAATGACCTCGTATGTGGCTCTAATATTTTGTTTACTATGACTTCAGCTGTCAATTCATTGCATGTATAAGCCAGTCAATAGGGCATTATGACAATTTTTCCATTAACATAAGCTCCAAATGAAGGAAATTTACTCCTTCCTTCCTCTCCTTTGCATTAAATTGGTTCTTTTAATTTCTTTGTGGTTTTTTTGGCTTTCTTTCAGTGAAAGCAATTTATCAGATTACTGCAAGGGAAATCAAAGAACTACTGGACTGTATCCTAGCCTGTATGCTGCATGAATAGAAGCTTGTTATTGGACCAATGTTGTTCTGATGCTATAATGTTGCTAATTGAAAATAATCCTAGGCGTTGTTGTCAAGAGCACATCAATCTATAATTATATTTTAACTACCATTAACACAGAGTCCTTGTAGAATGATAACTAATGGTGCTTGTTGCTTCAGCTTGATCTTTTCTAGTCTTATTATTCTTGTTAGAGATTTGCCAAGATACTTCTCCTCTTGATTCTATACAAGGTTATAATCATGCTTTACCTGACTGGTGATATTTCTTGATGTTGTGTAATGTTTATCAAGAATTTGCATGATTGAATTGGTACAGTTATCTACTAGAATGGTAGGTATTGTAAATCACATAGCTGTGATGCTTGAATTTAGAACCATGGTTTCTACCTTTCAAATTAATGTATTTCACACTACCCATCTTCTCCTTATACCTTATTCAACTTTCTGAGTAGATCAGTTTGTAATTTCAACCAATCTCACCTCATTCTTGGTAGTCGATTTTTCTACTTTGGAAGGACAAGTTTCATTGGCTGTTTCTTGACTCAAAATTTGAGACAATACAACCTGTACCCTGTGAACACTTATATCTGCTCCAAGATTTGATCTTCTCAAGTTACAATTTCCATAGGACTTAGAAATTCTTGAGATTGATGATACCATTTTGTTCATGTCTCCCAATTGTATTTCGTACTCAAGTGAAATTTAAACACGATATGCATGTTTTATTCCAACCCCACACACCACTTTGATGGTGTTTCATCTTATCCATTTCTTTGTCTAGAACGATGTTACTAGCTCATTTTATTTTACTGCCTTTCTTTTCTTTTGCTGCTTTATAGGAGGAAAGTTTCTTGTCCAGGCGAAGGAACACTAATAAGATGTTCCTTTCACAAGAATACATCTTTCAATGCAATGATCTCTGGGCATTTGTTATCTTGTTTTTCTGCTTCAATTATGTTCTTCACACCACCAAACCAGGTAAATACCTTCTGTTGGTTCAGGCATTTGACTCTGTGCGAGTATTTGCTGAATTCGTTTTAGAAGTGATTATAGACCACAGAAAACATTAATTAGTGCAAGTCTATGACATAAGAATAGCAACACACGTGAAGCATATGATGATAGGTCACTGTATTTAATGGTGTTAAATTTCGTTCTTGGCATATATATCCTCAGAAAAGCTGCTGTTTTCATTTAATAATGTCCTGTGGATGTTGCATACTTGCATTTGCTTTCCACATATCATTGACTTTGCATAAATTCCCCTGGGGTAGGTTTTCTATTGTTGACTGTGTACAAAATGACAGAGAATTGCAGAATGGCCATTTTTTCTTTGGATATTTACCCCTGTAAAACATATTGACCCATTTAAAGAAATGCCACTGATGGCCAAGCTTTTTGTTAATACTCCATGAATTCAGTTTATGGAAGTATCCCTGCAAAAAGACTCTGAACAGATCTAGAGGCAACTAACCATTTCAAAGATTAATTAAGTAGAATAAACTATATTTAGGGGATTTAAACTGTTACCTGTGTAACTGATATTTAGGTGGTTTCTAGCAGTTTTGAATATGCTTAAATAGAATGCCCATGCTAGCTTCTGATTTCTAACCCCATGTTTCATAATGAAGTGTTAAGTGAGGATGAGCATGCCATTTGATAAGCTAAGGAAAGCCCATTCTCACTTCACTTATACATTTTCATTTATGTTATTTGAAATTCAAAAACGTATTATTTAATGAAATCCATAAATTTCCACTACTTGCTTTATTGAAACAAAACGAGATTTAGGTGCCTTTACACGTGACTTAGTAAATAACGGTTTATACATATAACCCTTTCAATTAGTTTAGTTGCATATGTGCCCTACAGATTTGTCCTTACATGTACCTCAATCTCTATAAACAGCTGGTAAGTACGTATATTTTACTAAATTCTTTTCAGCTAACTTAAGTACATATGTATCTTTTATCCTTCTTTATAACACTTTTTAAAATGTATTTTATATAATTCTATCTACAAAATATTTAACGTATATAATTTAGGGTTTTTAAAATATTTATTTGTAATTAAATAATAATTTTTTTGTACTGGGGACAATATTTGTTAAACTGGCTTTGGGAGTGACACAAATGCGTCCTAGATGTGGAAACTAGCTTTGAAAGCTCGTTTCCCCACATAAATTTTCTTTCTTTTACTTTGATCGAGGGAAACAGGCTTCCTGTTTTCCTTGTCTTTGTTAACAATTGAAACTGGTTACACCTGCGTTTGAATCTCTATTAAATTGATTTTGTAAGTGGTGAGTACCATTTGAATTGATGGATAGACACTCGGGTTTGCCAAGGCTGAGGTTCAGGACAAATGGGTCATCATCATGTCCTTAAAAGGAGCATGGGCTTGATTAGACCATGCTCTTCAGTTAAGCATCTGTTTCAGAGAGTACCATTTGAATTGATTGATAGTCACTTCGGTTTGCCATGGTTGAGGTTCAGGACAAATGTGTCATCATCATGTCCTTAAAAGGAGCATGGGCTTGATTAGACCATACTCTTCAGTTTAGCATCAGTTTTAGACGGTCAAATTAACTTGGTAGTAATGTTACTTGTGAGATTGAATTCTTGGGTATTATCAATGCTGGATCAGTGAGTTGATTGTGAAACACCTTTCTGATCACCTTTTGTTTTGTTTTTCCCCAATCAAGTCTGATGAAACTGGTTAATAGTCATAGATAAATGGCATGCCCAAAGGAGCAAAATATTCTCGATGCACTGATTACAGCTTACAAACCGAATTAGCAAACGATCTGGATGGAGGGCTGGGATTCCATAAACGTTCCGCAAATGATCCAGCATTTGCGCCACGTATTGATTTATTTAAATCGGACGTTAACGTGCCAATACACCCACCTATATATTGGCACATTTACACACTAACAATTTAGTAGATTTAGAAGGGAGAGCTTCTGTAGCAAGGGTGGCATCCCTTTATTTACAAGTGTGCCACTCCCTTTATAAATAAACCAATAGTCGTCTTCTTCCCCAATTCTTTCTAGGGTTTCCCTGTTAATATCTAAGGATACCTTCCACGCAAAAAAGAGTCAGATTTCATTCAAAGAATTTCTTCCACACATATCCTCCTTGTTCTCTTTCAAAGGACGAAGCTTTGAATCAGCTCATCAATTTACATCTTCTTTCGAAGCAGAAATTTATCAGAGTAGCAAGAGAGTTACATGAAGATGGGAATCCCCATTTACATGTTCTAATACAATTAGAAGCAACCGTGCAAATTACAAATGTGCGAACGTTTGATATGAATCACCCGTCATGCAGTTGTATTTTCCATCCAAATATACAAACACCAAGATCTTGCTCTGATGTGAAACAATATATTAAGAAAGGTGGTGATTTCAAAGATTGGGGTGATTTTCAATTAGATAGAAGAACAAGTCATGGGAAAAAGAATGGTCTTAAAGAAGTTTACGCAGATGCATTAAAAGCTTCTTGGGTGAAAGAATCGCTGGAAATCATAAGAGAGAATGATCCAAGAACTTATTATTTACAGTACCATAATTTAAGAGCAAATGTTGAAGTTATATTCCAAAAGCCGGTTGCAAAATTCAATTCCAAATGGACAAGTTCAAGTTTTAATTTGACTCGAGGAATTCAATCTTGGATTAGTGAAAATTTTCAATTTTCAAATGCTGCGCACCCAATTTTCAATTTTCACATTACCACAACATTCCCGGACATATAACATTCCTGATCCCATTATCATGGTAATCTCATTACCGTGGTAATATATCATTACCGCGAACCAAACACCCCCTAAATTTTATATTTAAAGATGTTAGGTTGATATACTAAAAAATAAAAATGTTGTACATATCTGAATATTGTAAATGAAAAAATTGTAATATATTTAATATTTTCTTTAACGTAACCATTCCATTCTAGCATGGTACATTGTAATTCATATATTGAATGGGAATAACTTTGCCATTACATGGTAAATTTCATTCTAGTTAAGATTCATTCTGCGGAAACTTTGTTGGTGTCATATACATATAAAAGACATACTGTTTAATAGTTGAGGGTCATGTTTGGATGCTTCTTCAAAATTGAAGTCATCCATGACCAGGGTCATATTAACTCTTTCCCTTGTTGTTTCTGCAAATGAAACTCCGAATGTGTCTCTTCACTGCTTCATCTTATAACTCTAGTGTTCCTTGATTAGCACATATTATTCATTACTTTCACTTTCAACATATACTTATGAATCTTGTAAATTTCAGACATACTAATTTGTTAGATGCAAAAAACACTTGTTAGCCTGGGTCCATCCAACCTGAATGCTTAAGGTTATATGATGAAATTCTTAAAGTTATGCATTCATATAAATATTTACTAAATTAATTATTATGGCACCATAGGGATCTCTAGTCTGCCCTCTTGATACTTGCTAGGTTTCCTGAGTTAGCCGCATTGCAACAGAATAGTCATCTGGCAGGTTATATGCAGATCAAACATGTGTTGTTTGGCTCAATCCATCATATAAGCCTAAACTTATATCATATTAGGCTAAGTTTATAATGCTTAGCCAGTCAAAAATTAAACTTTTGTATATTTGTAATGTACCATCCAAGTGTACCATTTGCCCTTTATCTGGTTTATTAGTATTTATGTGAAAGATTTAGGTAAAAAAAAAATATCTTTTTGCTATAGTTGGTTAAACAGGAAGGGTTTTAGAGGAGATTGATTAGGGCAAGAGGAATTTATTATTATTAATGGTAAAAGTTTTCTTTTGGTTTGTTAATTAGTACTGGAATAAGTTATAATTAACCATGGTTAAGCCAACGTAAATTAACAGTGTGTGGTAAGAGTAGTACACCAAGAAATTCAAGTATATATGCTATTTGGAGATTTTACAATGGTATATATTAGAAAACTTTTCTTATAATTTTTTTCCTTCAATCCCACCTTGGTTTCGTTCTTGCCAAGCCTCCATTTCTCTGATTTGAAGTGATCCTTACTTTTGTTTTTGCTTTCCTACTTTCTTGAGTTTCCTTTGATTTCTTTTGCTCCAAGTTTCTCCCTACTGCTGGTTTCTAATTGCCTGACTCTTCGTTATACTTTTCTTTTCTTACTGAGTTGCCTCTGCTTTCCTTCACTCCAAATTTCTTTCTTTTTTTTCTTTTGCCATTTTTCTTCTTGTTTCCTGAGTTTCTGTTTTCTTTACCTTTATTTAATAATACTGCTTAATATTGTTCCTGAGTTTCCCCTGATTCCTTTTGGAGCATTGTTTTCCCCTTATGGTTTTCAATGTATTTTACTTTAACCTGATTTACATATCTTCAGATTGACTTCTAATTTAGTTATAATACTCTGAAAGCAACAATGTTGCTTAGGGTGCAAGGCACAAAAAGAAAGTGCTCGCTTGAGTGAAGTAAGGAGTACGCACACACACACACACACACACACACACACACACACATAAGGTTTAACTTTAATATAAGATAATAATGATATTAATCACATCAAATGTTTGTTTTAAGACTAATGACTTCGAAGTTTGACCCATTCTTCCTAAATTCTATCCCAAATAGAATTTATATGAAAATCATTGTCAGATTGCTTCCATGTTCACTTCTTTTTTGCTCTATTATTATAGCCATCTAGATACTGCTCTTCTTCATTGACAACTTCCACTTTAACAGCAGAAACTCTTGATGAGAAGAGATGGATAGTTGGGTTGATTAATCAAACAGTTTAATTAGATTCCTCCTAGGGATGATCAAGCACACGTGAAAATTCTTTGAATGGGTATGTGTCACTGATTTATGCCTGGCTCATACCACATTACAATCGAAGAATCTCATGTGGTTATATTCTTGAAGTCTTTGTCACATAAGAATGTATCCGTTGTGAGTGATAAGTGAACCGAATAAATTGGGAAAAGATTATGATAAACTTTATTGCAGCTTCGGAGAATGTTTCAATTGTTTTAGAGTCATTAATATTATAGACGAATATAAAAGATCTGACTATGTTACAAGATTATTTGTGATTGTTATCTTCAAAATTGGTGACTTGATCATCATCAATATTGCTTTGGTTTACTGTCCTGCAGAGATGAAGTCGGGGAAAACCTTCACATTGTTTTATGGACAGTTGGTGTTCTCACACCTTTGATATTGACTTTGAAAGTTATTTGCACCTAAGGAAGATAATAGTGGTGTTAGATGCAAAGCGAACCAAGTCAAGAATAGTCTTTTAAATTACAAAAACCTTCACACTTTTATAAAGAGAACAGGAGAACTGGGGTTATCAGCATAACCCTAAAAGACATTATTCTTCCTTTAAACTAAAATAGGATAAACACCTGATAAAAGACCCATATAAACAGCCATAAATACTAAACAATACGATTTTGATAGCCCCCTTAAACTGTTGATGTGGCAAACATTAATAGTTTTTTCTAAAAGAATTTTGAACCAAGTTAAAGTAAGCTATTTTGACCATATTAGCAATCTATAAAGATGTTTGAATGTAGTGAAATGTGATGATGCATTGTTATGAATGACAAATAATGTGTGATCCATTTCAATATTATTGTTTGCTTATGAAAAATTGATTTACGCTAGCACTTTAATCATCACCACTTTTTAAATGAGCGTTTCTTTTCGTTTAGTACAACCACACACCTTAATCCATTAATAGTAGTTCAGTCCTATGATCATCACACTTGAATACTGCACTGTTTACTAATTCTCTTATGTTGTTCTCTAAGGTGTTACAACACAGAGGTAGCGAGTGTGTGGTTCCATTATTCTGAAATGTTTCTGCTCTTAAGCCTTTCCTCCATGATCTTTTGCCTCCCATGTCCAGTAAATCTAAACATGTCTATGCTTTGGCTTAGCAATCCATGTATTCGATGATTCATGAATGTAAAAGGTGATAATGACATTGACTTGTGCAGAACTAAGTCTTGCTAGAACCATACAGATTTTTCTTTCTAAGTCGATGATGCTATTGAAAGCCCCTGCATTCACTGAGTTTTCCTGGTCCCAGCCAAGTTCTAAGGCTACAAACTCCCTTCATATCCTACCATAAAATATTGGGTATCTGTACACAAACCCTTTGTAACAGTTCTCAAATATGCATGGCCTTGAAATTCATATATCAAGCTGTTCTACGCAGATATGTTGCTCACTTAAAGTTTGGACATTTGTCCGCAAATTTCTTTTGTAACGACTGTAGTATACTTAGCTTTGGAATTCTTATGATGTTGTTTTGTTCTGTTCTTATGTTCCATTGGTAAAAATACTTTGCTCACTTAAAGTTTGGACATCTGTCGACAAAATGCTTTTGTAATGACTCTGGTACATGGTACACTTTGCTTTGAAATTCTTATGATGCTGTTTTGTTCAGTTCCTATGTTTTATTAATAAATAACCACTTGATGGTGCTTTCTTGATAGTCTTGTGGGTATATGGGTAATAATCATTCAGTCATTGCAATGGCTTCATATTCTTAAGAATCAATTTTTTTTAATATTCTAAGAAAAATAACTTATAGATGCACCAAACAAATAACCTCTTTATTCCCCTGAAGGAATGTCCGCAGCCAGTACAAACCTCTCATGCACCAAACATGCAAGCATTCTTCCATAGTTATCCATTATTTCTCTCCTCTCTATCTTGAGAATACTTTCAGGTTTATTTTCAGCAACTCTACTTTAAAGTTGTTGAACTTCAAGCAAGAGAATTCCCTCTAACCATGTAATTTTCTCATGGTAAGTTCATTTCTCCTACAAAATCTTTGATGTGGCATGGCAATCTGACATAATTTTTTATTCAGTATTTGGTTCAACACTCCTGTCTTTAACTTGGAAGAAGGGCTCTTAAGGCCACAGAATGGAAACCTTCAGTTCTTAGCTGAGTTAGAAACTCAAAAAAGGGGATATTTGGTAAGTGGTCTTCAACTTAGTGCTATGTAAACCCGATGATTTTTTCCCCTTTTAAAATTAATGCATGAAGACCACATCTTCTTCCTTCTTTTTTTCCTTTTTTCTCCTTTCACTTTACATCTAATTCAAACTTTTACCAAACTTACCACTGTTCCTTCCCCTTTCGATGACCATCACTTTCTCATTCTTGTTTTATATTTGCCAAACCCTTGTTTTCCAACTCTACACCCATATATCTCGGCAGCCTTGCATGTAGCTTGAAGGTGGCTATTTGAGCCATAGTTTGCCAAATCTATGGTTGTTTTCTTCTTGTCTTTTGCCGATTTAGGGTATTACGAATTGCAATATTAAATTAAAAAAAATTATTATTATAATTATATCTTTTTTTATACTTTATCATTTTATAGTTTATATTTTTTTATAAT
Source organism: Dioscorea dumetorum (assembly GCA_902712375.1). NCBI lineage: Eukaryota > Viridiplantae > Streptophyta > Magnoliopsida > Dioscoreales > Dioscoreaceae > Dioscorea > Dioscorea dumetorum. Next base: position 5,886,669 of record CACTHL010000846.1, read on the forward strand.
TTATTATTAATACCATTTAATTTTGTACTAGGTTAGATTTGACAATTTTGATTTGGGACTAAGGAAAAGCACCACTTTAGCTTTAATATTTATTTTAATTGCTTATCGTAGTATTTTATCATAATTTTTCAAAATTTAATTTTGTTAAGATATGTGAGGATTAAAATTAATATTTTTAAAATAATTCACACATTCACAAAAAACATTTAACAAAAACAACTTTTCATTTAAAGACTAAAATTAAATTTGATATAATTCAAGATCAATTAACTGTTTTTCTATTTGGGCCCTAATTAACTCATATTTAGTTTGGGGGTTTTCTTGATATTTTATCATAATTTTTAAATTTTAATTCAATTAAAATGTGAGAGATTTAAAATAAAAAATAATACATATACATACACACCAAATGAAATAAAAACTTTTTTTAATTAGTTATAATTCAAGATTAGGAATATATTTTTTATTTAATTCCAGATATTTTAACATGATGTTTTTTAAATTTAATTTAGCAGTGAAAATATGAGATACTAAAAATAAACATATTTAAATATGTTAATTTAGAAATTATTGAAAAAGATAGACCAATGTTTATTCTAGGCTAAAATAAACCTTTAAATATCATCTGTGAATTATTTTTATTTCAAAGAAAAAATTAGTATAAATGAAATTTCTTTTTAATAGCTTTGAACAAAATTGGGATATTTCACCAAAGAACATGCGTGCAATGTGATGATAGGCTGGGACATGATTCGACTTTAGAACACATTTATTGTTTAATTTTCTTTAATTTGTTGTTATTAGATTCCTTTGATGTGCTGAATTGTTTTATAGTTCTAAACCAAACTATGATATTTCACCAAATAATATGTATGCCTCACACATACAATGAGATCGGGGGTTGGCACATGATTCGGCTTCAGGACATATTTAGAGTTAGATTTTCTTTAACTTGTAGTTATTAGATTCTCTTGATACATTGCACTATTTTTTAATACATATATACATATATAATAAATAATTTTCATTAAAATGATAATTACAACTTATATATTACATATATATACACACACACACATTAATATTCTAAACATAATACAAGAAATGAATGGTTTAAAATCTATACATAATTATATGTTTATTAAAAAAAGTTATAGTATATGAATTTACATAATATACATTAAACATAATGTATATAACTTTTTTAATAATATACATATAACTATAACTTTTTTTTAATAAATATATAATTATAACTTTAATTAGAAAAATTAATCCATTAAAACCGGGTGATTTTACATTGATTTAAAACCTTAACATAATATAACATGAAGTATATATAATATAATATTAAATTAAAACCCAGTCATTAGAAAAATTAATCCATAACTTAATATAATATTAGTTTAAAGCCATCAAATTCAAAGTGATTTGACTGCTTCTGTTTCCACTTCATTCTCCATCTTTCCCTTTTCTTTCATTTTCTCTCCCGTGAAGCACTGAAACCCCTTTCTTTCATTTTTTTCCCCTTGAAACCTTTGAAGGCACAACTCACTCAAGCTTCAAAGTTCAGAGCTTCATCAATTTTCTTCAAAATCTTGTTTAGGACTGCCAGTTCATCAGTTAACTGGGTAAGTTATATGAACATTGTTTTAATTTTTATGTTTTGGTAATTGCATTATTATTCTTAGGGTTTTTTTTCTTTGTGCTTTGTTTAGAATGTCTTCCAACTCCAAATTTTCAAATGCAAGTATTGGTTCATGTTCAAGTGGTAACATTGCCAATGATAATGTATCTATTAATAATCAATTGAATCAAGATGATAGCAAACCTTTGTGGAAATATGTAACTAAGTTGCCAAAAACAATTGGAGGAGGAGGGAACATAAGTTTTAAGTGCAATTATTGTAATATCACTTTCAAAGGTTCATATTCTAGGGTCAAAGCCCATTTGTTGAAGCTTAGTGGCCATGGCATTAGGGTATGTGCAAAAGTGACACAACATCATCTTAAAGAAATGCAAAACATAGTAGAAGAAGCTGAATTCAAATCAAGACAAAAATCAATTCCATTACCACCTTCCTCTCAAGCACATGTTTCTTTGGGCATAACTTCTTATGAAGGAGAGAGTTTAGGGTCTAAAAAAAGAAAGGGAGCTTTGGAAAAAGCATTCAATCTTACTGCTCGAGAAAATTTGGATTCTGAAATTGCACAAATGTTATATTCTGGAGGATTGCCTTTTCACCCTGCAAGAAATCTTTATTTTGTGAGTGCAATCACATATGCCGCAAATAATATGATTTCTGGCTATATACATCCGGATTATAATGCTTTGTGAACAACATTATTGCAAAAAGAAAGAACACATATAGAGAGTTTATTACAACCTATAAAGGGGACATGGAAGGAAAAATGTGTTAGTCTTGTATGTGATGGATGGACTGATGCACAAAGAAGACCACTAATAAATTTTATGGCTGCTTCTGAAGATGGGGCTATTTTTTAAAAAAGTGTTAATTGTGAAAAGGAGTACAAAGATAAGTATTATGTGGAAACATTGATTAAAGATGCTATTGGTGAAATTGGGGCTCACAATGTTGTTCAAGTAATAACCGACAATGCACCGGTTTGTAAAGCGGCGGGATCATTGGTGGAGATGCGCTTTCTCATATTTTTTAGACACCTTGTGTAGTGCATACACTAAACCTTGCTCTCAAAAATATTTGTGCCGCTAAAAATACCGAAAAAAATGAGGTCACTTATGATGCTTTGCGTTGGTTAACCGAAGTTGGTGATGATGCTATCTTCATAAGAAATTTCGTAATGAATCATTCAATGAGGTTGGCAATATTTAATGCTTTTGTGTCTTTGAAATTGCTTGCTATTGCCGAAACTCGTTTTGCATCTGTTATTATCATGTTAAAGAGATTGAAACTTATTAAACGAGGTCTTCAAACAATGGTGATTAGTGAAGAATGGTGCTCTTATAAAGAAGATGATATTTCCAAAGCTACAAAAGTGAAGGAAATAATTTTGAATGATTCATGGTGGGACAAAATGGATTATATCCTCTCTTTTACCACACCTATCTATGGTATGCTTCGGGTTATGGACACCGATAAACCTACACTTCATTTGGTGTATGAGATGTGGGATACAATGATTGAAAATGTGAAGACAACCATCTACATGCATGAACATAGACAACTCGAGGAAAGGTCGACCTTTTATAAGGTTATATATGCTATTCTTATTGATCGATGGACCAAGAGTAGCACACCACTTCATTGCATGGCCCATTCTTTGAATCCAAGGTAATCTTCTTGACTTTTGTATTTTTGTATGCATATAATAAATTAAATGATTAAGTAATAAAAATCTTAATTTATTTTCAATATATAGGTATTATTCCAATGAGTGGCTTAATGAGGCTCCAAATCGCCTCGCTCCACATAGAGATGCCGAAATATCGGAGGAAAGAAATAAATGTTCAAGAAAATATTTTCCTTCTAATGAGGAGAGGAAGATGGTTTTTCAAGAGTTTGCTAGTTTTTCTGGAGCTTTGGATGCTTTTGGATCTTTTGATTCATTACAAGATAGATGGTATTTAGAGCCTAAATCTTGGTGGTTGGTTCATGGGTCATCTTCACCTCTACTTCAAGGCCTAGCTTTAAAGTTTCTTGGACAACCTTCCTCATCATCATGTTGTGAAAGAAATTGGAGCACTTACTCTTTTATTCACTCACTTAAAAGAAACAAGATGAATCCTCAACGGGCCGAAGATTTAGTATTTGTACAAACTAATCTTCGACTAGTTTCAAGAAGCTCTCCTCAATACAATGAAGGGTTATCCAAGAATTGGGACATCGCTGGTGATTTCTTTGACTCATTTGAAGGCGTTGGTGTTCTTGAAGTTGCTAACTTATCACTTGATGAACCGGAGATGGAGAAAATTCTTTTTAGTAATGAAGAAGATATGGAAAAATAATTTCATTGGTTGTTACAAGTTGAACTTGAAAAAATTGTTTGTTTTGAATGTTTTATCTTTGTTGTGTTTCTTATGTTTTATCTTTAAATTGAACATGAAGGAAGTGCTTTTGTATTAGTTTTATTTGCTATTATTTGAAGGTGATGGTGTTTTTAAATGTTAAAGATTCTTTCTTTCACATAAACCAATGCAAATTGCAATACATTTATAAAAAAATTGCTTGTATTTAAATACAAAATAAAATTATATGTATTTGCAATATATATATATATTTTATTGCCGTGTCCTGCCGTACCCGTGTCTTGATTTTTGAGAAATTACCGTGTCACCGTGTCCGTGTCGTGTCGTGTCCCCGTATCCGTGTCCATGCTTCATAGTATTTGGCAAGTAACAAGTTAGTAAATCCACATATAAATTACTGTATTTTAAATTATAAAATTTTAACACTGATTTATTGTTTATTATTCTCTAACTTATTTGTTCAGTAAATTAATTATTTGTCTGTTTTGGTTTATTGATTGATTTATTTATTTATCAACACCTTCTAATTATTGATTTATTCATTTTGATATTGAGTGGGAGTATTTATTTATTTATTTATTTATGGATTTGGTAGTCAATTGTTATATAGTTACTTAATAAGTTTTTATTTATTGTTACTTGTCTCATAATTTGTTCTTTAAAATAATTATTTTTAGCTAATGGTTCATTCATCACATGGTTATTTATCCAATTATATAAATTCTTAAATATTGATTTTTATAATCTATTTGTTATATTTTTTTTTCTTTTTTGGAGATGAATGGACTATTTTCTCTTAAAAGAGAAATCATGGGAAATTTAGTATTTATTCCTAAACACGAAATTGAAAACTTTGGGTATGAATTTTGTTATGTTTTTTGGCTTGGTATCAGGAATTATATATTCAGGCTACTTGTCCTACTTTTTAACTTATCGATATTTCTGAACTCCTGCACTAAAACTGTTTGCCAATGATTATTTTAGGCTCCAAATGAACTATGTATTTAACTCTATCAACGGGGTCAAACATTGACCATGTCGATATGAAATTCTGGATTATGAAACTATAGTTTCGAACCGGTCCGTCGGTGAAAAAATAACGGCCTCTTATATTCTTACTCGGATCACTGAAGTAAAATAAACAAACTTTGAAATTCTTGCTCATACTTAGTAAGTTTTGGAGATATAAAATTTGACCTATTCAGGATGAGACTTGCACTATACTACTATGTATCTTGTTAATTATTGCATTCTTTCATGGCTACTATCATACTGTATTTTCTGTTGTACACATGCACGTTTTTGCCATTTTTTTCCAGAATTCTATATAAACTCAAGTATTTGTTTTAGTTGATTGCTTACTGGGCTGTCAAGCTCATAATCTGGTTGTTAATTTTTTCAGATCAGAAGTAGTTTTTGGCGGGTAGCATAGCAGGCCTTTGAGTAGCAGGTGTCTCCGTGGGGTAGCCTTAGTATCTGTCCTATTTTAAAATCTAGAATATTGTTTTTGGATCTTATCTATTTTTCCAAACATTGTTGTACTACTTGATATCTGCAATTTGAGGTTATATTAAATTGTTGTATGTTCAGCTTTGGGCTAGTCTTTGAGGCCTTTCATGTCTACAGGGTCTTTGCCCTGTAGGTATGCTGTCATTTGTCAGTGCTACGGGCCTGCCGTACTGGGTTTGGGGTGTGGCATGCTATATCTCCAGAAATTGTTGATTTGAAGAAGTATATGTGCTATCTCATGTCTATGGGGGTGCATATTCAGTTAAGGCCGTTTTTGGGGGAGAGGTGTTCATAACATTTTACTGACATTACATCTGAATTTTTAACTAAGTTTTACAATAATATAAGAAGGATCCAAGAATTTGATTGCAGGTTTGCAGACTTTTGACTGCTTTTCTCTTGTTTCCATGCTTTCAGGTTGTTGCTGCAGAAATGGGCCCAGCATAATAATATATGCCAGATTGCATCTGGAACAGATAATAGTTCCATTTTAAATGTAGATAGTATGGCAGATGGAAGAAGTCGCACTCTAATGATGAGGGGGATGACAGCTAAAAATTTTGATCCTGCCCGCTATGCTGGAAGATGGTTTGAAGTTGCTTCATTGAAGCAGGGATTTGCTGGTCAAGGTCAGGAAGACTGTCATTGTACTCAAGTAAGAGATATGCCTTGGTGAAATCCTCTGGACACAATGAATTTTATTGTTATTACTTATGCACTTTCAATGGTGGCATATTAAGTAATATACTGCAATTGCAGGGGATATATACTTTCGATGCAGCGACCCCTTCAATTCAGGTGGATACATTTTGTGTTCATGGTGGCCCTGATGGTTATATTACTGGCATCAGAGGGAAAGTTCAATGTCTTTCGGAGGAACAGAAAGAACAAACTGAAACAGAACTAGAAAAGCAAGAGATGATCAGAGAGAAGTGTTACCTTCGTTTTCCGACATTGCCATTTATACCTAAGGAACCATATGATGTGATTGCTACTGATTATGATAACTTTGCTCTGGTTTCTGGGGCTAAAGACAAAAGCTTTGTTCAGGTAAAAGTGTATTTTTTTCTTAAATAGCAACACTAGTATCGTTGCTTGAGTAAATTGTCTATAACAAAAAAAAGGGTATATGAGATAAGTATTACTAAGAGGTGGTGACTTAAAAGTTCAAATTTAACCTGGTTGCTGACAGCAAGCATCCATAGCAGAAGATTTTTTGTTACGACACTTTGTCATATATAATAGTTTTGCAATTTTATTTGATTACCAACTTTGTGTTTTGGGATAACAACCCTCTATTCAGCTGTTCCAAATTCCATTATTTATGGCAGTGATCATCGGTAGTTAAATCTAAAATTTTAAGAAGTTGAATTATCGATGAATTTATTGCATGCGAAAAGGATGTGAAACGACAAAGTTTTGTCAAATTTTAATCTGTTCTTGTTCAGGTTTATTTTTCTGTAGAATTTTGTTATGGATAGCCAAACATATGCCAATGCCATGTAGTTCAAAATTCATGCTTGTAGAGTAAATTTCTTTTTTTGTTTTGTTGCTTTACCCACCTCTTTATTGCTTTGAGACCCTTAAAAAATGCATTTAAGTGAATTGGACATTGAAAATGACCTAGTTCTGTTAATATTTACCTGCTCCCCAGACTGTTCTGTTTCTAATGGCCTTTGAATCTTGAGGGCACATTGGAGATCCACTCAACTATAATCCTGTGGGCCCTAGTCAATCTTTAACTTTTTTGGGATTATATCTCTCTAATACAAGCTACAGAACTTTGATATCGCCAAATATCAATCATACATTTATATGTGTTGTATATTTTTCAGAGCCTCTTTTCTGTGCCAAAAGTCTCATGTTTTTAAGATTTTCTTTTGTTACTCCATATCTTCAGATTTTAGAAAATATCCACTCTGCGTTAGGCATAATCTAGTAGTCTTATGACAGTTTGCTTTGGGGAAGAAACAAAAATCAGGCAGAGTGCATATATTATTTACTGAATGTTATTCAAGTGGGAAGAAGTCAAAAGAAGTTGGAAAGTCTCTGAATACATAATCACCAACTAATTTTAGACACTTAGTCAGGGCAGGACTGTATGAATATCAATGTAGTAGTTAAGTGGTTGGGTTTGATTTTTTTTCACTGGTGTATAAATATGATAGCTTCTAAGTTCTTTTTCACATTGAGTTCATTGTTGCGATGTGGATGGTTTTGCTTCTATACCAAGATTATGCCTCTGTATCAAAATACATGTTGTGAATTCCTCATAAATTTAGCATCTGCCTAAAATAATGTGAATATAATTCAATCTAATCTTCCATGATATAGATTTTGTAGTTTTAATCTCTATTGCAAAGTCCAAGGGCCAACACATCTGTTCCTTTTTATTGTACTTATTTTTCAATAAGCTCCAATGTATTGTATACATTTGGATAGTTTCAGCAACTCAAACACAGCTGACGTCTTTTCTATGCGAAATCTGTACTTCTTGATATTATTCTCAATAGTGGTTGTCTGAATTGTAACTGTGTACTTTCTGCAATAAATTTCAGATGATGTTTGTTTATGCAATATTTGTAATCTTGTTAGTGATTTCTCAATGTGATGTTGCATTTGGTACTGCCGCTTGTACTACATCTTGGGTATACTGTATACATGACCTGTGTGGACCATAATGTGAGATATATATATGTATTGTTTTGGTCAGATTTATTCGAGGACTCCTAATCCTGGACGGGCTTTTATAGAGAAATACAAATCATATTTGGCAAATTATGGTTATGATCCTAGCAAGATCAACGATACTCCTCAAGACTGTGAAGCAATGTCTTCCAATCAGCTAGCTCTGATGATGTCGATCCGAGGAATGAAGGAGGCTTTAACAAACCAATTTCCCGACCTTTCTCTGAAGGCACCAATTGAGCTCAATCCTTTTACAAGCATTGTAGACACTCTGAAAAAGCTGCTGGAACTCTATTTCAAGTCTTAAAGAGATCTGTAACGTTGTCTCCAGTACATTATGCTAATTCTCATGGATTTATTTCTGGATGAATTTTTATTTTGTAATGTAAAATCTTTTTGATCTCGTTCAAAGTTCAAATATGGCATCCATGGGCGTCTGCAACATGGACTTGCAACTGAGATTGGTGTAACCGATGTATAAAATTTTATCAAGATCTTGTTAAAACTCAAATTAGATCGTGTAAAGGATTTGAATCTTCATCTTAATCATCCTTATATAAAAGGTTATAGTTTATTTTTTCTATTGGCTTCTCCGCTGGATTCTGATTATCGATATACAGCATTTAAGTAAATGATCCTTGTTTCTGGTTGGTCATGTGACGTGTTGTGTGTGTTAGGGAGTTCAAGTCTGAAGATGGATGAAGCATGATGTGGCATGAGAGATGTTTCGTGTTATGTTAGTTGAATAGTATTCTTTACCGATATTATAGTAGTTTCATATATTTAAATCCAGTGTATTATGTTTTACTTATAATGGGAATAAGAATAAAAATTGTATTTGATTGAAAGAATTTAGAGTTGGGAAATGAGAAAAAGGAGACGGAAATGTAGCAAAATTATCATTACGCCCTCCATGCAAATATTTGGCATTATAATATATATACTGAAATATATTAAAGTGGAAATTGCAAAAAAATCCCATAAGTTTGCGAAATGGCCAAAAACACCCCGTTAATTTTCAAATCCCTAAAAACCCCTTCCTTTTAAACACAATGATTTTCAAACCCCCAAAGAATGAAACGGTGGTTAACGGAGTTATTTTTCAATTTCACGGACGGAATTGCCCCTACTTGCATGGGAAGTTGTGGTGCAATCATTTCGCCGGTTAGAGAGAAAGTGGAGGGTTTTTCGCAGGGCAATCCCAAGAGAGCCGTATTCGTTTTTCTTCTCTGCTTAACTTTCTTTAGCTTTTCCCTTTCCGAAGCTCTCTCTGCTTCGACATCCTCTGTAACTTCAGTCCACCTGAATCACTCGTGCGCAAGTATCCGGCACTTTCATCAGTTTGCAGCTCAAGGTATTGCAGAAGTTGTGTTTTAAGTAAGGCTTTTATTTGAACTACTCTGTTACACAGAGATATTCGTCGGTTTTGTTTTGCATGGATATGTTTTTATCGAAAGACACTGAAGTATGAGGGGGGATTTCTCTGGGTTTTTCTAGTCTGCAGGCAGATTTCTCGGTCAGGGTTTTGGTTTAGGGTTTAGGGTTTTCGGCTGTGCCCATGATCATTGAAAGAGTTTTCGGTTGTTTTTGTTTGTGTAATGCTTACAATGTGCGTTTCCCCTTCCATTTGATATAGTTGCAGTTTGTAAAATGAGGTTTCCGTGTAAGAAATGAGTTGTTGTTTAAAACCTTTTGTCTTCGTTTAACGGTGCATATCTCTGTTTAAGCATTGAGCTTTCCGTGTAAAACCTTTTGTCTCTGTGTAACAGTTGAGGTATCTGTTTAACAAGTGTTGTCATTGTTGCAGTCTTGTGATTACGGCGGTAAACCTAGTCAACGGGAGATGCTACTTGACACCGGTGGTGGAGACGTTGGCCGAATTGAAAGTCCACATGACCTCCCGACATTGGGAGATCATCCAAAGGACACCGTTTGCGGCATTCACTGAGGTGGAAGCTGTATTCCTAAGAGAGGGCCCTTCTTGATTCGCTTCTGCAGAGGTACGATGGCCGCACCAATAAATTCAGGATCGGGGCGAGCCTGCTGAGCTTCAGGCCTGAGAATGTGGCTCTCGTTCTGGGTCTGCGCTGCGACGGAGACGCGGTCCTGTTTAAGAAGAAGAAAACATAGTCAGCATTCGAGGGGAGGTATTTATCGAAAAGCTACGAGAGACACAGAGATGCCATGAGGAGAACTCTTCAGCGTCTTGTTGGACAGAGGGGGGAAGAGGAAGATTTTGTGAAACTCTTGATGGCGTACCTCATGGGGACAATCCTCTTCCCGAATACCTCATGCTCGGTGCCCACTTGGATCGTTGATTATGTCGATGATCTACCTGGCATGGGGCGGCATGCATGGGCGCATGCGACGCACAAATGGCTTATGGAGGACGTTCCATAAGCTGCCGCTCGAGTGCAAGCTAGATGCGAAGGGGGGGAGGTAAACACGGGGTACATTAAGGGTTGGTCGATTGCGCTGACCATCTGGTTTTACGAGGTGACCGGAACCGGCAAGAAAGTCCGTTTCGGCAAGACCCCAAGGGTACTGTGCTATTGTGAAAGTACTTACCGGAAGCATGCCACGATAGAAACCAGTTGGTCAGCTCTCGAAGGAAAAGAGGTAATAAATCAGGAACAATGTGTTTAAAAAGAGCAGTTAATGTTTAATTATAGTCATCACCGTTTAGGAACTGTAGTTTGTGTTTAGCGCTTGGTGACTTCGTTTAACCTTGTTATACTCCGTTTAAATGTGTGCCACATCGTTTACGTATATATGTCAAATGTTTAAATACGTTTGGTTTGGATTAAATTGAATGATTTGACTGAGATTGTTTTCTTTATATATGATAGTTTCCTGAGCTGGTCCCGGCGAATGCTGAGGAGGAGACTTTTGTTCGGGCCAACTGGCGGAGGGATACTGTTGCGCGGGAACCACTTGCACGACAACAAGAGGAGAGACCAACTCCTCCCGTCCGTTCTCTACGAAGTTGTTCCCCCACTTCCAGCCCAACACGCAACCCTCGGCGTCGGATAGGCCCTCACCTACCCCGCCCAATGGCAACATCCACCCTGGTCGCGACAACGACAGCCCCCCCGATCGCCACAGTCCCCCCGACCGCGGCAGCCCCACCGACGCATTAGGCGACGACGTCACTACAGCCTTTTTGCAGGCGTGCCAGGTGATGATGAACGCTTTCTCCCAGCTTGTCGCTCGGGTTGAGGCGTTGGAGGCAAGGTTTCAATCGGCTGCACCGTCGGGGCAAATACATGAAGTGTCCGGGGTGGAGGAGGCGTCGGAATTTGGTGACGACGACTTCGTCGGGAAGGCCATTCCAAGACGGCCACGTGTGAAGAGGCAACGTTTGAAGAGGCTTGCACAAAAGGTGAAGACAATAATGCCGCCTCTGTATCCACCACCGGCCGATGATGAAACAAAAGCAGCACCACCGGCGGTTGATGCTGTTGTGGAGACCATTGCAGTTGATGACGTGACCGTCGCGGTGGAGGAGATCGTCGACGCCGTTGGCAATGCCGCGTCTGAGGAAGCCTCCGAAATCCCTGTCCCAGTGGAGCCGACGGCCGCGGCCGACAATGGCGCATCGAGGGTGGTGGCCACTATCCCTGAAGAAGAAGAACCATCCGATGGTGTGGAGGTTGCCCTGGCCGCGGTTGGGAAGACTGGTGCCTCTATTGTCAAGGAACTCCTGCCAGTGGAGAAATGACCGGCCGACAGTGCCGCATCCAGTGTAGGCGCGATCCCGCAACAGCAACAAGCATCAAAGGATGATCCCAATAAAGCTGTTGACAAGGGGGCAAGGGAATGTCACCGAGAATAAAACAAAAGCGGTGACCCTTGCCAACCAGCAATATCAAGAAGTTCGGAAGCACTTCGTTTCCGCCGAAGAAAAAATACGCTGGTCTATCGCGCCTCGACGTATTGAGAAGGAGTTGATCAAGATCTTCCTCAACTTCCCCATGGACGAGTAAGTATGCTAGATGTTAGTGTTTATATATAGATCATCCCGTTTACGATTTTGCGTTTCCATTTAAATATAGTATTTCCCCTTTAAAGTAGTGATTTACCGTTTAATTTATGACGTTATTGTTTAAAAATATACATTATCATTTACGTATGTGTTGTTCCCGAACTTACGTATATGTGTTGTTGCCGTTTAACCGCAGTTCCGTCGTCTGGAAGAATGATTATGTCAGCACCACCCGGGTCAACCTATTCGTACTGATCGACGGGAAAGAGATGGTGACAGATGATGTGTTGGACCCCTTCGTGTGCATCGTACAAAACACACTTACTAGAATACCATATCCGCATAAAAAGCACGCCTCCATCACTCGACCACTGGCATTGTTTATGTCAAAGGTGGAAGACGCACATGAGACGACTTTAGCTATGATCGGAGATGCCACCAAAGTTGTCAATGATGTTGACATCATCATCCTTCCCATAATCTTGAATGGCCACTTCCACGTCGTGGTGCTCGACAATAACAAGAAAGAGTACAGGTATTACACTTCATGCCAAAGTGAAGAGTACGATAGAGACGCGGTAGCAATGGTAAGTTCTCTGCGATATAGATTTCGCTTGTCAGTGTGCCATAGATGCTTGCTATTCTAACCTCGAGTTGTACACTTCAACAGCTGGAACTATTTGACACCTGTCTTGAAATGGAGTACGGCACGACGGTGACCGCACAGTTCCCGCTTGTTCACGATGATGAAACACCGCTACAAAAAAAGAGTAGTGTCGACTGCGCCGTCTACGTGATGCCGTTTATCGAGCAATTACTCTGCGGTGAAAAGCTACGGATACCACACACGGACGTCCCCTATCTGAGATTAAAGTATGCTTCCCACATACTTAAGGAAGAACGCGCATCCGGCATCAACCAACGAGGGATGCCTCCATCTTTGGGGAAGTAAGATTCTTAAGCACCGGCATTATTTATCAAATGTAAAACAGTTTTGTCGATATTGTTTTCAATTCAATTGATTCAATTCATTCTTTGCCAGCGACATGACAGAAATGTCAACGTAAATTTAGTATTGTTCGTTATTGTTTCAGATTCAATCATTTTTTGCTTAACATTCCATGGCACCGTTTGAGGGTTATCGCTGCTTTATAAAATGAAGTATATCTTTAAAAATGACGCTGTCACTATTAAAACATTGTGTTGCACTTTAACAATACGGATCACCATGCAATATTCACCATTCCCGTTTAACACCAGGGGTATCTGGTTGATCAAATAGTCTCCGTTTAAATATTAATGGTGGACGTTTAACTATCTATGTCCCTGTTTAACATATGGCGGCTGTTGTTAAAGGTAAGAGACCATATTCTACTTTCGTTGTCTGTTGTTGAAGGTAAGAGACCCTATTCTACATAACTTTTTAAATGTCTTCATCAAATGCGCTATGGATCCATAAGCACGGAATTTTTATGTTAAAGTATGTCACCCATTACGTGTGGTTGTCTCCGTTTAAAACATAGAATTATCAGGTAAAAAAGGCATTCTCTGTTTATCTTTTCTCGTTACAGGTTTAATATTACCGTTCCCTTTTACTATTATGATTCGCCACGTAAAGTTTCGTGATATTGTTTACTTGCGACTGTTGCCATTTAAACCCAAGCATGTCATGTGTAGGAATGGGTTGGCATTTGCTTAAGATATATGGCATGCCATCGAAAGTTCAGCGTGCCAGTTTAACATGCGTCCTCCACGTTTACCATTTATCAAAGAATGACAACGAACTTAAAATTTCTGAATGAGAGAACGTCCCATAATTAAGCAAAGTTCTATTACAATGTAGTGAGCCTAATACACATCAGGGTTCTTATTTGATAACTGAAAACATCACTAAACAGTACAAAAACTGTCATTCCGTTGTTGTATACATTTTGGCATACCGGAACAGCCTCTCCACCTCCCTCTTATGGGATACCACTCGATCGAGTTCTGCGGAGAGAGATGCTGCTTTTTCCGCCAGATCCCCGACTAAATCTTCCAGAAACCTCTTCCGGGGATAGGTCATCAGCCCTGCAATGAAGACCTGAACGATTTAGAGAAATATTTCTAAACACGCATAGATAAACCGTACGATATGCAGTACCTCCAGTTGCGACACCATCGGCAGCAACGGCAGACATACCCCTCGTCCTAAGGTGCGAAGGATAGAGCTCATAGAACGCCAACAGGGCAGCAATGTTCTGGACTGCCTCCTCGTTTTCTCGGGTCTACTTCTGGAATAAGTGGTCCCATCCACCGTGACCGTGGCCACGAAAGCGGGGGTGTCGTGGGGGCCTTCCCTGGCGGTGGAGTACACCGGTGTGGAACGGTACGTCTTCTGGCAGTACGCGTTGAGAGTTTTTCACATACATTTTGTTGGGTTTGCGTATAATATCTGGGTGCGTCTCTTGTTTCCGATTCTGCTATAAATACAAATCTATTTATCGGAAGTTTGAACGCTTTCTCGAGTCTGGAGCCAATAAATTTGAAGTTCGAATTCGAAAACCAATTTTAATTTTATTAGATTATATTAAATTGCGTTGCCGGGTTAATAAATGCACACTTTCCCAATGCTAACTTACTAGACTCCGTTGAATGCATGTATTATTCAAAATGTTTTGCCTCAGTTTAACTTCGTGTGTCACCCATTAACATTAAGACTTTCCGTTTAACTATCGAACCCATGCGTTTAATCATTTGAGGGCATGTAACAAATTTCGTGTTGCTATGTTTACATATGAGTCATTGACAATCAAATAAGTTACTTTAATTTATTAACTTACATTAAACATATTAGCTATGTGTTAATGGTAATCGTCTCTGGTTAACAGTCGGTGTATACGTTGAAATTTAAACGCCTGCTAAAATGATGTTGTCTCCGTTTGAACTACGGTGTATTTGTTTAAGTATATTTGGTGCAGTTTATTTTTAGGAGTTCCCGTGTAATTTTATGAGTCTCCGTTTGATATTTCATTCCACGTGACAATGTTTGCTAAACAAATATCCATAACTTAAGCTTCTCGCCACAGAAATTACATAAATTTTAAATAGTTGTCACACCGATTTTATTTTTCAGAATTAATCGTGAAAGTAATTGATATTGGTTTTTGACGCAAGCGGTTAGTTAGATCACATAATTCTTGCTTCTAAGGAAACTAGATTCAATTCAGTCTCTAAGATCTTAAAAAAGGACTCTAAATTTTTGTGTCTTGGGAAAAAATTTTCATTCTCGATAGGTTTGTTTATAGGACCGTGTCTCATGAATCACAAATTCATAAATCTAAAATTTTGCAGGTACTTAGCTAAGACAATATGCTATAACTCTCTACTTTTATAGTTCTCGAAATTCTTTAATGAAGGCCTCTAAAATTGAAGGGCACATTTTTTGCCAGATTAATGCCAAAGCCATGACACTTCACAACCCTAACTCTACGAATGATCATGCATGATTTTGACTCTAATCATCCTTCCAATCGTCATTTCTTCTACTATACAAGCGACCATAATAAAAAAAAATCAAATAAGTCAGAACCCTAAGAAGTTTCAAACAACAAAAAACCAAATAAAAATATGAAGAATCTAACATTAGCACACTTCAACACATTACAACATCTTATATAAAACCGTTCAATGAAAGTTGGATAGCATTTGAAAGGAAGACAAGAGAATTGCAAAACCACTCAAAATTTCAAGAACAAAGAACAAACTAAACACACTTCACTATTAAGAGCTGCCAAACCCCCACAACTATCCCTCTTATTCTTCTTATTCTTCTTCTTCTTCTTCTTCTTGTTCTTCTTCTTCTTCTTCTCACCCTTCAAATTAGAAAATTTCCCCTTCGCTTCTCAATCTGTTGTTTAACATTCCCTCCTTTTCCCCTTGGTTAAAACCTTAGAGAATAATAAATCACATTCTTAAGATCTATAGTAATATGCTACGGTATCACAAGAATGGACTTGGTTCAGCTACAATAGCAGGCTTCAATATCTACAGTAACAGTTACATTAGTAGGGATATGATATATTTCTCATTCATTAGACTTGGATATTTGATAGGAGAGATTTTACTAAGGATGCCTTAAGCATCTTCAGCATATTGCTTATTTTCCCTCGGTAGCTATAGTGAATGATAGCTACTATTTGTCATCATTCTTTTTCTTTTACTTAATTCTACTATAATATAAAAGTTAGTTGAAGACATACACTCCTCTAGGTGCCTTATTGAGAGCATGCATGGAATAATAACTTCCTTAAATAGTTGTGGTGGTGGATTGAGCACAAAGATAACAAAACTTGAGACAATATTAAATTAAATTATAGCTCCTATAGGTCTAGTGAAAACCAAAGCATATGAGAGCTTCACTTGTGTGCCTCCTCTTGGCATAGTTATTAAACCCTGACAAGCCTAGCTGTCTGACCAAGTGACCCTGTGTCTAAACCAATCTGAGTCTCTAATTAGATTTTTTATCCAAACAATCTACTTTAACAACATGACCTATTTTAAATTAGTTGAACTCACTAAATTGGTCAAATCTTTATAACCCGAACTGGTCAATGCCTTTTTCTTTTGAAATGACTATTTCATCCCTTGAGCTTTTTAATTTTCTTCTATATGTTAAGTTAAATATGTAATTTTATTAAAATAAAAAATAAGTCCCCAAATCTTATTTCAATAATTTCTCCAAAGCTACAGCACTACATCCTTCAACAACAGTAAATGTTGATGCTGTGATTTCGCCACTACTCCTTCTAGGCTACCTTTCAAAGAGGTTTCCTTTTTTTTTTTTTTTTGATTTTTGGTTGCATCTAAGAACAGGGCTTTCGTATTTTTTTTATTTTCCTCAATTCTGTAGCTTCTCCTTGCTAGGTTTGTCTTTAATGAAATACAAATTGGGCAAATTTAATGTTTAGAGCTTTCTTCTCTTATTCTTTATGGTAATTTGATTGAAAGAAGCTATGACCTTATGTGACTGAGCCATGGGCTAAGCCTTATCATTGCAAGAATGGAAGAATGGCAGATGTTATTATTGTCTTGGGTTTGAAATTTCCACATATAGTCATTTGGTTTGCAAGGCCCAAGGGTGTAAGGTATTACTGAATAAAAGGAGGCTATGTTCCCTTTAAGATGCTGTTTTGATCATGTTTAAGGTAATCATAGATTGTTGGTGATATAATAAGGAGGATGTTCCTATTACTTTAATATTAAAACTAAATGAGGCCAAATCTTGGCACAAATTTGACTTCTCCTTTTCCTTGATCATCTATAGATGAGGTTGACATGATGTTTAGTTTTAAGTTCTCTTATGTATTGGATCATTTTGACTTGATTTTAAATTTGAACTTGTATATTTTCTAGCATGATGTTATGTTAAGTTTGGTTTAAAACCTTGATGTGTAGTTTTATTTTGCATTGGAGTGAGTTTGATTTGATCTTAAATTTGAACTTTCTTTTGAGGGAAGAGAGCGAAATTATAGCTATTTATTGGAGATATATTTGTGAAAAGGATCAAGAGGTAGATTAAATAAAAGGGAAGAGATAGAAAGAAAAAGGAGAAAAATTAGATGGAAAGGTAGTGGCATTGATAGCTCTCATCAACCAATGAAGATCTAGACCCTAATTGTTTGATTTTTTTTTTTGTCTAAATTTATATTTTTAAATTGTGAGTAGAACTTTTGGTATTTGGTTTATTGCCTTGAAGACCTTGAAGTTTTGATTTTAATAGTTGTGTAGTGAGTTATAGAATTTTACCTTGGTTTGAAAGATGGAGAGATGATTAGTTAAGAGGGTGTGGGAGAATAACTGAATGATTGAAATGTAATAGAATGGGCATATATGGTTTAAGACTATGTTTTCATTTTAGAGGTGTAATTGATACTTAATGTTATGTGAATGCTACGGAATTATGGGAGTAATGTTGTGTCAAGATTATTGAATGATAATTGTTAGATTTAATTTATTGTGTAGCTAGAAATCGTTGAAATCTCTTGGGAAGCAATTTTATTGCATGAACATGAATTTTTAAGAGCTCACAACTCGGTGTGGATTGTATGTTACTAAGGATGTTTGGATGATGCCACCAAGGTACTTGATAAAATGCCTCGACTGAATCATGTGTAAGTGTTTGGTGAAATATATGTGAAAATAAACTCAAAACCAAACTTTTATTGTTTGAAAACTTTCAGATTATGGGCGTCTTAGGTTTAAGTTGATTTAATCACGGAAGTATGTAGATTCTTATATGCAAGGGTTTAGCTTATGATGTGTACGTTTACTTATACGTGTATATATATTCATATTGTTTGATGTGCATGGTTCAAGAAATTATAGGGTTGGTTAAGAATGAATGAAAGAGGCTTGGGAGAGGTAGAATGTATACAGCTAGGCATGCATGAGTCATACATGAGTTCATCTGTAGCTGTGTTGATGCTATCTATAAGATGTTTGATGAAATGTCTATGAAAAATGATTGTAAGAGTTTGTTAAAAATATCTTGAAAATTGATGGTTTCAACTAGTTTGAGTGGTTTGTAATTTTATTTTATTTTATTTTATATTATTTCTTCCAATATTACTTGGATGTTAACTCTAATGTCAAGAAGAAATGGTAGTGGATGAATTCATAATTTTTGGAAGGATGTCTAATAGTTGAATGCCTTCATGTCTCATGGAGTTGTAAGGACTAAGATGCTATTAAAGTAGAAGAAATCTTGCTTCCATTTCAAGGGTTTAGAGTGAAAATTGGTTGATAGCAGAACATGAATGTTCTAGTGTTTGGTATTAAGCAGGACATGATTTTGTAAGAATACCAATCTCAAACAGGATTCCTACGCAGAACATGGAAATTTATTTGCATTTTTCATGCCTTTAGTGGTTGAATCAGACAAAGTACAAAACAGAAAGAATATTTCTTCTTGACTTAATTATTTTCTTATACATTTTTATTTCATTTGGATATATAGGTTGGGAGTTATGGATGTTTAGAAAAAGGAATGAAAGAATTACCAATGTATAATATAGATGGAGAGCTGAAGTTGCTTTAAACTGGAGCATGTTCCCGATAGCGTGAAATTTGGTTATATTATTTCTTTACATGTCAAATTTTTCTTAAAAAGTGGTATTTTGCAACTTAGAAGAAGATATGAAAAGCAAGGTTATATTTGGTCTCAAGCGTTAGAAGAGTTTAGGGTTTAGGGTGTAGTTATATTCTATTTAAGGTTTTCATAAGGTTCACTACAAGCTCGAAAAATATTAAAAATAATTCAATAATAATTTATAAAAATAATTATGATTTTATTTTAAGGTTGGGTTCTATAAATCATATATTTTCTTTATTTTTTTTTGTTTTATCAATTGACCATAAAGTGGGGCTAGGGACTAAGAGTACTATAAGAGTACATCTCTTCCATGGTATTTATATGGATTCAAACTAAGTATATATTTCATTTTATTATATACTAAAATATATATAGGTATGTACATATATATATCTATACATATATATTATTAAAGTAGATGCATAATATGCTCTTAGAGTGTTTTTAGAGCATTTTTATGTATATTAAACATTTATTAATAATTGAAAAAATTTACACTAATTTGTTTGCACAATAATGCATCATTTGGGTGGAGGAAGTGATCCCCGAGTAGAGATCACTCCAACTTGGTGTATACTCGTGTTTGGGTATGAACCAATAGTATTGGGAAAGGGTTTAGAGTGAATTTCATTCCCCCACTACCCAAATTACTTATTCCCCTCAAATTTGGGGACATAAGCATTCTCCTCAATTACCTACAGTACTCATTACTAACCTAATAGTAAAATATCCAAACATGGGTATATATTCCTATTAGCAATCATTGCCATGCTAATAGTGCCCAATCCCCTCATCCAAACGGGGCCTAAAATTACAATTTTCCCCTTACAAAAAGAGTGCCATGCTTAGTAATACACTCACCCCTGTCACAATTTTAATCCTATTTATGAGTCCATCTTCACAACCCATAGCCTTGTCGGTTGGTCTGCCTTCACTACTTGATGGTTACCGCTGACTATCGCCGCCATAGACGAATTGGCTCCACCATGCCAAGATCACTGTTCCTCTGCCACTTGAAGGTCTCTCAGTCTTTTCCCTCTGCCACACTTAGATCTCTCGACCTTTTCCCTTCCATTGTTTGAAGGACTTTGTTTTCCTTAACCTTATGGTTTTCATAGAATTGCACCAAATTTGAGCTTTCTGAAATATCATGGCTACTATCTTGACTTTTTGTTTTAGTTTGTATAATAGAGAGAGAGAAAAAGATTGAGTAATGGTTGAATATTATTTTGAAAGTCTCAAAAAATGTTATAGGTTTGCCAAAAGACACGTAAAAAACCGAATGGACATGAAAGGACAGGATATGAATAAGTATTGAAAGCTTGTTCAAAAATCTCAAGTTAAAGCAACCCATATAACCAAATTAATAGTTATTAGTTAGTAGGCATGTTGAAATTTATATTTATATCAGCATGGTTTTAAAAAGGCATTGAAGTTCAATTTTATCTAATGGTCTTAATTAATGAATTGGTTCACTCATTGTTTGGGATTTTGCATCCTTACCCTTGCCTGCATGATGTCACAATGGATGTTGTTTATCAAAAATGAATAGTAGAAAAATAATGTAGATTTTTGTTTATTTTGCTTTGGACATACTAAATCCAAGATATTATTTTACACAAATAATGTTATTCAAATATAACATTTTATAGAACAAGAAGTATTCTTGGAGGAGATATTACAATATCTTTGCAGAATAAAACCACAACAAATCTTTGTTTAGTTTTTACCTTCCAACATAATTAGATGAAATGGTACCCAAAATCTCATGTTGTAAGATGGTTTTTAAAACCATTTTGTTATGCTTCTGTTAGCAAAGTTTACCATTGAATGTGCTCCATTACTCCAAGCTGGTTAAACGACTAGCCATGCTTTATCATTTCAACTTATGCCTTATAAAGTAACGGTAGTTAAATGCAACTCTAGTCACCATAGTTTCGAAATATTGTGTGTTTAGGAAACAAAACTAGACCTCTTTTTTGCATGAAATTGGTGATAACCATTTATCTAAGTTAGTTAGACTATGTACTCAAAGTTTCATATTTTGACTCATACCTGATCGATTGTAGACCATGTTCAATGTGGACCATAGATCTAAGCTGGTTAAGCCATGAATTGACATTATTATAGTAGACCGATTTAACTTATTTACATATGTTTAAAAAGTTGCCTATTGGGAATTGAAAGAATTCATATAAAGACTCAGTTAATCAAAATTTAGCTGACTCTAGGTGGAACTGTTTTAAAGTAATAATTCAAGTCCAATTGGGTTTTTTCCTTTCTAACTCATAGTGGATATTTTGTAGTTAACAATTTATTTTTAATTCAATGTAGAATTGTCTTACAGCATTAGATAGAACTCATGTCCGAGTTAATATACCTAAACCTGATCAACCAAGATATAAATTAAAGAAATCTGAAATCACCACTAACATACTCGGAGTCTATATTTAAGACATGTGATTTATACATGTCTTATCTGGCAAAGAGTGTTTAGTTCATGGCAATGGAGTTCTTAAAGATGGTATAACTAAGGGTGACGGATTGAAAGTTTCAACCATTAATTAAATTGTTCTCATGTTGCTTTTTAAGACCTCAACAACAAAATAGTCCCTCAAAACATTCGCTAACAAGAAATTTTCATTTGTTAGAGTTCTATCACTTGGTGGATTCTGGATATACAAATTACCCCGGGTTTCTTGATTTTTTTTTAGGACAAAATATCACTTAAAGTTCTTGAGCCAATGGGTGTCATCCACAGATACTTCAAGAGTTTTTTAGCATGAAGAATGCTAGTGGTAGGAATATAATTGAGAGGATATAATATGTTGCATAACATTATTATGAAGAAGATGACCTAAAACTCTGTCGAAAATGAACTTGATAATCTACCTTCTAATGAGAATATGCAAGACGGGGTAGATAATATTACAATTGTTGATCCAACAAATGAATCGACACAATTAAGTTAGACTTGACATGGCTACAGATATGTTTAATACTTGGCAGTGAAGTTAATTTTGTTAATTGATTCCATGTAATGAATGTGAGCACTTTAATGTGTTATTTTTTTATTAAAGGTTATATATATATATATTCCTTTTAGTACCACACATTCTTGTGCTGATGTTTGAAATCTGCATTCTGAATTTGTAGTGCTTGATAAATTGATATTTATCTAAATTAAGTCTAATTTGAACTGATTTTGAAGACCTTTCTTTGTATGAATTCCTTAAATGCATAGTAATTTATAACTTATGCTTCTTTCTTCATTTTATTAATAAAGATATCCTCATGTACTTAGATTCTAGTCCTATGCTTAGAAATGGTGAAACTGGAGATTGGATCGGAACATTTGAGAAGCATAAGAGTGTTGTATGGGGTTGTTACCTTGATAAAAATGCTTTGTGTGCTACTTCAGGCTCATCAAATACAAGCCATCAATGTGTTACATCCCATCTATGTTATGTATTTCTTTTTTATTTAGATGTCATTATTATATATTGATGTTTGTCAATTGAAAATTAGGAAGAGGGGCATAGCGAAATTTGTTGAACACTTCATTTACTCACATTGGAAATGAGATGCAGGTCTATTTGTTCATTTTTGTTAGACACACCATTTGTTCATAATATTAGTTGAAAGGTAAGATTGATGTTATCTTGTTGAATTGATAGACATTCAATCAATTGTGAATTCTTCCATTTCACTTGCCATTTGTTCATATATTAGTTTTTCTTTTATAGACGTCGTGCTAATTTAAAGTTTTATTTGCCAACTATTTTGTTGTCAAGCCCAAATGATGCGCGTGTTTCCGCAACACAGGGTGATGTGTCAACCCCTTGCGTTACCGTAAGTGCACGGGTCGTCAAGTAATAAAGTAGATCCCAAAGGGTCGGGTTGTCGAACCACAGGGAACATAAGTACTAGTAATTGCTCCTATTTTGTTATCTAGTCTAATGAGTGATGATTTAATGGCTAAACCTAAGAGTGTCACTACAAGTACACAGGAACTGAAAGAAGAGGGAGTTATCAATCAATAAAAGTGAGGTATCCAGGCAATACTCCCCCTAGGATTCGGGTGTTAAATGTAGATTACAAGTGTTTCTAGACGAAAACAATGAGTTGTGGGTATCTTAAGGTATAACGGCCCCTGCCTCCAGGTCGTCGATAACTAATCCCCTATGAGGTCCCGGCGGAGAATTCTCTCGATGCCTCACACCACATATGACTGCTTAAAACTCTAGGGATCCCAAAGATATAACCAATTCCTAAAAGTAAATCTAACACTGCATCCAGGTGAAAGATCCCTAACCCCCTACGAGGTCCCGGCGGAGAATTCTCTCGACGCCTCACACCACATATGGGTGCTTGACACTTATGGAATATGAAGATAGGAGATATCTATCGGAAAGGAAAGGGGACACTCCGCTATCTCACGGCTTACCCTCTCAACCCTCTTTACTCTTGGTAATTCTAAACCTAGCAGTGATCTCTCTCTTCACTGGATTGAACAAAACATGCAAGGCAATTAATAATGGAATTAAAAGCACAAGCAAGCATTAAGACTTCAAGAGTAAAACTCAAAGTAATAAATTCAAATAGAAACACCTTGGGTTGGCGGGTTGAGCGGGGCGGCCCGCTAAAAATCAAAAAAATATAAAATAATTAAAAATTAGATATTTTATATATTAATTATTTTTTTTAACAAACCAAAGAAAAAAATATTTATTAAAACACAAAACATAATACAAAGGCTATATTTCAAAATATATTTCTTATAATAAATCACACAACTAAAATAATAAAAATAATTAACCATTTTTTTAATTTATTATTTTAAATTATTTAAAAATATCTAATAAAAATAATTAATAAAACTTGTTATATTTTTAAAATAATAATTAATCAATATTTTTTAATGTAATTAAAAATGGATACATTTATTTTTTTTTTTTTTTATTTAATGTAATTTTTTAATAAATGTATATATATATATATATATATATATATATATATATATATATATATATATATATATATATATATATAATGAAGTTAAAACAATTAATAATAAAATTTATAAACACAATAACAAATCTAAAACATAAAACAATTTAATAATTTTCCAAAAAAAAATTAATTTATTAAATATTAAAAAAAAAATATTTAATAAATTAAAGGGGCGGGCTAGCCTGCCCCGCCCAGCCCAAAACCCTAACCCAAACGGGTTGACCCGTTTGGGCCCGCTTCCAAACGGGCCTACAAAAGGCCAACCCGACCCGCCAATTTTTGTTGACGAGGCGGGCGGGCCGGCCCGACGGGTTAGGCCTGTTTTGACAGCTCTAAGAAACACAATGTAAATCTAATAAAAATATGAATCCTAGGGTTTATATGTTCGAATACCCTCTAGTGGTTTAGCTCTCCACGGAGCAAATCACAAAGCAAATAAAATAATGATAAACAAGTTCACAAGCCATAGAAAATAACCCCCCTAAATCCGTGATGATGGTCTTGATGGGTAGCTTTCACGTCTGGATTGAATCCACTCTGAAGCTAGGTCGCCGATGGCTTCGTTGATGCTATGACGGAGGAGGAATCGATCCAAGTTGGTGAGGAAAGCTTTCCGAAGCAGCAAAGAACTCTCTCCAGGCCCTAGCCGCATTGCCTCTTGAAAGTAGCCGAAAAGATCCCTAAAAATTTGAACGATGCGGCTTTTATAATTTCAAATAGGGGCTTCACACGGGCATCCACACGCCGTGTGACTGTAGCCACACGCCCGTGTGGAAATTCCACACGGCCGTGAACAGTACTTTTGCTACATTACTGCTACAGTAAACCCCAAGAACACAAAACACACCTTGTCAATTATAAAACCTGATAAAAGTGATACTCAATGCATGTAAATTGATATTATAAAATATATATAAATAAGCACTCATCACCAAACTTAAAAAAAAAAGGATTTTCTATTTGACGTGGTGATGATTGTTTCAATCCTCAGAGGTGGACAAGCTGAATTATTATTTTAAATATTTAACTATGATAATTACAATGTTGAATACAAAGAAATAGACGTGATTGAAACTAATTAACTAACAATAATTAAAATGGATCATTATCTATATATTATTTTGTATACATATAAATTTAGTTATCATTAAACATAATTCAATATCTTATTTAATATCATTTTATTATATCAAGAGGGTATAAAAGTAATTTTACTATAATTCTCTTTTTAAATTATTTTAAATTATATTTCTATTTCTATTCGGTAAACTAAATATCTTGATATCCTTTAAACCCAAGTTGTGCCAATAGTTTTCATTATAGGGAGTCACTTAATCATAATGGTGGTTTTGGGTTAGTATCTAATATTAAGGGTCCGTTTGGTTAGAGAGAATGGGAATATGGGGAAGGGGATGGGGATGGGGATGGGGATGTGGATGGGGATAGGAATAGGAAAAGGGGATTGGGGATGGGAATAAAAGTAATGTTTGGTTGTAGGGAATGGGGATAAGAATATGAAAAGGTGTAGGGAAAATTTTGGTAAAATTACTTTTATACCCTTGATTATTTTAATTAAATAATGTATCTTATTTGTAAAAGAAATAAGTGGAAATTGCCAAAAAAAAAACCCATAAGTTTGTGAAATGGCCAAAAACACCCCATTAATTTTCAAATCCCTAAAAACCCTTTCCTTTTAAACACAATGATTTTCACACCCCCAAAAGAATGAAACGGTGGTTAACGGAGTTATTTTTCAATTTCACGGACGGAATTGCCCCTATCTTGCATGTGAAGTCGTGGTGCAATCATTTCGCCGGTTAGAGAGGAAGTTGAGGGTTTTTCGTATGGGAATCCCAATAGAGCTGTATTCGCTTTTCTTCTCTGCTTAACTTTCTTCAGCTTTTCCCTCTCCGAAGCTCTCTCTCTGCTTCGACATCCTCTGTAACTTCAGTCCACTTGAATCACTCGTGTACAAGTATCCGGCACTTTCATCAGTTTGCAGCTCAAGGTTTTGCAGAAATTGTGTTTTAAGTAAGGCTTTTATTTGAACTACTCTGTTACACAGAGCTTTTTGTCGGTTTTGTTTTGTGTGGATCTGTTTTTATCGGAAGACACTGAAGCATGCGGGGGGATTTCTTAGCTGGGGTTTTTTCTAGTCTGCAGGCAGATTTCTCGGTCAGGGTTTTGGTTTAGGGTCTAGGGTTTTCGGCTGTGCCCACGATCATTGAAAGAGTTTTCGGTTGTTTTTGTTTGTGTAATATTTACAATGTGTGTTTCCCATTCCATTTGTTATGGTTGCAGTTTGTAAAATGAGGTTTCCATGTAAGAAATGAGTTGTTTAAAACCTTTCGTCTCCGTTTAACGATGCATATCTCTATTTAAGCATTGAGCTTTCCGTGTAAAACCTTTTGTCTCTGTATAACAATTGAGGTATCTGTTTAACAAGTGTTGTCATTGTTGCAGTCTTGTGATTATGACGGTAAACCTAGTCAACGAGAGATGTTACTTGACACCGGTGGTGGAGACATTGGCCGAATTGAAAGTCCACATGACCTCCCGACATTGGGAGATCATCCAAAGGACACCGTTTGTGGCATTCACTGAGGTGGAAGCTGTATTCTAAGAGAGGGCCCTTCTTGATTCGCTTCTGCAGAGGTACGATAGCCGCACCAATAAATTCAGGATCGGGGTGAGCCTGCTGAGCTTCAGGCCTGAGGATGTGGCTCTCGTTCCGGGTCTGCACTGCGACAGAGACGCGGTCCTGTTTAAGAAGAAGAAAACACAGTCAGCATTCGAGGGGAGGTATTTATCGAAAAGCTACGAGAGACACAGAGACGCCATGAGGAGCACTCTTCAGCGTCTTGTTGAACAGAGGGGGGAAGAGGAGGATTTTGTGAAACTCTTGATGGCGTACCTCATGGGGACAATCCCCTTCCCGAATACCTCATGCTCGGTGCCCACTTGGATCGTTGATTATGTCGACGATCTACCTGGCATGGGGCGGGACGCATGGGCGCAGGCGACGCACAAATGGCTTATGGAGGACATTCCACAAGCTGCCGCTTGAGTGCAAGCCAGATACGCAGGGTGGGGGGGGGGAAAGTAAACACGGGGTACATTAAGGGTTGCTTGATCGTGCTGACCATCTGGTTTTACGAGGTGACCGGAACCGGCAAGAAAGTCCGTTTCGGCAAGACCCCAAGGGTACGGTGCTACTGGGAAAGTACTTACCGGAAGCATGCGACAATAGAAATAAGCTGGTCAGCTCTTGAAGGAAAAGAGGTAATAAATCAGGAACAATGTGTTTAAAAAGGGCAGTTAATGTTTAATTATATGCTTCACCGTTTAAGAAATGTAGTTTGTGTTTAACGTTTGCTGACTTCGTTTAACCTTGTTATACTCTGTTTAAATGTGCGTCATATCGTTTACGTATATATGTCAAATATTTAAATACGTTTGTTTTGGATTAAATTGAATGATTTGACTGAGATTGTTTTCTTTATATATGTTAGTTTCCTGAGCTGGTCCCGGCGAATGCTGAGGAGGAGACTTTTGTTCGGGCCAACTCACGGAGGGATGCTGTTGCGCCGGAACCACTTGCACGACAGCAAGAGGAGAGGCCGGCCACTCCTGTTCGTTCTCGACGACGTCGTTCCCCCACTTCCAGCCCAGCACGCAACCCTCGGCGTCGGATAGGCCCTCATCTACCCCGCCCAATGGCAACACCCGCCCCGGTCGCTACAACGACAGTCCCCCCGATCGCCACAGTCCTTCCAACCGCGGCAGCCCCACCGACGGCATTAGGCGACGACGTCACTACAGCCTTTTGCAGGCGTGCCAGGTGATGATGAACGCTTTCCCCCAGCTTGTCGTTCGGGTTGAGGCATTGGAGGCAAGGTTTCAATCGGCTGCACCGTTGGGACAAATACATGAAGTGTCTGGGGCGGAATTTGGCGACGACGACTTCGTCGGGAAGGCCATTCCAAGACGGCCATGTGTGAAGAGGCAACGTTCGAAGAGGCTTGCACAAAAGGCGAAGACAATAATGCTGCCTCCGTGTCCACCACCGGCCGACGATGAAACAAAAGCAGCACCACCGGCGGCTGATGCTGTTGTGGAGACCGTTGCAGTTGATGACGTGACCGTCGCGGTTGAGGAGATCGTCGACGCCGTTGGCAATGCCGCGTCAGAGGAAGTCTCCGAAATCTCCGTCCTGGTGGAACCGGCGGCCGCGGCCGACAATGGCGCATCGAGGGTGGTGGCTACTATCCCTGAAGAAGAAGAACCATCCGAGGGTGTGGAGGTTGCCTTGGCCGCGGTTGGGAAGACCGTTGCCTCTATTGTGCAGGAACTCTTGCCCGCGGAGGAACGGCCGGCCGACAGTGCCGCATCCAGTGTAGGCGCGATCCCGCAACAGCAAGAAGCATCTAAGGATGATCCCAATAAAGCTGTTGACGGGGCAAGGGAACGTCACCGAGAACAAAATGAAAGCGGTGACCCTTGCCAACCAGCAATATCAAGAAGTTCGGAAACACTTCGTTCCGGCGAAGAAAAAATACGCTGGTCTATCGCGCCTCGACGTATTCGAGAAAGAGTTCATCAAGATCTTCCTCAACTTCCCCATGGACGAGTAAGTATGATAGTGTAGATGTTAGTGTTTATATATAGATCATCCCATTTACGTCGTTGTGTTTCCGTTTAATTATAGCAGTTACCATTTAAACTAGTGATTTACCGTTTAACTTACCATGTTACTGTTTAACAATATACATTATCATTTACGTATGGGTTGTTCCCACTTAAATTCTACGTGTTATTAATCAATCACATCTGTTGCCGTTTAACTGCAGTTCCGTCTTCTGGAAGAATGATTATGTCAGCACCACCCGGGCCAACCTATTCGTACGGATCGACGGGAAAGAGATGGTGACAGATGATGTGTTGGACTCCTTCGTGTGCATCGTACAAAACACACTTACCAGAATACCATATCCTCATAAGAAGCACGCCTCCATCACTCGACCACTGGCATTGTTTATGTCAAAGGTGGAAGACGCACATGGGACGACTTTAGCTATGATTGGAGATGCCACCAAAGTTGTCAATGACGTTGACATCATCATCATTCCCATAATCTTGAATGGCCACTTTCACGTCGTGGTGCTCGACAATAACAAGAAAGAGTACAGGCATTACACTTTATGCCAAAGTGAAGAGTACGATAGAGACGCGGTAGCAATGGTAAGTTCTCTGCGATATAGATTTCGATTGTCAGGGTCCCATAGATGCTTGCTATTATAACCTCGAGTTGTACACTTCGACAGCGGGAACTATTCGACAACTGTCTCGAAATGGAGTACGGCACGATGGTGACCGCACAGTACCCGCTTGTTCACGATGATGAAACACCGCGACAAAAAAGGGGCAGTGTCGGCTGCCCCGTCTACGTGATGCGGTTTATCGAACAATTACTCCGCGGTGAAAAGCTATGGATACCGCACACGGACGTCCCCTATCTGAGATTAAAGTACGCTGCCCACATACTTAAGCAACCGGGGATGCCTCTAGCTGTGGGGAAGTAAGATTCTTAAGCACCGGCATTATTTATGAAATATAAAACAGTTTTGTCGATATTGTTTTCAATTCAATTGATTCAATTCATTCTTTGCCAGCGACATGGCAGAAATTTCAATGTACATTTAGTATTGTTCGTTATTGTTTCAGATTCAATTATTTTTTGCTTTACATTCCATAGTACCTTTTGAGGGTCATCGCTGCTTTATAAAATGAAGTACATCGGTAAAAAATGACGCTATCACTATTAAAACATTGTGTTCCACGTTAACAATACGGACCTCCGTGCAATGTACACCGTCCCCGTTTAACACCAGAGGTACCTGGTTGTTCACATACTCCCCGTTTAGATATTAATGGTGGACGTTTAACTCTCTATGTCCCTGTTTAACATATGGGGGCTGTTGTTAAAGGTAAGAGACCCTATTCTACTTGCGTTGACTGTTTTTAAAGGAAGAGATCGTATTCTACATAACCTTTTAAATGTCTTCATCAAATGCGCTATGGACCCGTAAGCACCGATTTTTTTTGTTAAAGTATATCAGCCATTACGAGTGGTTGTCTCCGTTTAAAATAGGGAATTATCAGGTAAGAAAGGCATTCTCTGTTTATCTTTTGCCGTTACGTGTTTAATATTACAGTTCCCGTTTAATATTACAATTCACCGTTCCCATTTAACACCAGGGGTACCTGGTTGATCACATACTCCCAGTTAACTCTCTATGTCCTTGTTTAACATATGGCGGCCGTTGTTAAAGGTAAGAGACCCTATTGTACTTGCGTTGTTTGTTTTTAAATGTTAGAGACCCTATTGTACGTAACTTTTTAAATGTCTTCATCAACTGCGCTATGGGACTGATTTTTTTGTTAAAGTACGTCACCCATTACGTGTTGTTGTCTCCGTTTAAAATATAGTTTTATCAGGTCAAAAAGGCATTCTCTGTTTATCTTTGTCGTTACAGGTTTAATATTACCGTTCCCGTTTAAGATAACGATTCACCACGTAAAGTTTCGTGATATTGTTTACTGTCGACTGTTTCCATTTAACCGTGCATGTCATGTGTACGAATGGGTTAGCATTTTCTTAAGATATATGGATTGCCGTTTAACGTTCAGCGTGTCTGTTTAACATGCGTCCTCCATGTTTAGCATTTATCGAAGAGTAACAACAAACTTAGAATTTCGGAATGAGAGAACGTCCCATAATTAAGCAAAGTTCTTATTTGATAACTAAAAACAACACTAAACAGGACAATAACCGTCATTCCGTCATTTTATACACTTTGGCGTACCGGAGCAACCTCTCCACATCCCTCTTATGGGATACCACTTGATCGAGTTCTGCGGAGAGAGATGCCGCTTTTTCCATCAGATCCCCGACCAATTTTTCCAGAAACCACTCCCGGGAATAGATCATCGGCCCTGCAGTGAAGACTTGAACGATTTAGAGAAATATTTCTAAACACGCATAGATAAACCGTACGATATGCAGCACCTCCAGTTGTCACACCATCGGCATCAGTGGGAGACGCACCCCTCGTCCTAAGATGCGAAGGACACCAGGGAAGGAATGTTCTGTGCTGCCTCCTCGGTTCTCTCGGGTCTACGGCTGGAAAAAGTTATCCCATCCACTGTGACCATGGCCACGAAAGCGGGGGCGCCCGGGGCCTTCCCTGGTAATGGAGTACACCAGCGTGGAACGGTGCGTCTTCTGGCAGTACGAGTTGAGAATTTGCACATACATTTTGTTGGGTTTGCGTGTAATATCTGGGTGCGTCTCTTGTTTCCGATTCTTCTTTAAATACAAATGTATTCATCGGATGTTTGAACTATTTCTCGAGTTTGACGCCAATAAATTTGACGTTTGAATTCCAAAACCAAATTTAATTGTAACACATAACAGTAAATTACACTGACGGGTTAATCAATGCACACTTTCCCAATGCTAACTTATTAGAGTCCGTCGAATGCATGTATTATTCAAAATGTCTTCCCTCAGTTTAACTTCGGGTGTCGCACGTTAACATTAAGACTTTCCGTTTAACTAGCGAACCATTTGTTTAACTATTTGAGGACAGGTAACAAATTTTATGTTGCTATTGTGACGTATCAGTCATTGACAATCAAATAAGCTAGTTTAATTTATTATCTTAACTTAAACATATTAGCTGTGCGTTGATGGTAATTGTCTCTGGTTAACAGTCAGTGTAAACGCTGAAATATACACGCCTGCCAAAATGATGTAGTATCCGTTTAAACTTCGTTATCTCTGTTTAATTATAGTTCATGCAGTTTATGTTTAGGAGTCCCCGTGTAACTGTACGAGGCTCCGTTTGGTATTTCATTCCACGTGACAATATTTGCTAAACAAGTATCCATAACTTAAGCTTATCACCACGGAAATGACATAAATTTTAAATAGACGTCACACTGATTTTAGTTTTCAGAATTAATGGTGAAAGTAATTGATATTGGTTTTTGATACAAGCGGTTAGTAATAAACTTTACCAATTACTGTTATGTGTTTAAATATAGATTACTCTCTGTAAATATGAATGACTATGTTTGAATTCAGGCGACTCAATTTAAATATAGACGACTCCATTTCGATGACTCAATTTACAAATTGACAGCAACTCGAACATAATCTTTCACTCCGCCATCTTCTTGTCATTCAAATCTTTGAGCAGCTTTTGTACAGGTGCCTTTCGATCTGTTATTCCTTCAAGTTTTGCGTTTAGTGCATGGACCAGGTGTAATCCCCGACGCATCTTGAAGGCCTTGCAATGGAGAGTTCAAGGATTACGTATAGGAGCTGGCCGTTTTTTAACACTCAACTGATAAGTCTTACAGTATGAAGTACCTGTGTTGGATACGTCATCGCCAGCAACCAGGGACTTGGTCATCTCCACACTGCATGAAGGACACAGCTGCTTCAACGCCACCTCGGCAGCAATGTTCTGCGCCTGCTCGGCACTTTCCGCAGAGGAAGCAACGGAGAAAGGGGTCCCGTCGACTGCCACCGCGGCCAGAAAGACGGGGTTGTTATCGGGGCCTTCCCGAAGAGTGGCGTACTCCGGCGAGGGGCGTCATGTCTTCTGGCAAAACTCTGCTAGACGTGACTTAAACATTGTTGTGGGATGATGTGGATAATATCTGCGTGTATCTTGTTCCGGCTTGATGTTTACATACAACCATAACTCTTTCTATAAAAAAGGCATTGGTTTTCGGTGAAATAAATGGAATATAGTAAAGCGTATAGTAAATGGCATCGGTTACGTTCACGCTTGACCGATTTGCACTTCAACATTAAATTCGAGTAATTAATAATAAATTCACATTGTACGGTTGCCCTGATTACGTTATATCGTAATTAGGTTAAATTCAATTCTATTTATGCCCACGCGACGTTTCAGAATTTTCCAACGTAAACGTTATAGTTTTCATTCTAGTTTGTAAACATCAATGACGATCTTTAATCTATAATGCTCACTATGCGAAACTCCTCGTCATTATTTAAATATAACCGTCATCACTTGCCCTACGCATTACCGTTTAACAATCGATCACCGCGTCTAACTATCTACGATCGAGAACGAGCGTTCTCTCAGTTTAATAATATATGTCCCAGTTTATTACCATGTGTCTCCATTTAACATTCGGTGTGTATGTTTGGATTGTCTTGTTTACACATCGCGGACTCTGTGTAAATACTATTTTCATTGTTTACAAGCACTCGCGCTTTTTAAATATTATCGTCACCTATTTACAAACGTACATGTGTATAATTTAGTGCCGATATTGAAATATACACGTCTTGGTTTAAAAATCAAAACATTACAGCGTAACAAATTTCTTTCCCTTCAAAAATTTTTCATTCAAACATAGTTCTATTACAACCAGTGTAGACATACTAAATTATACATCTACAAACTAAAACAAACATTATTTACCAAAAATGTCCACGTCCACCTTCATTTGGTCTTCAGGTCCTGGAGCAGCTTCTCGACTTGGCCCTTGCGGGTTTTTATTCGGTCGAGTTTTACAGAGATGACTGCTTCCTTCTCGTCAAGCTCGACGAGCATGTCTTCCAGAAAGCACTCCAACTCTTCGCTGTTGGAGTGCTCGTAGGCGAGTGAAGGCGCTGCATCTGAAGGCGCTGCGATGGAAGGCCCGGTAATGAAGGCGACAGCATCGGGAGGCGTATTCATCCTCCCAGGGTATGGAGGACAGAGGTCACTATACGTCACCTCGGCCGCAGAGTTCTGGGCATCCTTCGTTGTTTTCGCAGGGTAAAGACTGTAGTAAGTGGTCCCATCCACCGCCACCGTGCCCACGAAGGCGGGGATGTGGTCGGGGCCCTGTCTGGCGGTTGAGTACTCCGGCGCCGACCGGCGTGTTCTCTGGCAGAGCTCGTTGAGAAAGGACTTGTACATACTTCTTTCTCTATGTGTAATATGTGGATGTGCCACTGGTTTCCGTTTATTGTTTAAATAGAAGTCTAGGGGTCGTATGTTCGCCTAACGTACTCCGTGCATTAACGCTTACGTGTGGAATTTGAATTCAAATTTAATTGTACTAAATAGTAACAAATTCGCATTCGCACCGAATGGTCACTCTAATTTAATTGTACCATACAACGTCTTCGTTAAACATTTCACGCAAGATGTTTACAACTCACCGCCTTATCTGTTTAACTATAACGGCTATCGCTTAAGTTTATGTGTCACTGTTTTACATTCGTTCCCAAAGTTGAAATACCAAAGAATGACAACGAGCGATGTGGTTGTTCAAATTTATTTGTTACCGTTTATTACCAAGATTATCCCTTTAACATTCACTGCGTACGCTTGATTCAGTGTGTGACTGTTTAAATGTGTCACCCTTTAACATTAGGTTTTTTCGATTAAATATTCAATGCAGACAACGAAAGTCGTTTATTCTCTGTTTAAATATCAGGGCTTCATAACCAAATAAATTTGTGATCTTTAAAGATTATCCTTTTACGAAGCCTACTCGGCGACAGTTTCATTACAAGTTCTACGATTGTGACCGGACGCGTGGCAGCGGCTGCAATGTTCTCGATCCTCCTTCGTCTAGGACGCCCAGGTTGCCTTCTCGTCATAGGCGGCCGCAAAAGCAAATCGCGATTGTTGTCCGTGGGCCTCTCATTCTCGGGTATTGGAAATATAGCTTCCTTATACGCGAGCTTGTAAGTGTCGACAATGAAGTGATCGCTAATAAAACGATGAACATTGCTGTCCGTCTGCATTATCGCAGCGCAAGCGTGTTTGCACGGGATGCCATAAACTTTCCATTTGCGACATGAGCAAGTTCTACTAGCAAGGTCTACAGAGTTACTGCACTGGTCAATCACTTCGTAACGATCAGTGACACAGCGAACAACGTGAAGACTTCAGCTGTCCTAAACAAGCGTCTCAACCTTTGAATGTATGTCTGGGCATAAGAAAGTCTCCTATTTGTTCGCTTGCTCACGGCGAGTGCATAACATGCGCATCAACTTGAACCTGCACAACGAGTATCAGAAATCTTAAAGAAATTTACGCGAATATAGGAATATTTCAACACAACCACATCGGCGTAATCAGAAGAATAATAAACTAAAGATCGAAGAAGAAAAACATAGACAATGGTATTTAAACCGAGACATTGATATTTACATTCGTTAGCTTACACAGGATTTTACCAGACTAAACGGTGACCGCGAATGTTAAACACAGACGACGATATCAAAACGTAGACAGTGCATTTTAAACAAAGATAACGATCATTAAATGGTAAAAGGAAATCTTAAGCGTTACATGTAATTTAACATTCGAATACCTTATAGCGTCGACCATTTTCGTCACCGGTAGGTGTCGAGCTTCTTTGATTCACACATTGAACGACTCAGCTACATTTGAATACATGTCGCCCCAGCGGTCACCTTTCAACAGATAATTTGACCAGTGTGACACGTCCGACTTGTGAATCAACCACTGATAGGCTTCGGATGATGCGGCCCGCAGTTCATTGACGGTGTCATCGAATTCTTTGGCCGTCGATGCCCACGCGATACGAAAGCATATGGACCAACACTCCTCCCTCAATGCCTTCCCAAGTCTGACATTGGCTTTCATAAAATTGGCCTCCAAGTGCCGAAGGCAGTACGCATGTGGGGATAAAGGGAAGACTCTGGCAATCGCGTTGACAAGGCCCTTTGACCTGTCCGACACGAATGTAATTATCTCCTCGTAATCGCCGTCGTCGTATAAAGCATCACCTAACTTGGAAATGAACCACGTCCATTTGCCGTCGGTCTCGTTGTCGACAATAGCGAAGACGATGTGGAAGAAGCCATTGTTCCCATCTTTACCCGTCGCACCCAACAAAGTACCCCGGTACTTTCCCAGGAGGTGAGTACCATCGAGAAACAGCAGCGGCCTTCATACCCGCTTGAATCCCAAAATGCACGCGCTGAAAGAGAAGAACGCACGCTTAAACCGCCCACCGTATCTATCCACAAACGCAATGCTGCCGGGGTTCGTCTCAACCACCTTATCGACGTACCAAAGCAACAAGTCATAGCTGGAGACATCGCTGCCATCGAGGGTCACCCGGGTATGTTCTTTTCCCAACCAAGCCTGCTTGTATGGAATGTGGACACCATGCTCCCGCAACATGTCCTTCTGAATGTCGATGGCCTTGTACAAGGGCCGGTCCTTGAGCTTCTGAATCACTCGTGCGCTGACTCATTTTTTGGACGCTTTCGGGTGTGACGCCGAGCCAATTCCACCACCGCAAGTGTGCGACGGGTCCATTGTCTTGATTATGAAGGTATTTATATTATATTCTTTTGATGCGTGAACGCGCCATTGACATCCACCGGCCGCGCATTTCACAGTGACCGGGTATTTTTCGTTCTTCACGAATTTGAAATCAAAATTCCGACTGATGGCAAAATTGCGAAGTGTATCTCGGAAATGTTCAACGCCATCAAAACGTTGTCCGACGCCCAACGACAACACTTCATGTTAATCTGACGAGGAAGGTAGGCATGCAACACCATTCGGGTCACCATGTGGTGGGACAGAAGCGCTCCTAGATTCCGAATTCTTGCCAACACTTCAGTTGAAACGCAAACAATCAGGATTTAAGCATAAACTCCACAGTTTTAAACGATAAAATTAATATTTAAACGTTAACAGACAAAGTTAAACAGAGACGCAATAATGCAAACGGTATATGACATGCTTAAATAGAAACATAATAAATTAACCGGAGACTCCAAATTTAAACGGAGAATTCATTGTTTCATACAGATAATGGAATTATTAAACAATAACTGACATACAACTGCATAATTGTTTGAGAGCAACGTATTACCACGACAATAACTCGTTTTCAGTAGGCTGCGGTGGCACGTCATCCGTCTCGACAACCATATCGACTACACCGCCTTTGAGGATGGATAACACATTACACATCGCTGGAAGTCGACCTCGTTCTCTATTGGGCAAACCGTATTATGTCCATCGGGTGTGATGAACTTCACCCTCACGCGAGAAACATCGAGACCCCAGCGCTCACATATCTCAGCTAACACTGACTCCCATTCAGTCGACGCGGTGAACGTCAGCACTCGTCCCTTCCCGTTGTATCTAGCAATGGCACAAAAGTTGTCCATAATATCGGGTGACCGGAAGAATTCAAATCGAAAAACCAAATGAGCAGAAGGAAAAGGAGAACAAGAACAAAAATATATATTTCGCCTTCTAAACTTTCTATGAGAACAATAAACCATCAGGGGGAAAAAACTCACAAATGTATGCATAAAGGTCAGACATGACATGATGTGATCGGGTGGGGTTTTTTCCCACCATTTGCAGGGGTAAAAATGGATTTTCATAACACGGACCCATTTCATGTGACAGACGGGGGATAGAAGATAACCAAACTATATCGGAGGGGTTGTCTGGGGTGTGCAAAAGTAGAAGGGGGTTTTTGGCCAGTTTTAAAATTCCCGATGGGTGAATAGTAATTTTCCCAAGAAATAATTATTAAATGACTTTAATCTCTATAAATAATATTTAAAGGAGTTACTTATGTATTTATTTTTTTAAATAAAATTTTAAATTTATACAAATATAATTTAATTATGTTTAATTAAAGTAAACAAATATCCAAATTTAATTATTTTTAAATCACCCAAATTTTAATAAATGTAATGTTTCAAAAATAAATACAAACCATAATAAGATTTTTAATTTTCTTTATTCAAAATATTATTTAAAAATTAAAAAAAATTAACATGGCTTAAAAAGTAAGGGTAAAT
This sequence comes from Dioscorea dumetorum, assembly GCA_902712375.1. Lineage (NCBI taxonomy): Eukaryota > Viridiplantae > Streptophyta > Magnoliopsida > Dioscoreales > Dioscoreaceae > Dioscorea > Dioscorea dumetorum. Next base: position 5,924,913 of record CACTHL010000846.1, read on the forward strand.
ATGTAAATAACTCACCAAAGCATGCTCAATCGCCCCAAAATGAGGGGGATGAGCATGAAGGGTTTGGGGGCATACAACCCCCCCTCAATCCCTTCCCATGCCCCTAGGTGCATGCCCAAACATGGGCATGCATATGCCACAAAGATTGATCCTCAATCCTTGGGGATCAATCTTTGCATCCAAACGGACCTGAAATTCTATACGGTAGTCATATAATATCAAACAATATCATCAAATAGTTATATCCAGTAAATTCATACAGTGTTTATATAATTAATAACCGAATATTCATTATGAACGCGGATAACTTAAACCCTATTTAGGGGGTGTTTGTTTGACTTCGTTTGGTGGTGAAGTGGTGGAAGTGGGAACTTTCAAACCACTTTCCGGGTGTTTGTTTAGTCGAAGTTGGGCCCGAAGTCATTGATTTGACACCTCCAAAATGCATCCACTTCCCCATCTGACTTCCTCCCAAAAACTCCCGAAGTCCACTTCACCACCTTTTCTCCCAATTATCTGAAGTGTCACATCACCTCGTATTGTTACCCACTTCCAGGAAATTAATTTAAGCATGATGGATATTTGTTTATGTTTTCACATAATTAAAATTTAATGATGAAATTACAAATTTACAAAACAAGATTGAATCAAAATTAGATCACGCTAACATTATGCATAAGGAAAAATTTATTGAATAATACAAATTTAATCATGAGATTACAAGTTTAATAATCAAAATTGAACAATAATTACATCACGTTAAAAGAATGAATAATTGTTCATTTTTTGCATAATTAAAATTTAACGATGAAATTTCAAATTTACAAAACAAGATTAAATGAAAATTAATTGAATAATTAAAATGTAATCATGAGATTAAAAATGTAATAAACAAAATTTACCAAAGTTAACAAACTTTTATTAAAGTCATAAAATTAACAAATTAATTTATAAATTTAATAATAAACGTTATAGGGGTAACCTACCCCCTCCCCGAAGTGGTGATCATACACCCACTTCACCTCTTACCAAACACCATGAAGTGGCTGAAGTGGCCACTTCCAGATTTCACTTCAACCAACCAAACACGGGAAGTGGTTACTGACATGACACTTCCAGCAACAACCAAACACACAGAAATCCACACTTCCAACTGAACTATACACTTTCACTGAAGTGACCACTTCCAAGAACTCACCACTTCAGAAAATCACTTCCGTACCAAACAGACCCTAGTATATATGCATAGGATTAATATGTATTAAGACAATACATAATTATAATTAAAATTTGAACGAAAGGCTTGATGTGATTCTCACAGCCAGGAGCATTGATCCGGCGTCTCCTTCTCCCTCCACCGCCGCCGGCTTCTCTTGTGCAGGTGTCACGGAGCCTATCAAAGCTCTCATCTTCACCCTCGCTCCTAGCGCCTCCACATTCACTTCCATACCTCATTTTTAACCCTAATTTCAACTGTGTACTATATGCTCTGGAAACGAGATCGTTCCAGCGGCGATGTCGAAGCTGCTCTCCAAGTTCTTGGGCGTTTTCCGCTCTCGCAACCTTGTCGGTGTGGACAAGGCTGGAAATCGCTACTTCACTCGAACGGAAAAGGTCGACGGAGTTGGTGAGTAGTGAGCATCTTCTTGATTGGCAACGGAAAATGATATAATATATCATTTGGTTGGACTCTAAGAATTTTTTTTTATTTTTAGCTTTTGCGTAGAATAAACAAGTTTTAATTATTGTCATTGAGCAGGAGTGATCATATCCAGATTTGTGCTTGATTGCAGCAATAATCTCTTTGGTGTCTGCTTGTTCTTGAGTTTGTGGTTGATTGCAGCAAAAAATCGCTTTGGTGTCTAGTTGTTTTGAGTTTGTGGATCTTTTAGAACGGGGCAATGCCCTGTTCAGCTTCCCACCTGCCCAAAATTTGAATTTTAGCTGATGTTTGAAGGAAAGTAAAGTTATCGACTTTGATAGTCTTGGGGAATATATGTCCACTTAAATGCCTATATTAGAATAAATTATCAAAAGGATGTGTTTAGTAAATTTGCATATTTGTATGTTGGTACAATTATTCCTTAGGACTTGGTAATTTGGGTAATTTTCATCTTTGTTGACAAATCCAATTAATTATTGGAAAAGCAATATGGAATTTGTATGGATTTAGCATAGTATCAAAAGAGAGCAATTAGTTTGGCATCAAATTGATACAATTCTAAGTTTGAAATAAAATTGTAAGAGCCTTGAAAGTTGGAGATATTGATTATCCTTTACTATATTGCCTGCTTCTTTGATGATAGACTTGTATGTGTATGTGTGTGTGCGCGCGCGTGTGTGTGTGTGTGCTGTGAAAAGGTATTTTCTGCTTTGAATTCTGTTGGTATCTTAGTCATTTTAGATTTATTGCATTGTGATCTTATGGGCTCTTTCATTGGCCAGTTTTGGAAATGCATTTTCATAATTGATGAGAATTTTTATATCTGATTTTCATTATTGATATTCTAGTGAAGGAAAAAAGATGGGTGATATTCAAAGGGGAGGAGGACCCCACATCCATTCCAGGTTATCCCCAAAATGGTCTAACTTTATTTGTTTTTCCTTTTGGTATTGTATAATACTTATATTTCTTCCCAAGATGGCAAGTTTTTGCAACTTAATCATTAAGTAATGTAATGTAAATTGTACATGATTTTGTTATTTATGGAGATAAGTATATTGTCCCTATTTACAGAATCTTGCATCTTGCGTTTTATTGATTTTAAAACTTATTTATGCTATTTTCATTTTCTTTCACTACAGTTGAGTGGATATGCTGGCTAAATGGGCAAAGGAAGAAAGCTCCAACTCCACAGGCAAGTGTTGCATAACCACAAGCACACGGTTTGTGCCAAGTAGTAATTAAGATATCCCTCGGAGACCACATGCGGATTATCAGCTATCTAGGCAAATTAACGATGTAATGGTGGTGAAAGAACTAAAATAATGGAACTAAACTACAAATTGTAGGAGCTAGAAGTGTGAGGGAGCAGTGGAGTCTGCAATTCAGACAAGAATAAACCCGGATTTGAGAGTTAGTCACTATGTGTAATGGAGATAATCCTAGGTTTCTATTAAGCTTAGGCAAGTTGTTTTGAAGGACACTTATCCTTTAATACTTGTTATTCTTTATCAAGAGATGACAAGTTGTTTTGATCAGGTCAATTCCTACTTTTGTGGGGATTAAACCCTCACCAAAGCCCTTAAGTCTGAATGACAGTGCACTATACCCTTAAGAGACCCTGGTGAGAAGCTTCAAGTCTAGCCTTAAAGGATTCAAAGCCCAAGTTAACCTTTCAGCCTACCTTGGGCCTCTGAGTTACAATGAGAAAACTTAATTATTGATAATGTTCATGCAAATACAATTACAAGACAAAAAACTCCCTTTTCATCACCCGAAGGGGACAATGCTGCCTTGATCTTTAGTTTTTCAGCCCTTTTCCTTTCTATTCTCCCCTTTTTCAGAGTCTGCAAAAGACCCAAAATTTCTAGCTGCCACCCACTTTTTCTCCAGCTTTTCATCCCTTCTTGAAACCCTCTCTTGGTGCCTTTTTATACCAAGTGGAAGGAACTTGGGTATTAGCTACCTTTACTAGCCATAGGTGTGCTAACTGGCTTTAAGGGTTGCGCATCTCGAAAAGCTGGCCCACTTGCTAGGTCATATCACCTTTCTTCTTGAAGCATTCTCATTTGGCATAGAATTTGAGGTTCAACTCAATCCTCCTACACAAAATTATCAAAACAAGTAGCTTGCATCAAAGGGAGAATAATTTACTACAAATGCTCTGAAAATGCATGATTAATCGGAAATAAACACTTTATGCATGCTGATAATTATGCAGTTTTTATCTACAACACAAGCAAAAAAATCTTTTTCTTTTTAAAGTAAAATTTGTATTTGGATTTTACTTCTTCAATTGTGATAACTGATATTACCTGGTAGGTATGAATGAAAATATACAATACATTGTGTTCAACAAGACTCTGATTTATAATTTCCATAGCTTAAGTAGAGTCTGGAGTAATCCTACAAAATTATTTCAAATAAGATGCCCTAATCTTGTGATTCAAATTATGATTCTATGAAAACCAGTAGTTCAGAACTATTTCCATATATGACTGTTAATTTTTGGAAAGTATGCTGTGTATAAATGGATTTTTATCTGGGTGCAATCCACTTTAGGTCTACATGCAACATAATAGAGGAAAATCTTTAATAGCTGTGTTTTTTTATTCCTAATACTGTCGAGTGCTTTTGGAAATAATTTGGATTTTCTGTTGGTACTAACTTTATATTCTGCATAAATATCTTACTTGTCTATCTTATGGAAGGACCTACGAAAAGCAAACACTGTTTTTGCTTTTTAATCACAGCAATAAAAGGCATGAAGTAATGAAAACTAACAACCTCGTAGGACTGTATATTTCAGGATTGGTAACCATAGGAGGTACAGTACTTATATTCACTTGTTGTTCAAGAAGTACATGACTTCTCATAGAAGTTTAAGTTGTGCTATTAAAGTAAAAGTATTGAATGTGATTGCCTAAGTTGTAACTGATGAATGGCAATAATGTTAAAGCCACCGAAGTGGCTACTGGTTGGCTGAAACAAGAGCATTTAATATGGAATTATTGCCTTGAGTGTTTACAAGATTGGATTCCTGTGGATATAAGGCATTTTTCTCTTTGCATAGGTAATGTGCCCTATGTCTTCTATAACAAAGATGTGAACATCTGGATAGACTTAGACTTTGCAGTTCACATATTTATTCATCTCATAATTCACAATGATTGGTAGGAATGCTCAGGGATTTAAGTTGGGAAAGTGTTGAAGTGTGTATGCAATGGATGGAACGTTTTCCTGATGGAGAAAGTTAAAGCTCCATTTGTAACTTAAATCTTTACATAAAGGATGTACAAATGACAGTCGTTGGGACACTCGTTGGGAAGGGATGGTCATGTTGATTTATTCCTGAATTTATAAGCCAAGGATGCATGTCAAGATTATATCATACTTTAAAATGTTAATGTTTTGATTGACATGAAGTTTGCTGCATGTATCTTGAGTTTGTTCAGCTTATATGCAAGAATCAAATTCCAAGTGTTATTTCTCTGCAAATATCTCTACTTTGTTTTTGTTTTTTGATTATTCTCATGCAAAACTATGTTGGACTGTGCTTTAAGTTTTTACTTTGAAACGCATTAAACTGATGATATCACCTGTTAAAACTTGTCAGTTACTATCTTCAGGAAATGATTGAGCTGGAGGCCAGGCGTGAGCGAGTTAGACTGAATGTTCAATGTATGTTGCACCGTAATACTCTGTGATTTTACTGCAATTGCAAAAATTATGATCTAATAAATGCTTCTCACCTTATTTGACCTGATTGAAGTTTGATTTTACGGCAACATCAATGCAGCATTAATTTTATGCCTCAAATTGCATGTAACCACATTTACTTCTTCTCATTATTCTCCATTTGAGGTTTTTAAGCTTTATTAGTTTACATATAACACTTTTCTTGTTCTGCAATGGGTTTTTCTGTTGTCTTCTTGATTGTGTGAAGTTGTGAAAGAATGCCAGTCTTTTCATTTTTTAGGGATCTTATATTTACTAGCAATACAAATATACTTCTCGCTTAACCATTAGTTTTGCTTAAATGCGTTTTAATACATCTTAAAAAGGTACAATTCTGCTTTTCTTTCTTGATTTGAATTAAGGTAAAACTTTAATATGAAAATATGATGTATTAGTGGTAGTATTCAACAAAATTTAGAGCTGCCATTACTCTTCTTTTTCAATATACTTGCTTTGTAATTGAACAAAACTTATATTTGTTACTTTCTGCTACTATATTTCTTTGCATATCTTAGTCTTTACTAATAGTATGGGATTATATTATGATCATTTTTCCCTCCTTTTCTTCCTTTTTTATTGTCATTGTTTAGATCTCTCATATTTGTAGCCAATTGTTCATTTCATTTCACTAGCTCTCTTGACATCTGATTCCCTTAGAAAGATCGTTTTGTTCATGGAATCCTTAAGCATTTATGGGGATCTTCAATGGAATGTGAAGTATTGCTATGTTTGGTCCAGCATTTTTTGACATTCTGATGGGTGATTCATATGCCCATGAGAATCAAATTCCCTTATCTTATGTGATTGTGATTACTTCATAATAGGTGGTAACAAGATTACCACAAATTGGACATCTATTTTTATCTTCAAGATAAAATAAAATTTTATATTTCTCCATATCATAACTTCTTTTGCTCTGTTTTTATTCTTTCCCTAATGACTACCTTTTTTGCTTCTCTGGTTAATTCCTATTTTTTCTCTCAAGCTCTAACGCCACTTTCTCTTTCTAATTTATGCCCGCTTTTGTGCTATTGTTTTTCTCTTTCTATTCCATGCTAAATATACACTTATTTCATGTTTTTTATTAGTTATTTCATGTCTTCCTTTATTTGTTTATTGTTTGTCATATTTTGCTATGATATGAATATAATATGAATAAATACCTTTTAGTTATTGGTAGGTTCCATGCAATGTTATTGCAAATTGAGCAAAGAAATGCTTTATTCTTGGTGATCTTACATGGACCAAATATCTCCATCTCATATTTTGTAATGTGATTTATGTGATTAAATTCTTGGGAATGTGAGAAAGGAAAGGAATCCTTCATCCCTGAACCTAACAGGCTGTAATGTATTTCAGTTAGTTTACCAGCTTAATGTTATGTGTATTCTGATGCAAACAAGGCTTAAAGGTTGAATATTTGATAGTTTCTTTATGTGAATTTGCATGTCTTATTTTGTACGACCTATTTTTTATTTTCTTGTTCCATTCTAATGGTCTTGTGGGGCATTTTTTCTCAACCGGCGTTTAATATGATTAACTGGCCAAAATAAAGACTCAAATCAAATTTTGATAATTTTATGACTTCAAGGGATTGTGGGTTTCCGACTTTCACTAGGGGCAAGCCTTTAATATTAATTACCCTGGACAATGTCGCGAGAACCTCCGATTAAGAAATAAGTGTGAACAAAAATTCAAACAATCAATTTTATTCATTTTTAATAAACTTGAATTCATACACTTCATCTCCTTCCAACTATTGCAACTTAGACTTATATGCCTAAGTATACACTGATTGCATCATTTCATCTCCTTCCGGCTATTTCGCCGAACAACGCGCTTTGACTTTTGGTCTTCATCAAATCTTGGAATTTGCATCTTGGACATGATTTAGGTTTCAAGCTATAAATTCTACACATTTTGAGAATCAGTAACTTGATGATTTGAAATTCTTCAAAAAAAGGCTTCGGCATTTTGCGCTTGTGAAGCTTTTTTGTAACTTGTGAACTCTTCGATTTTTTACCTTTTGATGCATTGAGGCTGTTGAGCTCATTTATTTATTCATTTGAAACATGTATTTTGGACACTTGAGTTTGCATCTTCGATTTAATTTGGATTTCAATTTGTGGATTCTCTAGGTTAATAAATCACAAACTTGACTTTACATTAATTTTGACTCTTCAAAAAGCTTCGGCTTTCGTGCTTAAGAAACTTTTTTCAAGTCTTGACTTGTGAAATTTTGAGTTTTTGACTTCTGATGTCCTGAAACTGTTGAGTTCATTTGTCAATTTGTGTAGATTTTCAAGTATTAACTCTTGCATATGTTGACTCTTGACTTGGCTGTTTTGATTTTGATTTTTAGAATGTCTTTAACTTTGGAGTTTGCGTCTTGGATTTAACTTTGCATTTTGGATGTTTTGCTTGAATTTCAAATTGTGGATTCTCTATGTTGATGAATTACAAACTTGATTTTACATGATTTTGGCTTTTCAAAAGATTCAATTCTCGTGCTTGTGAAACTTTCTCCAAGTATTGACTTGTGAAACTCTGAGTCTTTGACTTTTGATGTTTTGAGATTGTTGAGTTCATTTATCATTCACGAGAGTTTTTTTTATCTTGACTTTCTGTGCTTTGACCATTGGCTTGCACATCATCAAGTTATAATAATTTTTTTTTACATGATTGCTTTAACTTGCTTGGTTTCAAAGTGGATCTCAAGTTGTAATCATGAACTTGATTCTTTTCGATATGGTGTCTAACCACTTCGGCATTTTATGCTTGTGAACCCTCTTAGGTTTTTGGCATTGTGAAGCTCTTCGACTCTTTAACTTTTGATTTCTTATGCCTTCCGAGCTCATTTGCCAATAAGTTTAACTTTTTCAAATCTTGACTTTTTTTTTATGCTTTTGAGCCTTAGCTTTTGTCTTGTCACGTCGCGACATCTCACATGATTGATCACTAACTTAACTGCTTTGACTTGTGTTTTTTTTTCTTTTTTTTACAATTTCTTATAAACCCCAAGTTGTAAAGGTTCCTTAGTTATGAAATACAAACTTAGTTTCCTCCCTTTCTTTTCCATAATGGAAGAACTCGGCGTTTTAAATTTGTAAAACCTCTTTCTTATCTCTTGTAGAGTTTTTTTTTCTTTTTTTTGCCTTTTTATCATTGCATCTCATTAAGCATTCTACTCACTCAAGAGAGTTTTAAAGAGTCAGTGGGGTGGCCTTCACAAAGAGAACAGTCTACCATATGCTCGCACTCCACGAGAGATATTGTGGTCTTCAAAGATTTTCCACTCACTCAAGAGAGTTTTAAGAGGTAGTGGACAGGTTCTCATAAGGAAAGTTATTTTCCACCACATTGAACTCAATAAGAGCTAATGGTCTTGATGAAACTTTTTCCACTCACTCAAAAGAGTTTCAAGAGGCAGTGGGGAGGCTCTCACAAGGAGAACAGTCTACCACATGCTTTGCACTTTATAAGAGATGTTGTGGTCTTCAAAAAATTTTTCGCTCGCTCAAGAGAGTTTCAAGAGGTAGTGGACAGGTTCTCACATACATTGAACTCAACAAGAGCTAGTGGTATTAATCAAACTTTTTCCACTCACTTAAGAGAGTTTTAAGAGGCAGTGTAGAGGCTTTCACATGGAAAACAGTCTACCACTACATTGAACTCTACAAGAGGTGCTGTGGTCTTTATTTTCACTCACTCAAGAGAGTCCAAGAGGTAGTGGGGAGGTTCTCACAAGGAGAACAGTCTACCACTACATACTACATTGGACTCCACATGATGTATTGTGGTTTTCAAGAATATTTCCACTCACTCAAGATAGTCTCAAGTGGTGGTGGGGAGGCTCCCACAATGAGAACAGTCTACCACTACAGACTACTTTGGACTCCACATGAGGTATTGTGGTTTTTAAGAACATTTCTGCTCACTCAAGAGAGTGTGAGAGGTCGTGGGGAGGCTCTCACAAGGAGAATAGTCTACCACTACAGACTATTTTGGACTCCACATGAGGTATTGTGGTATTCAAAATGTGGATCTAGGAATTTGTGTGAACAACGCTAATTTCCACTAAAATTTCTAGTTTTATTTTTTTTAGCATATTAGTCTCTCTTACATCATATTTGCTTATTAAACCTTCTAAATTTTCATTTTTTACAATTTTGTCAAACTTTTGCAAATAAGACCTTAAACTTTTCGTTTTTGCAGTTTTCTATAAATTTTGTGATCAGGCGCTCTAAATTTTCACCTTTTGCATTTTTATAGAACATTTAAAAATAAAACCTTAAACATTTCAAATTTGCATTTTTCTTCAAATTTTGTGACCAAGCCCTCTAAATTTTCATTTTTTTGCACTTTTATGAATATTTGCAAATAAAACCTCAAATGTTTCAATTTTGCATTTTTCTACAAATTTTGCAGTCTAGCCCCTTTTTTTTCCTAAAACAATTCACGCAGGATCAAAGGCCTAACAAAGAACCTATCATGCTTAGGATTTATCTAGCTTTTCATCTATGCATAGAATTGGGAAAACAAAATTTTATTGCATGCATAGGGGATAAAAAAAAATCATGCAAAGCTTGGCAAGTGACATGGAATTTATTTTAACCGGAGAAATCCAAGATATACCTTTTTTTGCTTTCTTTTTTTTGTTTAACTCCAAGAGCCCACCGCTATTTCTTGATCTTCTTCTTCTCTTTCCCTTTTTTTCTTCTTCTCTTTTTTCTCATGGTGTTTTCGCTCCTCTCTTTTTTTAAATAAACTCTCTTCCATTCTCTATGATTTTTCTTCTCACCTTTTCCTTTTTTTTTTCTCTCTTTTTTTTTGGCGCTCTTTTATTCTCCTGGAGTTTTTTTTCTTCTCTTCACTTCTCTGCTTTTTTTCCTCTGAGAATCCCCCAACCACTCTAGGATAATAGAGATTTGGTTTTCAAAACAACAAGTTTATCTTAATTTTTTATTTTATTATTTAAAAAAAATTGGAAAAAAAATCGAAATTTGAATTTCAGATTTCCATTATCGCAACTCTTTTTTTATTTTTATATATATTTATCTTTTATGATTTTTTTTATCCTAATCAGGATAAAAACCAGATTGTTTTTTTTTTTTTAAAAAAAATCAATATAAACAGGTCTAAAATCTTTTTTAAGTTTATATGATATTGTTGAGATTGCATGCATTGAGTATTCAGTTTATGTTTAACTGACCTGTGAACTTTTCCTAATAATACCCAAGAAGTAAATAAGCCAAAGGGCCCTAGTTTAAAAATATACTGCAATTTGGCCTGTTGTTCATGCCCAGTCAGTAAGCAACTTCGTCCTGATTGCATTCAGAAATATTTTTGTAATGTGAACCCATTGCATACATGTGCCAAGATGAACTTATTGGAGTAACTAAGGATATGTTTGTTGTGGGGTTAACCCTGACTAATTCTGGGTTATCCCAAGACTCCAACCATAGACTCAAGGTTTCTCCACCAACCTTTAATACTTTATTATCCATGGTTATTTGTTTATGGAATTATGATTTATTTGCAGCAATAACATCATTTATTCAATATTTTTTTTTCTTGCTTTAAGTGCTGAAAAAGGAAGAGGAGATCGAGTCCACTTCTAGCGGGCTAAAGACCCAAAGCATAGGTAAGCAATGGGTCACTAATATTAGATCAGGCAAAACGGGCTTAACCTGTTATTAGAAATATGAATGTGATGTTTGGTTGTTGAAATAAAGCTTTTGTTGTTGTCATGTGTATAATGTGGCAGTGTAAAAATTTTATTGCACATAAAATCGTGAAGCACCTTTACTTTTAATTCCATCATATTATCAAAGTTGTATGCCTTTGAATATCTTGTGGAAGTTGGAGCTTCATATAGTGGAGAATATAAGAAACAAATTTAGATTTCTCTATAGCTGTTTACTTATTTTTATCATTATACGCATTCAATGTTTTGAAAGACTTGCAACTCTGATGTACATTATTATACATGAATCCAGATCAAGATGAATAAATATACTGTGTCAGCTATTTGTATCATCAATACTGTTGCTACATTGAAGTAGTTCTGCTTAATGCAGCATAATTGATTAGTTTGTTTTCCACTTTCGATGAATAGGAAAGGTTGACTCTCCAGACCTTAAAAGTTTCATTCAGCAGTTTCAAAGAGGTTCCATTGATCATGACAAAGGTATGTCTACATTTAATGTTAATAAAAACATCAGCAAATGACTTGGCCTAATACCTTTGTTTTATAAACTTGCATCTCCTTAATCAAAATTGAGTTCAATGCAGTTCTATGTATCACATTATAAAAATAAGTCGAGTTTTCTTATATATCTATACTTTCTATATCGTGGTCTTCGTAGATTTTGTTACATTCATTTTCCATCATGAATTTAGCTTGTCATGCAACTTGTGTAGGGTCCAAACAGCACCTCTCGGACATAGTTTTGTAATTTTGCTTACATGGTGCACTACATTCTCCGTATTTTCCCCAAACAAATTTGATCACTATTTTAGTAAAACTGTCATCATACACAGAAGGTTAGAATCATCTTTTACGTACAGTGATCTCCTTCACTGATTCAAGGTAGTTTGTATTTGCTTTATTCCTTTGAGATTGTATTCTGAGATGTTTTTATTTCTGCTTTAGCAACTATTTTTGCTATAAGAGACCTAGTGGGAATCATCAGATTGAGCCTCACAATGTTGTGTGGCTCAATCCAGTCATTTATTTCAAGGTAGTTTTTTTGTTATAAGAGACCTTAAATTGGCAGCCTCCATTCTCCGATGTTTTTATTTCAAGTCAGGCAACTATTTTTGCTATAAGAGACTTATTGGGAAGCGTTAGATTGAGTCTTACAATGTGTATGGCTCAGATTAAGCCACATTCAGGCATTCATTTCCTAACCAGATGGCTAGTGTCTGCTATCTATTCTATGTTGTTGGATTCTCATTTTTGCTCATTGTTCTGTTTCTTCACTTTCTAATATTTGGTTAATGAAAATTCTTTCTGAAAGTTATCGAAGCAGCTCTCAGAAATTACCCTTTTTTGAAGCTAGTTGTTTAGTAGTCATTATTTGTGAAAATATAACCTCAATATGACATGTTTGTTTGTTTTCAAACATCAAATTATCATGTGCACTACCTAATCCAATATTATTATCCTCTTGTAAAACCTTAAACGATCATTTGTTCCTCTTTCTCTTATACACAACATTTTGTTCCTATAATTCTTTATGTACACTAACTTGTATGCAATTTTTATTGATATCCCTTCTCATGTACTCAAAAATTCTTATCCTATATCTCCTATCTTCCATGCATTCATCCTTTCCCATTTACTTTGTGCAAAAGCAGTATATAAGGAACCCTATGCTTCAAATTGTCTTGTGTTTTATGCTCTTTACTGGTGAAATATCTTTATATCTTCATTTCTGTATATTTGTTTTGGTACCTTAATTCATCGCAAGTTTTAGAGTATTAGCAAATGCTAGAAATCATTTCTTATATTTTTTACTAGACTACATTTATAGCTTGTGACATATGCATGATGCTTTTCTTTTTGTGAAGTAAAGGTATCATTCTAGGTTAAAGATACAAAGCTTAAAATGCCAATTTATATTTGATTTGTTATGTCAAGTTCAAGGTATTAGTGTTGCTTTAAAAGAATGATCACTAAGTGTATATATTTTTTTCTCTGATGATTTACATCTCTGTTGTCATATTAAGTAGTAAGAGTTCTATTTCTATATTCTGGAAAGGTATGGCACATGAGGATGTGGCTGACTTGATTGATGGTAACAAAGACAAAGATAGGTAATCCTTTTATCTTAAACATCTCATCTTGGAGTGAAATTGGATTTTTAATATTTTCTCCTGTTCTCAATTGACTAGTGGGACTTCCATGATATGCTGCATCTTTAACAGTATTGTTATAATCTCAGTTTCCAGGACCACGACTATTCACAATTTCAAGTGGTATTGCTTGTTTTTTAATTTCATTAAGTTATTCATGATATCTTCTTTTATATAAGAAATCCTGCCTTTTTAGCTCCCTTTTGACCATCTTTGGTGGAAGAGTGTTAATAAGTCATACCATCATGTTCTTCTATTATTTTATTATAATAAACTAATACTGAATCCTAGAATCCACAGCATGGTGCGGTTTATCATGCGGGTATAGATTAGTATGCTGGATATTGGAATTGAATGCCCATACTATCTGCTTTGGTTTTAGTGTTTGTAGCTAATTTTCTTTAAAAACATACCGCAGGTAGGTTCTTATAGTCACTGTTAGGGCTATAATTATTAACAAATCAAGATAGACATGGTAGAGCCCCTGAAAAGCACCTTTATCTTCTCCATAATTTTAGCTAGGTTGGGATTTAATTGATCTGTATTCACACATTTTAAAATGTGCCCTAGTTTTTGGAATAACTTCACATTCAATTGTTTGGTTACAATTTTAAACAATTTTGAACTTAAAGTTTGTAAAAATAGGATAGGAAATTATTCTATAAAATGAAATATTTATAACTAAGAAAAATATGATTTAGTTCATATTGATGAACAAGTTAATATAGCTGGATATCACTTAAAGTCACTTTTATGTTCTCCATTTACCACAAATAATCAGTTGCATGGTGATCAGAGGGCAACCTTTAAACCTTATTATTCACCAATGTTTTTCTGGTTGAACCAAGTTGTGTACTAGACACAATTGCTAATCTTGCTAGGACAACACAAAATACACACTTCTGCTGTGGAGCATGCGGCACGGCCCATTTAGGGCTAGCCTCGATCATTCCAGATCTGCTCACCAGCCCTTTACTTATTTATTAAGAAATATTTAAAAAATTAAACATAAAAGAATTATTTTGAGGTTTTAAGTGTCGAATATAAAAAAAAGACCATTGAAAAAACATACCATTCAGGCCGAGTTACTTGCTATGGAGTTGATCCCCAAGAATAAAGCCTTGAAACGCAACACACTTGATTGTAATTAAGCCCAAGAAAGCTAAAATAAGATTTTGAAGGAACCTTGACCCAATGATTATAGAGAATCACAAATTAAAGGTATAAAAGAATCTAGACCCATAGTTATGAAGAACTACAACCAAGATTATAAAATGATTTGAGCACCATAGGCAAACAACTAAATAAGTTTGAAAGTTCGTTGAAGGATCAAAGCGAAAACTCTCCCAATTTTGTTAACAATCCCCCCTCCCACTCCCCCTCCTCCTCTTCCTTTCCTCCGCTACAACCAAGAAAAGGCCTATTTATAGGCTACATATAAAAGAATATGCTGGAATAATATTTTAAACAAAATAAAAAACTTATTAAATAAAAATCAGCAGCTTGCATCACATGGTTGTGTGGGGCCTTGTGGAGCCTTATTACTACAACTTGCTCGTCCTTCAACTTGCCCTGATTCCACAATGCAGGTGCTTCTCTCTCACAACACCGTTAAATGCCTCTTGAAGCTTTTTCTTCCTTGAGTAATTGGTATGCTTGCCAAACTCACAAGATCAAAAGCAACTTGGCTTCCATCAGGAGTGGACTCTGGTGCCTATAGCCATAGACCGACATGCCCTGCCAGTCTATGGGCCTGACCCTTCAAGCCAATATGGCCCAGGGGATGGATCATGCCAAGCACGGTCTGTCATGGCCCAAAACCATAGTTGAAGCTTCCCAAGAGTCCTAAAATTTGTTGAGCCAAACCCAATCATATAACAAAACGCAAATATTGGCTTGAGCTCTAACTAGCTCAACTTCAACTCATTTATTGGCTAAATTTGTTGAGCCAAACCCAAATCATATAACAAGAAGGAGAAAGCCCAAGTAAAGCAAGAAATAAAAATTTTCTTTTCACCAATTCGGAAGATTGTTATGTTTTTATTTAAGAATTGATTCTCACCCAATGTTACTAGTATTGTAGTGTTTGTATATTGTGAAGTTTGAAATTTTTGTGGGGTATACATGCAGTTTTCCCTATAAGTAACTGTTGTTGCCTATAATATTGTGGGATAAACATAGCTAAATTGCACTTAATTATTCTGTGGCCTGCTATTTAATGGCTAATTTTTTTTGTCAAGAAGAACGAAACCCCTAATGGGCCCGCTAAACTAAGACAAGGGCGTGCGCATGCCTCGACTGCGGCCTGTGGGGCCGCGCACACATGAGCGCTGGTACCACCCACAGTTCGTGCTCACAATTCTCAGACATGCGCCCTCACCCCGAGGATTCGAACTCTCGCCACTTGCGAAGCGTCCTCACGGGGGACCCAAATGCCAATTGACCCAAAGGCCGTTGACGCTATTTAATGGCTAATTGAAAAATGAAGAATTCTTGAATGAGAGTCATCCAATCCCTATAGTAAGTTATGCTTGAAGTGCAAATAGTATTCAAGGGAGAGAGTTTAATGTGAAAAACTTAAAAATTTGAAAGTAGAGAAAATCAAAAGAAAGTATATATATATATATATATATATATATATATATATATATATATATATATATCTATTACCTCTGTGCTTGTAATTGATTATTTGTTGTTTGTTACCCCCTAACTGTATTCTCTATCTTTTTTATGAGAATTGATAGATCCAACCCATTGTGTGACTTAAAAAGATATGATATAGTTATTTTGGCCTCTGAAAACCAAAAAGATCACTTTTAATTATAGGATTAATTAAAAACGCATTGCAACCGTGAGTGTTTTATAGGTTAGGGACTTTACCTAACAGCTTCTCAGTGCAAGTACCAGATTGAATTTATTTATTTATTTATTTTAGGACTAACATGAATATCAGGATATACTTGGGGACCAAAAATGCACCTTCACCAAAACAAATTCCATGATCATAAATGTATTATCCAATTAGCTGTAAACCATACTAATCAGGTCAACTAACAGTTCTCTATACTTGTGGTTTTGGAGTTTTTCTGTATAAAGAAACTATAAAGTTTGCAACTGTTAGATGCATCTCCTTTTAGTCCATCTCTATGTTTTTAAGCTTGATGTTGTGGAAATATTTCGACAAGAATACCAAGTGAAATGTGTGGCAGCATTTCATCTTTGCCAGGCCAAAAAAAACACAGAAAAAAAAATCGGTCAATTCAACTTGCCTCTACAGGTTAATACTATCATGTTGAACTCAAGTTCCTTTCAAGAATTGCTCATTGAATTACTACTAGTTGCTTCTAAGTAGATTTTTTTTCAGATGCACAAACTATTTGGTTAAACTGAAATACATTCAAACATAAGTATATTTTGATCAAAAAGAAGTTAAAAGAGGGCAAGTGAGTTTCCATTGCCAATTACTATACCTGTTCATCTACTCATTTATCAATTCTTTCAGGTCTTCAGAGCCGACTGGATCTGGTGAATCTTTTAAACCGGGAACCTGGCAACCACCAATGTAGTAGCAGTAGTTCAGGTGATAACAAAGTATGTTTTGTGATAACAGCATTAATCACTGAGCTACTTATGGGAGAGATTGATGGTCAGGCCTTTGCTATATTGAATGTCTTTTAAAGTACCATCCGCCAGAGAATTGCAGTTAGAAGATTAGCTTGAAGAGGTTTA
The DNA here is from genome assembly GCA_902712375.1 of Dioscorea dumetorum. Classification (NCBI taxonomy): domain Eukaryota; kingdom Viridiplantae; phylum Streptophyta; class Magnoliopsida; order Dioscoreales; family Dioscoreaceae; genus Dioscorea; species Dioscorea dumetorum. The sequence continues at coordinate 5,941,906 of CACTHL010000846.1, forward strand.
AATTTTGAGGTTTCAAATCAAAATGACAGGATTAGTTGCTAAAGGGGTTCAGGACTGTTGGTCTGTAACTTGTGAAACTTCTCCCGAAAATAGGAGACGTTTGACATGGGCTACCATACAATAAAGTTTCAAACTGATTGAGGTTTTGGGCATTGTCAGATATTAATCTCTTGTTTAATTATTTGGCAAACAATGTTTTTTAATTAAATAAAGGCTCCTGCATTTGCAGCGATTGTATGGAATCTCCTGTTGACCCGGAGGCTAATGTGTTTGGTGCTTGCATGATAAGATATGTATTGAATCTTTACATATTCTATAGGTTTCATATAATTAGTGTTAAAAGGTTGCTATTTCAGTCTAAATACTAAAAGATAGAATCTCTCTCATCAAACCTATATATATTTTTTTCTGAATTTTACATCTACAGGTGGGATTACAATTTGCTCAATAATACCTATTTATCCAAATTTAATGATTGTGTATTTGCAAACAAATATCCGAGACCAAACATTCAACTTCAGTATTGCACAGAAACAATTTAAATGACGTAAAGCAAGGTATTGAAACACAAGAAACGCCCCTCACTAAACAGGAAATGTTTCGATGTTACTAGATTCAGCGGTGGTCATCACCAATTGATCCAACAAAAAGAGACATTTGTTTCACAACTTTGATTCCACAAAATGATCAATAAGAAATTGCTGAAGACTTATTTTTATTCATCAGAATGATCAATTTACGGAATCGAACCGGGCTGAACTCCGCATAGTTCTACAGGGCAGCAATGCACTCGATTTCAATTCTTGCATTCATAGGTAATGCAGCAACCTGGTAAGTAGAACGTGCTGGAGCAGGAGATGAGAAATCTGTACAAAGATGGGGAGCCCAAAACCAGGATTAGTTATAAAGCAAACGTCCAGATCAGCTCACTAAACTGAACAAAAAATAGTCAAAATTAACTTTAGTCTGAGAAGAGTGGATAAATTTTAAATAATGTCCAAAGTAGGTTATAGGGTCAATTGTGATCTGGATTGAAAAGCATTCAAGTTTATAAACAGAAAAGTTAAAATCAATCTGAAAAACATGTCAAGATGTGCAGAGATAAGCCCAAAAAATCTTAATAATTAAAATATCAAACTTGAACAGAATATAGCTGCAAGTCTGCAGGCTCACATTTGGAATATATCTCATTAACTGCTTTGAAGTCTGTCAAGTCTGCCAACCTGTAAGAGAAGATTGTGAAATGATTGTAAGAAAGATAAATATTTTTAATGTAAGAAAGATAATCGTTTTTTTATCACCAGACATCTGAAGAAATAACAATTCTTACATAATTGTTGTCTTAACAACTGAAGAGTAGTCAGCACCGCTAGCTTTAAGTATTTCTCCCATGTTCTTCAGGACCTGCAGGTTCAAAGATATCTTAAGAGACATACCAGAAGTATTCCCATCTTTTCACTAAACCAAATAGCGCTGCACTAAATCAAAGAGCACTGTAGCAACAGCGATTGTCTTCCACACCATTTGAGGGTTATGGATAGTCCAGATAATTGGTACCATATTTATGACTGAAAATGCCCAAATGACTGTGGACTAATTACTTGAATACCATAACATCAAATTCAACATTTTGGAATTATTGAATACACAATTTACATTATTAAAAGATTAACATGAAGAAGTTAATAAATCTAAAGCTAAGTCATTAATACTTCTCCTGACCAAAGTTTGTATCCATTTAAAGGACTCAGGACTACATTGAGATCCAAATGAAACACAGTTTACATGAGTTTATTTTTCACATTTTAAACATCATACTCCTACCATGCCATAAGCACCGAACATGAAATTTCATCTTTGACTCAAGTTCAATTGTATCTTGATCGCTTTCACTAGGAAATGCTAATTACATAGTCCTCCCAAAGGTAAGAGAGAAAGAAACTATAAGTATTTGATATAAAGTTAATAAAATAGATATTTACCTGTTCAGTTTGACCCTCTATGCTGTCAGAGATGAATTTTCCTGTCTAAATGTGAAAAAGATAAAATATTCAATAAACTATACAAAGATAACTAAATATATTTTATAATTCGTTCATGCTTCTGGTCATTAAAGAATAAATGAGATGCAAAGAAAGCAAACCTCAGGAACAAGTCCAAGGACACCAGAAACAAACAGAAAATTGTTAGCCTTGATAGCTTGGGAATACGGTCCCAATGCTGCAGGAGCCTTTTTGGTTTGAACAGCCTCTTTGCTAACTAACATTGATAATGCAATTCACATTCAGTGATTCCGCAAGTGGGACAATTTGCAGTCAGAATACAAAAGGGAAAAGGAAAAAGGAAAAAGAAAAATCACTTCAATTTTAGTGTCACCACAATGATAACGCCTGGCACATTCTAGACTTTTGATACTGAAATGACTTCAATAGTAGAAGGGAAAAAAGGGAATCAAATAGGTAAACTACAAAACTAAAAAAAAAAAGATTTAGCGGAATTAAGAGAAAATTGTTACTTATGAAGACCATGATGTGAAATATCTAACTAACAACATCATAAAACCCACCAGTTGATGGAGGAAAATATGGTATAAAGGAGGAACAACATCTTCCAAAACAGATATTTGACATTTTTAATTTATCCGCTTCTTGAATTGACATATATCATGATGGATGTATTGACTTTCATCAAAGCCAACAAGATGATGGAAAGAGGAGATAAATAACAAACACATGTAAGTTGATAAGGAAACCATTATTTCAAGTTCTTCTCAAGCAACAATTCCAAATGACAGAGGAGCCTTTCTCCATATCAGAATGGTTATTAGTAAACAAATATCTAATATGACTTTAACGTAGAAAAGTTCTAAGTCATTCACCTCATACATGCATGTTAAAAAGGATGATCTAGCAATGAAAGTGATTTAAAAGGAAGAACAGTTTGGTCTCATCTTCAACATTTTATGCAAAACATTCCTATTGCATAAATGCACCCGTCTACCAAGTCAATAACTCGACAAGATAGAGTTGCAGTGGTAAAAATCAGAAGAGTACTTGCAGACCTTTGAACATAGGACAACTGGATGAACCCTATACATAATTGAGCACATTGGCCCTCTCAAATAAAAATTTCCATTCAAACAAAAAGGTGGGGAAAAAACAAAAGAACAGAAAACCCTCAAACACTCAACTATGTTCTTAAATCAGTATGGGAAACTAATTCACACACCACTCTATAGGAAGCTCTAAGAAATATACAAATAAATAAATAAACTTAATTTCAAAGAACAACTAGTTCAACTTTCAAGAATCCAATTTCACCAAATTCAACCACATTATCATAGGTTCAAGTCAATTTAAAGTCCATCAACCCAATCATCATACACAAAGGCAACAAAAGATTCAGATTTTGAACAAAGGTATGCATGGAAATGGAGTGTTTCCTGGAAGGAGAAAAGGGGCCAGTTACCAGCAGCGGAGGTAGAAAACGAAGCGGAGGCCATGCACGCGAATGGCTTGGAATGAGAAATAGAAGAGAAGCAAAGCCTGGAGCCAACGAGAGAAACGCAGCAGAGCCCAGCAGCGAGCGGGTATCGAGCCCGCAGAGGCTGCGCAACCTGCGCCGCCGGCATGGCCATTCTCACCGAGCACCAGGCCATTCTAAAACCTACTATTGCTTTCTGACAAGCCCCTTCAGATTTAGGACTAATGCCAGTCATGGGAATTTTTTTTACTTTATCTGAAATAATTCTTTGTTTTTTTTTTATACCAAAAAGTATATGAAGTGAATGGATTTTGATTTCATTGATGTTAATTAAAATTTAATTTTTAATTAAATATAGCATTCAATTTTTTAGAATTAATTTATTTACATAATGAAATTTTGTAAAAATAAATTGATAAATTACTTCTTAGGTACATGGTTGGAAGGATGGGATTTATCCTCGAGAAGATTGTAGTGTATATTGACTTTTTTTTAAACTAATACATATCAGTAGCGGTGTGTTTCAGTATACAATTTCAAGTGAATTTCAGGATAAATATATACACACATATTTTGTGCTTGTGCTTGTGCTTGTGCTTGTATGTGTATGATATGTATGATTTTCATAAAACGAAATTCAAATCGACAATTTTACCATATTGTCCATAAAAAATTCTGGCATAAAATCCTAATTACCATCAATCCAATTTCAAGAGTAATCCCCAGAGTTGTGAGGAATTAGGGATTTATGGATAAATATCTATTAATAAATCCAATTAAAAAATAAAAATTTTATTGAAAGATTTAAAGTAGGTATCGGCAAAATGTATATTTCAGCTGGTACCACCAATACTGGCACGAGCCGATACTAATACATATTGGTTTAACAGCTGAAACAAAATAATTAACCAAAAGTACTGGCTTATGTCTAAACCGGAATGTAATTGTGGGGCCTTTTTTTCTCAACCAGCTTTTAAATGAGTAACCGGCCAAAATAAAGACTCACAAATCGAATTTAATCATTTTATGATTTCAAAGGATTGTGGGTTTCCGACTTCTACTAGGGGCAAGCCCCTAATGTTAATTATCCTAGACAATGTCACAGGAACCTCATATTAAAAAATAAGTGTGAACAAGAAAAAATTTGGAACAATTAATTTTATTCATTTTTTTATAAACTTGAATTCATACACTTTATTGAAATTACACGGATTTTGAAATTTGATCATCTTAACCTTATGCAACTTAGACTTATATGCCTAAGTATACACTGATTGCATTATTTCATCCCCTTCAGACTATTTCCCCAAAAAACGCTCTTTGACTTTTGGTCTTCGTCAAATCTTGGAATTTGCATCTTGGACATGATTTAGGTTTCAACCTGTAAATCCTACACATTGAGAATCGGTAACTTGATGATTTAAAATTCTTTAAAGAAAAGACTTCGACATTTTGCGCTTGTGAAGCTTTTTTGCAACTTGTGAACTCCTCAACCCTTTACCTTTTGATGCCTTGAGTTTGTTGAGCTCATTTATTCATTCATTTGAAACATGTATAATGGATACTTGAGTTTGCATCTTGGATTTGATTTGGATTTCAAGTTGTGGATTCTCTAGGTTGATGAACCACAAATTTGACTTTACTTAATTTGACTCTTCAAAAAACTTTTGCTTTCGTACTTATAAAATTTTCTTCAAGTCTTGACTTGTGAAATTCTTTGAGTCTTTGACTTATGATATCTTGAGATTGTTGAGTTCATTTGTCAATTTGTATAGATTTTCAAGTCTTGACTTTTTCATATCTCGAATCTTGACTTGGCTGCTTTGACTTTGATTTTTAGAATGTCTTTAACTTTGGAGTTTGCTTCTTGGATTTGATTTTGCATTTCAAGTTGTTGATTCTCTATATTGATGAATCGCATACTTGATTTTGCATAATTTGACTTTTCAAAAGCTTTGGATTTTGTGCTTGTGAAACTTTCTTTGAGTGTTTGACTTCTGATGTCTTGAGACGGTTGAGTTCATTTGTCGATTTGTATAGATTTTCAAGTCTTGACTCTTTACTATCTCGAATCTTGACTTGGCTGCTTTGATTTTGATTTTTAGAATAGCTTTAACTTTGGAGTTTGCATCTTGGATTTAACTTTGCATTTTGGATTTTTGGCTTGAATTTCAAGTTGTGGATTCTCTATGTTGATGAATCACTAACTTGATTTTACATGATTTTGACTTTTCAAAAGCTTCAGCTCATGTGCTTGTGAAACTTTCTTCAAGTCTTGACTTTTAATGTCTTGAGACTATTGAGTTCATTTGCCATTCATTTGAGTTTTTTTTTATCTTGAGTTTTTGTGCTTTGAGCATTGGCTTGCACATCATCAAGTTATAATTTTTTTTATATGATTGCTTTAACTTACTTGGTTTCAAAGTGGATCTCAAGTTGTAATCATGAACTTGATTCTCTTCAATATGGGTGTCTGACGACTTCGGCATTTTATGCTTATGAAGCCTCTTAGGTTTTGGGTATTGTGAAGCTCTTCAACTCTTTAACTTTTGATTTCTTAAGCGTTCCGAGCTAGTTTGCCCATAAGTTTAACTTTTTCAAATCGCAACTTTTTTTTTTACACCTTTGAGCCTTAGCTTATGCATTGCCACGTCGCAACCTCTCACATGATTGATAATGAATTTGACTGTTTTGACTTCTTTCTTTCTTTTTCTTTTTTTTTTTATTTTAGAATTTCTTATAGATCCCAAGTTGTAAGCGTTCCTTAGTTATAAAACACAAACTTTGTTTCTTCTCTTTCCTTTCTTTTTCTTTTCTTCTTTTTATTATTGAAGGCCTCGGTGTCTTAGGTTTGTAAAACCCCTTTCTTATTTCTTGCAGAGTTTTTTTTTTCTTTTTATCCTTGCATCTCATTATGATTTTTTAATAGATTTTTCAAGTTGTAAGCATTCACATAAAAAGTTATCTTCCACACTGAGCTTAACAACTTTTTATGGACTTCACATAAAACTTTTTCCACCCACTCGAGAGAGTTTCAAAAAGTAGTGGAGAGGTTTTCACATGGAGAGCTATCTTCCACCACATAGAACTCAACAAGAGCTAGTGGTCTTGATAAAACGTTTTCCACTCACTCAGAAGAGTTTCAAGAAGTAGTGGGGAGGCTTTCACATAAAAAGTTGTCTTTCACACTGAATTCAACAACATTTTATGGAGTTCACATAAAACGTTTTCCACTCACTCAGAAGAGTTTCAAGAAGTAGTGGGGAGGCTTTCACATAAAAAGTTGTCTTTCACACTGAATTCAACAACATTTTATGGAGTTCACATAAAACTTTTTCCATTCATTCAAGAGAGTTTCAAAAGATAGTGTAGAGGCTTTCACATGGAGAGCTACCTTCTACCGCATTGAACTCAACAAGAACTAGTGGTCTTTATAACACTTAATGTACTCACTCAAAAGAGTTCAAGAGGCAGTGAGGAGACTCTCACAAGGAGAACAATTTACCACATGCTTTGCACTATATAAGAGATGTTGTGGTCTTCAAAAATTTTTTCACTCACTTATGAAAGTTTCAAGAGGTAGTGGAGAGACATTGACAAAGATATCTTCCACCACAATGAACTTAACAAGAGCTAGTGGTCTTGATAAAACTTTTTCAACTCACTCAAGAGAGTTTCAAGAGGTAGTTGAGAGGCTCTCACATGGAGAACAGTCTACTACTACATTGAACTCCATTTGAGGTGTTGTGGTCTTCAAGAATGTTTCCACTCACTCAAGAGAGTTCAAGAGGTAGTGGAGAGGCTCTCACAAGAATAACAGTCTACCACTGCAGACTATATTGAACTCTGCCACTACAGACTACATTGGACTCCACATGGTGTTCAAGAGTATTTTCACTTACTCAAGAGAGTCTCAAGAGGTAGTGATGAGGCTTTCATAAGGAGAACAGTCTACAACTAAAAACTACTTTGGACTCCACAAGAAAGATTGTTGTCTTCAAAAAGTGGATCGGTGAATTTGTGTTAACAACCCTAATTTCCACTAAAATTTATAGTTTCATTTTTTTTTGCATATTAGTCCCTCTTGCATCATATTTGCATATTAGATCTTCTAAATTTTTATTTTTTACCATTTTATCAAACTTTTGCAAGTAAGACCTTAAACTTTCATTTTTTTAGTTTTCTACAAATTTTGCGACCAGACCCTCTAAATTTTCATTTTTTGTATTTTTATAAAACATTTGCGAATAAAACCTTAAACATTTTAAATTTGCAATTTTCTTCAAATTTTGCAACCAAGCTCTCTAAATCTTCATTTTTTTACACTTTTATCGAATATTTGCAAATAAAACCTAAAACGTTTCAATTTTGCATTTTTCTACAAATTTTGCGGTCTAGTCCTTTTTTTCCTAAAATAATTTAGGTAGGATCAAAAGCTTAATAGAGAACCTATCATGCTCAGGATTTGTCTAAATTCTCATCTATGCATAGAATTGGGGAAAAAATTTTACTGCATGCATAGGGGATAAAAAATTATGCAAAGCTTGGTAAGTGACAGGGAATTTATTTTCCCAAAGAAATCCAAAGAGTACATTTTTCTCTCTTTTTTTGTTTAACTCAAGGAGCTCACCTCTATTTCTTGATCTCCTCTTCTTTCTTTTCTTCTTCTCTTTCCCTTTTTTTTTCTTCTCTTTTTTCTCATGGTGTTTTCACTCCTCTATTTTTTTTTTCAATAAAGACTCTTCTCTTCTCTATAATTTTTCTTCTCACCTTTCCTCTCTTCTTCTTCTTCTCTCTTTTTTCTTGGCGCTCTTTTCCTCTCTTGGGTTTTTTTCCTCTTCACTTCTCTGCTTTCTTTTTCCCCTCCGAGAATCCCCCCTCCAACTCTCTCTCTCTCTCTGATTTTTTCCCCTCCTCTCCGAAAATCCTCAATCACTCTCAGATGATGGAGATTTGTTTTTTTCTAATAACAGGATTCTTGATTTTATTATTTTTAAAACAATCCGAAAAAATCAAAATTTGAATTTCGGATTTCCACTCTTATCGCAACCTTTTTATTTTAAAATATATTTATTTTTTTATTTTATATATATATATATATATATATATATATATATATATATATGCTAATCAGGATAAAAACCAATTTTTTTAAAAAAAGATTGATATAAACAATAACAACCAATACCAATACAGTGTTGACAACCATGATCCAGGAACCAAATAATAGTTTCATTTAACTAGCTACTTAGTTAATTTCTATCGCTTACGAATTCCACCACTGCAAAATTTTGTGACCCCATCCTTTTCTTTGATTCTTCTTTCCCCTATGAGTTATTTCTGCCTAATTTAGGCATCAAAGCATCCTCTCTATCCAAAGGGTACAATCAACGTATTGTCTTTGTGTATTGGTCATAGAGATCCTGTCAAGTGAAAGATGAAGGTTGGCAAGAACTCAACTTTAAGAATTTTTCAAACAAGCAAAGCATCCATCATGTTGAAAGAGAATTAGAACATACCCCTAGCAGGAGAGCCCTTATGATTGGGCCTGGTGCATGTACCATACTCTTCTACATTGCTATACTTTGAACAACAATAGTTACACCAAACATGAGTTACAGTACCATCATCCTTATAAATTTTTTGTAAGTGAACTTTGAAAATATTATATTTAAGAATGTATTTTGTGGTGGAAATTGTTACTACGTTTTGTATTGATACAGAAGGTGGTGTCAATTTCTCAAATGGATATTATGTTTCGGGCCATTAATTACTTTCTTGTCTAGTAGCCTAGAAATCTAAATCGACAATGCTCTTCCCTCTTGAGCTTCCACCGGCTAAAACATTTTCTTTAGAATCTACAAAAACAAACAACAAAAAATAAGATAATTAATGAGCAAAATAAAATAATTAAAATTAAACATTGCCAAAGAGTTAAATATTAAATGTAAAATTAAAATCCAGAAAACAAATCAATAGACTATAGTAAATAAAGCAACTAATTAGATAAAATTAAAATAATGGTAAAATATAGCAATTAAAATAATACTCACTAAATGCAAAATTAAACAAATAACAATGTTACCTAGTATAGCCTAAACCCTAGAAAATTAATAAATTATAGGCAAAATCAAATTAACAAACTAAATAATTGTAAAACATTAAAAAGCAAATTAAGAAAATTAAACCATTGATACTAGAGCAATTGTAAAACATTATAGGTCAATGAACCGGCGGGCAGGTTACGGGCCAGGTCCGAGCCGGTCTGGGTTTCTGGATGGCCCGTGCCCCCTCTTGGTTGAATAAAACATGTAATGCAATTAATAATGAGATCAAGAGCAATTGCAACCATTAAAAACTCAAGAGCAAAACTCAATATATTAAACTCGAATAGAAACACAATATAAATCTAATAAAAATATGAACCCTAGGGTTTACATGTCCGAATACCCACTAGGGGTTTAGCTCTCCATGGAGCAAGTCTTAAAACAAATAAAGCAATGATAAACAAGTTTATAAGCCATAGAAAATAACCCCCCTATATCCGTGATGATGGCCTTGATGGGTGACTTCCACTTCTAGATTGACTATACTCCGAAGATAAGTCGCCGATGGCTTCCTTGATGCTATAACGAAGGAGGAATCGATCTAAGTTGGTGAGGAAGCTTTCCCAAAACCGCAAAAAACTCTTTCCAAGCCCTAGCCACCTTGCCTCTTGAAAGTAGCCGAAAAAATCCCTAAACATTAAAACAAGGTGGCTTTTATAACTTGAAATCAGGGCTTCACATGGCCATCCACACGGGCACTCATACACCCGTACACTATAGCCACACTGCCGTGTGAAAATTCCACACTGACTTAAATAGTACTTTTGCCACAGTAACTGCTACAGTACTTTCTACATCACTGCTACAATGATCCTCCCCCCCCGGCAGAATTCTTCTTTGAGTCGACACGGTCGGGCACACGCCCATGTGGTAGGGTGTGTGGCTTTCTCTATCCTTTGAAATCTTCAAAAACCTTCTTCTATTTGGGCATGAAAGCTGTGACATGGACGTTTGTGCCCTTCCGTTTCATTTAATGACTTGGAATCCGAGAGCACAGCTTCTTTTTTTGGTCTTGAAATGTGTCATCACACCCTATTTTTGCTTCTTTCTTGTACTTCATACCTCCAAGGCCCTGTTTGCACAAAAGATCACAAAATACACCTTATCAATGATAAAACCTTATAAAAGTAATACTCAATGCATATAAAATGATGTTATAACATATATATAAACAAGCACTTATCACTTGCTATCCAGGATGATCCAACATCAAAGGTCCTACACATGAACAATGCCACCTAGCAATATCAATCCGCCCTATAAATTTTAGTATTATTAGACAATCATTAAAATAATACAATCAATCCATCATATAAATTTTTGTTCATGTAAATAACACTAACAAACAGGAATTCTTTTACAATTGTCCTCTACGAGTTTTCATGTTTTTAAAATAATACATAATTGAATTGTTGCAAACACCATCAAATACATCTTTTTCAATATATGTTATCAAACAACCATTCAACCATTGATCGCTCATTTTTTCTCAAATCACTTTTAATTAACTTTATTGCAAGACAAGCACAATCTGCAGTTGTTGTAGCCACTAGTAAAATTAATCCCAACTTCAATAGCAGATACACTAATGGATAAATTCAATGTTATTTTCTTGGTCTCCACCATCTTTTGTGAAGGCTCTCCAAGTCCATTTAAATTAACAAACCTTTCATCTTCATGTACATCCATAATATAGTTTCCAAGTTGATTTTTGAGAGCTATAAGCTCAACAATAGAAAACTCACATGGATATAATTCAGCCATCTTTAGCAACCTTTTTTACCAAATGTCCTAAATTAGTTTCTTAGACTCAAGCAAGCCACACATAATAGCAATTCATTGTTTACTTCATTAAAACGATTGTTGAGCTCTTGAAGTTGCATATCAATAACATCATAAAATAGATCAAGTTGATAATTTTGTAAATTGCTAACTTGTGATAGTTCATGATACCCACCTTTAACATATGCATCTTCCATATCTGGCATTTGAATTTTGATTTTATTGCAAAATCAAGAAATATCATTCATTAAATCTCTCCATCCATCATCTCCCATTTGTTGTAATCCTTTTTTTTTTTTTTTTTGTAGTTTTAACAAGTAACATAGCATTTACAATGTCTCATTTCTCTGTAAAATGAAATTCAGTTCATTTGTAATCCCAATATTGCCACCATTAAATGGATGCAGAAAATAAAATCAAATGACTAGTAGTTCCGAGAGACGATGTGCTTTCTACTTTTTTTATCTTGATAAGTGTCATCCTTTTCAATGTCTTCAAGTACATCCATAATTGAAGAAAACATAGCCATTATATTCAAGAGTGAAGCATAATGAGAACCCCAACGAGTATCACCGGGTCGCTTAATACTCATTTCTTGGTTTAGGCCTCCATTTTGCACTTCGCCATTAATCAATGATTCTATAATTTTCTTTGCATGTTGTTCTTTAAGCTTGTCTCGACTCTTGCAAGCAGCACCAACTACATTTAACAATCAAGCAACTAAATCAAAGAAATCATTGAAAATAAAAGGATTCTTTGCAACAAACACAAGGGCTATCTGTAATTGATGGGCAAAACAATGAATATAATATGCAGATTTAGTTTCTTTCATAATCAAAGATTTCAAGCCATTGAACTCCCCTCACATATTACTAGCACCATCATAACAACATTGCCCTCAAATTCTTGAGAAACTTAGTTGATGCTCTAAAAGCATAAAACTAATAGCATTTTTAAGTGAAATTGCCGAAGTATAAAAAACATGAGTGAGCCCAATAAATCTCTCCACAACAAATCCTCTCCTATCCACTTAACACAAAATCAAAGCCATTTGTTCTTTACATGGTACATCAGGGATTTATCAACTAAAATTAGAAAAAAAAAATCATCTCCAAGATCATCAATTATAGCCTTGGTGGTTTCTTTTGCTGCTGCATATACAATGTCTTTTTAAATTGAAGGGCAATCATTTTCTGATTTCGTGAAGCATTATGTAATATAACGCTACCCACTTCATCTTTATGTTATACATAAAAAAGTAGAAGCTCAAGAAAATTCCCTCTGTTGCTTGAATTTTTCATGTTCATCATGACCACGGAAAGATAATCCTTGTCTCAAAGGAATCTAATACAATCAACACACGCATTCAATAGGATTTTATACTTAGTTTTAAGCAAATCCGTTTGCCTATCAAATGTAGAATGAATAGACTAAGATGCCTTCATCAAATCTTGACATTTTTGATTTTTGAACTGCCATATTATGTGCACTTGCAACATATGAACATCAAGCTTTGATTTTTTTTATTCCAAGCTTTAAATCCTTCACTTGCAAAAGAGTCTAAGCTACCTTATTTTTAATTCCAATTTTATATAAATAAGAACATGAGCAAAATGTTGCTTCTTCTTTTACACTATATTCCAATTAATATTTATATTCATCAAACCAGGCAGGGTTGAATCAGCTCAATCTTCCTTCAATATTTCTTTGTTAAAAATCATGATTATGAGGTTGACAAGGGCCTTTTCGATGGTAAGCTCTTCTAACTTCATCTTGATCATTTAGATGGTAAATTTCAATTCCCAATCATTCCCCAAGATCAACTGAAAGAGCATTCAAGTCAACCCCTTTTTCCTTAATTGAAAAAGTTTGTGCTTTCATACTAGAATCAATGTTTTTATTAAATCTATTTTTTTCAATAAGAGGTTGCTCATTTGCCATGTCAGATGATTTGGAAACTGAAGAAGCATTAGATCCAACTGTAGCCCGAATTTGTTTTTTGTAATATCTCAATATGATTCACTGTTAACATAAATATAAATATGAAACTAAATTATGAACCAATGAGTAGATGCATATTTCATTAATATAATGAACAAATAAATTATAAGTTTATGAATTATGTGTTCATTAATCAAGTAACAAATTCATTAATCAAACAGTTTAAACAAACAAAAGTTATGAAATTCCAACATATAAATTTACATTAAAAAAATCATAGGCTTGGGCAACACAACGACACATGAAGGTTCATTGCAAAACCCTAGTTTCAAAATAATCTTCGTAATCACTAAAGTTTCCAGCTTTCTCAATTTCTCAAAGTAATAAATATAAAAACAATACAAAATAAAAAACAATCAGGTTTTAGGATTATCATTAATAATGATGCTTACTCATTTTCCCATATTACAATCATAAAAAATTCCAACCACAAACACAGGATCAAAGAAATCCAAACCTATGGATGATGAATACCAAGTACCAACCTGCACAAGACTCAAGTCCACTCCTTGGAGGCATGGACCTTGGACCTTAGACCTTGCTGAGCTTATGCCTTAGTTCAGTGGACCTTGGAGGCATGACCTTGGTGAGATACCAATTGTTTGGATTGCTACTTTTGAAACTCCATCCGTAAAGCACCAATACCTCCACAAGGAGTTCTTGTCCACTGAACTTGGTTAAGTAAGAACTAGGGCAAACCAAACTTCTAAAAAAGTAAACGGGTTTTGCCAAAAAGCAATGAAATGTGACAAAATTCATTAAAATATTCACTTAAAATGGGGTCCACGGTCCATAATAAATAGGTTTTGAGTCATTTGACTTAATCCAAGGCCCATGAAACAAATGAAATCCAATTTATATAATAAAAAATTCGGTAAAATCAAATCAAACATGAGTGATGGGGTGTGTGTGTGTGTGTGTGTGTAGGTAATTTTTTAAAAAGAGTGAGCTCCATGGACCCACTTCTCATAACATAGATCCGCCCCTGTATATGACTGTTGCATGCTTCATATCAAATTTATTAACTCAAGAAGATAGAATTGCAGTTGTAAAAGTCAATTAAGCACTTACAGACTGAGCAAATTGATGCTATCTTAAATGCGAATGACCTAAAAACAAACAGAAGTAACAACAAAAACCTTCAAACACTTAACTTGGATCCAAAATCATTATGGAAAACAAATCTTCACACCACCAAATAGGAAGCCCTAAAAAATCAAAACCGACTTTAATTTGAAAGCATAAATGGTCTGACTTTCAAGAATCCAATTTAATTTGTAAATTCATTACAAATTTATATGCCTTCTTCCAGATAATGTGATCACAAGATTCTTTTGCAGCCAATGCTGATCGTGAAAGTGAAGCCTTATAGGAATCGACATAGCTATATAAGATTAAATTAATGATGACACAAATGCTTTAAGTGGGTCTTATCGAGCCTAGTAATAGTCCTTTCTCTTCACCTATTCTACTTGTTAAACGTACACCAAAAAAAGATGGAACCTGGCAATTTTGTACATATTACAGGGCCTTGAATGCCATCACTGTTAAGGATGCTTTATCCTATCCCAATAGTAGATGAAATACCATATGAATTGAATGGTGCCAAATTGATTTTAGGACAGAACCCGTCATGGCCATTTCCAATGACTTGTTATGCTATTTGGACTATCAAATGCTCTCGCAACATTTCAGTCATTGATCAATAGCATTTTTCAGTTTGCAATGTACAGATTTGTGCTTTTTTTTAATGAAATTCTTCCTTACAGTAGAAATTGGGAGAGTCACCTAAAAACAATTGGAGATGTAACTATTATTAACTCTTCATGATAATTATCTGTGTGCTACATATTCAAATGTAGTTTTGGTCTGATGCAAATAGAGTATTTGGGAAACATAGTTTCGCCGAGGGAGTCCAAATGGAAAAGCCAAAGGTTGAAGCTATGTTATAGTTGTTAGAACCTAAATATCAAGCAATTAAGAGGGTTTCTCAGACTAAGTTGATAACACAAGAGATTTGTTAGCAATTATGCTATCGGAGCACATCCACTTACTAATTTCCTCAAATTGTTTCCAATAGTCTGACACAGCTCAAGCAGCCTTTAAACACCTCAAGGATAGTACCATAGCTTTTGCTTTATGTTGGATGTAGGCCCATCGGGTTGGCGCACACCTTTCATGCACTCAAGCCTAAGCCCACACATTCTTCTTACCTTTGGAAAATGAGAAAGTTTTTCTCCACCTTATATATGTTCATTGTCATTCTCTAAATGTATAGGCTTTTGGGAAAGAATAAGGCTTGGTTTTACACCACACGCGTGCACTCGCCCCTAGTGGGCTGGCTGCCTGTTTTCGTATTTCCCAACAAAGAGAAATCTATCCGTTAATAGATCTCAACCTTCTATAAAATCCTAGCAGTTAGATTAATCTTTTTTCCAGAGCTTCATTTTCTCTCCATCTTCTTCTTCTCCTGCATTCCATCAACCTTAATCTTAGACCTGTGCACTTGGAAAGACTCGTTGTCAAACATGCTAGGCAGAGAGTTCTTCTATTGTGGGTTAGAGTATCCTATAGTTGGAGTGAGATGTCAAACCCTCATGATGGGGGCCACTTCAGCGTTAGGGCAACACTTGCACACACTTACTATAGGCTGGAAATGTCTAACCTATTTCTAAATTATATACTTACCTAAAAATTTGGATTGTATGCCATGCAAATTTTCTAACAGTCTAACGCTGAATTGTATGCTCTACTAAATGTTTTGCATTAGATGCACTTTATGACATTAATTTTGTTATACTTGCTGACACGCCAAATTTTAGCAAATTAAATTTCTGCACATCAATTTTCAGCAATTGCATTCCTGCAAAATTGTTTAGCAATTCCATTTTTGCACATTAAATTGATGCAATAGTATTCCTGTTGCACACTAAATTTTTGTATTAGCATTGGTGCACACTAAATTCCTGTATATAGATTTTTGCACATGAAATTTCTACATGTAGAACTTTTGCATATCAAAATTTTGCGCACAAATTCCTACACACCAATTTTCTGCACTTTGAATTTCTACAAACTTGATTTTTGAAAGGATGAGATTTACATCTCTAAATTTTTTTGATACGCCCCTTACGTAACCGCAAGTGAACGGGTCATATAAGTAGTACAATGTACCCGAAGGTCGGGTAGCCGAATCCACAGGGACTGGTGTATCTCCTAATACTTTCTCACTTCTTAATATCTAATCAATTGGAATTCAGATTAAAGACTCTAAACTTGGGAACGAGAGAAATTTGGGAAGAAGAACCGTAGGAGAAAATGCTTAAAAGTTTGCTCAATGGAATGGATGGGGCCCCTGGTTAGTTCCTTGGTGAGATTCGAAACTCAAATTCTGCAGAATTTATCATGCGTGTCTAAATCAATCTATCTTCTAGAATCTTGTTGCCCTAATATGGATGATGCAAATAGTGGGATTGAGAGTATGAGCCTATTTCCAACTTCTTGTATCAATCATTAAGATATACAAGCTAAATGAAAATCAAGTAACTCAACAATCAAGCCAGTCAACAACCAACATTCAAGTAAACTACCTAAGATCTAACAAGGAGGAAGTAGAACATCCATAAATGCTGCATTAATTGAAACTGAGTTTAACACAACCAATTCACCAACCCGGGGCATCCTAAGAGGTTTAGCGCCTCATTAATTCAACAAACAAAAGGACAACAAAAATAGCAAATACAATAAAAACCAAGAACTCCCTCTTTGCTTACATTCTTTTTGAGATCTGAGGTGCCGATGTCGATAGAATTCCACCTCCAATTGGGCCTACAATTAACGCTCTCCCCTCTCATGATGAAAAAGAATGTTGTACAAAAGTCTTCCCCTTGGTCTCTACCGTTTTCCCTAATCCAAAATGTCCCTGAAACTCTAACTTTCAGTGTATTTTAACCTTCTCTCGATGTGAGCACGGTCGTGCTTAGGCTGTGCTTCAAGCCGTGCAGTTTGCGGCCAGATGAAAATTCTTGAAACTCACCATACTGTAATCTGCACGGGTTTTAACACGCCCGTGTTGCGGCCGTGTTGATCAGTGCATGACCATGCTTAGCGACCAGAAGGCGTGCAGAATCTTCTTGAATTCTTCTGTAATTTGCACGCCTTGGGAGCACGGTCGTTCTTGACTTGACGAAGTTTCTTCTAAGTCCTTTCACTACCAAAATCGTTCGGAAATACTTATTATTGATTCGGGACCAAGATAACTATACAGTAAACTGAAAATACCTAAAATAACACTGAATTGGGAAAAATAATGACTTGATAACCTAGAGAATGCGGGTATGAAATGGGAAATATGTATATGCAAAATGCACTCATCATCCTTTTAGTTGAATTCTACTTGTCTAAATTTCTGCATACTCATTCTTGTATTTCTGAATTTCCTCCAAGTATACAAGACTTGTTAATTTATGTATTTTTGCTTTTTTAAAATTAAAACCTGAAAACTTGGTTGTATCACATTAGTAGCCATTAACTTTGATTAACACACACTTTACACACAATGGATGCACAATCCAATACTTCTTGTAGACCTATTAAGTTTGATGGAAAAGTCAACTTTAAAAGGTGAGAAAATTAAGTTGAATTCTGGCTTTTCACCCTAGGTTTGCACATAGCACTTTCTTAAAAATTTGATTCTAACGCCTCTGATCTTGGTCCAGATGGCAACCGTAGATCAAACCTCTAGTTTGTCAACTCCCTATAAGACACCTGAAGAAATCAATTTTCATTGTCATCATAGAATTTTAGCATTCTAGCTGATCATCTTTATAATAACTACTTTGATTTTAACATAGCTAAGGATATTCGGCAAGCCCTAGAAATGGAGTATGGTCCTGAAAATGCCACTATAATCAGTCACCTGAATATAGAGTTTGAGAACTACAAAATGGTTGATGGAGTAGATATGGGAGAGTAGATTCACCTTTGAGCATTACCATAGTGCCATAGAGAAGTGTGGTACAATATACAATGAGAGCCATATCATATCCATTCTCCAGAACAAGCTAACACTTTCTTGGTCAGGCTTTTCAAATGGACTTAGGCACAAGATTGATTCCATAGACCATGTAGGAGTTTATAACACCTTAGAACTGAGGAGGCCAACCAAATTTTCTCTAAGGGTGTTAATTCCCATAAAAAGAAGGTTTACCTAGTTGAACATAGTGCCAACCCTAAGAGTTCACACCCTTCCCCTAGAGGTCATCAATTTTCCCCTAAAGGAATATCCTTTAAGATGAATGGCAAGGCTTCGCACTTGCGTCCTCAACACTCTCAGCACCCCAAATGTCCTATTCCTAAATCCTGTGATAAAAACTCTAAACACTATTTTGTTTGTGGTAAGACAAATCATGTTGCTCGAGATTGCTTCTTCAGAAAGACTGAGCATGTCAAGAAAAATTCCGGTTCACCCAAACCACAAGTAAATGTGCTTGAGATGGGTGCAGCCTCCTCTAGAACACACTTTAGGTCACTCTCCTTTATTCCTTCTATCAATATGACTTGTCAAAACCTAGATTACTTTATTGACTCTGGTGCTAACATCGACGTTTGTGCTAAACATTTCTAGTTCTTCACTTATGAGGTTTGAAGTGAAAAATGTGTGACTCATGGAAACGGATCAGTAGCACATGTGCTAGGGAGAGGACGAATTAACTTAAAGATGACATCTGGGAAAGTTCTCACCCTACCCGAAGTTGAGCACATACCCGACATTAGGAAAAATCTAATAAGTTGTTCTTTACTTATTCAGTTTAGTTATATGATTGTACTTGAGTCAATTAGTGTTATAATCTCTGAGGGAAATATTTTTTGGTGGCAAAGGTTTTGTATTAGGTGGTTTATTCAAACTCAATATCTGTGAACCTTTTGATTTATCTTTTAATGAAATTCTCGATTGCTCCTTTTCTTCATTTGTTGTTTTGAACGTTGAGTTTTGAAATGTTTAGCATAGAAGATTGGGTCATGCAAACTTTGGAACTATTAAAAGATTAATGATCCTTGACTTAACTCCAAAATCAAAAATTGATTAAAGTTCAAAGTGTCAAATTTGTGTCTAAGCCAAATTACTCAAGAAACATTTCCACAGTTATATTTGTAATTCTTGTAGGCCTCTTATTAGGGCTGGAAAGCTCTATTTCATTACCTTCATAGATGATCACTCTAGATTTTGTTGCATCTATCTCATTAAATCCAAAGATGAAGCCCTTAACAAGTTCATAATTTTCAAAGCTGAAGCTCAAAACTAGTTAGGAAAAACCATTAAGGTTCTTAGATTTGATATAGGTGGAGAGTATACTTCAAATGCCATGTCTTTGATAATTATCCATTAGAAAATCCACGTCTTTGATAAATTTTATTATATAAATTTGTTAATATTAAATTGCCTTGTTTAATATTATCCATTAGAAAGTAATCGGTATCTCTCTGATAATTATCCATTATCAGCCAGGGAAGAATGCTTATAAGTTCAAAACCTCAAATCATGAAGTTTTACACAACCTAGTCAAAATTGAACCAACTATGAGCTCACCAAAGTGAATTAATTCAAATCGTATCAATGGGAATACATCCCACCACCAATCAAACTGAGTCTCTCATCAAACCTTGGATTGAGGCAACCACCTCTAACTTTGAAGGTAACCAAAATTTAATCAAGAATTTAACTTGGAAAAGATAAAAATCTAGATCCATTACAACTTCACAACTTCAAATCAAGAGATTCCATATATTCCAATCAAACTTTCACTGAATATACCATCACCAAGGCCGTCTATTATCAACACATTTGCAATATAAATCAAATTCATTCTCTCATCAAAGTCTTGGACCATGGCACCTCCCAGGTCCAATGAAAGTGACCAAAATTTAATCAAGGATTCAGTTTCAGTTGCTTATTAAAAAAAAATCATATCTTTCAACCAATTACATTCAAGAAATTTCATAAAATCCAATCAAATTTGAACCATCCCACTGTAATCCAAACTCACAATTCTATCAAAATTAATGATTTAAAAATATTTAAAATAAAAATGTTAGATTTCATACCGAAACAAATCGAGAGAAAAGGTAATGAGAGAGCACATAAAAAACCTTGATAAGCACCCAAAAAAGAGCTCAAAGAAAGCTACACAAAGGGAAAACGGGTCAACAAATCACCGGAAAATGGTAAGGGGTGAGACGTCGGCAAGATCGAAGATGGAGGCCAGAGAAATGACGCGCTTCAAATCCCCGGAACTTATAATTCATGATTTACCTCACCGTAACAAAATCAAAAGCGAGGGGAATACGAATCCCCAGAATCTGATGAGGAGATCGAGAAATTCCCAAGGAGATGAACTTCACTGGAATCTGAGGTGGAGTAGTACCACACCAGTGGATGCTCTCGACTACAATGAGTTGGCGATGAAGGCGATTGGGCGGCAAAGAGAAAAGGGCAACAGTGATGAAGGCAGGCTGTACACCGCCAGCGATAGAAGATGGAGGATGGGTAGAGATGAGCTCAGTGAGGCAAAAGGTCGAAGATCCCCTCCCCGAGAAGAGGAGCAGAACTCGCACGGACACGCGCCCGAGAGGCCGCCTGTGGATGGCGCTTGCCGTCGGGTCACCGAGAGAGGCTTTTTATGGGGAAGAAGTTGCTGTGAAGGATGAGATGAGCGGAGGATGAGAACGGTTTGATTTGGGAGTATTGATTTGGATTTACTTGGTTTTATGCCCGATTAGTGTAAACTCAATCACGCCAACATTTGCAAATACACTCAAACAAACAAAAAATTTGCTATAGTGAAGCAATTACATTTATAGGTAAAATCAAATACACCCAAACAAGCACACTCTTAGAAACTGCAGAATATTTTTCTTCAAATAGCTTGACAAGTGTTATTACTTTGTTAATTGACTCTATTTTCCAAGAAAGGACGTCCCTTTATATCTCCTTTTATAACCCACCGATAAGACAAGCTAATAATGTTGTGGGTGATGCTCCTTAAATATGGTTACTCAATGCAGTGGAATATGAGTAATAATTTGAAACAGAGTCCTCTTATGTGAGCTTGAATAAGGCATAATCAGGACTTTCATATATGGACTGCTTGTATGCCTCTTCACCAATGCAGCATTTGATACCCAGGAATGACTAGTCCATCCAAGTGAATTGTATCTACTTGTATGTGATAAACATCTGCTATGTCATAATACTCACAAAATTGCTTCGCCTTGAATATCCACTGAAGGACATCTTCTCCATCAAACCTTGGGAAACTAAGCTTTACTAGATCTTATTTGGAAAAGTGGTAATCAGCAATGCTCCTGTTCTCCCATCAGTTGAGGAACGGTAATAGTACTAGTAGAATTTTGAGCTTGTTGTGCCTTGATATACTTCAAATTACTATTCAATGATTATTCAAGAACATTAACCTGTTCTTCTCGCATATACAAAACCACGAGAAGACGCTCTTCCCTCTGGTCCATTACTTTGAGGATGATATTTAATTTGACCGAGAGATTTTCCATACAGGTAGATTCAACCATAATGAACGACTATGAGTTCCAATATCCTCAACAAAATACTCTCAACAAAAGCACCAAATATGCAATGAATTAATCTAAACCCACAGAGATTCAGATCTAAAAATGAATTCCTTGAGAACTCAAGGCTTCAAACATTCAATCATCATCATAAAGACCAACACTCCAACCAAATCATTGTCAACTTAATATGGTGTTTCATCACCTGATCAAGTAAATCAACCTAGAAATAGCTCCAATAAAATAACAAAGTTCACAGACCAATAGATCGATCTCTAAAAGCTAAGAAAAGAGTGAGATAAGTAGAAGTATAGCACTCCACCCTGCTCTAATCGTGGCAGATGCTCGCTTGAGCTACTCTGCTCACTAGATCTGGGCCTTCACTATGCTTTTCTCTCCTCTACCCTTCTCCTTCTTTCTCCTCGTTCTTATATGCCAAATCCTCTTCACCATACGCCACACCGGCATGTATAATGAACACATAGAGCTGTGTGTTGATTCTTTTCTCCCTTTTACTTTTACACCATGCTGGCACCAACTTAGTTCGTTACCCATTGCATTGTCAACTAAAGCCTTTGCTGATTGGCCCTGCATCTTACCATGCAAGTGCAATTTAAAACCTCAAAGCTTTGCATCAGTGCACTCCCCGCCTTAACATCAACCATATTATCATTTATCATAGCTCCATGTCAAATTAAATCTCTTTTGAAGTCAATCAAAAAACATAAATGTAACAAAATATATAGACTTCAACATAGATATGCAAGGAAATGGAGTATTTTCTACAAAAAAAAGGCTTTAATTATAGTTGGTGGATAACTTTGAAAATGAAGCAAAGCGAATGGTTTGGAAGAAGAAACATAGGAGGTGCAGAGCCTGCAGCTTTAGAGAGGAACATAGCAGAGCAAGTATCGAGTGCGAGTGCACAACATGGGCTATTAATGAGTATATAAATATGCATATTGCCCGTATTATAATTCTAGCATTTGACATGTATTTTACGTTGATTTCAGTTAATTTTTGTGTTTAACTGCTTCTTTTAATACTTCATGGCTATTTACACCCTCATGGATTGAAACGAATAGAAGTAGGATTTTTTGGAGTGATTTTTGAGTTGAAAATATGTTTTTATGGAAGGCCCACGACCCACAATCATGGGAGTTGTTGTGGACCGTCAAAGTTTCCTAGATTTAATCGGCTGATAAATTGAAGAATTTGTAAGAGATCCATACGGTCGTGCACTGTAGCAAATATAGCCAAAAAAGTTACTAGTAATAAAGAAAAGGCACAACATATCATTAAGAAAATAAAATATTTCAATGACTCTTAATCTTTATGCTATTTGCTTGCAATTACCAAAAAAAATATAAATCAAATATAGAGAAGAATAAAGTAATAAATAAAGTAAAATAACAACACATTAAAACACAAATATGTGCATTCAAGTTTCAAGAAGAATCTTTTAAAACCATCAAATCCAAACTTGAGAAATTGAAAAAAAAGCAAAAAAAAACCATCTATGAAATCTTATAACAATCATAAAATTCACAACAAAGAACACTTTTGTATCTTATGATAATTTTTTTATTTATTACTTATTTCCACTCTCCTAGATTACATTAAAAGTTTAAGATGAACTAGAATTATCACCATTAGTAAGAGTCATTAAAGAAGGATAATAAGTCACACAAATTGAAAGCAATTTAAACTAGTGATCTTTTAATGCCTTAGAATGTTGTGGCTTTTCATTCAGTTGAAGCAGGTGGTGGATAAAGAGGACTCAAGCCAGCAATTGCGCGAGGAGCTGGAAGATCAAGTACACAAGGAAGATTGAAAGGAAAGTTATGCATATTTGGCTGGCTTTGCTTTAGTAAAGCATTACCTTGGCTTTTAAAGCCAACAACCCTGCTTGATGCATCCGAGCCACTAAAGGTTGTTGAGCTTGTAGTAGCTACCAAAGGAACATTATTAACTCTTTCACGAGCATTAGCTGCAGCATTAGTATTCATCTTCGTATTTTGTTCCATTTTTCCTAAAAAAAAGGATAATAAAGTCATAGTTTATAAAAAAAGAAAAAAATAATTGAATTTTTGAAGAGTAAAAACACATTGAGATGAACTCTCAGAAAAAGACATGAATAAAAAGAATCTACTCATTGAAAAACAATAAGAACAAGAGGTGAGTGAAACATACTTTCGGCAAAAGTAGATGATGTTGATAGGAAACTATAGATTTACAGCATTATATAGATGAAAGAGAAAATGAAAACTGATGAATCTGTGCACTATGCACTGAACCTTGAACACTAAG
This sequence comes from Dioscorea dumetorum, assembly GCA_902712375.1. Taxonomy (NCBI): domain Eukaryota; kingdom Viridiplantae; phylum Streptophyta; class Magnoliopsida; order Dioscoreales; family Dioscoreaceae; genus Dioscorea; species Dioscorea dumetorum. The sequence continues at coordinate 5,966,172 of CACTHL010000846.1, forward strand.
AATGCATTCCTTCTTTTTTTAACCTTACTGAAAATTTCCTTCCTTTTCTTCCATTTTGGTATTTAAAATATTCTTTTCTATTAATCATTTTCCATTAACTTCTCTATTATATATGGGAGTGATTTTTAACTATTTAATATGATTTTAAAGATCATGAATTTTGGAAGTAACACATTAAATACCTTCCAACAAAAATTTAATGATCATTAATATTGGGGATGATATAATTGAAAAGAAAATAATGTAGGGATAAAATTGGCATTTTAGATGGAGTCCTAGTTCTTGTATTTAGGAAGAGCCATGGAAGGTTTCATTTAGTCTCTCTTTGGCAATGTGGCATTTCATACTTACCATTTTCTTATTAGCAATTGCTAGTAATATTTTACAATATTTTTATTAAAATCCTTTTTGGAAGTTAAAAATTATTAACATAGATTTGTTATATTTTATTTTATCCCATACTTTAACAATAAAGGGTTTACATAAACTTCATTTTTCTATTCCATCAATATTTTACCACTTGCTAGTAATTAATATTAATCAAGCAAATTTTATAATTCATTTTTATACACACTTTGTAAAACACACAATTGTGCACACAATTGTGAAGGTGACCTTAGCATCAAGCTTTTGTTTTTTTATTTTTTCGTTGTTTGTTATATTCTTGAAATGAGCATGTTATCCTGTAAAAAAAGCTAGCAATGGAAAAAGGTGAGATATTTTTTTCTGTCTGCATTGATTCTGTTGAGTATACATATAGAGATACAACATAAATGGTAAACTAAGTCTAAGGTTAAACAATAGCTGTGATCCCCTTTTTGTGGGATTTGAATCAAACTAATTTAGGTAAATAAGTAAAGAAAGGAAAACAAATATTTACAGTCAATACAATATCACTAACATAAGATATTTCCTAATACTCCCCCTCAAGTTGGTAAGTGAATGTCATGAAGTCCCAACTTGTTGCGCAAATTCACAAACTGATCCTTTCCTAAGGCCTTCGTAAATACATCGGCTAGTTGTGAGTTTGAAGGTACAAAAGAAAGGTTAATTGCTCCAGCTTGTACCTTTTCTCGTACTATATGACAGTCTATTTCAATGTGTTTTGTTCGTTCGTGAAAAACGGGATTAGCTGCAATGTGCAAGGCCGCTTGATTATCACAAAACAATGATGCAGGATCTGTCTGAAGAGCCTTCAAGTCATGCAATATATAGCGTAACCAAGTTAGCTCCAAACATGCGTCAGCCATTGCTCGATATTCAGCCTCAGCTGATGATCTAGAGACATTGGCTTGCTTCTTGGATTTCCATGATATGAGAGAATTTCCAAGAAAAATGCAATATCCTGTAACTGATCTTCTTGTGACACGACAACCTCCCCAATCCGAATCACAAAAAGCTTTTATAGTCAAACTGTTATTAGAAGGAAATAATAATCCTTGACCAGGGGTACCTTTGATATATTTGAGGATTCGGATGGCAGCATCCCAATGAGATGTTCTAGGCTCCTGCATGAATTGGCTTAATGTGTGCACGAAATAGACAATATCTGGTCTTGTTACTGTCAAATAAATCAATTTGCCGACTAGTCTTCTATACTTTGTTGGATCATTAAGCAATGTTCCATCATTTGGAGTGAGTTTCAAATTTTGCTCCATTGGGAAGTTGTCGGGGCGTGCACCCAAAAGTCCTGAATCTTGAAGTATATCTAATGCATACTTTCTTTGTGACATAAAAATACCTTGCTTGGAGCGTGAGAATTCAATACCCAGAAAGTATTTCAAGTTTCCAAGATCTTTGATGCGGAAGTGCTTAAAAAGAAATTCTTTAAGGCATTTCATTTCATGTAGATCATTTCCTGTGAGAAGTATGTCATCAACATATATAAGAATCACTGTAAAAGAAGTACCTTTAGCCTTAGTAAAAAGTGAATAATCAGCCTTCGATTGTTGATAACCAGCTTTCAGAATAGTATCTGAAAATGTGGAGAACCAATTTCTCGATGCTTGTTTAAGTCCATAAAGAGACTTATTGAGCAGACATACAACGTTCTCCCCCTGTCGGCGAAGACCAGGTGGAGGTTCCATGTAGACAACTTCATGTAAGTCACCATGAAGGAAAGCATTTTGAACATCTAATTGGTGAATGTGCCAATGACGAGCAGCTGCGACCCCAAGAAGACATCGAAGTGTTGTAACCTTTGCAGTTGGTGAAAATGTTTCTTGGTAGTCGATGCCTTCAACTTGATTATAGCCCTTTGCAACAAGACGCGCCTTGTAGCGCTCTATGGTGCCATCGGTCTTGTATTTGATTTTGTATACCCATTTACAACCGATTGGTTTATGGCCAGGAGGCAGCGGAACTAAGCTCCAGGTGTTGTTTTGTTGTAAGGCTTCTAATTCTGCATTCATAGCTTGTTGCCATTGTGGATCAAGGATAGCTTGAGCATAAGTTTTTGGCTCATTGTGATATGTGATGGTAGCGAGAAAGGTAGAATGGGAAGGTGAAAAACGTGAGTAGGATAGAAAATTAGAGAGTGGATACCAAGTACCTGTTACAAAACTTGGCGTTGAGGTTGACTGATTAGCTTGAGATGACATTAGGAAGTCTCTATGCCATGCAGGTGGGCGTCTTGTTCGTGTTGATTGTCTCAAAGGTGGAGGAAAAGTAGTAGTCGATGGAGAAAGAGAGTTTGATGTATCAGAGAGTGGTGGTGAATTCTCTGCTTCTGGTGTGGATATTGTAGGCTGATTCATGGTTTCTGATTGTTCAAGTTGATGGGAATGAGTGCTATTAGGAAAAGATGATAGAACATGTTGTGTTTCCGTTGTCTCTGAGATGAAATTAGGCACTACAAAATCAGGACTTGATGAGTTTGGAGTGGAAAAGGGAAAGATGGTTTCATGGAATTTGACATCACGACTAACAAAAAACTGTTTAGTTTCTATATTATACAATTTATATCCTTTTTGCCCGATTGGATATCCGACAAAGACGCAATGTTTGGCGCGGGGTTCGAATTTTTGAGTAGGGTGTACAACTGTTGCATAACATAGACAACCAAAAACTTTCAAGTGATCAAGGTTGGGTGGATCCTTGTAAAGAATTTCAAAAGGTGTTTTATTTGAGAGTAATGGAGATGGTAATCGGTTAATGAGATAAACAGAAGTTAAAACACACTCACCCCAAAAATGCAAAGGCAAATGTGATTGAAAGAGTAAGGCTCGTGCTACAGTAAGAATATGACGATGCTTTCTTTCTACAACTCCATTTTTTTGTGGAGTGTAAACACAGGTGCGTTGACATTCAATACCACGAAGCCTGAAAAGGCTTCTCATTGACAAGAATTCAGAACCATTGTCTACTCTTATTGCTTTGACGTAGGCATGGAATTGAGTATAAGCAAAATCAATGAAAGATGTCAAAATATTTTGAGTTTCTGACTTGTGTTGCATAAGAAATACCCATGTACATCTTGTAAAGTCATCTACAATGGTGAGGAAAAATCGTGCCCCTGAGTGTGTGGGAATTTTGTGAGGACCCCAAATATCACAATGCAATAAGTCAAAAGGAGCATGAGTTGATATAGAACTTAATGGAAAAGGAAGTCTTGTTTGCTTTGCCATGGGACAAATAGAGCAATTATTATCAAGAGAAATTTCTTTAGAAGATAGTAATGAAGAAGCTAGTTTAAGGCGAACAGGTGATGGATGTCCAAGACGCATATGCCATAGATTGGAAGGCTGAGAAGCTTGGTAACATATTGGTGTTCTTTGCAATGGAGGCATATAATAGAGACCACCATGTTGTTTACTCGAGCCAATCATCTTCCCCGTAGCCAAGTCCTGTAAGACACAAAAGGTGGGGAAAAAAATGGCACAACAATTTAAGGCAGTGGTAATTTTGCTCACAGAAATCAGATTTAAATTAAAGCTAGGAACACAAAGAACATCATTCAATGTGATATCAGAATTGAAAGATATGGTGCCAATTGAAGTGATTGGAGCTTTTGACCCAGTTGGTAAATTGACAACAGGTATTGATGATGAATCTGTTTTAGTGAAAATTGTGGAATCAGAGGTGATATGGTCAGTGGCTCCACTATCCAAAATCCAAGGCTTAGTGAATACAGAATTAATTGAAGCATCATAAGACTGATACAAACCTGCTGCATTGGCATAAGGATTTTTATTACCAGCATTATGGCTTGGGTTCACCATTGACAAGGCTTGAGAAAGTTGTTGAAGTTGTTGTGTGGAGAAACCTTGCAAAACATTGACTGGATCAACAGTTTGGCTTGTTTTTTCAATGTCTTGTGAATGTACTCCGTGTGTATATTGAGGAGAATTTGTTGCATTAGCGGCAGGGAAAGAATTCCTTCGATATCCATGTTGTTGTCGTTGTGATTGATTTTGTCGATTGTCCACATTGCTATAAGCCCATGGACCATTCTTGTATCTGCACCTATCCTCAGTATGCCCTCTTCTATCGCAGTGTTTGCAGTGAAATTTTAGAGTTCTGCAGTTTTCAATTGTGTGACCCTCTCTGTTACATTGCTCACAATGCTTGCCCTTTGATTTATTTGAGATATTGTTTGAATGATTCTTAATTGCAACAGCAATGGAGAAGCTTTCAATTGTCTCTGATGTCATTTGTCGTTGCATTTCATCTTGAATGACAAGAGAGTAGGCCTGACGAACATTAGGCAGTGGAGTTATCATGAGAATATTGCTACGGACACCACTATAAATGTCATTAAGGCCCATGAGGAATTGCATCATACGGTCTTCTTCTCTTTGCTCGACATGCGTCTTCATCTGGTTGCAAGCAGGGATAGGATGATATGTATCTAATTCATCCCAAAGACTCTTTAGTTTTGTGAAGTAGGTTGAGACTGTCATGGTACCTTGTGAAAGGGAGGCAAGTGATTTTTGGATCTGATAAATTGCTGGTGCGTTTTTCTGTAAGAATTGGTCTTTGAGATCTTCCCAAACTTGACGAGCTGTTTTGGCATGAACAACTCCCTTTGCAAGATCAGGTTCCACCGAATGAGTAAACGATGATAGTATCATGCTATTGCATTGATTCCAAAGGGCATATTCTGTTGGATGCTCTATTTCAGAAGGTGGCTCAATAGATCCATCAATGAAACCAATTTTATTCTTGGCTGTAAGGGCATGAATCATAGATTTGCTCCATGATGGATAATTGGAGCCATTCAATTTTGTTGGAACAAGCATGTGACCGGGTTGATCTGAATGATGGACAAAAAATGGGCTGGATGCTTCCATGGATGAAGTAATGTTGCTAATATTTGAATGTTTGGAGAAGGATTTATCTGTGGATGTTTGTCTTGTATCTGTCATAATGGTTCAAACCTGGCTCTGGTACCATGTAAAAAAAGCTAGCAATGGAAAAAGGTGAGATATTTTTTTCTGTCTGCATTGATTCTGTTGAGTATACATATAGAGATACAACATAAATGGTAAACTAAGTCTAAGGTTAAACAATAGCTGTGATCCCCTTTTTGTGGGATTTGAATCAAACTAATTTAGGTAAATAAGTAAAGAAAGAAAAACAAATATTTACAGTCAATACAATATCACTAACATAAGATATTTCCTAATATATCCTATGTTGGTTGCCTTAGTCAAATATTCAATATGAATAATTTAAATGGAATGGTTAAGTGTATTCTGTGGCATTTTGACTTATATTTATTCCAACTAATGCACTGAAAATAATGATTTTGGAGTTAATTTTTGCGTTTATACAATCTAAATGATTAAAAAAGTAATTTTTTGATAAAAATTAAAGTGTGGGTTTGATTATTTCTTGATACACCGGTTTGGATGTTATTATCATTAAAATAAAATTTTTCATTTTATTATAGCAATTGAGGTTTTTATATAGACTTGATCTATTTCCTCTCTTTTGTGTCTTCTCTGAACACTAATACAAATTTTATAAATTAGTATGGTGACGTTTATGGTTATATATATATATATATATAACATGCAACCTTTATTTAACATTTTAGCTCATGTTATCTCTAACAGAAGTTATTACGATTCTAATAAAATTCATTACTATGATGGTTGTCTGTATAAACTTAATTTGTCACCTTGTTATATTAATTTTTTCCATATTATTTTTCAAGTTTCATTATAGAGAATCTTATGGTATCCGCTCATTAAATATTGTCATACCACCAAATATTGTCATATTTTTATTTCCTAAAGTAACAATCATCAATCTTTAATTACCTCTCATTATTTCCTTTTTCTTCTCTAAAGCAATTATTCTCAATGGTTTCTTGTACAGCTTCTTGAGACCATTCTTTATGGGCCTTTGCTCTATCATCTTAATATCTAAACCAGCAGTGCCTCTGGACCAAAGGACCTTATGCATTTTTTAACTATTTAGTTCATGTATTTTAAATTACTAGATAAAACCTTTATATATATATATATATATTTGTTTTGTTAAATTCTCCTTGTAACCTAATTGTTAATGAGGATTTGTCGCATTCAATCCCATGCAAGTTGGGGCAAAAAATATGTTCTAAGATTGCTTACATTGAAATTGACATTTAGAAAATTGTTGAATTTTTTGTTTAAGGACTTTTTCAATTATCAATGGAACTTTAAAATATTGTACGAGTCGTACTACACTTTAGTAATAGCTTTCAAGAATGTCCTACAATATCAAGTAGGAAATAAAATTTGAGCCTTGTTTCAAATGTTTGACATAAAAAATAAAATAAATTTTTAAATGAATGAACATATCTACAAGTGTCTTCTCTTATATATGACTAAGCCAATGTAGGTGCTTCATGTTAAATAATGCACTCTGAAAGTTAGATGAAACCGAAAGAATCATTTTAATTTTTAATCTTTGTATTTCAAAAGGCTACTTTGTTTAATAAATTATCTCAACAATGATTCAAGTGAAATAGTGCGTATATATTTCTTTGATATTGGTGAAAAACTTAAAACTTTCATTTTTTTTTTTTTGTAGATTTTTCTTCATATCAAACCTTGAATTTTCCATAGTATCTAATCAAGTAATAAAGAAAACAAGTGAAAACATATCATTAAAAATAATAAAATATTTTAATGACTCTTAATCTTTTTGTCACCTGCAATTATCAAAAAATATATAAATCAAATAGAGATGAAGAAGAATAAAACAACACAATAAAACACAATAAAACAACACTTTCTTATATTATATGAAAAGCTAAGGTAGACTAGAATTATCTCCACTAGCAGAACACATCAAGAAGAAGACAAAGGAGGATCATCCATGGCACCTTCAAAGAAAGTTGAAACTAGTGATCTTTATAATGACTGATGAGGGTGGGTGCTTCATTCTATACATTAAGGGACCGTTTGGTTCGGAAATGAATTGTCGAAGTGGTGGAAGTCTGGAAGTGGCACTTCGGTGGAAGTGAACAGTTCAGCTGGAACTATCCACTTCAGTGTGTTTGGTTCAAGCTGAAAACTGGACATCGGATACCACTTCCTGTGTTTGGATGGTTGAAGTGGGGATATGATCACCACTTCGGTGAGGGATAAAGTTGCCCTTTCATGTTTTTTATATTTATTTAATTAAATCATATGATTTAATTAAATAATTTAATTACTTTATTACGATGGTAATAAATAATTTATTTATTAAATTAAAAACTTTGCACATCACATAATTAATTTAATACCATGCTATTAAATTAAATTAAATCGGTTAATATATTATGCTTAATTATTAATTAGTGTGAATAGTTATTTAATTATTTTATTACCATGGTAATAATTATTTTATTTATCATTGAAAAATATTGCAAAGTGGGCTGAAGTGGAAGGCTGAAGTGGTGATTTCGGGACTTTTCCAACTGAAGTCAGACACCGAAGTGGCCGAACTCAGAAGTTGTCACATAATCACTTCCGGATTCAAATTAGTGAAACAAACACACTGAAGTGGGCTGGAAGTGGCCACTTGGGTGAAACAAACGGCCCGAAAGCTTGTTGTTTACAGAGAGGACTCAACCTTTCAACGGCTCGAGGAGGCTTAAATACACATGGATGATTGGAAAGAAGGTTGGTCATGCATGGTTGCCCTTGTTTAGCAAACGCTTATGGCTTTTAAAACCAACAACGCTACTTGATGCATCGGAGTCACTAGAGGTTCTTAGACTTGAAATAGCCAAATGGGTATGTGTACCTACTAGACTTCAAACACTATGAATGTATTCCTTTTTTTAACCTTATTAAAAATTTCTTTCCTTTTCTCCTAAATTTGTATTTAAATTATCCTTTTGTGTCTTTTTATTTTTCTTGGTTGAATGGGTGTGATTTCAAACAACTTATTGACATTATTTTTAAAGAACATTAACTTTGGAAGAAATGCATTAAATACGTTCCAGCAAAACGTTAATGGTCATTAATAACGATATAATTGAAAAGAAAATTATAAAACAGTAAAGTTGGCATTTAGATGGAATCCTAATTCTATCTCTTTAGGAAGAGCCACTGAAGACTTCGTTTAGCAAGATTGGTCTATTTTTGGCAACGTGTGATTTCATACATACCCTTTACTTATTGGCAATTGTTAAGCATATATTTTGTAATATTGCATTCATGTACATTACCAATTTAAAACATTTCATTATAGCAATGAAAATCTTTTTTAGAGCTTCCGTAATTCTTTGGCACTTGAGTTTGAAAATTATTACAACATATTTTGTGACATTCTTTATTTGTTTAATAACTACAAAGGTTTTCTATGAACTTGATTTATCTATATCAATAATATTTTATCATTTATTGGCAGTTAATATCAATGAAGCAAATTTTATAATTCATTTTTAGTGTGCATGTACCGTTTCTTCTTGTGATATGTACATAAATATAAATTAGGTTTTTTAAGTAAATGATTATAAACCACACAATTATTATGGTGATCTCAGTGTCAAGCTTTTGTTTTGTGGCATTTGTGTTGTATTCTCAAAATTGATATCTTACCCTATCTTCATTATTAATAATTCTAATAAAATGGTAGATATTTTTAATTTAGAAAATATGTGCTAGAGAAAATATCTCTTTCAACTCATCACTTTCTATAGACCTGTCATTTTATTTCATTTTCCTTATTATATTATGACTATCCTTTTCATCAAAAAAATATATTTTCTTCGACTAAAAACTTTTATACCACCTTCACTCTAGAAGGATAGTAACTTTTTTTTTTTTGCCAAGTGAGATATTCCATGATCAACTCCCTCTCACAACATTAGTTAAAATAAATAATTTGTCTACCTTATCTAAAAAAATAAAAATAAAAAAAAACCTCTGTGAAAAGTTAGATTCAATAGAGCATTATGTAATGATATTTAGAATAATTTAATTTTTGGTATTACTACTATATATATATATATATATATATATATTCCATTGTTAGCCAAATTTCTATTGAGTATATGTTGCAATAACATGTTTTAAAAACATTGTGGAAGTTCTCTCCTTTTAGTTTGTGGTTTGTGGATTTTAAAGACTTCATCAATTATCAATGGAAGTTTAAAATTATGAATTGTGTTATCTTTCAGTTAAATTTATAACTATACTACAATATCAACTATGAAATAAAGTTTAAGGCCCAATACATTTTTTGACATAATAAAATGAAATATTTTAACATACTGTGGATATACAGATTTTATACACAAATATATTCTCTTATATTTGACTAAGTCAAGTACACTCTAAACGTTTGACAGAACTCAGAGCATTTGTCACTTACAAACTTTTCTTGTGTTTTTGATGTTTTTCAATCATTTTAAGTTTTGATCATTTTTATTATTATTATTATTATTTTTTATTTTGTAAGATTATCGCACAAACCATTCAAGTGAAATAGTCTATATATATTTCTGTCATATTGGCGGGAATGAGCAGATGGAGAGGCTTTTGGTAGAGAAAGGATTTGTGGGGACGAGAGAGACGAGGAATAGGGTGGATGTTCCAGAAGAAGAAGGGCGTAGGAGGTTGTTTGACGTATTGAAGTTGGGGTGATGGGCAGGAGTGAATGGGAGGGAAGGAAGGGTGGAGATAGTACTGAAGGGGTTGAGAGTGGACAGGCGGAGTTGAGTGTTGGAGATGCTTGTTATGCATGGGGGGCTTCATCCAAGGGTTAACTTAGAATGGCCAACTCCGAGTTGCTCAAGGGCCAAAAAGGTAATTTAAAACAATAATCAATTTTTTAACTAAAATAAAATAAAATAAATTATCAGTATAATCCTTGGATTGTCTCTATATTTTTCCAAATTTACTATTTCAGTCCATTTATTTTAAATTATAATTTTTTAGTTTTTTAATTATTTTAATTGAATCATGTTAGTCAGTCTGCTTTAAGAGTTTTGAGTTTAGATATAACTCAATTAAAATAATAAAAAAACTAAAATTTATAATTTAAAATAGAAAGACTAAAATGATAAATTTAGCAAAATAGAGGGATTATTCAAGAAATTACATCTTAACTATCATGAAACCAATGGAACTTCGTAAGGGACTTCGGAGTCCTGTGTTTAATTTAATAATATGCCAACAATTTGCAACAACAATTAATTTCCAATTGTTTTCTGTTAAAACACATAATTTTCAATTATTCTCAATTATTCCCGCTTCATTTGAAAGCTTGAAACATATGGCGGCTACCTTAATTCTGAAGATATATGACACTGAATGTGGCGATCATGGCTACTTAGGACAGTATTCAGAATTTTAGAAAGCTATATACCTTCCTCAAAACAAGTTTGGAGAACATTTGGATGACAAACAAAACTGAAGAAGTATTCAGAATTTTAGAAAGCCATAAACCTTCCTCAAAACAAGTTTGGAGAACATTTGGCTGACAAACAAAACTGAAGAGAATGGAATCAAGAAAAGTTTTGCCAGTTAAAAAATTCGAACCAAATTATTATGAGCCAAACAACCAAACAAACAATGCCACCGCCAGGTCAGAAATTAAAATAATTCGAACAAGACCATGGCTATGAAATAGCCATTCAGAAAGGAGGTGAATCACAAAAATTCATGCAAAATCAACATTAAGATGTAATACTAACAGCATAGTTGGTGCAACAACATTCCAATGTTCAAAATACTTCAAAATCTCAGATGTAATGTTAAATGCATACCACATGCACAATACTATGTCATGCTTGAAGATAAGTATCAAAACATCTTCCACAGTGAAAAGATCTTGGTTAGAAAAACCTGACCACAAGATAATACCTGCATCTGAAATCAAGCTAAACTATTATTAGCACCCACTACTAGCAAAGTTAGTTTGTATGTGCAGGTTAGTTGTCCATGCCAACTTCAGTTAGGTTAAATGTCTGAGTTTTCTCAGATTCAACATGAGAAGTCATAGCTTCAGAAGTTGATAGACCAGTGTCTGCAGGTTGCTCCTTCCAGTCTTGCAATTCCTTGATCTGATCTCTTGGTGAAGCATTGGATTGAAGTTGAGCTCCTAGCCCAAGAGAGTCTGGCACTTCACTTTCAATTTCTTTTCCCAGCACAATGCTGTCAGAAGTTCCAGTCCCAAGTGCATCTTTGGCAACTTCCACCAGGCCTACTTCAATATCAGCAGATGCCTGAACTCCCTCACCAACATGAGCTTCAGAACCTTGGCTGGTTACAGGAAGAGCCCCTTCATTTGCAGATGAAAGCACATTAGGGGTTGTATTATTTTCCGATTTGTTAGGTTCAAGAGCAGCTTGAGGGCTTGGATCAGCAGTAACAATTTCAGTGGTAGTTTCCATGTCACCCAGCTTCAAAAGTTCAGATTGCAAAGCATCAGCCTCATTGTGTGTGCTTGGGCCCGCATCATCTGTTATTCCTTCTGAAGCATGCATTGGAGGAGCAACGGGAACTTTGTCAGATGAACCTTCAGGCATGTGGCCTGTAGCAGAGGGTATAGGAGTATCAGTTCTTTGAGACGACTGTGGTGATCGGGAAGCAACAGCTTGATTCTGTTCTCCAACCTTTTGCGTTACATCTACTCTTTGTTGCATAGGAAGATGAGGAGCAACATCATTCTCTGCTGTGACAGGAATAGATCGGCCAGGCTCAAAGACCATGCCCTTGAAGACAGGTCCAGATTGACCTACTCGAACAGTTAAAAGATAGCCACAATCAAAGGCACCATCCAGATAACCAGACACTGGCTGACCTACAAGGCCATCAGTCAAACTAACAGTTGGATTGGTCGCAACAGATTGAGCCTTATTAATCCGCTCAAATCCAGGACTCTCACTTTTTCGAGGTCGACCACGTTTGCGTTTCACTGGCTGGTTCTCTGGACTAGTAAAGTTGCTTTCTTCATTCATGGAGGCCATGTCTTGGCTTGTTACATTCGTACTCATTATAACATCAGTTGAGGATGACTCTGCAATTATAAGACCATCAAAATCATTTTGTTGAATCAGCAGAAGATAACTAAGAATTAAATAAAAGAATGTTAGCAGACTCCCTCCCATACAGATTGAACACTAGCAACCAAAAATATGGAGCAGACTGCAAGCGGGCGCAGTAGTTGACTAACCCCTTATTGAAGGAAAGCTTCAATGATGAAGAACTAAGCATGTTTCTTCTAATGGCAAATAATGAAATAAAGAAAAACTATTAGGGCAAAGGCCAGCAAACTCCTAAAGCCTTGAATACATGTAGGGTGCAAACCTTCAAGGGTAGTCAGGAATTAACCCGATTTGCACCAATTAATTTTTGTGATAGTAGCTGGGCAAAATAGTAATATTGTCCAAACAAGTTTGGTTTCATTCTCAGGGCATAAGGGAACAGGTAAAATAATCATTTGATCACAAAGACACCTCTCCATGAGGTATCAGATGGGCACGCAACAGAGAGTGCTAACAGCATACATAAGCCACCATTGAAACATGCAGGTTACAACTGTGTTATATGTCAATCTAATGCTCAGTTTTGATGACACTGCTCACACTAATAGTAATTTTGGCTTCTTTGGATCCTATAACATAGCGGCTATAAACCAACATGAGGCTTGTTTTGTAGCTCACCAACCATGTTTTGTGAAGCGTTAATATTGCTTAGGTAAAGAGATTAATAGCTAGGCAACAAATGCTTGTGTAGAGTCTGCTATGGGAAGACACGCATATCAAAGGCCAATGAACCATTTAAGATGCACGTTTATGGTCATAAGGGATTGATAGGGAAGAACAAGTAAATAGGTCCAATCACAGTTAAAACAGACTAAGTCAAAAATTTTTATCGGTGATTTTAACAAAAACTTCCGAGTTCCCATGCTACCCCCCAGGCTGAGTCTTATCCTTCCTATGATCCTGAATTAAACCATCCACTAATCCTGCCTGACAGTGAATAGCTAAAATTTAAATTTATAGGAAAATTATGATTGAGTTTGCAACATATCAAAATAAGATCCATGTGCATTTTCTTGCCTTTTATCTTGACAAAATAATACGCTTTCATGGATAAAATCTTTACAAAGACTGATAGGGAAACCTTGGTACGACATTTTGTGTCTCAGACAAAATCAGAAACGTATTAAATATTATGTGAAGAATTTAAGAAACCAACTAAAGTAGCTGGCTGAATCTAAAGAAAAATGAGTCTGGATAGAAAACATTAAATAATGAAATAAGCAAAAGTTTGCAACATCTAAAATTTTCAACCACAAAAAGAACTCTATTTATCTTAAGATCATAACTCCAGCTAGTTAAAACTCAAAAAAAAATAATTCATAAAATAAAATAAAACATAAGTTAATATCTAACAAGTATTTGGTACTAAGAAAATTAACATGGAACAATAACCAATGCATGAATATGAGTTCCAAGCCTGTACAATAATGATATCTTCATTCGGCAAGAAACATGGTCAACAACATATAGCACCTTTAATGCCTCCTACGTTGTATCTTGTATGCTTTGCTCTCCTACAAATGAATGTAGTTTACAACACACCAAATGTATTTTAACAGTAACTAGGTCTTAATATTTCTTTCTTTACAAGTAAATAGCCATTTTATGGATAATTAAACACCTCAAGATTGAACTACAAAGCGAAAGAGAAAAACTTTACATTTATTTGCACAAGCACATTTTACAACTGCTAGTTGATTAACATCTGTGCTGGTGACAAGGCCAGACTATAGCCTAGCCAAACATTTTTATAGGGGCCACACCACGGTCCACCACAACCAACATAAGCTTTATCACATCGCAAGAATATAGATTCAAGATTGACAAAGTGAAATCCTTTTTGCAAGAAATCAATACCCAGGAGCAATGCGAATATGAGTAACAAATTCATGAGATTCCCGAAATAACACACAAGATAAAATCCAAGGTAGTAGAAAGGCAGCATGGGTTCACATATTTTAATGAAAAAGCAGAAATAGAGTTGTTTTAAATGAAAAATATAAAAAAATACATGCCTAAACCAGGCTAATGCAAAGATGAATGCTACCAGATGAAAAATCTAGATCAGACCTCTCATCCTGTCATCTCAAGGATCAATCCCAAACCATCACACCACATGCTATCTTTGTCAAAAAATGAAGAACCATCAGAAAGTAATACATATGTCCCCTTGTCCCTCTTTCAACCAACCTTTGATACAATTTAATCAAAACTTTTCATAAATGCGATATTTTTAATCAACATAACATCAAAAAAACAGTCAACATGAGTATATCATAATATATTCAAGATCATTATCAATATCCAGACTAATCTTTACCACGCAAGAAAATAACACAATGCATGTCTACAATTCCGTATAATCTTAGAGCACACTACTCTTGATAACAAAGTTTCAATCTTTCATTAAAACAAAAATCCGCATACCCAAAAATCAATCACTTCCCGTCCATCAAAGAAGAAATTTTCTCCATTAAACCATCGCAAACTCTCTTCACAACTCCATCTCATTGATCAAGTTCTCAAATTTGCCCAAGCAAACTTATCATCTCAAAAATTAAATATACTCACTCTCAATCAATCAAATAAACGATAACCAAATGAACAATCAACAATAATAAAAAAACCCATGATTAAGAGAAAAATTAACGAGAATAAGTGAACTCAACTCTGCTAAGAAATGGGAAAGATGCCAGTGGTTGAAGGGCTCTGAATTTGTCTGGATCACAAGGAATGATGAACCATATAAAAAGGGCGAGATGGATTCACCATTAATCCAGGCATTACTCGCATGTTTTTCCTTGGTGATATCTCACACTTACAACACGAATAGAAAGGACGGACAAAAAAAGAGTAATTAAGGTTTCAAAGATTTTGGGAGAAAATTTACTTTAAACTCCCCTGGCTAAATCAAGCTTACATAAAATAAAATTTCAATTCATTTTTTTTGTTTTTGTTAGAACTCTATTTAGAAGTCCTTTTTGTTGAAATAAAAATTATCTGACATTCTATTTAATGTTATATTTACTATTAAACATTCTAAAAATTATTTTTCATGAAAATAAATAAATCCAAATATTCTTATAAAGGATCTATATATCAACATTACATCAAAATAACAATAAATGATTAATATTTTTTGTCCTTTCTTTCATGATTAAAAAAAATAATTATTAATATAACATTGCAAAACCAAATTTATTTATATACACTTTTCATCAAAACTGAATTACAAATTTTGAAAATCTCTAGATTCAAAACATTAGTAGAGAATAAACCATCGAGGTGATGAGAGGGGCACCATAAAACATTTAAATCAACCATGAGCCAAGATTGAAAAGGATATACTAAAGAGCTCATTACACACAACAAACCGATCATTACCATATTCACTATTATAAACAATATATAAGGCCCAAGAAGCAATTATTTTAGAAGATATTACTAAGTAATTGAGAAAGACCAAGAGGTGTTATATGTTTGAAACTAAAATGCCAAAGATTTGAAGTAAAACCAAGGCACACATTTAATAGAGAAACGAATTGGAGAGAGGAAAAAAAAGCTTTCATTCATGATTACAACAAAGAGTGAAAGTTCTTTTTTTAAAGAAAAATAGTTTTTTTTTGTACGTCTTTTATTTTACTTAGCAAAACATGGCCATGAAAGATGAGTCCATCATTGACGAAAAGCTTAAACTTCTTAAGATTTAGCCCCTAGAAGCACCAAGAGGCATAAGCTTTTCGAGCATTGACCCTAATAACATGGGGCTAGCATGTAAATGCAATTGTTATTTAAATAAGGGGTGAGAAAGAAGCCTTAACATGAGCAGCACCTGCCTTCCTCACTAATCATTAGATAAGAAATACAAAAGAGAAAACAAAAACTTCCATCCTTGGGTGTAATCATAGATGAAAGCTCTATTTTTGGTCTCTCCCCCAATTCGTTTCCCTATTAAAAGCGTGCCTTGTTACTTCTTCAAATCTTTGGCATTATAATCTCGAACACATACACCCCTTGGTCTTTCTCAATCACTTGGCGATATCTTATAAAATTTTTATCATGGTCCTTGTATGTTGTCTATAATAGTGTGTATAATAATAATTGGCTAGTTGGGCAGAATGAGCTATTAACAATTTCCTTTTAATCTTGCTTCATGGTTAATTTTAATGTTCTTTTGCATCCCTCTAGTCACCTCAATGGTTTATTCTCTACTTATGCCTTAAATCTAGAGATTTTCAAAATTTTTAATTTGATTTTGATGACAAGTATATATATGTCAATATGATTTTTTCAATGTTATATTGCTATTTTAATATAATATTGATATATACATTTTTATAAGAATATCTATATTTATTAATATTAATTACCAATAATTTTTATAATACCTTATTATAAATGTAACATTAAACAGAATGTCTAATAGTTTTTATTTCAACAAAAAAGACTTCCAAATATAGTTGTAACAGAAAAAATGAATTACAATTTTATTTTATGTAAATTTGATTTAATCAAAGGAGTTCAAAGTAAATTTTACCTGAAATCTTTAAAACCCAAATTACTTTATTTTTTCGCCGCCTCTATTCGTGGTGTATGTGTGATTTATCACCAAGAAAAAACAGGCGAGAAATGTCGGAATTCAATGGCCAATCCCTCTCTTTCCCTCTTTAAAGGGTCTACCATTCCTTGTGATCCAGAAGAATTCAGGCCCATCACCTCCCCGCATTTTTACCATTTCTCAACAAAGGTGATCTCTCTTATCCTTGTTAATTTTTCTCCTAATCATTAAGGGTTTTATTTATCATTATTTATTGTTCGTTTGGTTTTTGTTTACTTGATTGATACAGAATAATTACATTTAATTTTAGAGATGATAAGTTCACTTGGGCAAATTGGGCAACTTGATCAATGAGATGGAGTTATGAAGACAGCTTATCAGTGGTTTAATACAAAAGATTTCTGGTTTAGTGGATGAGAATTCAGGGTGTAGGGATTTTGTTTTGTTGAAAGATTGAATCCTTCTTATTACAAGAAGTGTGCACCAAGATTGTACAAAATTGAAGGCATGGCATTATTTTATTTTCTTGCGTGGTAAAGATCAGTATGGACATTTATAATTTGGACCGTAATGAGCTAGATTACATTGTGATCTACTCACGTTAACTATTTTTTTGCTGTTATATGAATCAAAAATATTGCATTTATAAAAAGTTAAGATTAAATTGAATCAAAGGTTGGTTGAAAGAGGAAACGGGGCTGATGTATTACTTTCCAATGGCTTCTTGTTTTTTGACAAAAATAGCATGTGGTGTAAAGGTCTGGAATTGATCTTTGATGACATGATGAGAGGTCTGACCTACATTTTCATCTAGTAGTAGCATTCATCTTTGCATTATCCTGGTTTAGTCATGTATATTCTTTCATTTTCTTTTAAAACAACTCTTTTATGCTTTCATTAATATATGTGAACCCATGTCACCTTTCCACTACACTGGGTTTTAGGGTTATTTCGGGAAACTCATAAATTTGTTGCTCATTTTCTCATCACTCCTGGAAATTGATTTCTAGCAAAAAGCATTTCACTTTGTTAGTCTTGAACCCATATTCATGCAATGATAAAGCATATGTTGGTTGTGGTTGACCGTGGTGTGGCCCCTATTAACTTTTTAGATAGGCAATAGACTGGCCTTGTCACCAGCATAGATGTTAATGGCTAGAAGTTATAAAACTTGCTTGTGCAAAGAGATGTAAAGTTTTCTCTTATACTTCTCTGTTCAATCTAGTGTTATTTTATTATCCATAAAAGTGCTATTTACTTGTAAAGAATGAAATATTCAAAACCTAATTATTGTTAAAATACATTTGGTGTGTTGTAAACTATGCTCATTTGTAGGAGAGCAAAGCATACAAGATATAGCGTGGGAGGCATTAAAGTTGCTATATCTTGTTAACCACGTTTCTTGCCGAATGAAGATATTAATATTGTACAGTGCTTGGAACTCATTCATGCATTTGTTATTGTTCCACATTAATTTTCTGAATAAGTACCAAATACCTGTTGGGTGTTAATTAATTTTTTTTATTTTATATTATTTTTTTTATACTTATCACTTGCTGGAGTTATGATCTTCATATAGATAGAGTTCTTTTACGGTTGATAATTTTAGACGTTGCAACCTTTTGCTTATTTCATTATTTAATGTTTTCTATCCAGGCATTTCTTCTTAAAATGCATCCAGTTACTTCTGTGGGTTCCTTAAATTCCTCACACAAACTATTTATTGCAGGTCTTATTTTGTTTGGCACATGAAATGTCGTACCAAGTTTTCCCACTCAATCTTTGTAAAGGTATTATCCATTAAAGCATATTATTTTGTCCTGATAAACAGCAAGAAAATGCACACGCATCTTATTTTGATATGTTGCAGACTCAATCATAAATTTCCTATAAATTTAAATTCTAGCTATTCATTGTTAGGCACAATAAGTCAATGGTGTAATTCAAGATCATCGGAAGGATAAGACTTAACCTGAAAGATCTCGCAAGTTTTCATTGAAATCATTTAAAATTTATGACCTAGTCTGCCTAAACTGTGGTTGGATCTATTTACTTGTATTCCATGTCGATCCCACATGACCAAAAATGAGCATCTTAAATGGTTCGTTGGCCTTGATAAATCTTCTTATAGCAGACTCTACACTAGCATTTGTTGTCTAACTATTAATCTCTTCACCTAATCAATATTAATGTATCGCAAAACATAATTGTGGGTAAGCTACAAAGCAAGTCTCATGCTTGGGTTATAGCTGCTATGTTTTAGGATTCCAATAAGCCAAAAACAAATTACTATAGAAGTCTTTAATGTTGATCATTACATAGATGAGTTCCATGGCATTGTGTTTGGATCCAAACAAACTTCGTGCTTAGGTTACAACTGCTATGTTTTAGGATCCAAGCATAGTATCATATCATTAACTAAACTGTGTTGAAAAGCAAATTCCATAAAAGTCTTAACTTCTTAATCATACACAGATGAGTTCCACAGCATTGTAATCCATGATTTATCTATACCTATTTTAGCTTTTTCTATGAACATAAACAATACACAACATTTATTCAAATACAAATTTTTCCTATTTAGGATGTGCACAAATTAAAAAAATGAATTAAAACAGTGAATTAAATGATACAGCTAAAACTAACAACAAATGCAAGAAGAAAAAGAAAAAGAAAAAGTAAGGGAACCAAACCTGAAGCAATCGGCTCTCAAATACTTAATGCTTCAAAATCAGCAACATTAGAAGCTTTTCAGAGCTACCAAGTGTAGCTAGCTATGAACCAAGCCGCACCTTCATTCATAGTCATAAACATTACTTAATAATTTCCAATGCAAAAAGAATGAACAATTCATAAGCAAGAATAAAAGAATAGCAATTTTAATTCATTTAGATGCCTTTATAAGTAAATTCTAAAATTTTAGTTGATCATAGATGGATTTCATATAATATTAGATATAAACAAAAAATTATACAAAAATAATTTAAAGAAAGATTAGTCCTTATGTTATATATATATATATATATATATATATATATATATATATATTAAAAAGGTTATTCATAAATAAATTCACTATAATATGGCTTGACTTGCCATGTTGCTTGTTTCCTGTACTTGAATTTCATTCATTTTCAATCCACATGGCAAATGACATGGCATAATATATATCTAATAATAACCATATACCCACACAGATAACTTTGTCAATTGTACAAATTTAAGTGAAAAAAATATAAAATTTATATTGAACATTTTCAAAATAGAGGGATAAAGCAAAAATAAACATCCTACTAGTAATCTGATTCCAGTGAAATAAATACTAAAATATTGATAACACAGTATATAAGAAACCGTCTACTCTCCCGAACATACTAGTAATCTGATTCCAGTGACAAATAGATACTAAATTGATCATTTGCTGAGATAAATTTCCAAAAATTGAATCAATGAATACAGGATGATGTGAAAGTTGAAACTCCTCAGCCGAGATAAGTTTGCAATAACTAATCAAGGTTGTAACAAAACAGGAAATGCAGATATACCAAATTAAAGAAAAAACCAACAGTGCATGGGTTTTGGAGATTATGCATACTTCGTTTTGTACAAAATCAATTTAGCATTTAGATGCAGCCAGCAAAAACCACATGCAAGTTCCCTTGCCCACGCTAACTCTTCAGCATAATAAGAAGAAAGAATGCATGCTTACTTCAATATTTCCCGGTGCTAATTTGTCAAGATTTGTAAAGGTCCCCTTGATATTACTTTGAGCAGATAACTTCAA
Source organism: Dioscorea dumetorum (assembly GCA_902712375.1). NCBI lineage: Eukaryota > Viridiplantae > Streptophyta > Magnoliopsida > Dioscoreales > Dioscoreaceae > Dioscorea > Dioscorea dumetorum. The sequence continues at coordinate 5,986,989 of CACTHL010000846.1, forward strand.
ATTATGGTCAGTCGCAGCAACTGGAAGAAGAGCAGGAAGTAACAGAATGCCAGATAATACCAATATTCCCAGAATTGAATCACTAAATGAATACAATCCCATCAAAGTATACCACTTTTACCAACAATTCAGTCCAAAAACCATAATAAAACAAGTCACAATAAAGAATCAATGCACATTAAATTATATATTTTCAAGCACATATGGTAGCCAAAACACAGTGTTACGTAGATAGATACACAAGAGGAGAACTGCAGGTAAATAAAAAAAACTCTAATCAATAGATATTCTATAAAAAAAAAAAAAAAAAAAAACAAATCTCATTTATGCCTGCAGGAAACACATGCTTGCGCAGATATCTGGGGTAAGTTTCCGAGCTGTGACCTTCAAAACATTTATGGAAATGTGATTGTCTAAGGTTATTGCTCTTATACCCCCAACACATAGCAGTTTATGTTAATAACTTTATAAATAAGCACACAAATAAATATTCAAAAATATGAAACAGTACTACAGGGATATAAGTGCGTAAGTATATAATTCAGATTGGCAAGGTTCCTTCTGCAATTCTCTTATTTTATAGGGTTATATATGCTGAAGCCCCAAGAAAAATCAAGGAGCTAAACAAGGGGCAATTAACAATCAAAGATGACATCCAATTGTATTCATATTATTTTCCAGAAATACTTTCCACAATTAGAAAGTCTGACTGCTGGATTATTTATTAATTTATTTATATAGTTATTTATAGCTTAGAAAACCCACCAAAAAGCTGGCAAATCTGCAAAGCCACAATCCATAATTGCCAACATGAAATTCAAACAGGAAAACAAATCTTTAGCAAAACCTTAAAATTCTTATGGTTTCTTCTGCATAATTGGGTACAAATCCATTAAATGCTCCTATAACGGCAACTGAATTATGGGCGAGTTCAAAGATAACATGCCAAAGTAACCAAATTAACCTAAAAAACAAGAGATTTGGAAATAAAGAATTCAGACAATTAAAGTAAATACAGGTGTCATGTTCACGCAGAAGCAAGACACCAAGATTTACTAATATTGGTGTTAATATTAGTAAAGTAAAAATTATAAAATTAGCAAATCCTAACAGACATATATAAAACAAGGTGAAACTACGTTGTTGGCTTCTTTTTTCTTTAAAAGAAAAAGGGGAAATTAATTAACATACACTCACATCTAAAAAACCATACAGCAAACAATGATTCTGAGCTCACCACAAACAGTGTTTTAATTAAAGCTTAATGTTTAGCCAGTCCAAATGAGTAGCAAGGTAAAAACTCGTTTTCTTCTATTAAATAACAAATACTCACATTTTGAAATCAAAAGGCAAACAACAATTTTGACGTTGAGCATGCAATTCTACAAAAGCATAAGCAGTAGTATAAAACCTCAACCTTGAAGAAGAAAAAGACGCTGATATTCCTAAAGGCCTACATTATCAACAAGAGACCAACACCAAACACCCAGACAGACCCAAAAGCAGTAAAGAACTGGAATCATATGCTAGCAACAATCCTCGATGGATGATATGGGGTTGGAACACCAGAACAATCAGCACAATTCTCGTCTTTTGTTTTTCTTAATTAATTCACTGCAATTCACTTCCATATGGGAAATCAACATTCCACTTTGGAACGCAAACAATTGAAACTTCTAAGAAAACGATAAGGGATGAGATTTAAACGTACAGTGAAATCAACCTTCCACAGCTCCAGATAAACCTCCAATCACAGAACCCTTGCTCCCAGATCTCACATCTGTAAACAATAATCGAAATGAAAACACTCAACAATAAATGGGCATCAGGAATCAAAGCGAAGTCCGAGCTTACAAGCAAAGATAGCACCGCCGAGCAGAAAAGCGCCATAGGCTGCCGAGGTAGCGGGAGCGAGGTCGCTGAGTAACCACGCGCGGCAATGGAGGGACGGGGCCTTCGTCAGAGAGCGATTGTTCGATCGTGAAGCGGAGAAGGAGGGAGGAACCCAGATTGATGCTTGGAAGTAGGAGCGAGGGGAGAGAGGAGGAGATTGTACAACTCCTGCTCGATGTGGTGACCGTCTGATGCAGAAGAGCCGCCGTCTGATGTAGCAGAAGAAGAAGGGGGAGAGAAATCAGAGAGGAGAGGGCAGAGAACTCTAGGGATTTGTTTTTGTTTTTTTAAAGAGGGTTTTTTTTTCTCTATTTCAATTTTTAGGAATATTTATGTTTTATATAAATATTGAAAACCCAAATATTAATAAGTGAAAATTGTAAAAAAAAAAAAAAAAAACTCCATAAATTTGCAAAATGACCAAAAACACCTCCTTAATTTTCAAATCCCTAAAAACCCTTCTTTTTAAATACAATGTTTTTCAAACCCCCAAAAAATTTAACAATGGTTAACGGAGTTATTTTTGAATTTTATGGACGAAATTGTCCCTTACTTGCATGGGAAGTCGTGGCACTGGAATTTTTAAAAGTGGGGCATTTTTCTTAGGGTAATCCCAAGAGACGTCCTTCACTGGAGTCGTATATGTTTTTTTCTCGACTGCGCCTCTTCAGCTATTCCCTTTCCGAAGTTGTCTCTGCGTGGACATCCTCTGAGGTATTGAAGAAGTTGTGATTTGGCTTTATTTGAAGTACTCTGTTGCACAGAGATATTTGGCGATTTTGTTTTGTAGTTTTGTTTTTATTGGAAGATACTGAAGTCTACGGGGGATTTCTCTGCAGGGGTTTTGTTAGTTTACGGGGAGATTTCTCAGCGAGGGTTTTGTTTTGTTTAAGTTTTCGTCTGTGTACACGATCGAAATAGTTTTTCGATTGTTATGATTTGTGTAATGTTTATAATGTAAGTTTCCCCTTTCATTTGATATGGTTGCAGTTTGTAAAATGAGGTTTCCGTGTAACAAATAAGTTTTTGTTTAAAAACATTTGTCCCCGTTTAAGTATTGTGGTTTCCGTTTAAGACGGTAGATCTCTGTTTAACAAGTGATGTCTCTGTTTAAGAATTGTGTTTTCCGCTTAAACACTAATATCTCTGTTTAAGCAACTAGCTCTCTTTTTAACAAGTGTTGTTATTATCGCAGGCTTGTGATTATGACGGTAAACCTAGTCAACAGGCGATGCTACTTAGCACCGGTAGTGAAGACCTTAGCCAAATTGAAAGTCCACCTGACCCCTCGACACTGGGAGATCATCCCAAGGATACTGTTTGCAGCATTCACTGAGGTCGAAGCTGTATTACAAGAGAGGGCCCTTCTTGATTCTCTTTTGCAAAGATACGATGGCCGCACCAATAAATTCAGGATCGGGGCAAGCCTGCTGAGTTTCAGACCTGAAGATGTGTCTCTCGTTCTGGGCATGCGTTGCGATAGAGACGCAATCGAGTTTAAGAAGAAGAAAACGCGATCAGCTTTCTAAGAGAGATATTTATCAAAAAGGTACGAGAGACACAGAGACTCCATCAAAACCACTCTTCAGCAGCTTGTTGGATAGAAGAGAGAGGAGGAAAATTTTGTGAAACTCTTGATAGTGTACCTCATAGGGACAATCCTCTTCCCAAATACCTCATGCTCGGTTCCCAATTGGATCGTTGATTATGTCGACGATCTACCTGGCATAGGGCGGTATGCATGGGCGCAAGCGACGCACAAATGGTTTATGGAGGACATTCCACAAGCTGTCGCTCGAGTGCAAGCTAGATGCGAGGGGGAGAAGACAAACACGAGGTATATTAAGGGTTGCTCGGTCTCGCTCAACATCTGGTTTTACAAGCTAACCGAAACCGGTAAGAAAGTCTGTTTCGGCAAGACCCCAAGAATGTTGTGCTACGGTGAAAATACTTACCGGAAGCAAGCAACGATAGAAACTAGTTGATCATCTATCGAAGGAAAAAAGGTAATAAATCATCAACAATGCGTTTAAAATTAATAGTTAATGTTTAAAACTAATATTTAGCGTTTAAGAATTATAGTTTGTGTTTAACATTTGTCTTTATTGTTTAAAAATTTCATTATCGGTTTAAATACGTGCGATATGTTTAAGTAGATATGTGAAATATTTAAATACATTTGTTATTGTTTAAATTGAATGATTTCGCTGAGATTGTTTTCTTTACGTATGTTAATTTCCTGAGCTGGACCCGGCGAATTCTGATGAAGAAATATTTGTTTGGGCCAACCGGCGGAGGGATGCTATTGCCCCGGAGCCACTTGCTCGAAGGCAAATGAGAGGCCAACCTTTTCCTTGCGCGCTCGACGACGCCGTTCCCCCACTTCAAGCAAAACACACGCACGCAATCCTCGGCGTCGGATAAGCCCTCCCCCACCCCGCCCGACGGTAACATCCCCCTCCCCCGACCACGACAACGGCAGTCCCCCATATCGCTACAGCCCCCTGAAGGCAGTAGGCGAAGATGTCACAGCAACTCTTCTGCAGGCGTGCTAGATATTGATCACCGAGTTCCCTCGGCTTGTCGCTCGGGTTGAGGCATTGGAAGGACGTCACAATCGATTGCGCCGTTCCTCAAACAAATGAAGTACCTGGGACGAACGAGGCGTCGGAATTTGATGATGACGACTTCGTCGGGATGGCCATTCCAAGACGGCCACGTTTGAATAGGCTTGCAAAAAAGACGAAAACAATAACGCCTCTCTGTCCACCAACGCCCGATGAAACAATAGCAGCACTATCTGCGGCTGATGTTGTTGTTGAGTTCGTTGCCATTGATGACGTGCCCGCCATGGTGGAGAAGATCGTTGATGCTGCTAGCATCACCGCGGTTGAGAAAGTCAACGAAATCCCCGTGACAGTGGAACCGGCAGCCAACAGTGCCGCAGCCAAGGTGGTGGCCACAATCCTTGAAGAACAAGAACCACCTGAGGGTGTGCTTCCTCTTGATGCTGTTGTCGTGGCCGCGGTTGAGAAGGTTGTTCACTCTATTTTCAACGAAATCCTGCTCACGGAGGAACCGGCGGCCGACAGTGCCGCATCCAATGTAGGCGCAATCCCACAACATCAAGAAGCATGTAAGGATGATCCTAAAAAAGCTGTTGACGAAGGGCAAGAGAACGTCACTCAAAACAAAACGAAAGCTATGATCCTTGCCAACCAGCAATACTTAGAAGTTGGACAGACTTCGTTCTGAAGAAGAAAAGATACACTGGACACTCGCGCCTCAACAGATTTGAGTAGCAGTTTATAAGGATCTTCCTCAACTAGTCTATGGACATGTAAGTATGAAATTTTTATGGAATTGTTTACATATATATGTTCCCGTTTAAGTTATGTAGTTTCCTTTTAAATATGAGAGTTATCATGTAAGATAATGTTTTACCGTTTAACTTTGTCAGTTACTGATTAAAACATCACATTATCATTTAAATATATACATTTTCCAGTTAAGATTTTGTGTTATTGTTTAATTATAGATGTTGCCGTTTAACCGCAGTTCTGTCGTGTGGCGGAATAAATCTGTAAGCACCACACGGGCAACGTATTCATACTGCTTGACGGGAAGGAGATGGTGATAGATGATGTGATGTACGCCTTCGTATGCATAATACAGAAGTCGCTGGCCAAAGTACCATATCCTTATGAGAAGCGCGCCTCCATCACACGACCACTGACACTGTTTATGTCAAACCAGGACAACACATATGACACGACTTTAGCTATGATCAGAGATGCGGTGCGTGTCGTGCATGATATTGACATTGCCATCCTCCCCATAATCATGAATGACCACTTCCATGTCGTCATCCTCGACAATAACAAACAAGAATACAGGCATTATACTTCATGCCAGAGTGAAGAGTACGCTAAAGACGCGGCTGAAATGGTAAGTTGTTTGAGAAATAGATTTTGATTTATAGAGTTTCATAAATGCTCGCTATTATAATCTCAAATTGTATATCTTCACAGCGGGACCTATTCGACACCTGTCTCAAAATGGAGTTCGGCGAGATGGTGACCAGAATGTATCCGTTAGTTCACAATAATGAAACCCCATGACAAAAAAAAGGAAGTCTCAACTGCGCCGTCTACGTCATGCGGTTTATCGAACAATTACTCGACGGTGAAAAGCTACAGATACCACAAATGGACGTCCCTTATCTGAGATTAAAGTATGCTGCCCGCATACTTAAGGAAGGGCGCAGCCGGCATCACTACCAAATGAGGGTCTACGACTGCGAGGAAATAGAATTTAGATGACATTCTTTGTTTTCAAATGTAAAACAATTTACTCGTTATTATTTTTAATTCAATTTATTCTTTGCTAATGACATGACAGATTTTTCAATGTAAGTTTACTATTGTTCGTTTAACGTCTGTATTTTTTTACACTTTGCATTCTTTGCTTAACTTTCAATTGTAACATTTAAGTGTCAGCGTTGCGTTTTAAAATGAAGTACTCTCGGTTTAACATCCAATGTCCCTGTTTAAATATATGCGTTACCGTTTAATAATAAGAGTCTCCGTTTAATATTTACTGTCTACATTTAAATATCAACGAATGCCTAAATGCCGTAGTCTCTGTTTAAAATACGGTGTCCCTATTTAAATATATCTGTTACCGTTTAATAATAAGAGTCTCCATTTAATATTCAGTGGAGTAAGTTTAAATATTAAAGAATGACAACGAAATTAGATTTTCTCCATTAAATGAAGTTGCAGAATTTTAACAAAGTTTGAATAGAAAGTGCAGAATTTTTAAACAAACTTAAGAAACTAATACCCATCAGGGTTCTTATTTGCAAAAAGAAACCAAAGTGAAAAAAACTGTCGCTCTGCCCTTTTCTTCTCCTTCAAAGCTTCGAGCAGCTTTTGTACATGTGCCTTTTGATTTGTTATTCCATCAAGTTTTGTAGTAAAAAAGACTTCTTTTGTTGTAAGATCGTGGAGTAAGTCTTAAAAAAACCACTCCAACTCTTCATCGATAGAGTAATCTCGACTACATGAAGTCCCTGCAATGAAGACTTCAAGGTTTTAGAAGAACCAAACATTGTTTAAACATTCATAAAGAAATCTTACAGTAATACTTACTTAGCATGGAGACATAATCAGCAGCAGCGGGAGATATATTCATCTTCTCACTATGTGAAGGATAGAGCTGCTTGAACGCCACCTCAGCAGCAACATTCTGGGCCTGCTTTACTGTTTTTGCAGACTTAGTGCTAGAGAAGGGGTCCCATTAACCGTCACCGTAGCCACAAATGCGGGGTTGTGGTTGGGGCATTCCTTGAGGGTGGAGTACTCCGGCAAGAGCAGGTGCGTCTTCTGACAAAACTCATTGAGAAGTTTCTTATACATTTTCTTTGGTTTTGGAAATACCTAGATCTTTATCTTGTTTGAGCTTCTGAGCTTCTTGTTTAAATAGAAATCTAGCTCAAGGGAGTTAAAGCTCTTTTGTCAAATTTCTTAATTAAAAAAATAAAATTCATGCAACTTTGACCTTGATTTTCAACGTACTTTTTATAAAAATTTTAAAGAAAGTAATTGCTATTCTATTTCGATGAGAGCGGTTACTCAAATGTTTAAATATTAGTAATAAATCCGTGGGGGAAATGTAAAACAGTTTGTCGTTATTAACTTAAATTAGATTCACTCTTTTCCAATGACATGACAGATTTTTCAATGTAAATTTACTAGTGTTCGTTTAATGTCTGTATTATTTTATACTTGACTTTATTTGCTTAACTTTCAATTGTAATGTTTACATATCAGTATTGTTTTTTAAAATGGCATAGTATACGTTTAAACGACGAGGTCTCTATTTAACTTTATGTGTTACCATTTAAGAATTAGAGTCACCGTTAAACCTTAAAGAATGACAATGAAATTATATTTTATCTGTTTAAATAGAAAAAAGTTGACACTCAAATAAGTTTGTTTCCAATTAAAAATTATTTATTTACAATGCTTAGTCGGTGACAGATTCATTGCAAGATCTACGATTGTGACCGGACGCGTGGCAGCGGCTGCAATGTAACTCGCGGACCTCAGATTCTTGCGACTCGATCCTTTTTTGTCTAAGAAGCCCAGGTTGCCTTCTCGTCACAGCCGGTCGCAAATGCAGTTCGCGATTGTCGTCCGTAGGCTTCTCATTGTCGGGTATGAGGAATATAGCTTCCTTATATGCCAGTTTGTAACTGTCGACGGTGAAGTAACTGCTAATAAATCGATGAACGTTTGTGTCTGTCTGCATTATTGCAGCGCAAGCGTGTTTGCACGGGATATCATAATTTTGCCATCTGCGACATGAGCAAGTTTTATTTGCAAGATCTATAGAGTTGTTACACTGGTCAATCACTTCATAACAATCATCGACACAACGACTAACATGAAGGTTTCGGCTTTCCTCAACAAGTGTCTCTACCTTCGAATGTATGTCCGGGCATAAGTAGGTCTCCCATCTGTTTGCTTGCTCACGGTGATTGCATAACATGCGCATCAACTTGAACCTGTACAACGAAGAACACAAATCTTAAACAAGATTAAGTGAAGACATTGATATTTAAACAGAAACACATCGGCTTAAACATTAGAGCAACAAATTAAACGAAGATCAAGAAATTTAAACACAGACAATGATGTTTAAACCGTACAGGTAAAAGTTAAAGGATAAGGGCAATTCTTAAGCGGTAAATAGAATCAACATTCGAATACCTTATGGAGTCTACCATTTTCGTCACCTGTAAATACCGAGCTTCTTTGATCCACGCATTGAACGACTCCACGACATTTGAATACATCTCGTCCCAGCGTTCACCTTTGAACAGATAATTAAACCAATGTGACATGTCCGACTTATGAATCAACCACTGATAGGCTTCGGGTAATGTGGCATGCAGTTCATTGACAGTGTCATTGAATTCTTTAGCCGTCGATGCCCACGCAATGCGAAAGTATATGGACCAGCACTCCTCCCTCAATGCCTTCCCAAGTCTGGCATTTGCTTTCATAAAATTGGCCTCCAAGTGTTGAAGGCGGTATGCATGTGGGGAAGAAGGAAAGACTCGCAACAGCGTTCACAAGGCCCTTTGACCTGTCCGAAACGAACGTAATTTTCTCTTGATAATCTCATTCATCATATAAAGCATTACCTAACTTAGAAATTAACCAAGTCCAATTGGCATCGGCCTCGTTGTCTACAATACTGAAGGCGACGTGGAAAAAACCATTGTTCCCATCTTTGCCTGTGGCACCCAATAGAGTACCCCGATACTTTTCAAGGAGGTGGGTACCGTCGAGAAATAACAGCGGCCTGCATGCCCTCTTGAATCTCACAATACACGCATTGAAAGAAAAGAATGCACATTTAAAATGCTCCCCGTCTATTTCTACAATCGCAATGCTGTCGGGGTTCATCTCTACCACTTTGTCCATGTACCAAAGCAACAAATCGTAGCTCGAGATATCACTGCCATCGAGGATCACCCGGGCATGTTCTTTTCCCAACCAAGTCTGCCTGTATGGAACGTGGACACCATGTTCCCGCAACATGTTCTTCTGAATGTCGATGGCCTTGTATAAGGGTTGCTCCTTGAGCTTCTGAATCACTCGTGCTCTTACCCATTTTTTGGACGCTTTTGGATGTGACGCCGATCCAATTCCACCACCGCAAGTGTGCGACGGGTGCATTGTCTTGATTCTGAAAGTATTTTTATTGTATTCCTTTTATGCATGAAGGCGCTATTGACAACCATCGGCAACACATTCGATAGTCACCCTGTGTTTTTTGTTTTTTAGGAATTTGAAATCAAAATTCCGTTTGATTGCAAAATTCTGAAGTGCGTCTCTGAAGTGATCAACGCCTTGAAAACATTGTCCGACATCTAACGACAACACTTCAGCTTGATCTAATGAGGAAGGAAGGCATGCCACACCGTCAGGGTCGCCATGAGGTAGAACAGAAGCGCTCCCAGAATCCGAATTTCTGCCAACACTTTAGTTCAAACGAAAACGATCAAATTTTAAGCAGAAACACAAAATGTGTAAACGATAACTGTAAAATTTAAACGTTAAAGACAATATTTAAACAGAAACATAATAATTTAAACGGAGAAGACATGTATTAAACGGGAACTTTAACTAGTTAAACAGTGAAGGTGATAATTAAACAATAACTTGATCTAGCTAAACAGATAATGTGATAATTAAACAATAATTAACATATACAACTAGATAAACATAAAAGAGAAGAACCTTACAACGACAAGAACTCGTTTTCAGTGGGATACGATGGCACATCATCTGTCTCGACAACAAGATCAACTACAGCGCATTTAAAGATGGAGTACACATGACACATGCGCTGGAAGGCAACCTCGTTTTCTATTGGGAAAACCGTTTTATGTCCATCGGGTGTGATAAACTTCACCTTCACACGGGAAATATCGAGACCTTATCGCTCACATATCTCGCCTAGCACTGATTCCCAAGCAGTCAGTGCCGTAAACATTACCACTCGTCCCTCCCCGTTGTATCTAGCAATGGCACAAAAACTCGCCATAATAGCCCTGCATTTTTATAAATTGTCACTCCCTCCCACAGAATGATCAAAGCGAGAGTAACGAAGAAATCCTCACCTTATCGGGAAACCGACAGAACTCAAATTGAACAAACCAAATGAGAAGAAGAAGAAAATGTAATTCGCCTATGATAGTGTCTTTGCCAAAAAACAAGCAGGAAGGGGAAAAAACTCACAATTGTATGCATAAAGGTCAAACATGATGTGATTCGGCGGGGTTTTTTCTCACCATTTCTAAGGGCAAAAATGAAATTTCAAAATAAGGACCCATTTCAAGTGACCGATAATGGGTAGAATTGAAGTAAACTATAAACGTAAGGGCTATTTGGGGTGTGCAAAAGTTGGAGGGATTTTTGGGAAGTTTTAAAATTCCCGATTGGTGAACAGTAATTTTCTCTATTAATAAATATAGACGGTTTCAAATAGTATATATTACTGTTATATTCATATTGAAGACATGGCCCGGTTTAGGAACCGCCGGTTCCGATTCAAAAAAATCTTGAACCGGAATCTAACCGCCTAGGCAAGGTTCTTGACGGTTCTGCTTTTGTTTCGGTTCCGGTGGTTCGATTCAACGGCTCTGGTTTGGCGGTTTAGACGGTTCAAGTTTTTTTTTTAACTAAATAATTCAATATTTCAAATTAAATGAACACTAAAATACAAGAATTAATTTAATACAATATTTTATTAAAAAAAATAAAAGTATTAATAATTTAAAGCAATATTTATTATACATTATCTTCTTGCATAAGTAACAAAGTTTGGCATGACACAATTCATATAAATCGAATGAATGTCACGAATCAATCTAATCGGCTAATCAAGTGTTTAGAATCAGACCTAATTAATAATCGATTTGGTTAATATCTTTAATTATTTATTTAAAATATCTTTAAACATGTAATTACTTAATTAATACATTATTAATAATATTAACAAAATAAAAACCTAATCATTCATGAGATTATATATATATATATATTGATTTAACTGGAACCGGCGCTTTGAACCTCCATTTTGAACCTTTGGTTGAACCGACGTTGGAACCTCCGAATGAACATCTGGTTGAACCGCGGGTTCCACGGTTTTCAAATTCTGGAACCAGAACCGAACCTTGTATGAAGGTTCAAGTTCTGGTTTTTTGACAGTTACGATTTTGCCGATTCCAGTTCGGTTTTTGACGGTTCGGTGCCATGGTTTCGGTTCAAAATGACCACGTCTAATTAAATATATTTCAATATGAATATAATAGTAATATATACTATTTGAAACCATCTATATATATATATTTGTTAAAAAATATTGGATATAGAAGCAGGAATGGTTGTTGGCCCAGGTGGCAAATTCCCTCGACAACCACATGTCTTTCCTTTGTAGATCCATTTTCTTAGTGAGATCCTAGGTCCATTGTAGTGCTGGCTCTAACAAAAGTCTCCACCACTTCTCACACAGCTTAAAACGTGCCTCCTTACCCTCTGATGATTTTCTTACTAAGGTGCAAAGACGAATAAGAGCTAAACAGGATCCAAGACTTAGCGTCACCAGAGTAGCTAGTCTAAGATATCATAACTAGAGCTCTCATATTAGTAAATGAGGGATGCACTCAACACCTGGAGATGGAAGTGTTAAGAGAGTTTGCACTCAAAAACCGAAGGTGAGAGCGTCAAATAAAGGAAGCATGTTAGTTTTGAGTTCAGTACACACACAAAAATGGCTTCCATTGTTAGATAAATGGGAATCATGTGCAATGCCATAGAAAGAATTTCTCATACATTGGACAATATAAGTACTACAAATTTTGTAGAAAATCTTATGTGAATAGCTGGAAAAGATTTAATGAGTAGTTAAAAATTATTCCTATAGAACACCAAAGTACAACTGATATGGCTAGATAATCCCTATAATATCATAGGGCAAGTTAGACAGATAATATTAGAAACAAATCCATTTAGAAGAGATACTTCACTACAAGATGCAGCAATAAGAGACGTGGAAAGACTTCTGATAAGTCATTTTAGTAGCTAAAACAAGTAGAGCCTTTAATTGTAATAAGTTAACAAAAAGATAATTTACCAAACTTCCAAAACCATTAAGTGATATAATTTCTAATTCATGGGTAGAAAAAGTTCATAAAAACTTAATAGGAATAGGACCTGCTATATTGCTTATTTTTAACTAGTTAAAGGATACATGTTGAGAAACAGAAGCTACTAAACAAATAGCTAATTATAGTTATTACAGTAAGATCTATACACCCCTCTATACATAAAGAATACAAAAAAGGGGGAAAATTAAAATGAAGTACTTATAATAAAAATGTAGGCTTACATATAATCATGTTAAAAAATTTAAACAACATAAACCTCCCAGAAATTTTAAATGCTATATATATGGTATAGAAGGACATTATGATAGGGAATGTATAATTGAAAAGGAAAAAAAGGAACGATTAAACATATATCAAGAATTACAGTTAGCAGATGAAATAGACATAGTATACGTAGATAGTAATAATAGTGAGCATGATAGTGATATTTGTAGCATATTTGGAGAAGATAAAGTAACTAATTTAGTTAAAATGAGAACCTAATAGATTTTGAAGAAGCCTATGAAAATTCAGAATGAACTAATGATTGAAGTTCACTTGTAACTTAGACAATAATCCAAAATTTCTTTTAGAACAATATAATTAAGAACCACTTAAGATTAATTACAAAAAAATGTGATAAATGTTACAAGTTTCATGTTTTAAGGCATAGAGTGACTTGCACTATTTGTGAATTATCAATTTGTAGGATATGTGCTTTAAAACTATTTAGTTACGCCTTTGAAGAAAGGGAGAGATCTATATGTAACTCAGGTAGTTACTTAACATAATAAAAACATTAGAAGAAGAACAGGTTGAACATTTGATAATCTTTTTCGGTGAGTGTCAACAAAATGGTGTAGTTCTATCTTAAAAAAAATTGAAAATAGGATGTAGAAAAATCAAGTTCTTAGGAGTTATAATAGGATACGGGCAGGACCTTTGTATAATACAACCACATAAACAAGGAGAAAGAGATTTAATGATGAAGATATAAAATTAGTCCAAAAAATTAAAAAAAAAGTAAAAAAATAAAGTGCTCAGATTGCCACCTCCTAATGCATATTTAATTATTGAAAGTGATGGAAGAATAAAAAGATGAGGGGCAGTTTTAAAGTTTAGACCAAGTAAAAAAAGTTCAATTAAAGAAGAAAAATAAGTAGACATGACAGTGGTACATATAATGTAGCTATAACTTTCCAACAGGGCACGGTGCTACCAAGGTGATCTTAATAGAAGGAAGACGAACCAAGAAAGTTTTAAGTATGGGAAGCTCAATCATTGGTCAGCACAGGTGGCAAGTCATCACCATGCGTACCGCCGAGGAATCCTACCACAGCCGGGTGGGGTAGACAAGCGTGATCGAGAGCATTGAAGAAATATACCGCAACCGAGTGGGCAAGGCAGGTGTGACCGTGGGTGCCAAGAAATTCTGCCGCAGCCAAGTAGGCGAGGCAGACATGACCGGGGGCGCCGAGAAAACTTGCCGCAGCCAAAGGGATCAGGCTGGCGTGACGAAGGGCGCCGAGAAAACTTGCCGCAACCAAAGGGATCAGGCAATTGTGACCAAGGGCACCGAGGAAACCTGCCGCGGCCAGGTGGGCCAGGCAGGAGTGACCAAGAGGCATGGGAGCGTGCGCACAGGCAGGCTATTGTGCGTGCAAGGCCGGGAGACCGCGGAGTGGTATCCACACGTGGCCAAGTTGTGGACAGTTGAGCGGAGTGGTTGCGCCAAACAGTTGCCAAGACGTGGGACACGTGGCGACATGGTGAGCCAACTTCCTCCAAGGTGCGCCCATGATCCGAGAACATGTAGAGTAGTGCCCGGATGTGGCGAGTGGCTTGACCGAGGACCAGGCAGTTGCCGCGACGGTTGGGCCATGATCTCCAGCTCGTAGTGACTGGACAAAGCAGTGGGTAGCCATCACTCCACATCAGGTAGTGGTCGGTTATTGGGTCCACCATGCTCTCTTGGAACTTAGATAAATAGGTTATAGGCCTAATGATTTTGTAAGCTTATGAGGTTGAGGTAAGGCAGTCTCAAGCTCAGGCATAGGGATGCCAAGTAAAGAATAGTGATCATTGAGTGAGCGATCAATAAAAGTCTAAGTCTTTTGGGTTGAGCTCTTTGTGTATGCTTCTTGTTTGTTTCCACTTGCGTAGTGATAGTGAGGTGTGTATTGGCTGGCAATGGGCAAGGGCTAGCGTTGCACCATTACAGTCTATTAGGAGGGAAGAGAAGAAAAAAAAAAACTAAGTGTTAGCTACGCTAACTTCCTCTTGATGGAACTATGACTATAGCCATTTCAAGCATTGATTCTGAAATTTTAGCAGCTATACAAGCGTTGGGAAAGTTCAAATTATTCATAATTTTCTCTAAGGAATTTATTCTTAGAATAGATTATTAGGCGATTGCAGCATGTTATCATAAAAAATCAAAAAATAAGTTATCAACAAATAGATGGTTAACCTTTGTAGATTATATGATAAGAAATTATTTTCAAGTAATAATAGAGCATATTAAAAATACTAATAAATTTTTGGCAAAAAAGTTTAGCAGAATGATACACGAAACCTTCCAAAATAATGGCAAAACTATATAGGACAAAGAGTATAAAATCGGAAACTGAGGAAAAAGAAGTAGTCTTATTACAAGAAATGATAAAAGATTTAAAAGAATTTAAAAATATATATATATCGTGTCTCTTACTCTAGAAGTAGGATAGTAGAAAATACATAAGCAATAATAGATTTTATAAGTAAAAAAATAGAAAGGAGAAATAGATCTTTAGAAAATGAAGGAGTTGATCGTTTAAGAGAAGAGCAAGAAAATCCAGCGAAGAAGAAATAAAACTATGAAGCAAACAATAGAAGATATAGAAAAAGAGAGACAATATAAAAAGTATCATGAACTTAGAAAATAATATGTAGAAAAAACCATGGCTTGATCATACGCATTATGAAAGACTGTGGTTGCCAAACCAACTTAACCATATGCACTCTTTCTTACTTGGGAGTTATGCAACCTATTTGTAAAACCAAAGACTTGTTCATCTGTATAATAAGAACTATGGCTACTGAACCCTCAGATCCATAGGAAGTTCTAATTATGATGAAAATTTTGAAAGCTTGTAAATGCAAAAGTAGTAATATATAAGTTTTAACTAATGATTATTAATTTTTGCATAAGGAAAAAAAAGGTAGATTTCCTCCTAAACCCACCCTAAAATTTTTATTCATCCTCCCTATTTAGGATTAAGGCTTTGCTTGGATAGGGGTTTTTGGAGGTTTCATAAAGTAAGGTAAGGTCAGGTAAAGGAAGGTAGAGGAAGGTTTTGAACTATTTGCTTGGATAGAAGGTAATGTAATTGGAGGTTTTGAAACCTTATCATGGTTGGTTGGGAGGTTAGGGAAGGTAAAGTTACATAGTATATTACTAAATTACCCTTGTGGTTAATAAATAAGGAAAAACAATGTGATAGAATTTTATTTTCAATAATAAAATTAATTAAACAATATCATTAATAGATTAAGTAATATTTCTCAATTTATAAAATTCTATATTTCTTTATCATTTTTATTATTATTAATTATAATTAAACAAGTAAGAGTTTAAACATTATAATTAATAATTAAGTAATATTTGCCAAATTTTTTATCATTATTTATTTATTATTATTATTACAATTTTAATTATTTTTTAAAATTATAATTAGACTAAGTGAGGAAGAGAATGATGTCTCAATAATTAATGATATAATTAAACAGTTAATAATAATAATATTATTATTATTAATATTATTAATAATATTTTAATAAGGTGTGGAATTAGGTGAAATGTACAAGGGTATTTTGGTCAACAATAAAAAATACCAACTCAAAACCTCCCCAACCCTCCGAATTGGAGGGTTGAGAAAACACCAAAAAGTGGAGGTTTTAAAACCTCCACTAACCTCTCTCAACCCTTACCTCCACTAACCTCTCTCAACCCTTACCTCCACTTAAAACCCCCCATCCAGGCATGGGTTCTTAAAAACCCTTACTTTACCCTACCTTCAAAAACCTCCATCCAAGAAGACCCTAAGGTTTTAAACACCTCACCATCTTAATACCCAATAACATGTTCTTTTGGATAGTCTATAGGCCTCCAAAAGTAACCCAAACTATTGTCTTCATACTATCCGAATCCTTGATACTTATTTCTTCAAAACCAATGAGAAAACCTTGAAGATCCTTTTCAGTCAATTCCTCCACCCCTAAAGTCTCAAAATATTAAATATTTCATATCTTAAAAAGGGAGGGCTAAAACGCTTGACACAAAATATAGGCTGGAGAAAAAAAGAAAAAGAAACAATGAAAGAAAAAATCAAAAAGCTCAAGAAAAGAAAAGGGAAAATTACTGTTCACCCATCGTGAATTTCAAAACTGGCCAAAAACCCCCTCCTTTTTTTTCACACCCCGGACAGCCCCTCCGTTATAGTTTGGTTCCCTTCTACCCCCCGTCCGTCACATGAAATGGGTCCGTGTTACGAAAATCCATTTTTGCCCCTGCAAATGGTGGGAAAAAACCCCGCGCGATCACATCATGTCATGTCTCACATTTACGCATACATATGTGAGTTTTTTCCCCCTTAATGGTTTCTTGTTCGCTTAGAAAGCTTAGAAGCGAATTACATAATTTTGTTCTTGTTCTCCTTTTCCTTCTGCTAAGTTGGTTTTTGGATTTGAATTCCTCCGGTCACCCGATATTATGGACAGTTTTTGTGCCATTGCTAGATACAACGGGGAGGGACGAGTGCTGACGTTCACCGCGTCAACTGAATTGGCGTCAGTGTTAGGTGAGATTTGTGAGCGCTGATGTCTCGATGTTTGTCGCGCGAGGGTGAAGTTCATCACACCCGATGGACATAATACGGTTTGCCCAATAGAGAACGAGGTCGACTTCCAGCGCATGTGTCATGTGTTCTCCATCCTCAAAGGCGGTGTAGTCGATATGGTTGTCGAGACGGATGACGTGCCACGGCTGCCTTCTGAAAATGAGTTATTGTCGTGGTAATGCGTTGCTCTAAAACAATTATGCAGTTGTATGTCAGTTAGTGTTTAACACCACCATTATCTGTATTAAAGAATGAATTATCCGTTTAAATTTGGCATTTCCAATTAAGTTATCATGGTTCTGTGTAACCTATCATATACCGTTTGCATTATTACATCTCTGTTTAACGATGGCTGTTAACGTGTAAATATTAACTGCGGCGTTTAAATAAGTGGACTTTATGCTTAAATTCTGATCGTTTGCGTTTGAACTGAAGTGTTGGCAGGAATTCGGAATCTGGGAGCGCTTCTGTCCCACCACATGGCGACCCGGATGGTGTCACATGCCTGCCATCGTCGTCAGATCAACATGAAGTGTTGTCGTTGGACGTCGGACAATGTTTTGATGGCGTTGAACATTTCCGAGATACACTTCGCAATTTTGCTATCAGTCGCAATTTTGATTTCAAATTCGTGAAGAACGAAAAATACCGGGTCACTGTGGAATGCGCTGCCGGTGGATGTCAATGGCGCGTTCACGCATCAAAGGAATATAATAGAAATACCTTCAGAATCAAGACAATGGACCCGACGCACACCTGCGGTGATGGAATTGGCTCAGGGTCACACCCGAAAGCGTCCAAAAAATGGGTCAACGCACGAGTGATTCAGAAGCTGAAGGACCGACCCTTGTACAAGGCCATCGACATTCAGAAGGACATGTTGCGGGTGCATAGTGTCCACATTCCATACAAGCAGGCTTGGCTGGGAAAAGAGCATGCCACAGGGAAGGATGGGAACAATGGCTTCTTCCACGTCGCCTTCGCTATTGTCGACAACGAGACTGACGCCAATTGGACGTGGTTCATTTCCAAGTTAGGTGATGCTTTATACGACGAAGGAGACTACCAAGAGACAATTACATTCGTTTCGGATAGGTCAAAGGGCCTTGTGAACGCTGTTGCGAGAGTTTTCCCTTCATCCCCGCACGCGTACTGCCTTCGGCACTTGGAGGCCAATTTTATGAAAGCCAATGGCAGACTTGGGAAGTCATTGAGGGAGGAGTGCTGGTCCATATGCTTTCGTATCGCGTGGGCAACGACGGCTAAAGAATTCGATGACACCGTCAATGAACTGCGGGCCGCATCACCCGAAGCGTTTCAGTGGTTGATTCACAAATCCGACATGTCACACTGGTCAAATTATTTGTTCAAAGGTGACCGATGGGGCGAGATGTATTCGAATGTAGCTGAGTCGTTCAATGCGTGGATCAAAGAAGCTCGACACCAACCAGTGACGAAAATGGTCGACGCTATAAGGTATTCGAAGGTTAAACACATGTAACGCTTAAGCTTACCCGTTACCCTTTAATGTTCGTTATCTGTGTTTAACATGCACTGTCCGCAGTTTGATATCGTCGTCGGTGTTTAACATTCACATTAACCCTTTAGTCTGGTAGAATCATGTGTAAGATAACAAATGTAAATATCATTGTCTCGGTTTAAATACCGTGGTAAATATCATTGTCTCGGTTTAAATACCGTCGTATATGTTTTTCTTCTTCGATCTTTAGTTTATTACTGTTCTGTTTACTCCGATGTAGTTGTGTTTAAATATTCATATATTCGCGTAAATTTCTTTAAGATTTCCGATATTCGTTGTGCAGGTACAAGCTGATGCGCAAGTTATGCACTCGCCGTGAGCAAGCGAACAAATGGGAGACTTTCTTATGCCCGGACATACATTCAAAGGTTGAGACGCTTGTGCAGGATAGCCGAAGTCTTCACGTTGCTCGCTGTCTCGCTGATCGTTACGAAGTGATTGACCAGTGCAGTAACTCTGTAGACCTTGCCAGTAGAACTTGCTCATGTCGCAGATGGCAAGTTTATGGCATCCCGTGCAAACACGCTTGCGCTGCGATATTGCTGATGGACAGCAATGTTCATCGTTTTATTAGCGATCACTTCACCGTCGACACTTACAAGTTGGCGTATAAGGAAGCTATATTTCCCATACCCGACAATGAGAGGCCCACGGACAACAATCGAGATCTGCTTTTGCGGCCGCCTGTGACGAGAAGGCAACCTGGTCGTCCTAGACGAAGGAGGATCGAGTCGCAAACGTTTGATGTCCGCGAGTTACATTGCAGCCGATGCCACGCGTCCGGTCACAATCGTAGAACTTGTAATGAAAGTGTCGCCGATTAGGCTTCGTAAAAGGATAATCTTTAAAGAGCACACATTTATTTGGTTATGACGCCCTGATATTTAAACATAGAATAAACGAATTTCGTTGTATGCACTGAATTTTTAATCTAATAAACCTAGTGTTAAATGGTGACACATTTAAAGAGTCGCACACAAATTGAAGCGTACGCAGTGAATGTTAAACGGAAAATCTTGGTAATAAATGATAACCAATAACGTTAAACATGCACATCGCTTGTTGTCGTTCTTTTGTATTTGAACTTCGGGAACGAATGTAAGATAGTGACGCATAAACATAGACGTTATATTTAAACAGATACGGCGGCGAGTTTTACACATCTTCTGCGGAATGTTTAACGGAGACGTTGTATGGTACACATAGTACTTAAAATGTTACACACAATAATTGATATTTGAAGAGTTCAGTGTGAGTTTAAAGCATGTATTGAGTCCGAATTAATGACGACAAGACGTCATTACCGTGAAATCCAGTACGAATGCTAATTCATTACTATTTATTGGTGCAATTACATTTGAATTCAAATTCCACACGTAAGCATCAATGCACGGAGTACGTTAGGCGCACTTGCGACCCCTAGACTTCTATTTAAACAATAAACGGAAATCAAAGGCATATCCACATATTACACACAGAGAAAGAAGTATGTACAAGTCACTCCTCAACGAGCTCTGCCAGGGAACCCACCGGCCGTCGCCGGAGTACTCAACCGTCAGGGAGGGCCCCGACCACATCCCCGCCTTCTTGGGCACTGTGTCGGTTGATGGGACCACTTACTACAGCCCTTACCCTTTGAAAACAGCGAATGACGCCCAGAACACTGCGGCCGAGGTGGCGTACAGTGACATCCGCATTCCATACCCTGGGAGGATGAATACGCCTCTCGCTGCTACCGCCGATCGATTATGTGGAGGTAAGTCATACCATAAGATTTCATCGTCCATGTTACGGAAAATTTATTTATTTTCGAAATTGTTAAAACCTTCATTGCAGGGCCTCGCACCGCAACGCCTTCAGATGCAGCGCCTTCACTCACCCGCGAGCACTCCAACAGCGAAGAGTTGGAGTGCTTTCTGGAGGACATGCTCGTCGAGCTTGCGGAGAAGGAAGTCGTCCTCTCCGAAAAACTCGACCGACTAAGAACCCGCACGGCCCAAGTGAAGAAGCTGATCCAGGGACTGAAGGCGAAATGATATTGTTTTTTTTTCAGTTTTTAGATGTATAAATTAGTATGCCTACGCTGGTTGTAATAGAACTCCGTTTCAACTAAAAAAATTTTTGAAGGAAAGAAATTTGTTCCCCTGTTATGTTTTGATCTTTAAACCGATACGTGTATATTTGAACATCGACACTAAATTATAAACGTGGACGTCTGTAAAAGGGGGGGCTAAAATATTTAAAAAGCGCGAGTATTTGTAAATAGTGAGAATAGTATTCACACAGAGTCCTCGATGTGTGAAGAAGACAATTCAAACATACACATCGAATGTTAAGTGAAGACGCATGCTAATAAGCGGTGTCATACAATGTTAAACTGAGAGAACCCTCGTTCTCGTTCGTCGATAGTTAACCGCAGATATCGATAGTTAAACGGTAAAGTGTAAGGGCAAGTGATGACGGTTATATTTAAACAATGATGAGGATTTACGCCCAGTGAGCGTCATAGATTAAATACCACATTGATGTTTACAAAATAGGTTCAAAACCAGAAAATTTGCATTGGAAAATGCTGAAACGTCGCATGCATAAATGGAGTTGAATTTAGGCTAGTTACGGTATAACGTAGTCAGGGAAACCATGCAATGTGAATTTATTATTAATTACTCCAATTTAATGTTGAAATGCGAGTCAGTAAAGCGTGAACGTAACCGATGCCATTTACTATATTCCATTTATTTCACCGAAAACCAATGCCTTTTTTTTTTACAAATAGTTATGATTGTATGTAAGCATCAAGCCGAAACAAGATACAGACGCAGATATTATCCACATCCCACAACAATGTTTAAGTCACGTCTAGCCGAATTTTGCCAGATGACACGCTGGCCCTCGCTGGAGTACACCACTCTCCGTGAAGGCCCCGACACCAACCCCGTCTTCCTAGCCACGGTGACGGTCGACGGGACCCCTTTCTCCGGTTCTTCATCTGCGGAAAGCGCCGAGCAGGCGCAGAACATTGCTGCCGAGGTGGCGTTCAAGCAGCTGTGTCCTTCAGGCAGCGTGGATATTACCAAGGCCCTGGTTGCTGACGATGACGTATCTGACGCAGGTACTGCATACTGTAAGACTTGTCAGTTGAGTGTAAAAAAAAAAGATCCACCTTCCATACGTAAACCTTCAACTCTTCATTGCAGGGCCTTCACGAGCCGTCGGGGATTACACCAGTGGTGAAGAGTTGGATTGGTTTTTCGAACACCTGGTCCGTGCACTAAACGCAAAACTTGAAGGAATAAAAGATCGAAAGGCACTTGTGGAAAAGCTGCTCCAAGATTTGAATGACAAGAAAAGGGGGGAGTGAGATTATGTTCGAGTTGATGTCGTTTGTAAATTGCGCCATCTAAATGGAGTTCTCTATATTTAAACGGAGTCGTCTGAATCCAAACGTAGTCATTAATATTTAAACGGCAACACATGCGATTGATTAATAACACATAGACGTTAAGTGGGAACAACACATACGTAAATGATAATGTATAGTGTTAAACAGTAATATCGTTAGTTAAACGATACATTACTAGGTTATATGGTAACGATTGTAATTAAACGGAAACGCAACAACGTAAATGGGATGATCTCTATATAAACAATAACATCTACACTATCATACTTACTCGTCCATGGGGAAGTTGAGGAAAATCTTGATCAGCTCCTTCTCGAATACGTCGAGGCGCGATTGACCAGCGTATTTTTTCTTCGCCGGAACGAAGTCTTTCCGCACTTCTTCATACTGCTGGTTGGCGAAGGTGACCGATTTCTTTTTTTTCTCGGCGACGTTCCCTTCGCCCCCGGCAACAGCTTTATTGGGATCATCCGTAGATGCTTCTTGCTGTTGCGGGATCGCGCCTACACTGGATGTGGCAATGTCGGTCGGGCGTTCCTCCGTGGGCAGGAGCTCCTCCACAATAGAGGCAACGGTCTTCTCAACCGCGGCCAAGGCAGTCTCATCAAGGGGAGGCACACCCTCGGGTGGTTCTTCTTCTTCAAAGATAGTGGCCACCA
This sequence comes from Dioscorea dumetorum, assembly GCA_902712375.1. Lineage (NCBI taxonomy): Eukaryota > Viridiplantae > Streptophyta > Magnoliopsida > Dioscoreales > Dioscoreaceae > Dioscorea > Dioscorea dumetorum. The sequence goes on from CACTHL010000846.1 coordinate 6,010,087, forward strand.
CCCTCGATGCGCCGTTGTCGGCCGCGGCTGCCGGCTCCACCGCGATGGGGATTTCGGAGTCTTCCGCAGACGCGGCATTGCCAACGGGGTCGACGATCTCCGCCACCGGGGCGGTGAAGTCATCAACTGCAACGGTCTCAACAACCGCATCAGCCGCCGGTGGTGCTGCCATTGTTTCCTCCTCGTCTGGTGGTGGACACACAGGCGGTATTATTGTCTTCGCCTTTTGTGCAAGCCTCTTCAAACGTGGCTGTCTTGGAATGGCCTTCACGACGAAGTCGTCGTCCCCAATTTCCAACGGCTCATCCGTCCCGGGCACGTCACGTATTTGTCCCGACTGTGCAGCCCTTTCAAACGAATCAAACCTTGCCTCCAATGCCTCAACCCGAGCGACAAGCTGGGGGAAAGCGTTCATCATCACCTGGCATGCCCGCATAAAGGCTGTAGTCACGTCGTCGGCTGATGACGTCAGTTGTCGCGGGGTAGGTGAGGGCCTATCCGACGCCGAGGGTTGCGTGTTGGGCTGGAAGTGGGGGAACCACGTCGGCGCGAACGGACGGAAGGGGCTGGCCTCTCCACTTGCAGTCGTGCAAGTGGTTCCCGCGCAACAGCATCCCTCCGCCAATTGGCCCCAACAAAAGTCTCCTCCTCAGCATTCGTCGGGACCAGCTCAGGAAACTCACATATATAAAGAAAACAATCTCAGACAAATCATTCAATTTGATCCAAAACAAACGTATTTAAACATTTGACATATATACGTAAACGATATGACACACATTTAAACGGAGTATAACAAGGTTAAGCGAAGACACCAAGCGTTAAACACAAACTACATTTCTTACACGGATAAGCCTATCGTTAAACATTAACTGCTCTTTGTAAACACATTAACACTGATTTAATACCTCTTTTCCTTCGAGAGCTGACCAACTGGTTTCTATCGTCGCGTGCTTCCGGTAAGTACTTTCGCAGTAGCAAAGCACCCTTGGGGTCTTGCCGAAACGGACTTTCTTGCCGGTTCCGGTCACCTCGTAAAACTAGATGGTCAGCGCGATCGAGCAACCCTTAATGTACCCCGTGTTTACCTTCCCCCCCTCGCATCTGGGTTGCACTCGAGCGGCAGCTTGTGGAACGTCCTCCATAAGGCATTTGTGCGTCGCCTGTGCCCATGCGTACCGCCTCATGCCAGGTAGATCGTCGACATAATCAACGATCCAAGTGGGCACCGAGCATGAGGTATTCGGGAAGAGGATTGTCCCCATGAGGTACGCCATCAAGAGTTTCACAAAATCCTCCTCTCCCCTCCTCTGTCCAACAAGACGCTCAAGAGTGCGCCTAATGGCGTCTCTGTGTCTGTCGAAGCTTTTCGATAAATATCTCCCTTCGAAAGCTGACGGTGTCTTCTTCTTCTTAAACAGGACCGCGTCTCTGTCGCAGCGCAGACCCATAACGAGAGCCACATCCTCAGGCCTGAAGCTCAGCAGACTCGCCCCGATCCTGAATTTATTGGTGCGGCCATCGTACCTCTGCAGAAGCGAATCGAGAAGGGCCCTCTCTTGGAATACAGCTTCCACCTCAGTGAATGCCGCAAACGGTGTCCTTCGAATGATCTCCCAATGTCGAGAGGTCATGTGGACTTTCAATTCGGCCAAGGTCTCCACCACCGGTGTCAAGTAGCATCTCCCGTTGACTAGGTTTACTGCCATAATCACAAGACTGCAAAAATGACAACACTTGTTAAACAGATACCTCAACTGCTACACAGAGACAAATGTTTTACACGAAAAGCTCAACTCTTAAACAGAGAGATGCACCGTTTAATCACAAGACTGCAAAAATGACAACACTTGTTAAACAGATACATCAAACGCTACACAGAAAAAATGTTTTACACGAAAAGCTCAACAGTTAAACAGAGAGATGTACCGTTAAACGGAGACAAAATGTTTTAAACACGAACTCATTCATTACACGGAAATCTCTTTTACAAACTGCAACCATATCAAATGGAAGGGGAAACGCACATTGTAAGCATTACACAAACAACAACAACCGATATCTCTTTCAATGATCGTGTGCACAGCCGAAAACCCTAAACCCTAAAACCCTAACCCTAAACCAAAACCCTAAACCCTAGAAATCCCAGCCGAGAAATTCCCCCGCACACTAGAACCACGCAAAACAAAACTGACGAATATCTCTGTGTAACAGAGTACTTCATATAAAAGCTTTACTTTAGACACAGCTTCTGCAATACCTTGAGCTGCAAACTGATGGAAGTGCAGGATACTTGCGCACGGTGGACTGAAGTTACAGAGGATGTCGAAGCAGAGAGAGCTTCGAAGAGGGAAAAGCTGAAGAAAGTTAAGCAAAGAAGAAAAACGAACACGGCTCTCTGCCTCTCTTGGGATTCCCATTACGAAAAACCCTCCACTTCCTCTCTAACCGGCTTAATGATTGCACCACGATTTCCCATGCAAGGTAGGGGCAATTTCGTCCGTGAATTTGAAAAGTAACTCCGTTAACCACCGTTTCATTCTTTGGGGGTTTGAAAATCATTGTCTTTAAAAGGAAGGGGTTTTTATGGATTTGGAAATTAACGGGGTGTTTTTGGCCATTTCCCAAACTTTGGGGGTGTTTTTGGCCATTACCAGTTTATTTAATTTAATATTGTATTTTAAAATATCAATTCTTATTTAATTTATATGAAAAAATATTTTTATGGTATATAATTGAATTAAATTACATTTTTTAAATTTAATAAACTACCACTGAATTAATTAATTTTTTAAATTAGTATTAATCCTAAATAATAAGAGTTAATATAATTAATAGTTTTTAGAGATAAAATTTAAGCATAGTATATAATATTAAACAAATAGTATTAACAATATGTGATAGGGGTATTATTACCATTTTATTTACATGATAATCATACTCCTCACCTTACATAAAACCAAACAAAGAAAAAACAAATACAACATTTCAAATTACAACAAACTAAACAACAATGATGTAAGTTAAAATACAGTATTTTCACTTACATTGTAATTTTTCTTATATTTAAATTTATTTACAGACAACCAAACAACCCTTAGAAGAGGAATGAGTTACTATTTTTTATTGTGGATATGATATTCTCCAAAATTTTCAAAGTAAAATAATTATTACTATTATCTTTTTGATATCATCGCTGCTGCAATATTAACTGCAAATATTAATTTGATTTAAGTTTTCAATAAATTGAAATTTGTAAAAGAAGTGAGGACTCAAAAGATAATAAAAGAAGCTCTAAGGGTGTTTTTGAGATGTTAGATTCAAAATAATAAAATAAGTTTCCAAGGTTTTATCAGTGAAAAGAACCTCCCTTTCTTTATACTCCACAGGCTTCGTCTCCACATTCGCATTACCTTGCAGAAGGGTTCCGTTTCTTTCTCATTATCTCTCGTTCGCGGCGCCTTGAGATGGGGAACTATGGCGGTGGCGTCGCCATCTTCCTCTCTTGAGTCTTTCTCGCCTGTTGCGCTCGTACTTTCTACCTCCCCAGCGTAGCGCCTCGTGATTTCCAGAAGGTGATCCATGCTTGCTCTTTTTCGTTAGAATTAAGAGTCGTTCTTGCTAGGGTTTCCGGATTTAACTTTCTGTTAATATATTTCTGTTTTTACTTTGTTTCTCTGTTGTTAATATCGGATCTGCTTTGAGGCTTGAATCATGCTAGTTCGGGACGCCTCTTGTAAAATTCCTGTTAAATTGATTTGGCATAGCTTGGTTGAGATATTCGAATGATCTGTTATTTTTCATTGGATCAAAGGATTTCGCTTCGATTCAGTTGATTTTAGGTTTGCTCTAATGTAATTATGACATGATTCTGAAAAGAATTCTATGGTAATGCAAGTTGCACGCCATTAGCTTCATGGCATGGTTTTCCATTTAATTTTTTTTAAATCCAAGGTGATTATCAAGTGAAAGTCACACATCAAAGTTGTAACATTTGCAATATTTAAACATAGGATTCCCGACAGCCATGCCCCACTCATTTGTCTTTTTGCTGAATTGTTAGACTTGATTATAGGCTTAATCAGGTGTTAGGGAGGGGTTTTTTTGGGGAGAGTGTGAGGGAGAGGGCACGGGAAAAAAGGGGGAAAAAGGGGTGGTGGTTCAAGAGTTCTGCCCTCTTTTTCTCCGGTCTCCGCCGCTGCTCTCGCTTCTCTCTTCTCCCTTCTCTGGAAGTTCTCGGTGATTCCTCTTCGCCTCATGGCGCCACGCTCTTCTCTTTCCTTTCCATTCCCATGGCTGCTGCTGCTTCTCTTCCTCTTGGCTCGATTTGGAAGGGATTACGGTGAAGTTGATTAAGATGATGCTTATTAACGGCCATGTCGCGCTGCCGTGTTCACTTGGCTGTGATGATTTGTCCTAGAAGATTCTCGAGATCGAGTGGTGCGGCATCTACTGCTGCAGCCCTTGATTCAATGTTCGTCTATGATGGAAAAAGGTTAGATCTGAGCCTTTTCTCTCTTAATTCCTGTGAGAACAAATGATAGGAAATTGATGGGAGAAATGCTGGCGATGAAAGTGATACTGGGCAAATTATTGGCACATAGATTACAATTGACTTATCTGATCTTAATTATGAAGATTGAAAGTTTCGGTTTTCTTGAGTGTGGGCCGGTGCGCTTCACACGCGTAGAATTAACCATTTGACAAGGGAGTATTTTACCAAAGATTTGCAGTCCTTGACGGTTGAATGCCACGTGTGCTTGATCCGTTGGCCATATTGCGTGTGAATCTGTGTGCAGGTTGGCAAACCAAACAAGAATATACATGGTCAGTCATAACATGTTAAACTATTGTTAAATCTCTCTATGAAGAGTTTTATGGTCATACATAATTTTTCAATAGTTTGGTGTCAAGTGGTATCTGAATTTAGGTCATGCAGAGGCATGAGTTTATATCAAATAGCAAGTTCATAAATTTGTCTGAAATAGTTTATACTCAATAAATGTTGGCTAAATTGCACTCAACATTATCTTCCCTAAGAAATGAGTATGAGAGTCTGCAAGATTTAAGAATAAAACATGTTCTTTTTCTTATTATAATGAAATGTTTCTTCAAATTTTCCAGTTTATATCATGTAAATTACATAGTTTCTGCCTTTGAATCCATAGAAAAAATTACTGTTTCTTTGAGTAAATTCGACAACCGCTTAAATCATGAGTGAATGCTTACGTGTTGGTGGTCATTGCTGGAAGCTCAGTTGTTGTTGTTTTCGTCTGGTAAGTATGTATGCAATTTAAACACCGTAATTAGAGCATTGTGGTTGGCTATAGCGAGCCCTTAATTCGCGGGAGTTAGTTTTACACCTTCGTAGTTCGGAATCAGGTAAGCTCTCGTAATCGTATAATATAACTCTGTAATTTTTGTGGATGGTTATTTAATTGATTAATTAATTTCAATTATGATGTTCTTACATTATTTATGTTGGTATTTTGTTTATTATTCTGTATTTGTTATTTATTTAACAAATTAAGTTGATTATTTTGCGAAATGATTTATTTGGTATTTTCTCTGTCTATACTTTGTATTTCTGCGGTTTTTAGTACATCTCCAATTACTGGCAAATTACCCAGCTAGGAGGAGTAAGTCCTAGCCATGTGCACATGTTTCCTGTAGTAGCGCTACCATCCGACTGCGGTCGAAGATCCGGCTTCGGCCGTTGATATTCTGTCTGTTCCGACTTCACAGTCGAAGATCCAGCTTCAAGCTGTTGATTCTGTTTATTAGTCAGGGAGATGTATATTTCTGGTTTTCACGTATTTTTGTATTCTGGTTATTCTCTGCAGTCTGATTATTTTTGTATTCTGGTTATTCTAAATTCTGATTATTTTCTGTAATTTTAATTATTATGTATTCTGATTATTTTGTCTCTGATTATTCTGTATTTTGATTATTCTGTATTCTGGTTATTCTCTGCAGTCTGATTATTTTTGTATTCTGGTTATTCTAAATTCTGATTATTTTCTGTAATTTTAATTATTATGTATTCTGATTATTTTCTGTACTCCGATTATTCTGTATTTTGATTATTCTGTATTCTGATTATTCTCTGTAGTCTGATTATTTTTGTATTCTGGTTATTCTATATTCTGATTACTTTCTGAAATTTTAATTATTATGTATTCTGATTATTTTTTGTATTTTGATTATTTTTGTATTCTGATTATTGTATGTACTCTGATTATTCTGTATGTTGATTATTCTGTGTTCTGATTATTTTCTGTATTCTGACTATTCTGTATTTTGAATATTTTGTATTCCGATTATATCTGCATCTTGATTATCCTGTATTCTGATTATTTTGTATTTTGATTATATCTGTATGTTAATTATTTTGTATTCTGATTATATCTGAAAATTTTATTTTTCTTTATATTCCGATCATATCTGTATTCTGATTATTTTCTCTATTATGATTATTTATGCATTTTGGTATTTCTGTATTTTGATTAGTTTCTTTATTTCTGTCTATTATATTTTTATTTTGATGTTATTTCGTAATTTTTCTGTTATGATGCGATACTGCTGAGTCATTGTGACTTATGTACTCTGTGTTGCCTCTTTCTTACAGGTGAGAGGTAAGCCTAGGAACAGGGGTTTTCTGGGGTCTAGTTCCTGTAGCTGTCAGTTCATGTGAAATAGTTCTATCCTGTGTGAGTGAGATTGTATTCTTACTTCAAACTGTTAAGTGCCGCATTTTGTCAATCTGTAGGGCTACTAAAGCCCATATTTGAATTATCTTTATTTATTATTATTTGTTCTGTTTTTCCACACTATCGTTTCCTGTGTTGTCTGTTGCGGGTTGACTCTGACGAAATATGAAATCTGAGGCCTTGCACTAGGTGGGGTCCAACCCTGTCGAGTGCGGCCGGTCTGTCAGCGGGCCCGGCTTTGGGCTGGGGCGTGACAAAAGTAATGACTGATGGGTGAATAGATACCAAGGTTTACCGTGACTATGAAAATCGAAAACCATAAACACAAGATGAAGGAGAATTTGGGATGAAAAACAGGCAGTCTATGTTCAGTACAGGCAAGAAGAAACAAATTATGACAAAAAGAAATTTAAGCAATAGATGCACAAAAGACTGATGGTTTCCAAATAAGCATCCGATCACTTGCAGGGAAAGTTGACAAGATCCAAGAATATGATTGAAAAATAAAATTTATCATCAATTCATATACAAACTTCCTTTAGACATCTTTCATTCGAATGTTAGCAAATTGTGCTAGAACTCTATCATTGGTAGTATAAGATAGTCTTTATTAGATTATTTAATTGATTAGAACAATAAAGCCTAAATTTGCACATACCAACCAAACAATGAATTCATGATGTAAAAACTGTTGGTATGATGCAATTAAATTTACTTTGCCTCTCCATTTCTTTTTAATACTATTTTTTGTTTTTGGTATTTTGGGTGTTCATTTGCAGTTTTTTGGTCATTGTCTTAAGATATTCTATGTATGATGTTACAATTTGGGTAATTGACTTGCTTTGTTTGTGTTATGAATTGTTTGTCCATATGCAATATTGCTTCAAAATCACCAAATTCTAAAAATCCTGAGGCAAAGTGAGGGAATTTAACTAGTTCATTCGAAATCCTAATATTGCCTTGCATCCTAACTGATAATATTGGTCCCACCTGTCTGTCTTCCTGGTGTTCTCACCACGCCTGTTGCTGTCTCTGTTGCTGTCGGCTCCTTTCTCCCAAACTTTGGACTTTCTCCTCCACTTTCAACTAAGAACCTGGATCCTTGGCTCGGGATCAAGGCTGCATAATGAGTGTAGCAGTGATATCTTTTAAGCTCCTCTTCCTTGTATTTCTTCCATTTTTCAGTGAAGGTGATCCTTCACCCTCATGAATTGTTCTCCGAATTGTTGGGTTTATATTATTATTGATGTTGTTTTCTTGATTATTCACTTGAGGTGATTTTTTTGATAATTTTATTTTGCTTTTTGGTTTTGTTTGTTCGAGTGAGAGTGATAAAGTTAGATTTTTGAGATGGTAAGCTCAACTGGCCAGGTTGGGAGCTTGATCAATGAAATGGAGTTGTGAAGTCACCTTCTGGGTGAAGGTTTTAGTGGAGATAATTTCTTGCTTTTGGGGTTTTAGGGATTTTGTTTTGATAAAGACCATCCCGACTAAAATGGAAGACATGACATTGTATTCGTTGCTTGTTCTTCTCTTATGTGGTGGAGATCACTCTTGCCATAGTAATTTAGGCTATTATGAGCTAGAATACTTTAGATGTACTCATTTTTGCAATGTTTTAGTGTTATGTAAATGCGAAAATGTTGCATATATGAAAGGTCTTGACTAAGTTGGGTAAATGGACATTGTGGATTAATTTAAATTAATTTGATTTTTTATTAAACAATTTATCTGTATGTATGTGTTATTTTCGGGCTTATCATTTCCAAAGATAGCATGCTGTGTTAATTTGGAAGTGGGTATTGATCCGTGGATCCTCACAGGTTTGGAAGTCTGATTAAATTTTTTTTTAATCCAAGAGTATTTATCTTTGCACCGGCATGGTCTAGATGTGCTGGTTATCTTTTCGTCCGGGACAAATGTTATCCTGCTCCAAAAAAAAAAAAAAAAAAAAAAAAAAAAAAGAAAAGAAAAGAGAAGAATTGTAGTGGTGTTTTTATTTTAATTGACATATTATCTTTAACTATACTTGGGAATATGGATTGGAAGTTGTTTTAGTGAAATAAGTAGCTTGGTTGATATGATAGATAGCAAAATTTTATGTCATGAATTGATTGTTTGGTAAGTATGTGCAAATTTAGACTTTTTTGTTCCAATCAATCAAATAATCTGATGAAGACTATCTTATACCTCCAAGTTTTGCGACAATATGCTAACATTCGAATGAGCGATGTCTAAAGGAAGTTTGTATATGAATTGATGACAGAGTTTATTTTTAAATCATATTCTTGGATATGGTCAACTTTCCCTGCAAGTGATTGAATGCTCATTTGGAAACTATCGGTCTTTTATGCATCTTTTGCTTAAATTTCTTTTTGTTGCTGTAATTTGTTTCTTCTTGCCTATATTGACATAGACTGCCTGTTTTTCATCCCAAATTCTCCTTCATCTTGTGTTTATGGTTTTAGATTTTCATAGTCACGGTAAACCTTGGCATATGTTCACCCATTAGTCATTACTTTTGATGTATAACTTTTAGTTGATAATCACCTTGGATTTATTTTATTTTACTTTGTTTTCTAGAAGTGGTTATTATATGAAAACCATCCTCTATGTTTTATTTTGAATTCTTTGAGGAGGTATACAGAACAATTCCCTACCAATACTGTTAGCTCTTCTGGCTTACGTTTAATAACATTTTACAGGTTATATAAAGATTTATCAAATTGTATTCACAACCTGAAGAAAGATGGTTGTAGCATGCTGCACCAGTTGAAAAAGCCACCACTGCCTTTCAATTTCTTCCTCCATCATATCAGTGACACCACATCCTGGATATCTGCAAACAGTATATTTCAACGTCAACCCCGGTTAATCCTGCTGGAGAGATGCCAATCCTTGCAACATCTTCAACCAATTCTTTCCTACATCATTGTCTCTGGCCTTTTCCACAACCCTTTTGTTGCCAGCCGCATTCTTCACACTTGCATCACTGCTGGTTGGCCAGACGTCACCTCTGCCATGATGGTCTTCAACCAGATGAAGCGACCTAATCTCTTCTCCTGGAACACAATGATCAGAGCCTTAGCAATACCAGAATATCGTAGGGGTGCAGTGTTACTGTATGCTGAAATGCTCAGGCAAGGGGTGCTACCTGATAAGTATACATTGCCGTTTTTGCTCAAGTCGTGCTTGCTTGATACTGATATTCATCTTGGAAGACTTATTCATGCACATGCTGTTATTTTGGGGCTTATATCTGATCCTTTTGTGCAGACCGAGCTCCTCATCATGTACTTCACCTGTGGGTGTTCAGCATATGGGGTTCGTTTGTTCAGTGAAATGCCTTATAGAGATGTTGTTTTATGGACGGCATTGATATCAGGTCTTGTTCATCAAGGTTGTAATGCTGAAGCCTTGAAAATGCTGAACGACATGAGAATACGAAGCTCTAATGCCACTCCAAATGTTGCAACTATGGTGTCGGCATTGTCAGCTTGCGTTAATTTGAGGTCTTTGGTTCACACAAGGGGTTTATATGCGTATTTGGAGAAGGTTGGTTTGGTGGGAGAAGTTTTCATTGGGAACTCACTGATAGATGCTTACTCAAAATGCGGAAGTTTTGTATGTGCTACAAAAATGTTTGATGGGATGATGGGGAAGGATTTACATTCATGGACAGCCATGATCACATGCTTAGCCTCACATGGTTATGGTTGTGAGGTTCTTTATTTATTTGCACAGATGGTTCAGAGTGATATTTTGCCTGATTCGGTTACTTTTGTCGCTGTTCTTTCTGCTTGTAGTCATGCTGGCTTAGTGGATGAAGGAATAAAAATTTTTGATTGCATGGAGAGAGTATATAGGATCACCCCGGATCTCAAGCACTATGGATGTATGGTGGATCTTTTTAGTAGAGCTGGACTTCTAAATCATGCATATGAGTTCATTTTAAGCATGCCAATGGAGCCCAATTTGGCAATATTGGGATCTTTGTTGAGTGCTTGTAGGGTTCGCAACGAAAATGACTTAGCAAAAGTTGTTGCAAAGAAAATTGAATCAACTTGTGCGCACGTAGGAGGATCTCGTGCTGTTATCTAATATTTATGCCAATGACTGCAAATGGCATGAAGTTGTCTCTCTTAGGGAAGCAACTAGAGGTGCTGAACATAAACCTCCTGGCCAGAGGTTTATTGAAGTAGGAGGCATTATACATGAGTTTATAGTTGACGATAAATTGCATCCCTTTGCTTTGGAGCTGCAATCAGTATTGGACGGAATGGAGAAATTGATGGAGGGTTCTTGCGCTATAGGTTATTCCTCTGCCTGATTTCTTTAAAATATTTGCAGGATGAGTGCGTGGAATCAAAGTTTTGTGCGATAGGTTCACCATGAGAACTGCCCTATTCTAGACTGTTTGTTATATTATGGTTTTTTTAAATTGTACAATATTGAGACTCTGTTCATGGTCTGTGCCTCTGTAAGTTTTATGGAGTCGTATAAGTGCCTTTAAGTATTGGTTTACTGAAATAGTTGAAAACTGTGCATCCTTACTCATCCAACATTGGTTGAATATTCAAAATGGGCTTGGTTTAGTCTGCATGACTATTTTATTGATTTTTTTAGTACAGTCACATGGCCATGAGTGGCACCTGGTTTGTCTTCTATGGTCAATTTTTCAACTGTCATTAGTTAATTTTTAAATCTGATGAGCTTTCTTTCTTTCTCTTTTTAATTTTTTTTGGCTGGATACTCTTGCTTTTCATTGTCTCTCTGTTGACTTAAAAATAATAAGTTTTCCTGAATACCTTCTTCTCTGATTCCTCTACTGGTCTCTATTGATTTTTTCTGTACTTTTAGGCTGACTCAGAACTGTAGTAAATCGAATAAGTTCTAGCTTATTTGGTTTTACAATCTTCGTTCAATTTCTTGCCTGTTCTTGCTTGTTCTCTGAATGTAAAAATTCTTTTTCTTCCATTCTCTTTTGCCTTTTCGTCTCATTGGAAATATAAATGGTAAATACATGTTCTTTGCAAATCAGCATTAGCCTACATTTCTTTGAAGAGCTTGTGAACATGTTTTGCCTAGTAAAATTGTCTAAGTTGCAGAATGTGACCCAAATGTTATTCTGTTGTCTTCACGCTTCTATTTAATTTTTCTCTGTTCACTTAGGTGAGGGCCAGGTGGAGTTATCATTTACTGGCAAGTTGGCAATTGCTAACATATCACCTGAGTATGGACCAACTATGGGATTATTTCCAATGGATTATGGCATTTGCAATGTCTCAAATTGACTGAAAGAACATTTCAAAAAGTGAGCATTCTGCATGCTTAGACTGATAATGTGTTAATTATGTTATTGCACTGTATTTGTTAGACTGATAAGTGATGATTCTTCTCTATTAACAAAGATGTTCCCAAACAATAACCTAGATCTGGTGGTGTTTTTTATGCTGTTGTTTGGATCATTCGGTGTGCGCAGAATCTTATCTTGAAAGCGATACTGAGATGTTTTACATGGTTTGCAGGGAACCCAGGACATCTTCAAAGGTATAGTTGACTGTGTTTCTCTATCCTCAATGTTTTAGATTGATGCTGCTTTATTTGTTGTATATCAATCTGAACATTTCTAACAAAGTAGCAACTCTCATGCCGTGGCCAGTGTATTGTAATTGCAGGAGAGACAAATGAATTCGGGACTGGAAGAAGCCATGGCAATCCTATTCATTTAGTCGTAAGTAATACTTTGGTTCTAATTTTCCAGTTTTGGATTTTCTACTAAAAATTATAAATATTTGTTGGGTTTTAAGAGGAAATACATACTGCGTTTTTAGGCTTCGTTAGCACTGAAGGTCACAAGCAACCAATTTAGACTGTGGTAAGTTGGCTGCAATTTCTTATGGAATGAATGCACTGGCAGATGACGCTTGTCTATCATGGGAATTGTCACGCCTCAACCGATCACTTTCGGCCGTGCGGCACCTGACATGCACCACAGCGACAGGTCAGCCTTCCTTGCAAGAACAGTTAGTGAATTTCTGTTTGCAACCATGACCTAAACCATTTTGAGAGAGAAAAACATAAAAGTCTCTTAGATTGAGAAATGTTTACAACCATGACCAAAACCAACACCAAGTGGCCTTGTCTTCTCCCAAAGACTCATTTGACCCTAATACAAGAGCTACCCCTAATTCAAGGTTGATTGAGCTCCATGCCCAATACAGGTCTGGCGTGAATTTTCTGACTTCACTTAGCTTGCAGTGTCCTTTGACTCGACTATAGCTCTAACCAGCCACCCTTGGTCACAGCACGCATCAGTACCGGTCACGCGACTGTGAATATTTAGCTTGGAGTGTCCTCTGACTCGACTGTAACTTTAATGGTAAACACAACAGAAAAAATAATAGAATCTCATTACTAATAAATGAAATTAAAAACTAATCTATGTAAAATATTATATTTTTAAAAAATGTTAAGTACATAAACGAATTTTGGACTATGTTGAACATTTAGCATGATGTTTTAACAAATTTAAGAGTATCGAAAGATTTTTTTTTTAAAACCATTGTTATAAAGGTTGATGGCGCTTTTTTCACATGGGATGCTTTTTATGCAACAAAAGTAAATATGTATAAAAGAAAAATAGAATGTGGCATAGAATGGCAGACATTTTATGTTGCCTATTTTTACATAAATGGGAAGCCTTACGAGGTTTAGTTCATAATGATGAGCAAGCTTTAATTTGAAAATAAATATTTGTTGAAGATTTTTTTTTCGAGTAAAGAATAAGATATATTTATGTGAAGTATTCATGTTGGTAATTTTTTAATATCAATTAATTTGATTTCTATATATGTGTTTTAAACGCCCCTTAGTGACCACCATTAGCTCAAGATTGTAGGCTGTAATCGACCAGATCTATTGAGGAGCTTTAAAGCGTACTTATTTGTCTTAGAATCACAACTTAAGGAATAGTCCGTAAAAGGTGGTTCCCAACTATCAAACTGGTTACATTATCAATTATTAAAGTAATTAAAATAAGTATCCGTTCATATTAATGGTTGTCATTAGTCATATATATCATTTGATGTATTAAGTGTAGTAGGGTAATTTTACCATCCCACTTGTGAATAAAACATGAGAATTTGTATTGATTCTTCCTGATGAAATAGTTCCTATCTTGAATTGGAAACCAACCAGAATATCAGAAAATGGTGGACCTAATTAACCTCAATCTTGTAGCAACCTGATCTTTTCTTTCCTTTCCTTTCCTATTAACTTTCATGCCGCTTATATAAGAAGTTAAATTGGTTTCATATGATCCCAAAATAGTCTTGTATATATTGTTGCTACATCTACCATCTTAAATTGAAACTTTGCATGAGTTTGTAAATTCACGTAAACAACATATCCAACTGCAGTTTCCATTGACAATACCGACATTATTACTATGTTTGAGTGGTTCATGCTAAAGTTCATATCAAAATTCGTTTCACCTAATTAAAAAGCATAGATACTAAGGGTCCGTTTGTTTGCAAGGATTGATCCCCAAGGATTGGGGATCAATCCTTGTGGCATGTGCATGCCCATGTTTGGGCATGCACCTAGGGGCATGGGAAGGGATTGAGGGGGGGTTGTATGCCCCTCAACCCCTTCATGCTCATCCCCCTCATTTTTGGGGGGATTGAGCATGCCTTGATGGGTAAATTACCAATCTACCCATATTTTATGTTTTTCTTAATTGGGAGCTAATGTATAAATGTGTTTTTTTTATTGGAAAATAATATCTCAAAATTTGTTAGGAATGTCATTGTGATTTTTAAAATGAGAAGCCATGTTGATTTGTTTTTAATTTTTAAATAATATTTTGAATGGAAATTAAAAATCTCATTATGGTTGGTATTTATTTTTGAAACATTACATTTATTAAAATTTTGGTGATTTAAAAATAATTAAATTTTGACATTTGTTTACTTTAATTAAACATAATTAAATTGTATATGTAAATTAATATGTATAAATTTAAAATTGTATTTAAAAAAAATAAATACATAAGTAACTCCTTTAAATATTATTTATAGAAATTAAATTCATTTAATAATTATTTTTTTTACAAATAAGATACATTATTTAATTAAAATAATCAAGGGTATAAAAGTAATTTTACCAAAATTTTCCTCTCCACCTTTTCATATTCCTATCCCCATTCCCTACAATCAAACATTACTTTTATTCCCATCCCCAATCCCTTTTCCCTATTCTCATCCCCATCCCCATATTCCCATTCCCTCCAACCAAACGGACCCTAAGTTCCAAAGGAATAGGCCAAAGGTCATTTCAACTTAATTTTCATGCCACATAACCCAAAAGCATAGGTACTGATTTTTAAATGAATAGAACGTTTGGAAAGAAGTTCAAATACTAGAGTACTGTTATGATTAAACCTATTGGCACGGCTTTCCTGATTTAGAATTTCAGCTTTCTTCTTCTTCCTCAGCCTGTTTGATGGAGGTGTACTGTCTCCTGCCTCCTGCCTCCTGCCTCCATCACCTTGTTCCTAAGAGCGAAACAGGAAGTTTATGCACTTATCTCAAGGCAGTAATTTTAGAAGAAATAATATGATATGAATTTGTATGTGTGAATACCAACTCCCAACCCACAAGCTTTAAAAATCTTCTTTCTTCTTTTGATCTTGTTCTTGCACTTGGTCTGTGGTTACACTAGATGAGGATGGGTTGCAAGAAAACTTTTTTGTTTTTTCTGTTGGCCTGCCTTTCACCAAGGGCAATCTTCCCTCATCTTCCCAGTCTGATAGCCCGTCTTTCTCATCAGTGGCTAACAGGTCACTGCCGTAGGTCCATGTGATCTTTTTGAAAATGCTATATTCATTGTTGCCTTCTTTGGAGAATGCCTTGCTCTAGACCCTTGTATGCTAATTTTTTTCCCCTTATTATTGGTCTTCTTGTCAATTGGTTCATCTCACGAGTCTCAGATGCCATGCCTCTTTCCTTCCATTATCTTTCAAATACCATTAACAGATTGACAGATTAACAACTATTTGCATAGAACAAGATTACATTATTTGCAACTTAAGGTGAAACAAGTTCTCAAAACTGAAATACAGAAGAAATATTGACTGAACTAGTTACTACCCACAATCTTATCAGTAGCGAATGTTAATATAAGCTTATGTTTATAGTTTCACAGTGTCTTTTAGCTTTAATAAATCTTCTTTTGGACTTTATAGTTCTAGCCCCAACGTTTTGGACCTCATAGCTTGGCACATATCTGCTGGGCCTAATTCGGTGACCAAAAATTATGATGCATTTATAGAACCAGCTTTAGTAGGACAAAACAAAGTTGGTAGGGCAAGATTTATGATTAACTTAAAAACTAACTTCAGGACATCTTAATAAAGGTTCTGTGTTCATGCCCATAATTTCACATTGGCATAAGTTAACAAAACTAATCTCTTATACTGAACACACGGGTCTAGGAGAAGCCATTGCTTCAAGTATATTAAGGAAAATTCAAGTTTGTACTTCATGCAGATGAGTGTAGAGTGTTCTATATTTGAACTAATTAGTGCGACAAAATGGATTCAGTCAATTTGGCTGCTAGCCTGATTCACCTGGAATGTGTAGTTTGCTATCGCTTGGCTGGAACTAGGAAAGAGGTAATTGTGTTAGATATGTAATATCACATCAGATGTTGTGGGTATGGTATTGATTTTTTGGATCATATAAGGAAGCATTTGAATGCATGTCGATCAATCAGCTCTTCTGAAGAGGTTAGGAAAAAAAACTAGATTTGGGCTTCCAGCCTATGTGTAATTGCAAATGTATTGAAGCCATGAATTTGCAAAATTTTTTTGATTTAGTTTTGGTTAAGGTTTGTAAAAATTCTCTCTCAAAGAGATCTGGAAATTGGAAGGCAACGACTTAGTATTTTCTTTAAGAGCTAAAGAACTCTTGTGGGTTTACACACACCACGATACGATATGAGATTTTTTCTCCAGCTTTACAGGGATAGTGAAAACCTTGTAGAAAAAAATCTGAATATGAGAAACATAAAGACCATGCATTATGAGAGATGCATTCAGCTTAACCTTTGGGCCCACGCATTGAACCTTGGTGGAAAAAATCTAACATGCATTAAACAATGAACCCTTAGAGAAAGAATTTGGCATAGATTCATTTTGGCGCCAAAGTCATGGAGACGTCTTTGAGTGAGGAGATGGAGGGAAGAGAAAGAGGGCTGGAGTAATATGACATAAGAAGATAATGTTTTTGGGATTACCTGAAAAAGAGACCTTCTATTTCCAATGTCTTTTGGCACCAAAGTGGTTGTAGAAGGATAAACATGTCATATCCTCTACGGGCGAATGGTTCCTAGTTCCCAGGCAATGGCAGTTTCATCCAGTCACTATCAAAATAACAGAGTTAGTCGGCGTTAGAGACTAGAAGGACTACAAAGTAACATGTAAGAAAAATGGGGATTTTTTCGGGCTTCACAAACTTAGCTGGACTATGTGTGTGAAAATGTAACTGGGAGTTTTTGTCAATTACTTGTAATCTTTTATGATATATGAAATTATCAATTATAAACCAAATATAAAGAAGAAAGTAAATTAAAAAAAGTAACAACGCAATAGAAAACAACATGCTGCCTTAAGTTTCAAATTTTTTTTTAGTAAAACTATCAAAACATAAAAGAGAAACCCAATAAAAGTTAAAAGAAAAGAACCATCTATGGTATGAAATAGTAATTATCACCACTAATAAAAACCATTAAAGATAAGACAAAGGAGGACTATAAGTTGGGCAAATTGGAGTCGATTGAATCTAGTGATATTTGTAAAACCTTAGAATTAGGTGGCGGTTTATTTTGTTGAAGCTAGTGTTGGACCAGGACTTAAGCTAGAAAAGGCTTATTAGAAGAAAGACGAAGTGCACGAGGAAGATTGGAAGGAAAGTTGTGCATGCATTATTGGCCCTGTTTCCGCAAACTCTCAACTTGGCTTATAAAGCCGATAACATTACTTGACGCATCGGAGCCAATAAGGGTTGTTGGGCTTGCAGTAGCTGCCAAAGAAGAGTTAATGTTCCCATCCGCAGCAGGTGCGACATTATTGTTGGACTTGATGTTTTGCTCCATTTATTGTTTGGCCAAAAAAAAAGAAAATTAGGAAAGCCATCAATTTTTTTTTTGAACTCCTTTTTTTAGAGGATTGAATCTTTGAAGAGTATTAATACAATGAAATGAAAATTAAGAACCAAGGAGAAAGAGTGAGATCAAGCGATGAATGAAACAAATCTTTGGTAGAGAAAGATGATGATGATAAGAAGTGATAGAATTACAGTGTTAAGGCAATGTTATTTGAAGCTAAAATGTTATGGCCATTAATATTATAAAAATCATTAATTTTGAAAGTAATGTGTTAAATATTTTTAAGCAAAAATTTTGTGGTCATTAATTTTGAGAATGAAATAATTGGAAAGAAAATTATAGAGGGATAAAGTTGGCATTTAGATGGTGTCCTAGTTCTATCTTTTAAGCAGGAGCCGCCGAAGACTTCATTTAGAGATCAATGGCCTTTGGGCCAATTGACATTTGGGTCTCCCGTGAGGGTGCCTCGCAAGTGGCGAGAGTTTGAATTCACAGGGTGAGGGTGCACGTCTGAGAACTGTGAGTACGAACTGTGGGTGGTCCCAGCACCCACGTGTGTGTGGGTCTCACGGGACTTAGTCGAGGCGTGCACATGCCTCTGTCTTAGTTTAACGGGCTCATTAGAGATTTTTCTCATCTTGACAAAAGAAAGACTTCATTTAGAGAGATAGGTCTCTTCTTCGCAATGTGTGATTTCATACTTATTATTTAGTATTGGCAATTGCTAGTCATATATTTTATAATATTTGCATTCATGGACATTAACAATTTAAAACATTGTATTTTAGTGATGAAAATCATTTCTAGATTTTCCATAATTCTGGGGCACTTGTGTTTGAAAATTATTAGAACAAATTCTGGGATATTCCATTTAAGATATTCCACTTTTTTATTTATTTTTTTAATAACAACTAAGGTTTTGTATGATAAATATGTTGTCACTTGTTGGAAGTTGACACCAATGAAGCAAATTTTGTGATTCAATTTTAGTATATATATATATGTTTCTTCTTGCCATATGTATGTAAATATAATGTAGATTTTTTAATATAGATGACATATAAAACACACAATTATGGTGATCTTATCGTCACGCTCAATTTAGTTTTTTGTCATTTGTGTTATATTCTCAAAATTAATATGTTACCATATCTTTGCTTCCATAATCAATTCTTAATTATGAATAATTCCAAAAAAATGGTTAAGTATATTTTGTGGAACTAAGGCGTCCATTTAGTGCAAATAATGGCTCGACTCATGATTTATTTTAGTGATATTTATGGTTTCATTTTGTCGTATATGTTCAATGCGAAGCTTTATTAATTTCTTTAACTGATGATGTCTCTATGGAAGTTACTATTATTAGAATAAAACTCATAACTATTAAGGTGATATTTGTGCAAACTTACTTTATTGTTTGTGGGGGCATATTTTTTTAAATATATATGAAAGTGACCATCACTTTTTATGAGCTCGTCTTTTTTCCGCTTATCACATTATCACTATCTTTTTCTAGAGAAAAATCTCTCTTTAATAGAGAGGTTTTACATTATATGCACTTTAAAACGATAGTAATTTTTTCTATTGCCAAGTAAAATGTTACAAGATCAATTTTCTCTCATAACATTGGTTCAAGTGAATATGTTGTCCACTTTATCAGAAATTAAAAAAAAAAATTATAGTGACAATAATGAAGAAGGTTTGCGCAAAAAGATAGGTTCAAGAGAGCATTATGTAATGATATTTTGAATAATTTAATTATTGGTTTTGGTACATGGTTTATATTCTGAATATCTAGTTTCATGAATTCTAAAATTACGGAATAGTCCTCTTGGTTTAGTTAATTTTCATCTGGATACGATATGTCTATGTAGATATATACATGTATCTGTCGATGTAGATATATTTGTTTTGACAAATTTTGATGTTAGCCTAATTTTTATCAAGAATATCTTAACATGCTTAAGAACATTGTAATTTTTTTTTTTGTTGTATGATTTTTGGTTTCTATGGACTTCTTCAATTATCATTGTATTTTAAAATACTCCACGAGGCATGGTACCTTTTAGTTTAATTTTTTAGTAACTATACTATAGTATCACCTTTAAAAAAAAAGTTTGAACCCCAATTCAAATTTTGGACATGAAAATATAAAGTAATTTATGATCAAATTTAGATTTATATACAAATATACTTACTCATATATGACTAAGCCAATACACTCTAAAAGTTTGGCGATAGCAGTTGCCCTTAAGTGACTCTTGAGTTATAGATAATAGACTTTAAAAGTTTGACGAAGCTGAAAGCCGTTGTCACTTATAGACTTTTCTTTGTCTTTAAATTCTTTAATCATTTTATATTATGGTGTTTTTTATCTTCTTTGTTTTTGTTAAATAATCTTACAAATGATTTAACTGAAACAGTCCACATGTTTCTTTGATATTGGTGGAAATCCTAAAACACACACAAACACACAAACAACATGCTTCATTTCTTGAAGATTTTTTATTCATAAAACCTTTAAATTTTTATAGTATTTAATCAATAAATAAAGAAAAAGGCATAGCATATCATTATGAAAATAAAAAGTTCGAAATAGAATATCGAGAAAGGAAAAGTAAGAAAATTAAAAAGCTGACACCATAATAAAACACAAATATACATTTCCATGTTTCAAAAAGATTCTTACAAATCATTAATATTAAAACTTTAGAAACAGTGAAAAGACCATCCATAGTAATACGAAATCATATAACAATGATGAAATTCACAATGAAGGTAATATTTGTTCATTATGAAGATTGATTTTTTATTTTTTACTGATTTCCTACCTTAGATTACATTAAAAGTTTAAGGCAGACGAGAAATATCACCATTAATAAGAGACATTAGAGAAGAATATAAAGGAGGAAAACAAGTCCCACAAATTGAAGATAGGTGAAACTGATAATTGATGCCTTAGAACGGGTTGGTCCTTTATTCTGTTGAAGGTGGTGGTGGTGGTGGTGGTGGATAAGGAGGACTCAAGCCAGCGACTGCTCGAGGAGCCGGAAGATCAAGGACACAAGGAAGATTAGGAGGAAGGTTGTGGAGGCGTGGGCGACCCTGCTTTTGCGAAGTCATAGCTTGGCTTTGAGAGCCATCAACACTGCTTAATGCAGTGGAGCTACTAACGGTTGGTGGTTTTGTAGTAGCCACGGAAGGGCAATTAGTAATTCTTCCACTGGCAGTTGGTGTTGTTTCATTAGTGGTCTTGCTATTTTGCTCCATTTTTCCTTGACAAACAAAAGAAATAAGAAAGTCGTAGATATTTTTCAAAACTTGTTTTATAAGAAAAAGTGGGATTGAACCTTTGAGGAGTGAAAACACATTAAAATAGAGTAAGAATAAAAAAAAACTTATGAAGAAAAGAAACAATTCGCTAAGAAAAAGTGAGATCGAGAGGTAAGTGGAACAAACCTTGTGAAAAGGTGGATGATGTTGGTAAGAAGATATGGATTTACAGCCAATGTATAGATAGAGAAAAGATGAATAGTGTAGTGACGAATATGTGTGTTGTGCTTAGAACCTTGAACACTAGGGACACTTTTCTTCTTTCTTAGCCTTACTGAAAATTTTCTTCGTTTTATTCTATTTTTGCATTTGAATCATTCCCTTATGTTTTTGATTTTCCATTGGCTTTCCTATTATATAGGGTTGGGGTTTCTTACTATTTAATATGACTTTAATGATTATTAATTTTTGAAGTAAGGCCTTAAATGCAGTCTGGCAACAATTTAATGTTCATTAATATTGGAGGTGATATAATTGGAAAGAAAATTATAAAAGGGTAAAATTGGTATTTTATATGTATGTGTTGTTCTTTGTCTTACGAAAGAGCCATTGGAGGCTTCATTAAATGGATTGGTCTCTTTTGGTAATGTGTGATTTCATATTTATTGTTTTCTTACTTGCAATTGGTTGTCATATATTTTACAGTATTTTCATTCATGTACTTTTACAATTTGAAACATTTCGTTTTAGTGGTGAAATTCCTTTTCGGAACTTCAAAATTATTATAATAGCTTTTGTGATTTTTTTCTATAATGATAGAGGTTTTGCATGAAGTTGGTTTGTCTATTTCACAATTATTATACCAGTTGCTGTCAGTTAATATTAATGAAGCAAATTTTATGATTCACTTTTGTCGTATATATACCATTTCTTCTTGCCAAATCTGCAAGCTTTTGTTTTGAGTTGATGCCTTATAAGACACACAGTTATGAAGGTGATCTCAACGACAAGGTTTATATATTTATTTTTGTCGTTTGTGTTATAATCTCGAAATAAATAGGTTATCCTTTTGCTGGTTTCCTTGTCTAATCTTCAATATGAGTACTTTTAGTGAAATTGTTGAGTGTATTTTGTGGCACATTTACAATTTATCACAAATAATTGCACTCAATAAAGTGATTTTGGAATTATTTTTTTGTTTATACCTTCTAACTGATTTACAAATCAACATTTTACCTATAAAACTTAAAGTGTGGCATTGATTATTTATTTGATACATATCTTTAGATGTTGTTATCATTGAAATCAAATTTATCACATTTTTATAATAGCTCAGGTTTTTCATATTGATGTATACTGCAAGTTTATGGGTAGTCAAATAATATTAAATAAGTGTTTGGTGGGACTTATTTTCCTTTTTGAATGTTGCTACTTTACACTTGGCACTTTTTCCCCTTTACACAAGAGACTCCGAGTTATTTTGAGATCAGAGGCCATGCACTCATTGTTACTTTTTCGATTCCGTATTTCTTTATTTGAAGACGCAAAAGTTCAAGTGTGTAGGTATTTGATGTGTACATAATATACACTTTGTATATGATTATTGCATGCATTTTGCTTGTCTTCTTGCATAAATTTATTTATTTTAGTGTAATTTCGGTATTTTGTGCTTTGATGAGTGCAAATAGTTTTTGGGACCAAAGAAAGAAAATGTGAGCAAATCGGAGTGAAAAGAATGGAAAAGAACCAATATAGAGAAGTGTACGACCTAAGCATGGGCATGCTGAGGCTGTGCAGATTACGAAAATTCAGAATTTTCAGCACACAGCCTCTTCGTGCCAAGAGCATGACAATGCATTATAAAAGCACATATATGCTTA
Organism: Dioscorea dumetorum; assembly: GCA_902712375.1. Lineage (NCBI taxonomy): Eukaryota > Viridiplantae > Streptophyta > Magnoliopsida > Dioscoreales > Dioscoreaceae > Dioscorea > Dioscorea dumetorum. Next base: position 6,033,119 of record CACTHL010000846.1, read on the forward strand.
ACGCCGTGTGGATGAGTGGAGATTTGATTTCACAATTATATGATCTGCCTTAAAGTTTTTTTTAAATCTCCTATGTTGCTTCATGCTTGTGATTGTTTTGCCCCAAAGTCTCAATTACACATTCCATTGGCATAATTAGGGTTGATAAAACAATCATGGTTGGTTTCACACATATGAGGTAAGGGTTGAATGCATGCTAGAGGTAGAGTGTATGGTGGAGACCTCTTCGGATTAGGTTAAACCTTATGAAGGTATTTAATTAGCATAATGAATTCATAGACCAATTTATATTGTCATATGGGATTAGGGTTGATTTATTGGAAGAAAAGGATCAACTAATTTAGGGTTCTCTATGGTCCAAGAGCATTTGATTTATAGTCAATATAGAAAAGGATCAACTAATTTAGAGGTCTCTATGGTTCAAAAACACATGATTTATAGTCAGTATGGGAAATCTTTGCACTATTGCCTTGAGGGGATGGAGTCGAAGAAAATAATCCAATTTGATCACTATACATTATTAACATTAGTAAATAGAACTATTGCGAATTTCAAATAGATCTTCCATTTCTTGATTTCTCTTTTCTGAAAATGGATTTTTGGTCATGGATGAAATCTTATTTTTCGGATTTTCTTTATAGTATATATTCCTTGGATTTAACGAAGAATTAAAAGATCCAGTTGAGTTTTATCTTTCTATTGATTTTTGTGAATTCACAAATAAAAGGAGCATCGTTCTATCTTTCTATTGGTTTGGCGTGAATTCCCTTACTTCACTTAGCTTGCAGTGTCCTCTGACGCAACTGTAGCTTTAACCAGCCACCCTTGGTCACAGCGCGCAGCAGTACCGGTCACGCGTATTAATACCTCGTGCCATCCTCGCCTCTGGCTCGACAACGCTCTCGACCACATGCTCACTTGCATACGCTTGCGTAAAACCTTGTCAAACCCGGAATAAGCTCTCGGTCTCCCGGTCTGATCAAGTGTCCCGCCCCGCTTAGACTTGCTAGAGATCCAACACTCTACATGATGAAGTTTTGCCACACTTGACTCTTGGTATGGGCGCGCCTGCCCCATGCGCTCATCGGTCACGTGCACGCCCACGGTCCAGCGCCCGCGCGCCTTACGGTCTCAGCACATGATCGTGCGGGATATTCCACCCGCTCTTGGTCACGACACAACACATGCCTCGCGCTAACCGCGCGCTACCCAATCCACGTAGCTGTGCGCCCTCGTGGCTTGGCCTATGTGATAATGGACGCCCACTGACCTAGTGTAAGGTCATCAACCCTTACAAACCACCCCCACTAGTTAAACCCGACGTCCTCGTCGGTCTCGAGCTCAAGAAGTCTTCCACCAACTCCTCGCACTCCCAAAGAGTAGTATTACGCTCCCAGCTTGCCTCCGACATAGGCAAGTTCTTCCACTGGACAAAAAAAAACACCCTGCGGTTCTTCTTGTTCTGGCCTTCTACTCTTCGGTCTAGGATCCGCTCAGCCACCCTACTGAATTCCTTGCAAATAGTCGGCGGAGCCCGACTCTTCTTCGCCCTCGATGGATCCGTGGGGTCCTCGTGGCATGGCTTCAAGAAACTCACATGAAAAATTGGATGGAGTTTCAGCCGATCGGGGAGATCCAAACGATATGCCACGTTGCCCAGCCGCTGGACAATAGTGAAAGGTCCATCATACCTCGCGATTAAGCTTGTGTATATCCTTCCGATGTAACTTCTTCCACACCTGTGGAGTGAGCTTTAACTAAACCTTGTCCTCTACTTGGAACTCCAAAGGACGTCTCCTTTAATCTGTATACTTCTTCATCCGGCAAGCCGCCTTGGCGAGGCTATCCCGAGCACTCTTCATCATCTCTTGCCGATCAATAGCAAAATGATACGCGGCATGACATTTCCCTCCTGTCCTCCTCTTCGCCACATCTGAAGGAGTAATAGGTTGGTATCTGTATACAACCTCAAACGGACTCTTTTCCGTCGATGAAGATTGTAGCTAAATTGCGCCACATCAAGCAGACTTAGCCAATTGTTCTGCGAAGCCAAAACATAGTGCCCGATGATTCGGTGTTAAAAACTTTAACTTTGTGCCCAACAACCCGAACAACGCCGTCCAGAACCGCCCAGTAAAGCGAGCATCTCAATCGCTTGCGATGTCTTCCGATACCCCAAAGTGCTTCACCACATGCTTCAGGAACAGCTCAGCAGCCACTTCTGCCGAACATACTACCGGTGTGGGTATGAATACCGCATACTTCGTGAATCGGTCCACGACCACCATTACTGTCGACATCCCTTCCACCTTAGGAAATTCGGTGATAAGGTCCATGAAAATCGATGCCCATGGTCTTTTCGGAATACTCAACAGCTGGAGAAGACCGGCCTTCCGTCTTCTTTCTGACTTGTCTTGTTGGCACACGAAACATGTCTTCACATATGCTTCAATGTTTTCGCCCATATTTGGCCAATAATAATGTCTTGTGAGCAAGGCCTTCATTCGCTCACGATCGGGATGCCCCGTCCATGGAACATCATGATGCTCTCTAAGGAGCTCTTGCCAAATCTTCCATCCTTTCGGCACATAGAGTCGGTTACCTTTGGTGTAGAGAAGCTCATTCTCCATCCAGTACTTTCGTATGACTTCGTCTTGGACATCCTTCATCAGCTTCCCATAGTGACTGTCCGTCTTTGCTACCTCCTCAATACGACTGTGCAAGTCATTCTCCACTTGCGCCAATGCAGCCATGTACTCAACCACCTGATTGTGTCTTCCCGTTTTGTGCTGCCATTCAAAGGCATATTCCTGCAAGAACTCTTGCCAACGAGCTTGTCTATCTGACAGCTTCTTTTGTGTAGCAAAGAATGTATTGGTAATATTATCAGTTTTGACAAAAACTTGGTGCCCGGAAAGTACACTCTCCATACCTGTAAGCAATGAATAACGGCGAGCATCTCCCGCTCATGCTCCGAATAGCGCTGCTCCGTGTCTTTCAGCTTCCAACTCTCGAATGCCACCAGATGCCCGTTCTGAACAAGGACACCGTCAACGGCCTTGTTGGACGCATCGGTGTGCACCTCGAAAGGTTCTTCGAAGTTGGGCAATGCTAAGACTGGTTCACTTGCAATTGCACTCTTAATCTTGTCAAAAGCAGCCTGTTGCCTCTTGTGTGACCCCACGGCTGGTCTTTCTTCAACAAATCGGTGCGCGGCACGATCTTTCTTGGATATCCCTCGATAAATCGGCGATAGTAGATGGCTAAGCCGAGAAAAGATAGTAACTCCGGTACCTTGGACGGTGCATGCTAGTCCAAAATCGCCGCCACCTTAGTCCGATCCATTCAGACTTTACCCCGAGAAATAATGTGCCCAAGGAACTTGATTTCCTGCTGAGCGAAATGACATTTCTCCAGCTTCACATAATGCTCCCTCAATCTTGATAGTACGTGCTTCAAGTGAACAAGGTGATCTTCCAAGGATTCAGTATAAGTATGTTGCCTTGGCCAACCTATCGAAGAAGTCCTGAATGAGAGGAATTGGATACTTGTTTTTCACCGTGATCTTGTTCAACGCCCGGTAGTCCACGCACAGTCGAAGAGAGCCATCCTGCTTCTTTTGAACAAAACCAGTGCACCATATGGAGCCTTTGATGGCTGAATGAAGCCACTATCAAGAAGCTTTGTCAGTTGTCTCCTCAGTTCCGCTAACTCCAACGGAGACATTCGATAGAGAGCTCGGGCAGGGTGTTTGCACCCCGGCATCAACTCAATTTGGTGATCTATTGAACGCCAGGGTTGGAGTTCATTGGGTAGTTCCGGCGGCATCATGTCTTGAAACTCCATCAAGACTTCAGCCACAGCTGAGGGTAGATCACTCACCAAATCATCATGCACTTCCAATAAAGAAGCAACATAAGTGGGTTCTTCATGTTTCAACCCTTGCACCACCTGGTGCGCAGAAAGCATCGGCTTTTTCCCATTTTTCTCCTTCGTAGCTACTCCAGGTACAAAGCATGCATTCTTCTTATCCATTATAAGAAAACCACCTAAATTTGGAACAACAGCGGCCTTCACAGACTTCAGGAACTCCATTCCTAATACCAACTCGAAATCATCCAATGTGACTGCCAGCAGGTCAATCTTCCTTGCCATCCACCCATATGAACGGTTACGCCAGAGATCTTCCCAGTCACTGCCAGTGCCTGAGAGTTGACTGCTTTCACTCGGCTCGTGTGCGTCCCTACGCTCAGTCCCAATCGAGTGGCCACATCTTTCCCGATGAAAGTATGAGTTGTGTTTGTATCCACCATCCCTTGTATGGCTTTCCCATTCAAGGTCAGTTCCACATAGATCAGAGAATTCACTGCCCCGTCACCCTTGACAGTCTTCAAAGCACCCAACAATTGTAAAGGGCTTACCTTGCTGGGTCCTCCGGATCGCTTTCTGGTTCATTTCTAAACGCGACAAACTTCTCCCGTTTAGGGCAATCCTTTGCCATATGTGGTTCGGTGCAAATGAAGCATCCACTCGTCTTGCCGGAACCACCTGCTGCTTTCCTATTATTCTTGGGTCTATTCTATCTGGCCTGGCCATTGGGTTTCCTCCTCTGGAACCCAGCTCCGGCCCTTCTCTCCACCGGATTATTATCTTTATATTTGAACTTCGTCTTTTCACCATCTCCACCGGGTAAGGTTCGTAAGTCCACCAATGCTTCTGCTGCGATGATTGCGGAGGTGAGGTCCTTCGTGCCTTGCCTCCGTACCTCGATCTGGGCCCAACTTTGGAGTCCCGTAAGGAAGTTGAATAGCTTGTCCTCCTCCGACATATCCCTGATATCCAGCATCAAGGATGAAAACTCCTTCACGTACTCCCAGACAGTGCCTGTCTGTCGTAGCTTCTTCAGATTAGAACGAGCTACCCAAGCAGTGTTTCCAGGCAAGAATTGCTCCCGCAATTCTTTCTTTAAGTCGACCCACGAGTTCGAACTTGCCCGACCTGCCTGAGCGTCTTCTTGCTGTCGAGTGCGCCACCACAGCTTTGCATCGCCAGTAAGATACATACCCACCAACGGAATTTGCTCATGGCCCGGTACCATTGCAGTCTTAAAGTACTGATCCATGTCCCAAAGAAAGTTCTCCAGTGTTTTGGCACTCCGTGCGCCATCAAATGGTGAAGGTTCGGGGGCCTTCACTTTCGTAGGCGCCTCCCACGAGGCCGGTGAAACGCTAGCTTGCTTGAGTTGAGCGACCTCGGCCTCCAGAGACTGTACCCTCGTCTTCAAGACTTTAATAGTCAACTGGCTCTCACGTTGTCCGCCCACAAGATCTTCCACCATCTTCGACAGTCTCTCCAGCTGATCGTCAACACTCCCGATGACGTTCTCCATCCGTTCGGCTGTCTCCTCGAGGCGATCCAAACGATCCTTTTTTCTAGTCGCCATTTCCACCGTCTTCACATGCGTGCCTTCTCGCTCTTCGCTTCAAGCCACAAAGTCGGGCTTTAATACCAGCTGTCACGGCCTCAACAAATCACCTTCAGCCGTGCGGCACCTGACATGCACCATAGCGACAGGTTAGCCTTTCTTGAAAGAACAGTTAGTGAATTCCTGTTTGCAGTACAAGGACAACGAAATAATAGAAAGCGAGCAAAACCGGAAAACATCTGCGGTATGAGAAACACGACACATGAAACCCATTTTGAGAGAGAAAAACATAAATCTCTTAGATTTAGAAATGTTTACAACAATGGCCAAAACCAACATCAAGTGACCTTGTCTTCTCCCAAAGACACATTAGACCATATTACAAGCGTTACCCCAAATCCAAGGTTAATTGAGCCCCGTGCTCAGGTCTGGCGTGAATTCCCTGACTTTACTTAGCTTGCAGTGTCCTCTGACGCAACTGTAGCTCTAACTAGCTACCCTTGGTCACAGCGCGTAGCAGTACTGGTCACGCGCGGTAATACCGCGTGCCATCCTCGCCATTGGCTCGGCAACACTCCCAACCACGTGCCCACTTGCATACGCCTGCGTACAACCTTGTCAAATCCTGAATCAGCTCTCGATCTCCCGGCCTGATCAAGTGTCCCGCCCCGCCTAGACTTGCTAGAGATCCAACACTCTACATGATGAAGTCTTGCAACACTTGACTCTTGGTATGGGCGCGCCTGCCCCACGCCCTCAGTCACAGCCTCAGCACATGATCATGTGGGATATTCCACCCGCTCTTGGTCACGACACAACACATGACTCGCGCTAATCGCGCGCTACCCAATCCACGCAGCTGTGCGCCCTCGTGGCTTGGCCTATGTGATAATGTACGCCCGCTGACCACGTGTAAGGTCATTAACCCTTACAGGTTGGTCATGGACTTCTTTGAACTAGAATCTTGCATTGTGCTCCATAAGCATGGTGGTTGATATTGGAGGATCATGTTGCTTATTGTTTCCTTGCTTTATAATCTCTTGCCTCCATATCTCTTCCTTTCTTTTTTGCTAGGATGCTTCAAATTATTATGTGATTGATGGCTAATTCCAACCATTTGCATATAAAACACAAGAAACAAGTAGCACGACAAAAAAAAAATAATATTCAAGCAAAAAAAAAAAAATAATGATTGATCTATGAATTAAACATAATCCTAGGTAAAAAAATACTATAAGATTTTTCACTTAACAAACTCTCCCAGGCTTTAATCTTTGCTTGTTCTCAAGCAAAACAACTATGATATACAATGCAAGGAAAAAGAATCGTGTGAGTCGTTTCTTAGGTAAAGTTTAAGTGATAGAACCAATTCACATGGATGACAAAGAGACAATCACAAGTATACCTCACAAAGGCCTACAGAGTAATGGGACATGCCAACGCGAATAGATATGCACAAACAACACTCAAAGTGTCATTCACACCACATGTTGTGGTCATCGCTCTTAAATTGGTATATATCCTGTCAATAAACTATCTAGAAACCTCTTAGGACTCTATACACAAATGACTAACCTCTAGCAGACTTATTCGAGAGATCAATAGGTCTTTTCTTGAACATAAAACAGTTGTTTGGACGTTATTATCATTAAAAGAAACTTTATCAATTTTGTTCTTAACAATAGAGTTTTTTATATAAATATATTTGATCCGCTTTTTGAGCTGAATGTCATTTCTCAAGTTGTATACTGACTTTTATGATACATTTTAGTGACATTTATGATTTCATTTTGATGGATACAGCCATGCAAAGCATTATTTTTTTCTTGTGCTCATGTCATCCCTAATGGAAGTTACCATTATTGGAATAAAACCTATAATTATGATGATGGTCTTTGTACAAACTTAATTTGTGGATTTGGTTTAGATATTTTTCTAGAATAAAAAAAAATTATGGAAGGGATAATTACTTTCAATTAACTTGCAGTTTTTTTAATTTTTCTTATGATATTATAATCATCCTTTTTTTTTGAGAAAAATCTCTTTAACAAAGAACTTCTATATGAGCTCCACTTTAGAAGGGTAGTTACTCTTTTCTTCTTTTCTTTACCAATTGAGAGATTGTGAATCAATTCCCTCTCACTACATAGGTCGAAATGAGTAGCTTGTCTATTTTATCAAAAAAAAAAAAAAAAATGAAACACAAGAGCAACAAAAAGAAGATAACTTTTTCCGTGAAAAGTATGATTCAAGGGAGGATTATGTAATGATATGTAGAATCATTTAATTATTGCTATTGGTAATTGGTTTATATTCCAAGATTCATTTCCAAGATTCAAAATGAACCTCTGAAGATGCCATTTAGAGTGATTGGTCTCTCTTTGGCAGGATGCCCACGAGGTACACTATTAGGGCATGATGAAGTTTTCCTTCTCTCTTTTTTTGAGCAAGTTTAAGAAATTTTTTTTATTGGATCTCTATCACATGTTTTCGAGAGATATTTTACCTTGAAGAATGATTGCGTCTTCTTTCAATGAAAAACTACCACATCTCCATCACAACAGAGACCAAGGAGTTAGCCACATCGGAGGGCTTGAAGCTTGGCAGGCTTCACCAATCCTGAAATTTTGGTTGCACTCATCATACATCTGTAACAGGATATTGAGCAATCCCTCAATTGTAGTGCACGTTTAATGTCAGTTAATGATGCAATTGGTGTGTTTTTCATGATTTCCCAATGCTTTCCAATCATGTGTGGTTTTAACTCGATAAGAGTTTTGACTATCAGGAGCAGGTAGAATATTTCATTGACAAGGATGACGGCCATATCTCGGTGACCTACAACATGAGGAACACATTATACAATGTTTAGTATCGCTTAAATTGAAATATGCGTTCATAACCGGAATAAGCATAATTTAAACAAAATCCGTTTCATTGTTATGGTAAAGATCATTTGTAAAGAGGGAAATCTTTAATAGATACAAACCTAACCCCAAGTCCAAGGAAAAAAAGAGAAGGGCGAATACTTATGGGAAATACAATGCCATCGTAAGAACACATTTAAAGTTATTGAACACATCACATAGTCAAAGACACATGGTGATCGAAGATGGCATTATAGCTGGAGATTGTGAGTGCAATATAGCAAAAACAACCAAAATCCTGAATCCTTAGTTTTATGACAACAACTCCTAATAACCATATTAGGCTACAATCACACCAGAAATTATAAAATCTTTCTGCGCAGATACATACAACACATATCAAATGGAAAAGTGATATTATTAACACTGTTGATGTTCTTCATCTGTTCCTTAAAATGCCTTCCAACATTGGGCTTCTATTTAGTGCAAATAATTGTACGAGTCATGATTCATTTGTAGTGATATTGATGGTTTCATTTTGTCGTATATATTCAATGCAAAGCTGTATTTATTTCCTTAATTCATGGTATCTCTATAAAAGTTACTATTATTAGAATAAACTCATAACTATGAAGGTGATCTTTGTTAAACTTTATCGCTTGTGGTTGTATTGTTTTTTAAAAATATATGAAAGGCACTTTCTATAAGCCTGTGTTTTTTGCCCCGATCATATTACGTTGACTTTGGAAGGATAGTAACACTTTTCTTTGCAAGTGATGGGTTATGAGATCAACTTTCTCTCACAATGTTGGTTGAAATGAGTAGGTTATCAATCTTATTGGAAATTAAAAGAAAAACTTAACAACAATAATAAAGAACTTTTGCATGAAAAGTTAGATTTAAGGGAGCATTATGTAGAGATATTTAGAATAATTTGGTTGTTTGTTTTGGTACATGGTTTATATTCTAACTCTCTAGCATCATGTATTTTGTTAAATTACTGAATATCATCTTGGTGTAGTTATTTGTCATCTTAATACTATATATATATATATTTGTTTTGACAAGTTTTGATGTTAGCCTAATTTCTATGAAGGATATGTTGGATTAACATGTTTAAAATCATTGTGATTTTTTTTTGTTTTTTAAATTTTGGTTTCTAAATACTTCTTTAATTATCAATGTAGTTTAAAATATTATAGAAGCCATGCTGCACTTTACTTAAAGTTTTTGCTAACTATGCTATAACATAACATTTGAAAAAAGTTTGAGCCATAATTCAATTTTGACACAAGAAAATAAAACAGCTTTTGATGAAATTTAGATTAATATGCAAATATATTCTCTTATATATGATTAAGCTGATACACTCTAAAAGTTTGACGATGGCAGTTGCCCTTAAGTGAGTCTTGAGCTTTAGATATTTGACTCTAAAAGTTTGATGAAGCTGAAAAGTATTTGTCACTTATAAACTTTCCTTTATGTCTTGAAATTCTTTAATCATTGTATGTTTTTAGTTTTTCTATTAACTTTGTTTTTGTAAAATTTTCTCACAAATGATTCAAGTCAAATAGTCCATATATGTTTCTTTGATAGTGGTGTAATGCCTAAACACACACACACGCACATCCTTCATTCCTTGTAGATTTTTTATTTCATAAGAACCCTGAAATTTCCAAAGTATTTCCGTAAGTAATAAAGGAAAAAAGGATAACATACCATTATGAAAATAAAATTTTCAATGAATTTAATCTTTTATGTTATTTGCTTGAAATAATAAAACAATATAAATTAAATATAGAGAAGAGGAAAGTAAGCAAATAATAAAGTAATACCACAATAAAACACAAGTATACACTTTGATGTTTAAAAGGGAATCTTATAAATCCTTCAAATCAAAACTTGAGACACAGTGAAAATGACCATCTACAGTAATACGAAATCATATAACAATGACGAAATTCAGAAACAAGATAATATTTGTTTGTTATGATAACTTATTTTTCATTTCTTACTTATTTCCTATTTTAGATTACATTCAAAGTGTAAGGTAGATTGAAATTGTCACTCCTAACAAGAGATATTTGGGAAGAATACAAAGTGGAAAATAAGTCACATGATGAAGGCCACACGGAAGATTGGGAGTAAAGTTGTGCAAATGTGGTCAATCTTGCTTTTGCTAAGTGTTAGCTTGGGTTTGAAAGCAACAACACTGCTTGATGCAGCAGAGCTACTAATGGTGGTATTCTTGTTGTAGTCACAGAAGGGGAGATATTAATGCTTCCATTGGTAGTATGTGTTGTTTCATTGTCTGTCTTGATATTTTGCTCCATTTTTCCTTAACAAAGAAAATTATATAAAAACAAAAATCATAGATTATGTTCTTAACTCTATTTATGAAAAGAAGACATGAAGCTTTTAGGAGTAAAAACACATTGAGATGGACTATTAATAAAAAAAAATGAAAAAAAAGAAACAACTCATTAAAAAAAGTGATATCAAATGGTAAGCGTAATAAAGCTTTGGAGAGGTTGGTGATGTTGGTAGGAAATTATAGATTACACCAATATATAGATGAGATAGAAGATTATTAGTGATGAATATATGTATTGTGGACTGAACCGTGGAGACTGGGATTCTTTCCTTCTTTGTTAATCTTATTGAAAATTTCTTTCATTTTCTTCCATTTTTTATTTGATTTATTCCCTTATGTTATCTTTTTCCATTGGCTTTTCTATTATATAGGGTTCGGGTTTCTAACTATTTAATATGACTTTAATGATCATTAATTTGGAAGTAATGGATTAAATGCTATCTAGCCAAAATTTAGTATTCATTATTACTGTCATGTCCCAAGCCCATAGTCGGGCCAGCTGACAGATCGGCCACATCCAACAGGCTGGGCCCCACTGGGGTGCAAAGCCTCAGATTTGACCTGGTCAGAGTCAACCCTAACAAGTAGAACAAGAAGCAAAAATACAGACTACGAATAGAAGAACAGTAACAGAATTAATACAAATATGGGCTTTAGTAGTCCTACAGAATATAGTGGCACACATACAGTTTGCGAACCAAAAATACACACAGGAAAGTTCTTTATAAGATCTACAACCAAAGATAGAAATACGACTCCAAGATAAACCCCCAATCCTAGGCTAAATCTTCTCCTGCGAAAGATGAAATCACAGAGTACATGAGTGATTGATTCCCCGCAAGTGTACGGGGTCGCCAAGTAATATCTTGTGTGAAGACACGAGGATCGTATTCCACGGGCTAAGGATCTCCTATTACTCCTTCTCGACCTATTATCTAGCCTAACGTCTTAAGAAAAGGGATTTATTCTACTAGATCCAATTAAAAATAAATACAAGATTTCCAACAAGTTAGAGAGAACAAGTAATGAGCAAGCAAGAATAGCAATAAAATGCAAAGGCCTATGGAAGTGGATCCCCTTGAGGGGTTATCATGATATATGAATGAAGAACAAAAGATGCAAGGGTAATTTGGACTGAGGGATTTCTAGATTAGAACCAACCTAATTTCTCGGCGATTGAACGCTAATCCCATACGAATGTTGATAGAATTTCTTCCAAATCTACATTCCTACGATTGCATTGAGTACAAGGAAATCCCAAAATAGGGATAAAGTCATCCTTAGTTCACCTCTAAAACATGGAGGGATACCAACACCCAATTTCTCGGCGTGTTGATACAAGTATCCCCTTTTAATCCATTCACGATCTAGTACATGCGAGTAGGTCACATCTACATGTATAACTCATAAAAGAACTACGGGTTTCTCCTTAGAGTAGCTCTTATCATGAAACAAATGGATTAAATCTCAAATCAATCCGAGCATTAAATTAGCAAGCAATCATCCAAAATACATGATAAATCCCCCAAGGCTCACCAACATCCGGTGGCCTTGGGGGTCTAGTGTGCCATCATACCACAATAATCAACAACATTAATCAAACTCATAAAAGACACTCCCTAGATGAAATGGTGAAGGAGGAGGTGGAAAATCAGCCGAATGATGCTCCCCTCCCGCCAAAGGAATTTTGAATTACGCTTCCTCTAGCCGCGGGTCTCCTTCTTTCAAATGGTTGTCGATCTCCCCCTTAAATGATGATGTGTTCAAACCTTGAGTGCCTTTGACCTTGCCCTTCAATGATCTCCTTGTTTCCTTGCCCTTCTTCTTCTTCCCAGGGTAGCTCAAGGTCTCCTAAGAAGTCTCCAAAAAGCCCTCTCCAAAAATCCTTTTTGTTTTGCCCTAGAAATCTATATTTATACCTTCCAAAGCATACGGGCCGTAAGAGGACCGTATGGGGGCCGGATCGCACTCAAAAACCCCAATTTTCGCTTCATATGGGATTGTATATGGGCTTCATATGGCCTCCATACGGGACGTATAGGGGCCGCATGAAGTTCTGGACAGGCTGCTTTAAATAATTCATGTGCTACAGTGATTGCTACAGTACCTTAGGACTATATTCTTCTTCTTTTCACCCAAATGGTATCCTCTTGTTCTCCATAGCTTTCCAGTACCCTACAAAGTAAATAGTACATGATTAAGCACAAAATGGGCATCAATCCACAACAAAACACATCCAAAGTGTATAAAATATATATAAGAAAATACCTACATTTAGACACTTATCAAATATCCCCACACTTAAGCGTTGCTTGTCCCCAAGAAAACAACTCATGAAAAACAAAGAGACTGATAAGTGGCTAAATGCATTACCTCAAGCAAGTATAAGAATCCAAAATTGATGGACCATGATAAATAGATGTTGAGTTTTTGTGTGGAGTTCTTGGAGCTTTTGTGTGATTTGGATGATGTGAATGTCATGGATGAGTTTTTATTTGAATGTATGTACCAAATATTTGACCACCATGATTTTGGGGAAACTCTTGCAACATGAATAGTGACCATACGGCCACCATACGGCTGCATGCCCGTTGACCATGAATTTTCACCGTTTTTCCCCATTTCTTGCATCATGTGTTGATTTGTTTGAATCTCTCTAGGCTTGATCAAAGTTTTTCTTTGTTGTAGGGATGCCTAATACCAAAAGGCTAGCCTCTAAATGCCCAAGAATCACCACACCATCACCAACACCCGAGGAACCTGTCTTCAAGCCTGCACATCATCGAGAAAAATACGATATTTTGAAGCAAAACCATTTGGAAGGGTGCGCTATATTGATTGTTATCTTGTGGAAAGTCTTGGGATAAAAAACCAAGTCAAAGGATGGCTATCGCATAATTCTTGGGAAAATCTATTTGCAATCGATGAACCATCCTTTCGCCAACTAACTTTGGAGGTTTTAAGCACTTTTGAGGCACGACGAGATTTGCAGTCCGTGGGTGGTAAGAAACGTGGTACCATCCATTTTCAAGCTTTTGGAAAATCTCGTGATATGAACCACATGGAATTTTCCAAGTATTTGGGGATCTATGATGATCATTTTATCAATTCAATGCCTGGTGAGTGGAAACCAATATTGGGCAACCTTGGCAGTCAGCGACAGTGAGAACACCCGGAAAGTCTCACGCATGATGGACCCAGCACACAGATACATTCATGCCCTGATTGCTCGATCTATTTGTGGCCTGACGGATAGCACGGGGGTAGTCACATAGTCAGATCTCTACATGATGTTTGGCATCATTGAACAGTAACCCATTCATCTTGGCCACCTTGTTGCGGATGGATTTCTTCTCAAGGGACAGTATGCGAAATTAGGAGCTATATTTGCTGGGCCCTATGTGACTAGATTGATTCGTGGCATGGGTTTATTTGAGCATACTCGAGGCATGACCGTTGTAGGAGGAGTAGCACCCCTCGGGAAGGCCACCTTACGGGTGATAGTTTTGGTGACAAGCAAGGGTACTAGTAGCAGACCCACACGACACCTGGGCACGGAGAGTCCCGCCAGCAAGAGCCAGTGCATACAGAGTTAGAGCCTGAGGATATACCGGCTCCCACTCACGATGATGTGCAGGCTTGAAGGCGGGTTCCTCGGGTGTAGGTGATGGTGTGGTGATTCTTGGGCATTTAGAGGCTATCCTTTTCATATTAGGCATCCCTACAACAAAGAAAAACTTTGATCAAGCCTAGAGAGATTCAAACAAATCAAAACATGATGCAAGAGATGGGGAAAAACTGTGAAAATTCAAGGTCAGCGGCCATACGGCCGTCTGGGGGCCTTATGGTCACTATTCATGTTGCAAGAGTTTCCCCAAAATCATGGTGGTCAAAACGTTTGTACATAAATTCAAATAAAAACTCATCTATGACATTCGCATCATCCAAATCAAGAAAAATGCTTGAAAAACTCCACACAAAAGCACCAAGAATGCGAAGACAATGAAAAAGAAAAAAAACTAGGGCATCAAAGAGCATACCGACGAAATCTTGAGAAAACTAGCGTTAAACGCGAGGAAAAACACTAGATCGAAGTCTCCAAGGGATGAGGAGAAGATTTAGGAGAAACAATGAGAGGATTTGGCCAAGAAATGGTTGAGAAAGAAGAGAGAAAGTCGGTAGAAAAAGAGAAAACGAAGAGAATCAAAGAAAGAGATATGAGAGAGAGAGAGAGAGAGAGATATAAGCCAATTACGGGCCATGCGGCTCCTATGCGGTCTGTATGGTGACCGCATGGCCCAAGACAGTCTCTCAGGATTTTATGGGCCAAGGAGCAGACGGCCCCCATGCGGGCCGCATGGGGGTCACATAGGGCAAGACAAAGCCCTCTGTTTCACACAGACGATCTCCATGCGGGCATGGGATGGCCGTATGACTTAGAAATGTTTTCTAAACCCTGAAATTCTGCTCCAAATGATAAAATAATGATATGGAAAGCTTTAAAACTTCTCCAAAAACGAATGAAATGAATAAAACTATGATATAACGCATTAAATGACACGAAAACATGTGATTCTCAAGAAGTTCCACGATTAAGCCATAATTAAATCGATGAGAGCAATGTGCAAAGTATGTGAGCATGAACTTATTAAAAAACAAACAAGCCTAAGAAATACGGAAATAGCGATGGACTATGACCTAGAATACGAAAAATGCAGGAAAACGCTCCCCTAATTGCTTGGGTTGCCTCCCAAGAAGCGCTTGTTTAATATCACGAGCCTGACGTACCTCATCACTTACCTCACGGGGGTTGAAAGAGTTCCAAACTACCCCCACTTACCTTTGGAGTGTTGTTATTGAAGTATAATTTCAATCGTTGTCCATTCACCTTAAAAGTACCTTTTTCCCTGTGGGTTACCTCTACTGCTCTATGTGGGAAGATTTGAGTAATGTGATTTGAGCTTCCTTGGGAATAATTTTAACCTGGAGTTGAACAGCAACACTTGATTCCCTTCATGAAATTGTTTAGGGTGTTTGATCTGTCTGTCATGGTGCTCTTTTACTTTTTCTTTGTAGAGCTTCGAGTTCTCATATGCCATGGAGTGCCACTCATCAAGTTCATTCAGTTAGAGTTTTCTCTTGTTACCTGCAAAAGTCGAGTCAAGATTTAGAAACTTAATAGCCCAATAAGCTTTATGCACAAGTTCAACAGGTAAGTGGCAGGCTTTTCCATAGACTAGCCTATACGGGGTGATTCCTATATGAGTATTGTACGCAGTTCTGTATGCCTAGAGGGCGTCATCTAGATGTTCTACCCAATCTCTTCAGTTTTGAGACACTGTTTTCTCCAAAATTCGCTTTAAGTCTCTGTTGGACACTTCCGCCTGCCCACTAGTTTGTGGATGGTACGGTGTTGCCATTTTATGGGAAATGCCATAGCGCTTAAAAATTTTTGCAAATTGGGCGTTACAGAAATGAGTGCCTCTGTCGCTAATGATTGCTCGTGGTGCACCAAATCTGGAAAACAATTTCTTTAAGAATTTGACCACTGGTCTTGCATCACTTGTTTGTAAGGCCTGAGCCTCCACCCATTTAGATACATAGTCGACTGCTACGATTATGAACTTGTATCCATGGGAGCTCGGGAAGGCTCCCATAAAGTCAATCCCCCACACATCAAAGACTTCACAAGTTTGATTCCAATTTTGGGGCATCTCATCCCGGCGAGAAATGTTGCCTACCCGCTGACATCTATCACAAGCTTGTATAAATTTCTAGGTGTCTTGGAACAATGATGGCCAATAGAAACCTGCATCAAGAATCTTCTTTGCTGTTCTATTTGCATCGTAATGGCCTCCCGTGGGTCCTGAGTGGCAGTGCTTCAGAATACTTAGACCGTCTGTCCTAGAAACACATCTTTGAGCAACCTGATTAGAACAAACTCTGAATAGGTACGGATCCTCCCATATGTAGTGCTTAAGGTCTGGAAACAATTTCTTCCGTTGTTGATATGTGAACCATTTTGGGATGCCCCGTCCAACCAGATAGTTGGCATAATCGGAAAACCATGGTGGTTCCTTTTCTTCTACTACATGAATGTTGTACAAGTGTTCTTCAGGGAATGAGTCATTAATGTCTCTCTCTCAGAGCTTCTATACCCGAGTTCTCTAAGCGGGACAAATGATCTGCTGCAAGGTTCTCTGCTCCCATCTTGTCCTTGATCTCAAGATCGAACTCTTGAAGCAATAAGACCCATCTAATCAATCGTGGTTTGGTATCTGATTTGCTAAGTAGGTACCGCAAAGCTGAATGATCCGTATACACCACGACTTTGGAAAGAACCAAATATGACCGGAATTTATCAAAGGCAAATACCACGGCAAGCAGTTCCTTTTCAGTTGTAGTGTAATTGTCTTTTGTCTCCGTTAGAGTCTTGCTTGCATATTATATGGGATGGAAATGTTTGTCTCGCCGTTGACCAAGGACTGCACCCACTGCAAAATCACTCGCATCACACATCAATTCGAATGGAGAGTCCCAGTCTGGCGCTATCATGATGGGTGCTTGAATTAGTTTCTCATTTAGTGTAATAAAGGCGTTCATGCAATCATTATCGAACTCGAATGGGACATCCTTCTCCAACAATCTTGTCGACGGTCTAGCTATGGTAGAGAAGTCTTTGATGAATCTTCTATTGAACCCCGCATGTCCCAAAAAACTTCTAATGATCTTTACTGAATTTGGAGGTGGTAATTTTTCTATGGTGGAAATCTTTGCCTTGTCCACCTCAATTTCTTCTTTTGAGATTTTGTGACCCAAGAGTATTCCCTCTTAGACCATGAAATGGCATTTCTCCCAGCTTAGCACAAGGTTAGTTTCTTCACATCGAATGAGGACCCGTTCTAGATTCTTAAGGCATACCTAGAATGAATCACCAAAGACGGAAAAATCATCCATACACACTTCCATAAAATCTTCCACCATGTCCTCAAAAATTTCCATCATGCATCTCTGAAAGGTAGCGGGGATGTTACATAGCCCGAAAAGCATGCGGCGATATGCAAATGTGCCATACAGACAAGTGAATGTGGTCTTCTCCTGATTTTCTGGGCAATGGGGATTTGGAAATAACGAAAGAACCCATCCAAAAAACAGTAGTAGGCATGTCCTGCTAGTCGCTCAAGCATCTGATCAATGAATGGTAGGGGAAAATGATCCTTTCGAGTGGCATCATTCAATTTTCTGTAGTCAATGCATACCCTCCACCCGGTAGTTGTTCGAGTCGGTATTAACTCATTTTTGTCATTGGTGATCACAGTCATCCCCCTTTTTTTGGAACTACATGTACGTGGCTTACCTATTCATTGTCTGATATCGGATAGATAATACCAGCATCGAGAAGTTTGATGATCTCGGCCCTCACCACTTCTTTCATATTCGGGTTAAGTATTCTTTGAGGCAAGGCTTTGGGCTTGTGTCCATCCATTATTAGAATTTTGTGAGTATAAACGGATGGATTTATCCCTTTTATGCCGGCTATCTTCCAAGCAATTGCTTTCTTGTGCTTTTTTAGCATATCCACCAATTCTTTCTTTTGCTGAATTGTTAGGTTTGAAGAGATGATAACTGGAAGCTGTGTTCCTTCTCCCAGAAAGGCATACTCAAGGTGCTCAGGGAGTGTTTCCAACTCCAAATCATTATTTCCTCAGTTAACGGCTTCAAACCTCTGTTCCTTAGCCCATCACCCTATTCAGATCCTATTTCTTCTGTAGACCCCGAACTCTCATCTGAACTGTTATCTGCACTATGAACATGCAACTCGTAACATTCAACTTCTTTCTCAAGCTTTTTTTTTTGCTCAAGCTTATGCTCCAAACTAGACTCCCGTATCTTTGCTAACCCCTGGCCATCTTCAACATGGTCTCCCAAGGCGGGATTTATGGTAGCTATTTGTTGGTGCTCAGTAGTCAAAGAAAACTGTTCGATTGGTATATTGCTTCCTCCTATCACTGTTGGTGTTCCATACTTCATAAAGGTCGAAAACACAGTGTGCCAGCCGCCATCCTTGCTAGATAAGCTAACATCCCCTGATGGCTGAGATGTGTATAAATGAAAAATGTTGTTGAGTTTGCCAATCAATCTAGTCTTCAAATCTGTACATGAAGCTTTCTAACATAAAGTTTGGATTTGCCATGGCACCCTCAATATGAACTGTACAAAGAAAAATCGATAGAAATTAAATTACATTAATACCATTTTAATATAAAAGAGATGAGTAGAAAGCTAAGATCGAAAGAAAAGAAAAGAAAAGAAGCGAAACAATGAGTAAAAAATGAAATGGCTAAAACAATAAGCTAAATGTTTCCTAGAATTCCTTAAACTTCCCCGACAACGGCGCCAAAAACTTGATTGATTCCCTGCAAGTGTACGGGTCGCCAAGTAATACCTCGTGTGAAGACACGAGGATCGTACTCCACGGGGCTAATGATCTCCTATTACTTCTCCTCGATCTATTATCTAGCCTAACATCTTAAGAAAAGGGATTTACTCTGCTAGATGCAATTGAAAATAAATAGAAGATTTCCAACAAGATAGAGAGAACAAGTAATGAGGAAGCAAGAATAACAATGAAATGCAAAGGCCGATGGAAGTGGATCCCCTTAAGTGGTCATCATGATACATGAATGAAGAACAAAAGATGTAAGGGTAATTTGGACCGAGGGATTTGTAGATTAGAACAACCCCAATTTCTCGGCGGTTGAACCCTAATTCCATACGAATGTTGATAGAATTTCTTCCAAATCTACATTTCTACGATTGCATTGAGTACAAGGAAATCCCAAAATAAAGATAAACTCATCCTTAGTTCACCTCTAAAAAATGGAGGGCTACCAACACCCAATTTCTCGGCGTGTTGATACAAGTATCCCCTTTTAATCCATTCACGATCTAGTACATGCGAGTAGGTCACATATATATGTATAACCCATAAAAGAACTACGGATTTCTCCTTAGAGTAGCTCTTAGCATGAAACAAATGGATTAAATCTCAAATCAACCCGAGCATTGAATTAACAAGCAATCATCCAAAATACATGATAAACCCCCCAAGGCTCACCAACATTTGGTGGCCTTGGGAGTCTAGAGTGCCATCATGCCACAACAATCAACAACATTAATCAAAACATAAATCAAACACATAAATGACACTCCCAAGATGAAATGGTGAAGGCGGAGGTGGAAAATCGACCGAATGACGCTTCCCCCCTCTAAAGGAATGCCGAATGACGCTTTCTCTAGCCGCTGGTCTCCTTCCTTCAAATGGTTGTCGATCTCCCCTTGAATGATGATGTCTTCAAACCTTGAGAGCCCTTGACCTCGCCCTTCGATGATCTCCTCGTTTCCTTGCCCTTCTTATTCTTCCCAAGGTCGCTCAAGGTCTCCTAAGAAGTCTCCAAAAAACCCTCTCCAAAAATCTCTTTTTTTCGCCCTAAAAATCTGTATCTATACGCTCCAAAGCATACGGGCCGTAAGAGGACCGTATGGGGGCCGGATAGCACTCAAAAATTCAAATTTTTTGCTTCATACGGGAGTGCATACGGGCTTTATTTAGCCTTCATACGGGCCGTATAGGGGCCGCATGAAGTTCTGGACAGGCTGCTTCAAACAATCTCTGTGCTATAGTGATTGCTACAGTACTTCGAGACTGTTTTTTTCGTTTTTTCGCCCAAATGGTATCCTCATGTTCTCCATAGCTTTCTAGTATCCTACAAAGCAAATAGTACACGATTAAGCACAAAACTTGCATCAATCCACAACAAAATATATGCAATGTGTATAAAATATATATAAGAAAATACCTACATTTAGACACTTTTGAATGAGCCACAACGGGCCCAGTAGGATTGCAGAAATAACAAATAATACAGATATTATAGAATAATTATAATCTAACAGAAATACAGAAAATGCTCATAATACAGAAAATACCCAAAAACAGACGTGTACATCTCCCTGACTAATAACAGAATCAACAGCTCGAGGCTGGATCTTCGACTGTGAAGTCGGAACAAAATAGACAGAATATCAATAGCCGAAGCCGGATCTTCGACCGCAATCGGAAGGTAGCGCTACTACAGAAAACATGTGCACATGGCTAGGATTTAATTTTCCTAGCTGGACAATAGACAGAGAAAATACCAAATAAATCACTTCACAAAATAAGTAACTTAAATAATTAAATAAATAACAAATACAGAATGATAAACATAATACCAACATAAATAGTGTAAGAACATCATAAATAATTAAAATCAAACAATTAATTAATTACATAACCATCCACTAAAAATATAGAGTTATATGATATGGGTGCGAAAGCCTACCTGGTTCCCTGCTACGAAGGTGTATTTACTAAACAATGCTAATTGGGTTGTTTGAAAACAGGGTTCTAGCTACTAAAGCTCAAAACGATCTACACTACAACACTCTCAACGTTCACTTGAAAGTGTGGCAAACCTCACGCCCAACTAACAACTTCATCTTGATTTGGGCAAATCTAAACCAATCAACTAAATTAATCTAACCAAACTCAAACCCCAAATTTAACTAAGTGACTGAACTGAACCAGCTCAAATAGACAATGTTACATCAATCACAATACCCATTCACCATCTTCTAATCAAGATTGACCTTCTCAATTAAGCAGGATTAACCCATAGTCAGTAACTCAACCTCTTCAATAAATCATATACACAACATATGTATATAAAGTTGATCTGCCAACCTACTTATCATCAAAATGGCGTAATACAGATGCTAAACAGTTTAAATGAACAAGAGCATGTTCTAGTGACAAAGCAAGTCTACGGAAAATATAAAGTGCTAATAAATTGTCACGCTAATGTTTCTTATAATGTTGCCACACTCAAAAATGGACCACATGCGGTTAAAAGTTTCTTACCCTTTAGAGCTCTAAATTTCAATTTTGGTTGATCAACCAATCTCTGCTTAGAAGGCAAAATGATGATTAAGTATTTGAACCCACTGTTTTGATTTGTTATGAAGGCTTAAGTCCTCTGAAATACCATACTAAATTCCATGTTTTGTGTGAGACAAATGTCAAGGGTTCATTATGTTATGACAAAGGACTTACACGGATTCTGTAAGCTGTGGGGATAACACAAGCTTTGTGAATAAGATAAATGCCAGAATAGTGATTTTGATCATCAAATCAATTATCAATATGCTGACTTCACATTCTCTGATTAAAAGAAATCCATTTGAATACACATGAACATTTGCTAGATTGCGAAATCCATAAACTCAGCGGAATCCATCTAATTTGAATGCTATTTCTATCATGTGACCTGAGATTCTCTCCCAAATCAGTCCGATACTGAGATGATTGATCCTCTCAAAAGAGTTCTTTTCTCAAAGAATATAGTTAAATGAACATATAGGTACTCATTCCACCAACAGATTCATACCAAGCTCACATTTGAAAGACTCAACAAGTAAGAAGGTGCTACAGGAATTATGTCACGCCCCTCCACATGAAGGTACAACAGGGAAGTTCACAACTTGGACAACCAATTCAAGAACAACTCACAAAAATTCACCGCCTATAAACTGAACCGAGTTGGCCTGAAATTTTAACTCTAACAGAACTTATACATGCAAGAGGTAAATGTATGTCTTAAATCTATATGAAAAACACAAAAGGAGAGGGTTCAGTAAGTCTTAGACTTCAATGCAATTCCGACCCAAAGTACAACTCTATGGTCATGAATAACACACTCATCCCACAAGGTTCTCTGCAGAATTAGCCTTACAAGATAAAGATGCTTACTTAGGGGATCATAACCTATCCTAAACACATATTCCAAGTTGCAAATTTAGCATGGTGGGAGTTAAGAATACAAAGGTTCAGATTATTTGTTTAACACTTTGTCTAAATCCAACAAAATGGGCAACAAAAACCCTTCTAAATCATCATCAGAATAGTCCGGATAGAGTTGTGAAAACAGATCATATCTCATAGACCATACATCCAATAAATCTGAAATTTTACCCAGAATTAGATAAGATCGAATACTACAACTTTCAAATTGTGCACTTAAAAAGATTCTGCTAAAAACAAATGCTGAATTTTCTATATACACACCCTCACACACCCACAAGAATTGTCACAACAATTCCCTTATGGATTTACCCATACTTCACAAATACACCCAAAGGTTCCTCAGATCATAAAGTTAACATCCACCAAAGGCCTAAACAACAACATGGTTTCTACTAAATAATCAAAGAAATTTAATGTACACATAGCTACCAGAATCAATGCATTCAACCCACCAACATTCAATGAAGATTTAACCATTAAAACCATACCAACCAATCTTGAAGAATTTTACAAACGAAGAATAGATACTCTTGCCTAGACAAAACTCCAGTGATCTCAATCTCCAACGAGCTCCAAGCCTCTTAGCTTCACCTGGCAGTATCTCTTAGAGTGGAGAAGAGAATGAAAGTAAAGGCAAGGAACTGGAAGCCGGGCCTAGGTCTCGGTGGCTGAACGACATCGCTGTGAATAGGCGGCCGGTTGATTGGAGGGTTGTGAGGCGTTGTTGAGCTTACCACTCTCCTCGCAAGGCTAGACCCCGGACAGGCGGATGAAAGACGGCGAAGACGCTGGACAGGCGGTAGCCATCGCGCCTTTTCCCTTTCCCCCTCGCTCCTCTAAAGAAGCTCACCAGCTTCTTCTTCTCTTTCAAAACAAGCAAAGCTCTCTCTCTCTCTCCCCCTCCCTCCTCCCGCGACCAGATCCAAAATTTTGGGATAAAAGAAAGGTTGATGTGGCTTAAACTATCCACTTGTGAGGATAACCACATGATTAAAATAAAAGAAACATGATGGTCAAAGGTTGACCATCACAATTACTAGGGATGATATAATTGAAAATGAACTTATAGATGGTTAAAATTGGCATTTTAGATGTATGCTTAGTTCTTTGTCTTCTGGAACAATACTTGAAGGCTTGATCTATATGGATTGGTCTCCTTTGGTAATGTTGATTTCATACTTACTATTTTGTTATTGGCAATTGCTTGTCCTTTATTTTACAATATTTTCATTCGTGTGCCTTTACAATTTTAACCATTACATTTTAGTGATGAAAATATTTTTTGGAACTTCAAAATTACTGAAATAGATGTTTTGTTTTCTTCAGATAACAATGTCCTTACATGAAGTTATTTTTATTTTATCAATATTTACACCTTGCTGGCAGTTAATATTAATGCAATAGTTTGTATAATTCACTATTAGCGCGTATATACTGTTTCTTCTTGCCATATGTATACAAGTGCAAGTTTTTATTTTGAGTTAATGACTTATAAAACACACAATTATGAAGTTGATCTCAACGTCATTGTTTATTTATTTATTTTTGTCATGCGTTATAATCTCGAAATGAGTAGGTCATCCTAATTGGTATCCTTGTCCAAGCTTGAATATGAGTGTTGTAAATGAAATGGTTGAGTATATTTTGTGGTACTTTTAAAATTTATCACAGGTAATTGCACTCAATATGATTTTGGAATTATTTATGTATTTATATGTTCTATCTGATTCAAAATTCACCATTTTTCCTATAAATGTTTAGGTGCCACATTGATTATATATTTGATACATTTATTTAGATGCTATTACCATTGAAATAAAAATTATCACTTTATTATCGTAGTTGATGTTATTTGATGAGTGCATAGTATACACTTTGAACATGATTATTTCATGCACCTTGCTTGCTTTCTTGCATTAATTTATCTATTTTAGGACATCTTCCGATATTTTGTACTTTGATGAGTGTGCAAATATTTTTTTTGGACGAAAGAATGACATTTCTAGCAAATCAAAGCTAAAAGACTGGCCAAGAACCAATATAGAGAAGTGCACGGCCCAGACATGGGCTTGTTGAGGTAGTGCAGATTATGGAAATTTAGAATTTTCTTCACACAGCCTCTGCATGGTCTTATTTCCCAAGGATAACCCTGCATAAAAACAAGCACAAGCTTGCTTAAGGCCTTGTAGATTATTGGAGACTTGATTTGGAGAAGATTTGACTCGCAGATGAAGTCAACGATTTGTATTTGCCAAACATATACTAAGCACGCCCGTGTACCATTTTTTTGATAGTAGTTAAAAGCTCAAAATTTAGGCTTTCAAAGGGTATGTTTGTTCATATTTGATAAACTGCTAGAGTTTTGGATAGGAAAGGGAAACAAGCCATCCAAGGAGGAGTTGACATTGCTTCAGTGACCGCTGGAGTTCATGATTGATGGCCTTGGCTTCCCTAACCTCGGAGCATCCATCATCTTCTCCAAGAGAGAATTTAAGGGGGTTTTACAATTAATTTTTTCATGTTTTTATTTAGTGGTTGCATTGTGATTTATCTAATATGAGAGACTAAATAGTCATTCGGTTCTTTAGACCGTGAACCTCGAGATTTTGTTTATTTGAATTTTCTTTAATATGATATTGGCTTCAAGTATCTTGTGAATCTTCTATGTTGCTTCATGCTTACAATTGTTTTATGCGAAAGCCTCAATTGCATATTTGAGGTCTTTTTGTATAGACTTAATTTTTGGATTTGTTTTAGATATTTTCCAGAAGGCAAAAAATTATTGAAGGGATTGGTACTTTCAATAAACATGTTTTTTTCATTGTTCTTATCCGATTGTAATCATCCCTTGCTTGAGAAAAATCTCTCTTCCGTAAAGAACTTCAATATCACCTTCACTTTAAAAGGATAGTGTTTTCTTTGACGATAGAGAGATTACTAGATCAATTTCCTCTCACTACATTAGCTGAAATGAGTACGTTGTCCACTTCATCAGAAATAAAAAAAATGACAAAAAAATAACATGAAACCTTTTTCTTGAAAAATTTGATTCAAGGGATCATTACGTAGTGATATTTAATCTAGTTTCATTATTACTGTTGGTAATTGGTTTACATTCCAAGATTTAAATTGAATCTTACTAAACCATCAAGTCAAAAATTGAGACACAAAAGGTGAAAAAAGTGCTCGATTAGATTTATATGAAATCATGTAACAATCAAGAAATTCACAACCAATATTACTTTTGTATCACAAATGATAAATTATTTTTCTTTTCTTACTTATTTCCACTGTTAAATTATATTGAAAGTGTAAAAGTACACTCCAATTGTCACTACTAGTAAGGGGCAGTAGAAAAGAATATGAAGAAGTCTAAAAAGTTCATTAAATTGAAAATAGTTGAAACTAGCAATTTTTGTAAAGCCTTATTAAGGGGTGGAACGTCATTTTTTTGAAGCTTATGGTGGATCTCATGCCAGTGATGGCTTGAGGATTTGGAAGATAAAGTACACAAGGAAAATCTGAAGGAAAGTTGCGTATGCATGGGTTGCCCTGGTTTCACAAAGCGCTAGCTTGAATTTTTAAAGCCAACAACATTACTTGATGCATAGGAGCCACTGAAGGTTGTTTCTTGTAGTGGCCGTCAAAGAAAAGTTGTTGACTCTTCAAGGGACAGCAAGTGTGGCACCCATGTTCATGTTCATATTTTGCTCAGTTCATCCTAAAATAAGAAAAAGATAAGAAAGTCACATAACTCTTTGAAATGTTTTTTTAAGATAATAGAATTGAGACTTTGAATGTAAAAAGACATTAAGATTGACTGTAAAAACAAATGAAAAAAAATGAAACTACTTAGTTAGAAAGTGTGAGATCAAGAGGTGAGTGAAATAGACCTTTGAGAATGGAAGATGATGTTGATAGAATGCTATAGATTTACCACATTAAATAGATAAAAGAAATGATGAACATTAATGATTCTGTGCATTATGCATTGCATGTTGAACACTATGAACGCATTTCTTCTTTTTATTAGCGTTAGTGATAATTGCTTTCCTTTTCTTTCATTTTGTTTTTAAATTATCATTTTGTTTATTAATTTCCATTATCCTTTTCCATTATATATGGGAGAGGTCTCTAATATTCAATATGATTTTAAAAATCATTAATTTTTGTAGTAACGCATGAAATTCCCTTCATTAAAAATTTAATGGTCATTAATATGAGGGTGACATGATTGAAAAGAAAATTATCGATTGGTGAAATTGGCATTTAGATGGAACTCTACTTCTGTCTTCAAGAAGAACCATTGAAGACAACAGTTAGAGTGATTGGTCTCTCTTTGGCAGGATCCCCACGAGGTACACTATTTGGGCATAATGAAGTTTTCGACTTCCTCTCTTTTTCCTAGTAAGTTGGAGAGTTTTTTTTTTTTAAGAATCTCTGTGTCGTTCACATGTTTTTAAGTGTTTTCGAGGGATATGTTACCTTGAAGAATGATTGTGTCTTCTTTCAAAGAAAAACTACCACATCTTCATCACAACAGAGACCAAGGATGATTGCCACATCTTTGGGCTTGAAGCTTGGCAGACTTCACCAGTCCTGAATTTTTGGTTGTGGTGCTCATCAAACATCTGTAAAAGGGTATTGAGCAACACCCTCAATTGTAATACACATTCAATGTAAGTTAATGATGTAAATGGTATCCTTTGGATGATTTCCCAATGCCTTGCAACAAGAGTTTTGACTATCAGGACCAGGTAGTATCTTTCGTTGACAAGGTTTGTTATCACTTAAATAGAAATTTGGGTACATAAGTGAAACCAACATAGTTTAAACAAAAACGATTTTATTGCAATGGTAAAGATCATTTGTAAAGAGGAAACTCTTTAATAGATACAAACCCAACACCAAGTCCAAGGAAAAGAACACAAGTACAAACACTTATGTGATGTAGAGCGCCATCAAACACATTACACTAAACCATGGAACACATGTATAATTATGGAAGAAATCACATAATGAAGAAACATGGTGAATGAGGGTAGCATTTTTACTGGAGATTGTGGGCCCAAAATCCCTAAAAAGACCAAAACCATGAATCCTTAGTTTTATGACAACAATGCCTAACAACCATATTCGGTCAAAATCACACTAAAAACTATAAAACCATTCTGTGTAAACACATGCAAAACAAATCAAATGGAAAATCTATGTTTTTAACACTGTTGATCTTCTTTGTCCATTCCATCAAATGCTTTCCAACCTTGGGGCACAACCTTTATTGATTTCAAAGAAATTAATGTCGAAGGAGCAATTGGCAGCGGAAATCCCTTACAAACCGGCTGCTAAATAGGCTTCTAGTTGAAGAGATGGTGTTAAGGGGTGAAATGTTTGGAGGAAAAAGTGAAGTCTTCATGCTGTCTTTGGGTGAGGAGATGAAGGAGTAAAGAGAAGGAGGGTTGAAGGAATATGACATGACAAGACAGTGTTCTTTGAATTATCATAAGAACAAACCGCTTTTTCTAATGTCTTCTAGCATCAAAGTGGTTGTAAAAGGGGAAACCTATCGCTTCCTCTAGTTCCTAGCTACACACTGTCGTCCAATAACAATAAAAATAACAGAGTTAGCTTGTGTAAATTACCATTAAACTTTATGACACATTAAATTATCCATTACAATTAAATTATCCATTACAAACCAAATATAAAGAAGAAGAAGAAAAAGAAGAAGAAGAAGAAGAAGAAGAAGAAGGAGAAGAAATAATAAAATTAGAAAAAGAAAATAACAACACAGTAGAACACAACATCTAGTTTTAAGTTTCAGAAAAAGTTTTACAATAAGAAGAAAGTTATAAAATTAGAAAAGAAAAATGACAACTCAGTAGAACACAACATTTAGTCTCAAGTTTCAGAAAACGTTTGTAAAACTATCAAAGCGTACGAGAGAAACCCAAGAAAAGTTAAAGAAAAAGACCATTTATGGTGGTACCGTATAATAATCATCACTGCTAATAGGAGACATTTGAGAAGGAGATAGAAGAGGACCATAAGTCAGACAAATTGAAGACTATTGAATCTAGTGATCTTTCTAACACTTTAGAATAATGTGGCACTTTATTTTGAGCAAGATGGCTTTGGATCAGAACACTTGAGTTAGAAAAGTCTGTTAGAGTTAAGATGAAGTGCACAAGCAAGATTGGAAGACAGATTGTGCATGCATTATCGGCCCCGCTTCTGCAAAGCCTCAACTTGGCTTTTAAAGAGGACTACATTACTTGATGCATCAAAGCCACCAAGTGTTGTTGGGTTTGCAGTAGCCATCAAAGAAGAGTTAATGTTCCCTTCCGTAGCAAGTGCGACATCACTTTTGGACTTGATTTTTTTCTCCATTTATTTATTGACTAATAGGAAACAAAACGATAAAGTCGTGAATTTTTTAGAACTTTTATTTTTTTTAAAAGAAAGAGACTTGAATCTTTGAAATGTACAAACACTTTGAAAAGAAAGTAAGAACTGAGGAGAAAGAGTACGATAAAGTGAAGCAGACCTTTGGTAGAGGAAGATGATGGAAGATGATGTTGATAGGAGGTGATAGGTTTACAGCGTTAAGTAGCTTGCAAAGAAGATTTGGTGTTTTGCCTTTTTAAACCTAATTGAAAATTCTTTTATTTTCTTGAAAATTTGTATTTGAATTATCTTTTTGGATTGATCATTTTTTATTGATTTTCCCATGATATATATGGGACTGACTTGTAATTATTTAATATTATTTTAAATAATCATTAATTTTGTAAGTAATGAATTAAATTGTTTCCAACAAAACTTTTATGGTCATTAATTTTGCGCATGATGTAACTGGGAAGAAAATTATAGAGGGGTAATGTTGGCATTCAGATGGTGTCCCAATTCTATCTTTTATGGAGGAGCCACCAAAGACTTCATTTAGAGAGATAGGTGTCTCGTTCGCAGTGTGTGATTTCATATTTACTATTTTCTTATCCTTCTTTCCTACTCATATATTTTATAGTATTTGTATTCATGTGCATTAACAATTTAAAGCATTGCATTTGAGTGATAAAAATCAATTTTAGATCTTCCATAATTCTATGGCACTTGTGTTTGAAACTATTAGAACAAATTCTGTGATATTCCTCTTTTTTATTTTTATTTTTTTTAATGATGACAAAGCTTTTGCATGAGCTTGATTTATCTATATCATCAATATATTGTCACTTGTGCGAAGTTAATACCAATGAATCAAATTTTGTGATTCATTTTTAGTGTACATATACCGTTTCTTCTTGCCATATGTATGCAAACATAAATCTAAATTTTTTTTAAATATGTGACTTACAAAATACAATTATTATGGTGATCTAACCATCAAGCTCAATTTATATTTTGTCGTTTGTGTTATTTTCTCAAAATTACCATGTTGCCCTATGTTCGCTCCCTTAGTCAAATCTTAACTGTGAATAATTCTAATGAAATGGTTAAGTTTATTTTGTGGAACTTTGGCTTCTATTTGGTGCAAATAATTGCTCTACTCATCATTCATTTAAGTGATACTTATGGTTTCATTTTGTCATATATATTCAATGCAAAATTGTATTTATTTCTTTAGCTCATGGTATTCTTACGGAAGTTACTATTATCATAATAAAACTCATGACTATGAGGGTGATCTTTGTGCAAACTAACTTTATGGCATGTGGTGGTTTTTTTGAAGTATATGAAAGTCACTTTCTATAAGCGTGTCTTTTTCTCCTTATCATATTATGACCATCTTTTTCTTGAGAGAAACCTCTCTTCAAAGGAGAGGTTTTATATCACAGTTACTTTAAATGATAGTAACTCTTTTCTTTGCAAAGTGAGAGGTTACGATATCAACTCTCTCACAACATTGGTTGAAAAAACTAGGTCATTTACATTATCATAAATTAATAGGAAACATGACAGCGACAATAACAAAGAACTTTTGCACAGAAAAGTTAGATTAACATGTTTAAAGACATTGGGAATTGTTTTTTTTTGTTTTCTTATTTTTGGCTTCTAAGGACTTCTTCAATTATCAATGTAGTTTAAATTATTCTATGAGCGATGCTACCTTTTAGTTAAATTGTTCAATAACTATACTATAGTGTCAACTTTAAAAACGTTTGAGCCCCATGACATGACAAAAGAAAACAATTTTTTTGTGAAATTTAGATTTATATACAAATATATTCTCCTATATTTGATTAAGCCAATACTCTAAAAGTTTGGCGATCACTATTGCCCTTAAGTGACTATTGAGCTATATATAATAGACTCTAAAAGTTTGACGAAGTTGAAAGCATTTGTCAATTATAAACTTTCGTTCGTGCTTGAAATTCTTTAATAATTGTATGTTTTTATCTGTTTTATTATCTTTTCTTTTGTAAAGTAATTTCATAAATGATTCAAGGAAAATAGTCTATATATGTTTCTTTGATAGTGATTAAAAGCCTAAAACACACACACATCCTTCATTTCTTGTAGATTTGTTATTTCATAAGAACCCTAAGATTTCTTATTTCATAAAATTTTCATTTCTTACTTACTTCCTATTTTTGACTACATTAAAAGTTTAAGGTAGGCTGAAATTATAACCACTAATAGGAGACATTACAGAAGAATACAAAGGAGGAAAATAAGTCACACAAATTGAAGACAATTTAATTAATGCCTTACAATGGGTTAGTGCTTGATTTTTTTGAAGATGGTGGTGGTGGATTATGAGGACTCAAGCCAACGATGGCTTTAGGAGCTGGAATATCAAGGACACAAGTAAGATTTTGAAGAAGGTTGTGCAAGCGTGGTTGACCATACTTTTGTGAAGTGTTAGCTTGGGTTTGAAAGCCAATAACACTACTTGATGTTGTGGAGCTACTAACAGTTGGTGGTCTTGTTGTAGCCATAGAAATGGAGTTAATAACGCTTCCACTGGTAATAGGTGTTGTTTCATTGGTCATCTTGATATTTTGCTCCATTTTTCCTTAACAAAAAAAAGATAAGAAAGTCATAGATAATTTCCTAAATTCTTTTTATAAGAAAAGAAGTATTGAACCTTTGTGGAGTAAAATTAGATTGGACTATCAATTAAATGAAAACATGAATAAAAGAAATAACTCATTAAGAAAAAGTACGATCAATAGGTGAGTGAAACAAACCTTTGGAAAAGTAGATGATGTTGGTAGGAAGATAGAGATTTACAACTATATGTAGATTAGAGATAAGATGAATAGTGATAAATATGTGTACTGCTCACTGAATCTTGAACACCGGATGGTTTCCTTTTTTTTAATCTTAATGAAAACTTTCTTGCTTTTTTTATTTTTGTGTTTGAACCCCATGTGTTATTCATTTTCCATTTGCTTTGCTTTTATATAGGGTTGGGGTTTCTAACTATTTAATATGACTTTAATAGTCTTTAATTTTGGAAGTAATGCATTAAATGTTGCCTAGCAAAAATTTAATACTCATTATTACTGGGAATGATATAGCTGAAAAGAAAATTGTAGAGGGGCAAATTTGGCATTTTAGGTGCATCCCTAGTTCTTTGTCTTCAAGAACAACCCTTGAAGGCTTCCTTTAGATGGATTGGTCTCCTTTGATCGGTAACATTTTCTTTTTGGCAATTGCTAGTCATTTATTTTACAATTTAAACCATTTCATTTTCGTGATGAAAATCCCTTTTGGAACTTCAAAATTAATTACTAGAATAGATTTTGTGTTATTTTTAGGATAAAAATGTCCTTGCTTGAAGTTTTTATTTTTATTTTATCAATATTTGAAACTTGTTGGTAGTTAATATTAATGCAACAATTTTGATAATTCACTTTTGGCGTATATATACCATTTCTTCTTGCCATATGTATACAAGCGCAAGTTTTTATTTTGAGTTGATGACTTATCAAACACACAATTATGAGGTAGATATCCTATGTTGGTATCCTTGTTTAAGCTTCAATATGAGTGTTGTTATGGTTGAGTGTATTTTGTGGCACTTTTAAAATTTAGCACAATTAATTGCACTCAATATGATTTTGGAATTATTTTTGTATTTATATGTAACATCAGTACTATTGAAAGCTTTGGATACCCAACTTTTGCCTACCCCCTTGTTGACTTTTCCCCCACTTTTGGCATTTTGTTGGAATTTTAAACATGATTAAAGCTTAATCATGTGAGTGAGAAAGAGATAAGGGAAATAATCTCTTTCTTCTTTTTCGCTGTTCTTCTTCGGTGAGAGGGAGAATGAGAGGGAGAGTTATCATTGAAGAGCTCTCACCTTTATCATCCTCACCTTGTGGTCGTCTTCCTTAGCAACGTTTGAAGATCGCCGTTAATTCTCTTGTAGCTTGCCAGTGACCTCCTCGGGTTAATGTTGATGCTCCCATGTTCTAACATTTTAATCCTCTAGTTTTTAATGTGGTAGATATATGATTGTTGACATATACATATGTATGCTTGTATTTAATGTTTATTATATTTTAAATCTCTGAAATTTTAGCTCTTTTATGCTGAAAATTATTTCATTTCCTAGCCAATCTCATTGAATTTTGTTTTTTTTGGAATTTCTGGAAAATAAAGTTATTTACGTGTATATAGATATAGATATAGATTTATAGTGAAACATGTATCCATCTTGATTAGTAGTATTGTGATTTTAATTTTTATTTTCGTTTATTGTGCTAATAATGGTTATTACTGAGTTTTCTGGGGTGTTCTATGCGTGCTACTGTGCTAGATTTATTTATGTGAAGAGTGAGTGTAGCATGTTAAGTGTCTTCATATTTTTAAGCATGGCACTCCCTTCTTAAATCATTCATTTTAGTGTAATATTTAGATGAAATTTAAATGTGCATGACTGTTCTGTTGCTTTGTTAGTTTTGAAATGTTTTAATTGTTGAGCAGGCTTGGGTTTTAGTTGTTAAGACCCAACCCAAAACTTGTAAATCTAAGTATAGTCTTTTTTGCTGGGTAGATTTTATAGCGAGCCCTAGTTCGCGGGAGTTATTAAACCAACGTCGTAACTCGGAACCAGGTACGCTCTCGCACCCGTATAACATAACTCTGTATTCTTGTGGATGGTTATATAATTATTTAATTATTTCATATGATTTATTTATGATGTTCTTACATTATTATGATGTTATTATATTCATTATTCTGTATTGGTTAATTATTTAATTATTTAAGATTAATTATTTTGCGAAGTGAATTATTTGGTATTCTTTTATGTTTATACTCTGTATTTCTGTGATTTTAGTACATCTCCAATTACTGGAAAATTGCCCAGTTAGGAGTAGTAAGTCCTAGCCATGTGCACATGTCTTCTGTAGTAGCGCTACCATCCGACTGCGGTCGAAGATCCGGCTTCGACCGTTGATATTCTGTCTGTTCTGTTCTGACTTCATAGTCGAAGATCCAGCCTCGGGCTATTGATTCCGTTATTAGTCAGGGAGATGTACACGTCTGCTTTCGCGTATTTTCTGTATTTCTGATTATTTCTAAGCATTTTCTGTATTTCTGTTTGGATTATATTTATTCTGCAATATCTGTATTATTAGTTATTTCTCTGATCCTACTGGGCCCTTGTGGCTCATGCACTCTGCGATTTTCTCTTTCGCAGGAGGGGATTAAGCCTAGAATCGGGGGTTGATCGTGGAGTCGGACTATTGTCTTTGGTTGTAGATCTTATAAGAAGTTTCCTGTGTGAGTGAGACTTGTAATTTGTCTGAATTTTTGTGGATTTATAAACTGTGTGTGGCACTGTATTCTGTAGGGCTGTTAAAGCCCATACTTGTATTAGCTCTGTTATTGTTGTTCTATTTGTACTTTTGTATTATTGTTTCTTGTGTTGTTTGTATGGGTGAATCTGACTAGGTTTGAGATATGAGGCCTTGCACTCGGTGGGGCCCAGCTCCATCGGATGCGGCCGGTCTGTTAGCCGGTCCGGCTTTGGGCTGGGGCGTGACATTATATGTTCTATTAGATTGAAAAGTCATCATTTTTGTGCCATATTGATTATTTCTTTGATACATTTGTGTAGTTATTATTATCATTGAAATAACATTTATCACTTTTTTATCATGACTGAGCTTTATAATTTTTCTTTTTTGAATGTTCTTGCTTTACACTTGTCACTGTTGCAGTTATCAATGGAAGTTTACGACATTGTTGTGGTTGTGCTATATTTTAGTTATTGTTTTCAAGAACTATACTACAATATCAAACACTCTTAATGTAAATTTTTGACACAGGAAAAATGAAATTAATTTTAGTGAAATGTACGTATCCACAAAAGTTCGAGTAAGATAAGGCATGTACATCATTTTAAATTAATAAAACACTCTAAAAGTTCGAAGAAATTTTAAAATCAAAGGATCATGTTTTTAAAATTTTTAATTTCACAAAGATTCTTTCTGTTTCTTAAATTATCTCACATATGATTTAAGTGAAATAGTGCTTATATGGTTTTTTGGTATTGATAGGAAACTCAAAATCTTTACTTTGTATAGATTTTTCTTCACATAAAGAAACCCAAAATTTTTTATAGTATTTAATGAATTAATAAAAAAGGGGAGAACATATCATTAGAAAAGTAAAATATTTCAATAACTCTTCATCTTTATACCGCCTAAACTTATGAAAAAATAAATCAAATATAGAGAAGAAGAAGGAGGTAATAATAATAAAAAAAAAAGGACACAATAAAGTAGGACATATAGTTTCATGTTTCCAAAAAATCTTATAAAACTATTAAATCAAATTGGAGAAACCCAAAAGAAGTTAAGGAAAAAGCCATCTACAACAATTTGTTGTCATATAACAATCATGAACCTGTAAACAAAATCATTTTTGTATCTTCATAAAATATAGTTTTCATTTATAACTTATCTCCACTATCTTAGATTATATTATAAGTTTAAGGTAGACTAGCATTATCATCACTAGTAGGAGACATTCAAAAGAAGACAAAGGAGGATCATAAGTTGCACAGTTTAGAGACAATTGAAGCTCCTATTGCGTTGAGAAAAGGAACTCAATCTTGCACAAATAATTTAATTTCAAGGTTTATTGACTATGATTATCTTTCGAAACAGATGAACACATTTGTGACTAATTTGTTGGCAGTAGAAGTTCTAAAAACAGTGAATGAGGCTATGAAGAAACTAGAACTGAAGATACACTTATGGAAGAGATTCATGCCTTGGAGAAAAATGGATCATGGGATGTTGAAAACCCAAAACATAATGCGGCAATTGGTTGTAAATGGGTACTTACAGTTCAATACAATTTTGATGGAATGATAAAACGATATAAAGCCAAATTAGTGGGAAAAGGATATACTCCAATTTATGGAGTTGATTAGTAAAAACTTTTACTCCGGTGGCAAAGATCAATACTATAAGGGTTCTTTTATCCTTGGGTGCCAATTTGGATTGGCCATTACAGTAGCAAGATATCAAAAATGCCTTCTTGAACAGTGAGCTTGGAGAAGAAATTTTCTTGGATCTTCCTCCTGGATTCAATCAAGGTGGACAAGGGAAAGTGTGCAAATTGCGAAAATCTCTATATGGCCTAAAACAGTCACCTCGTGCATGGTTTGACCGATTTATGAAAGCCATTAAAAAGCAATTATATACGCAAGCTCAAATTGATCACACCGTATTTTACAGCCACAAAAAAAGGTAAGTAACCATTCTATTTGTGTACGCGAATGATATTATTCTTACAGGTGATGATGTTGAACAGTTGACACAAGTAAAGAAGGGTTTGGCTTCAGAATTTGACATGAAGGATTTGGGAAAACTTCGATACTTTTTGAGAATGGAGGTTGCAAGAAATAAAATAGGAATCTCCGTCTCCCTAAAGAAGTATATCCTGGACTTATTAGATTGGACTGGCATGTTAGGATGCAAACCTTCAGAAACTCCAATGGATCCTAATGTGAGGTTGGGTGCTCAAGAAACAAACATTCTTGTGGATCGAGGGAGATTCCAAAGATTGGTTGGTAAGCTGATCTATCTTTTACATACTCAACCTGACATTGGTTTGCTGTGAGTTGCATTAGTTAGCTTATGCATGTACCTACGGAAGAGCACATGGCAGCAGTAAACCAGGTGTTAAGGTACCTTAAAGGAACTCTAGGTCGAGGGTTATTTGGTAAAAAAACCACTCATCGCGGAATTGAAGCATTACCCGATGCAGACTGGGCTGGCTTTATTATAGATACAAGATCAACTTCTGGATATTGCTCTTTTGTTTG
Organism: Dioscorea dumetorum; assembly: GCA_902712375.1. Taxonomy (NCBI): domain Eukaryota; kingdom Viridiplantae; phylum Streptophyta; class Magnoliopsida; order Dioscoreales; family Dioscoreaceae; genus Dioscorea; species Dioscorea dumetorum. The sequence continues at coordinate 6,069,986 of CACTHL010000846.1, forward strand.
AGGAAACTTAGTTACTTGGAGAAGTAAGAAACAAATAGTGGTGGCAAGAAGCAATGCAAAAGTAGTGTTAAGATCACTAGCTTATGGTTTATGCGAAATGTTGTGGCTAAAACATTTACTTGGAGAAATAAGGATTGCAGCACAAATACCACTAAAGATATTTTGTGATAATATGGCAGCGATTAACATTAGTCATAACCTTGTTCATCATGATAGAAAAAAACATGTGGAGGTGGATCGACACTTTATCAAAGAAAAGGAGGAAGATGGAACAATATGCATTTTGTATGTTCCAACCTCAAGTCAAATAGCTAATGTCCTGACTAAGAGCCTTTGGTTAATCTTGAGGGGGAGTTTGAGAAATCCTGTCAATATTAGCTGTGATTAGACTATATATGATTAGTCTATATATGGTTAGCTATATATGGTTAGTAAATATTTGATTAATGTCATATTTAGACAACTGTAAATTTTTGTCTCCATTCCTTTCTTCTAGGATTTGATTGGCCTAGATGGTACACAGCTATATAAGTCTTTGTAAAGAGATAAGATAATATAACTTTTCTTGGGAAGTATTCTTCATAGTAGAGTTCTTCATCGTCTCTTTCCTTCTATTATCTTTCAAATACCATTAACAGGTTGACACATTAACAACTATTTGCATAGAACAAGATTACATTATTAGTAACTTAAGGTGAAACAAGTTCTCAAAACTGAAATACTGTAGAAATATTTACTAAACTAGTTGCTACCGACAATCTTGTTAGCAGGGAATGTTAACATAAGCTTATGTACATAGTTTCACAGATTCCTTTAGCTCTAATAAATCTTACTTATTTTGGACTTTATAGTTCCAACTCCAATGTTTTGGACCTCATAGCTTGGCACATATCTGATGGGCCTAATATCTGATGGGCCTAATTCAGTAAACCAAAAATTATGATTCATTTATAGAACCAGCTTCACCAGGACAAAACAAAGCTGGAAGGCAAGATTTATGATTTACTTAAAAACTAGTTTCAGGAAATCTTAATAAAGGTTATGAGTTCATGCCCATAATTTAACATTGGCATAAGTTAACAAAACTAATCTCTTCTACTGAACACACCGGTCTTGGAGAAGCCATTGCTTCAAGTATATTAAGGAAAATTCGAGTTTGTACTTCATGCAAAACAATGAAGAGTGTTCCATATTTGAACTAATTATTTCAACAAAATGGAATCTGTCAATTTGGCTGCTTGCCTGAGTCAACTGAAAAACTTACTAGTTATGGGCCCGAACTTAGCAGAAGATTCAATTGGAGAACGATTCACATGTTTGTATCAATAACATAGCAAAAGAAAATTATTTTATGGTTCTTAGAACCAATTCGTAATGGATTCAGAAGCTGGTGACTGCCATTTAGTAGGAGAAATATCTTTCATCGTTCATAGAACCAATTTCAAAGGGAAATACAAGCTACTAGCAAGACAATTTTCTTTCCATAACGTTTACATACCCAGCAGTATATTTTATTATCCCTTATTCAGTAGAATGAACTTGGTAAAACTGAGAAAATAAAAATAAGAGAGAGAATGAAGAATAATTTGTATTATATATATAAATTTTACAAAAGCCATCCTTTAGATGATGGAGGCAAGCACAAAGAAATAACTACATATGGTGGGCAGATACATAATTGGTGTGACATAATTGATGCTAATTACACAGAATCCTTAGTTAGTCTACTAATCAGCTTAGTTATGTAGATTGGTGAAGATTTATTAAATATTCTACGATTTGAGCACCTAAACTAATGCCTATGATTATGTAGCGAGAATGCAAATTTGGAAATGAGAGGGGTTATATGCGCCCTTGGAAGAACCTTATCAGTGGATACATCATTCACCTGGAAGGTGTAGTTTGCTATCGCTTGGCTCGAACTAGGAAAGAGGCAATTGTGTTGGATATGTAATATCACATCAGATGTTGTGGGTATGGTATTGATTTTTTGGATCATATGAGGAAGCATTTGAATGCATGTCGAGCAATCAGCTCTTCTGAAGGGGTTAGGAGAAAAACTATATTTGGGCTTCCAATCTATGTGTAGCTCGAAATGTATTGAAGCCACGAATGTGCAAAATTTTTTTGATTTAGTTTTGATTAAGGTTTGTGAAGGATTCTCTCTCAAAGAGATCTGGAAATTGGAAGGCATCGACTTACCATTTTCTTTAAGAGCTAAAGAACTCTTGTAGGTTTACACACACCACGATACGATATGAGATTGTTTCTCCAGTTTTACAGTGATAGTGAAAACCTTGTAGAAAGAATTTGAATATGAGAAACATAAATACCATGCATTATGAGAGCTACATTCGGATTAACATTTGGGCCAACGCATTGAACCTTGGTAGAAACAATCTAAGATGTCTTGAACAATGAACCCTTAGAGAAAGAATTTGGCATAGATTCATTTTGGCACCAAAGTCATGGAGATGTCTTTGAGTGAGGAGATGGAGGGAAGAGAAAGAGGGCTGGAGGAATATGACAAAAGAAGATAATGCTTTTGGGATTACCAGAAAAAGACACCTCCCATTTCCAGTGTCTTTTGGCACCAAAGTGGTTGTAGAAGGATAAACATGTCATATCCTCTACGGGTGAATGGTTTCTAGTTCCTTGGCAAGGGCTGCAAAATGAGAGTGTTTTTCTCTGTTAGAGGCTAGAAGGACTGCAAAGTAACATGTAAGAAAAAGGGGGATTTTTAATGGCTTCTCAAACTTAGCTGGATTATGTGTGTGAAAATGCAGCTGGAAGTTTTTGTCAATTACATGTAATCTTTTATGATATATGAAATTATCAATTGTAAACCAAATATAAGGAAGAAATTAAGAAAATTAAAAAAAGTAACAACGCAATAGAAAACAACATGCAGCCTCAAGTTTGACATTTTGTTTTTTGTAAAACTATCAAAACATAAAGGAGAAACCCAATAAAAGTTAAAAGAAAAGAACCATCTATGGTATGAAATAGTAATTATCACCACCAATAAAAGCCATTAAAGAAGAAGACAAAGGATTACTTGATACGTTGCGCAAATTCGTGTTGATTAAATCTAGTGATATTTTTAAAACCTTAGAATTAGGTGGCGCTTTGTTTTGTTGAAGCTGGTGGTGGACCAGGACGTAAGCTAGAAAAGGCTTGTTAGAAGAAAAACGAAGTGCACGAGGAAGATTGGAAGGAAAGTTGTGCTTGCATTACTGGCCCTGTTTTCGCAAAGTCTCAACTTGGCTTATAAAGCCGATAACACTACTTGATGCATCGGAGCCAATAAGGGTTGTTGGGTTTGCAGTAGCTGCCAAAGAAGAGTTAATGTTCCCATCCGCAATAGTTGCAACATTATTGTTGGACTATATGTTTTGCTCCATTTATTGTTTGACCAATAGGAAAAAATTAGGAAAGCCGTCAATCTTTTTGGAACTCCTTTTTTTAGAGGATTGAATCTATGAAGGGTATAAATAAAATGAAATGAAAAGTAAGCACTAAGGAGAAAGAGTGAGATCAAGTGGTGAATGAAACAAACCTTTGGTAGAGAACGATGATGATGATAAGAGGTGATAGAATTACAGTGTTAAGGCAATGTTATTTTAAGCTAAAATGTTATGGTCATTAATATTATAAAAATCATTAATTTTGAAAGTAATGTGTTAAATATTTTTAAGCAAACATTTTGTGGTCATTAATTTTGAGAATGATATTATTGGAAAGAAAATTATAGAGTGATAAAGTTGGCATTTAGATGGTGTCCTATTTCTATGTTTTAATAAGTAGCCACCAAAGACTTCATTTAGAGATCAATGGCCCTTAGGCCAATTGGCATTTAGATTTTGCTCCTCTTGACAAAAGAAAGACTTCATTTAGAGAGATAGGTCTCTTCTTCACAATGTGTGATTTCATACTTATTATTTATTATTGGCAATTGCTAGTCATAAATTTTATAATATTTGCATTCATGGACATTAACAACTTAAAAAATTGTATTTTAGTGATGAAAATCATTTCTAGATCTTCAATAATTCTATGGCACTTGTGTTTGAAAATTATTAGAACAAATTCTGGGATATTCCACTTTTTTTTTAAAGTTTTTAATAACGACTAAGTTTTTGCATGAGCTTGATTTATTTGTATGATAAATATCACTATAAAAAAGTTGTGCTATAGCGACCAAATTTAGCGGCAGATTTATAAATTAGATGCACTAGAACTCTATAGCGGCGGATTTTAAAATTCACCACTATAAGTTAACATCATACTATACCTATCTGCCGCTATAGATGTATTTTTAGCGACAAATTTCTGAATTAGCTACTGTAGATATAAATTAATTTATTATTTTTTTAACAATAATTTTTATGTATTAGCGTTGTATATATATATATATATAAAATTTTAAAATTATTAATTTTTAGTTTAAAAAAATAAAAGCCAAAAAGAGATATAATCTTAAAAAATAAATAGTTATTATTTCAAAATATTATATTAATAAAATCCAATTAAATAATAATATTTTAAATTTAATCACATTAAAATATTTCAATTATATGAAATCATAATTTTTATTTTATTAAATTGTATTGGGATTATGAATATAATTTTTATTTTATTAAATCATAATTTTCTTCACCCCAGTCTTCCAGCAAAGCCCCAAGCTTCGATTTAGTCGCCTGCGAATTCGAGATCTCTCCTTGTCTCTCTTGGCGACCATCGTCATGGGGTTCGTCTCGTTCGTGGGGAGAGTTCTCTTTGCCTACGTCTTCATCCTCTCTGCTTACCAGCAGTGAGCTTTCTAGATCTGTTCTTCTTTCTTGTTTTTCCTTATTTATTTATTATTTGTTTTAGGGTTTATGCAGAGTATCTTTGGTTTTGAGAGTTTGGAGTTCTTGTTTTAACTTATGATTTGAAGTTTTTATCTGGTTTTGCTAGATCGGTATGGTGTTTGATTGTGGTTACCTCTACTTCCTGGTTTTGGGTTTTTTGAGGATTGGGTTTGTGGATATGGTGGTGTTATGGCGTGCTTTAGATCTTTTAGTTGCATTGTTCTTTTATTTTCTTAGTTTTGCGTGTGATCTGCTGTTTGAACTGATACTGAAACAGGTGATCTCTGTTTTTTGAGCAATTGCCAAGCTATTGTCTTAGCTTTATTTTTTCCTAATGTGATCTATATTGTATGAATAGTGGGAATTTCATCTTCAACCAGGTGTAGGTGGACGTACCTGAGGTTTGCTAATAAAGGATTTTAAGGTTGCCTTTCAGGTTACAATAAATCTTGACTAGAGAACTCAGAGAAGTAAGAGATGCTCTAAATAGGAAAAGGATTTATTGTATATCTTGGTTGACAATTGTTAAGATACATTAAAGAAAGCTTCTCTGGTCAAGATGCAGGCCTGCACGAAGGAAGATTTATGAAATTGAAGTCCATTGTATACGCCTGAGAAAACATATATGTTGTCACTTGTTGGAAGTTGATACCAATGAAGCAAATTTTGTGATTCAATTTTAGTATGTATGTAAATATAATGTTGATTTTTTAATATAGATGACTTATAAAACTCACAATTATGGTGATCTTACCGTCACACTCAATTTATTTTTTTGTCATTTGTGTTATATTCTCAAAATTAATATGTTACCATATCTTTCCTTCCATAATCAACTCTTAATTATGAATAATTAAAATAAAATGGTTAAGTTTATTTTGTGGGACTAAGGCGTCCATTTAGTGCAAATAATGGCTCGATTCATGATTTATTTTAGTGATATTTATGGTTTCATTTTGTCGTATATGTTCAATGCGAAGCTTTATTAATTTCTTTTACTCATGATATCTCTATGGAAGTTACTATTATTAGAACAAAACTCATAACTATTAAGGTGGTCTTTGTGCAAACTTACTTTATTGTTTGTGGGGGCATTTTTTTTAAATATATATGAAAGTGACCATCACTTTTTATGAGCTGGTCTTTTTTCCCCTTGTCACATTATCTCTATCTTTTTATAGAGAAAAATCTCTCTTTAATAGAGAGATTTTACATCACATTTACGTTAAAACGATAGTAATTTTTTCTATTGCCAAGTAAAAGGTTACGAGATCAATTTTCTCTCATAAAATTGGTTGAAATGAATATGTTGTCCACTTTATGAGAAAAAAAAAACACGATAGTGACAATATTGAAGAAGTTTTGCGCAAAAAGATAGGTTCAAGAAAGCATTATGTAATGATATTTAGAATAATTTAATTATTGGTTTTGGTATATGGTTTATATTTTGAATATCTAGGTTTATGAATTTTAAAATTACGGAATAGTCCTCTTGGTTTAGTTAATTTTCTTCTGGATACGATATGTCTATATAGATATATACATCTATCTATCGATGTACATATATTTGTTTTGACAAAGTTTGGTGTTAGCCTAATTTCTATCAAGAATATCTTAACATGCTTAAGAACAATGTAAATTTTTTTTTGTTCTATGGGTTTTGGTTTCTATGGACTTCTTCAATTATCATTGTATTTTAAAATACTCCACGAGGCATGCTACCTTTTAGTTAAAGTTTTTAGTAACTATACTATAGTATCACCTTTGAAAAAGAGTTTGAACCTCGATTCAAATTTTTGACACGAAATATAAAGTAATTTATGATCAAATTTTGATTTATATACAAATATACTTACTCATATATGATTAAGCCAATACACTCTAAAAGTTTGGCGATATCTGTTGCCCTTAAGTGACTCTTGAGTTATAGATAACAGACTCTAAAAGTTTGACGAAGCTGAAAGCAGTTGTCACTTATAGACTTTTCTTTGTGTCTGTAAATTCTTTAATCATTTTATATTATGGTGTTTTTTTATCTTCTTTGTTTTTTTTAAATAATATTACAAATGATTTAGCTAAAACAGTCGACATGTTTCTTTGATATTGGTGGAAAACCTAAAACACACAAACACATAAACAAAATCCTTCATTTCCTGTAGATTTTTTATTCATAAAAACCTTGAAATTTTTATAGTATCTAATCAAGAAATGAGGAAAAAGGAATAGCATATCATTATGAAAATAAAAAGTTCAAAATAAAATATCGAGAAGGGGAATGTAAGAAAATTAAAAAGCTGACACCATAATAAAACACAAATATACATTTCCATGTTTCAAAAATATTCTTAGAAATCCTTAAAATCAAAACTTTAGAAACAGTGAAATGACTATCCATAGTAATGCGAAATCATATAACAATGATGAAATTCACAATGAAGGTAATCTTTGTTCATTATGAAAATTGGTTTTTCATTTTTTACTGATTTCCTAGCTTAGATTACATTAAAAGTTTATGGTAGATGTGAAATATGACCATTAATAAGAGACATTAGAGAAGAATATAAATGAGGAAAATAAGTCCCACATAATGAAGACAGGTGAAACTGATAATTGACGCCTTAGAACGGGTTGGTCCTTTATTCTCTTGAAGGTGGTGGTGGTGGATAAGGAGGACTCAAGCCAGCGACTGCTCGAGGAGGCGGAAGATCAAGGACACAATTAAGATTGGGAGGAAGGTTGTGGAGGTGTGGTTGCCATGCTTTTGCGAAGTCATAGCTTGGCTTTGAGAGCCATCAACACTGCTTAATGCAGTGGAGCTACTAACGGTTGGTGGTTTTGTTGTAGCCACGGAAGGGCAATTAGTAATGCTTCCACTCGTTGTTGGTGTTGTTTCATTAGTCATCTTGATATTTTGCTCCATTTTTCCTTGACAAACAAAAGAAATAAGAAAGTCGTAGATATTTTTCAAAACTCTTTTTATAAGAAAAAGTGGGATTGAACCTTTGAGGAGTAAAAACACATTAAAGTAGACTATGAAAATAAAAATTATGAAGAAAAGAAACAATTCACTAAGAAAAACTGAGATTGAGAGATAAGTGGAACAGACCTTGTGTAAAGGTGGATGATGTTGATAAGAAGATATGGATTTAATGCCAATGTATAGATCAGAGAAAAGATGACTAGTGTAGTAATGAATATGTGCGCTGTGCTTTGAACCTTGAACACTAGGGCCACTTTTCTTCTTTCTTAGTCTTACTAGAAATTTTCTTCATTTTATTCTATTTTTGCATTTGAATCATCCCCTTATGTTATTAATTTTCCATTGGCTTTCCTATTATATAGGGTTGGTGTTTCTAACTATTTAATTTGACTTTAATGATTATTAATTTTGGAAGTAAGGCCTTAAATGCAGTCTGACGACAATTTAATGTTCATTAATATTGTTGATGATATAATTGGAAAGAAAATTATAAAAGGGTAAAATTGGTATTTTATATGTACGAAAAAGCCATTGGAGGCTTCATTAGATGGATTGGTCTCTTTTGGTAATGTGTGATTTCATATTTATTGTTTTCTTACTTGCAATTGGTTGTCATATATTTTACAGTATTTTCATTCATGTGCTTTTCCAATTTGAAACATTTCGTTTTAGTGGTGAAAATCCTTTTCGGAACTTCAAAATTATTACAATAGCTTTTGTGATTTTTTTCTACAAGGATAGAGGTTTTGCATGAAGTTGATTTATCTATTTCACAATTGTTATACAAGTTTCTGTCAGTTAATATTAATGAAGCAAATTTTATGATTCACTTTTGTTGTATGCATATCATTTCTTCTTGCCAAATCTTCAAGCTTTTGTTTTGAGTTGATGACTTATAAGACACACAATTATGAAGGTGATCTCAACGACAAGGTTGATTTATTTAGTTTTGTCATTTGTGTTATAATCGTGAAATAAATAGGTTATTCTATTGTTGGTTTCCTTGTCTAATCTTCAATATGAGTATTTTTAGTGAAACTGTTGAGTGTATTTTGTGGCACATTTACAATTTATCACAAATAATTGCACTCAATAAAGTGATTTTGGAATTATTTTTGTGTTTATACGTTCTAATTGTCGTATTCCATATTTGTTTATTTGAGGACGCAAAAGTTGAAGTGTGTAGGTATTTGATGTGTCCATAATATACACTTTGTATATGATTATTGCATGCATTTTGCTTCTCTTCTTCCATAAATTTATTTATTTTATTGTAACTTCGGTATTTTGTGCTTTGATGACTGCAAATATTTTTTGGGATGAAAGAAAGAAATTGTGAGCAAGTTGGAGCATAAAGAATGGAAAAGAACCAACATAGCGAAGTGTACGACCTAAGAAGCATGGGCAGCTTGAGGCCGTGCAGATTACAAAAATTCAGAATTTTCAGAAGACAGCCTCTCCGTGCCGAGAGCGTGACAATGCACATGTATGCTTAATGCTGTGTGGATTAGTGGAGATTTGATTTCACAATTATATGATATTGCCTTAAAGTTTCTTTTAAATCTCCTATGTTGCTTCATGCTTGTGATTGTTTTGCACAAAAGTCTCAATTACACATTCCATTGGCATAATTAGGGTTGATAAAACAATCATGGTTGGTTTCACATATGAGGTAGCGGTTGAGTGCCTGCTAGAGATAGAGTGTATGGTGGAGACCTCTTCGGATAAGGTTACACCTTATAAAGGTATTTAATTAGCATAAGTGATTCCATCGTGTTTAAGATCATGCAAATATCGTATTGATTTACAAGCATTAAGTGATTCCATCAAACCAAATGTAAACATTAACATAGGGTGAAAAGTCAAGACAAAAATCTTTGTTGGTCAAGGGACTTTCCCAACACTAGAAGGATAGATCTACTCACTCATTTTCGAATTACAACCTATGATATTCAAAGTAAGCATCAATAAATAAAAATAAAAGGAAATAAGGAAAACACCATTTGATTGAGAAGGTCCACGGTTAACAGTCAATAGATGTTCAATTGATACTTGATCTCCTCCATACTTTTCTGTATGCTTTAGCCTTTTGATGCTTCCAAACTCAAAAGCCTAAGTATGAGAGCGAAGGATTTACCTAAATACCCTCTGTGGCCTTATGTAGGATGCAATAATTTAGGGTTTTCTTTAGTATAGCCAAGCACAATGGGTGTGGCGTGCACCATGGGTTGGTCATGGACTTCTTTGAACTAGAATCTTGCATTGTGCGCCATAAGCATGGTGGTTGATACTTTAGGATCATGTTCTTATTGGTTCCTTGCTTTATAATCTCTTGTCCCCACAACATCTCTTCCTTTCGTTTTTGCCAGGATGCTTCAAATATTTATGTGATTGATGACTAATTCCAACCATTTGCATATAAAACTCAAGAAACAAGTAGCCCGGCCAAAAATAATAATATTCATGCAGAAACAAAATCATGATTGATCAATAACTTAAACATAATCCTAAGGAAAAAGATACCATAAGATTTTTCACTTAACAAGCTCTCCCATGCTTTAATCTTTGCTTATCCTCAAGCAAAACATCTATGACATACAATGTAAGGAAAAAGAATCATGTGAGTCGTTTCTTAGGTAAAGTTTAAGTGATAGAACCAATTCACATGGATGACAGAGAGACAATCACAAGTATACCTCACAAAGGCCTACAAAATAATGGAACATGCCAACGCGAATAGATATGTACAAACAACACTCAAAGTGTCATTCACACCACGTGTTGTAATCATCGCTCTTAAATTGGTATATATCATATCAATAAACTCTCTAGAAACCTCTTAGGACTCTATACACAATTGACTAACCTCTAGCAGACTCATTCGAGAGATCAATAGGTCTTTTCTTGAACATAAAACAGTTGTTTCGACGTTATTATCATTAAAATAAACTTTATCAATTTTGTTTTTAAAAATAGAGTTTTTTATATAAATATATTTGATCCGTTTTTTCAGCTGAATGTCATTTCTCAAGTTGTATACTGACTTATATTATACAAGTTTTATGATACATTTTAGTGACATTTATGATTTCATTTTGATTACACTAGTTGTATATTGAATTATCGACTCTTCAAGGGCCAGTAGGTGCAACACCCTTGTTCATCTTCATATTTTTCCCAGTGTTTCCTAAAATAAGAAAAAGATAAGAAAGCCATACAACTTTTTTAAACTTTTCTTATTAAAAAAATAGAATTGAGAGTTTGAACGTAAAAACACATTGAGATTGACTCTAAAAAACAATGAAAAAAAAATGAAACTACTCAGTTAGAAACTTTGAGATTAGGAGGTGAGTGAAATAGACATTTGACAAAGGAAGATGATGTTGACAGAATGCTATAGATTTAAAACATTAAATAGATAAAAGAGTAGATGAACATTGATGAATCCGTGCATTACGAATTAAACTTTGAACACTATTAGCGCGCTTCTTTTTGTTAGTGTTACTGATAATTTCCTTCCGTTTCGTTCATTTTGTTTTTAAACTATCCTTTTGATCATTAATTTTATATTGGCTTTTACATTATATGGGAGTGGTTTCTAACTATTAAATATGATTTTAAAGATCAATAATTTTGGAAGTAACTCATGAAATTCCCTTCAATAAGAATTTAATGGTCATTAATAATAGGGGTGATATAATTGAAAAGAAAATTATCGATTGGTAAAATTGGCATTTAGATGGAACTCTACTTCTGTCTTCAAGTAAAACCATCGAAGACGTCATTTAGAGTGATTGGTCTCTCTTTGGCAGGATGGCCACGAGGTACACTATTAGAGCATGATGAAGTTTTCCTTCTCTCTTTTTTTGAGCAAGTTTAAGAAAATTTTTTTTTTATAGGATCTCTAGCACATGTTTTCGAGAGATATTTTACCTTAAAGAATGATTGGGTCTTCTTTCAATGAAAAACTGAAGGAGATAGCCACATCTGAGGGCTTGAAGCTTGGCAGGTTTCACCAATTTTGAATTTTTGGTTGCACTCATCATACATCTGTAACAGGGTATTGATCAATCCCCTCAATTGTAGTACACTTTTAATGTCAGTTAATGATGCAAATGGTGTCTTTTGGATGATTTCCCAATGCTTTCCAATCATGTGTGGTTTTAACTCGAAAAGCATTTTGACTATCAGGATTAGGTGGCATCTTTCGTTGACAAGGTTGACGGCCATATCTCGGTGACCTCCAACATGAGGAACACATTATACAATGTGTAGTATCGCTTAAATTGAAATATGCATTCATAAGTGGAGTAGACATAATTTAAACAAAACCCGTTTCATTGGAATGGTAAAGATCATTTGTAAAGGGGGGAATCTTTAATAGATACAAACCCAACCCCAAGTCCGACTGAAAAAATAGAAGGACGAATACTTATGGGAAATACAATGCCACCGTAAGAACACATTTAAAGTTATCGAACAAATCACATAGTCAATGACACATGGTGATCGAAGATGGCATTATGGCTGGAGATTGTGAGTGCAATATCTGTAAAAACAGCTAAAATCCTGAATCCTTAGTTTTATGACAACAACTCCTAATAACCATATTAGGCCACAATCACACCATAAATTATAAAATCTTTCTGCGCAGACGCATATGACACATATCAAATGGAAAAATGATATTATTAACACTGTTGATCTTCTTCGTCCATTCCTTCAAATGTCTTCAAACATTGGGCTTCTATTTAGTGCAAATAATTGCTCGACTCATGATTCATTTGCAGTGATATTGATGGTATCATTTTGTCGTATATATTCAATGTAAAGCTGTACTTATTTCCTTAGCTCATGGTATCTCTATAAAAGTTACTATTATTAGAATAAAACTCATTACTATGAAGGTGATCTCTATCAAACTTTATCACTTGTAGTGGTATTTTTTTAAAACAATATATGAAAATCACTTTGTATATAGGTTATCAATCTTATCGGAAATTAAAAGAAAAACTTGACAACGACAACAATAAGGAACTTTTGCATGAGAAGTTAGATTTAAGGGAGCATTATGTAGTGATATTTAGAATAATTCGGTTGTTTGTTTTGGTACATGGTTTATATTCTAACTCTCTAGCGTCATGTATTTTGTTAAATTACCGAATATCATCTTGGTGTAGTTATTTGTCAACTTAATACAATATATATATATATATATATATATATATATATATATATATATATATATATATATATATATATATTTGTTTTGGCAAGTTTCGATGTTAGCCCAATTTCTATCTAGGATATGTTGGATTAACATGTTTAAAAACATTGTGATTCCTTTTTTTGTTTTTTGAGTTTTGGTTTCTATATACTTCTTTAATTATCAATGTAGTTTAAAATATTATAGGAGCCATGCTGCCCTTTTGTTAAAGTGTTTACTAAGTATACTATAATATAACATTTGAAAAATGTTTGAGTTATAATTCAATTTTAACACAAGAAAATAAAACAAATATATTCAAAAATGTTTGAAATTTAGATTAATATACAAATATATTCTCTTAAATATGATTAAACTGATACACTCTAAAGGTTTGGCGATGGCCGTTGCCCTTAAGTGACTCTAGAGCCGCAGATATTAGACTCTAAAAGTTTGATGAAGCTGAAAAGCATTTGTCATTTATAAACTTTCCTTTGTGTCTTGAAATTCTTTAATCATTGTATGTTTTTAGTTTTTCTATTAAATTTGTTTTTGTAAAATTTTCTCACAAATGATTCAAGTTAAATTGTCCATATATGTTTCTTTGATAGTGGTGTAAAGCCTAAAACACATACACACACACATCCTTCATTCCTTGTAGATTTTTTATTTCATAAAAACAATTAAATTTCCAAATTATTTCCGTAAGTAATAAAGAAAAAGGGTGGACATACCATTATGAAAATAAAATTTTTAATGAATTTAATCTTTATGTTATTTGCTTGAAATAATAAAATAATATAAACAAAATATAGAGAAGAGGAAAGTAAGCAAATAAAAACGTAGTACCACAATAAAACACAAGTATACACTTCGATGTTTAAAAACGAATCTTATAAATCTTTCAAATAAAAATTTGAGACATAGTGAAAAGGACCATCTACAGTAATACGAAATCATATAACAATGACGAAATTCACAACCAAGATAATATTTGTTTGTTATGGTAACTTATTTCCTATTTTAGATTACATTCAAAGTGTAAGGTAGATTGAAATTGTCACTTCTAACAAGAGATATTAGGGAAGAATACAAAGTTGGAAAATTGTCACATGAAATTGTCACATGATGAAGGACACAAGGAAGATTGGGAGGAAAGTTGTGGAAGTGTGGTCAACCTTGCTTTTGCTAGGTGTTAGCTTGGGTTTGAAAGCCAACAACGCTGCTTGATGCGGCGGAGCTACTAATGGTGGTGTTCTTGTTGTAGTCACAGAAGGGGAGTTATTAATGCTTCCACTGGCAGTACGTGTTGTTTCATTGGTCGTCTTGATATTTTGCGCCATTTTTCCTTAACAGAGAAAATGATAAAAAAATCATAGATTATGTTCTTAACTCTTTATATATGAAAAGAAGACATGAACCTTTTAGGAGTAAAAACACATTGAGATGGACTATTAATAAAAAAAATGAAAAAAAGAAACAACTCATTAAGAAAAAGTGAGATCAAGCGGTAAGCGTAACAATGCTTTGGAAAGGTAGATGATGTTGGTAGGAAAATATAGATTACACCAATATATAGATCAGATAGAAAACTAATAGTGATGAATATATGTATTGTTTACTGAATCGTGGACACTAGGATTCTTTCCTTCTTTCTTAATCTTATTGAAAATGTCTTTCCTTTTCTTCCATTTTTTTATTTGATTTATCCCCTTATGTTATCCTTTTCCATTGGCTTTTCTATTATATAGGGTTCAGGTTTCTAACTATTTAATATGACTTTAATGATCATTAATTTTGGAAGTAATGGATTAAATGCTGTGTAGCAAAAATTTAATATTCGTTATTACTAAGGATGATATAATTGAAAATGAACTCATAGAGGGTTCAAATTGGCATTTTAGATGTATGTTTAGTTCTTTGTCTTCAAGAACAATACTTGAAGGCTTCATCAATATGGATTGGTCTCATTTGGTAATGTGTGATTTCATACTTAACATTTTGTTTTTGGCAATTTCAAGTCCTTTATTTTACAATATTTTCATTCATGTGCCTTTACAATTTTAACCATTACATTTTAGTGATGAAAACATTTTTTGGAACTTCAAAATTACTAAAATAGATGTTGTGTTTTTTTTTTAGCAAAACAATGTCCTTGCATGAAGTTGTTATTTTTATTTTATCAATATTTACACCTTGCTGGCAGTTAATATTAATGCAATAATTTTTATAATTCACTTTTGTCATGTATATACTGTTTCTTCTTTCCATATGTATACAAGTGCAAGTTTTTATTTTTAGTTGATGACTTATAAAACACACAATTATGAAGTTGATCTCAACGTCAGGGTTTATTTTTGTAGTTTGTGTTATAATCTTGAAATGAATAGCTCATCCTAAGTTGGTATCCTTGTCCACGCTTGAATATGAGTGTCGTAAATGAAATGGTTGAATGTATTTTGTGGTACTTTTAAAATTTATCACAAGTAATTGCACTCAATATGATTTTGGAATTATTTATGTATTTATATGTTTATCTGATTCAAAATTCATCATTTTTCCTATAAATGTTTAAGTGCCACATTGATTATATCTTTGATACATTTGTTTAGATGCTATAATCATTGAAATAAAAATTATCACTTTTTTATCATAGTTGATGTTATTTGATGAGTGCATAGTATACACTTTGAACATGATTGTTGCATGCACTTTGCTTGCTTTGTTGCATTAATTTATCTATTTTAGGACATCTTCTGATATTTTGTACTTTGATGAGTGTGCAAATATGTTTTTTGGCCGAAAGAATGACATTTCTAGCAAATCAAAGCAAACAAACTAGTCTAGAACCAATATAGAGAAGTGCATGGCCCAGACATGGGCGTGTTGAGGCAGTGCAGATTATGGAAATTTCGAATTTTCTTGACACAACCTCTGCATGGTCTTATTTCCCAAGGATAACCCTGCATACAAACAAGCACAAGCTTGCTTAAGGCCTTGTAGATCATTGGAGATTTGACTCGCAGGTGAAGTCAACGATTTGTATTTGCCAAACATACACTAAGCACGCCCGTGTACCATCTTTTTGATAGCAGTTAAAAGCTCAAAATTTAGGGTTTCAAAGGGTATGTTTGTTCAGATTTGATAAACTGCTAGAGTTTTGGATAGGAAAGGGAAGCAAGCCATCTAAGGAGGAGTTGACATTGCTTCAGTGACCGCTAGAGTTCATGATTGATGGCCTTGGCTTCCCTAACCTCGGAGCATCCATCATCTTCTTCAAGAGAGAATTTAAGGGGGTTTTACAATTATTTTTTTCATGTTTTTACTTAGTGGTTGCACTGTGATTTATCTAATATGAGAGACTATATAGTCATTCCGTGCTTTAGACCGTGAACCTCGAGATTTTGTCTATTTGATTTTCTTTTATATGATATTGGCTTCAATTATCTTGTGAATCTTCTATGTTGCTTCATGCTTACAATTGTTTTATGTGAAAGCCTCAATTGCATATTTGAGGTCCTTGTATAGACTTAATTTTTGGATTTGTTTTAGATATTTTTCAAAAGGCAAAAAATTATGGAAGGGATTGTTACTTTCAAAAAACATGCTTTTTTTTTTCATTGTTCTTATCCGATTATAATCATCCCTTTCCTAAGAAAAATCTCTCTTCCGTAAAGAACTTCAATATCACCTTCACTTTAGAAGGATAGTGTTTTCTTTGCCGATAGAGAGATTACAAGATCAATTTCCTCTCACTACATTAGCTGAAATGAGTACGTTGTCCACTTCATCAGAAATAAAAAAATAACAAAAAAAATAACATAAAACCTTTTTCATGAAAATTTTGATTCAAGGGATCATTACGTAGTGATATTTAATCTAATTTCATTATCACTGTTAGTAATTGGTTTATATTCCAAGATTTAAATTGAATCTTACTAAACCATCAAGTCAAAAATTGAGACACAGAAGGTGAAAAAAGAGCTCGATTAGATTTATATGAAATAATGTAACAATCAAGAAATTCACAACCAATATTATTTTTGTATCACAAATGATAACTTATTTTTCTTTTCTTACTTATTTCCACTAGTAAATTATATTGAAAGTGTAAAAGTACACTCGAATTGTCACTACTAGTAAGGGACAATAGAGAAGAATATGAAGAAGTCTAAAAAGTTCATTAAATTGAAAATAGTTGAAACTAGCCATTTTTGTAAAGCCTTATAAAGGGATGGAACTTCATTTTGTTGAAGCGTGTGGTGGATCTCATGCCAGTGATGGCTTGAGGATTTGGAAGATAAAGTACACAAGGAAAATCTGAAGGAAAGTTGCGCATGCATGGTTGGCCCAGGTTTCACAAAGCGCTAGCTTGAATTTTTAAAACCAACAACATTACTTGATGCATAGGAGCCACAGAAGGTTGTTGCTTGTAGTGGCCGCCAAAGAAAAGTTATTGACTCTTCAAGCGGCAGCAAGTGCAGCACCAATGTTCATGTTCATATATTGCTCAGTTTTTCTAAAATAAGAAAAAGATAAGAAAATCACATAACTCTTTGAAATGTTTTTTTAAGAAAATAGAATTGAGACTTTGAATGTAAAAACACATTAAGATTGACTATAAAAAAAATGAAAAAAAATGAAACTAGTTAGAAAGTGTGAGATCAAGAGGTGTGTGAAATTGTCCTTTGACAAAGAAAGTTGATGTTGATAGAATGCGATAGATTTACAATATTAAATAGATAAAAGAGAAGTTGAACATTAATGAATCTGTGCACTATGCATTGCATGTTGAATGCTATGAACGCATTCCTTCTTTTTATTAGTGTTAGTGATAATTGCTTTAGTTTCATTCATTTTGTTTTTAAATTATCATTTTGATAATTAATTTCCATTGGCTTTTTCCATTATATATGGGAGTGGTCTGTAACTATTCAATATGATTTCAAAAATCATTAATTATTGTAGTAATGCATGAAATTCGCTTCGTTAAAAATTTAATGGTCATTAATATGAGGGTGACATAATTGAAAAGAAAATTATCGATTGGTGAAATTGGCATTTTGATGGAACTCTACTTCTGTCTTCAAGAAGAACCATTGAAGACATCATTTAGCGTGATTGGTCTCTTTGGCAGGATGCCCATGAGGTACACTATTGGAGCATGATGAAGTTTTCCACCTCCTCTCTTTTTCCTAGTACGTTGGAGATTTGTTTTAAAGCATCTCTGTGCCGTTCACAAGTTTTCAAGTGTTTTCAAAAGATAATTTACCTTGAAGAATGATTGTGTCTTCTTTCAATGAAAAACTACCACATCTCCATCACAACAGAGACAAAGGATGATAGCCACATCTTTGGGCTTGAAGCTTGGCAGTCCTCACCAATTCTGAATTTTTGGTTGTGCTCATCATACATCTGTAAAAGGGTATTGAGCAACACCCTCAATTGTAGTACACATTCAATTGTAGTACAACAAGAGTTTTGACTATCAAGACTAGGTAGTTATCTTTCGTTGACAAGGTTGATAGCCATATCTCGGTGACGTACAATAAGCTCAACACATTAGCCAATGTTTGTTATCTCTTAAATAGAAATTTGGGTACATAAGTGAAATCAACATAGTTTAAACAAAAAACTAGTTTATTGCAATGGTAAAGATCATTTGTAAAGAGGAAACTCTTTAATAGATACTATCCCAACCCCATGTCCAAGGAAAAGAAGACAAGTACAAATACTTATGTGATCTATAGCGCCATCAAACACATTACACTAAACCATAGAACACATGTATAACTTTGGAAGAAATCACATAATCAAAGAAACATGGTGAATGAAGGTAGCATTTTGACTGGAGACTATGGGCCCAACATCCTTAAAAAAACCGAAAATTTTGAATCTTTAGTTTTATGACAACAATGCCTAACAACCATATTAGGCCAAAATCACACATAAAAACTATAAAATCATTATGTCCAAACACATGCAAAACAAATCAAATGGAAAAACTATGTTTTTAACACTATTGATCTTCTTTGTCCATTGCATCAAATGCTTTCAAACCTTATGGCACAACCTTTATTGATTTCAAAGAAAAAAATTACCGAAGGAGCAATTGGCAGTGGGAAATCCCTTGCAAACCGGTTGCTAAACAGGCTTCTAGTTGAAGAGATGGTGTCAAGGGGTGAAATGTTTGGAGGAAAAAGTAAAATCTTTATGCTGTCTTTGGGTGAGGAGATGAAGGAGTAAAGAGAAGGAGGGTTGAAGGAATATGACATGACATGATAAGACTGTGTTCACTGTATTACCAAAAAAGCAAATCGCTCTTCCTAATGTCTTCTTGCATCAAAGTGGTTGTAAAAAGGTAAACCTATCATTTGCTCTAGTTTCTAGCTACACACTATCGTCCAATCACAATAGAAATAACAGAGGTAGCTTGTGTCAATTTCCATTAACCTTTATGGCACATTAAATTATCAATTACAAACCAAATATAAAGAAGAAGAAGAAGATGATGATGAAGAAGAAGAAGAAAAAGGAGAAGAAATAATAAAATTAGAAAAAGAAAATAACAACATAGTAGAACACAACATCTAGTTTTAAGTTTCAGTACAAGTTTTACAACAAGAAGAAAGTTATAAAATTAGAATAACAAAATGACAACATAGTAGAACACAACATTTAGTCTCAAGTTTCAGAAAATTTTTGTAAAACTACCAAAGCATGCAAGATAAACCCAAAAAATGTTAAAGAAAAAGACCATTTATGGTGGTACAGTATAACAATCATTACTACTAATAGGAGACATTAGAGAAGGAGATAGAAGAGAGCCATAAGTCAGACAAATTTAAGACTATTGATTCTAGTGATCTTTCTAACACTTTAGAATAATGTGGCACTTTATTTTGCTCAAGTTGGCATTAGATCAGAACACTTTAGCTAGAAAAGAATTGCTAGAATTAAGTTGAAGTGCACAAGCAAGATTGGAAGAAAGATTGCGCATGGATTATCGGCCCTGTTTCTGCAAAGCCTCAACTTGGCTTTTCAAGAGGACTACATTACTTGATGCATCAATGCCACTAAGTGTTGTTGGGTTTGCCGTAGCTGCCAAAGATAAGTTAATGTTCCCTTCCGTAGTGAGTGTGACATCACTATTGGAATTGATTTTTTTCTCCATTTATCTATTGACCAATAGGAAACAAAAAGACAAAGTGGTCAATTTTTTTAGAACTCTTTTTTTTCAAAAGAAAGAGAATTGAATCTTTGAAATGTACAGACACATTGAAAAGAAAGTAAGAACTGAGGAGAAAGAGTAAGATAATGTGAAGCAAACCTTTGGTAGAGGAAGATGATGGAAGATGATGTTGATAATAAGTGATTGGTTTATAGCGTAAAGTAGCTCACAAAGAAGATTTGGTGTTTTGCCTTTTTAAACCATATTGAAAATTCTTTTATTTTCTTGCAAATTTGTGTTTGAATTATCGTTTTGGATTGATCATTTTTTAGTGATTTTCCCAATATATATGGGAGTGACTTCTAATTATTTAATATTATTTAAAAAAATCATTAATTTTGTAAGTAATGAATTAAATTGTTTCCAACAAAACTTTTATGGTCATTAATTTTGCGAATGATGTAATTGGAAAGAAAATTATAGAGAGGTAAAGTTGGCATTCAGATGGTGTCCCAATTTTATCTTTTATGGAGGAGCCACCAAAGACTTCAGTTAGAGAGATAGGTGTCTTCTTCGCAATGTGTGATTTCATGTTTACTATTTTCTTATTTGTCTTTCCTACTCATATATTTTATTGTATTTGTATTCATGTGCATTAACAATTTAAAGCATTGCATTTGAGTGATAAAATTCAATTTTAGATCTTCCATAATTCTATGGCACTTGTGTTTGAAACTATTAGAACAAGTTCAGTGATATTCCTTTTTTTTATTTTTATTTTTTTAATGACGACAAAGCTTTTGCATGAGCTTGATTTATCTATATCATCAATATATTATCACTTGTTTGAAGTTAATACCAATGAATCAAATTTTCTGATTCATTTTTAGTGTACATATAAATGTAGATTTTTTTTTTAGATCGGTGACTTACAAAACACAATTATTATGTTGATCTAACCATCAAGCTCAATTTATTTTTTGTTGTTTGTGTTATTTTATCAAAATTAGCATGTTACCCTATGTTCGCTCCTTTAGTCAAATCTTAACTATGAATAATTATAATGAAATGGTTAAGTTTATTTTGTGGAACTTTGACTTCTATATAGTGCAAATAATTGCTCTACTCATAATTCATTTTAGTGATTCTTATGGTTTCATTTTGTCATATATATTCAATGCAAAATTGTATTTATTTCTTTAGCTCATGGTATTTCTACGGAAGTTACTATTATCATAATAAAACTCATGACTATGAGGGTGATCTTTGTGGAAACTTACCTTATCACATGTGGTGGTTTTTTAAAAATATATGAAAGTCACTTTCTATAAGCTTGTCTTTTTCTCCTTATCATATTATGACCATCTTTTGCTTGCAGGAAACCTCTCTTCAAAGAAGACATTTAATATCACATTTACTTTAAATGATAGTAACTCTTTTCTTTGCAAAGTGAGAGGTTACGATATCAACTTTCTCTGACAACATTGGTTGAAATAACTAGGTCGTTTACATTATCATAAATTAATAGGAAATATGACAGCGACAATACCAAAGAACTTTTGCACAGAAAAGTTAGATTAACATGTTTAAAGACATTGGGAATTGTTTTTTTTTTGTTTTCTTATTTTTGGCTTCTAAGGACTTCTTCAATTATCAATGTAGTTTAAATTATTCTACGAGCGATGCTACCCTTTAGTAAAACAATTTTAAAAAAGTTTGAGCCTCATGACATGACAAAATAAAACAATTTTTTGATGAAATTTAGATTTACATACAAATATATTCTCCTATATATGATTAAGCCAATACCCTAAAAGTTTGGTGATCACTATTTCCCTTAATTGACTATTGAGCTATATATAATAGACTCTAAAAGTTTGGCGAAGCTGAAAGCATTTGTCAATTATAAACTTTCCTTCGTGCTTGAAATTCTTTAATCATTGTATGTTTTTATCTTTTTTAATATCCTATCTTTTGTAAAATAATTTCATAAATGATTCAAGGGAAATAGTTAACATATGTTTCTTTGATAGTGGTGGAAAGCCTAAAACACACACACATCCTGCATTTCTTGTAGATTTGTTATTTCATAAGAACCCTAAGATTTGTTTTTTCTTAAAATTTTCATTTCTTACTTACTTCCTATTTTTGACTACATTAAAAGTTTAAGGTAGACTGAAATTATCACCACTAATAAGAGACATTACAAAAGAATACAAAGGAGGAAAATAAGTCGCACAAATTGAAGACAGTTGAAACTAGTAATTAATGCCTTACAATGGGTTAGTGCTTGATTTTTTTGAAGATGGTGGTGGTGGATTATGAGGACTCAAGCCAACGATGGCTTTAGGAGCTGGAATATCAAGGACACAAGTAAGATTTTGAAGAAGGTTGTGCAAGCGTTTTCAACCATGCTTTTGTGAAGTGTTACCTTGGGTTTGAAAGCCAATAACACTACTTGATGTAGTGGAGCTACTAACTGTTGGTGGTGGAGCTACTAACAGGTGGCGGTGTTGTTTCATTGGTCATCTTGATATTTTGCTCCATTTTGCCTTAACAAAAAAAAGATAAGAAAGTCATAGAAAACAATTAAACGAAAACATGAATAAAAGAAATAACTCATTAAAAAAAGTGCGATCAAGAGGTGAGTGAAACAAACCTTTGGAAAAGTAGATGATGTTGGTAGGAAGATTGAGATTTACAACAATATGTAGATTAGAGATAAGATGAATAGTGATAAATATGTGTACTACTCACTGAATCTTGAACACTGGGATGGTTTCCTTCTTTTTTAATCTTACTGAAAACTTTCTTGCTTTCTTTATTTTTGTATTTGAACCCCATGTGTTATTCATTTTCCATTTGCTTTGCTTTTATATAGGGTTGGGGTTTCTAACTATTTAATATGACTTTAATAGTCATTAATTTTGGAAGTAATGCATTAAATGTTGTCTAGCAAAAATTTAATGCTCATTATTACTGGGAATGGTGTAGCTGAAAAGGAAATTGTAGGGGGGCAAATATGGCATTTTAGGTGCATCCCTAGTTCTTTGTCTTCAAAAACAACCCTTGAAGGCTTCCTTTAGATGGATTGGTCTCCTTTGATCGGTAACATTTTCTTTTTGGCAATTCCTGGCCATTTATTATACAATTTAAAACATTTCATTTTAGTGATGAAAATCCCTTTTGGAACTTCAAAATTAATTACTAGAATAGATTTTGTGTTATTTTTAGGATAAAAATGTCCTTGCTTGAAGTTGTTATTTTTATTTTATCAATATTTTAAACTTGCTCGTAGTTAATATTAAGGCAACAATTTTGATAATTCACTTTTGGCGTATATATACCATTTGTTCTTGCCATATGTATACAAGCTCAAGTTTTTATTTTTAGTTGATGACTTATCAAACACACACTTATGAGGTAGATATCCTATGTTGGTATCCCTGTTTAAGCTTCAATATGAGTGTTGTTATGGTTGAGTGTATTCTGTGGCACTTTTAAAATTTAGCACAATTAATTGCAATCAATAAGATGGAACAATATGCATTGTGTATATTCCAATTTCAAGTCAAATACCTGATGTCTTGACTAAGAGCCTTTGGTTAAGCTTGGACTGTTTAATATGTATAGTAAATCTTGAGGAGAGTGTGAGAAATCCTGTCAATATTAGCTATGATTAGACTATATATGATTAGTCTATATATGGTTAGCTATATGTGGTAAGTAAATATTTGATTAATGTCATATTTAGACAACTGTATATTTTTGTCTCGATTCCTTTATTCAATGATTTGATTAACCTAGATGGTACACAACTATATAAGTCTTTGTAAAGAGATTAGATAATATAACTTTTCTTGGGAAGTATTCTTCATAGTAGTGTTCTTCATAGTCTTTTTCCTTCCATTATCTTTCGAATACCATCAACAGTTTGACAGATTAACAACTATTTGCATTGAACAAGATTACATTATTAGCAACTTAAGGTGAAACAAGTTCTCAGAACTGAAATACGGAAGAAATATTGACTGAACTAGTTACTACCCACAATCTTGTAAGAAGTGAATGTTAACATAAGCTTATGTACGTAGTTTCACATTATCCCTTAGCTCTAATAAATCTTACTTCTTTTGGACTTTATAGTTCTAGCCCCAATGTTTTAGACATCATAGCTTGGCACATATCTGCTGGCCTAATTCAGTAAACCAAAAACTATGATGCATTTATAGAACCAGCTTCAGCAGGACAAAACAAAGCTGCTAGGGCAAGATTTATGATTTACTTAAAAACTAGCTTCAGGAAATCTTCTTAAAGGTTCTGAGTTCATGCCCATAATTTCACATTGGCATAAGTTAACAAAACTAATCACTTCTACTGAACACACGAGTCTAGGAGAAGCCATTGCTTCAAGTATATTAAGGTAAATTCAAGTTTGTACTTCATGCAGAATAGAGTAAAGTGTTCGATATTTGAACTAATAATTATTTCGACAAAATGGTTTCTATCTATTTGGCTGCTAGCCTGATTCAATTGAAAAACTTACTAGTTATGGGCCCGAACTTAGCAAAAGATTCAATTGTAAAACGATTCACAAGCTTGTATCCCTAACTTAGCAAAAGAAAACTATTTTATGGTTCTTTGAACCAATTCTGAAGGGATTCAGAAAACTATTTTATGGTTCTTTGAACCAATTCCTAATGGATTCAAAAGCTGGTGACACCCATTTAGCAGAAGAAATAACTTTCATCGTTCATAGAACCAATTTCAAATGGAAATACAAGCTACTAGCAAGACAATTGTCTTTCAATGACGTTTGTATAGCTAGCAGTATATTTTATTTTCCCTTATTTAGTAGAATGAACTTGGTGAAGCTGAGAAAATAGAGATAAGAGAGAGAATGAAGAATAATTTGTATTATATATATAAATTTTGCAAAAGCCATATTTTAAAGGAAGGAGGCAAGCACAAAGAAATAATTACATATGGTGGGCATATACATAATTGATGCTAATTACACAAAATCCTTAGTTAGTCTACTAATCAGCTTAGTTAAATTGATTTGTGAAGATTTATTAAATATTCTACTATTTGAGCACCTAAACTAATGCAAATTTGGAAACGAGATGGGTTATATGTTTTTAAACAAGAAAGACAGTCCTTTGTGTGTCTACTTTTGTGTTGGTTGTAGCAGTTCAACGGAACTCTGCTGAGCTTGTTGCTGCTTTATTTGTTGACATAGCATCGACCGTGCTTATGGAGCTTATAATCATATCAGTTGCAACGTGTGCCCTTGGAAGAACCTTATCAGTGGATACATCATTCACCTGTAATGTGTGGTTTGCTATCGCTTGGCTCAAACTAGGAAAGAGGCAATTGTGTTCGATATGTAATATCACATCAGATGTTGTGGGTATGGTATTGATTTTTTGGATCATATGAGGAAGCATTTGAATGCATGTCGATCAATCAGCTCTTCTGCAGTGGTTAGGAAAAAAACTAGATTTGGGCTTCGAGTCTATGTGTAGCTCGAAATGTATTGAAGCCACGAATTTGCAAAACTCTTGTGGGTTTACACACACCACGATACGATATGAGATTGTTTCTCAACCTTTACAAGGATAGTGAAAACCTTGTAGAAAGAATCTGAATATGAGAAACATAAATACCATGCGTCATCAGAGATGCATTTGGATTAACATTTGGGTCCATGTATTGAACCTTGGTAGAAAACATCTAGCATGCTTTAAACAATGAACCCTTAGAGAAAGAAATTGGCATAGAATCATTTTGGCACCAAAGTCATGGAGATGTCTTTGAGTGAGGAGATCGAGGGAAGAGAAAGAGGGTTGGAGGAATATGACATAAGAAGATAATGTTTTTGGGATTACCAGAAAAAGAGACCTCCCATTTCCTGTGTCTTTTGGCACCAAAGTGGTTGTAGAAGGATAAACATGTCATATCCTCTACAAGCGATTGGTTCCTAGTTCCTTGGCAAGGGCAATTTCATCCAGTCACTATCAAAATAACAGAGTAAGTCGGCGTTAGAGGCTAGAAGGACTGCAAAGTAACAAGTAAGAAAAAAGGGGATTTTTTGGGGCTTCACAAACTTAGCTAGACTATGTGTGTGGAAATGCAACTAGGAGTTTTTGTCAATTACCTGTAATCCTTTATGATATATGAAAAAATCAATTGCAAACCAAATATAAAGAAGAAAGTAAGAAAATTAAAAAAGCAACAACGCAATAGAAAACAACATGCAGCCTCAAGTTTCAAATTGTTTTCGTAAAACTATCAAAGGATAAAGGAGAAACCCAATAAAAGTTAAAAGAAAAGAACCATCTGTGGTATGAAATAGTAATTATCACCACTAATAAAAGCCATTAAAGAAAGAGACAATGAAGGACTATAAGTTGGCCAAATTGGTGTCGATTGAATCTAGTGATATTTTTAAAACCTTAGAATTAGGTGGCGCTTTATTTTGTTGAAGCTGATTGTGGACCAAGACTTAAGCTAGAAAAGGCTTGTTAGAAGAAAGACTAAGTGCACGAGGAAGATTGGAAGGAAAGTTGTGCATGCATGATTCGGCCTATTTCTGCAAAGTGTCAACTTGGCTTATAAAGCCGATAACACTACTTGATGCATCGGAGCCAATATGGATTGGTGGGCTTGCAGTTGCTGCCAAAGAAGTGTTAACGTTCCTATCCGCAATAGGTGCAACATTATTGTTGGACTTGATGTTTTGCTCCATTTATTGTTTGACCGGTAGGAAAAAATTAAGAAAGCCGTCAATTTTTTTGGAACGCATTTTTTTAAAAGGATTGAATCTTTGAAGAGAATAAATACAATGAAATGAAAATTAAGAACTATGGAGAAAAAGTGAGATCAAGTGGTGAATGAAACAAACCTTTGGTAGAGAAAGATGATGATGATAAGAAGTGATAGAATTACAGTGTTAAGGCATTGTTATTTTAAGCTAAAATGTTATGGTCATTGATATTATAAAATCAATAATTTTGAAAGTAATGTGTTAAATATTTTCAAGCAAAAATTTTGTGGTCATTAATTTTGAGAATGATATAATTGGAAAGAAAATTATAAAGGGATAAAGTTGGCATTTAGATGTTGTCCTAGTTCTATCTTTTAAGGAGGAGCCACCAAAACTTTATTTAGAGATCAACGGCCTCTGGGCCAATTGGCATTTAGATTTTGCTCCTCTTGACAAAAGAAAGACTTCCTTTAGAGAGATAGGTCTCTTATTCGCAATGTGTGATTTCATACTTATTATTTATTATTGGCAATTGCTAGTCATATATTTTATAATATTTGCATTCTTAGACATTAACAATTTAAAACATTGTATTTTAGTGATGAAAATCATTTCTAGATCTTCCAAAATTCTAGGGCACCTGTGTTTGAAAATTATTATAACAAATTCTGGGATATTCCACTTGGGATATTCCAATTTTTTTTTTTTAAGTTTTTAATGACTACTAAGGTTTTGTATGAACTTGATTTATCTGTATGATAAATATGTTGTCACTTGTTGGAAGTTGATACCAATGAAGCAAATTTTGTGATTCAATTTTAGTATATATATATATATATATATATATATATATATATATATATATATATATATATATATATATATTAGTATATATATATATATATGTTTCTTCTTGCCATATGTATGTAAATAAAATGTAGGTTTTTTAATATAGATGACTTATAAAACACACAATTATGGTGATCTTACCGTCACACTCAATTTAGTTTTTTGTCATTTGTGTTATATTCTCAAAATTAATATGTTACCATATCTTTGCTTCCATAATCAATTCTTAATTATGAATAATTCCAATAAAATGGTTAAGCATATTTTGTGGAACTAAGGCGTCCATTTAGTGCAAATAATGGCTCGACTCATGATTTATTTTAGTGATATTTATGGTTTCATTTTGTCGTATATGTTCAATGCAAAGCTTTATTCAAGTGACAACGTCATACAACCAACCCCGAGGCTCCCTTAAGAGTTTAGCCCCTCATGACAACAACCAACAAATATAATGCCAAAGAAATTAAAAGACAAGAAGTTGAAAACTCCCTAATTTCTTGCATCCTTGTGGTTGTCGAAGGATCTACAATATTGCAAGATCTCCTCCCGATCAGCCTACCATAAGCTTTCCATTCCCTTGATGAAGTGGAGGATGAACCCCCAAAGCTCTCCCTTTCTTTCTCCCAAAGTTCGCCCACCAAAAGTTCCCTTAGAAACTGAGTTTCTAGGGTTTTAATGTCTTCTCGATGTGAGCACGGGCTTGTTGAAGCCGTGCAGATTACGGCCAAATAAATCTCCAGAAAACTCACATTCCTGTAATCTGCAAGGGGAACAGCACGGGCGTGCTTAGACCGTGCTGAGGTTTTCACGACCGTGCTCAGCGAACTCTGGCTGTGCTGATTTATGGCTGCATTCTCCTACAATTTGCACGGGAAACAGCACGGGCGTGCTTAGATCGTGCTGATGTTTTCACAACCGTGCTCAGCGAACTCAGGCTGTGCTGATTTGTGGCTGAGTTCTCCTGCAATTTGCACGGGGAACAGCACGGGCGTACTTAAGCCGTGCTGAGCTTGATGAGGTTTCTTCTAAGTCCTTTAGCTTCTAAAATTGTTCCAAAACACTTCTTCTTACTTCAGGACTTTGATATCTGCATGACAAACAACGAATACCTCAAATAGCACCGTACTTGGAGAATTACAGCCAAAACATTCAATAATGATGAGGGTAAAGCATGCAATACATATATATGAAATGCGCTCATCATTTCCTAAAATAAGAAAAAGATAAGAAAGCCATACAACTTTTTAAACTTTTTTTATTAAAAAAATAGAATTGAGAGTTTGAATTGACTCTAAAAAACAATGGAAAAAAATGAAACTACTCAGTTAGAAAGTCTGAGATTAGGAGGTGAGTGAAATAGACCTTTGACAAAGGAAGATGATGTTGACAGAATGCTATAGATTTACAACATTAAAAAGATAAAAGAGTAGATAAACATTGATGAATCCGTGCATTACGAATTAAACTTTAAACACTATTAGCGTGATTCTTTTTATTAGTGTTACTGATAATTTCCTTCCTTTTCGGTCATTTTGTTTTTAAACTATCCTTTTGATCATTAATTTTATATTGGCTTTTACATTATATGGGAGTGGTTTCTAACTATTCAATATGATTTTAAAGATCATTAATTTTGGAAGTAACGCATGAAATTCCCTTCAATAAGAATTTAATGGTCATTAATAATGGGGGTGATATAATTGAAAAGAAAATTATCGATTGGTAAAATTGCCATTTAGATGGAACTCTACTTCGGTCTTCAAGTAAAACCATCGAAGATGTCATTTAGAGTGATTGGTCTCTCTTTGGCAGGATGACCACGAGGTACACTATTAGAGCATGATGAAGTTTTCCTTCTCTCTTTTTTTGAGCAAGTTTAAGAAAAAATTTTAGTTTATGGGATCTCTATCACATGTTTTCGAGAGATATTTTACCTAAAAGAATGATTGGGTCCTCTTTCAATGAAAAACTACCACATATGAGGGCTTGAAGCTTGGCAGGTTTCACCAATTTTGAATTTTTGGTTACACTCATCATACATCTGTAATAGGGTATTGATCAATCACCTCAATTGTAGTACACGTTTAATGTCAGGTAATGATGCAAATGGTGTCTTTTGGATGATTTCCCAATGCTTTCCAATCATGTGTGGTTTTAACTCGATAAGCATTTTGACTATCAGGATTAGGTAGCATCTTTCGTTGACAAGGTTGACGGCCATTTCTCGGTGACCTACAACATGAGGAACACATTATACAATGTTTAGTATCGCTTAAATTGAAATACGCATTCATAAGTGGAATAGACATAATTTAAACAAAACCCGTTTCATTGGAATGGTAAAGATCATTTGTAAAGTGGGAAATCTTTAATAGATACAAACCCAACCCCAAGTCCGATTGAAAAAATAGAAGGACGAATACTTATGGGAAATACAATGCCATCGTAAGAACACATTTAATGTTATCGAACAAATCACAAAGTCAATGACACATGGTGATCGAAGATGGCATTATGGCTGGAGATTGTGTGTGCAATATCTGTAAAAACGGCTAAAATCCTGAATCCTTAGTTTTATGACAACAACTCCTAATAACCATATTAGGCCACAATCACACCAGAAATTATAAAATCTTTCTGCGCAAATGCGTACAACACATATCAAATGGAAAAATGATATTATTAACACTGTTGATGTTCTTCGTCCATTCCTTCAAATGTCTTCCAACATTGGGCTTCTATTTAGTGCAAATAATTGCTCGACTCATGATTCATTTGCAGTGATATTGATGGTTTCATTTTGTCATATATATTCAATGCAAAGCTGTACTTATTTCCTTAGCTCATGGTACCTCTATAAAAGTTACTATTATTAGAATAAAACTCATTACTATGAAAGTGATCTCTATCAAACTTTATCGCTTGGAGTGGTATGTTTTTTAAAAATATATGAAAATCACTTTCTATATAGGTTATCAATCTTATCGGAAATTAAAAAAAAAACTTGACAACGACAATAATAAGGAACGTTTGCATGAAAAGTTAGATTTAAGGGAGCATTATGTAGTGATATTTAGAATAATTCGGTTGTTTGTTTTGGTACATGGTTTATATTCTAACTCTCTAGCATCAAGTATTTTGTTAAATTACCGAATATCATCTTGGTGTAGTTATTTGTCATCTTAATACTATATATATATATTTGTTTTGACAAGTTTTGATGTTAGCCTAATTTCTATGAAGGATATGTTGGATTAACATGTTTAAAAACATTGTGATTCTTTTTTTTGTTTTTTGAGTTTTGGTTTCTAAATACTTCTTTAATTATCAATGTAGTTTAAAATATTATAGGAGCCATGCTGCCCTTTAGTTAAAGTGTTTACTAAGTATACTATAATATAACATTTGAAAAATGTTTGAGTCATAATTCAAGTTTAACACAAGAAAATAAAATAAATATATTCAAAAATGTTAGAAATTTAGATTAATATACAAATATATTCTCTTATATATGATTAAACTTATACACTCTAAAGGTTTGGCTATGGCCGTTGCCCTTAAGTGACTCTTGAGCCGCAGATATTAGACTCTAAAAGTTTGATGAAGCTGAAAAGCATTTGTCATTTATAAACTTTCATTTGTGTCTTGAAATTCTTTAATCATTGTATGTTTTTAGTTTTTCTATTAACTTTGTTTTTGTAAAATTTTCTCACAAATGATTCAAGTTAAATTGTCCATATATGTTTCTTTGATAGTGGTGTAAAGCCTAAAACACATACACACACAGATCCTTCATTCCTTGTAGATTTTTTATTTCATAAGAACAATTAAATTTCCAAATTATTTCCGTAAGTAATAAAGAAAAATGGTGAACATACCATTATGAAAATAAAATTTTTAATGAATTTAATCTTTATGTTATTTGCTTGAAAAAATAAAATAAAATAAATAAAATATAGAGAAGAGGAAAGTAAGCAAATAAAAAAGTAGTACCACAATAAAACACAAGTATACAGTTCGATGTTTAAAAACGAATCTTATAAATCTTTCAAATCAAAATTTGAGACATAGTGAAAAGGACCATCTACAGTAATACGAAATCATATAACAATGAGGAAATTCACAACCAAGATAATATTTGTTTGTTATGGTAACTTATTTTCCATTTCTTACTTATTTCCTATTTTAGATTACATTCAAAGTGTAAGGTAGATTGAAATTGTCACTCCTAACAAGAGATATTAGGGAAGAATACAAAGTAGGAAAATAAGTCACATGATGAAGGACACAAGGAAGATTGGGAGGAAAGTTGTGGAAGTGTGGTCAACCTTGCTTTTGCTAGGTGTTAGCTTGGGTTTGAAAGCCAACAACACTGCTTGATGCGGCGGAGCTACTAATGGTGGTGTTCTTGTTGTAGTCACAGAAGGGGAGTTATTAATGCTTCCACTGGCAGTACGTGTTGTTTCATTGGTCGTCTTGATATTTTGCCCCATTTTTCCTTAATAAAGAAAATGATAAAAAAATCATAGATTATGTTCTTAACTCTTTATATATGAAAAGAAGACATGAACCTTTTAGGAGAAAAAACACATTGAGATGGACTATCAATAAAAAAATGAAAAAAAGAAACAACTCATTAAGAAAAAGTGAGATCAAGCGGTAAGCGTAACAAAGCTTTGGAAAGATAGATGATGTTGGTAGGAAAATATAGATTACACCAATATATGGATCAGATAGAAAATTAATAGTGATGAATATATGTATTGTGGAATGAATCGTGGACACTAGGATTCTTTCCTTCTTTCTTAATCTTATTGAAAATTTCTTTCCTTTTCTTCCATTTTTTTATTTGAATTATCCCCTTATGTTATCCTTTTCCATTGGCTTTTCTATTATATAGGGTTCAGGTTTCTAACTATTTAATATGACTTTAATGATCATTAATTTTGGAAGTAATGGATTAAATGCTGTGTAGCAAAAATTTAATATTCGTTATTACTAAGGATGATATAATTGAAAATGAACTCATAGAGGGTTAAAATTGGCATTTTAGATGCATGCTTAGTACTTTTTCTTCAAGAACAATACTTGAAGGCTTCATCTAAATGGATTGGTCTCCTTTGGTAATGTGTGATTTCATACTTAACATTTTGTTTTTGGCAATTACTAGTCCTTTATTTTACAATATTTTAATTCATGTGCCTTTACAATTTTAACCATTACATTATAGTGATGAAAACATTTTTTGGAACTTCAAAATTACTAGAATAGATGTTGTGTTTTTTTTTAGCAAAACAATGTCCTTGCATGAAGTTGTTATTTTTATTTTATCAATATTTACACCTTGCTGGCAGTTAATATTAATGCAACAATTTTTATAATTCACTTTTGTCATGTATATACTGTTTGTTCTTGCCATATGTATACAAGTGCAAGTTTTTATTTTTAGTTGATGACTTATAAAACACACAATTATGAAGTTGATCTCAACGTCAGGGTTTATTTTTGTCGTTTGTGTTATAATCTTGAAATGAATAGGTCATCCTAAGTTGGTATCCTTGTCCACGCTTGAATATGAGTGTTGTAAATGAAATGGTTGAGTGTATTTTGTGGTACTTTTAAAATTTATCACAAGTAATTGCACTCAATATGATTTTGGAATTATTTATGTATTTATATGTTTTATCTGATTCAAAATTCATCATTTTTCCTATAAATGTTTAAGTGCCACATTGATTATATCTTTGATACATTTGTTTAGATGCTATAATCATTGAAATAAAAATTATCACTTTTTTATCATAGTTGATGTTATTTGATGAGTGCATAGTATACACTTTGAACATGATTGTTGCATGCACTTTGCTTGCTTTGTTGCATTAATTTATCTATTTTAGGACATCTTCTGATATTTTGTACTTTGATGAGTGTGCAAATATGTTTTTTGGCCGAAAGAATGACATTTCTAGCAAATCAAAGCAAACAAACTATTCTAGAACCAATATAGAGAAGTGCACGGCCCAGACATGGGCGTGTTGAGGCAGTGCAGATTATGGAAATTTAGAATTTTCTTGACACAGCCTCTGCATGGTCTTCTTGCAAAAGGATGATCCTGCATAAAAACAAGCACAAGCTTGCTTAAGACCTTGTAGATTATTGGAGATTTGGCTCGCAGGTGAAGTCAACGATTTGTATTTGCCAAACATACACTATGCACGCCCGTGTACCATCTTTTTTATAGCAGTTAAAAGCTCAAAATTTAGGCTTTCAAAGGGTATGTTTGTTCAGATTTGATAAACTGCTAGAGTTTAGGATAGGAAAGGGAAGCAAGCCATCCAAGGAGGAGTTGACATTGCTTCAGTAACCCCTGGAGTTCATGATTGATGGCCTTGGCTTCCCTAACCTCGGAACATCCATCATCTTCTTCAAGAGAGAATTTAAGGGGGTTTTACAATTATTTTTTTCATGTTTTTATTTAGTGGTCGCACTGTGATTTATCTAATATGAGAGACTAAATAGTCATTCTGTGCTTTAGATCGTGAACCTCGAGATTTTGTCTATTTGATTTTTCTTTTATATGATATTGGCTTCAAGTATCTTGTGAATCTTCTATGTTGCTTCATGCTTACAATTGTTTTATGCGAAAGCCTCAATTGCATATTTGAGGTCCTTGTATAGACTTAATTTTTGGATTTGTTTTAGATATTTTCCAGAAGGCAAAAAATTATGGAAGGGATTGTTACTTTCAAAAAACATGCTTTTTTTTCATTGTTCTTATCCGAATATAATCATCCCTTGCCTGAGAAAAATCTCTCTTCCGTAAAGAACTTCAATATCACCTTCACTTTAGAAGGATAGTGTTTTCTTTGCCGATAGAGAGATTACAAGATCAATTTGCTCTCACTACATTAGCTGAAATGAGTACGTTGTCCACTTCATCAGAAATAAAAAAATAACAAAAAAAATAACATAAAACCTTTTTCATGAAAATTTTGATTCAAGGGATCATTACGTAGTGATATTTAATCTAATTTCATTATTACTGTTGGTAATTGGTTTATATTCCAAGATTTAAATTGAATCTTACTAAACCATCAAGTCAAAAATTGAGACACAGAAGGTGAGAAAAGAGCTCGATTAGATTTATATGGAATCATGTAACAATCAAGAAATTCACAACCAATATTACTTTTGTATCACAAATGATTACCTATTTTTCTTTTCTTACTTATTTCCACTGGTAAATTATATTGAAAGTTTAAAAGTACACTCGAATTGTCACTCTTAGTAAGGGACAATAGAGAAGAATATGAAGAAGTCTAAAAAGTTCATTAAATTGAAAATAGTTGAAACTAGCAATTTTTGTAAAGCCTTATAAAGGGATGGAACTTCATTTTGTTGAAGCTTGTGGTGGATCTCATGCCAGTGATGGCTTGAGGGTTTGGAAGATAAAGTACACAAGGAAAATCTGAAGGAAAGTTGCGCATGCATGGTTGGCCCTGGTTTCACAAAGCGCTTGCTTGAATTTTTAAAGCCAACAACATTACTTGATGCAAAGGAGCCACTGAAGGTTGTTGCTTGTAGTGGCCGCCAAAGAAAAGTTATTGACTCTTCAAGTGGCAGCAAGTGCAGCACCCATGTTCATGTTCATATATTGCTCAATTTTTCTAAAATAAGAAAAAGATAAGAAAATCACATAACTCTTTGAAATGTTTTTTTAAGAAAATAGAATTAAGCCTTTGAATGTAAAAACACATTAAAAAAAATGAAAAAAAATGAAACTAGTTAGAAAGTGTGAGATCACGAGGTGAGGTGAAACTGTCCTTTGACAAAGAAAGTTGATGTTGATAGAATGCGATAGATTTAGAATATTAAATAGATAAAAGAGAAAATGAACATTAATGAATCTGTGCACTATGCATTGCATGTTGAACACTATGAACGCATTCCTTCTTTTTATTAGTGTTAGTGATAATTGCTTTCTTTCATTTTGTTTTTAAATTATCATTTTGATTATTAATTTCCATTGGCTTTTTCCATTATATATTGAACTTCTTTGTCCATTGCATCAAATGCTTTCAAACCTTAGGGCACAACCTTTATTGATTTCAAAGAAAAAAATTATTGAAGGAGCAATTGGCAGTGGGAAATACCTTGCAAACCGGTTGCTAAACAGGCTTCTAGTTAAAGAGATGGTGTCAAGGGGTGAAATGTTTGGAGGAAAAAGTAAAATCTTTATGCTGTCTTTGGGTGAGGAGATGAAGGAGTAAAGAGAAGGAGGGTTGAAGGAATATGACATGACATGATAAGACAGTGTTCTCTGTATTACCAAAAAAGCATATCGCTTTTTCTAATGTCTTCTTGCATCAAAGTGGTTGTAAAATGGTAAACCTATCATTTCCTCTAGTTTCTAGCTACACACTGTCGTCCAATCACAATAGAAATAACAGAGGTAGCTTGTGTCAATTTCCAATAACCTTTATGACACATTAAATTATCAATTACAAACCAAATATGAAGAAGAAGAAGTAGAAGATGACGATGATGAAGAAGAAGAAGAAAAAGGAGAAGAAATAATAAAATTAGAAAAAGAAAATAACAACATAGTAGAACACAACATCTAGTTTTAAGTTTCAGAACAAGTTTTACAACAAGAAGAAAGTTATAAAATTAGAAAAACAAAATGACAACTTAGTAGAACACAACATTTAGTCTCAAGTTTCAGAAAATGTTTGTAAAACTACCAAAGCATGCAAGAAAAACCCAAAAAATGTTAAAGAAAAAGACCATTTATGGTGGTACAGTAAAACAATCATTACTGCTAATAGGAGACATTAGAGAAGGAGATAGAAGAGGGCCATAAGTCAGACAAATTTAAGACTATTGATTCTAGTGATCTTTCTAACACTTTAGAATAATGTGGCACTTTATTTTGCTCAAGATGGCATTGGATCAGAACACTTTAGCTAGAAAAGAATTGCTAGAATTAAGATGAAGTGCACAAGCAAGATTGGAAGAAAGATTGCGCATGCATTATCGGCCATGTTTTTGCAAAGCCTCAACTTGGCTTTTCAAGAGGACTACATTACTTGATGCATCAAAGCCAATAACTATTGTTGGGTTTGCAGTAGCCATCAAAGAAGAGTTAATGTTCCCTTCCGTAGCAAGTGCGACATCACTTTTGGACTTGATTTATTTCTCCATTTATTTATTGGCCAATAGGAAACAAAACGAGAAAGTCGTGAATTTTTTAGAACCTTAATTTTTTTTAAAAGAAAGAGACTTGAATCTTTGAAATGTACAAACACTTTGAAAAGAAAGTAAGAACTGAGGAGAATGAGTAAGATAATGTGAAGCAAACCTTTGGTAGAGGAAGATGATGGAAGATGATGTTGATAATAAGTGATTGGTTTATAGCGTTAAGTAGCTCACAAAGAAGATTTGGTGTTTTACCTTTTTAAACCAAAATGAAAATTCTTTTATTTTCTTGGAAATTTGTGTTTGAATTATCATTTTGGATTGATCATTTTTTAGTGATTTTCCCAATATATATGGGAGTGACTTCTAATTATTTAATATTATTTAAAAAATCATTAATTTTGTAAGTAATGAATTAAATTGTTTCCAAAAAAAACTTTTATGGTCATTAATTTTGCGAATGATGTAATTGGAAAGAAAATTATGGAGGGGTAAAGTTGGCATTCAAATGGTGTCCCAATTTTATCTTTTATGGAGGAGCCACCAAGGACTTCATTTAGGGAGATAGTTGTCTTCTTCGCAATGTGTGATTTCATGTTTACTATTTTCCTATTGGTCTTTCCTACTCATATATTTTATTGTATTTGTATTCATGTGCATTAACAATTTAAAGCATTGCATTTGAGTGATAAAAATCAATTTTAGATCTTCCATAATTCTATGGCACTTGTGTTTGAAACTATTCGAACAAATTCTGTGATATTCCTCTTTTTTATTTTTATTTTTTTAATGATGACAAAGGCTTTGCATGAGCTTGATTTATCTATATCATCAATATATTATCACTTGTTTGAAGTTAATACCAATGAATCAAATTTTGTGATTCATTTTTAGTGTACATATACCATTTCTTCTTGCCATATGTATGCAAACATAAATGTAGATTTTTTTTTTAGATGGGTGACTTACAAAACACAATTATTATGTTGATCTAACCATCAAGCTCAATTTATTTTTTGTTGTTTGTGTTATTTTATGAAAATTAACATGTTACCCTATGTTTGCTCCTTTAGTCAAATCTTAACTATGAATAATTATAATGAAATGGTTAAGTTTATTTAGTGCAAATAATTGCTCTACTCATAATTCATTTTAGTGATTCTTATGGTTTCATTTTGTCATATATATTCAATGCAAAATTTTATTTATTTCTTTAGCTCATGGTATTCTTACGGAAGTTACTATTATCATAATAAAACTCATGACTATGAGGGTGATCTTTGTGCAAACTTACCTTATAGCAAGTGTTGGATTTTGAAAAATATATGAAAGTCACTTTCTATAAGCTTGTCTTTTTTTCCTTATCATATTATGACCATCTTTTTCTTGCGAGAAACCTCTCTTCAAAGAAGACGTTTAATATCACATTTACTTTAAATGATAGTAACTCTTTTCTTTGCAAAGTGAGAGGTTACGATATCAACTTTCTCTCACAACATTGGTTGAAATAATTAGGTCGTTTACATTATCATAAATTAATAGGAAATATGACAGCGACAATAACAAAGAACTTTTGCACAGAAAAGTTAGATTAACATGTTTAAAGACATTGGGAATTGTTTTTTTTTTGTTTTCTTATTTTTGGCTTCTAGGGACTTCTTCAATTATCAATGTAGTTTAAATTATTCTACTAGCGATGCTACCTTTTAGTAAAAGTTTTCAATAACTATACTATAGTATCAACTTTAAAAAAAGTTTGAGCCTCATGACATGACAAAATAAAACAATTTTTTGGTGAAATTTAGATTTACATACAAATATATTCTCCTATATATGATTAAGCCAATACCCTAAAAGTTTGGTGATCACTATTGCCCTTAATTGACTACTGAGCTTTATATAATAGACTCTAAAAGTTTGACGAAGCTAAAAGCATTTGTCAATTATAAACTTTCCTTCGTGCTTGAAATTCTTGAATCATTGTATGTTTTTATCTTTTTTAATATCTTATCTTTTGTAAAATAACTTCATAAATGATTCAAGGGAAATAGTTAACATATGTTTCTTTGATAGTGGTGGAAAGCCTAAAACACACTCACATCCTGCATTTCCAGTAGATTTGTTATTTCATAAGAACCCTAAGATTTGTTATTTCTTAAAATTTTCATTTCTTACTTACTTCCTATTTTTTACTACATTAAAATTTTAAGGTAGACTGAAATTATCACCACTTATAAGAGACATTACAGAAGAATACAAAGGAGGAAAATAAGTCTCACAAATTGAAGACAGTTGAAACTAGTAATTAATGCCTTACAATGGGCTAGTGCTTGATTTTTTTGAAGATGGTGGTGGTGGATTATGAGGACTCAAGCCAACGATGGCTTTAGGAGCTGGAATATCAAGGACACAAGTAAGATTTTGAAGAAGGTTGTGCAAGCGTTTCCAACCATGCTTTTGTGAAGTGTTACCTTGGGTTTGAAAGCCAATAACACTACTTGATGTAGTGGAGCGACTAACAGTTGGTGGTGGAGCTACTAACAGTTGGTGGTGTTGTTTCATTGGTCATCTTGATATTTTGCTCCATTTTGCCTTAACAAAAAAAAGATAAGAAAGTCATAGAAAACAATTAAACGAAAACATGAATAAAAGAAATAACTCATTAAGAAAAAGTCCGATCAAGAGGTGAGTGAAACAAACCTTTGGAAAAGTAGATGATGTTGGTAGGAAGATAGAGATTTACAACAATATGTAGATT
The DNA here is from genome assembly GCA_902712375.1 of Dioscorea dumetorum. Taxonomy (NCBI): domain Eukaryota; kingdom Viridiplantae; phylum Streptophyta; class Magnoliopsida; order Dioscoreales; family Dioscoreaceae; genus Dioscorea; species Dioscorea dumetorum. The sequence goes on from CACTHL010000846.1 coordinate 6,109,770, forward strand.
AGAGATAAGATGAATAGTGATAAATATGTGTACTGCTCACTGAATCTTGAACACTGGGATGGTTTCCTTCTCTTTTAATCTTACTGAAAACTTTCTTGCTTTCTTTATTTTTGTATTTGAACCCCATGTCTTATTCATTTTCCATTTGCTTTGCTTTTATATAGGGTTGGGATTTCTAACTATTTAATATGACTTTAATAGTCATTAATTTTGGAAGTAATGCATTAAATATTGTCTAGGAAAATTTTAATGCTCATTATTACTGAAAATGCTGTAGCTGAAAAGGAAATTGTAGAGGGGCAAATATGGCATTTTAGGTGCATCCCTAGTTCTTTGTCTTCAAGAACAACCCTTGAAGGCTTCCTTTAGATGGATTGGTCTCCTTTGATCGGTAACATTTTCTTTTTGGCAATTGTGGGCCATTTATTATACAATTTAAAACATTTCATTTTAGTGATGAAAATCCCTTTTGGAACTTCAAAATTAATTACTAGAATAGATTTTGTGTTATTTTTATTATAAAAATGTCTTTTCTTGAAGTTGTTATTTTTATTATAAAAATGTCTTTTCTTGAAGTTGTTATTTTTATTTTATCAATATTTTAAACTTGCTGGTAGTTAATATTAATGCAACAATTTTGATAATTCACTTTTGGCGTATATATACCATTTCTTCTTGCCATATGTATACAAGCGCCAGTTTTTATTTTGAGTTGATAACTTATCAAACACACAATTATGATGTTAATATCAACGTCATGGTTTATTTATTTATTTTTGTCGTATGTGTTATAATCTCGAAATGAAGAGGTTATCCTATGTTGGTATCCTTGTTTAAGCTTCAATATGAGTGTTGTTCTGGTTGAGTGTATTCTGTGGCACTTTTAAAATTTAGCACAATTAATGGCACTCAATATGCTTTTGGAATTATTTCTGTATTTATATGTTCCTATTGGATTCAAAAGTCATCATTTTTGTGCCGTATTGATTATTTCTTTGATACATTTGTATAGTTATTATTATCATTGAAATAAAATTTATCACTTTTTTTATCATGGCTGAGGTTTGTAATATTGATGCACACCTCAAGTACATGAGTAGTCAAGTAATATAAAATAAATATTTGGTGAAACTTATATTTCTTTTTGAATGTTGTTGCTTTACACTTGTCACTGTTGCAATTTCAATAGAAGTTTACGACATTGTAGTTGTTGTGCTACATTTTAGTTATAGTTTTCAAGAACTATACTACAATATCAAATATAAAATAAAATTTGAGTCTTAATGTAAATTTTTGACACACAAAAAATGAAATTAATTTTAGTGAAATGTACATATCGGCAAATTTATTTGCTTATATATGGGTAAGTTAATACATGTACATCATTTTAAATTAATAAAACGCTCTGAAAGTTAGAAGAAATTTCAAAATCAAAGTATCAGGTTTTTTAAATTTTTAATTTCACAAAGATTCTTTCTGTTTCTTAAATTATCTCACATATGATTTAAGTGAAATAGTGCTTATAGGTTTTTTTTGGTATTGATAAGTGAAATAGTGTTTCATTTTTTATAGTATTTAATCAATTAATATAAAAAGGGGAGAACATATCATTAGAAAAGTAAAATATTTCAATAACTCTTCATCTTTATACCACCTATAGTTATGAAAAAATAAATCAAATATGGAGAAGAAGAAGGAGAAAATAACGAAAAAAAGCACACAATAAAATAGGACATATAGTTTCATGTTTCCAAAAAATCTTATAAAACTATTAAAGCAAATTGGAGAAACCCAAAAGAAGTTAAGGAAAAAGCCATCTACGACAATCCGTTGTCATATAACAATCATGAACCTGTAAACAAAATCATTTTTGTATCTTCTGAAATGTAGTTTTCATTTATAACTTATCCCCACCATCTTAGATTATATTATAAGTTTAAGGTAGACTAGAATTATCATCACTAGTAGGAGACATTTAAAAGAAGACAAAGGAGGATCAGAAGTTGCACAATTTAGAGACAATTGAAGCTCTTATTGCATTGAGAAAAGGAACTCAATCTTGCACAAATAATTTAATTTCAAGGTTAATTGACTATGATCATCTTTCCAAACAGATGAACACATTTGTGAATAATATGTTGGCAGTAGAAGTTCTGAAAACAGTGAATAAGGCTATGAAGAAACTAGAATTGAAGCTACACTTATGGAAGAGATTCATGACTTGGAGAAAAATAAATCATGGGAGGTTGTTTATAAGCTAAAACATAAAGCTACAATTGGTTGTAAATGGGTACTTACAGTTCAATACAATTATGATGAAATGATAGAACAATATAAAGCCAAATTAGTGGGAAAAGGATATACTCCAATTTATGGAGTTGATTATTAAGAAACTTTTGCTCCGTTGGCAAAGATCAATAATATAAGGGTTCTTTTATCATTGGGTGCCAATTTGGATTGGCCATTACAGTAGCTAGATGCCAAAAATGGCTTCTTGAACGGTGAGCTTGGAGAACAAATTTTCATGGATCTTCCTCCTGTATTCAATCAAGGTGGACAAGAGAAAATGTGCAAACTGTGAAAATCTCTATATGGATAAAAGCAGTCACCTCGTGCATGGCTTGACCGATTTATGAAAGCCATTAAAAAGCAAGCATATGTGCAATCTCAAACTGATCACACCATATTTTACAAACACAAAAAAGGGTAAGTAACCATTCTCTTTGTGTACGCAAATGATATTATTTTTACAGGTGATGATGTTGAAGAGATGCCACGAGTAAAGAAAGGTTTGGCTTCAGAATTTGAAATGAAGGATTTGAGAAAACTTCGATACTTTTTTAGAATGGAGGTTGCAAGAAATAAAACAAGAATCTCCGTCTCTCTAAGGAAGTATATCCAGGACTTATTAGAGGGGACTGGCATGTTAGGATGCAAACCTTCAGAAACTCCCATGGATCCTAATGTGAGGTTGGGTGCTCAAGAAACAAACATTCTTGTGGATCGAGGGAGATTCCAAAGATTGGTTGGTAAGCTGATCTATCTTTTACATACTTAACCTGACATTGGTTTTGCTGTGAGTTTCATTAGTCAGTTTATGCATGCTCCTATGGAAGAACACATGGCAGCGGTAAATCGGATGTTAAGGCACCTCAAAGGAACTCTAGTTCGAGGGTTATTTGTCAAAAAAACCACTAATTGCGGAATTGAAGCATTCACCGATGCAGACTAGGCTGGCTCTATTATGGATAGAAGATTGTGTTAAGTTGTGTTAAGATCACTAGCTTATGGCTTATGCGAAATGTTGTGGTTAAAGCATTTACTTGGAGAAATAAGGATTATAGCACAAATACCACTAAGGATATTTTGTGATAATATGGCAGTGATTAACATCAGTCATAACCTTGTTCATCATGATAGAAAAAAACATGTGGAGGTGGATCGACACTTTATCAAAGAAAAGGTGGAAGATGGAACAATATGCATTATGTATGTTCCAATTTCAAGTCAAATACCTGATGTCTTGAGTAAGAGCCTTTGGTTAAGCTGGGACTGTTTAATATGTATAGTTAATCTTGAGGAGACTATGAGAAATCCTGTCAATATTAGCTGTGATTAGACTGTATATGATTAGTCTATATATGGTTAGCTATATATGGTCAGTAAATATTTTATTAATGTCATATTTAGACAACTGTATATTTTTGTCTCGATTCCTTTGTTCAAGGATTTGATTAACCTAGATGGTACACAACTATATAAGTCTCTGTAAAGAGATTAGATAATATAACTTTTCTTGGGAAGTATTCTTCATAGTAGTGTTCTTCATAGTCTTTTTCCTTCCATTATCTTTCAAATACCATCAACAGTTTGACAGATTAACAACTATTTGCATTGAACAAGATTACATTATTAGCAACTTAAGGTGAAACAAGTTCCCAGAACTGAAATACTGAAGAAATATTGACTGAACTACTTATTACCCACAATCTTGTAAGCAGCAAATGTTAACATAAGCTTATGTACATAGTTTCACAGTATCCTTTAGCTCTAATAAATCTTACTTCTTTTGGACTTTATAGTTCTAGCCCCAATGTTTTGGACCTCATAGCTTGGCACATATCTGCTGACCTCATAGCTTAGTTAAGTTGATTTGTGAAGATTTATTAAATATTCTACTATTTGAGCACCTAAACTAATGCCTAGGATTATGTAGCGAGAATGTAAATTTGGAAACGAGAGGGGTTATATGTTTTTAAACAAGAAAGGCAGTCCTTTGTGTGTCTACTTTTGTGTTGGTTGTAGCAGTTCAAGGGAACTTTGCTGTGCTTGTTGCTGCTTTATTTGTTGACATAGCATCGACCGTGCTTATGGAGCTTATAATCATATCGGTTGCAACGTGTGCCCTTGCAAGAACCTTATCAGTGGATACATCATTCACCTGTAATGTGTGGTTTGCTATCGCTTGGCTCAAACTAGGAAAGAGGCAATTGTGTTCGATATGTAATATCACATCAGATGTTGTGGGTATGGTATTAATTTTTTGGATCATATGAGGAAGCATTTGAATTCATGTTGATCAATCAGCTCTTCTGCAATGGTTAGGAAAAAAACTAGATTTGGGCTTCGAGTCTATGTGTAGCACAAAATGTATTGAAGCCATGAATTTGCAAAATTTTTTTTATTTAGTTTTGGTTAAGGTTTGTGAAAGATTCTCTCTGAAAGGGATCTGGAAATTGGAAGGCAACGACTTAGCATTTTCTTTAAGAGCTAAAGAACTCTTGTGGGTTTACACACACCATGATACGATATGAGATTCTTTCTCCAGCTTTACAGGGATAGTGAAAACCTTGTAGAAAGAATCTGAATATGAGAAACATAAATACCATGCATCATCAGAGATGCACTCGGATTAACATTTGGGCCCATGTATTGTACCATGGTAGAAAAAATCTAGCATGCTTTAAACAATCAACCCTTAGAGAATGAAATTATCATAGAATAATTTCGGCACCAAAGTCATGGAGATGTCTTTGCGTGAGGAGATCGAGGAAAGAGAAAGAGGGCTGGAGCAATATGACATAAGAAGAAAATGTTTTTTGGATTACCAGAAAAAGAGACCACCCATTTTATGTGTCTTTTGGCACCAAAGTGGTTGTAGAAGGATAAACATGTCATATCCTCTACAAGCGATTGGTTCCTAGTTTATTGGCAAGGGCAATTTCATCCGGTCACTATCAAAATAACAGAGTTAGTCGGCGTTAGAGGCTAGAAGGACTGCAAAGTAACAAGTAAGAAAAAGGGGGATTTTTTGGGGCTTCACTAACTTAGCTAGACTATGTGTGTGGAAATGCAACTGGGAATTTTTGTCAATTACCTATAATCTTTTATGATATATGAAAAAATCAATTGTAAACCAAATATAAAGAAGAAAGTAAGAAAATTAAAAAAGCAACAACGCAATAGAAAACAACTTGCAGCCTCAAGTTTCAAATTTTTTTTGTAAAACTATCGAAGGATAAAGAAGAAACCCAATAAAAGTTAAAAGAAAAGAACCATCTGTGATATGAAATAGTAATTATCACCACTAATAAAAACCATTAAAGAAGAAGACAAAGGAGGACTCTAAGTTGGGCAAATTGGTGTCGATTGAATCTAGTGATATTTTTAAAACCTTAGAATTAGGTGGCGCTTTATTTTGTTGAAGCTGGTGGTGGACCAGGACTTAAGCTAGAAAAGGCTTGTTAGAAGAAAGACGAAGTGCACGAGAAAGATTGGAAGGAAAGTTGTGCACGCATGATTCGGCCTGTTTCTGCAAAGTGTCAACTTGGCTTATAAAGCCGATAACACTACTTGATGCATCGGAGCCAATATGGGTTGTTGGGCTTGCAGTTGCTTCCAAAGAAGAGTTAATGTTCCCATCCGCAATAGGTGCAACATTATTGTTGGACTTGATGTTTTGCTCCATTTATTGTTTGACCGATAGGAAAACATTAAGAAAGCCATCAATTTTTTTGGAACTCATTTTTTAAAAAGGATTCAATCTTTGAAGAGTATAAATACAATGAAATGAAAATTAAGAACTATGGAGAAAAAGTGAGATCAAGTGGTGAATGAAACAAACCTTTGGTAGAGAAAGATGATGATGATAAGAAGTGATAGAATTACAGTGTTAAGGCATTGTGATGTTAAGCTAAAATGTTATGGTCATTAATATTATAAAATCAATAATTTTGAAAGTAATGTGTTAAATATTTTTAAGCAAAAATTTTGTGGTCATTAATTTTGAGAATGATATAATTGGAAAGAAAATTATAAAGGGATAAAGTTGGCATTTAGATGGTGTCCTAGTTCTATTATTTAAGGAGGAGCCACCAAAACTTTATTTAGAGATCAACGGCCTTTGGGCCAATTGGCATTTAGATTTTGCTCCTCTTGACAAAAGAAAGACTTCATTTAGAGAGATAGGTCTCTTCTTCGCAATGTGTGATTTCATACTTATTATTTATTATTAGCAATTTCTAGTCATATATTTTATAATATTTGCTTTCATAGACATTAACAATTTAAAACATTGTATTTTAGTGATGAAAATCATTTCTAGATCTTCCATAATTCTAGGGCATTTGTGTTTGAAAGTTATTATAACAAATTCTGGGATATTCCACTTTTTTTTTTTAATTTTTTAATAACGACTAAGGTTTTGTATGAACTGTATTTATCTTTATGATAAATATGTTGTCACTTGTTGGAAGTTGATACCAATGAAGCAAATTTTGTGATTCAATTTTAGTATATATATATATATGTTTCTTCTTGCCATATGTATATAAATATAATGTAGATTTCTTAATATAGATGACCTATAAAACACACAATTATGGTGATCTTACCGTCACGCTCAATTTAGTTTTTTGTCATTTGTGTTATATTCTCAAAATTAATATGTTACCATATCTTTGCTTCCATAATCAACTCTTAATTATGAATAATTCAAATGAAATGGTTAAGTATATTTTGTGGAACTAAGGCGTCCATTTAGTGCAAATAATGGCCCGACTCATGATTTATTTTAGTGATATTTATTGTTTCATTTTGTCGTATATGTTCAATGCAAAGCTTTCTTAATTTCATTAACTCATGATATCTCAATGAAAGTTACTTTTATTAGAATAACACCCATAACTATTAAGGTGATCTTTGTGCAAACTTACTCTATTGTTTGTGGGGGCATTTTTTTTAAATATATATGAAAGTGACCATCACATTTTGTGAGGTCGTCTTCTTTCCCCATATTGCATTATCACTATCTTTTTCTAGAGAGAAATCTCTGCTCAATAGAGAGGTTTTACATCACATTTACTTTAAAACGATAGTAACTTTTTCTATTGCCAAGTAAAAGGTTACGAGATCAATTTTCTCTCATAACATTGGTTGAAATGAATATGTTGTCCACTTTATGAGAAATTAAAAAAAAAAACATGATAGTGACAATAATGAAGTTTTGCTCAAAAAGATAGGTTCAAGAGAGCATTATGTAATGATATTTGGAATAACTTAATTATTGGTTTTGGTACATGGTTTATATTCTGAATATCTAGTTTCATGAATTCCAAAATTACGAAATAATCCTCTTGGTTTAGCTAATTTTCCTCTGGATACGATATGTCTATATAGATATAAAATCCTTCATTTCCTGTAGATTTTTTATTCATAAAAACCTTGAAATTTTATAGTATTTAATCAAGAAATAAAGAAAAAGGCATAGCATAGCATTATGAAAATAAAAAGTTTGAAATAAAATATCGAGAAGGGGAATGTAAGAAAATTAAGAAGCTGACACCATAATAAAACAAAAATATACATTTCCATGTTTCGAAAAGATTCTTACAAATCCTTAAAATCAAAACTCTGGAAACAGTGAAAAGACCATCCATAGTAATACGAAATCATATAACAATGATGAAATTCACAATGAAGGTAATCTTTGTTCATTATGAAAATTGCTTTTTCATCTTTTACTGATTTCCTACCTTGATTACATTAAAATTTTAAGGTAGACGCGAAATATCATCACTAATAAGTGACTTTAGAGAAGAATATAAAGGAGAAAAATAAGTCCGACAAATTGAAGATATGTGAAACTGATAATTGATGCCTTAGAACGGGATGGTCCTTTATTCTGTTGAAGGTGGTGATGGTGGACAAGGAGGACTCAAGCCAGCAACTGCTAGAGTAGCTGAAAGATCAAGGACACAAGGAAGATTGGGAGGAAAGTTGGGGAGGAATGGTCGACCCTGCTTTTGCGAGGTCATATCTTGGTTTGAGAGCCATCAACACTGCTTAATGCAGTGGAGCTACTAATGGTTGGTGGTTTTGTTGTAGCCATGAAAGGGCAATTAGTAATGCTTCCATTGGCAGTTGGTGTTGTTTCATTAGTCATCTTGATATTTTGCACCATTTTTCCTTGACAAACAAAAGAAATAAGAATGTCGTAGATATTTTTCAAAACTCTTTTTATAAGAAAAAGTGGGATTGAACCTTTGAGGGGTAAAAACACATTAAAGTAGACTATTAAAAACAAATTTCTGAAGAAAAGAAACAATTCACTAAGAAAAAGTGGGATCAAGAGGTAAGTGGAACAGACCTTGTGAAAAGGTGGATGATGTTGGTAAGAAGATATGGATTTACAGCCAATGTGTAGATCAAAGAAAAGATGAATAGTGTAGTGACGAATTTGTGTGCTATGCTTTGAACCTTGAACACTAGGGACACTTTCTTTTTTCTTAGGTTTATTAGAAATTTTCTTCATTTTATTCTATTTTTGCATTTGAATCATACCCTTATGTTATTGATTCTCCATTGGCTTTCCTATTATTTAGGGTTGGGGTTTCTAAATATTTAATATGACTTTAATGATTATTAATTTTTGAAGTAAGGCTTTAAATGCAGTCTGGCATCAATTTAATGTTCATTAATATCGGAGGTGATATAATTGGAAAGAAAATTATAAAAGGGTAAAATTGGTATTTTATATGTATGTGTAGTTCTTTGTCTTACGAAAGAGCCATTGGAGGATTCATTAGATGGATTGGTCTGTTTTGGTAATCTGTTATTTCATATTTATTGTTTTCTTACTTGCAATTGGTTGTCATATATTTTACAGTATTTTCATTCATGTACTTTTACAATTTAAAGCATTTCCTTTTAGTGGTGAAAATCCTTTTCAGAATTTCAGAATTATTACAATAGCTTTTGTGATTTTTTTCTATAATGATAGAGGTTTTGCATGAAGTTGATTTATCCATTTCACAATTACTATACCAGTTGCTGTCAGCTAATATTAATTAAGCAAATTTTATGATTCACTTTTGTCGTATATATACCATTTCGTTTCGCCAAATCTGGAAGGTTTTTTTTTTTGAGTTGATGACTTATAAGACACACAATTATGAAGGTGATCTCAGCGACAAGGTTTATTTATTTATTTTTGTCATTTGTGTTATAATCTCGAAATAAATAGGTTATCCTATTGCTTTTTTTTCCTTGTCTAATCCTTAATCTGAGTATTTTTAGTGAAATTGTTGAGTGTATTTTGTGACACAAGTACAATTTATCACAAATAATTGCACTCAATAAAGTGATTTTGGAATTATTTTTGTGCTTGTACGTTCTAACTTATTTAAAAGTCAACATTTTTCCTATAAAAGTTAAAGCGTGGCATTGATTATTTCTTTGATACATATCTTTAGAGTGTATGGTGGAGACCTTTTCGGATTAGGTTAAACTTTATAAATGTATTTAATTAGCATAATGAATTCATAGACCAGATTATATTATCATATGGGATTAGGGTTGATTTCTTGGAAGAAAAGGATCAACTAATTTAGGGGTCTCTATGGTCCAAATAAAAGGAGCACCGTTATATATTTCTACTGATTTTTTTGTCAAGCCAGTTGAGTTTTGTTTCATTTTGTTTTCTCATCCTCTTAGGATTAGAATTGTCATCATCCCAATTCACCTATTAGATAGGGCACATGCAATTAGTACTAAGAGAGCTAGCTCCTGCATAATCGATTACCCGACATCCGAGTACTTTATTAGTTATATGACCAATGCACTTGAAGTCTATACGCGAGGAGCGTATTTGTCATGCCGAGCCCCACAGCTGGCCCACTGATAGACCGGCCGCATCCCGATGGGGCTGGGCCCCACTGGGTGCAAGGCCTCAGATGACCAACCTAGTCATAGTCAGCCCCATCGGGCAACACAAATAGCAGAATAATACAGGACTACGACTAAAAGAGAAATAACAAAATTTATACTGGTATGGGCTTTAACAGCCCTACATGATACAATACAACACAAATAGTTTGCGTAATGAAAATACAAACATAACTCAATTCTCACTCACACAGAAAAGTTCTCTAAAAGATCAACCAACGCCAGGAAAACTACTCCCAGAAGAACCCCCGGTCCTAAGCTTAATCCTTTCCTGCAGTAGAGGAATTCGTAGAGTATATGAGCCACAAGAGCCCAGTAGGATCACAGAGATAACAGATAACACAGGTATTTCAGAATAAAATATAATTCAGACAGAAATGCAGTAAAACGCTCAGAATATAGAAATAATTAGAAATATAGAAAATCCATGAAAAACAGACGTGTACATCTCCCTGACTAATAACAGAATCAACAGCCACAGCTGAATCTTCGAGTGTGAAGTCGGAACAGAACCAGACAGAGTATCAACGGCCGAAGCTGGATCTTCGACCGCAGTCGGATGGTAGCGCTACTACAGAGGACATGTGCACATGGCTAGGACTTACTCCTCCTAGCTGGGTAATTTGCCAGGAATGGAGATGTACTAAAATCGCAGAAAATACAGAGTACAGACAGTACAGTACGGAATAGAATACTTCATCAAGTAATTAACTTAAAAGTAAAATAAATAACAAACACAGGATAGTAAACACAATACCAACATAAATAATGTATGAACATCATGAATAAATAAAATAAAATAATTAAACAATTTATTAACTCATCTCCCAAAATACAGGGTTATAATATACGGTTGCGAGAGCCTACCTGGTTCCGACTAATGAATGTATAATTTCTAAATCTTGCGAATTTAGGGCTCGCTAAACCAAACACAAGTTCTAAATCCGCTGTTCAGATTGCATACCTATTTACGAGACGAACATAATTGAACTACAAGCTAAGATGATAAACTTGCAAACATTTACTTAAATTATACCCAAAAAGCAAGAAAATTTAATAAGCATGCCATAAACCCAGAAATTTTATCTCATGCATAATACAGTTAATGGCAAGCCCAATAACCAAGTGTAATTATACCAGCAATAAGACTTCATGAACACCTCACAAATTAAATAGAATCAAGGGAAGTAATACATGGGTTCCAGCAGTGAGCATTCAACTTAACACAAATCAAATTAGTAAAGAGGCTCTTCTAAGCTTGCAGTTACTCTAATTAAATGAGTCTCAATTCCTACAAAAACCTCATAAACAACCTACTTGCAGAAGTTGGTTTCCAACCTAATTAACAGCATCAACAAATGAAACTACAAATCAAAGGCTACAGAAATTGTTATTTGATGCTAAAACTCTTACAGGCACTAAGTTCACCACCTCTCACACAAGAGTAATAGGAACCTATACAAGCAAATAATGAAAGAGGTTTGACATCCCATTCTCATGAATCTCAGCAACCATGAAGCTGATTCGAGCCATGGAACAAAACATTACAGGCCACATGCACAGAACACTACTTTCTAACAACCACTAACAAAATCATCACCTTAACAACCCCAAATCATTCCAACAGATCAAGATACAAGGATAAACATGGATTAACGAATGATTTGAGATTAAAGCATGCATTACAATCACACTTTCAGCAGCCTGGCCAAGCTTAAGAAGTACCAGCTTTAAGCTTTAGCCTCCAAGAACCCAATCCTTGAAACACAAAGAAGACTTCCAGCAGACCCCGTCCTCCCTCGACTCCGGCGACAACAAGATGCCTCGCTAAGGTCCTTGCAGGTGCCTTCTCCGATAGCCAAAACCTCCAAGGGAAAACTTGGCCTGGTTTTGAAGGAGAAGAAGAAGAAGATGGTGAAGGGGGATGGAAAGGGCCAGCTTCTACAAGCTATAAGGATGAAGAATTCCATCTCTCTCTCACTCTCGACCAGATCTGGGAATCCCGGGAGATAGTTGGACTGAAGCTGTTAAACAAGTGAGGATTAGGGTTAATCCGGATGGTCAAAGCTGGTTAACCATTACAGTATCAATGTTCAATATTACTCCTAGGGTTTTGAGCATGTCAGTTCACATTTCATTCCTTCCATTAGTGTTTAAGATCATGCAAATATGGTATTCATTACATTTACAAGCATTAAGTAATTCCATCAAACCGAATGTAAACATTAAAATAAGGTGAAAAGTCAATACAAAAATCTTTGTTCGTCAAGGGACTTTCCCAACACTAGAAGGATAGATCTACTCGCTCATTTTTGAATTACAACTTATGATGTTAAAACTAAGCATCAATAAATAAAAATAAAAGGAAATAAAGAAAGGACCATTTAATTGAGAAGGTCCACGGTTAACAGTCAATAGATGTTCAATTGATCCTTGATCTCCTCCATTCTTTTGTGTATGGTTTAGCCTTTTGCTGCTTCAAACTCGAAAGCCTAACTACGACAGCGAAGGATTTCGCTAAATACCCTATGTGGCCTTATGTAGGATGCAATAATTTAGGGTTTTCTTTAGTAGCCAAGCACAATGGGTGTGGCGTGCACCATGGGTTGGTCATGGACTTCTTTGAACTAGAATCTTGCATTGTGCTCCATAAGGATGGTGGTTGATACTGGAGGATCATGTTGCTTATTGTTTCCTTGCTTTATAATCTCTTGTCTCCACAACATCTCTTCCTTTCTTTTTGTAGGAAGCTTCAAATAATTGTGTGATTGGTGACTAATTCCAACCATTTGCATATAAAACACAAGAAACAAGTAACCCAGCCAAAAATAATAATATTCAAGCAAAAAAAATCATGATTGATCAATGAATTAAACATAATCCTAAGGAAAAAGATACTATAAGATTTTTCACTTTACCAACTCTCCCATACTTTAATCTTTGCTTGTCCTCAAGCAAAACAGCTATGTTATACAATGCAAGGGAAAAGAATTGTGTGAGTCGTTTCTTAGGTAAAGTTTAAGTGATAGAACCAATTCACATGGATGACAGAGAGACAATGACAAGTATACCACACAAAGGCCTACAGAATAATGGGACATGAGAATGCGAATAGATATGCACAAACAACACTCAAAGTGTCATTCACACCACATGTTGGTATATATCTGGTACGCCCCTTGCGTAACCGCAAGTGCACGGGTCGTACAAGTAGTAAAGTGTACCCTTTGGGTCGGGTAGTCTAATCCACAGGGACTGGTATAGCTTCTAATACTAACGTCCTACTTAATATCTAACCAAACAGAAGATGAAGGAATTGACTTTGGATTTACTTCGAGGAAGTTAAGGGAATGGGAAATTCACCAAGGGAAGATTTAGGTCTGACTCGATGGAGGAGATGGGGCCCCGGGGTTGGGTTTCCGACGTTCACTAACTCGGTCTTTCTCAGTATTTAACAGCGAAGTCTTCAGTTCTAAACCTAGTTATGCTATAAGCATGTGGTTTCTAGCGCTGCCGAGCCCTAAGTTGAACTCCCACTGCTTGCAACAATCAATAACGATTCACAAGCCAAGATAGGAGAACCTAACTACCAAGCATCAAGCACTAAACAACATACGAGATAGCCAATAACCTTGATTTATTGAAAGGAACAAGACATTCAAAATACTGCAAGTAAAGACAATGAGTTCAAGCTACAACGTCATACAACTAACCCCGGGGCTCCCTTAAGAGTTTAGCCCCTCATGATGACAACCAACAAATACAATGCCAAAGAAATTAAAAGACAAGGAATTGAAAACTCCCTAATTTCTTGCATCCTTGAGGTTGTCGAAGGATCTACGATGCCGTGTAATCTCCTCCCGATCGGCCTACCATAAGCTTGCCATACCCTTGATGAAGTGGAGGATGAACCCCCAAAGCTCTCCCTTTCTTTTTCCCAAAGTTCGCCCCAAAAAAAGTCCCCTCTAGAAACTGAGTTTATAGGGTTTTAAAGTCTTCTCGATGTGAGCACGGGCGTGCTGAAGCCGTGCTTCAAGCCGTGCAGATTACGGCCAAATAACTCTTCAGAAACTCACAAACCTGTAATCTGCACGGTGAACAGCACGGGCGTGCTTAGACCGTGCTGAGGTTTTCACGACCGTGCTCAGCGAACTCTGGCGGTGCTGATCTGTGGCTGTATTCTCCTGTAATTTTCATGGGAAACAGCACGGGCGTGCTTCGACCGTGCTGAGGTTTTCACACCCGTGCTCAGCGGACTCAGGCTGTGCTGAATTGTGGTTGAATTCTTCTGCATTTTTCACGGGAAACAGCACGGGCGTGCTCAAGCCGTGCTGAGCTTGATGAGGTTTCTTCTAAGTCCTTTAAATTCTAAAATTGTTCCAAAAATGCTTCTTCTTACTTCAGGACTTTGATATCTGCATGACGAACAACGAATACCTCAAATAGCACCGTACTTGGAGAATTACAGCCAAAATATTCAATAATGATGAGGGTAAAGCATGCAATACATATATATGAAATGCGCTCATCAAATACCCCCAAACTTGAATTGTTGCTTGTCCTCAAGCAACCTTATTCCCCTAATAAAGTGATGAGTACATGACCTCTGATCTCAACAAATTAGAAGAGTTACTGAAGCTTTAAGGAGTTTCAGAGAACTAATGACTTAGTCAATTGAAGGCTTGTGAAAGATTTTACTCTTACTCCGTACTACAGTGCGTGTGTGTCGCCTCCTGGAGCATGTCAAAACTGTTCTTGAGGGGCTAGTACAAGCTCTTTTTTTTCTCAATATTTTCACTATTGACTCATAAATTGGGTAGTAGCTTCATACACCCTAGAGGCAGCCATTTCACTTGGTAGGTCATCAAAAATGACATTTGTGATGCCTAAAATCCGACTACTCAAGTGCGGCTTTCGCTTTTTCTAAAGTGATAGCTCTTTCTACCATCTTTCACACAAAAATTGACAGGGCATCCAAAATGGAATCCGACTTGTCACAAAATTCTAGCTTTTATTAATTTTGAGTTTGGAGTCAACTTCTAATTTTTCAGCCTTATAAACTAACCCTTCCTCTAACAGAGTAACAACACAACAGAAGGCTAACTGTTAGCATTTAGGTTTCCAAAGTAAGAGCAAAATAAAACTTTAAGTTCAACAAAAGTGCACTAATATACCCAAAAACTCCTAGCTTAGCAATTCTCAACCAAAACAATTTTCATAGATCGTCCTAAGTCATGCACAACATCTAGGAGACAAATACACAACCCTCCCCCACGCTTGAATGAAACATTGTCCTCAATGTTTAAAGATTTAATCATGCAAAGCAAAGAAAAGAATTTCAAGTAAAAGTGAGGGTTGGGAATTTTCACCAAGTTAAAGGAGTGGTGCCGAAGAAAAATTCGATGGCACACAAGGGCGGGTGTTGATCGCCGATTAGGGATGAGTCGTTTGAGACAACCATCAAGAAAGACAGTCAATAAATCCTGAGATACACATGCAAGCATTAGAGACAGAAAATAAACAAAAAGACAAAGATCACACAAAAAAGAGATCAGTTTAGAAGGGGACTCCCCCTGCTAACTGACTCAAGAAAACAAAAGACAACAAAAGTAAAAACAAAGAACACAAAACAAAACAGCAAAATAGAACATCATAACCCGGGGCTCTCAAAATCGGAGTCAGACTCCGATGGCAGGTCGGTGGTGTCGACGCCGACACTCCAGGACGTAGAGGGTCCAGCGGCACGACGAGGAGGTGAAGACAGGGTGACGTCGAAGTGAGAGGCCAACCGCTGCATACTCCGGATCATCCATCGCCGGAAAGAAGCAGAGCCCGCTGGAGGAGAGTCCCGAGTGTGGGTGGAAGCGCGAGTGCGTGGGGTGGGAGGAGACGAGGGGCCGACAGCAGGGGGAGAATCAGGGACACTGGCGGCAGGGGGGGCCTGGTGTCTGGTACCCTGGGAGGTGGACGTGGATCGCAGCATCCGCATCGCCCGGAGTGTGTCCACGGAGACGGGAAGAACGCCACCTACCATCCACATCGCACGTGTGCCTGCCTGGAGTCCCATCCCCCGAATCAGCCGTGTGAAGTAGGACCCGCAGAAAATGACGCCGACTCGGGAGTCCTGTCCCTGATGCTGGATGCTAAAAGCCACCTCGTAGCCGAGGTGCATCTGGAATCCATCCAGCATGCTCAGCAAGAAGTCGAAGTCGCGGCGACTAACGACTCCGGTGCTGTCTCCCCGCACTGTGATCGAATGACTGAGAATAAAGTGAATGTACCTGAGGGCTGGGAAACGAAGAGATGAGGCCTTGGACCGGCGGGGGTTGTACTCCCGGTCCGTGCTCAGACGCTGCCAACAAGCCTCCTGGGACTCGCTGGGTGGTCGGGCTACGAGGAGGGCGTCGTACTCCGGGGTCCTGGTGAACTCCTCATCGTACAAGCCCAGTCTGACAGAAAACTCTGTCAGACTCATCCGATGTAGCTCGCCGAGTGCCTAGAACTGTACTGTGCCCGCGCGGTTGTCGCTGATGGGGCCTCTGGACAGCTCGAAGGTAGCAAGGACCTCCAGAGACAACTCCCAGTAGGCAGGGTCGGTGATGGAAAACAGCCTCGTCCAGGCGCCCCCATCAAGGTAGCGGCGCACGTCTGCCTCTAAGCCCACCTCGCGGAGGACCTCCCAATCTATAGCTCGCATCTCGCCAAACCGCTTCGCGCTCAAACGGTCATGGCGCTCCTGGTGGATGGGAGTACCGAGGGCTAGCACAGGGGGAGCGGCTGGGGTCGAGGACTCCCCTCTAGCCCTCTTCGAAGACGGGCCAGATGTAGTAGCCTTCCTCGGCATGATCTGTTGAGAGAAGAATAATAAACAGTTAAGATCAACAGTGAAACACGGGCGTGCTTCAAATCTGCACGCCCATGTAATTTAAAATATAAGGTTTCCAACAAGCACGGGCGTGCTTAACAGTCACGGCCGTGCTTCCGTGTAATTCCAGATCTTAATTCAAAGCACGGCCCTGCTTGAGTGAACATGGCCGTGCTGCCAAAATCCAGCTTCGGCACCGACGGACTCTACCTCAAAAATCGACGGAACAAATTCATTTAAACTCAATCAAAAGCACCCTAGATGACTCTAAAGATGAATTCAGATGTTTTTATGTAGAATCATGGCATATAATCAAAGATTTAGAATTAAAACACAAATCTAGGGTTCGTCGACTTACCAAAAGTGGTGATGAAGGAGTAGAAGCGAAGAAACTCCGAGAAACCACGACAACCACCAGAAAACTCACGAAAAACGCAAGAAAATGGAAGCACAAAGGAAAAGAGTCGCACAAGTAGTAAAGTGTACCCTTTGGGTCGGGTAGTCGAATCCACAGGGACTGGTATAGCTTCTAATACTAACGTCCTACTTAATATCTAACCAAACAGAAGATGAAGGAATTGACTTTGGATTTACTTCGAGGAAGTTAAGGGAATGGGAAATTCACCAAGGGAAGATTTAGGTCTGACTCGATGGAGGAGATGGGGCCCCGGGGTTGGGTTTCCGACGTTCACTAACTCGGTCTTTCTCAGTATTTAACAGCGAAGTCTTCAGTTCTAAACCTAGTTATGCTATAAGCATGTGGTTTCTAGCGCTGCCGAGCCCTAAGTTGAACTCCCACTGCTTGCAACAATCAATAACGATTCACAAGCCAAGATAGGAGAACCTAACTACCAAGCATCAAGCACTAAACAACATACGAGATAGCCAATAACCTTGATTTATTGAAAGGAACAAGACATTCAAAATACTGCAAGTAAAGACAATGAGTTCAAGCTACAACGTCATACAACTAACCCCGGGGCTCCCTTAAGAGTTTAGCCCCTCATGATGACAACCAACAAATACAATGCCAAAGAAATTAAAAGACAAGGAATTGAAAACTCCCTAATTTCTTGCATCCTTGAGGTTGTCGAAGGATCTACGATGCCGTGTAATCTCCTCCCGATCGGCCTACCATATGGTTGCCATACCCTTGATGAAGTGGAGGATGAACCCCCAAAGCTCTCCCTTTCTTTTTCCCAAAGTTCGCCCCAAAAAAAGTCCCCTCTAGAAACTGAGTTTATAAGGTTTTAAAGTCTTCTCGATGTGAGCACGGGCGTGCTGAAGCCGTGCTTCAAGCCGTGCTGATTACGGCCAAATAACTCTTCAGAAACTCACAAACCTGTAATCTGCACGGGGAATAGCACGGGCGTGCTTAGACCGTGCTGAGGTTTTCACGACCGTGCTCAGCGAACTTTGGCTGTGCTGATCTGTGGCTGCATTCTCCTGTAATTTTCACGGGAAACAGCACGGGCGTGCTTCGACCGTGCTGAGGTTTTCACACCCGTGCTCAGCGGACTGATGCGTCTCCGCAACAACACAACAGGGTGATGTGTGTCAACCCCTTGCGTTACCGCAAGTGCACGGGTCGTCAAGTAATAAAAGTGGACCCAAAGGGTCGGGTTGTCGAACCACAGGGAACAGAAGTACTAGTAATAGCCCCTCTTTTGTTATCTAGCCTAATGAGTGTAGTATGTGATAATCTAATGGCCAACACTAAGAGTGTCACCACAAGTGCGCAGGAAATAAAAAGGAAAAGAGTTCTCAATCAATAAAAGTGAGGTATCCGGACAATGCTCCCCCTAGGATTCGGGTGTTGGATGTAGATTACAAGTGTTTCTAAACGAAGACAATGAGTCGTGGGTATCCAAAGGTATAATGGCCCCTGCCTCCAGGTCACCGATAACTAGTCCCCTACGAGGTCCAGGCGGAGAATTCTCTCGACGCCTCACACCACATATGACTGCTTAAAACTCTAGGGATCCCAAAGATATGACCAATTCCTAAAAGTAGATCTAACCCTGTCTCCAGGTGGAAGATCCCTAACCCCCTACGAGGTCCCGGCGGAGAATTCTCTCGACGCCTCACACCACATATGGTTGCTTGACACTTAGGGAATATGGAGATAGGAAATATCTGTCGGAAGGGAAAAGGGACACTCCGCTATCTCACGGCTCACCCTCTCAACCCTCTTTACTCTTGGTAATTCTAAACCTAGCGGTGATCTCTCTCTTCACTAGATTGAATAAAACATGCAAGGCAATTAATAATGAAATCAAAAGCACAAACAAGCATTATGAACTCAAGAGTAAAACTCAATCTGATAAATTCGAATAGAAACACAAAGTAAATCTAATGAAAATAAGAATCCTAGGGTTTACATGTCCGAATATCCTCTAGGGGTTTAGCTCTCCATGGAGCGAGTCACAAAACAAATAATAAATTCAGAAATAAGTTCCAAAGACATAAAGAATAACCCCCTTAAATCCGTGATGATAGTCTTGATGGGTAGTTTCCACGTCTGGATTGAATCCACTCCGAAGCTAGGTCGCCGACGGCTTCCTTGATGCTATGACGGAGGAGGAATAGATCCAAGTTGGTGAGGAAAGCTTCCCAAAGCCGCCAAGAACTCCTTCCAAGCCCTAGCCGCCTTGTCTCTCGAAAGTGGCCAAAAAGATCCCTAAAACTTATCACAAGGCGGCTTTTATAATTTGAATTCGGGGCTTTACGCGGGCATCCACACGGCCATCCACACGCCCGTGTGGAAATTCCACACGGGCGTGTGAAGCACTCTGCTACAGTACTGCTACAGTAAATTGCTACAGTGCTTAGCTACAGTAGATGCTACAGTGATTGTTTCTCGAAGTCTTCCTTGGAGTCCACACGGTCGGGCACACGCTCGTGTGGTAGGGTGTGTGGCTTTCTATGCTTTGAAATCCTCAAGAACTTTCTTCTGCTTTGTACGGAAGCTGGGACATGGGCGTACTACTGCCTTTGTGCCCTTTCGGTTTGTGTAATGACTTGTACTCCTCCGAAAGTTGGCAACACCCCCATGCATATGAACACAGCTTCTGATTGTGGTCTTGAAACGTGTCATCACACCCTATCTTTGCTTCTTCCTGTATGTCATGTCTCCAAAGCCCTGTTTGCACAAAAGAACACAAAACACACCTTGTTAATGCTAAAATCTGATAGAAGTGATGCTCAATGCATATAAACTGATATTATAAAATATATATAATCAAGCACTTATCACGGACTCAGGCTGTGCTGAATTGTGGTTGAATTCTTCTGCATTTTTCACGAGAAACAGCACGGGCGTGCTCAAGCCGTGCTGAGCTTGATGAGGTTTCTTCTAAGTCCTTTAGCTTCTAAAATTGTTCCAAAAACGCTTCTTCTTACGTCAGGACTTTGATATCTGCATGACGAACAACAAATACCTCAAATAGCACCGTACTTGGAGAATTACAGCCAAAATATTCAATAATGATGAGGGTAAAGCATGCAATACATATATATGAAATGCCCTCATCAATATCCTGTCAATTAACTATCTAGAAACCTCTTAGAACTCTATAAACAAATCACTAACCTCTAGCTGACTCATTCGAGAGATCAATATGTCTTTTCTTGAACATAAAACAGTTGTTTGGCGTTATTATCATTAAAATAAACTTTATCAAATTTGTTTTTAACAATAGAGTTTTTTATAGAAATATATTTGACCCATGTTTCCAGCTGAATGTCATTTCTCAAGTTGTATACTGACTTTTATTATACAGGTTTTATGATACATTTTAGTGACATTTATGATTTCGTTTTGATTATACAAGTTGTATACTGAATTATAGACTCTTCAAGGGGCAGTACGTGCAACACTCTTATTCTTGTTCATATTTTGCTCAGTGTTTTCTAAAATAAGAAAAAGATAAGAAATCTATACAGCTGCTTTAAACTTTTTTTATCAAAAAAATAGAACTGAGAGTTTGAACGTAAAAACACATCGACACTGACTCTAAAAAACAATGAAAAAAATGAAACTACTCAGTTGGAAAGTCTGAGATTAGGAGGTGAGTGAAATAGACATTTGACAAAGGAAGATGATGTTGACAGAATGCTATAGATTTACAACATTAAATAGATAAAAGAGTAGATGAACATTAATGAATCCGTTCATTATGAATTAAACCTTGGATTTTTTATTATATGGGAGTGGTTTCTAACTATTGAATATGATTTTAAAGATCATTAATTTTGGAAGTAATGCATGAAATTCCCTTCAATAAAAATTTAATGGTCATTAATAATGGGGGTGATATAATTGAAAAGAAAATTATCGATTGGTAAAATTGGCATTTAGATGGAGCTCTACTTCTATCTTCATGTAGAACCATTGAAGATGTCATTTAGAGTGATTGGTCTCTCTTTAGCAGGATGCCCACGAGGTACACTATTAGAGCATGATGAAGTTTTCCTTCTCTCCTTTTCTAAGCATGTTTAAGAAAAAAAATTTTATAGTATCTCTATCACATGTTTTCGAGAGATATTTTACCATGAAGAATGATTGGGTGTTCTTTCAATGAAAAGCTATCACATCTCCATCACAACAGAGACCCAGGAGATAGCCACATCTGAGGGCTTGAAGCTTGGTAGGCTTCACCAATCCTGAAATTTTTGGTTGCACTCACCATACATATATAACAGGGTATTGAGCAATCCCCACAATTGTAGTACATGTTTAATGTCAGTTAATGATGCACATGGTGTCTTTTGGATGATTTCTCAATGCTTTCCAATCATGTGTGGTTTTAACTCGATAAGAGTTTTGACGATCAGGACCAGGTAGCATCTTTCGTTGACAAGGTTGACGGCCATATCTCGGTGACCTACAAAATGAGGAACACATTATACAATGTTTAGTATCGCTCAAATTGAAATATGCATTCATAAGTGGAATAAGCATAATTTAAAAAAAAAATCCATTTCATTGAAATGGTAAGGATCATTTGTAAAGAGGGAAACCTTTAATAGATACAAACCTAATCCCAAGTCCGAGGAAAAAAAGAGAAGGATGAATATTTATTGGAAATACAATGCCTTCGTAAGAACACATTTAAAGTTATTGAACAAATCACATAGTCAAAGACACATGGTGGTCGAAGATGGCATTATAGCTGAAGAGGGGACCATACGGGAATTTTAGGATCCGCTCTGGTCCCCTCTCCCCGCCCCCTGCTTTTCCCTTTTTTCCTCTCTCAAGCTTCTTTTCCCATCTTAGCCGAACCTCACCTCCCTTCTTCTTGTGGCCTCTTCTTCTCCGGCCGACCAACACTAACACCAACGAAGGTCCGGCGAATCCCCGGTGTGACCTCCCTTTTCCCCGGCCATCACTCACGCGAGGACCTTTCCAGCCGACTTTCTTCTCCGACGATCTCTTCCTCCTGTGAACTTCATCGGTGTTCGGTATAACATCACCGCCGGTGCTTGATGATGTTATGGCATGTTTTGGTTAAAATTTGCTAAGTTTATTTTAGATATGTATGATTGTTGCATTCAGGGAAATCTTGAAATTTTATTGGAGATGCTGCCCGTTTGCCCTCCTAATTATGAGTATTCTAGATTATTAGTAATACCGTATTTTAGAAGTATATGTTGATTATTGTTCAACCTAAGTTTAGTGGACCTTTTTATTTGTGAAATTACCGTATTTTAACGGTATGTGTATTTTTAAATTCCTAGGGAAAGGAAAGGACCCAGAGGGAACGTCTGAAGGCCGAGTGAGGCCTGCTAGCTACGGACATCAGGTGACTGGACCTTCTCTTACGCATTGGAACGTATGCATGTTTTACCGTATTTGAGTTAGTATACATGATTCTCGTGAATTCATGGTTATTATGATGATTTATATATTTCGACTATGATATTGCGTATTTGTGTCATTCTCCGTATTATACTTGTATTTAAGATTCTCTTTAAACGATTTATACTGGAAGAGCTACGAAATTGCATCCAAATTTTGAAGTATGTGTTTCTTTATTGTTGATACTTATCACTAGATTGCACCATACATAGACATGCTTGTTTGGCACAGTGGGGGCTCAGAGATTGAGCCAGGAATTATATATGATAATTTGTTAGGGAAAGTGTACAATTTTACTTATGAATTTATTTACTAAGAATTACATTTTTTTTTCATTTTTAAAATGAGTTTTTTTATTGTAAGACCCTTCCCATTACCTAGAAGGTACTGCTTACGATATACAACATATATTATAAAGACCGAAATGAGGTATACATAAGGTCATGCAATATACAGGGTTTGAATTAGCTGAAATGAGGAATACGTAAGGCTATGGCAATATATAATTTTGCCATTCGATCATGTGCCATTCATGAGCATTGAAGTAGTTGTGCATTACTATAGTGATAAGTGGGCCCTTATGAGCATATTATGTTTTACAGATTTGTTTACTTTGCACTAATGAGTATTGCAGTATTTTGTTTTGCATTTATGAGTATTAAGGTTACATGCATACTAGACTAAATTGGCCCCTTTCAAAAGGGATTGAGACTTTAATAGAGTGGTCATACTCACTAACTTAATAGCTTACATCCCCATCTTTTGTACCATTTTTCCACAGGTCATGACCAGTTCGCTCCTTAGTGCGGGAGTAGAGAGCGAGAGATTCAGTTCTTAGCATGGCTCTGGTTATCTTCCCTTTTAGTGTGTTTGTTTTCTTGTGAGACGTTTTCTACTTTAACTCTGATTTTTCTGTAGTGTGTAACTTATTTTGAGTACGAACCCAGCTATGTGGACTTATGTCTTATTTATATTTATAATCTCCAGTTTTAGTCATAGTGTTTTTTTTTATTTAATATATTTCAGCTGTGGGTCAGGGTTTCAATATTCTGATCTGGCTAGTGTAGCATCTGGTCTTGGTTAGAAGACGAGTGTTACATTTAGTGGTATTAGAGCCCAGTTTAGACCTGAGGCCATCGTTTGTGTAATCAGAGCCCTAGGTTGAGAGGCATTATACTTATCTACTAAGTTCGTTTAGTTGTATTTCTTTTATTCGTAGACGTTTTCTTTTCTCCCTTAAATAGTTGTCTTTCTATCAAAATGCCGCCCACGAGATTCCATAGCAGGCCGCCCCGTATGCCACAGCAGGAGCCTGTTGAGGAGCCCCCACTAGAGGCCCCACCGGATCAAGTAGAAGGAGGGGAAGCTTCTCAAGCCCCTTAGAGGCGAGGACGATGTCACTCTATGCGGCATACCTTGGATCGTCTGGCCTAGACCTTAGAGTCATTGCCTCTTCAACAGCAGCCGGTACCTTGAAGACAGAACTTTGTTCGGGAGGCCAGAAAGATGGGGATTTGTCCTTTTCCTAGTACCAAGGACCCAGCCGAGGCTTAGGCATAGATCAGACAAATGAAGGGGATTTCCAGGTCCTTGAGATGCCCTGAAGAGGAAAAGGTGGCCACAAACACCTTGCTTTTTTAGCAAAGAGCCCTTCTCTAGTGGGAGTCCCTGATAGACCATGCTCAAGGGGCAAAGGAGATGTCATGGGTTGAGTTCAGAAAAGCCTTTGATGAGAGGTTTATACCCAGAGTGCACAGGGACAACAAGCAGTCAGAATTCCTAAGATTGACACAAGGAAATCAGTCAGTGGCAGCCTATGAAGCCAAATTCACTAAGCTGAGCCGGTATGCCCCTTCCTTGGTGGTCATTCAGTGGGACAAATGCCACAGGTTTGAAGAAGGTCTGAGAGATGAGATTCTTACGCATGTAGCATCTTCCAGTTTTGGGAGTTACGCAGAGATCGTTGAGTCCGCCATCAGAGTGGAGCAGAGTACGCTCAAGCAAAGGTAACGCACAGAGCAGTGGAAGAAGAGAAGCAACCCAAACCCTCTATTAAGGGGGGATACCAGACCTACCAAGAGAAGCAATAGTAGCTGTGAAGGATCTTCATCTAGAGGATTTAGACCAAGGTTTCCTACTTGCAATAAGCATCACTTTGGAGCCTACAGAGCAGTGTCTGAGCCAGGGAGTTGCTACTATTGCCATCAGCAGGGGCATTACAAGAAGGATTGTCCACTTTTGGTTCAGGGTAGCAGAATAGCTTCCCTAACTTAGTGCTACTAATAACTGTAGCGCCCGGCAGCCATCAGTTATTGGCAGTTCGGGGGGTAGTAAGGTTGGGTATGCTCGAGGTAGATCCAGAGGTGGTCGGGGGCCCATTCACGTCTGAGGGCTCAGGCTTTTGCACTTACTTAGAAGGAGGCAGTTCACTTTCCTAGCATCATCTCAGGTATAATGCAGATTTTTGGTTTTGATGCATGCATTTTAATTGATCCGGGTTCTACCCACTCGTACGTAGCTGCTTCCTTTGTTATACCTATGCTTGTTTATCCTACCTAGTTAACATAACCTATGGTAGTGGCATCTCCACTAGGTGGCTCTAGGTCTGTTAAGATAGCTTTTGAGGGTTGTGATGTGAGGATTGATGATCAGTTGTTGACTGATAATCTCATCCTTTTAAGAATTCTAGATTTTAATGCAATCTTGGGCATGGATTGGTTGTCTGCCCATTATGCCACCGTTGATTGTTACCAGAAGGTTGTATCCTTCCAAAGGCCTGATGATACGGAGATTCTTTTCTTTGGTAGGCGTGCCTGGTCAGAAGAAGTTTGCTTAGCAAATTTAGTGAATATCAGTAAAACCAAGGAAGATATCCAAGAAATACCAGTTGTCTGTGAGTTCCCAAATGTTTTTCCCGAGGAGTTACCGGTTTACCTCCACCTAGAGAAGTGGAGTTCTGCATCGAATTGATTTCAGGAGTAAACCCAATTTCCAAGGCTCCTTATCGAATGGTGCCTATTGAAATAAAAGAGTTGAAGAGCCAGTTGGAAAAACTTCTTGGAAAAGGTTACATTAGACCTAGCGTCTCCCCTTAGGGTGCACCTGTCCTATTTGTCAATAAAAATGATGGCTCTATGAGATTGTGTATCGACTATCGACAACTGAATGCCGTTACTAGAAGGAATTAGTACCCAATACCTCCCATTGATGACTTATTCGATCAGTTACAGGGAGCTCATGTCTTCTCCAAGATTGACCTTAGATCTAGATATCACCAGTTGGGAGTGAAAGACGAAGATGTACACAATACAGCTTTCAGGACCCGCTATGGGCATTTTGAGTTCCTAGTCATGCCGTTCGGGTTGACTAAAGTGAGTAAAGTGGTGAGTTCAGCCCCACTTCTGTGTGATTGGTTCACCGAAGTGGATCCCGAAATGGTGATGTGACAACTTCCCACTTCCCCCACTTCTTCATGTGACTTCTGCACGACAACGTCTGAATTCACTACTTACCCATCTGAGTTCAGTGCATGTGAGATGCACATGACTTGTTAAAGTCACCTACTTCCATCGTGAGGGAGCTTCCCAGATCTCGAGTTAGGGCTTCTTTCGAAGCCACCCGAGTCTTCACCAGTGATCCTCCGCTTTGAGAACCTGAACCCCGCTCGCCCGGGCTCGTCACTTACAGGACCTCCCCTCCAGCGGCTTTTCCTGCGACACCGAACACCATGCTTGGTCTTCCATGGGTTTGAACAGTTTTTATATTCTCAAGTGGGTAATATGTAAAACTGTGTTAAGAGTGGAGTGAAGCCAGGCCCATCACGGATAGCAAAGGGGAAGGATAAGAGAGAAGCCATTCGATCAGGCCAGTAGACTTGTGAAGCTTAAGCGAAGCTGTGGTGTCGCTCTCCACTTCAATCCCTTCTTGGTAAGTCCTTTGTTTGCTCTTCTTGTTCTTCTTGGGTTCATAAGCCCTTCGTAGGCTTTGCTTGTTTTCCGCGGGTTCATAGGCTATACATTTTGGAGCTGTTTTAATTAGTTCTATGCTTGTTGAGATCTTGGTTTCTCTCAGGTTTTTTGGATTTCAGTGGATAATTAAGGCTCAATGTTGCTATGTTTTCCTTGTGTTTTGATTTCCATTTGGATGGAATGAATGCATGCTTTTGTTCAGTGAGAATTTTGTTTTGTTCTTGCTATTTCTTAGGGTTTTCCTTCTTCTGATGTGGATCCTAAAATGCTTCATTAGGTGCTGGGAATATTGAGAATTCTATTTTATCATTACTACATTGGTTTGACAGTGAAAGATGGACCCAGGCATCTTTCTTGTTTGCTTTTTTTTTTCTTTTTTCTTTTGGAGTTTGCTTGATTTTGTTTGGCAAATTAACTCTATTATTGATTTATTCTGCAAAAAGGTATAAAAAAGGGTCTTGACTAAGCCTTTTTTTTTTAAATTGATAGAACAAGTTACGAATGTGATAAAATATGTTGTTTTTTTTTTATTAAAGTTTTTCAAATAGAGTGAGGGTTGGTTCGAGCAAGTTGTTTTATTAGAAAGTTATTCATTGTTTTATTAGAAAAACTATGGCACTAATTGTTTGGGCTTTTTTCTTAACCCTTGACAATCGCATGTTTTTTTGACCAATAATTTTTGTTTTCACTTAACGTTGACTTCGTTGTTGGATTTCTTCTTCTGATATTGTAGCTAGATGAAGTCTGATTTTCCTGGTGAAATCAAGTCATTCAACCTCTATTGTGCTATATTATAAAATCATGTTATCCTGTTGTTTGCTAAGGCTTAATTTAAGAAGACATTAATGATAGTTTTGTTATGCATCATTAAGGATGATAGAGTTCTTTCCGCGAGTTCTAATATTTTCAAGTAATGGAGCTGGATGGCTATGATGAAGGTGTGCTGCTAGACATGTTTGACTTCCTGCAGATGCGTGAGCATGAAGCTAGACGCTTCATTTTCAGGATGCCAGATTAGCTCAAGACCTGGGTTTAGAAATTCTTGGATGGTGAACATTGAATCGGGAGATCCAACGTGCTAATTTCCTGGAGTTGGTTAATATAGATTGTTTCTATTTACTGCACTCATTACCACCATGCTGTTGGCGTACCCTCATTTCCCGTTGGTGTTAGAACTTGGAATGTTTTTTCTTTATGCTTGGACATTAGCTTCTTGCATTTTAGTTTATTTATATTTTGCCCTACATTTCTATTGCTTAACCATTTTCTGCACTGACTTGTTTGTTTGCATGTTTTTGGTTATGCAGGTGTGATGGCGATGATGATGGGCTATGTTTTTAAGTTACCTGAGGCTTCTCTCTCATACGCAATGGCGGGGCGATAAGAGAATCTGGAAATGGTTCTCTATTGCAGCCTTGCTTTCGTTAGCTTATGGAGGTCAATGTTTGTTCTTGATGCTTTTCAGTTGTTTTCATTTTTACTTAATTTTTTCGCCTTGTTCGTGGTATATCGTAGTGGTTTTTGTTTGAAGATGTACCTTGCCTTTTTTGTTTGTGTGTGTTTGCGGACATTTGGCTGCGGACAAGTTACTTGTGTTTAGGCTGCTTGTTTCTGCCGGGATTTGTGTTTGCCGGGATTTGATACGTTTTGATGTTAATTTGATATCGTTTATAAATTGTAGCTCATGTACTCCGTGTGCGGATTTTGTGCAAGTTGCGGCAAGACATTTTGGTGTCTAATACCAATAGTGCATCCCACTTGTAATCGTTTGGATTTCATATGTATGAGAAATTTTGCTTTAAATAATGTTTGCTTGGCGTGTGTCTGGATGGCTTCCTTTTTTGATTGAATGGGTATTGTCCTTCACAAGACCTTGAGAGAGTCGAATGCCAACCCCTGCTAGTGAGTCATCATCTTGTGAAGCCTCCCTAGGCTCATCTTTTTTTTTTTGTGTTGATGCACTGTCATGTTAGGTTCCTTGTTTAAATTTGTTAGAAAGGATGATATGTCTCTCTGTAATTTTGGGGTCACCAGCAATAAACACGTTGTTGGACACTGTGTTATTTATGAATGGAAAGTTTTGAGAAGTTTGGAATGTAATATTTTCTTGAATCTTGATGTTGTAGCTGTTGAATGATGGAATTAATCAAGTGATGGTATTTGATATGCATTGCATCATTTGTTGATAATTGATACAATGCGCTAAGTAATAAAGGTGAACATGTCAATATTCAATGAAGTGGTCAAGTACTCAACTAAGATAACAATCAACATTTTTAATGAGGTAATTAACTCATTCCATGAAAATCTAAGTAACTAGTTTAATACATTAATCAACATGGTAATGAAGTAATGGTTGCCACTTTTACATGAAGTGAATATATTATTGAGGAAATGTTTAAATTAATTAATCAAGTCAATATTCTTTTTAATAAAGTTGCTAACTCATTCGTTAATAATTGAAGTTTGGTCATATGTTAACATGTTAGCTATGTCCAATTGTGCATGAAAATGAGCATTTAATTAGGTGAAAATAAACTATTAGATAGAAAGCAATAATTAAGTGAAGGCAATAATTAATTAATGAAAATCGTAAGCAATTTATAACAAACTAATCACATCATTAATTAATTAATTAATGAGCATTTAATTGTACAAGTTTCCAAATAGAAGGGGTAACTTTACCTACACTGAAGTGGTGATCATATCCCCACTTCAGTGTTACTAAGGGGCCGTTTGGTTCGGAAGTGTATTGCCGAAGTGGTGGAAGTCTGGAAGTGACACTTTCGGTGGAAGTGAGCAGTTCAGCTGGAAGTGTCCACTTCCTTGTGTTTGGTTGAAGCTGAAAACTGGACTTCCGAGACCACTTCCTGTGTTTGGATGGTTGAAGTATATATATGGAAAATCTCACTTCAGTCACTTTTCGGTGTTTGGTAACACCGAAGTGGGGATATAATCACCACTTCGGTGAAGGGGTAAGGTTACCCCATTATACATTTTGTTGTTTATATGTTAATTACATTATGATATTTACTTAAGTGCTTTAACTAATTTATTACCATGGTAATAAATAAATAATTATTTTTAAAAAATATTGGGCATGGAATATTAACTTATTTCTATACTAATAAATTATGAGATTTACCTACATAATTTATTGTTCAAATATTGCATCCAATACTAATTTATTATCATGCTAATAAATTAAAATATTGCATTATCATTGCACATCCAATATTAATTTATTACCATTGCAATAAAAATTTTATTATTTATATGAAAATATTGCACATCGAATATTAATTTATTACCATGCACATAAATTATGCCATCTACCTAAGTGATTTATTTAATTTATTATTGATGCCTTCCCACCACCCTAGTGATTTTCTCATGTTGAACTTTCATACCAACACTTTTATTTTTATTTTTATTTTATTGGGATTAATATATTATTATTTTGTTTGTAGTCTTCAACATTTTTAAACGGTTAAATAAAGTTTCTGATTCAAGTTCTCATTCATGGTTTCTGATGGTTTATACATTGTATCACCATTTGTGAAGGCAGAGAGTATAACATGTCAAACAAAAAGATGTTATCAGAGCATTACCATAAGACAGCTTAAAATCAAGTTTATCTAAACAAATACATGGCAGATGATTATAAAGACTGGTATGACATAAGAAGGTTATAATTCTGGAGTTTTAAGTACAATAAAAGACTTCAATTTGCAAATGGGGAATAAACCATCTCCAATGAAAAATCTCGCCCAGAACATGCAACAATTCCCTTCAGCTGATGCTTGCCAAAATTGCGGCTGATCAATCGTAACTTGCATTCAAAAATTTGAGCAACTCACTGCGGTTGGTCTCTGCCAATTTATCTTCCTTCGTTTTATCCAGCTTCAATAGAATCTAAGCAAGGCAAAGTATACATTCAATGAGATATGGGATTTAATGAAAATAACCATCTGACAAAAGAAAAAAAAACTCACCTTTTTACCAGAAACAACACTGCGCCAAACACCATCTTCTTTATCACGGGCCAGGAACTGCGGTAACAAATGCAAAAGAAAAAAAAATTCAAAAATACAAAACTGCAACAACATATGGTGATCAGTTTCAGTTACAATGCTTGATTCAAGTACCTTGGAAAGTTGTATTGGACTACTAGCCCTCTCATTCTGCTTCTTCTATATGTATCTCCCATTGCCAGATAATCACCAATACGAGATTATACCCAACAGAAACATTACACATTCAATCATCCGACAACAGACACCAGCTCCAATGTCAAAGAGCCAACCCCACGAGGCAACAAGTGATATAAGTACCTTATATGTAAAAAACTTCGAAATCAAATTTAAATTTTTTTGCTCTTCTATATATGAAAACGAATGGCAAAAAACAAGGCAAGTTAATATAAAGTTGTCTGCATGAATTATGTTATGATCCAAGTCATTCATATGCAGATAGATTCTGGCTTGATAATGCATTTTATTTTTAAGGAAGCATGTTCAACATAGCACCAGAACTAAATCTCTCCTATCATTTGTAAGTTGTGATGTAAGAGCTGCCTTGCCAATTAGCAACCATATGCACCTAAAATCATAAATATTGAAAGAATACAAACGAAAAGCAAAGAAACTACTAGTAACCTACCACTTTGAGTTTTTCTTTGTCACGTTTGTGCCGGAGACTCTTGCTTCTATCCTTCTCTTTGGCCTAGAAAATAAATTTTGAAGAAATTGTTTCAAGTGATTAAATATCAACAGCAACAACAATAACAATAATAAGAAAAACTAGCATATAGAATCAAGTTAGACAACCAACACCCACCTTCTTTGATTTTTCATTCTGCTTGTGCTTCCTTGAATGTTTAGAAGCCTCATACTCACTGTCCGAGGAGCTTTCACTATAACTGGAAACTTACAAAGGGCGTTCACCATATGTTATCAGGTAAAATACAAATCCGAAAGATTGAAAGCACTCCAACAAGTCCAAAACTAAAGCAATGCGCAAGAACACAATACAAGAGTGTTTAGATCAACTCTACACCAAAAAAGAAAAGAAATTTCTAAAACTTACTATAGAATACAACACCGGATCCCAAAATCTTGATCGAATCATTTCCTTCCATTATTTTCTTCTTCTTTTTAAGAATCAAATTACAACACAATTATTCAACCAATAATACGAAAATCATACTCCAAGCATGGAATTGAAAAAAAAATCCAAAGCATTACAAATAGAAACTAAAGCAATCTCATCCAAAACCCTAGATTAGGAAACAAAAGAAACAGATAGAAAAAGAATCGAGGCTCACCTGTGATTATCGGTGTCCGAATAAGAAGAATCCCTAGGAGATCGGCGCCTACGGCGGCGCTTCGTTCGCGAGCTTCGATCCTTGCGTACCTTGAGGGCGCCCTTATCTCCGCCCTTACCGGTGTTCTCTGACGAGGAGCTCAGACCGGTCGGAGCATCGACAGCCGTGGTCTCCGACGGCGAGTTCAGTCGACCAAGTACCAAGCAAGAAGGCAAGAGGCTGCGCGAGAGAGAGGTGGGAGAAAACCCTAGAAGAGGGGAGGGGCGAGGATGAAAAGTCGGGAGGAGTGAGCGGACGCGTCACGTGCCTTGCACATGGCCGGAAGTGAAACCCTGAAGTCTGTGCTTCAGAGTTTTTCAGACTGAAGTGCAGCACCGAAGTCATGATGGTTGGAACTCACCACTTCACCCTTTTTGGTCTATTTTCTGGGAACCAAACACATTGAAGTGGGCCAGAAGTCCTCACTTCAGTGACTTTAGGCCACACTTCAGTGAACCAAACGGGCCCTAAACACCAAAAAGTGACGAAGTGAGATTTTTCAGATTCCTACTTCCATCATCCAAACACAGGAAGTGCTCCCGGAAGTAACGTTTTCCAGTTCAACCAAACAGACTGAAGTCTTTACTTCCACCTGAACTGTTCACTTCCACCGAAGTGCCATTTCCAAACTTCCCCCACATCGACAGATCACTTCCGAACTAAACAACCACTTAGTGCGAGAGTAGAGAGAGAGAGTCAGTTCTTAGCATGGCTCTTGTTATCTTCCGTTTTAGTGTGTTTGTTTTCTTGTGAGACGTTTGCTACTTTAACTCTGATTTTTCTTCAGTGTGTAACTTATTTTGAGTATGAACCCAGCTGTGTAGACTTATGTCTTATTTTTATTTAGAAGACGGGTGTTGTAGACGGGTGTTGTAGGTATTTTTCTTTTAAACATATATGAAAGTCACTTTCTATAAGCCTGTGCTTTTTCCCCTGATCACATTACTTTGACTTTGGAAGGATAGTAACACTTTTCTCTGCAAGTGATGGGCTATGAGATCAACTTTCTCTCACAATATTGGTTGAAATGAGTAGGTTATCAATCTTATCGGAAATTAAAAGAAAAACTTGAGAACGAGAATAATAAAGAACTTTTGCATGAAAAGTAAGATTTAGGGGAGCATTATGTAGTGATATTTTGAATAATTTGGTTGTTTGTTTTGGTACATGGTTTATATTCTAACTCTATAGCATCATGTATTTTGTTAAATTACTGAATATCATCTTGGTGTAGTTATTTGTCATCTATGTAGGATATGTTGGGTTAACATGTTTAAAAACATTATGATTTTCTTTTTTTTGAGTTTTGGTTTCTAAATACTTCTTTAATTATCAACGTAGTTTAAAATATTATAGGAGCCATGCGGCCCTTTAGTTAAAGTTTTTACTAAATATACTATAATATAACATTTGAAAAATATTTGAGTCATAATTCAATTTTAACACAAGAAAATAAAACATATTTTGATGAAATTTAGATTAATATACAAATATATTCTCTTATATATGATTAAACCGATACACTCAAAAGGTTTTGGCGATGGCCGTTGCCCTTAAGTGACTCTTGAGCTGTAGATATTAGACTCTAAAGGTTTGATGAAGCTGAAAAGCATTTGTCACTTATAAACTTTCTTTGTGTCTTGAAATTCTTTGATAATTGTATGATTTTAGTTTGTTTTTCTATTAACTTTGTTTTTGTAAAATTTTATCACAAATGATTCAAGTCAAATAGTCCATATATGTTTCTTTGATAGTGGTATAAAGCCTAAAACACACACACACACACACTCACATCCTTCATTCCTTGTAGATTTTTTGTTTCATAAGAACCCTGAAATACGAAATCATATAACAAGGACGAAATTCAGAACCAACATAATATTTGTTTCTTATGATAACTTATTTTTCATTTCTTACTTGTATCCTATTTTAGATTACATTCAAAGTGTAAGGTAGATTGAAATTGTCACTCCTAACAAGAGATATTAGGGAAGAATACAAAGTAGGAAAATAAGTGACAATATGAAGGACACAAGGAAGATTAGCAGGAAGGTTGTGCAAGTGGGGTCAACCTTGCTTTTGCTAAGTGTTAGCTTGGCTTTGAAAGCGAACAACACTGCTTGATGCAGTGGAGCTACTAACGGTGGTGTTCTTGTTGTAGTCACAGAAGGGGAGTTATTAAAGCTTCCAC
The DNA here is from genome assembly GCA_902712375.1 of Dioscorea dumetorum. Classification (NCBI taxonomy): domain Eukaryota; kingdom Viridiplantae; phylum Streptophyta; class Magnoliopsida; order Dioscoreales; family Dioscoreaceae; genus Dioscorea; species Dioscorea dumetorum. The sequence goes on from CACTHL010000846.1 coordinate 6,144,243, forward strand.
TGGCAGTACGTGTTGTTTAATTATTCTTCTTGATATTTTGCTCCATTTTTCCTTAACAAAGAAAATGATGTAAAACTCATAGATTATATTCTTAACTCTATTTATATGAAAAGAAGACATGAACCTCTTCGGTGTAAGAACAGATTGAGAAAGACTGTTAATAAAAAATAAATAAATAAATAACTTATTGAGAAAAAGTGAGATCAAGCGGTAAGCATAACAAAGCTTTGGAAAGGTAGATGATGTTGGTAGGAAAATATAGATTACACCAATATATAGACCAGATAGAAGATTAATTGATGAATATATGTACTGTGGACTGAACCGTGGACACTGGGATGCTTTCCTTCTTTCCTAATCTTATTGAAAATTTCTTTCCTTTTCTTCCATTTTTTTATTTGAATTATCCCCTTATGTTATCCTTTTTCATTGGCTTTTCTATTATATAGTGTTCTGGCTTCTAACTATTTAATATGAGTTTAATGATCATTAATTTTGGAAGTAATGAATTAAATGTTGTGTAGCAAAAATTTAATATTCGTTATTACTAGGAATGATATAATTGAAAATGAACTCATAGAGGGTTAAAATTGGCATTTTAGATGTATGCTTAGTTCTTTGTCTTCTGGAACAATACTTGAAGGCTTCATCTATATGAATTGGTCTCCTTTGGTAATGTGTGATTTCATACTTAACATTTTGTTATTGGCAATGGCTAGTCCTTTATTTTACTATATTTTCATTCATGTGCCTTTACAATTTTAACCATTACATTTTAGTGATGAAAATCTTTTTTGGAACTTCAAAATTACTAGAATAGATGTTGTGTTTTTTTTTAGGATAACAATGTCCTTGTATGAAGTTGTTATCTTTATTTTATCAATATTTACACCTTGCTGGCAGTTAATATTAATCCAACAATTTTTATATTTCACTTTTGGCATGTATATACTGTTTCTTATTGCCATATGTATACAAGTGCAAGCTTTTATTTTGTGTTGATGACTTATAAAAACACAATTTTGAAGTTGATCTCAACATCAGGGTTTATTTATGTCGTTTGTGTTATAATCTCGAAATGAATAGGTCATCCTAAGTTGGTATCCTTGTCCACGCTTGAATATGAGTGTTGTAAATGAAATGGTTGAATGTATTTTGTGGTACTTTTAAAACTTATCACAAGTAATTGCACTCAATATGATTTTGGAATTATTTATGTATTTATATGTTTTATCTGATTCAATATTATCATTTTCCCCATAAATGTTTAAGTGCCACACTGATTATATCTTTGATACATTTGTTTAGATGCTATTATCATTGAAATAAACATTATCACTTTTTTATCATAGTTGATGTTATTTGATGAGTGCATGGTATACACTTTTGGTCATGATTATTGCATGCACTTTGCTTGCTTTCTTGCATTAATTTATCTATTTTAGGACATCTTCAAATATTTTGTACTTTGATGAGTGCGCAAATATTTTTTTTAGACAAAAGAATGACATTTCTAGCAAATCAAAGCGAAAAGACTGGCCAAGAACCAATATAGAGAAGTGCATAGCCTAAACATGGGTGTGCTGAGACCGTGCAGATTATGGAAATTTAGAATTTTCTTCACACAGCCTCTGCATGGTCTCCTTGCCCAAGGATGACCCTGCAAAAAAACAAGCATAGGCTTACTTAAGGCCTTGTAGATTACAGGAGATTTGATTTGGAGAAGATTTGACTCGTAGGTGAAGTCAACGATTTGTATTTGGCAAACATAGACTAAGCATACACGTGTACAATCTTATTGATAGCTGTTAAATGCTCAAAGGGTATGTTTGTTCATATTTGATAAACTACTAGAGTTTTGGATAGGAAAGGCAAGCAAGCCATCCAAGGAGGAGTTGACATTGATTTAGTGACCGTTGGAGTTCATGATTGATGGCCTTGGCTTCCCTAACCTCGGAGCATCCATCATCTTCTTCAAGAGAGAATTTAAGGGGGTTTTACAATTATTTTTTTCATGTTTTTATTTAGTGGTTGCACTGTGATTTATCTAATATGAGAGACTAAATAGTCATTCGTTGCTTTAGACCGTGAACCTCGAGATTTTGTCTATTTGATTTTTCTTTTATATGATATTGCCTTCAAGTATCTTGTGAATCTTCTATGTTGCTTCATTCTTACAATTGTATTATGCGAAAGCCTGAATTGCATATTTGAGGTCCTTGTATAGACTTAATTTTTGGATTTGTTTTAGATATTTTCCAGAAGGCAAAAAATTATGGAAGGGATTGTTACTTTCAAAAAACATGCTTTTTTTTCATTGTTCTTATCCAATTATAATCATCCCTTGCCTGAGAAAAATCTCTCTTCCGTAAAGAACTTCAATATCACCTTCACTTTAGAAGGATAGTGTTTTCTTTGCCGATAGAGAGATTACAAGATCAATTTCCTCTCACTACATTAGCTGAAATGAGTACGTTGTCCACTTCATCAGAAATAAAAAAAATGACAAAAAAAATTAACATAAAACTTTTTTCGTGAAAAATTTGATTCAACGATCATTACGTAGTGATATTTAATCTAATTTCATTATTATTGTTGGTAATTGGTTTATATTCCAAGATTCAAATTGAATCTTACTAACCATCAAGTCAAAAATTGAGACACAGAAGGTGGAAAAGGAGTTCAATTAGATTTATACCAAATCATGTGACAATCAAGAAATTCACAACCAATATTACTTTTGTATCATAAATGATAACTTATTTTTTTTCACACTTATTTCCACTCTTAGATTATATTGAAAGTTTAAAAGTACACTCGAATTGTCACTACTAGTAAGGGACAGTAGAGAAGAATATGAAGGAGTCTAAAATGTTCAATAAATTGAAAATCGTTGAAACTAGCAATTTTTGTAAAGCCTTATAAAGGGATGGAACTTCATTTTGTTGAAGCTTGTGGTGGATCTCATGCCAGTGAGGGCTTGAGGATTTGGAAAATAAAGTACACGAGGAAAATCTGAAGGAAAGTTGTGCATGCATGGTTGGCTATGGTTTCACAAAGCGCTAGCTTGAATTTTTAAACCCAGCAACATTGCTTGATGCATAGGAGCCACTGAAGGTTGTTTATTGTAGTGGCCGCCAAAGAAAAGTTATTGACTCTTCAAGGGGCAGCAAGTGCAGCACCCATGTTCATGTTCATATTTTGCTCAGTTTTTCCTAAAATAAGAAAAAGATAAGAAAGCCACATAACTCTTTGAAATGTTTTTTTAAGAAAATAGAATTGAGACTTTGAATGTAAAAACACATTCAGGTTGACTGTAAAAAAAATGAAGAAAAATGAAACTACTCAGTTAGAAAGTGTGAGATAAAGAGATGAGTGAAATTGACCTTTGTTTATATAAAATTTTTAATATCCTAATTTTAATCAGGTATATCTTAAAATTTTTGATATCCTAATCAAAATAGGTTTTATCTAAAAAAATCCAATATACTAATCAAAATAGGTTTTATCTTAAAAATTCCAATATCCTAATCAAAATAGGTTTATCTTAATTATATACAATCAAATTGTAATCGAATTAGGATATCATATTAAGATAAACAAAATGGATATTATTTGGATATATTCAAATCTCAAGATCAGCTGAGAGCACGGATCTGAAGGTGATCTAAAATGCACAAAATTTCAAGATTAGCCAAGAACACCGATCTTGAGGCAATCTAAAATATTCAAATCTAAAGATCAGCCGAGAGCACGGATCTCGAGGCGATCTAAAATATTCAAATCTAAAGATCAGCTGACAACACAGATCTCAAGGAGATCTAAATATTAAAATCTAAATATCAGCCGAGAATACAGTTCTTGAGGCGATCTAAATACACAAATCATAAGATCAGCCGAGAGCACCAATGTCGAGGGGATCTAAAATATTCAATTTAAAGATCAGTCGAGAACACAGATCTCGAGGCGATCTAAATACACAAATCATAAGATCATTCAAGAGCACGGATCTCGAAGCGATCCAAATACACAAATCACAAGATCAGCCTAGACCACAGAGCTTGAGGCGATCTAAAATACCCAAATCTCAAGATCAGCTGAGAGCACAGATCTCGAGGTGTTCTAAAATACACAAATCACAAGATCAGCCGATAGCAAATCTCGAATGATCAAAATATACAAATCCCAAAATCAGTAAAAAGCACAGATCTTGAGGCAAAAAAAAATAATAAAAAAAATCAAATAAGATAAATAAAAATAATAATAAGATAAAATAAAATTTAAAATTGAATATAAAAAAATCTAAATTAATATATACATATATATATATATAATCAAATTAGATAAAAAAATTGGATTAAATAAAACTAAAATAATAAATAATAATAATAATAATAATAGTAATAATAAAAAAAATAATAATAATATAATATAATATAAAAAATAAATAAATAATAAATAAATGATAGTAAAATAATAATAATAATAATAACATTAAGATAATATAATAATATTAATAACCATATTTATTATTAAAATAATAATAAAAAAAAAAGAATTAAAAAAAAAAAAGGGTTGGGGGGGTGGTCATGGAGACGTGGCAACATGCATGTCGTTACCATCACCTGGGGACGGTTGCGAGCATGTCGTTACCATCACCTGGGGACGGTTGCGAGGACACTTTTTAAAAAGAAGAAGAAAGGGAAGCATTTGGAAAAAGAGAGAGAGCAGATCAGCAACAATTAAAACAAGAAAACAGAAAAGAGAAAGAAAAGCCAAAAAAAAAGAAGGAAAAACTAGAGAAGAAGAAGAAGGTTTAGACTTCAATCTCTCTTTCCTCTACAGTGAACACACACACAAATATATATATATATAAGAAAAGCTTCCACCATTCGTCGCCGCTGTCGCAGTCACCAGCGATAATGAGGGTGGAATATCCCTTGTTAGTCTTCCGACGCTCACACAATGTTCCGTTGTCGAATTTCCCATCTCCGGCATATAAATATATAAAAAAAAAGAGAAGAAAAGGTCTTGTTGTCACCGATCACCTTCACCGTCATCGCCTTTCATCGCTGCCCGTCAACTACCGACGCCGACGGCAACGAGGATGGAATACACCTCGTTGTCCGACTCATCGCCGTTCATCGCTGCCCGTCAACCGCCGACGCCAATGGCAACGAGGATGGAATACACCTCGTTGGCCTCGGACGCCATCTCCCACCTTTGCCATATGAAAGATAAAAAAAAAAAAAGAAAGAGGTTGTTGCTCGGCCTATCGCCACCACCTATGTCGACACAGCGAGGGTGGAATATCCCTCGCTCTGTTGGCAGTCTCGAATAGAATTTCTTTATCTCTCTGCTTGTAACATCAGAACTTTTGAAAGCTATGGATACCAACTTTTGCCTACCCACTTTTGACTTTTGCCCCCACGTTTTGGCATTTTGTTGGAAATTTAAACATGATTACAGCTTAATCATGTGAGTGAGAAGGAGATGAGGGAAATCATCATCTCTTTTATTCGTTTTCATTCTTCTTCTTCTGTGAGAGGGAGAGTTATCATTAAAGAGCTCTCACATTTATCATCCTCACCTTCTGGTCCTCTTCCTTAGCAACGTTTGAAGATCGCCGTTAATTCTCTTGTAGCTTGCCGGCGACCTCCCCGGGTTAGTGTTGATGCTCCCATGTTCTAGCATTTTAATCCTCTAGTTTTTAATGTGGTAGATATATGATTGTTGTCATATACATATGTATGCTTGTATTTAATGTTTATTATATTTTAAATCTCTGAAATTTTGGCTCTTTTGTGCTGAAAATTATTTCATTTCCTAGCCAATCTCATTGAATTTTGTTTTTTGGAATTTCTGGAAAATAAAGTTATTTACGTGTACATATATATAGATATAGCTATATAGTGAAACATGTATTCATCTTGATTTGTAATATTGAGATTTTAATTTTTATTTTCGTTTATTGTGTTAGATTTATTTATGTGAAGTGTGAGTGCAACATGTTAAGTGTCTTCATATTTTTAAGCATGGCACTTCCTTCTTAAATCATTCATGTTAGTGTAATATTTAGATGCAATTTAAATGTGCATGGTTGTTCTATTGCTTTGTTAGTTTTGAAATGTTTTAATTGTTGAGCAAGCTTGGGTTTTAGTTGTTAAGACCCAACCCAAAACTTGTAAATCTAAGTATAGTTTTTGCTGGATAGATTTTATAGCGAGCCCTAGTTCGCAGGATTTATTAAACCAACGTCGTAAGTCGGAACCAGGTAGGCTCTCGCACCCGTATAACATAACTCTGTATTCTTGTGGATGGTTATAATTATTTAATTATTTCATTTGAATTATCTATGATGTTTCTTACATTATTATGATGTTATTATATTCATTATTCTGTATTGGTTAATTATTTAATTATTTAAGTTAATTATTTTGCGAAGTGAATTATTTGGTATTTTTCTCTGTCTATACTGTGCATTTCTGCGATTTTAGTTTATCTCCAATTACTGGCAAATTGCCCAGCTAGGAGGAATAAGTCCTAGCCATTTGCACATGTCTTCTGTAGTAGCGCTACCATCCAACTGCGGTCGAAGATCCGGCTTTGGCCGTTGATCTTCTGTCTGTTCTGTTCCGACTTCATAGTCGAAGATCCAGCCTCGGGCTGTTGATTCTGTTATTAGTCAGGGAGATGTACACGTTTGTTTTCGCGTATTTTCTGTATTTCTGATTATTTCTGAGCATTTTCTGTATTTCTGTCTGGATTATGTTTATTCTGCAATATATGTATTATCTGTTATTTCTGTGATCCTACTGGGCCCTTGTGGCTCATGCACTCTGCGATTTCCTCTTTCGCATGAGAGGATTAAGCCTAGAATCGGGGGTTGATCTTGGAGTCGGACTACTGTCTTTGGTTGTAGATCTTATAAGAAGTTTCCTGTGTGGGTGAGACTTGTAATTTGTCTGAATTTTTGTGGATTTATAAACTGTGTGTGGCACTGTATTCTGTAGGGCTGTTAAAGGCCATACTTGTATTAGCTCTGTTACTGTTATTCTATTTGTACTTCTGTATTATTGTTTCTTGTGTTGTCTGTATCGGTGAGTCTGACTAGGTTTGAGATCCAAGGCCTTACACTCGATGGGGCTCAGCTCCATCGGATGTGGCCTGTCTGTTAGCGGGCTCAGCTCTGGGCTGGGGCGTGACACTGCTCCTCGGCGCGACCACTGCAGCCTTTCTCCTGTGATTCCCTGCGAGTATCTTCTCTTTCTCCAGCACCGGGCATATATTGTTGATAAATGAGGACCTGATTGGAATAATGGTATTAATAACTCATCAGACATCAGACACAGGTTTCTTACCCAAAAGTTCCCCTGAAAACCAAAGCATGGGCCAGAGGGTTGAAGTTGAAAGCTTCCGTATCCTTTCAGGTGGTTGGTAAAGTAGATCATGTTATGCCTCTAGACCACACGCTTCATCTGAGAAGCAGTCTTATATGTTGGATGGAAAAGAAATCTTTTAAAATCAAATTATTTAAAAGGCAACACTCAAAATGGTAAATCGGATTACAGAGATAGCAGCATCAGGTTCTCCAAGACCACTTTTCAGCTTTCCAAAATACAAAATGGAAGAGAGGATTTTATTACAGAATCACTTCATTCGGAGAAGCGTACATTATCTAATTCATCAGGAGAGAAAGAAGATAGTATTGGGAGCTCTTATGCAATACAAAAGTTTTTTAGAAAATGGTGAATCATATTGCAGTCACAAGTTTCAAATCGAATAGTTGATGTTGATGTGAAGAAAGAACAAGTCCAAGCTGTAACATCTCAAAGTCAGAACAAAAAAAAATTAAAAAAAAATCAGGGCAAATAGTGAAAACTGCACTTATGTTCTTATCTGGTCTTGATGCAGCAATAAGTGTGACAAAGGAGTTAGTGACTCCATGGGTTCTTGGGTCAATCATTGTTGCCCTTTATGTAAAGATAGTCCAGGGACTCTGTTCGCTCTACGCAAGCTATTAGGTTGGTAATGAATTTACAAGCTTATTCTCTATTGGTGTATAATTACATTTCCGAGGGGTTGATGCAAACAAACATTGCTCATGGTGCCACTACTTGAGTTGCGTTGTAAGGTGCAATTCTCATGTAACTCCAGTGGAATAACCAAACTCTACTCATTATTTAATACAACTGAGAGCCAGACAAGTGAGCTATGTTATTAGCTTTGCACTTGAGTTGCATCACTTTTGTACATCTTCAGGAGGACAAGGTTTTAAAAAAAAGAGCAAGGCTAAGCTATGGCTGATGGATTATTTGGGTCACATGGCTAAGATGATGGGCTATTAAAAATGTTTCACAGGATCGTCTCATTAGAAGCCGCCATTTCCCAATCAACGACATTTTTCCGTCCGATCACATTGCTTCTTTAGTTGGGTTTTGTTATTGCCGAATATTTCAAATAACAATTTTCAATATTAAATTAAAAAAAAAATTATTTGAAAATATTATTAAAAAAAAAAAGCAATACCAGAACCATGGGATATTAAAACATAATAAAAACCCCAAGAAAGAGAGAGAAAAAAATTTGAACATGGAAAGGACAGGGAGCAGACTAAGCTTGCAATTCTTATAAATATACAGCTGAGGAGAAAGGGCTTATTGTCTGATATGAAAAGCAAGCCGAAGCAACAACATGTGGAATGATAAAAATACCCATTTTAAGGCGATAATGAGATAAATATCTCAAGACGGCAATTAGGCATGCGGCGTGGTAACAAAGCACAAACAACAATATGTATATATATATATTCATATAAAAAATGTAATATATATATGTGTGTGTGCGTGTGTGTGTGTGTGTGTGAAATAAATAAATAATAAAATTTATAGCTTGCTATATTTGATGTCTTTACTTGTACTCAAAGCCCTTAATCGGAGGTTCCCAAGATTTTAATATAGGGTAATTAATAATAAAGGCTTGCCTCTATTAGGAATGAACGAGTCCACAAAAATAAAGTAAAAAAATAAAAAAAATAAAAAAATATATCATTTGTGATTCGATATATCACCAGGGCGCGTATTTCGATCCCACAAATTTTGGCACGCCCGGTGGGACTCTTTAATTCCTTCTCCCATCTTTGAGGCAAAAGTACAAGTAAAGGTAATTGTTTCTTATAACTCATGCACAAGAAAATTAATATTATTGATACTTTTATTGCAGGTAAAATGGCATTCAAAAGTTCAACTGCACCCGGAAACCCGAAGATGACTATTTTCCTTGGGGAAGGAGCTGAAGTTCAATTATCAAATTGCATTCTGAACACTGAAGTTGCTAAAGCTGAGATAAGATTGGGCACAATCTCCGAATCTGTACAATTTGTGAGAAGGACTCCAATTGTGGATGAAGACCTTACCGTCCCGCACCTTCCATCCAGGGGCCGTCGTCCAAATGTCATTGTACCTGCATCCGTTAAGACTATTCATGATGAGAAACCAAGAACCACTGTCTTTCAGAGGCTATCACGTCCTAAAGAGATAGTTTCTGCAGATGAAGAAAATGATGAACCCACTTTCATTGTGACCGTCAAAGGGAGAGAAAGTGGGATTTTTTAATCTGAAAGAGTTAAGCCTAGGAAAAGTGTGCTTTCAAGGCTGACTTCCAAGAAGGTGAAAATTCCAAATCATAAATTAAATTTTGTGTTATTCCAAAACCAGAAGGGTGGTCGAAGGGGTTCTTTCAAAAACTCATTTGGACCCCTCAATATGGTTAAGAAGACTGCAACCACTGCAGAGTTGCGTTACCAGCCATGTGACAAGAAAGGAGGTAGACCCCCAAAATGTCATAAAACTTCCTTCGGCAAAAATCTTTACAAAATATATGCAACATCGAAGGAACTGTAATCAAACAAAATGAAGCCAAGGGAATTCTACCATAAGAAGAGCCAATTAGTCCTGAATGCACGAAGGACTGTTTTTGACCGACTTACTTTGCCTGATGATCAAGTTTCACAACTGCAGGCTTCACAAGGTCAAGCTTCAATTTCTCACTCGAAGTTTGATCGAAAGAAGAGGATTGAAGACGAATATATGTCCGATGGAGATATTGAAATACACTCTATTGGGTGATTACCGAAGCTCGAGGAGACCCGACAGCTGAACAAGAACAACCAGGGCCTGTCACGAGATCTTGTAGACGGGCAACTGATTCTCAAAGCATAGTTGGAGAGGAAGGTTCAAGCTAAGTTCCACATGCTATACCAAAAAATCACAAGGGGGCAGATCCCCCAAATGAAGATGAAGAAGATGAACCGGTTTTTGTTATGGACCAGAACAATGTTATGAGGAAAATCCAACACATGGAAAATCATGAAACATAATACAAAAAAATGAATGAAAATATGATGATGTTAATGAATACAGTATTCCAAATGCAAAAGCATATGGCAACAATGATGGCAAATCACCCCGAACAGGTACAGAGGTCAGATAATCCAATCCCTCAACCAAACGACACTGTTCAAGCAGTGGGGCAAGAAGAAACAACTAGTATCCCTATTCAAGAACATTCAATGGCAATAACTCGGGAGGAGATACAACAGATGGTGGCTGTTGAGCTTAAATATGCCAAAAATAATGAGATAAGAGTTGATAGTGACAAACCTTATCCCATCTATCATGATTTGGCGCCCTATCCCAAAAGATACAATGTACCTAAATATAAACAATTTAATGGGGTTGATAATCCTGATAAACACTTGGCCCATTTTGTAATGGCATGTGGAGACACAAGTGCAAAACCATCACTTCTCCGGAGACAATTTTCTGCCAGTCTTACAAGAGTTGCATTTGAATGGTATGCAAGTTTGCAACCTGAGTCAATTCAAAATTGGCAACTGAAAGATGTATTTCGAGTACGATTTGGAGGCGTTAGTGATAAAATCACAATAGCTGATTTTGCAGCCACTCGCCTAAACAAAGATGAGAAGATGGTTGACTATATTATGAGATGGAGAAATCTGAGTATTAAATGTGAACAACCCCTGGACCAACCTCAAGCAGTGGGATTGTTACTCGGGAACATTGATAACTGGATGTCACATTACCTAAGTACATCTGGCATTACTACATTTCAAGAGATAATCTCACAAGCAAAGAAATTGGAAAGGACTAACCCAAGGGTATTGTCTAATTTCCAAACTTACAAAAATGAAAAGCCTAAGAAGGTAGAAGGTGTCAAGTACATTGCTACATCATTCAATGTTGATAAAGGAAAAAGCACTACAGAATCACATAAATCAGAACAAGCTAAGCCACTTAGTTTAGGTACTTCTGGAAATAAATCAAGGCACATTCCCTCTCTGAAAGAAAGAATGAACAAAAAGTATTCTTTTCAAAGAGATAAAGTAATGAAAATTTTTAAAGATGCTGTGAAAGGAGGTTTGCAATTGCCTGAGTGCAAGAGACCAGAAGAACAGAATAAGAAAGATCATCCTAATTATTGCCCATACCATAGAGTGTTGGGGCATACAATTGAAGACTGCTATGTGTTTAAAGATTGGCTTGAACGCCAATATCAAGAAGGCAAAGTCACACTCTCCAAAAATGTTCTCTTGGAACAACCTACTGAACATATCTGCTATGTAACTACCCTAGACTATGAGGGATCATCCCAAAGGGAAGTTACAGTAGTGGGTAATAAAATAGTGCTTCCTTCAATGTTTGATGATAAACCTCTATCTGTTCCAGAAGAGTTGTGGCAAGTATTCATATCCAGAAAGTCAAAGAAGATGTTGAAGAAGCTGGCTGAGCTCCCAGGGATCAAGTGGAGAAATGCCCAAAAACCCCGTGAAGGGCTTCCAATAAAGCAAACCAAAAAGAAAAATAAGCAGAAGAAGCAGAAACGTGAACACTCAAAACACAAGAAATCCATCATAGAAAAGTATATTGATTCTCTTGAAAAATATAAACAGAAGGAAAGGATGTTGATCACTCTTAAAGACTATTTTCCTGAGGAAGTTGAAGAGCTACTTGAGGAGTTGGTTGAAGAAGATGATGAAATAATACAGGTGGAAACTTGCAGGGCTATTTTTGGAAGTGAATACCCTCCATATGATCAAGATGATGATGAAGATAGTTTTTCTGAGTCAGAAGAACTATATGATCGCCATGGTAGGCCTTATATTAGCAAGAAGCAGAAAAAGAAAATGGCATTTAAAGAAATTGTAAAGAAGGCCAATGCTAAACACTCTAACCCATACCATTCAAAAGAGCCAAAGAAATCATGTTATACTCTTAAGGCCCCGAAGTATAAAGTCCTAAAGAAAGTAATGGCCGCTAAAGACATCATTTCCTTCATTCAAAGAGTGACAGAGGAATCAGCTAATAAGCTAATACAATTGCAAATTTCTGATAATAAATTTGACGAATATGGGATATATCCTCCAGATTTAATAGGTGAGATCAAGAAATCGTGAAGCCTCCATCTTCGATAATAAGTTCTAAGAATAAGTCTTTTTCTTCAGATATTGAAATACGAAAAGACAAAAGAAGAGAACCTTTTAATCAAGCCATGGAAGAAGGGTTAGACTTACCCAAGCCCAAAAGGCCGTGCTTGATACATTTGGATAGTTACCCAAATTATTGTCCATATCATCGGCTTGTGGGACATACTATAGAAGATTGTCGAAATTTTCAAAAATGGCTACAAAGGCAAGTTTCTAAGGGAAATTTGAAGTTGACTGATGATGATTTTGAAACAAAAAGTGTTTGTTGTGCTATAACATATCAAGGAAGTTCTGATGATGAGCTGAATTTTCCAGATGAAGAAGAGGAAGTATCCTGCCATGTACATCAAATTCATCTTAGAACTGGCAAGTTACTCCAATCAAGACAGGCTTCCAATTCTAACGATAAAAATAAAAGGAAGATGATAGAAGAAAAAGATGTCTCACCAAAGAAACCTTTAAAGAAACCAGATTATAATATCTTGGCACACTTGAAAAAAGTCCTTGCTCTGCTTAGTATGTATGATGCATTTATGATGTCAACAGAAGGCAGGGAATCTTTAATACATACCCTACAAAACCCTGAGGAGTATCATGCTTATTTTGCTAAAATCAATATGACAGAAGCTCTGTACGCAACAAATACACTTTCGGTATCATTCACCAATGAAGACTTATTACTTGGAGCTGTAGAGCACAATAGACCAATGTATGTGACAGGGTCTTGTGATAGGATAAAAATAAATCGAATTCTAGTTGATCCAGGGTCTTCTTTAAATATAATGACTCTCTATACTCTTCGGGCATTAGCCTTGGAAATATGCCCTTTGTCTCCAGAACGGATCATTATTCAAGGCTTTAATCAGCATAATCAGAAAGCATTGGGATCTATTACTCTCCCGATCAAGTTTGAAAAGATCACATCTGACGTGAAATTCCATGTAATTTATGCTGACGCCTCATACAAAGCCTTGTTGGGTAGGCCATGGATCCATGAAAACCGGATGGTCCAATCAACTCTTCATCAGTACATGAAATATATGATGGATGGAGAAGAATGTAGAAATGATGGCGAAATTCAGCCCTTTGGTGTCCATGAAATACATTATGAGGACGCCAAATATTTTCTTGGTGTTTCCAAATCTGGCAAAACACTAACGGAAAAGGTTTCCACGAAACCATCTAATACTATCCCGATATCTAAAAAGGAAGAATCAGAATTGACTCACAATCGCAGTGATACTGAATCTTCCAATGATGAAAATGAAACAAGTCAAGCCAAAGGGTCTTCCCAAGAAAGCACGTTGCATATCACAAGGGGTTAGAGATGGTCTCTACAAATCCTTGGATGATTTGGAGGTTGATACGGTTGAACATTTAAAAACATTCTATGTGCCAGCTCCAAAGACAAAAAGAAAAAGGTATTCTCTTTTACAAAGTTAAAGATAACAAAATTTCAAATAATGATCTTATACATATTGAACAAGAAGAGGATAGTGAAATCCAACATATAAATTTCCCAAGCCAGTACCCTAATAAACTCAAGAGGATGGTTGAAGAGTTTGGGGGCAAAATAAATTGGTCAAACAAATCATATCAAAGTTTTCATCAATTATGGAACCATTCCCATTCTGACAAAAAAGAGGTTGGTTATTCTGAGTCTTCCAGGCATTCATGTTACATGATGGAGTCTAGGGAAGAAGAAGATGATAAAATGAAAAATGCACTATCTGAATTAGAGGATGGTGGTCAAGCAACAATTAATGAAATAGTTGAAATCAACTTGGGAAGTGATGAAGACCCAAGGCCCACCTTTTTAAGTGCACAATTGATGGAAGGACAAAAAGAATCTTTCAAAACTCTTTTGAAAGAATATATTGACTGTGTTGCATGGAATTTCAATGAGATGCCAGGGTTGGAGACTGAAGTAGCTGTTCATAGATAGGCTATTGATTCCAATGTTACTCCAATTAAACAGGCTCCAAGAAAAATGAAATTCTATTTGGAAGAGAAAGTGATAGAAGAAACAAAGAAGTTGATAGAAGCAAATTTTATCAGTGAAGAAAAATACCCAGACTGGGTTGCTAATATAGTGCCTGTGAAGAAAAAGAATGGCCAAATACGGGTATATGTCGATTTTAGAGATTTGAACAAAGCATGTCCCAAAGATGATTTTCCTTTACCAGTCATGGAGATCGTGATCGACAACACTTCAGGATATGAAATGTTCTCCTTTATGGATGGATACTCTAGATATAATCAAATTAAGATGTACCCAGACAATGAGAAACATACTACCTTTTGAACACCTATGGGCATATATTGCTACAGGGTAATGCCGTTTGGCTTGAGGAATGTGCGGGTGACATATCAAGGAGCCATGACCAGAATATTTGATGATTTGATTCATAAGGTCGTCGAATGTTATGTGGATGATCTGGTTGTGAAAACAAATTCAAAAGACAAAGATGTTAAAGATCTTAGGACCGTTTTCATACGATTCAGAGAATATAAATTAAAAATGAACCCAATGAAATGTGCCTTTGGGGTCTTATCAAGTAAGTTTCTAGGTTTCATTGTGAGACTTCGAGGGATAGAGATAGATCCTTCTAAAATAAAGGCAATTTTGGAAATGCCGCCTCCACAAACATTGAAGCAGTTGCGGTCTTTCCTAGGGCGTTTAGCATATATCAGAAGATTCATTTCCAACTTATCAAGAAGATGCAAGCTTTTTTCTAGGTTGGTCAAGAAAAATACACCTTTTAAGTGGGATGCTGAATCTCAGAAAGCTTTTGAAGTTATTAAGCAATATCTGCTGAATCGACCAGTATTAGCGGCCCCGATTTCAGGGAAGCCACTAATTCTATATACTGCTGCCTTAGAAAGGGTCTTTGGGAGCTATGTTAGCCCAAAACAATGAAGATGGCAAAGATAATGCATTATATTACCTCAGCAGAATGTTGATAGGAACTGAAAGTAAATATACACCCATTGAGAAGCTTTGTTTGAACTTGGTGTTTGCAATAAAGAAATTGAGACACTATTTGTTGGCACATAAAATTATTGTCATATCAAAAATTGATTCTCTCAAGTATCTTATGACAAGGCCATTACTCACAGGAAGATTTGCAAAATGGGCACTAATCTTAATGGAGTTTGATATAACATACACTCGGCTGAAAGCTATTAAGGGCAAGCGCTAGCAGATTTTTTGGCAGCACATCCTCTCTCTGATGATTCACCTCTTAATTATGATCTCCTTGATGAAGAGACACTTATATTGAAAGAAGATGAATGGCGACTGTACTTTGATGGAGCATCATCTATAAAGCCGGCACTCAGGTCTGAACTTCCACAAATCAAAGCTAGGATAAGACTTGTGTTTGTTACACCAGAAGGAGGAATTCTTATATATGCACTTTCTCTTACAGAGCCATGTACCAATAATGAAGCAGAATATGAAGCTCTCATAGCTAGTTTGGAATTGGCAATCGGAATGGAAATTCAACATGTCCATATATTTGGCGATTCACAACTCATCATCAAGCAAATTGAAGGAGAATACAAAGTATACAAAACCGAACTTCTTAAATACTATAAGAAGGTCAAAATGTTAATGAAGAAAATTCCCCAAGTGCAGTTGAGTAGGGTTTCAAGAGCAGAAAATAGAGAAGCTGATTCTTTGGCAAAGATAGCAAAGGAGCTGGCAAATCCAAATCATGATGAAATTCAAATCCCCATAAAAAATAGAATACCCATAAGCACAAGCCTTAGTGATGTTGAAGAAGAACATACTGAAGACAACATGGAAATCTTTACCCTCGAGATGCCAGAGGAAGATTGGAGGCAACCATTGATGGAATATTTGAAATATGATAAATTGCCAGAGGACAAATTAGAAAGCCTTCAAATAAAACGAAGAGCTTTAAGATTCATCCTCATTAATGACACACTATATCGCAGGTCATATGATTAACTACTCCTGCGATGTGTTTCATATGAAGAAGCAAAAGAAGTCGTGCATGATGTACATTCCGGGATATGTGGTGCACATCAATCTGGACCCAAGATGCGACTTAGGATTAAGCGTATGGGATATTATTGGCCAACCATGATAAGAGATTGCATTGAATATGCTAAAAAATGTCATCTATGTCAAATTCACTGGGATTTTATTCACCAACATCCGAATCCCTTACATCCCACAGTTTCTTCATGGCCGTTTGAGATCTGGGGAACAGATGTAATCGGTCCCATTGAGCCTCCATCATCTTTAGGACATGGATTCATATTGGCTGCAACAGACTATTTCTCTAGATGGGCAGAAGCTATTCCTTTAAGGGAAGTAAAAACTGAGAATATCAACAAATTCTTTAGGGAAAATATCTTATACAGGTTTGGAACTCCAAGAAGAATCATCTCAGATAATGGCCCTGCTTTCAAAAGTTTTAAAATTGGGAGATTTGCGCAATATCACAAAATCGATTGGAGATATACCTCCATCTATAATTCATGAGCAAATGGGTTGGCAGACGCATTTAACAAAACTCTTTCGAAATTGTTAAAGAAGGTTGTGTTTAAAAATAAAAGGGATTGGCATCATAGGCTTCCCGAGATGCTATGGACTTATCGCACCACATACAGGACTCCAACACAATGCACACCATACTCTTTAGTGTTTGGAACTGAAGCAGTCCTACCACTTGAAATACAAATACCTTCATTAAAAATGGCGTTACAGAATGAAATATCAAAGGAAGATAATGTTCGACTTCGCCTAGATGAGTTAGACTTTCTTGATGAAAAAAGAATAGAGGTACAGCATAATCTTAAAGTTTACAAGGCAAAGATGTCTCAAGCTTATAATAAGTTGGCCAGATTTCGGACATTTACAAAAGGAGAAATGGTTCTTGTCCTCAGAAGACCTATCATTACAAACAAGCTGGCCAGGGGCAAATTCAAAGCAAATTGGAAGGTCCATATGTCGTAGAGATTGTCTACGAAGGAGACGCATACCAACTCATTAATACTAATGCAAAAAGACCTATGCCACCCATTAATGGATGTTTTATAAAAAAGTATTATGCTTAATGTAAAATGTTAGTCTATGACGTAACGTCTGATCCCTTATAAAAAAAAAAGGTAGACTGGTCATGTACGATTGTGCGTACTTCCCGAGGCAAAACATTGAATTTTGTGTACTTTTGTCTATGATAAAATGTGTGGCATGTTATCTTAAAATATTATTTTTATGAATCGAGACATTAATTTTTCTTGATTTAATAAAAAAAAAAGAAGAATAATGTAATCACATTGCTATAATTCTATTATCAAATGAATACTTTTCAAAGCCAATTACCGAAGCATAATAAGAACTGGAAAGAAATTAAATCATGTTAAGAAAATTTTTATGTTCATTGAAAATGTCTCAAAAACAACTACTAAAATAAATATATGTTAAAAAATAATAATAATAATTCTCAAAGCTTAAATAAACTAGCTAAACAAATAAAAGAAAGATAAAGTCTTTCAATGTTTGAAAACTTGAACGCAAGATTTCTTGGCTTCCTCCAGTTTATCAAGTAATGTTGTGAAGAGGGCAACACGATTGTCATTTGAATCGCCTTCTTGAATCTCAGCAAGTTGTGTTCTACTCTCATCCAATGTAGCTTGCTAGTTGGTTTGTGTCAGAGCAGAAATTTCCAAAGAATGTTTTGAAGTTGTTACTTCATCATGTAAAATCTTTATCTTATCTAAAATCTCATAAATTTTGTTTTGAATTTGGTGGTGTTCTGCTTCAAGTTTCTGAAGTTCATCCTCCTTTATATTTGTGTTATTGATCAAATTCACCCTGTGCTTGTTATGATCTTCGAGCGCTAACGTTGTAGTTAGCACATGATCTTTGGCTTGTTGCTTATGTACATGAGCTTGGACGTTGGGGTCTTCTGAAAGCTCTTTAACATGAAATGCACATTGAGATACCTTTTCTAGAATATATTCCAGATTATTCAAGTCAATGCCAAAAGATTTAAGAATTGTACTTGACGCTTTCACATTACCAATTACATTTTGGTAGTTGTATTGATCAAGAGATATAATACTTTCGACTACCTTGTCCCGTAGGAATAATATAGGATTCCTCAAACCTACAGAATTAAAAGCTACTAAGTAATAATAAATGAGCAAATTGAAATAGAGTAAAAATAAATTTACCCGGTGGGATTGATGGAAGCAGGTAAGCATTAGTGTCAATATTGGCATTAATAGGCTCTAATTCTTCCATACATTGTCCTAAAATAAAAAAAAAGATGGAATAAAATTACCTTCATTCTGTTTTAATAATGACGTAACTTCGACGTTTGTATCATCGTCCTTCAATTCTTCTGTGAAGGAAGGGGAATTTTTAATAAACCCTTTAGAAGGGGTTCATCCCAAAGATGGCGTACTTTCAACATTTTGAATATCTAAATTCCAAAAGACATGTTAATTTTATACCGAATGAATAGGTGAACAATCAATAAAAAACAATATATATACCTTCTGGGATCAAGGGTGAATGGTATTGTGGTTCATTCTCAAATACAGTTGGTATATCACCTAAGACGGGGTTACACGCAACTAAGAACAAAATAATAATAAATTATCATGAATGATGACCAATCAATAATACCGTGTGAATGATCAGGAATAACTTCCTTAGCTACCATATCAAAATCTCGCGGGTTTATTGAGTCTAAAAAAAAGAGGGTTTTTTGATAAATATTTCGAAAGTGAATATTAAATTAAATAAACAAATAAAATAATATACCAGTCTGCAGATCTTGGGTGGATGTGACATTTTCCAATGACGTATCATCAATTTGTATCTTAATATCCCACAAAGAAATTCCTACCTCCCTATGTAGAAAATGAAAGGTGTTGGTCTCTGGACACCACAATTCCACCAATGACTTATAGAAATTAAGATCTATATTATATCGCCCAATTGAAGATATTATCCCTCCTACTAGCTCCACATGGGATAATTCATTAGAATAACTATTAATGATATGTTTGGCCCAATCAGCATAATCAGGAAAATCAATCAACTTTTTTAGGATAGGATTCGTACCTTTCCATCCCGGATGGTGATTAATAATCTTATGTCCAAGAGTTTGGAAATCATTCGAATCCTGTGCACTTCCTTCAGGCTTTAAGTAAATTGCATCGATTTTACTGTCTTCGTACCAGCGGTTCAGAGTAAGCCTCACAGTGACTAAACGAGCCGAAGGACGCTTCACCCACTCTGAATACTCTTCTCCTTCATAGTTAATAATGGGTTCAGATCCTACACCAAAAACTGGGTTATGTCGAGTAAACTTTTGACCATGTGGGGTTCACTGCAATTTTCGTTAATGTCCCAAAAAGGCTCTTTTTGTGAATTATTCGCCATGACAAATAAAAGATTTGAAGTTCCTACTTCTCTCACTCAATCTCACGAAAATTTTCATGAGAGAAGTATGAAGGGGGCATTTGTTTATATAAAATTTTTTATATCCTAATCAAAATAGGTTTATCTTAAAAAATTCTAATATCTTAATCTAAATAGGTTTATCTTAAAAATTCCAATATCCTAATGAAAATAAGTTTATCTTAATTACATACATCTAAATTGTTATGGAATTAGGATAATATCATATTAAGATGCATATTATTTGGATATATTAAAAATAAAAAATAAAAAAGTAAATATTAAGTGATTTAAAACAGACAAATCACAAGATAAGCCGAGAGCACTGATCTCGAGGTAATTTAAATATTCAAATCTCCAGATAAGCTTAGAGCACGGATCTCGAGGCGGTCTAAAATACATAAATCTCAAGATCAGCCTAGAGCACGGATCTCAAGGTGATCTAAAATACATAAATCTCAAGATCAGCCTAGAGCACGGATCTCGAGGTGATCTAAAATACACAAATCTCAATATCAGTCAAGAGCACTATCTCGAGGCGATCTAAATATTCAAAATTTCAATATCAGTTTAGAGCATGGATCTTGAGACGATCTAAAATACAAATCTCAATATTAGCCAAGAGCACAGATATCAAGGAAAAATAAAAAAAATCAAATTAAAATAAAAAATATATATAAAAAAATTAAATTAGATAAAATAAATAATAATAATAAGATCAAATAAAATAAAATAAAATTTAAAATGAAAGTAAAAAAATATCTAACATTAAAATAATAAAATAATAATAATAATAATAATAAAATATAGAGAATAATAATATAATATTATGATTATTAAAAAAAAGGATAAAAAAATAAAATAAAAAAATGTGAGACTCGCATGGAGGACTTGGTGTCATGGCCATAAGCCACTATCTGTTTCCATTATCATATAATGATTTAAAATAATAATAATAATAATAAGAATAAAATAAAATAAAAAGAGAGAGGCAACATGGAGAGATGCATGCGTGGCTCCACCTTCATCACAATATGAGGGCAGTTACCAATGGGTTTGGTTTAAAAAGGAGAGAAACATTTGAAGAGAAAAGGAGATCGGCTAAAAAAAAAATAGAGAGAAGGTGAAGAAGAAGAAGAAGAAGAAGAAGAAGAAGCAGGAGGAGGTCTTCATATCTTTTATCTTTTCCTTTCTTTTTTCTGTTATATATATATATATATAAAGGGTCACCCATCGCTGCTCGTGTTGGCATCGCTGTTGTTGCCTAACGTTGCCGTTACCCGTCCACCGCCGACGCCGATGACAACGAGGGTGGAATATCCCTCGTTCGCCTCGGATGCCACCTCCGATTTGTGCCATATGAGCATTTAGAAAGAGGAAGAAAGTCAGTAAAAAAAACGAAAGAAAACATCACTGTTCATCGCTGCCCGTCCATCGCAGACGCCGATGGCAGTGAGGGTGGAATATCCCTCCTCTGTCGGTAGTTCCGGGGTATCTCTCTTCTCCAAAGAAATTGAGAACCATTCTTCTTGTTGTTATTGCTGTGTTTCTTGATTTTTGTCTGGATTTCTAGTTTTGTAAACATGAATGAAGGGAAGGAGAATACTGCAGTTGAGAAACATCCAGTTCCTAAGCTTAATGAAAGGATTCTTTCATCCTTGTCTAGGAGATCGGTTGTTGCTTATCCTTGGCATGATCTAGAAATTGGCTCTGGTGCTCCTGCAGTATTTAATGTTGTTGTGGCAAAAGGAAGCAAAGTCAAGTAATAAGCTTGATAAGAAAACAGGGCTAATAAAGGAACCAATTCTGCCATGTTGTTTTCTCCGAGCAAGAACTATTGGGCTAATGCTCATGATTGATCAAGGAGAGAAAGATGATAAAAGAATAGCAATTTGTGCTGATGATCGTCAGTATCGTCACTACAACGACCTTAGTGAACTTTCTCTTCATTGCCTTGCTAAAATATGGTGGTTCTTCGAAGATTAAAAGAAGAATGAGAGCAAAGAGTTTGTTGTAAATGAGTTCTTGCCTGCACAAATTGCTGTCAATGCCATGCAGAACTCAATGGATCTTTATGCTTAGTATATATTGCAAACCTTGAGAAGATAAAGACTCATGTTGCTTCAAATGTTAAAAAAGAACTTATTTTTGTTTGCTCACCCATGTTCACATGGGAGGAGAAATTCATTCTCTCTTCCGGTTATATTCATGGTTATGCATTTATTTGTTCACCAACAGTTTAATTGTCACTTTTTTTTTTTGAATTTGTTATTATAATAACAATATGTTTCAATTTACTAAAAAAAATCTTTTAGAACTACAAAAGATAGAATTGTTATAAATTGAGTAATATGCAAATTCAAAGGGCTACTATTATATGATCAAAAAAAAAAAAAAAAAAAAAACAAGCATAGCCTCCATGATGCTATGTGTGTGGCAAGGGAATTAATTCTCAACAACTACAAACATGTTAAATATGGTGAGGAAATACCAAAGATCCCACGTCCAAATGGATCAGCCTGATTACCAACTGAGAGAATAAGATAAGTTGTGAAGCATAGAGCAAGGATGATGCTTAATATGATTATGACGAACTCATGTATCGAGCCCCAAAGTACCAAGGGAGAGACAAGGACATGTATGAAGATTACTATGGTGAAGAGATTAACAGATACAATAAATCTCCAAGACAGTTTGATGGACAATTATAAAAATGATGCCCATGTTAATGAGGGTGATAAAAAAGTAAACGATGTTCAGTTGCTTAACAAAGAGCTCATATTAGTCACTGTGAGTGGTGATGACTGTTTTGCAATGTGGGATGTTACACTTGAAAAGCCTTCGTATCATGTGTATAGTTAGCCAAAAAGAAAATTAATAAATAATAATAATAATAATAGTAATAATAAATATAATATATACATATATAATATATACATATGTCCCGGAATGATAAAAAAATACACGTTTCGAAGCAACGACAAGAATGATTATCTTGATGCAACGGTGAATTTTATACAAATTTCAAGGCGGTAATGAAACATATATCTCAAAATGGCAACGAGGCATGCGGCACGGTGACAAGACACATACAACAATATATATATATATATATAAAATGAAATTCAAAATTTGCAGTATGTATATGAAATAAATAATGAAATTTATAGTTTGCAATATTTCGCCTTTACTTGTACTCGAAGCCTTTAATCAGAAGTTCCCAAGATTTTAATCTGGGGTAATTAATAAAAGAGGCTTGCCTCTATTAGGAATGGAAGAGTCCACAAAATAAAATAAAATAAAATAAATAATTGCGGTCGATGATCCGGCTTCGGCCGTTGAAATTGTCTGTTATGTTCCGACTTCACAGTCGAAGATCCAGCCTCAGGCCGTTGATTCTGTTATTTTCTGTATTTCATATTATTTCTGTATTCTGAGCATTTTATGTATTTCTGTCTGAATTATATTTATTCTGCAATATCTGTGTTACCTGTTATTTCTGTGATCCTATTGGGCTCTTGTGGCTCATACACTCTGTGATTTCCTCTCACAGGAAAAGACTAAGCATAGGATCGGGGATTCATCTTGGAGCCAAATTTCTATCTTTGGTTGTAGATCTTTAAAGAATCTTCCTATGTGAGTGAGACTTGTATTCTGTTATATTTTCGGTTCACAACTGTTTGTGTGGTATTGTATCATGTAGGGCTGTTAAAGCCCGTATAAGTATGAACTCTGTTATTACTATTATATTCGTAGTCCTGTATTATTTGTTGTCGGTGCTGCCTATTGGGGTTGACTTTGACTAGGTTGGACATCTGAGATCTTGCACTCAGTGGGGCCCAGCTCCATCAGGATGTGACCGGTCTGTCAATGGGCTCTGCTGTGGGGCTGGGGCGTGATAGTTTCACTAAATTTTTTAAGAAAATCATACCACTTCCAAAGTGCAATAATATGACTTAACTATTTTTATATTATAATTATTATTATTTTTATTTGTATCATCTGTGAGTTGGAATTCTTGCTAGCTCACATAACGCTCAACTCGACTACGCAACTCGTGGTTGCACATCATAAATGATTCCTATTTGTGCTTTTATTTTAACATTTCAAAATGTTTGATCTTTCAGTCACTAATGTTATATAAAATGAATTATCCATCTCTCATAATTGTTTGAAGAGTATTAATACTTATTTTTATTGAGCTACTATCCTATTTCACTATTCATAAATTACATGACATTTTTTTATATTGTGAGTTTATTTTATTCTATTCAATAAAATAACAAAATTAAACATATATCTCAATAATTAATAATTAATTTTAATTCTATATTTTTTATAAATGTGGATAAGTTACAACACTTGACAATTGTTGATTTTTCACTTAGGGCCTGTTTGGTTAGCTGTAAGTAGTTGTAAGTAGCTGTGATGTAAATGGTTTTACATGTAATTGATTATTTGGTTTAATATAAAAGCTCCACTTACATGTAAGTGAACTTACATTTCACCAACTTTTACACTATTTCAACTTATATCAAAATTTGCTGTAAGTTGAAATACAGTAAAATAAGTGGTATCCACTCACCACCACTTTATCTTAAATATAATTATAAAAATATGCAATACATTAAATTATCTTTAAAATTAATTATAAAAATAATTTTAAGTAATAAAATTTAAAGAAATATTAATTTAAAATATTTAATATTTTAAAAAAGATTTTTATCATGAAAATACTTTAATTAATAATTATGAAAAATATTAAATAATTAGAACTGATATTAACATAATAAGGAGTATTAACATAATTACAAAAATAGTTATTTATGTTTTATTTAATTTAATATTGTATTTTAAAATACCAATTCTTATTTAATTTATATGAAAAAAATATTTTTATGGTATATAATTGAATTAAATTACATTTTTTAAATTTAATAAACTACCACTGAATAAATTAATTTTTTAAATTAGTATTAATCCTAAATAATGAGAGTTAATATAATAATAGTTTTTAGGGATAAAATTTAAGCATAGTATATAATATTAAACAACTAGTATTAACAATATTTGATAGGGGTAATATTACAATTTTATTTACATGGTAATCATACTCCTCAACTTACATCAAACCAAACAAAGAAAAAACAAATACAACATTTTAAATTACAACAAACTAAACAATAATGATGTAAGTTAAAATACTGTATTTTCACATACACTGTAATTTTACTTATATTTAAATTTATTTACAGACAACCAAACAACCTTTAGAGAGGAATGAGTTACTATTTTTTATTGTGGATATGATATTCTCCAAAATTTTCAAACTAAAATTATTATTACTATTATCTTTTTGATATCATCGCTGCTGCAATATTAACTCCAAATATTAATTTGATTTAAGTTTTCAATAAATTGAAATTTG
This sequence comes from Dioscorea dumetorum, assembly GCA_902712375.1. Lineage (NCBI taxonomy): Eukaryota > Viridiplantae > Streptophyta > Magnoliopsida > Dioscoreales > Dioscoreaceae > Dioscorea > Dioscorea dumetorum. The sequence continues at coordinate 6,169,626 of CACTHL010000846.1, forward strand.
TAAAAGAAGTGAGGACTCAAAAGATAATAAAAGAAGCTCTAAGGGTGTTTTTGAGATGTTAGATTCGAAATAATAAAATAAGTTTCCAAGGTTTTATCAGTGAAAAGAACCTCCCTTTCTTTATACTCCACAGGCGTCGTCTCCACATTCGCATTACCTTGCAGAAGGGTTCCGTTTCTTTCTCACTATCTCTCGTTCGCGGCGCCTTGAGATGGGGAACTATGGCGGTGGCGTCGCCATCTTCCGCTCTTGAGTCTTTCTCGCCTGTTGCGCTCGTACTTTCTACCTCCCCAGCGTAGCGCCTCGTGATTTCCAGAAGGTGATCCATGCTTGCTCTTTTTCGTTAGAATTAAGAGTCGTTCTTGCTAGGGTTTCCGGATTTAACTTTCTGTTAATATATTTCTGGTTTTACTTTGTTTCTCTGTTGTTAATATCGGATCTGCTTTGAGGCTTGAATCATGCTAGTTCGGGACGCCTCTTGTAAAATTCCTGTTAAATTGATTTGGCATAGCTTGGTTGAGATATTCGAATGATCTGTTATTTTTCATTGGATCAAAGGATTTCGCTTCGATTCAGTTGATTTTAGGTTTGCTCTAATGTAATTATGACATGATTCTGAAAAGAATTCTATGGTAATGCAAGTTGCACTCCATTAGCTTCATGGCATGGTTTTCCATTTAATTTTTTTTAAATCCAAGGTGATTATCAAGTGAAAGTCACACATCAAAGTAATGACTGATGGGTGAATAGATACCAAGGTTTACCGTGACTATGAAAATCGAAAACCATAAACACAAGATGAAGGAGAATTTGGGATGAAAAACAGGCAGTCTATGTTCAGTACAGGCAAGAAGAAACAAATTATGACAAAAAGAAATTTAAGCAATAGATGCACAAAAGACTGATGGTTTCCAAATAAGCATCCGATCACTTGCAGGGAAAGTTGACAAGATCCAAGAATATGATTGAAAAATAAAATTTATCATCAATTCATATACAAACTTCCTTTAGACATCTTTCATTCGAATGTTAGCAAATTGTGCTAGAACTCTATCATTGGTAGTATAAGATAGTCTTTATTAGATTATTTAATTGATTAGAACAATAAAGTCTAAATTTGCACATACCAACCAAACAACGAATTCAAGATGTAAAAACTGTTGGTATGATGCAATTAAATTTACTTTGCCTCTCCATTTCTTTATAATACTATTTTTTTTTTTGGTATTTTGGGCTGTTCATTTCCAGTTTTTTGGTCATTGTCTTAAGATATTCTAAGTATGATGTTACAATTTGGGTAATTGTATTGCTTTGTTTGTGTTATGAATTGTTTGTCCATATGCAATATTGCTTCAAAATCACCAAATTCTAAAAATCCTGAGGCAAAGTGAGGGAATTTAACTAGTTCATTCGAAATCCTAATATTGCCTTGCATCCTAACTAATAATATTGGTCCCACCTGTCTGCTTTCCTGGTGTTCTCACCACGCCTGTTGCTGTCTATGTTGCCATCGGCTCCTTTCTCCCAAACTTTGGACTTTCTTCTTCACTTTCAACTAAGAACCTGGATCCTTGGCTCGGGATCAAGGCTGCACAATGAGTGTAGCAGTGATATCTTTTAAGCTCCTCTTCCTTGTATTTCTTCCATTTTTCAGTGAAGGTGATCCTTTCACCCTCATGAATTGTTCTCCGAATTGTTGGGTTTATATTATTATTGATGTTGTTTTCTTGATTATTCACTTGAGGTGATTTTTTTGATAATTTTATTTTGCTTTTTGGTTTTGTTTGTTCGAGTGAGAGTGATAAAATTAGATTTTTGAGATGGTAAGCTCAACTGGCCAGGTTGGGAGCTTGATCAATGAAATGGAGTTGTGAAGTCACCTTCTGGGTGGAGGTTTTAGTGGAGATAATTTCTTGCTTTTGGGGTTTTAGGGATTTTGTTTTGATAAAGACCATCCCGACTAAAATGGAAGACATGACATTGTATTCGTTGCTTGTTCTTCTCTTATGTGGTGGAGATCACTCTTGCCATAGTAATTTAGTCTATTATGAGCTAGAATACTTTAGATGTACTCATTTTTGCAATGTTTTAGTGTTATGTAAATGCGAAAATGTTGCATATATGAAAGGTCTTGACTAAGTTGGGTAAATGGACATTGTGGATTAATTTAAATTAATTTGATTTTTTATTAAACTATTTATCTGTATGTATGTGTTATTTTCGGGCTTATCATTTCCAAAGATAGCATGCTGTGTTAATTTGGAAGTGGACATTGATCCGTGGATCCTCACAGGTTTGGAAGTCTGATTAAAGTTTTTTTTAATCCAAGAGTATTTATCTTTGCACCAGCATGGTCTAGTTGTGCTGGTTATCTTTTCGTCCGGGACAAATGTTATCTTGCTCCAAAAAAAAAAAAAAAAAAAAAAAAAAAAAGAAAAGAAAAGAGAAGAATTGTAGTGGTGTTTTTATTTTAATTGACATATTATCATTAACTATACTTGGGAATATGGATTGGAAGTTGTTTTAGTGAAATAAGTAGCTTGGTTGATATGATAGATAGGAAAATTTTATGTCATGAATTGATTGTTTGGTAAGTATGTGCAAATTTAGACTTTTTTGTTCCAATCAATCAAATAATCTGATGAAGACTATCTTATACCTCCAAGTTTTGCGACAATATGCTAACATTCGAATGAGCGATGTCTAAAGGAAGTTTGTATATGAATTGATGACAGAGTTTATTTTTAAATCATATTCTTGGATATGGTCAACTTTCCCTGCAAGTGATTGAATGCTCATTTGGAAACTATCGGTCTTTTATGCATCTTTTGCTTAAATTTCTTTTTGTTGCTGTAATTTGTTTCTTCTTGCCTATATTGACATAGACTGCCTGTTTTTCATCCCAAATTCTCCTTCATCTTGTGTTTATGGTTTTAGATTTTCATAGTCACGGTAAACCTTGGCATATGTTCACCCATTAGTCATTACTTTTGATGTATAACTTTTAGTTGATAATCACCTTGGATTTATTTTATTTTACTTTGTTTTCTAGAAGTGGTTATTATATGAAAACCATCCTCTATGTTTTATTTTGAATTCTTTGAGGAGGTATACACAACAATTCCCTACCAATACTGTTAGCTCTTCTGGCTTACTTTTAATAACATTTTACAGGTTATATAAAGATTTATCAAATTGTATTCACAACCTGAAGAAAGATGGTTGTAGCATGCTGCACCAGTTGAAAAAGCCACCACTGCCTTTCAATTTCTTCCTCCATCATATCAGTGACACCACATCCTGGATATCTGCAAACAGTATATTTCAACGTCAACCCCGGTTAATCCTGCTGGAGAGATGCCAATCCTTGCAACATCTTCAACCAATTCTTTCCTACATCATTGTCTCTGGCCTTTTCCACAACCCTTTTGTTGCCAGCCGCATTCTTCACACTTGCATCACTGCTGGTTGGCCAGACGTCACCTCTGCCATGATGGTCTTCAACCAGATGAAGCGACCTAATCTCTTCTCCTGGAACACAATGATCAGAGCCTTAGCAAGACCAGAATATCGTAGGGGTGCAGTGTTACTGTATGCTGAAATGCTCAGGCAAGGGGTGCTACCTGATAAGTATACATTGCCGTTTTTGCTCAAGTCTTGCTTGCATGATACTGATATTCATCTTGGAAGACTTATTCATGCACATGCTGTTATTTTGGGGCTTATATCTGATCCTTTTGTGCAGACCGAGCTCCTCATCATGTACTTCACCTGTGGGTGTTCAGCATATGGGGTTCATTTGTTCAGTGAAATGCCTTATAGAGATGTTGTTTTATGGACGGCATTGATATCAGGTCTTGTTCATCAAGGTTGTAATGCTGAAGCCTTGAAAATGCTGAACGACATGAGAATACGAAGCTCTAATGCCACTCCAAATGTTGCAACTATGGTGTCGGCATTGTCAGCTTGCGTTAATTTGAGGTCTTTGGTTCACACAAGGGGTTTACATGCGTATTTGGAGAAGGTTGGTTTGGTGGGAGAAGTTTTCATTGGGAACTCACTGATAGATGCTTACTCAAAATGCGGAAGTTTTGTATGTGCTACAAAAATGTTTGATGGGATGATGGGGAAGGATTTACATTCATGGACAGCCATGATCACATGCTTAGCCTCACATGGTTATGGTTGTGAGGCTCTTTATTTATTTGCACAGATGGTTCAGAGTGATATTTTGCCTGATTCGGTTACTTTTGTCGCTGTTCTTTCTGCTTGTAGTCATGCTGGCTTAGTGGATGAAGGAATAAAAATTTTTGATTGCATGGAGAGAGTATATAGGATCACCCCGGATCTCAAGCACTATGGATGTATGGTGGATCTTTTTAGTAGAGCTGGACTTCTAAATCATGCATATGAGTTCATTTTAAGCATGCCAATGGAGCCCAATTTGGCAATATTGGGATCTTTGTTGAGTGCTTGTAGGGTTCGCAACGAAAATGACTTAGCAAAAGTTGTTGCAAAGAAAATTGAATCAACTTGTGCGCACGTAGGAGGATCTCATGTGCTGTTATCTAATATTTATGCCAATGACTGCAAATGGCATGAAGTTGTCTCTCTTAGGGAAGCAACTAGAGGTGCTGAAAATAAACCTCCTGGCCAGAGCTTTATTGAAGTAGGAGGCATTATACATGAGTTTATAGTTGACGATAAATTGCATCCCTTTGCTTTGGAGCTGCAATCAGTATTGGATGGAATGGAGAAATTGATGGAGGGTTCTTGAGCTATAGGTTATTCCTCTGCCTGATTTCTTTAAAATATTTGCAGGATGAGTGCGTGGAATCAAAGTTTTGTGCGATAGGTTCACCATGAGAACTGCCCTATTCTAGACTGTGTTATATTATGGTTTTTTTAAATTATACAATATTGAGACTCTGTTCATGGTCTGTGCCTCTGTAAGTTTTATGGAGTCATATAAGTGCCTTCAAGTATTGGTTTACTGAAATAGTTGAAAACTGTGCATCCTTACTCATCCAACATTGGTTGAATATTCAAAATGGGCTTGGTTTAGTCTGCATGACTATTTTATTGATTTTTTTAGTACAGTCACATGGCCATGAGTGGCACCTGGTTTCTCTTTTTATTTTTTATTTGGCTGGATACTCTTGCTTTTCATTGTCTCTCTGTTGACTTAAAAATAATAAGTTTTCCTGAATACCTTCTTCTCTGATTCCTCTACTGGTCTCTATTGATTTTTTCTGTACTTTTAGGCTGACCCAGAACTGTAGTAAATCGAATAAGTTCTAGCTTATTTGGTTTTACAATCTTCGTTCAATTTCTTGCCTGTTCTTGCTTGTTCTCTGAATGTAAAAATTCTTTTTCTTCCATTCTCTTTTGCCTTTTCGTCTCATCGGAAATATAAATGGTAAATACATGTTCTTTGCAAATCAGCATTAGTCTACATTTCTTTGAAGAGCTTGTGAACATGTTTTTGCCTAGTAAAATTGTCTAAGTTGCAGAATGTGACCCAAATGTTATTCTGTTGTCTTCAAGCTTCTATTTAATTTTTCTCTGTTCACTTAGGTGAGGGCCAGGTGGAGTTATCATTTACTGGCAAGTTGGCAATTGCTAACATATCACCTGAGTATGGACCAACTATGGGATTATTTCCAATGGATTATGGCATTTGCAATGTCTCAAATTGACTGAAAGAACATTTCAAAAAGTGAGCGTTCTGCATGCTTAGACTGATAATGTGTTAATTATGTTATTGCACTGTATTTGTTAGACTGATAAGTGATGATTCTTCTCTATTAACAAAGATGTTCCCGAATAATAACCTAGATCTGGTGGTGTTTTTTATGCTGTTGTTTGGATCATTCGGTGTGTGCAGAATCTTATCTTGAAAGCGATACTGAGATGTTTTACAAGGTTTGCAGGGAACCCCGGACATCTTCAAAGGTATAGTTGACTGTGTTTCTCTATCCTCAATGTTTTAGATTGATGCTGCTTTATTTGCTGTATATCAATCTGAACATTTCTAACAAAGTAGCAACTCTCATGCTGTGGCCAGTGTATTGTAATTGCAGGAGAGACAAATGAATTCGGGACTGGAAGAAGCCATGGCAATCCTATTCATTTAGTCGTAAGTAATACTTTGGTTCTAATTTTCCAGTTTTGGATTTTCTACTAAAAATTATAAATATTAGTTGGTTTTTAAGAGGAAATACATACTGCGTTTTTAGGCTTCGTTAGCACTGAAAGTCACAAGCAACCAATTTAGACTGTGGTAAGTTGGCTGCAATTTCTTATGGAATGAATGCACTGGCAGATGATGCTTGTCTATCATGGCAATCTTGTAGTCTATTTTTCTTTCTTCTTCACTAAAGTTTGGTGGATATTCTGTGAATGGTGATTGGATCTCTTTTACTTGGCCTTTGATGTTTTTAGATTTAATGTAGTGTTGCTGAAATTAAAGCTCATAGATAGACGCCAGGTGCTTCTAAGTATGTCATAATTGATTTGGAAAACCAGTGATGGCATTAAGATTTCAGATGCCTTTTCTTTTGGATCTATGATGTCTATTGTTTTGTAACCATTATTTCCCTCTTATGACTAATGATCATTTCAAAGATGTATTGAATCAATCCTTTATTATCATCATGGACAGATGTTGTAAGGTCAATATATTCAGAAATTTAGGTCAGGAATGTCTGCAGTCCTATGATTCATGTATAACAAGTTAACACGACACAATGTTGTGAAAAGCGAAGATAGGATGGGCAAGTTAGTCGAAGCAAAGAATGAGTTGCAACTTAAGAGAGGAAATAGAAATAACTTTGTTTGAAGGCCTTGCTTTTTTGTGTATGTATATGATTTGTTAATCTATAATTTTCTTACAAATATGGGGTTTTATTTTTTGGAGTGACTGATCTACTTACGACACAGTTAAGAAAAATTGGGGCTTATTTTGCACTTGCACCCTTAGGACGCTCACTTTTGTATAATGATCAGTAACTTATAAATTTTCCTTTCGAAATGTATACACATTAGTGCTTGTCTCTTGCACTGCGCATCATTTTATTTGTCTAGAATTAACTATTAAATAATTTGTAAAAGTAGGGTTTTATTAAAACTTACGTGATATCTATTTAAGTATATAATCCAAAAAGTATAGATGTATTATGAAACTATAAAATACATTGGTTCACATTTTCAGGTAATGAATTAAAAGCAGTACTTTAATGGTATACATAACAGAAAAAATAATAGAATCTCATTACTAATAAATGAAATTAAAAACTAATCTATGTAAAATATTATATTTTTAAAAAATTGTAAGTACAGAAATGAAATTTGGACTATGTTGAACATTTAGCATGATGTTTTAACAAATTTAAGAGTATCGAAAGGTTTTTTTTTAAAACCATTGTTATAAAGGTTGATGGTGCTTTTTTCACATGGGATGCTCTTTATGCAACAAAAGTAAATGTGTATAAAAGAAAAAGAGAATGTGGCATAGAATGGCAGACATTTTATGTTGCCTATTTTTACATAAATGGGAAGCCTTACGAGGTTCAGTTCATAATGATGAGCAAGCTTTAATTTGAAAATAAATATTTGTTGAAGATTTTTTTTTTGGAGTAAAGAATAAGATATATTTATGTGAAGTATTCATGTTGGTAATTTTTTAATATCAATTAATTTGATTTCTATATATGTGTTTTAAACGCCTCTTAGTGACCACCATTAGCTCAAGATTGTAGGCTGTAATCGACCAGATCTATGGAGGAGCTTTAAAGCGTACTTATTTATCTTAGAATCACAACTTAGTAATAGTCCGTAAAAGGTGGTTCCCAACTATCAAACTCGTTACATTATCAATTATTAAAGTAATTAAAATAAGTATCCGTTCATATTAAAGGTTGTCATTAGCCATATATATCATTTGATGTATTAAGTGTAGTAGTGTAATTTTACCATCCCACTTGTGAATAAAAGATGAGAATTCGTATTGATTCTCCCTGATGAAATAGTTCCTATCTTGAATTGGAAACCAACCAGAATATCAGAAAATGGTGGACCTAATTAACCTCAATCTTGTAGCAACCTGATCTTTCCTTTCCTTTCCTTTCCTTTCCTATTAACTTTCATGCCGCTTATATAAGAAGTTAAATTGGTTTCATATGATCCCAAAATAGTCTTGTATATATTGTTGCTACTTCTACCATCTTAAATTGAAACTTTGCATGAGTTTGTAAATTCACACAAACAACATATCCAACTGCAGTTTCCATTGACAATACCGACATTATTACTATGTTTTAGTGGTTCATGCTAAAGTTCAGATCAAAATTTGTTCCACCTAATTAAAAAGCATAGATACTGAGTTCCAAAGGAATAGGCCAAAGGTCATTTCAACTTAATTTTCACGCCACATAACCCAAAAGCATAGGTACTGATTTTTAAAAGAATAGAACGTTTGGAAAGAAGTTCAAATACTAGAGTACTGTTATGATTAAACCTTTTGGCACGGCTTTCCTGATTTAGAATTTCAGCTTTCTTCTTCCTCAGCCTGTTTGATGGAGGCGTCCTGCCTCCTGCCTCCTGCCTCCTGCCTCCATCCTCCATCACCTTGTTCCTAAGAGCGAAACAGGAAGTTTATGCATTTATCTCAAGGCAGTAATTTTAGAAGAAATAATATGATATGAATTTGTATGTGTGAATACCAACTCCCAACCCACAAGCTTTAAAAATCTTCTTTCTTCTTTTGATCTTGCTCTTGCACTTGGTCTGTGGTTACACTAGATGAGGATGGGTTGCAAGAAAACTTTTTTGTTTTTTCTGTTGACCTGCCTTTCACCATGGGCAATCTTCCCTCGTCTTCCCAGTCTGATAGCCCGTCTTTCTCATCAGTGGCTAACAGGTCACTGGCCTTAGGTCCATGTGATCTTCTTGAAAATGCTATATTCATTGTTGCCTTCTTTGGAGAATGACTTGCTCTAGATCCTTGTATGCTAATTTTTTTCCCCTTATTATTGGTCTTCTTGTCAACTGGTTCATCTCACGAGTCTCAGATGCCATGCATTTGCCTTTGGCTTCGTCCTGGATCAGGGAATGAGTTTTATCTAAGATGTTGATTGACATTAGCAAAGAATGAAGAATTCAGGTTACAATAGAACAAAGAAATAAAATTAGCATTGAAGATGCTCAGTATGCATTCACATGACAATAGAAAGAGCAACATTAACAGAAATGATAATTAGTTAGCTGGTTAACTGAAATAAAAGAGAGTACAGAATTTATGAACATAGGAGCACGAACAACATAACATCAATATGAATACTGAGTGCAATGAACGAATTAAAATGGTTTGATAATGGTTTTAAAGAATCTAATAAAATGGTTTATACTTAGTTCAATGAACGAATTAAAATGGTCCACATTGATAATGGTATGGAGTATTTTAATTTGATTATTGCTGGTTTTTTTAAGAACAGTGGGATTTTGCATCAAAGTTCTTGCATTGATACCCTTAAACAAAACAGTGTTGTTGAGAGAAAAAATCGCTGAGGTAGCGAGGTTTCTCTTGTTTTCTGCCAATGTTCTGAAATATTTTTTGGGGGATGTGGTCCTTATTGCATGCTATTTAATCAATCGATTACCAACGAAAATTCTAAACTACAAAACACCACTTGATTTTTTCTCAAATTTGTTTCCAACATACAAAACTTTCTTCTTGTTAGAGCCACGTGTCATTGAGTGTGGCGCTTTTGTACATGTGCCAAGCCAAGGTCGATCCAAATTAGACCCACGGTCTCATAAATGTGTTTTTGTAGGGTATTAAGCCACACAAAAAGGATATAGATACAACAACCTTGAAAAAAGAAATATTTCACATCTATTGAAGTCACATTTTTTGGAAATCAAGAATGTTTTCTTTGTAATTTGTCTCAGGGAGTGAATTTGTGTGATCCAAATTTCAAAGTCATTTTTTTTCCTTAAATGGTTCGAATTTTAACAATGTTAACTCGGGGCTAAATTTGGAGTTTTCAAATCCAATTTCAAATTCCGAAATTTCAAATAAGGAAACAAATTATTGGGAATTTTTTTGGGATCCTTGTCCACAAAATATGAAACTCTCTAAGGAAGTTTTGAACTTACAATTGCAACAACTAGATTTATCTGAAGGAAAAAAAAACTAGCTCACCCAATCTCCAAAAGATAGAAACTATTACAGACCTTCATAAACCTAGTCCTGATGAGCCAAAAACTCCTTTGATATTCACCCGTAATCATCAATTACAGCCAGAAATCACTTCGAAAGTTAACAAACTACAGACTTATTCACGAACGAAACTAGTGAAAGATGTGAAAGATAGTGAGCTCTTGCATTTTCAAGAATTTGACCCGCAATCAAGTTCAGAAAAACATGATTTGGAAACTCCTATTGCGTTGAGAAAAGAACTCAATCTTGCACAAATAATTTACTTTCAAGGTTTATTGACTATGTTCATCTTTCCAAACAGATGAACACATTTGTGACTAATTTGTTGGCAGTAGAAGTTCTGAAAATAGTGAATGAGGCTATGAAGAAACTAGAATTGAAGCTACACTCATGGAAGAGATTCATGCCTTGAAGAAAAATGGATCATGGGAGGTGGTTGAAAAGCCAAAACATAAAGCTACAATTGGTTGTAAATGGGTACTTACAGTTCAATACAATTATGATGGAATGATAGAATGATATAAAGCCATATTAGTGGCAAAAGGATATACTCAAATTTATGGAGTTGATTATTAAGAAACTTTTGCTTTGGTGGCAAAGATTAATACTATAAGGGTTCTTTTATCCTTGGGTGTCAATTTGGATTGGCCATTACAGTAGCTAGATGTCAAAAATGCCTTCTTGAATGGTGAGCTTAGAGAAGAAATTTTCATGGATCTTCCTCCTGTATTCAATCAAGGTGGACAAGGGAAAGTGTGCAAATTGCGAAAATCTCTATATGGATAAAAGCAGTCACCTCGTGCATGGTTTGACCGATTTATGAAAGCCATTAAAAAGCAAGGATATGTGCAAGTTCAAATTGATCACACCGTATTTTACAAACACAAAAAGGTTAAGTAATCATTCTATTTGTGTACGTGGATGATATTATTCTTACAGGTGATGATGTTGAAGAGATGACATGAGTAAAGAAGGGGTTGGCTTCAGAATTTGAAATGAAGAATTTGGGAAAACTTCGATACTTTTTGAGAATGCAGGTTGCAAGAAATAAAATAGGAATCTCAGTCTTTCTAAGGAAGTATATCTTGGACTTATTAGAGGGGGCCGACATGTTAGGATGCAAACCATTAGAAACTCCCAAGGATCCTAATGTGAGCTTGGGTGCTCAAGAAACAAGCATTATTGTGGATCAAGGGAGATTCCAAAGATTGGTTGGTAAGCTGATCTATCTTTCACATACTCGACCTGACATTGGTTTTGTTGTGAGTTGCATTAGTTAATTTATGCATGCTCCTACGGAAGAACACATGGCAGCAGCAAACCGGTTGTTAAGGTACCTCAAAGGAACTCTAGGTCAAGGGTTATTTGTTAAAAAAACCACTAATTGCGGAATTGAAGCATTCACCGATGCAGACTAGGCTGGCTCTATTGTAGATAGAAGATCAACTTCTGGATATTGCTCTTTTGTTTGAGGAAACTTAGTTACTTGGAGAAGTAAGAAACAAATAGTGGTGGCAAGAAGTTTTGTGATCACTAGCTTATGGTTTATGCGAAATGTTGTGGCTAAAACATTTACTTGGAGAAATAATGATTGTAGCACAAATACCACTAAAGATATTTTGTGATAATATGGCAGCAATTAACATCAGTCATAACCGTGTTCATCATGATAGAAAAAAAACATGTGGAGGTGGATCGACACTTTATCAAAGAAAAGGTGGAAGATAGAACAATATGCATTGTGTATGTTCCAAGCTCAAGTCAAATAGCTGATGTCTTGACTAAGAGCCTTTGGTTAGGCTTGGACTTTTAATATGTATAGTTAATCTTGAGGAGAAGTGTGAGAAATCCTGTCAATATTAGCTTTGATTAGACTATATATGATTAGTCTATATATGGTTAGCTATATATGGTCAGTAAATATTTGATTAATGTCATATTTAGACAACTGTATAGTTTTGTCTCTATTCCTTTCTTCTAGGATTTGATTGGCCTAGATGGTACATAGCTATATAAGTCTTTGTAAAGAGATAAGATAATATAACTTTTCTTGGGAAGTATTCTTCATAGTAGTGTTCTTCATCGTCTCTTTCCTTCCATTATCTTTCAAATACCATTAACAGATTGACAGATTAACAACTATTTGCATAGAACAAGATTACATTATTAGCAACTTAAGGTGAAACAAGTTCTCAGAACTGAAATACAGAAGAAATATTGACCGAACTAGTGACTACCCACAATTTTATCAGTAGCGAATGTTAACATAAGCTTATGTACATAGTTTCACAGTGTCCTTTAGCTCTAATAAATCTTCTTTTGGACTTTATAGTTCTAGCCCCAACGTTTTGGACCTCATAGCTTGGCACATATCTGCTGGGCCTAATTCAGTGAACCAAAAATTATGATGCCTTTATAGAACCAGCGTTAGTAGGACAAAACAAAGCTGGTAGGGCAAGATTTATGATTAACTTAAAAACTAGCTTTAGGAAATCTTAATAAAGGTTCTGTGTTCATGCCCATAATTTCACATTGGCATAAGTTAACAAAACTAATCTCTTATATTGAACACACGGGTCAAGGAGAAGGCATTGCTTCAAGTATATTAAGGAAAATTCAAGTTTGTACTTCATGCAGATGAGTGTAGAGTGTTCTATATTTGAACTAATTAGTGCGACAAAATGGATTCAGTCAATTTGGCTGCTAGCCTGATTCAACTGAACAACTTATTAGTTATGGGCCCGAACTTAGCAGAAGATTCAATTGTAGAACGATTCACAAGCTTGCATCCCTAACTTAGCAAAAGAAAATTATTTTATGGTTCTTAGAACCAATTCCTAATGGATTCAGAAGCTGGTGACTCCCATTAGCAGAATAAATATCTTTTATTGTTTATAGAACCTATTTTAAAGGGAAATACAAGCTACTAGCAAGACAATTTTCTTTCCTTGACGTTTGTATAGCCAGCAGTATATTTTATTATCCCTTATTCAGTAGAATGAACTTGGTAAAACTGAGAAAATAAAGATAAGAGAGAGAATGAAAAATAATTTGTATTATATATATAAATTTTACAAAGCCATCATTTAGATGAAGGAGGCAAGCACAAAGAAATAATTACATATGGTGGGTAGATACATAATTGGTGTGATATAATTGATGCTAATTACACAGAATCCTTAGTTAGTCTGCTAATCAACTTTGTGAAGTAGATTTGGGAAGCTTTATTAAATATTCTACGATTTGAGCACCTAAACTAATGCCTAAGATTATGTAGCGAGAATGCAAATTTGGAAATGAGAGGGGTCATATGTTTTTAAAGGCGAAAGACAATCCTTTGTGTGCCTACTTTTGTATTGCTTGTAGCAGTTCAAGGGAACGCTGTTGTGCTTGTTGCTGCTTTATTTGTTGACATAGCATCGACTGTGCTTATGAAGCTTATAATCATATCAGGTGCAACGTGTGTCCTTGGAATAACCTTATCAGTGGATACATCATTCACCTGGAATGTGTAGTTTGCTATCGCTTGGCTAGAACTGGGAAAGAGGTAATTGTGTTAGATATGTAATATCACATCAGATGTTGTGGGTATGGTATTGAGTTTTTGGATCATATAAGGAAGCATTTGAATGCATGTCGATCAATCAGCTCTTCTGAAGAGGTTAGGAAAAAAAACCAGATTTGAGCTTCCAATCTATGTGTAACTCCAAATGTATTGAAGCCATGAATTTGCAAAAATTTTTTGATTTAGTTTTGGTTAAGGTTTGTAAAAATTCTCTCTCAAAGAGATATGGAAATTGGAAGGCAACGACTTAGCATTTTCTTTAAGAGCGAAAGAACTCTTGTTGGTTTACACACACCACGACAAGGTTTATTTATTTATTTTTGACGTTTGTGTTATAATCTCGAAATAAATAGGTTATCCTATTGCTGGTTTCTTTATCTAATCTTCAATATGAGTACTTTTAGTGAAATTGTTGAGTGTATTTTGTGGCACATTTACAATTTATCACAAATAATTGCACTCAATAAAGTGATTTTGGAATTATTTTTTTGTGTATACGTTCTAACTGATTTACAAATCAACATTTTTCCTATAAAAGTTTAAGTGTGGCATTGATTATTTCTTTGATACATATCTTTAGATGTTGTTATCATTGAAATCAAATTTATCACATTTTTATAATAGCTTAGGTTTTTCATATTGATGTATACTGCAAGTGTATGGGTAGTCAAATAATATTAAATAAGTGTTTGGTGGGACTTATTTTCCTTTTTGAATGTTGCTACTTTACACTTGGCACTTTTTCCCCTTTATACAAGAGACTCCGAGTTATTTTGAGATCAGAGGCCATGCACTCATTGTTACTTTTTGTATTCCGTATTTCTTTATTTGAAGACGCAAAACTTCAAGTGTGTAGGTATTTGATGTGTACATAATATACACTTTGTATATGATTATTGCATAAATTTATCTATTTTAGTGTAATTTCGGTATTTTGTGCTTATATGAGTGCAAATATTTTTTGGGACCAAGGAAAGAAAATGTGAGCAAATCGGAGTGAAAAGAATGGAAAAGAATCAATATAGAGAAGTGTACGACCTAAGCATGGGCATGCTGAGGCTGTGCAGATTACGAAAATTCAGAATTTTCAACACAGCCTCTTCGTGCCAAGAGCGTGACAATGCATTATAAAAGCACATATATGCTTAACGCCGTGTGGATGAGTGGAGATTTGATTTCACAATTATATGATATGCCTTAAAGTTTTTTTTACATCTCCTATGTTGCTTCATGCTTGTGATTGTTTTGCACAAAAGTCTCAATTACACATTCCATTGGCAGAATTAGGGTTGATAAAACAATCATGGTTGGTTTCACACATATGAGGTAAGGGTTGAATGCATGCTAGAGGTAGAGTGTATGGTGGAGACCTCTTCGGATTAGGTTAAACCTTATAAAGGTATTTAATTAGCATAATGAATTCATAGACCAATTTATATTGTCATATGGGATTAGGGTTGATTTCTTGGAAGAAAAGGATCAACTAATTTAGTGGTCTCTATTGTCCAAGAGCATTTGATTTATAGTCAAAATAGAAATGATCAACTAATTTAGTGGTCTCTATGGTCCAAGAACACTTGATTTATAGTCAATATGGGAAATCTTTGCACTGTTGTCTTGAGGGGATGGAGTCGAAGAAAATAATCCCATTTGATCACTATACATTATTAACATTAGTAAATGGAACTATCACGAATTTCAAATAGATCTTTCATTTCTTGATTTCTCTTTTCTGAAAATGGATTTTTGGTCATGGATGAAATCTTATTTTTCGGATTTTCTATATATTATCTGTTCCTTGGATTTAACGAAGAATTAAAAGAGCCAGTTGAGTTTTATCTTTCTATTGATTTTTGTGAATTCACAAATAAAAGAAGCACCGTTGTATCTTTCTATTGATTTTTTTTTTGTCAAGCCAGTTGAGTTTTGTTTGATTTTGTTTTCTCGTCCTCTTAGGATTAGAATTGTCATCATCCCAATTCACCTATTAGATAGCGTACATGCAATTAGTACTAGGAGATCTAGCTCCTACATAATCGATTACCCGACCTCCTAGTACTTAATTAGTTATAAGACCTATGCACTTGAAATCTATACGCGAGGAGCGTATCAATTTTCAGGATTAGTGATAGGGTTTCGAACATGTCAGTTCACTTTTCATTCCTTCCTTTAGTGTTTAAGATTATGCAAATATTGTTCATTACATTTACAAGCATTAAGTGATTCCATCAAACCGAATGTAAACATTAAAATAGGGTGAAAAGTCAATACAAAAATCTTAGTTCATCAAGGGACTTTCCCAACACTAGAAGGATAGATCTACTTGCTCATTTTTGAATTACAACCTATGATATGCAAACTAAGCATCAATAATTAAAAATAAAAGGAAATAAAGAAAACACCATTTGATTGAGAAGGTCCACGGTTAACAGTCAATAGATATTCAATTGATCCTTGATCTCCTCCATTCTTTTGCGTATGCTTTTAGTTTTTTGATGCTTCCGAACTCAAAAGCTTAACTACGACAGCGAAGGATTTCCCTAAATACCCTATGTGGCCTTATGTAGAATGCAATAATTTAGCGTTTTCTTTAGTAGCCAAGCACAATGGGTGTGGAATGCACCATGGGTTGGTCATGGACTTCTTTCAACTAGAATCTTGCATTGTGCTCCATAAGTATGGTGGTTGATACTGGAGGATCATGTTGCTTATTGTTTCCTTGCTTTATAATCTCTTGTCTCCACATCTCTTCCTTTCTTTTTTGCTAGGATGCTTCAAGTAATTATGTGATTGATGACTAATTCCAACCATTTGCATATAAAACACAAGAAACAAGTAGCCCGGCCAAAAAAAATTAATATTCAAGCAAAAAAAAAAAAATCATGATTGATCAATGAATTAAACATAATCCTAAGTAAAAAAATACTATAAGATTTTTGACTTGACTAACTCTCCCATGCTTTAATCTTTGCTTGTTCTCAAGCAAAACAACTATGATATACAATGCAAGGAAAAAGAATCGTGTGAGTCATTTCTTCGGTAAAGTTTAAGTGAAAGAACCAATTCACATGGATGACAGAGAGACAATCACAAGTATACCTCACAAAGGCCTACAGAATAATGGAACATGCCAACTCAAATAGATATACCCAAACAACGCTCAAAGTGTCATTCACACCACATGTTGTGGTCATCGCTCTTAAATTGGTATATATCCTATCAATAAACTCTCTAGAAACCTCTTAGGACTCTATACACAAATGACTAACCTCTAGCAGACTTATTCGAGAGTTCAATAGGTCTTTTCTTGAACATAAAATCGTTGTTTGGACGTTATTATCATTAAAATAAACTTTATCAATTTTGTTTTTAACAATAGAGTTTTTTATATAAATATATTTGATCCGCTTTTTCAGCTGTATGTCATTTCTCAAGTTGTATATTGACTTTTATTATACAAGTTTTATGATACATTTTAGTGACATTTATGATTTCATTTTGATGGATATAGCCATGCAAAGCATTATTTTTTTTCTTGAGCTCATGTCATCCCTAATGGAAGTTACCATAATTGGAATAAAACCTATAATTGTGATGATGGTCTTTGTACAACCTTAATTTGGGGATTTGGTTTAGATATTTATCTAGAAGAAAAAAAATTATGGAAGGGATAATTACTTTCAATATACTTGCACATTTTTCATTTTTCTTATCATATTATAATCATCCTTTTTTTGAGAAAAATCTCTTTAACAAAGAACTTCTATATGAGCTCCACTTAAGAAGGATAGTTACTCTTTTCTTTACCAGTCGAAATGAGTAGCTTGTCCATTTTATCAAAAAAAAAAAAAAAAAAAACAGCAGAACAAAACACAAGAGCAACAAAAAGCAGATAACTTTTTCCGTGAAAAGTATGATTCAAGGGAGGATTATGTAATTATATGTAGAATCATTTAATTATTGCTATTGGTAATTGGTTTATATTCCAAGATTCATTTCCAAGATTCAAAATGAATCTTACAAAACTATCAAGTCAAAAGTTGAAATTAGAATGTTAAAAAAAAGACCAATTAAATTAATACGAAATCATGTCACAATAAAAAAAATTCACAACCAAGATCACTTTTGTATCTTATGATAACTTATTTTTTTATTTCTTGCTTATTTCTATTGTCTTAGATTACATTGCAAGTTTTAAGATAAACTATACTTATCACCACTAGTAATGGATAGTAGAGAAAAATATAGAGGAGTCTAATCAGTTCTACAAATTTAAGACATTTGAAACTAACGATTTTTGTAAAGGCTGACAAAGCGGTGGAGCTTCATTTTGTTGAAGTTTATAGTGGATAAAGAGGACTCAAGCCAACGATTGCTTGAGAACCAGGAAGATAAAGTACACATAGGAGATTTGAAGGAAGGTTGCGCATACAGGGAAGATTTAAAGCTAACGACACTGCTTGATGCATAGGAGCCACTAAAGGTTGTTGCTTGTCGTGTCCTCAAAAGTAGAATTATTCAATTTTCAAGGGGCAGTAGGTGCAACACCTTTGTTCATGTTCATATTTTGCTCAGTGTTTCCTAAAATAAGAAAACAATAAGAAAGCCATACAGCTTTTTTAAACTTTTTTTATTAAAAAAATAGACATTTGACAGAATGCTGAGATTAGGAGGTGAGTGAAATAGACATTTGACAAAGAAAGATGATGTTGACAGAATGCTATAGATTTACAACATTAAATAGATAAAAGAGTAGATGAACATTGATGAATCCGTGCATTATGAATTAAACCTTGAACACTATCAGCGCACTTCTTTTTATTAGTGTTACTAATAATTTCCTTCCTTTTCGTTCATTTTGTTTTTAAACTATCCTTTTGATCATTAATTTTATATTTGCTTTTTCAGTATATGGGAGTGGTTTCTAACTATTCATATAATTTTAAAGATCATTAATTTTGGAAGTAACGCATGAAATTCCCTTCAATAAAAATTTAATGGTCATTAATAATGGGGGTGACATAATTGAAAAGAAAATTATCGATTGGTAAAATTGGTAAAAAAGAGAAGGACGAATACTTATGGGAAATACAATACCATCGTAAGAACACATTTAAAGTTATTGAACAAATCACATAGTCGAAGACACATGGTGATCGAAGATGGCATCATAGCTGGAGATTGTGAGTGCAATATAGCAAAAACAACCAAAATCCTGAATCCTTAGTTTTATGACAACAACTCCTAATAAGCATATTAGGCCACAATCACATCAGAAATTATAAAATCTTTCCGCGCAAATACATACACCACATAGCAAATGGAAAAATGATATTATTAACACTGTTGATGTTCTTCATCTGTTCCTTCAAATGCCTTCCAACATTGGGCTTCTATTTAGTGCAAATAATTGTACGAGTCATGATTCATTTGTAGTGATATTGATGGTTTCATTTTGTCGTATATATTCAATGCAAAGCTGTATTTATTTCCTTAATTCATGGTATCTCTATAAAAGTTACTCTTATTAGAATAAAACTCATAACTATGAAGGTGATCTTTGTTGAACTTTATCGCTTGTGGTGGTATTGTTTTTAAAAAATATATGAAAGTCACTTTCTATAAGCCTGTGTTTTTTCCCCTGATCATATTACATTGACTTTGGAAGGATAGTAACACTTTTCTTTGCAAGTGATGGGTTATGAGATCAACTTTCTCTCACAATGTTGGTTGAAATGAGTAGGTTATCAATCTTATCGGAAATTAAAAGAAAAACTTGACAACAACAATAATAAAGAACTTTTGCATTAAAAGTTAGATTTAAGGGAGCATTATGTAGAGATATTTAGAATAATTTGGTTGTTTGTTTTGGTACATGGTTTATATTCTAACTCTCTAGCATCATGTATTTTGTTAAATTACTGAATATCATCTTGGTGTAGTTACTTGTCATGTTAATACTATATATATATATATATATATATATATATATATATGTTTTGACAAGTTTTGATGTTAGCCTAATTTCTATGAAGGATATGTTGGATTAACATGTTTAAAATCATTGTGAGTTTTTTTTGTTTTTTAAATTTTGGTTTCTAAATACTTCTTTAATTATCAATGTAGTTTACAATATTATAGGAGCCATGCTGCACTTTAGTTAAAGTTTTTGCTAACTATACTATAACATAACATTTGAAAAAAGTTTGAGCCATAATTCAATTTTGACACAAGAAAATAAAACATCTTATTATGAAATTTAGATTAATATACAAATATATTCTCTTATATATGATTAAGCTGATACACTCTAAAAGTTTGACGATGGCAGTTGCCCTTAAGTGAGTCTTGATCTTTAGATATTTGACTCTAAAAGTTTGATGAAGCTGAAAAGCATTTGTCACTTATAAACTTTCCTTTGTGTCTTGAAATTCTTTAATCATTGAATGTTTTTAGTTTTTCTATTAACTCTGTTTTTGTAAAATGTTCTCACAAATGATTCAAGTCAAATAGTCCATATATGTTTCTTTGATAGTGGTGTAAAGCCTAAAACACACACACACACACGCACATCCTTCATTCCTTGTAGAGTTTTTATTTCATAAGAACCCTGAAATTTCCAAAGTATTTCCGTAAGTAATAAAGGAAAAAGGATAACATACCATTATGAAAATAAAATTTTCAATGAATTTAATCTTTATGTTATTTGCTTGAAATAGTAAAACAATATAAATAAAATATAGAGAAGAGGAAAGTAAGCAAATAAAAAAGTAATATCACAATAAAACACAAGTATACACTTCGATGTTTAAAAGAGAATCTTATAAATCCTTCAAATCAAAACTTGAGACACAGTGAAAAGGACCATCTACAGTAATACGAAACCATATAACAATGACGAAATTCAGAACCAAGATAATATTTGTTTGTTATGATAACTTATTTTTCATTTCTTACTTATTTCCTATTTTAGATTACATTCAAAGTGTAAGGTAGATTGAAATTGTCACTTCTAACAAGAGATATTTGGGAAGAATACAAAGTGGGAAAATAAGTCACATGATGAAGGACACAAGGAAGATTGGGAGTAAGGTTTGTGCAAATGTGGTCAACCTTGCTTTTGCTAAGTGTTAGCCTGGCTTTGAAAGCAACAACACTGCTTGATGCAGTAGAGCAATACTAATGGCGGTGTTCTTGTTGTAGTCACAGAAGGGGAGATATTAATGCTTCCAATGGTAGTACATGTTGTTTCATTGGCCGTCTTGATATTTTCCTCCATTTTTCCTTAACAAAGAAAATTATAAAAAAAAAATCATAGATTATGTTCTTAACTCTTTATTTATGAAAACAAGCTATGAACCTTTTAGGAGTAAAAACACATTGAGATGGACTAGTAATAAAAAAAAATGAAAAAAAAAGAAACAACTCATTAAGAAAAAGTGAGATCAAATGGTAAGCATAACAAAGCTTTGGAAAGGTAGATGATGTTGGTAGGAAATTATAGATTACACCAATATATAGATGAGATAGAAGATTATTAGAAATGAATATATGTGTTGTGGACTGAACCATGGACACTGGGATTCTTTCCTTCTTTCTTAATTTTATTGAATTTTTTTTTCCTTTTATTCCATTTTTTTATTTGAATTATTCCCTTATGTTATCCTTTTCCATTGGCTTTTCTATTATATAGGGTTCGGGTTTCTAACTATTTAATATGACTTTAATGATCATTAATTTTGGAAGTAATGGATTAAATGCTATGTTGCAAAAATTTAATATTCAGTATTACTGTCATGCCCCAAGCCCACAGTCGGGTCCGCTGACAGATCTGCCACATCCAACAGGCTGGGCCCCACTGCGTGCAAGGCCTCAGATTTGACCCGGTCAGAGTCAACCCTAACAAGTAGAACAAGAAGCAAAAATACAAACTACGAATAGAACAACAGTAACAGAGTTAATACAGGTATGGGTTTTAGCAGTCCTACAGAATACAGTGCCACACATATAGTTTGCGAACCAAAAATACACACAGGAAAGTTCTCTATAAGATCTACAACCAAAGACATTTTTATTACGACTCTAAGATAAACCCCCGATCCTAGGCTAAATCTTCTCCTGCGAAAGATGAAATCACAGAGTGCATGAGTTATTGATTTCCTGCAAGTGTACGATATCGCCAAGTAATACCGCGTGTGAAGCCACGAGGATCGTATTCCACAGGGCTAAGGATCTCCTATTACTCCTTCTTGACCTATTATCTAGCCTAACGTCTTAAGAAAAGGGATTTACTCAACTAGATGCAATTCAAAATAAATACAAGACTTCCAACAAGTTATAGAGAACAAGTAATGAACAAGCAAGAATAACACTGGAATGCAAAGGCCTATGGAAGTGGATCCCCTTAAGGGGTAATCATGATACAAGAATGAAGAATAAAAGATGCAAGGGTAATTTGGACCGATTGATTTTTAGATTAGAACAACCCCAATTTCTCGGTGGTTGAACCCTAATCCTATACGAATGTTTATAGGAATTTCTTCCAAATCTACATTCCTACGATTGCATTGAGTACATGGAAATCCCAAAATAGAGATAAACTCATCCTTAGTTCACCTCTGAAACATGGAGGGATACCAATACCTAATTTCTCGGCGTGTTGATACAAGTATCCCCTTTTAATCCATTCACGATCTAGTACATGTGAGCAGGTCACATCTACATGTATAACTCATAAAAGAACTACAAATTTCTCCTTAGAGTAGCTCTTATCATGAAACAAATGGATTAAATCTTAAATCAACCCGAGCATTGAATTAGCAAGCAATCACCCAAAATACATGATAAACCCCCCAAGGCTCACCAACATCCGGTGGCCTTGGGGGTCTAGTGTGCCATCATACCACAACAATCAACAAAATTAATCAAAACATAAATCAAACTAATAAATGACACTACCTAGATGAAATGGTGAAGGAGGAGGTGGAAAGTCGGCCGAATGACGCTCCCCCCCCAACCAAAGGAATGCCGAATGGGATTAATTTTTTTATAGGTTACTAAGTTTTGAACTTTTTTCATTAAGGTAACCATGTTTTGATTTGTATCAAAACGGTTACTAACTTTTGATTTTGTTTCTCCGGGAGGTTACTGGCGAGTGACCATAACCTTTCTACTGACGTGGCTACCGGAATTTGCCCAGTCAGCATTAGGTTGCCCAGTCAGCATTACCGGAATTTTTAGTAGGTCACTGAAGTTTGGACTTATTTCATTAAGGTCACCAAGTTTTAATTTGCATAAAAAGGGTTACTAACATTCGATTTTGTTTCTCCGGCAGGTCACCCACGAGTGACCACATTCATTCAACTGACGTGGTGACCGGAAAAAACACAGTTAGCCTCATGTGCCACGTAACCAGCTGACGTGGCGTCCGGAAAAAAGAATCAAATGTTAGTAACATTTTTGATACAAATTGAAACTTGGTGACCTTAATGAAATAAGTCCAAACTTCAGTGACCTACCAAACATTTAATCCCCAATACGTGGCCATGTGGGTGATATGGCATCATGGTGCGTGGCAACTTAATGCTGACTGGGCAAATTCCGGTAGCCACGTCAGCAGAAAGGTTATGGTCACTCGCCAGTAACCTCCCGGAGAAACAAAATCAAAAGTTAGTAACCGTTTTGATACAAATCAAAACATGGTTACCTTAATGAAAAAAGTTCAAAACTTAGTGACCTACAAAAAAATTAACTCATGCCGAATGACACTTCCCCCCTGCCAAAGTAATGCCGAATGACGCTTTCTCTAGCCGCGGGTCTCCTTCATTCAAATGGTTGTCGATCTCCCCCTTGAATGATGATGTCTTCAAACCTTGAGAGCCCTTGATCTCGCCCTTCAATGATCTCCTAATTTCCTTGCCCTTCTTCTTCTTCCTAGGGTCGCTCAAGGTCTCCCAAGAAGTCTCCAAAAAGCCCTCTCCAAAAATCCCTTTTTTTTGCCCTAGAAATCTGTATTTATACCCTCCAAAGCATACGGGCCATACGAGGACCGTATGAGGGCTGGATAGACTCAAAATCCGCAACTTTTGCTTCATATGGGAGTGCATACGGGCTTCATACGGCCTGCATACGGGCCGTATAGGGGCCGCTCGAAGTTCTGGACATGCTGCTTCAAGCAATCCCAGTGCTACAGTGATTGCTACAGTACCTTGGGACTGTTTTCTTCTTCTTTTGCCCAAATGGTATCCAGATGTTCTCCATAGCTTTCCAGTACCCAACAAAGCAAATAGTACGTGATTAAGCACAAAACGGGCATCAATCTACAACAATATACATGCAAAGTGTATGAAATATATATAAGAAAATACCTACATTTAGACACTAATCAAATATCCCCACAGTTAAGCGTTGCTTGTCCCCAAGCAAACAACTCATGAAAAAGAAAGAGACCGATAAGTGGCTAAATGCATTACCTCAAGCAAGTATAAGAATCCAAAAGCAATGGACCATGATAAATAGATGTTGAGTTACAGTCAATAAGAATAATAAATTACCCTGTCTCACCCCTTATTTGTTTGTGTCGTGTAAGTGAATTTTTTATCTCATTTTCCCTGATCTAGTCTAGCCTAAGGACTTCAATAAGTACAGCTCTAGATGCTAATTACTCCACATACAAAGAATACTAAGTCTTAAACTACTAAGTGCTACTACAATGACCAAGAAAGACCCTTCTGATTCTTTAGCTTGAAACTAAATCCTTTTTTCTTCACAACACCACTAGGTAGGCAGTCAGAAGATAAAAAAGGGTTTATTTTATTTCCATTTTTCCGAGTCCGACTAGTGTAGATTTGCACAAAAAAAAACTAGAAATCTTCCCCCATGCGACCCCATGCTCCCGCATGGGGGCCGTATGCTCCTTGGCCCAGAAAATCAAGAGAGACTGTCTTGGGCCACGCGGCCACCATACAGCCCGCATGGGGGCCGCATGTCCCATAATTGGCTTATATCTCTCTCTTATCTCTCTTTCTTTGATTCTCTTCTTTTTATCTTTTTCTACCGACTTTCTCTCTTCTTTCTCTACCATTTCTTGGCCGAATCCTTTCATTTTTTCTCCTAAATCTTCTCCTCATCCCTTGGAGACTTCGATCTATTGTTTTTCCTCGAGTTTAACGCTAGTTTTCTCAAGGTTTTGTCGGTATGCTCTTTGTTGCCCTAGTTTTTTTTTTCTTTTTCATTGTTTTCGCATTCTTGGAGCTTTTGTGTGGAGTTTTTCAAGCATTTTGCTTGATTTGGATGATGTGAATGTCGTGGGTGGGTTTTTATTTGAATGTATGTACAAAAGTTTTGACCACCATGATTTTGGGGAAACTCTTGCAACATGAATAGTGACCATACGGCCACCAAACGGCCGTATGGCCGCTGACCTTGAATTGTCACTGTTGTTCCCCATCTCTTGCATCATGTTTTGATTTGTTTGAATCTCTCTAGGTTTGATCAAAGTTTTTCTTTGTTGTAGGGATGCCCAATACCAAAAGGCTAGCCTCTAAATGCCCAAGAATCACCACACCATCACCTACACCCGAGGAACTTGTGTTCAAGCCTGCACATCATCGAGAAAAATATGATATTTTGAAGACAAAACCATTTGGAACGGTGTGCTATATTGATTGGAATCTTGTGGAAAGTCTTGGGGTAAAAACCCAAGTCGAAGGATGGTTATCGCATAATTGTTGGGAAAATCTACTTGCAATCGATGGACCATCCTTTCGCCAACTAACTTTGGACGTTTGAAGTACTTTTGAGGCACGATAAGATTCGCTGTCCGTGGTTGATAAGAAACGTGGTACCATCCATTTTCAAGCTTTTGGAAAATCTCGTGAGATGAACAACATGGAATTTTCCAAGTATTTGGGGATCTATGATGATCATTTTATCAATTCAATGCCTAGTGAGTGGAAACTGTTATTGGGAAGCCTTGGTAGTTAGCGACAGTGAGAACACCCGGAAAGCCTCACGCATGATTGTTCGATCTATTTGGGGCCGGACGGATAGCACGGGGGTAGTCACATAGTCAGATCTCTACACGATGTTTGGCATCATTGAGCAGCACCCCATTCATCTTAGCCACCTTTTTGCGGATGAATTGTTTCACCAGGGACAGTGTGTGAAATTGGGAGCTATATTTGATGGGCCCTATGTGACCAGATTGATTCGTGGCATGGGTTTATTTGATCACACTCGAGGCGTGACCGTTGTAGGAGGAGTAGCACCCCTCGGGATGGCCACCTCAGAGGCAATAGGTTTGGTGACAAGCAAGGGTATTAGTGGCAGACCCACACGACACCCGGCCACTGGAGAGTCCAGCCAGTAAGCACCAGTGCATACAGAGTTAGAGCCTGAGGATATACCGGCTCCCACTCCCGGTACCACATCACTGCCTGATTTCGACATGAGACTGAGGAATTTTGAGGGAGAGATTCAGGATGTTCGTCAGGAGCAGCGTGAGATACGTGGCCAGCTTCACCAGATTATTGAGGGACAACGTCGACTCGAAGAGGAGTTTGACCGATTTATCACTTCATATCATGGTTCATCCTCGCATGCCGCGACCACTTCTTCTACAGCCATGCCACCACCACCTGCACCAGCCTGTGATGAGTAGAAGCCCTTCTGAGCATGGACACTTGTTATTTTCTTTAGTCTGCTTTGTTTTGTGTGTTTGTTATTTTGAGAACTTGACACCGTTCTTGCCCTGCCAACTTGTGGTGTAGAACTTTATTCCTCTTTCATCTAAGTTGTTTTGTTGACTACTCCATTGTTTTTGCATTTTTAAATTTTATGGAATGATAATGTCCCTTTTTTGCCTCGCATTCTTTTAAAGGAATTTGGTGAGCTTTCCTAGTTTGGAATGGAGGTCGCACCCGACATGTATTGCTCACCATACCTCACTACGAGCACAAGAGTAACCGAGGAAGTTCCTTTTCACCCTCCCCTATTATTTTCATTACCTACTTGCCATGTTTTTCATGATTAGTGGACATTAAGGGCAATGTACAACACTAAGTGTGGGGATGGGTGCATTTCATGTATTAGGACCATTGTTCACATGCTAGTGTTACCTATAATGGTTTTGTTCACTTTTGTAAGATTCTTTTAGCTTGCATTAATGATTGATGCAAGTTACTTATTTTTGTGCTTGACTGAATCCTGTTTCACCTCTAGTATTGTCTTGTACACTGAATTTTGTGTTGATACCCTAGGAATAGCCAAAGTGACTACTTTAACTCTCTTGTGTGGTTAACACACTACTTTGAGTACTTCGCCGTAGAACAGTAAGTTCTATCCTTGAATGTAGTCTTTAGAACTTCTAGGTCTTGTTGACCTAATCCTAGTATTCTGGCTTGTAAAGCAGTCTAAGGACATGATAGAAGAAAAAATGAAAATAAAAACTTGATTGATTCCAAGTAATACTGCGTGTGAAGACACGAGGATCGTATTCCACGGGACCAAGGATCTCCTCTTACTCCTTCTTGACCTATTATCTAGCCTAACGTCTTAAGAAAAGGGATTTACTCAACTAGATGCAATTCAAAATAAATACAAGACTTCCAACAAGTTAGAGAGAACAAGTAATGAGCAAGCAAGAATAACACTGAAATGCAAAGGCCTATGGAAGTGGATCCCCTTAAGGGGTAATCATGATACAAGAATGAAGAATAAAAGATGCAAGGGTAATTTGGACCGATTGATTTTTAGATTAGAACAACCCCAATTTCTCGGCGGTTGAACCGTAATCCCATACGAATGTTGATAGGAATTTGTTCGAAATCTACATCCTACGATTGCATTGAGTACAAGGAAATCCCAAAATAGAGATAAACTCATCCTTAGTTCACCTCTAAAACATGGAGGGCTACCAACAACCAATTTCTCGGCGTGTTGATTCAAGTATCCCCTTTAAATCTATTCGCTATTTAGCACATGCGAGTAGGTCACATATACATGTATAACTCATAAAAGAACTACGGATTTCTCCTTAGAGTAGCTCTTAGCATGAAACAAATGGATTAAATCTAAAATTAACCCGAGCATTGAATTAGCAAGCAATCATCCAAAATACATGATAAACCCCCCAAGGCTCACCAACATCTGGTGGCCTTGGGGGTCTAATGTGCCATCATACCACAACAATCAACAACATTAATCAAAACATAAATCAAACTCATAAGTGACACTCCCTAGATGAAATGGTGAAGGAGGAGGTGGAAATCAACCAAATGACGCTTGCCCCCCACAAAGGAATACCGAATGACGCTTCCTCTAGCTGCGGTTCTCCTTCCTTCAAATGGTTGTCAATCTCCCCCTTGAATAATGATGTCTTGAAACCTTGAGAGACCTTGACCTCGCCCTTCAATGATCTCCTCGTTTCCTTGCCGTTTTTCTTCTTCCCAAGGTCGCTCAAGGTCTCCCAAGAAGTCTCCAAAACGTCCTCTTCCAAAATCCCTTTTTTTGCCCTATAAATATGTATTTATACCCTCCAAAGCATATGGGCCGTACGAGGACCGTATGGGGTCCGGATAGACTCAAACTCCGCAAATTTTGCTTCATATGGGAGTGCATACGGGCTTCATACGGCCTCCATATGGGTCGTATATGGGCCGCATGAAGTTCTAGACAGGCTGCTTCAAGAAATCCCGGTGCTACACTGATTGCTACAGTACCTTGAGACTGTATTCTTCTTCTTTTCCCCCAAATGGTATCCTGATGTTATCCATAGCTTTCCAGTACCCTACAAAGCAAATAGTACGTGATCATGCACAAAACGGGCATCAATCTACAACAAAATACATGCAAAGTGTATGAAATATATATAAGAAAATACCTACATTTAGACACTAATCAAATATCCCCACACTTAAGCGTTGCTTGTCCCCAAGCAAACAACTCATAAAAAAGAAAGAGACCGATAAGTGGCTAAATGCATTACCTCAAGCAAGTGTAAGAATCCAAAAGCAATGGACCATGATAAATAGATGTTGAGTTACAGTCAATAAGCATAATAAAAATACCCTGTCTCACCCCTTATATGTTTGTGCCGTGTAAGTGAATTTTTTATCTCATTTGCCCTGATATGAGCTAGCCTAAGGACTTCAATGAGTACAACTCTAGATGCTAATCACTCAACATACAAGGAATACTAAGTCGTAAACTACTAAGTGCTACTACAATGACCAAGAAAGACCCTTCTAATTCTTTAGCTTGAAACTAAATCCTCTTTTCTGCACAACACCACTAGGTAGGCGGTCAGAAGATAAAAAAGGGTTTATTTATTTCCATTTTCCCGAGTCCGACTAACGTAGATTTGCACAAAAAAAAAAAAACAAAAAATCTTTCTAAATGATGCACATGCTTATTAGGCACAAGAGCCACCCAACTACTCGATTACAAATCCACATAAACGTATTCATGCTTCACTAGCAGAGGAATATTGTCATAGACTCATTTACAAATTTTTTTTATATCATGTCTTTAGACTGCTCTGCAAGCCACAATACTAGGATTAGCTCAACAAGACTTAGAAGTTCTAAAGAGTCCATTGAAGAATAAAATTTAGTGTTCTATGGTCAAGTACTCAAAGTAGTGTGTTAAGCATACAAGAGAGTTAAAGTAGTCACGTTGGCTATTCCCAGGTCATTAACAAAAGATTTAGTGCACAAGACAATACTAGAGGTGAAACAAAATTCAATAAAGCATAAAAACAAGTAACTCACGTCAATCATTAATTCAAGCTAAAAGAATCTTACAAAAGTGAACGAAGCCATCATAGGTAACACTAGCATGTAAACAATGGCCCTAATACATGAAATACACCCATCCCCACACTTAGTGTTGTACATTGCCCTCAATGTACACTAATCATGAAAAACATGGCAAGTAGGTAATGAAAATAATAGAGGAGGGTGAAAATGAACTTTCTCGGTTACTCTTGTGCTCGTGGTGAGGTGTGGTAAGCAATACATGTCGGGTGCGACCTCTATTCCAAACTAGGAAAGCTCACCAAATTCCTTTAATGCCCTGCGAGGCAAAAAGGGACATTATCATTCCATAAAAATTTAAAAATGCAAACACGAGGGAGAAACTAGGGAGTAGTCAACAAAACAACTTAGATGAAAGAGGAATGAAGTTCTACACCACAAGTTGGCAGGGCAAGAACGGTGCCAAGTCCTCAAAATAACAAACACACAAAACAAAGCAGACTAAAGAAAATAACAAGTGTCCATGCTCAGAAGGGCTTCTACTCATCATAGGCTGGTGCAGGTGGTGGTGGCATGGCTGTAGAAGAAATGGTCGCGGCATGCTAGGATGAACCATGATACGAAGTGATAAATCGGTGAAACTCCTCTTCGAGTCGACACTGTCCCTCAATAATCTACAGAAGCTGGCCACGTATCTCGCGCTGCTCCTGACGCACAACCTGAATCTCTCCCTCAAAATTCCTTAGTCTCGTGTCAAAATCAGGCAGTAATGTGGTACCGGGAGTGGGAGCCGATATATCCTCAGGCTCTATCTCTGGATGAACTGGTTCTTACTGGCTGGACTCTCCAGTGGCCGGGTGTCGTGTGGGTCTGCCACTAATACCCTTGCTTGTCACCGAACCTATCTCCCATAAGGTGGCCATCCCGAGGGGTGCTACTCCTCCTACAATGGTCATGGCTCGAGTATGCTCAAATAAACCCATGCCACGAATCAATCTGGTCACATAGGGCCTAGCAAATATAGCTCCCAATTTCACACACTGGCCCTGGTGAAGAAATTCATCCGCAACAAGGTGGCTAAGATGAATGGGGTGCAGCTCAATGATGCCAAACATCGTGTAGAGATCTGACTGTGTGACTACCCTCGTGCTATCCGTCCGGTCCCAAATAGATCGAGCAATCAGGTCTTGAATGTATCTGTGTGCTGGGTCCATCATGCGTGAGGCTTTCCGGGTGTTCTCACTGTCGCTGACTGCCAAGCTGCCCAATATCGGTTTCCACTCACCAGGCATTGAATTGATAAAATGATCATTATAGATCCCCAAGTACTTGGCATATTCCATGTGGTTCATCTCACGAGATTTTCCAAAAGCTTGAAAAGGGATGGTACCACGTTTCTTATCACCCACGGACTGCGAATCTTGTTGTGCCTCAATAGTGGTCAAAACCTCCAAAGTTAGTTGGCGAAAGGATGGTTCATCGATTGCAAATAGATTTTCCCAACAATTATGCGATAACCATCCTTTGACTTGGTTTTGTCTTCAAAATATCATATTTTTCTCAACAATTATCCCAATAAAAATATCATAATTTTCCCAACAATTTTCCCAATCAATATAGCACACTGTTCCAAATTTTTTTGTCTTCAAAATATCATATTTTTCTCGATGATATGTAGGCTTGAAGACGGGTTCCTCGGGTGTAGGTGATGGTGTGGTGATTCTTGGGCATTTAGAGGCTAGCCTTTTGGTATTAGGCATCCCTACAACAAAGAAAAACTTTGATCAAGCCCAGAGAGATTCAAACAAATCAAAACATGATGCAAGAGATAGGGAAAAACTATGAAAATTCAAGGTCAGTGGCCATACGACCGTCTGGGGGCCTCATGGTCACTATTCATGTTGCAAGAGTTTCCCCAAAATCATGGTGGTCAAAAAGTTTGTACATAAATTCAAATAAAAACTCATCGATGACATTCACATCATCCAAATCAAGAAAAATGCTTGAAAAACTCCACACAAAAGCTTCAAGAATGCGAAGACAATAAAATAGAATAAACTAGGGCATCAAAGAGCATACCGACAAAATCTTGAGAAAACTAGCATTAAACTCGAGGAAAACCACTAGATCGAACTCTCCAAGGGATGAGGAGAAGATTTAGGAGAAAAAAAATGAGATTATTTGGCCAAGAAATGGTTGAGAAAGAAGAGAGAACGTTGTTAGAAAAAGAGAAAATGAAAAGAATCAAAGAAAGAGAGATGAGAGAGAGAGGGATATATATATAAGGCAATTACGGGCCATCCCATGCAGGCTGTATGGTGGCCACATGGCCCAAGACAAACTCTCGGGATTTTCTGCGCCAAGGAGCAGACGGCCCCCATACGGGCCTCATGGGAGTCGCATGGGCAAGACAGAGCCCTCTGTTTGACGCAGACGGTCTCCATGCGGGCATGGTATGCCTGTATGACGTAGAAATGTTTTCTAAACCCTAAAATTATGCTCCAAATGATAAAACAATGATATGTGAAGCTTTAAAACTTCTCCAAAAACTTATGAAATGAATAAAACTATGATCTAACGCATGAAATGACACCAAAACATGTGATTCTCAAGAAGTTGCACGATTAAGCCATAATTAAATCGATGAGAGCAATGTGCAAAGTATGTGAGCATGAACTTATTAAAAAACAAACAAGCCTAAGAAATATGAAAATAGCGATGAACTAAGACCTAGAATACGGAAAATGCAAGAAAACGCTCCCCTAATGCTTTGATTGCCACCCATGAAGTGCTTGTTTAACATCATGAGCCTGACATACCTCATCACTTACCTCACGGGGGTTCAAAGAGTTTGAAACTACCCCCAGTTACCTTTGGAGTGTTGTTATTGAAGTATAATTTCAATCGTTGTCCATTCACCTTAAAGGTGCCTTTTTCCCGGTGGGTTACCTCTACTGCTCCATGTGGGAAGATTTGAGTGACATTGTAAGGACCTGACCAACGTGATTTAAGCTTCCTTGGGAATAATTTCAACCTGGAGTTGAACAGCAACACTTGATTCCTTTCATGAAATTGTTTAGGGTGTTTGATCTGTCTGTCGTGGTACTCCTTTATCTTTTCTTTGTAGAGCTTCGAGTTCTCATATGCCGTGGAGTGCCACTCATCAAGTTCATTCAGTTGGAGTTTTCTCTTATTACCTGCAAAAGTCGAGTCAAGACTTAGAAACTTAATAGCACAATAAGCTTTATGCTCAAGTTCAACAAGTTAGTGGCAGGCTTTTCTATAGACTAGCCTATATGGGGTGATTCCTGTAGGAGTATTGTACGCAGTTCTGTATGCCTAGAGGGCGTCATCTAGATGTTTTACCCAATCTCTTCAGTTTTGAGACACTGTTTTCTCCAAAATTTGCTTTAAGTCTCTGTTGGACACTTCCACCTGCCCACTAGTTTGGGGATGGTACGGTGTTGCCATTTTATGGGAAATGCCATAGCGCTTCAAAATTTTTTGCAAATTGGGCGTTACAGAAATGAGTGCCTCTGTCGCTAATGATTGCTCGTGGTGCGCCAAATCTGGAAAACAATTTTTTCAAGAATTTTACCACTGGTCTTGCAACACTTGTTTGTAAGGCCTGAGCCTCCACCCATTTAGATACATAGTCGACTGCTACGAGTATGAACTTGTATCCATGGGAGCTTGGGAAGGGTCCCATAAAATCAATCTCCCACACATCAAAGACTTCACAAGATTGATTCCAATTCTAGGGCATCTCATCCCGGCGAGAAATGTTGCCTACCCGCTGACATCTATCACAAGCTTGTATAAATTTCTGGGTGTCTTGGAACAATGATGGCCAATAGAAACCTGCATCAAGAATCTTCTTTGCTATTTTGTTTGCATCGTAATGACCTCCCGTGGGTCCTGAGTGGCAGTGCTTCAGAATACTTAGACCCTCTATCCTAGAAACACATCTTTGAGCAACTTGATCAGAACAAACTCTGAATAGGTAGGGGATATGTAAACAATTTGTTAGACCCTCCCATATGTAGTGCTTAAGGTCTGAAAACAATTTCTTCCGTTGTTGATATGTAAACCATTTTGGGATAACCCGTACAACCAGATAGTTGGCATAATCGGCAAACCATGGCGGTTCCTTTTCTTCTACTACCTGATTGTTGTATGAGTATTCTTCAGGGAATGAGTCATTAATGTCTTTCTCTCTCAGAGGTTTTATACCAGAGTTCTCTAAGCGGGACAAATGATCTGCTGCAAGGTTCTCTGCTCCCCGCTTGTCCTTGATCTCAAGATCGAACTCTTGAAGCAATAAGACCCATCTAATCAATCGTTGTTTGGTATCTGATTTGCTAAGTAGGTAACACAAAGCTGAATGATCCGTATACACCATGACTTTGGAAAGAACCAAATATGACCGGAATTTATCAGAGGCAAATAAACGACAAGTAGTTCATTTTCAGTTGTAGTGTAATTCTCTTGGGCCCCCGTTAGAGTCTTGCTTGCATAATATATGGGATGGAAATGTTTGTCTCGCCGCTGACCAAGCACTGCACCCACTGCAAAATCACTCGCATCACACATGAATTCGAATGGAGAGTCCCAGTTTGGCATTATCATGATGGGTGCTTGAATTACTTTCTCATTGACTGTAATAAAGGCGTTCATGCAATCATTATCGAACTCGAATGGGACATCCTTCTCCAACAATCTTGTCGAGGTAGAGAAGTCTTTGATGAATCTTCTATAGAACCCCGCATGTCCCAAAAAACATATAATGATCTTTATTGAATTTGGAGGTGGTAATTTTTCTATGGTGGAAATCTTTGCCTTGTCCACCTCAATTCCTTCTTTTGAGATTTTGTGACCCAAGAGTATTCCCTCTTAGACCATGAAATGGCATTTCCCCCAGCTTAGCACAAGGTTAGTTTCTTCACATCGAATGAGGACCCGTTCTAGATTCTTAAGCCATACCTCGAATGAATCATCAAAGACGGAAAAATCATCCGTAAACACTTCCATAAAATATTCCACCATGTCCTCAAAAATTGCCGTCATGCATCTCTGAAAGGTAGCGGGGGTGTTACATAGCCCGAAACGCATGCGGCGATATGCAAATGTGCCATACGGACAAGTGAATGTGGTCTTCTCCTGATCTTCCAGGGCAATGGGATTTAAAAATAACCAAAGAACCCATCCAAAAAATAGTAGTAGGCATGTCCTGCTAGGTTCTCAAGCATCTGATCAATGAACGGTTGGGGAAAATGATCCTTTCGAGTGGCATCATTCAATTTTCTGTAGTCAATG
Organism: Dioscorea dumetorum; assembly: GCA_902712375.1. Lineage (NCBI taxonomy): Eukaryota > Viridiplantae > Streptophyta > Magnoliopsida > Dioscoreales > Dioscoreaceae > Dioscorea > Dioscorea dumetorum. The sequence goes on from CACTHL010000846.1 coordinate 6,204,484, forward strand.
CATACCCTCCTCTCGGTAGTTGTTCGAGTCAGTATTAACTCATTTTTGTCATTGGTGATCACCGTTATCCCCCTTTTTTTTGGAGCTACTTGTACGGGGCTTACCCATTCACTGTTTGATATGGGATAGATAATACCAGCATCGAGAAGTTTGATGATCTCGGCCCTCACCACCTCTTTCATATTCGGGTTAAGTATTCTTTGAGGCAAGGCTTTGGGCTTGTGTTCATCCATCATTAGAATTTTGTGAGTACAAATGGATGGATTTATCCTTTTTATGTCGGCTATCTTCCAAGCAATTGCTTTCTTGTGCTTTTTTAGCATATCCACCAATTCTTTCTTTTGCAGAATCGTTAGGTTTGAAGAGATGATAACTGGAAGCTGCGTTCCTTCTCCCAGAAAGGCATACTCAAGATGCTCAGGGAGTGTTTTCAACTCCAAATCGGGTACTTCCTCAGTTGACGGCTTTAAACCTCTGTTTCTTAGCCCATTACCCTGTTCAGAACCTATTTCTTCTATAGACCCCGAACTCTCATCTGAACTGTTATCTGCACCATGAACATGCAACTCATAACATTCAACTTCTTTCTCAAGATTTTTTTGTTGCTCAAGCTTATGCTCCAAACTAGACTCCCGTATCTTTGCTAACCCCTGGCCATCTTCAACATGGTCCCCCAAGGCAGGATTTATGGTAGCTATTTGTTGGTGTTCAGTAGTCAAAGCAAACTGTTCGATTGGTATATTGCTTCCTCCTGTCACTCTTGATGTTCCATACGCCATCCTTGCTATATAAGCTAACATCCCCTGATGGCTGAGATGTGTATAAATGAAAAATGTTGTTGAGTTTGCCAATCAATCTAGTCTTCAAATCTGTACATGAAGCTTTCCAACATAGAGTTTGGATTTGCCATGGCACCCTCAATATGAACTGTACAAAGAAAAAGGGATAGAAATTAAATTACATTAATACCATTGTAATATAAAAGAGATGAGTAGAAAGCTAAGATCGAAAGAAAAGAAAAGAAAAGAAACGAAAAAATGAGTAAAAAAATGAAATGGATATACCTCTTGTGAAGACACGAGGATTGTACTCCACGGGGCTAATGATCTCCTATTACTCATTCCCGACCTATTATCTAGCCTAACATCTTAAGAAAAGGGATTTATTCTGCTAGATGCAATTAAAAATAAATACAAGATTTCCAACAAGTTAGAGAGAACAAGTAATGAGCAAGCAAGAATAACAATGAAATGCAAAGGCCTATGGAAGTGGATCCCCTTAAGGGTTCATCATGATACATGAATGAAGAACAAAAGATGTAAGGGTAATTTGGACTGAGGGATTTCTAGATTAGAACAACCCCAATTTCTCGGCGGTTGAACCCTAATCCCATACGAATGTTGATAGGAATTTCTTCCAAATCTACATTCCTACGATTGCATTGAGTACAAGGAAATCCCAAAATAGAGATAAACTCATCCTTAGTTCACCTCTAAAACATGGAGGGCTACCAACAACCAATTTCTCGGCGTGTTGATAAAAGTATCCCCTTTAAATCCATTCACGATCTAGTACATGCGAGTAGGTCACATATACATAACTCATAAAAGAACTCCGGATTTCTCCTTAGAGTAGCTCTTAGCATGAAACAAATGGATTAAATATCAAATCAACCCGAGCATTGAATTAGCAAGCAATCATCCAAAATACATGATAAACCCCCAAAGGCTCACCATCATACCACAACAATCAACAACATTAATCAAAACATAAATCAAACTTATAAATGGCACTCCCTAGATGAAATAGTGATGGAGGAGGTGAAAAATTGACCGAATGACGCTTTCTCTAGCCGCGGGTCTCCTTCCTTCAAATGGTATTCGATCTCCCCCTTGAATGATGATGTCTTCAGACCTTGAGAGCCCTTGACCTCGCCCTTCAATGATCTCCTCGTTTCCTTGCCCTTCTTATTCTTCCCAAGGTCGCTCAAGGTTTTCCAAGAAGTCTCCCAAAAACCCTCTCCAAAAGTCCCTTTTTTTTGCCCTAGAAATATGTATTTATACCCTCCAAAGCATACAAGCCGTAAGAGGACCGTATGGGGACCGGATAGCACTCAAAAACCCTAATTTTCACTTCATACGGGAGTGCATACGGGCTTCATATAGCCTCCATACGGGCTCATAAGGGCCGCATGAAGTTCTGGACAGGCTGCTTCAAACAATCCCTGTGCTACAGTGATTGCTATAGTACTTTGGGACTGTTTTCTTCTTCTTTTCGCCCAAATGGTATCCTCATGTTCTCCATAGCTTTCTAGTACCCTACAAAGCAAATAGTACGTGATTAAGCACAAAACTTGCATCAATCCACAACAAAATGTATGCAAAGTGTATAAAATATATATAGGGAAATACCTACATTTATACACTTATCAATGGGCCACAAGGGGCCTAGTAGGATTGCAGAAATAACAAATATTACATATATTATAGAATAATTATAATCCAACAGAAATACAGAAAATGCTCAGAATACAGAAAATACGCGAAAACAGACGTGCACATCTCCCTGACTAATAACATAATTAACAGCTCGAGACTGGATCTTCAACTGTGAAGTCAAAACAGAACAGATAGAATATCAATAGCCAAAGCTGGATCTTCGACAACAATCGGATGGTAGCGCTACTACAGAAAACATGTGCACATGGCTAGGACTTACTTTTCCTAGCTGAGCAATTTGCCAGTAATTGGAAATGTACTAAACCTCAGAAATACAGAGTATAGACAGAGAAAATACTAAATAAATCACTTCACAAAATAATTAACTTAAATATTTAAACAAATAACAAATGCAGAATGATAAACATAATACCAACATAAATATTGTAGGAACATCATAAATAATTAAAATAAAACAATTAATTAATTACATAACCATCCACTAAAAATACAGAGTTATATGATACGGGTGCGAAAGCCTACCTAGTTCCCTGCTACGAAGGTGTATTTACTAAACAACACTAATGGGGTTGTTTGAAAACAGGGTTCTAGCTACTAAAGTTCAAAACGATCTTACACTACAACACTCTCAACGTTCACTTGAAAGTGTGGCAAACCTCACGCCCAACTAACAACCTCATCTTGATTTGGTCAAATCTAAACCAATCAACTAAATTAATGTAACCAAACTCAAGCCCCAAATTTAACTAAGTGACTGAACTGAACCAGCTCAAATAGACAATGTTACATCAATCACAATACCCATTCACCATCTTCTAATCAAGATTGACCTTCTCAATTAAGCAGGATTAATCCATAGTCAGTAACTCAACCTCTTCAATAAATCATATACATAACATATGTATATAAAGTTGATCTGCCAACCTACTTATCATCAAAATGGCGGAATACAGATGCTAAACAGTTTAAATGAACAAGAGCATGTTCTAGTTACAAAGCAAGTCTACCGAAAATATAAAGTGCTAATAAATTGTCACGCTAATGTTTCTTATAATGTTGCCACCCTCCAAAATGGACCACATGCAGTTAAAAGTTTCTTACTCTTTAGAGCTCTAAATTTCAATTTTGGTTGTTCAACCAATCTCTGCTCAGAAGACAAAATGATGATTAAGTATTTGAACCCACTGTTTTGATTTGTTATGAAGGCTTAAGTCCTCTGAAATACCATATGGAATTCCATGTTTTGTGTGAGACAAATGTCAAGGGATCATTATGTTATGACAAAGGACTTACACGGATTCTGTAAGCTGTGGGGATAACACAAGCTTTGTGAATAAGATAAATGCCAGAATAGTGATTTTGATCATCAAATCAATTATCAATATGCTGACTTCACATTCTCTTATTAGAAGAAATCCATTCGAATACACATGAACATTTGCTAGATTGCTAAATCCATAAACTTAGCAAAATCCATCTAATTTGAATGTTATTTCTATCATGTCACCTGGGATTCTCTCCCAAATCAGTCCGATACTCAGATGATCGATCCTCTGAAAAGAGTTCGTTTCTCAAAGAATATAGTTACATGAACATATAGGTACTCATTCCACCAGCGGATTCATACCAAGCTCACATTTCAAAGGCTCAACAAGTAAGAAGGTGCTACAGGAATTATGTCATGCCCTTCCACATGAAGGCACAACTGGTAAGTTCACAACTTGGACAACCAATTCAAGAACAACTCACAAAAATTCACCGCGTATAAACATAACCGAGTTGGCATGAAATTTTAACTCTAATAGAACTTATACATGCAAGAGGTAAATGTATGTCTTAAATCTATATGAAAAGCACAAAAGGAGAGGGTTCAGTAAGTCTTAGACTTCAATGCAATTCCAACCCAAAGTACAACTCTATGGTCATGAATAACACACTCATCCCACAAGGTTCTCTACAGAATTAGCCTTGCAAGATAAAGATGCTTACTTAGAGGATCATAACCTATCGTAAACACATATTCCAAGTTGCAAATTTAGCATGGTGGGAGTTAAAAATACAAAGGTTCAGATTATCTCTTTAAGACATTGTCTAAATCCAACAAAATGGGCAAGAAAAACCCTTCTAAATCATCATCAGAATAGTCCGGATAGAGCTGTGAAAACAGATCATATCTCATAGACCATACGTCCAATAAATCTGAAATTTTACCCAGAATTAGATAAGATCAAATACTACAACTTTCAAATTGTGCACTTAAAAAGATTCTGCTAAAACAAAAATGTTGAATTTGCTATATACACACACCCTCACACACCCACAAGAATTGTCATAACAATTCCCTTATGGATTTACCCATACTTCACAAATACACCCAAAGGTTCATCAGATCATAAAGTTAACATCCACGAAAGGCCTAAACATCAACATGGTTTCTACTAAATAATCAAAGAAATTTAATGTACACATAGCTACCAGAATCAATGCATTCAACCCACCAACATTTCAATGAAGATTTAACCATTAAAACCATACCAACCAATCTTGAAGAATTTAACAAATGAAGAATAGATACTCCTACCTAGACAAAACTCCAGTGGTCTCCATCTCCAACGGGCTCCAAGCCTCTTAGCTTCACCTGGCAGTTCCTCTTAGAGTGGAGAAGACAATGAAAGTAAAGGCAAGGAACTTGAAGCCGGGGCGAGGTCTCGGTGGCTGAACAACATCGCCGTGGATAGGCAGCCGGTTGATTGGAGGGTTGCGAGGCGTTGTTGAGCTTACCACTCTCCTTGCAAGGCTAGACCTCGGACAGGCGGAAGAAAGATGGCGAAGACGCCGGACATTCGGTAGCCATCGCGCCTTTTCCCATTCTCCCTCGCTCCTCTGAAGAAGCTCACCAACTTCTTCTTCTTCTCTTTTAAAACAGGCAAAGCTCTCTCTCTCTCTCTCTCTCTCTCCCTTCCCTCCCCCCCCACCCCACCCGCGACCAGATCCAAAATTTTGGGATAAAAGAAAGGTTGATGTGGCTTAAACTATCCACTTATGAGGCTAACCATCACAATTACTAGCGATGATATAATTGAAAATGAACTTATAGAGGGTTAAAATTAGCATTTTAGATGTATGCTTAGTTCTTTGTCTTCTGGAAAAATACTTGAAGGCTTATAAAACACACATTTATGAAGTTGATCTCAACGTCATTGTTTATTTATTTATTTATTTTTTGTCATTTGTGTTATAATCTCGAAATGAATAGGTCATCCTAAGTTGGTATCCTTGTCCAAGCTTGAATATGAGTGTTGTAAATGAAATGGTTGAGTGTATTTTGTGGAATTTTTAAAATTTATCACAAGTAATTGCACTCAATGTGATTTTGGAATTATTTAAGTATTTATATGTTCTATCTGATTCAAAATTCACCATTTTCCCTATAAATGTTTAGGTGCAACATTGATTATATGTTTGATACATTTGTTTAGATGCTATTATCATTGAAATAAAAATTATCACTTTATTATCATAGTTGATGTTATTTGATGAGTGCATAGTATACACTTTGAACATGATTATTGCATGCACCTTGCTTGCTTTCTTGCATTAATTTATCTATTTTAGGACATCTTCCGATATTTTGTACTTTGATGAGTGTGCAAATATTTTTGTTGGACGAAAGAATGACATTTCTAGCAAATCAAAGTGAAAAGACTGGCCAAGAACGAATATAGAGAAGTGCATGGCCCAAACATGGGCGTGTTGAGGCAGTGCAGATTATATAAATTTATAATTTTCTTCACACAACCTCTGCATGCTCTCCTTGCCCAAGGATGACCCTGCATAAAAACAAGCACAAGCTTGTTTAAGGCCTTGTAGAATACTGGAGATTTGATTTGGAGAAGATTTGAATCGCAGGTGAAGTTAATGATTTGTATATGCCAAACATACACTACGCATGCCAGTGTACCATCTATTTGATAGCAGTTAAATGCTCGAAATTTAGGCTTTCAAAGGGTATGTTTGTTCAGATTTGATAAACTGCTAGAGTTTTGGGTAAGAAAGGGAAGCAAGCCATCCAAGGAGGAGTTGACATTGCTTCAGTGACCGCTGGAGTTCATGATTGATGGCCTTGGCTTCCCTAACCTCGGAGCATCCATCATGTTCTTCAAGAGAGAATTTGAGGGGGTTTTACTATTATTTTTTTCATGTTTTTATTTATTGGTTGCACTGTGATTTTTCTAATATGAGAGACTAAATAGTCATTTGGTGCTTTAGACCATGAACCTCGATATTTTGTCTTTTTTCTTTTATATGATATTGGTTTCAAGTATCTTGTGAATTTTCTATGTTGCCTCATGCTTATAATTGTTTTATGCGAAAGCCTCAATTGCATATTTGAGGTCCTTGTATAGACTTAATTTTTGGATTTGTTTTAGATATTTCCAGAAGGAAAAGAATTATCTAAGGGATTATTACTTTCAAAAAACATGCATTTTTTTTCATTGTTCTTATCCTATCATAATCATCCCTTGCCTGAGAAATATCTCTCTTATGTAATGAACTTCAATATAACCTTTACTTTAGAAGGATAGTGTTTTCTTTGCCGATTGAGAGATTACATGATCAATTTCCTCTCACTACATTAGCTGAAATGAGTACGTTGTCCACTTCATAAGAAATAAAAATTATGACAAAAAAAAGATTACTTTTGTAACAATCAATTAGATTTATACGAAATCATGTAACAATCAAGAAATTCACAACCAATATTACTTTTGTATCTTAAATGATAACCTATTTTCCTTTTCTTACTTGTTTCCATAGTTAGATTATATTGAAAGTTTAAAAGTACACTCAAATTGTCACTACTCGTAAGGGACAGTAGAGAAGAATATGAAGGAGTCTAAAAAGTTCAATAAATTGAAAATAGTTGAAACTAGCAATTTTTGTAAAGCCTTATGAAGGGATGGAACTTCATTTTGTTGAAGCTTGTGGTGGATCTCATGCCAGTGATGGCTTGAGGATTCGGAAGATAAAGTACACGAGGAAAATCTGAAGGAAAGTTGCGCGTGCATGGTTGGCCCTGGTTTTACAAAGTGCTAGCTTGAATTTTAAAGCCAACAACATTGCTTGATGCATAGGAGCCACTGAAGGTTGTTGCCCGTAGTGGCCGCCAAAGAAACGTTATTGACTCTTCAACGGGCAGCAAGTGTGCCACCCATGTTCATGTTCATATTTTGCTCAGTTCTTCCTAAAATAAGAAAAAGATAAGAAAGCCACATAACTCTTTGAATTTTTTTTAAGATAATAGAATTGAGACTTTGAGTGTAAAAAGATATTAAGATTGACTGTAAAAAAAATGAAAAAAATAAAACTAGTCAGTTAGAAAGTGTGAGATCAAGAGGTGAGTGAAATAGACATTTGAGAAAGGAAGATGATGTTGATAGAATGCTATAGATTTACCACATTATATAGATAAAAGAGAAGATGAACATTAATGAATCTGTGCACTATGCATTTCATGTTGAACACTATGAACGCATTTCTTCTTTTGATTAGCGTTAGTGATAATTGCTTTCCTTTTCTTTCATTTTGTTTTTAAATTATCATTTTGTTTATTAATTTCCATTATCTTTTTCTATTATATATGGGCATGGTCTCTAACTATTCAATACGATTTAAAAATCATTAATTTTTGTAGTAACTTATGAAATTCCCTTTATTAAAAATTTAATGCTCATTAATATGAGGGTGACATGATTGAAAAGAAAATTATCGATTGGTGAAATTGGCATTTAGATGGAGCTCTACTTCTGTATTCAAGAAAAACCATTGAAGGCAACATTTAGAGTGATTGGTCTCTCTTTGGCAGGATGCCCACGAGGTACACTATTAGAGCATGATGAAGTTTTTGACTTCTTCTCTTTTTCCTAGTAAGTTGGAGAATTTTTTTTAAAGCATCTCTGTGTCGTTCACATGTTTGTAAGTGTTTTCGAGAGATATTTTGCCTTGAAGAATGATTGTGTCTTCTTTCAAAGAAAAAATACCACATCTCCATCACAACAGAGACCAAGGATGATAGCCACATCTTTGAGCTTGAAGCTTGGCAGGCTTCACCAATTCTTAATTTTTGGTTATGCTCATCATACATCTGTAAAAGGGTATTGAGCAACACCCTCAATTGTAGTACACATTCAATGTAAGTTAATGATGCAAATGGTGTCCTTTGGATGACTTACCAATGCCTTCCAACAAGAGTTTTGACTATCAGGACCAGGTAGTATCTTTCGTGGACAAGGTTGACGACCATATCTTGGTGATGTACAACAAGAGCAGCACATTAGGCAATGTTTGTTATCTCTTAAATAGAAATTTGGGTTCATAAGTGAAACATGGTGGTGGATAAGGAGGACTCAAGCCAGCGACTGCTGGAGGAGCCGGAAGATCAAGGACTCAATTAAGATAGTAAGGAAGCTTGTGGAGGTGTGGTTGCCCTGCTCTTGCGAAGTCATAGCTTGGCTTTGAGAGCCATCAACACTGCTTAATGCAGTGGATCTACTAACGGTTGGTGGTTTTGTTGTAGCCACGGAAGGGCAATTAGTAATGCTTCCACTCGCTGTTGGTGTTGTTTCATTAGTCATCTTGATATTTTGCTCCATTTTCCTTGACAAACAAAAGAAATAAGAAAGTCGTAGATATTTTTCAAAACTCTTTTTATAAGAAAATGTGGGATTGAACCTTTGAGGAGTAAAAACACATTAAAGTAGACTATGAAAATAAAAATTATGAGGAAAAGAAACAATTCACTAAGAAAAAGTGAGATTTAGAGATAAGTGGAATAGACCTTGTGAAAAGGTGGATGATGTTGGTAAGAAGATGTGGATTTATAGCAAATGTATAGATCAGAGAAAAGATGACTAGTGTAGTAACGAATATGTGTGCGGTGCTTTGAACCTTGAACACTAAGGACACTTTTCTTCTTTCTTAGTCTTACTAGAAATTTTCTTCGTTTTATTCTATTTTTGCATTTGAATCATCCCCTTATGTTATTGATTTGCCATTGGCTTTCCTATTATATAGGGTTGGGGTTTCTAACTATTTAATATGACTTTAATGATTATTAATTTTGGAAGTAAGGCCATAAATGCAGTCTTGCAACAATTTAATGTTCATTAATATTGTTGATGATATAATTGGAAAGAAAATTATAAAAGGGTAAAATTGGTATTTTATATGTATGTGTAGTTCTTTGTCTTACGAAAGAGCCATTGAAGGCTTCATTAGATGGATTGGTCTCTTTTGGTAATGTGTGATTTCATATTTATTGTTTTGTTACTTGCATTTGGTTGCCATATATTTTACAGTATTTTCATTCATGTACTTTTACAATTTGAAACATTTCGTTTTAGTGGTGAAAATCCTTTTTCGGAACTTCAAAATTTTTAGAATAGCTTTTGTGATTTTTTTCTACAATGATAGAGGTTTTGCATGAAGTTAATTTATCTATTTCACAATTGTTATACCAGTTATTGTCAGTTAATATTAATGAAGCAAATTTTATGATTCGCTTTTGTCGTATACATATCATTTATTCTTGCCAAATCTGCAAGCTTTTGTTTTGAGTTGATGACTTATAAGACACACAATTATGAAGGTGATCTCAACGACAAGGTTTATTTATTTATTTTTGTCGTTTGTGTTATAATCTCTAAATAAATAGGTTATCCTATTGCTGGTTTCCTTGTGTAATCCTCAATATGAGTATTTTTAGTGAAACTGTTGAGTGTCTTTTGTGGCACATTTACAATTTATCACATATAATTGCACTTAATAAATTGATTTTGGAATTATTTTTGTTTTTATACATTGTAACTGATTTAAAATCAACATTTTTCATATAAAAGTTAAAGTGTTACATTCATTCTTTCTTTCATACATATCTTTGGATGTTGTTATCATTGAAATCAAATCTATCACATTTTTATAATAGCTCAGGTCTTTCATATTGATGTATACTCCAAGTGTATGTGTAGTAAAATAATATTGAATAAGTGTTTGGTGGGACGTATTTTTCTTTTTGAATGTTGCTGGTTTACACGTGACATTTTTTCCACTTTACACAAGAGAGGTCGAGTTATTTTGAGGTCAGAGGCCATGCACTCATTGTTGATTTTCGTATTCCGTATTTCTTTATTTGACGACGCAAAAGTTCAAGTGTGTAGGTATTTGATGTGTCCATAATATACACTTTGTATATGATTATTGCATGCATTTTGCTTGTCTTCTTGCATAAATTAATTTATTTTATTGTAACTTCGGTATTTTGTGCTTTGATGAGTGCAAATTTCTTTTTTGGTGAAAGAAAGAAATTGGGAGCAAGTCGGGGCGTAAAGAATGGAAAAGAACAAATATAGTGAAGTGTACGACCTAAGCATGGGCATGCTGAGGCCGTGCAGATTACAAAAATTCAGAATTTTCAGAACACAACCTCTTCGTGCCAAGAGCGTGACAATGCATTATAAAAGCACATGTATGCTTAATGCCGTGTGGATTAGTGGAGATTCGATTTCACAATTATATGATATTGCCTTAAAGTTTCTTTTAAATCTCCTATGTTGCTTCATGTTTGTGATTGTTGTGCACAAAAGTGTCAATTACACATTCCATTGGCATAATTAGGGTAGATAGAACAATCATGGTTGGTTTCACATATGAGGTAGGGGTTGAGTGCATGCTAGAGATAGAGTGTATGGTGGAGACCTCTTCAGATAAGGTTAAACCTTATAAAGGTATTTAATTAGCATAACTGATTCCATCATGTTTAAGATCATGCAAATATGGTATTCATGACATTTACAAGCATTAAGTGATTCCATCAAACCGAATGTAAACATTAAAATAGGGTGAAAAGTCAAGACAAAAATCTTTGTTCGTCAAGGGACTTTCCCAACACTAGAAGGATAGATCTACTCGCTCATTTTCGAATTACAACCTATGATATTCAACTAAGCATCAATAAATAAAAATAAAAGGAAATAAAGAAAACACCATTTGATTGAGAAGGTCCATGGTTAACAGTCAATAGATGTTCAATTGATCCTTGTTCTCCTCCATTCTTTTGTGTATGCTTTAGCCTTTTGATGCTTCCAAACTCAAAAGCCTAGGTATGACAGCGAAGGATTTCCCTAAATACGTTCTGTGGCCTTATGTACGATGCAATAATTTAGGGTTTTCTTTAGTAGCCAAGCATAATGGGTGAGGCGTGCACCATGGGTTGGTCATGGACTTCTTTGGACTAGAATCTTGAATTGTGCACCATAAGCATGGTGGTTGATACTTTAGGATCATGTTGCTTATTGTTTCCTTGCTTTATAATCTCTTGTCTCCACAACATCTCTTCGTTTCGTTTTTGCTAGGATGCTTCAAATATTTATGTGATTGATGACTAATTCCAACCATTTGCATATAAAACTCAAGAAACAAGTAGCCCGGCCAAAAATAATAATATTCATGCAGAAACAAAATCATGATTGATCAATGAATTAAACATAATCCTAAGGAAAAAAATACCATAAGATTTTTCACTTAACAAACTCTCCCATGCTTTAATCTTTGCTTGTCCTCAAGCAAAACAGCTATGATATACAATGTATGGAAAACGAATCGTGTGAGTCGTTTCTTTGGTAAAGTTTAAGTGATAGAACCAATTCACATGGATGACAGAGAGACAATCACAAGTATACCTCACAAATGCTTACAAAATAATGGAACATGCCAACGCGAATGGATATGTACAAACAACACTCAAAGTGTCATTCACACCACATGTTGTAATCATTGCTCTTAAATTGGTATATATCCTATCAATAAACTCTCTAGAAACCTCTTAGGACTCTATACACAAATGACTAACCTCTAGCAGACTCATTCGAGAGATCAATTGGTCTTTTCTTGAACATAAAACAGTTGTTTCAACGTTATTATCATGAAAATAAACTTTATCAATTTTGTTTTTAAGAATAGAGTTTTTTATATAAATATATTTGATCCGCTTTTTCAGCTGAATGCCATTTCTCAAGTTGTATACTGACTTATATTATACAAGTTTTATGATACATTTTAGTGACATTTATGATTTCATTTTGATTACCCAAGTTGTATACTGAATTATTGACTCTTCAAGGGGCAGTAGGTGCAACACCCTTGTTCATCTTCTTATTTTTCTCAGTGTTTCCTAAAATTAGAAAACAATAAGAAAGAAATGCAGGTTTTTTAAACTTTTTTTATTAAAAAAATAGAATTGAGAGTTTGAACGTAAAAACACATTGAGTTTGACTCTAAAAAATAATGAAGAAAATTAAACTACTCAGTTAGAAAGTCTGAGATTAGGAGGTGAGTGAAATAGACATTTGACAAAGGAAGATGATGTTGACAGAATGCTATAGATTTACAACATTAAATAGATAAAAGAGTAGATGAACATTGATGAATACGTGCATTATGAATTAAACTTTGAACACTATTAGCGCGCTTCTTTTTATTAGTGTTACTAATAATTTCCTTCCTTTTCGTTTATTTTGTTTTTAAACTATCCTTTTGATCATTAATTTTATATTGGCTTTTCCATTATATGGGAGTGGTTTCTAACTATTCAATATGATTTTAAAGATCATTAATTTTGGACGTAACGCATGAAATTCCCTTCAATAAGAATTTAATGGTCATTAATAATGGGGGTGATATAATTGAAAAGAAAATTATCGATTGGTAAAATTGGCATTTAGATGGAACTCTAATTCTATCTTCAAGTAAAACCATCGAAGACGTCATTTAGAGTGATTGGTCTCCCTTTGGCAGGATGCCCACGAGGTACACTATTAGAGCATGATGAAGTTTTCCTTCTCTCTATTTTAGAGCAAGTTTAAGAAAAAAATTTTTTTTATAGGATCTCTATCACATGTTTTCGAGAGATATTTTACCTTAAAGAATGATTGGGTCTTCTTTCAATGAAAAACTGCCACATCTCCATCACAACAAAGACCATGGAGATAGCCACATCTGAGGGCTTGAAGCTTGGCAAGCTTCACCATTTCTGAATTTTTGGTTGTACTCATCATACATCTGTAACAGGGTATTGATCAATCCCCACAATTGTAGTACACGTTTAATGTCAGTTAATGATGCAAATTGTGTCTTTTGGATGATTTCCTAATGCTTTCCAATCATGTGCGGTTTTAACACATTTAAGCATTTTGACTATCAGGATTAGGTAGCATCTTTCGTTGACAAGGTTGACGGCCATATCTTGGTGACCTACAACATGAGGAACACATTATACAATGTTTAGTATCGCTTAAATTTAAATACGCATTCATAACTGGAGTAGACATAATTTAAACAAAACCCGTTTCATTGGAATGATAAAGATCATTTGTAAAGAGGGAAATCTTTAATACATACAAACCCAATCCCAAGTCCGAGGAAAAAAAAGAAAAGGACGGATACTTATAGGAAATACAATGCCATCATAAGAACACATTTAAAGTTATCGAACAAATCACATAGTCAAAGACACACGGTGATCAAAGATGGCATTATGGTTGGACATTGTGAGTGCAATATCTGTAAATATAGCTAAAATCCTGAATCCTTAGTTTTATGACAACAACTCCTAATAACCATATTAGGCCACAATCACACCAGAAATTATAAAATCTTTCTGCTCAAATGCATAGAACACATATCAAATGGAAAAATGATATTATTAACACTATTGATGTTCTTCGTCCGTTCCTTCAAATGTCTTCCAACATTGGACTTCTATTTAGTGCAAATAATTGCTCGACTCATGATTCATTTGTAGTGATATTGATGGTTTCATTTTGTCGTATATATTCAATGCAAAGCTATACTTATTTCCTTTGCTCATGGTATCTCTATAAAAGTTACTATTATTAGAATAAAACTCATTACTATGAAGGTGATCTCTATCAAACTTTATCGCTTGTAGTGGTATTTTTTTTAAAAATATATGAAAGTCGCTTTCTATATAGGTTATCAATCTTATCGGAAATTAAAAGAAAAACTTGACATGACAATAATAAAGAACTTTTGCATGAAAAGTTAGATTTAAGGGAGCATTATGTAGTGACTGATAAGTGTTTGCATGTATATATTATTTGAGATGTTTTTCACATTATATTTCTCATTTCGTGTGTTTTTTGTGTTCTTTGGTGCAATTACGGTTGTGAAGAAGCTTTATGGGAATAAAGGCAAAAATAAATCATGATAATGCCAAGTGGAGTTCTTTTGTGCAAATACAAAGTTCAAGATACAAATCGGTGTCAAACAAGAGAGTATGTGCCAACTTCTAAAGGAGTTAAGACAGTTTTTGTAGAAGGACACGAAGGCAGTCATGCTCCCTCGTTCTGATTTGTTTGAAGATTTCAAAAGCTCTCCAAGGGTTTTTCGATATCAAGAAATTCTTCAAGAGCTACCACAAGATCCTGTGTCCGTCCGTGTGGCCTCAGAAGAAGAAACGGAAGAAATCGGGGACCTAGAGATGCTGTTTTGTAGAGGCTGAAAATCCACATGGGCATGGCCGTGTGGTTCCCTGACTTTTGCGTTTTAAAAGGCCGTTCTGAAGCGTTTTTGGGGGATCTTTTTCCTAACTTTTGGAGGGAGTTCGGCTAGGGTTTGGAGAGGTTTTTGTAAGATTTTGGGATATTTCTTCACCGATTTCAATACCGATTCCTTCCAAGGAGAGCTATTGGGGGAGTCTTTGACGACTTTGATTCGGCGAGGTGTGCCCTAGGCTTGAAGGAGGAAACCGTGGAGAAGAAGGAGCAGCCCTTATAGACCATCAGCATGGAGCTTAAGGGGGGTTTCTTTATTTATTATGTGCATTTATTTTCACTTGTATTGATGATTTTGTATTGCTCCATTGAGAGCTAAACCTCTAGTGGGTACTTGGACAAATAAACCCTAGGATTTTTATGTTTCATTGACTTTAATGCTTTTCTTTAATTTGAGATTTAATTTGAGTTTCAAACTTGTGTACTTCATTGATTTTTACTTAGAGTGACACTAGGGTTGAGAATCCAATCTAATCATCCTTTTGACGAGTGACCATCACCATTATGAGTAGATTAACCAAGTTTGAATAGGTTGATAGGGTGAGTCGAGAGGTAGCCGCACGTCCCCTTTCCCCTCCTTTGTGATACACCTTATCTCCATATTCCAAGAGTTAGTATTGATCTCAAAGAGAGTTAGGCGTTGAGAGAGGCCTTTCCACCGTGACTTATTTGTGATTAGGGATCTTTCACCTGGACCAAAGGGTTTGATCTATAGTTGGGAATAGGGTTTATCATTTGGACTTATTTCTTTTGACAAGTTTCGATGTTAGCCTAATTTCTATCTAGGATATGTTGGATTAACATGTTTAAAAACATTGTGATTTTTTTTTTTGGTTTTTGAGTTTTGATTTCTAAATACTTCTTTAATTATCAATGTAGTTTAAAATATTATAGGAGCCATGCTACCCTTTAGTTAAAGTGTTTACTAAGTATACTATAATATAACATTTGAAAAATGTTTGAGTCATAATTCAATTTTCACACAAGAAAATAAAGCAAATTTCGATGAAATTTAGATTAATATACAAATATATTCTCTTATATATGATTAAACTGATACACTCTAAAGGTTTGGCGATGGCCGTTGCCCTTAAGTGACTCTTGAGCTGCAGATATTAGATTCTAAAAGTTTGATGAAGCTGAAAAGCAATTGTCATTTATAAACTTTCCTTTGTGTCTTCAAATTCTTTAATCATTGTATGTTTTTAGTTTTTCTATTAACTTTGTTTTTGTAAAATTATCTCACAAATGATTCAAGTTAAATTGTCCATATATGTTTCTTTGATGGTGGTGTAAAGCCGAAAACACATACACACACACATCCTTCATTCCTTGTAGATTTTTTATTTCATAAGAACAATTAAATTTCCAAATTATTTCCGTAAGTAATAAAGAAAAAAGGAGAACATACCATTGTGAAGATAAATTTTTTAATGAATTTAATCTTTATGTTATTTGCTTGAAATAATAAAAATAATATAAATAAACTGTAGAGAAGAGGAAAGTAAGCAAATAAAAAAGTAGTACCACAACAAAACACAAGTATACACTTCGATGTTTAAAAACGAATCTTATAAATCTTTCAAATCAAAATTTGAGACATAGTGAAAAGGACCATCTACAGTAATACGAAATCATATAACAATGGCGAAATTCACAGCCAAGATAATATTTGTTTGTTATGATAACATATTTTCCATTTCGTACTTATTTCCTATTTTAGATTACATTCAAAGTGTAAGGTAGATTGAAATTGTCACTCCGAACAAGAGATATTAGGGAAGAATACAAAGTAGGAAAATAAGTCACATGATGAAGGACACAAGGAAGATTGGGAGGAAGGTTGTGCAAGTGTGGTCAACCTTGCTTTTGTTAAGTGTTAGCTTGGTTTTGAAAGCCAACAACACTGCTTGATGCGGCGGAGCTACTAATGGTGGTGTTCTTGTTGTAGTCACAGAAGAAGGGTTATTGATGCTTCCACTGGCAGTACGTGTTGTTTCATTGGTCGTCTTGATATGTTGCTCCATTTTTCCTTAACAAAGAAAATGATAAAAAAATCATAGATTATGTTCTTAATTCTTTATATATGAAAAGAAGACATGAACCTTTTAGGAGTAAAAACACATTGAGATGGACTATTAATAAAAAAAATGAAAAAAAGAAACGACTCATTAAGAAAAAGTGAGATCAAGCGGTAAGCGTAACAAAGCTTTGGAAAGGTAGATGATGTTGGTAGGAAATTATAGATTACACCAATATATAGATCGGAAAGAAAATTAATAGTGATGAATATATGTATTATGGACTGAATCGTGGACACTGGGATTCTTTCCTTCCTTCTTTATCTTATTGAAAATTTATTTCTTTTTCTTCCATTTTTTTATTTGAATTATCCCCTTATGTTAACCTTTTCCATTGGCTTTTCTATTATATAGGGTGCGGGTTTCTAACTATTTAATATGACTTTAATGATCATGAATTTTGGAAGTAATGGATTAAATGTTGTGTCGCAAAAATTTAGTATTCGTTATTACTAGGGATGGTATAATTGACAATTAACTCATAGAGGGTTAAAATTGGCATTTTAGATGTATGCTTAGTTATTTGTCTTCAAGAACAATACTTGAAGGCTTCATCTATATGGATTGGTCTCATTTGGTAATGTGTGATTTCATACTTAACATTTTGTTATTGGCAATTGCTAGTCCTTTATTTTACAATATTTTCATTCATGTGTCTTTACAATTTTAACCATTACATTTTAGTGATGAAAACCTTTTTTGGAACTTCAAAATTACTATAATAGATGTTGTTTTGTTTAGCAAAACAATGTCTTTGCATGAAGTTGTTATTTTTATTTTATCAATATTTACACCTTGCTGGAAGTAAATATTAATGCAACAATTTTTATAATTCACTTTTGTCGTGTGTATACTGTTTCTTCTTCCATATGTATACATGTGCAAGTTTTTATTTTTAGTTGATGACTTATAAAACACACAATTATGAAGTTGATCTCAACGTCAGGGTTTATTTTTGTCGTTTGTGTTATAATCTTGAAATGAATAGGTCATCCTAAGTTGGTATCCTTGTCCACGCCTGAATATGAGTGTTGTAAATGAAATGGTTGAGTGTATTTTGTAGTACTTTTAAAATTTTTCACAAGTAATTGCACTCAATATTATTTTGGAATTATTTATGTATTTATATGTTTTATCTGATTCAAAATTCATCATTTTACCTATAAATGTTTAAGTGCCACATTGATTATATCTTTGATACATTTCTTTAGATGCTATTATCATTGAAATAAAAATTATCACTTTTTTATCATAGTTGATGTTCTTTGATGAGTGCATAGTATACACTTTGAACATGATTGTTGCATGCACTTTGCTTGCTTTCATGCATTAATTTATCTATTTCAGGACATCTTCTGATATTTTGTACTTTGATGAGTGTGCAAATATTTTTGTTTGGACGAAAGAATGACATTTCTAGCAAATCAAAGCGAACAGCCTGGTCAAGAACCAATATAGAGAAGTGCATGGCCCAGACATGGGTGTGCTGAGGCAGTGCAGATTATGGAAATTTAGAATTTTCTTGACACAGCCTCTGCATGGTCTCCTTGCCCTAGGATGACCCTGTATAAAAACAAGCACAAGCTTGCTTAAGGACTTGTAGATTATTGGAGATCTGATTTGGAGAAGATTTGACTCGCAGGTGAAGTCAACGATTTGTATTTGCCAAACATACACTAGGGACGCCCGTGTGCCATCTTTTTGACAGCAGTTAAAAGCTCACAATTTAGGCTTTCAAAGTGTATGTTTGTTCAGATTTGATAAACTGCTAGAGTTTTGGATAGGAAAAGGAAGCAAGCCATCCAAGGAGGAGTTGACATTGCTTCAGTGACCGCTGGAGTTCATGATTGATGGCCTTGGCATCCCTAACCTCGGAGCATCCATCATCTTCTTCAAGAGAGAATTTAAGGGGGTTTTACAATTATTTTTTTCATGTTTTTATTTAGTGGTTGCATTGTGATTTATCTAATATGAGAGACTAAATAGTCATTCGGTGCTTTAGACCGTGAACCTCGAGATTTTGTCTATTTAATTTTTCTTTTATATGATATTGGCTTCAAGTATCTTGTGAATCCTTTATGTTGCTTCATGCTTACAATTGTTTTATGCGAAAGTCCCAATTACATATTTGAGGTCCTTGTATAGACTTAATTTTTGGATTTGTTTTAGATATTTTCCAGAAGGCAAAAAATTATGGAAGGGATTGTTACTTTCAAAAAATATGCTTTTTTTTCATTGTTCTTATCTGATTATAATCATCCCTTTCCTGAGAAAAATCTCTTTTTCATAAACAAATTCAATATCACCTTCACTTTAGAAGGATAGTGTTTTTTTGCCTATTGAGAGATTACAAGATCAATTTCCCCTCACTACATTAGCTGAAATGAGTACGTTGTCCACTTCATCAGAAATAAAAAAAAAATGACAAAAAAAACATAACATATAACCTTTTTCGTGAAAAATTTGATTCAAGGGATCATTACGTAGTGATATTTAATCTAATTTCATTATTACTGTTGGTAATTGGTTCATATTCCAAGATTTAAAGTGAATCTTACTAAACCATCAAGTCAAAAATTAAGACACAGAAGGTGAAAAAAGAGGTTGATTAGATTTATATGAAATCATGTAACAATCAAGAAATTCACAACCAATATTACTTTTGTATCACAAATGATTACTTATTTTTCTTTTCTAACTTATTTCCACTGTTAAATTATATTGAAAGTGTAAAAGTACACTCGAATTGTCACTACTAGTAAGGGACAGTAGAGAAGAATATGAAGAAGTCTAAAAAGTTCATTAAATTGAAAATAGTTGAAACTAGCAATTTTTGTAAAGCCTTATAAAGGGATGGAACTTCATTTTGTTGAAGCTTGTGGTGGATCTCATGCTAGTGATGGCTTGAGGATTTGGAAGATAAAGTACACATGGAAAATCTGAAGGAAACTTGCTCATGCATGGTTGGCCCTGGTTTCACAAAGCGCTAGCTTGAATTTTTATAGCCAACAACATTACTTGATGCATAGGAGTCACTGAAGGGGGCTTGCTTGTGGTGGCCGCCAAAGTAAAGTTATTGACTCTTCAAGCGGCAGCAAGTGCAGCACCCATGTTCATGTTCATATATTGCTTAGTTTTCCTAAAATAAGAAAAAGATGAGAAAACCACATAACTATTTGAAATGTTTTTTTTAAGAAAATAGAATTGAGACTTTGAATGTAAAAACACATTAAGATTGACTATAAAAACAATGAAAAAAAATGAAACTACTCAGTTAGAAAGTGTGAGATCAAGAGGTGAGTGAAATTGTCTTTGACAAAGAAAGTTGATGTTGATAGAATGCGATAGATTTACAATATTAAATAGATAAACGAGAAGATGAACATTAATGAATCTGTGCACTATGCATTGCATGTTGAACACTATGAACGCATTCCTTCTTTTTATTAGTGTTTGTGATAATTTCTTTCCTTTCATTCATTTTGTTTTTAAATTATCATTTTGATTATTAATTTCCATTGGCTTTTTCCATTATATATGGGAGTGGTCTCTAACTGTTCAATGGTCTCTAACTATTCAATATGATTTTAAAAATCATTAATTTTTGGAGTAATGCATTGTGTCTTCTTTCAATGAAAAACTATCACATCTACATCACAGAGACAAAGGGTATTGAGCAACACCCTCAATTGTGAAAAACTACCACATCTCCATCACATCTTTGGGCTTGAAGCTTGGCAGGCTTCACCAATTCTGAATTTTTGGTTGTGCTCATCATACAACTGTTAAAGGCTATTGAGCAACACCCTCAATTGTAGTACACATTCAATGTATGTTAATGATGCAAAGGGTGTCCTTTGGATGATTTACCAATGCCTTCCAATCAGCTGTTATTTTAACCCAACAAGAGTTTTGACTATAAAATCGTAACACTGCCTAACAACCATATTAGGCCAAAATCACACTAAAAACTATAAAATCATTCTGTGCAAACACATGCAAAACAAATCAAATGGAAAAACTATGTTTTTAACACTATTGATCTTCTTTGTCCATTGCATCAAATGCTTTCAAACCATGGGGCACAACCTTTTCTGATTTCAAAGAAAAACATTATCGAATGAGCAATTGGCAGCGGGAAATCCCTTGCAAACCGGTTGCTAAACAGGTTTCTAGTTGAAAAGATGCTCTCAATGGGTGAAATGTTTGGAGGAAAAAGTAAAATCTTTATGCTGTCTTTGGGTGAGGAGATGAAGGAGTAAAGAGAAGGAGGGTTAAAGGAATATGACATGACATGACAAGACAGTGTTCTCTCTATTACCAAAAAAGCAAATCGCTTTTTTTAATGTCTTCTAGCATCAAAGTGGTTGTAAAAAGGTAAACCTATCATTTCTTCTAGTCACAATAAAATTAACAGAGGTAGCTTGTGTCAATTTCCAATAACCTTTATGACACATTAAATTATCAATTACAAGCCAAATATAAAGAAGAAGAAGAAGAAGAAGAAGAAGAAGAAGAAGAAAAAGGAGAAGAAATAATAAAATTAGAAAAAGAAAATAACAACATAGTAGAACACAACATCTAGTTTTAAGTTTCATAAAAAGTTTTACAACAAGAAGAAAGTTATAAAATTAGAAAAAGAAAATGACAACATAGTAGAAGACAACATTTAGTCTCAAGTTTCAGAAAATGTTTGTAAAACTACCAAAGCATACAAGAAAAACCCAAAAAATGTTAAAGAAAAAGACCATTTATGATGGTACAGTATAACAATCATTAATGCCAATAGGAGACATTAGAGAAGGAGATAGAAGAGGGCCATAAGTCAGACAAATTTAAGACTATTGATTCTAGTGATATTTCTAACACTTTAGAATAATGTGGCACTTTGTTTTGCTAAAGATGGCATTGGATCAGAACACTTTTGCTAGAAAAGAATTGCTAGAATTAAGATGAAGTGCACAAGCAAGATTGGAAGAAAGATTGCGCATGCATTATCGGCCCTGCTTCTGCAAAACGTCAACTTGGCTTTTCAAGAGGACTACATTACTTGATGCATCAAAGCCACTAAGTGTTGTTGGGTTTGCCGTAGTCGCCAAAGATAAGTTAATGTTCCCCTCCGTAGTGAGTGTGACATCACTGCTGGAATTGATTTTTTTCTCCATTTATTTGTTGACCAATAGGAAACAAAAAGACAAAGACGTCAATTTTTTTAGAACTCTTTTTTTTTTTTTTTGAAAAGCAAGAGAATTGAATCTTTGAAATGTACAGACACATTGAAAAGAAAGTAAGAACTGAGGAGAAAGAGTAAGATAATGTGAAGCAAACCATTGGTAGAGGAAGATGATGGAAGATGATATTGATAGGAAGTGATTTGTTTATAGCGTTAAGTAGCTCACAAAGAAGATTTGGTGTTTTGCCTTTTTAAGCCTAATTGAAAATTCTTTTATTTTCTTGCAAATTTGTGTTTGAATTTTCATTTTGGATTGATCATTTTTTAGTGATTTTCCCAATATATATGGGAGTGACTTCTAATTATTTAATATTGTTTTAAAAAAATCATTAATTTTGTCAGTAATGAATTAAATTGTTTCCAGCAAACCTTTTATGGTCATTAATTGTGCGAATGATGTAATTGTAAAGAAAATTATAGAGAGGTAAAGTTGGCATTCAGATGGTGTCCCAATTTTATATTTTATGGAGGAGCCACCAAGGATTTCATTTAGAGAGATAGGTGTCTCCTTCGCAATGTGTGATTTCATATTTACTATTTTCTTATTGGTCTTTCCTACTCATACATTTTATTGTATTTGTATTCATGTGCATTCACAATTTAAAGCATTGCATTTGAGTGATAAAAATCAATTTTAGATCTTCCATAATTCTATGGCACTTGTGTTTGAAAGTATTAGAACAAATTCTGTGATATTCCTATTTTTTATTTTTATTTTTTTAATGACGACAGCTTTTGCATGAGCTTGATTTATCTATATCATCAATATATTGTCACTTGTTCCAAGTTAATACCAATGAATCAAATTTTGTGATTCATTTTTAGTGTACATATACCGTTTCTTCCTGCCATATGTATCCAAACATAAATGTAGAATATTTTTAAATGGGTGACTTACAAAACACAATTATTATGTTGATCTAACCATCAAGCTCAATTTATTTTTTGTGGCTTGTGTTATTTTATCAAAATTAACATGTTACCCTATGTTCGCTCCTTTAGTCAAATCTTAACTATGAATAATTCTAATGAAATGGTTAAGTTTATTTTGTGGAACTTTGGGTTCTATTTAGTGCAAATAATTGCTCTACTCATAATTCAGTTTAGTGATTCTTATGTTTTCATTTTGTCATATATATTCAATGCAAAATTGTATTTATTTCTTTAGCTCATGGTATTTCTACGGAAGTTACTATTATCAGAATAAAACTCATGACTATGAGGATGATCTTTGTGCAAACTTACCTTATCGCATGTGGTGGTTTTTTAAAAATATATGAAAGTCACTTTCTATAAGCTTGTCTTTTTCTCCTTATCATATTATGACCATCTTTTTCTTGCGAGAAACCTCTCTTCAAAGGAGACGTTTTATATCACATTTACTTTAAATGATAGGAACTCTTTTCTTTGCAAAGTGAGAGGTTACGATATCAACTTTCTCTCACAACATTGGTTGAAATAACTAGGTCGTTTACATTATCATAAATTATTAAGAAATATGACAGCGACAGTAACAAAGAACTTTTGCACAGAAAAGTTAGATTAACATGTTTAAAGACATTTGGAACTGTTTTTTTTGTTTTCTTATTTTTGGCTTCTAAGGACTTCTTCAATTATGAATGTAGTTTAAATTATTCAACTTTAAAAAAAGTTTGAGCCCCATGACATGACAAAATAAAACAATTTTTTGGTGAAATTTAGATTTATATACAAATATATTCTCCTATATATGATTAAGCCAATACCCTAAAAGTTTGGCGATCACTATTGCCCTTAACTGACTGTTGAGCTATATATAATAGGCTCTAAAATTTTGACGAAGCTGAAAGCATTTGTCAATTATAAACTTTCCTTTGTGGTTGAAATTCTTTAATCATTGTTTGTTTTTATCTTTTTCAATATCTTATCTTTTGTAAAATAATTTCATAAATGATTCATGGGAAATAGTTAATATATGTTTCTTTGATAGTGGTGGAAAGCCTAAAAGACTCCCACATCCTGCATTTCTTGTAGATTTGTTATTTCATAAGAACCCTAAGATTTGATATTTCTTAAAATTTTCATTTCTTACTTACTTCCTATTTTTGACTACATTAAAAGTTTAAGGTAGACTGAAATTATCACCACTAATAAGACAAAAGAATACAAAAGAGGAAAATAAGTCGCACAAATTGAAGACAGTTGAAGCTAGTAATTAATGCCTTACAATGGGTCAAGGCTTGATTTTTTTGAAGATGGCGGTGGTGGATTATGAGGACTCAGGCCAGCGATGGCTTTAGGAGTTGGAATATCAAGGACACAAGTAAGATTTTGAAGAAGGTTGTGCAAGCGTGTTCAACCATGCTTTTGGGAAGTGTTAGCTTGGGTTTGAAAGCCAATAACACTAATTGATGTAGTGGAGCTACTAACAGTTGGTGGTGTTGTTGTAGCCATAGAAATGGATTTAATAACGCTTCCACTGGTAATAGGTGTTGTTTCATTGGTCATCTTGATATTTTGCTCCATTTTGCCTTAACAAAAAAAAGATAAGAAAGTCATAGAAAATAATTAAACAAAAACATGGATAAAAGAAAAAACTCATTAAGAAAAAGTACGATCAAGAGGTGAGTGAAACAAACCTTTGGAAAAGTAGATGGTGTTGGTAGGAAGATATAGATGTACAACAATATGTAGATTAGAGATAAGAAGAATAGTGATACATATGTGTACTGCTCAGTCAATCTTGAACACTGGGATGGTTTTCTTGTTTTTTAATCTTACTGAAAACTTTCTTGCTTTTTTATTTTTGTATTTGAACCCCATGTGTTATTCATTTTTCATTTGCTTTGCTTTTATATAGGGTTGGGGTTTCTAACTATTTAATATAACTTTAATAGTCATTAATTTTGGAAGTAATGCATCGAATGTTGTGTAGCAAAAATTTAATGCTCATTATTACTGGGAATGATATAGCTGAAAAGAAAATTGTAGAGGGGCAAATTTGGCATTTTAGGTGCATCCCTTGTTTTTTGTCTTCAAGAACAACCCTTGAAGGCTTCCTTTAGATGGATTGGTCTCATTTTCTTTTTAACAATTGCTTGCCATTTATTTTACAATTTAAAACATTTCATATTAGTGATGAAAATCCCTTTTGGAACTTCAAAATTAATTACTAGAATAGATTTTGTGTTATTTTTAGGATAAAAATGTCCTTGCTTCAAGTTGTTATTTTTATTTTATCAATATTTTAAACTTACTCGTAGTTAATATTAATGCAATAATTTTGATAATTCACTTTTGGCGTATATATACCATTTCTTCTTGCCATATGTATACAAGCGCAAGTTTTTATTTTGAGTTGATGACTTATCAAACACACAATTATGATGTTAATATCAACGTTATGGTTTATTTATTTATTTTTGTCGTTTGTGTTATAATCTCGAAATGAAGAGGTTATCCTATGTTGGTATCCTTGTTCAAGCTTCAATATGAGTATTGTTCTGGTTGAGTGTATTCTGTGGTACTTTTAAAATTTAGCACAACTAATGGCACTCAATATGCTTTTGGAATTATTTCTGTATTTATATGTTCCTATTGGATTCAAAAGTCATCATTTTTTTGCCGTATTGATTATTTCTTTGATAGATTTGTGTCGTTATTATTTTATCATGGCTGAGGTTTGTAGTATTGCTGCACACCTCAAGTACATGAGTAGTCAAGTAATATAAAATAAGTATTTGGTGAAACTTATTTTTCTTTTTGAATGTTGTTGCTTTACACTTGTCACTGTTGCAATTATCAATGGAAGTTTACGACATTGTAGTTGTTGTGCTACATTTTAGTTATAGTTTTCAAGAACTATAGTACAATATCAAATATAAAATAAAATTTGTGTCTTAATGTAAATTTTTGACACAGGGAAAATGAAATTAATTTTAGTGAAATGTACATATCTGCAAATTTATTTTCTTATATATGAGTAAGTTAAGGATGTACATCATTTTAAATTAATAAAACACTCTAAAAGTTAGAAGAAATTTCAAAATCAAAGGATCAGATTTCTTAAATTATCTCACATATGATTTAAGTGAAATAGTGCTTATAGGTTTTTTTGGTATTGATAGGAAACTCAAAATCTTCATTTTGTGTAGATTTGTCTTCACATAAAGAAACCCAAAATTGTTTTATAGTATTTAATCAATTAATATAAAAAGGGGAGAACATATCATTAGAAAAGTAAAATATTTCAATAACTCTTCATCTTTATACCACCTATAGTTATGAAAAATAAATCAAATATAGAGAAGAAGAAGGAGATAATAATAAAAAAAAAAGCACACAATAAAATAGGACATTTAGTTTCATGTTTCCAAAAAATCTTATAAAAATATTAAATCAAATTGGAGAAACCCAAACGAATTTAAGGAAAAAGCCATCTACAACAATCCGGTGTCATATAACAATCATGTACCTCTAAACAAAATCATTTTTGTATCTTCTGAAATGTAGTTTTCATTTATAACTTATCTCCACCATCTTAGATTATAATATAAGTTTAAGGTAGACTAGAATTATCATCACTAGTAGGAGACATTTAAAAGAAGACAAAGGAGGATCCTAAGTTGCACAATTTAGAGACAATTGAAGCTCTTATTGCGTTGAGAAAAGGAACTCAATCTTGCACAAATAATTTAATTTCAAGGTTTATTGACTACGATCATCTTTCCAGACAGATGAACACATTTGTAACGAATATGTTGGCAGTAGAAGTTCTGAAAAGAGTGAATAAGGCTATGAAGAAACTAGAATTGAAGCTACACATATGGAAGAGACTCATGACTTGGAGAAAAATAAATCATGGGAGGTTGTTTATAAGGTAAAACATAAAGCTACAATTGGTTGTAAATGGGTACTTAAGTTCAATACAATTATGATGGAATGATAGAACAATATAAAGACAAATTAGTGGGAAAATGATATACTCCAATTTATGGTGTTGGTTATTAAGAAACTTTTGCTCTTGTATCAGAGATCAATAATATAAGGGTTCTTTTATCCTTGTGTACCAATTTGGATTTGCCATTACAGTAGCTAGATGTTAAAAATGCCTTCTAGAACTGTGAGCTTGGAGAAGAAATTTTCATGACAAGGGAAAGTGTGCAAATTACGAAAATCTCTATATTTATAAAAGCAATCACCTCTTGCATGGGTTGACCGATTTATGAAAGCCATTAAAAAGCAAGCATATGTGCAATCTCAAACTAATCACACCATATTTTACAAACACAAAAAAGGGTAAGTAACCATTCTATTTGTGTATGCAAATGATATTATTCTTACAGGTGATGATGTCGAAGAGATGACACGAGTAAAAAAGGGTTTGGCTTCAAAATTTGAAATGAAGGATTTGAGAAAACTTTGATGCTTTTTGAGAATGAAGGTTGCGAAATATAAAACAGGAATCTCCGTCTCTCTAAGGAAGTATATCCAGGACTTATTTGAGGGGACTAGCATGTTAGGATGCAAACCTTCAGAAACTCCCATGGATCCTAATGTGAGGTTGGGTCCTCAAGAAACAAGCATTCTTGTGGATCGAGGGGGATTCCAAAGATTGGTTCGTAAGCTGATCTATCTTTCACATACTCGACATTGGTTTTGTTGTGAGTTGCATTAGTCAGTTTATGCATGCTCCTACAGAAGAACAGATGGCAGCAGTAAACCGTGTGTTAACTCACCACAAAGGAACTCTAGGTCGAGGGTTATTTGTCAAAAGAACCACTAATTGCAAAATTGAAGCATTCACCGATGCAGACTGGGCTGGCTCTATTGTGGATAGAAGATTAACTTCTTTATATTACTTTTTATTTGAAGAAACTTAGTTACTTGGAGAAGTAAGAAAGAAACAGTGGCGGCAAGAAACAGTGCAAAAGTAGTGTTAAGATCACTAGCTTGTGGCTTATGAGAAATGTTGTGGCTAAAACATTTACTTGGAGAAATAAGGATTATAGCACAAATACAACTAAAGATATTTTGTGATAATATTGCAGTGATTAACATCAGTCATAACCTTGTTCATCATGATAGAAATAAACATGTGGAGGTGGATCAAAGAAAAGGTGGAAGATTGAACAATATGCATTGTGTATGTTCCAATTTCATGTCAAATAGCTCATGTCTTGACTAAGTGCCTTTGGTTAAACTTGGACTGTTTAATATGTATAGTTAATCTTGAGGGGGAGTGTGAGAAATCCTGTCAATATTAGCTGTAATTCGACTATATATGATTAGTCTATATATGGTTAGCTATATATGGTCAGTAAATATTTGATTAAGGTCATATTTAGACAACTGTATATTTTTGTCTCCATTCATTTGTTCAAGGATTTGATTGGCCTAGATGGTACATAGCTAGATAAGTCTTTGTAAAGAGATTAGATAATATAACTTTTCTTGGGAAGTATTCTTCATAGTAGTGTTCTTCATAGTCTCTTTCCTTCCATTATCTTTCAAATACCATCAACAGGTTGACAGATCAACAACTATTTGCATTGAACAAGATTACATTATTTGCAACTTAAGGTGAAACACGTTCCCAGAACTGAAATACTGAAGAACTATTGACTGAACTAGTTACTACCCACAATCTTGTCAGCAGCGAATGTTAACATAAGCTTATGTACATAATTTCACAGTATCCTTTAGCTCTAATAAATCTTACTTCTTTTAGACTTTATAGTTCTAGCCCCAATGTTTTGGATCTCATAGCTTGGCACATATCTGCTGGCCTAATTCAGTAAACCAAAAAATTATGATGCATTTATAGAACCAGCTTCAGCAGGACAAAACAAAGCTGGTAGGGCAAGGTTTATGATTTACTTAAAAACTAGCTTCAGCAAATCTTAATAAAGGTTCTGGGTTCATGCCCATAATTTCACATTGGCATAAGTTAACAAAACTAATCTCTTCTACAGAACACACGGGTCTAGGAGAAGCCATTGCTTCAAGTATATTAAGGAAAATTCAAGTTTGTACTTCATGCAGAATAGTGTAAAGTGTTCCATATTTGAACTAATAATCAGTTCGACAAAATGGATTCTATCTATTTGGCTGCTAGCCTGATTCAATTGAAAAAATTACTAGTTATGGGCCCGCACTTAGCAGAAGATTCAATTGTTGAACAATTCACAAGCTTGTATCCCCAACTTAGCAAAAGAAAACCATTTTATGGTTCTTTGAACCAATTCCTAATGGATTTAGAAGCTGGTGACAAGCATTTAGCAGAAGAAATATCTTTCATCGTTCATAGAACTAATTTCAAAGGGAAATACAAGCTACTAGCAAGACAATTTTCTTTCGATGACGTTTGTATAGCTAGCAGTATATTTTGTTATCCCTTATTTAGTAGAATGAACTTGGTGAAACTAGAAAATAGAGATAAGAGAGAGAATGAAGAATAATTTGTATTATATATATAAATTTTGCAAAAGCCATCCTTCAAAGGAAGGAGGCAAGCACAAAGAAATAAACATAATTGATGCTAATTACACAAAATCCTTAGTTAGTCTACTAATCATCTTAGTT
Organism: Dioscorea dumetorum; assembly: GCA_902712375.1. Taxonomy (NCBI): domain Eukaryota; kingdom Viridiplantae; phylum Streptophyta; class Magnoliopsida; order Dioscoreales; family Dioscoreaceae; genus Dioscorea; species Dioscorea dumetorum. Next base: position 6,234,449 of record CACTHL010000846.1, read on the forward strand.
AAGTCGATTTGTGAAGATTTATTAAATATTCTACTATTTGAGCACCTAAACTAATGCCTAGGATTATGTAGCGAGAACGCAAATTTGGAAACGAAAGGGGTTATATGTTTTTAAACAAGAAAGACAGTCCTTTGTGTGTCTACTTTTGTGTTGGTTATAGAAGTTCAAGGGAACTCTGCTATGCTTGTTGCTGCTTTATTTGTTGAAATAGCATCGATCGTGCTTGTGGAGCTTATAATCATATCAGTTGCAACGTGTGCCCTTGGAAGAACCTTATCAGTGGATACATCATTCACCTTGAATGTGTGGTTTGCTATCGCTTGGTTCGAACTAGGAAAGAGGCAATTGTGTTCGATATGTAATATCACATCAGATGTTGTGGGTATGGTGTTGATCTTTTGGATCATTTGAGGAAGTAGTTGAATGCATGTCAATCAATCAGCTCTTCTGAAGGGGTTAGGAAAAAACTAGATTTGGGCTTCCAATGTATGTGTAGCTCCAAATCTATTGAAGCCACGTATTTGCAAAATGTTTTTGATTTAGTTTTGGTTAAGGTTTGTGAAGGATTCTCTCTCAAAGGGATCTGGAAATTGGAAGGCAACGACTTAGCATTTTCTTTAAGATCTAAAGAACTCTTGTAAGTTTACACACTGATAAACGTCTAAAAGTACGTATTTTACATGTATGTGTTGTATTTTATTTTTACATTTTATTGTTGGATCTATGCCCTTTTAGGTCTAAATTGCTTTATCTTTGTATTTCAGGCTAACCAGAAGCCCTGGGGACTCGACGACGAGATGGCGAGCAAATTCGACACCAAAAAAGCGTTTTCGAGACAGGATACTGTAGCAAAGCACTGTAGCAGTTACTGTAGCTCATCGCGGACTTCTCGGCAGAAAAGTAGAAATCCCGAGGGGTCAGCATACCGGCTGTATGCTGACCCATTTACGCATCGGGATTTGGGTTTTTAAGGGCGATCTAGGGCATTTATTTGGGGGACTTTTTGCATCTTCTTGAAGGGAGTTTTTGGGAGAAAGAATGCTAGGGTTTAGACATCACTTCCACACCATTTTGGAGTTCAAAAGGAGAGGAAATCTGACTTTTCTTAAGTGGGGAGAGCAAGATCTAGGAGGATCTACTTCAAAAGCTTCATTGTTTGGAGGTTGAAGACAACGGGAAGCCACCCCTTCGAGTGGCGTCTTCGGAAGGTTTTCTCCGGGGATTCAATCGGCATTCGGCCTTCACCATTTGAGGGAGTGTTCCTCATGTTTATTTTAGTTATTTGCATGGTTTGTTTGGTGGATTTGTTGAACATGAACAACTAAACTCCAAGGTCACCGGATGTAGGTGAACCTTGGGGGCAAAACTTGTGATGTTTTGGATTATTTGAGTTATTTATTGTATGATTGGCTTGTTGTGATCCTTGTTTGGTATTCTTGATTGTTTGGGTACATGTGCTTAATTGATGTATCAAATTCTTGGTAGCACTTTGTATCATGACCATTGCATTAGTGCTAGACTCTACCAAACTTGGAAGGGATTATTGTATAAATACGCCGTGACCATCGGGTATTCGTACCCCTCCATTTCTAGGGTTGAAAACTAACTAGTGTTTCCACCCTAACTTGAGGAAACCATCATTCGCCTTGCAACTGTGTGAGAGGTTGAGTGGAAGAAATTCTTTATTCAACTCTTGTACTGGGTTAGAGGTCAATTGCCGTGACCATCGGGTTGACCTAAGTTTTGGTTTTCTCGGTCCAACTAGCCACATACTTAATTTCTCAAATATCCTACTCACTTGAGTAGCCCCCTTGGGGATCCTCATCCATGACCGTTTTCCATCGCTGAGCATCTCCCGTGTTTTAATTCAGTCGCATTTATTTAGAAAATTTCTCTTGTTGTTATTTGTCTTCTTTCTTATTTATTCTCTTGAAAATGGAATCGGTGAGCTAAACAACAAGTGAGAAGTGAGTAAGGTAGCTCCTCGGGCCCCTTGGGAATACGACCCACTCGTGCGTGCACGAGTGGTTTATTACTTGACGACCCCGTGCGCTTGCGGGTGTTCACACTTTCCGTGTCGATCAAGTTTTTGGCGCCGTTGCCGGGGATTTCACCGAGGGATATTTGGAAAGCTTTAAGCTTGTTGATTTAGCCTTTTCTTTTTCTTTTGTTTTTCTTTCTTTTTGTTGTGTGTTTTGTTTTGTTTTGTTTTTGTGTTTTCTTGTTTTTGGTTGTTGAGATTTTGTAATTATTCCAGCTTTGTATTCTATTGTTACTCTTTTGTATTTCTTGTTGTTAGCTAACGTCGTGACTCCTCAATCCGTGTAGGTACCCATCTTATGACACGAGCGAGTCAAGCAAACTTGATTGAACCCGATAACGAGATAGAAAGAACACTGCACCGTCGTTTGAGAGAAGGGATCGAGGGTTCAAGTCAACGAGAAGTTCAGGTAGAATCCAGTGAGCCCACAGTTATGGCCGAGCCAAGAAGAACTCTATCTGACTATGAAAGGCCACAATTCACCGGAGAAGAATTTAGTGTCCAAGCACCAACTGTTCCGGCCAATAACTTTGAAATCAAGGCCAGCACCATAGGGATGATTCAGAATTCAGTCCAGTTTGATGGTCTAGCTGATGAAGACCCGCATGCCCACTTGTCGAAGTTCCTTCAGCTATGCTCAACCTTCAAGATCAATTCAGTTTCTGATGATGCAATAAGGTTGAGATTATTTCCTTTCAGTTTAAGGGGAGCAGCATATAGATGGCTTACTTCTTTGGCTCCGGGATCGATTACTTCCTGGAAGGAAATGGTGGAGAAGTTTCTTGCCCGATATTTTCCACCAAGTAAGGCAGCGAGGCTAAGGCAAGAAATTTCCGCATTCCGACAAGGAGATTCTGAGACCCTATTCGAAGCGCATGAAAGATTTAAGGACCTTCTAAGAAGATGTCCTCATCATGGGTTCCCTGCGTGGATGAGGGTGCAGACATTTTGTAATGGGCTGAATTATGCTACTAGGCAACTCATCGATGCAGCAGCAGGCGGCTCTTTGAGCAACAAGCTTCCTGAAGAGGCCGAGGAATTAATTGAGAATATGGCCAGCAATGAGTGCCATTGGAGCACTCGACAGAAGCTTCCAAGGGCTGCAGGGTTGTACGAGGTGACCGAATCCACAGCTTTGGCTGCTAAGATTGATGCCCTAACGAAACACGTCACCGAGAATAGTTCGAAGTATGACGCCCTAACACAAAAAGTTGATCAACTCATGTTAGGATCCAGTTCAGGGTCCAAGGCTGTTATGTCATGTGATATTTGTGGGGCAGTGCATGCAACATCACAATGCCCTATTGTTGTTGCCCCATCACCGCTGAGGGAAACAGTTGATTATGTTGGGGGTGGACCAAGAGGACCAGGGAATCAGTTTGGCATCAATTACAATTATGGATGGAGGGGCCCTTCAAATCCTTCTTGGACTAAAGGTCAATCTCAATATAGACCTCCACAATCTCAGGGAAGCCAATACCAAGCTCCTCCCCCACAAGAGAAGAAATACTGTACAGAGGATGTTTTAGCCAGATTCATGATTAGCACGGAGGCATGCTTTGTGAATAATGAAAAGAAAATGGATGAATTTGGTACCATATTGAGACATGTTCAAGCATCCATCCAATCCCTAGAGAACCAAGTGGGACAGCTTGCTCGTGGACAATCTGAACGACCCTCTGGGAGTTTGCCAAGCAACACCGAAAGCAACCCGAGGGAGCAATTAAAAGCTGTCACTTTGAGAAGTGGTAAACAGTTGGAAGCAAGGGAAAAAGGGATCCCAAGTGCTTCTAATGATAGGGTAGCCGTCCGGGAAGACCCTAATTTGAGTGAAGATGCAACCAAGGAGAATGGGAGGAAAACTGGTAAAGACTCTCCCAATTCTAACATTCCAAAGGAGCATGAATACAAGCCAGTGGCACCTTACCCTTCAAGACTCAAACAAGATAAAGATGAAGCCTTCTTCAATTCAAGAAGTTCCTCAATATCTTCAAGCAACTCCACATAAATATTCCAATCATTGAGGCACTAGCTCAAATGCCGAAGTATGCCAAATTTTTAAAGGAGCTTCTCACCAATAAGAGGAAGTTAGAGGCACAAGGCACAGTTGCACTTACTGGGAATTGCTCGGCCATTCTAGAGAAGAAACTTCCACAAAAGTTAAAGGACCCAGGTAGTTTTGTGATTCCTTGTGTAATTGGTGAAGGAGTGACGGAGCATGCTCTAGCCGATTCTGGGGCTAGCATAAATGTAATGCCATACAACTTATTCTTGAAGCTGGGATTGGAAGACCTACGACCTACACGAATGACATTACAGCTTGCAGATAGGTCGGTGCGAAGACCTCGGGGAGTAGTTGAAGATGTCCTTGTCAGAGTTGACAAACTCATCATTCCTGTAGACTTCGTGATTCTAGATGTGGATGATGATGTTGAGGTTCCCTTAATTCTAGGGCGGCCATTCCTGAACAGTTCGGGTGCCCTAATTGATGTCAAAGAAGGCAAGATGACCTTGAGGGTTGGAGATGAGCAAGTGGTCTTCACTCTCCCTGAAGCAATGAAGCACACACTTGATCATGATGATAAACTCTATTTCACCGATAGTACTGATGTAATTGTTTCTGACTGTGTGCAGGAGGTGCTTGCCTTAAACCCTTTGGATGAGTATTTGGATGAGTTAACGTGCCAAGATGTCGAGGAAGAACTCTTTCCTCCACCAACACAACAAATTAATCAAGTGGAGGGTAATTCATCCAATAATGGTAAGAAAATTAGGGGTGTTGAGAAGATGTGGAGAAAATCAAAGAAGAAACAAAAAGAGAGTAGAGAGGTATCCACATTGCCTCCGGATGAGGTTGATCGTATATTCTTTGGAAATAGTGGTAAATTTAAAGTCTTCTCATGTCTTTCATTGAATTTTTCGAGCGGCAACCTGGTTCCAAAGGTTGGAGGTAACTTCCCTCCATTTGTCCCACCATAAGATTTTTAGGTAATGCACGTCAAGCTAATGACGTTAAAAAAGCGCTCCTTGGGAGGCAACCCAAGTTCCTTTCATTTCCCGTATTCATTTGCTTATTCGTGTTGTCTTATTTTACTCATGTTTTTAGTAGTGGTTCGTGTGTAGTTGTGCTTTTCGTCGTTTTTCTTGATTCTTTCACCTTTTGGTTAACTTGTTTGTCATGTGGTTTTTGAAGAATTCTTGTTCTAGATGCATGCATGTTGATGTTTTGAGAGTTTAAATGATGTTTCCGGCCATATTTTTCAAGGTTTCATCGATGGTTAATGTGTACAAAGTGTGGAGAACGAAATGGTGCAAACAGAGATTCGTGCCGACCATCCTTGCTGCCGTAAGGATGGCCGGCAGGATTTATCCCGAGCATCCTGCCGACCATCCTTGCGGCCGCAAGGATGATCGGCAAGACCACCCGAGTGAAGGGTTAAAAGGGCAAGTTTGGGGCTTTATACTATTCACTCTTCTTCCCCATTCTTCCAACTGTTTCTCCCTCATTTCTCCATCGTTTTTACTCATTCTTTTTGCTCTAGTTTGCTCTCCTCCTCCTCTTTTCCATCTTGGGGACAAGAATTTGGAGTTTGAGCAAGCTTTTGGCCGGATTTACCATTTGGATCCACTCATCTTACCCTAGGGCAAGAGTATGGCACCTCACTCAAACCTTTGAATTTTTCTTGTTTTTATGGCTGAAATTTATTGGGATTTTGTTGGTTGATGAATGCTTAATGTTGATCAAAGTATTTTTTTTAGTTTGTAAAATGTTTTGGCTACTTCTACAAGCAAAGTTCTTGAAAACATTTTCCGAAATTACTGTAGCAATGCACTTTTTCTTGGATTTCTTCATTTTTTTGGTGCTTATTTTGCTTATAAATTAGTTGGATAATCTCTACTTTGTTTCTATAGGATGCCAATCAAGAAACTACCTTCCAAGAGACCTAGGAGGGAACCTTCCCCTCCCGTCCATGAACCCCAATTTTCCAAGGAAGAACATAAGACCCGTTTTGCACTCTTATCGCGAAAAGGGTTCGGCACGGTGAGGAAGATTGATTGGGAAGGTTTGAGCACTTTGGGATTAGATGGCACGGTGTTGGAGCTTATTTCGATTGAAGAAGTCACCTTGGAAGTCCTTAGCTCCATAGAGATAGTCAAGGAATACCCTTTCATTACTTGCACCGCGTCATCACTTCATCCATCCTCTTAGACCCATGACACGACCTTGTTTATTTTCTCTCTTTTGTTCTTCGTTGTTTGTTGTTAAGACTTGTACTTTTGAGTTAGCTAGGGCTTTGCCCTACTAAACTCTTTTGTTATTTTTGTTGGAGCTCTCTTTTCCTTACTTTATTTCTTTTTCCTCTTGAAAAAATTTGAATGATGATAAGCTCCTTATTCTTTTCAGGATTATTAATTTTAGGAGCTTTACTTGTGTCGCCCTCCTTAGGTGATATACTCCTGATCCAAGTGGAACAACTGAGAATCACACCAAGGAATCAGGGAAGTTTCTTCACCCCCATTTTTTTTTACTTATCATCTTCACCCCTCACATTATTCTGCTGACTTAGGTACATTGAGGACAATGTACAACTTTAGGTGTGGGGATGGTTATTTACTTGGAATATTTTGTATTTGTGCATGCTTGTTACCTATGATGGCTATGATTATTTTGTTAAAGGATTTCCTACCTTGGTAGAATGATAGTAGTGAGCTGTACAGTACCTGTACTTTAATGTAGTTCTGTTTCATCTTTAGTGCACCTGTATACATGCTCACGATCACTTTCACCTTGTACACTCTAACCAACCCATCTTAATGGCTTTGGCATTAATTTGGTAAATTCTTTCTTCAATACACTTTTAAAAGCTTTTAAGTTCCTTTGTTGTTTTCTCCAACCTTTAGTGAAGTTTTTAGCAGGTAGTTTTTCAGGGATCTTAATAAAAAAAAAAAAAAAAAAAAAAGGAGGTCTATGTTAGTATTCCTCTTCTTTTTAAGCATAAATGCGTATATGTAGATTGTAATCGATTAAGAGGGTGACTCTTGTGCCTGGCCAGCATGTGCATCCATCTGAAAGATTTTTGTGCAGTCTATGTTAGGCGGACCTAGAAAAGAAAGAATTTGTGTATATTTGTGTGTGAAAGAAATAAAGCTTCCCTTGTGATCCCTATAACCTGTTTTATGGTCACTTAAGAGTTGGAGTTGTATTTAGGAACCAAAGGACTTTAATTGTGCATTGAGGAGGTCTTTAGCACTCTAATGCCATCTTCATTATGTGTGGGGTGAATGGTCATCCTGGGGTAATCTGGGGTGTGGAGGTCAAGGTGAGAGTTAGCACACACACACATAGGGCACTGTGGATGAACCAGAGCTATTATCACCTCATTATTCATTGAACAGCTCACTTCTTGATTCCTGTCCATTTGTGCTTGTGGAGTTCTTTTATTTTAAGCCTGAGGTCGTATTTTTAGCCGTTTATCTTCTTTCCCTTCTTCTTCATGTTTGTTTGCTTGGGGACAAGCAAACGCTTAGGTGTGGGGATGTTTGATAAATGTCTAAAAGTACGTATTTTACATGTATGTGTTGTATTTTATTTTTACATTTTATTGTTAGATCTATGCCCTTTTAGGTCTAAATTGCTTTATCTTTGTATTTCAGGCTAGCCAGAAGCCCTGGGGACTCGACGACGAGATGGGGAGCAAATTCGACACCAAAACAGCGTTTTCGTGACAGGATACTGTAGCATTCACTGTAGCAGTTACTGTAGCTCATCGCGGACTTCTCGGCAAAAAAGTAGAAATCCCGAGGGGTCAGCATACCGGCTGTATGCTGACCCGTTTACCCATCGGGATTTGGGGTTTTAAGGGCGATCTAGGGCATTTATTTGGGGGACGTTTTGCATCTTCTTGAAGGGAGTTTTTGGGAGAAAGAAGGCTAGGGTTTAGACATCACTTCCACACCATTTTGGAGGGCAAAAGGAGAGGAAATCGGAGTTTTCTTAGGTGGGGAGAGCAAGATCTAGGAGGATCTACTTCAAAAGCTTCATTGTTTGGAGGTTGAAGACAACGGGAACCCACCCCTTCGATCGGCTTCTTCGGAAGGTTTTCTCCGGGGATTCAATCGGCATTCGGCCTTCACCATTTGAGGGAGTGTTCCTCATGTTTATTTTAGTTATTTGCATGGATTTTTTGGTGGATTTGTTGAACATGAACAACTAAACCCCAAGGTCACCGGATGTAGGTGAACCTTGGGGGCAAAACTTGTGATGTTTTGGATTATTTGAGTTATTTATTGTATGATTGGCTAGTTGTGATCCTTGTTTGGTATTCTTGATTGTTTGGGTACATTTGCTTAATTGATGTATCAAATTGTTGGTAGCACTTTGTAGCATGACCATTGCATTTGTGCTAGACTCTACCAAACTTGGAAGGGATTATTATATAAATACGCCGTGACCATCGGGTATTCGTACCCCTCCATTTCTAGGGTTGAAAACTAACTAGTGTTTCCACCCTAACTTGAGGAAACCATCATTCGCCTTGCAACCGTGTGTGAGGTTGAGTGGAAGAAATTCTTTATTTAACTCTTGTACTGGGTTAGAGGTCAATTGTCTTGACCATTGGGTTGACCTAAGTTTAGGTTTTCTCGGTCCAACTAGCCACATACTTAATTTCTCAAATATCCTACTCACTTGAGTAGCCACCTTGCGGATCCTCATCCATGACCGTTTTCCATCCCTGAGCATCTCCCGTGTTTTAATTCAGTCGCATTTATTTAGAAAATTTCTCTTGTTGTTATTTGTTTTCTTTCTTATTTATTCTCTTGAAAATGGAATCGGTGAGCTAAACAACAAGTGAGAAGTGAGTAAGGTAGCTCCTCGGGCCCCTTGGGAATACGACCCACTCGTGCGTGCACGAGTGGTTTATTACTTGACGACCCCGTGCGCTTGCGGGTGTTCACACTTTCCGTGTCGATCACACACACCACGATATGATATGAGATTATTTCTCCAGCTTTACAGTGATAGTGAAAACCTTGTAGAAAGAATCTTAATATAATAAACATAAATACCATGCATTATCAGAGATGCATTCGGATTAACATTTGGTCCCATGCATTGAACCTTGGTAGAAAAAATTTAGCATGCTTTAAACAATGAACCCTTAGAGAAAGAAATTGGCATAGAATCATTTTGGCACCAAAGTTATGAAGATGTCTTTGACTGAGGAGATGGAGGGAAGAGAAAGAGGGCTGGAGGAATATGACATAAGAAGATAATGTTTTTGGGATTACCAGAAAAAGAGACCTCCCATTTCCTGTGTCTTTTGGCATGAAAGTGGTTGTAGAAGGATAAACATGTCATATCCTCTACACGCGATTGTTCCTAGTTCCTTGGCAAGGGCAATTTCATCCAGTCACTATCAAAATAACAGAGTTAGTCGGTGTTAGAGGCTAGAAGGACTGCAAAGTAACAAGTAAGAAAAAGGGGGATTTTTTGGGGATTCACAAACTTAGCTGGACTATGTGTGTGGAAATGCAACTGGGAGTTTTTGTAAATTACCTGTAATCTTTTATGATATATGAAATTATCAATTGTAAATCAAATATAAAGAAGAAAGTAAGAAAATTAAAAAAAGTAACAACGCAATAGAAAACAACATGCCGCCTCAAGTTTCAAATATTTTTTTGTAAAACTATCAAAAGATAAAGGAGACACCCAATAAAAGGTAAAGGAAAAGAACCATCTGTTGTATGAAATAGTAATTATCACCACTAATAAAAGCCATTAAAGAAGAAGACAAAGGAGGACTATAAGTTGGGCAAATTGGTGTCCATTGAATCTAGTGATATTTTAAAAACTTAGAATTAGGTGGCACTTTATTTTGTTGAAGCAGGTGGTGGACCATGACTTTAGCCAGAAAAGGCTTGTTAGAAGAAAGATGAAGTGCACAAGGAAGATTGGAAGGAAAGTTGTGCATGCATGATTGGGCCTGTTTCTACAAAGTCTCAACTTGGCTTATAAAGCCAATAACACTACTTGATGCATCGGAGCCAATATGGGTTGTTGGGCTTGCAGTTGCTGCCAAAGAAGAGTTAACGTTCCCATCCGCAATAAGTGCAACATTATTGGTGGACTTGATGTTTTGCTCCATTTATTGTTTGACCGATAGGAAAAAATTACGGAAGCCGTCAATTTTTTTGGAAGTCCTTTTTTTAAAAGAATAGAATCTTTGAAGAGGATAAATACAATGAAATGAAAATTAAGAACTACGGAGAAAAAGTGAGATCAAGTGGTGAATGAAACAAACCTTTGGTAGAGAAAGATGATGATGATAAGAAGTGATAGAATTACAGTGTTAAGGCATTGTTATTTGAAGCTAAAATGTTATGGTCATTAATATTATAAAATCAATAATTTTGAAAGTAATGTGTTAAATATTTTTAAGCAAAAATTTTGTGGTCATTAATTTTGAGAATGATATAATTGAAAAGAAAATTATAAAGGGATAAAGTTGGCATTTAGATGTTGTCCTAGTTCTATCTTTTAAGGAGGAGCCACCAAAACTTTATTTAGAGATCAACATCGTTTGGGTCAATTGGCATTTAGATTTTGCTCCTCTTGACAAAAGAAAGACTTCATTTCGAGAGATAGGTCTCTTCTTCGCAATGTGTGATTTCATACTTATTATTTATTATTGGTAATTGCTAGTCATATATTTTATAATATTTACATTTATGGACATTAACAATTTAAAACATTGTATTTTAGTGATGAAAATCATTTCTAGATCTTCCATAATTCTATGGCACTTGTGTTTGAAAATTATTAGAACAAATTCTAGGATATTCCACTTGGGATATTCCACTTTGTTTTTTAATTTTTTAATAACGAATATGGTTTTGTATTAGGTTGATTTATCTGTATGATTAATATGTTCCCACTTGTTGGAAGTTGATACCAATGAAGCAAATATATATGTTTCTTCTTGCCATATGTATGTAAATATAATGTAGATTTTTTAATATAGATGACTTATAAAACACCCAATTATGGTGATCTTACGGTCACGCTCAATTTAGTTTTTTGTCATTTGTGTTATATTCTCAAGATTAATATGTTACCATATCTTTGCTTCCATAATCAACTCTTAATTATGAATAATTCCAATAAAATGGTTAAGTATATTTTGTGGAACTAAGGCATCCATTTAGTGCAAATAATGGCTTGACTCATGATTTATTTTAGTGATATTTATGGTTTCATTTTGTCGTATATGTTCAATGCGAAGCTTTATTAATTTCTTTAACTCATGATATCTCTATGGAAGTTACTATTATTAGAATAATACTCATAACTATTATGGTGATCTTTGTGCAACCTTACTCTATTGTTTGTGACCATCACTTTTTGTGAGGTCGTCTTTTTTACCCTTATTGCATTATCACTATCTTTTTCTAGAGACAAATCTCTCTTTAATAGAGAGGTTTTACATCACATTTACTTTATAACGATAGTTACATCACATTTACTTTATAACGATAGTAAATTTTTATATTGCCAAGTAAAAGGTTATGAGATCAATTTTCTCTCATAACATTGGTTGAAATGAATATGTTGTCCACTTTATGAGAAATAAAAAAAATAAAAAAAACATGATAGTGACAATAATGAAGAAGTTTTGCGCAAAAAGATAGGTTCAAGAGAGCATTATGTAATGATATTTGGAATAATTTAATTATTGGTTTTGGTACATGGTTTATATTCTGTATATCTAGTTTCATGAATTCCAAAATTAAGAAATAGTCCTCTTGGTTTAGTTAATTTTCATTTGGATACGATGTGTCTATGTAGATATAAAATCCTTCATTTCCTGTAGATTTTTTATTCATAAACACCTTGAAAGTTTTATAGTATTTAATCAAGAAATAAAGAAAAAGGCATAGCATAACATTATGAAAATAAAAAGTTCGAAATAAAATATCGAGAAGGGGAATGTAAGAAAATTAAGAAGCTGACACCATAATAAAACACAAACACACATTTCCATGTTTCGAAAAGATTCTTACAAATCTTTAAAATCAAAACTTTAGAAACAGTGAAAAGACCATCCATAGTAATACTAAATCATATAAAAATGATGAAATTCACAACGAAGTTAATCTTTGTTCATTAAGAAAATTGCTTTTTCTTTTTTTACTGATTTCCTACCTTGATTACATTAAAAGTTTAAGGTGGACGCGAAATATCACCCCTAATAAGAGACATTAGAGAAGAATATAATGGAGGAACATAAGTCCCACAAATTGAAGATATGTGAAACTCATAATTGATGCCTTAGAACGGGCTGGTCCTTTATTCTGTTGAAGGTGGTGATGGTGGACAAGGAGGACTCAACCCAGCGACCGCTCGAGGAGCCGGAAGATCAAGGACACAAGGAAGATTGGGATGAAAGTTGGGGAGGCGTGGTCGACCCTGCTTTTGCGAGGTCATAAATTGGTTTGAGAGCCATCAACACTGCTTAATGCAGTGGAGCTACTAATTGTTGGTGGTTTTGTTGTAGCCACGAAAGGGCAATTAGTAATGCTTCCATTGACAGTTGGTGTTGTTTCATTAGTCATCTTGATATTTTGCACCATTTTTCCTTGACAAACAAAAGAAATAAGAATGTCGTAGATATTTTTCAAAACTCTTTTGATAAGAAAAAGTGGGAATGAACCTTTGAGGGGTAAAAACACATTAAAGTAGACTATTAAAAACAAATTTATGAAGAAAAGAAACAATTCACTAAGAAAAAGTGAGATCAAGAGGTAAGTGGAACAAACCTTGTGAAAAGGTGGATGATGTTGGTAAGAAGATATGGATTTACAGCCAATGTATAGATCAGAGAAAAGATGAATAGTGTAGTGACGAATTTGTGTGCTATGCTTTCAACCTTGAACACTAAGGACACTTTTCTTTTTTCTTAGGTTTACTAGAAATTTTCTTCATTTTATTCTATTTTTGCATTTGAATCATACCCTTATGTTATTGATTTTCCATTGGCTTTCCTATTATTTAGGGTTGGGGTTTCTAAATATTTAATATGACTTTAATGATTATTAATTTTGAAGTAAGGCTTTAAATGCAGTCTGCCATCAATTTAATGTTCATTAATATCGGAGGTGATATAATTGGAAAAAAAATTATAAAAATTTAAAATTGGTATTTTATATGTATGTGTAGTTCTTTGTCTTACGAAAAAGCCATTGGAGGCTTTATTATGAAAAGTTGGTTTCTTTTGGTAATGTGTGATTTCATATTTATTGTTTTCTTACTTCCAATTGGTTGTCATATATTTTACAGTATTTTCATTCATGTACTTTTACAATTTGAAACATTCCGTTTTAGTGGTGAAAATCCTTTTCGGAACTTCAGAATTATTTCAATATCTTTTGTGATTTTTTTCTGTAATGATAGAGGTTTTGCATGAAGTTGATTTATCAATTTCACAATTACTATACCAGTTGCTCTCAGCTAATATTAATGAAGCAAAGTTTATGATTCACTTTTGTCGTATATATACCATTTCTTTTTGCCAAATCTGGAAGGTTTTTTTTTTAGTTGATGACTTATAAGACACTCAATTATGAAGGTGATCTCAACGACAAGGTTTATTTATTTATTTTTGTCGTTTGTGTTATAATCTCTAAATAAATAGGTTATCCTATTGTTGTTTTCCTTGTCTAATCCTCAATATGAGTATTTTTACTGAAATTGTTGAGTGTATTTTGTGGCACAAGTACAATTTATCACAAATAATTGCACTTAATAAAGTGATTTTGCAATTATTTGAGTGCTTATACGTTCTAACTGATTTAAAAGTCAACATTTTTCCTATAAAAGTTAAAGTGTGGCATTGATTATTTCTTTGATACATATCTTTAGAGTGTATGGTGGAGACCTCTTCGGATTAGGTTAAACTTTATAAATGTATTTAATTAGCATAATGAATTCATAGACCAGATTATATTGTCATATGGGATTAGGGTTGATTTCTTGGAAGAAAAGGATAAACTAATTTAGGGGTCTCTATGGTCCAAGAACATTTGATTTATAGCCCATATAGAAAAGGATCAACTAATTTAATGGTCTCTATGATCCAAGAACAGTTGATTTATAGTTAATATGGGAAATCTTTGCACTATTGTCTTGAGGGGATAGAGTCGAAAAAAATAATCCCATTTGATCACTATACATTATTAACATTAGTAAATGGAACAATCACCAATTTCAAATAGATCTTCCATTTCTTGATTTCTCTTTTCTGAAAATGGATTTTTGGTCATGGATGAAATCGTATTTTTCAGATTTTCTTAATATTATCTATTCCTTGGATTTAACGAAGAATTAAAAGAGAACATAGGGATTAAAATTTTTGTGAATTCACAAATAAAAGGAGCACCGTTCTATCTTTCTACTGATTTTTTTGTCAAGCCAGTTGAGTTTTGTTTGATTTTTTTTTCTCGTCCTCTTAGGATTAGAATTGTCATCATCCTAATTCACCTATTAGATAGCGCACATGCAATTAGTACTAGGAGAGCTAGCTCCTGCATAATCAATTAACCGACATCCGAGTACTTTATTAGTTTTAAGACCTATGCACTTGAAGTCTATACGCGAGGAGCGTATCAATTTTCATTATTAGTCCTAGGGTTTTGAACCTGTCAGTTCACATTTCATTCCTTCCATTAGTGTTTAAGATCATGCAAATATGGCATTCATTACATTTACAAGCATTAAGTGATTCCATCAAACCGAATGTAAACATTAAAATAGGGTGAAAAGTCAATATAAAAATCTTTCTTCGTCAAGGGACTTTCCCAACACTAGAAGGATATATCTACTCGCTCATTTTTGAATTACAACTTATGATGTTAAAACTAAGCATCAATAAATAAAAATAAAAGGAAATAAAGAAAAGACCATTTAATTGAGAAGGTCCACGGTTAACAGTCAATAGATGTTCAATTAATCCTTGATCTCGTCCATTATTTTGTGTATGCTTTAGCCTTTTGATGCTTCAAACTCAAAAGCCTAACTACGACAGCAAAGGATTTCGCTAAATACCCTATGTGGCCTTATGTAGGATGCAATAATTTAGGGTTTTCTTTAGTAGTCAAGCACAATGGGTGTAGCGTGCACCATGGGTTAGTCATGGACTTCTTTGAACTAGAATCTTGCATTGTGCTGCATAAGCATGGTGGTTGATACTGGAGGATCATGTTGCTTATTGTTTCCGTGCTTTATAATCTTTTATCTCCACAACATCTCTTCCTTCCTTTTTGCTAGGAAGCTTCAAATAATTACATAATTGATGACTAATTCCAACCATTTGCATATAAAACACAAGAAACAAGTAGCCCGGCCAAAAAATAATAATATTCAAGCAAACAAAAATCATGATTGATCAATGAATTAAACATAATCCTAAGGAAAAGGATATTATAAGATTTTTAATAAGTGCTTGTTTGTATATATTTTATAATATCAGTTTACATGCACTGAGCATCACTTTTATCAGTTTTTAGCATTAACAAGGTGTGTTTTGTGTTCTTTTGTGCAAACAGGGCTTTGGAGACATGACGTACAGGAAGAAGCAAAGATAGGGTGTGATGACACGTTTCAAGGCCACAATTAGAAGCTGTGTTCATATGCAAGGGGGTGTTGCCAACTTTCGGAGGAGTACAAGTCATTACACAAACCGAAAGGGCACAAAGGCAGTAGTACGTCCATGTCCCAGCTTCCGTACAAAGCAGAAGAAGGTTCTTGAAGATTTCAAAGGATATAAAGCCACGCACCCTACCACACGAGCGTACTATAGCAAAACACTGTAGCAGTTACTTTAGCAGTACTATAGCAAAAGTACTGTTCACACCCATGTGGAATTTCCACACGGCCGTGTGAATACCCGTGTTTATGCCTGCGTAAAGCCCGAATTCAAATTATAAAAGCCGCCATGTGATAATTTTTAGGGATCTTTTCGGCTACTTTCAAGAGGCAAGGCGGCTAGGTTTTGGGAAGAGTTCTTTGCGGCTTTGGGAAGCTTTCCTCACCAACTTGGATCGATTCCTCCTCCGTCATAGCTTTAAGGAAGCCATCGGCAACCTAGCTTTGGAGTGGATTCAATCCAGATGTGGAAACTACCCATCAAGACCATCATTACGGATTTAGGGGGGTTATTATTTATGTCTTTGGAACTTATTTCTCAATTCATTATTTATTTTGTGACTCGCTCCATGGAGAGCTAAACTCCTAGAGGGTATTCGGACATGCAAACCCTAGGATTCTTATTTTCATTAGATTTACATTGTGTTTCTATTCGAATTTATTAGTTTGAGTTTTATACTTGAGTTCTTAATGCTTACTTGTGCTTTTGATTCCATTATTAATTGCGTTGCATGTTTTATTCAATCTAGTGAAGAGAGAGATCACCGCTAGGTTCAGAATTACCAAGAGTAAAGAGGGTTGAGAGGGTGAGCCGTAAGATAGTGGAGCGTCCCCTTTCCCTCCGATAGATATCTCCTATCTCCATATTACCTAAGTGTCAAGCAACCATATGTGGTGAGAGGCATCGAGAGAATTCTCCGCCGGGACCTCGTAGGGGGTTAGGGATCTTTCACCTGGTGGCAGGGTAAGATCTACTTTTAGGGATTGGTTATATCTTGGGATCCCTAGAGTTTTAAGGTGTCATATGTGGTGTGAGGTGTAGAGAGAATTCTCCGCCGGGACCTCGTAGGGGACTAGTTATCGGCGACCTGGAGGGAGGGGCCGTTATAACTTAGGATACTCACGACTCATTGTTTTTGTTTAGAAACACTTGTAATCTACATCCAACACCAGAATCCTAGGGGGAGCATTGTCCGGATACCTCACTTTTATTGATTGATAACTCGTTTCCTTTTTATTCCCTGCGCACTTGTAGTGACACTCTTAGGTTTGGCGATTAGATCATCACACACTACACTCATTAGGCTAAGTAACAAGAGAGGAGCTATTACTAGTACTTCTGTTCCCTTTGGTTCGACAACCCGACCCTTTGCATCCACACATCACCCATACTTTAATTTTTGACTTAACAAACTCTCCCATACTTTAATCTTTGCTTGTCCTCAAGCAAAACAGCTATGATATACAATGCAAGGAAAAAGAATTGTGTTAGTCATTTCTTAGGTAAAGTTTAAGTGATAGAACCAATTCACATGGATAACAAAGAGACAATCACAAGTATAGCTCACAAAGTCCTACAGAATAATATGACATGCCAATGCGAATAGATATGCACAAACAACACTCAAAGTGTCATTCACAGCACATGTTGTGGTCATCGCTCTGAAATTGGCATATATCCTGTCAATAAACTATCTAGAAACCTCTTAGGACTCTATAAACAAATGACTAACCTCTAGTTGACTCATTCGAGAGATCAATAGGACTTTTCTTGAACATAAAATAGCTGTTTGGACGTTATTATCATTCAAATAAACTTTATCAATTTTGTTTTTAACAATAGAGTTTTTATATAAATATATTTGACCCATGTTTTCAGCTGAATGTCATTTGTCAAGTTGTATACTGACTTTTATCATACAAGTTTTATGATACATTTTAGTGACATTTATGATTTCGTTTTGATTATACAAGTTGTATACTGAATTATAGACTCTTCAAGGGGCAGTACGTGCAACACCCTTGTTCTTGTTCATATTTTGCTCAGTGTTTCCTAAAATAAGAAAAAGATACGAAAGCCATACAGCTTCTTTAAACTTTTTTTATCAAAAAAATAAAATTGAGAGCTCGAACGTAAAAACACATCGACATTGACTCTAAAAAACAATGAAAAAAATGAAACTACTCAGTTGGGAAGTTTGAGATTAGGAGGTGAGTGAAATAAACATTTGACAAAGGAAGATGATGTTGACAGAATGGTATAGATTTACAACATTAAATAGATAAAAGGGAAGATGAACATTGATGAATCCGTGCATTATGAATTAAACCTTGGGCACTATCAGCGCACTTCTTTTTATTAGTGTTATTGACAATTTCCTTCTTTTTGTTCATTTTGTTTTTAAACTATCCTTTTGATCATTAATTTTATATTGCCTTTTTTATTATATGGAAGTGGTTTCTAACTATTCAATATGATTTTAAAGATCATTAATATTGGAAGTAACGCATGAAATTCCCTTCAATAAAAATTTAATGGTCATTAATAATGGGGGTGATATAACTGAAAAGAAAATTTTCGATTGGTAAAATTGGCATTTAGATGGAGCTCTACTTCTGTCTTCAAGGAGAACCATTGAAGACGTCATTTAGAGTGATTGGTCTCTCTTTAGCAGGATGCCCATGAGGTACACTATTAGAGCATGATGAAGTTTTCCTTCTCTCTTTTTTTTGAGCATGTTTAAGAAAAAATCTTTTTTATAGGATCTCTATCACATGTTTTCGAGAGATATTTTACCATGAAGAATGATTGGGCCTTCTTTCAATGAAAAACTACAACATCTCCATCACAACAGAGATCCAGGAGATAGCCACATCTGAGGGCTTGAAGCTTGGTAGGCTTCACCAATCCTGAAATTTTTTGGTTGCACTCATCATACATCTATAACAGGGTATAGAGCAATCCCCTCAATTGTAGTACACGTTTAATGTGAGTTAATGATGCAAATGGTGTCTTTTGGATGATTTATCAATGCTTTCCAATCATGTTTGGTTTTAACTCGATAAGAGTTTTGACGATCAGGACTAGGTAGCATCTTTCGTTGACAAGGTTGACGGCCATATCTCGGTGACCTACAACATGAGGAACACATTATACAATGTTTAGTATCGCTTAAATTGAAATATGCATTCATAAGTGTAATAAGCATAATTTAAACAAAATCCGTTTCATTGAAATGGTAAGGATCATTTGTAAAGAGGGAAATCTTTAATAGATACAACCCCAACCCCAAGTCTAAGGAGAAAAAGAGAAGGATGAATACTTATTGGAAATACAATGTCATTGTAAGAACACATTTAAAGTTATAGAACAAATCACATAGTCAAAGACACATGGTGATCGAAGATGGCATTATGTCTGGAGATTGTGAGTGCAATATTCGTAAAAACAACCAAAATCCTGTACCCTTAGTTTTATGACAACCGCTGCTAATAACCATCTTAGGCCACAATCACACCAGAAATTATAAAATCTTTTTGCGCAAATGCATACAACACATATCAAACGAAAAAATGATATTATTAACACTGTTGATGTTCTTCATCCGTTCCTTCAAATGCCTTCCAACATTGGGCTTCTATTTAGTGCAAATAATTGCTCGACGCATGATTCATTTGTAGTGATATTGATGCTTTCATTTTGTAGTATATATTCAACGCAAAGCTGTATTTATTTCCATAGTTCATGGTAACTCTATAAAAGTTACTATTATTAGAATAAACTCATAACTATGAAGGTGATCTTTGTTAAACTTTATCGCTTATGGTGGTGGTATTGTAATGCTTCCCTCTCCCCTCCCCTTGCTTTTCCCTTTTCTCCTCTCTCATGCTTCTCTTCCCATCTTAGCTGAACCTCACCTCCCCTTCTTCTTGTGGCCTCTTCTTCTCCTGCCAACCAACGCTAACACCAACGGAGGTCCGGCGAATCCCCTGTGTGACCTCCCTTTTTCCCGGCCTGTCTCTCACGCGAGCACCTTTCCGGCCGACTTTCTTCTCTGACGATCTCTTCCTCCTGTGAACTTCATCGGTGTTCCGTATAACATCACCGCCGGTGCGTGATGATGTTATGGCATGTTTTGGTTAAAATTTTGCTATGTTTATTTTAGATATGTATGATTGTTGTATTCAAGGAAATCTTGAAATGTTAGGGGAGATGCCACCCGTTTGGCCTCCTAATTATGAGTATTCTAGATTATTAGAAATACCATATTTTAGAAGTATATGTAGATTATTGTTAAACCTAAGTTTAGTGGACCTTTTTATTTGTTAAATTACCGTATTTTAACGGTATGTGTATTTTTAAATTCCTAGGGAAAGGAAAGGACCCAGAGGGAACATCTGAAGGCCGAGCGAGGCCAGCTAGCTAGGGACATCAGGTGAGTGGACCTTCTCTTACGCATAGGAATGTATGCATGTTTTACCATATTTGAGTCAGTATACATGATTCTCGTGAATTCATGGTTATTATGATGATTTATATATTTCGACTATGATATTGAGTATTTGTGTCATTCTCCATATTATACTCGTATTTAAGATTCTCTTTAAACGATTTATGCTGGAAGAGCTACGAAATTGCATCCAAATTTTGAAGTATGTGTTTCATTATTGTTGATACTTATCACTAGATTGCACCATACATAGACATGCTTGTTTGGCACAGTGGGGGCTCAGACATTGAGCCAGGGATTGTATAAGATAATCTGTCAGGGAAAGTGTACAATTTTACTTATGAATTTATTTACAAACAATTACATTTTTTTTCATTTTGAAAATGAGTTTTTTATTGTAAGACCCTTCCCATTACCTAGAAGGTACGGCTTACCATATACAGCGTATATTATAAAGACCGAAATGAGGTATACGTAAGGTCTTGCAATATATGGGGTTTGAATTAGCTGAAATGAGGAATACGTAAGGCTATGGCAATATATAATTTTGCCATTCGATCTTGTGCCATTCATGAGCATTGAAGTAGTGGTGCATTACTATGGTGATAAGTGGGCCCTTATGAGCATATTATGTTTTACAAATTTGTTTACTTTGCACTAATGAGTATTTCCGTATTTTGTTTTGCTTTTATGAGTATTAAGGTTACATGCATACTAGACTAAATTGGCATCTTTCAAATGGGATTGAGACTTTAGTAGAGTGGTCGTACTCAATAAGCTAAATAGCTTGCATCACCATCTTTTGTATCGTTTTTCCACAGGTTAGGACCAGTTCTCTCCTTAGTGCGGGAGTAGAGAGCGAGAGATTCAGTTCTTAGCATGGCTCTGGTTATTTTCCCTTTTAGTGTGTTTGTTTTCTTGTGAGACGTTTGCTACTTTAACTTTGATTTTTCTGTAGTGTGTAACTTATTTTGAGTACGAACCCAGCTGTGGGTACTTATGTCTTATTTATATTTATGATCTCTAGTTTCAGTTCATAGTGTTTTTTTTATTTGATATATTTCAGCTGTGGGGCAGGGTTTCAATATTCTGATTTGGCTCCTGTAGCATCTGGTCTTGGTTAGAAGACGGGTGTTACATTTAGTGTTATTAGAGCCCAGGTTAGAACAGAGGCCGTCGTTTGTGTAATCAGAGCCCTAGGTTGAGAGGCGTTATTCTTATCTGCTAGGTTCGTTTAGTTGTATTTCTTTTATTCGTAGAAGTTTTCTTTTCTCCCTTAAATGGTTGTCTTTCTATCAAAATGCCACCTAAGAGATTCCGTGGCAAGCCTCCCCGTATGCCACAGCAGGAGCCTATTGAGGAGCCCCCACTGGAGGCCCCACCAAATCAAGTAGAAGAGGGGGAAGCTTCTCAAGCCCCTTAGAGGCGAGGACGATGTCACTCTATGCGGCGTACCTTGGATCGTCTAGCGTAGACCTTAGAGTCATTGCCTTTTCAACAGCAACCGGTACCTTGAAGGTAGAACTTTGTTGCAGAGGCCAGACAGATGGGGATTGGTCCTTTTCCTAGTACCCAAGACCCAGCCGAGGCTTAGGCTTGGATCAGATAAATGGAGCAGATTTCCAGGTCCTTGAGATGCTTTGAAGAGGAAAAGGTGGCCACAGCCACCTTGCTTTTGCAGCAAAGAGCCCTTCTCTGGTGAGAGTCCCTGATGGACCATGCTCATGGGGCAAAGGAGATGTCATGGGTTGAGTTCAGAAAAGCCTTTGATGAGAGGTTTATACCCAGAGTGCACAGGGACAATAAGCAATCAAAATTCCTAAGATTGACGCAAGGAAATCAATCAGTGGCAGACTATGAAGCCAAATTCACTGAGCCGAGCAGGTATGCGCCTTCCTTGGCGGGCATTCAGTGGGGCAAATGCCACAGGTTTGAAGAAGGTCTAAGAGATGAGATTCATACGCATGTAGCATCTTCCAGTTTTGGGAGTTATGCAGAGATCGTTGAGTTCGCCATCAGAGTGGAGCAGAGTACGCTCAAGCAAAGGTAACGCACAGAGTAGTGGAAGAAGAGAAGCAACCCAAACCCTCTGTCGAGGGGGGATACCAGACCTACCAATAGAAGCAATAGTAGCAGTCAAGGATCCTCATCCGGAGGATTTAGACCAAGGTGTCCTACTTGTAATAAGCATCACTTTGGAGCCTGCAAAGCAATGTCTAAGCCAGGGAGTCGCTACTATTGCCATCAGCAGGAGCATTACAAGAAGGATTGCCTACTTTTGTTCAGGGTAGTAGAACAGCCCCCCAACTTAGTGCTACTGATAACTGTAGTGCCCGGCATCCATCAGTTGTTGGTAGTTCAGGGGGTAGCAAGTGTAAGTATGCTCGAGGTAGATCCAGAGATAGTCGAGGGGCCCAGTCACATATGAGGGCTCAGGCTTTTGCTCTTACTTAGCAGGAGGCAGTTCACTTTCCTAGCATCATCTTAGTATAATGCAGATTTTTGCTTTTTATGCATGTGATTTAATTGATCCGAGTTCTACCCACTCGTACGTAGCTGCTTTCTTTGTTATACCTATGCATGTTTATCCTACCTAGTTAGCAAAACCTATGGTAGTGGCATCTCCACTAGGTAGCTCTATGTCTGTTAAGATAGTTTTTGAGGGTTGTGATGTGAGGATTGATGATCAGTTGTTGACTGATAATCTCATCTCTTTAAGAATTCTAGATTTTAATGCAATCTTGCGTATGGATTGGTTGTTTGTCCATTATGCCACCGTTGATTGTTACCAGAAGGTTGTATCCTTCCAGAGGCCCGATGATACGGAGATTCTTTTCTTTGGTAGGCGTGCCTGGTCAAAAGAAGTTTGCTTAGCGAGTTTAGTGAATATCAGTAAAACCAAGGAAGATATCCAAGAAATACTAGTTGTCTATGAGTTCCCGGATGTTTTCCCGAGGAGTTACCGGGTTTACCTCCACCTAGAGAAGTGGAGTTCTACATCGATCTGATTCCAGGAGTAAACCCAATTTCCAAGGCTCCTTACCGAATAGCGCCTATTGAAATAAAAGAGTTCAAGACCCAGTTGGACGAACTTCTTGGAAAAGGTTACATTAGACCTAGCGTCTCCCCTTGCGGTGCACCTCTCCTATTTGTTAATAAAAAGGATCGCTCTATGAGATTGTGTATCGACTATCTACAACTGAATGCCGTTACCATAAGTAATCAGTACCCACTACCTCGCATTGATGACTTATTGGATCAATTACAGGGAGCTCGTGTCTTCTCCAAGATTGACCTTAGATCTAGATATCACCAGTTGAGAGTGAAAGACAAAGATGTACACAAGACAACTTTCAAGGCCCGCTATGGCCATTTTTAGTTTCAATTCATGCCGTTCGGGTTGACTAAAGTGGGTGAAGTGGTGAGTTCAGCCCCACTTCTGTGTGTTTGGTTCACCGAAGTGGATCCCGAAATGGTGATGTGACAGCTTCCCACTTTCCCCACTTCTTCATGTGACTTCAGCCCAAAAATGTCCGAATTCACCACTTCCCTATCTGAGTTCAGTGCATGTGAGATACACATGACTTGTTAAAGTCACCTACTTCCATGGTGCGGGAGCTTCGCAGATCTCAGGTTAGGGCTTCCTTCGCAGCCACCCAAGTCTCCACCAGTGATCCTCCGCTTTGAGAACCTGAACCCCCCTCGCCCGGGCTCGTCACTTACAGGACCTCCCCTCCAGCGACTTTTCCTGCGACACAGAACACCATGCTTGGTCTTCCATGGGTTTGAACGGTTTTTATATTCTCAAGGGGGTAATATGTAAAACTGTGTTAAGAGTGGAGTGAAGCCAGGTCCATCACGGATAGCAAAAGGGAAGGATAAGAGAGAAGCCATTCGATCAGGCCTGCAGACTTGTGAAGCTTAAGCGAAGCCGTGGTGTCGCTCTCCGCTTCAATCCCTTATTGGTAAGTCCTTTGTTTGCTCTTCTTGTTCTTCTTGGGTTCATAAGCCCTTCGTAGGCTCCGCTTGTTTTCCTCGGGTTCATAAGCTATACATTTTGGAGCTGTTTTAGTTCTATGCTTGTTGAGATCTTGGTTTTTCTCAGGTTTTTTGGATTTCAGTGGATAATTAAGGTTCAATGTTGCTATGTTTTCCTTGTGTTTTGATTTCCATTTGGATGGAATGAATACATGCTTTTGTTCAGTGAGAATTTTGTTTCGTTCTTGCTATTTCTTAGGGTTTTCCTTCTTCTGATGTGGATCCTAAAATGCTTCATTAGGTGCGGGGAATATTGAGAATTCTATTTTATCATTACTACATTGGTTTGACAGTGAAAGAGGGACCCAGGCATCTTTCTTGTTTGCTTTTTTTTTTTCTTTTTTCTTTTGGAGTTTGCTTGATTTTGTTTGGCAAATTAATTCCATTATTGATTTATTGTGCAAAAAGGTATAAAAAAGGGTCTTGACTAAGCATTTTGTTTTTAAATTGATAGAACAAGTTACGAATGTGATTAAATATGCTGTTTTTTTTTTATTAAAGTTTTTCAAATAGAGTGAGGGTTGGTTTGAGCAAGTTGTTTTTCTAGAGAGTTATTCATTATTTTATTAGGAAAACTATGCCACTAATTGTTTGGTATTTTTTCTTGACCCTTGACAATCGCAAGTTTTTTTTTTTAATAATTTTTGTTTTCATTCAACTTTTGCTATATTAAGTCATTCAACCTCTATTGTGCTATATTATAAAATCTTGTTTTCCTGTTGTTTGCTAAGGCTTAATTTAAGAAGACATTAATGATAGTGTTGTTATGCATCATTAAGGATGATAGAGTTCTTTTCGTGAGTTCTAATATTTTCAAGTCATGGAGGTGGATGGTTATGATGGTGTGCTGCTAGACATGTTTGACTTCCTGCAGATGAGTGAGAACGAAGCTAGATGCTTCATAGTTAGGAAGCCAGATTAGCGCAAGACCTGGGTTTAGAAATTCTTGGATGGTGAACATTGAATCGGGAGATCCAACGTGCTAATTCCCTGGAGTTGGTTAATATGGACTATTTCTATTTACTGCACTCATTACCACCATGTTGTTGGCGTACCCTCATTTCCCGTTGGTGTTAGAACTTGGAATGTTTTTTCTTTATGCTTGGACATTAGCTTATTGCACTTTAGCTTATTTATATTTTGTCCTACGTTTCTATTGCTTAACCATTTTCTGCACTGACTTGTTTGTTTGCATGTTTTTGGTTATGCAGGTGTGATGGTGATGATGATGATGGGCTATGTTTTTAAGTTACCTGAGGCTTCGCACTCATACGCCATGGCGGGGCGATACGAGAATCTGGAAATGGTTCTCTATTGCAGCCTTGTGTTCGTTAGCTTGTGGACGTCAATGTTTGTTATTGATGCTTTTCAGTTGTTTTCATTTTTACTTAATTTTTTCGCCTTGTTCATAGTATATCGCAGCGGTTTTTGTTTGAAGATGTACCTTTCCATCTTTGTTTGTGTGTGTTTGCGGACATTTGACTTCGGACAAGTTACTTGTGTTTAGGCTGCTTGTTTCTGCCGGGATTTGTGTCTGCCAGGATTTGATACGTTTTGATGTTAATTTGATATGGTTTATAAATTGTAGCTCGTGTACTCCGTGTGCGGATTTTGTGCAAGTTGCGGCGAGACATTTTGGTGTGTAATACCAATGGTGCAGCCCAATTGTAATCGATCGGATTTTATGTGTATGCGAAATTTTGCTTTAAATCATGTTTGCTTGCCGTGTGTCTGCGTGGCTTCCTTTTCTGATTGAATGGGTATTGTCCTTCACAAGACCTTGAGAGAGTTAAATGCCAATGAAGTTCACTAGCCAAGTGAGCCAATCAAATGTGCTTGCAATTATCTCTTTTGTGTTGTAGGTGCAGCTGGAGAAACAACATCATCTATGAAGCAAAGAAGATGTGAATCAACCCCTGCTAGTGAGTCATCATCTTCTGAAGCCTCCCTAAGCTCATCTTTTTTTATTTTTTTTGTGTTGATGCACTGCCATATTAGGTTCAATGTTTAAATTTGTTAGAAAGGATGATATGTCTCTCTGTAATTTTGGAGTAACCAGCAATAAACACGTTGTTGGACACTGTGTTATTTATGAATGGAAAGTTTTGAGAAGTTTGGAATGTAATATTTTCTTGAACCTTGATGTTGTAGCTGTTGAATGATGGAATTAGTCAAGTGATGATATTTGATACAATGCATTGCATCATTTGTTGATAATTAATACAATGGGCTAAGTAATACAGGTAAACATGCCAATATTCAATGAAGTGGTGAAGTATTCAACTAAGATACTAATCAACATTTTTAATGAGGTAATTAACTCATTCCTTAAAAATCTAAGTAACTAGTTTAATACATTAATCAACATGGCAATGAAGTAATGGTTGCCACTTTTACATGAAGTGAATATATTATTGAGGAAATGTTTAAATTAATTAATCATGTCGATATTATTTTTAATAAAGTTGCTAACTCATTTGTTAATAATTTAAGTTTGGTCATATGTTAACATGTTAGCTATGTCCAATTGTGCATGAAAATGAGCATTTAATTAGGTGAGAATTAAGTATTAGATGGAAAGCAATAATTAAATGAAAGCAAAAACTAATTAAAGAAAATCGTAAGCAATTTATAACAAACTAATCACATCATTAATTAATTAATGAGCATTTAATTGTACAAGTTTCCAAATAGAAGGGGTAACTTTACCCCTACACTGAAGTGGTGATCATATCCCCACTTTGGTGTTACCAAACACCAAAAAATGTAGAAGTGAGATTTTCTAGATTCCTACTTCCATCATACAAACACAGAAAGTGCTCCCGGAAGTCATGTTTTCCAGTTCAACCAAACAGACTGAAGTCTTTACTTCCACTTGAACTGTTCACTTCTGCCGAAGTGCCACTTCCAGACATCCCCCACATCCACAGATCACTTCCCAACCAAACAACCACTTAGTGCAGGAGTAGAGAGAGAGAGAGAGTCGTTCTTATCATGGCTCTGGTTATCTTCCGTTTTAGTGTGTTTGTTTTCTTGTGAGACGTTTGCTACCTTAACTCTTATTTTTCTTCAGTATGTAACTTATTTTGAGTATGAACCCAGCTGTGTAGACTTATGTCTTATTTTTATTTATGATCTCCAGTTTCAGTTCATATTGTTTTTTATTATTTGATATATTTCAGCTGTGGGTCAGGGTTTCAATATTCCGATCTGGCTGGTGTAGCATCTGGTTTTGGTTAGAAGACGGGTGTTGTAGGTATTTTGTTTTTATAAATATGTGAAAGTCACTTTCTATAAGCCTGTGTTTTTTCCCCTTACCACATTACATTGACTTTGGAAGGATATCTGCGAGTGATGGGGTATGAGATCAACTTTCTGTCACAATATTGGTTGAAATGAGTAGGTTATCAATCTTATCGGAAATTAAAAGAAAAACATGAGAACGGGAATAATAAAGAACTTTTGCATGAAAAGTAAGATTTAGGGGTGCATTATGTATTGATATTTAGAATAATTTGGTTGTTTATTTTGGTACATGGTTTATATTCTAACTCTATAGCATCATGTATTTTGTTAAATTACTGAATATCATCTTGGTGTAGTTATTTGTCATCTATCTAGGATATGTTGGGTTAACATGTTTAAAAACATTATGATTTTTTTTGGTTTTTGAGTTTTGGTTTCTAAATGCTTCTTTAAGTATCAACATAGTTTAAAATATTATAGGAGCGATGCTGCCCTTTAGTTAAAGTTTTTACTATGTATACTATTATATAACATTTGAAAAATATTTGAGTCATAATTCAAATTTAACACAAGAAAATAAAACAAATTTTGATGAAATTTAGATTAATATACAAATATATTCTGTTATATAGGATTAAATCGATACACTAAAAGTTTTGGTGATGGCTGTTGCCCTTAATTGACTCTTGAGTTGTGGTTATTAGACTCTAAAAGTTTGATGAAGCTGAAAAGCATTTGTCACTTATAAACTTTCCTTTGTGTCTTGAAATTCTTTGATCATTGTATGATTTTAGTTTGTTTTTCTATTAACTTTGTTTTTGTAAAATTTTATCACAAATTATTCAAGTCAAATAGTCCATATATGTTTCTTTGATAGTGGTTTAAAGCCTAAAACACAAACATACACACTCTCATCCTTCATTCCTTGTAGATTTTTTGTTTCATAAGAACCCTAAAATTTCCAAATTATTTCCGTATGTATTAAAGAAAAAGGGAGAACATACCATTATGAAAATAAAATTTTCAATGAATTTAATCTTTATGTTATTTGCTTGAAATAATAAAATAATACAAATAAAATATAGAGAAGAGGAAAGTATGCAAATAAAAAAGTAATACCAAAATAAAAGACAAATATTCACTTCAATATTTAAAAAAGAATCTTATAAATCTTTCAAATCAAAACTTGAGACACAGTGAAAATGACCACCTACAGAAATACGAAATCATATAACAATGACGAAATTTAGAACCAAGATAATATTTGTTTGTTATGATAACTAATTTTTCATTTCTTACTTATATCCTATTTTAGATTACATTCAAAGTGTAAGGTAGATTGAAATTGTCACTCCTAACAAGAGATATTAGGGAAGAATACAAAGTAGGAAAATAAGTGACAAGATGAAGGACACAAGGAAGATTAGGATGAAGGTTGTGCAAGTGTGGTCAACCTTGCTTTTGCTAAGTGTTAGCTTGCCTTTGAAAGCCAACAACAATGCTTCATGCAGTGGAGCTACTAATGGTGGTGTTCTTGTTGTAGTCACAGAAAGGGAGTTATTAATGCTTCCAATGGCAGAACGTGTTGTTTCATTATTCGTCTTGATATTTTGCTCCATTTTTCCTTAACAAAGAAAATGATAAAAAAATCATAGATTATATTCTAAACTCTTTTTATATGAAAAGAAGACATGAACCTTTTAGGTGTAAAAACACATTGAGATGGACTGTTAATAATAAAAATTAAAAACAATAAATAACTCTTTAAGAAAAAGCGAGATCAAGCGGTAAGCATAACAAAGCTTTGGAAAGGTAGATGATGTTGGTAGGAAAATATAGATTACACCAATATACAGATCAGATAGAAGATTAATTGATGAATATATTACTGTGGACTGAACCGTGGAGACTGGGATGCGATCCGTCTTTCTTAATCTTACTGAAAATTTCTTTCCTTTTCTTCCATTTTTTTTATTTGAATTATCCCCCTATGTTATCCTTTTCTATTGGCTTTTCTATTATATAGTGTTCGGGTTTCTAACTATTTAATATGACTTTAATGGTCATTAATTTTGGAAGTAATGAATTAAATGTTGTGTAGCAAAAATTTAATATTCTTTATTACTAGGGATGATATAATTGAAAATGAACTCTATAGAGGGTTAAAATTGGCATTTTAGATGTATGCTTAGTTCTTTGTCTTCTGGAACAATACTTGAAGGCTTCATCTATATGGATTGGTCTCTTTTGGTAATATGTGATTTCATGCTTAACATTTTGTTATTGGCAATTGCTAGTCCTTTATTTTACAATATTTTCATTCATGTGTCTTTACAATTTTAACCATTACATTTTAGTGATAAAAATCTT
Organism: Dioscorea dumetorum; assembly: GCA_902712375.1. Taxonomy (NCBI): domain Eukaryota; kingdom Viridiplantae; phylum Streptophyta; class Magnoliopsida; order Dioscoreales; family Dioscoreaceae; genus Dioscorea; species Dioscorea dumetorum. The sequence continues at coordinate 6,264,300 of CACTHL010000846.1, forward strand.
TTTTGGAACTTCAAAATTACTAGAATAGATGTTGTGTTTTTTTTAGGATAACAATGTCCTTGCATGAAGTTGTTATTTTTATTTTATCAATATTTACACCTTGCTGGCAGTTAACATTAATCCAACAATTTTTACATTTCACTTTTGGCGTGTATATACTGTTTCTTTTTGCCATATGTATACAAGTGCAAGCTTTTATTTTAAGTTGATGATTTATAAAACACACAATTATGAAGTTGATCTCAACGTCAGGGTTTATTTATGTCGTTTGTGTTATAATCTCGAAATGAATAGGTCATCCTAAGTTGGTATCCTTGTCCATGCTTGAATATGAGTGTTGTAAATGAAATGGTTGAGTGTATTTTGTGGTACTTGTAAAACTTATCACAAGTAATTGCACTCAATATGATTTTGGAGTTATTTATGTATTTATATGTTTTATCTGATTCAAAATTCATCATTTTCCCCATAAATGTTTAAGTGCCACATTGATTATATCTTTGATACATTTGTTTAGATGCTATTATCATTGAAATAAAAATTATCACTTTTTTATCATAGTTGATGTTATTTGATGAGTGCATGGTATACACTTTTGAACGTGATTATTTCATGCATTTGCTTGCTTTCTTGCATTAATTTATCTATTTTAGGACATCTTCAAATATTTTGTACTTTGATGAGTGCGCAAATATTTTTTTTTGGATGAAAGAATGACATTTCTAGCAAATCAAAGCGAAAAGACTGGCCAAAAACCAATATAGAGAAGTACATAGCCTAAACATGGGTGTGGTGAGGCCGTGCATATTATGGAAATTTATAATTTTCTTCACACAGCCTCTGCATGGTCTCCTTGCCCAAGGATGACCCTGCAAAAAAACAAGCACAGACTTACTTAAGGCCTTGTACATTACTGGAGATTTGATTTGGAGAAGATTTGACTCGTAGGTGAAGTCAACGATTTGTATTTGGCAAACATACGCTAAGCATGCCCGTGTACCATCTTTTGGATAGCTATTAAATGCTCAAAATTTAGGCTTTCAAAGGGTATGTTTGTTCATATTTGATAAACTGCTAGAGTTTTGGATAAGAAAGACAAGCAAGCCATCCAAGACGGAGTTGACATTAATTTAGTGACCGTTGGAGATCATGATTGATGGCCTTGGCTTCCCTAACCTCGTAGAATCCATCATCTTCTTCAAGAGAGAATTTGAGGGGGTTTTACTATTATCTTTTTCGTGATTATATTTAGTGGTTGCATTGTGATTTATCTAATATGAGAGACTAAATATTTATTCACTGCTTTAGACAATGAACCTCGAGATTTTATCTATTTGATTTTTCTTTTATATGATATTGGCATCAAATATCTTGTGAATCTTCTATGTTGTTTCATGCTTATAATTGTTTTATCTGAAGGCCTCAATTGCATATTTGAGGTCCTTTTATAGACTTAATTTTTGGTTTTGTTTTAGATATTTTCTAGAAGGCAAAAAATTATGGAAAGGATTATTACTTTCAAAAAACATGCATTTTTTCATTGTTCTTATCCTATTATAATCATCCTTGCCATAAAGAAATCTCTTTTCCATAAAGAACTTTAATATTACCTTCACATTAGAAGGATAGTGATTTCTTTACCAATTGAGAGATTACAAGATCAATTTCCTCTCACTACATTAGCTAAAATGAGTGCCTTGTCCACTTCATCAGAAATAAAAAATGACAAAAAAAATTAACATGAAACTTTTTTCGTGAAAAATTTGATTCAAGGGATCATTACGTAGTGATATTTAATCTAATTTCATTATTACTGTTGGTAATTGGTTTATATTCCAAGATTCAAATTGAATCTTACTAACCATCAAGTCAAAAATTGAGACACAGAATGTGGAAAAGGAGTTCAATTGGATTTATACGAAATCATGTAACAATCAAGAAATTCACAACCAATATTACTTTTGTATCATAAATGATAACCTATGTTCTTTTTTCAATTATTTTCACTGTTAGATTATATTGAAAGTTTAAAAGGACACTCGAATTGTCACTACTAGTAAGTAGAAAAGAATATGAAGGAGTCTAAAATGTTCAATAAATTGAAAATTATTGAAACTAGCAATTTTTGTAAAGCCTTATAAAGGGATGGAACTTCATTTTGTTGAAGCTTGTGGTGGATCTCATGCCAGTGATGGCTTGAGCATTTGGAAAATAAAATACATGAGGAAAATCTGAAGGAAAGTTGTGCATACATGGTTGGCTATGGTTTCACAAAGCGCTAGCTTGAATTTTTAAAGCCAACAACATTGCTTGATGCATAGGAGCACTGAAGGTTGTTTCTTGTAATGGCCGCTAAAGAAAAGTTATTGACTCTTCAATGGGCAGCAAGTGCAGCACCCATGTTCATGTTCATATTTTCTCAGTTTTTCCTAAAATAAGAAAAGGTTAAGCAAGCCACATAACTCTTTGAAATGTTTTTTTAAGAAAATAGAATTTAGACTTCAAATGTAAAAACAAATTAAGGTTGACTGTAAAGAAAATTAAAAAAAATGAAACTACTCAGTTAGAAAGTGTGAGATAAAGAGGTGAGTGAAATTGACCTTTGACAAAGAAAGATGATGTTGATAGAATGTTATAGATTTACAACATTAAATAGATAAAAGAGAAGATGAACATTAATGAATCTGTGCACTATGCATTGCATGTTGAACACTATGAACGCATTTTTTCTTTTTATTAGCGTTAGTGATAATTGCTTTCCTTTTCTTTCATTTTGTTTTTAAATTATCATTTTGATTATTAATTTCCATTAGCTTTTTCCATTATATATGGGAGTGGTCTCAACAATTCAATATGATTTTAAAAATTGTTAATTTTTGTAGTAACGCATGAAAAGAACCATTGAAGACATCATTTAGAGTGATTGCTCTCTCTTTGGTAGGATGCCCACGAGGTACACAATTAGACTATGATGAAGTTTTCCACCTCCTCTCTTTTTCCTAGTAAGTTGGAGAATTTGTTTAAAGCATCTTTGTGTCGTTCACTTGTTTTCGAGTGTTTTCGAAAGATATTTTACGTTGAAGAATGATTGTGTTTTCTTTTAATGAAAAACTACCACATATCCATCACAACAGAGACAAACGATGATAGCCACATCTTTGGGTTTGAAGCTTGGCAGGCTTCCCCAATTATGAATTTTTGGTTGTGCTCATCATACATCTGTAAAAGGGTATTGAGCAACACCCTCAATTGTAGTACACATTCAATGTAAGTTAATGATGCAAATGGTGTCCTTTGGATGATTTCCCAATGCCTTCCAATCAGCTGTGGTTTTAACCCAACAAGATTTTTGACTATCAGGACCAAATTGTATCTTTTGTTGACAAGGTTGACGGCCATATCTCGTTGACGTACAACAAGAGCAACACATTAGGCAATGTTTGTTATCTCTTAAATAGAAATTTGGGTACATAATTAAAATCAACATATTTTAAACAGAAACTATTTTATTGCAATGGTGAAGATCATTTGTAAAGAGGAAAGTCTTTGATAGATACAAACCCAACCCGAAGTCCAAGGAAAAGAAGACAAGTACAAATACTTATGTGATGTATAGTGCCATCAAACACATTACATTAAACCATAGAACACATGTATAATTATGGAAGAAATCACATAATCAAAGAAACATGGTAAAGGTAGCATTTTGACTGGAGATTATTGGCCCAACATCCCTAAAAAAACCAAAATCATGAATCCTTAGTTTTATGACAACAATGCCTAACAACCATATTAGGCCAAAATCACACTAAAAACTATAAAATCATTTTGTGCAAACGCATGCAAAACAAATCAAATGGCAAAACTATGTTTTTAACACTGTTGATCTTCTTTGTCCATGGCATCAAATGCTTTCAAACCTTAGGGCACAACCTTTATTGATTGCAAAGGAAAAAATTGTTTAAGAAGCAATTGGTAGCGGGAAATCCCTTGCATACTGGCTACTTAACAGGCTTCTAGTTGAAGAGATGGTGTCAAGGGGTGAAATGTTTGGAGGAAAAAGTAAAATCTTTATGCTGTCTTTGGGTGAGGAGATGGAGTAAAGAGAATAAGGGCTGAAGGAATATGACATGACAAGTTAGTGTTCTTCGAATTACCAAAAAAGGAAACCACTTTTTCTAATGTCTTCTAGCATAAAAGTGGTTGTAAAAAGGTAAACCTATCATTTCCTCTAGTTCGTTTCTACACACTGTCGTCCAATCTCAATAAAAATAACAGAGTTAGATTATGACAATTTCCAATAAACTTTATGACACATTAAATTATCAATTGCAAACCAAATATAAAGAAGAAGAAGAAGAAAAAGAAGAAAAAGGACATGAAATTATAAAATTAGATAAAGAAAATAATATAACAACACAGTAGAACACAACATTTAGTTTTAAGTTTCAGAAAAAGTTTTACAACAAGAAGAAAATTATAAAATTAGAAAAAGAAAATGACAACACAGTAGAACACAGTATTTAGTCTCAAGTTTCAGAAAAAGTTTGTAAAACTACCAAAGCATACAAGAAAAACCCAAAAAAAGTCAAAGAAAAAGACCATTTATGGTGGTACAGTATAACAATTGTCACTGCTAATAGGAGAAATTAGAGAAGGGGATAGAAGAGGACCATAAGTTAGACAAATTGAAGACTATTGAATCTAGTGATCTTTTGAACACTTTTGAATAATGTGGCACTTTATTTTGCTTAAGATGGCTTTAGATCAGAACGCTTGAGCTAGAAAAGGCTTGCTATAATTAAGATGAAGTGCACAAACAAGATTGGAGGAAAGATTGTGCATTCATTATCGGCCTTGCTTCTACAAAGCCTCAACTTGGCTTTTAAAGAGGACTACATTACTTGATGCATCAATGACACTAAGTGTCGTTGGGTTTGTAGTAGCCAAGAAAGAAAAGGTAATGTTCCCTTCCGTAGCAAGTGCGACATCACTGTTGGACTTGATTTTTTTATCCATTTATTTATTGACCAATAGGAAACAAAACGAGAAAGTCGTCAATTTTTTTAGAACACATTTTTTTTTTTTGAAAAAAAGAGAATTGAATCTTTGAAATGTACAAACACATTGAAAAGAAAGTAAGAACTAAGGAGAAAGGCTAAGATAAAGTGAACCAGACCTTTGGTAGAATAGGATGATGGAAGATGATGTTGATAAAAGGTGATAGGTTTACAGCGTTAAGTAGCTCGCAAAGAAGATTTCTTGTTTTGCCTTTTTAAACCTAATTGAAAATTCTTTTATTTTCTTGCAAATTTGTATTTGAATTATCATTTTGGATTGATCATTTTTTAGTGATTTTCCCAATATATCTAGCAGTGACTTCTAATTATTTAATATTATTTTAAAAAATCATTAATTTTGTAAGTAATGAATTGAATTGTTTCCAACAAAACTTTTATGGTCGTTAATTTTGCGAATGATGTAATTGGAAAGAAAATTATAGAGGGGTAAAGTTGGCATTCAGATGGTGTCCCAATTCTATCTTTTATTTAGGAGCCACCAAAGACTTCATTTACAGAGATAGGTGTCTCCTTCGCAATGTGTGATTTCATATTTACTATTTTCTTATTGGTCTTTCCTACTCATACATTTTATTGTATTTGTATTCATGTGCAATAACTATTTAAAGCATTGCATTTGAGTGATAAAAATCAATTTTCGATCTTCCATAAATCTATGGCACTTGTGTTTGAAGCTATTAGAACAAATTCTGTGATATTCCTCTATTTTATTTTTATTTTTTTAATGACAACAAAGCTTTTGCATGAGCTTGATTTATCTATATCATCAATATATCGTCACTTGTTCGAAGCTAATACCAATGAACCAAAATTTGTGATTCATTTTTAGTGTACATATACTGTTTCTTCTTGCCATATGTATGCAAACATAAATGTAAATTTTTTTTAAATGGGTGACTTACAAAAAACAATTATTATAGTGATCTAACCATCAAGCTCAATTTACTTTTTGTCATTTGTGTTTTTTCCTCCAAATTAACATGTTACCCTATGTTCGCTCCCTTAGTCAAATCTTAACTATGAATAATTCTAATGAAATGGTTAAGTTTATTTTGTGGAACTTTGGCTTCTATTTAGTGAAAATAATTGCTCTACTCATAATTGATTTTAGTGATACCTATGGTTTCATTTTGTCATATATATTCAATGCAAAATTGTATTTATTTCTTTAGCTCAAGGTATTTCTATGGAAGTTACCATTATAAGAATAAAACTGATGACTATGAGGGTGATCTTTGTGCAAACTTACTTTATCGTATGTGGTGGTTTTTTAAAAATATGTGAACGTCACTTTCTATAAGCTTGTCTTTTTTACCTTATCATATTGTCACCATCTTTTTGTTGAGAGAAACCTTTCTTCGAAGGAGAGGTTTTATATCACATTTACTTCAAATGAAAGTCACTCTTTTCTTTGCAAAGTGAGAGGTTACGATATCAACTTTCCCTCACAACATTGGTTGAAATAACTAGGCTGTTGACATTATAAAAAATTAATAGGAAACTTAACATGTTTAAAGACATTGGGAATTTTTTTTTCATTTCCTTATTTTTGGCTTCTAAGGACCTCTTCAATTATCAATGTAGTTTAAATTATTCTACGAGCGCTGCTACCCTTTAGTTAAATTTTTCAATAACTATACTATAGTATCAACTTTAAAAAAAGTTTGAGCCTCATGACATTACAAAATAAAACAATTTTTTGGTGAAATTTAGATTTATATACAAATATATTCTCCAATATATGATTAAGCAAATGCTCTAAAAGTTTGGCGATCACTATTGCCCTTAAGTGACTATTAAGCTATATATAATAGACTCTAACAGTTTGACGAAGCTATAAGCATTTGTCAATTATAAACTTTCCTTCGTGCCTTAAATTCTTTAATCATTGTATGTTGTTATCCTTTTTATTATCTTTTCTTTTGTAAAATAATTTCATAAATGATTCAAGGGAAATAGTCAATATATGTTTCTTTGATAGTGGCGAAAAGCCTAAAACACACACATCCTTATTTTCATGTACATTTGTTATTTCATAAGAACCCTAAGATTTGTTATTTCATAAAAGTTTCATTTCTTACTGATGAGTGCATTTCATGTATATATATTTGATATCTTACTCTCATAATTGTTGAATTTATTGGCTTTAATTCTCCAAGTGCGGTGCTATTTGAGATATTCTTAGTTTTTCATGCAGATAACAAAGTCTTTAAGCAGTAAGAAGTGTTTTGGAACGATTTTAGAAGCTAAAGGATTTAGAGGAAACCTCATCAAGCTCAACACAGTCTGAGCACGCCCATGTTGTACCCCATGCAGATTGCAGGAGAATTCAACCAAAGTCAGCACAGCTTGAGCTCGCTGTGCACGGTCGTGCAACTCATCAGCACGGCCTCAGCACGCCCGTGCTGTACCCCGTGCAGATTACGGGAATGTGAGTTTCAAGAGTTTTATTTGGCCAATGGGTTTCAGTAGAGGTCTGAAAGGAACAAGCCCGTGAAAACAACTGGGCTTTATGAGGTTGATGTGCTCACCACCTTAGCGGCACAGGTCGAAGCTATTTCCAAGAGATTGGACACCATGCAAGTTCAGTCTTCGACGCAGGGTGGGAATAATGACAGTTGGGATGCCAAGCATTGCCCAGTTACTCATCAGAAGGGGTTCACGTGACCGAACAAGTGGAGTTCATTGGTCAAAATCAACAGTATGCGAACAATCCCTACAGCAGCACATACAATCCTGGGTGGAGAAATCACCCAAATGTTTCTTGGAAGGATCAGAATCAGGGGCTGCAGCAGCAACAGACACAGCCTCAATTTTCGAGGCCTTCACCATCAGAGCAAAAGGGACCTTCTATTGAGTCCCTCCTTTTCCAATACATCCAAGCCAATGATGCCCGAATCACAGGGCATGAAGAGATGATGAGGAATCAACAAGCCTATTTACAGAACCTTGAGCGTCAGGTTGCACAGATTGCCAAGACGCTTGTTGAATGATCCCCGGGTGCTCTACCTAGCAATACTGAAGTTAACCCTAGGGAGTCCCTCAAGGCAGTGACTTTGAGGAGTGGCAAGAAACTTGAATCCCCACCCCCACAAGCACAAAAAGAGTCTCAATGTGAATCAGAGGTGGAAGTGCTGGAGAGGGATCCAGGGTCAAGCTCGAGCGCAAGGGAAAAGTCGAAGGGAAAGGAGAAAGACCCGGTGGCAGAGTACAAGCCCACCTTGCCCTATCCGGCAAAACTCAAGAAGGACCAACAAGAGGCACAGTTCAAGAAGTTTCTGGAGATGCTCAAGACATTGCACATTAATATCCCCTTTGTGGAAGCTCTCTCTCAGATGCCGAAGTATGCCAAGTTCCTCAAGGAATTGTTGACCAATAAGAGGAAGTTGAAAGCAGTATCGACGGTCACTCTGAGTGAAGAATGTTCTTCCATCATCTCAAATTAAATTCCCAAGAAGGAGAAAGATCCGGGAAGTTTCATCATTCCATGCACAATTGGAGGAATGATGGATGAAAAAGCGTTGGCTGACCTAGGAGCAAGTATCAATCTCATGCCACTGAAGATTTTTCAGAAGCTAGGATTGAGGAAACTCAAGCCAACTCAAATGACACTCCAGCTTGCCGATCGCTCCACTCGCCAACCTTTGGGAATTATAGAAGACGTTTTGGTAAAGGTGGACAAGTTTATATTCCCTGTAGATTTTGTTATTTTGGATTTGGATGATCGGGGTGAGGTCCCTCTGATTTTTGGACGACCATTCTTAGCCACTTCACAAGCAATTATTGATGTAAAGGATGGTCGGCTAACATTGAGTGTGGGGGATGAAGAAGCAGTATTCAAGCTGAAGGAGGCTATGAGACACCCCATGGCATTTGACGATTCCTGTTATTTTCTAGACGCTACTGATGATATGATTTGTGATTGTGTGCAGGAAATCTGGGAAAAAGATTATCTTACTGACTTGCTAGGGGATGATCCTCCAGACGAAGAACTCACAAACCAGGTGGGAGACGTCGCTGCTACACCACCAAGCACTAGTAAACCAGAAATGAATGCCAAGAGAAAGAAAAAGAGAATATCTAAGGCCCAGACATGGTGGCAGAAGGTAGAGGAGAGGAAGAAACAACAAACCTCTACCCCGAAACACAACCTTATTAATGACTTTAGTTTTGGTGAGGCAATTTTGATTAATTCTTTATCTCCTATCATGGAAAGTTGTTTCGCAGGCCACCAAGAAAGAAGGTATGTTTTTGAGCCATCATGAGATGAGACTAGACTCGTCAAGCTAGTGACGTTAAACGAGCGCTTATCGGGAGGCAATCCGATTGGTTTCAAGCCTTTTGTTTTTCTTTTATTATTCTTGGTTGTGGTTGTTTTGTTTTGTGCTTTTGTGTTTTTGTCATGTTTTAAATCAAGTCCGGCGTATTTTTCCTTGATGTTGGAAGGTCTCATACTCAACACGGGCCCAACACCCCCTTGCTGATGGGGGTGAAATTCACAGGTTTTGAAGGTTTTATAATTTTTGAGCAACACGGGGGAGATGCACGGCCGTGCTATGGCCGTGCAGAATCCTTTAGTGTGCTGCCCGTACACGCGGCACGGGCGTGCCGTGTTCTTCGTTTCTGTTTAATTTTCTTAACACCGGCGCAACACGGTCGTGTTCAACACGACGGTTCCTCTCCCTGCGAATCCTTTTTTTAAACACGCCGTTCGCCCTTTTGTTTCTCTTCACCGGCGATTTTCCTCTCCTACACCCCCATTTTCTTGCGTTTTGCACGAGTATTTGCGTGGTTGTCTCGGCTTCTCGGCATTTCATCGCTTATTCTTCTTCTTCTCCAACGATTTGGTTAGTCGACGAGCCCTTGATTTGCGTTTTGTTTCCAAATCCTCAATTTTATGCCTTTATTCCTCTTTAAACATTTAAATTCGGCTTTAGAGGCATCTAGGGTGATTTTTGATTACTTTAAACAACCTTTTACAGTCGATTTTTATGTTGAAAACCGTCAGAGGTGACGCAGGACTTCAGCAACACGGGCATGCTCCCGTAAGCACGGCCGTGCTCTGATTTAAGATCTGAAATTGCACGAAAGCACCGGCATGCTTGTTAAACACGCCCGTGCTAATTTGAAATCATGCCTTTGATTTACACGGGCGTGCAGATTTTCAGCACCACCGTGCTTCACTGCTGTTCTTAATTGTTTTTATTTTCTTTCAGCAGATCATGCCGAGGAAGGCTATTGCATCACGCTCTTCCTCGAAGAGACCCAGGGGGGAGTCTTCTACCCCCGCCGCTCCCGCCGAGCCCACTTTCGGCGTCCCCGTTCACCAGGAGCGCCACGACCGTTTGAGCACGAAGTGGTTTGGCGAGATGCGGATCATTGACTGGGAGGTTCTCCGCGAGGTGGGCCTGGAGGCAGACGTACGCCGATACCTCGGCGAGGGCGCATGGCCGCGGCTACTCGCCATCATCGACCCCGCTTACCGGGAGCTCTCTTTGGATGTCCTCGCGACCTTCGAGATGGCCCGAGGGCCCGTCAGCCACCACCGCGCCGGCACAGTCCAGTTCTAGGCATTTGGCGCTGATGAGTGCATTTCACATATATATATTTGATATCTTACTCTCATAATTGTTGAATTTATTTGCTTTAATTCTCCAAGTGCGGTGCTATTTGAGGTATTCTTAGTTTTTCATGCAGATATCAAAGTCTTTAAGCAGTAAGAAGTGTTTTGGAACGATTTTAGAAGCTAAAGTACTTAGAGGAAACCTCATCAAGCTCAACACGGCCTAAGCACGCCCGTGTTGTAGCCCGTGCAGATTGCAGGAGAATCCAGCCAAAGTCAACACAGCTTGAGTTCGCTGAGCATGGTCGTGCAACTCATCAGCACGGCCTAAGCACTCCCGTGCTGTACCACGTGCAGATTACGGGAATGTGAGTTTCAAGAGTTTTATTTGGTCGTAATCTGCACGGCTTCAACACGCCCGTACTTACATCGGGAAAACATTAAAAACCCTAGAAACCTAGGTTTTCGGGGACTTTTGGCTGGGCGAACTAAGAGAGGAAAAAAGGGAGAACTTTGGGGCACCGTCCTCATCTTCACCAAGGAAATGTTGCGCTTATGGTAGGCCGATTGGGAGGAGATTCCACGACATTGTAGAGCCTCTGACAACCACAAGGATGCAAGAAATTAGGGAGTTTTTAACTTCTTGTATTTTAATTTCTTTTGCAATTTTCTTGTTGTTTAATGTCATGAGGGGCTAAACTCTTAAAGGAGCCCCGAGGTGGTTTGTATGACGTTGTAGCTTGAACTCATTATCTTTACTTGCAGTATTTATGAATGTCTTGTTCTTTGCAATAGATCTTAGTTATTGGCTATCTTGTGTGTTGTTTAGTGGTTGAAAGCTTGGAAGTTTGGTTTTCTTATCTAGGCTTGTGAATCATTATTGATAGTTGCAAGCAGTAAGACTTCAAACTAGGCTTCTTCAGCACTGTAAGCTTCACTCTTATAGTATAGCTAGATTTAGAATTGAAGACATCTCGGATGAATACTGAGAAAAACCGAGTTAGTGAACGTTAGGAATCCAACCCCGGGGCCCCATCTCCTCTGTCGAGTCAATCCTTACATTCCCCTTAGTGCAATTCTCTCTCTCAATCTCCTTAAATTCAACCTAGAGTCACAATCCATCCTTCTTTGTTTGGTTAGATATTAAGCAAACCGTTAGTATTAGAAGCTACACCAGTCCCTGTGGATTCGACGACCCAACCCTGCGGGTACACTTTACTACTTGTACGACCCGTGCACTTGCGGATACGCAAGGGGAGTACCACTTACTTACTTCCTATTTTTTATTACATTAAAAGTTTAAGGTAGACTGAAATTATCACCACTAATAAGAGACGTTACAAAAGAATACAAAGGAGGAAAATAAGTAGCACAAATTGAAGACAGTTGAAACTAGTAATTAATGCCTTATAATGGGTTAGTGCTTGATTTTGTTGAAGATGTTGGTGGTGGACTAAGAGGACTCAAGCAAGCGATGGCTCTAGGAGCCCGAAGATCAAGGACACAAGGAAGATTTTTAAGAAGGTCGTGCAAGCGTGGTCGACCATGCTTTTGTGAAGTGTTAGCTTGGCTTTGAAAATCAATAACACTATTTGATGCAGTGGAGCTACTAACAGTTGGTGGTCTTTGTAGCCATAAAATGGAGTTATTAACTCTTCCACTAATAATAGGTGTTGTTTCATTGGTCATCTTGATATTTTGCTCCTTTTTTCCTTAACAAAAAAAAAAAAAAGAAAGTCATAGATAATTTTCTAAATTCCTTTTATAAGAAAAGAAGTATTGAACCTTTGTGGAGTAAAATGAGATTGGATTATCAATTTAACGAAAACATGAATAAAAGACAACTCATTAAGAAAAAGTACGAGCAAGAGGTGAGTGAAACAAACCTTTGGAAAAGTAGATGATGTTGGTGGGAAGATAGAGATTTACAACAATATGTACATTAGAGAGAATATGAATAGTGATAAATATGTGTACTGCTCACTGAATCTAGAACACTGGAATGCTTTCCTTCTTTTTTAATCTTACTGAAAATTTTCTTGCTTTTTTTTATTTTTGTATTTGGACCCAATGTGTTATTCATTTTCCATTTGCTTTACTTTAATATAGGGTTGGGGTTTCTAACTATTTATTATGACTTTAATAGTCATTAATTTGGAAGTAATGCATTAAATGTTGTCTAGCAAAAATTTAGTGCTCATTATTACAGGGAATGATATAATTGAACCGGCTGTTTAGTTAGCTATAAATAGCTGTAAATAGCTGTGATGTTAGTGGTTTTACATGTAATTGGCGGTTTGGTTTGATGTAAAAGCTCCACTTACATGTAAGTAGACTTACATTTCACTCACTTTTACAGCATTTCCACTTACATCAAAATTTGATGTAAGTTTAAATGTAGTAAAGTAATTCATATCGACTCACCACCATTTTATCTCAAATATAATTATAAAAATATTTAATAAATTAAATTATATTTAAAATTAACTATAAAAATATTATATACTTTTAATGTCACAAAGATTCTTTCTGTTTCTTAAATTATCTCACATATGATTTAAGTGAAATAGTGCTTATATGGTTTTTTGGTATTAATAGGAAACGCAAAATCTTCATTTTGTGTAGATTTTTCTTCACATAAAGAAACCCAAAATTTGTTATAGTATTTAATCAATTAATAGAAAATGGGAGAACATATCATTAGAAAAGTAAAATATTTCAATAACTTTTCCTCTTTATACCACATAAAGTTATGAAAAAATAAATCAAATATAGAGAAGAAGAAGGAGGTGATAACAAAAAAACAAGCACACAATAAAATAGGACATATAGTTTCAAGTTTCCAAAATCTCTCATAAAACTATTAAATCAAATTCGAGAAACCCAAAAGAACTTAAGGAAAAAACCAACTACAACAATCCGTTGTCATATAACAATCATGAACCTGTAAACAAAATCATTTTTGTATCATCGGAAAATATAGTTTTAATTTATAACTTATTTCCACTATCTTATATTATATTATAAGTTTAAGGTATACTAGAATTATCATCACTAGTAGGAGACATTCAAAAGAAGACAAAGGAGGATCATAAGTTGCACAGTTTATAGACAATTGAAGATCCTATTGCGTTGAGAAAAGGAACTCAATCTTGCGCAAATAATTTAATTTCAAGGTTTATTGACTATGATCATCTTCCCAAACAAATTAACACATTTGTGACTAATTTGTTGGCAGTAGAAGTTCTAAAAACAGTGAATGAGGTTATGAAGAAACTAGAATTGAAGTTACACTTATGGAAGAGATTCATGCCTTGGAGAAAAATGGATCATGGGAGGTGGTTGAAAAGTGAATCCGCCTAGGGGGATTGGGTTGTCGAACCACATGGAGCAAACGTACTAGTACTAATTTTAGCTTATGAAATCTAGCCTTGAAAGGGTGGTTGTTTGAAAGTCTAGAATTTCCTAGAAGACTGAAAACAACAAGAGTTGTGAGAATTAATGGTAGAGGAGGGTATACTTGGACAATACTACCTCGGGGATTAGACAATGATGTACTAACTCAACAAATAAACCTTGCTCAATTACAAGCAATCTTAACAGGAATGTGAAGGTAAGACGGGTTTTCACCGCACGCTAATCGGAAAGCTATAACGGGTTTTCACCGCACGCCTAACCTCAAGGATTGACGGATTTTCAAAGCATGCTGATCTAACGAATAACTGGTTTTCTCCACTCGTGAACAATCACGCAATGTATAAATGACACATATAAACTCACACATGCATTCCAAAGATTAAGTATCACAAATAATTGTCATTCAAGGAATAAAATAAGAGTTTAACAATTCCCCTAAGGTTCAAGTCCAAGTTCCCCTAAGAGGGGATTAGCTTATGGTGCAAAATAATGAAAGCTAGAAATTACACCCATTTATCATGAAGAGATAGAGTGGAAAACTCCCTCGAAACCAAGGAAGTGATGCTTGGCCTGAAGTTCCCCTCGACGTTGGGGGCAATGCAATCCTTGACCGCAGTGGTGCTCTAATGGATGATGAAGGTGATGTTGATAGAAGCACACACAAACCCTTGACTACTTTATGGAGAAATCACCACTTCATCTCGCAGTTAAACCCTTTCCTTCTCCAGCCACCCACTCTCTAACACTCAAAGGAGAACGTAAAAAGAACCCCCCTCTCTCTCTCTTCACCAAAGGCTTAAATAGCCTTAAGCTTACGGCCTGCTTATGGGTGTAAGCTAGGCTGTAAGCGTCGGGATTTCACTTTTCCATTGCCTTACGCCCTCACTTACAGTCTGGAGTTCCCCCCGTAAAGTTCTCTGAATTTGGGTTACGGTCAGCCTTACAGGCGTAAGCCTGACCGTAAGTTCCTCTGGATTACAGGACCTCTTCACTTACTGACATAAGGATATCATAAGATTCTCTGCCTGTGGATTACGGCCGTAAGCCCGGTCGTAAGGAGCCCATAAACAGTGCAGTTTTCCAAGTGCTAGTGCGAGAGCGTGCCATCTTCCATGTTTTTGTTCCCATTTACTTGCTTTGGCTCTCTTTTGGCTTTAATGCACACTTGGTGCCTGCGAAGATAATTTATATTAGATTTAGACTCGTACTCCAGTAAATTACTCCCATACTAACTCTATAAGTATACAATTTAATATATAAAATGTGTACAATTGTATACTTATTAAACTCCCCAACACTTAAAGTTTTGCTTGTCCTCAAGCAATAATGGCAAGTTGTAATGCCAAGAAGTGGGGTGTTAGAGACTTCAAGCAAACATGAATCGGTGAGTTCAATGAGTGTCACTTAGCAATTCTAGTACAGTAAAAATTTTAGACTCTAGTAATCAGAAAAACTCTATTCAAAGGCAATGCGTGTGTGTGTGCACTCAATCTGTTTCACTTGAGTAGCAACTTGATATTTGATTTACATTTTAAAACACTGCATGGTAGCTTCACACAACACCTAAGATAGCCCTTTCTCTGGATCCTAGAGAGCGGCTTTCACACTTAGGAGTGGCAGCTCTTTCCAAAGGCACTTCTTTCTCTCTTCTCTTTTTCAGAGAGTTGTACCTTTCAAGTACCTTAAGTGGTTGCTCTTTCTCCTACTAGGGCATACATTGTATCCGACTTATGAAGAGTAGCTGCACACAGCAAAAAGGGCAGCTATTTCCACCTCTATGCACTCAAATTAAACACATACTTTTGTTCCTCTACCTTGGTCTTTTCTTTTTCTGTTTCTCAACTGGGAAACATAAGCACGTGCAAAAATATGCAATTACGAAGTGTAACAGATGAGTTGTACAATTAACGGTTTTCAACAATGAATAGAGCAAAAACTAAAAAAAAAATTAAGGTCTAAAAACAACTACACTAGCACATAATAACTTGACGTAATTGAACTCACCTTAACACCATATTGGGCTATCACTAGTCAGTTAGTATGAAATGAACAAGCATACACAGCCCTCCCCCACACTTAAAGTCTTACATTGTCCTCAATGTAAGCAATTAAAAATCAACATGCAAGAGAGGGTTGGAAATACGAGTACGTACCTGAACAAATGATGAAGACATTGAAGAACGATGGGAAGAATCACGTGTTGGGGAGGTTCCAGTTGAGGGGGGTCCACTCCAAGTCAAAAGAGATCGAACGAATACCCCCCTTGTATAATTGGTGGTGGTGGTTGGAGTATACACATTCCTGCGCAATCAAATAGAACATTAAGCCCAAGAAAGATTAAAAGCAACAAAAAAAAAAACAGAAATGACTGAAAATCCACTAAGAGGTGAAAAATACTACAAAAGATGGCAGGACCAACCCTTGCCAAGTACAAAAATACACCAAAATTACAAAAATGCAGAGTAAATAAAAACTAAAACACTGAAGGAGTGTCCTCTGGAGCTGGATTAGCAACTGGTGGTGTCTGGGACTCAGGAACAGGGGTAGGTGCAGGGGTTCGCTCAGACGTAGGAACCGGGGCAGGGGCGACAGAGGGAAGGAGGCACTCGATCATCACCAGCACACGGTGAAGGTCGGCAGAGCAAAGTGCCTGTTGCTCTACCATGATCATGACCATTGCTTGCGGATATCCTCTCTGGGCGACCTGGAGTAGCAGGAGCGATGGATGAGGGAACTGATTCGGTGTCGTCCTCGAACTCCTCGTCACCAGTGGCTTGGGCTGCATCAGGGGGTGGTGACAAAATGTGGCGGCTCCCCTGCCGTATGACCATCCCCATCGAGGGTAGTATGTCGAACCCCAGGGATGCTGGGGTGCTCTCCGTGCGGACACCCTCTAAGTGCTTGATGAGTCCTATGCCTCGGACCACTCTCGCGATTACGGTCCGGCGGAGAGGGTGCTGAGGCGGACGTGCTAGCCCTGGTGCGCGAGGAAGTCTGCCAAGATGTAACCGAAGTGGATGGGCCGATGCTCGGTCATCCTAAATAGATAGAGTAACTCCTGTCGCCCGACCATCCATGTGTGATCCGATCGGCCTGCAATAGAGCGAGCAAACAGGACATGGAGTTACCTGAATGATGGCCGGGTCAAGAATGTGGCCATGGTGAACCCCGGCTCATACTCTCGCCCCTGACTAAAGCGACGCCAGACCACTGTAGGAGTGACCCCAGGTGGTATGTCGATCTCCAATGCGTCATACGGGGCTGTGGTCGCGTGCTCAGCATCGAACAACCCCATCAACATGGCGAACTGGGTATAACTCAGTCGCCTGCTCTCGCTGAAAAGCTGCAATTGGATCATGTCCAGGCGAGCGAACCCGACGAGAGCCCGATCTGCCTCGAAGGTGTTGAGCATCTCCAACGTGATGTCTCGGTACTCCGACACCACGATCGAGAGGAGTCGGTCCCACCTACCAACGCCCACCTGGTGGTGGACCTCCTCGTCCAATCCCAAGTGCTCAAGCGCGGCCCAGCCAATAACTCTCGACTGTCTTATCTGCTTCGTCATCAAGCGGACATACCGTTCTCGGAAACGTGGGGATGTGAACACAGGTCCACCAGGTGGGACCGCGGTGGAAGGCTCTTCCTCGTTCGCTCTAGTCCTCTTCAATGGGCGGTTTGTGAGCAACCTCGATCGAGGCATCCTGCATAACCAAAGTGGCCGTTAACTACAATAATATTCATGAATGAAGCATGTCAGAACAGATTACGGCCCCCTTACAGCCGTAAGGCTCGTGATTTCATCTTTACTGGGTGGTTACAGACTTAAGCTCAAAAGCTTAGGCCGTAAGCACCTTCCCTGTAAACTAGTGCCCTGAATTTACAATCAAACATTTTTTTTTTTTGCAATCGAGCGTTGTTGTAACACTTAATAGGGCACAATTTAATGAAGAGATGAAAACAAAAGCAAGTAAAAACGAAAATACCTCACAATCGGAGAGGAAAACAAATTGAGAAAAAGGCCAGAAACACAGGGAAATTACTCCTACAAGCGTCCTTAAGTGCCTAGGGAAAGCGGCGAGCGCAAAAACTGGCCGGCGACGGAGATCTAACGTTGTGAACCCAAGGAAATGAATTGGAATAGTCATTGGTGGCAGCTTAAACCTAACTAGTTACGGCCGGCTTATGGGCGTAAGCCGGGCCATAAGTCTCACTGTATTTTCCCTTACGGGGATCTTATGGCCGTAGGGGTTACCCCGTAAGACGGTTTGCCTGCTCAAAAACAGAGGTTACAGCCCGTAAGCTCGATTGAACTGCCCCGAAAGGCTCTAGGGATTTCTACTTACGACACAACCTTATGGAAGTAAGTCGGCCCGTAAGGCAGTCGGGAATACTCTGCATCAATGTTACGGCCTGTAAGCCAAGTTATAAGGGTCTCTGTGAACACCTTACGGCCGGACTTACGGGCGTAAGTAGCCCGTAAACATCTTGAAAGAATTTCAGAGTATCCCTTAATTCAAAAGAGTGAATGTTGCTACACAAATTTTCAACAAGAATTTCGGGCAAGCAAAACTAAAACTAACATGAGGCACTCCAATCAAACATGAATCTCAGAAGTCCAACCAAAACAAAATGACAGACACAAAACCAAAACAAACGAACAAAGGGAAAAACATAAGCAAGCAAAATGAAGAAAACTTGGGTTGACTCCCAAGAAGCACTTGTTTAAAGTCTCTAGCTTGATGTGAAGAGTTTCGTACCTCACAGAGGTCCCTTCAAAGAGGAAACCTCCTTACCTACTGAGCCGAGAAGGCTGTTGTGACTGAATTTAGCTCCGGATTGGCACTGCTTCCTGGTGCATGAATGCATCCATCTCCTAAAAGTCTTCTTTAAGGGTGTTGATCCCTCGTCTATCCTGAATATTGAGTTTGGCATGTCTCCAATTCCTGAATCTTGCTAGCCTTCAAAATTGTGTTGCTGAACGCATTCCTGCACACACTCTTCAAACAAGACTTCAGTAGCATCATAGAAATAACATTCATCATCAAAGTTCACTGATTTCTTCATTGCTTCGGCTAGCTGATAAGTGACAGATTCATCTCCAATCTTCAGTGTCATCTTGCCCCCCTCCGTATCAATTAAAGCCATTGAGGTTCCGAGGAAGGATCTGCCATAGATGAATGGGACATCAGCGTTCTCATCTACATCAAGTACTACATAATCCACTGGGAATATATACCTGTCGACTTTGACTAGAACATCCTCAATAATGCCTCGTGATTACCTCATTGATCTGCCTGCCATTTGAAGCGTCATCGCCGTAGGTTGTGGTTCACACAATCCCAACTTTTTGAACAAAGAAAAAGGCATAACATTGATGCTAGCCCCAGAATCAGCTAGCGCCTTCTCTGTCCCCATTCCTCCAATGCAGCAAGGTATTACAAAACTACCTAGATCTTTCATCTTGCTAGGAAGCTTGTTTTGCAATACAGCTGAACAGTTTGATTCCAACACCACCGCTGCACCTTCCTCCAACTTTTTCTTGCTCGACAGCAAGTCTTTTAGGAATTTGGCATAGCGAGGCATATGAGTTAGTGCTTCCACGAAAGGTAGGTTGATATGCAACTGCTTGGATAGACTCAGAAATTTCTTGTATTGCTCTTCCCATTGAGTCTTCTTCAATCAAGAAGGATAGGGACTCCGTAGCTCATGAGGCGTCTGAACATCAACATCATCTTTTCCTATCTCTCGGAGCCTATCCCTGCCCTTCTCCATCGACGACGGTTCACCTTTTTCCTTGGGAGTTTTCTCTTGAAGTGCTCTACCACTCCTCAAAGTGATTGATTTGGCTTGCTCCCTCGGATTGGCTTCGGTGTTGCTCGGCAAACTACCCATCGGCCGCTCAGCTATACTCTTGGCAAGCTGCCCTACTTGGGTTTCCATGTTCTGAATGGAGGCTTGTTGATTCCTTAGGAGGGCCTCCATATTGGTCTGCCTGGCATCAACGTCTGAATATACTTTGCCAAGGTCTTCTCCAGATCTGAAATCCTATCCGGCTGTTGCTGTGGGTGCTAGAATCCTGGCGGGTGTGATGGGCTCTGTTGTCCTTGGCCTCCCCATGGAAAATTCGGATGATTGTGCCACCCGGGATTATAAGAGTTGCTGTAAGGGATATTCTGCCTTGGTGCATTTCCAACAA
The DNA here is from genome assembly GCA_902712375.1 of Dioscorea dumetorum. Taxonomy (NCBI): domain Eukaryota; kingdom Viridiplantae; phylum Streptophyta; class Magnoliopsida; order Dioscoreales; family Dioscoreaceae; genus Dioscorea; species Dioscorea dumetorum. Next base: position 6,284,557 of record CACTHL010000846.1, read on the forward strand.
AATTAACTTGCTCCATTGGTTGTGACGATGTCGAGGCCCCAGTTAATATGGGACAATCATTCTGTGTGTGGGCTCCTCCTATAAGAGGGGACCAGAATGTTAGGATGCAAACCATCAGAAACTCCCATGGATCCTAGTGTGAGGTTGGGTGCTCAAGAAACAAGCGTTCTTGTGGATCGAGGGAGATTTCAAAGATTGGTTGGTAAGATGATATATCTTTCACATACTCGACCTGCCATTGGTTTTGTTGTGAGTTGTATTAGTCAGTTTATGCATGCTCCTACGGAAGAACACATGGCAGCAACAAACTGGTGTTAAGGTACCTCAAAAGAACATTAGGTCGAGGGTTATTTGAAAAAAAAACCACTAATCGCGGAATTGAAGCATTCACCGATACCGACTGGGCTGGCCCCATTATGGATAGAAGATCAACTTCTGGATATTGCTCTTTTGTTTGAGGAAACTTAGTAACTTGGAGAAGTAAGAAACAAACAATCGAGGTAAGAAGCAGTGCAAAAGTAGTTTTAAGATCACTAGCTTACGGTTTATGCGAAGTGTTGTGGCTAAAACATTTACTTGGAGAAATAAGGATTGTAGCACAAATACCACTAAAGATATTTTGTGATAATATGGCAGTGATTAACATCAGTCATAGCCCTGTTCATAGTGATAGAAAAAAGCATATGGAGGTGGATCGACACTTTATTAGAGAAAAGGTGGAAGATGGAACTATATGCATTGTGTATGTTCCAACCTCAAGTAAAATAGTTGATGTCTTGAATAAGAGCCTTTAGTTAATCTTGGACTGTTTAATATGTATACTTAATCTTGAGAGTGCGTGTGAGAAATCCTATCAATATTAGCTGTGAATAGACTATATATGATTAGTCTATATATGGTTAGCTATATATGGTCAGTAAATATTTGATTAATGTCATATTTAGAAAATAGTATATTTTTGTCGCCATTCCTTTCTTCTAGGCTTTGATTGGTCTAGATGGTACATAGCTATATAAGTCTTTGTAAAGAGATAAAATAATATAACGTTTCTTGGGAAGTATTCTTCATAGTAGTGTTCTTCATCGTCTCTTTCCTTCCATTATCTTTCAAATACCATTAATAGGTTGACATATTAACAACTATTTGCATAGAACAAGATTACATTATTTGCAACTTAAGGTGAAACAAGTTCTCAAAACTGAAATACTAAAGAAATATTGACTGAACTAGTTACTACCCACAATCTTATCAGCAGCGAATGTTAACATATGCTTATGTACATAGTTTCACAGTATCCTTTAGCTTTAATAAATCTTACTTCTACTAGACTTTATAGTTCTAGCCCTAACGTTTTGGACCTCATAGCTTGGCACATATCAGCTGGGCCTAATTCAGTGAACCAAAAATTATGATGCATTTATAGAACCAACTTTAGCAGGACAAAACAAAGCTGGTAGGGTAGGATTTAGGATTTACTTAAAAACTCGCTTCAGGAAATCTTAATAAAGGTTCTGAGTTCATCCCATAATTTCACATTGGCATAATTTAACAAAACTACTCTCTTCTACTGAATACACCGGACTAGGAGAAGCCATTGCTTCAAGTATATTAAGCAAAATTCAAGTTTGTACTTCTTACAGAACAGTGTAGAGTGTTCCATATTTGAACTAATTAGTGCGACAAAATGGATTCTATCAATTTGGTTGCTAGCCTGATTCAACTGAACAACTTACCATTTATGGGCCTGAACTTAGCAGAAGATTCAATTGTAGAACGATTCACAAGCTTGTATCCATAACTTAGCAAAAGAAAATTATTTTATGGCTCTTAGAACCAATTGCTAATGGATTCAGAAGCTGGTGACTCCCATTTAGTGGAAGAAATATCTTTCACCGTTCATAGACCCAATTTCAAAGTGAAATACAAGCTACTAGCAAGACAATTTTCTTTTCAAGACGTTTGTATAGCCGGCAGTATATTTTATTATCCCTAATTTAGTAGAATGAACTAGGTAGAGGGATAAGTTGGCATTTAGATGGTGTCTCCGTCTTAGTTTAGTGGGCCCATTAGAGATTTTGCTCCTCTTGACAAAAAAAGACTTCATTTAGAGAGATAGGTCTCTTCTTCACAATGTCTAATTTCATGCTTATTATTTATTATTGGCAATTGCTACTCATATATTTTATAATATTCGCATTCATGGACATTAACAATTTAAAACATTGTATTTTAGTAATGAAAATCATTTCTAGATCTTCCATAATTCTATGGCACTTGTGTTTGAAAATTATTAGAACGAAGTCTGGGATATTCCACATGGGATATTCCACTCTTTTTTTTTTAATTTTTTAATAATGACTAAGGTTTTGTATGAGCTTGATTTATCTGTATCATAAATATGTTGTCACTTGTTGGAAGTTGATACGAATGAAGCAAATTTTGTGATTCAATTTTAGTGTATATATATATGTTTCTTCTTGCCATATGTATGTAAATATAATGTAGATTTTTTAATATAGATGACTTATAAAACACGCAATTTTGGTGATCTTACCGTCATGCTCAATTTATTTTTTTGTCATTTGTGTTATATTCTCAAAATAAATATGTTTCCATATCTTTGCTTCTGTAATCAACTCTTAATTATGAATAATTCCAATAAAATGGTTAAGTATATTTTGTGGAACTAGGGCGTCCATTTAGTGCAAATAATGGCTCGACTTATGGTTTATTTTAGTGATATTTATGGTTTCATTTTGTTGTATATGTTCAATGTGAAGCTTTATTAATTTCTTTAACTCATGATATGTCTATGGAAGTTACTAATATTAGGATAAAACTGATAACTATTAAGGTGATCTCTGTGCAAACTTACTTTATTGTTTGTGGGGGCATTTTTTTAAAATATATATGAAAGTGAAAATCACTTTTTATGAGCTATTTTTTCCCCCCTTATCACATTATCACTATCTTTTTCTAGAGAAAACTCTCTCTTTAATAGAGAGGTTTTACATCACATTTACTTTAAAACGACAGTAACTTTTTCTATTGGCAAGTAAAAGGTTACGAGATCAATTTTCTCTCATAACATTGGTTGAATGGATATGTTGTCCACTTTATCAGAAATTAAAAAAAAGAATGATAGTTACAATAATGAAGATGTTTTGCGCACAGAGATAGGTTCCAGAGAGCATTATGTAATGATATTTAGAATAATTTAATTATTGGTTTTGGTACATGGTTTATATTCTGAATATCTAGTTTCATGAATTCTAAAATTACGGAATAGTCCTCTTGGTTTAGTTAATTTTCATCTGGATACGATATGTCTATATAGATATATACATGCATATATCGATGTACATATATTTGTCTTGACAAATTTTGATGTTAGCTAATTTCTATCAAGAATGTCTTAACATGCTTAAGAACATTGTAAAAGTTTTTTTTGTTGTTTGGTTTTTGGTTTCCATGGACTTCTTCAATTATCATTGTATTTTAAAATATTCATAGGCATGCTACATTTTAGTTAAATTTTTTGGTAACTATACTATAGTATCACCTTTGAAAAAAAGTTTGAACCTCAATTCAAATTTTTGATATGAAAATATAAAGTAATTTATGATCAAATTTAGATTTATATACAAATATACTTACTCATATATGATTAAGCCAATACACTCTAAAAGTTCGACGAAGCACAAAGCATCACTTATAGGCTTTTCTTTGTCTTTAAATTCTTTAATCATTTTATATTAGGGTGTTTTTTTATCTTCTTCGTTTTTGTAAAATAATCTTACAAATTATTTAGCTGAAATAGTCCACATGTTTCTTTGATATTAGTGGAAAACCTAAAACACATACAAACACAAACAAAATCCTTCATTTCTTGTACGTTTCTTATTCATAAAAATCTTGAAATTTTGTAGTATTTAATCAAGAAATAAAGAAAAAGGAATAGCATATTATTATGAAAATAAAAAGTTCGAAATAAAATATTGAGAAGGGGAAAGTAAGAAAATTAAAAAGCTGACACCATAATAAAACACAAATATACATTTCCATGTTTCAAAAAGATTCTTACAAATCCTTAAAATCAAAACTTTAGAAACAGTGAAAAGTACATCCATAGTACTATGAAATCATATAACAATGATGAAATTCACAACGAAGGTAATCTTTGTTCATTATGAAAATTGATTTATCATTTTTTACTGATTTCCTACCTTAGATTACATTAAATGTTTAAGGTAGACGTGAAATATCACCACTAATAAGAGACATTAGAGAAGAATATAAAGGAGGAAAATAAGTCCTACAAATTGAAGACATGGGAAACTGATAATTGATGCATTAGAACGGGTTGGTGCTTTATTCTGTTGAAGGTGGTGGTGGTGGACAAGGAGGACTCAAGCCAGCAACCGCTCGAGGACCCGGAATATCAAGGACACAAGGAAGATTGGGAGGAAGGTTGTGGAGGCGTGGTCGACCCTGCTTTTGCCAAGTCATAGCTTGGTTTTGAGAGCCATCAACACTGCTTCATGCAGTGCAGCTACTAACGGTTGGTTTTTGTGTTGTAGCCAAAGAAGGGCAATTAGTAATGCTTCCACTGGCAGTTGGTGTTGTTTCATTAATCGTCTTGATTTTTTGATCCATTTTTCCTTGATAAACAAAAGAAATAAGAATGTCATAGATATTTTTCAAAACTCTTTTTATAAGAAAAAGTGGGATCGAACCTTTGAGTGTTAAAAACACATTAATCTAGACTATGAATAAAAAAAAAATTATGAAGAAAAGAAACAATTCACTAAGAAAAAGTGAGATCGAGAGGTAAGTGGAACAGTTCTTGTGAAAAGGAGGATGATGTTGGTAAGAAGATATGGATTTACAACCAATGTATGGATCAGAGAGAAGATTAATAGTGCAGTGACGAATATGTGTGCTATGCTTTGAACCTTGAACATGAGGGACACTTTTCTTCTTTCGTAGTCTTACTGGAAATTTTCTTCGTTTTATTCTATTTTTGCATTCGAATCATTGCATTATGTTATTGATTTTCCATTGGCTTTCCTATTTTATAGGGTTGGGGTTTCAAACTATTGAATATGACTTTAATGATTATTAATTTTGGAAGTAAGGCTTTAAATGCAGTCTGGCAACAATTTAATGTTCATTAATATTGGAGATGATATAATTGAAAAGAAAATTGTACATGGTTAAAATTTGTATTTTATATGTATGTATAGTTTTTTGTCTTAAGAAAGAGCCATTGGGCTTCATTAGAAGGATTGGTCCCTTTTTGTAATGTGTGATTCCATATTTTTTGTTTTCTTACTTGTAATTGGTTGTCATATGTTTTACAGTATTTTCATTCATGTACTTTTACAATTTGAAACATTTCTTTTTAGTGGGGAAAATCCTTTTCGGAACTTCAAAAGTATTACAATAGCTTTTGTGATTTGTTTCTATAATGATAGAGCTTTTGCATGAAGTTGATTTATCTATTTCACAATTATTATAGCAGTTGCTGTCAGTTAAAATTAATGAATCAAATTTTATGATTCACTTTTGTCGTATATATACCATTTCTTCTTGGCAAATCTGCAAGCTTTTGTTTGAGTTGATGACTTATAAGACACACAATTATGAAGGTGATCTCAATAACAAGGTTTATTTATTTATTTTTGTTGTTTGTGTTATAATCTCGAAATAAATTGGCTATCCTGTTGTTGGTTTCCTTGTCTAATCTTAAATATGAGTATTTTTAGTGAAATTGTTGAGGGTATTTTGTGGCACATTTACAATTTATCACAAATAATTGCACTAAATAAAGTGATTTTGGGATTGCTTTTGTGTTTATACGTTCTCACTCATTTAAAAACAACATTTTTCCTATAAAAGTTAAAGTGTGCCGTTGATTATTTCTTTGATACATATCTTTAGATGTTGTTATCATTGAAATCAAATTAATCACATTTTTATAATAGCTCAGGTTTTTCATATTGATGTATACTGTAAGTGTATGGGTAGTCAAATAATATTAGCTATGTGTTTGGTGGGACTTATTTTCCTTTTTGAATGTTGCTGCTTTACACTTGACACTTTTTCCCCTTTACATGAGAGACTGCGAGTTATTTGGAGATCAGAGGCCATGCACTCATTGTTACTTTTCGTATTCCGTATTTCTTTATTTGAGGACACAAAAGTTCAAGTGTGTAGGTATTTGATGTGTACATAATATACACTTTGTATATGATTATTGCATGCATTTTTCTAGTCTTCTTGCATAAATGTTTCTATTTTAGTGTAACTTCGGTATTTTATGCTTTGATGAGTGCAACTATTTTTTGGGACAAAGGAAAGAAATTATGAGCAAATTGGAGCGAAAAAAATGGAAAAGAACCAATATAGAGAAGTGTACGACCTAAGCATGGGCATGCTGAGGCAGTGCAGATTACGAAAATTTAGAGTTTTCAGCACACAGCATCTTTGTGCCGAGAGCGTCACAATGCATTATAAAAGCACATATATGCTTAACGCTGTGTGGATCAGTGGAGATTTGATTTCACAATTATATGATATTGCCTTAAAGTTTCTTGTAAATCTCCTATGTTGTTTCATGGTTGTGATTGTTTTGCACAAAAGTCTCAATTACATATTCCATTGGCATAATGAGGGTTGATAACACAATCATGGTTGGTTTCACATATAAGGTAGGAGTTGAGTGAATACTAGAGATAGAGTGTATGGTGGAGACCTCTTTGGATTAGGTTAAACCTTATGAAGGTATTTAATTAGCATAATGAATTCATAGACCAATTTATAGTATCATATGGGATTAGGGTTGATTTCTTGGAAGAAAAGGATCAACTAATTTAGGGGTCTTTATGGTCTAAGAACATTTGATTTATAGCTAATATATAAAAAACAAATCAACTAGTTTAGTGGTTTCTATGGTCCAAGAACACTTGATTTATCGTCAATATGGGAACAATCACGAATTTCAAATAGATCTTCCATTTCTTGATTTCTCTTTTCTGAAAATGGATTTTTGGTCATGGATGAAATCTTATATTTCGGATTTTCTTTATATTATCTATTCCTTGGATTTAACAAAGAATTAAAAGAGAATATAGGGATTAAAATTTTTGTGAATTCACAAATAAAAGGGGCATTATTCTACCTTTCTACTGATTTTTTTGTCAAGCCAGTTGAGTTTTGCTTGATTTTTTTTTCTCGTCCTCATAAGATTAGAATTTCCATCATCCCAATTCACCTATTAAATAGCACACATCTAGGAGAGCAAGCTCCTGCATAATCGATTACCCGACCTCCGAGTACTTTATTAGTTATATGACCTATGCACTTGAAGTCTATACGCGAGGAGCGTATCAATTTTCAGGATTAGTCCTAGGGTTTCGAACTTGTCAATTCACTTTTCATTCATTCCTTTAGTGTTTAAGATCATGCAAATATGGTATTCATTGCATTTACAAGCATTATGTGATTCCATCAAACCGAATGTAAACATTAAAATAGGGTGAAAAGTCAATACAGAAAACTTTGTTCATCAAGGGACTTTCCCAGCACTAGAAGGATAGATCTACTGCCTCATTTTTGAATTAGAGCGTATGATATGCAAACTAAGCATCAATAAATAAAATAAAAGGAAATAAAGAAAACACCATTTGATTGAGCAGGTCCACGGTTAACAGTCAATAGATATTCAATTGATCCTTTATCTCCTCCATTCTTTTGTGTATGCTTTAGCCTTTTGATGCTTCCACACTCAAAAGCCTAACTACGACAGTGATGGATTTCCCTCAATACCCTATGTGGCCTTATGTAGGATGCAATAGTTTAGGGTTTTCTTTAGTAGCAAGCACAATGGGTGTGGCGTGCACCATGGGTTGGTCATGGACTTCTTTGAACTAGAATCTTGCATTATGCTCCATAAGCATGGTGGTTGATACTGGAGGATCATGTTGCTTATTGTTTCTTGCTTTATAATCTCTTGCCTCCACAACATCTCTTCCTTTCTTTTTTGCTAGGATGCTTCAAATAATTATGTGATTGGTGACTAATTATAACCATTTGCATATAAAACACAAGAAACAAGTAGCCCGGCCAAAAATAATAATATTCAAGCAAAAACATGATTGATCAATGAATTAAACATGATCCTAAGGAAAAAAATACAATAAGATTTTCAGTTAACAAACTCTCCCATGCTTTAATCTTTGCTTGTCCTCAAGCAAAACAACAATGATATACAATGCAAGGAAAAAGCCTCGTGTGAGTCATTTCTTAGGTAAAGTTTAAGTGATAATTCACATGGATGACAGAAAGACAATCACAAGTATACCTCACAAAGGCCTACAAAATAATGGAACATGCCAACGCGCATAGATATGCAGAAACAACACAGAAAGTGTCATTGACACCACATGTTGTGGGCATCGCTCTTAAATTGGTATATATCCTATCAATAAACTCTCTAAAAACCTCTTAGGACTCCCTATACAAATGACTAACCTCTGGCAGACTCATTCAAGAGATCAATAGGTCTTTTCTTTAACATAAAACAGTTGTTTGGACATTATTATCATTAAAATAAACTTTATCAATTTTGTTTTTAAAAATAGAGTTTTTTATATAAATATATTTGATCCACTTTTTAAGCTGAATGTCATTTCTCAAGTTGTATACTGACTTTTATTATACAATTTTTATGATACATTTTAGTGACATTTATGATTTCCTTTTGATGGATATACCTATGCAAAGCGTTATTTATTTCTTGAACTCATGTCATCCCTGATGGAAGTTACCATTATTGGAATAAAACCTATCATTGTGATGATGGTCTTTGTACAGACTTAATTTGTGGATTTGTTTTAGATATTTTTCTAGAAGAAAAGAAATTATGGAAGGGATAATTACTTTCAATAAACTTGCACTTTTTTCATTTTCTTATCATATTATAATCATCCATTTTTTGAGAAAAATCTCTTTAACAAAGAACTTCAATATGAGCTCCATTTTAGAAGGATAGTAACTCTTTTCTTTACCAATTGAGAGAATGTGAATCAATTCCCTCTCACTACATAGGTCGAAATGAGTAGCTTGTCCTCAAATAGTATGATTCAAGGGAGGATTATGTAATGATATGTAGAATCATTTAATTATTTCTATTGGTAGCTGGTTTATATTCCAAGATTCATTCGCAAGATTCAAAATGAATCTTACAAAACTATCAAGTCAAAAGTTGAAAGTAGAATGTCAAAAAAAGACCAATTAAATCAATACAAAATCATGTCACAGTAGTAAGGGATAGTAGAGAAACTAGACTTATCACAACTAGTAAGGGCTAGTAGAGAAAAATATAGAGGAGTCTAATAAGTTCTACAAATTTAAGACATTTGACACTATCGATTTTTGTAATCCCTAACAAAGGGGTGGAGCTTCATTTTGTTGAAGTTTATAGTGGATAAAGAGGACTCAAGCCAGCGATTGCTTGAGGACCAGGAAGATAAAGTACACATGGAAGATTTGAAGGAAGGTTGCGCATGCATGGTCGGCCTTGGTTTCGCAAAGTGTTAGGTTAACTTTTAAAGCTAACAACACTACATGATGCATAGGAGCCACTAAAGGTTGTTGCTTGTAGTGTCCACAAAAGAAGAATTATTGACTCTTCAAGGGGCAGTAGGTGTAACACCCTTGTTCATGTTCATATTTTGCTCAGTGTTTCCTAAAATAAGAAAAAGATAAGAAAGCCATACAGATTTTTTAAACTTTTTTTATTAGAAAAATAGAATTGAGAGTTTGAACTTAAAAGCACTGTGAGATTGACTCTAAAAACAATGAAAAAAAATGAAACTACTCGTTTAGAAAGTCTCAGATTAAGAGGTGAGTGAAGTAGACATTTGACAAAGGAAGATGATGTTGACAAAGTGCTATAGATTTACAACATTAAATAGATAAAAGAGTAGATGAACATTGATGAATCCGTGCATTATGAATTAAACCTTGAACATTATCAACGCACATCTTTTTATTAGTGTTACTGATAATGTCCTTCCTTTCGTTCATTTTGTTTTTAAACTATCCTTTTGATCATTAATTTTATATTGGCTTTTTCATTATATGGGAGTGGTTTCTAACTATTGAATATGATTTTAAAGATCATTAATTTTAGAAGTAACGCATGAAATTCCCTTCAATTAAAATTTAATGGTCATTAATATTGGGGGTGATATAATTGAAAACAAAATTATCGATTGGTAAAATTGGCATTTAGATGGAACTCTACTTCTGTCTTCAAGTAGAACCATTGAAGACGTCATTTAGAGTGATTGGTCCGACACTATTGGAGCATGATGAAATTTTCCTTCTCCTTTTTTTTGAGCAAGTTCAAGAAAATGTTTTTATAGGATCTCTATCACATGTTTTCGAGAGATATTTTACCTTGAAGAATGATTGTGTCTCCTTTCAATGAAAAACTACCACATCTCGATCACAAAGAGAGCAAAGAGATAGCCACATCTGAGGGCTTGAAGCTTGGCGGGCTTCACCAATCCTAAAATTTTGGTTGCACTCATCATACATGTGTAATAGGGTATTAACCAATCCCCTTAATTCTAGTACACATTTAATGTCAGTTAATGATGCAAATTGTGTCTTTTGAATGATTTCCAAATGCTTTCCAATCATGGGTGGTTTTAACTAGATAAGAGTTTTGACTATCAGGACCAGTTAGCATCTTTCGTTTACAAGGTTGACGGCCATATCTCGGTGACCTACAACGTGAGGAACACATTATACAATGTTTAGTATCGCTTAAATTGAAATATGCATTCATAAGTGGAATAAGCATAATTTAAACAAAACCTGTTTCATTGGAATGGAAAGGATCATTTGTAAAAAGGGAAATCTTTAATAGATACAAACCCAACCCCAAGTCCGAAGGAAAAAAAGAGAAGGACGAATACTTATGGGAAATACAATGCCATCGTAAGAACACATTTAAAGTTATCAAACAAATCACATAGTCAAAGACACATGGTGATTGAAGATGGCATTATGGCTGGAGATTGTGAGTGCAATATCGGCAAAAACAACCAAAATCCTGAATCCTTAGTTTTGTGACAACAACTCCTAATAACCATATTAGGCCACAATCACACCAGAAATTATGAAATCTTTCTGCGCAAATGCATATAACACATATCAAATGGAAAAATGATATTATTAACACTGTTGATGTTCTTCGTCCATTCCTTCAAATGCCTTCCAACATTAGGCTTCTATTTAGTGCAAATAATTGCCATACTCATGATTCATTTGTAGTGATATTGATGGTTTAATTTTGTCGTATATATTAAATGCAAAGCTGTATTTATTTCCTCAGCTCATAATATCTCTATAAAAGTTACTATTATTAGAATAAAACTCAAAACTATGAAGGTGATCTTTGTTAAACTTTGTCGCTTGTTGTGGTATTTTTCTTAAAAAAATATATGAAAGTCACTTTTTATAAGACTGTTTTTTCCCCTGATCATATTACATTGACTTTGGAAGGATAGTAACACTTTTTTCTGCAAGTGATGGGTTATGGGATCAACTTTCTCTCACAATATTGGTTGAAATGAGTAGGTTATCAATCTTATCGGAAACTAAAAGAAAAACTTGACAACGACAATAATAAAGAACTTTTGCTTGAAAAGTTAGATTTAAGGGAGCATTTTTAGTGATATTTAGAATAATTTGGTTGTTTGTTTTGGTACATGGTTTATATTCTAACTCTCTAGCATCATGTATTTTGCTAAATTACTGAATATCATCTTGTCTTGGTGTAGTTATTTGTCATCTTAATACAATATATATATTTGTTTGACAAGTTTTGATGTTTGCCTAATTTCTATCTAGGATATGTTGGATTAACATGTTTAAAATGATTGTCATTTATTTTTTGTTTTTTGAATTTTGGTTTCTAAATACTTCTTTAATTATCAATGTAGTTTAAAATATTATAGGAGTCATGCTGCCCTTTAGTTAAAGTTTTTACTAACTATGCTATAATATACATTTGAAAAAAAATCTGGGCCATAATTCAATTTTGACACAAGAAATTAAAACAATTTTTGATGAAATTTAGATTAATATACAAATATATTCTCTTATATATGATTAAGCTGATACAGTCTAAAAGTGTGGCGATGCTGTTGCCCTTAAGTGACTCTTGAGTTGTAGATATTAGACTCTAAAAGTTTGATGAAGCTGAAAAGCATTTGTCACTTATAAACTTTCCATTGTGTCTTAAAATTCTTTAATCATTGTATGTTTTTCGTTCTTCTATTAACTTTGTTTTTGTAAGATTTTCTCACAAATGATTCAAGTCAAATAGTCCATATATGTTTCTTTGATAGTGGTGTAAAGCCTAAAACACACACACACGCACATCCTTCATTCCGTGTAGATTTTTTATTTCATAAGAACCCTGAAATTTCAAAAGTATTTCTGTAAGTAATAAAGAGAAAAGGAGAACACAGTATTATGAAAATAAATTTTCAATGAATTTAATCTTTATGTTATTTGCTTGAAATAATAAAATAATATAAATAAATATAGAGAAGAAAAAAGTAAGCAAATAAAAAAGTAATACCACAATAAAACACAAGTATACACTTCGATGTTTAAAAAAGAATCTTATAAATCCTTCAAATCAAAAGTTGAGACAATGAAAAGGACCATCTACAGTGATACGAAATCATATAACAATGACGAAATTCACAACCAAGATAATATTTGTTTGTTATGATAACTTATTTTTAATTTATTACTTATTTCCTGTTTTAGATTACATTCAAAGTGTAAGGTAGATTGAAATTGTCACATCTAACAAGAGATATTGGGGAAGAATACAAAGTAGGAAAATAAGTCACATGATGAAGGACACAAGGAAGATTGGGAGGAAGGTTGTGCAAGTGTGGTCAACCTTACTTTTGCTAAGTGTTAGCTTGGCTATGAAAACCAACAACACTGATTGATGCAGTGGAGCTACTAATGGTGTTGTTCTTGTGGTAGTCACAGAAGGGAAGGTATTAATGCTTCCGCTGGCAATACGTGTTGTTTCATTGGTCGTCTTGATATTTTGCTCCATTTTTCCTTAACAAAGAAAATGATAAAAAAAATCATAGATTATGTTCTTAACTTTTTTTATATGAAAAGAAGACATGAATATTTTAGGAGGAAAAACACATTGAGACGGACTATTAATAAAAAAAATGAAAAAAAAGGAAACAACTCATTAAGAAAAAGTGAGATCAAGTGGTAAGCGCAACAAAGCTTTGGAAAGGTAGATGATGTTGGTAGAAAAATATAGATTAGACCAATATATAGATGAATTACAAGATTAATAGTGATGAATATATGTACTATCGAATGAACTGTCGACACTGGGATTCTTTCCATCTTTCTTAAACTTATTGAAAATTTCTTTCCTTTTCTTCCATTTTTTTAATTGAATTATCCCCTTATGTTATCCTTTTCCATTGGCTTTTCTATTATATAGGGTTCGGGTATCTAACTATTTAATATGACTTTAATAATCAGTAATTTTGGAAGTAATGTATTAAATGCTATGTAGCAAAAATTTAATTTTCCTTATTACCAAAGATGATATAATTGAAAATGAACTTATAGAGGGTTAAAATTGGCATTTTGGAAGTATGCTTAGTTCTTTGTCTTCTAGAACAATACTTGAAGGCTTCATCTATATGGATTGGTCTTCTTTGGTGATGTGTGATTTCGTACTTAACATTTTGTTATTGGCAATTGCTAGTCCTTTATTTTACAATATTTTCATTCATGTGCCTTTACAATTTTAACCATTACATTTTATTGATGAAAATCTTTTTTGGAACTTCAAAATTACTAGAATAGATGTTGTCTTTTTTAGGATAACAATGCCCTTAAATGAATTTGTAATTTTTATTTTATCAATATTTACACCTTGTTGGCAGTTAATATTAATGCAACAATTTTTAAAATTTACTTTTGGCGTGTATGTATTGTTTCTTCTTGCCATATGTATACAAGTGCAAGTTTTCATTTTGAGTTGATGACTTATAAAAGACACAATTATGAAGTTGATCTCAACGTCATGGTTTATTTATTTATTTTTGTCGTTTGTGTTATAATCTCGAAATGAATAGGTCATCCTAAGTTGGTGTCCTTGTCCAAGCTTGAATATGAGTGCTGTAAATGAAATGGTTGAGTGTATTTTGTGGCACTTTTAAAATTTATCACAATTAAATGCACTCAATATGATTTTGGAATTATTTATGTATTTATATGTTTTATCTGATTCAAAATTCATCATTTTCCCTATAAATGTTTAGGTTCCACATTGATTATATCTTTGATACATTTGTTTAGATGCTATTATCATTGAAATAAAAATTATCACTTTTTTATAATTGTTGATGTTATTTGAAGAGTGCATAGTATACACTTTGAACATGATTATTGCATAAACTTTGCTTGCTTTATTGCATTAATTTATCTATTTTTTGACATCTTCTAATATTTTGTACTTTGATGAGTGTGCAAATATTTCTTTTGGATGAAAGAATGACATTTCTAGCAACTCAAAGTGAAAAGACTGCCCAAGAACCAATATAGAGAAGTGCATGACCCAAACAAGGGCGTGCTGAGGTCATGTAGATTATGGAAATTTATAATTTTCTTCGCACAGCCTCTGCATGGTCTCCTTGCCCAAGATGACCTTGCATAAAAACAAGCACAAGCTTGCTTAAGGCCTTGTAGATTACTGGAGTCTTGATTTGGCGAAGATTTGATTCGCAGGTGAAGTCAACGATTTGTATTTGTCAAACATACGCTAAGCACGCCCGTGTACCATCTTTTTTATAGCAGTTAAATGCTCGCAATTTAGGCTTTCAAAGGGTATGTTGGTTCAGATTTGATAAACTGCTAGAGTTTTGGATAGGAAAGGGAAGCAAGCCATCCAAGGAGGAGTTGACATTGCTTCAGTGACCGCTGGAGTTCATGATTGATGGCCTTGGCTTCCCTAATTTCAGAGCATCAATCATGTTCTTCAAGAGAGAATTTGAGGGGGTTTTACTATTATTTTTTTCATGTTTTTATTTAGTGGTTGCACTGTGATTGATCTAATATGAAAGGCTAAATAGTCATTCGGTGCTTTAGACATGAACCTCGAGATTTTATCTATTTAATTTTTCTTTTATATGATATTGGTTTCAAGTATCATGTGAATCTTCTATGTTGCTTCATGCTTATAATTGTTTTATGGGAAAGCCTCAATTGCATATTTGAGGTCCTTGTATAGACTTAATTTTTGGATTTGTTTTAGATATTTTCCAGAAGGCAATAAATTATGGAAGGGATTATTACTTTCAAAAAACATGCATTTTTTTCATTATTCTGATCCTATTACAATCATCCCTTGCTTGAAAAAAATCTCTCTTCTGTACAGAACTTCAATATCACCTTCACTTTTGAAGGATAGTATTTTCTTTGCCAATCGAGAGATTACAAGATCAATATCCTCTAATCAGAAATAAAAAAAATGACAAAAAAAAAACATTACTTTTGTAACAATCAATTACATTTATACGAAATCATGTAACAATGAAGAAATTCACAACCAATATTACTCTTGTATATTAAATGATAATTTATTTTTCTTTTCTTACTTATTTCCATTGTTAGATTATTTTGAAAGTTTAAAAGTACACTCGAATTGTCGCTATGAGTAAGGGACAGTAGAGAAGAATATGAAGGAGTCTAAAAGTTGAATAAATTGAAATTAGTTGAAACTAGCAATTTTTGTAAAGCCTTATAAAGGGATGGAACTTCATTTTGTTGAAGCTTGTGGTGGATCTCATCCAGGTAATGGCTTGAGGATTTGGAAGATAAAGTACACGAGGAAAATCTGAACAACAGTTGCGCATGCATGGTTGGCCCTGGTTTCACAAAGCGCTAGCTTCAAATTTTAGAGCCAACAACATTTCTTGATGCGTAGGAGCCACTGAAGGTTGTTGCTTGTAGTGACCACAAAAGAAAAGTTATTGACTCTTCAAGGGGCAGCTAGTGCAGCACCCATGTTCATGTTCATATTTTGCTCAGTTTTTCCTAAAATAAGAAAAAGATAAGAAAGCCACATAACTCTTTGAAATGTTTTTTTAAGCAAATAGAATTGAGACTTTGAATGTAAACCATATTAAGATTGACTTTTAAAAAAATGAAAACAATGAAACTACTCAGTTAGAAAGTGTGAGATCAAGAGGTGAGTGAAATAGACCTTTGAGAAAGAAAGATGATATTGATAGAATGCTATAGATTTACAACATTAAATAGATAAAAGAAAAGATTAACATTAATGAATCTGTGCACTATGCATTGCATGTTGAACACTATGAACGCATTCCTTCTTTTTATTAGCGTTAGTCATAATTGCTTTCTTTTTCTTTCATTTTGTTTTTAAATTATCATTTTGATTATTAATTTCCATTGTATTTTTCCATGATATATGGGAGTGGTCTCTAGCTATTCAATATGATTTTAAAAATCATTAATTGTTGTAGTAACGCTTGAAATTCCATTCATTAAAAATTTAATGGTCATTAATATGAGGGTGACATAATTGAAAAGAAAATTATCGATTGGTGAAATTGGCATTTAGATGAAACTTTTTGTCTTCAAGAAGAACCTTTGAAGACATCATATAGAGTGATTGGTCTCTCTCTGGCAGGATGCCCATGAGGTACACTATTAGAGCATGATGAGGCTTTCCATCTTCTCTCTTTTTCCTAGTAAGTTGGATATTTTAAATTAAAGAATGATTGTGTCTTCTTTCAATGAAAAACTACCACATCTCCATCACAACAGAGACCAATCCTGAATTTTTGGTTGTGCTCATCATACATCTGTAAAAGGGTATTGAGCAACACCCTCAATTGTAGAACACATTCAATGTAAGTTAATGATGCAAATGCTGTCTTTTGGATGATTTCCCAATGCCTTCCATTTAGCTGTGGTCTTAACTCAACAAGAGTTTTGACTATCAGGACCAGGCATTATCTTTCGTTGACAAGGTTGACGGCCATATCTTGGTGATGTACAACAAGAGCAACACATTAGGCAATGTTTGTTATCTCTTAAATAGAAATTTGGGTACATAAGTGAAAATAACATAGTTTAAACGAAAACTATTTTATTGCAATGGTAAAGATCATTTGTAAAGAGGAAACTCTTTAATAGATACAAACCCAACCCCAAGTCCAAGGAAAAGACGACAAGTACAAATACTTATGTGATGTACAGCGCCATCAAACACATTACCCTAAACCATAGAACACATGTATAATTATGGAAGAAATCACATAATCAAAGAAACATGGTAAATGAAGGTAGCATTTTGACTGGAGATTGTGAGGCCAACATCCCCACAAAAAAAAATCATGCATCCTTAGTTTTATGACAACAATGCCTAACAACCATATTCGGCTCAAATCATACTAAAAACTATAAAATCATTCTGTGCAAATGCATGCAAAACAAATCAAATGTGAACACTATGTTTTTAACACAGTTGATGTTCTTCGTCCATTCCATCAAATGCTTTCCAACCTTAGGGCACAACCTTTATTGATTTCAAACAAAAACATTATCTAATGAGCAATTGGCAGCGGGAAATCCCTGCAAATCGGCTGCTAAACAGGCTTCTAGTTGAAGAGATGGTGTCAAGGGGTGAAATGTTTGGAGGAAAAAGTAAAGTCTTCATGGTGTCTTTGGGTGAGGAGATGAAGGAGTAAAGAGAAGGAGGGTTGAAGGAATATGACATGACAAGACAGTGTTCTCTGAATTACCAAAAAAGGAAACCGCTTTTTCTAATGTCTTCTAGCTTCAAGGTGCTTGTAAAAGGGTAAACCTATCATTTCCTCTAGTTCCTAGCTACAGATTGTCGTCCAAACACAATAAAGATAACAAAGTTAGCTTGTGTCAATTATCAATAAACTTTATGACACATTAAATTATCAATTACAAACCAAATATAAAGAAGAAGAAGAAGAAGGAGAAGAAATAATAAAATTAGAAAAATAAAATAACAACACAGTAGAACACAACATCGAGTTTTAAGCTTCAGAAAATGTTTTACAACAAGAAGAAAGTTATAAAATTAGAAAAGAAAATGACAACACAGTAGAACAGAATATTTAGTTTCAAGTTTCAGAAAATGTTTGTAAAACTATAAAAGCATACAAGAGAAACCCAAGAAAATTTAAAGAAAAAGACTATTTATGGTGGTACCATATATCAATCATCACTGCTAATAGGAGACATTAGAGAAGGAGATAGAAGAGGACCTTAAGTCAGACAAATTGAAGACTATTGAATCTAGTGATCTTTGTAACACTTGGAATAATGTGACACTTTATTTTTTCAGGATGGCTTTGGATCAGAACACTTGAGCTAGAAAAGGCTTGTTAGAATTAAGATGAAGTGCACAAGCAAGATTGGAAGAAATATTGTGCATTCATTATCAGCCCTGCTTCTGCAAAGCCTCAACTTGGCTTTTAAAGAGGACTACATTACTTGATGCATCAAAGCCACTAAGTGTTGTTGGGTTGCAGTAGCGGCAAAGAAGAGTTAATATTCCCTTCCGTATCAAGTGCGACATCACTGTTGGACTTGATTTTTTTCTCCATTTATTTATTAACCAATAGGAAACAAAACGAGAACGTCGTCAATTTCTTTAGAACTTTTTTCTTTTTTTTTTTGAAAAGAAAGATAATTGAATCTTTGAAATGTACAAGCACATTGAAAAGAAAGTAAGAATTGAGGAGAAAGAGTATGATAAAATGAAGCAGACCTTTGGTAGAGGAAGATGATGGAAGATGATGTTGATAGGAGGTGATATGTTTACAGTGTTAATTAGCTCGCAAAGAAGATTTGGTGTTTTGCCTTTTAAACGTAATTGAAAATTCTTTTATTTTCTTGAAAATTTGTATTTGAATTATCTTTTTGGATTGATAATTTTTTATTGATTTTCCCAATATATATGGGAGTGACTTGTAATTATTTAATATTATTTTAGAAAATCATTAATTTTGTAAGTAATGAATTAAATTGTTTCCAACAAAACTTTTGTGGTCATTAATTTCGCAAATGATGTAATTGGAAAGAAAATTATAGAGGGGTAAAGTTGGCATTCAAATGGTGTCCCAACTCTATCTTTTATGGAGGAGCCACCAAAGACTTCATTTAGAGAGATAGGTGTCTCCTTCGCAATGTGTTATTTGATATTTACTATTTTCTTATTGGTCTTTCCGACTCATATATTTTATAGTATTTGTATTCATGTGCATTAACAATAAAAAGCATTGCATTTGAGTGATAAAAAACGATTTTAGATCTTCCATAATTCTATGGCACTTGTGTCTCTATTAGAACAAATTCTGTGATATTCCTCTTTTTCATTTTTATTTATTTAATGACAACAAAGCTTTTGCATGAGCTTGATTTATCTATATCATCAATATATTGTGACTTGTTCGAAGTTAATACCAATGAATCAAATTTTGTGATTGATTTTTATTGTACAAATACCGTTTCTTCTTGCCATATGTATGCAAAATTGTATTTATTTCTCTGGCTCATCGTATTTTTACGGAAGTTACTATTATCAAAATAAAACTCATGACTATGAGGGTGATCTTTATGCAAACTTACTTTATCGCATGTGGTGGTTTTTTAAAAATATATGAATGTCACGTTCTATAAGCTTGTCTTTTTCTCCTTATCATATTATGACCATATTTTTCTTGAGAGAAACCTCTCTTCAAAGGAGAGGTCTTATATCATATTTACTTTAAATGATAATAACTCTTTTCTTTGCAAAGTGAGAGGTTACGATATCAACTTTCTCTCGCAACATTGGTTGAAATAACTAGGTTCTTCACATTATCGTAAATTAATAGGAAACATGATAATGACAATAACAAAGAACTTTTGCACAAAAAAGTTAGATTAACATGTTTAAAGACATTGGGAATTGTTTTTTCTTGTTTTCTTATTGTTGGCTTCTAAGGACTTCTTCAATTATCAATGTAGTTTAAATTATTCTACGAGCGATGCTACCCTTTAGTTAAAATTTTGAATAACTATACTATAGTATCAACTTTAAAAAAAGTTTGAGCCTCATGACATGACAAAATAATACAAGTTTTTTGTGAAATTTCGATTTATATACAAATATGTTCTCCTATATTTGATTAAGCCAATACTCTAAAAGTTTGGTGATCACTATTGCCCTGAAGTGACTATTGAGCTTTATATAATAGACTCTAAAAGTTTGACGAAGCTGAAAGCATTTGTCAATTATAAACTTTCCTTCGTGCTTGAAATTCTTTAATCATTGTATGCTTTTATCTTTTTTATTATCTTTTCTTTTGTAAAATAATTTCATAAATTTTTCAAGGGAAGTACTCAATATATGTTTCTTTGATAGTGGTGGAAAGCCTAAAACACACACACATCCTTCATTTCTTGTAGATTTGTTATTTCATAAGAACCCTAAGATTTGCTATTTCATAAAATTTTCATTTGTTACTTACTTCCTATTTTTTACTACATTAAAAGTTTAAGGTAGACTTAAATTATCACCACTAATAAGAGATATTGCATAAGCATACAAAGGAGGAAAATAGGTCGCACAAATTGAAGACAGTTGAAACTAGTAATTTATGCCTTACAATGGGTTAGAGTTTGATTTTGTTGAAAATGGTGGTGGTGGATTAAGAGGACTTAAGTCAGCAATGGCTGTAGGAGCCGAAAGATCAAGGACACAAGGAAAATTTTCAAAAATGTTGTGCAAGCGTGGTTGACTACGCTTTTGTGAAGTGTTAGCTTGGCTTTGAAAACCAATAACACTACTTGATGTAGTGGAGCTACCAATAGTCTGTGGTCTTGTTGTAGTCATAGAAATGGAGTTATTAACGCTTCCACTGGTAATAGGTGTTGTTTCATTGGTCATCTTGATATTTTGCTCCATTTTTCCTCAACAAAAAAAAGATAAGAAAGTCATAGATAATCTTTTAAATTCTTTTTATAAGAAAAGAAGTATTGAACCTTTGTGGAGTAAAATTAGATTGGACTACCAATTAAATGAAAACATGAATAGAAGAAATAACTCATTAAGAAAAAGTACGAGCAAGAGGTGAGTGAAACAAGCCTTTGGAAAAGTAGATGATGTTGGTAGGAAGATAGAGATGTACAACAATATGAAGATTAGAGATAAGATGAAAAGTGATAAATGTGTGTACTGTTGCTCACTGAATCTTGAACACTGGGATGCTTTCCTTATTTTTTAATCTTATTGAAAATTTTCTTGCTTTTTTTTTTATTTTTGTATTTGGACCGCATGTGTTATTCATTTTCCATTTGCTTTGCTTTTATATAGGGTTGGGGTTTCTAACTATTTAATATGACTTTAATAGTCATTAATTTTGGAAGTAATGCATTAAATGTTGCCTAGCAAACATTTAATGCACATTATTACTGGGAATGATATAATTGAAAAGAAAATTGTAGAGGGGCAAATTTGGCATTTTAGGTGCATCCCTAGTTCTTT
This sequence comes from Dioscorea dumetorum, assembly GCA_902712375.1. Taxonomy (NCBI): domain Eukaryota; kingdom Viridiplantae; phylum Streptophyta; class Magnoliopsida; order Dioscoreales; family Dioscoreaceae; genus Dioscorea; species Dioscorea dumetorum. The sequence continues at coordinate 6,306,233 of CACTHL010000846.1, forward strand.
GTCTTCAAGAACAACCCTTGAAGGCTTCCTTTAGATATATTGGTCTCCTTTGATCGGTATCACTTTCTTTTTGGCAATTGTTAGCCATTTATTTTACAATTTCAAACATTTCATTTTAGTGATGAAAATCCCTTTTGGAACTTCAAAATTACTAGAATAGATTCTGTGTTATTTTTAGGATAAAAATGTCTTTGCTTGATGTTGTTATTTTTATTTTATCAATATTTTAAACTTGCTGGTAGTTAATATTAATGCAACAATTTTTATAATTCACTTTTGGCTTATATATACCATTTCTTCTTGCCATATGTATACAAGCGCAAGTTTTTATTTTGAGTTGATGACTTATTAAACACACAATTATGAAGTTGATAACAATGTCATGGTTTATTTATTTATTTTTGTTGTTTGTGTTATAATCTCAAAATGAATAGGTTATCGTATGTTGGTATCCTTGTTTAAGCTTCAATATGAGTGTTGTTATGGTTGAGTGTATTCTGTGGCACTTTTAAAATTTAGCACAATTAATTGCACTCAATATGATTTTGGAATTATTTCTGTATTTATATGTTCTGTTGGATTCAAAAGTCATCATTATTTTTGTGCCGTATTGATTATTTCTTTGATACATTTGTGTAGTTATTATTCTCTTTGAAATAAAATTTATCACTTTTTTTATCATGGCTGTGGTTTGTAATATTGATGCACACCTCAAGTACGTGAGTAGTCAAGTAATATAAAATAAGTATTTGGTGAAACTTATTTTTCTTTTTTGAATGTTGTTGCTTTACACTTGTCACTGTTGCAATTATCAATGGAAGTTTACGACATTGTAGTAGTTGTGCTACATTTTAGTTATAGTTTTCAAGAACTATACTACAATATCAAATATAAAATAAAATTTGAGTCTTAATGTAAATTTTTGACACAGGAAAAATGAAAATACTTTTAGTGAAATGTATGTATTTGCAAATTTATCTGCTTATATATGAGTAAGTTAAGGCACGTACATCATTTTAAATTAATAAAACGCTCTAAAAGTTAGAAGAAATTTCAAAATCAAAGGATCATGTTTTTTAAATTTTTTATTTCACAAAGATTCTTTAGTTTTCTTAAATTATCTCACATATGATTTAAGTGAAATAGTGCTTATATGTTTTTTTGGTATTGATAGGAAACTCAAAATCTTCATTTTGGGTAGATTTTTCTTCACATAAAGAAACCCAAAATTTTTTATAGTATTTAATCAATAATTAAAAAAGGGAGAACATATCATTAGAAAAGTAAAATATTTCAATAACTCTTCATCTTTATACCACCTAAAGTTATGAAAAAATAAATCAAATCTAGAGAAGAAGAAGGAGGTAATAACAAAAAAAAAAGCACACAACAAAATAGGACATATAGTTTCATGTTTTCAAAAAATCTTATAAAACTATTAAATCAAATTGGAGAAACCCAAAAGAAGTTAAGGAAAAAGCCATCTACAACAATCCGTTGTCATATAACAACCATGAACCTGTAAACAAAATCGTTTTTGTATCTTCTGAAAATATAGTTTTCATTTATAACTTATCTTGACTATCTTAGATTATATTATAAGTTTAAGGGAGACTAGAATTATCATCACTAGTAGGAAACATTCAAAAAAAGACAAAGGAGAATCTTAAGTTGCACGGTTTAGAGACAATTGAAGCTCCTATTGTGTTGAGAAAAGGAACTCAATCTTGCACAAATAATTTAATTTCAAGGTTTATTGACTATGATCATCTTTCCAAACAAATGAACACATTGGTGACTAATATGTTGGCAGTAGAAGTTTTGAAAACAGTGAATAAGGCTATGAAGAAACTAGAATTGAAGCTACACTTATGGAAGAGATTCATGCCTTGGAGAAAAATTGATCATGGGAGGTGGTTGAAAAGCCAAAACATAAAGCTACAATTTCTTATAGATGGGTACTTACAGTTCAATACAATTATGATGGAATGATAGAACGATATAAAGCCAAATTAGTGGGAAAAGTGTTAGTGTCTATATTTGGTCTCCTTGATTTATTCAATCTTGTATATTTGTCATATTTATATTTGGTCACTTGTATATTTGGTATAATTGTATTTAGCAAACTATACATATAAGGATCTAGGAATATGCTTAGGCATATACAATCTTGTATTCTTATATATATGTTCTCAATATACATGTAGGCTCATCAAGCCTTATTCCTTTTCATGGTACCAGAGCCTGGTTTTTAAATTTTTGCTCTCTTATTTTTTTGTCTTGTCCTCTTTCTTCTCCAATGTCAACTGTTGGTTCTCCTTCACCCTCTGTCATTACTTCTATGTCCACAAGAGCTATGCCATCTTCTCATCATCCTGCTTTCTCTTTATCAAATATTCGTCAACATATTCCAGAAACACTCGATTTTTCTAATTATTTAGTTTGGCGTGAACTATTTATTTCTGTTTTGAAAGGTTATCAAGTTTATGATCATGTTCATGATTCTATCACTCCGCTTTCCATCGATGATCCAGAGTATGCACAATGGTTTCAAATTGATAATCTTGTTCTTTCTTGGATCCGGTCCACTATTTCTCGTGATATTTTACGATCTATCATTACTCCTGGTAAGCCTCTTACTACTCAAAATGCTTGGTTGAAAATTAAAAAACTATTTAGAGATCATGTTGAGTCTCGCATTGTGTCTCTTCGTCAAGAGTTCTATCATTTAGAAAAACAAACTTTATCCATGAATGCTTTTCTTAATAAACTCAAAGAGTTGTTTCATTGTCGTACTGCTCTTGGAAATGATGTTTCCAATCGTGATCTTATCATGCAAATTGTCATGGGCCTTGGTTCAGAATATAATCCTATCACATCTGTCCTTATCACTCAACAACCATTACCTACTTTTAAGGAATGTCGGTCTCTCTTACTTATGGATGAATCCAAACTTCAAAAACAACAATCTCCGTCTTCTGTTTCTCAACAAGCCTTCCTTGCTCAAGCTCTATCCCTCCCTAATAGTGGTGGACGTATTAGCAATCGCAATGGACGCGGTGGTCGTGTTGGCTATAGAGGTGGGCGTGGTAACTTTCAACCCTTCAAACCAAGGACTAATAATACTTCTTTAAGTTTTTCTCCTACAGGCATTCTTAATCCTCCGCTTACTACTTATAAAACTCTAGGAGCTCAACATTTTCAGCAACGTGTTCAATGTTACACCTGTGGAGGTTTTGGACATGTGGCTCGACTTTGTCCTTCGGTCCCAAAAGTTGATTCTAGTCCACAGGCATTTACTGTATTTCCTACGGATGCATCCAACAATGATAGTTGGGTCTTTGATTTCGGCGCTTCCACTCATATGACGAACGATCCTGGTAAGCTTTGATCTCTTTCGCCATACTATGGTCCTGACACGATTTGTGTTGGAAATGGTGCCGCGTTACCGATTAAATTCTTTGGGTCTTCTGTTATCCCGATTGGTTGTCGTAATCTAGTTTTGAATGATGTACTTGTTTCTCCCGCTCTTACTAAAAATTTAGTTTCGATTCGAAAACTTACCACTGATAACAATTGTGTTGTGGAATTTACTCCTTCTGGTTTTTGTGTTAAGGACCTGAAAACGAAGCGCAACATTCTCAGCTCCTCTAGCCCAAATGGTCTGTATCCTCTTAGCCATTACATCAACCCACCAAACGCATTTGGTCTTGCTGCTGTACATGTCACTGGTTCCACTTGGCATCGTTGCTTAGGACATGTGAATTCTAAAGTGCTTTCTCATCTTTTTTAAAACTCTTTAATTTCTTGTAAAAAATCTGAAACTTCAGATACATGTGTTTGTCATGCCTGTCAATTTGGAAAGCATGTTCGCCTACCATTTGATCAATCTAAGTCTCACACTTCTTCTCCTTTTGAATTAATACATTCTAATATATGGGTCTCACCAGTTTCTTCACATAGTGGTTATCGTTATTTTCTCACTTTTTTGGATGCTTTTTCTCATTATTCTTAGGTCTATCCCCTCAAACACAAACATGAGGTTTTCACCCACTTTCTCCAGTTTCATGCTCTCATTAAAAATCAATTTCATGCCACCATAAAAATGTTTCAATGTGATAATGGTACTGAATATTCTAATTCTTCCTTTTGGGATTTTTTCCAAACTAATGGTATTCATTTTCGTTTCTCTTGTCCATACACTTCACAACAGAATGGGAAAGCTGAACGCCTTAATCGTATCATTGGTAATATGATTCGTACTCTCCTCATACAAGCCTGTATGTCTCCTCCTTTTTGGGTGAAAGCACTCCTCACAACTAACCATATTTTTAATCTCTTGCCTAATCATTACTCAATTATAAAACTCCATATGAAACTCTTTACCATAAAGAACCTTCCTATAATCATCTTCGGGTATTTGGTTGTGCTTGCTATCCTAACCTTCTTTCTCAAGCATCACATAAATTATCTCCTCGATCCACTTTATGTGTCTTTTTCGGATATCCACAACATCATAAGGGATATAGGTGTTATGATCTACATTCTCACAAAGTTATTGTGTCCCGACATGTGGTTTTTTATGAAAACTATTTTCCATTGGCTAATTCTTCATCATCGTTTTCTTCTTCAGGGTTTTCATTAACTCCTTTTTCATACAAATCCACAAGATTTTATTCCTTTTGTTATTCGAGATCGCCCTTCTTCTTGCATAGCCTTACCTTCTAAAGATAGTGGTACAACAGCGGCAGGTCCAAATGTCTGTCCCTCATCTAATGGCCAACCCACAAATTTACCATCTTTTTCTACACATGTACCTAATCCTAATCCCAGTGTTTTACCCGTATCCCAAACAAATAACACCCAATCCTCATCTCAAGACCAATCCTTACCCATACGTCATCCCATGATTACATGAACTCAAGATGGAACCAGAAAACCGAAAGTTATTTTTTCTTTACATGGCACTGTTTCTAATACTCTTCCTCAGGAACCCAAGTCTGTACGCGAAGCATGTCAGGATCCATATTGGCTAGCAGCCATGCAAGAGGCTCTTACTGCCTTGGCTAGAAATCAGACGTGGACTTTGGTTCCTAGACCACCTAATATTAATGTCATTGGTTCTCGTTGGGTTTTCAAAGTTAAACAATGGATTGATGGTTCATTAGAAATGTATAAGGCTCGCCTTGTTGCTCAAGGTTTCAATCAGAGACCTGGCCTTGATTGTGGTGACACTTACAGTCCTGTGGTAAAGCCTGCCACTATTCGTACTGTTCTTACATATGCACTTTCGAAAAATTGGATATTCATCAATTAGATGTCAAAAACGCATTTCTCCATGGTTTTCTTACAGAAACTATCTTTATGAAGCAACCTCCAGGTTTCATCAGTGCTACCTATCTAGATTATGTTTGTAAGCTCAATCGTGCTTTATATGGTCTCAAACAAGCTCCTGGTGCTTGGTACCAACGATTTACCTCTTTTATATGCTCCAAGGGCTTCATTAATAGCAAATCAGATTCATCTATGTTTGTGTATCACCGAGGCGACGATATGGCTGTTCTTCTTCTCTATGTGGATGATATTATTCTCGCGGCTTCTTCTATATCTTTATTATCATCCATCATTACTTATCTACAACAAGAATTTTCTATTTCAGATTTGGGTGACCTGCATTACTTTATGGGCATATCTGTTACTCGTTCTTCTTCGGGTATATTTCTTTCTCAATGTAAATATGCTCGGGATCTTCTTGATCGGTGTCACATGTCTACTGCCAACTCAGTTTCCACACCACTTGATTCAAAGCGTAAACTATCATTAACTGAAGGTGATCTCGTATCTGATGCTACAGAGTATCGCAGCATCGTTGGTGCATTTCAATATCTTACTTTCATGCGTCCTAAGCTAGCACTTGCTGTTCAGCAAGTTTGTTTGTTCATGCATGCTCCACGGACGAGTCATATGAAGGCTGTTAAGCGGATTTTGCGGTATCTTAATGGTACTATTAATTATGGCCTTTTACTTTCCCCATGATCTTTAGCTAAAATGGTCCTTTATTCTGATGCTGATTGGGCTGGTTGCCCTGACACTCGTCACTCTACTTCTGGTTATTGTGTTTTTTGGTCCAAATCTCATCTCTTGGTCTTCCAAACGCTAGCCTATTGTTTCTCGATCAAGTGCTGAAGCTGAATATCGGGTTGTTGCTAATGCTGTGATTGAAATTTCATTCTTTCTTGCATCCAATCCAGTTCAAAATACGCGCACAAAACATGTTGAAGTTGATCTTCATTTTGTGCTTGAAAAAGTAGCTGCTGGGGCTATTCGAGTTCTTCATGTTCCTTCATCCCATCAATTTGCAGATATTATGACCAAGGGTTTACCAAATATCTCATTCTCTGAATTTCGCTCCAATCTGAACGTTCAATCCGCTCCCGTTCAGATTGCGGGGGGATGTTAGTGTCTATATTTGGTCTCCTTGATTTATTCAATCTTGTATAATTGTCATATTTATATTTGGTCACTTGTATTTTTGGTATAATTGTATTTAGCCAACTATACATATAAGGATCTAGGAATATGCTTAGGCATATACAATCTTGTATTCTTATATATATGTTCTCAATATACATGTAGGCTTATTAAGCCTTATTCCTCTTCAAAAAGGATATACACCAATTTATGGAGTTGATTATTAAGAAACTTTTGCTCCAGTGGCAAAGATCAATACTATAAGGGTTCTTTTATCCTTGGGTGCGAATTTGGATTGGCCATTACAGTAGCTAGATGTCAAAATTGTCTTCTTGAATGGTGAGTTTGGAGAAGAAATTTTCATGGATCTTCATCTTGGATTCAATCAAGGTGGACAGGGGAAAAGTGTGTAAATTGCGAAAATCTCTATATGGATTAAAACAGTCACCTCGTGCATGGTTTGACCGATTTAAGAAAGCCATTAAAAAGCAAGGATATGTGCAAGCTCAAATTGATCACACGGTATTTTACAAACACAAAAAAAGGTAAGTAACCATTCTATTTGTGTACGCGAATGATATTATTCCTACAGGTGATGATGTTGAAGAGATGACACAAGTAAAGAAGGGTTTGGCTTCAGAATTTGAAATGAAGGATTTGGGAAAACTTCGATACTTTTTGAGAATGGAGTTTGCAAGAAATAAAACAAGAATCTCCGTCTCTCTAGGGAAGTATATCCTGGACTTATTAGAGGGGGCCGGCATGTTAGGATGCAAACCATCAGAAACTTCCATGGATCCTAATGTGAGGTTGGGTGCTCAAGAAACAAGCATTCTTGCGGATCGAGGAAGATCCCAAAGATTGGTTGGTAAGCTAATCTATCTTTCACATACTGGACCTGACATCGATTTTGTTGTGAGTTGCATTAGTTAGTTTATGCATGCTCCTACGGAAGAACACATGGCAGCAGTAAACCGGGTGTTAAGGTACCTCAAAGGAACTCTAGGTCGAGGGTTATTTGTTAAAAAAACCACTAATAGCGGAATTTAAGCATTCACTGATGCAGACTAGGCTGGCTTTATTATGGATTGAAGATCAACTTCTAAATATTGCTCTTTTGTTTGAGAAAACTTAGTTACTTTCAGAAGTAAGAAACAAACAGTGGTTGCAAAAAGCAGTGCAAAAGTAGTTTTAAGATCAGTAGCTTATGGTTTATGCGCAATGTTGTGGCTAAAACATTTACTTGGAGAAATAAGGATTGTAGAACAAATACCACTAAAGATATTTTGGGATAATATGGTAGCGATTAACATCAGTCATAACCTTGGTCATCATGATAAAAAAAAGCATGTAGAGGTGGATCGACACTTTATCAAAGAAAAGGTGGAAGATGGAACAATATGCATTGTGTATGTTCCAACCTCAGGTCAAATAGCTAATGTCTTGACTAAGAGCCTTTGGATAAGCTTCGACTATTTAATATGTATAGTTAATCTTTGGGGGGAGTGTGAGAAATCCTGTTAATATTAGCTGTGATTAGACTATATATGATTAGTTTATATGTGGTTTGCTACATATGGTCAGTAAATATTTGATTAATGTCATATTTAGACAACTTTATAATTTTGTCTCCATCCCTTTCTTGTAGGATTTGATTGTCCTAGATGGTACACAGCTATATAAGTCTTTGTAAAGAGATAAGATAATATAACTTTTCTTGGGAAGTATTCTTCATAGTAGTGTTCTTCATCGTCTCTTTCCTTTCATTATCTTTCAAATACCATTAACAAGTTGGCAGATTAACAACTATTTGCATAGAACAAGATTACATTATTAGCAACTTAAGGTGAAACAAGTTATCAAAACTGAAATACCGAAGAAATATTGACTGAACTAGTTACTACCCACAATCTTGTCAGTAGCGAATGTTAACATAAGCTTATGTACATAGTTTAACAGTATCCTTTAGTTCTAATAAATCTTAATCCTTTTGGACTTTATCGTTCTAGCCCCAATGTTTTGGACCTCATAGCTTTGCACATATTTGATGGGCCTAATTCAGTAAGCCAAAAATTATGATGCATTTATACAACTAGCTTGAGCAAGACAAAACAAAGCTGGTAGGGCAAGATTTATGATTTACTTAAAAACTAGCTTCAGGAAATCTTAATAAAGGTTCTTAGTTCATGGCCATATTTGCACATTGGCATAAGTTAACAAAACTAATCTCTTCTACTGAACACACGGTTCTTGGAGAAGCCATTGCTTCAAGTATATTAAGGAAAATTCAAGTTTGTACTTCATGCAGAACAGCGTTGAGTGCTCCATATTTGAACTAATAATTAGTTCGATAAAATGGATTCTGTCTATTTGGCTGCTAGCCGGATTCAATTGAAAAACTTACTAGTTATGTTAATGAACTTAGCGGAAGATTCAGTTGCAGAACAATTCACAAGCTTGTATCCCTAACTTAGCAAAAGAAAACTATTTTATGGTCCTTAGAACCAATTCCTAATGGATTCAGAAGCTAGTGACTCGCATTTAGCAGAAGAAATATCTTTCATCGTTCATAGAAACAATTTCAAAGAGAAATACAAGCTACAAGACAGACAACTTTCTTTAGATGACGTTTGTATAGCTGGCAGTATATTTTATTATCTCTTATTTGGTTGAATGAACTTGGTAAAACTGACAAGAATTGCAAAGTAAGAGAGTTAGTCACTATCAAAATAAGAGAGTTATTTGGCGTTAGAGGCTAGAAGGACTGCAAAGTAACATGTAAGAAAAAAGGGGATTTTTTTTGGGCTTCACAAACTTAGCTAGACTATGTGTGTGAAAATGCAATTGGGAGTTTTTGTCAATTACCTGTAATCTTTTGTGATATATGAAATTATCAATTGTAAATCAAATATAAAGAATAAAATAGGAAAATTAAAGAAAGTAACAACGCAATAGAAAACAACATGCAGCACCAAGTTTCGAATTGTTTTTTTTTTGTAAAACTATCAAAACATAAAGGAGCAACCCAATAAACGTTAAAAGAAAAGAACCATCTATGGTATGAAATAGTAATTATAACCACTAATAAAATCCATTAAAGAAGAAGACAAAGGAGGACTATAACTTGGGCAAATTGGTCTCGATTGAATCTAGTTATATTTTTAAAGCCTTAGAATTAGGTGGCGCTTTATTTTCTTGAAGCTAGTGGTGGACCAGGACTTAAGCTAGAAAAGGCTTGTTAGAGGAAAGACGAAGTGCACGAGTAAGATTGGAAAGAAAGTTGTGCATGCATTATTGGCCCTGTTTCTGCAAAGACTCAACTTGGCTTATAAAGGCAATAACACTACTTGATGCATCGGAGCCAATAAGGGTTGTTGGGCTTGCGGTAGCTGCCAAAGAAGAGTTAACGTTCCCATCTGCAACAAGTGCAACATTATTGTTTGACTTGATGTTTTGCTCCATTTATTGTTTGACCAATAGGAAAAAATTAAGAAAGCTGTAGAGTGTATGGTGGAGACCTCTTCGGATTAGGTTAAACCTTCTAAAGGTATTTAATTAGCATAATGAATTCATAGACCAATTTATATTGTCATATGGGATTAGGGTTGATTTCTTGGAAGAAAAGGATCAATTAATTTAGGGGTCGCTATGGTCCAAGAGCATTTGATTTATAGTCAATATAGAAAAGGATCAACTAATTTAGTGGTCTCTATGGTCCAGGAACACTTTATTTATAGTCAATATGGGAAATCTTTGCACTATTGTCTTGAGGGGATGGAGTCGAAGAAAATAATCCCATTTGATCACTATACATTATTAACATTAGTAAATGGAACAATCGTGAATTTGAAATAGATCTTCCATTTCTTGATTTCTCTTTTCTGAAAATGGGTTTTTGGTCATGGATGAAATCTTTTTTTTTGGATTTTCTTTATATTATCTATTCCTTGGATTTAATGAAGAGTTAAAAGAGAATATAGGGATTAAAATTTTTGTGAATTCACAAATAAAAGGAGCACCGTTCTATCTTTCTACTGATTTTTTGTCAAGCCAGTTGAGTTTTGTCTGATTTTCTTTTCTCGTCCTCTTAGGATTAGAATTGTCTTCATCCCAATTCACCTATTAGATAGCACACATGCAACTTGTACTAGGAGAGCTAGCTCCTGCATAATCGATTACCAGTCCTCCGAGTATTTTATTTGTTATAAGACCTATGCACTTGAAGTCTATACACGAGCAGCGTATCAATTTTCAGGATTAGTCCTAGGGTTTTGAACATGGAAGTTCACATTTCATTGCTTCCTTTAGTGTTTAAGATCATGCAAATATGGTATTCATTACATTTACAAGCATTAAGTGATTCCATCAAACCGAATGTAAACATTAAAATAGGGTGAAAAGTCAATACAAAAATCTTTGTTCGTCGGGGGACTTTCCCAACACTGGAAGGATAGATCCACTCGCTCATTTTTTAATTACAACCTATGCTATAAAAATTAAGAATCAATAAATAAAAATAACAGGAAATAAGGAAAAGACCATTTGATTGAGAAGGTCCACGGTTAATAGTCAATAGACGTTCAATTGATCCTTGATCTCCTCCATTCTTTTGTGTATGCTTTAGCCTTTAGATGCTTCCAAACTCAAAAGACTAACTATGATAGTGAAGGATTTCCCTAAATACCCTATGTGGCCTTATGTGGCGTGCACCATGGGTTGGTCATGGAATTCTTTGAACTAGAATCTTTCATTGTGCTCCATAAGCATGGTGATTGATACTGGAGGATCATGTAGGTTATTGTTTCCTTCCTTTATAATCTCTTGTCTCCACAGCATCTCTTCCTTTCTTTTTTGCTAGGATGCTTTAAATAATTATGTGATTGATGACTAATTCCAACCATTTGCATATAAAACACAAGAAACAAGTAGCCCGGCCAAAAGTAATAATATTCAAGCAAAAAAAAAAAAAAAAAACAAGATTGATCAATGAATTAAACATAATCCTAAGTAAAAAAATACTATAAGATTTTTCACTTAACAAACTCTCCAATGCTTTAATCTTTGCTAGTCCACAAGCAAAACAACTATGATATACAATGAAAGGAAAAAGAATCGTGTGAGTCGTTTCTTAGGTAAAGTTTAAGTGATAGCCAATTTACATGGATGACAGAGAGACAATCACAAGTATACCTCACAAAGGCCTACAGAATAATGGATCATGCCAACGAGAATAGATATGCACAAACAACACTCAAAGTGTCATTCACACCACATGTTGTTCTCATCGCTCTTAAATTGGTATATATCCTATCAATAAACTCTCTAAACACCTCTTAGGACTCCATACACAAATTACTAACCTTTAGCTGACTCATTCGAGAGATCAATAGGTCTTTTCTTGAACATAAAACAGTTGTTTGGACAATATTATCATTAAAATAAACTTTATCAATTTTATTTTTAACAAGAGAGTTTTTTATAAAAAAAAATATATTTGATCCGCTTTTTCAGCTGAATGTCATTTCTCAAGTTCTATACTGACGTTTATTATACAAGTTTTATGATACATTTTAGTGACATTTATGATTTCATTTTGATGTATATAGCCATGCAAAGCATTATTTATTTCTTGAGCTCATGTCATCCCTAATGGAAGTTACCATTATTGGAATAAAACCTATAATTGTGGTGATGATCTTTGTACAGACTTATCTTGTGGATTTGTTTTAGATATTTTTCTAGAAAAAAAAAAATTATGGAAGGGATAATTACTTTCAATAAACTTGCACATTTTTCATTTTCTTATCATATTATAATCATCCTTTTTTTGAGAAAAATCTCTTTAACAAAGAACTTCAATATGAGCTCCATTTTAGAAGGATAGTAACTCTTTTCTTTACCAATTGAGAGATTGTGAATCAAGTCTCTCTCACTACTTAGGTCGAAATGAGTAGCTTGTCCTTGAATAGTATGATTCAAGGGAGGATTATGTAATGATATGTAGAATCATTTAATTATTGCTACTGGTAACTGGTTTATATTCCAAGATTCATTCCCAAGATTCAAAATGAATCTTACAAAACTATCAAGTCAAAAGTTGAAACTAGAATGTCAAAAAAAAGACCAATTAAATTAATACTAAATCATGTCACAATAGTAAGGGATAGTAGAGAAACTAGTCTTATCACCACTAGTAAGGGATAGTAGAGAAAAATATAGAGGAGTCTAATAAGTTCTACAAATTTAAGACATTTGACACTATCGATTTTTGTAATGCCTGACAAAGGGGTGGAGCTTCATTTTGTTGAAGTTTATAGTGGATAAAGAGGACTCAAGCCAGCGATTGCTTGAGGACCAGGAAGATAAAGTACACATGGAAGATTTGAAGGAAGGTCGCGCATGCATGGTCGGCCTTGGTTTTGCAAAGTGTTAGCTTAACTTTTAAAGCCAACAACACTACATGATGCATAGGAGCCACTAAAGGTTTTGCTTGTAGTGTCCACAAAAGACGAATTATTTACTCTTTAAGGGGGAGTAGGTGTAACACCCTTGTTCATGTTCATATTTTGCTCAGTGTTTAATAAAATAAGAAAAAGATAAGAAAGCCATACAGCTTTTGTAAACATTTCTTATTAAAAAATAGAATTGGGAGTTTGAACATTAAAACACATTGAGATTGACTCTAACAAACAATGAAAAAATCAAACTACTTCGTTAGAAAGTCTGAGAATAGGAGTTGAATGAAATAGACATTTGACAAAGGAAGATGATGCTGACATAATGCTATAGATTTACAACATTAAATAGATAAAAGAGTAGATGAACATTGATGAATCCGTGCATTATGAGTTAAGCCTTGAAAACTATCAACACACTTCTTTTTATTAGTGTTACTGATAATTACCTTCCATTTTGTTCATTTTGTTTTTAAACTATCCTTTTGATCATTTATTTTATATTGGCTTTTTCATTATATGGGAGTGGTTTCTAACTATTCAATATGAGTATAAAGATCACTAATTTTGGATGTAACGCATGAAATTCCCTTGAATAACAATTTAATGGTCATTAATAATGGCGGTGATATAATTGAAAAGAAAATTATCGCTTTCTAAAATTGGTATTTAGATGGAACTCTACTTCTGTCTTCAAGTAGACCCATTGAAGACGTCATTTAGAGTGATTGGTCTCTCTTTGAAAGGATGCCCACGAGGTACACTATTAGGGCATGATGAAGTTTTCCTTCTCTCTTTTTTTGAGCAAGTTCAAGAAACTTTTTTTATAGGATCTCTATCACATGTTTTCGAGAGATCTTTTACCTTGAAGAATGATTGTGTCTTCTTTCAATGAAAAACTACCACATTTCCATTACAACAAACACCAAGGAGATAGCCACATCTGAGGGCTTGAAGCATGGCAGGCTTCACTAATCCTGAACTTTTGGTTGCACTCATCATACATCTGTAATAGGTATTGAGCAATCCCCTCAAGTGTAGTACACGTTTAATGTCAGTTAATGATGCAAATGGTGTCTTTTTAATGATTTACCAATGCTTTACAATCATGTGTGGTTTTAACTCGATAAGAGTTTTGACTATCAGGACCAGCTAGCATCTTTCGTTGACAAGGTTGACGGCCATATCTCAGTGACCTACAATATGAGGAACACATTATACAATGTTTAGTATGGCTTAAATAGAAATATGCATTCACAAGTGGAATAAGCATAATTTAAACAAGATCCATTTCATTGGAATGGTAAAGATCACTTGTAAAGAGGGAAATCTTTAATAGATACAAACCCAACACCAAGTCCGGGGAAAAGAAGAGAAGGACGAATACTTATGGGAAATACAATGCCATCGTAAGAACACATTTGAGGTTATCGAAAAATCACATAGCTAAAGACACATGGTGATCGAGGATGGCATTATGGCTGGAGATTGTGAGTGTAATATCCGCAAAAACAACCAAAATAATGAATCCTTAGTTTTATGACAACAATTCCTAATAACCATATTAGGCCACAATCACACCGGAAATTATAAAATCTTTCTAGCAAATGCATAAAATACATATCAAATGGAAAAATGATAATATTAACAGTATTGGTGTTCTTCGTCCATTCCTTCAAATTTCTTCCAACATTGGCTTCTATTTAGTGCAAATAATTGCTCGACTCATGATTCATTTGTAGTGATATTGATGGTTTCATTTTGTCGTATATATTCAATGCAAAGCAGTATTTATTTCCTTAGCTCATGGTATGTCTATAAAAGTTACTATTATTAGAATAAAACTAATAACTATGAGGGTGATCTTTGTTAAACTTTATTGCTTGTGGTGGTATTTTCTTTTAAAAAATATATGAAAGTCACTTTCTATAAGCCTGTGTTTTTTCCCCTGATCATTTTACATTGACTTTGGAAGGATAGTAACACTTTTCTCTGCACGTGATGGGTTATGAGAACAACTTTCTCTCACAATATTGGTTGAAATGTGTAGGTTATCAATCTTATCGGAAATTAAAAGAAAAACTTGACAATGACCATAATAAAGAACTTTTGCATGAAAAGTTAGATTTAAGGGAGCATTAAAAAATTATTTAGAATAATTTGGCTGTTTTTTTGGTACATGGTTTATATTCTAAATCTCTAGCATCATGTATTTTGTTAAATTACCCAATATAATTTTTTTTTTTTTTTTTTTTTTTTTGACAAGCTTTGATGTTAGCCTAATTTCTATCTAGGTTATGTTGGATTAACATGTTTAAAATCATTGTGATTTTTTTTTTGGTGTTTTGAATTTTGGTTTCTAAATACTTCTTTAATTATCCGTGTAGTTTAAAATATTATAGGAGCCATGCTGCCCTTTGGTTAAAGTTTTCACTAAACATACTAATAATATAACATTTGAAAAAAGTCTGAGCCATAATTCAATTTTGACACAAGAAAATAAAACAATTTTTGATGAAATTTAGATTAATATACAAATATATTCTCTTATATATGATTAAGCTGATACAGTCTAAAAGTTTGGTGATGGCAGTTGCCCTTAAGTGACTCTTGAGCTGTAGATATTAGACTCTAAAAGTTTGATGATGCTGAAAAGCATTTGTCACTTATAAACATTCCTTTGTGCCTTGAAATTCTTTAATCATTGTATGTTTTTAGTTTTTCTATTAACTTTGTTTTTGTAAAACTTTCTCACAAATGATTCAAGTCAAATAGTCCATATATGTTTTTTTGATAGTGGTGTAAAGCCTAAAACACACACACACACGCACATCCTTCATTCCTTGAAGATTTTTTATTTCATAAGAACCATGCAATTTTCAAAGTATTTCCATAAGTAATAAAGAAAAAGGAGAACATACCATTATGAAAATAAAATTTTCAATGAATTTATTTTTTATGTTATTTCCTTGAAATAATAAAACAATATAAATAAATTGTAAAGAAGAGGAAAGTAAGCAAATAAAAAAGTACTACCACAATAAAACACAAGTACAAACTTCAATGTTTAAAAAAGAATCTTATAAATTCTTCAAATAAAAACTTGAGACGCAGTGAAAAGGACCATCTACAGTAATACGAAATCATATAACAATGACCAAATTCACAACCAAGATACTATTTGTTTGTTAAGATAACTTATATTTCATTTCTCACTTATTTCCTATTTTAGATTACATTCAAAGTGTAAGGTAGATTGAAATTGTCACTTCTCATAAGAGATATTAGGGAAAAATAAAAAGTAGGAAAATAAGTCACATGATGAAGGACATAAGGAAGATTGGGAGGCATTGTGCAAGTGTGTCAACCTTACTAATGGTGGCGTTCTTGTTGTAGTCACGGAAGGGGAGTTATTAATGCTTCCATTGGCAGTACGTGTTGTTTCATTGGTCGTATTGGTATTTTGCTCCATTTTTCCTTAACAAAGAAAATGATAAAAAGAATTATAGATTATGTTCTTAACTCTTTTTATATGAAAAGAAGATAGTAATCTTTTAGGAGCGAAAACACATTAAATGGAACTATTAATAAAAAAAAATGCAAAAAAAGAAACTACTCATTAAGAAAAAGTGAGATCAAGCAGTAAGCGTAACAAACCTTTGAAAAGGTAGATGATGTTGGTAGAAAAATATAGATTACACCAATTTATAGATGAGATAGAAGATGAATAGTGATGAATATATGTACTGTGGATTGAACCGTGTATACCAGGATTCTTTCCTTCTTTCTTAATCTTATTGAAAATTTCTTTCCTTTTCTTCCTTTTTTTTATTTGAATTATCCTCTAATGTTATCAATTTACATTGGCTTTTCTATCATATAGGGTTCGGGTTTCTAACTATTTAATATGACTTTAATGATCATTAATTTTGGAAGTAATGGATTAAATGCTATGTAGCAAAAATTTAATATTCGTTATTACTAGGGATGATATAATTGAAAATGAACTTATAGAGGGTTAAAATTGGCATTTTAGATGTATGCTTAATTCATTGTCTTCTGGAACAATATTTGAAGGCTTCATCTAAATGGATTGGTCTCCTTTGGTAATGTGTGATTTCATACTTAACATTTTGTTATTGGCAATTGCTAGTCCTTTATTTTACAATATTTTCATTCGTGTGCCTTTACAATTTTAACCATTACATTTTAGTGATGAAAATCTTTTTTGGAACATCAAAATTACTAGAATAGATGTTGTGTTTTTTATGTTAACAATGTCCTTATATAAAGTTGTTATTTTTATTTTATCAATATTTACACCTTGCTGGCAGTTAATTTTAATCCAACAATTTTTATAATTCACTTTTGGCGTGTATATGTTGTTTCTTCCTGTCATATGTATACAAGTGCAAGTTTTTATTTTGGGTTGATGACTTATAAAAGACACAATTATGAAGTTGATCTCAACGTCAGGGTTTATTTATTTACTTTTGTCGTTTGTCTTATAATCTCGAAATGAATAGGTCATCATAAGTTGGTATCCTTGTCCAAGCTTGAATATGAGTGTTGTAAATGAAATGGCTGAGTGTATTTTGTGGTACTTTTGAAATTTATCACAAGTAATTGCACTCAATATGATTTTGGAATTATTTATCTATTTATATGTTTTATCTGATTCAAAATTCATCATTTTCCCTATAAATGTTTAGCTCCACATTGATTATATCTTTGATACATTTATTTAGATGCTATTATCATTGAAATAAAAATTATCACTCTTTTATCGTAGTTGATGTTATCTGATGAGTGCATAGTATAGACTTTGAACATGATTATTGCTTGCACTTTGCTTGCTTTCTTGCATTAATTTATCTATTTTAGGACATCTTCCGATATTTTATACATAGATGACTGTGCAAATAATTTTGTTGGACGAAAGAATGACATTTCTAGCAAATCAAAGTGAAATGACTCGCCAAGAACCAATATAGAGGAGTGCATGGCCCAAACATGGGCGTGCTAAGGCCGTGCAGATTATGGAAATTTATAATTTTCTTCACATAGCCTCTACATGGTCTCCTTGCCCAAGGATGACCCTACATAAAAAGAAGCACAAGCTTGCTTAAGGCCTTGTAGATTACTGGAGATTTGATTTGGAGAAGATTTGATTCGCAGGTGAAGTCAACGATTTGCATTTGCCAAACATACACTAAGCACGCCCGTGTACCATCTTTTTGATAGCAGTTAAATGCTCGAAATTTAGGCTTTCAAAGGGTATGTTTGTTTAGATTTGAGAAATTGCTAGACTTTTGGATAGGAAAGGGAAGCAAGCCATCCAAGCAGGAGTTGACATTGCTTCAGGGACCACTGGAGTTCATGATTGATGGCCTTGGCTTCCCTAACCTTAGAGCATCTATCATGTTCTTCAAGAGGGAATTTGAGGGGGTTTTACTATTATTTTTTTCATGTTTTTATTTTGTGGTTGCACTGTGATTTATCTAATATGAGAGACTAAATAGTCATTCGATGCTTTAGAACATGCACCTCGAGATTTTGTCTATTTGATTTTTTCTTTTATGTGATATTGGTTTCAAGTATCTTGTGAATCGTCTATGTTGCTTCATGCTTATAATTGTTTTATGCGAAAGCCTCAATTGCATATTTGAAGTCCTTGTATAGACTTACTTTTTGAATTTGTTTTAGATATTTTCCAGAAGTCAAAAAATTATGGAAGGGATTATTACTTTCAAAAAACATGCATTTTTTTCATTGTTCTTATCCTATTATAATCATCCTTTCCTGAGAAAAATCTCTCTTCCATAAAGAATTTCAATATCACCTTCACTTTAGAAGGATAGTGTTTTCTTTGCCAATTGAGAGATTACAAGATCAATTTCCTTTCACTACATTAGCTGAAATGAGTATGTTGTCCACTTCGTCAGAAATAAAAAAATTGACAAAACAAAATAAGCTTACTTTTGTAACAATCAATTAGATTTATACAAAATCATGTAACAATCAAGAAATTCACAACCAATATTGCTTTTGTATCATTAATGATAACTTATTTTTCTTTTCTTACTTATTTCCACTGTTAGATTATATTGAAAGTTTAAAAGTACACTCGAATTGTCACTAGTAGTAAGGCAGAGTAGAGAAGAATATGAAGGAGTCTAAAAAGTTCAATAAATTTAAAATAGTTCAAAGGAACAATTTTTGTAAAGCCTTATAAAAGGATGGAACTTCATTTTGCTGAATCTTGTGGTGGATCTCATGCCAGTGATGGCTTGAGGCTTTGGAAGATAAAGTACACAACGAAAATCTGAAGGAAAGTTGCTCATGCATAATTGGCCCTGGTTTCACAAAGCGCTAGCTTGAATTTTTAAAGCCAACAACATTTCATGATGCATAGGAGGCACCATTGAAGGTTGTTGCTTGTAGTGGCCGCCATAGAAAAGTTATTGACTCTTCAAGGGGCAGCACGTGCAGCACCCATGTTCATGTTCATATTTTGCCCAATCTTCCTAAAATAAGAAAAACATAAGAAAGCCACATGACTCTTTGAAATGTGTTTTTAAGAAAATAGAATTGAGACTTTGAAAGTAAAACAAATTAAGATTGACGGTAAAAAAAATGAAATAAAATGAAACTACTCAGTTAGAAAGTGTGAGATCAGGAGGTGAGTGAAGTAGACCTTTGAGAAAGAAAGATGATGTTGAGAGAATGCTATAGATTTGCAACATTAAATAGATAAAAGAGAAGATGGATATTAACGAATCTGTGCACTATGCATTGCATGTTGAACACCATGAACGCATTCCTTCTTTTTATTACCGTTAGTGATAATTGCTTTCCTTTTCTTTCATTTTGTTTTTAAATTATCAGTTTAGTCATTAATTTCCATTTGCTTTTTCTATTATATATGGGAGCGTTATCTAACTATTCAATATGATTTTAAAAATCATTAATTTTTGTAGTAACGCATGAAATTCCCTTCATTAAAAATTTAATGGTTATTAATATGAGGGTGACATAATTGAAAAGAAAATTATCGATTGGTGAAATTCGCATTTAGATGGAACTCTAATTCTGGCTTCAAGAAGAACCACTGAAGTCATCATGTAGAGTGATTGGTCTCTCTTTGGAAGGATGCCCTTGAGGTACACTATTAGAGCGTGATGAAGTTTTCCACCTCCTCTCTTTTTCCTAGTAAGTTGGAGAATGTTTTTTAAAGTATCTCTGTGTCGTTCACATGTTTTCGAGTGTTTTAGAGAGATATTTTATCTTGAAGGATGATTGTGTGTTGTTTAAATGAAAACTACCACATCTCCATCACAACAGAGACCAAGGATGATAGCCACATCTTTGGGCTTGAAGCTTGGCAGGCTTCACCAATACTAAATTTTTGGTTGTGCTCATCATACATCTGTAAGAGGGTATTGACCAACACCCTCAAATGGTGTCCTTTGGAAGATTTCCCAACGCCTTCCAATCAGTTGTGGTTTTAACTCAACAAGAGTTTTGATAATCAGGACCAGGTAGTATCTTTCGTTGACAAGATCGACGGCCATATCTTGGTAACGTACAACAAGAGCAACACATTAGGCAATGTTTGTTATCTCTTAAATAGAAATTTTGGGTACATAAATGAAACCAACATGGATTAAACAAAAACTATTTTATTACAATGGCAAAGATCATTTGTAAAGAGGAAACTCTTTAATAGATATAAACCAAACCCCAAGTCCGAGGAAAAGAAGACAAGTACAAATACTTATGTGATGTACAACGCCATCAAACACATTGCACTAAACCATAGAACACATGTATAATTATGGAAGAAATCACATAATCAAAGAAACATGGTGAATGAAGGTAGCATTTTAACTGGAGATTGTGGGCCCAACATCCCTAAAAAAACCAAAATCATGAATTCTTAGTTTTATGACAACAATTCCTAACAACTATATTCGGCCAAAATCACACTAAAAACTATAAAATCATTCTGTGCAAACGCATGCAAAACAAATCAAATGGAAAAACTATGTTTTTAACACTGTTGAGTTCTTTGTCCATTCCATCAAATGCTTTCCAACCTTAGGGCACAACCTTTATTGATTTCAAAGAAAAAAATTGTCGAAGGAGCAATTGGTAGTGGGAATTCCCTTGCAAACCGGCTGCTAAACAGGTTTCTAGCTGAAGAGATGGTGTTAAGGGGTAAAATGTTTGGAGGAAAAAGTAAAGTCTTCATGCTGTCTTTGGGTGAGGAGATGGAGTAAAGAGAAGAAGGGCTGAAGGAATATGACATGACAAGACAGTGTTCTCTGAATTACCAAAAAAGGAAACCGTTTTTTCTAATGTTATCTAGCATCAAAGTGGTTGTAAAAGGGTAAACGTATCATTTCCTCTAGTTCCAAGCTGCACACTGTCGTCCAATCAGAATAAAAATAACAAAGTTAGCTTGTGTCAATTACCAATAAACTTTATGACACATTAAATATCAATTACAAACCAAATATAAAGAAGAAGAAGAAAAAGAAGCAGAATAATAATAATAATAATAATAATAATAATAATAATAATAATAATAATAATAATAATAATAATAAGAACAAGAAGAAGAAGAAATAATAAAATTCGAAAAAGAAAATGACAACACAGTAGAACACAACATTTAGTCTCAAGTTTCAGAAACCCAAAGCATACAAGAGAAACCCAAGAAAAGTTAAAGAAAAAGACCATTTATGGTGGTACAGTATAACATTCATCACTGGTAATAGGAGACATTAGAGACGGAGATAGAAGAGGACTATAAGTCAGGCAAATTGAAGACTATTGAACCTAGTGATATTTCTAACACTTTAAACTAATGTGGCACTTTATTTTGCTCAAGATGACCTTGGATCAGAACACTTGAGCTAGAAAAGGCTTGTTAGAATTAAGATGAAGTGCACAAGAAAGATTGGAAGAAAGATTGTGTATGCATTATCGGCCTTGCTTCTGCAAAGCCACAACTTGGATTTTAAAGAGGACTACATTACTTCATGCATCAATGCCACTAAGTGTTGTTGGGTTTGTAGTAGCCGTCAAAGAAGAGTTAATGTTCCCTTCCATAGCAGGTGCGACATCACTGTTGGACTTGATTTTTTTCTCCATTTATTTATTAACCAATAGGATTCAAAAAGAGAAAGTCGTCAATATTTTTAGAACTTCTTCTTTTTAAAAATGAACGAAAATTGAATCTTTGAAATGTACAAACACATTGAAAAGAAAGTAAGAACTGAGGAGAAAGAGTAAGGTAAAGTGAAACAGACTTTTGGTAGAGGAAGATGATGGAAGATATTGTTGATAGGAGGTGATAGGTTTACAGCGTTAAGTAGCTCGCAAAGAAGATTTGGTGTTTTGCCTTTTTAAACCAAATCGAAAATTCTTTTATTTTCTTGAAAATTTGTATTTGAATGATCTTTTTGGATTAATAATGTTTTAGTGATTTTCCCAATATATATGGCAGTGACCTGTAATTATTTAATATTATTTTAGAAAATCATTAATTTATTAAGTAATGAATTAAATTGTTTCCAACAAAACTTTTATTGTCATAAATTTTGCGAATGATGTAATTGGAAAGAAAATTATAGATGGGTAAAGTTGGCATTCAGATGCTGTGCCAATTCTATCTTTTAAGGAGGCACCACCAAAGACTTCATTTTGAGAGATAGGTGGCTCCTTCGCAATGTGTGATTTCATATTTATTATTTTTTTATTGGTCTTTCCTACTCATATATTTTATAGTATTTGTATTCATGTGCATTAACAACTTAAAGCATTGCATTTGAGTGATAAAAATCAATTTTAGATCTTCCATAATTCTGTGGCACCTATGTTTGAAACTTTTAGAACAAATTCTGTGATATTCCTCTTTTTTATTTTTATTTTTTTCATGACGACAAATCTTTTGCATGAGCTTGATTTATCTATATCATCAATATATCATCACTTGTTTGAAGTTAATACCAATGAATCAAATTTTGTGATTCATTTTTAGTGTACATATACCATTTCTTCTTGCTATATGTATGCAAACATAAATGTAGATTTTTTTTAAATGGGTGACTTACAAAACACAATTATTATGGTGATCTAACCATCAAGCTCAATTTATTTTTTGTCGTTTGTGTTATTTTCTGAAAATTAACATGTTACCCTATGTTCGCTCCCTTAGTCAAATCTTAACTATGAATAATTCTAATGAAATGGTTAAGTTTATTTTGTGGAACTTTGGCTTCTATTAAGTGCAAATAATTGCTCTACTCATAATTCATTTTAGTGATACTTATGGTTTCATTTTGTCATATATATTCAATGCAAAATTGTATTTATTTCTTTAACTCATGGTATTTTTACGGAAGTTACTATTGTCAGAATAAAACTCATGACTATGAGGGCGATCTTTGTGCAAACTTACTTTATCACAAGTGGTGGTTTTTTAAAAATATATGAAAGTCACTTTCTATAAGCTTGTCTTCTTCTCCTTATCATATTATGACCATCTTTTTCTTGTGAGAAACCTCTCTTCAAATGAGAGGTTTTATATCACATTTACTTTAAATGATAGTAACTCTTTTCTTTGCAAAGTGAGAGGTTACTGTGATGGTCAGCCTTTGACCATCAAGTTTTTTTTTATATATTTTATTCTAATCTTGGGGTTAGTCTCTCAAGTGGTTGTTTAAACCACATTAGCCCTCCTTTATCCCAAAAATTGTGGATCTGGTCGGAGAGAGAGAGAGAGAGAGAGAGAGAGAGAGAGAGAGAGAGAGAGAGAGAGAGAGAGAGAGAGAAAGAGAGAGCTTGGTTGGTGTTGGAAGAAGAAGAAGGAGCTGGTGAAGGGGTGGGAAAGAGACATGGCTACCAGCTCTCCGGCGTCTTCGTCGTCTTCCTTCGCAGGTCCGGGTCTAGAATTGCGAGGAGAGTGGTAAGCTCAACGATGCCTCACAATCCTCCGATCAACCGGTCACCCATCAACGGCGATGTCGATCGGCCACCGAGACCTCTCCCGGCTCCTAGTCCCTTGCCTTTATTCTCATCATCCTCTCCGCTCTAGGAGGCGCTGCCGGCTGAGGGATAAAAGGTTTGGATCTCGTTGGAGGTGGAGATCGCCGGAGCTTTATATAGGTAGGTGTATCTACTCTTCATGTATTAAAATTCTTCAAGATTTGTTGGCATGGTTTAATGTTTAAATCTTCAAGGAAATGTTGATGGGTTGAATGTGCTGATTTTGGTATCTTTGTATGCTTTTAATTTCTCTGTTTATTTAGTGAAAACCAGGCTGAAGTGTAGGCCTTTGGTGGATGTTAAATCTATGAATTGATGAACTTTTGGGTGTATATGTGAAGTATGAGTAAATTTATGAGGGAATTGTTATGGTTATTTTTCTAGGAGTGTGAGGGATTGGTATATTGCAAATTCAGTGTTGTTTTGAAGCAGAATTTCTGTAAGTGCAAAATATGAAAGTTGTAGTATTTGGTCTTATCTAATTCTTTGTAAAATTTCAGATTTATTGGAGGTATGGTTCATCGGATATGATTTGTTTTCGGAGCTCTATCCGGATTGTTCTGATGCTGATTTTAGGAGGGTTTTGTTGCCCATTCTGCTGGATTTAGGGAAAGTGTTAAATAGATAATTTGAACCTTGGTATCTTAACACCCACCATGTAAAATTCGGGACTTGGAATATGTGTTTATGATAAGTTACGATCATAGCTAATGGCCATTTGTGAGCTTGTTCTTAAATTGGTTGTCAAGTTGTGAACTTGTCAGTTGTACTTTCATGTGGAGGGGCTAGAGGCATAGTTAGTTGGAATCAGCTAGTGTTTCTTGAATTCAAGCTGTGGGAATTTATGAAGTTGGAAATGTGGACTTTAATGTAAGTATACTTCAAGATATCAGAATATTATATTTAGTACAGTAGTAGTAGAGTCTCCAGTGAGGTTGTTCAAGTTAATGTCAGGTTGAGATGACTGTAGTGTATTTCTTGGGATGGTTATGACTAGCAGTGGGTCAGAAATGCTCACGTTGACATGAGCTTTGAATTGAATCACTTGCATGAAATTCTGAGTCTCTCTGACTTGATGAAAATATAGTTGTTGATGTACAGAAAAGAATGGGTATCAATAGGAGCTCATGCTGCTTGATTTTACTGGGATATATTTGGATTGAAGAAAAGATCAAGTTTTCATGTTTTTAAATGATAAGTAGGTTGGTAGATCAGTTTTATAAACATATGTGGTGTATATGATTTATTGAAGTGGTGGAGTTATTTGATTTGTGGGCTAATGCATGAACGATTGTAGATGTTACACTTTAAGTAAACTCTAACGAGTTTAATGACTGGGAGTACCTTGCCAAGGTGTCATGATTAGAAAGTGATGAAGATGATGGGCATGATTAACAAGGTTACTTGTGATTAAAATGGTAGCATGAGGGTGTGTGGTGGTTGATGTATGTTGCTATGCTTCTCTTATCAATGTTGGAGCTAATTCTATTTAAATGCCATGCTTTCCGAATTTGGAGCAAACATGGGACTGCAACTTTGGTTCTAAATGGATAGGGAAAATTTCCCTTTCTATGCCTATCTGTCTTGGTTGGCTTTTGTGTTAGGGAATGAAGTAATTTCGCAAGTTTTGTGCCTGGAAGCTAACTGGTATAAGATTGGGGAAATCAACTTGTTTTCTTGTGTATAATTAGCTTTAGATGGTTGGAATTAAAGGGTTCTGCTTGGTCAGTGTCTTTGTTAAAACAATTTCGGTAGGGTAACACATCAGGAACCAAGTTTAGCTTATGACTAACTTCCATAGCATGCTCTCTTGTCCACACTTTCAGTGGAGTTCACTGCATCACTGTTTCTACCTAAGTGTCCTGATGGTTTGACATTTTCTTTTATGTGTGCAGCTTGTAGGCTTCTGTTATAATTTTTTATAATTGTCAAGTAGATCTTGTTATTTCTATAGTGGGATTTGAACTTTAGATCTGGTGGATTGATGATTGCCCAATCATATTGTGCGTATAATTTTGTATACTGGTTGAGATGTTGGATGATCTACCATTTTCAAGTCTTGAATTGTAATTACTCAGGGTTTGGTCCTTGTGGTGAGAGTTACATTTTTTCTTGTACCATTGGATCTCCTCGTTAGTAACTTCAGGCCTTGAGGTTTAGATTCGGCGGCGTCTGTTGAACCTAACTTCGTAGTTCGGAATTAGGTAGGTTCTTACACCTGTATAACTCCGCATCTCTGGTGTTCGGTATTTACATTTTATTTAGAAATTTATTTATTTTTGATATTCCTGTATTATTTCTGTTGTTTTTATTATTGTTCTGTACTTGCTATTTATTTATTTATTTATATTGCGAATCGATTTATTCCGTATCGTACTGTCTGTACTCCGTATTCTCCGCGGTTCCTAGTACATCTCCATTCCTGGCAAAATTACCCAGCTAGGAGGAGTAAGTCCTAGCCATGTGCACATGTTTTCTGTAGTAGCGCTACCATCCGACTGCGGTCGAAGATCCGCCTTCGGCCGTCGATATTCTTTCTGTTCTTTTCCGACTTCACAGTCGAAGATCCAGCCTTGAGCTGTTGATTCTGTTATCAGTCAGGGAGATGTACCCGTTTGTTTTCGCGTATTTTCAGTACTTGTGATTAATTTTGTAATCTGAGTATTTGCTGTATTTCTATCTTGATTATAATTATTTCTGAAATATCTGTATTACCTGTCATTTCTGCAATCCTACTGTGCCCCTTGTGGCTCATACATTCTGCAATTTTGTCTTTCGCAAGAGAAGTTTAAGCCTAGAATCGGGGATTTATCTTGGAGTCGTATTCCTGTCTTGGGTTGTAGAACTTATAGAGAACTTTCTTCTGTGAGTATGACTTGTATCATGTCTATATTTTTGGTTCGCAAATGGTATGTACGGATTGTATTCCGTAAGGCTACTAAAGCCTATACCTGTCTTAACTTTGTTACTGTTGTTCTATTCGTAGTTCTGTATTATTGCTTCTTGTTCTTTTTGTTAGGGTTGACTCCGATCAGGTGAAATCTGAGGCCTTGCACCCAGTGGGGTCCAGCTCCATCGGATGCGGCCGGGCTTTCAGCGGACCCGGCTGTGGGGTCGGGGCGTGACAGTTACGATATCAACTTTCTCTCACAGCATTGGTTGAAATAACTAGGTTGTTCACATTATCATAAATTAATAGGGAACATGACAGCGACAATAACAAAGAACTTTTGCACAGAAAAGTAAGATTAATATGTTCAAAGACATTGGGAATTTTTTTTTTTTTGTTTTCTTATTTTTGGCTTCTAAGGACTTCTTCAATTATCAATGTAGTTTAAATTATTCTACGAGCGATGCTACCTTTACTTAAAGTTTTCAATAACTATACAATAGTATCAACTTTAAAAAAAGTTTGAGTCTCATGACATGACAAAATAAAACAATTTTTTGGTGAAATTTAGATTTATATACAAATATATTCTCCTATATATGATTAAGCCAACACTCTAAAAGTTTGGCGATCACGATTACCTATAAGTGACTATTGGGCTATATATAATAGACTCTAAAAGTTTGATGAACTTGAGAGCATTTGTCAATTATAAACTTTCCTTCGTGCCTGAAATTCTTTAATCATTGTATGTTTTTATCTTTTTTATTATCTTTTCTTTTGTAAAATAATTTCATACATGATTCAAGGGAAATAGTCAATATATGTTTCTTTGATAGTGGTGGAAAGCATAAAACCGACACACATCCTTCATTTCTTGTAGATTTGTTATTTCATAAGAATCCTAAGATTTGTTATTTCATAAAATGTTCATTTTATACTTACTTCCTATTTTTGACTACATTAAAAGTTTAAGGCAGACTGAAATTGTCACCACTAATAAGAGACATTACAGAAGAATACAAAGAAGGAAAATAAGTTGCACAAATTGAAGACAGCTGAAACTAGTAATTAATGCCTTACAATGGGCTAGTGCTTGATTTTGTTGAAGGTGGTGGTGGTGGATTAAGAGAACTTAAGTCAGCGATGGCTCTAGGAGCCGGAAGATCAAGGACACAAGAAAGCTTTGAAGAAGGTTGTGCAAGTGTGGTCAACCATCCTTTTGTGAAGTGTTAGCTTGGCTTTAAAAACCAATAACACTACTTGATGTAGTGGAGCTACTAACAGTTGGTGGTCTTGTTGTAGCCATAGAAATGGAGTTATTAACGCTTCCACTAGTAATAGGTGTTGTTTCATTGGTCATCTTGATATTTTGCTCCATTTTTCTTCAACAAAATAAAAAAGATAAGAAAGTCATAGATAATTTTCTAAATTCTTTTTATAAGAAAAGAAGTACTGAACCTTTGTGGAGTAAAATTAGATTAGGCTATCAATTAAACGAAAACATGAATAAAAGAAATAACTCATTAAGAAAACTACGATCAAGAGTTGAGTGAAACAAACCTTTATAAAAGTAGATGATATTGGTAGGAATATTGGGATTTACAACAATATGTAGATTAGAGATAAGATGAATAGTGATAAATATGTGTGCTGCTGCTCACTGAATCTTGAACACTGGTATTATCCTTAAAGTAAAATTTATCACTTTTTTTATCATGGCTGAGGTTTGTAATATTGATGCACACCTCAAGTGCATGAGTAGCAAGTAATATAAAATAAGTATTTTGTGAAACTTATTTTTCTTTTTTGAATATTGTTGCTTTACACTTGTCACTGTTGCAATTATCAAGGGAAGTTTACGACATTGCAGTAGTTGTGCTACATTTTAGTTATAGTTTTCAAGAACAATACTACAATATCAAATAAAAAATAAAATTGGAGTCTTAATATAAATTTTTGACACAGGAAAAATGAAATTAATTTTCGTGAAATGTATGTATCTGCAAATTTATCTCACAGGAAAAATCAAAGGATCATGTTTTTTAAATTTTTAATTTCACAAAGATTCTTTCTATTTCTGAAATTATCTCACATACGATTTAAGTGAAATAGTTCTTATATGTTTTTTTGGTATTGATAGGAAACTCAAAATCTTCATTTTGTGTAGATTTTTCTTCAGATAAAGAAACCCAAAATTTTTTATAGTATTTAATCAATTAATAAAAAAGGGGAGAACATATCATTAGAAAAGTAAAATATTTCAATAACTCTTCATCTTTATACCACCTAAAGTTATGAAAAAAATAAATCAAATATTGAGAAGAAGGAGGTACTAACAGAAAAAAAAATGCACACAATAAAATTGGACATATAGTTTCATGTTTCCAAAAAATCTTATAAAACTATTAAATCAAATTGGAGAAACCCAAAAGAAGTTAAGGAAAAACCATCTACAAAAATCGGTTGTCATATAACAATCATGAACCTGTAAACAAAATCATTTTTATAACTTATCTCCACTATCTAAGATTATATTATAAGTTTAAGGTAGACTAGAATTATCATCACTAGTAGGAGACATTCAAAAAAAAACAATGGAGGATCATAAGTTGCACAGTTTAGAGACAATTGAAGCTCCTATTGCGTTGAGAAAAGGAACTCAATCTTGCACAAATAATTTAATTTCAAGGTTTATTGACTATGAGCATCTTTCCAAAGAGATGAACACATTTGTGACTAATTTGTTGGCAGTAGAAGTTCTGATAACAGTGAATGAGGCTATGAAGAAATTAGAATTGAAGCTACACTTATTGAAGAGATTCATGCCTTGGAGAAAAATGGATCATGGGTGGTGGTTGAAAAGCCAAAACATATAGCTACAATTGGTTGTATATGCATAATTGTGTGTTTGATAAGTCACCAACTCAAAATAAAAACTTGCGCTTGTATTCATATGGCAAGAAGAAATGGTATATATGCGCCAAAAGCGAATTACAAAAATTGTTGCATTAATATTAACTACCAACAAGTTTAAAATATTAATAAAATAAAAATAACAACTTCATGCAAGGACATTTTTATCCTAAAAAAAACACAAAATATATTCTAGTAAATTTGAAGTTCGAAAAGGGATTTTCATCACTAAAATGAAATGTTTTAAATTGTAAAATAAATGGCTAGCAATTGCCAAAAGGAAAGTGTTACCGATCAAAGGAGACCAATCGATCTGAAGGAAGAATTCAAGGGTTGTTCTTGAAGACAAAGAACTAGGGATAAACCTAAAATGCCAAATTTGCCCCTCTACAATTTTCTTTTCAATTATATCATTCCCAGTTATAATGAGCATTAAATTTTTGCTAGACAACATTTAATGCATTACTTATAAAATTAATGACTATTAAAGTCATATTAAATAGCTAGAAACCCCAATCCTATATAAAAGCAAAGCAAATAGAAAATGACTAACACATGGGGTCCGAATACAAAAATAAAATAAGCAAATAAGAGACATTAGAGGAGAATATAAAGGAGGAAAATAAGTCCCACAAATTGAAGACAAGTGAAAGTGATAATTGATGCCTTAGAACGGGTTGGTTCTTTATTCTGTTGAAGGTGGTGGTGGTGGATAAGGAGGACTCAAGCCAGCGACTGCTCGAGGAGCCGGAAGATCAAGGACAGAAGGAAGATTGGGAGGAAGGTTGTGGAGGCGTGGTCGACTCTGCTTTTGATCCATACCTTGGCCTTGAGAGCCATCAACACTGCTTAATGCAGTGGAGCTACTAACGGTTGGTGGTAATTTGTTGTAGCGACGGAAGGGCAATTATTAATGCTTCCACTGGCAGTTGGTGTTGTTTCATTAGTCGTCTTGATATTTTGCTGAATTTTTCCTTGACAAACAAAAGAAATAAAAAAGTCGTAGATATTTTTCAAAACTTTTTTTATAAGAAAAACTGGGATTGTACCTTTGAGGAGTAAAAACACATTAAAATAGACTCTCAATAAAAAAAATTTGAAGAAAATAAACAATTCACTAAGAAAAAGTGAGATCGAGAGGTAAATGGAACAAACCTTGTGAAAAGGTGGATGATGTTTGTAAGAAGATATGAATTTACAGCCAATGTATAGATCAGAGAAAAGATGAATAGTGTAGTGACGAATATGTGTGCTGTGCTTTGAACCTTGAACACTAGGGACACTTTTCTTCTTTCTTATTCAATTTGGAAATTTTCTTCGTTTTATTCTATTTTTGCATTTGAATCATCCCCTAATGTTAGTGATTTTCCATTGGCTTTCTTATTATGTAGGGTTGGGATTTCTAACTATTTAATATGACTTTAATGGTTATTAATTTCTGAAGTAAGGCCTTAAATGCATTCTGGCAACAATTTAATGTTCATTAATATTGGATGTGATATAATCGGAAAGAAAATTATAAAAGCTTAAAATTGGTATTTTATATGTATGTGTAGTTCTTTGTCTTACGAAAGAGCCATTGGAGGCTTCATTAGATGGATTGGTCTTTTTTGGTAATGTGTGATTTCATATTTATTGTTTTCTTACTTGTAATTGGTTGTCATATATTTTACAGTATTTTCATTCATGTACTTTTACAATTTGAAACATTTCGTTTTAGTGGTGAAAATCCTTTCGGAATTTCAAAATTATTACAATAGATTTTGTGATTTTTTTCTATAATGATAGAGGTTTTGCATGAAGTTTATTTATCTATTTCATAATCATTATACCAGTTGTTGTTAGTTAATATTAATGAAGTAAATTTTATGATTCACTTTTGTCATATATATACCATTTCTTCTTGCCAAATCTGCAAGCTTTTGTTTTGAGTTGATGACTTATAAGACACACAATTATGAAGGTGATCTCAATGACAAGATTTATTTATTTATTTTTGTCGTTTTTAGTGAAATTGTTGAGTGTATTTTGTGGCACATTTACACTTTATCACAAATAATTGCACTCAATAAAGTGATTTTGGAATTATTTTTGTGTTTATACATTCTAAAAGAATTAAAAATCAACATTTTTCCTAAAAAAGCTAAAGTGTGGCATTGATTATTTCTTTGATACATATCTTTAGATGTTGTTATCATTAAAATCAAATTTATCACATTTTTATAAAAGCTCAGGCTTTCCATATTGATGTAAATTGCAAGTGTATGGGTAGTCAAATAATATTAAATAAGTGGTTGGTGGGACTTATTTCCTTTTTGAATGTTGCTGCTTTACACTTGACACTTTTTCCCCTTTACACAAGAGACTCCGAGTTATTTTGAGATCAGAGGCGATCCACTCATGGTCGGCTCTGGTTTCGCAAAGTGTTAGCTTGACTTTTAAAGCTAACAACACCGCTTGATGTGTTGGAGCCACTAAAGGTTGTTGCTTGTAGTGTCTAGAAACGAAGAATTATTGACTTTTCAAGGGGCAGTAGGTGCAACACCATTGTTCATGTTCATATTTTGCTCAGTGTTTCCTAAAATAAGAAAACGATAAGAAAGCCATACAGATTTTTTGAACTTTTTTTATTAAAAAAATACAATTGAGAGTTTGAATGTAAAAACACACTGATATTGACTTTGAAAAACAACGAAAAAAATGAAACTACCCATTTAGAAAGTCTGAGATTAGGTGGTGAGTGAAATAGACATTTAACAAAAGAAGATGATGTTGTTAGAATGCTATAGATTTACAACATTAAATAGATAAAAGAGTAGATGAACATTGATGAATCCTTGCATTATGAATTAAACCTTGAATGCTATCAACGCACTTCTTTTTATTAGTGTTACTAATAATTTCCTTCCTTTTCGTTCATTTTTTTTTAAATTATCCTTTTGATCATTATTTTTATATTGGCTTTTTCATTATATGGGAGTGGCCTCTAACTATTCAATATGATTTTAAAGATAATTAATTTTCGAAGAAACGCATGAAATTCCCTTCAGTAAAAATTTAATGGTCATTAATAATGGGGGTGATATAATTGGAAAGAAAATTATCGATTGCTAAAATTGGCATTAAATGGAACTCTACTTCTGTCTTCAAGTAGAACCATTGAAGATGTCATTTAGAGTGATTGGTCTCTCTTTGGCAAGATGCCCACAAGATACGCTATTAGAGCATAATGAAGTTTTCCTTCTCTCTTTTTTTGAGCAACTTTAAGAAAATGTTTTTCTATAGGATCTCTATCACATGTTTTCAAGAGATATTTTACCTTGAATAATGATTGTGTATTCTTTCAATGAAAAACTGCCACATCTCCATCACGACAAAGACCAAGCAGATAGCCACATCTGAGGACTTGAAGCTTGGCAGGCTTCACCAATCCTGAAATTTTGGTTGCACTCATCATACATCTGTAACAGGGTATTGAGCAATCCCATCAATTGTAGTGCACATTTAATATCAGTTAATGATGCAAATGGTGTCTTCTGGATGATTTCCCAATGCTTTCCAATCATGTGTGGTTCTAACTCGATAAGAGTTTTGACTATCAGGACTAGGTAGCATCTTTCGTTGACAAGGTTGACGGCCATATGTCGGTGACCTACAACATAAACAACACATTATACATTGTTTAGTATCGCTTAAATTGAAATATGCATTCATAAGTGGAATAAGCATAATTTAAACAAAATCCGTTTCATTGGAATGGTAAAGGTCATTTGTAAAGAGGGAAAAAAAGAGAAGGACGAATACTTATGGGAAATACAATGTCATCGTAAGAACACATTTAAAGTTATAGAACAAATCACATAGTCAAAGACACATGGTGATCGAAGATGGCATTATTGCTGGAGATTGTGAGTGCAATATCCGTAAAAACAACCAAAATCCTGAATCCTTAGTTTTATGACAACAACTTTTAATAGCGATATTAGGCCACAATCACACCAGGAATTATAAAATCTTTATGCGCAAATGCATACAACACATATCGAATGGAAAAATGATATTATTAACACCATTGATGTTCTTTGTCCATTCCTTCAAATGCCTTCCAACATTGGCTTCTATTTAGTGCAAATAATTTCTCGACTCATGATTCATTTGTAGTGATATTGACGGTTTCATTTTGTCGTATATTTTCAATGGAAGCTGTATTTATTTCCTTAGCTCATCGTATCTCTATAAAAGTTACTATTATTAGAATAAAACTCATAACTATAAAGGTGATTTTTGTTAAACTTTATCGCTTGTGATGGTTTTTTTTTTAAAATATATGAAAGTCACTTTCTATAAGCCTGTGTTTTTTTCCCTTGATCATATTACATTGACTTTGAAAGGATAGCAACACTTTTCTCTGCAAGTGATGGGTTATGAGATCAACTTTCTCTCACAATAATGGTTGAATTGAGAAGGTTATCAATCTTATCCGAAATTAAAAGAAAATCTTGACAACGACAATAATAAAGAACTTTTGCATAAAAAGTTAGATTTAAGCGAGCATTATGTAGTGATATTTGGAATAATTTGGTTGTTTGTTTTGGTACATGGTTTATATTCTAACTCTCTAGCATCATGTATTTTGTTAAATTACTGAATATCATCTTGGTGTAGTTATTTGTCATCTTAATACAACATATCATGTATTTTGTTTTGACAAGTTTTGATGCTAGCCTAATTTCTATCTAGGAAATCTTGGATTAACATGTTTAAAAACATTGCGATTTGTTTTTTTGAGTTTTGGTTTCTAAATACTTCTTTAATTATCACTGTAGTTTAAAATATTATAGGAGCCAAGCTGCCCTTTAGTTAAAGGTTTTACTAAGTATACCATAATATAACATTTGAAAATTGTTTGAGTCATAATTCAATTTTGACAGAAGAAAATAAAAAACAATTTGATGAAATTTAGATTAATATACAAATATATTCTCTTATATATGATTAAACTGACTCTAAAAGTTTGGGATATCCGTTGCCCTTAAGTGACTCTTGAACTGTAGATATTAGACTCTAAAAGTTTGATGAAGCTGAAAAGCATTTGTCACTTATAAACTTTCCATTGTGTCTTGAATTCTTTAATCATTGTACGTTTTTAGTTTTTTTTATTAACTTTGTTTTTGTAAAATTTTCTCACAAATGATTCAAGTCAAATAGTCCATACATGTTTCTTTGATAGTGGTGTAAAGCCTAAAACACACACACACACACACATCCTTCATTCCTTGTAGATTTTTTATTTCCTAAGAACTCTAAAATTTCCAAATTATTTCCATAAGTAATAAAAAAAAGGGAGAACATACCATTATGAAAATAAAATTTTCAATGAATTTAATTTTTATGTTATTTACTTAAACTAATAAAACAATATAAATAAAATATAGAGAAGATGAAAGTAAGCAAATAAAAACATAATACCACAATAAAACACAAGCATACACTCTGATGTTTAAAAAAGAATCTTATAAATCCTTCAAATCAAAACTTGAGACACAGTGAAAAGGACCATCTACAGTAATACGAAATCATATAACAATGACGAAATTCAGAACCAAGATGATATTTGTTTGTTATGATAACTTATTTTTCATTTCTTACTTATTTCCTATTTTAGATTACATTCAAAGTGTAAGGTAGATTGAAATTATCACTTCTAACAAGAGATATTTAGGAAGAATACAAAGTGGAAAAATAAGTCATATGATGAAGGACACAGGGAAGATTTGGGGGAAGGTTGTACAAGTGTGGTCAAAGAAAGGGAGATATCAATGCTTCCACTTGCAGTGCGTGTTGTTTCATTGGTTGTCTTGATATTTTGCGTCATTTTTCCTTAACAAAGAAAATGATAAAGAAAATCATAGATTATGTTCTTAACTCTTTTTATATGAAACGAAGACATGAACCTTTTAGGAGTAAAAACACATTGAGATGGACTATTAATAAAAAGAATGAAAAAAAAAAGAAACAACTCATTAAGAAAAAGTGAGATCAAGCGGAAAGCATAACAAAGCTTTGGAAAGGTAGATGATGTTGGTAGGAAAATATAGATTACACCAATATATAGATCAGATAGAAGATTAATAGTGATGAATATATGTACTCTGGACTGAACCGGGGACACTAGGATTATTTCGTTCTTTCTTAATCTTATTGAAAATTTCTTTCCTTTTCTTCCATTTTCTTTTTTGAATTATCCCCTTATGTTATCCTTTTCCATTGGCTTTTCTATTATATAGGGTTCGGGTTTCTAACTATTTAATATGACTTTAATGATCGTTAATTTTGGAAGTAATGGATTAAATGCTATGTAACAAAAATTTAATATTCGTTATTACAAGGGATGATATAATTGAAAATGAACTTATAGGGGGTTAAAATTGGCATTTTAGATGTATGCTTAGTTCTTTATCTTCTGGAACAATACTTGAAGGCTTTATCTATATGGATTGGTCTCTTTTGGTAATGTGTGATTTCATTCTTAACATTTTGTTATTGGCAATTGGTAGTCCTTTATTTTACAATATTTTCATTCATGTGCCTTTACAATTTTAACCATTACATTTTAGTGATGAAAATCTGTTTTGGAACTTCAAAATTACTAGAATAGATGTTGTGCCTTTTTAGGATAACAATGTGTTTGCATGAAGTTGTTACTTTTTATTTATCAATATTTACACCTTCCTTGCAGTTAATATTATTACAACAATTTTAATAATTTCCTTTTGGCGTGTATATACTATTTCTTCTTGCCATATGTATACAAGTGCAAGTTTTTATTTTATGCTGATGACTTATAAAACACAATTATGACGTTGATCTCAACGTCAGGGTTTATTTATTTAAGCTTGGTATCCTAAGTTGGTATCCTTGTTCAAGCTTGAATATGAGTGTTGTAAAAGAAATGGTTGAGTGTATTTTGTGGTACTTTTAAAATTTATCACAAGTAATTGCACTCAATATGATTTTGGAATTATTTATGTATTTATATGTTTTATCTGATTCAAAATTCATCATTTTCCCTATAAATGTTTAACTGCCACATTGATTATATCTTTGATACATTTGTTTAGATGCTATTATCATTGAAATAAAAATTATCACTTTTTTATCATAGCTGATGTTATTTGATGAGTGCATAGTATACACTTTGAACATGATTATTGCATGCACTTTACTTGCTTTATTGCATTAATTTATCTATTTTAGGACATCTTCCGATATTTTGCACTTTGATGAGTGTGCAAATATTTTTTTTGGACGAAAGAATGACATTTCTAGCAAATTAAAGCGAAAAGACTGGCCAAGAACCAATATAGAGAAGTGCATGGCCCAGACATGGGCGTGCTGAGGCCGTGCAAATTATGGAAATTTAGAATTTTCTTCACACAGCCTGTGCATAGTCTCCTTGCCCGAGGATGACCCTGGATAAAAACAAGCACAAGCTTGCTTAAGCACTTGTAGATTACTGGAGATTTGATTTGGAGAAGCTTTGACTCACAGGTGTAGTCAACGATTTGTATTTGCCAAACATACACTAAACACGCCCGTATACCATCTTTTTTATTGCAGTTAAATGCTCGGAATTTAGGCTTTCAAAGGGTGTGTTTGTTCAGATTTGATAAACTACTAGAGTTTTGGATAGGAAAGCGTACAAGCCATCCAATGAGGAGGTGACATTACCTGAGAAAAATCTCTCTTCCGTAACGAACTTCACTATCACCTTCACTTTAGAAGGATAGTGTTTATTTGCCGATTGAGAGATTACAAGATCAATTTCCTCTCACTACATTAGCTGAAATGACTATATTGTCCACTTCATCAGAAATAAAAAAAATGACAAAACAAAATAACATAAAACTTTTTTCGTGAAAAATTTGATTCAAGGGATCATTACGTAGTGATATTTAATCTAATTTCATTATTACTGTTGGTAATTGGTTTATATTCCAAGATTAAATTGAATCTTACCAAACCATCAAGTCAAAAATTGAGACACAGAAGGTGAAAAAAGAGCTCAATTAGATATTTACGAAATCAGTAACAATCAAGAAATTAACAACCAATATTACTTTTGTATCTTAAATCATAACTTATTTTTCTTTTCTTACTTATTTCCATTGTTAGATTATATTGAAAGTTTAAAAGTACACTCGAATTGTCACTACTAGTAAGGGACAGTAGAGAAGAATATGAAGGAGTCTAAAAAGTTCAATAAATTGAAACTAGCAATTTTTGTAAAGCCTTATAAAGAGATGGAACTTGATTTTATTGAAGCCTGCAGTGGATCTCATGCCAGTGATGGCTTGAGGATTTGGAAGATAAGGTACATGAGGAAAATCTGAAGGAAAGTTGTGCATGCATGGTTGGCCCTGGTTTCACAAAGCGCTAGCTTGAATTTTTAAAGCCAACAACATTGCTTGATGCATAGGAGCCACTGAAGGTTGTTACTTCAAGGGACAACAAGTGCAGCATCCATGTTCATTTTCATATTTTGCTCTGCTCTTCCTAAAACAAGTAAAAGATAAGAAAGCCACATAACTCTTTGAAATGTTTTTTTTAAGAAAATAGAATTGAGACTTTGATTGTAAAAACACATTAAGATTGACTATAAAAAAAATGAACAAATGAAACTACTCAGTTAGAAAGTGTGAGATCAAGAGGTGAGTGAAATAGACCTTTCAGAAAGAAAGATGATGTTGATAGAATGCTATAGATTTACAACATTAAATAGATAAAAGAGAAGATGAACATTAATGAATCTATGCACTATGCATTGCATGTTGAACACTATGAACGCAATTCTTCTTTTTATTAGCGTTAGTGATAAATAAATTTCCAAACATTTAAAAAATAATTATTATACTAGAAATACATAGTTATGCGGGTGGAGAGCCTACCTACTCTAGGAATACGGTGTTTAGCATCCTCCCCTACTGATGGTGGCCATTACCGTCGCTAAAAAGCGGGCACACGGCTCCCCGGCCACAAGTGCACGGGTCGTCAAGTAATACCTCTCGTGCGAGCACAAGAGAGTCGTATTCCCTAGGGTCCCGAGATCTACTATTACTTCCTCTTAGATTAGTTGTTTAGTCAAATCAAAACAGGGGTTTCGTTATAATAAGAATAAGTATGAAAACAAAGCAATAAAAGTGATCAAGCCACCAACAAGAAATAAGCACGTAGAGGGAAAACAAGTATCAAAGATAAGGCCCCGGGTGAGAATTTCCCCGGGAAAAATACAAGTAATGATGATGTGATAACAGATAATGCATGCATGGATTGTAATGCTTTGGTCCGTCTAGACACGGAAGTCGACTACCCCGGAACCTCCGTAGTGTAGCCCTAATTCAGTACAAGTTCCTTTATTCTAAGATACTCACACGATGTCATTGGTCCTAAGGAGCCTTGGCTAGAGTTATCTATAAGCAACTGTGCTAAGATGAACTCTACAACCTACGGGAGGCTACCGGCACCCGGAACCTCCGGTGTACCGGTACAATAGATTCCGCTTCATACTATGTGGATCTAATGCGAGAGCGCACCTCGCGCAACCAAGCACAATCGATAAGATGAAATGCAGAGTTCTCATGCAATCCACTACAATTAAGTACACAAGGCATGAAACCAAATGACAAACCATGCATTCATTGAATTAAAAATACATCATCTAATACAAGTATTCCTCCCAAGGTTCATCGGTTGCCCGGTGGCCTTGGGAGGTTTAGTTCAATATTACAAGCAAAGGGAAGCTACAAGATACAAGATTCATCACAAAGAAAGCAAGAACTCCCCTCTTGAAGATGTTGACTAGGGATGATGGAGCAACTTGCCGAATCCGCGCCGTCAAGCCCTAGAATGAAGATCTACATGTTCTTCCCTCTTCTCCCACTTGATTCCACTCCAAAATGATCTCCGTTGATGAAGATTTGAGCGTGGGGGGGCTTGGAGGCGCCGGTGGCAAGATATCTTGCGAAAAACCCCTAAACGGGCTTAAATACCCAAGCGGTGTGCGGGCCAATGTGCGCCCACACACTGGGCCGCACACAGCCCGCGCACGGGCCCAAAAACGGGCCTGAATAGGCCCGTTTCGTGTAGGAGTGCCCGAATGACGTCCGGAGCTCGTTTAACTTTCGTTTCTTCGCTTCTTGGCCTCAATTTTCATCCTCTGAATGCTCCTCCTCACGTAGATGGCTCGTAGATGCCCTGAAATAGAAAAACATGAAAAACATATCAAAGGGCACCGGTTTCATTCAAATAATGCATGAAAGTACATGTAATGCACCGTTACAAAAAGGTGTATTTAGACACTTATCAAACTACCCCCCACTTGAAGGTTTGCTTGTCCCCAAGCAAACAAACATGAAGAACAAGAGGAATTGATAAGTGGCTAAATACACAACCTCCGGCTCAAGTATAAGTATACAATAGCAAGTGTCAGACTCTAGATGCTAAGCTACAACCATAAAGGAAATTTCGAAACATTCATTGGCAAGATGATGCTGTGTGTGTGCAACCTTCTTCACCTCGGTTCTTGTAACCTAAATAGGAAAAAATGACACCCCGAGGACCACTTCTTGAATCACATCACACCACTTATAGCGGTAACGGACCTTGAAATGGTAGGGAACCCCTAATGAATTCATGAGGCACTTTTGTCTCTAGTTTATACACAATTGGCTTTTTTTTTTTTTTTGACTAACATGAACTATAGTCTTCGTTTTGGAAGGGTGAATATGCTGATCAGGCACCAAAAAAACCCAACTTATTTAGAAGATTACAAGTTCACATGAACATGCTAGTGCTTTTCTAGCTTTTGGCTTAGGAAGCACTCTTTTTAGGAGCCGGAAACCTAAGTTAATTTGCTATTCAAGTGGAGGAGCATGGTCATTCTTATTGCTATACAAAACTATTTTTGTAACCACACTTTATTTCCCTTTTTGCCAATTTAAAGAGAGACAGAAGGCCTCAGACAACTCATTAGGAGGAAACCTAGCACGTCAAGGTACGGTATCACTAAAATGGGTTAGCTACTAAGAGGGTCACGAAGGTTATGACTTAACATAAGCTAGATATCCAAGTTCCAAGCTAGAAGGTACGTGATGGAATGCCGTGAATGATCAAAATTCATTAAGTACAAGGTTGTGAGCAAAGCTTAGCATCTATCATTGTCCTACTCTAATGTACACTTAGGTATCATCGCCATCATAGGTTACAATCATGCATAAATGTCATCAGAGTTCACCAAACAGACATGCACAAGTAATAAAAAAAATTCAATGCTAAAGAACATAATTGCATGCATGCCACCCCCCACTTAAAGTCGTGCATTGTCCCCATTGTACATGATCAGCAGCTCAAAACATAGGATATGAAATATAAAATAGGAAAGAGAGGTGAGTGAACTTCCCTGAGTTAGAGTGGTAGCACATGCATGGATACGATCATGTAATCATCGTGCTCCTAATGATAGTAGATAAGAGAAAACAATGCCCACGTCTACCCCTACGAGGTAGAACGGGACATTAGATCAAGGCATCCATCATCATCACACAAAAATTATTAAAGAGCTAATAAATAAGACAATAAAAAAGAAAAACATGAGTTTGAAAGAGTTAGGCTCTTTCCAACTTGAACTACAAAACGAAATAAGACAAGAAAGCACAATGTGTGAGTACTCAAGCATAATTGTCTCAATCGTCGTCTCTTGGTGAGAACTTGTAAAGAAAAGATATACAAACATGGATCTTCAAGATTAAAGCATTCTCACTTTCTTTAGCTTGGGGTTTAATAAAGATTTAAGCAATAAAAGTTAGATAGATAAGAGAGAAAGTCACACCCGAAGTTTGATGGCAAAAGTCGACGGTGTCATTGAAAACTTGATGAAAAGTGATAGATCGACAAAATTAAAACTGAAAATGATAAGGGATTTCAAGATCAAGGTTAATTTGGAAAAATAGAGAGGGTTTCCTACACAAAACTTCACAAAAAACTGTACTAGAATCAGCCAAAGAGAAAAAGAGAAACAAAATTTCTTATGTACTGAAAAGGCTTAAATTTTGTGCTGAATGGGGGTTGTGTGCGGGGGGCTGTGTGCAGCCCCGCACATGGATGTGCGGCCCTCATATATCCGGCACACCCCTCTGCCTTGCTTGTGCGGGTGGTAGACAGCCCACATAGCCCCAGAAAACCTTGAAACTCGTCGTTACATGCATAATCCTCATCACGATGCAAAGTATGATCATAGAACTATAGATAACACATCAAGAATCATCGACCTCAACAATAAATACTCATGCCAACTCATCAAATGACAAAAATGTGCAATTGAGATACTCACACAAAACAAAAACAAAAGCAAGCACGAAAGCTATGAAAACTAAAACACACGACTAGGAAAGCAAGAAAACTAGGAAGCGCTTGTTTAACGTCACGAGCTTGACGTACCTCTTTCTTGCCTCATGGAGGCTTGAAAATGGTGTACTCTCCCCGGCTACATCTAGCATAACTACTACCAAGAAAAGAGATTACCTGCGGGTTTTGGAGCTTGCGGAGACCTTCAACAATTTACCTTTAGGTCTCCATGGGAATAGTTTGGGTCGAGAATTGTTCAAGCTCGGCGTGGGTGGGTCCTGAGATGGCTTTAACCTTCTACCCACATTTTCTTCCTCGACTCCTTGTGAATTGCCTTGAGTTACCCATAAGTGTTGTTTGGGGTTCCAAGGGAACAAGTTGGGTTGAGAATTCGTCAAGTTTGGCATAGGTGGATTATTGGGTAGCTTCAACATCCTATCCACATGATTTTTCTCAACCTCGGGTTGATGAACTCCAATTGGCCACAACATTAGCTTGGGTCTCCAAGGGAAAATTTTCGGGTGAGAATTGTCCAAGCCAGGCATAGGTGGGTTCATGGATGGCTTTAGCTTCCCACACTCTTCTTCAAATGTTTTTTCAGGAATTTTTTTTGCGTACTTGATGAATGGACCAACATTGAGATAGGTAGCTTTTTCCATTTCCATTGCCTTAATTTCTTCTACCTCCTCCGATTTTTCTGCAACCATGCTTTTAATCTCCCCCTTTCCTTCTTTGATGGCATCTTTTGGTAGAACTTCAATTGTTTGCTCTTCCAACATTTCAGCCTCTACATTTGCCTTTTGAAGTTCTGCCACTTGTTTCTCAATCTTTTGAATTGATGCTCGAATATTTCTAAAATTATTCTCCGTGGCTGTCATAAACTTCGCTAGCGCCTCCACAATTATGTCTTTCCTTTGACAGGGTTGCTCACATGGAATAACTAGAGGATGATGGTGCCACCGTTCTTGATATGGGGGATATTCTACCATTGTTTGTTGAGGGTAGTTCCATTTTTGTCCTTGAGAATATCTTGGAGAATTTTGGTGTCCCCTCCAAAATGGGTTGTGAACATTATTATGCCTATCTCCTTCGTTTGCTTGCATGGCCATAAATTTGTCCAACTTTTCTTCAAGTGCATAAATTTTTGTGGCCACCATAGCTTCTTGAAAATCCATTTCCTCTGTGTACAAACAAAATAATAAAAAAAATAAGGCATCAAAGAAAACAAAAGAAAATAAAAATGTATATATGCACAGAAATAAAAAAATAAATGACTAAGCCAGCATCTCGGAGTCCCCGGCAACGGCGCCAAAAACTTGATGGTCGCCATGCGCGTCGCTAAAAAAGGGCACACGGCTCCCTGCCCACAAGTGCACAGGTCGTCAAGTAATACCTCTCGTGCGAGCACGAGAGAGTCGTATTCCCTAGGGTCCCGAGATCTACTATTACCTCCTCTTAGATTAGTTGTTTA
Source organism: Dioscorea dumetorum (assembly GCA_902712375.1). NCBI lineage: Eukaryota > Viridiplantae > Streptophyta > Magnoliopsida > Dioscoreales > Dioscoreaceae > Dioscorea > Dioscorea dumetorum. Next base: position 6,349,893 of record CACTHL010000846.1, read on the forward strand.
GTCAAATCAAAACAGGGGTTTCGTTATAATAAGACTAAGTATGAAAACAAAGCAATAAAAGTGATCAAACTACCAACAAGGAATAAGCACGTAGAGGGAAAACAAGTATCAAAGATAAGGCCCCGGGTGAGGATTCCCACGGAAAAAAATACAAGTAATGATGATGTGATAACAGATAATGCATGCATGGATTGTAATGCTTTGGTCCGTCTAGACACGGAAGTCGACTACCCCGGAACCTCCGTAGTGTAGCCCTAATTCAGTACAAGTTCCTTTATTCTAAGATACTCACACGATGTCATTGGTCCTAAGGAGCCTTGGCTAGAGTTATCTATAAGCAACTGTGCTAAGATGAACTCTACAACCTACGGGAGGCTACTGGCACCCGGAACCTCCGGTGTACCGGTACAATGGATTCCGCTTCATACTATGTGGATCTAATGCGAGAGCGCACCTCGCGCAACCAAGTACAATCGATAAGATGAAATACAGAGTTCTCATGCAATCCACTACAATTAAGTACACAAGGCATGAAACCAAATGACAAACCATGCATTCATTGAATTAAAAATACATCATCTAATACAAGTATTCCTCCCAAGGTTCAGCGGTTGTCCGGTGGCCTTGGGAGGTTTAGTTCAACATTGCAAGCAAAGGGAAGCTACAAGATACAAGATTCATCACAAAGAAAGCAAGAACTCCCCTCTTGAAGATGTTGACTAGGGATGATGGAGCAACTTGCGAAATCCGCGTCGGCAAGCCCTATGATGAAGATCTACACGTTCTTCCCTCTTCTCCCACTTGATTCCACTCCAAAATGACATCCGTTGATGAAGATTAGAGCGTGGGGGTGCTTGGAGGCGCTGGGGGCAAGATATCTTGCGAAAAAGCCCTAAACGGGCTTAAATACCCGAGCATTGTGCGGGCCAGTGTGTGCCCGCACACCTGGCCGCACACCAGTGTGAGGGCTGGTGTGCGGCCGCACACAGGGCCGCACACCCTTTTGCCAAGGGTGTGCGGGCCGCACACAGCCCCGCACACGGCCCTGAAAACGGGCCTGAATAGGCCCGTTTAGTGTAGGAGTGCCCGAATGACGTCCGTAGCTCGTTTAACCTTCATTTCTTCACTCCTTGGCCTCGATTTTCATCCTCTGAGTGCTCCTCCTCACATAGATGGCTCGTAGATGCCCTGAAATAGAAAAACATGAGAAACACATCAAAGGGTACCGGTTTCATTCAAATAATGCATGAAAGTACATGTAATGCACCGTTACAAAACGGTGTATTTAGACACTTATCACCTACACAGCAGTTCAGGGTCCTAAAGTTTGTTCCACCTGACCTCCGGCCAAGAAGAAGAGGTCATTGAGAAAAGAAATGAAGTGATGAAGGAGAAGAGTAGTGGTAGGTTGCAACCAAGCCTTTTCCTTCCATTGATTTACAGAAATCAATAACATGGCTCAATTATGCAACCCTATAATGCTTCAATAATGCAGTTCAATAATCAGCCAACTAGATTAGGAAATTAGGTCTCATGTAAAAGTTCTAAGATGTAAAAGTTTTTCTGATTAGTCATAACCCTAATTAATTAGTCTAAGAGGCTAAGACAGGGCTTAATACGAAAGACTCCAGTCAAAGAAGAGGAGAACCTTACAATATGTGGGAGTGATTTCTAACTATTTAATACGATTTTAAAGATCGTTAATTTTGGAAGTGATGCTTTAAATATTTTCAAACAATAATTTCATTGTTATCAATAATTGGGATGATATAGTTGAAAAGAAAATTATAGAGGAGTAAAATTGGCCTTTTAGATGGAGTCCTAGCTCTTTGTCTTCAAGAAGAGTCATTGAACACTTCATTGAACACTCCATCTAAAGACTTCATTTTAGTGATGCGAATCCTAATTTATTAAAATTGATTTTTTATTTCATTGTATTTTATAATTTTCAAGTCTTTCGCTGAACTTTATTTATCTATTTCATCAATATTTTACCACTTACTGGGCATTCATATTAATGAAACAAATTTTATAATTCATTTTTAGCATATATACACGTTGTATTCTTGCGATAAGTATGGAAGTGTAAGTATTTTTGAGTAGATGACTTATAAAACACAAAATTAAGATGGTGATCTTTGCATCAAGCATGATTTATTTTCTTTTATGTCGTGTATGTTATATTCTCAAAACAAACGTATTATCCTACATTGGTTTTCTTAGTCAAATCTTCAACAAGAATAACTTTGTTAAATGTCAATTTTCTTGTGTTAAAAAAAATTGATAGAGCTACCACTTTTTAAGTGTGAAGTTAATCTGAAAAAGTCGGATACCAATATGCCCTAATGAGAGAAAGAGCTACCTTCTAAGGATGTGTGAAAGTTACCATTTTTTTATAATTTAGTGTTGACCTAAGTGGTAAAACCACATGCGTAAAAAGTTTGAGAATGAGAATAACCGATTCTTTATTAGTAGGGAGCCTTTGTAAGTTGGATCATACACACATGGAATACTTCGAATAAGACGTATTGATAGTTGTTGCTACAACTATTAATACACTTCACATGTTGTCACACTTTAGATGCAATTAAGACTTTAAGTTTTTGAGAATCTTGAGAATGAGGAATTTCTTTATTTATCACCTTTTGCTTGCGAACAAACAAAAGCTTAAGTGAGAGATGATTTGATAAGTGCTTAGTTATGTAATTTCCCACATGTAATTTCGCGTAATTCTGCTTGTCTTCAAGTTGATATTATGATAATTTGATACTTAGTTTTTCTACTTATGCTTTCAGGAGAGAAAGAGCAGAACAAAAGCTAAAGGAATAAATTCGGGAGCAAACGAGCAGTTTTTGATCAATAAAGTGCACGCTCGTATACTGAGCAAGGTTACCCAGAGCATGTGCGAGCTGCAGAGCACATGACCGACCACTCTTAAAGCATCCTATATCAAGAAGAACACGACCGTGTAAAAGATATACACGCTTGTGTACATTTAGAGTTTCAAGGAACATGGTCCCGTGTAGAACACACGCTGAACTACATCACATGGTCATGTAACTCACATACTGAAGAGGGGTTAACCTTTATAGCTATTGATTTAGTTGTCTTTTACACCATTGAGTTTTGTTCTAACTTAGATAGCGAGAGTTGAGTTATTACTAGTATTTTCTAATCCCTGTGGATATGAACTTTGCTTATAAAAGCACTGTATTATAAGATAGCGCACATAGACTTGCATGTGACTCACTGAGCCCTCATCCCATATATATATATTCAATGCAAAGCTGTATTTATTTGTTTAGCTCATGGTATCTCTACAGAAGTTATTATTATTAGAATAAAACTCATAACTATGAAAAAAGATCTTTGTGCAAACTTAGTTTATCGCTTGTAGTAGTTGATAAGTATACAATTATACTATATTTTCTATATTAATTTGTATATTTATCAAGTTAGTATTGGAGTAATTTAATGGAATAAGAGGCTAAATCGAGTACAAATTGTCTTCGCAGGCACCAAGTGTAGGTTAAAGCCAAAGGAGAACCAAAGGAGGTGTTTTAGAATAAAAAGGTCGAAGATGGCATGCTCCTGACTTAGCAACTTGTAAAGCAGTACTACTTACGGGCACTTTATGGCTAGGCTTACGGTCGTAAGCCATATCTAGAAGGCCTTAATTGCATCCTTATGCCCATAAGAGAAGAAGCCTTGCCAAACATAGAACCTTACGGTCGGGATTTACGGTCGTGAGACCGTAAGGAGAAGACAGAAGAGTTTACGTCGCCCCTCATGCCCATAAGGATTAGGGCATGATTGATGAAATGAGGTTTACGGTCCTTGCTTTACGGCCATAACTGGGGCCGTAACACGAAGACAGAGAACCTTACAGGTAGGACTTATGGCCTAGCTTACCCCCGTAAGGTGGCCATTAACTTAGAGGTATATAAGATTTTACTGAATCTGAAGGGAGGAGTTAGGTTTTTTCTACTTTTGGGGGAATAGAGACTGGAGAAGGAAGGAGAGAGGTCGTGAGATCAACGGCTATTTGATCCTCTCCAAAGCTCGGAAGCCACTTGGATGTTCATCCTCATCATCACGATCACCCATTAGGGCACCATCGCGGTTAAGGGTTGAGTTTCTGCCAATGTCTAAGGGAATTTGGTGCCAATTCTTGTTTCCTTTGTTTTTGAGGGAGTTTATATTTGTATTCTCATTATTAAGATGAACATGTGCTACCTTGTGATATCTTATTATTGCATAATGAGCTAAAACCCCTTTAGGGAGCTTGGACTTGAACCCTTAGAGATTTTGTGAATTCTATTTGTATTCCTTGAGTTCAATTAATTCTGAAGTTTGATTATGGAATACATGTGTAATTAGATCAAATTCTCATTGCATGATTGCATGGTTATTGATGAGCGGTGAAAACACATTAACTACCTAATCTAGCGTGCGGTGAAAACCCGTTAGTTCTTTAGAACCAGTGTGCGGTGAAAACCCGTTGGATCCTGGCAAGTAGCTTGCGGTGAAAACCGGTCAAAATACCATATTCCTTTCCGATTTTTGTTCTAATTTCTTAAGGAGTATCTATAGAATTCTGGGCCTCATTGGTTAAACCCTAGGAAAGTATTGTCCAAGTACTCCCGTTGATCTTAACGGTGTTAATCCTTTGGTTAAGTTTCTTTTCCCTATTTAATTCTTGTCAATTGCAATCATTAAACTTGTCCTTTGTCATGTTAATCAGGCTAGATTTCACAAACCGAAGTTAGTACTAGTGATTTTGCTCCCTGAGGTTCGATAACCGGATCCTTCATTGGGTCCACTTTATGACTTGACGATTGGTGCACTTGCGGCGACGCAAAGAGCGTGTCATGTTTTTAGCACTGTTGCCGGGGAGCAACCTTAGGAATAATTTATTTTTCGTTGTTCTAGCCATTTATTTTCCAGTTTTCAGTTCCCGTTTTATTCTATTTTCAATTTGTAATTAGAGGTTGAAGGTGAAATCTTTAATTTTTGCCCATGTTTTTAGGTGGTGTATGACTCGTACAGAAATAGTTGAAGTAGAAGTTCAGAGTATAGAGAAAATAGCTGAGCAGAACGAACAGCGACGTACCTTTCAGATTTTGCTGGACCAGTTACTCAGAGAACTCAATCCAGTATAGTTCGCCCCTGAGTGGCTGCAAATAACTTTGAGCTTAAGCCCGCTTTCATTCAAATGATCCAGCAGACAGCACAATTCAATGGCCTAGCTGATCAAGATCCGAATGGCTACGTTAAGAATTTCTTGGAGGTCTGTGACATGCTAAAGATTAATGGAGTGACTGATGATGCCATCCGGCTCAGCACTTCTCCATTCTCTCTGAAAGGGAAGGCCAAGCAGTGGTTATAGTCTTTACCCCGAGAATCGAATACCACTTGGGATGAAATGGTAGAGTCCTTCCTCACCAGATACTTTCCCCTAAGAAAGTCAGCAAAGTTAAGGAACGAGATTTCATCCTTTGCACAGTCAGACTTTGAGTCACTGTTTGAGGCATGAGAGAGATTCAAAGAACTATTAAGAAAATGCCGTCAGTATGGATTTCCAAAGTTGATGATTATCCACACTTTCTACAACAGGATGAAGTAAAACTCTCGTCAGGTTATAGGCGCTGCTCCTGGGGGTACGTTAGGAAATAAGACCCCGGCCGATGCTCGCCAACTGATAGATGACATGACAATGAATAGTTGTCAGTGGAGTGGCCGGGACAGTAAAAGACCAGCAGGCATCTATGAAGTCGATGCCATTACTTCACTAGTCTCCTTGGTAGAGGGCCTTAGTAAAAAAGTGGATGGCCTGACCGTTTCAAGAAATCTACCAGTAATGGTTTGTGATGGGTGTGGTGGGGCCATATGCAAAACGACTGCCCTATAGCTACCAGAGCATCAACATCAGCGTCAGTGGAACAAGTTGATTTCGTTGGAAATGCACCTTATCCAAACAATCCTTATTGCAACTCTTGCAATCCAAGCTTGAGAAATCATCCAAATTTCTACAATTTTAGCAGCTGCAACCGCAGCCAGACAAGGTTTCAGAGTTAGAAAAGGTTCTAGTTAAGTACATTCAGACATCTGATGCACGACAGACCATTATGGAGACTATTTTGCAGAACCAACAAGCTTTCATTCAAAACTTGGAGAACCAAGTTGTGAAAATTGCAAAAACTCTAACATAGAGACCAATGGGTAGTTTACCCAGCAACATTAAAGCTAATCCGAGGGAGCATGCCAAAGCAATTACTTTGAGAAGTGGTCGAGCACTTCAAGAGAGAGTTCCCAAAGAAAAGGGTGAATCTCCATCAGCTGAGAAGGGCAACAAGAGGCTCCAAGATACAGAGAAAGAAGATGATGAAGTTCATATCCCCCATGAGCCAAGAATTCCATATCCATCTCGTTTGAAGAAGGATCAATCGGATGAATAGTACAATGATAAACGTCTAAAAGTACGTATTTTACATGTATGTATTGTGTATTATTTTCATATCTTATTGTTGAATCTATGCCCTTTTAGGTCTAAATTGCTTTATCTTTGTATTTCAGGCCAGCCAGAAGCCCTGGGGACTCGACGACGAGATGGGGAGCGAATTCGACACCAAAACAGCATTTTCGAGAAGGGATACTGTAGCACGGTACTGCAGCATTCACTGTAGCGGTTACTGTAGCTCATCGCGGACTTCTCGGCAGAAAAGTAGAAATCCCGAGGGGTCAGCATACCGGCTGTATGCTGACCCATTTACCCATCGGGATTTGGGGTTTTAAGGGCGATCTAGGGCATTTTGAAAGGGACTTTTGCATCTTCTTTGAGAGCTTTTGGGGGAGAAAGGAGGCTAGGGTTTGGACATCACTTCCACACCATTTAGAAGGGCAAAAGGAGAGGAAATCCGGGTTTTCTTAGGTGAGGAGAGCAAGATCTAGGAGGATCTACTTCAAAAGCTTCATTGTTTGGAGGTTGAAGACAACGGGAAGCCACCCCTTCGAGTGGCGTCTTCGGAAGTTTTTCTCCGGGGATTCAAGCGGCATTCGACCTTCACCATTTGAGGGTGTGTTCCTCATGTTTATTTTAGTTATTTGCATGGTTTATGTGGTGGATTTGTTGAACATGAACAACTAAACCCTAAGGTCACCGGATGTAGGTGAACCTTGGGGCAAAACTTGTGATGTTTTGGATATTTTGAGTTATCTATTGTATGATTGGCTTGTTGTGATCCTTGTTTGGTATTCTTAATCATTTTGGTACATGTGCTTAATTGTTGTATCAAATTCTTGGTAGCACTTTGTAGCATGACCATTGCCTTAGTGCTAGACTCTACCAAATTTGGAAGGGATTATTGTATAAATACGCCGTGACCATCGGGTATTTGTGCCCTTCCATTTCTAGGGTTGAAAACTAACTAGTGTTTCCACCCTAACTTGAGGAAACCATCATTCTCCTTGCAACCGTGTGAGAGGTTGAGTGGAAGAAATTCCTTATTCAACACTTGTACCGGGTTAGGGGTCAATTGCCGTGACCATCGGGTTGACCTAAGTTTAGGTTTTCTCGGTCCAACTAGCCACATACTTAATTTCTCAATTATCCTACTCACTTGAGTAGCCCCCTTGGGGATCCTCATCCATGACCGTTTTCCACCCCTGAGCATCTCCCGTGTTTTAATTCAGTCGCATTTATTTAGAAAATTTCTCTTGTTGTTATTTGTTTTCTTTCTTATTTATTCTCTTGAAATGGAATCGGTGAGCTAAACAACAAGTGAGAAGTGAGTAAGGTAGCTCCTCGGGCCCCTTGGGAATACGACCCACTCGTGCGTGCATGAGTGGTTTATTACTTGACGACCCCGTGCGCTTGCGGGTGTTCACACTTTCCGTGTCGATCAAGTTTTTGGCGCCGTTGCCGGGGAATTCACCGAGGGATATTTGGAAAGCTTTAAGCTTGTTGATTTAGCCTTTTCTTTTTCTTTTGTTTTTCTTTCTTTTTGTTGTGTGTTTTGTTTTGTTTTTGTGTTTTCTTGTTTTTGTTTGTTGAGATTTTGTAATTATTCCAGCTTGTATTCTTTTATTGCTCTTTTATATCTCTTGTTGTTAGCTAACATTATGACTCATGTTCAGAGTGATAGCATGGTTTTCAGCGATAATTTTTGGAAGGAAGATTTGGGCCAGGATACATTTATGCAATCTGTACAGAATCAAGGAGCTCTGTCAATCTTCAATAAATTTTTGGAATCAGACTGGGGAAAGTTGGCAACAGAAATTCTCTCATCCAGTAGTCAGTCTAATTATACTCCTGAGGAACTTGACACTAGTCTGAAGAATCCCCCTGAGTTACCCTGTTCAGATAAAGAGGAGATAATTCAGTCAACATTTGAAAGAGTAGAAGAGGTGAAGTACATTCAGAAGGATGATTTGAATACAATTGAGGCAGAGTTTCGAGCGAAGGAATGCAGCTTGAATAGTGATGGTGACTCAGAAGACATAGAGGAGATTGAGGAATGTGACCTTAGAAATTATGGAAGGGTAAAGTCATCTATTGAAGAACCTCCAGAGCTAGAATTGAAACCCCTCCCTGATCATCTAGAATACGCCTTCCTGGGGGAAGAAGCCACACTCCCTGTTATCATTGCTTCGGACCTAACTAGAGAACAGAAAGATAAACTCCTCGATGTTTTAGGTAAGCATAAGAAAGCAATTGCATGAAAAATCTCTGATATCCGCGGAATCAATCCATCTTTTTGCACTCACAAAAGTTTGCTGGAGGACAATCACAAACCCACAGCAATCCCTCAACAAAGACTCAACCCCAACATGAAAGAGGTTGTGAAGAATGAAGTTATTAAACTACTTGATGCAGGCATTATCTATCCCATCTTAGACAGTGCTTGGGTAAGCCCAGTTCAAGTGGTTCCAAAGAAGGGGGGCATGACAGTCATCATGAATGAAAAGAACGAACTCATCCCTACAAGAACAGTCACGGGATGGAGGGTTTGTATTGATTATAGAAAGCTTAATGATGCCACTAGAAAAGATCATTTCCCTTTACCCTTCATAGATCAGATGCGTGAACGATTGGCAGGACACCCCTATTATTGTTTCTTGGATGGCCTCTCCGGATACTTCCAAATTCCGATTGCACCAGAAGACCAGGAGAAGACCACTTTCACTTGTCCTTATGGAACTTTTGCCTATCGCCGAATGCCCTTTGGACTCTGCAATGCCCCTGCTACATTCCAAAGATGCATGCTAGCCATTTTCGAAGACATGGTTGAAGACATCATGGAAGTTTTCATGGATGACTTTTCAGTTTTTGGGGATTCGTTTGACTTGTGTCTCAAGAATTTGGAGCGAGTCTTAAGAAGATGCGAAGAAACAAATTTGGTGCTTAGTTGGGAAAAGTGCCACTTTATGGTGAAGGAGGGCATAGTACTCGGGCACAAAATTTCAAAACAAGGGATCGAAGTAGACAAGGCAAAGGTTTCTACGATTAAGAAATTACCTCCACCAACTTCAATGAAAGCTATCAGAAGTTTTTTGGGGCATGCAGGCTTTTATAGAAGGTTTATCAAGGATTTTTCGGCAATCGCTCGCCCATTGACGAGGCTTTTAGAAAAAGATGCTCCCTTTGATTTTAATGAAGACTGCATGAATGCCTTCCTTACTCTGAAAAATAAACTTGTTGAGGCACCCATAATAGTTTTCCCCGATTGGAGTATGCCCTTTGAAGTGATGTGCGATGCAAGTGATTATGCAGTAGGAGCAGTGTTGGGGCAAAGACGGGATAAGCACTTCCATTCCATTTACTACGCAAGCAAAACTTTGAACAATGCTCAGGAGAATTATACTACCACTGAGAAAGAATTACTTGCAGTGGTCTTTGCATTCGATAAATTTCGATCATATCTAGTGCTGTCCAAGGTAATTGTGTACACTGATCACTCCGCACTTAAGTACTTGCTGAACAAATCGGATGCCAAGCCTCGATTGATTCGCTGGGTGCTTCTGCTACAAGAATTCGATTTAGAGATAAAAGATAAAAAGGGAGCAGAGAATTTGGCTGCAGATCACCTTTCTCGCCTAGGGGGCCCCGATGATAACACCTTGGGAAGAAAAGAAATTGATGACACATTTCCTGGGGAGCAGTTATGCAGCATTCAAGTAGTGGAAGAGGATGAGACACCATGGTTTGCTGATATCGCAAATTACTTGGCAGCAGGGGTTTTCCCAAAGTGGCTCACCTATCAACAAAGAAAGAAGTTCTTTGCCGATCTGAAGCATTATACTTGGGAGGATCCATACCTGTTCAAGACTTGTTCTGATTAAATTGTCAGGAGATGTGTCTCAACAAGAGAAGGACATGACATCCTGTTGCATTGCCACTCGGGGCCAGCAGGGGGGCACTACAGTGGAAACAGGACAGCGAGGAAGGTACTTGATGCCGCATTTTATTGGCCCACGATATTCCATGACGCTCAGATGCTTGTGCAGCACTGTGATAGGTGTCAACGCGTAGGTAACATATCAAAAAGGGACGAGATGCCGCAAACTTGGAATCAAGCTTGTGAAATTTTTGATGTTTGGGGGATCGACTTCATGGGACCGTTTCCTAGTTCTCATGGCAATAAGTTTATTCTCGTGGCCGTAGACTACGTCTCCAAGTGGGTAGAAGCGCAAGCATTCCCAACCTGTGATGCAAGAGTGGTGGTAAAATTCCTAAAAAAATTGTTTGCTAGATTCGGCACTCCAAGGGCGATCATCAGTGACCGGGGCACTCATTTTTGCAATTCACAATTTGAAAAAGTTTTGAAACGATATGGGGTATCACATAGAATCTCAACTGCATACCATCCCCAAACGAGTGGTCAAGTCGAGGTATCTAATAGGGAATTGAAAAGAATCTTGGAGAAAACGGTGAGTCATCACAGGAAGGACTGGGCGGATCAGCTTGATGATGCACTCTGGGCATACAGAACAGCATTTAAGACCCCTGTTGGATCAACTCCGTATAGGTTGGTCTATGGGAAGGCTTGTCACTTGTCCGTCGAATTGGAGCACAAAGCTTATTGGGCCATAAAGCAATTGAATTTTGATCCCCATCTAATAGGCCACAAGAGAAAATTCCAGTTAAATGAACTAGATGAATGGCGGTCGGTGGCGTATGAGAGTTCAGTACGGTATAAAGAGAAGACAAAGGAATACCATGACGGACACATTAAACAAGCTAAACATTTCCAAGTCGGAGACCAAGTGCTACTTTTCAACTCTCGATTGAAACTTTTTCCGGGAAAACTGAAATCAAGATGGTATGGACCATTTTCAGTCTCACAAGTGTTTCCTCACGGGGCCGTCGAGATTTACCATCCAACAAAAGGTACTTTTAAAGTCAATGGATATCGTTTGAAACATTATTTTCCGAGCGGCAACCCGGTCCCAAAGGTTGGAGGTAACTTCCCTCCATTTGTCCCACCATGAGAATTTTTAGGTAATGCACGTCAAGCTAATGACGTTAAAGAAGTGCTCCTTGGGAGGCAACCCAAGTTCCTTTCATTTCCCGTATTCATTTTCTTGTTCGTGTTATCTTATCTTACTTATTTTTTAGTAGTGGTTCGTGTGTAGTTGTGCTTTTCGTCGTTTTTCTTGATTCTTTCGCCTTTTTGTTAACTTGTTTGTCATGTGGTTTTTGAATAATTCTTGTTCTAGATGCATGCATGTTGATGTTTTGAGTGTTTAAATGTTGTTTCCGGCCATATTTTTCAAGGTTTCATCAATGTTTTGAGTGTACAAAGTGTGGAGATCGAATCGGTGCAAACAGAGAGTCTTGCCGACCATCCTTGCGGCCGCAAGGATGGCCGGCAAGAATTATCCAGAGATTCTTGCCGACCATCCTTGCGGCCGTAAGGATGGTCGGCAAGACCACCCGAATGAAGGTTTAAAAGGGCAAGTTTGGGGCTTTATACTATTCACTCTTCTTCCCCATTCTTCCAACGGTTTCTCCCTCATTTCTCCATCGTTTTTACTCATTTTTTTTGCTCTAGTTTGCTCTCCTCCTCCTCTTTTCCATCTTGGTGACAAAAATTTGGAGCTTGAGCAAGCTTTTGGCCGGATTTACCATTTGGATCCACTCATCTTACAAAGGGCAAGAGTATGTGATCTCACTCAAACCTTTGGACTTGTCTTGTTTTTTTTGGCTGAAATATCTTGGGATGTTGTTGGTTGATGAATGCTTATTGTTGATCAAAGTATTGTTCTTAGTTTGTAAAATTTTTTGGCTACTTCTACAAGCAAAGTTCTTGAAAATTTTTTCCGAAATTACTGTAGTAATGCACTTTTTCTTGGATTTCTTCATTTTTTGGTGCTTATTTTGCTTGTAAATTAGTTGGATAATCTCTATTTTGTTTCTATAGGATGCCAATCAAGAAATTAGCTTCCAAGAGAGCTAGGAGAGAACCTTTCCCCCCCGTCCAAGAAACCAAGTTTTTCAAGGAAGAACATACGACGCGTTTTACACTCCTATCATGAAAGGGGTTCGGCACCGTTAGGAAGATCGATTGGGAAGCTTTGAACACATTGGGATTAGATGGCATAGTGTTGGAGCTCATTTCACATGATAGTTGAGATAAATTACTTCCGATTGAAGAAGTCCCCTTGGAAGTCCTTAGCTCCATAGAGATGGTCAAGGAATACCCATTCACTACTTGCGCTGCATTATCACTTCATCCAGCCTCTTAAACCCATGACACGACCTTGTTTCTTTTCTTTCTTTTGTTCTTCGTTGTTTGTTGTTAAGACTTGTACTTTTGAGTTAGCTAGGGCTCTTCCCTACTAAACTCTTTTGTTATTTATGTTGGAGCTCTCTTTTCCATACTTTATTTCTTTTTCCTCTTGAAAAACTTTGAATGATGATAAGCTCCTTGTTCTTTTCAGGATTATTAATTTTGGGAGCTCTACTTGTGTCGCCCTCCTTAGGTGATATACTCCTGATCCAAGTGGAACAACTGAGAATCACACCAAGGAATCAGGGAAGTTTCTTCACCCCCATTCTTTGCTTATCATTTTCATCCCCCACATTATTCTGCTGACTTAGGTACATTGAGGACAATGTACCACTTTAGGCGTGGGGATGGTTTGTTATTTCTTTGGAATGTTTTATATTTGTGCATGCTTGTTACCTATGATGGCTATGATTATTTTGTTAAAGGATTTCCTAGATTGATAGAATGATAGTTGTGAGCTGTACAGTACATATGCTTGAATGTAGTTCTGTTTCATCTTTAGTGCACCTGTATACATGCTCACGATCACTTTCACCTTGTACACTCTAACCAACCCATCTTAATGACTTTGGCATTAATTTGTTAAATTCTTTCTTCAATGCACTTTTAAAAGCTTTTAAGTTCCTTTATTATTTTCTCCAACCTAAGTGAAGTTTTTAGCAGGTAGTTTATTAGGGATCAAAAAAAAAAAAAAAAAAAAAAAAGGGGGGGGTCTATGCCAGTATTCCTCTGCTTTATAAGCATGAATGCTTATATGTAGATTGTAATCAATTAAGAGGGTGACTCTTGTGCCTGGCCAGCATGTGCATCCATCTGAAAGATTTTTGTGCAGTCTATGTTAGGCGGACCCAGAAAAGAAAGAATTTGTGTATATTTGTGTGTGAAAGAAATAAAGTTTCCATTTTGATCCCTAGAACCTGTTTTATGGTCACTTAAGAGTTGGAGTTGTATTTATGAACCAAAGGACTTTAATTGAGCATTGAGGAGGCCTTTAGCACTCTAATGCCATCTTCATTATGTGTGGGGTGAATGGTCATCCTGGGGTAATCCGGGGTGTGGAGGTCAAGGTGAGAGTCAGCACACACACACATAGGGCGCTGTGGATGAAGCAGATCTATTATCACCTGATTATTCATTGAACAGCTCACTTCTTGATTCCTGTCCATTTGTGCTTGTGGAGTTCTTTAATTTTGAGCCTGATGTCGTATTTTTAGCCGTTTATCTTCTTTCCCTTGTTCTTCATGTTTGTTTGCTTGGGGACAAGCAAACGCTTAGGTGTGGGGATGTTGATAAACGTCTAAAAGTACATATTTTACATGTATGTATTGTGTATTATTTTCATATCTTAGTGTTGAATCTATGCCCTTTTAGGTCTAAATTGCTTTATCTTTGTATTTCAGGCCAGCCAGAAGCCCTGGGGACTCAACGACGAGATGGGGAGCGAATTCAACACCAAAACAGCATTTTCGAGAAGGGATACTGTACCACGGTACTGTAGCATTCACTGTAGCAGTTACTGTAGCTCATTGTGGATTTCTCGGCAGAAAAGTAGAAATCCCGAGGGGTCAGCATACCGGCTGTATGCTGACCCGTTTACCCATCGGGATTTGGGGTTTTAAGGGCGATCTAGGGCATTTTGAAAGGGACTTTTGCATCTTCTTTGAGAGCTTTTGGGGGAGAAAGGAGGCTAGGGTTTGGACATCACTTCCACACCATTTGTGAGGGCAAAAGGAGAGGAAATCCGGGTTTTCTTAGGTGAGGAGAGCAAGATCTAGGAGGATGATAAGTGCTTGATTATATATATTTTATAATATCAGTTTATATGCATTGAGCATCACTTCTATCAGATTTTAGCATTAACAAGGTGTGTTTTGTGTTCTTTTGTGCAAACAGGGCTTTGGAGACATGACATACAGGAAGAAGCAAAGATAGGGTGTGATGACACGTTTCAAGACCACAATCAGAAGCTGTGTTCATATGCATGGGGGTGTTGCCAACTTTCGGAGGAGTACAAGTCATTACACAAACCGAAAGGGCACAAAGGCAGTAGTACGCCCATGTCCCAGCTTCCGTACAAAGCAGAAGAAGGTTCTTGAGGATTTCAAAGCATAGAAAGCCACACACCCTACCACACGAGCGTGTGCCCGACCGTGTGGACTCCAAGGAAGACTTCGGGGAAAAAGCACTGCAGCATTCACTGTAGCATTTACTGTAGCAAAAGTACTGTAGCAGAGTACTGTAGCAGAGTACTTCACACGCCCGTGTGGAATTTCCACACGGGCGTGTGGATGCCCGTGTGGATGCCCGCGTAAAGCCCCGAATTCAAATTATAAAAGCCGCCTTGTGATAATTTTTAGGTATCTTTTTGGCCACTTTCGAGAGACAAGGCGGCTAGGGCTTGGAAGGAGTTCTTTGCGGCTTTGGGAAGCTTTCCTCACCAACTTGGATCGATTCCTCCTCCGTCATAGCATCAAGGAAGCCATCGGCGACCTAGCTTCGGAGTGGATTTAATCCAGACGTGGAAACTACCCATCAAGACCATCATCACGGATTCAAGGGGGTTATTCTTTATGTCTTTGGAACTTTATTCTGAATTTATTATTTGTTTTGTGACTCGCTCCATGGAGAGCTAAACCCCTAGAGGGTATTTGGACATGTAAACCCTAGGATTCTTATTTTCATTAGATTTGCATTGTGTTTCTATTCGAATTTATCAGATTGAGTTTTACTCTTGAGTTCTTAATGCTTATTTGTGCTTTTGATTTCATTATCAATTGCCTTGCATGTTTTATTCAATCTAGTGAAGAGAGAGATCACCGCTAGGTTTAGAATTACCAAGAGTAAAGAGGGTTGAGAGGGTGAGCCGTTAGATAGCGGAGTGTCCCCTTTCCCTTCCGACAGATATTTCCTATCTCCATATTCCCTAAGTATCAAGCAACCATATGTGGTGTGAGGCGTCGAGAGAATTCTCCGCCGGGACCTCGTAGGGGGTTAGGGATCTTCCACCTGGAGGCAGGGTTAGATCTACTTTTAGGAATTGGTCATATCTTTGGGATCCCTAGAGTTTTAAGCAGTCATATGTGGTGTGAGGCGTCGAGAGAATTCTCCGCCGGGACCTCGTAAGTTACTAGTTATCGGTGACCTGGAGGCAGGGGCCGTTATACCTTTGGATACCCACGACTCATTGTCTCCGTTTAGAAACACTTGTAATCTACATCCAACACCCGAATCCTAGGGGGAGCATTGTCCGGATACCTCACTTTTATTGATTAAGAACTCTTTTCCTTTTTTATTTCCTGCGCACTTGTGGTGACACTCTTAGTGTTGGCCATTAGATCATCACATACTACACTCATTAGGCTAGATAACAAAAGAGGGGCTATTACTAGTACTTCTGTTCCCTGTGGTTCGACAACCCGACCCTTTGGGTCCACTTTTATTACTTCACGACCCGTGCACTTGCGGTAACGCAAGAGGTTGACACACATCACCCTGTTGTGTTGTTGCGGAGACGCAGCAGAGGATCTACTTCAAAAGCTTCATTGTTTGGAGGTTGAAGACAACGGGAAGCCACCCCTTCGAGTGGCGTCTTCGGAAGTTTTTCTCCAGGGATTCAAGCGGCATTCGACCTTCACCATTTGAGGGAGTGTTTCTCATGTTTATTTTAGTTATTTGCATGGTTTATGTGGTGGATTTGTTGAACATGAACAACTAAACCCTAAGGTCACCGGATGTAGGTGAACCTTGGGGGCAAAACTTGTGATGTTTTGGATATTTTGAGTTATCTATTGTATGATTTGCTTGTTGTGATCCTTGTTTGGTATTCTTAATCGTTTTGGTACATGTGCTTAATTGTTGTATCAAATTCTTGGTAGCACTTTGTAGCATGACCGTTGCCTTAGTGCTAGACTCTACCAAATTTGGAAGGGGTTATAGTATAAATACGCTGTGACCATCGGGTATTTGTACCCCTCCATTTCTAGGGTTGAAAACTAACTAGTGTTTCCACCCTAACTTGAGGAAACCATAATTCTCCTTGCAACCGTGTGAGAGGTTGAGTGGAAGAAATTCCTTATTCAACACTTGTACCGGGTTAGGGGTCAATTGCCGTGACCATCGGGTTGACCTAAGTTTAGGTTTTCTCGGTCCAACTAGCCACATACTTAATTTCTCAATTATCCTACTCACTTGAGTAGCCCCCTTGGGGATCCTCATCCATGACCGTTTTCCACCCCTGAGCATCTCCCGTGTTTTAATTCAGTCGCATTTATTTAGAAAATTTCTCTTGTTGTTATTTTTTTCTTTCTTATTTATTCACTTGAAATGGAATCGGTGAGCTAAACAACAAGTGAGAAGTGAGTAAGGCAGCTACTCGGGCCCCTTGGGAATATGACCCACTCGTGCGTGCACGAGTGGTTTATTACTTGACGACCCCGTGCGCTTGCGGGTGTTCACACTTTCCGTGTCGATCATACAAAAAGTTTCTGAATTTATTGAAGCAGTTGCACATTAATCTCCCTTTTGTTGAAACACTAGCACAAATGCGGTGTTACGCTAAATTCCTCAAGGACCTGCTCACGAATAAGAGGAAATTGGAGGAAGGCGAAGCAGTGGTACTCGAAGGTAACTGCTCAGCTGTGTTGTAGAACAAGCTCCCCAATAAGATGAAGGATCCTGGTAGTGTCATAATCCCTTGTTGCATTGGAGGGATGGGGACAGAAAAGGCACAAGCAAATTCTGGAGCTAGCATCAACATTATGCCTTTTACATTATTCTAGAAGCTAGGACTAGGTGAACCTTGCCCTACTTCCATAACTCATCAGATGGCAGACAGATCAATCAGGTATCCTCGAGGTATCATTGAAGATGTTTTAGTTAAGGTTGACAAGTATATCTTTCCAGTCGATTTTGTGGTATTAGATGTGGATGAGGATGCTGATGCCCGTTAATCTTAGGAAGACCCTGATAAGTGCTTGCATGTATATAATAATTGAGATGTTTTCCATGCATGAGCATTATATTTCTCAGGTTTTATTACTCATTTCGTGTGTTTTTGTGTTCTTTGTTGCAATTAGGGTAGTGAAGAGGTTTTGTGGGAATTAAGGCAAAAATAGGTCATGATTGTGCCAAGTGGAGTTCTTTTGCATGATGTTAGTGCAAGACTTAGGACGATCCCTAAAAGTTTTGGATAGGAATTTCTAACTAGGGTGACAATGAGTATGCTAGTGTATATTCGTTGAACTTAAGGATAAATTTACTCTTACTTTGGAAACCTAAGATTTCATCACTTCACCTAATGTTGTGCAGCCACTTGTAGAAATTTGTGACTCCAAAAACTCAAGAATAAAAACAAAAAGCGAATAAATCCAAAGGTGAAAGAATAGAATTTCAAGAAGTCGGATTCCCCTTTGGGGATGCCCTATCAAATATAAAAGTGACAAGAAAGATTGTAGAAAGAGCAATCACCCTAAAAAAAGTGAAAGCCGCATCTGAGTAGTCAAATTTTAGGCAGCACAAATGTCATTCTTAATGACCTACCGGGTGAAATGGCTGTCTTTAGGGTGTATGAAGCTACTACCCAGTTTAGGGGTCAATTTGAAATCAAAAACACTTTTTAGCTAGACCCCTTCTAAAACACTTGAGGCGCACACTCTTAGGCCTCACGCACATACAAGGGGAGTACAGAGTAAGACTGAAATGGTTTCATAAGCTTTCAATTGACATACACACTCACTACTTGAAGTTCCCTAAATTTTAGAAATTCCTTACCTTGCTGAGATCATAGGTCATGCACTCATCTCTTTGTGGGGGTTTAAGTTTTGCTTGAGGACACGCAACGATTCAAGTGTGGGGGTATTTGATGAGTGCATTATATATATATATATATATATATTTATTTTACTCACTTTTATACCCACTATTTCCTTGTTCTTGTGTCGCTATCTTCCTAGTTCAGTGTTATTTGAGCTATTTTTGGTTTATTGTGCAGTTATTTACGTCCTGAAACAATTACAAGTGTTTTCGAAGAAGATTTATAGCAAAAAGACCTAAAGGAGAGTTCGTCAAGGCAAAAACGGACCAAGCATTTCCGTGCTCTCCACCTTGCAAATTACAAAAGATTAAAAAATCATAAGCACGGTCACGGCTCTCAGAACACAGTCATACAGATGGAAGCACGGCCTAGGCACGGGCGTGTTACAGCCCATGTACTTCACAGCCTGGCGAAAATTTAGAAATTCCAACTGCCTGTAAACTGCACGGCTTAAAGCACGGCCTATTGTACAGATTTCATCGTCATCAAGGGAGGAGCTATTGTACAGATTTCATCACCTTCAAGGGAGGATTTAAGCGTGAATTATAGGCCAATTTCAGTGGCGCATTCTCATCGTCATGAGGACCTCAGATCTCAACAAGGATGCAAGCAAATTGGAAGTCTTTGATTTCTTTTGTATTTATTTTTCTTGGTACTCTCTTGTTGAGTAAACCCATGAGAGGCTAATTTCATTGGGTGCCCGAGATTAAGAACTTGGTAGTTATTGTACTTGAATACATTTATTGCAATATTTATGGAGTCTCTAATTCTATGTTAAACCTTGTATTGTATGCTTGATGAGTGGTTGATTAGCACAACTTGAGTGTATTTCGATGCGTGTTGATCCCTTAGCCATCACTTTAGTAATTGTCCTCTCAAGGATTAGAACCCTTGTAGTGCCCTCAATTTCTTATCGCTTTTCATCACCATAGTTGCAGCAAGACTTTTAGAACACTTAGAAATCCTTAGATGTACCTAGTAAACCTTGCACGAATTTGAGTACAACTGACACCAAGGGATTAGTCCGGGGCCCCTACCCCAAATTGAGCAACTTATTAGGATTTTCCTCGGTGTTCTCCTCTTCCTCGTTACTCCCCTTCTAGGCCTTAGTCTTTTTCAACCTCATTTGTAGTCGATTAGATATTAAGCAGTGATAGAGCATTGGAAGCTACAGTAGTCCCTGTGGATTTGACTGCCCGATCCTTTCGGGTACGTTATACTATTTGTACAAACCGTGCACTTGCGGATACGCAAGGGGCATATCAAGAGGTTTTACATCACATTTAATTTAAAAGGATAGTAACTTTTTCTATAGAGAAGTAAAAGGTTATGAGATCAATTTTCTCTCATAACATTGGTTGAAGTGTACATTGTTCATTTTGTCATAAATTAAAAAAAAGAAAACATGATAGTGACAATAACGGAGAATTTTCGAGCAAAAAGATTGGTTTAAGGGAGCATTATGTAATTATTGGCTTTGGTACATGTTTATATTCTGAATATCTAGTTTTATGAATTCTAACATTAAAGAATAGTCCTCTTCGTTTAGTTAATTTTCATTTGGATACGATGTCTATATAGATATATACATGTATCTATCGATGTACATATATTTGTTTTGACAAATTCTGATGTTAACATAATTTCTATCAAGAATATCTTAAGATGCTCAATAACATTGTGAATTTTCTTTTGTTGTTTGGTTTTGGTTTCTATAGACTTGTTCAATTGTCATTGTATTTTAAATATTCCACGAGCTATGCTACCTTTTAGTTAAAGTTTTTAGTAACTATACTATAGTATCAACTTTGAAAAAACGTTTGAACCTCGATTCAAATTTTTGACATGACAAAATAAAGTAATTTAAGATCAAATTTAGATTTATATACAAAAATACTTACCCATATATGATTAATCAATACATGCTAAAAGTTTGGCGATGGTTGTTGCCCTTAAGTGGCTCTTGAGCTATAGATAATTGACTCTAAAAGTTTGACGAAGCTGAAAGCATTTGTCACTTATAGACTTTCTTTTGAAAAATTATCTCACAAATGATTCAGCTAAAACGGTCCATATGTTTCTTTGATATTGGTGGAAAACCTAAAACACACACACACACACACAAAAAAAAAAATCCTTCATTTCTTGTAGATTTTTATTTCATAGAAACCCAGAAATTTTTATAGTATTTAATCAAGTAATAAAGATAAAGATAGAGCATATCATTACGAAAATAAGAATTTATAAATAAAATATAGAGAAGGGAAAAATAAGAAAAATAAAAAATTGACCAAATAATAAAATAAAAATGTACATTTCCATGTTTCAAAAAGATTCTTACAAATCCTTAAAATGAAAACTTTAGAAACAACGAAAAGACCACTCATAGTAATACGAAATCATATAACAATGATGAAATTCAAAACCAAGATAATTATTGTTCGTTATGAAAACTGAATTTTTATTTCTTACTTATTTCCTATTTTAGATTACATTAAAAGTTTAAGGTAGCCACAAAATTACACCACTAATAAGAGACATACATTAGACAAAAATAGAAAGGAGGAAAATAAGTCCCACAAATTGAAGATAATTGAAATTGATGATTGATGCCTTAGAACGGGTTGGTCCTTCATTCTGTTGAAGGTGGTGGTGGTGGGTAAGGAGTACTCAAGCCAGCGACCGCTCGAGGAGCCGGAAGATCAAGGACACAAGGAAGATTGGGAGGAAGGTTGTGGAGGCGAGGTCGGCCCTGCTTTTGTGAAGTATTAGCATGGCTTTGAAAACCATCAACACCGCTTAATACAACGGAGCTAGTAACGGTTGGTGGTTTTGTTGTAGCCACGGAAGGGCAATTAGTAATGCTTCCACTGGTAGTAGGTGTTGTTTCATTAGTCATCTTGATATTTTGCTCCATTATTCCTTGGCAAACAAAAAAACAATTGTCGTGGATATCTTTCAAAACTCTTTTTATAAGAAAAAGAAGAAGTGAACCTTTGAGGAGTAAAAACACATTTAAATAGACTATGTATAAACAAAATTATGAAGTTAAGAAACAACTCACTAAGAATAAGAGAGATCAAAAGGTAAGTAGAACAGACCTTGTGAAAAGGTGGATGATGCTGGTAGGAAGATGTTGGTAAGAAGATATGGATTTGCAGACAATATTTAGATCATAGAGAAGATTTATAGTGATGAATATGTGTTCAGTGCTTTGAACCTCGAACACTAGGGTCACTTTTCTTCTTTCTTAGTCTTACTTGAAATTTCCTTCAATTTATTCTATTTTTGTATTTGAATTATCTCCTTATGTTGTTGATTTCCAATTGGCTTTCCTATTATATAGGGTTAGGGTTTCTAACTATTTAATATGACATTAATGATCATTAATTTTGGAAGCCATGCCTTAAATGCTATCTAGCAAAACTTTAATGTTCATTAATATTGGAGGTGATATAATTGGAAAGAAAATGATAAAAGGGTAAAATTGATATTTTATATGTATGTGTAGTTCTTTGTCTTACGAAAGAGCCATTGGAGGCTTCATTAGATGGATTGGTCTCTTTTGGTAATGTGTGATGTCATATTTATTGTTTTCTTACTTGCAATTGGTTGTAATATATTTTACAGTATTTTCATTCATGTACTTTTACAATTTGAAACATTTTGTTTTAGTGCTGAAAATCCTTTTCGGAACTTCAAAATTATTACAATAGCTTTTGTGATTTTTTTTATAATGATAGAGATTTTGCATGAAGTTGCTTTATCTATTTCACAATTATTATACCAGTTGCTGTCAGTTAATATTAATGAAGCAAAGTTTATGATTCACTTTTGTCGTATATATACCATTTCTTCTTGCCAAATCTGCAAGCTTTTGTTTTGAGTTCATGACTTATAAGACACACAATTATGAAGGTGATCTCAATGACAAGGTTTGTTTATTTATTTTTGTCGTTTGTGTTATAATCTAGAAATAAATAAGTTATCCTATTGCTGGTTTCCTTGTCTAATCTTCAATATGAGTATTTTTATTGAAATTGTTGAGTGTATTTTGTGGCACATTTACAATTTATCACAAATAATTGCACTCAATAAAGTGATTTTGGAATTATTTTTGTGTTTATACATTCTAACTGATTTAAAAATCAACATTTTTCTAATAAAAGTTAAAGTGTGGCATTGATTATTTGTTTGATACATATCTTTAGATGTTCTTATCATTGAAATCAAATTTATCACATTTTTATAATAGCTCAGGTTTTTCATATTGATGTATACTGCAATTGTATGGGTGGTCAAATAATATTAAATAAGTGATTGGTGGGACTTATTTTCCTTTTTGAATTCTGCTGCTTTACACTTGACACTTTTCCCCTTTACACAAGTGACTCCGAGTTATTTGGAAATCAGTGGCCATGCACTCATTGTTACTTTTGTATTCCGTATTTCTTTATTTGAGGACGCAAAAGTTCAAGTGTTTAGGTATTTGATGCATACACAATATACACTTTGTATATGATTATTGCATGCATTTTGCTTGTCTTCTTGCATAAATTTATGTATTTTAGTGTATCTTCCGTATTTTGTGCTTTGATGAGTGCAAGTATTTTTTGGGACCTCTTCCGCATGGGCATCGGAGGCTGTGCAGATTATGAAAATTCAGAATTTTCAGCACACAGCCTCTTCGTGCCTAGAGCGTGACAATGCATTATAAAAGCACATATATGCTTAACGCCATGTGGATTAGTGGAGATTTGATTTCACAATTATATGATATTGCCTTAAAGTTTCTTTTAAATCTCCCATGTTGCTTCATGCTTGTGATTGTTTTGCACAAAAGTCTCAATTACATATTCCATTGGCATAATTAGGGTTGATAAAACAATCATGGTTGGTTTCACATATGAGGTAGGGGTTGAGTGCATGCTAGAGATAGAGTGTATGGTAGAGACCTCTTCGGATTAGGTTAAACCTTATAAAGGTATTTAATTAGCATAATGAATTCATAGACCAATTTATATTGTCATATGGGATTAGGGTTGATTTCTTGGAAGAAAAAGATCAAGTAATTTACGGGTCTCTATGGTCCAAGAACATTTGATTTATAGCCAATATGGAAAAGGATAAACTAATTTAGTGGTCTCTATGGCCCAATAACACTTGATTCACTACAAGAAAGAAGACTTACAGCGGTGGAAAAATTTGCCGCTATAGATGTCATTTTAGCCTCAATACGTCTATAGCGGCGGATAGTCAATTAGCCACTAAATCCTTAGTCGCTATATGTTTTTTGCAACACATGTACACTTTTGCCGCTATCACATCTGTTAGAATTAAAGCTGCACAATAATCTACAGCGGCAAAAACTTTTGCCGTTTTAGCGGTGGAACATTTCTATGGCTATAGATTATTTTGGTATCCTATAGCGCAGAAAAATCTACCGCTATAAGTCTCGCAACCCACCTAATATATTAAATACAAAGAATTGAGTAAATGCTTTAATAGCTACTCAAATATGTTTCTAATATATATATATATATATATATATATATATATATATATATATATATATATATATATATATATGAGACAACTTCAAAAACTACATTAATATTTTAATTTATTAATCTCACACCATGAAGTTACAAAAATGATAAACGTAGAAACAACTCTTTTTTTATTATTAGTATGCATATTGTAAGAAAACACACAGAAACAAACATACCTGCGCACACACATACAAGTGAATCCAGCTTTACGTTTGTCGGTTGACGCATACTATATATGTCTCGAGTCACTTCCAAGTGATGGTGTGATGTTGGTCGGCTTTACTTTTGTTAAATCCAGCTTCTTCAATGAGCTATCACAGGACAGCGCTACTTTTTTCCCCAAACTAGATGTCTCAATAAAACTACCATTTGATTCAGAAGATCTTTTGCCAGCAATTGAAAAAGCCTCTACGGTATCCGGGAGCCTATGGGCAGAACCATGCTGACTGTGGGTTCTCATGACAACCCCTTTTGCTTCCTGATCATTCACATATGAGTCCAACTTAAGAGAAACCTTGGCGCTGGGAATAGTTTCAGAGCTCATAACATTCGCTTCGAAAGATGGAACTTCTTATTTTTCCTATATCACCTGAGTTTTATCCACTTCATCATTTTCAGTATCCTCCTTAAGCTTGTATTCTTCACATAATCAGTCACCTTCAAGAATTTTCTCCATCATAATCTGCATGGAGTAACTATTTGACATCATAAAGGAAATGCGATTTCCTCCAAGAAAATCCAAATAAAAACATATATCAATGATAATAAAGGAGTGGATAAAAAGTAATAGGGACTTACGTGTTTTCAGCACCATAACTGCATTTACTGCATATTGCGAGCCCTCTTCTCGACCAGCATCACTACATATATCACAAACTTTTCACCTGTAAAGTGGTAGCATTTGAAAAATAACAATCACATAGATGACAATGGTATGTCACACTCACATGTGGATATGCTACTCACAATGTTAAGATTGAAGCACAGTTACCATTTGCTTAACTTGTTTCATTGTTAAAATTTCATACAAACCAAGAGTAGATTGGGAAATCTCATAAGCATTGGCACTGGAAAATTAAGTCATATGTCATATTCAAAGATAAAATTTGGCTTAAATTGCAGAATCCGAGGTGAGTTTAATCTAATGAAAAGCAATATGTCCCCACTTTTATTTAGGTATCAATTATTCAATATGAACATCATAATGACATAATTAACATGTTTCTCTATATTCATACTAACTAGATTCACCAATGCACAACTTTCATGAGGTCGACTTTAAAATCATTTCAACCCATGCTAGCTAAATTATTGGCGGGAATTCCAATTTAAGTTACATATACTGAATTTAAAGAGCATATTTTTTTTGACATTAGACTGCTTAATTAAACAAGATATATCCTTCTCTTAACAGAGGAAAGACAAAAAAAAAGAAGGTAGATAATATATCAAATCAAAATCAACATGATTTTCTAGTTCAAACTAGCACCCTTGCTCAACTTAAGAATCTAGTCCAAGAAGCAAATAAAGAAGCAACCTACCTCAACCAATCAATGGCAAAGCTGGCTAAACATTTCATAACCTTAGGATCTAAGAATAAGGGGAAAAATGCCAAGTCAAAATTAAACAACAGATCATAACAAAGAAGGAAGTGAAAAAAAAAACAAAGAAGAAAAATAGAAAGATAAAAAAAAAAACAAAGTCATGTCACGGGTCTAAGAGGCAGGAGGAAGTGATGAGTGGAAAACGCGTCTTATGTTCTTCCTTGGAAAACTTGGGCTCTTGGACTGGAGGGGAAGGTTCCCTCCTAGCTCTTTTGGAAGCTAATTTCTTGATTGGCATCCTATAGAAACAAAGTAGAGATTATCCGACTAATTTACAAGCAAAATGAGCACCAAAAGAATGAAGAAATCAAAGAAAAGGTCCAGTGCTCCAGTAATTTCGGAAAAAATTTTCAAGATCTTTGCTTGTAGAAGTAGCCAAAACAATTTTACAAAACAAGAGAAACACTTTGATAATCACTAAGCATTCACCAACCAACAAAAATCCCAGAAATGTCATCCACAAAAACAAGAAAAACTCAAGGTTTTGAGTGATAGGTCATACTCTTGCCCTAGAGTAAGATGAGTGAATCCAAAGGCTAAATCTGGCCAAAAGCTTGCTCAAACTCCAAATTTTTGTCACCAAGATGGAAAAGAGGAGGAGGAGAGCAAACTGGAGCAAAAAGATTGATGAAAAATGGTGGAGAAATGAGAGAGAACTGGTTAGAAGAATGAGGAAGAAGAATGAATAGTGCTAGCCCCAAAACATCACTTTTAAGGGTTCTATCGGGTGATCTTGCCGACCATCCTTGCGGCCGCAAGGATGGTCCTCAAGATTCTCGGGATAAATCCCGAGGGGCATCCTTGCGGCCGCAAGGATGGTCCTCGGGATTTTCTGTTTACACAATTTTTTTCTCCACACTTTGCACACATTAACTATGGATGAAACCTTGAAAAACAAAGCCTGAAACATCAATTAAACACTCAAAACATCAACATGCATGCATCAAGAACAAGAATTCTTCAAAGACCACATGACAAACAAGTTAACACAAAGGCAAAAGAATTAAGAGAAACGATGAAAAATACAACTACAAACGAACCACAACTAAAAACACAAGATAAGTAAGACAACACAAACAAGAAAATGAATACAAGAAATGAAAGGAACTTGGGTTACCTCCCAAGAAGCGCTTTTTTTTTAACGTCATTAGCTTGACGTGCATTACCTAAAAAGTTTCATGGTGGAACAAATGGAGAGAGGTTACCTCCAACCTTTGGGGCCGTGTTCCCACTTGAAAAATTCAATGAAAGACATGAGAAAACTTTGAATTTACACTATTTCCAAAGAATACATGATCAACCTCATCCGGTGGCAATGTGGATATCTCTCTACTCTCTCTTTGTTTCTCCTTTGACTTTCTCCACATCTTCTTAACACCCTTAACTTTCTTGCCATTACGGGATGAATTACCCTCCACTTGATTAATTTGTTGTGTTGGTAGAGAAGAGAGTTCTTCCTCCACATCTTGGCACGTTAACTCATCCAAGTACTCATCCAAAGGGTTTAAGGCAAGCACCTCCTGCACACAGTTAGAAACAATTACATCAATACTATCAGTGAAATATAATTTGTCATCATGATCAAGTGTGTGCTTCATTGCTTCTAGGAGAGTGAAGACCACTTGCTCATCTCCAACCCTCAAGGTCATCTTGCCTTCTTTGACATCAATTAAAGCACCCGAAGTGTTAAGGAATGGGCGTCCTAGAATCAAGGGAACTTCAACATCATCATCCACATCTAGAATCACGAAGTCTACAGGAATGATGAGTTTGTCAACTCTGACAAGGACATCTTCGACTACTCCCCGAGGTCTTCGCACTGACCTATCTGCAAGCTGTAATGTCATTCGTGTAGGTCATAGGACTTCTAATCCCATCTTCAAGAATAAGTTGTATGGCATTACATTTATGCTAGCCCCAGAATCGGCTAGAGCATGCTCCGTCACTCCTTCACCAATTACACAAGGAATCACAAAACTACCTGGGTCCTTTAACTTTTGTGGAAGTTTTTTCTCTAGAATGGCTGAGCAATTCCCAGTAAATGCAACTGTGCCTTGTTCCTCTAACTTCCTCTTATTGGTGAGAAGCTCATTTAAAAACTTGGCATACTTCGGCATTTGAGCTAGTGCCTCAATGATTGGAATATTTATGTGGAGTTGCTTGAAGATATTAAGGAACTTCTTGAATTGGGCTTCATCTTTATCTTGTTTGAGTCTTGAAGGGTAAGGTACCACTGGCTTGTATTCGTGCTCCTTTGAAATGATAGAATTGGGAGAGTCTTCACCAGTTTTCCTCCCATTCTCCTTGCTTGCATCTTCACTCAAATTAGGGTCTTCCCGGACGGCTACCCCATCATTAGAAGCACTTGGGATCCCTTTTTCACTTGCTTCCAACTGTTTACCACTTCTCAAAGTAACAGTTTTTAATTGTTCCCTTGGGTTATTTTGGGTGTTGCTTGGCAAACTCCCCGAGGGTCGTTCAGATTGTCCACGAGCAAGCTGCCCACTTGGTTCGTCAGAGAATTGATGGATGCTTGAACATTTCTCAATATGGTACCGAATTCATCAATTTTCTTTTCATTATTGACAAAACGTGCCTTCGTGCTAATCATGAATCTGGCCAAAACATCCTCTGTAGAGTATTTCTTCTCTTGTGGGGGAGGAGCTTGGTATTGGCTTCCCTGAGATGATGGAGGTCTATATTGAGATTGGCCTTGAGTCCAAGAAGGATTTCAAGAGCCCCTCCATCCATAATTGTAAGTGTTGCCAAACTGATTCCCTGGTCCTCTTGGTCCACCCCAAACATAATCAACTGTTTCCATCAGCGGTGATGGGGAACAACAATAGGGCATTGTGATGCTGCATGCCCTGCCCCACAAGTATCACATGACATAACGGCCTTGGACCCTGAACTGGATCCTAACATGAGTTGATCAACTTTTTGTGCTAGGGCGTCATACTTCGAACTATTCTCCATGACATGTTTCGTT
The DNA here is from genome assembly GCA_902712375.1 of Dioscorea dumetorum. Lineage (NCBI taxonomy): Eukaryota > Viridiplantae > Streptophyta > Magnoliopsida > Dioscoreales > Dioscoreaceae > Dioscorea > Dioscorea dumetorum. The sequence continues at coordinate 6,378,641 of CACTHL010000846.1, forward strand.
AGGGCATCAATCTTCGCAGCCAAAGCTGTGGATTCATTCACCTCGTATAGCCCTGCAGCCCTTGGAAGCTTCTGTCGAGTGCTCCAATGGCACTCATTGCTGGCCATATTCTCAATTAATTCCTCAGCCTCTTCAGGAAGCTTGTTGCTCAAAGAACCGCCTGCTGCTGCATCGATGAGTTGCCTAGTAGCATAATTCAACCCGTTACACAACATCTGCACTCTCATCCATGCAGGGAAGCAGTGATGAGGACACTTGCGAAGAAGGTCCTTAAATAGTTCATGGGCTTCAAAGAGTGTCTCAGTATCACCCTGCCTGAAAGACGATATCTCCTGTCTCAGTCTTGCAGCTTTGCTTGGGGGAAAATATCGGGCCAGGAACTTCTCCACCATTTCCTTCCAAGTGGTGATGGACCCAGGAGCTACGGATGTGAGCCATCTATATGTTGGTCCTCTCAAACGGAACAGGAATAATCTCAGTCAGATGGGCATGGGGGTCTTTATCCGCTAGACCGTCAAACTGGACTGAATTCTGAATCATTCCTATGGTACTCACCTTGATTTCAAAGTTATTAGCCGGGACAGTTGGTGCTTGGACACTGAATTCTTCTCCGGTAAATTGTGGCCTTTCATATTCCGATAGGGTCTTCCTAGGTTCCGCCATGACTGATGGTTCACTCAACTCAACCCGAATCTCTTGTTGTCTTGAACTTTCTGCAACTTCTTTCAATCGTTGATGCAAAGTTCTTTCTATCTCGTTATCAGGTTCAACCAAGTTTGCTTGACTCGCTCGTGTCATAAGATGGGTACCTACATGAATTGAGGAGTCACGATGTTAGCTAACAACAAGAAAAACAAAAAGAGCAACAATTAAGCACAAAGATAGAATATCTTCAAAAGGTCAACAACCAAAAACAAGAAAACACAAAAACAAAACAAACACGAACAAAAGGAAAACAAAAGAAAAAGATAAGCAAAATCAACAAGCTTAAAGCTTTCCAAATATCCCTCAGTGTATCCCCGGCAACGGCGCCAAAAACTTGATCGACACAAAGTGTGAACACCCGCAAGTGCACGGGGTCGTCAAGTAATAAACCACTCGCGCACGCACGAGTGGGTCGTATTCGCAAGGGGCCCGAGGAGCTACTTTACTCACTTCTTACTTGTTGTTTAGCTCACCTATTCGATTTCAGGAGAATAAACATGAAAGAAAAGAAATGAACAACAAGAGAAATTGTTTAAATAAATGCGACGAAATCAAAACACGGGAGATGCTCAAGGATAGAAACGGCCATGGATGAGGATCCCCAAGGGGCTACTTAAGTGAGTAGGATATTTGAGAAATTAAACACGTGGCTAGTTGGACCGAGAAAACATAAACTTAGGTCAACCCGATGATCACGGCAATTGACCTCTAACCCGGTGCGAGCGTTGAATAAGGAATTTCTCCCACTCAACCTATCACACGGTTGCAAGGAGAATGATGGTTTCCTCAAGTTAGGGGAGAAACCCTAGTTAGTTTTCAACCCTAGAAATGGAGGCGTATAAATACCCGATGGTCACGGCGTATTTATACAATAATCCCTTCCAAGTTTGATGGAGTCTAGCACTAAGGCAATGGTCATGTTACAAAGTGCCACCAAGCATTTGATACATCAATCAATCAAATGTACCAAAACAATAAAGAACACCAAACAAGGATCACAACAAGCCAATCATGCAATAAAAGACTCAAATAATCCAAAACATCACAAGTTCACCCCCAAGGTTCCCCTACATCCGGTGACCTTGGGGTTTAGTTGTTCATGTTCAACAAATCAACGAAACAATCCATGCAAACAACTAAAATAAACATGAGGAACACTCCCTCAAAAGGTGAAGGCCGAATGACGCTTGAATCCCCGGAGAAAACCTTCCGAAGTCGCCACTCGAAGGGGTGGCTTCCCTTTGTCTTCAACCTCCAAGCAATGAAGTCCTTGAAGTGGATCCTCCTAGATCTTGCTCTCCCCACCGAATTATGCTCGGATTTCCTCTCCTTTTGCCCTCCTAAATCGGGTGGAAGTGGTGTCCAAACCCTAGTCTCTCTTCTCCCCCAAAAACTCTCCCCAAAGATCCTCCAAAAGTTGCCCTAAATAGCCTTTAAACACCCAAATCCCGATGGGTAAACGGGTCAGCATACAGCCGGTATGCTGACCCCTCGGGATTTCTACTTTTCTGCCGAGAAGTCTGTGATGTGCTACAGTAACTGCTACATGCATGCAAAATACGTACTTTTGGACGTTTATCAGGTAGGGCATGGACTTCTTTGAACTAGAATCTTGTATTGTGCTACATAAGCATGGTAGTTGATACTGGAGGATCATGGATTTTTTGTGAATTCACAAATAAATGGAGCACCGTTTTATCTTTCTACTTATTTTTTTCTCAAGCCAGTTAAGTCTTGTTTGATTTTGTTTTCTCTTCCTCTTAGGAATAGAATTGCCATCATCCCAATTCACCTTTTTGGTAGCTCACATGCAATTAGTACTAGGAAAGCCAGCTCCTCCACAGTCGATTACCCGACCTCCGAGTACTTTACTAGTAATAAGACCTATGCACTTCAAGTCTATACACAAGCAGCATATCAATTTTCAGTATTAGTCCTAGGGTTTTGAACATGTAAGTTTACTTTTCATTTCTTCCTGAAGTGTCTAAGATCATGCAAATATGGTAATCATTACTGGCATACTGATAAGTGTCTAAATACACCGTTTTGTAACGGTGCATTATTGTACTTTCATGCATTATTTGACTGAAACCGGTTCCCTTTGATGTGTTTTTCGTGTTTTTCTATTTCACGTCATCTACAAGCCATCTACGGTAGGAGGAACATTTGTAGCGTGAAAATAGATTCCAAGGAGCTAAGAAACGAAGGTTAAACGAGCTCCGGACATCATTCGGGCACCCCTACATGTCAGGCCCGTTTCGAGGCCCCTATCCTGGCTGTGTGCGGCCCGCACACCCCAGTCAAAAAGGTGTGCGGCCCGCACACTAGGCCATACACCGCTCAGGTATTTAAGCCCTTTTAGGGCTTTTTCGTGAGAGGGCTGGCCATTGACCCTTCAAAACACCCATACGCTCAAATCTTCATCCAAGGAGGTTGTTTTGGAGTGGATTCAAGTGGGAGAAGACTAGAGAATGCCAAGATCTTCATCCTAGGGCTTGCCGACGCGGATTTGGCGAGTTACCTAATCACTCTTAGTCGACATCTTCAAAAGAGAGTTTGTATTTTGTTTTTGATGTATCTTGTATTGTGTGAATTCCCTTCGCTTATAATGTCGAACTAAATCTCCCAAGGCCATCGGGCAACTGGTGAGCATTGGGAGGAACACTTATATTTAATGATGTTTCTTTAGTTTTATGAATGCATGGATTGTTATGTTTGGTTTCTTTCATTGTTATCTTTTGTTCATTCTACATTTGATGGATTCCGTAGAATTGATTATGAATGGTACTTGTTTGGCAGGATGCTAGCATGTATTAGGTCAAAAAATGTTAAAAGAGGGATCCATTGTACCGGTACACCGGAGGTTCCCGGTGCCGGTAGCCTCCCGCAGGTTGTAGAGTATAACCTAACACAATTGCTCTTGGATAACTCTAGCCAAGACTCCCTAGGGACAACGACATCGTGTGACTATCCTTAGGTGAAAGAACTTGTACTGGATTAGGGCTACACTACGGAGGTTCCCGGGTAGTCAATTTCTGAGTCTAAGTGGACGAACGTGTTATAAACCAGGCATGCATTATTTATTTATTTTATCATCCGTACTTGTGTTCGTCGCGGGGGAATCCTCGCCCGGGGCCTTATCTTCTCGGCTTGTTTTCTTCTTCGTGATTTTAACCTGTTGGTGGTTAAGTTCCGTTAGTTGTTTGTCTTCGTTTTTAATCCTTATTATTACAAAACCCTTATTTCGATCCGACTAAACAACTGATCTAAGAGGAAGTAATAGTAGATCTCGGTACCCTAGGGAATACGACCCTCTTGTGCCCACGCAAGTGGTATTACTTGACTACCCGTGCACTTGCGGCCGGAGAGCCGTATGCGCGCTTATTAGCGACGCGCACGACTGCTATCAAGTTTTTTCCACCATTGCCCGGGAGTTCCAAGAATATTAGGAAAACTCCTAGACTTTGGCTTAGTCATTTTCTTTCGTTTTCGCTTCCTCGTTTGTTTTTGTTTTTCATTTCCGGTCTATACTTTGTCTTCTTTTTACTTATTTCTCAGTGGAACTTGTGCTTAATTTTAGTAATTGTTTATTTAACTTATCCATTCACTAGTGCTCGTCTCTTTATAGTTTGGAGTTTTTATGACCAGTGGCAACCCCACTGGTTATATTAACTTTGACGAAGAGATCGAGAGGACATTGCTCAGGAGGTTGAGGGAAGCATTAACCACATCTAATTGTCCCATTGAAGCATCAATTGAGCCCTCATATGCAGAAGAAGAGACATCGAACAGTATGGTAGAAAAAAGAAAGACACTATTTGATTATGAAATGCCAGACTTCACTGGAGAAGAGTCCAGCATACAGATGGCTGCTATATCAGTAAATAATTTTGACTTTGCAAGACCCATTCGAATGATACAGAACTCAATGCAGTTTGATGGGTTAGCAGATGAAGACCCAAATGAGGACTTCTCGAGATTCCTACAAATATGCTCCACCTTCAAGATTAATGGTTTATCGGACGATACTACTAAGTCGCGTTTGTTCCCATTCAGTTTATGGGGAGCAAGTTACAGATGGCTTCAGAGCCTGGCACCTGGTTCTATGAAGACTTGGGAAGATATGGTAGACAAATTTCTGAGAAGATACTTCCCACCTAGCAAGGCCGCCCCGATTGTGACAAGAGATATCGGCATTAGTCAAAAAGATTCAGAATCTCTATTCGAAACACATGAGCGGTTCAAATACTTGTTGCGAAGGTGTCTTCATCATGGATACCAATCGTGGATGAGAATAGAGATTTTCTACAATGGTTTGAACGACCAGACCCGCCAACTAATCGATGCGGCAGCCGGGGTTCTGATAAACGTCTAAAAGTACGTATTTTGCATGTACGTGTTGTGTACTATTTTCACATTTTATTGTTGGATCAATGCCCTTTCGGTCTAAATTGCTTTATCTTTGTATTTCAGGCCTGTCAGAAGCCCTGGGGGACTCGACGACGCGATGGGGGACGAATTCGGCATCAAAATAGCGTTTTCGAGCGGGATTACTATAGCGCAGTACTGTAGACGGTTTACTATAGCAGTTACTGTAGCTTATCATGGGCTTCTAAGCAGAAAAGTAGAAATCCCGAGGGGTCAACATATGGCCGGTATGCTGACCCGTTTACCCATCAGGATTTGGGTGTTTAAATGTTATCTAGGGCATCTTTTTGTAAACTTTTGGAGGTTTTCTTTTGAGAAGAGCTTTTGGGAGACGGGAAAGACAAGGGTTTCGGTTTGGACACCACTTCCACAAGCTTTAGGAGGGCAAAAGGAGAGGAAATCCGAGCATTCTTCAGTGGGGAGAGCAAGATCTAGGAGGATCCACTTCAGGGACTTCATTGCTTGGAGGTTGAAGACAAACGGAAGCCACCCCTACGAGTGGCGACTTCGGAAGGTTTTATCTGGGGATTCAAGCGTCATTCAGCCTTCAACTTTTGAGGGAGTGTTCCTCATGTTTATTTTAGTTGTTTGCATGGATTGTTTCGTTGATTTGTTGAACATGAACAACTAAACCCCAAGGTCACCGGATGTAGGGGAACCTTAGGGGTGAACTTGTGATGTTTTGGATTATTTGAGTCTTTTATTGCATGATTGGCTTGTTGTGATCCTTGTTTGGTGTTCTTGATTGTTTTGGTACATGTGATTGATTGATGTATCAAATTCTTGGTAGCACTTTGTAGCATGACCATTGCCTTAGTGCTAGACTCCACCAACTTGGAAGGGATTATTATATAAATACGCCGTGACCATCGGGTATTTATACCCCTCCATTTCTAGGGTTGAAAACTAACTAGGGTTTCTCCCCTAACTTGAGGAAACCATCATTCTCCTTGCAACCGTGTGAGAAGGTTAGTGGGAGAAATTCCTTATTCAACGCTTGCACCGGGTTAGAGGTCAATTGCCGTGACCATCGGGTTGACCTAAGTTTAGGTTTTCTCGGTCCAACTAGCCACGTGTTTAATTTCTCAAATATCCTACTCACTTAAGTATTCCCCTTGGGGATCCTCATCCATGGCCATTTCTATCCTTGAGCATCTCCCGTGTTTTGATTTCGTCGCATTTATTTAAACAATTTCTCTTGTTGTTCATTTCTTTTCTTTCCTGTTTATTCTCTTGAAATCGAATCGGTGAGCTAAACAACAAGTAAGAAGTGAGTAAAGTAGCTCCTCGGGCCCCTAGGGAATACGACCCACTCGTGCGTGCGCGAGTGGTTTATTACTTGACGACCCCGTGCGCTTGCGGGTTTTCACACTTTGTGTCGATCAGGTTCTCTCAGTAATAAATAACCCGACGAGGTCGAAAAGATAATTGAAGACATGGCGAAGAATGAGTTCATTAGGTGAGTGCTCACACCGCACTTGAGGCCAAAAGTAGTTGCACTAACAAGAAGATTCGATTTGCTGATGGCCAAAAAAATGAGTTCTAGCTCCGCACCTGTTATGTCATGTGAGATTTGTAGAGGTGGGCACGCGGCCACCCTTGCCCCATTACAGTTGCCCCTAGTACTTCTACTGAGCAAGTAAATTTCGTAAGCCAGAACTAGAGATTTCAAGGAAACCCTTATGGAGCGACATATAAGCCGGGGTGGAGAAATCACCCAAACTTTCAGTGAGGAAATTAGAATCAGCAAAGGCCTCCACACCTACCAGGATTTCAACAATGACCACCATAACCAAAGGAGAACCATGTTTCAGTTGAAGAAGCACTGGAAAAATTCATGATAGCCACAGAAGCAAACCTCAGGAATGTCCAAGCTTCAATTCAGAATTTGGAAAAATAGGTTGGTCAATTGGCAAAAGTAGGTTCAGAGAGGCAGCAGGGAAGTCTGCCTAGTAATACCGAGGAAAAACCCCATGAGCAGTTGAAGACTATCACTCTGAGAAGTGGATGAGAAATTGAGGTTCGACCCACTAGTGGGACTCTAAATGAAAACGGAAAAGGTGTTGTCAGAGATGCAGCTCCGAAAGCGAGAGTTGACATTGAGGACGGCAACAACAACTTACCCGAACCTCAAACCACCCAAGTTTCACCGGTACTGAAATATCAATCCAAAGGCCCCTACCCAGCGAGATTGAAAAATAGTAAGGATGATGACCAATTCAAGAAATTTTTGAGTCTATTGAAGCAACTTCGCATAAATCTCCCGCTCATTGAGGCATTCGCTCAAATGCCTACGTACGCAAAATTTATGAAAGATTTGTTGACAAACCGGCAAAAGTTAGAAGAAGAATCCAGTGTAGCGTTGAATGAAAGTTGCTCCGCCGACTTGCAGAGTGCGTTCCCACCAAAGGTTCGAGATCCTAGGGCCCTTATCATTGAATGCAAGATTGGGGACTTAGTTGTAGAAAAGGCTCTTGCTGATTCTGGGGCCAGTATTAACGTCATGCCATACACCCTGTTTCTGAAATTAGGAACGCATGAGCTTGAGTCCACAAGAATGACATTACAATTGGCAGACCGATCTGTGTCGCCTTCGAGGTGTTGTAAGTGACGTATTGGTGAGTGTGGGAGGACTTGTATTCCCGACCGATTTTGTTATCTTAGATGTCCATGAAAATGCTAAGGTGCCTATCATCCTTGGTAGACTATTCTTGGCAACCTCTCGTGCTTTGCTTGACATCCAAGACGGCAAGATAACACTTTGATAAGTGCTTACATGTATATATTATTTGAGATGTTTTCCATGCATGAGCATCACATTTTTCAGGTTATATTTCTCATTTCGTGTGTTTTTGTGTTCTTTCGTGCAATTAGGGTTGTGAAGAAGCTTTATGAAAATAAAGACAAAAATAGGTCATGATGGTGCCAAGTGGAGTTCTTTTGTGCAAATACAAAGTTCAAGATACAAATGAGGGTCAAACAAGAGAGTATGTGCCAACTTCTAAAGGATTAAAGACAGTTTTTGTAGAAGGACACGAAGGCAGTCATGCTTCCTCGTTCTGATTTTTTTGAAGATTTTAAAAGCTCTCCAAGGGTTTTTCTACATCAAGAAATGCCTCATGGCCTGCTACGCGATCGTGTGTCCGTCCGTGTGGCCACCGAAGAAGAAATGGGCGAAATCGGGACCTATAGATGCAGTTTTGTAGAGGCTGAAAATCCACATGGGCATGTGTATTTCCATACGGCCGTGTGGAATTTCCACATGGCCGTGTGGATCCCCGACTTTTGCGTTTTAAAAGGCCGTTCTGAAGCGTTTTTGGGGATCTTTTTCCTAACTTTTGGAGGAAGAACGGCTAGTGTTTGGAGAGGATTTTGCAACGTTTTGGGTGCGTTTCTTCACCGATTTCAACACCGATTCCTTCCAATGAGAGCTATTGGGGGAGCCTTCGATGACTTCGATTCGGCGAGGTGCGCCCTAGGTTTGAAGAAGGGATCCATGGAGAAGAAGGAGCAGCCCTTATAGACTATCAGCACGGAGCTTAATGAGGTTCTCTTTATGGATTATGTGCATTTATTTTCACTTGTATTGATGATTTTGTATTGCTCCATGGAGAGCTAAATCCTAGGATTTTTATGTTTCATTGACGTTAATGCTTTTCTTTAATTTGAGATTTAATCTGAGTTTCAAACTTGTGTGCTTCATTGATTTTCCCTTAGAGTGACACTAGAGTTGAGAATCCAATCTAATCACCCTTTTGACGAGTGACCATCACCATTAGGATTAGATTAACCAAGTTTGAAGAGGGTTGTGAGGGTGAGTCGAGAGGTAGTGGCACGTCCCCTTTTCCCTACGGTGAGATACACCCTACCTCCATATTCCAAGAGTTATTATCGATCTTAAAGAGAGTTAGGCGTTGAGAGAGGCCTTTCCGCCGGGACTTATTTGTGATTAGGGATCTTTCACCAGGACCAAAGGGATTGATCTACAGTTGGGAATAGGGTTTATCATTTGGAATCCCAAGAGTTTAGTGCAGTCATACGTGGTGTGAGGCGTCAAGAGTTTCTCTCCGCCGAGACCTCGTAGGGGGTTTATCTTTCACCAGGACCAAAGAGATTGATCTACTGTAGCAATTCTTGAATTTTTTTCACATTCCCTTGATGTTGAACCATTGCTTCCCTTGTATGTGACTTAATCTTGAATCATACTTGTAAACCCTTAGCCATGCTTGCATTAGAGAGATTTGGACACCATGATAATGATTGAATAAAGGACTTGCTTGGATTATGTTTTGCTTGATTGTTGTGTTGTGCTAGTTGTTTGTTTTGTTTGCTTTTGTTTGTGTGTTTTTTTTTTGTGTGTGTTAGATGCCTTGAGATGATGTTCCTTTCTATCTTGTAGGGTGGAAGTAGGGCATCAAGCACACCTTCTCTCTCGATCATCTACTTGCATCATTGGTGGCTACCCCGATCTCATGGATTTCAAGACTCATGTTTTGAGACTTGGGGAAGTTCATGAAACCCTCTTATTACACTTTTTTTTTTACCTATATTTTTTATGCACTGCTGATTTAGACACATTGAGGACAATGTGTACCTTTGAGTGGGGGGATAGATTTTCATGAACTTTGGAATTGTTTTAAATTGCATGATTGACTCACCTATGATAGCTATGATTTTATTGTTAAGGACTTCCTAGCTTGGTAGAATGATAGTAGTGAGTTGTACTTTACATGTACTTGAATGTAGTCCTGTTTCATCTTTAGTGTACATTGATACCTGCTCACTCTAACTTCCACTTCTGACACTCTAACCCATCTTTTTGATTTTGTGTTAGGATGTCAAATTCTTCTTTCAATAGTCCTTTAAAAAACTTTTGAGTCCCCTATTTTTGCTTTAACCCTAAGTAAGGTTTTTAAGTGAGGTTTTTAGCAGGTGGTTGATCAGGCGTCCTGAGTTAGGTTGTATATATTTATTAAAAAAAAAAAAAAAAGTGAAAAATTGAGTCTATGTCAGTATTCCTCTGCTTCTAAAAGCATGAATGCGTATATGTAGATCTGCAATCAAGTAAGTCGGGTGGCTCTTGTGCCTGGCCAACATGTGCATCCAGCTGAAAGATTTTTGTGCAGTCTACGTTAGGCGGACTCCGGAAAAAAAAAAAAAAAAAAAATACTTTTGTGACCTTTGGGCGCCTGAAACCTGTCTTATCTTCACTTGATGTTAAAGTTTCATTTGGGGAATAAAAGATTTTTAACCGACTATTGAGAGGATTTTTGTTTGGCACTCCTAGCACTAATTTCAATTTGAGTGAGGTGAACAAACATCCTGGGTAATCCAGGGTGTAGAGGTCAAGGTGGGAGTCAGCACACACACACAGGAACACTTTGGATGAAACAGAGCTAATATTACTTGACTATACATTGAACAACTCACTTCTTGATTTCTGTCCATTTGTGCTTGTGGAGTCCTGTACAGTTGAGCTTGAGGTCGTATATTTAGCCGTTTATCGTCTTGCCCCTGTTCTTCATGTTTGTTTGCTTGGGGACAAGCAAACGCTTAGGTGTGGGGATGTTTGACAAACGTCTAAATATACGTATTTTATACGTATTTTATTGTATTATTTTATTATCTTTTTGATAAGTCGATGCCCTTTTTATAGTCTAAATCTCTTTATTTTGTGTTGCAGACCCTAATTGAGCTCAAGAACGTATTTAGGAAGAATTCGACACCAAATACGACGTTGTTGGGTTTTTCACTGTAGCAGTACTGTAGCAGAGGTGATATAGCAGAATTACTGTAGCAGGGTACTGTAGCACCCGAGGTGAAATTTCCTGCAAACCTTTCTGGATGCCTCACGGGCAACCTCACGGCCGTGAGGCAGCCCGTGAGGAGTTGCGATTTCACCTTTTTAAAGGCTCCTAGGGCATCATGTTTGGGGACTCTTGGCCACCATTCTCCACCATCTTCACCTAGGGCTTCAAGGCAAGAGGAGAAGGCAGATCTGAGGAGGAAATCAAGGGGAGAAGAGGTTGTGCTATCAAGGAGAGGATCTAGGAGCTTGCCGGCGCGGATCCGACAAGTTCTCATCACCACCTTCTAGTCTTCATCTTAAGGGAGTTTGTTATGAGCTTTGTCTTGTATTTGTTATATTTCTTGCTTTCTCCTTTGTTGATGACGAACTAGACTCCCAAGGTCACCGGGCATCCGGTGAACCTTGGGATGAACTTGCTTTGTATGGATGTTTTATATTTACATTTATGGTATGTGGTTTGGTTTGTGGTTCATGTTTTGTGTTCTTTGATGTGTTGTTTGGCATGAGAACTCTGCGATTCAACTTCTAGATTGTACTTGGTGCGTGACCATCGCCCTTGTACTAGACTCACATAGCATGGAAGGGATTCATGTATGAATACGCCGTGACCATCGGGTATTTCATGCCCCTCCAACCATTAGGGCTGGACCTAGGTTGAGTATCGACCCTAATTAGAGGTTTTCCTAAGCGTAGTGCAATCGTAGGAGGATTTGGTCGGAAGAAATTCCGAGCCAATACTCGTACCGGATTAGGGGTCATCGCCGTGACCATCGGGGTGATCTACTGTTGGATATCTCTTGGCCCATCCACCATTGCCTGTGTAATTTTAGCACCCATCTAGCTTTAGTAGTCCTAAGGGGATCCTAGCCCGGGACCTCGCGCTTTCATTATTATTTGCTTCCTTAAATATGCTCATGTGGTGTGCCTGAGTCCATGTGTTTATAGTTATTTTTGTTAGTTTTCTTATCTTGTTTTAATTCTCTATCTTTGGTAGACTAGATAGTGTCGTCCAGGGGGAAGTAATAGCAGCTCTTGGGACCCCAGGGAATACGACCCTCTCACGCGTGCGTGAGAGGTATTACTTGACGACCCGTGCACTTGCGGATCTCATCAGTGTGCCACACTTAGAGCCGGGAACGAAGAGGCAATATTTAAACTCCCGGTTGCAATGAAACACCCCAAGGAACGGGATGATACATTGCATGTTTTTTATGACATTACGCTAATTGTCTCTAATTGTGTGCAGGAGGTATTAGCGATTAACCCCTTCGATGAATATCTGGCGGTGGACCAAGAGGGCGTAGAAGATGGAGGAAGTGAAGAACGAAGTCAAGAGAAACTACCAGATCCTAAGGCGAAGAAGAAGAAACCATAGAAAAATAACAACCACAAGGAACCACCGTGGAAGAAAGCTTGGCAAAAGTTGACCAAACCAAGCTCTTCAAATGAAAAGTACAAGGTGAAACCCGCTTTCACAATTGACTTGGGAGTATATAATGTTGAAAGTATGATCTCACTCAACCTTCCTAGCTCATCTCCTTCATTCTTCATGAAGCAAGGTATGAATCTCTCCTTTGAACCTCCTTAAGATGCATGAACGTCAATGTCCTGCTCATGACTTTAAACAAGCGATCTTAGGAAGTAACCCACGTTCATTTCTTCGTATTTTCGTGTGTGTTTGCATTGTTTGTTATTTGGTTGGTTTATTTATTTTTTTATTTTCTTGTTTGAGTGGTTGTTTTATTGATTTTTCTGAGTTTGATAATCAGGATTTCATTCTAATTTTTTATGTGCATTCGGTTGGTGTTGCTTGATTTTCACTTTTGTAGGTGAAAATTTTCGTGTTTTATAAGTTGGTAAACGATTGGTGTATCTATTTTTGTCAAAACCACTTAGGAAAAATCGAGATTCAGAACTTCTGGAGGGTGTGCGGGTGGTCTACCTCCCGTACACATCTGCCAAAGGGTTGTGCTGCTCAGTGTGCTGCCTCACAGCCCCCGCACAGTGCTGCCAGAGCCCTGTGCGGCCTGGTGCGCGGTCACACACTAAGCTGTACAACACGGCTAGAAGGCCGTGCGGCCTGGCGTGCGGCCCACACACTCGGCCGTACAGCCTGTACAGGCTGGCTACATCCCACACAGATCTGTGGGAGCTGCAGCCAGCCCGCATAGATCTGGCCGCCAAGTGCCCATGAGGACCCATGGCGGCCCCTACCTTTTCTCTCTTATCTTCTTCATCCCTTTTCTTCCTCCTTCTTCTTCTCCTCCACATCCTCCCACCTCTGCATCTCCAGCATTGACCGACTCTTGGGACACTTGGCTTTTAAACCCTTGTTATCCATTGGAGAAGGAGAAGAGATCAATGTTTCTCTTCTTTATTGGAGCCCAAGGATGATGATCTAAGAGAGGAGGGAATAAGGATTCAAAATGGGGGGAAAAAGGAGGGAAAAGAGGTCTTATGAAGCCCCTTTGAGTTTCAAATGGGGTATTTATATTCCCAAAATGAGGGAGGGGGGTTATGGTGGTGATCCCGCAAGCGCACGGGGTCGTCAAGTAATAAACCATTCGCGCACGCACGAGTGGGTCGTATTCCCAAGGGCCCAAGGAGCTACTATTACTCCCCTTTCGTCTATTTCCTAGCCTAACACTTCAAAAGATAAACAGTGATTGCAAAAAGATAGAAAAAACTATTAAAATGAAATCCGGGCTACTACTACACACATTTAGCGAACAAGGGAGAATCAAACACACGAAGAGGTGATTTGGACAATGAATTCTCCTAGGGTTGTCATTAGGTCCTGAATTTAGGATGAAATATTGAGATGGTAGCTGGGCCAAGAGACTCCTAAGATTGGTCAACCCCGATGGTCACGGCGATCAACCCCTAATCCGGTAGAAGTATTGGATCGGAATCACATCCGCCCAAATCCTCCTATGATTGCATTAAACTTAGGGAAAACTCTAATTAGGGTCAAACACAATATCTATGTTCATCCCTAATGGTTGGAGGGGTACGAAATACCCGATGGTCACGGTGTATTCATACATGAATCCCTTTCAAGCTTGGTGAGTCTAATACTAGGGCAATGGTCATGCAACCTAGCATTTCCTAGAATTGGCGCACCGAGTTCTCATGCATACCAAGGCATTAAAATACACCAAACATGAACCACAAACTATAAGATTCCATAAAAGAAATACAACATCCAACAATACATCACAAGGATGATCATCCAAATTACAAACAAACAACCCTAGAATTCATCATGTCCAAACCACAAATAAGTTAGTTCCTCATGAAAGAGGAACACTCAAACAAGTTCAAGGAGCAAATATACAATAAAAGAAGGAAGAAACACTCCCTCTAGCTTTGGAAACCCTTGAATGGATGAAGACCTTCAAAATACAACTTGATGTCTTGGATCTTCCCTCCAAATCTTCTCCTTCGATGTGTGCCTAACTCTTGGTGAAGCTTGCCCTAGAAGAGTAGATGATGACCCCCTCAAAGAATGCCCTAACTTTAATTTATAAACCTCTTTTTCGGGCATCCATACGGGCTGCCTTGCGGGCGCATGCTTGCCCGCAAGGCTCCCAGCCTTTTTCCAGAAAATCCCGTTTCGATGCTACAGTACCCCGCTACAGTAATCCTTCTACAGTACTGCTACAGTGATAGAAACTCGAAAACGTCGTATTTGATACGGATTTCTTCCCAAATACGTTCTTGAGCTCATTTTGGCTTATTTAGGGTCTGCAACACAAAATAAAGAGATTTAGACCATAAGAAGGGCATCGGCTCATAAAAAGATAATAAAATAATACAAATTAATACGTATAAAATACGTATACTTAGGCATTTATCAGGTTACTCGCGGGCCTTACGGGCGCAAGGTCCCCTGACCAGGGCCCATGCGGGCTGCCTTGCGGTCCCCAAGACCCCTTGCCCGGGGCCCTTGCCGCCTGCGCTGCAAAGCGCTTGCGGCCTCTCATGTGGCCTGCAGGAGAGACCGCAGGGCCCTTTCCCCTTTCTTTTCTCTCTAAAAAAGACATTAACTAAGATCCTATCACGAAAAAAAAACACTTGACAAACTCAAACACACAAAGTTTAACCCAAGAAACAAAGCACAAGAAAAGTAGAAAAAATCGAGCATCCACAAGAGGTACTGGGGTGCTGTCGGCGCGGACACCCTCCACCACTCCATGAGTCCCATACCCCGTACCAACTGTGTAATATACGGCTTGGCGAATATCATGCTAAGGCGTACGTGCTGGCTTTGACGTGTGAGGAAGCCTGCCAACATGCACCCGAGGTGGACGGTTCGACTCTCTGTCATGCTAAATAGAAACAAGAGCTCCTATCCCCCCTGGTGCTATCTGATAAGTGCTTGATTATGTATATTTTATAATATCAGTTTACATGCGTTGAGCATCACTTTTACCAGGTTTTAGCATTAACAAGGTGTGTTTTGTGTTCTTTTGTGTAAACAGGGCCTTGGAGACATGAAGTACAGGAAGAAGCAAAGATAGGGTGTGATGACACATTTCAAGGCCACTATTAGAAGCTGTGTTCATATGCATGGGGTGTTGCCAACTTTCGGAGGAGTACAAATCATTACACAAACCGAGAGGGCACAAAGGCTGTAGTACGTCCATGTCCCAGCTTTCGTACAAAGCAAAAGAAGGTTCTTGAAGATTTCAAAGCATAGAAAGCCACGCACCCTACCACTCGAGCGTGTGCCAGACCATGTGGACTCCAGGGGAGACTTCGGTGGGGGGGGGGGGAAGGCACTGTAGAAGTTACTGCAGCGAAGTACTGTAGCAAAGTACTGTACACGCCTGTGTGGAATTTCCACACGGGCGTGTGGCTACAGTACACGGGCGTGTGGATGCCCGCGTAAAGCCTCGAATTCAAATTATAAAAGCCGCCTTGTGATAATTTTTAGGGATCTTTTCGTCTACTTTCTGGAGAGAAGGCGGCTAGGGCTTGGAGGGAGTTCTTTGCGGCTTTGGGAAGCTTTCCTCACCAACTTGTATTGATTCCTCCTCCCTCATAGCATCAAGGAAGCCATCGGCGACCTAGCTTCCAAGTGGATTCAATTCAGACGTGGAAACTACCCATCAAGACCATCATCACGGATTTAGGGGGTTATTCTTTATGTCTTTGGAATTTTATTCTCAATTCATTATTTGTTTTGTGACTCGCTCCATGGAGAGCTAAACCCCTAGAGGGTATTCGGACATGTAAACCCTAGGATTCTTATTTTCATTAGATTTACATTGTGTTTCTATTCGAATTTATCAGTTT
Source organism: Dioscorea dumetorum (assembly GCA_902712375.1). Lineage (NCBI taxonomy): Eukaryota > Viridiplantae > Streptophyta > Magnoliopsida > Dioscoreales > Dioscoreaceae > Dioscorea > Dioscorea dumetorum. The sequence goes on from CACTHL010000846.1 coordinate 6,394,884, forward strand.
GAGTTTTACTCTTGAGTTCTTAATGCTTGCTTTTGCTTTTGATTTCATTATTAATTGCCTTACATGTTTTATTCAATCTAGTGAAGAGAGAGATCACCGCTAGGTTTAGAATTACCAAGAGTAAAGAGGGTTAAGAGGGTGAGCCGTGAGAGAGCGGAGTGTCCCCTTTCCCTTCTGATAGATATTACATATCTCCAAATTCCCTAAGTGTCAAGCAACCATATGTGGTGTGAGGCATCGAGAGAATTCTCCTCCGGGACCTCGTAGGGGGTTAGGGATCTTTCACCTGGAGGCAGGGTTAGATCTACTTTTAGGAATTGGTTATATCTTTGGGATCCCTAGAGTTTTAAGCAGTCATATGTGTTGTGAGGCGTCGAGAGAATTCTCCGCCGGGACCTCGTAGGGGACTAGTTATCGGCGACCTGGAGGCAGAGGCCGTTATACCTTAGGATACCCACGACTCATTATTTTCGTTTAGAAATACTTGTAATCTACATCCAACACCCGAATCCTAGGGGGAGCATTGTCCGGATACCTCACTTTTATTGATTGAGAACTCTTTTCCTTTTTATTCCCTGCGCACTTGTAGTGACACTCTTAGTTTTGGCCATTAGATCATCACACACTACACTCATTAGGCTAGATAACAAAAGAGGGGCTATTACTAGTACTTCTGTTGCCTGTGGTTCGACAACCCGACCCTTTGGGTCCACTTTTATTACTTGACGACCCATGCACTTGCGGTAACGCAAGGGGTTGACACACATCACCCTGTTGTGTTCTTGCGGAGAAGCATCACTATCTGATCCGCCTGCAATAGAACGGGTGAAGATAGCATGAAGATACCTGAGCGCTGGCCGAATCGGAAGGTCGCCTTAGTGAAACTCGACTTGTAGTTCTTTCCCTTACTGAGGCAAATCAATCTCCAATGCCTCATATGCGGGTGTCATCGTGTACTGAGCATTATATAACCCCATGAGCACCATGAGCTGTGTGACTTAATCGCCAGGTCTTGCTAAATATCTGGAACTGGTTCGCTCTTGGGCAAGCAAACCCCAGCAGACCGCTATCAACCTCGAAAGTGCTAACCATCTCCAAGGTGATATGAGTCGGTCCCACTCACCAATGCCCACCAAGTGGCGGACCTTCTCCTCTAGTCCCAGGTGCACGAGCACCGGCTAGTCGATGACACGAGACTAGCCTATCCGCTTTGTTATCAAGCACAAATACCGCTCTCGAAATCTTGGGGACGTAAAAGAGGATCCTCGAGGTGGGACCAGGGTGGAAGGTCCAGCGTCGTCTGCTCTAGCCCTCTTGGATGGCCAATGTGCCACCTGTTTAATTCTAGGCATCCTACACTCAAAGAATATGAAAGTTAATTACACATTAACTAGGAGTGCACCATTTCAAATGAGCTTATGGCCGGCATACGGTAGCACTTACGGTTATAAGGTTCGGGATTCATCCCTACAAAGGGTTACGACCATAAGTCACAGGACTTAGGCCGTAAGGGCCTCCTTTGTAGATGAAAGTGCCATATTTACACAGAAGTTTCCATAAAATATCATACAACAATTTCACAACAATTTGGCAATCATAGACTTTGAAAACAATGTGAAAGATGAAAATATGAATACTGCCGAAAATCGTCTCCTATAACTTCTAAACGAGTGCTTAAACGACTTGAGGTGATCCTAACAACTCGGGGGAGATGAGGGCAACAAGAACAATCACCGGCGGCGAGATCATGCACAGTGTATTTGAAAAAATGAATTTCAAAGGTCACCGGCAGCGCCTTAAACCTAGGTACTTATGGCCAGCTTACGGGCGTAAGCCTGACTGTAAAGTTCTCCGGAATTCCTATACGGAGATGTTACGGCGTAAGTACAACCCCGTAAGGCGTTTCATTTTCTTTTAATCTGGGTTTACGGGTCTTAAGGGACTTGAATTGTAGGAGCGTAAGCTCTTCTGTCTTCCAATTATTGGCTACCCTTACAGCTGTAAGTGATCCTGTACCGTCCGCTGGAAAGAATTGGCCTAAAATTTATGGGCCGTAAGTGGCTATTGAAATGTCCCGTAAGACTCTCAGGGTATCTACTTACGGCCACCCTTATGGGCGTAAATGGCGCCCGTAAGGTTTTCGGGATTTCTCAACCCAATGTTTACGGGCTGTAAGCCAGATCTTAAGCATTTCTGCAAAGGCATTTCGCCGTGGCTTATGGGCGTAATACGACCGTAAGAGTCTTTGAAATACTGAGAGCACTCCTCCTCTCTAGAAAACATGCCTTAATACAATAATTTCTAACATAACATCCAGACATGAACATAAGAATGAGTACAGGCACAAACATGAAAATTTTAACCACCAGAACCAGCATTGAAACAAAGAAACAAATAATCACAACCAAAATAAAGAATTAACAAAAACAAATGGAAACAAGAAAATACAGAAAAGAACTTGGGTTGCCTCTAAAGAAGCACTTGTTTAATGTCTCTAGCTTGACAGAGCCAAGATGCTTACCTTACGGAGGTTCCTCCCCTATGGAGGACCTCCTTACTTGCAGTTTGGAGTTGGGTGTTGGGTGGCTTTGGGTTGTTGATGCGTTCCCACAGTACGGAGTGATGTGTCCACCCATTGCGTTATGGCAAGTGCACGGGTCGTCAAGTAATAAAGTGGACCCAAAGGATCGGGTTGTTGAACGACAGGGAACAAAAGTACTAGTGGTTTCTCCTCTTTTGTTATCTAGCCTAATGAGTGTAGTGTGTGATGATCTAATGGCCAAATCTAAAAGTGTCACTGCAAGTGCGCAGGAAATAAAAAGCGAAAGAGTTACCAATCAATGCAGGTGGGGTATCTGGATAATGCTAGCCCAGGATTCGGGTGTTAAGTGTAGATGACAAGTGTTTCTAGATGGGAATACTGAGTCATGGGTATCGTAAGGTATATCGACCCCTGCCTCTAGGTCGCCGATAACTAGTCCCCTACGAGGTCCCGACGGAGAATTCTCTCAATGCCTCACACCACATATGACTGCTTAGCACTCTAGGTATCCCAAAGATATGACTAATTAATAAAAGTAGATCCAACACTGCCTCCAAGTAACGGATCCCTAACCCCCTTCGAGGTCCCAGCGGAGAATTCTCTTGACGCCTCACACCACATATGGTTGATTAAAACTTAAGGAATATGGAGATAGGAAATATCTGTCGGAAGAGAAAGGGGACACTCCGCTATCTCTCAGCTCATCCTCTTAACCCTCTTCACTCTTGGTGATTCTAGACCAAATAGTGATCTCTCTCTTCACAAGGTTGAATAAAACATGCAAGGCAATTAATAATGAAATCAAAAGCAATTGCAAGCATTAAGAACTCAAGGGCAAAACTCAATGTATTAAACTCAAATAGAAACACAATGTAAATCTAATAAAAATATGAATCCTAGGGTTTACATGTCCGAATACCCACTAGGGTTTTAGCTCTCCATGGAACAAGTCACAAACCAAATAATGCAATGATAAACAAGTTCACAAGCCATAGAAAATAACCCCCTAAATCCGTGATGATGGTCCTGATGGGTAGCTTCCACGTCTGGATTAAATCCACTCTGAAGCTAGGTCGCCGATGGCTTCCTTGATGTTATGACGAAGAAGGAATCGATCCAAGTTGGTAAGGAAGTCTTCCCAAAGCTGCAAAGAACTCTCCCCAAGCCCTAGCTGCCTTGTCTCTTGAAAGTAGCCGAAAAATCCCAAAAAGTAGAACAAAGCGGCTTTTATAAAATGAAATGGGAGCTTCACACGGGCACCCACACACCCATGTACTGTAGCCACACACCCGTGTGAAAATTCCACACAGGCGTGAACAGTAATTTGCTATGGTAACTGCTACAGTACTTTACTCCAGTAATGCTACAATGATTCCCCCCCACCCCCCCGAAATCCTTCTTCGAGTCCACATGGTCGGGCACACGACTGTGTGGTAGAGTGTGTGGCTTTTTGTCATCTGAAATCTTCAAAACCTTCTCTTATTTGTGCGCCGAAGTTGGGACATGGACGTACTACTGCCTTCGTGCCCTTCCGGTTTATGTGATGACTTGAACTCCTCTGAACGTTGGCATTACCTCAATGTATGCAAACACAGCTTCTATTTTTGGTCTTGAAATGTGCCATCACTCCCTATTTTTGCTTCCTTTCTTGTATTTCACACCTCCAAAGCCCTGCTTGCACAAAAGAACACAAAATACACCTTATTAGTGATACGACCTGATAAAAGTGATGCTCAATGCATACAAAATAATGTTATAAAATATATGTATACAAGCACTTATCCATTGTTGTCGTCATTTCTTTTTCCTCTAAATTGAGGCTGTCGATGACTACGCTAGCGAATCCACCTCCTGAAAACTTTCTTAAAAGGTGACGACCCTTCAGCCATTTGGACTGCCAAGTGATCTTGTATCTCCATCACACTACTAAAAAAACTGAGCACATTTCTTCTTTCTCGGATTGATTCTACCAGCCCTCAAAGTAATGCGACTGAACTAATTCCTACATGCATTCCTCAACAAGGGTATCAGTAACATCAAAAAAATAACATGCATCATCAAAACTCACCGACTTCTTCATGGCTTCCTCTAATCGGTAAGTGACTGTTTCATCTCCAACACTCAGTGTCATCTCTCCTACCTCCATATCGATTAAGGCTTTTGAAGTTCGGAGAAAAGGTCTCCCAAAAATCAATGGAACCTTAGCATCTTCATCCACAGTCAGCACAACAAAGTCGACTGGAAATATGTATTTGTTGACCTTGACCAACACATCTTCAATGATACCTCGAGGATGCTTGACTGTTCTGTCTTCCAATTGGAGAGTTATAGAAGTGGGGTGCGGTTCACCTAACCCAAGCTTCTGGAACAATGTAAATGGCATTGCATTAATACTTGCTCCAGTGTGAGCTAGCGCTTTTTCTATCCCCATTCCTATAATACAATAGGGAATTATCAAACTCTCGGGATCCTTCATCTTGCTGTGGGGTTTATTTTGCAACACGGCAGAGCAATTAGCTTTGAGTACGATAGTTGCACTTGCCTCCAGCTTCTTCTTGTTCATGAGCAGGTCCTTAAGGGATTTGGCGTAGCGCGGTATTTGAGCTAATGCTTCCACAAAGGGTAGATTGATGTGCAATTGTTTGAACAGATTGAAAAACTTCTTGTACTTTTCGTCCGACTGATCCTTTTTCAAGCAAGAGGTGTATGGAATTCTTGGCTCATTAGGAGTATGAACTTCATTGTCCTTCATTCGTATGTCTTGGAGCCTATCCTTACCCTTATCGCCTGCTAGAGATTCAACCTTCCCACTAGGAACCTTTTCATAAAGTGTTCGACCCTTCTGCAAAGTGATCGCTTTTGGATGTTTCCTCGTATTAGCCTCAGTATTGCTTAGTAAGCTGCCCATTGATATCTCAGTTAGAGTTTTTGCTATCTATCTGACTTAATTCTCCAAGTTCCGAATGGAGGCTTGCTAGTTCGGAAGAATAGTCTCTATACTAGTTTGTCTTGCATCGGATGTTTGGATATACTTGGCTAAGACCTTTTCTAACTCTAAGACCCTGTCTTGCGATGGCTGCTGCTAAAATCCGGGAGGGCATGCTGGTCTTTGCTGTCCTTGGCTTCCCCATGAAAAGTTTAGATGATTTCTCCAACCTGGATTGTACATGTTGCTGTAGGGGTTATTCGGCCATGGCGTACTCCCAAAAATTCTACTTATTCCACTGATGATGTAGAAGCTTCACTTGTTATAGGGCAATCATTCTACATGTGCCCTCCTCCACATCCATCACAAGCTATCACAGGTAAATTTCTCAAAACTGTTAGGGTGTCCACCTTCTTACTAAGCCCTTGACCAACACAGCAAGTGATGTGATAGCGTAAACTTTATAGATCCCAGCGGGCCTTTTGCGATCACGGCTGCTCCATTGGCAACTATTTATTGCCATATCTTCTATCAGCTCGAGCATCATCTAGTGGCTTGTTACCTAGCGTGCCCCCTGCCGCAGAAATTTTGATTTGGCGTGAGTTTTGCTTCATGTCGTTATAAAAAGTGTTGATGATCATCCACTCTAGAAATCCATGCTGTGGGCATTTTCTCAAGAGCTCCTTGAATGTCTCCCATGCATCGAATAAGGATTCAGAATATGACTGTACAAAAGATGAAATCTCATTCCTCAATTTGGCTGACTTTCCTGGGGGAAAGTACCAGGTAAGAAAAGCGTCCACCATCTCATCCCACATTGTGATCGACGCCCTAAGCAGAGACTGCAACCACTGCTTGGCATTTCCTTTCAGAGAGAATGGGAAAGTTCGGAGTTGGATGGTGTCATCTGTCTCACCATTAATCTTCAACATGTCGCAGACCTCAAGGAAATTATCGATGCAGCTATGTGGATCTTCATCAGCTAGACCATTAAATTGTGTATTTTTCTAGATCATCTGAAGAAAGGTAGGCTTTAGTTCGAAGTTATTAGCAGCCACTCAGGGACGAACTATACTGGACTGGGTCCCCCGAGTAATGGGCCAAGCAAAGTCTAAAAGAGTGCGTTGTTGCTCATTCTGTTAAGCCATTTCCCCTACGCTCTCAATTTCCACCTCAATAGTTTCTGTAGGCTGGTCCTTAGCAAAATCTGTCCCACTCCCCTGTTCGCCGTGTCTTCATCAGTTTTTTTTCTCTCAATTTCGGGATCTCCTTCAACCAAAGTTGACGGATTCCCTCGAGTCATACACCACACCTGAAATCAAAGGAAAATTGGATAAATGGCTAGAATGATAGAGCTAAAGTGTTTCTAATATCTTAACTCCCCGGCAACACCACCAAAAACTTTACACTCTTTTGCATCACCGCAAGTACACAGTTTGTCAAGTAATAAAGTGGATCCTGCGAAGGGTCGGGCTGTCGAACCACAGGGAGCAACACTATTAGTACTAACTTTTAGCAATTAAAATCTAGCCTAAACGACATAGCACAGTAAAGCCTATTCACTACTTCAAAAAGAGATTAAGCAGAGGGAGGAAGCTAAAAACATTATATTAACACTATCAAGATTAATGGGAATACTTGGACAATACTCCTTTAGGTTTCAACAATGAAGCATAGAATTCCATGAATACTTCTCACTTGAATAAACGGAAGTTGATTAAAAATATGACGTCTTAACGGGTTTTCACTACACGCTAATTACCAAAATCCAACGGGTTTTCACCACACGCCAATTCTTAAGAACCAACAGGTTTCACCACATATTAGTTTCGATAACCAACGGGTTTTCACCACATGTCAATAGCCACGCAACATGCAATAAGAATTGAATCAAACTACACATATATTTCAATAATCAAACTTCATAATCAAATGAGATAAAAGAGTACAAACAGAATCCAATACACATCCCTAAGGTTTCAAGTCCAAGCTCCCAAAGGGGCGTTAGCTCATTATAATGCACAAAACAAATGAGGATTTAAACATGTTCATCATCATAATGAGAAAACTAATAAGCACTCCATCAAATACCAAGAATACAAGAGTCGAAGCGAAGTTCCCCTCAACGTGAGTGGGGTGATGCCTCTTAATCGTGATGACACCTTAATGGATGATGTTCATGATAATGATGGACGCCCGCGTTGATTCCTTGCCTTAGAGTGGTTGAAATCGCCCTTGCTCTCGCAGCCTTCTTCTCCCCTTCTCCAGCCTCGTTTCCCTCAAAATAATTCTTAAAACCTAAAAAACTAAAAAACTCCCCCCCTTAGATTCAGCAAAGGCTTTTATATTAGTAAGTTTACGATCAGCCTACGGGAGTAAGCCCAGTAGTAAGTGTCGGGGTTTTATTTAATCTTGTGCCTTACAACCCCGATTACGGCCGTAAGCCTCTCCCACAATGGTGTCTGACATCGGGTTACGGTCCCCATTACGGCCGTAATGGGAAGACCGTAAGCCTCATCTTGTTGATCTTGTCCTACTAGTTATTGGCGTAAGCAGCTTCTGTAAACGTCTCTGTCTTCCACTTATGGTCAAACTTACGGCCACAAGTCCCCCTGTTTGATAGTTTTCTCCTCTTACAGGCATAAGGATGCTCGTAATGCCTTCTGAATATAGCTTACGGCCGTAACCTTAGCTGTAAGCAGCGTATAAGTGGTTCTGGCTCCTAGGTCAATACGTCAGGAAGGCGCCATCTTCTACATTTTGATTCCTAATTGCTTCTTTTGGCTCCCCTTTGTCTTTAAACTCCCTCTGGTGCATGCAAAGACAATTCACACCCGATTTAGCCTTGTTTTCCATAAAATCACTCTAATACTGACTCGATAAATATACAAATTGATATGTGAAACATAGTATAATTGTATACTTATTAATTACATTTATAAGCATTAAGGGATTCCATCAAGTCGAATGTAAACATTAAAATAGGGTGAAAAATCAATACAAAAATCTTGGTTCGTGAAGGGACTTCCCCAACACTAGAAAGTTAGATCTACTTGCTCATTTTTGAATTACAACCTATGATATGCAAACTAAGCGTCAATAAATAAAAATAAAAGGAAATAAAGAAAACACCATTTGATTGAGAAGGTCCACGGTTAATAGTCAATAGATGTTCAATTGATCCTTGATCTCCTCCAGTCTTTTGTGTATGCTTTAGCCTTTTGATGCTTCTAAACGCAAAAGCCTAACCACGACAGTGAAGGATTTCCCTAAATACCCTCCATGGCCTTATGTAGGATGCAATACTTTAGGGTTTTCTTTAGTGGCCAAGCACAATGGGTGTGGCGTGCACCATGGGTTGGTCATTGACTTCTTTGAAATAGAATCTGGCATTATGCTCCATGAGCTTGGCGGTTAATACTGGTGGATCATGTTGCTTACCATTTCCTTGCTTTATAATCTTTTGTCTCCACAATGTTTCTTCCTCACTTTTCTGCTAGGAGGCTTCAAGTAATTATGTGATTGATGACTAATTCCAGCCATTTGCATATAAAACACAGGAAACAAGTAGCCCAGCCAAAAATATTCAAGCAAAAAAAAATCATGATTGATTAATGAATTAAACACAATCTTAAGAAAAAAAAAATACTATAAACTTTCTCACTTAACAAACTCTCCCATGCTTCAATCTTTGCTTGTCCTGAAGCAAAACAACTATGATATACAATGCAATTAAAAAGAATAATGTGAGTCATTTCACAGGTAAAGTTTAAGTGATAGAACCAATTCTCATGGATGACAGAGAGACACCCACAATTATACCTCATAAAGGTATACAGAATAATGGAACATGCCAATGCGAATAGATATTCTCAAACAACACTCAAAGTGTCATTCACACCACATGTTGTAGTCGTCGCTCTTAAATTGGTATATATCCAATCAATAAACTCTTTAGAAACCTCATAGGTATACACAAATGACTAACCTCTGGCAAACTCTTTAGAAACCTCTTAGGTCTCTATACACAAATGACTAACCTCTGGCAGATTCATTTGAGAGATTAGTAGGTCTTTTCTTGAACATAAAACACTTGTTCGGACATTATTATTATTAAAACAAACTTTATCAATTTTGTTTTTAAGAATAGAGTTTTTAATATAAATATATTTGATCCGCTTTTTCAGCTGAATGTCATTTCTCTAGTTATATTCCGAGATTCAAAATGAATCTTACAAAACCATCATGTCAAAAGTTGAAATTAGAAGGTGAAACAAAGGCCAATTTAATTAATACGAAATTACGTAACAATAAAAAAAAAATCACAACCAAGATCGCTTTTGTATCTTATGATAACTTATTTCTTATTTCTTGCTTATTTCTATTGTCTTTGATTACATTGCAAGTTTTAAGGTAAACTAGACTTATCACCACTAGTAAGGTAAAATAGAGAAAATTATAAAGGAGTCTAATAAGTTCTACAAATTGAAGACATTTGGAACTAGCGATTTTGTTGAAGCTTATGGTGGATAAAGAGAACTCAAGCCATGGACCTGGAAGATAAAGTACACAGGGAAGATTTGATAGAAAGTTGTGCATGCATGGTTGGGCTTGGCTTCACAAAGTGTTAGCTTGACTTTCAAAGTCAACAACACTGGTTGATGCATAGGACCCACTAAAGGTTGTTGCTTGTAGTGTTCGCAAAAGAAAACTTATTGACTCTTCAAGGGGCAGTAGGTGCAACACCCTTGTTCATGTTCTTATTTTTCTTAGTGTTGCCTAAAATAAGAAAATTATAAGAAAGACATACGACTTTTTAAAACTTTTTTTATCAAAAAAATAGCATTTAGGGTTCGAACGTAAAAAACATATTGAGATTGACTCTAAGAAGAATGAAAAAAAAATGAAACTACTAAGTTAGAAAGTGTGAGATTAGGACGTGAGTGAAATAGACCTTTGATGAAGGAAGATGATGTTGATAAAATAATTTAGATTTACAGCATTAAATAGATAAAAGAGTATATGAACATTCACGAATCTGTGCATTATGCATTGAACCTTCAATACTATCAACACACTTCTTTTTATCAGTGTTATTGATAATTTCCTTCCTTTTCTTTCATTTTGTTTTTACATTATCCTTTTGAATTTTTAATTTTATATTAGCTTTTCCATTAAATGGTTGTGGTTTCTAATTATTCAATATGATTTTAAAGATCATTAATTTTGGAAGTAATGCATGAAATTCCCTTCCACAAAAAATTTAATGGTCATTAATAATGGGGGTGATGTAATTGAAAAGAAAATTATCGATTGGTAAAATTGGCATTTTGATGAAACTCTACTTCTGTCTTTAAGAAGAAACATTGAAGACAACATTTAGAGTGATTGGTCTCTTTGGCAGGATGCCTACGAGGCACACTATTAGAGCATGGCGAAGTTTTCCTCCTTTCTTTTTTTGAGCAAGTTCAAGAAAAGTTGTTTTTTAGAGCATGATGAACTTTTTTTCCTCCTCTCTCGAAAACATATGTTTTTTTTTTAAAGATATTTTACCTTGAAGAAAATATCTCTTGAAAACATATGAACAACAAAGGTAAAATATCACTTTGTTGTTCATATGTTTTTGAGAGATATTTTTCCTTATAAAATGATTTGTCTTCTTTCAATGAATAACTACCACATCTCCATCACAATAGAGACCAAGGATGATAGCGACATCTTCGGGCTTGAAGCTTAGGAGGCTTCACCAATCTTGAATTTTGGGTTGCGCTAATCATACATCTATAATAAGGTATTGAGCAATCCACTCAATTGTTGTACACATTGAATGTCAGTTAATGATACAAATGGTGTCCTCTGGATGATTTTCCAATGCCTTAGAATCATGTTTTGCTTCAACTCGACAAGAGTTTTGACTATAAGGACCAGGGAGCATCATTTGTTGACAAGGCTGATGGCCAAATCTCTGTGAGCTACAACATGATTGGAAGGCTTCGGAAATGTAGTTTGGCCCTTAAAATATTATAGGAGCCATGCTACCTTTTAGTTAAAGTTTTAGTAACTATACTATAATATAACTTTTGAAAAAAAAACATTGGGGCCTTAATTCAAATTTGACACAATAAAATAAAACAGTTTTTGATGAAATTTAGATTACTATACAAATATATTCTCATATATATGATTAAGCTTATACAGTCTAAAAGTTTGGTGATGGCTATTGTCCTTAAGTGACTCTTGAACTACAGATGATAGACTCCAAAAGTTTGACGAAGTTGAAAGCATCTGTAACTTATAAACTTTCCTCTGTGTCTTGGAAATTCTTAATTAATCATTATATGTTTTTTATTTTTTCTGTTATCTTTGTTTTTGTAAAATTATCTCATAAATTATTCAAGTGTAATAGTGATGAGTGCATTATATATATATATTTCATATGCATTACACCCTATATTTACTTGTCCTTTTACTATTACTTGTTTAGTTCGCTGCTATTTAAGGTATTTTGAGTTTATTGTGCAGATATCTAGGTTCTGGACCAAGTAGAAGGGATTTAGAGGAGAATTAACATCAAAAGGACCTAAAAGGAAGTTCGTCAAGCCAAGCACGGCCTCAACACGAGCGTGCTCTTGGCCGTGCAGTTCACAGGAATTGAAAAGCACGAGGAAGCACTGTCAGAATGGCCTACGCACAGTCGTGCAAATGCCAACACGGCCTCAACACGGGCATGTTCCACCCCATGCAAATTACAGGCTAGCGAATTTTCGGGGGGGCGGAATCACTGTAGCACAACTATTATAGCACCGAGAACTCAGAAACCCGTAATCTGCAGGGCTTGGAGCACGGCCTCAACACGGCCGTGCTCACATCGGGAAAATTTTAAAACCCCAGAAACTTAGATTTTTGGGGGACTTTTTGGTGGGAGAACTAAAGGAGGAAGAAGGAGAGAGCTTTGGGGGTTTGTCCTCCTCTTCACCAAGGGAATGCCGCGCATATGGTAGGCCAATCAGGAGAAGATTCCACAGCATTGTAGATCCTCTGACAACCTCAAAGATGCAAGAAATTAGGGAGTTTTCTACTTCTTGTATTTCAATTTCTTTGGCAATTTCCTTGTTGTTTAATGTCATGAGGGGCTAAACTCTTAAAGGAGCCCCGGGGTGGTTTGTATGACGTTGTAGCTTGAACTCATTGTCTTTACTTGCAGCATCTATGAATGTCTTGTTCTTGACATTAAATTTGAGTTATTGGCTATCTTGAGTGTTGTTTAGTGCTTGAATGCTTGGAAGTTAGGTTTTCTTATCTAGGCTTGTGAATCGTTATTGATAGTTGCAAGCAGTAAGATTTCAACTTAGGGTTCAGTAGCGCTGGAAGCATCATTCTTATAGCATAACTAGATTTAGAACTGAAGACATCTATGATAAATACTGAGAAAGACCGAGTTAGTGAACGTCAGAATTCCAACCCCGAGGCCCCATCTCCTCCATTGAGTCAATCCTCACATTTCCCTTAGTGCATTTCCTTCCCTCGATCTCTTTGAATTCAACCTAGAGTCAATTCCATCCTTCTCTGTTTGGTTAGATATTGAGCAGAACGTTAGTATTAGATGCTATACCAGTCCCAGTGGATACGACTACCCGACCCTAAGGGTACATTTTACTACTTATACGACCCGTGCACTTGCGGTTACGCAAGGGGCGTATCAAATAATCCATATATGTTTCATTGATAGTGGTGTAAAGCCTAAAACACACACAGACATCCTTCATTTCTTGTAGATTTTTATTTCATAAGAACCCTACAATTTTCATAGTATTTCATTAAGTAATACACAAGAAGGGAGAACATATCATTATGAAAATAAAATTTTCGATAAATTTTAATCTTTATGTCATTTGCTTGAGATTATAAAACAATATAAATAAAATATAGAGAAAAAGAATGTAAGAAAAAAGTAATACCACAGTAAAACACAAATATTCATTTCCATGTTTCGGCAAAAACCTTATAAATTTAATCAAAAATTGAGAAATAATGAAAAAGACCATCTACAGTAATATGAAATCATATACCAATGACAAAATTGACAACCAAGATAATCATTGTTTGTTATGATGACTTATTTTTCACTTCTTACTTATTTCCTATTTTAGATTACATTAAAAGTGTATAGTAGACTAAGATTATCTCCACTAATAAGAGACATTAGAGAATGATTCAAAATAGGAAAATAAGTTACACAAATTGAAGATAGTTTAAACTTGCAATTAATGCCATAGAACGGGTTGATGCTTCATTATATTCAAGATGGTTGTGGTGGATAAAGAGGTCTTAAGCCAGCGATGGTCGGCCGCATGATGGACACAAGGAAGATTGGGAGGAAGCTTGTGCGAGGGTGGTGAACCTTGCTTTTGCTAAGTGTTAGCTTGGCTTTGAAAGTCAACAACACTGCTTGATGCAGCGGAACTACTAATGGTTGGTGTTCTTGTTGTAGCCATAGAAGGGGACTTATTAATGGTTCCACTAGCAGTACGTGTTGTTTCATTGGTCGTCTTGATATTTTGCTCCATTTTTCCTTAAGAAATAAAATAAAAGAAAGTCATAGATTACGTCTAAACTCTTTTGATAGGAAAAAAAGAATTGAACCTTTTAAGAGTAAAAGCACATTGAGATGGACTGTTAATAAAAAAAAACAACTCATTAAGAAAAAGTGAGATCAAGTGGTGAGTGAAACAAACCATTGGAAAGATAGATGATGTTGGTACGAAGATATAGATTTATAGCAATCTATAGATAAGATACTAGATTAATAGTGATGAATGTGTACTGTGGACTAAACCTTGGACACTGGGGTGCATTCCTTCTTTCCTAATCTTACTGAAAATTTCTTTCTTTTTCTACCATTTTTATTTGAATTATCACCTTGCGTTATCCTTTTCCATTGTCTTTTCTATTAGATAGGGTTCGGGTTTCTAAATATTTAATATGACTTCACGGATCATTAGCATTGGAAGTAATGGATTAAATGTTATGTAGCAAAAATTTAATATTCATTATTACTAGGGATGAAATAATTGAAAATAAACTTATAGAGGGTTAAAATTGGCATTTTAGATGTATGCCTAGTTCTTTGTCTTCTGGAACAATACTTGAAGGCTTCATCTAGATGGATTAGTCTCCTTTGGTAATGTGTGATTTCATACTTAACATTTTGTTATTGCCAGTTTCTAGTCATTTATTTTACAATATTTTCATTCATGTGCCTTTACAATTTCAAACATTTCATTTTAGTGATGAAAATCCTTTTTGCAACTTCAAAATTGCATAAATAAATTTTGTCTTTTTCCCAGATAGCAATGTCCTTGCATGAAATTGTTATTTTTATTTTATCAATATTTTACAACTTGCTGGCAATTAATATTAATGCAACAATTTTTATAATTCACTTTTGGTATATATATACCATTTCTTCTTGCCATGTGTACTAGTGCATGTTTTTATTTTGAGTTAATGACTTATAAAACACACAAATATGAAGTTGATCGCAACGTCAGGGGTTTATTTATTTATTTTTGTCATTTGTGTTATAATTTCGAAATGAATAGGTTATCCTATGTTGGTATCTTTGTCGAAGCTTCAATATGGCTGTTGTTAATGAAATGGTTGAGTGTATTTTGTGGCACTTTTAAAATTTATCACTAGTAATTGCACTCAATATGATTTTGGAATTATTTCTATATTTATATGTTTTATCGGATTCATTATTTATACCTTTGATACATTTGTTTCGATGTTATTATCATTGAAATAAAATTTATCACTTTTTTATCATAGTTGATGTTATTTGATGAGTGCATAGTATAAACTTTGCACATGATTATTGCATGCACTTTGCTTGCTTTCTTGCATTAATTTATCTACTTTAGAGCATTTTCCGATATTTTGTTCTTTGATGAGTATGCACATATCGTTTTTGGACAAAATAAAGACATTGGCAGCAAATCAGAGCAAAAAGAATGGCCAAGAACCAATGTAGAGAAGTGCATGGCCCAAGCATGGACGTGCTGAGGCCATGTAGCTTATGGAAATTTAGAATTTTCTTCACATAGCCTCTGCATGGTCTCCCTACCCATGGATGACCCTCCATCAAAAAAGCACAAGCATGCTTAAGGCCTTCTAGATTACTGGGGACTTGATTTTGAGAAGATTTGACTCGCGGGTGTAATCAACAATTTGTACCTGCCAAACATACACTAAGCACAGTCGTGCACCATCTTTGATAGCTGTTAAATGCTTGAAATTTAGGCTTGCAAAGGGTATGTTTGTTCATATTTGATAAACTGCTAGGGTTTTGGATAGAGAGAGGGAGGCAAGCCATCCAAGGAGGAGTAGATATTGCTCAAGTGACCACTGGAGCTCACAATTGACGGCCTTGGGTTCCCTAACTTCAGAGCTCCATCATCTTCCTTCAAGAGAGAGTTTGAGGGGGTTTTACTATATTTTTGTTCATGTGTTTTATTGAGTGGTTGTACTTTGATTTATCTAATATGAGAGACTAAATTGTCATTCACTGCTTTACACGATGAACATCGAGATTTTGTCTATTTGATTTTTCTATTATATGATATTAGCCTCAAGTATCTTATGAATCTCCTCTGTTTCTCATGCTTATGATTGTTTTACGCGAAAACCTCAATTGGATATTTGAGGTCTTTGTATAGAATTAATTTTTAGATTTGTTTTAGATATTTTCCAGAAGGCAAAAAACTATGGAAGGGACAATTACTTTCAATAAACATGAACATTTTCATTGTTCTTATCCTATTATAATCATCCCTTCCTAGAGAAAAATCTCTCTTCAATAAAGAACTTCTATATTACCTTCACTTTAGAAGGATAGTCTATTCTTTGCTGATTGAGAGATTATGAGATCAATCCCTCTCACTACATTGGCTGAAATGAGTGCCTTGTTCACTTTATCAAAAATTAAAAAATGACAACAACAAAAAAAACAAATATCATTTGTCATGAAAAGTTTAATTCAAGGGAGCATTATGCTTTTGGTAATTGGTTTATATTCTAATATTCAAATTGAATCTTGCTAAAGGAGTTACAAATTGAGAAATAGAAGGTGAAAAAGGAGACCAATTAAATTTATACAAAATCATGTAACAGTCAAGAAATTCACAACCAAGATTACTTTTGTATCCTATGATAACTTACTTTCCTTTTCTTGTTTTTTCTTACTCTTAGATTATGGACAGTTTAAAAGTACACTCAAATTATTACTACTAGTAAGGGACAATAGATAAGAATATAAAGGACTCTAATAAGTTTAACAAATTGAAAATCGTTGAAACTAGCAATTTTTGTAAAGCCTTATAAAGGGATGGAACTTTATTTTGTTGAAGCTTGTGGTGTATCTCACGGCAATGATTACTTGAGGATTCGGAAGATAAAGTACACGAGGAAGATTTGAAGGAAAGCTGCACATGCATGGTTGGCCCTAGTTTCACAAAGTGCTAGGTTGACTTTTAAAGCCAACAACACTGTTTTGATGCATAGGAGCCACTGAAGGTTGTTGCATGTAGTGGCTGCCAAATGAAAGTTATTGACTCTTCAAGGGGCAACAAATGCAGCAGCCATGTTCATGTTCATATTTCGCTCTGTATTTCCTAAAATAAGAAAAATATAAGAAAGCCGCATAACTCTTTGAAACATTGTGTTATTAAAACAATAGAACTGAGACTTTGAACGTAAAAGCACATTCAGATTGACGTAAAAAAATAAAAAATGAAACCACTCAGCTAGAAAGTGTGAGATCCAGAGGTGAGTGAAACAGACCTTTAACAAAGGAAGATGATGTTGATAGAATGCTATAGATTTACAACATTAAACAGATAAAAGAGAAGATGAACACTAATGAATCTGTGAACTATGCATTGAATGTTGAACACTATGAACGCATTCCTTCTTTTTATTAGCGTTAGTGATAATTGCATTCCTTTCCTTTCATTTTGTTTAAATTATCATGTTGATTATTAATTTCCATTGGCTTCTTCATTATATATAAGAGTGGTTTCTAGCTATTCAATATGATTTTAATGATAATTAATTTTGGAAGAAAAGCATGAAAGTCCCTTCAACAAAAATTTAATGGTCATTAATAATGGGGGTGATATAATTGAAAACAAAATTATCGATTGATAAAATTGCCATTTAGATGGAACTCTACTTCTCTCTTCAAGAAGAACCATTGAAGACATCATTCAGAGTGATTGGTCTCTCTTTGGCAGGATGTCCACGAGGTACACTATTAGAGCATGATGAAGTTTTCCGCCTCATTTCTTTTCCTAGGCAAGTTGGAGAATTTGTTTTTAAAGCATTTTTGTATTGTTCATATGTTTTAGAGATATATTTAATCTTGAAGAATGATTATGTCTTATTTTTATGAAAAACTACCACATCTTCATCGCAACAAAGATCAAGGATGATAGCCACATCTTTAGCTTGAAGCTTGGTAGGCTTCACCAATCGTGAATTTTTGGTTGCGCCCATCATACATCTGTAACAGGGTATTGAGAACCAGCTTCCATTGGAGTACACATTCAATGTCAGTTAATGATGCAAATGTTGTCTTTTGGATGGTTTCCGAATGCTTTCCAATGATCTGTGGTTTTAACTTGGTGATGAGTGCATTTTATATACATATTTCATCCATGTTTTACCTATTATTTTTTTGTCCCTCAGCAGTTACATTCCTAGTTTGGTGCTATTTAGTGTATTGTATGTTGCTTGTGTAGATAATTAGATCCTAGGATAAATATAAAAGATTTTTCAGAAGATTTCAATACGATAAGACCTAAAGGTCAACTCGTTAAGGCAAGCATGACCTGAGCACAGGCGTGCTCATCTGCCGTGCAGATTTCAGGATTATCAAGATAAGTGAAGAATTCAAAAGCACGGTTTCAGGTCCCAGAGCACGGGTGTGCAAATGTAAGCACGGCCTAAGCACAGTCGTGTTTAAGCCCGTGCACTTCACTATCGGGCGAGGTTTTAGAAAGCTGCCGATTTCATCAATTGCTCGTAAAGTGCACACCCGGAAGCACAGCCCAAGCACACACGTGCTTGGGTAGGGACTAAGGTTTTAAGCACCCAAAATTAGGCTTTGAGGGACTTTTGGGCTGGGGGCAACGCAGCAGCTAGAGGACGAGCTTCATCAGCGTGGGCCACCATCTTTTGGGGAGGATTTAGAGCAACCATTAAAGGAAATCTTAGGAGTGAGCTTTGATACGCCCCTTGCGTATCCGCAAGTGCACGGGTCGTACAAGTAGTAAAGTGTACCCGTAGGGTCGGGTAGTCGAATCCACAGGGACTGGTATAGCTTCTAATACTAACGTCCTGCTTAATATCTAACTAAACAGAAAATGATGGATTTGACTCTGGGTCGAATTCAAGGAGACTGAGGAAAGGACAAATGCACTAAGGGAAGCTTGAGAATTGACTCGATGGAGCAGATGGGGCCCCGGGTTTGGATTTCTGACATTCACTAACTCGGTCTTTCTCAGTATTTAACAGAGATGTCTTCAGTTCTAAACCTAGTTATGCTATAAGCATTGTTTCTAGCGCTGCTGAGCCCTAAGTTGAACTCTCACTGCTTGCAACGATCAATAATGATTCACAAGCCTAGATAAGAGAACCTAACTACCAAGCAATCAAGCACTAAACAACACACAAGATAGCCAATAACTTTGATTTATTGAAAGGAACAAAACACTCATAAATACTGCAAGTAAAGATAATGAGTTCAAGCTACAACGTCATACAAACAACCCCGGGCTCCCTTAAGAGTTTAGCCCCTCATGACAACAAACAACAAGTACAATGCCAAAGAAATTGAAAGACAAGAAGTTGAAAACTCCTTAATTTCTTGCATCCTTGCGGTTGTCAAAGGATCTACAATGCCGTGGAAGCTCATCCCGATCCGCCTACCATACGCATGACATTCCCTTGATAGAGAGGAGGATGAACCCCCAAGCTCTCTTCTTCCTTCTCCCCTTGTTCGCCTACCAAAAGTTCCCCTAAAAACCTAAGTTTTTAGGGTTTTAATATTTTCCCGATGTGAGCACGGGTGTGTTTAAGCCGTGCAGATTACGACCAAATAAAACTCCAGAAAACTCACATTCCTGTAATCTGCACGGGGAACAGCACGGGCGTGCTTAGGCCGTGCTGAGGTTTGCACGACCGTGCTCAGCGAACTCTGACTGTGCTGACTTTGGCTGAATTCTCCTGCAATCTGCACGGGGTACAGCACGGGCGTGCTGAAGCCGTGTTGAGCTTGATGAGATTTCTTCTAAGTCCTTTAGCTTCTAAAATCATTCCCAAACACTTCTTCTTGGTTCAGGACTTTGATATCTGTGTGACAAACTAAGAATACCTCAAACAACACTGCACTTGGAGAATTAAAGCCAAAAGACTCAATAATGATGAGGGTAAAGTATAAAATATATATATATGAAATGCACTGATCAAGCTTCGTCAACAAGATAGAACCTCGAAGCACGACAGCAATGTCAAAGCATAGGAGTTTATGGATTCTTTTCTCTCTGTTTTTACTACTGAGTATTTGTCGTGTGAACCCATGAAGGGCTAACCGTCTCTGGTGGCCCGGATTGTGAACTTCGCCATGTTTTTGTAATCGAATACTCTTTTGCAATGTTCATGGAGTTTTATGGGGTTCATATTTAACTTGTGTTGATTCCTTGATGAGTTTTGATTTGCATCGCTGATTATAAAACTTGATGTGTGTTGATTGCCTTAGCGTAATTGCCGTCGTGTAATTACTTCCTTTAAAGTGACCCATAGCTATAATCAATTACTTGATGTCTGCCAACACCATAGTTGCAACAAAGCTTCTAGAGTACACATGGATTCTTAGAATGTACTTGATGAGCATTGCAAGCGACTGATTACTATCTACACCAAGGTATCAATCTGGGGCATTACCCCTAATCATTCTTAACTCGCTAGAGAAACTCCCCTGTTTTGTCTCCTTTGGTTTGGCCTAGCCTATTAACCCTTAGTTACTCTTAAACCCAATCTTTAATCGAGTAGATATTAATTGGAGAAAGAGTGCTGAAACCTATACCAATCCCCGTGGATTTGAGTACCCGACCCTTTCGAGTAACTTTACTACTTATATGACCAGTGTACTCTCGGATACGCAAGGGGCGTATAAAATTTTATACGACTCATTGCAGGGGACATGCAACTTTTAGGAAATTTCGAACGTTAGTAATCTAGCCATTTTATTTTCTTGGTTTCATTCTTTTACTTGTTATTTTGATTTGTTTGTTTTGGTTTTAATTCTTTCTTTTCGATTTTTGTTGGTGTGTGATTTTCCTTTATTTCACATGTCATAACTTTCTTTCCTATTTGTGAAGGTGATTGTGTATGACCCATGGGAGTTCATCCCCATTGGCAATCCCTGATCCAGATATTGAACGTACACTCAATCGGAGATTCAGGCAAGTCAATCTTAGGGATTCTGGGTCAGTTGAGATTAGCATTGAAGGGGATCCAGAAATAAACAAGGCTGCTAATCAATGAAGCATTTCAGATTATGCAAAGCCAAATCTAGAAGGGTCAGGATCTAGCATTGTTCGCCCCCTTTTCGAAATGAACTACTTTGAATTGAAGCCAAATTTCATTCAGATGGTACAGCAGATGCTCCAATTTGATGGGTTCCAAGACAAAGACCCGTACGCCCACTTATCAAGTTTCTCAGAGATTTGTCATATATTCAAGGCGAACAATGTGCCCGAGGATGCAGTGAGATTTCGTTTATTTGCGTTTTCAGTGCGTGGAAAGGCCAAGCAGTGGCTAAGTTCCTTGCCGGTGGGTTCTATCATAGGTTGGGCCCAATTGGCTGAAACATTTCTCACTCATTATTTTCCTCTTGCTAAAATTACCAAGCTTGACAGTGACATTTTTTCATTCTTCCAATTGGAGTCCGAAACTTTTTATGATACGTGGGAGAGGTATAAGGAGTTGTTGAGGAACTGTCCGCAGCACAGGATAGTGGAGTTAAGGCAGATTCAGATTTTTTATAATGGGTTGAACATTGCTACAAAGCAGATGCTCGATGCAGCGACCAGAGGATCTTTATGCGGTAAGAGACCAGAGGAGGCACAAAATTTAATTGAAGACATGGCCTCAAATGGGTATCAGTGGAGCTTTAAGAGAGACAAGCCAGTCAAGGCTGCTGGCATCTTTGAAGTAGATGCTCTTACAACTCTAGCTGCTCAGATTGAAGCAATTTCTAAGCGAGTGGATGTAATGCAAGTGCAACCACAAAGTTCAGTTATGAGTTGTGACACCTGGGGAGGTCAAGCTGGACTTAGTTGCTCCTCATCTGATGGGAATCCTAGAAACGAGCAGGTGGATTTTGTTGGGCAAGGTGCTAAGTACCATAACAACCCTTATAACGACACTTACAATCCCGTATGTATTAACCATCTGAATTTTTCCTGGAGTCAACCGACCCAGGGACAACCCCGACCACCCCCTCAACCATTTTCTTTTCAACTATATCAACCCAATTAGTGATAACAATTAAATTATTGCTAGAAGGAATTTAAAGCATTACTTCCAAAATTAATGATCTTTAAAATCATATTAAATAGTTTGAAATCACTCCAATAGATTGTAAGGTTCTCATTTTCTTTGACTGGAGTCTTTCGTATTAAGCCCTGTCTTAGCCACTTAGGCTACTTAATTAGGGTTAAACTTAATCAAAAAATCTTTTACATCTTGGAACTTTCACATGCGTCTTAATTTCCTAATCTGGTCGCTAATTATTGAGTTGCATCATTGGAGTATTATTGGGCTGCATAATTGGGGCATATTATTAGTTTCTGTAAATCATGGGAAGGAAAGGGCTTAGATGCAACCTACCACTGCTCTTCTCCTTCATCACTTCGTTTATTTTCTCAATGACCGATTCTTCTTGGTCAGAGCTCGGGTGGATTTGACGTTAGGACCCTAAACCGCGGTTAAAGGAGGATGTTAACCACCGTATTCCTAGATCAGGTAGACTCCCGCACCTACATAACTATGTATTTCTAGCATAATAATTATTTTTTAAAATATTTGGAAATTTATTTATTCATGTATTTCTAATTTTATTTTGCTGGTATTTTTTTTCAGTCGAGTGCAATTTATTTATATTTATTATTTGTGTTGGAAGTGATTTATTCTGAATTTATTTGTCTAAACTTTGTATTTTCTGCAGTTTTTACTACATCTCCATTCCTCACAATTTGCCCAGCTAGGAAGAGTAAGTCCTAGCATCATGCACATATTATCTGTAATAGCTCTACCAGGCACACATGTCTGTTCTGACAGTGGTTGAAGATCCTTCTTCGGATGTTGATATTCTGTTTGTTTTGACTTCACAATCAATACACTTCGGGTTTCTGTGTGTTATTAGTATTCTGAATTTACTTTATTTGTTTATTTATTTTCTGTATTTATGTCTCTTATTATATCTTTACAGGCATTTTATCTGTTTTTTCTAGTTTTTGACTGTATTGTCTGCAAATTTTTGGCTATTTATATTTTTTGCAACCTTTGCGATCCTGTTGAGCCCTTGTGGCTCATGTACTCCGTGCTTTTGATATTTTTCATAGGTGAAGAGTAAGCTTAGGACTGGGGTTGTTCACGAGTCTTGTTTATATAGTAGTCATTTTTGTTTGCATTAATTGTTCCTGTGTGAGTGAGGTATGTATTCTATATGTATTCTTGTTTGAGACTTTTAGGTATGACACATTATGTATCTATAGGGTTATTAAACCCCATACTCGAAGTAGTTCTATTTTCCAATTAATTAGTTGCACTTCTGTATTATTGCTTCCTTTCTTATCTGTTGGTGATAACTTTGACTAGATTTGAAATCTGAGACCTTGCACCCAGAGGGGCTCAGCCCTGTTAGATGCGGCTGGTCTGTCAATGGGCTCTGCTTTGGGGCTGGGGCGTGACATATATAATGGAAACGCCAATGGAAAATAAATAGTGGAAAAGTATAGTTTAAATACTAAAAATGGAAGGAAAGTAAGGAGATTTTAAGTAAGGTTAAAGAAAGGAATGCATTCCTAGTGTTCAAGGTTTAGTGCGTAGTGCGTAGATTTATCAATATTCATCATCTCTCTGATTTATATAATGTTGTAGATATATAGCTTTCTATCGACATAATCTTCCTTTGCCACAGGTTTTCACTAACCTCTTGTTAGCACTCTTCCTTGGTGAGTAGATTCTTTTTATTTTTGGTCATTTAGGGTCCATTTCAACTTCTTTTTTTTACTTTTTATGAATTCAATTCTTTTTTTCATAAATTGAGCACTGATGCATCAAGTAGTGTTGTTTGCATCAAAACCAAGCCAACACTTTGCAAAAGCAAGGTTGATCATGTATGCACAACTTAACCTCTAATCTTCCTTGTATACCTGATTTGCCAGCCCCTCGACTTGTTGTTGGGTTTAGTCCTCCTTATCCACCACTAGCTTCAACCAGATTGAAATGTCATCACATTCTAAGGCATTAAAAGATCCTTGGTTTGAATTTTCATCAATTTGTGTGACTTTACATCCCTTTTTGTCTAATTCTCTTTTGCCTCTTACTAGTGGTGATAATTTTAGTCTACCTTAAAATTTTAATCTCATTCAAGATAGTGAAAATAAGTATTAAATAAGTTATAATAAGTTATAAAAGTGATCTTGGTTGCGAATTTCATGATTGTTATGTGATTTCATTGTATCTTATTGTAGATGATCTTTTTCTCGCTTAGCTTATGTTTCTCAAGTTTTGATTTGATGGCTTTATAAAAGTCTTTCTGAAACATGGAAGTACATATTTGT
Source organism: Dioscorea dumetorum (assembly GCA_902712375.1). NCBI lineage: Eukaryota > Viridiplantae > Streptophyta > Magnoliopsida > Dioscoreales > Dioscoreaceae > Dioscorea > Dioscorea dumetorum. The sequence goes on from CACTHL010000846.1 coordinate 6,419,263, forward strand.
GTTTTATTGTATAGTTATTTTTTATTTTATCAGTTTCTTCTTCTCCATATTTGATTTATATGTTTTTAATAATTTCAACCAAATAACATAAACCTTAATAGTCATTAAGATATTGTATTTCATTAATGATGATATGTTATGTCTTTACTTTAGTACTTGATGAACTACAGCGAAAACAGTATGGTTTTTTTAAAATAAAAAAATATAAAAAGAGAAGGATTTTTTTGGGGCACTTTTTTATGTTTTCCACCAATATCAAAGAAACATATATGAACTATTTCATTTGAATTATTTGTGAGATAATTTAGCAAAACTAAATAAGATATTTAAGATCAAATATAGAAATTATTATAAAATTTCAAAACATAAGGAAAGTATATAATTGATAAATGCTTTATGTTTCGTCATTCTTTTAGAGTGTATTATTATGTAAAGGAGCCACATTCAACAACTGCTATGGTCAAATGTTTAGAGTGTATTAGCTTATTGGCTTAGCCATACATAAGAGAATGTATCTGTATATATATTTGCATTTCATTAAAACTTATTTCATTTTGTTATGTCAAAAATTCAAAATATGGCTCAAACTTTATTTCATAGTTGACATCGTAGTAAAGTTAATGAAAAATTTAAGTGAGAGGTAGCACAATTTGTTGAATGTTTCAAACTTCCATTGATAATTGAAGAAGTCTATAAACCAAAATGTACAAATTGAAAAAAGAAGACTTTCACACATGTTTTCAACATGTTAGCGCAACATATCTTTGATAGAAACTAGGCTAACAGTGGAAGATATATATATATATATATATATATATATATATATATATATATATATATATATATATATGGAGATGACACATACCTACATCAAGAGTATAATTCAATAATTTTACAAAGTAGAAATAATTAAATTTGTTGTAGATGGTTTTTTCTTTGAACTTTTGTTGGGTTTCGCCAATTTGATTTGATAGTTTTGTAAGAAGTTTTGGAAACTTGAGATACATGTGTTTTATTGTGCAGTTTTATTCTTATTTTTTCCTTTTGAATTATTAGCTCCTTCTTCCTCTTTTTCTCAATGTTTGATTTGTTTTTTTATAACTTTTAAAGATGAATAGTTATTGAAATATCTTCCCTTTTTAATGATATAATCTCCTTTCATTTTATTAATTGATTAAATACTATAAATATTTTTTGTTCTTTTATGTGCAAAAAAAGCTACAAGAAATTAAGCTTTGGAGTTTCTTATTAATACCAAAGAAACATATATGCATTATTTCACTTGAATCATTTGTGAGTAATTTAATAAAACAAAGAAATTTGTGAAATAACAAAGATTAAAAGATAAATTCATTCTTTTAGTTTCTTCAAACTTTAAGACTTTATTATAAATTTAATATGAAGCACACGCATTGGCTTAGTCATCTACCACCGAATAAATGTGAAGATATGCACATTTCATCAAAATTTATTTCATTTTTTAATGTCAGGAATTTGAATTCAGACGCAAATTCCATTTAATAGAGTATTCTCTTCTCATGGGAGAAGGTATTCAAGTTGTATTTTTTATAAGTAACAAAAGATGATTAAAGATGCGATGGTTATTACTACAAGAAATAAAAATATACAATATTTAGTGGCTATAAGTATGATAAGATTTAATGAGTGGATAAAAAAAAGATTATCTATAATGAAATTTCTACAGTAGAACTAAAGTAATTAAAACAACAGGCGTGATAAATTAGGTTTATACAAAGACGACAGTCATAGTTATGAGTTTTATTTCACCAGTAGAAACTTTTGTTAGAGATAACATATGAGCTAAAATGATAAATAAAGCTTGCGTGGCCTGTATATGCCAAAATAAAACCATAAATGTCTCCAAAATGATTGTAAAATTTGTATTAATGTGAATATATAGCTAGAAAAAAGACATGGAACATAAGAAACATATAAAGTCTGTATGAAAACCTCAATTGTTCTAAAAAATGATAATTTTTTTTTAATGATAATAACATCCAAAGTGGTGTGTCAAAGAAATAATTAAAGGCACATTTCATTTTTATGGGGAAACTTTTCTACTCAGTTAGAATGTGCAAACACTAAAAGTAACTTCAAAATCATTATATTCAGCGGAATTATTTGTGATAAATAGAAGTCAAAGCGCAACAGTTACACTCAGCCATTCCATTCAAACTAATATTGGAGATTAGACTGTGGAAACTAACACAAGATAAATGACAAAGAAAATATATATTTGTTTGATATTGAGATCACCTTCGTAATTGCATGTACATTCTATAAGTCATCTATACTACCAAAAGAAAAACAACATTTGTATTCATGTGGCAACAAGAAATGCTAATAATTTTGGTTGATTATGAATTTGTAATATGAAAAATATTAGAATGAAATCACACTATGCGAAAGAGAGACTAATTCCTCTAGATGAAATTTTCAATCGCTCTTCTTGATGACGGAACTAGGACTCCATCCAAAATGCCAATTTTACACCTCTATGATTTTCTATTAACTTATAGCATCCCCAATATTAATGACCATTAAATTTTTTGTGGAAGGACTTTCATGCTCTACTTCCGAAATTAATGATTTTTACAATCATATTGAATAGTTAGAAATCACTCCCATATTGTAATGTTCGCCCTTCCTTGACTGAAGTCTTCAGTATTAACCCCTGTTTTAGCCACTTAGTCTAATTAATTAGAGTTAAGTTTAATCAAGGAATCTTTTACATCTCAAAACTTTCACATGCGTTCTTAATTTTCATATCAGGTCGGCTAATTCTTGGAGCATTATTCGGTTGCATAATTGGGCCATGTAATTAGTTTTTTTAGTTTCTGTAAATCAAGGGAAGGAAATGACTTGGTGGCAACCTACCACTGCTTTTCTCCTTCCTCACTTCGTTTTTTTTCTCAACGACAACTTCTTTTTTGCCAGAGCACGGGTGGATCCGACATTAGGACACTGAACTGCCATGTAAGGGAGGATGTTAAGCACCGTAATCCTTGATCCGGCATGCGCTCGCACCCACATAACTATGTATTTTTAGTATAATAATTATTTTTTTAAATATCTAGAAATTTATTTATTCGTGTATTTCTATTTTTATTATGCTGGTATTTTTTTTGTTTAGTGCTATTTATTTATATTAATTATTTATGTTGTGAAATGATTTATTCTTAATTTATTTGTCTGTGCTCTATATTGTTTGCAGTTTTTAGTACATCTCCATTCCTGGCAATTTGCCCAGCTGGGAGAAGTAAGTCCTAGCCATGTACACATGTTAATTGTAGTAGCGCTATCAGACATGCTTGTCCGTTCCGACTACGGTCAAAGATCCAGCTTCGACTATTAATATTTTGTCTTTTTCGACTTCACAGTGGAAGATCCGCATTTGAGCTGTTGATTTGTTTATTAGTCAGGGAGATGTACACTTCTGATTTTCTGCGTGTTATCAGTATTATGATTTTATTTTATTTGTTTATTTATTTTTTGCATTTTTGTCTGTTATTATACCTTTACAGCCATGTTATCTGTTATTTGTCTGATTTGTTATTGTGCTACCAGCAAATTTCTGGGTATTTATATTTTTTGTTACCTTTGCGATCCTACTGAGCGCTTGTGGCTCATGTACTCTATGTTTTTTTTATTTTATAGGTGAAGAGCAAGCTTAGGACGGGGGACTGTTCACAGGTCTTGTTTCTGTAGTTGTCGTTTCAATTTGAAATAATTGACCCTTGAGTTGGCCAGCTTTATAGTGTATTGTTTTTTTGTATGAGTGGAATTTGTATTCTATTTATATTCTTGTTTTCAATTGTTAAGTGTTGCATATTGTGTATCTGTATGGTTGTTAAAGCCCATACTCGAATTATTTCTATTTACTATCAATTGTCTTAATTTCTGTATTATTGCTTTCTTTGTTGTCTGGATCTGAAATCTATAGCCCTGAACCAAGTGGGGCCCAGTGATGAGTGCATTATATATATATATATATATTTCATATGCATTACACCCGATATTTACTTTTTCTTTTGCTATTACTTGTTTAGTTCGGTGCTATTTAAGGTATTTTGAGTTTATTGTCCAGATATTTAGGTCCTGGAGCAAGTAGAAGGGATTTAGAGGAGAATTCACATTAAAAGGACCTAAAAAGAAGTTCGCCAAGCCAAGCACGGCCTCAACACGGGCGTGCTCTTGGCCGTGCAATTCACAGGAATTGGAAAGCACGAAGAAGTTCGATAAGAATGCCCTAAGTACGGTCGTGCAATGCCAACACGGCCTCAACACGGGCGTGTTCCACCCGGTGCAAATTACAGGCTGGCAAATTTTTCGGGGAAATCACTGTAGCTCAAGTACTGTGGCACAAATACTACAGTAAAAGTACTGTAGCACCGAGAACTCAGAAACCCGCAATCTGCATGGGCTGAAGCACGGCCTCAACACGGGCGTGCTGAATTAAGCACGGCCGTGCTTGCATCTGGAATGACTTTTTAAGGCCGAATTTAGGGTTTCTTGAGGGGCTTTTTGTGGGGATTTTCTTCTCCCCTTTGGGGGAGGCGGCGGAGTAGTAGAGAGGCACCTTCAAGGGATAGATCTAGACCAAGAGATCGTCGTATGAGTGGAGGAACGTTGGCAAGATCATCATCGGACACTCTCCAACGAAGATTGTGAAGCAAGAAGGGAGTTGATGAATTTCATCTCATTCTCTTGTTATTTACCTTGTGTTTCTTGTAGAATCATGAGGGGCTAATCGTTCTTCGGTGCCCCGGTTTAAGAACTCGGTAGTTGTTGTATTTGAATGCTTTTATTGCAATGTTTATGGAGTCTCTAATTCTCTCTGTTAGATCTTTGGTTGTTTACTTGAATGTTGGTTATTGAGTGGCATTGATTGCTTAATTTCTTGATTTCCTCTTAGCTTGTATATCTCATTGATTGGTACAAGAAGTGGAATTGGGCTCCCACTCTCAATCCCACTATATCCACATTAGGGCAACAAGACTCTAGAACATAGGGATCATGAGACGCACCTGATAAACATTGCGAGAATGCGAGTATAATTGACACCAAGTGACTACTCTGGGACGCTACTCTATAGGGGCATTTATAAAAGAAAAGTGAGGGCATTTATAGGGAAGAAGAACACCAACGGCGGCTAGAAACATCAACGGAGAAGAAGAGCGATCCAAGGCCTTAAAACCTTTAGAGTCGACTAGGAGAGGCAAGATTTAAAGAGATCTACCACCAAAATCAATTGGAAGACCTAAAAAGACGATGAAAGCGGCAAATCTAGGGCAACATCATTGAAGTTCTTCTGAAGGAGATCCTTTATCACCACTTATCACCAACTTTCAAGGAGTTTAATTATGTCTTATTTGGTTGAGTTCATGTATTTTCTATTGAATTTCCTTGTCATGTCCGACAAAGCCCCAAGGTCATCGGATGCTGGTGAACTTGGGATGAACTTGCTCGATGGATGATGTTATGTCATTTTAATTGCAATCTTGTGCTTTGTGGTTCTCTCTATGCATTCTCTATTGTCTTGAATTGCATGAGAACCCTGTGATTTAATTCCTAGTTTGTTCTTGGCGACGCGGGATGCACCTTTGTACTATACTTGCATAGATAGAAAGGGGATCATTGTGTCGGTACACCGAGGGATTCGGGTACTCGACAACCCTTCGAACGTTAGGTTCAAATCTAAGAGAGTGTTTGCTCCAAATAAGAGTTTTCCTTGAACCCATTGCAATAATAGGAGGAGTTGGTCGGAAAAGATTCCAGTCAACACTCGCATGGGATTAGGGTTAATCACCAAGGGATTTGGGGTTAACCTACTTTAGGACTCTCTCAGCCCAACCCATGATTGCCATGTCAATATTTCATCCTTAGAACATTAGTAGTCTCGAGCGGAACCCCGTCCGTGATCGTTCCTCCTTATTGATTCTCCATTGAGATTCAACTCGCTCATTGGTTTTCTCTGTAATTTTAGTTCTTTTCTTAATTAGTTTCAAAACCCTTAGTTGATCGGTTAGAAAGTAGGCAAGGACAAAGTAAGAGTAGTTCCTTGACCCTTTGGAATACGACCTCCGTGTCGCACACAGGGTATTACTTGACGATCCCATATTTTTGCAGGATAATCATCAGGCAGCAAAGCTGAGGGTATAAAGGGCATGGCTAATTTTCTGAGAAGGGGAGTTGAGTTTTGGAAGGGGGCTGTTGAAGAGGAATTAATGAAAAGCATAGGATCAGCAGCGGCTGTGAGGTTGGAGGCGACCTTCGACCACTCAAGAGAAAGAAGACCTTGCCGATGCTTATCACTACCACCAACATCACCTCTTAGGACACTGGCGTGATCAAGAGCGTTCATTTTGGTTAACTCCACAGGGAATTTCAAGTTGATCTATTCTCCATCAATCCTTAAGGGAGTGTCATTTACTTTTATTGAAATGTCTATGGTTTTGTATACTTATTTCATTTACCCTTGCTATATGAGGAACCAGACTCTCAATTGGGGATTTGGACATTGATGAGTGCATTTTATACATGTAATTTACCTGTTTTATACCTACTATTTTCTTGTCCTTTTGGCTTTATCCTCTTAGTTCGGTGCTATTTGAGGTATTTTTTGTTAATTATATATACATTTAGGTCTTGGAACAATGAGAAGGGTTTTGAAGAAGTTTGTATCACAAAAGGACCTAAAAGTACAATTCGTCAAGGCAAGCATGACCTAAGCACGGGCGTGCCCCTCAACCGTGCAAATCACAGGAGTTTTGAAAAAAAATGAAGACTAAAAAGCACGGGCACAGTCCCCAGAGCACAGGCGTGTAGATAGGAGCCCGGCCTAAGCACGGGCGTGTTTCAACTCATGCACTTTACTGCCTGAGGCTTTTTTGGAACCTGTTGGAATTCCTAATCTACCCGTAAACTGCACGGCCAGGAGCACGGCGGTGCTCGTGTCGAAACTTAGGTTAAAAGCTTTGAAAGTTAAGTTTTGAGGGGCTTTTATCGAGGCGACTGTTGGAGGCTAAAGGAAGAACCTCTGTACATATTTCACCACTTCTAGGAGAGGATTTGAGCTTCAATTATAGGCCGATATCAGGGGTGGATTCTCGTCAAGTTACATTCTAGGAGCTCAACGAAGAAGCAAGCAAATAAGGAGTCTTTTTATTCCTTTGGATTTGTTTATTTTATTATTTCCTTGTTGAGTGAACCCATCAGGGCTAACTCTTTCGGGAGGCCCGGGTTGTGAACTTGGTTAAATGGTTTTTATTGAATGCTTATTTTGCAATGCTTATGGAGTCTTAGTAGTTTCTATGTTAAATCTAATGTTTCATAACTTGATGTGCCTGATTGCATAGTATGGTTATAAACTTGGTGTGTGTTTGTGGCTTAGCGTAATTGTCGTAGTGTAATTGCTACCACGAAGTGCTTGAACCTCACCGTATAATCGCAACTTTGATGTTTATCATAGCTATAGCTACAACAAAGCTCTTAGAGCATACATAGATTTATTAGATGTACCTGATAAGTCCTGCAAAAGCTTGAATACAATCTATCACCATGTGATCAAGCCAGGGCCCTACTCCCCTATCGAGCGATTTGTTAGAAATTTTCTTTGTCTCTCTCCTCTCCTGTTTACCCACGTTCCTAGGCTTTTAGTCTCAATTCAATCTAAATTGTTGATCGATTAGATACTAAACAATAAGAGAGTATTGGAAGCTATACCAGTCCTTATGGATTCAACTACCCGACCACACATTGGGTACATTATACTACTTGTACGACCCGTGCACTTATGGATAGGCAAGGGGCGTACCAGACATGAAACTTTAGAGTTTCTTTGCATTGGATTCTGTACTTGCTTCTTCTTTATTTTGGCATTTGAGTTTTGAATTGGAAATGTAGTTGTTCAATTTGAATGTTTGAATTGCTTACATTGCTTGTTGTCTGGTTGCTAATGTGCTGTGAAAACCCATTAGACCTTTAAGGCTATTGTGCGGTGAAAACCCGTTAGTGTATCATCTGTTCTGAGTCTGAAATAGTGAGCCTGCAAGTAGGGGAATGTTCTCCTTCTCCTTCACTTAGGTCATCTTACATTAGTATTTCCTTGAGCTCTGAGCGGTCGTGTAACTATTTAGTCGAGAGAATTCTCCTTTAGGTGAGTTGCATTATACAAGAGGTTATCTATATCGATAGAATAAGTAACCCAGTTTAGGCTAGATAACTTCTACTATAGTTGGTACTGGTATTCTTGCTCCCTATGGTTCGATAACCCAACTTTTTACAGAGTCCACTGTATTAATTGATGACCTGTGCACTTGCGAAGAAGCAAAGGACATGTTAGTTCTTCTTACAAAATGTTGCATTCAAGCGTGATCATGCACTTAAGCTTGTAATGAGCTGCATAGAGTTGAGTGTATAGGTGCCTAAAGAGAGCGTGCATCCCTTAAAATGGCGGTTTGCAATCCAGTTATCCCAAAAATAATCATTAAAAAAAGGTTCCTTATGTTGAATAAAAGACCTATTGATCTCTTGAATGTGTCTAGTACAAGGCTTGAAGTTTTTGCATAGGACACTAAGAGCCTTCAAGAGAGTTTATTGATAGGATTTATGCCAATTTAAGAGCGATGACTATAACATGTGGTGTCCATGGGAATCTTTGAGTGATGTCTGTGTATGTCTATCTGCGTCGCCATGTTCCATTATTCTTTAGACCCTTGTGGGTTTCACTTGTGATTGTCTCTCTATTCAATCAATTAAAGTTTGCCTGAGAATGGATTCATACATGATTCTTTTTAATTGCATTGTGTGTCATGTTGTTTTGCTTGAGACAAGGCACCAATTCAAGCATGGAGCATTTGATAAATGAACATTCTTGTAGCAATGTTTACGTATGATTATGTTTAATTAATTGATTAATCATGACATTTTGTACTTTAATATTATTATATTTGGACGGGCTACTACTTTTTGGTGTTTTATATGTAGATGGTTGGAATTCATCATGAATGGCATAATTATTTGAAGGTATCTAGAAGCAAAGAGAGGAAGAGAAGTTATGGAGATTATAGAGCAAGAAGACAGTAAGCAACATTGCCCACCAATGTCAACCACCATGCTCATGAAGCACAATGGAGGATTTTAATTCAGAGAAATCCATGACCAACCCATCGTGGCCGTCACACCCATGGCGCTTGGCCACCCAAGAAAACTCTAGTTTATTTCATCCTATAAATGACCATGGAGGATTTTTAGAGGGGAATCTTCTGTTGCCGTGGTTAGGATTTGGAGTTTACAAGCATCAAGAGGCCGAAGGGACACCAAAGAACGAAGAAAATAAAGTATCAGTTGTAGATCTGTTGACTATTAATCATGGAACTTATTAGTCAAACTAAGTTTTCTTTATCTACTTTCATTTTTATTTATTAATGCTTAGTTTGAATATTATAACTCGAACATGAATGAGTAGATCTATCTCTCTAGTGTTGGCAACTAGCCCCATGATGAACAAAGATTTTTGTATTGAATTATATCTCTACTTCAATGTTTACATTCCATTTGATTCAATACTTTAATACTTAATGCTTGAAAGATATGTTTAATACTAAATACCAACTTTCCTTCTTTTAATTTTCTTTCCAATTATATCATTCCCCATATTAATGACCATATAACTTTTGCTGCAAAATATTTAATATATTACTTCCAAAATTAGTGATCTTTAAATTAATATTAACTATTTAGAAGTGACTCACATATATAATGGAAAAACCAAATGCAAAAGGATTATTTAAATAAAAATTTGGAAGGATGTGAGGGAAATTTCAAATAAGGTTATAAAAAAAAAAGAAGAAAAAAGAATGCATTCCTAGTGTTCAAGGTTCAATGCATGGTGCACATATTTATTAGTATTAATTATCTTTGTAATCTATTTAATGTTGTGAATCTATCACTCCTTTAAACATCATCTTGCTCTATCAAGGGTCTATTTCAATTTTCCCTAGTTCTTAATTTTCATGTCAATGTGTTTATCCTCTTTAAAGATTCAGTTCATATTTTTTTTTTAAAAAAAGGAGTAATTAAAAAATTGATGTCTTCCTCATTTTATCCTATTTCTCCAGAAATAAATTGGCCAAAACATCAAGTTCAGCACTGATGTCGCACTTGCTATAGATGGGAATGTTAGATCTTCTTTGGCAAATACTGCAAGCCTAACAACCTACAGAGGCTCTGAAGCATCCAGTAGTGTTTGTTGGCTTTGAAAGCCAAGCTAAGGCTTTCCAAAAAGCAGGGTCAATATACAGGCACAACCTTCTTTCCAATCTTCCTTGAGCACTTCCAAGCCTTTCCTAGCTTGAGTCCACTTTGTCCACCACCAGCTCATCTGAATAAAAGCACCACCTTGTTCTAAGGCATTACAAAAATCACTAATTTCAATCCTCTCCGATTTGTTCAACTTATGGTCCTCCTTTTTCTTCTCATTTAATATCTCCTATTGGTGGTAATAATTGTTATACGATAGTAGATGGTCCTTTTCTTTAACTTTTCTTGAGTTTCTCTTGCTTCATTTGATAGTTTTACAGTTTTTTTTCTTTTAAATTTGAGACTACATTTTGTGTTTAATTGTGTTGCTATTTTTTTTTTTACTAGTTTCTTCTTCTTCTTCTCTATACTTAATTTATAACTGATAAGATCACGTGTCATAAAGATTACTGGTCATTAACGAAAGCTCCATCCTAATTTTATTATGCACATAGAATCAAGCCATCATAGGGAAATCCCAAAATGTCACCCTTTTTTCTAACCACTTACTTTTCTATCCTTGCAGCCTCTAATGATGGTTAATTTTCTTATTGTTATAGTGATTGGACGAAGGAGCCCCACATTGGAGACCGGAAATTATTAGCTCATTTTGGAAATAACATGTTTACCCTTCTACAACCAATTTGGTGCCAAAAGACATTGGAAAGAGACGGTTTCCTTTTTAGGTAATCCTGAGAACACTGCCTTGTCATGTCATTATTCCTCAAACCCTCCTTCTTTTATCACCTTCTTCGCATCAAGCAAAAGCAATGCGAAGAATTTCACTTTTCCCTTGAATGTTTCACACCTTGACAGCATCTCTTCGACTAGAAGATGTTTGACTGCCAGTTTCAACCTTCCTCCGGGTAAGGCTACTTCAAATATTTTGTGTTGATGCATTTGCATAGAAAAGTCTTATAGTTTCCATTGCGATTTTCACCTAATTTGGTTTTTAGGAGTTGTTGTCATAAAACTAGAGATTCAGGATTTTATTTATTTTGTGGATGTTGAGCTCATGATCTCCAATCAGATTGCTACTGTAAATCACCATGTTTCTTTAAGTATACAGTTTGCTGTATAATTTTATGTGTATTACGTAATGTGTATGATGCCATTGTATTTCCCTTAAGTATTTGACTTTAGCATTTTTTTCCCTTGAAAGTGGGATTAAGTTTGTACATATTGAACAAATCCTCTTTACAAGTGATATTTACAATTCCAATAAAGTAGTTTTCATTTAAACTATTTTGATTTCAATTATGAATACTGATTGCTATTCAGACGATACCGAATAATGCATAATCTATTGCTCTTATTGTAGGTCACCATGATACGGCCATCAACATTATCACCCAAAGATGCCACTTGGCCCTGATAGCGAGAACTTTTGTTGAGTTAAAACAACACATGACTGTAAGCCATTGGGGAATCATCCAAAGAAAAATGTTTGCATCATTAACTAATATTGAACCTATACTACATGAGAAGGGGTTGCTCGATGCCTTGTTACATTGGTATGATGGGTGTACCCAAAAATTTAGGATTGGTGAGAGCCCACCAAATTTCAGAACTGAAGATGTGGCTATCATCCTTAGTCTCTATTGCAATGGAGATGTGGTGGTTTTTCATAAAGAAGAAGACTCAATCATCCTTCAAGGAAAAATATTTCTTGAAAACTTATGAACGACATGGTCTTAACGGTGTACCTTATGGGGATCATGCAATTCCTGAACACATCTTGCTCAGTGCCCAATTGGGTTATAGGCTATGTCAAAGCGCTACCCACATTGTGCTGCTATCCATGGGAGCAAGCCATGCATAGGTGACTTATGGAAGATGTCTTGAAAGTAGCCTCCCGCATGTAGGCAAGATGTGGTTGGAAGAAGTCTAACATATGCTATTTGAAAAGATCCACTGTCATATAAGACATATGGTTTTATGAACTGACTAGTACTAAGAAAAAGTTATGTTAGGAAGATAAATCAAATTCAATGTTATGGAGAAAATAATTTCAAAATACAAGTGCCCCTTCCACCTTTGCTTTCATACTAGGTGGCAAATAAGTATTAAGCCTTTGTAGCGTTTTTGTAGATTTTAATTGTGTGTGGATGTTTCCTCTTAATTTTATTTATTTCCCCTTAAGCTTTTACTTGATCAAATACATTACACCATTATGGTGTACACAAATATGCTTTCGCTTACTCACACTTGTTTCCATTTGTTGATCCTAATTACCTTTTATTCTAAAGAGTTTCCATGTATTATTTGGGTGTTTCGATTAGTACCCAAAGTTTTTGCTTATACATGCTTGTTTCCATTTGTTCATCATAGTTTCCATTTATTCTACAGAGTTTACATTTAATGGTTCGCCATTTCATTTAGTCGGTAAAGTTTTCACTTACTGTGTTTCTTTATTTTTACAACTGGTTTCTAGGCTTGTCCACACCAACAAAGTAGTAGCATTTGTTAGAGCTGTCTACCGCGCTGATCAACGTTCCATTGCACCACCATCTTGGGCAAAGAATGAGAACCCAACCTCGCGGAAGCTAGGTCGTGATCGCAATGCTTCTAGCAACCCCCCTCTCTTGATAAGTCTCTAAATGGGCATATTTTCTTATACACATTCTTACACATTTTTGCATGTATTGTTGTTAAATTGATGTCATTTTGCACGAAATTTTGTATTATTTTATTTACATGGCATGAAGAAGTTATTTCAATATCAAAAATGTAATTCAAGCTAAGTTTGGAGGGAAAACTTGCAACTTTGGAGGTAGGAGGTGTACTACAGCCTGTATGGTGCCTGCATAAAGCTACCAAAAAGCCATGCGGGTAGCATATAGTCCCTATGGAACCTATATGACATTGTCAGAATACTCTATGGGCTCCACACAACCCTTAAGGGACCTATACAGCTTAGGGAGGACTTTACCACCCCCAACACAAGCTCCATACGAATGGCCCATATGGCCCAAGGAAGTATAAATAAATCAACTTATGGCAAATGTTTAGAACCTTTGGACAAACTTTAGAAGGAGCTTTTATGACAGCAAGGATAGGGTGAAATCTAGGATTTCAAGGAGTCCAAGCCTTCAATCTCAAAGGGAAGAATCTAGATTTAGAAGATGCCTCACCGGAATCAGTCCGATCACCTTCCGAAGCTAGGGTACATTCAAGGGGAGCCGTATCTAGGGATAGTTTAGGGTGGAAAATTCAAGGGCCTTCAAAGGAGATCCTTCTTCACCGTCTGTCATCACTTGTCAAGGATTCTTTATGATGTTTTATTGGTGTTCTTTTATGAATTTCTTCTTTGATTTCTTCTTTCTTGTCGGACTAAACTCCCAAGATCAGCAAATATTGGTGAACTAAACATGTTATGTGGATGATCTATTTTTTTAATACATTTGTGTGGTTTGAAATTAAATCTCTTGTGTCTTTTAACGTCTTGAATTACATATGGAGACCTCCATAGTTCACTTATGAGTTGTACTTTGAGATGCGGGTTGCTCACTTGTAATAGATCATACATAGATTGGAAAGGGTTACTTGTGTCAATACGCCGGGGGATTCTAGTACCGTAAGCTTTATGAATGTTTGGTTTAAATCAAGATTAGGGTTTACTCCTATGTAGAGATTTCCTGGAGTACATTGCAATCGTAGGAGGAGTTGATTTGGATGTAACTCTTATCAACACTCATATGTGATATGTGATTAGGGATTAACTTCCAAGGGATTTGGGGATACTCTATTTTAAAAATCTCTTGGTCTAAATAACCTTTGCAACTTTAGTTCATCATCTTCAAGACATCAGTAGTCCTAAGGACACCCTATATATGATCATCTTATCTTACTGGTTTTCTCCTAAGTTTCATGTGCTTGCTTTGAACTCATTTCTGGAGTCCACTTAGTCTTGTGAAATCTTGAATCATCTCTTGTTAGGCTAGACAATAGGCAAAGCGGAAGTAATAGTCGTTCCCTTACCCCGTGGAAGATCATCCTAGTGTTCACGCAGAAGGTATTACATGATTACCTATGCACTTCATCGTTCTGCACACCATCGTTCACCAGCTAGAAATTCCCAAGCTCATTGCTCGTGTTGATGCGATAAAAGGCCGAGTCAATCTGTAGGATGCACTGGTTCTATTAGAGAGAGATAACTCCCAGACACCGCTACAACCACCCAAAACTTCCCCGAAGCTTCAAAATGGGAAGCATCCACTCCGAAAGCAAAGCGAATAAAAAGGAAGGCTGCCATGAAAGTAAGGCTACAATTACCTTCCTTCCGATCATGTGATCATTCATTAACCAACATCCTAGTCTTTTAGGCTTCACAGGAGACAGCATCATAGAATCCCTGGCCAATTTAAAGAATGAATTAACCTCCTAAAGAACTTTAAAGGAGATTTTACTCCAAGTAGTTAGTGAAATAAGCAATGCCCCAATAGATGAGGTGCCCAGTAGAGGCTATGAGCTACAATTTTCCCTCGTTTGCAGCAGGAGACTAGCCTACTGAACCGGTTCAACCCTTAGTCCACATAGAACCACCAACCAGCATCTCAAAAAGTCTAACATGTTCCTCTAAACCTTCCCCACCCTGACCGTCCACCCGACATTATTAAACCACAAGCGTCATTCGATAAGCCCATTAAAGCACCATCCACCACAAATGAACCATAAGACTAAAAGGAATCCTTTGCTAAGGAAGCATAGGCTGCCACTTAACGAGGAAAGGTTAATATTGATGTCACACGCTGTCCTTCTCCTCGCATGCCACCATAGCAGCAGAAGAGTCCTCATCTAGAGAAGCACCAACAATAACCACATTTACTAAATTGCAAACCAAGAATCTCAATCCATTAGAAAAGATTTTATCCCCAAGCAAAAATGTCATGCCTGGTACATGCGCCTAGACCAAATAGAATAAGCAAAAATGTCCCTATATCTAAACTACATGATCGACAAGCAAGAGTCTCACGTTTAAGTCTTTTCCCACTTGATAAAAGTTGTTCCCATTTAGCCATTATTGATTCTGCTTGTTCATTGTATTATCTCTTATCAAGATTTGTAATCACATATTGTTAAACATTTTCACAAAGTTGTCATTGTTTTTGTTTTACTTTAGAGTTTTCTGTTTAACCCTTTTTGTTTATAATTACATCTAGTTATAACCATTTAGTTTGCATTGTTTCCAATTAACCGTTTTGTCCTCTTTCAAAATAGAATTGTTGCTTGGAAGAATGAGTGGGCATTCACCACTTGCTTCTATCTCTACACACTGCTTGAGAAAAGGATAATTGTCCTCAATGATGCATTGGATGTTTTTGGTATGATCATCATTGACACTTTGAAAAGAAAGCCTTACCACTATTAGAGGCATGTGACAATCTCGCATTCACTACCTCTGATTATGGCAAAGCAAGAACATATTGTTGAAGTAGCCTTAACGTGTATTTGGCCGTGTATCTCACAAATTTTATTGTTTAGGTTTTACAAGAGTTATATGGGCAAGTACACATCCGTGTACCTGCCCTTATACCAGTTCATTCTCTCCATGTTTAAATAATCTGTTTTGAAGAAATAGAAGAGGGTTTTGGTGTGCCGATTTCTGGAGAAGAAATAGGGTTTTCTGGAGAAAGGAAAATACCTCTGGAGGTGATCGCAGGAAGAGGAGAGCTTGAGGCAGTCGTGAGGGATCCATTTGCCGACGATGAGTGTAGCTCACACCTGCTCCAAGATCATCATAGCCATATAAAAGGGTTTTTCATTCAATGTTTATGTTTTCTAGGATAGAGATGAACTCTGTTTTGATGAACATATGCCAAGGCCTCATGGAAGGCTAACTTCCTTGGGTGCCTAGATGAATGTAGTTGGGAATACTCTATATGTTTTGGTTGTCTTTTTAGCGTAAGTTACCTCGTAATAAAAAAATCCATGTGATTTGAACACCTATGAATGAATAAGTATTGATGAACTCCCACTAGAAATAGTAGAGGGATCGCATACTTTTGGGTTAATATTCAGTAGTTTATTGTTGTCTTTTTACATGAGAATCCTAATCTCTTTTGCATAGAAAAAAGGCGTCCTGAGAGAGCACCTAATTCACCTTTGATTCTCTCTGTTTACCTTGGTTAACCTAATTTAGTTGTAATCTTATTTTAATTGTAAGTTCCCAACGAAGTTAATCCGGGCATTATTCATTCCTAGTGATTCTCAGACTCACTTTAATAGTATTAATCCTGTTTCTTCATCTGTTTTTCTTCTTTATCATAATCGAGTGTTATTTCTAGCTAAATAGTAGGAAAGGGTAAGTACGCATATACTAAATCCCTGAGGATTCAACCTTGCCTTGTGTAAGTATTACAACGATCGAACGTGCGCTTGCGTGTGAGTTTCTGCGTATTGCATAGCAATTTCTAAATTTTCCGATCAAATGTCCTACGGGGCTTTTCATAACTATTTCTCCCTAGTTCCTAATTTCAACATCAATATGTTTTTACTTCTCAACTACTCAATTCTAATATATATTAATGATTTTCTCCCTAGTTATGAAAACCATCCTCATTAATGAATAGTTGCTCTTGCTGTAGTCACCGAGATATGACCATCACCCTCATCAACGAAAGATGTTACCTAGTAATGTTAGTCAAAACTCTTGTCGAGTGATACTTCCTTGTGTAACCGCAAGTGTATGGGTCGTATAACTAGTAAAGTTACCCGAAAAAGTCGGGTAGTCGAATCCACAATGACTGGTATAGCTTTTTGTATTCTTTCTCCAATTAATATCTAGTCGATTAAAGATTGGGTTTGAGAGTGACTAAGGGTTGACAGGCTAGGCAAAAACAGAGGAGACAGAACAGGGGAGTTTCTCTAGCGAGTTAAGAATGATTAGGAGTAATGCCCTGGATTGATCCCATGGTATGGATAGTAATCAGCCTCTTACAATGCTCATCAAGTACATTCTAAGAATCCATGTAGTACTTCAAGGTAGAAATCTTCTCAAAAATCTTTTATATTTATCCCAGGACCTAATTATCTACACAAGTAGCATAAAATACCCTAAATAACACCGAACTAGGAAAATAACTTCTAAAGGACAAGAAAATAATAGGTAAAACATGGATGAAATATGTATATAAAATACACTCATCAAATACTCCCACACATGAATCATTGCTTGTCCTCAAGCAAAATCTGGTCTCACCACTAATTGATGAGTGCATGACCTTTGATCTCAGCGGGGTAAGGAATTTCTAAGAATTTAGGGGGGCTCTAAGTACTAAGTGTATATGTCAAATGAACGCATATGTAATAATGTCAATCTTACTCAGTACTCCCCATGTGTGTGTGTGCAACACTCAAAAGTGTGCCTTCTATATTTTTGGAAGAATCTAGCTACAAAGTCCCCTTAAATGTAATAACTGACTCCTAAATTGGGTAGTAGCTTTATACACTCTAGAGGTAGCCATTTCACCCGGTAGGTCATCAAAAGGACATTTGTGATGCCCCAGATCCGACTACTTAGATGCGGCTTTCACTTCTTCTAGGGTGATAGTTCTTTCTGCCATCTTAACTATTATTTATTTCCATAATTTGATAGGGCATCCCATAAAGGATCCGACTTTTCAAAATTTTCTTCGTCACAATTATTTATTTTTCCTTTTGCGTTTTGATATTTGAATTTGAAATTTTGGAGTCCAACATGATTTAAAGGTCTTGAAACTAGACGCTTTCCTAAATAAGGTGGCTACACAAATATCAGGTGAAGTGATAGAACTTAGGTTCCAAAGTAAGACTCAGTTTTAACATTGAATTCAGAGAATGCACACTAACAAACTTAAGCTTCCTTAGCTTAGAAATTCCTATCCAAAAAATCATAGATCGTCCTAAGTCATGCAATAATACCATAAATGCAACAATAAAAACCCTCCCCCACACTTGAATTAAACATTGTCCTCAATGTTAGAATGAATAGGCATGCAGAATTGTAAAAGCACAAGTGAAAACGGAGGGAAACGTTTGAAGGACCATCCTGAACACGGACAGTGATGTTGCTGCTCTCAACGTGTGTTTCTACCTTGAAAGAATTGTTAGCCATACATCCTAAGAAATCAATAAAGACAAGAGTGGGGCTTCATTCAACACAAAGCTAAAAGGAAAATAGCATAACAAGTACAAAATAAATGATCAGTTTAGTAGGGGATTCCCCTTCTAACTAAACAAAATAGTACAAAAGAAAGTAAAGTATAGAAAAGAAAATACATAAAAACTAAAATAAAAACTGCAAAATCAAAATCTGGAGGTCTCGGTGCTGGAATCTGACTCAGAGTTGAGGTCGGCGGTGTCAACGTCCATGCTGCAAGAAGTCGAGGCAGCAATAAATACAGACGGGGATGATAAGGAGATGCCCATATGTGCTGCTAACCTCTGCAAACTCCGTGTCATCCATCGCCGAAAAGATGGAGTACCAGCCAGTGGTGTAGGGCGACTAGAGGAGGCTTGAGCGCATGGAGTCTGAGGGGAAGAAGGATCGGCAGCTGCAGGGGGGAGTCTGGGGCAGTGGCTGAAATGGTGGCTGCCTCTCGGGCCCGATAGTCCATTCCGTGAGCGGGGTGTCTGGTGCAGCATGCCTATGGCTCAGAGTGTGTCCAAGATAATGGGAGTGATCTCCCCACACACCATCCTCATGCTGCGGGTCCCTAACTAGAGGCCCATCCCCAGAATGTGTCAAGTGATGTAGGGACCCACGAAGAGGATGCTGATCCGAGGATCGGTACCTGGTGTTGGACGCTAATAGCTACCTCATATCCTAGGTGCATGGAAAAACCATCTAGGGTGCTCAACAAAAAGTCGAAATTGCTGCTGTTGATGACGCTAGTGCTATCACCACGACCTGTGAGATTATGGATGCGTAGAAAGTGAATGTACATGAGTACCGAGGCACGTAGAAAAGAAGCCTTGGACCGGCATGGGTCATAAGACCGGTCCATCCTCAGACACTGGCAGCACTCCTCCTGAGATTCTCTAGTGGGTCGGGAGACCATCAGAGAGTCTGATGCGTGTGTTCCGCAACAACACAGGGTGTGTGTGTCAACCCCTTGCGTTACAGCAAGTGCACGGGTCGTCAAGTAATAAAAGTGGATCCAAAGGGTCGGGTTGTCGAACCACAGGCAACAGAAGTACTAGTAATAGCTCCTCTCTTGTTATCTAGCCTAATGAATGTAGTGTGTGATGATCTAATGGCCAAAGCCAAGAGTTTCACTACAAGTGCGCAGGGAATAAAAAGGAAAAGAGTTATCAATCAATAAAAGTGAGGTATCCGGACAATGCTTCCCTTAGGATTCAGGTGTTGGATGTAGATTACAAGTGTTTCTAAACGAAAACAATCAGTCGTGGGTATCCTAAGGTATATCGGCCCCTGCCTCCAGATCACCGATAACTAGTCCCCTACGAGGTCCCGGCGGAGAATTCTCTCGACGCCTCACACCACATATGGCTGCTTAGCACTTTAGGGATCCCAAAGATATAACCAATTCCTAAAAGTAGATCAAACCCTGCCTCCAGGTGAAGGATCCCTAACCCTCTACGAGGTCTCGGCGGAGAATTCTCTCAACACCTCACACCACATATGGCTGCATGAAACTTAGGGAATATGGAGATAGAAAATATCTATCGAAAGTTAAAGGGGACACTCCGTTATCTCACGGCTCACCCTCTCAACCCTCTTTATTCTTAGTAATTCTAAACCTAGCGGTGATCTTTTTCTTTATTAGATTGAATAAAACATGCAAGGCAATTAATAATAGAATCAAAAGCACAAGCAAGCATTAAGAACTCAATAGTAAAACTCAAACTAGTAAATTCGAATAGAAACACAATGTAAATCTAATGAAAATAAGAACGCTAGGGTTTACATGTCTGAATACCCTCTAGGGGTTTAGCTCTCAATGGAGCAAGTCATAAAACAAATAATGAATTGATAAATGAGTTCAAAAGTCATAAAGAATAACCCCCCTAAATCCGTGATGATGGTCTTGATGGGTAGCTTCCACGTCTGGATTGAATCCACTCAGAAGCTAGGTCGGCGGTGGCTTCCTTGATGCTATGACGGAGGAAGAATCGATCCAAATTGGTGAGGAAAGCTTTCCGAAGCCGCAAAGAACTCTTTCCAAGCCCTAGCCGCCTTGCCTTTTGAAAGTAGCCAAAAAGATCCCTAAAAATTATCACAAGGCGGCTTTTAGAATTTGAATTCGGGGCTTCACGCAGGCATCCACACGGGCGTGAACAGTACTTTTGCTATAGTAGCGCCTCCACTCTTCCGCTCCCAAGTAACGCTGCACGTCAGTAGTCACCCCCACCTTCCTCAACACCACATAATCAAGGCCTCTCGACTAGTTGAATCGCTTGGTGCACAGACAGGTGTATCACTCCTGATGGAAGGAAGCACCAAACGTCGGCTCGGTGGGGGTGGCAGGGGCCGATATCTTCCCTTGATGCCTCTTCGATGAAGGGCCGGAAGCTGTAACCTTCCGATGCATGGTCTGTAAATAACACAGTTAAAATGTTTAGGAAAAACAATATAAAGACGGCTGTGCTTATGTAAACACGCCCATGTTGGCTTGATCTTGATTTCTCTTAAGAACACGGCTATGCTGGTTAGGGCACGCCCGTGTTTTGAGAGAAAGCGTCTTCCCATCCGAACCGTAGCACTAAATCTACAGGCTAAAATGATTTTTATCCAACAACGCTTGTTCTAAATCGAATTGTTCATGCATGGTAAGGTTCTAAAGCATGATTTAAAACATAATCGTCAACATTTAATTCAAAAAGAGCGTAAACCATAGAAATTACCTCTTGTCAAAGAGGAAAATCAGCGAAAGGGGAGAAGTCCGACAAAATGGTGCGAAAATCGGCGATCGCGAGCAAGGAAACGTAGTGCAGATCAGAGGAAGAAAGAAACCACAAGCGAAGGTGACAAAGGAAAGTGTTGGACGCAGTATTTAAAAGAAAATCGTCCAGAAGTCGGATAGTCGCGCCCAACACACCCTAAGCACAGTCGTGTTGCCCCCGTGCTTAGTAAAGTCATTGAAAATATTGGGGAGCAAGACCATATTGGTCCTATGTTTTTGGTCGTGCTGTTTACAGAAGTTCAACCCAAATTTGCTGAATGCAGCATCACCATGCTCGGGGCACGGTGATTGTGCAATTAGAGAGCACCGCTTAAGCACGTGCATGCTTAAGCCGTGCTGCCTGGAGAAAAAATTACATCCACCTTCTTGCAAAATCATGGCCGTGCTCTACCCATGTTTAGGTTACTGAGGTTCCTAGGCCTCTAATTCCCCTTAAATTACCAAACTCAAAACAACAACGATATGCCAGTTATCAAAATAAGTGAGAAAACACCCGAGAGACTCAACAAAATATGACCTTGACAAAAGTAACACAAAGCTAAAAAACTAAATTAAACTAATTAAACAAAAGCAAAACGACATAAACGTAAACTTCTTGGGTTGCCTCCTAAGGAGCGCTTGTTTAACGTCACGAGCCTAACATACTTGTCCTTACCTCATTGAGGGTTGAGAACACATGTGTCTCCCTTACAACCTGTAACTTGGTAACTAAAATAAGGAGTTAGTGAATCAATCAAACAAATCTCACTCACACTTAAGGAATCAAGACAAGAAGGTGGTACGGTTGTAGAGGGTGGCTTCTTCTTCTCGGTGGAGACTTTCTTGGACCATCTCTGAGCCCGAGACGGCTTCCTCAATGAGGAGAGTCGGGCAAGAATTTCAGCTGAAGGCAGGTCCATTATAACATCTTCTTTCATCATTGCAGTGACTTCATCCGGGGGCTCCTCCCCCAATAACTGTTTGAGTTCATCTTTCATCCACGTGTCCTGGACAAAGTCATCAAGATAGTTATCTGTAAGGTCTAGAGCATAACACATGTCGTCAAAATTCATAGAATGTCGCATGGCGTCCTTCAACGTGAACACTACTTCTTCATCCCCTACTCTTAGAACCATGCGAACGTCTTTCATATCAATGATGGCCTGTGAGGTTGTTAGAAATGGCCACCCCAAGATCAGAGGTACTTCCGCTCGATGATCTAAATCTAAAATTACAAAATCCCGAAAAATAAACTTGTCGACTTTCACCAAAACATCGTCAATTATTCCCTTTGGTTGGCGAACAGATCTATCGGTGAGTTAAAGTGTCATCTTGGTGGGCTTGAGCTCCCCAAGTCCTAATTTTCGGAAGATCTTGTAAGGCGTTAAATTAATGCTTGCCCCCAAGTCAGCAAGTGCTTTTTCAACCATCATTCCCCGATAGTGTAAGGAATGATAAATCCCCCGAGGTCTTTCTCTTTCTTGGGGATCTTGGTGGTAATGATGGAGGAACACTCCTCACTTAAGGTAACAATAGAGACTTCCTCAAGCTTTCTTTTGTTAGTTAGGAGCTCCTTTAAATACTTGGCATAGTGGGGCATTTGGGCGAGGGCCTACACGAAAGGGACATTAATGTGTAACGTCTTGAACATTTCCAAACATTTGTTGAACTGCTCATCCTGTTTATCCTCCCTTACTTTGGCGACGTAGGGTAAATTTGGGAGATATTCAGGCAATGTATCCTTGTCCTTACCCTTGTTCATCTTCTTCACACTTTGATCAACATTGACACTATCCCTTACAACCACCATGTCAGGTTCAGGCAACTCTTCCTTTCTCACTAGAACCGATGGTGATGCTAATTCCCTTCCACTTCGCAGTGTGACTGCCTTTAAGGACTCCTTGGGATTAACCTCTGTATTACTACGTAACAACCTTGGGGGACGCTCGGCAAGCGTCTTGGCAATTTGAGCCACCTGACGCTCCAAATTCTGAAGAGATGCTTCCTAATTGTACATCAACTCTTCATGACCTGAGAGACAAACATCATTAGACTGAATGCACCACGCTAGAAGAGTTTCAAGTATCAGCCCCTTGTCCTCCTGAGGCGGAGCTCTAGGGAACTAGGTCTACTGCTACTGGGGTGAAATTAGCATTTTAGATGGAGTCCTAGCTCTTTGTCTTTAAGAGGAGCCATTGAATACTTAATTGAGCACTCCATCTAAAGACTTCATTTTAGTGATGAGATTCCTAATTTATTAAAATAGATTTTTTTATTTCATTTTATTTTATAATTTTGATGTCTTTGCCTGAACTTAATTTATCTTTTTCATCAATATTTTGCATGAGTGTGCTTTTTCAAATGGGTTGATTTATAATTTATGGTTGAGTGTATTTGTGGCACTATTATAATTTATCACGACAATTGCACTCAATAAATGATTTTGGAATTATATTTGTATTGATATTTCTAACTGATTTACAGGTCAACGCTTTTCCTATAAATGTTTAAGTGCGACATTGATTATTGTTTTGATTCATCTATTTAGATGTTATTATTATTGAAATAAAATTTATTACTTTCCTATAACAGCTGATGTTTGTCATATTGATGCATACCGCAAGTGCATTGATTGTCAAATAATATAAAATAAGTATTTTGTGAGACTTATTTTCCTTTTTAGAATGTCATTGCTTTACACTTGATACTTTTTCCCCCTCTTCGCAATTGACTCTATGTTGTTTTGAGATCATAGGTCATGCACTCATCGTTACTTTTCATATTTTATATTTTTTATTTGACGACAAGCAAAAGGTCAAATGTGGGGTTATTTAAATAGTGCATAGCATACACTTTGTACATTATTATTGCTTACTTTTTCCTTGTCTTCTTGCATAAATTTATCTATTTTAGGGCAACTACCAATATTATGTGCTTTGATGAGTGTGTGAATACCTTTCTGGATGAAAGAAAAACATTGCCAACAAATCAAGCGACAAGAATGGAAATGAACCAATATGGAGAAGTGCATGGCCTAAGCATGGGCGTGCTGAGGCCATGTAGATTATGGCAAGTCAAAATTTTCTTCACACAGCCTTTGCATGGTCTCCCTGCCCAAAAATGACCATGCATCACAAGAGCAGGAGTGTTCTTCAGGTTGTGTAGATTACTGAAATATTTGATTTTGAGAAGATTTGAGTTGTAGGTGTAGTCAACGATTTGCACTGGCTAAACATATACTAAAAGGGCCATGCACCACCTTTTTGTTGGCACTTAAGAGCCAAAATTTTAAGTTTTCAAAGGTTATGTTTGTTTAGATTTGATTGACTGCTAGGGCTTTGGATAGGAGAAGGAAATAAGTGATCCAAGGAGTTGACGCCACTTCTTTGAGAGTTAGAGTTCACAATTGATGGCTTTACTATATTTTTATTCATGTCTTTATTGAGTGGTTGCTTTTTGATTTATCTAATATGAGCGGCTAAATAGTCATTCGGTGCCTTGGACCATGAACCTCGAGACTTTGTCAATTTGATTGTTCGTTTTTATGATATTGCCTTCAAGTATATTGTGAAACTCTTATGCTTCTCCATGCCTGTGATCCCTTTTGCGGAAAACCTCAATTGCATATTTGTGGTCTTTATACAAACTTAATTTGTGGATTTGTTTTAAATATTTTCCATAAGGCCAAAAATTATGGAAGGGATAATTACTTTTAATAAATATGCATTTTTTTTTTCATTTTTCTTATCCTATTATATTGATAACTTCCTTGAAAACAATCTCCATTCAATAGAGAACTTCTATATGGCCTTCACTTTAGAAGGATAGTAACTCTTGCTAATTGAGAGATTATGAGATCAATTCCGACCCACTACATTCGTCGAAATGAGAACCTTCTCCAGTTTATAAAAAAAAATGACAAAAAGAAAATTTTTTTGTGAAAGTTTTTTTTCAAGGTTGAGTTACGTAATGATATTTATGACAATTTCATCATCTCCGCTGGTAATTGGTTTATCTTCCAATATTCAAATTGAATCTTACTAAAACATCAAGTCAAAAGTTGAAAAAAAGACCATTATGTTGATTGAATGCTATAGATTAAAGCATTAAATAGATAAAACCGAAGACAAACATTGATGAATCAATGCACTATGCGTTAAACCTTGAACATTATGCACTATTGGTTTCCAGTTGATGTGTAGCTCCAAATGTATTGAAGCCAAGAATTTGCAAAATTCTATTGATTTAGTTTTGGTTAAGGTTTATAATGGATTCTCTCCCAAAGAGATTTGGAATCGGAAGGCGATGACTTAGCATTTTTGTAAGAGCTAAAGCACTTTTGTGGGTTTACACACCCACGATTTAAGATTGTTTCTCCAGCTTGACAAGGATAGTGAAAACCATGTAGAAAGAATCTGAATATGAGAAACAAAATACCATGCATTATGAGAGATGCATTCGGATTAACATTTGGGCCCATGCATTGAACCTTGGTTGAAAGAATCTAGCATGCATTAAACAATGAACCCTTAGAAAACGAATTTGGTGTACATTCCTTTTGACACCAAAGTCATGGAGACATCTTTGAGTGAGGAGATGGAGGAAAGAGAAAGAGGGCTAGAGGAATATGACATGAGAAGATAATAATCTTGTGATTACCGCAAAAGGAGACCTATTTCCAAAATCTTTTGGCACCAAAGTGGTTGTAGAAAGGTAAACATGTCATTTCCTCTGTAGGAGGTTGATTCCTAGTTCCTAGGCATGGATAGTTTCATGCAGTCACTATCAAAATAACAGAGTTAGTCAGCGTTAAGAGGCTAGAAGGGCTACAAAGTAACAGGTTAGAAAAAGGGGATTTTTTTGGATTACCCAAACTTGGCTGGACTATGCATGTCAAAATGTAACTGGGAGTTTTTGCCAATTACTAGTAATCTTTCATGACACATGAAATTATCAATTGTAAGCCAAATATAAAGAAGAAATTAGAAAAATTATAAAAAAAAAGTAACACCCTAATAGAAGACAACATGTGGTCCCAAATTTCAAAAAGTTTTTGTTAAACTATCAAAACATAAAAGAGAAACCCAAGAAAAGTTAAAGAAAAGGACCACCTATGGTATGATATAATAATTATCACCACTAATTTTGTTGAAGTTGGTGGTGGACCAATGGACTTAAGCTAGAAAGGCTTGTTAGAAGAAAGATGAAGTGCACAAGGAAGATTGGAAGGAAGCTTGTGCATGCTTTATTGGCCTTGTTTCCTCAAAGCCTCAACTTGGCTTTTAAATCCGATAACACTACTCGATGCATCAGAGCCAATAACGGTTGTTGGGCTTGCAGTAGCCTGCAAAGGAAGGTTAATGTTCCCATACGCAACAGGTGCAATATTATTGTTGGACTTGATGTTTTGCGCCATTTATTGTTTGACCAATAGGAAAAACATTAAGAAAGACATCAATTTTTTTGGAACTCCTTTTTTAAGAGGATTGAATCTTTTAAGAGTATAAATACAATGAAACGAAAATTAAAAACTAAGGAGAGATAGTGAGATCACACAGTGAATGAAACAAACCTTTGGTAGAGGAAGATGATGTTGATAAAAAGTGATAGAATTACAACTTTAAGGTAATGTTATTTTAAGCAAAAATGTTATGGTCATTAATATTATAAAAATCATTAATTTTGAAAGTAATGTATTAAATATTTTTAAGCAAAAATTAAATGGTCATTAATTTTGCGAGTGGTATAATTGAAAAGAAAAATATAGAGAGATAGATCTATCTTTTAATTAGGGATAAAGTTGGCATTTAGATGGTGTCCTAGTTCTATCTTTTAAGGAGGAGCCACTAAATACTTCATTTAGAGAGATAGATCTCTCCTTCGCAATGTGTGATTTCATACTTATTATTTAATTATTGGTAATTGCTAGTCATATATTTTATAATATTGGCATTCATGTGCATTAAGAATTTAACCATTGTATTTTAGTGATAAAAATCATTTCTAGATCTTCCATAATTCTATGGCACTTGTGTTTGAAAATTATTACAACAAATTTGGGATGTTCTTTTTTTAATTTTTTTAATAACAACAAAGGTTTCATACGAGCTTGATTTATCTATATCATCAATAAATTGTCACTTGTTGGAAGTTAATATCAATGAAACAAATTTTGTGATTCATTTTTAGTGTACATATATGTTTTTTCTTTCCATATGTATGTAAATATAACTGTAGATTTTTTAATATAGATGACTTATAAAACACAATTATGGTGATCTTACCATCAAGCGCAATTTATTTTTTTTGTAAATTGTGTTATATTCTCAAAATTAATATGTTACCATATCTTCGCTTCCATAATCAAATCTTAATTATGAATAATTCCAATGAAATGGTTAAGCATATTTTGTGGAAGTAAGGCGTCTATTTAGTGCAAATAATGGCTTAACTCATGATTTATTTTACCGATATTTATGGTTTCATTTTGTCGTATATATTCAATACGAAGCTTTATTAATTTCTTTAGCTCATGGTATCTCTATGGAAGTTACTATTATTAGAATAAAACTCATAACTATGAAGGTGATGTTTGTGCAAACTTACTTTATTGCTTGTGGGGCATTTTTTTTAAATATATGTGAAAGTGACCATCACTTTTTATAAGCGCATCTTTTTTCCACTTATCATATTATCACTATTTTTTCTGGAGAAAAACCTCTCTTCAATAGAGATGTTTTACATCACATTTTTTTTAAAAGGATAGTAACTTTTTCTATTGCCAAGTAAAATGTTATGAAATCAATTTTCTCTCATAACATTGTTTGAAATGAATACGTTGTTCACTTTGTCAGAAATTAAAAAAAAAATGATAATGACAACAACGAAGAATTTTCTCGGAAAAAGATAGGTGCTCAAAAATGATAGGTTCAAGAGAGCATTATGTAATGATATGGAAACTAATTTAATTATTGGTTTTGGTACATGGTTTATATTCAGAATATCTAGTTTCATGAATTCCAAAATTAAGGAGTAGTCCTCTTGGTCGAGTTAATTTTCATCTTGATATGATGTCTATATAGATATATTCATGTATTTATCGATGTACATATATTTGTTTTGACAAATACTGATGTTAGCCTAATTTCTATTAAGAATGTCTTAACATGCTTAATAACATTGTGATTTTTTTTTGTTATTTGGTTTTTGGTTTCTATGGACTTTTTCAATAATCATTGTATTTTAAAATATTCCATGAGCCATGCTACCTTTTAGTAAAATGTTTTAGTAACTATACTATAGTATCAACTTTGAAAAACTGTTTGAACCTCAATTCAAATTTTTCACATGACAAAATAAAGTAATTTATGATCAAATTTAGATTTATGGACAAATATACTTACTCATTTATGATTAAGCCAACACACTATAAAAGTTTTTCGATGACTGTTGCCCTTAAGTGGCACTTGAGCTATAGATAACAGACTCTAAAAGTTTGACGAAGCTAAAAGCATTTGTCACTTATAGACTTTCCTTTGTCTTTAAATCTTTGATCATTTTATATTTTGATATTTTTTATCTTCTTTATTTTTGTAAAATTATCTCACAAATGATCTGTCACGCCCCAGCCCCAAAGCCGGGCCTGCTGATAAATCGGCCGCATTCGACAGGGATTGACCCCACCAAACGCAAGGCCTCAGATTCCAAACTTAGTCAGAGTCAACCCCCAAAGACAACATAGGAAACAATAAATACATAATTACAAACCAGATAACAGTAAATAAAAAATAATTTAAGTATGAGCTTTATCAGCCCTTCAGACATACGAAATGCGACACTTAACAGTTTGAAGTAAGAAGACAATCTCACTCACACAGGATAGAACTATTCCCGACAAAACTGACAGCTACAGGAACTAGACCCCAGAAAACCCATGTTCCTAGGCTCATTTTCACCTGTACGAAAGAGAAATTTCAGAGTACATAAGTCACAATGACTCAGTAGGATCGCATCATAACAGAAGAATTATGAAATAACATCAAAATAATAATATAACAGACAGAAATACAAAAACTAATCAAAATACAGAAATAACTAAAATAAAACAATAATCATAATAGAGAAAATAATCAGAATACATACATAATCAGAATTTAAAGAATAATCAGAATACAGAATTAATCAGAATAAATAAATAATCAAAATACAGAAGTAATCAGAATACGAAAATAATCAGAATACAGAATTAATCAGAATAAATAAATAATCAAAATACAGAAGTAATCAGAATATGAAAATAATTAGATTACAGATACTTCAAAACCAGAAATGTACATCTCCCTGACTAATGAACAGAATCAACAGCTCGAGGCTGGATCTTCGACGATGAAGTCGGAACAGACAGAATATCAACGGCCGAAGCCGGATCTTCGACCGCAGTCGGATGGTAACACTACTACAGAAAACATGTGCACATGGCTAGGACTTGTTCCTCCTAGCTGGGTCATTTACCAGAAATGGCTGCAGACAGAATATCAACAGCCGAAGCCGGATCTTCGACCGCAGTCGGATGGTAGTGCTACTACAGAAAACATGTGCACATGGCTAGGACTTGCTCCTCCTAGCTGGGTAATTTGCCAGTAATTGGAGATGTACTAAAACCGCAGAAATACAGAGTATAGACAGAGAAAATACCAAATAAATCATTTCGCAAAATAATCAACTTAATTCGTTAAATAAGTAGCAAATATAGCATAATAAACAAAATATAAACATAAATAATGTAAGAACATCATATATAAATTAATTAATTACCTACATGACCATCCACGAAAGATACAGAGTTATATCATATGCGCGAGAGATTACCTGGTTCTGAATGTCGAAGATGTAAACTAACTCTCACGAATTAAAGGCTCGCTAACCACAATGTTCTAATTACGGGGTTCAAACTATATACATACTTACAAGACGAAAGCAATTGAGCTTCAAGCAATGTCCACCAACACATAAGCATTCAACCATATGATTTACCCAAACTCATATAAACATGGCCGAGTCATCACTGTCAACTTAACCCCATGCTCACAATGAAATTAAGCAATATTAGAGGTTAATTAATAATTTCCTTTAAATAAAGGAATATTGATTTAGCATGTTTAACAAAGAAGATGCAAAACCAAACAATGGTTGCAGCAATACCCACCAAGGTCACCTCGGCATTTGATCCCAAGACTCTACAGGCACAAAAATCACCACCTCTCAAAGCAAGAGCAATTAAGAAACTACACAAAAACAAATGATGAGAGAGAGGACTTGAAATTCCATTCTCACAATTCATAGCAACCAAGAATTTAACCTCAGCCATGGTACACACACATCACAGGCCACATACACAGCATTGCTTTCACAGGAATTAAGAGAGAAGATGCTCAGATCTTACCTTTTTCCGTTTGGAAAGAACACTAAATCAAGGGTTGGGGCAGTAGCTACCGCACCACTCGATCTTTAGAATCTTAGAGAATAACACAAGAGGCTCGGATTCACCATGAATCTATAATACCACCGAGACCCCTAATCTTCTCTCGCACCATCGCCTCCTCTTCCAACCTCAACAACAACTCTAAGAAATCCTTTCCTTTTCCTCCCTGATCTCCTTCTTTCCTCCCCTTCTTCTCATCTATAATTCTCTTGAATATCCCATCAAATCTCTCTAGATTCCTTTTCGTCCTCTTCTCAGACCCTTGCAAATCCATCCCCCCTAATATGGGGAAGAAATCAGACAAATTCGGTTGCCCTAAAAGCTCGGTGATCTCCGCCACCTCGGTCCGTCCGGCGTCCAGACGATATCCGATGCGCAGTAAGCAATGATGTGTGCCACGTCGACACGTCGCGGTTCATGAAGATCGTGTCCCGATCTCGGAGTACCTCCTTGGTGATCGCCGACGAGGTGATAATGATGCCGAGCTTGGTTCCGAGCTTGAGGCTGAAGATGGGATCATAGATCTTTGCCAGAGTGGCGAAGTGGGTGTGGAGATCGGGATCAAGGGAGAAGAGGCTGCCCACGAGAGGGAGGCCGGCGGTTCCGGAGGTAAGGGAGGTGATCGCCAGTGCCATCGGCGGGGAAACGATGGCGATGCGGAGCAATCCAAGAAGGGCAGTGATCGAGTAGAAGATAAGGTCCATGGTGCGTTTCATCGAATCTAAATAATTCAGCAAAAGGACAAATGAGTGGGCCATGGCTGTCAGGGATTCTATGTTTAACATAATGCAATTGTTACATGATTAAGCTGAAACAGTCCTTACATTTCTTTGGTATTGGTGGAAAACCTAAAACACACACTGGCACATACAAAATGCTTCATTTCTTGTAGATTTTTTATTTCATAAAAACCTTGAAATTTTTATAGTATTTAAGTAAGTAATAATAAAAAAGGCAGAGCATATCATTATGAAATAAAAACTTACAAATAAAATATAGAGTAAGGGAAAGTAAGAAAATTAAAAACCTAACACCATAATAAAACACAAATATACATTTCCATGTTTCAAAAAGATTTTTACAAATCGTTAAAATTAAAACATTAGAAACAGTGAAAAGGCCATTCATTGTAATACGAAATCATATAAGAATGATGAAATTAACAAGCAAGATAATCTTTGTTCGTTATGAAAACTGATTTTTCATTTCTTTCTTATATCCTATCTTAGATTACATTGTAAGTTTAAATTAGACGTGAGATATCACCACTAATAAGAGACATTAGAGAAGAATGAAAAGGAGGAAAATAAGTCCCACAAATTAAAGATAGTTGAAACTGATAATTGATGCCTTAGAACGGGTTGGTTTTGCATTTTGTTGAGGGTGGTGGTAGTGGATAAGGAGGACCAAGCCAGTGACTTCTTGAGGAGCTGGAAGATCAAGGACACATGGAAGATTAGGAGGAAGATTGTGGAGACGTGGTCGACCCTCCTTTTGCGAAATGTTAGCTTGTCTTTGAAAGCCATCAACACTGCTTAATGCAATAGAGCTACTAATGGTTGGTGGTTTTGTTGTAGCCATGGAAGGGCAATTAGTAATGCTTCCACTGGCAGTTGGTGTTGTTTCATTAGTCATCTTGATATTTTGCTCCATTTTTCTTTGACAAACAAAAAAAATCAGAAAGTGGTAGATATTTTTCAAAACTCTTTTTATAAGAAAAAGAAGAATTGAACCTTCAAGGAGTAAAAACACATTAAAATAGACTATAAATAAAAAAAAATTATGAAGAAAAAAAAGTCCTCATTTAGAAAATGTGAGATCAAGAGGTAAGTGGAAGAAACCTTGTGAAAAGGTGGATGATGTTGGTAGGAAAATGCTAGTAAGAAGATATGGATTTACATCCAATATATAGATCAAAGAGAAGATGAATAATGACGAATACATGTGTTGTGCTTTGAACCTTGAACACTAGGGACACTTTTCTTCTTTCTTAGTCTTACTGGAAATTTCCTTCGTTTTACTCTATTTTTGTATTTGAATAATCCCCTTATGTTATTGATTTTCCATTGGCTTTCCTATTATATAGGCTTGGGTTTCTAACTATTTAATATGACTTTAATGATCATTAATTTTGGAAGTAATACTTTAAATGCTGTCTAGCATCAATTTAATGTTCACTAATACTGGAGATGATATGATTGAAAAGAAACTTGTAGAGGGGTAAAATTGGTATTTTATATGTATGTGTAGTTCTTTGAATTATGAAAGAGCCATTGGAGGCTTCATTAGATGTATTGGTTTCTTTTGGTAACGTGTGATTTCATATTTATTGTTTTCTTATTTGCAATTGGTTGCCATATATTTTACAACATTTTCATTCATGTACCTTTACAATTTCAAACATTTCGTTTGGGGTAAAAGTCCTTTTCAAAACTTCAAAATTACTACAATAGATTTTGTGATTTTTTTTTTATAATAATAAAGGTTTTGCATGAAATTGATCTATCTATTTCATCATTATTTTAATACTTGCCGCCAGTTCCTATTAATGAAGGAAATTTTATAATTCACTTTTGTCATACATATATCATTTCCGCTTGCCATATGTATACAACTACAAGCTTTTGTTTTGAGATGATGACTTATAAAACATACAATTATGAAGTTGATCTCAACGTCAAGGTTTAATTATTTATTTTTGTCTTTTGTGTTATAACCTCGAAATAAATAGGTTATCCTATGTTGGTTTCATTGACTAATCTTCAATATGAGTATTTTTAATGAAATCATTGAGTGAATTTTGTGCCACTTTTATAATTTATCATAAATAATAGCACTCAATAAAATGATGTTGGAATTATTTTTGTGTTTATAAGATCAAACTGTTTTAAAAGGCAACATTTTTTCCTATAAAAGTTTAAGTGAGGCATTGATTATTTCTTTGATACATATCTTTAGATGTTATTATCATTGATTTCAAACTTATCACATTTTTATAAGAGCTTAGATTTTTCATATTAGTGTATACTGCAAGTGTATAGGTAGTCAAGTAATATTAAATAAGTGTTTGGTGGGACTTATTTTCTTTTTTGAATGTTGTCGCTTTACACTTGACACTTTTCCCCTTTGCACAAGAGACTCTAAGTTATTTTAAGATCAGGGGCCATGCACTCATTGTTACTTTTCATATTCCATATTTCTTTATTTGAGGACACAAAAGTGCACTTGTGCAGGTATTTGATTCATGCTCAATCGTGTGTGGATTAGTGGAGATTTGATTTCGAGAAGGTTCTAATCCCTAGTATAGGAAACGATTTGTCTGGGCCAAACATATGCTAAGCATAGCTGTGCATCGCCTTTTCGGTAATAGTTAAAAGCTCGAAAGTTAGGTTTACAAAAGAACTTTTGGTGGGAAATTGATTAACTGCTAGGGTTCGGATAGGAGACGGAAATAAGACATTGAAGGAGGAGTTGACTGAACTTCAATTACCGCGTGAGTTGATGATTGACGACCCTGTCTTCCCCAACTTCAGAGTCGCCATCTTCTTCCATCAAGAAAGTGTTGAAAAGAAAAGAGGAGGGAGGGAAGGTGGGGTAAGGATGGATTTATGATGACTTTGTTCATATCTTTATTCATGGGTTGTACTTTGGTTTCTATAATATGAGAGGTTAAACCATCATTCGGTGCTTTGAACTATGAACCTCGAGGCTTTGTCTCTTTGATTTTGCAATTATATGATATTGCCTTCGAGTTTTGTAAATATCCTATGTTGCTTGATGCTTGTGATGGTTTTGCACAAAAGTCTCAATTGCATATTTCATTGGCATAATTAGGGTTGATAAAACAATCATGGTAAGTTACACATATGAGGTAGGGGTTGGGTGCATGCTAGAGTAGAGTGTATGGTGGAGAACTCTTCGGATTAGGGTTATACCTTCTAGAGGTATTTAATTAGCATAATCCAATCATAGGTCAATTTATATTATCGTATGGGATTAGGGTTGATTTCCTGAAAGAAAATGATCAACTAATTTAGGGGTCTCTATAGTCCAAAAACACTTGATTTATAGTCAATATAGAAAAGGATCAACTAATTTAGGGGTATCTATGGTCCAAGAATGCTTGATTTATAGCCAATATAGAAAAGGATCAACTAATTTAGGGGTCTCTATGGCCCAAGAACACTTGATTTATGGCCAATATAAGAAATCTTTAAATGATTGTCTTGAGGCGATAGAGTCGAAGAAAATAATCCTATTTGACCACTATACATTATTAACATTAGTAAATGGAACAAGCGCGAATTTCAAATAGATCTTCCATTTCTTGAAATCTCTTTTTTGAAAATGGATTTTTGTTCAAGGATGAAATCTTATTTTTCGGATTTTTCTAATATTATCTATTCGCTAGATTTAAGTAAGAATTAAAGGAGATTCTAGGGATTAAGATTTTTTTGTGAATTCACAAATAAAAAGGCACCGTTCTAATTGATTTTTTTTCAAGCCAATTGAGTCTTGTTTGATTGTGTTTTCTCATTCTCTTAGGATTAGAATTGTCATCATCCCAATTCACCTATTATATTGCACATATGCAATTAGTACTAGGAGAGTTAGCTCCTGAAGAATCGATTACCTGCCCTCCGAGTACTTTATAACTTATAAGACCTATGCACTTGAAGTTTATACGTGAGTAGCGTATCAATTTTCTGGATTAGTCCT
Source organism: Dioscorea dumetorum (assembly GCA_902712375.1). NCBI lineage: Eukaryota > Viridiplantae > Streptophyta > Magnoliopsida > Dioscoreales > Dioscoreaceae > Dioscorea > Dioscorea dumetorum. Next base: position 6,454,672 of record CACTHL010000846.1, read on the forward strand.
AGGGTTTCAAACATAACAGTTCACTTTTCATTCCTTACTTTGGTGCTTAAGATCATCCAAATATGGTATTCATTACATTTACAAGCACTAAGGGATTCCATCAAACCGAATGTAAACGTTAAAATAAGGTGAAAAGTCAATACAAAAATCTTTGTTCATCAAGAGACTTCCCCAACACTAGAAAGATCGATCTATTTACTCATTTTTGAATTACAACCTATGATATTCAAACTAAGCATCAATAAATAAAACTAAAAGGATATAAAGAAAATACCATTTGATTAAGAAGGTCCACGGTTAACAGTCAATAGATGTTAATTTGATCCTTGATCTCCTCCAGTCTTTGGTGTATGCTTTAGGCTTCTGATGCTTCTAAACGCAAAACCCTAACCATGATACCCTCCATGGCCTTATGTAGGATGCAATAATTTAGGGTTTTCTTTAGTAGCCAAGCACAATGGGTGTGGCGTGCACCATGGGTTCGTCATGGACTTCTTTGAAATAGAATCTTGCATTATGCTCCATGAGCATGCTGGTTAATACTGGTGGATCATGTTGCTTACCGTTTCTTTCCTTTATAATCTTTTGTCTCCACAACATCTCTTCCTCGTTTTTCCTAGGATGCTTCAAATAATTATGTGATTGATGACTAATTTCAACCATATTCATATACAACACAAGAAACTAGTAGCCTGACCAAAAAATAATAATATTCAAGCAAAGAAAAAAAGAAATCATGATTGATCAATGAATTAAATATAATCCTAAAAAAACAAATGCTGTAAGATTTTTCAATTAACAAACTCTCCCATGCTTCAATCTTTGCTTGTCCTCAATCAAAACAACTATGATATACAATGCAATGAAAAAGAATCATGTGAGTCATTTCTCATGTAAACTTTAAACGATAGAACCAATTCGCATGGATGAGAGAAAGAGACAATGACAAGTATAGCTCACAAGGGTCTACAGAATAATGGAACATGCGAACACGAATAGATATGCACAAACAACACTCAAAGTGTCATTCACACCACATGTGTCATCCCTCTTAAATTGGTATATATCCTATCAATAAACTCTCTGGAAACCTCTTAGGGCTTTATACACAAATGACTAACTTCTAGCAGACTCATTCGAGAGATCAATAGGTCTTTTCTTGAAAATGAAACACTTGTTCGGACGTTGTTATCATTAAAATAAACTTTACCAATTTTGTTTCTAACAATAAAGTTTTTTATATATAAATATATTTGATCCGCTTTTTTTTAGCTAAATGTCATTTCTCTAGTTGTATACTGACTTTTATTATACAAGTTTCATGATACATTTTAGTGACAATTATGATTTCATTTTGATTGATATATCCATGCAAAGCATTTTATTTCTTGAGCTCATGTCATTCCTAATGGAAGTTACAATTATTGGGATACAACTTATAATTGTAATTATGGCCTTTGTACAGACTTAATTTGTGGTTTTTTTTTGGATAGTTGTCTAGAAGGAAAAACATTATGGTAGAGATAATTACTTTGAATAATCCTGGACTTTTTTTCATTTTTCTGATCATATTATAATCATCCTTTTTTTTTAGACAAATCTCTTTAATAAAGAACTTCTATATGAGCTCCACTTTAGAAGGATAGTAACTCTTTTCTTAATCAATTGAGAGATTGTGAATTAATTCCCTCTCACTACATAGGCCGAAATGAGTAGCGTGTCCATTTCATCCAAAACAAAAACACAACAACAACAAAAGCAAATAATCTTTTCTGTGAGAAGTATGATTCAAGGGAGGAATATGTAATGATATTTAGGATCATTTAATTATTGCTATTGGTAATTGGTCTGTATCAAAAGATTCAAATGAAATCTTACAAAACCATCAAGTCAAAACTTGAAATTAGATGGTGAATAAAAAGACCAATTAAATTAATATGAAATCATGTAACAATAAAAAAATGCACAACCAAGATCACTTTTTTATCTTATGATAACTTATTTTTCATTTCTTGCTTATTTCTATTGTCTTAGATTACATCGCAAGTTTTATGGTATAGTAGAGAAAAATATAAAGGAGTCTAAGAAATTCTACAAATTGAAGACATTTGAAACTAGCGATTTTGGTAAAGCCTGTCAAAAGGGTGGAGCTTCATTTTGTTGAAATTTATGGTAGATAAAGAGGACTCAAGCTAGGGATGGCTTCAGGATCAGGAAGATAAAGTACACGGGAAAGATTTGAAGCATGTTTGCGCTTGCATGGTTGGCCCTGGTTTTGCAAAGTGTTAGTTTGACTTTTAAAGTTAACATCACTGCTTGATGCATAGAAGCCACTAAAGGTTGTTGCTTGTATTGTACACAAAAGAAGCGTTATTGACTCTTAAGGGGAAGTAGGTGCAACACCCTTGTTCATGTTGATATTTCGCTCAATGTTTCCTAAAATAAGAAAAAGATATGAAAGCCATGCAAATTTTTTAAACTTTTTATATTAAAAAAATAGAAATGAGAATTTGAACGTAAAAACACATTGAGATTGACTCTAAAAAAATGAAAAAAAAATGACATTACTCAGTTAGAAAGTGTGATATTAGGAGTTGAGTGAAATAGACCTTTGACAAAGGAAGATGATGTTAATAGAATGCTATAAATTTACAACATTAACAGATAAAAAATAAGATGAACATTAATGAATCTGTGCACTATGCATTGAATGTTGAACACTATGAAAGCATTCCTGCTTTTTATTAGTGTTAGTGATAACTGCTTTCCTTTCCTTTCCTTTTGTTTTTAAATTATCATTTTGATTATAAATTTCCATTGGCTTTTTCATTATATATGGAAGTGGTCTCTAACTATTCAATATGATTTTAAAGATCATTAATTTTGGAAGTAATGCATGAAATTCCCTTCAACAAAATTGTAATGGTCATTAATAATGGGGTGATATAATTGAAAAAGGAAAATTATCGATTGGCAAAATTGGCATTTAGATTGAACTCTACTTCTGTCTTCAAGTAGAACCATTGAAGACAGCATTTGGAGTGATTGGTCTCTCTTTGGCAGGATGCCCATGACACTATTAGAGCATGACAAAGTTTTCCTCCTTTCTTTTTTTTAGCAAGTTCAAGAAAAGTTTTTTTATAGAATCCCTATCACATGTTTTCGAGATATATTTTACCTTGAAGAATGATTGTGTCTTCTTTCAATGAAAAGCTAAGACACCTCCATCACAATAGAGACTATGGATGACAGCCACATCTTCAGGCTTGAAGCTTTGTATGCTTTAGTAGTCTTGAATTTTTGGTTGCGCTCATCATACATTTGTAGTACATGTTTAATGTTAGTTAATGATGCAAATGGTGTCCTTTGGATGATTTCCCAATGCCTTCCAATCATGTGTGGTTTTAGCTCGACAAGAGTTTTAACTATCAGGAACAGGTAGAATCTTTCGTTGACAAGGTTGATAGTCATATCTCGGTGACCTTCAACATGAGGAACACATTATACAATGTTTAGTATCGCTTAAATTGAAAAATGTATTCAAAAGTGGAATCCGTATAATTTAAACAAAATCCGTTTCATTTCAATGCTAAAGATCATTTGTAAAGAGGGAACTCTTTAAAAGATACAAACCGAGCCCCAAGTCCAAGGAAAAGAAGACAAGGACAAATACTTATGGGAAATACAACGCCATCATATGAACACATTTAAAGTTATAGAGAAAATCACATAGTGAAAGAAACATGGCGATCTAAGATGGCATTATGGCTGGAGATTGTGAGTGCAATATCCGCAAAACAACCAAAATCCTGAATCCTTACTTTTATGACAACAACTCCTAATAACCATATTAGGCCACAGTCACACCAGAAACCATCAAATCTTTCAGCCCAAATGCATACAACACAATTCAAATCGAAAAGTGATATTATTAACATTGTTGATGTTCTTCGTTCGTTCCTTCAAATGTGTTCCAACATTGGGCTTCTATTTAGTGCAAATAATTGCTCGACTCATGATTCATTTTTAGTGATATTGATAGTTTCCTTTTGTAGTATATATCGAATACAAAGCTGTATTTATTTCTTTAGCTCATGGTATCTCTATAAAAGTTACTATTATTAGAATAAGACTCATAATTATGAAGGTGATCTTTGTAAAACTTACTATATCACTTGTGGTGTTTTTTGTTTTTTAAACATATGAAAGTCACTTTCTATAAGCCTTTTTTTACCCCTAATCATATTATGTTATGACAATCTTGTTTTTTTAGAAGAACCTCTCTTCAAGAGAAGTTTTATATTACATTTACTTTGGAAAGATAGTAACACTTGATGGGTTATGAGATCAACTTTCTCTCATGATATTGGTTGAAATAAGCAGGCTTTCAGCCTTATCAGAAATTAAAAAAAAAAAAACTTGACAATGACAATAATAAATAACTTTTGCATAAAAAGTTAGATTTAAGGGAGCATTATGTAGTCATATTTGGTACGCGGTTTACATTCTAATTCTCTAACTCTCTAGCATCATGTATTTTTTTAAATTACTGAATATCATCTTGCTGTAGTTATTTGTCATCTGGATACACTATATATATATATAACATCAAAACTTGTCAAAACATATATATATATGTTTTGACAAGTATTGAAGTTAGCCTAATTTCTATCTAGGATATGTTGGATTAACATCTTTAAAGACACTGTGATTTTTTTATTGTTTTTTGATTTTTGGTTTCTAAAACTTCTTTAATTATCAATGTAGTTTAAAATATTATGGGAGCCACGCTGACCTTTAGTTAAAGTGTTCAATAACTATACTATAATATAACCATTGAAAAATGTTTGAGCCTTAATTCAATTTTGACACAAGAAAATAAAACAATTTTTGATGAAATTTATATTTATATACAAATATATTGTCTTATATATGATTAATCTGATGCACTCCAAAAGTTTGGCGATGGCCGTTGCACTTAAGTGACTCTTGAGCTATAGATATTAGACTCTAAAAGTTTGATGAAGCTGAAAAGCATTTGCCACTTATAAACTTTCCTTTGTGTCTTGAAATTCTTTAATTATTGTACGTTTCTAGTTTTTCTATTAACTTTGTTTTTGCAAAATTTTCTCACAAACGATTCAAGTTAAATAGTCCATATATGTTTCTTTGACAGTGTTGTAAAGCCTAAAACACACACACACACACACATCCTTCATAGCTTGTAGACTTTTTATTTCATAAGAACTCTGAAATTTGGAAAGTATTTCAGTAAGTAACAAAGAAAAAGGGAGAACATACCATTATGAAAATAAAATTTTAAATGAATTTAATATTAATGTTATTTGCTTGAAATAATAAACAATATAAATAAAATATAGAGAAGAGGAAAGTAAGAAAATAAAAAAGTAATACCACAATACAACATACATATACATTTCGATGTTTAAACAAGAATCCTATAAATCCTTCAAATAAAAGCTTGAGACACAGTGAAAAGGACCATCTACAGTAATACGAAATCATATAACAATGACGAAATTCACAACCAAGATAATCTTTGTTTGTTATGATAACTTAGTTTTCACTTCTTACTTATTTCCTATTTTAGATTACATTCAAAGCGTAAGGTCTGAAATCATCACCACTATCAAGAGATATTAGAGAAGAATACAAAGTAGGAAAATAAGTCGCATGATCAAGAACACAAGGAAGATTAGGAGGAAGGTTGTGCAAGTGTGGTCAACCTTGCGTTTGCTAAGTGTTAGCTTGGCTTTGAAAGCTAGCAACACTGCTTGAAGCAGCGAAGCAACTAATGTTTGGTGTTCTTATTATAGCCACAAAAAGGGAGTTATTAATGCTTCCACTGGCAGTACATGCTATTTCATTGGTTGTCTTGATATTTGGCTTCATTTTTTCCTTAACAAAGAAAAAGATAAAAAAATCAGAGATTATGTTCTAAACTCTTTTTTATGTGAAAACAAGCTTTTAGGAGTAAAAGCACATTGAGATGGACTATTAATAAAAGGAATGATAAAAAAAGTAACAACTCATGAAGAAAAAGTGAGATCAAGTGGTGAGCGAAACAAGCCTTTGGAAAGGTAGATGATGTTGGTAGGAAAATATAGATCACACCAATATATAGATCAGATAGAAGATTAATAGTGATGAATATATGTACTGTGGACTAAACCTTGGACACTGGGATGCTTTCCTTCTTTCTTAATCTTATTGAAAATTTCTTTCCTTTTCTTCCAGTTTTTTATTTGAATTATTCCCTTATGTTATCCTTTCCATTGGCTTTTCTACTATATAGGGTTCGGATTTCTAATCATTTAATATGACTTTAATGATCATTAATTTTGGAAGTAATGGATTAATTGTTGTGTAGCAAAAATTTAATATTCATTATTACTAGTAATGATATAATTGAAAATGAACATATAGAGGGATAAAATTGGCATTTTAGATGTATGCTTAGTTCTTTGTCTTTTGGAACAATACTTGAAGGCTTCATCTAGATGGATTTGTCTCCTTTGGTAATGTGTGATTTCATGCTTAACATTTTGTTATTGGCAATTGCTAGTCCTTTAGTTTACAATATTTTCATTCATGTGCCTTTACAATTTAAACCATTTCATTTTAGTGATGAAAAGCTTTCTTGGAATTTCAAAATTACTAGAATAGATTTTTTATTTTTCTTAGGATAACAATGTCCTTGCATGAAGTTGTTATTTATATTTTATCAATATTTTACAACTTGCTGGAAGTTAATATTAAAGCAACAATTTTTATAATTCACTTTTGGCATGTTTATAGTGTTTCTTCTTGCCATATGTATACAAGTGCAAGTTTTATTTTGAATTGATTACTTATAAAACACACAATTATGAAGTTGATCTCAACGTCAAGGTTTATTTATTTATTTTTGTCGTTTGTATTGTAATCTCGAAATGAATATGTTATCCTAAGTTGATATCCTTGTCCAAGCGTGAATATGAGTGTTGTTAATAGAATGGTTGAGTGTATTTTGTGGTTCTTTTAAAATTTATCACAAGTAATTGCACTTAATATGATTTTGGAATTATTTATGTATTTATATGTTTTATCTTATTCTAAATTCATCATTTTTGCCATAAATGTTTAAGTGCCGCATTGATTGTATCTTTGATACATTTGTTTAGATGCTATTATCAATGAAATAAAATTTGTCACTTTTTTATCATAGTTGACGTTATTTGATGAGTGCATAGTATACACTTTGAACATGATTATTGCGTGCACTTTGCTTGCTTTCTTGCATTAATTTATCTATTTTAGGACATCTTATGATATTTTATTCTTTGACGAGTGTGCAAATATCTTTTTTGGATGAAAGAATGACATTTCTAGCAAATCAGAGCGAAAAGAAAGGCCAAGAACAACTATATAGAAGTACATGGCCCAAGCATGGGCGTGCTGAGCCCGTGCAAATTAGGGAAATTTAGAATTTTCTCAGTACTAGTCAGCTCATAAAACCATATGTTCAATGTGACAGTGGATCTTTTCAAGTAGCCTATGTTAGACTTCTTCCTACAATATCTTCCATAAGTCACCTATACATGGCTTGCGCCCATGCGTAGTGGCACAATGTGGGTAGCTCTTTAACATAGCCTATAACCCAATTGGACACTAAGCAAGATGTGTTCGGGAATAGCATGGGGCACACCATCAAGGCGTGACGAGGTTTTCCTCTTCTCCTCCTTGTTCCGAGCAAGCTGGAGAAAGGTTCTATGATAGCATCTCCATATCGTTCATAAGTTTTCAAGAAATATTTTTCCTTGAAGGATTATTGAGTCTTCTTATTTTGAGAAACCACCACATCTCCATCGCAATAGAGACTAAGGATGATAACCACATCTTCAGTCCTTAAATTTTGTGGGTTTTCATTAATCCTAAATTTTTTGGGTGCACTCATTATACCTATGTAACAAGTCATCGAGCAACCCTTTCTCATGTAGTATAGGTTTGATATCAGTTAATGATGCATATAGTTTTCTTTGGATGATTTCCCAATAGCTTACATTCATGTGTTGTTTTAACTCAACAAAAGTTTCCACTATCAAGACCAGGTGGCATCTGTTGTTGATAAAGTTGATGGCCATATCTTGGTGACATACAATAAGAGCAATAGATTATGCATTATTCGGCATCATCTGAATAGCAATCAGTATTCATAGGTGGAATCAACATAGTTTAAATGAAACTTGTTTTATTAGAATAGTATATATTGCTTGTAAAGAGGAACTGTTCAATATGTGCAAACTTAATCTCAATTTCAAGAAAAAATGCCAAGGTCAAATACTTATAGAAAAGACAATGGCATCATACACATTACGTAACACACATAAAATTATAGAGCAAACTGCATACTTAAAGAAACATGGTGATTGACAGTAGCATTCGGATTGGAGATCATGATCTCAATAACTCCCAAAAACCAAATCAGGCAAAAATCACAACAGAAACTATAAAACCATTCTATGCAAATACATCAACACAAAATATTGAAGTAGCCCTACCTGGCGGGAGGTTGAAACTGGCAGTCAAACGATTTTCTAGTCAAAGAGATGCTATCAAGGGGTGAAATACATAGTGGAAAAGGGATATTATTCTCATTGCTTTTGCATGATGAGATGAAGGGGAGAAGAGAAGGAGGGTTTGAGGCATAATGACATGACAAGACGGTGTTCTCAGCATTACCTAAAAAGGAAACTGTTTCTTTCCAATGTCTTTTAGCACCAAAGTGGTTGTCGAATGGTAAACGTGTTATTTATAAATTGGGCGAATAATTCCCATTTTCCAAGGAGGGGCACTTCCATATAATCACTCTAACAATAACAAAATTAACCATCTTGAGAAGCTTCAAGGACAAAAAAGAAAGTGGTTGGAAAAAAAAGGTTGATATATTGGGTTTTCCCAAATATGGCTTGACTTGCGTGTACAAATAAAATTGGGAGGGAGATTTTGTCAATTACGAGTAATCTTTATGACAGTATAAATTAAATGTAGAGAAGAAGAAGAAGAAGAAAGTAAAAAACAATTACAACACAATTAAACACAACATGTAGTCTCAAGTTTAAAAGGAAAAAAATAGTAAAACTCTCAAATGAAGCAAAAGAAACCCAAGAAAAGTTAAGGAAAAGAACCATCAACTATATCATATAACAATTATTACCACCAATAGGAGACGTAAGATGAGAAGAAAAAGGAGGACCATAAGTTGAACAAATCGGAGTGGACTGAAACTAGCGATCTTTGTAATGCCTTAGAAGAAGGGGGCACTTTATTTAGATGAAGCTAGTGGTGGACAGAGAGAACTCAAGCTAGAAATGGCTTGGAGAGAAGGAAAATCAAGTGCACGAGGAAGGTTGGAAGGAAGGTTGTGCCTACATTATTGTCCCACTTTTGCAAAGTCTTGGCTTCGCATTTAAAGACAACAACACTGCTAGATGCATCGGAGCCACTATGGGTTGTTAGGTTTGTACTATTTGCAAAAGAAAATCTAACGTTCCCATCAAAAGCAGTTGCGACATCATTGTTGGACTTGATGTTTTGCTCCATTTGTTTCTGAAGCAATAGGATAAAAATAAGGAAGACAATCAATTTTTTAAGAACTCCTTTTTTTTAGAAAAAGAAAGAATTGAATCTTTAAAGAATATAAACACATTGACATAAAAAATTAAGAACTAGGGAAAAACGAAACAGAACCTTGATAGAGCAAGATGATGTTTATAGTAGTGATAAATTCACAACATTAAATAGATTACAGGTAATCAATTACTACTAATCTTTATGAAGCCTGATGTTATCAGTTATTAATTAAATATAGAGAAGAATAAGGTAAGAAAGCAATAAAAAAGAAAATAAAAACACAATAGAACACATCATGTAGTCTCAAGTTTAAAAATAATTGTAAAACAATGAAATTAAGCAAGAGAAACAAAAGAAAAGTTAAAGAAAAGGACCATCTACTATATCATATAACAATTATTTCCATCAATAGGAGATATTTAGAGAAGAAGAAAAAGGCGGACTATAAATTGAACAAATTGGAGAGGATTGAAACTAGTGATCTTTGTAATGCCTTAGAACAAGGTAGCACCTTATTCTAATGAAGATGGTGGTGGACTGAGAGGACAAAAGCTAGAAAAAGCTTGGATAGAAGAAAAATGATGTGCACAAGGAAGATTGGAAGGAACATTGTGCTTGCATTATTGATCCTGCTTTGAAAAGCCTTAGCTTGGCATTTTTAGCCTTGCAGTAGTTGCAAAAGAAGAACGAGTATTCCCATCAATACAAAGTGTGATACCAATGTTGGACTTTATGTTTGCTCCATTTATTTCTCTACCAATAGGAAAAAAAATGAGAAACACATCATTTTTTGCATTATTCCTTTTTCTTAAAAGAAAAGAATTGAAACTTCAAATAATATAAACACATGGACATAAAAATTAAGAATTAGGGTAAAATGAAACAACCTTTTGGTAGGGCAAGATGGTGTTTATAGAGTGATAGGTTCACAAAGTTAAATAGGTTGCAAAAAAAATTAATACTAATGAATATGTGCACCATGCACTGAACCTTGAACACTAGGAATGCATTCATTCTTTTTTTTTAAACTTAATTCAAAATTTTGCTCATTTCCTTCCAAATTTGTATTTAAATTATCCTTTTGCATTATGGGTTTTCCATTATATATGTGAGTGACTTCTAAATATTTAATATTAATTTAAAGATCATTAATTTTGGAAGTAATGTATTAAATATTTTGCAGCAAAACATTTATGGTCACTAATATGGGGAATGATATAACTGGAAAGAAAATTGAAAAGGGGTAAAGTTGGCATTTAGTATTAAAGATCATATATAAATTCAACATATGTTAAAGGATTAAGTATTTAGTGATAAAGTTGGCATTTACGATTAGACATATCTTTCAAGCATTAAGTATTAAAGGATTGAATCAAATGGAATGTAAACATGAAAGTAGAGATAAAATTTAATACAAAAATCTTTGTTCATCAAGGGGCTAGTCGCCAAAACTAGAAATATAGATCTACTTATTCATGTTCGAGTTATAATGTTCAAACTAAGCACTAATAAATAAAAACGAAAGTAGATAAAGAAAACTTAGTTTGACTAATAAGTTCCATACTTAATCGTCGACAGATCTTCAACTAATACTTTATTATCGCCGTCCTTTGGTGTATCCTTTGGCCTCTTGATTCTTGTAAACTCCGAATCCTAACCACGGCAACAAAAGATTCCCATAGAAATCCTCCATGGTCATATATAGGATGAAACATGTCACGCCACAGTCCCAAAGCCTGGCCCACTGAAAGACCGGTCTCATCCAGTAGGGCTACGCCCCACTAGGTGCAAGGCCTCAGATTTCTGATCCAGTCAAAGTTATCAACAAGAAAAAAAGCAATAATACATAAATACAGACAATTAATAGTAAACAGAAATAATTCAAGTATAGGCTTTAATAGCCCTACGGATACACAATATGCCACACTTAACAAGCGGGAGCAAGAATACAAATACAATACAAATCTCACTCACACAAAAAAAAAATACACGTCTATCACCTCAAGGTTCAATTAATGCAAACAGAAATGACAACTACAGAAACAAGAGCTATGAACAACCCCCTATCCTAAGCTTACCCTTCACCTGTAAAGATAACAAAAAATATAAGTAGCCGAAAATTTGCAGGGAACACAGTAAAAGATCCGACAAAACAAATATCATGCTTGTAAAGGTATAATAACAGACAAAAATACAGAAAATAAATAAACAAATAAAATAAAATCACAATCCCGATAACGTAGAAAAAATTTGGAGCGTACATCTCTCTCACTAATAAACAAATCAACACCTCAAGTCCAGATCTTCGAATATGAAGTCAAAACAGAAAAAATATCAACAATCGAAACTGGATCTTCGACAACAATCCGAATGGACACACATGTCCGGTAACGGTATGATAGATAACATGTGCACATGGCTAGGACTTATTCCTCAAAGCTGAGCAAATTTCCAGGAATGGAGATGTACTAAAAAGGGCAAAAAATATAGAGTACACACAATTAAATTAAGAATAAATCATTTTCCAACATAAATTATTACTATATGTAAATAGCATTCAATAGAAAAAAAAAGAAATACCAGCAGAATAACAAAAAAAATATAAGTACATGAATAAATAAATTTCCAAATATTTAAAATAAATAATTATTTTACTAGAAAATACATAGTTATACAGTGCGAGAGTCTACTTGATCTTGGAATACGGTGTTTAACTTTCTTCCTCACACCGCAATTCGAGGTCCTAACGTCAGATCCATCTGAGCTTCGGCAAAGAAGAAGAGGTCATTGAGAAAGGAAACGAAGTAATGAATGAGAAGTGCAGTGGTAGGTTGCAGCCAAGCCCTTAAAGAAACTCATAACATGGCTCAATTATGCAGTCCAAGAATTCTCCAATAAACAACCGACCAGATCTAAAAATTAAAGACGCATGTGAAAGTTCTGAGATGTAAAAGATTCTTTGCTTAAGCTTAACCCTAATTAATTAGTCCAAGTGACTAAGAAAGGGCTTAACACTGAAGACTCCAGACAAAGAAGGCGCAAATATTACAATCCTTCCCCCTTTGAGAGAGTTTATTCCTCTAAACTCGTATCAAGAGTCATTAAACAACTCTGGGTGACACTCCCTTAAATTAGCCTCTAGTTCCCAAGTAGCATCACCGCTAGAGGGGTTGCTCTATCTAACCTTGATCAATGGAATAGTTCCACTCCCATAGTGTTGTTCCTCATAGTCAAGGATCTCCACTGGTTGCCCTTTGTAGGACAAGTTCTTCTGAAGCTCCATTGACTCATGCTAAATGATATGGGATGGATTAGATAAGTACTTTCTCAACATGGAGATATGAAAAGCATTGTGGAGTTGAGCTAAGTGTGGAGGTAGGGAAAAAATGTAAGAAACAGCCTCAACTCCCCTCACAACTTCAAATGAGCCAATATAGCGGGGGTTGAGTTTCCCACATTTTCCAAATCTCACCACACCCTTCATAATTGATACTCTCAAGAAGATTGCATCACCCATCTGAAACTCTATGTTTGAGTGGCACTTGTCTGCATAAGTCTTTTCGCAGCTTTGATCAACTTTTATTTGTTCTCGGATCAGTTTCACTTTCTACTCCATAATATATAGCATTTCTTGACTTAACAATTATAGATCTCCTTCCTCATCCCAACACATAGGAGATCGGCACTTTTTCCAGTAGAGAGCCTTGTATTGTGCCATCTGAATACTGGCCTAGTAACTTTTGTTATAAGCAAACTCTGCCAAAGGTAAATAGCGGTCCCAAGCATCAGAAAAGTCGATGACCCATGCACGAAGTATGTCCTCCAAAGTCTGTATCATCCTCTCAAACTGACCGTCTATCTAGGGATGAAATGTTGTATTGAATGTCAATTAGGTGGTCGGTGCAAGTTGTAAACTCCTCCAGAATCATGAGATGAATCTCGAATCTCGATAAGATGTGATTGATACTTGTATGTCGTGCAGTTGGACAATCTTTCCTAGGTAGAACTGAGCTAGCTTCTTAAGACTCATCCCAAGTCTTAGAGACAGAAAGTGAGCTGACTTTGTTAGTCGGTCAACAATGACCCACACTGACGCATGCTTCCCTGAGTCTGGGGTAGTTATGAAGTCCATTGTGATATACTCCCACTCCCACTCTGGTATCGGCAACGATTGAAGGTATCCTACAGGTCTCTGATGCTCTGTCTTCACCTGCTGACAGGTAAGATAGTAAGCTATGAAGGTAGCTATCTTCCGCTTCATGTAGATCACTAGTAGTGCTCCCTGAGCATTTTGTATATTTTTGTACCTGTCGGGTAAATTGTATAACTCGAATAGTGAGCCTCCTCTAGATAATTCCTCCTTAAATTGGGATCGTCTAGTAAGTATACCCGGTGTCCAAATCTGAAGATACCATAATCGAGCACTCAGCACTAAGATGCCACTTCCTCCTGAAGTTTAGCATAGATCTCTTACAACTTTAGATCTTGCATCTGAGTTGCCTTGATACTCTACAATAGGTTAGGTTGGATGTGCATATTAGCCAAGCTCACCTCGAAGCTCGACTGAACAACCTACAACTCAAACTTCCTCATATTCTCTCTAGTAGAGGTCTCTGGTCAGTTAAGCCCGTGGTGGCTACATAGTTATACATCTTGATCAATGCGTCAGCCACCACATTAATTTTACCTTCGTGGTAATGAACGCTGAGATCATAATCCTTGATTAGCTTTAACCATCGTCTTTGCCTCATGTTGAGTTCTTTCCAGGTGAAGATGTACTTTAGACTTTTATGGTCTGTGTACACTTCACAAGGTTCCCCGTATAGAAAATGCCTCTAGATCTTTAGTACAAAGGCCACTGCCGCCAACTCCAAGTCATGTGTGGGGTAATTCTTTTCATACGGCTTCAACCGCCTTGAAGCGTAGGTAACGACTCGCCTATTCTGCATTCGAACACACCCCAAGCCTGTCTTGCAAGAATCACTATAAATCATAAATCCACATCCGCTTTCTAACAGGAAAAAATGGCCGCAGATATGAGGTTATGCTTTAGGTCCAGGAAGCTTTACTAGCAATGTTCAATCCAAGTAGATCGGTCCCCTTTCCAGGTTAGTATCTTAAAAGACACTGCTAAATGAGAGAAGCCATGTACAATCCTTTGATAATATCCAGCTAATCAAAGAAAACTCTGGATCTCTCTGACCAAACTCAGTCTCTTCCAGTCCACGACTGCTTCCATCTTCTTAGGATCTACTGAAACATCGTCTTTACTAATGACATGTCCCAAGAAAGCCACGCTGTTGAGCCAAAAATCACACTTGGAAAATTTGGCATAAAGCTTATGTTGTCTTAGTGCCTCCAGTACGAGCCTTATGTGTTTCGCATGTAGTTCCTTACTGCGCCATTAGATCAATATATCGTCAATGAAGAAGACTACAAATCAATCTAAGTAGCATTGGAACACCAGATTCATCAAATCCATAAATACCATGCAGCATTAGTATACCCAAATTGTATTGCTAAAAGCTAATACTGCCTATACCGCGTATAGAAGGCGATCTTCGAGATGTTATCACCCTTGATTTGAACTACCCAGACATCAAATCTAGTTTAGAGAAGAATTGAGCTCTATGCAGATGGTCAACAAGATCATCGATCCTCAGTAATAGGTACTTGTTATTGACCGTCACCTTGTTCAGTTCTCAATAGTCACTGCAGAGCCTCAGTGATCCGTCTTTCTTTCTGATCAACAGCCCTTGAGTTCCTCAGGATGACATGCTTGGTCGAATGAGTCCTTTCTCCAACAACTCCTCCAGTTGTTTCTGCAATTCCTTCAGCTCAGTAGGTGCCATTCGATATGGTTACTTGGATGAAGGAGCTGTGCATAGAGCCAAGTCGATGGCGAACTTTACCTTCCTCCTGGGAGGAAATCCAGGAATGTCTCTCAGAAAAACATCAAGGAACTCACTAACAACTGGCACACCAGCCACTGTGAAGCCGATGTGAGTCACCTCCAAGAAGGAGGCTATGAAACCAATACAGCCACTACTGATCAGCTTTCAAACTTGCAGGGAAGAAATCTTCCAAGGTAGGGTATAACCCTTATTGCACGGGAAAGAAAATTCTTGCTGATTAGGAAAGCAAAAGTGGACCTTTTTCCTATGACAATCCTTTATAGCATGCACTTATGACAACCAGTCCATGCTGAATATGGCATCATAGCCTAGCAGCTCCATTAGGTGTAGATCGGCAACAAGCTCATGTCCCTAGATAAAAATAGAGCATAATGGTGCTAAATGGTTAACAGTCTTCACCGCTCCCACAAGAGTTACAACACACAAGTCATGCGGTAAATCAACAACTTACAGAGAATTCTTACGGGCAAATGATGTCAACAAAAAAAATGAGTAGCACCAGGATCAAATATTGCACAAACATAGCAGGAATGTACAAAAATATCATAGCTTTTCTCTGTTTTAGTGAGGCTAATATTCCGTTTGTATTCTGAAATCAAAATATTTAGTGTGGCATTTTTGTGTTTCAGTATGGCTGTTAAACCCCATACTCGAATTATTTCTATTTACTGTCATCTAGTTTATATTTCTGTATTATTGTTCCCGCTTTGCTTGTTGGTGTTGACTCTAACTAGATCTGAGATCTGAGGACTTGCACTCGGCGGGGTCCAGTCCCGTCGGATGCGGCCGGTCTATCAGTGGACACGGCTTTGGGGCTGGGGTGTGACAAGTTCTAACCACGAGATAGTGTATATCTTTATTTCTTATAGTAATAAGTATCGCATCTTTAATCATTTGCCATTAATTTTATTTTTCTTCTCCTTACCAATTATTCTCTGTGGTTTCTTAAAGAAAAAAATACAACTTCAAACCCTTCTTCATGATAAGAGAATGCTCTATTAAATTCCAATCCAAGCTAGTGTCTCTTGATGAAAGTCCCTTTGGGATTTTCTAACTATTTAGTTGGTTGACGTTTTTTAAATTACGAGATAATCCCTCCATTATATATATATATATATATACTTGATATGCATTTTGGACAAAACTTTTATGGAGGATATGTTGCGTTACATCCTATGTGAGTTGCTGTAGAAAGTATGTTTTTATTTGAATTACTATGAAATTGAGCTTTGGAAAAAATTGGTAAATTGCTTTTTTAAAAAAACTTCTTCAATTATAAATGGAAGTTTAAAATGTTGTACGAGTTGTGCTACCTTTTAGTTATAGTTTTGAAGAACTATGCTGCACTATCAAGCATAAATAGCATTTGCGTGTCAATTCAAATTCCTGACATAAAAAATGAAATAAATTTTGATGAAATGTTCATATCTACAAATTTAATCGGTGATAGATGACTAAGCCAATGCATGTGCTTCATATTAAATTTATAATAAAGCCTTAAAATTTGAAGAAACCGAAAGAATGAATTTATTTTTTAATCTTTGTTATTTCACAAATTTCTGTGTTTTTCTTAAATTACTCGCAAATGATTCAAGTGAAATAATGCATATATGTTTCTTTGGTATTAATAAGAAACTCCAAAGCTTAATTTCTTGTAGAGTTTTTTGCACATAAAGGAACGAAAAATTTTTATAGTATTTAAACAATTAATAAAATGAAGGGGGAATAAATCATTAAAAAGGTAAGATATTTCAATAACTCTTTGTCTTTAAGTCACCTAAAGTTATAAAACATTGAGAAGAAGAGGATGAAGGAGGTAATTATAAACATAGAAAAAATAAGAATAAAACTGCACAATAAAGCACACGTATCTAGACATGGCCACGGTTCAGGAACCACCGGTTCAGGTTCAAAAAAATCTTGAACCGGAACCGAACCGCCTAGGCAAGGTTCTTGGCGGTTCCGGTTCGGTTCCGGTTCCGTTTCCGGTTTTGGCGGTTCAGTTCAACGGTTCCTGTTTGGCGGTTCAAACGGTTCAGGTTTTTTTTGTTAAACTAAATAATTCAATATTTCAAATTAAATGAACACAAAAATACAACAATTAATTTAATACAATATTTTATTAAAAAATAAAAATATTAATAATTCAAAACAATATTTTGTAATAAAAGTACAATAGGGGAAGAAATAAAAAAATAAAGGGCTTGAACTTAATTATATCAAGTTATCTACGTATCCTCTAGAGGAATTAAAGACCACGTAGTTCTTTTATTTTTATGATACATATTTCTCATATTTTCATAATGTCTAATTGCTTGCATCATCGCCCGAGGAGTTGGAACTACAACCCGCCGTTGTTGCACCAGAGTTATCATTTACCCACTCATCTGATGATGATGATGAGTATATAAGATTATCTTGACTTTGTAGTCTAGCTCTTTCCAAGTCAATAAGGCAAGTTTGTGCTTCCAATCATTCTGGACTCAACCTTGATCGTCTTTCATTTAAAATGTTGCCTCCATTACTAAATGTTTGTTTAACTGCAACGGTTGAGATGGGAACTGCAAGGAGTTGTTTAGCATGTAATTACTTAATTAATAAGTTATTAATGATATTAATAAAATAAAAACATAATATATATATATATATATATAGAACCGCCGGTTCGAACTGCCGCCAGTTCCACGATTTTCAAATTCTGAAACCGGAACCGAACCTTATATGAAGGTTCCGGTTCCGGTTTTTTGACGGTTACGGTTTTGCCGGTTCTGGTTCTGTTCCGGTTCGGTTCCACGGTTTCGGTTCAAAATGGCCACGTCTACACGTATCTCAAGTTTCCAAAAATTCTCATAAAACTATCAAATTAAATTTGGAGAAACCAACAAAAGTTCAAAGAAAAAACCATCTAAAACAAATTTAATTATTTCTACTTTGTAAAATTATTGAATTATACTCTTGATGTAGGTATGTGTCATCTCCATATATATATATATATATATCTTCCATTGTTAGCCTAGTTTCTATCAAAGATATGTTGCGCTAACATGTTGAAAACATGTGTGAAAGTCTTCTTTTTTCAATTTGTACATTTTGGTTTATAGACTTCTTCAATTATCAATGGAAGTTTGAAACATTCTACAAATTGTGCTACCTTTCACTTAAAATTTTCATTAACTATACTACAATGTCAACTATGAAATAAAGTGTGAGCCACATTTCAAATTTTTGACATAACAAAATGAAATAAGTTTTAATGAAATGCAAATATATATACATATACATTCTCTTATGTATGGCTCAGCAAATAAGCCAATACACTCTAAACATTTGCTGATAGCAGTTGCTGAATGTGGCTCCTTTACATAATGATACACTCTAAAAAAAACTGACGAAACTTAAACCATTTATCAATGATATACTTTCCTTATGTTTTGAAATTTTATAATAATTTCTAGATTTGATCTTAAATATCTTCTTTATTTTTGCTAAATTATCTCACAAATAATTCAATTGAAATAGTTCATATATGTTTTTTTTTCATATTGGTGGGAAAAATAAAAAAAATGCACCAAAAAAAATTCTTCTATTTTACATATTTTTTTATTTTAAAACAACCGTATGGTTTTGGTAGTAGTTCATCAAATACTAAAAAAATGACATACCATATCATCAATATAATACAATATCTTAATGTTTATGTTATTTGCTTGAAATTATTTAAAAAATATAAATCAATTATGGAGAAGAAGAAAGTGATAAAATAAAAAATAACTATACAATAAAAGACAAACATGTACCTCCAAGTTTCTAATTGAATTTTATCAAACCATCAAATCAAAACGTGAGAAACATAAGATAAAAGAGAAAAAGATCATCTACAATATGATACAATGAAATCACATATCAATCATGAAATTCGCAACCAAGATCACTTTTTTAACTTATTATAACTTATTTAATACTTATTTTCACTATCTTCGATGAAATTAAAATTTTAAGGTAGACTAAAATCATCACCACTAGTAAGAGGCATTAGAGAATGAAACAATAAGGGATTTAAATTCACACAAATTGATGACAATTCAAACCAGTGATCTTTTAATGCCTTAGAATGTGATTGCACTTCAATCAGTTGAAGCTAGTGGTGGATAAGGAGGACTTAACCCAACAACAAGTCGAAGGGCTGGCAAATCAAGTATACAAGGAAGATTAGAGGTTAAGTTGTGCATACATGATCAACCTTGCTGTTGCCAAGTGTTGGCTTGGTTTTTAAGTGAACAACACTACTTGATGTGTCAAAGCCATTTAAGGTTGTTGGACTTGCAGTAACCACGAAAGTAGCATTATTATTTTCCCCACGGGAAGTATGTGCAACATCAATGTTCGTCTTCATCTTTTAATCTATTTTTCCTAAACATAAAAAGGAAAGTTAGTTTTTTTTTAAAAGCTCTATTTATGAAAAAAAAATTGAATTTGTGAAATGTAAAAAAACAAGTTGGGATGGACCCTAAAAAAACACAAATAAAAAGAATCTACTCACCAAGGAAGAGTGTGAACAAGAGGTGAGTGAAAACTGTTGGCAAAGGAAGATTATGTTGATAGAAAGCTATATATTTACAACATTATATAGATCAGTGAGATGATGAATATTGATAAATCTACGCACTACGTACTAAACCTTGAACACTAGGAATGCATTCCTTTTTTTAACCTTACTGAAAATCTAATTACTTTCCTTCCATTTTCAGTATTTAAACTATACTTTTCCACTATTTATTTTCCATTGGCTGTTCCATTATATATGTCACGCCCCGGTACCAATGCAGGGCCCATTGACTGACCCGTTGTATAAAATAAGGTTGGCCCCCTAGGTGCAAGGTCTCAGATTTCGAATCCAGTTAGAGTTATCACCAACAGACAAAAAAAGAGGCAATAATACAGAAGGACAAACAATTAATAGAAAATAGAACTACTTCTAGTATGGGATTTAACAGCTCTATAGATACACAATGTACCATACATAAAAATCTCAAAGAAGAATAAATATAGAATGCAAACCTCTCTCACACAGAAACAATTATTGCAAACAGAAACAACAACTACAAAAACCAAACCCGTGAACAAGCCCCAGTCCTAAGCTCACTCTTCACCAGTGAAAAGAATAAAAAGCACTGAATATATGAGCTACATGAGAAACAAGGCCTCAGTAGGATCGCAAGGATAATAGAAAATATAAATAGCCAGATATTTGCAAACGATATAGTCAAAAATAAGATAGAACAGATAACATGCATGTAAAGATATAATAAGATACAGAAATAGAGAAAATAAATAATAAAATAAAATAAATTCAGAATATTGATAACACACAAAAACAAGAAGTGTACATCTCTTTAACAAATAAACAAATCAACAGCTCAAGATTGGATCTTCGACTGTGAAGTCTGAACAAATAGAATATCAACATCTGAAGCAGGATCTTCGACCGCTGTTGGAAAGCACAAGCATGCCAGGTAGCACTACAATGGATAACATGTGCACCATGCTAGGACTTACTCCCAGCTGGGAAAATTGTCAGCAATAGAGATGTAGTAAAAACTGCAGAAGATACAAAGTATAGATAAATAAATTCAGAATAAACTATTTTTCAACATAGATAATTAATATAAATAAATAGCACTCAACAGAAAAAAAATAACAGTAGAATAAAAATAGAAATACATGAATAAATAAATTTACAAATATTTTTAAAAATAATTATTATATTAGAAATACATAGTTATGCAGGTGCGAGAGCCTACCTAATCTAGGAATACGGTGTTTAATATCCTCCCTTACACAGCAATCAGGGTCCTAACCTCGGATCCACCCGTGCTCCGGCCAAGAAGAAGAGATCGTTGAGAAAATAAACAAAGAGATGAAGGAGAAGAGCAGTGGTAGGTTGCAGCCAAGCATTTTCTTTCTCTTGATTTATAGAAATTAATAAAATGACTCAATTATGGAGCCCAATAATACTCTAATAATGCAGCTCAATAATCAGCCGACAAGATTAGAAATTAAGGTTCATGCGAAAGTTCTAAGATGTAAAAGAATTTTTATTAAACTTAAAACTAATTAATTAGCCTAAGTGGCTAAGAAAGGGATTAAAATGAAAGACTCCAGTCAAAGAAGAGGACAACCTTACAATATATGGGAGTGATTTCTAACTATTTAATATGATTTTAAAGATCATTAATTTTGGAAGTAATGCTTTAAATATCTTCCAACAATAATTTAATTGTTATCAATAATTAGGATGATACAGTTGGAAAAAAAAATTATAGAGTGGTGAAATTTGCATTTTAGACGGAGTCCTAGCTCTTTGTCTTCAGGAGAAGCCATTGAGCACTTCATTGAACACTCTATCTAAAGACTTCATTTTAGTGATGAGAATCCTAATTTATTAAAATAGATTTTTTATTTCATTTTATTTTATAATTTTGAAGTCTTTGTCTGAACTTAATTTATCTATTTCATCAATATTTTACATGAGTGTGCTTTCTCAAAAGGCTGATTTTCTCTAAGTGCTGAAATAAACACTGCCCAAGCATGGGCATGCTTGCCCAGAAAAGTGCACTCCAGTTCTGTTTCACGCCAAAATTAATCTAAACTTGATCTTTTGGCTCCAAGACTTGATTTCCTGCACAATTAAGTATAGGTACTTGAAGTAGCACTGATTTATCATAAATACTTGCTAAAAGACAAGCACTTCATTCATAAGAGGTATATAAAATATGTATATGAAATGCTCATCAAAAGCCAACAACACTGCTTGATGTAGTGGAGCTACTAACTGTTGGTGTTCTTGTTGCAGCCACAGAAGGGAAGTTATTAACACTTGCGCTAGCAGCAGGTATTGTTTCATTGGTTATATTGATATTTTGCTCTTTTTTTCTTTAACAAAGAAAACGAGAAGAAAATTATAGATAGTTGTCTAAACGCTTTTTATAATAAAAGAAGAATTAGACCTTTGAGGAGTAGAAGCACATTGAGATGGACTTTCAATAAAAAAAACATGAAAAAGAAAACAACTCATTAAGGAAAGGTGATATCAAGAGGGTAGTGAAAGAAACCATTGGAAAGGTAGATGATGTTAGTAGAAAGATATAGATTTACACCAATACATAGATCAGAGACAAGAATAATAGTGATGAATATGTGTACCATGCACAGAACCTTGAACACTAGGATACTTTCCTTCTTTCTTTACCTTTTTGAAAATTTGTTTCCTTTTCTTCCATTTTTTTTATTTGAATTATCCCTTATATTATTACTTTTACATTGGCATTTCAATTATATAGGGTGTGGGTTTCTTACAATTTAATATGCCGTGAATGATCATCAATTTTGGAAGTAAATCATTCAATGTTGTATGCAGAAAATTTAATGTTCATTATTACTGGGGATGGTATAATGGATTATAGAGTGATAAAATTGGCATTTTAGATGTATGCCTAGTTTTTTTGTTTTCAGGAACAATACTTGAAGGCTTCATCTAGATAGATTGGTCTTCTTTGGTAATGTGTGATTTCATACTTAACATTTTGCTATTGCCACTTGCTAGTCATTTATTTTATAATATTTCATTACTGTACCTTTACAATTTAAACAATTTCATTGTCGTGATGAAAATCCTTTTTGAAACTTCAAAATTACTAGAATAGATTATATGAATTTTTTCTATGATAATAGAGGCTTTGCATGAGGTTGTTATATCTATTTCGTCAATATTTTAGCACTTGGTGCCAGTTAATTGTACTGAAGCAAAATTTATAATTTACTTTTGCGTGTATATATATATATATAAATATGTCCTTCCTTCTTGTGATATCTATACAAGTGGAAGTTTTTGCTTTTTGAGTAGATAACTTAAAAGCACACAATTGTGATGGCGATCCCAACATTAAGGTTTATTTATTTATTTTTATTGTTTGTGTTATAATCTTGTAATGAACTTGTTATCCTATGTTGGTTTGCTTTTCAAATCTTCAATATGAATAATTTAAATGAAATGGTTGAGTGTCTTTGTGGCACTTTTATAATTTATCACGATAATTTCACTCAATAGATGATTTTGGTATTATGTCAATATCGATAATTTCTGACAGATATAAAGGTCAACATTTTTCCTATAAATGTTTAAGTGCGATATTGATTATTTTTTTGATTCAGCTTTTTAGATGTTATTATCATTGAAATAAAATTTATCACTTTCCTACAACAGCTGAGGTTTGTCATATTGATGCATACCGCAAGTGCATGGGTTGTCAAATAAAATAAAATAAGTATTTTGTGAGACTTATTTTCCTTTTTGAACGTCATTGCTTTACATTTGTTACTTTTTCCCCTTCTTCGCAATTGACTCTATGTTGTTTTGAGATCATAGGTCATGCACTCATTGTTACTTTTCATATTTTATATTTCTTATTTGAGGACAAGCAAAACCTCAAGTGCGTGACTATTTAATGAGTGCATAGCATACACTTTGTACATGATTAATGCATGCCTTTTGCTTGCCTTCTTGCATAAATTTATCTATTTTAGGGAAACTGCAAATATTTTGTGCTTTAATGAGTGTGTAAATACCCTCTTGGATGAAAGAAAACATTGCCAA
The DNA here is from genome assembly GCA_902712375.1 of Dioscorea dumetorum. Taxonomy (NCBI): domain Eukaryota; kingdom Viridiplantae; phylum Streptophyta; class Magnoliopsida; order Dioscoreales; family Dioscoreaceae; genus Dioscorea; species Dioscorea dumetorum. The sequence continues at coordinate 6,478,873 of CACTHL010000846.1, forward strand.
CAAATCAGAGCAACAAGAATGTAAATGAACCAATATAGAGAAGTGCATGGAACAAGCATGGGTGTTTTGAGGCCATGTAGATTATGGCAAGTCAGAATTTTTTTCACACAGCCTCTGCATGGTCTCCCAGCCTAAGGATGACCTTCCATCAAAAGAGCAGGAGCGTGTTTTAGGATGTGTAGATTACTGAAATATTTGATTTTGAGAAAATTTGAGTTGTAGGTGTAGTGAACAATTTGCACTGGCTAAACATACACTAAAATGGGCCATGCACCACCGTTTTGTTGGCACTTAAGAGCCCAAATTTTAGGCATTCAAAGGATATGTTTATTTAGATTTGATTGACTGCTAAGGTTTTGGATAGGAGAGGGAAGCAAGCGATTTAAGGAGTTGACACCACTTCGGTGAGAGTTAGATTTCACAATTGATGACTTTGGCTTCCCCAACTTCGGAGCCTCCATCATCTTGCTTCAAGAGATAGTTTGAGGGGGTTTTACTATATTTTATTCATGTCTTTATTGAGTGTTGTACTTTGATTTATCTAATATGAGTGGCTAGATAGTCATTCGGTGCCTTGGACCATGAACCTCGAGACTTTGTCAATTTGATTGTTCTTTTTATGATATTACCTTCAAGTATCTTGTGATTCTCCTATGTTTCTCCATACTTGTGATTCTTTTTTCGGAAAACCTCAATTGCGTATTTCTGGTCTTTGTACAGACTTAATTTGTGGATTTGTTTTAGATATTTTCCAGAAGACCAAAAATTATGTAAGGGATAATTACTTTCAATAAACATGCATTTTTGTTTCATTTTTCTTATCCTATTATAATCATAGCTTCGTTGAAAAAACATCTCTATTCAATAGAGAACTTCTATATGGCCTTCACTTTAGAAGAATAGTAACTCTTTCCTTTGCCAATTGAGAGATTACGAGATCAATTCTGTCGCACTACATTGGTCGAAATGACAACCTTCTCCACTTTATTAAAAAAAATGACAAAGAAAAGCAAATAAATATTTGGGTGAAAGTTTTTTTTCAAGGGAGCGTTATGTAGTGATAGTTATGACAATTTTGTTATTTCTGCTAGTAATTGGTTCATATTCCAAGATTCAAATTGAATCTTACGAAAATGTCAAGTCAAGAGTTGAAAAAACAGACCAGTATGTTTATAGAATGCTATGGATTTAAAGCATTAAATAGATGAAATAGAAGATAAACATTGATGAATCTATGCACTATGCATTAAACCTTGAACACTATCCATTATTGGTTTCCAGTTGATGTGTAGCTCCAAAGGTATTGAAGCCAAGCATTTGCAAAATTCTATTGGTTTAGTTTTGGTTAAGGTTTGTGATGGATTCTCTGTCAAAGAGATTTGGAATCGAAAGGCGACCACTTAGCATTTTTTGTAAGAGCTTAGGCACTCTTGTGGGTTTACACACACCCACGATATGAGATTGTTTCTCAAACTTGATAGGGATAGTGAAAACATTATAGAAAGAATCTGAATATGGGGAACAAAATACCATGCATTATGAGAGATGCATTCAGATCAACATTTGGGCCCACGCATTGAACCTTGGTAGAAAGAATCTAGCATGCATTAAACAATAAATTTTTAGAGAAAGAATTTGTCATACATTCCTTTTCACACCAAAGTCATGGAGATGTGTTTGAGTGAGGAAATGAAGGAAAGAGAAAGAGGGCTGCAGGAATATTACATGAGAAGATAATGTTCTCGGGATTACCAGAAAAGGAAATGTCCTATTTCCAATGTCTTTTGGCACCAAAGTGGTTGTAGAAAGGTAAACATGTCATTTCCTCTATGGGAGGATGGTTCCTAGTTCCTAGGCAAGGATAGTTTCATCCGGTCACTATCAAAATAATAGAGTTAGTCAGCGTCATGAGGCTAGAAGGACTGCAAAGTAACATGTTAGAAAAAGAGGATTTTTTGAAATTTCCCAAACTTGGCTGGACTATGCATGCAAAAATGTAATTGAGAGTTTTTTTCAATTACTACAAATCTTTTATGGCACATGAATTTATCAATTGTAAACAAAATATAAAGAAGAACGTAAGAAAATTATAGAAAAACGGTAACAACGCAATAGAAGACACCATGTGGTCTCATGTTTCAAAAACGTTTTCGAAAAACTATCAAAACACAAAAGAGAAACCCAAAAAAAGTTAAAGAAAAGGGCCATCTAATGTATGATATAATAATTATCACCACTAATAAGAGCCATTAGAGAAGAAGACAAAGGAGGACTATAAGTTGGACAAATTAGAGACGATTGAATCTAGTGATCTTTGTAAAATCTTAGAATAAGGTGGTGCTTTATTCTATTGAAGTTGGTGGTGGACTAAAGGACTTAAACTAGAAAAGGCGTGTTAGAAGAAAGATGAAGTGCACAAGGAAGATTGGAAGGAAGGTTGTGTATGCCTTATCGGCCCTGTTTCCGTAAAGCCTCAACTTGGCTTTGAAAACTGATAACACTACTTGATGCCACGAAGCCAATAAGGGTTGTTGGATTGTAGTAGCTGCCAAAGAAGAGTTAACGTTCCCATCCGCAACAGGTGCGACATCATTGTTGGACTTGATGTTTTGCTCCATTTATTGTTGAACCAATAGGAAAAAAAATTAAGAAGGCCATCAATTTTTTTGGAACTTTTTTTTAGAGGATTGAATCTTTGAGGAGTATAAATACAATAAAATGAAAATTAAGCACTAAGAAGAAAGAGTGAGATCATACGGTGAATGAAACAGACCTTTGGTAGAGAAAGATGATGTTGATAAAAAGTGATAGAATTACATCGTTAAGGTAATGTTATTTTAAGTAAAAGGTAATGTTATGGTCATTAAAATTATAAAAATCATTAATTTTGAAAGTAATATATTAAATATTTTTAAGCAAAAATTTTATGGTCATTAATTTCGAGAATGGTATAATTGAAAAGAAAATTATAGAGGGATATAGTTGGCATTTAGATGGTGTCCTAGTTCTATCCTTTAAGGAGGAGCCACCAAAGACTTCATTTAGAGAGTTAGGTCTCTCCTTCGCAATGTGTGATTTCATACTTATTATTTAATTATTGGTAATTGCTAGTCATATATTTTATAATATTTGCATTCATGTACATTAACAATTTAAAACATTGTATTTTAGTGATGAAAATCATTTCTTGATCTTTCATAATTCTATGGCGCTTGTGTTTGAAAATTATTAGAACAAATTATGGGATATTCCACTTCTTTTTTTAATTTTTTTTAATAATGACAAAGGTTTTGTATGAGCTTGATTTATCTACAACATCGATATATTGTCACTTGTTGGAAGTTAATACCAATGAAGCAAATTTTGTGATTCATTTTTAGTGTACATATTTGTTTCTTCTTGCCATATGTATGTAAATATAACTGTAGATTTTTTAATATAGATGACTTATAAAACACAATTCTGGTGATCTTACCGTCAAGTGCAATTTATTTTTTGTCTGTTATGTTATATTCTCAAAATTAATATGTTACGATATCTTTGCTTCCATAATCAACTCTTAATTATGAATAATTCCGATGAAATGGTTAAGGATATTTTGTGGAACTAAGGCGTCTATATAGTGCAAATAATGGCTCAACTCATGATTTATTTTAATGATATTGATGGTTTCATTTTATTGTATACATTGAATATGAAGCTTTATTAATTTCTTTAGCTCATGGTATCTCTATGAAAGTTACTATTATTAGAATAAAACTCATAACTATGAAGGTGATCTTTGTGCAAACTTACATTACTGCTTGTGGCATTGTTTTTAAATATATATCAAAGTGACCATCACTTTTTACAAGCTCATCTTTTTTCCCCATATCATATTATCACTATAGTTTTTTGGGAAAAAAACCTCTCTTTAACAGTGAGGTTTTACATCACATTTACTTTAAAAGGATAGTAAGTTTTCCTATTGCAAGTAAAAGGTTGTGAGATCAATTTTTTTCTCATAACATTGGTTGAAACGAGTACGTTGTTCACTTTGTCAGAAATTAAAAAAAAAATGTTAGTGACGTTAACGAAGAAATTTTGTGGAAAAAGATAGGTTCAAGAGAGCATTATGTAATGAAATTAAGAATAATTTAATTTTTGGTTTTTGTACATATTTTATATTCTGAATATCTAGTTTCATGAATTCTAAAATTAAGGAATAGTCCTCTTGGTCTAGTTAATTTTCATATGGATATGATGTCTATATAGATATATACATGTATCTATCGATGTACATATATTTGTTTTGACAAATTCTGATGTTAACCTAATTTCTACCGAGAACATCTTAACATGCTTAATGACATTGTGAATTTTTTTTGTTATTTGGTTTTTGGTTTCTATGGACTTCTTCAATTATCATTGTATTTTAAAATATTCCGTGAGCCATGCTACCTTTTCGTAAAATGTTTTAGTAACTGTATTATAGTATCAACTTTGAAAAAAAGTTTTAACCTCAATTGAAATTTTTGACATGATAAAATAAAGTAATTTATGATCAAATTTAGATTTATGTACAAATATACTTTCTCATTTATGATTAAGCCAATACACTCTAAAAGTTTGGTGATGGCTGTTGCCCTTAAGTGGCTCTTGAGCTATTGATAACAGACTCTAAAACTTTGATGAAGCTAAAAGCATTTGTCACTTATAGACTTTCCTTTGTCTTTAAATTCTTCCATCATTTTATATTTTGAACTATTTTACCTTTTTTGTTTTTGTAAAATTATCTCACAAATGATTTAGCTAAAACAGTCCATACATTTCTTTCATATTGGTTAAAAACCTAAAACACACAGAGACACAAACAAAATGCTTCATTTCTTGTAGATTTTTTATTTCATAAACACCTTGAAACTTTTATATTATTTAATCAAGTAATAAAGAAAAGGCAGAGCATATCATTATGAAAATAGAAACTTATAAATAAAATATAGAGAAGGGGAAAGTAGGAAAATTAAAAAACTGGCACCATAATAAATCACAAATATACATTTCCATGTTTCAAAAAGATTTTTACAAATCCTTAAAATTAAAACTTTATAAACATTAAAAGGACGGTCCATTGTAATACGAAATCATATAAGAATAATGAAATTTACAGCTAAGATAATCATTGTACATTATGAAAACAAATTTTTTATTTCTTCTTATATCTTATCTTAGATTACATTAAAAGTTTAAGGTAGACGTGAGATATCACCACTAATAAAAGACATTAGAGAAGAATGAAAAAGAGGAAAATAAGTCCCACAAATTAAAGACAGTTGAACCTAATAATTGATGCCTTAGAACGGGTTGGTCTTGCATTCTGTTGAAGGTGGTGGTAGTGGATAAGGAGGACCAAGCCAGTGACTGCTCGAGGAGCGGAAATATCAAGGACACAAGGAAGATTAGGAGGAAGATTGTGGAGGCGTGGTCGAGCCTCCTTTTGCGAAATGTTAGCTTGGCTTTGAAAGCCATCAATACTGCTTAATGCAATAGAGCTACTAATGGTTGGTGGTTTTGTTGTAGCCATGGAAGGGCAATTAGTAATGCTTCCACTGGCAGTTGGTGTTGTTTCATTAGTCATCTTGATGTTTTGCTCCATTTTTCTTTGATAAACAAAAAAAAATAAGAAAGTGGTAGATATTTTTCAAAACTCTTTTTATAAGAACAGGTTGGTCCTTCATTCTGTTGAAGATGGTGGTAGTGGATAAGGAGGACTCAAGCTAGTGACCACACGAGGAACCGGAACATCAAAGACACAAGGAAGATTAGGAGGAAGGTTGTGGAGGCATGCTCAACCCTGCTTTTGCGAAGTGTTAGCTCGGCTTTGAAATCAACACTGCTTAATGCAACGGAGCTACTAACGGTTGGTGGTTTTGTTGTAGAAAGGGAAGGGCAATTAGTAATGCTTCCATTAGTAGTTGGTGTTGTTTCATTAATAGTCTTGATATTTTGCTCCATTTTTCCTTGAGAAAAAAATAAGAAAGTTGTAAAAAATTTTCAAAACACATTAAAATAGACTATGAATAAAAAAAAATTATGAAGAAAAGAAACTCCTCACTAAGAAAAAGTGAGATCAAGAGGTAAGTGGAAGAAACCTTGTGAAATGGTGGATTATGTTGGTAGGAAAATGTTGGTAAGAAGATATGGATTTACACCCAATATATATATCAAAGGGAAGATGAATAATGGTGAATACGTGTGCCGTGCTTTGAACCTTGAACACTAGGGACACATTTCTTCTTTCTTAATCTTACTAGAAATTTCCTTCATTTTACTCTATTTTTGTATTTGAATTATCCCCTTATGTTATTGATTTTCCATTGGCTTCGCTATTATATAGGGTTGCGGTTTCTAACTATTTAATATGACTTTAATGATCATTAATTTTGGAAGTAATGCCTTAAATGCTGTCTAGCATAAATTTAATGTTCATTAATACTGGAGATGATATAAATTAAAAGAAATTTATAGAGGGGTAAAATTGGTATTTTATATGTATGTGTAGTTCTTTGTCTTTCGAAAGACCCATTGGAGGATTCATTAGATGGTATGGTCTCTTCTGGTAATGTGTGATTTCATATTTATTGTTTTTTTTTATTTGCACTTGGTTGTCATATATTTTATTGCATTTTCATTCATGTACCTTTACAATTTCAAAAATTTCGTTTGTGGTGAAAGTCCTTTTCGGAATTCAAAATTATTACGATAGATTTATGATTCCTTTTATAACAATAATGGTTTTGCATGAAATTGTTTTATCTATTTCATCATTATTTTACCAGTTGCTGCCAGTTAGTATTAATGAAGCAAATTTTATGATTCACTTTTGTAGTATATATCATTTCTTTTTGCCATATGCATACACCTGCAAGCTTTTGTTTTGAGTTGATGACTTAAAAAACACAATTATGAAGGTGATCTCAACGTCAAGGTTCATTTATTTATTTGTTGTTTGTGTTATAATCTCGAAATAAATAGGTTATCGTATGTTGGTTTCCTCGTCTAATCTTCAATATGAGTATTTTTAATGAAATTGTTGAGTGTATTTTGTGGCACTTTTATAATTTAGCATAAATAATAGCACTCAATAAAATGATGTTGGAATTAATTTTGTATTTATTAGTTCTAACTGATTTAAAAGTCAACATTTTTCTTTGATACATGTCTTTAGATGTTATTATCATTGAAATCAAATTTATTACATTTTTATAACATCTTAGGTTTTCATATTTATGTATACTGCAAGTGTATGGGTAGTCAAGTATTATTAAATAAGTGTTTGGTTGGACTTATTTTTCTTTTAGAATGTTGATGCTTTACACTTGACACTTTTCCCTTTTGCATAAGAGACTCCGAGTTATTTTAAGATCAGAGGCCATGCACCCATTGTTACTTTTCGTATTCCATATTTCTTTATTTGAGGATCCAAAAGTGCACTTGTGAAGATTTTTTGATGTGTGCATAATATACATTGTATACAATCATTGATTGCACTTTGCTTGTCTTCTTGCATAAAGTTATCTATTTTAGTGTAACGTTTGGTATTTTGTGCTTTCATGAGTGCAAATATTTTCTTGGACGAAAGAAATAAATTGCGAGTAAATCGGAGCCAAAAAATAGAAAAGAACCAATATAGAGAAGTGTATGACCTAAGCATGTGTATGCAGAGGCTGTGCAAATTACGAAAATTCAAAATTTTCTGCACACATCCGCTTCATGCCCAGAGCATGACCATGCATTAGAAAGGTACATCTATGCTTAAGGCTATATGGATTAGTGGAGATTTGATTTCGAGAAGATTCGAGTCCCTGGTACAAGATACGATTTGCCTGGGCCAAACATATGCTAAGTATAACTGTGCATTGCCTTTTTGGCAATAGTTAAAAGCTTGAAAGTTAGGTTTTCAAAAGAACTTTTGGTGATAAATTGATTAACTGCTAAGGTTTTGATAGGAGAGGGAAATAAGCCATTGAATGAGGAGTCGACCCCGCTCCAATTACAGCATGAGTTGATGATTGACGGCCTTGTCTTCCCCAACATCAGAGTCTCCATCTTCTTCCATTAAGATAGAATTGAAGAGAAAAGAGGGGGGAGGGGGAGGTGGAGGTGGGGTAGGGATGGACTTAGGATGATTTTGTTCATGTCTTTATTCATGGGTTGTACTTTTATTTCTCAAATATGAAAGGCTAAATAGTCATTTGGTACCTCGAACTATGAACCTCGACACTTTGTCTATTTCGATTTCGCAATTATATGATATAGCCTTCAAGTTTTTCTAAATCTCCTATGTTGCTTCATGCTTGTGATTGTTCTGCACAAAAGTTTAAATTGCATATTTCATTGGCATAATTAGGGTTGATAAAACAATCATTGTGGGTTCCACATATGAGGTAGGGGTTGAGTGCATGCTAGAGATAGAGTGTATGGTAGAGAACTCTTCGGATTAGGGTTAAACCTTATAGAGGTATATAATTAGCATAATCCAATTATAGGTCAATTTATATTGTCGTATGGGATTAGGGTTGATTTCTTGGAAGAAAAGGATTAACTAATTTAGGGGTCTCTATCGTCCAAGAATGCTTGATTGATAGCTAATTTAAAAAGGATCAACTAATTTAGAGGTCTCTATGGTCCAAGAACGATTGATTTATAGCCAATATAGAAAAGGATCAACTAATTTAGGGGTCTCTATGGTCCAAGAATGCTTGATTTATAGCCAATATAGAAAAGGATCAACTAATTTAGGGGTCTTTATAGTCCAAGAACACTTGATTTATAGCCAATATAAGAAATCGTTGCACGATTGTCTTGAGGGGAAAGAGTCGAAGAAAATAATTCTATTTGACCACTAAACATTATTAACATTAGTAAATGGAACAAGCCCGAGTTTCAAAAAGATCTTCCATTTTTTGAAATCCACTTTTTGAAAAAGGATTTTTGTTCAAGGATAAAATCTTATTTTTCTGATTTTTTTAATATTATCGATTCCCTAGATTTAGCTAAGAATTAAAGGAGAATATAGGGATTAGGATTTTTTTTGCGAATTCACAAATAAAAGAGGCACCGTTCTAAATGATTTTTTTTTCAAGCCAGTTTAGTATTGTTTGATTTTGTTTTCTTCTTCTCTTAGGATTAGAATTTCCATCATCCCAATTCACCTATTAGATAGCACGCATGCAATTAGTACTAGGAGAGCTAGCTCCTGAAGAATCGATTACCTAACCTTCGAGTATTTTACTAGTTATAAGACCTACGCACTTGAAGTCTATATGTGAAGAGCGTATCAATTTTCAGGATTAGTCCTAATGTTTCGAACATGTCAGTTCACTTTTCATTCCTTACTTTGGTGCTTAAGATCATCCAAATATTGTATTCATTACATTTACAAGCACTAAGGGATTTCATCAAACCGAATGTAAACATTAAAATAGGGTGAAAAGTCAATGCAAAAATCTTTGTTCATCAAGGGACTTCCCCAACACTAGAAAGATAGATCTACTCGCTCATTTTTAAATTACAACCTATGATATTCAAACTAAACATCAATAAATAAAAACAAAAGGAATTAAAGAAAACACCATTTGATTGATGAGGTCCATGGTTAACAGTCAGTAGATGTTCAATTTATCCTTGATCTCCTCCATTCTTTTGTGTATGCTTTAGCCTTTTGTTGCTTATAAACTCAAAATCCTAGCCACCACAACGAAGGATTCCTGAATAGCCTCCATGGCCTTATGTAGGATGAAATAGATTAGGGATTTCTTTAGTAGCCTAGCACAATGGGTGTGGAGTGCACTGTGGGTTGGTCATGGACTTCTTTGAACCACAATCCTGCATTGTGTTCCATGAGCATGGTGGTTGTTACTGGTGGATCATGTTGCTTACTGTTTTTTTGCTTTATAATCTTCTCTCCACAACTTTTCTTCCTCGTTTTTGCTAGGGTGCCTCAAAGAATTATGTAATTGATGACTAATTTCAACCATTTGCATATAAAACACAAGAAACCAGTAGCCTGACCAACAATAATAATATCCATGCAAACAAAAAAAGAAATCATGATTGATCATTGATCAATGAATGAAACATAATCCTAAAAAAAAATACTGTAAGATTTTTCACTTAACAAACTCTCCCATGCTTCAATTTTTGCTTGTCCTCAAGCAAAACAACTATGATATACAATGCAATGAAAAAGAATCATGTGAGTCATTTCTCAGGAAAACTTTAAGCGATAGAACCAATTCGCATGGATGAGAGATAGAGAGACAATCACAAGTATACCTCACAAGGGTCTACAGAAAAATGGAACATGCCAACACGAATAGATATGCACAAACAACACTCAAAGTATCATTCACACCACATGTAGTTATCGCTCTTAAATTGGTATATATCCTATCAATAAACTCTCTAGAAACCTCTTAGGACTTTATACACAAATGACTAACCTCTAGCAGACTCATTCGAGATCTATAGGTCCTTTCTTGAAAATGAAACACTTGTTCGAACGTTGTTATCATTAAAATAAACTTTATCAATTTTGTTTCTAACAATAGAGTTTTTTATATAAATATATTTGATCCGCTTTTTTCAGCTGAATGTCATTTCTCTAGTTGTATACTGACTTTTATTATACAAGTTTCATGATACAATTTAGTGGCATTTATGAGTTCATTTTGATGGATATATCCATGCAAAGCATTATTTATTTCTTGAGCTCATGTCATCCCTAATGGAAGTTGCCATTATTGGAATAAAACTTATAATTGTGATCATAGTCTTTGTACATGCTTAGTATGTGGATTCTTTTTTGGATAGTTTTCTAGAAGAAAAACAAAGAGATAATTACTTTCAATAATCCGGCACCTTTTACATTTTTCTTATCATATTATAATCATCCTTTTTTTGAGAAAAATCTGTTTAATAAAGAACTTCTATATGAGCTTCACTTTAAAAGGATAGTAACTCTTTTCTTTACCAATTGAGAGATTGCGAATCAATTCCGTCTCACTGCATAGCCGAAATGAGTAGCTTGTCCATTTTATCAAAAAAAAAAAAACACACACACACACACACACACACACACAACAACAACAACAAGAACAACAACAACAAACAACAAAAGCAAATAACCTTTTCCGTGAAAAGTATGATTCAAGGGAGGATTATGTAACGATATATAGGATCATTTAATTATTGCTATTGGTAATTGGTTTATATTCCAAGATCCAAAATGAATCTTACAAAACCATCAACTCAAAAGTTGAAATTAGATGGTGAAAAAAAGACCAATGAAATTAATACGAAATCATGTAACAATAAAAAAATTCACAACAAAGATCACTTTTGTATCTTATGATAACTTATTTTTCATTTCTTTCTTATTTCTATTGTCTTAGATTACATCGCAAGTTTTATGTAAAGGAGTCTAAGATGTTCTACAAATTGAAGATATTTGAAACTGGTGATTTATGTAAAGCCTGACAAAGGGGTGGAGCTTCATTTGGTTGAAGTTTATGGTTGATAAAGAGGACTCAAGCCAGCGATGGCTTGAGGATCATAAAGGTAAAGTACACCGGAAAGATTTGAAGGAAGGTTGCACATGCATGGTCAACCCTGGTTTCGCAAAGTGTTAGCTTGACTTTTAAAGCTAACAACACTGCTTGATGCATAGGAGCCACTAAAGATTACTGATTGTAGTGTCCGCAAAAGAAGAGTTATTGAATCTTGAAGGGGTAGTAGGTGCAACACCCTTGTTCATGTTCATATTTTGCTCAGTGTTTCCTAAAATAAGAAATAGATAAGAAAGCCATACAAGTTTTTTAAACTCTTTTTATAAAAAAAAATAGAATTGAGACTTTGAAAGTAAAATTTCATTGAGATTGACTCTAAAAAAAATGAAAAAAATGAAACTACTCCATTTGTTTTATAAAATATTATTTTGATTATTAATTTCCATTGGCTTTTCCATTATATATGGGAGTGGTCTCTAACTATTCAATATGATTTTAAAGATCACTAATTTTGGAAGTAATACATGAAATTCCCTTCAACAAAAATTTAATGGTCATTGATAATGGGGGTGACATAATTGAAAAGAAAATTATCTCTTGGTAATAGTGCCATTTCGATGGAAATCTACTTCTGTCTTCAAGTAGAACCATTGAAGACATCATTTAGAGTGATGGGTCTCTCTTTGGCAGGATGCCCAAGAGGTACACTATTAGAGCATGATGAAGTTTTCCTCCTTTCTTTTTTTGAGCAAGTTCAAGAAAAGTTCTTTTATAGCATCTCTATCACATGTTTTTTTAGAGATATTTTACCTTGAAGAATGATTGTGTCTTCTTTTAATAAAAAACTACCACATCTCTATCACAACTGAGACTAAGGATGATAGCCACATCTTCAGGCTTCAAGCTTGGCAGGCTTCACCAGTCCTGATTTTTTTGTTGCACTCATCATACATTTGTAACAAGGTATTGAGCAATCCCCTCAATTGTAGTACATGTTTAATGTTAGTTAATGATGCAAATGGTGTCCTTTGGATGATTTCCCAATGCCTTCTAATCATGTCTGGGTTTATAACTCGAGAAGAGTTTTGACTATCAGGACCAGGTATCATCTTTCGTTGACAAGGTTGACGGCCATATCTCGGTGACCTTCAATATGAGGAAAACATTATACAATGTTTAGTATCGCTTAAATTGAAATATGTATTCATAAGTGGAATCAGCATAATTTAAACAAAATCTGTTTCATTGGAATAGTAAAGATCATTTGTAAAGAGGGAACTCTTTAATAGATACAAACCCAACCCCAAGTCCAAGGAAATGAAGACAAGGACAAATACTTATGGGAAATTCAACGCCATCATAATAATACATTTAAAGTTATAGAAAAAATCACATAGTCAAAGAAACATGGTGAACGAAAATGGCAGTATGGCTGGAGATTTTGAGTGCAATATCCGCAAAAACAACCAAAATCCTAAATCCTTAGTTTTATGACCACAACCTCTAATAACCATATAAGGCAACAATCACACCAGAAACTATCAAATCTTTCAGCCCAAATGCACACAACACAAATCAAATGGAAAAATGATATTATTAACATTGTTGATGCTCTTCATCCATTCCTTCAAATGCCTTCCAACATTGGGCTTCTATTTAGTGCAAATAATTGCTCAACTCATGATTCATTTTCAGTGTTATTGATATTTTCATTTTGTCGTATATATTCAATGCAAAGCTGTATTTATTTCTTTTTCTCATGGTGTCTCTATAAAAGTTACTATTATTAGAATAAGGCTCATAACTATGATGATGATCATTGTTAAACTTACTTTATCGCTTGTGGTGGCATTTTTTTCAAAAAACATCTTAAAGTCACTTTCTATAAGCCTTTTTTCCCCGTGATAATATTATGACACTCTTGTTTTTTTTAGAAGAACCTCTCTTCAAGAGAGGTTTTATATTACATTTAGTTTTTAAGGATAGTAACACTTTTCTCTGCAAGTGATGGGTTATGAGATCAACTTTCTTTCACGATATTGGTTGAAATGAGCAGGTTATCAACCTTATCATAAATAAAACAGAAACGTTAACAATGACAATAATAAAGAACTTTTGCATAAAAAGTTAGATTTAAGGGAGCGTTATGTGGTGATATTTAGAATAATTTGATTATTTGTTTCGATACATGTTTTATATTCTAATTCTCCAGCATCATGTATTTTGTTAAATTATTGAATATCATCATGGTGTAGTTATTTGTCATATATATATATAGTTTTGACAAGTTTTGATGTTAGCCTAATTTATATCTAGGATATGTTGCATTAACGTGTTTAAAAACATTGTGATTTTTTTTGTTTTTCGATTTTTGGTTTCTAAAACTTTTATAATTATGAATGTAGTTTAAAATATTATAGGAGCCACACTCTCCTTTAGTTAAAATATTCAGTAACTATACTATAATATAACCTTTGAAAAATGTTTGAGCCTTAATTCAATCTTGACACAAGAAAATAAAACAATTTATATGAAATTTAGATTAATATACAAATATTTCTCTTATATATGATTAAACTGATACACTCTAAAAGTTTGGCAATGACCGTTGCACTTAAGTGACTCTTGAGCTATAGATATTAGACTCTAAAAGTTTCATGAAGCTGAAAACATTTGCCACTTATAAACTTTCCTTTGTTTCTTGAAATTCTTTAATTATTGTATGTTTTTAGTTTTTCTATTAACTTTGTTTTTGCAAAAGTTTCTCACAAATGATTCAAGTCAAATAGTTTTATATATGTTTCTTTGATAGTTGTGTGAAGCCTAAAACACACGCACACACACATCCTTCATACCTTGTAGACTTTTTATTTCATAAAAACTCTGCAATTTCCAAAGTATTTCAGTAAGTAATAAATAATAAGGGAGAACATACCATTATGAAAATAAAATTTTCAATGAATTTAATTTTTATGTTATTTTCTTGAAATAATAAAAAAATATAAATAAATATAGAGAAGGGGAAAGTAAGAAAATAAAAAAGTAATAGACAATAAAGCACAAATATACATCGTGATCTTAAAAAATATATCCTATAAATCCTTCAAATCAAAACTTGAGACATAGTGAAAAAGACCATCTATAGTAATACAAAATCATATAACAATGATGAAATTCACAACCAAGATAATCTTTGTTTGTTACGATTGATACACCCCTTGCACATCCACAAATGCACGGGTTAGTAGTAAAGTGTACCCAGAGGGCTCTGGTAGTCGAATACACAGGGACCGGTGTAGCTTTCAGTACTCTTTCTTCTTTTAATATCTTGCCAAACAAAGATTTAGGGTTGAATATGATTAAGGATCGGGGATGGCGCACAGAAGGAGGATAAAAATTCAGAGGAATTTCTAGTAAGATAACACTGATCAAGAGTAGCGTTATGGATAAATCCCTTGGTGTCGTTTGCAATTACTACCTTGCATTATCTATCAAAATACATTCTATGAAGCCTATGTGTGCTCTATAAGCCTTGTCGCAATAATGTCATTGATAAACATCGAGGATTATGATAATAACTGCGGGAATCATCCACTTCAACGAAAGTAATCACCCTACAGCAAACACACAAAGCCAATCAACACACGCCAAGTTTTATAATCATACTATATTAATCAAGCACATCAAGTAAAACAACAAAAGATTAAGCATAGCAATCAAAAAGCTGCATAAACATTGCAAGGACAGTATTCAATTACAAACAACACCAAGTTCAATAATCTGGGGCACTGGAGACAGTTAGCCCCTCATAGGTTCATACAACATTGAAATAATTACAGAAGAAATTAAGTAAACGCCATAGACTCCCTATGCCTATTCATCAATAGTTGTGCTCCGAGGATCTATACCGTGGACAACGTTGATGGATTTCCTCCTCGCTCTCTCATCGTCGCCATGACAAAAGTTTTCCCGAAATCCTAATTTCGGTGCTTAAAATGATGTTCTCTACCTAAGCATGGGCGTGCTTAGGCTGTGCTTCCGAGTGTGCACTTTACAGCCAGATCTTGGTTTCAGCAATTTCCTAAATCCTCGCTAGATAGTGAAATGCAGGGCCCCCAACACGCCTATGCTTGGGTCATGGTCTCATCTGCACACCCATGCTCTAGGGACAATGACCATGCTTTAGAGTTCTTTGCTTCTCTTGAAAATCCTGTAATTTGCACTACTAAAGAGCACGCCCATGCTTGGGTCATGCTTATCTTGAAGGGTTGTACTTTGAGTCCTTTTGTGCTGAAATCATCTCCAAACTTCTTATACTTGCCACAAGACCTGTTTATTTATACAAAAATATAAAATACTCCAAATAGCACCGAACTAAAAAGAATAATAGCTAAAAGATAAGCCAATAATAGGCATGACATGGATAAAATGTATATATAAAATGTACTCATCAAATACCCCCACACTTGAATCGTTACTTGTCCTCAAGCAAACAACTTGGTTTATGATAAAAAGATGAGTGCATGACCTCTTATCTCTGAGAGGTAAAGAATTTCTAAAATCCGAGACATTCTAAGTAGTCAATGTATGAAAGCTCAAATAAAAAGTTCACTCTTACTATGTATTTCCCATGTGTGTGTGACACCCTAAAGAATGTGCCTCATATGTTTTTGGAAGGATCTAGCTAGAAAGAACCTTACTTTAAAGAATTGGCTCCCTTATTGGGTAGTAGCTTCATACACTCTAGAGGTAGCCATTTCACTTGGTAGGTCATCAAAAGAGCATTTGTCATGGCCAGAATCCGGCTAGTCAGATGCGGCTTTCACTCTTCTCGGGTGATATCTCTTTCTACATCTTATCCACTATTTACAAGAAATCGATAGGGCATCCCACCAAGGATTTGACTTTTCAAATTTATTACAATACAATTACTCTTTCCTCTTTGTTTTTGCTCTTTTTGATTTTGGACTTTTGTTCAGAGTTAACAAAAATTTAAAAGGTCTTGAAGATAGAGTCCCTCCTAAACACAGTGGCAAAATCGAGTGAAGTAATAGAACCTAGGTTTGGAAGGAAAGAGTAAATCGAGACTTAAGTTCAAAAAATATACACTAACATACTTATTGTCTACCTAACTTAGATATTTGTATCCAAATATTCAAAGATCATCCTAAGTCATGCCCTATCACCATAAAGGCATGAAATGTAAACCCTCCCCCACACTTGAAATAGACATTGTCCTCAATGTAAAAATCATCATGTAAAATAATAGAAAGACCAAATACAAATTGAGGGAGAGGTTTTGGAAGATTACCTGAACACGGAGAGTGACATTGCCGCTCTCAATGTGTGTTTCTAAATTGAAGTATTGTCAGCTATACATCTTGAGACATCAATAAAAGCACAAGTGAAGCTTTGATCAAATAAATAAAAGCTTGAACCGTAACAAAACAAGGTAACAACTAAATCATTAGTTTAGTCGGAGATTTCCCTTCTAACTAAAAATAGTACAATAAATGAAAGTACAAAAATGAAAGTAAAATGAGTATAAATAAATAAAAACAGTTGCAAGGATTAGAAATGGTCTCTCTCGGTGCTAGAGTCCGAGTCGGAGGTGAAATCGGCAGTATCCACACACACACGTTGCGAGGTAACAGCTGAAGAAACCGGTGCCGATGATAGTGAGACCCCCCATATGATCAGCCAATTGCTACAAGTGCCCCGTTTGCCAACGCCAAAAAAGTGGAAAAGTGGTCGATGGAGCGGTGTTGCCGGAGGAGGCTCCTTTGCGCGGCGTCCGCAGGGACGTATAGTCAGTAGTGGTGGGAGGTGAGTCAGGTGCCTAGGCTGAAGTAGTGGTTGACTCGTGGGGTGCAATAATCCACTCCATGTGCGGTGCGTGTGGATCGTAGCATCCCATAGCTCGTAGTGTGTCCACAGTAATGGAAGTGGCATCCCCCACCATCCTCATACTACGGGTCTTAGCTTAAAGTCCCATTCCGTGAATGAGTCGAGGGATGTAGGGACCCACGGAGAGGACGCCGATCCGAGGATCAGTACCCTGGTGATGTATGTTGAATGGCACCTCATAGCCCAAGTGCATATGGAAGCCGTCCAACATGCTTAGTAAGAAATCAAAATCCCTGCGGCTGATGACCCCGGTACTGTCTCCAACCACTATGAGAGAGTGGCTTGGAAGGAAGTGGTTGTACTTGAGAGTGGGGATGCATAGTGAGGAAGCCTTGGACAGTCCCTTATCATAGATCCGGTTTGTGCTCAGATGTCACCAACAATCTTCCTGAGACTCGCCAGGGGGTCTAGCGATCAACAGAGAGCCATATGTGGAAGTTTCGCTGAACTCTGTCGGACTCATCCGCTGCAGCACCCCAAATACCTGAAACTGGATGGCGTCGGCTCGATGGTAAGTGACAGGTCCCAAAAGCATCTTGAAAATGGCAAGCACCTCTAAGGCAAGCTCTCTGTATGATGCGTCGGTGATCTTAAAGAGCCTCTCTCAACCTCCAGCCCCAAATAGCGCTGGACCTCTCCCTCAAGGCCCACCTCCCGCAGCACCTCCCAATCAAGTGCTTGCGACTCTCCAAACCGCTTCAACATAAGCAGGAGTATTGCTCCTGATGAATGGGTGCTCTAAATGTGAGCTCTGTGGCGTAGGGGGGGCCCGCCTCAGGGTCTCTTCGACGAAGGGCCGAATACTGTAGCCTCCTTAGCATGATCTGCAAGGGACACAATAAGCCTCTGAAATTAACAACGTTAGCACGACCATGCTTGTGTAAGCAGGCCCATGCGAAAGTTATTTTGATGACTACAGAAGCACGCCTGTGCTTGTTGAAGCATGCCGGTGCTTCAGGGAAGATCATCTTCCCTGCCGAGCCCTACCTTTTTAAACGACGATTTAATACAACATTTGTTCTATAAAAATGGTTCTAAAGCAATTATTCATGCATAGGAAGGTTCTATGCACGATTAAAAACACTTCAAACAAAACTAATTCAATGGAAAATGGAAACCATCAAGATTACCCCACGTTGAGGAAGTAAATGGAGAACGAGGCAAAGACTCCTAAAAACTCAATGAATCCAATGAAAACACGTGCAAAATACATCTCAAAAACGTCAAGAGAGGAGAAGCAATCAAACAGAAGCGAAGGAGGATGGGGCTGGCGTGATATTTAAAAGAAATCGTCTAGAAGGGGGATAGTTGCTCCCAACACGCCCTAAGCATGTCTGTGTTACGCTTGTGTTTATAACGGGAATTGAGAGTTTTGGGGAACACGGCCGTGTTGCCCATTTTCCTAACCATGTTTTTTTTACAGAATTTAGAAGGGAAAACCTATCGGTTCAGGCCGTGTTACCTGCAGAAAGTTAGTTTTCCTTTCCTGCAAAATGCATGGCCGTGAAACATAGCCATCCTTAATCCGTGTTTAGCTTAGAAAAGTCTCCAGGCCTCTGTTTTCCTTGTTCTGCTAATGTTACAAAACATTACGCTGTCACTCGTCATCAAAATGAACTTAAATGCCCGAGAAACTCTAAAATAAACAAATCTTAGCAGCTAGAAACAAAATGGCGTAACAACTAACAAAACACTAAAGAAAAACTAATAGTAAAATCAACCTGCTCGGTATAAGTATCCCCATTAGATGAAGAGCAACTAGGTCCATCTTACCCTCTCCAAGTGTCACAGCTCATAACAGCACTGATAAGTGCTTGATTATATATATTTTATAATATCTGTTTACATGCATTGAGCATCACTTTTATCAGGTTTTAGAATTAACAAGGTGTGTTTTGTGTTCTTTTGTGCAAACAGGGCTTTGGAGACATGACGTACAGGAAGAAGCAAAGATAGGGTGTGATGACACATTTCAAGGCCACAATTAGAAGCTGTGTTCATATGCATAAGGGTGTTGCCAACTTTCGGAGGAGTACAAATCATTACACAAACCGAGAGGGCCTCGTAAAGCCCCGAATTCAAATTATAAAAGCCGCCTTGTGATAATTTTTAGGGATCTTTTCGCCCACTTTCGAGAGAAAAGGCGGCTAGGGCTTGGAAGGAGTTCTTGGCGGCTTTGGGAAGCTTTCCTCACCAACTTGGATCGATTCCTCCTACGTCATAGCATCAAGGAAGCCATCGGCGACCTATCTTCCGAGTGAATTCAATCCAGACGTGGAAACTACCCATCAAGACCATCATCACGGATTTAGGGGGGTTATTCTTTATGTCTTTGGAACTTATTTCTCAATTCATTATTTGTTTTGTCACTCGCTCCATGGAGAGCTAAACCCCTAGAGGGTATTTGGACATGTAAACCCTAGGATTCTTATTTTCATTAGATTTACATTGTGTTTCTTTTCGAATTTATCAGTTTGAGTTTTAATCTTGAGTTCTTAATGCTTGCTTGCGCTTTTGATTTCATTATTAATTGCCTTGCATGTTTTATTCAATCTAGTGAAAAGATAGATCACCGCTAGGTTTAGAATTACCAAGAGTAAAGAGGGTTGAGAGGGTGAGCCGTGAGATAGCGGAGTGTCCCCTTTCCCTTCCGACAGATATTTCCTATCTCCATATTCCCTAAGTGTCAAGCAACCATATGTGGTGTGAGGCGTCGAGAGAATTCTCCGCCGGGACCTCGTAGGGGGTTAGGGATCTTTCACTTGGAGGCAGGGTTAGTCTACTTTTAGGAATTGGTTATATCTTTGGGATCCCTAGAATTTTAAGCAGTCATATGTGGTGTGAGGCGTCGAGTGAATTCTCTGCCGGGACCTCGTGGGGGACTAGTTATCGGTGACCTGGAGGCAGGGGCCGTTATACCTTAGGATACCCACGACTCATTGTTTTCGTTTAGAAACACTTGTAATCTACATCCAACACCTGAATCCTAGGGGGAGCATTGTCCGGATACCTCACTTTTATTGATTGAGAACTCTTTTCCTTTTCATTCCCTGTGCACTTGTAGTGACACTCTTAGTTTTGGCCATTAGATCATCACACACTACACTCATCAGGCTAGATAACAAGAGAGGGGCTATTACTAGTACTTATGTTCCCTGTGGTTCGACAACCCGACCCTTTGGGTCCACTTTTATTACTTGACGACCCGTGCACTTGCGGTAACTCAAGGGGTTGACACACATCACCCTGTTGTGTTGTTGCGGAGACGCGTCAAGCACTTGGTGGCTGCACTTGCATAACATCCAATCATTTCGAAATTGCTTCTACCTATGCCGTTAACGTAGTAAGAGCATCTATCTCATAGATACCAGCAGCCTTAACGGGTTTATTCCTTTTAGAACTCCACTAATATCCATTTGAAGCTATGTTTTCAATCAGGTTCTGCGCTTCCTCATGTCGTTTGCTGCATAACGATCCCCCAACTGCTGCATCTAGCATCTGTTTAGTGGCAATGTTCAGCCCATTATAAAAGATTTGGATTTGCATTCATTCCATAATCTCGTGCTGCGAGCACTTCCTCAACAGATGCTTGTATCTCTCCCAAGTATCGTAAAGCGTTTCTGACTCCAATTGCCGAAAAAAAGAAATGTCGGTTCTGAGCTTCGTGATCTTAGTTGGAGGGAAGTAGCGTGTGAAGAAGTTTTGAGCTAATTGCGCCGAACTTGTGATGGAAACCGGTTGCAAGAAACTTACCAACTGCTTGGCCCTTCCTTGCACTGAAAACTGGAACAGACATATGGGAATTACATCCTCGGACACATTGTTTGCCTTGAAAGTATGACAAATATCAAGAAAACTAGATTGATGAGCATACGGATCTTCATCTTAAAAGCCATCAAATTGGCATATCTGCTGCACCATTTGAATGAAATCTGGCTTAGACTCAAAATTGTTCGCTGCAATAAGAGGACGAACAATACTCAATCCTGACCCTTCCAAATTCAGCTTCACATAATCAGAGATGCTTCGTTGGTTACCAACCATGTTTGCTTCTTGGTCAACTTCGATATTGATCTCAACTAATCGGATTCTCTAAGGTTGACTTGTCTCAATCAACGATGGAGTGTGCGTTCAGTATTTTGATCGAGGCTTTCCAATGGAGATGAACTATCTCGGGTCATACACAATCACCTTCATGAAAGCAAGAAAATGTCAAGAGCAAGTGGAGAAGACAACGATATAGGCAAGACGAATTAATGATAGGATAAAAATAAAAATAAAAACCAACAGCCAGAAATTTAAAAACTAACAAACAATAAAAATGAAACAATAAAAAAAACCGAAATACAGGAAAGTAAATAACTCCATTACGAAAGTCTGAAATTTTCTAAAAGTTGTTAGTCCCCGGCAACGGCGCCAAAAACGTAAGACGCGTCTTGCGGATCAGCAAGTGCAGACGTCGTACAAATAGTAAAGTGTACCCAGAGGGCTCGGGTAGTCGAATCTACAGTGATTGGTGTAGCTTTCAGTACTCTTTCTTCTTGTAATATCTATCAGGTACATTCTACGAAGCTCCACTCCCAAACATGCTCTCCATTCATTCCTCTCGCCCCTCCAGACGATGGTGGGCAAAGTTGATGGATTTCCTCCTTACTTTCTCGCCATCGTCAAGCTAAAAGTTTTCCTGAAAACCTAATTTCGATGATTAAAACGATGTTCTAGACCAAAGCACGGGCATGGTTGGGCCGTGCTTCAGGGCGTGCACTTTACAACCAGATCTTGGTTTAGCAATTTTCTAAATCCTTGTCAGACAGTGAAATGCACGGCCCCCAACATACCTTGTAATTTGCACGGCTAAAGAGCACGCCCGTGCTTGGGCCGTGGTTATCTTGACGGGTTGTACTTTGAATCCTTTTGTGCTGAAATCATCTCCAAACTTCTTATACTTTCCCCAAGACCTATTTATCTGTACAAAAATACAAAATACCCCAAATAGCACCAAACTAAGGAGAATAATAGCTAAAAGACAAGCCAATAATAGGTATGGCTTCGATAAAATGTATATATAAAATGCACTCATCAATGATAACTTATTTTTCACTTCTTACTTATTTCCTATTTTAGATTACATTGAAAGTGTAAGGTGGACTGAAATCATCACCCCTAACAACAGATATTAGGGAAGAATACAAAGTAGGAAAATAAGTCGCATCATCAAGGGCAGAAGGAAGATTAGGAGGAAGGTTGTGCAAGTGTGGTCAACCTTGCCTTTGCGAAGTGTTAGCTTGGCCGTGAAAGCCAACAACACTGCTTTATGTAGCGGAGCTACTAATGGCTAGTGTTCTTGTTGTAGCCACAAAAAGGGAGTTATTAATGCTTCTACTGGCAGTACGTGTTGTTTCATTGGTTGTCTTGATATTTTGCTTCGTTTTTCCTTAACAAAGAAAAAGATAAGAATATCATAGATTATGTTCTAAACTCTTTTTAGAACAACTCATTAAGAAAAGTGAGATCAAGCGGTGAACGAAACAGACCTTTTGAAAGGTAGATGATGCTAGTGGGAAAATATAGATTACACTAATACATAGATCAGGTAGAAGATTAATAGTGATGAATATATGTACAGTGGATTGAACCATGGACACTTGGATGCGTTCCTTCTTTCTTAATCTTATTGAAGATTTCTTTCCTTTTCTTCCATTTTTTTTATTTGAATTATCCCCTTATGTTATCCTTTTCCATTGGCTTTTTTACAATATAGGGTTTGGATTTCTAACTATTTAAAATGACTTTAATGATCATTAATTTTGGAAGTAATGGATTAAATGCTTTGTAGCAAAAATTTAATATTCATTATTGATAGGGATGATATAATTGAAAATGAACATATAGAGGGTTAAAATTGGCATTTTAGATGTATGCCTAGTTCTTTGTCTTCTAGAACAATACTTGAAGACTTCATCTAGATGTATTGGTCTCCTTTGGTAATGTGTGATTTCATGCTTAACATTTTGTTATTGACAATTGCCAATCCTTTATTTTACAATATTTTCATTCATGTGCTTTTAGAATTAAAACCATTTCATTTTAGTGATCAAAATCTTTTTTGGAACATCAAAATTATTTGAATAGATTTTGTGTTTTGTAGGATAACAATGTCCTCGCATGAAGTTGTTATTTTTATTTTATCAATATTTTACAACTTGGTGGCAGTTAATATTAATGCAACAATTTTTATAATTCAGTTTTTGTGTGTATATACCGTTTCTTCTTGCTATATGTATACAAGTGCGAGTTTTTATTTTTAGTTAATGACTTATAAAACACACAATTATGAAGTTGATCTCTATGTCAGGGTTTATTTATTTATTTTTGTCGTTTGTGTAGTAATCTCGAAATGAATAGGTTATCCTATGTTGGTATCCTTGTCCAAGCTTGAATATGAGTGTTGTTAATGAAATGGTTGAGTGTATTTTGTGGTTATTTTAAAATTTATCACAAGTAATTGCACTCAATATGATTTTGGAATTATTTATGTATTTATATCTTTTATGTGATTCAAAATTCATCATTTTTCCTATAAATGTTTAAATGCCGCATTGATTATATCTTTGATTTATTTGTTTAGATGCTATTATCATTGAAATAAAATTTATCACTTTTTTATCATCGTTGATGTTATTTGATGAGTTCATAGTATACACTTTGAACATGATTATTGCATGCACTTTGCTTGCTTTCTTGCATTAGTTTACCTATTTTAGGACATCTTCTGATATTTTGTTCATTGATGATGTGTAAATATCTTTTTTGGACGAAATAATGACATTTCCAGCAAATCAGAGGGAAAAGAATGGCCAAGAACCAATATAGAGAATTGCACAACCCAAGCATGGGCATGCTAAAGCCGTGCAGATTATGGAAATTTAGAATTTTATTCACACAGCCTCTGCATGGTCCCCCTGCTCAAGGATGACCCTGCATCAAGAAAGCACAAGCTTGCTTAAGGCCTTGTATATTGCTGGAGATTTGATTTCAAGAAGATATGACTTGAAAGTGAAGTCAACGGTTTGTACTTGCCAAACATACACTAAGGACGGCCATGCACCATCTTTTTGATAGGAGTTAAATGCTTGAAATTTAGGCTTTCAAAAGGTATGTTTATTCAGATTTGATAAACTACTAGAATTTTGGATAGGAGTGGAAAGAAAGCCATCCAAGCAGGAGTTGACTTTGCTCGGATGACAACTGGAGTTCATGATGGATGGCCTTGGCTTCCCTAACTTTGGAGTATCAATCATCTTCCTTCAAGAGAAAATTTGAGGGTGTTTTACTATTATTTTTTTCATGTTTTTATTTAGTGGTTGTACTGTGATTTATCGAATATGAGAGACTAAATAGTCATTCCGTGCCTTAGACCATTTATCTCGAGATTTTGTCAATTTGATTTTTCTTTTCTATGATATTGGCTTCAATTACGTTGTGAATCTTTTAAGTTACTTTATGCTTATAATTGTTTTATAAGAAAGCCTCAATTGCATATTTGAGGTCCTTTTATATACTTAATATTTGGATTTGTTTTAGATATCTTCCAGAAGGAAAAAAATTATTCAAGGGATAATTACTTTCAATAAACATGCATTTGTTTCATTGTTCTTATCCTATTATAATTATCCCTTCCTTGAGAAAAATCAATCTTCAATAAAGAACTTCAATATCACCTTCACTTTAGAAGGATAGTGTTTTCTTTGCCGATTGAGAGATTACGAGATCAATGCTTTCTCACTTCATCAAAAATAAAAAAACATGACAAAAAAATAACAAATAACTTTTTTTTGTGAAAAATTTGATTCAAGGGATCAATACGTAGTGATATCTAATCTAATTTCATTATTGTTGTTCGTAATTGGTTTATATTCCAAGATTTAAATTGAGAACTTACTAAACCATCAAGTCAAAAATTGAGAAACAAAAGGTGAAAAAAGAGTGCAATTAAATTTATACGAAATCATGTAACAATCAAGAAATTCACAACCAATATTACTTTTGTATCTTAAATGATAACTTATTTTTCTTTTCTTAGTTATTTCCACTGTTAGATTATTTTGAACGTTTAAAAGTACACTCGCACTTGTATAAAGGAGTCTAATAATTTCAACAAATTGAAATAGTTGAAACTAGGAATTTTTGTAAAGCCTTATAAAGGGATGGAACTTCATTTTGTTGAAGCTTGTGGTGGATCTCACGCCAGTGATGGCTTGAGGATTTGGAAGATGAAGCACCCGAGGAAAATTTGAAGGAAAGTTGCGCATGCATGGTTGGCCCTGCTTTCATAAAGTGCTAGCTTGAATTTCAAAGCCAACAACATTGCATGATGCACAGGAGCCATTGAAGGTTGTTGCTTGTAGTGGCCGCCAAAGGAAAATTATTGACTCTTCAAGGGGCAGCAAGTGCAGCACCCATGTTCATGTTCATATTTACTTTGTTTTTTCCTAAATTAAGAAAAAGATAAGAAAGCCGCATAAGCCTTTGAAATGTTGTTTTAAGAAAACAGGCTTGAGATTTTGAATGTAAAAGCACATTAAGGTTGACTGAAAAAAATGAAAAAAATGAAACTACTCTATTAGAAAGTGTGAGATCAAGAGGTGAGTGAAATAGACCTTTGACAAAGGAAGATAATGTTGATAAACTGCTATAGATTTACAACATGAAATAGATAAAAGAGAAGATGAACATTAATGAATCTGTGCACTATGCATAGAATGTTGAACATTATGAACGAATTCCTTCTTTTTATTAGCGTTGGTGATAATTGCTTTCCTTTTCTTTCCTTTTGTGTTTAAATTATCATTTTGATTATTAATTTTCATTGGCTTTTCCATTATATATGGGAGTGGCCTCTATCTATTCAATATGATTTTAAAGATAATTAATTTTGGATCCAACGCATGAAATTCCCTTCAACAAAAATTTAATGGTCATTAATATGGGGTTGATATAATTGAAAAGAAAATTATCGATTGGTAAAATTGGCATTTAGATAGAACTCTACATCTGTCTTCAAGAAGAACCATTGAAGACATCATTTAGAGTGATGGGTCTCTCTTTGGCATGATGCCCACGAGGTACACTATTAGAACATGATGAAGTTTTCCACCTCCTCTCTTTTTCCTAGCAGGTTGGAGAATTTTTTTTAAAGCATCTCTCCGTTGTTTATATGTTTTTGAGAGATATTTTCACCTTGAATTATGATTGTATCTTCTTTTTATAAAAACCAACAATGTCTTCTTCGCAACCGAGACCAAGGATGATAGCCACATCTTTGGCTTGGCAGGCTTCACCAATCCTGAATTTTTAGTTGCGCTCATTATACATCGATAAAAGTGTATTGAGCAACACCCTCAATTGTAGTACACATTCAATGTTAAGTAATGATGCAATTGGTGTCCTTTGGATGATTTCCCAATGTTTTCCAATCAGGTTTGGTTTTAACTCGATAAGAGTTTTGACTATCACGACCATGTAGTATCTGTCATTGAAAAGGTTGACCGCCATAACTTGGTGACGTACAACAAGAGCAACACATTACTCATTGTTTGTTATCTCTTAAATAGAAATTTGTGTACATAAGTGAAATCAACATAGTTTAAATAAAAACTATTTATTGCAATGGTAAAGATCATTTGTAAAGCGAAACTCTTTAATAGATACAAACCCAACCCCAAGTCCAAGGAAAAGAAGACAAGTACAAATACTTATGTGATATACAGCACCATCATACACATTACACAAAACCATAGAACACATGTACAATTATGGAAGAAATCACATAATCAAATAAACATGGTGATTGAAGGTAGCATTTTGACTTGAGGTTGTGGGCCCAACATCCCTAAAAAAAATCAAAATCCTGAATCTTTAGTTTCATGACAACAAATGACAAACAACCATATTATGCCAAAATCACACTAAAAACTATAAAATCATTATGTGCAAATGCATGCAAAATAAATCAAATGGAAAAACAAAGTTGTTAACATTGTTGATCTTCTTTTCTTCCTTGTCCATTCCATCAAATGCTTTCCAACCATAGGGCACGACCTTTATTGATTCCAAAGAAAAACATTGTCGAAGGAGCAATTGGCAGCGGGAAATCCTTTGCAAACCAGCTGCTAAACAGGCTTCTAGTTGAAGAGATGGTGTTAAGGGTGAAATATTTGGAGGAAAAAGTAAAGTCTTCATGTTGTCTTTGCGTGAGAAGATGAAGGAGTAAAGAGAAAGAGGGCTAAGGCAATATGACATGACAAGACAGTGTTCTCTGAATTACCAAAAAGAGAACAACATTTTCTATTGCCTTCTGACATCAAAGTGGTTGTCAATGGATAAACCTATCATTTCCTCTAGTTCCTAGCTACACACTTTCTTCAAATCATAATAAAAATAATAGAGTTAGCTTGTGTCAATTACCAATAATCTTTATAACACATGAAATTATAAACTACAAACCAAACATAAAGAAGAAGAAGAAGAAGAAGAAGAAGAAGAAGAAGAAGTTATAAAATTAGAAAAAGAAATAACAACTTAGTAGAACACAACATCTTGTCTTAAGTTTCAGAAAAAGTTTTACAATAAGAAGAAAGTAATAAAATTAGAAAAAGAAAATGACAACATAGTAGAACACAACATTTAGTCTCAAGTTTCGAACAACATTTGTAAAACTATCAAAGCATACAAGAGAAACCCAAGAAAAGTTAAAGAAAAAGACCATTTATGGTGGTACCATATAACAATCATCACCACTAATAGGAGACATTAGAGAAGGAGATAGAGGAGGACCATAAGTTAGACAAATTGGAGACTATTGAATCTAGTGATCCTTCTAACACTTTAGAATAATGTGGCACTTTATTTTGTTCAAAATGGTTTTTGATCAGAACACTTAAGCCATAAAAGGCTTGTTAGAATTAAGATGAAGTGCTCAAGCAAAATTGGAAGAAAAGTTGTGCATGCATTATCGGCCCTGCTTCTGCAAACCCTCAACTTGGCTTTTAAAGAGGACTACATTACTTGATGAATCAGAGACACTAAGTGTTGCTAGGTTTGCAGTAGCTGCCAAAGGAATTAATGTTCCCTTCTGCAGCAAGTGCGACATCACTGTTGGAGTTGATTTTTTTCTCAATTTATTTCTTGACCAGTAGGAAACAAAACAAGAAAGTCCTTAATGTTTTTAGAACACTTTTGTTTTTTGAAAAGAAACATAATTGAATCTTTGAAATGTAGGAGAAAGAGTGAGATAAAGTGAAGCAAACCTTTGGTAGAGGAAGATGACGAAAGATGATGTTGATAGGAGGTGATAGGTTTATAGCGTTAAGTAGCTCGCAAAGAAGATTAATATTGATGAATTGGTGCACCGTGCACTGAACCTCGAACACAACGAATGGTGTTTTGCCTTTTTAAACCTAATTGAAAATTCTTTTATTTTCTTCCATAATTCTATGGCACTTGTGTTTGAAAACTATTAGAACAAATTATGTGATATTCCTCTTTTTTATTTTTATTTTTTTGATGACAACAAAGCTTTTGCATGGCTTGATTTATCTATTTCATCAATATATTGTCACTTGTTCGAAGTTAATACCAATGAATCAAATTTTGTGATTCATTTTTACTGTACATATACCGTTTCTTCTTGCCATACATATGAAAACATAAATGTAGATATTTTGTTTTTTAAAATGGATGGCTTACAAAGCACATTTATTATGGTGATCTAACCATCAAGCTATATGTTTTCTTCATTTGTGTTATTTTCTCAAAATTAACATGTTACCCTATGTTCCCTTCCTTAGTCAAATCTTAACTATGAATAATTCTAATGAAATGGTTAAGTTTATTTTGTGGAACTTTGGTTTCTATTTAGTGAAAATAATGGCTCTACTCATAATTCATTTTAGTGATATTTATGGTTTTATTTTGTCGTATATATTCAACGCAAAGATGTATTTATTTCTTTGGCTCATGGTATCTCTATGGATGTTACTCTTATTATAATAAAACTCATGACTATGAGGGTGATCTTTGTGCAAACGTACTTTATCGCATGTGGTGGTTTTTTAAAAGTATATGAAACTCACTTTCTGTAGCATTGGATCGCCGTGGATGGATGAAGATATTGAATGTTGCCAATATCTCTCCTCAAACGACGCCTTGATGCCTTTGATCTCTCCCCTATCTCCTCTTCTGATGTTTGGCTCCCTCTTGGTAAAGAAAAGTGTGGTAGATCGCTGGAATACACTGCTGAGAAGGATGGAGCAGTGGGCCGAAAGGCTAAGGTGAAGAAGACCACCTTCTTGATGCCCTAGATGCCTTTTTAAAGACTTTCCACGCTTGCATTGCGGGGGAAGGATGCTCGCAAGGCTTCTAGCCTTTTCGCAAAAGATTTCATCCCGAGTGCTACAGTGCCTTGCTACAGTAATAGAGCTCTGAAACTTCATTTTTGGTGCCAATTTTTTCCTAAATGCATTCTTGAGCTCGTTTTGGCTTTTTCAAGGCTTGTAACATAACTAAAACCAATTTAAATGCAAAACGAGCATCTATTCATCAAAATACATGCAAAAGGATAAAACAATCAAACATATAAATGCATACATTTAGACACTTATCAGGGGGTCGTTGGAGGCATTGCGGTCATGACCCAGCTTTCTTGAGGTTGGCTTCTTATCTTTTGGATGAGATGGTGGTGCAATGGAAAGTTGATCAGTGTGGCAGATGGCTCTAACAAATGCTACTAATTTATTGGTGCTGGAAAGCCTAGCAAACTGTTGTAAAAAAAAAGAAACACAATAAGTTAAAACTTTACCCACTAAACGAAATGACCAACCATTAAGTGTAAGCTCTGTGGAATAAATTGAAACTACGATAAACAAACGGAAACAAGCACGCATAAGCAAAAGCTTTGGGCACTAATCGAAATGCGTAAATACTATATGGAAACTCTTTAGAATAAAAGGTAACTAGGACTAACAAATAGAAACAAGCGCGAGTAAGCCAAAAACATTTGTGTACATGGTAACAATGCAATGTATTAGATAAAGTAAAAGCATAAGGGGAAACAAATAAAATTAAGAGGAAACAATCATATATAATTAAAAGTTTCACTAGTGGCCTCAAAAGTTTTTAAATATAACGCTATGGCCACAAATCTCTTTTTAAAGTTTGTTCCAAGTGCACATACGGCCATAAGGCCCTGTTTGATGCTTGTTTCCGGAAAAAACGCTGAGATGGCTGCCAACAAATCATTATAAAATTTTGGAGATGATGATGTGGCTGCCACGTCAGCACCTAATCTTCATGTCATGTAAGTTTCACTGGGGGCCACAAATGTTTTTAAATATAACACTATGGCCACAAATCTTTTGATTTGTATATGTCATGTTTATTTATGATTATACGAC
This sequence comes from Dioscorea dumetorum, assembly GCA_902712375.1. Classification (NCBI taxonomy): domain Eukaryota; kingdom Viridiplantae; phylum Streptophyta; class Magnoliopsida; order Dioscoreales; family Dioscoreaceae; genus Dioscorea; species Dioscorea dumetorum. The sequence continues at coordinate 6,509,783 of CACTHL010000846.1, forward strand.
CATTTAAAACCTTGACAGTAACTAATTTAAATATGCAAATATGTAAATGATTCTGTAAATGTGTAGGTTGTTCATCAAATAAGGGAAGTGTTTGTGTATCTGCAGATTTCTTTACAGGTTTGTGTTATTGAAGGTTTGAGTATATTGACATTTCATATTTGATTAACCATTTTAAAACATCGATAGTTCACTATTGGATAATCCAAATTCAAAGACAGCGAACAATTTAAAAGCTGCACATTTACACAATCATTTAGACATTTGCACTTTTAAATTGGTCATTGTCTAGATTTTAAATTGTTCAAAAGATTTGTAGGAATAGAATATTTAAAAACTTTTGTGGCCACCGGTGAAACTTATTCGAGACAAAGATCAGGCCCTGATGTAGCAGTCACATCATTATCTCGAAAATTTTATAATAATTTGCTGGAAGCCACGTCAGCGTTTTTGCCGGAAACAGCCATCAAACGGGTGTTTGTGGTCAGACGTGAGTCCGGGATAAACTTATGTAGCCACCATGTTACAAAAAAAGCGATTTGTGGCAATAGTGTTATATTTAAAAACTTTTGTGGCCCTCTGTGAAATTTATCTACAAAAATACTTTGACACGCCCTTTGCGTCACTACAAGTGCACGGGTCATGTGAAGTAAAAAAGTGGACCCAATGAAATGTCCGGTTGTTGAATCCACAGGGAACAGAAATACCAGTAGTAACCGCCTCTCTATTATCTAGCCTTACTAATAATAGAAAGTAACAAAATAGAAATAAATAACCAGCGAGATAAAAGGGTATTCGGGCGATGATGTTTTTTGGATAATTCCATGAAGTATGGGAATTCAAATACACCAACTTAGCCTAGGAATTTCGAGTCGTGCGAAACTTAATACCCACTAGCCCACTCGATGGCCATCAGTGCCTACCTCTCCAAAAGTAACAAGCGAAGATTTCTCTCGACGCAGGATATCTCGGTCGGTGCCTTACGATCTAAGGTTTCCTTATTGATCAACTTGGGTTCCTCAATATAGGTTGTATCCTCTCTCGAGGGAAATGATGAGCGCATTTCATATATATGTATTGCATGCTTTACCCTCATTATTATTGAATATTTTGGCTGTAATTCTCCAAGTACAGTGCTATTTGAGGTATTCTTCATTTTCCATGCAGATATCGAAGTCCTGAAGCAAGAAGAAGCGCTTTTGGAACAATTTTAGAAGCTAAAGGACTTAGAAGAAACCTCATCAAGCTCAGCACGGTTTGAGCACACCCGTGCTGTTTCCCGTGCAAAATGCAGAAGAATTCAACTGTGATTCAGCACAGCCTGAGTCCGCTGAGCACGGGTGTGAAAACCTCAGCACGGTCGAAGCACGCCCGTGCTGATTCCCGTGAAAATTACAGGAGAATGTGGCCATAAATCAGCACAGCCAGAGTTCGCTAAGCACTGTCATGCAAAGCCTCAGCACGGTCTAAGCACGCCCGTGCTGTTCCCCGTGCAGATTACAGGTTTGTGAGTTTTCTGAAGAGTTATTTGGCCGTAATCTGCACGGCTTGAAGCACGGTTTCATCACGCCCGTGCTCACATCGGGACAACTTTAAAACCCTAAAAACTTAGGTTTTTGGGGGACTTTTGGTGGGCGAACTTTGGGAGAAAGAAAAGGAGAGCCTTGGGGATTCATCCTCAGCTTCATCAAGGGAATGCCAAGCGTGTGGTAGGCCGATCGGAGGGAGATTGCACGACATCGTAGATCCTTCGACAACCTCAAGGATGCAAGAAATTAGGGAGTTTTCAATTCCTTGTTTTGTAATTTCTTTGGCATTGTGTTTGTTGGTTGTTATCATGAGGGGCTAAACTCTTAAGGGGGCCCCATCTCCTTCATCGAGTCAATCCTAAATCTTCCCTTGGTGAACTTTCCATTCCCTCGACTTCCTCGAAGTCAGTCCAAAGTCAACTCCTTCATTCTCGATTTGGTTAGATATTGAGTAGGACGTTAGTATTAGAAGCTATACCAGTCCTTGTGGATTCGACTACCCGACCCAAAGGGTACATTATACTACTTGTGCGACCCGTGCACTTGCGGTTACGCAAGGGGCGTACCAAGTTTTTGGCGCCGTTGCCGGGGACTGGCAACTTCTAAGAATACGGACAGTCTTAGTACTCTAGCCGTTTATTTTACTTTTAATTCGTTTTCTTCTGTTCTTATTTTATTTTTCTTGTTTTCTTTGTTTTTGTTCTTTGGTCTTTCTTTGTTCTTCTTAAGCTGTTTATTTTTCTTTTCTCTTTTCGCCTTGGGCTTGAAAATTCATACCTCATCTGTTTCTTTTGGTGTTTGTGCAGGTACAGTGCATGACCCGGGGGAATTCTTCCCATCTTGCGTCTCCCGATCCAGATATTGAGAGGACATTTCATCGGAGACAGCGACAGATTCACTTAAGAGAGACCGGGTCAGTGGAAATAAGTGTTGAGGTGGATCAAGAGGAAAACATGGCTGGAAATCAGAGGAGCATTTCTGACTATGCTCGGCCTAATTTGGAAGGATCTGGATCTAGCATTGTTCGGCCCCCAGTTGCGGCCAACAATTTCGAGTTGAAGCCAAATTTTATTCAGATGGTGCAGCAGATGTGCCAATTTGATGGCTTCCAAGATGAGGACCCTTATGCTCATCTTGCAACTTTCCTAGAAATCTGTGATACCTTCAAGGCGAACAATGTGTCCGAGGATTCGGTTCGTCTTCGATTGTTCCCATTTTCTGTGCGAGGGAGGGCCAAGCAATGGCTAAGTTCCTTGCCAGCGGGTTCTATTACGAGCTGGGAACAGTTGGCCGAGAAATTTTTGACCAGATATTTTCCACCGGCCAAGATCACCAAACTTAGAAGCGACATCTCTTCATTCCGGCAAGCCAAATTTGAAACACTATATGATACCTGGGAGCGGTATAAGGAATTGTTGAGGAAGTGCCCGCAGCATGGAATTGTGGAATGGATGCAAATCCAGATATTCTACAATGGATTGAATGTCGCCACTAAACAAATGTTGGATGCCGCAGCAGGAGGCTCCTTGTGTAGCAAAAGACCTGATGAGGCTCAGAATTTGATTGAAAACATGGCCTCCAATGGCTACCAGTGGAGTTCTGAGAGAAACAAGCCAGTGAAGACTGCCGGGCTTTATGAGGTTGATGTGCTCACTACTTTGGCAGCACAGGTGGAAGCCATCTCTAAAAGGCTGGACACAATGCAAGTTCAACCTCCAGCAATGAACATGAATAATGATAGTTGGGCGAACCAAGCAGGGCCCAGTTGTTCTTCTGAGGGAGTTAGTGCCACCGAACAGGTGGATTTCATTGGTCAGAATCAGAGGTATTCAGGCAATAAGCCCTAGAGCAACACTTACAACCCAGGGTGGAGGAATCACCCTAATTTCTCTTGGAAAGACCAGAGTCAGGGGCAGCAGCGTCCCCCTCAGCAACAGCAGCAGCAGCAAACTCAGCCTCAATTTTCGAGGCCCCCACCACTAGAGCAAAAGGGACCATCTCTTGAAGCTCTTCTCGTCCAATATATTCAAGCTAATGATGCCCGAATCACAGGGCATGAAGAGATGATGAGGAATCAACAAGCCTCTTTACAGAATCTTGAGCGTCAGGTCGCACAGATTGCCAAGACGCTTGCTGAACGACCCCCGGGTGCACTACCTAGCAATACTGAAGTTAACCCCCGGGAGTCCCTTAAGGCAGTCACTTTGAGGAGTGACAAGGAACTTGAGTCCCCACCTCCACAAGCCCAAAAAGAATCTCAATGTGAATCAGGGGTAGAAGGGCTAGAGAGAGATCCAGGGTCAAGTTCGAGCTTAAGGGAAAAATCGAAGGGTAAAGAGAAGGACCCAGTGGCAGAATACAAACCTACTCTGCCCTATCCTGCGAAGCTCAAGAAAGACCAACAAGAGGCACAGTTTAAAAAGTTTCTGGAGATATTCAAGACCTTGCACATAAATGTCCCATTTGTAGAAGCCCTCTCACAAATGCCCAAATACGCCAAATTTCTTAAAGAGCTGTTGACTAACAAAAGGAAACTAGAAGCAGTTTCCACAGTTACATTAAGCGAAGAATGCTCAGCGATCATCTCAAATAAAATCCTCAAGAAAGAGAAAGATCCGGGAGGTTTTATCATCCCATGTACAATTGGAGGGATGAATGATGAGAAGGCATTGGCGGACTTAGGGGCGAGCATCAATCGATGCCGTTGAAAATTTTTCGTAAACCTGGGCCGGGAGAAATCAAGCCCACTCGGATGACACTCCAACTTGCCGATCGCTCCACCCGCCAACCTTTGGGAATTGTAGAGGACGTCTTGGTGAAGATTGACAAGTTTATATTCCCGATCGATTTTGTTATCCTAGATTTGGATGAACAGGCTGAGGTACCTCTGATTTTTGGACGACCCTTTCTCGCTACTTCACAAGCCATCATTGACGTGAAGGATGGTCGTCTAACATTAAGAGTGGGGGATGAAGAAGTTGTATTCAAGTTGAAGGAAGCTATGAGACATCCCATGGCATTTGATGATTCTTGCTATTTTTTAGACGCGATTAATGACATTATTTGTGAATGTGTGCAGGAAGTTTGGCAAGATGATCATCTCACTGATTTGTTGGGTGAGGAACCCCCAGATGACGAGCTCATAGACCAAGAGGAAACCATCGCTGTCACACCCTCGAGCATTGGGCAACCAGAATTGAAGGCCCAAAGAAAAAAAGGCAGGGGATCAAAGGCCCATATTTGGTGGAAAAAGGTAGAGGAAAGGAAGAAACAACAAGCCTCTACCCCGAAATGCAGTCCCACTCATGACCTCAGCTTTGGTGAGGCATTTCTGATAAATTCTTTTTGTCCTTTCATTGAATGTTCTTCTGCAGGGCACCAAGAGGAAAGGTATGTCTTTGAACCATCTTAAGTGTGACTAGACCCGTCAAGCTAGTGACGTTAAAAGAGCGCTTATCGGGAGGCAACCCGATTTGTTTCATTTCTTTGTTGTTTCTTTGTTTTGGTTGTTGTTTGGTGTGTTTTTGTGTTTTTGTTGCATTTTGTTGTGAATCCGGCGTCTTTTTCTTCATGAAGGAAGGTTTCAGGCTCAACACGGGCATAACACCCCCGTGCTGATGGGGGTGAAATTCACAGGCTTTCCAGGTTTGATTTTTTCCATTCAGCACGGGGAGAAGCACGGCCGTGCCATGGCCGTGCTGAATCCCGGAGCACGCTGCCCGTGCACGCGTCACGGACGTGCCGAGTTCTTCGTTTTTCGTTAAATTTACTTAAGCACGGGCACAGCACGGCCGTGCTGAGGCCGTGCTCAGCGCGACTGTCCCTCTTCCTGCGTTTTTCTCCTTTTTAAACGCGTCGTTCATCCTTTCTTTCCTCTTACCGGCGTCTCTCTTCCTTTGTGCTTTCAATTTCTTGCGTTTTTCGCGATTTTGCGGGCGATTGTCGTGGTCTTTCGGAGTTTCATCGCTTCTACTCCTTCTTCAACACTTTTGGTAAGTCGACGAGCCCTAGATTTGTGCTTTCTATATAAATCTTTGTTCTTATGCCATTATTCTTATCGAAAACATCTAATTTTACTGATTAGAGACCTCTAGGGTGCTTTTGATCGAGTTTAATTACATTTTTTTTCCGTCGATTTTTGAGTAGAAGCCGTCGGTGCCGACGCTGGGTTTAGTCAGCACGGCCGTGTTCACTCAAGCACGGCCGTGTTTTGATTCTAGATCTGGAATTGCACGGAGGCACAGGCGTGCCTGCTCAGCACGCCCGTGCTCGTGAGAAACCCTATATTTTGAATAACATGGGCGTGCCAATTTGAAGCACGCCGGTGTTTCACTGTTGACCTTAACTGTTTAGTGTCTTTCTCAAAACAGATCATGCCAAGGAAGGCTACTGCGTCTGGCCCTTCTCCGAAGAGGGCTAGAGGGGAGTCTTCGACCCCAGCCGTTCCCCCCGCGCTGACCCTCGGCACTCCCATCCACCAGGAGCGCCACGACCGATTGAGCGCAAAGCGGTTTGGCGAGCTGCGAGCGATAGATTGGGAGGTCCTCCGCGAGGTGGGTCTCGAGACCGACGTGCGCCGCTACCTCGGCGAGGGCGCCTGGATGAGGTTATTGGCCATCACCGACCCCGCCTACCGGGAGCTGTCTCTGGAGGTCCTTGCGACCTTTGAGCTTTCCAGAGGCCCCATCAGTTACCACCGCGCCGGCACGGTACAGTTCGAGGCGCTCGGCGAGCTACATCGGATGAGTCTGATAGAGTTTTCTGTCAGACTGGGATTGTACGATGAGAGTTCACCAGAACTCCAGAGTACGATGCCCTCCTTGTAGCCCGACCACCCGGCGAGTCCCAGGAGGCTTGTTGGCAGCGTCTGAGCACGGACCGGGAGTACAACCCCCGCCGGTCCAAGGCCTCCTCTCTTCGTCTCCCAGCCCTCAGGTACATCCATTTCATCCTCAGTCATTAAATCACAGGGCGGGGAGACAGCACCGGAGTCGTTAGTCGCCGCGACTTCGAGTTTTTGCTGAGCATGCTGGACGGATTCCAGATGCACCTCGGCTACGAGGTGGCTTTTAGCATCCAGCACCAGGGACAGGACACCCGAGTCGGCGCCATCTTCTGCAGATCTTACATCACACGGCTGATTCGGGGGATGGGACTCCACGCAGCCACACGTACGATGCGGATGGTCGGTGGCGTCCTCCCTGTCTCAGTGGACACACTCCGGGCGATGGGGATGCTGCGATCCACGTCCACTTCTCATGGCCCCAGACACCAGGTCCCGCCCGCCACCAGTGTCCCTGATCCTCCACCTGCCGCCGGCCCATCGTCCCCTCGCACCCCACGCACTCGCGCTTCCACCCACGCTCAGGACTCTCCTCCAGCAGGCTCGCCTTCTTTCCGGCGGTGGATGGTCCGGAGCATGCAGCGGTTGGCCTCTCATCTCGACGTCACCCTGTCTCTACCGCCTCGTCGTGCCGCTGGACCTTCTACGTCCTGGAGCGTCGGCGTCGACACCACCGACTTGCCATCGGAGTCTGACTCCGATTCTGAGAGCGCCTGGTTTTGATGTTTTACTTTATTTTCTGTTCTTTGTTTTTACTTCTGTTGTCGTTTGTGTTCTTGAGTCAGTTAGCAAGGGGAGTCCCCTACTAAACTGATCTCTTTTTAGTGTGATTTTTATTTTTTTGTTTTTGTTCCTTCTCTAATGCTTGCATGTGTATCTCAGGCTTCATTGATTATTTTCTTGATGGTTGTCTCAAACGACTCATCCCTAATCGGCGATCAACACCCGCCCTTGTGTGCCATCGAATTCTTCGTCGGCACCTCTCCTTTAACTTGGTGAAAATTCCCAACCCTCACTTTTACTTGCACTTTTTCTCTTTGCTTGCATGCTGATATCTTTAAACATCTAGGACAATGTTACATTCAAGTGTGGGGGAGAGTTGTGCATTTGTCTCCTAGATGTTGTGCATGACTTAGGACGATCTATGAAAATTATTTTGGTTGAGAATTGCTAAGCCAGGAGTTTTTGGGTATCCTAGTGCACTTTTGTTGAACTTAAAGTTTCATTTTGCTCTTACTTTGGAAACCCAAATGATAACACTTAGTCTTCTGTTGTGTTGTTACTCTGTTAGAGGAAGGGCTAGTTATAAGGCTGAAAAATTAGAAGTTGACTCCAAACTCAAAATAAATAAAAGCTAGAATTTCGTGACAAGTCGGATTCCATTTTGGGATGCCCTGTCAAATTTTGTGTGAAAGATGGTAGAAAGAGCTATCACTTTAGAAAAAGCGAAAGCCGCACTTGAGTAGTCGGATTTTAGGCATCACAAATGTCATTTTTGATGACCTACCAAGTGAAATGGCTGCCTCTAGGGTGTATGAAGCTACTACCAAATTTAGGAGTCAATAGTGAAAATTTGAGGAGAAAGAGCTTGTACTAGCCCCCTCAAGAACAGTTTTGACATACTTCAGGAGGCGACACACACACACGGTAGTACGGAGTTTGAGTAAAATCTTTCACAATCCTTCAATTGACTAAGTCACTAGTTCTCAGAAACTCCTTAAAGCTTCAGTAACTCTTTTATCGTGTTGAGATCAGAGGTCATGTACTCATCACTTTATTAGGGGAATAAGGTTGCTTGAGGACAAGCAACAATTCAAGTTTGGGGGTATTTGATGAGCGCATTTCATATATATGTATTGCATGCTTTACCCTCATTATTATTGAATATTTTGGCTGTAATTCTCCAAGTACAGTGCTATTTGAGGTATTCTTGGTTTTCCATGCAGATATCGAAGTCCTGAAGCAAGAAGAAGCGCTTTTGGAACAATTTTAGAAGCTAAAGGACTTAGAAGAAACCTCATCAAGCTCAGCATGGTTTGAGCACGCCCGTGCTGTTCCCCGTGCAAAATGCAGAAGAATTCAACTGCGATTCAGCACAGCCTGAGTCCGCTGAGCACAGGTGTGAAAACCTCAGCACGGTCGAAGCACGCCCGTGCTGCTTCCCGTGAAAATTACAGGAGAATGTGGCCATAAATCAGCACAGCCAGAGTTCGCTGAGCACGGTCGTGCAAAGCCTCAGCACGGTCTAAGCACCCCCGTGCTGTTCCCCGTGCAGATTACAGGTTTGTGAGTTTTCTGAAGAGTTATTTGGCCGTAATCTGCACGGCTTGAAGCACGGTTTCATCACGCCCGTGCTCACATCGGGACAACTTTAAAACCCTAAAAACTTAGGTTTTTGGGGGACTTTTGGTGGGCGAACTTTGGGAGAAAGAAAAGGAGAGCCTTGGGGATTCATAATCAGCTTCATCAAGGGAATGCCAAGCGTGTGGTAGGCCGATCGGAGGGAGATTGCACGACATCGTAGATCCTTCGACAACCTCAAGGATGCAAGAAATTAGGGAGTTTTCAATTCCTTGTTTTGTAATTTCTTTGGCATTGTGTTTGTTGGTTGTTATCATGAGGGGCTAAACTCTTAAGGGAGCCCCGGGGTTGGTTGTATGACGTTGTAGCTCGAACTCGTAGTCTTTACTTGCAGTTTTTATGATTGTCTTGTTCATTTCAATAAATCAAGGTTATTGGCTATCTTGTATGTTGTTTAGTGCTTGATGCTTGGTAGTTTGGTTCTCCTGTCTAGGTTTGTGAATCTTTATTGATCGTTGCAAGCAGAGGGAGTTCAACTTAGGGCTCGGCAGCACTAGAAACCACATGCTTATAGCATAACTAGGTTTAGAACTGAAGACATCCCTGATAATTACTGAGAAAGACTGAGTTAGTGAACGTCAGAAACCCGACCCCGGGGCCCCATCTCCTCCATCGAGTCAATCCTAAATCATCCCTTGGTGAACTTTCCATTCCCTCGACTTCCTCGAAGTCAGTTCAAAGTCAACTCCTTCATTCTCGATTTGGTTAGATATTGAGTAGGACGTTAGTATTAGAAGCTATACCAGTCCCTGTGGATTCGACTACCCGACCCAAAGGGTACATTATACTACTTGTGCGACCCGTGCACTTGCGGTTACGCAAGGGGCGTACCAGGAAACACCCCCTAATCCTATGTAATTGACCTAAGGGAGAATTCTCTCAACTAAAGGGTTGCATGATTGCTAAGCGCTCTCAAGAACATGAAAGTAGGATGATCTACACAAAGGGGAAAAAGGACGCTCCTCTACCTATAGGCTCACTCTCTATACTCTTTTAAATCTTGGGTGGGTTTACACTTAAGGGTCTGCTACTCTCCTCGGCATAATCCAAACTCAATCACGATTGTTAGATGCAATTGAACAAAATACAAACAAGATTGAAACTCACAAAGTACTAGAAATAAGAGGTGAATATGAATTCATACAACTCGATAATCTTAGGATTCACACACCCAAATGCCCAATAAGTGTCTATCTCCTCATGGAGTCATACAACTCAAGATCTATAATAATTATAGTGCAATACAATACAAAAAAGAGTAAAACTCCCTTTAAGCCTGGAGATGATGACTCAATGTACGATTCCCTTCAAAGTTAACCGAACAATCATTGTGAGATTGCCGATGCTTGCTAGAAGATAAGCACTGTAGGGGTGGTTGTCGGCGTGCTTCCTCATTCTCTCGGATGTCTTCGTTGAGCCCTAGCTTCACCGCCCCCGTTTCCCCTCGGAGCTTTTTGCCCTAATTTCCTCTCTAGGGTTTTGCCAAAATGGGCCTCCTTTGATCAGAAACCATCAATATCTATAATACTCTCACCCTTATGGGATATTTATGGCCGTAAGCTTCGGTCATAAGGGTAGGGTTTTTGTTAATCGCGTGTCTTACGATCCAAGTTACGGCAGTAAGCCCTGCCAGTAAGGTATTCTATCTTCCAATTATGGTCCCACTTACGGCCGTAAGTGTGGAACCGTAAGTTTTTCATGCTAGCTCTTGTGATAACTTCTTACAGGCATTTGTTGCCTCCGTAAGCTCCTCTGGACAGCCCTTACGGTGTGCCTTACAGAAGTAAGCTGAGGCTGTAAGAGCTTTGGTCTGGACTCATTCAAGGTGGTGACATCGCGAGAGAGCCATCTTCTTCATTTCAGCTCCTGGTTGCCACTTTTGGCTCTCTTTTGTCCCTGAGTTTCACCTGGTACCTGCAAATACAATTAACACCTTATTTAGCATTGTTTTTAAATAATTACACTAATACAAGTTGGATAAGTGTACAAAATGATATATGAAATATAGTATAAATATACACTTATCACACTTCAAAGGCTTACTACTTATCTACCACCTAGTACCAAAAGCAAAGGTGAGAGGGACGCTTGCATTTTGAAATTATTTTCACCATAACGTAGAATTTGAGTTGTCTTCTTCACATAACTGTCTCTCAGTACCAGTTAGTTCATAAAACCATATGTTCAATGTCACAGTGGATCTTTTCAAATAGCCTACGTTGAACTTCTTCCTACCACATCTTTCCGGCACTCAGTTAGCTTGCAGTCAAACAATCTTCTAATCAAAGAGATGCTGTCAAGGGGTGAAACACTTAGTGGAAACGGAAAATTCTTCTCATTGCTTTTACATGATGAGATGAAGGGAAGAAGAGAAGGTGGGTTCGAGGAATAATGACATGACAAGTTAGTGTTCTCAGGATAACCTAAAAAGGAAACCACTTTTTTCCAATGTCTTTTGGCCTCATAGTGGTTGCAGGATGGTAAACATGTTATTTATAAAATGGGTGAATAATTCCCATTTTCCAAGGAGAGGCACTTTCATCTAATCACTATAACAATAACAAAATTAACCATCTTGAGCGGCTTCATGGACAAAAAAGTAAGTGGTTGGAAAAAGAGGGTGATATTTTGGGTTTTCCCAAAAACGGCTTGACTTTGTGTGCATAAATAAAATTGGGAGGGAGAGTTTGTCAATTACCAGTAATCTTTATGACACTATAAATTAAATGTAGAAAAGAAGAAGAAGAAGAAGAAGAAGAAGAAAGTAATAAAAACGAAAATAACAACACAATTAAACACAACATGTAGTCTCAAGTTTAAAAGAAAAAAATTGTAAAACTATCAAATCAGGCAAGAGAAACACAAGAAAAGTTAGAGAAAAGGGCCACCAACTGTATCATATAACAATTATTACCACCGATACGAGACATAAGATGAGAAGAAAAAGGAGGACCATAACTTGAACAAATCTGAAAGAATTGAAACTAGTGATCTTTGTAATGCCTTAGAACAAGGTGGCACTTTAGTCAGATGAAGTTGGTGGTGGATAGAGAGGACTCAAGCTAGAAAAGGCTTAGGGAGAAGAAAAATCAAGTGCACAAGAAAGATTGGAAGGAAGGTTGTGCCTTCATTATTGACCAAGTTTTGCAGGCTTGGCTTTTAAAGCCAACAACACTACTAGATGCATCAGAGCCACTATAGGTTGCTTGGTTTGTAGTATTTGCAAAAGAAGATCTAACGTTCCCATAAAAAGCAGGTGCGACATTAGTGTTGGACTTGATGTTTCGCTCCATTTGTTTTTTGGAGCAATAGGATAAAAATGAGGAAGGCATCAATTTTTTAAGAACTCCTTTTTTTAAAAAAAAAAGAATTGAATCTTTAAAGAGTATAAACATATTGACATAAAAAATTAAGAACTAAGGAAAAATGAAACAGACCCTCGATAGAGGAAGATGATGTTTATAGGAGTGATAGACTCACAACATTAAATAGAGTACAGGTAATCAATTGCTACTAATCTTTATGAACCTGATGTTATCATTTATTAATTAAATACAGAGGAGAAGAAGGTAAAAAAGTAATAGAAAAGAAAATAACAACACAATAGAACACATCATGTAGTCTCAAGTTTTAAAAACAAATTGTGAAACAATCAAATTAAGCAAGAGAAACCAAAGAAAAGTTAAAGAAAAGGACAATCTACTGTATCATACAACAATCATTACCATCACTAGGGGACATTAGAGAAGAAGAAAAAAGATGGACTACAAGTTGAACAAATTGGGGAGGATTGAAACTAGTGATCTTTGTAATGCCTTACAACAAGGTGGCATTTTATTCTAATGAAGCTGGTGGTGGACAGATAAGTGCTTTAATGAATGTATATGATAACTATTATTTAAAGCACTTCCCATGTAATTATTGAATATATTATTGAATTTGATGCTTAATTCGCTTCCATTTCGTATTCAGGCCAGAATGAAGACATACAGATCAGAAGGAACAAGTTCAAGGTAATTTAGGCTAATTTTGGGGAAATATAGTGTTTTTAGAGGGACTTACAGTCAGACTTACGGGTGTTCTTACGGCCGTTATAGTTAGAAGCGTACTGTAGCAAAACCACTATTACGGGGGGCACTGTTACAGCCGTAAGATCTAACACGAGAGGCTTACGGGCACTCTTATGCACGTAAGAATTTCTTACAACCGGTTGCTGTAGAAGTTATTGTTCATAATACTATAGCAAATCACTATTTATGTCACTATTACAGGCACTTTTATGGGTATGACACCCAACCCTAGGAGGTTACGAGCAGCCTTACGGCTATAAATATCGGGCCGTAAGGACTTCTTACGGCCGTAAGAACCCCCGAGTTTTGAGATATAAAAGCCAGAAACCAGGGCTTTTAGGGGAGCTTCTTCTTTACTCTTCAACCGCTCTTTGGGCGGCGATTTGGAGGGCTTTTGTTGTAGATCTTCTCCGAGGGAAGAGAGGAAAAGTGAGAGGCTAGACGAAGGTTCAAAGCTTCAAGAGAGCCATCCGCATGGAGACCTCGGCGATAATATTGTGGAATCTTCGCAGAACTTCATCTGTCATGCTCCGACCGTCGGGTATCGGCCTATGACACTACCGCCACGGCAACCCAGGGGAGGTCAGACACCTGCTTCAACCCTAGATTGCCGTAAGGCTAACCTGTTACGTGTACAATATCAATATCAAAACAATAATACTCTAAATCTAAAGGTATTCAACCACAACCCTATACAATATCAACATACTCGCACCATGTATATAACCATGGAAATCGCAACGAGAATGATCATGGCCACAACATAGTCTCCCCCAGATACAGGGTGTATAGCTCATATAATATCAGGTTCTGATTGACCCAATCATGAATATTCAAAACCAAGGTAAAAATACGGAAACATAGGTCCTAGTCGACTCATCTTATGCAAGTCCACAATATTTATGAATCATACGCTAGTCAAAGGTAAATGCAAAAATAGCTCTGCCAAGTACTTTCACGTCTCACGCCCTGCTGCCGTGCTAACACCTGGAAATAAGAGAAGAAGAATGGGTGAGTAACTAAGTTACTCAGTGAGGGCTGAACATGGAGCTATAACTCACACAAGAGTCTATAAGCAAGCCTAGTGACAAATCTTCAATATTCAACAACAAATAAAGTTCTTACTTTCAATGTATATATATATATATATATATATATATATATATATATATATATATATATATATATATATATATGCACAATTTAATATAAGAAACTTTCAAACTTCCTCAATGAAATGCATTCATAAAATCCTTGAAAAATCATTCATAAAATGATACAAATCTGAAAATTCAAGTTTAAGATACTTTTTCGGAATGCTCAACTTTTCAAGGTTTCATAAAGTAATCAATGTAGTAAATCTCGTATCACGAAATAAAAGTTCTGAAAAATACTCTTTTCTTACTCAACAATCTAGGGATTTATAAGATAATCACAATAAATCACGTATCATTAGTATCACCAGCCTATGAAAACCCTCCGTCACTAATCCACGCCTACGGTTAGATTAGGAGCCACCAAGATGCGCGTATCTTGGTGTTGGCAGTTAGGAATCCCATGTGGTGACTCTGAGAACCCAACACGGTTCTTCAGGATCTCTACGCGCCTTCTGAATGAGCGAGTCAGCCGAGAACTCCACACCATCCCAACTAGGTCGGTCCGTAGAGACTTGCTTCTGCAGAAGATACCGGGGATCCTTCCCCTATCACCATCGAACATCTGGGATATCCATCCCGCCCATAGGCTCATCATGAATTCATCAATATGATATCATATATCTCATCAAAAGATTACAAATATTCCGCCCATAGGTTCATCATAAACATATCAATATAAAATCACATATCTCATCAAGAGATCATAAATTCACATAAATGCAACTCTTAATCCAAGAGTGAATACTCGTGTGAAAACATCATCAATGATGTTATTTTCATCAAGAACTTCATCATGAAAGTATTCTTTTGAAATATATCTCAAATACGATAACATCGTAAGAATCACACGTTGGTGCACATAGACCCTCTTAGGTAAAAATAACAAGAGTATCAAGTTCTTGAATTCTCAAATCTTGTAATCATATAGTTCAAGTTATAGGGTTTCCAACCCTCACAAAAATTACGAAAACTCTTTTTGAAATCTTTGAAAACATAGTTTAAATACGGCATCATCACCAAGAAATTCATTTTGATTCATATCAGCCCTTCTAGGGTCTTTTTATCAAGAACATTCAACCTTTAACAATTTCTTTGAAAACATTAAGTTGAAATCATCGGGTTTCCAGCCTACTAGATATATGAAAGACCTTTGATCATAATCAAGAAGTAATTCAAGTCATATAGCATCATAATTTCAGGTTTCAAGAAACAATTAAAGAATCCATTAAAATCAAGAAATTCACATTTCAAAGCATGCATTATTGGGCATTCAAACAAGCATCATGATAGATCTTTAATTAAACAATTCCCTCTCACAAACTTGGCGAGATCGAACTCTTGGATCACTCGCCTACTTGCTCTTTACCCTTGCCTTTAGATCCACCTCCTAGATGCCATTAACCATCATCCAAGAAAATCAAGAATCAATCACATAACCCAAACAAGAAAACAAGAGAGGAAAGAATGATCTAAGATTAGATCTCATGGCTTCTAGGGTTCACTTGATATTCTAGATTCAAGAATTAAGAATAATAGGGTCTTCAAACCCTCAAGATCACAATAAAATCAAGAAGATCCTAATTGAGTTCGGATCTACAAAAATCATTGGTTTAGAGGTGAAGGATCTCCTTCATTCTTCACCAAAACATGAAATCAAGGCTCTTAAACCATCCAAACATTAGATCCACACTCTAATTCCATTCAAACATTGGATCTATACTAGATCCACACTTTTCCTTCATAGATCTATAAAGAATTGGATAAGAAAACAAGAAATTGAAGAAGAGAAGAAAACTCACCTTAAACTTTGCCAGATCTAGAGGAGAATCATCACCAATGGAGGAGAGGGAGAGATCAACATCTTTCTTCTTTCTTGAAGCTCAAGAATGAAGATATAATAGGGGAGAGAATAAGGATTCAAGATGGGGAGATAAAGAGAGGGAAATGAGGTCTTATGAATACCTTTGACTTTCAAATGGGGTATTTATAGACTCAAAGCGCGGGAGGGCTCACGAGCTCCCTTGCGGGCACAAGGGAGGCTGTGATAGTCTTTCCAAAAGGCTTTGCGGGCGGCCATGCGCCCCCAAGGAGGGCCGCATGGCCCCTTGTGGGCATCCATGCCCCCGCAAGGGAGGCCACATGGCCCTAGTGGCCTCCTGTAAGGGTTGATGACCTTACACTTGGTCAGCGGGCATACAGTATCACATAGACCAAGCCACGAGGGCGCACAGCTACGTGGATTTGGTAGCGCGCGCAGGTGGCGCGGCGCTTGTGTTGTGTCGGGACCAAGGGCGGGTGAAATACCCCGCATGATCATGGGCTGAGACCGTGAGACGCGCGCGCGCTGGACCGTGGGCGTGCGCGTGGCCGATGAGCGCGTGGGGCAGGCGCACCCCCTTACCAAGAGTCAAGTGTCGCAGGACTTCATCATGTAGAGTGTTGGATCTCTAGTAAGTCTAGGCGGGGCGGGACACTTGATCAGGCCGGTTGACCGAGAGCTGATTCCGGATCTGACAAGGTTTTACACAGGCGTATGCAAGTAGGCACGTGGCCGGGAGCGTTGCCGAGCCAGGGGCGAGGATGGCACGCGGTATTACCGCGCGTGACCGGTACTGCTGCGCGCTGTGACCAAGGGTGGCTGGTTAAAGCTACAGTCGAGTCAGAGGACACTGCAAGCTAAGTGAAGTCAGGGTATTCACGCCAGGCCGGTATTGGGCATGGGGCTCAATCAACCTTGGATTAGGGGTAGCTCTTGTAATAGGGTCAAATGTGTCTTTGGGAGAAGACAAGACCACTTGGTGTTGGTTTTGGCCATGGTTGTAAACATTTCTCAATCTAAAGAGAGTTTTATGTTTTTCTCTCTCAAAATGGTTTCATTGTGTCGTGTTTCTCATACCGAGGGGTTTTCCGGATTTGCTCGCTTCTTCTTATTTTCGCTGTGCTTTGTAATGCAAACAGGATTCACAAACTGTTCTTGCAAGGAAAGGCTGGCCTGTAGCTATGGTGCATGTCAGGTGCCGCACGGCCGAAGGTGATCGGTTGAGGCCGTGACAGCTGGTATCAGAGCTACGAGTGTGTGGCTTGAAGCGAAGCGCGAGAAGACACACAGGTGAAGACGGTGGAGATGGCGACTAGCAAGAAGGATCGTTTGGATCGCCTTGAGGAGACAGCAGAGCGCTTGGAGAACGTCGTCAGGAGTGTCGATGATCAGCTCGTGAACCTGTCGAAGATGGTGGAAGATCTTGCGGTCAGATACCGCGAGAGCCAGACGACCATTGAAATCTTGAAGAAGAAGGTACTGTCGCTGGAGGCCGAGGTCGGCTAACTCAAGGAAGCTAGCGCTTCACCGGTCTCGTGGGAGGCGCCCACGAGAGTGAAGGTCCCCGAACCTTCCCCATTTGATGGCGCCCGGAGTGCCAAGACACTGGAGAACTTTCTTTGGGACATGGATCAGTACTTCAAAGCTGCAAGGGTACCGGGCCATGAGCAAGTCCCGTTGGTCGGGATGTACCTTACTGGCGATGCGAAGCTATGGTGGCGAACTCGTCAGCAAGAAGACGCTCAGGCAGGTCGGACAAGTTCGAACTTGTGGGTCGAGTTGAAGAAGGAATTACGGGAGCAATTCTTGCCTGGCAACTGACACACCCTTGCGTGTGTGTTCCGCAAGTGCACGGGTGTCGAAGTAATAAAGTACCCAACGGGTGGGTAGTCGAATCCACAGGGAGTAGACGATAGAAACAAAAACACTTCGCTAGGTAGCCAAAGAAAACCGATTTTTGTTGAGATTAAAAAGTGATTTAAAACAGAAATTAAGAACTGAAAGTTAAAGCTAGAGTGTAGGAAAAAAACCGATATAAGAATGGGGTACTCGGACACTGCTCCCCCTAGGTTCCTTGTTTCAAGTGCAAAACTTCAAATACTTTTACTCAATAGAGATTTCAAGAGTCGTGGAATCCAGAGATACAAGGTCCCAAATCTAAGGTCAACCTTGACTAGTCCCCTACGAGGTCCCGGCGGAGAGAAGACTCTCGACACCTCACACCACGTATGACTGCACTACGCTCTAGAGATTCCAAGCGGTAAACCCTATTCCCAACTATAGATCAATCCCTTTGGTCCAGGCGAAAGATCCCTAATCACAAATAAGTCCCGGCGGAAAGGCCTCTCTCAACGCCTAACTCTCTTTGAGATCGAAGGTAATACTTGGAATAAGAAGGTAGGGAAAACCACACCGGAGGGGAAAGGGGGCGTGTCGCTACCTCTCAACTCACCCTCTCAACCCTCTTCAATCTTGGTCAATCTAATCCTAATGGTGATGGTCACTCGTCAAAAGGATGATTGGATTAGCCCTCAACCTTAGTGTCACTCTAAGGGAGAAACAATTAAGCACACAAGATTGAAACTCAAATTTAAACTCTAATTGAATAAAAGCATTAAAGTCAATGAAACATAGAAAACCTAGGGTTTACAAGTCCAAGTACCCACTAGGGGTTTTAGCTCTCCATGGAGCAATACAAGTTCATCAACATAAATGAAGATAAGTGCAAGAAATCCATAAAGAAAACCCCCTTAAGCTTCATGTTGATGGCCTATGAGTTCTATTTCTTCTTCTTCACGGATCCTTCCTCCAAACGTAGGGCACACCTTGCCGAATCGAAGTCGTCGAAGGCCCCCCCAATAGCTCTCCTTGGAAGGAATCGGTGTTGAAATCGGTGAAGAAACGCCCCCAAAACGCAGCAAAAACCCTCTCAAACCCTAGCCGAACCTCCTCCCAAAGTTAGGAAAAAGTCCCCCAAATAACGCTTCAGAACGGCTTTATAATTGGCCATCTCGAGGATCCACACGGGCGTGTGGATGAGCCACACGGCCGTGTGGAAATTCCACACGCCCATGTGGAATTTCAGCCCTGTGGAAACTTGTTTATTGGTCCCCGATTTCGCCCGTTTCTTCTCCTGAGGTCACATGGACGGACACACGCCCATGTGAAAGGTCATGTGGCATTTCTTGATGATGAAAAACCCTTGGAGAGCTTTTGAAATCTTTGAACAAATCCGAACAACCGAGCTTGACTGCCTTCGTGTCCTTCGACAAGAATTATCTTGAAGCCTTTAGAAGTTGGCACATACCCCCTCGTTTGAACCCGATTTGTGTCTTGAACTTTGTATTTGCACAAAAGAGCTCCACTTGGCACCATTATGACCTAATCTTGCTTTTCTTCGCATAAACCTTCTTCACAACCCTAATTGCACGAAAGAACACAAAAACACACGAAATGAGAAATATAACCTGAAAAATGTGATGCTCATGCAGGGAAAAACATCTCAAATAATATGTACATGCAAGCACTTATCAGCAACACTAATTGGGTAGCTCGTACAAATCTGAAGAAGCTATGGCAGACAGGCACTGTCCGGGAGTACGTGAAGGAGTTTTCATCCTTGATGCTGGATATCAGGGACATGTCCGAGGAGGACAAGCTGTTTAACTTCCTTACGGGACTCCAGAGTTGGGCCCAGATCGAGGTACGGAGACAGGGCGCGAAGGACCTCACCTCCGCGATCATAGCAGCTGAGGCACTGGTGGATTTGCAAACCTTACCCGGTGGAGAGGGTGAGAAGGTGAAGTTCAAATCCAAAGACAAGAAGCCAGTCGAGAGAAGGGCCGGAGATGGGTTCCAGAGGAGGAAGCCCAACGACCAGGCCAGATGGAATAGACCCAGGGATGATGGGAAAGCAGCGAGTGGATCCGGCAAGATGAGTGGATGCAGCAAGAGTGAGTCCTTTACAACTGTTGGGTGCCTTGAAGACTGTCAAGGGTGACGGGGCGGTGAATTCTCTTATCTATGTGGAGCTGACCCTGAATGGAAAGGCCATAACAGGGATGGTGGACACAGGCGCAACTCACACATTCATCAGGAAAGATGTGGCCACTCGGTTGGGACTGAGCGTAGGGACGCACACGAGCCGAGTGAAAGCAGTCAACTCTCAGGCACTGGCGGTGACTGGGAAGATCTCTGGCGTAACCGTTCACATGAGTGGATGGCAAGGGAAGATTGATCTGCTGGCGATCACATTAGATGATTTTGAGCTGATACTGGGGATGGAGTTCCTCAAGTCTGTGAAGGCCGCTGTTGTTCCACATTTGGGTGGTCTTCTTATTATGGATGAGAAGAACCCATGCTTTGTAGCGGGAATGGCTGCAAAGGAGAAGAAAGGGAAGGAACCGATGCTTTCTGCGCACCAGGTGGTGCAAGGGCTCAAACATGGAGAGCCCACATATGTTGCTGCTCTACTGGAAATGCAGGATGATCTGGTGAGTGATCTACCCTCAGCCGTGGCTGAAGTCTTAACGGAGTTTCAAGACGTGATGCCGCCGGAACTACCCCGTGAACTCCCACCCCGGCGGGCAATAGATCACCAGATTGAGTTAATGCCGGGCTGTAAACCCCCTGCCCGGGCTCCCTATCGTATGTCTCCGTTGGAGTTGGCGGAACTTAGGAGACAACTGAAAGAGCTTCTTGATAGTGGCTTCATCCAGCCGTCAAAGCCACCGTACGGTGCACCGGTACTGTTCCAGAAGAAGCAGGATGGCGCTCTTCGACTGTGCGTAGACTACCGGGCTTTGAACAAGATCACGGTCAAGAACAAGTACCCAATTCCTCTTATACAGGACTTGTTCGATCGCTTGGCGAAGGCAACATATTTTTCCAAGCTGGATCTGCGCTCGGGGTACTGGCAAGTCAGGATTGCAGAGGGAGACGAGTCCAAAACGGCGTGTGTGACACGCTATGGTTCGTTTGAATTCCTTGTAATGCCATTTGGCTTGACTAATGCTCCGGCAACTTTCTGCCACTTAATGAATCAGCTGTTTTCGGATTACATCGATGAGTTTGTAGTGGTGTACTTGGATGATGTTGTCATTTATAGTGAATCCATGGAGGATCACCTTGTTCATCTGAAGCAGGTACTATCAAGATTGAGGGAGCATCAGCTATATGTGAAGCTGGAGAAGTGTAATTTCGCTCAGCAGGAAATCAAGTTCCTTGGGCACGTCATTTCTCGGGGTGAAGTCCGAATGGATCGGGCTAAGGTGGCGGCGATTTTGGACTGGCCTGCACCGTCCAAGGTACCGGAGTTACGATCTTTCCTCGGCTTAGCCAACTACTACCGCCGGTTTATCGAGTGATATTCAAGGAAGATCGTGCCGCTCACCGATTTGTTGAAGACGGACCAGCCGTGGGGCTGGGCTGAGAGGCAACAGGCTGCATTTGATAAGATCAAGAGTGCAATTGCAAGTGAACCAGTCTTAGCATTGCCCAACTTCGAAGAACCTTTCGAGGTCCACACCGATGCGTCAGACAAGGCCGTTGGCGGTGTCCTTGTTCAGAACGGGCATCCGGTGGCGTTCGAGAGTTGGAAGCTGAAAGACGCGGAGCAGCGCAATTCGGCGCATGAGCGGGAGATGCTCGCCATTGTTCATTGCCTACAGGTATGGAGAGTGTACCTTCTGGGCACTAAGTTTCTTGTCAAAACAGATAATATTGCCAATACATTTTTTGCTACTCAAAAGAAGCTGTCGGCTAGACAAGCTCGTTGGCAAGAGTTCTTGCAGGAATATGACTTTGAATGGCAGCACAAACCGGGGAGACACAACCAGGTAGCGGGTGCGTTAAGTCGCAAGCAGATGGTTGAGTATGTGGCTGCGTTGGCGCAAGTGGAGAATGACTTGCAAAGTCGTATCGAGGAGGTAGCAAAGACGGACAGTCAGTATTTGAAGCTGATCAAAGATGTCCAAGACGGAGTCGTGCGGAAGTACTGGGTGGAGAATGGGCTTCTCTACGCCAAAGGCGACAGACTCTATGTGCCGAAAGGAGGGAAGATTCGGTAGGAGCTCTTGAGAGAGCATCATGATGTTCCATGGGCGGGACATCCCGGTCGTGAGCGAATGAAGGCCTTGCTCACAAGACATTATTATTGGCCGGATATGGGTGAAGACATTGAAGCATATGTGAAGACGTGTTTCGTGTGCCAACAAGACAAGTCGGAAAGAAGACGGGAGGCCGGTCTTCTCCAGCCGTTGAGTATTCCGGAAAGGCCATGGGCGTCAATTTCCATGGACTTTATCTCCAGATTTCCTAAGGTGGAAGGGATGTCGACAGTGATGGTGGTCGTGGACCGATTCACAAAGTATGCGGTATTCATACCCGCACCGGTAGTGTGTTCAGCAGAAGTGGCTGCTGAGCTGTTCCTGAAGCATGTGGTGAAGCACTTTGGGGTACCGGAAGACATCATAAGCGATCGAGATGCTCGCTTCACTGGGCGGTTCTGGACGGCGTTGTTCGGGTTGTTGGGCACAGAGTTGAAGTTTTCAACAGCGAATCATCCGCAGACGGATGGACAGACGGAGAGGATCAATGCTCTGTTGGAAGAGTATCTCCGGCACTATGTTTCAGCTTCGCAGAAGAATTGGCTAAATCTGCTTGATGTGGCGCAGTTTAGTTACAATCTTGGTCTTCATCAACGGAAAAGAGTCCGTTTGAGCTTGCATACGGATACCAACCTATTACTCCTTCAGAGGTGCGAAGAGGAGGACAGGCGGAAAATGTCCTGCCGCGCATCATTTTGCTATTGATCGGCAAGAGATGATGGAGAGTGCTCGGGATAGCCTCGCCAAGTCGGCTCGCCGGATGAAGAAGTATGCAGATCAAGGGAGACGTCCTTTGGAGTTCCAAGTAGGGGACAAGGTTTGGTTGAAGCTCACTCCACAGGTGTGGAAGAAGTTACATCGGAAGGATGTACACAAAGGCTTAATCGCGAGGTATGATGGGCCTTTTGTTATTGTCCAGCGGCTGGGCAACGTGGCATATCGTTTGGATCTCCCTGATCGGCTGAAACTCCATCCAACTTTCCATGTGAGTTTCTTGAAGCCATGCAACGAGGACCCCACGGATCCATCGAGGGCGAAGAAGAGTCGGGTTCCGCCGACTATTCGCAAGGAGTTCAGCAGGGTGGCTGAGCGGATCCTAGACCGAAGAGTAGAAGGCCAAAGCAAGAAGAACCGCAGGGTGTTCTTCCTTGTCCAATGGAAGGACTTGCCTATGTCAGAGGCAAGCTGGGAGCGCGATACTACTCTTTGGCAGTTCGAGGAGTTGGTGGAAGACTTCTTGAGTTCGAGACCGACGAGGACGTCGGGTTCAACTAGTGGGGGTTGTTTGTAAGGGTTGATGACCTTACACTTGGTCAGCGGGCATACAGTATCACATAGACCAAGCCACAAGTGGATTTGGTAGCGCGCGCAGGTGGCGCGGCGCTTGTGTTGTGTCGGGACCAAGGGCGGGTGAAATACCCCGCTTGATCATGGGCTGAGACCGTGAGGCGCGCGCGCGCTGGACCGTGGGCGTGCGCGTGGGCGGTGAGCGCGTGAGGCAGGCGCGCCCCTTACCAAGAGTCAAGAGTCGCAGGACTTCATCATGTAGAGTGTTGGATCTCTAGCAAGTCTAGGCGGGGCGGGACACTTGATCAGGCCGGTTGACCGAGAGCTGATTCCGGATCTGACAAGGCATTACACAGGCGTATGCAAGTAGGCACGTGGCCGGGAGCGTTGCCGAGCTTGGGGCGAGGATGGCACGCGGTATTACCGCGCGTGACCGGTACTGCTGCGCGCTGTGACCAAGGGTGGCTGGTTAAAGCTATAGTCGAGTCAGAGGACACTGCAAGCTAAGTGAAGTCAAGGAATTCACGCCAGGCCGGTATTGGGCATGGGGCTCAATCAACCTTGGATTTGGGGTAGCTCTTGTAATAGGGTCAAATGAGTCTTTGGGAGAAAACAATGCCACTTGGTGTTGGTTTTGGCCATGGTTGTAAACATTTCTCAATCTAAGAGAGTTTTCTGTTTTTCTCTCTCAAAATGGGTTTCATTGTGTCGTGTTTCTCGTACCGAGGGGTTTTCCGGATTTGCTCGCTTCTTCTTATTTTCGCTGTGCTTTGTAATGCAAACAGGATTCACTAACTGTTCTTGCAAGGAAAGGCTGACCTGTCGCTATGGTGCATGTCAGGTGCCGCACGGCCGAAGGTGATCGGTTGAGGCCGTGACACCTCCCATGTGGCCCACATGGGAGGCCGCACGGCCCCCTCTTTTAGGGGTGTCTTGCGGCATCTTTGATGCCCCAACCCTTATACTTAAAAGCGCTTTCCCCAAAGGTTTTTTCTCCTCTTTTCTACTCTAAAAAGAACCTTAACTAAGATCCTAAACACGAAAAACACCCAATGAATATTTCAACACACAACTTCTACACAAGAAACAAGGTACGAGAGAAGTAAAGAAGGTCGAACTTCCACATCATCCATCCAAGAGATCGCCAGCTTTGAGGGAGAGTTGCTTATTTTCATGTTTACGAGTTTGAACTTGTTTACTTGTTCAAGTGTTTGTGCTTTATGATGAGGTCAAACTCCTATGGAGAGCATGGACTTGAAACCTTAGGGATTTGTATTGAATTCTATTTGTACTCTTTACTTTTAATTGATTATGAGGTTTGACTTTAAAATGCATGTGTAGTTGGATTTAATTCTTATTACATGTCACGTGGCTTTTAATGTGTGGTGAAAACCTGTTGGTTATCGAAGCTAATGTACGGTGAAAACCTGTTAGTTCTTAAGAACCAGCATGCGGTGAAAACCTGCTAGATCTTGGTAATTAGAGTGCGGTGAAAACCCGTCGAAACGCCACATTTCTATTCAACTTCTACTTCATTTGAGTAAGGAGTACTTGTAGAATTTTGTGCTTCATTGCCGAAATCCTAAGGGAGTATTGTCCAAGTACTCCGATTATTCTCAACAGTTATTGATCTCTTATTTCAGCTTACATTCTTTATTTTTTTTATCTCTTAAACTTTAGTTAATCTATTTCTCGACCATTGTAATCAGGCTAGATTTTGTCTTCTAAAGTTAGTACTAGTGTTCTTGCTCCGTGTGGTTCGATAACCCAACCCTTCACCGGGTCCACTTTATTACTTGATGACCTGTGCACTTGCAGTGATGCAAAGTGCGTGTCAAGTTTTTTACTCCGTTGACGGGGAGCTAAGATATTAGAAACGCCAAGAATTTGTTAATCTAGCCATTCTGTTAATTTTCATTTTTGTCTATTTGACTCTCTCTTCTTTCGCCATTCTCAGTTGTTTTCTTTTGTTTCCTTAGTTGTTTTATTCTTTGCATTTCTTTAATTGTACTTTGTACTTTTTCTTCAAGGCACTTAACTGATGGTTGAGCAAATCTCACGTTTGCCCATTCAAATTGAGGCTCTCAGTCAGCAGCTTGATAGAATTTCTGCAGCACAACATCGAAATAATCGAGATTGCAGCATATTTCATCCAAGTGAAAGATGCTACCCAAATATCCTTTAGAGTATGGACAGACAACACTCGGAAGCACCTCTAGTAGAATTTCACATGGTTGACCCACTAGAAGAGGATGTGACCTAGTTAGAAAATGTGTTAGCCAAGTTCATCCAAACATTCGATGCCCGTTTCCAAAATATGAAAGACGCATTAAGATGTCAAGAGATCTCCATCAAGAAGCTTGAGCATCAAATAAGAAAGACACTTGACACACTTTCTCTAGAACAGGAAGAAGAATTTGAGCGAGCATTACAAGTTCCTTACGAAAATGATGAGGCAATGAATGTTAATGATATGATGGGGCTGAATGAACATGATGCTGCAGACATTGAAAGAGAGGGAAAAGAATACTTTTTTGAGAATGAGGATGGCTTGAATGGAGAATGCAAACATGGGCATGAAATTGTACAAAGAAGCCTGCTAGAATCATGTTCCATCAAAGTTGAAATGATACGAGAAGAAGCATTTCGCATGGTTATGGAGCATACATCTTTATTTGGAATTGATCAACCTACCAAATGCAAGCAAGAGATTTAGGCATTGTAGAAGATGAGGGTAGAAGATTTCCACCACCCACGGACCCACTTATGCAAAGTCTGGACAATTCCCAACCCAATCTGTTTCCTTGGAGGCCTAAAATCATATTGATGGAGCTTCCAACGATTATTTTTCCTCGGCAAGTAAGTTTTTTCTTTAATGCAAGTAGCTATGCAATTACTAGCAGGGAGGGGCACACCCATTTTAAGCTTCCATGAGATAAGAATAAGATAAGTTAATCTAGAAACGTAAAATAAGCTCTTCTTGGGAGGCAACCAAAGTGTTTTCATATTTTCTTCGCACTTTCTTTTCTTGTGTTAGTTATGTTTTAGTTCAATTTAGTAATAAATGCTTGGTGTGTAGTCTTATCTTTTTCATGAGTGGGCGATCTATTAAGTGCTAGTTGTTCATTTCCATACTTAATAGGTAATCAAGTTGTATTTAAGCACACTTTATAGAGCAGGGAAAGCTCTGCCAAAATTTTAAGGAAAGCTTACGGGTACCTTACACCCGTAAGCTTGGCCGTAATGTCTCGTCTGAGTCATTTACAGGTATACTTACCCTCGTAAGCCCCCCCGTAAGGGGAAGACAGACAACTTTACGAGCACACTCACGGCCCATAAAGATTGGGCAGAGACTTCAGAGGTCCCTTATGGGCAGAGTTACGCACGTAAGCGGGAACGTAATGGTCAAACAAGGAACTTTACGGGTAGACCAATAGACCCTTACGACCCGTAACCTCTTGAGGCATTTCCCTGGACCCTTACGAGCGGATTTACCCCCGTAAGTAAGACCGTAAGGGGAAAACAAAGCACCTTACGGATCAATCCTTACCACGCCTTACGGTCCGTAACTCAAGTTGGAAGGAAGCTGGAACACGTACGGCGCATACTTATGGCTGTAAGTGGTCTCCCGTAAAGTGAAGATAAAGCAACTTACGGCCTGCCTTACGCCCGTAAGTGGGTCATATGTATGTAGGGTTAAGGCACCGCTAGCGACCTTATCTTCCTTTCCACTTCCCTTGTCCTCTAGTTTCACGTTTGAGCACTTAGGAATGGACTTGTCTTTGATTTTCTCTTTTTTTCTTTTATTTTGCTGTATTTTTCTTTTATTGAGCTTTAACACATATCTTCAGCTTTATAGGATTAATGTGCCATAGCCAACACCCTCAAAATAGATACTCCCTCAGTCGTCTCTTGCCCTAGAATGGCCCCCCGTTCCCTTGAACATCAAAGGGAATAGTAGCATGGCTGGTTGTGTAATCACTCAGTCAACCACCAAACCAGGGAAGTAATCATTTCCCATTTTCCTCCTATATTATGTTCATTGTCTTTATATTATTGCTCTGCATACATTGAGGACAATGTATGATTTTAAGCGTCGGGGAGAGATTACATACTTGTTACAACCTTGGCATGACTAAAATTGCCCGATAAGGGTGTAGTGGAGTGATTTGCGGGAGTTCCATTGTTTATAGTGGACACATGTTGGAATATTTATTTTTGCGTTCTATTTTTTCTAGGTTTGCTCTATTCTAGGCTTTTTGACCAACTTTGAGCACACAACTCCTCTTTCATAGCAACTTAGATTGTCTATGACTTTTGTAGTTTTATCTTTCATTGAACTTCAAATGTAATATCTAACAAAAAAAAGAGTAATCGCAATTCTGAAAGATTTGTATGCAAAGGAGATGGAAAAAGCTACCCCTACTACTAGATGTGTGAAGCTACTCCCGATAAGTCGGATACTGGTTATGCCCTAACGAGAGAAAGGGCTACCTCTTTAGGTCAGTGAAAGCTACCATCATCCTAAATAGAAATACGGAAAGAGCTACCTTTCTTAAGCGTGAAAGCCACTCTACAGGATCCGGAGAGAAATGGCAATATTAGGAGGTGTGTGAAGCTACCACTTTAGCTCTCAATTAGTGAAGTTTTTTCGTGAATTTTTGCCATCAAAGTCATGACAACTGATAGGAGTGAATTAGAGAGAGTTGGGACACACACACACTCATAAGTAGGGTGATAAATGTCTAAATATACGTATTTTATACGTTTTTGTGTATATTTTTCTGTTCTCTTTATGTTAAGTTGATGTCTATTTTCGTGTATAAAGTTGTTTTATTTGTGTTACAGGCCCTGAATAAGCCAAAATAAGCTCAATAACGTATTTATGAAGAAATTGACACCAAATACGCCGTTTTTGGGTTTCATCACTGTAGCAGTGCTGTAGTAATGTACTGTAGCAGGATACTGTATCACCGAAAGAAAATATGAGAAAGTCTCTGGATGCCTTGCGGGCAACCTTACGCCCGCAAGGTTACCCGCAAGGCATTGCGATGTCATGAATTTAAGGGCTTTTAGGGCATTTTGGAGAAGGAAAAATTTTGGCCTTCTCCTTGGAGCTCCACACCACCATCATCAAATCCGGCTTGGAGGAGGACTTTGAGGGGGATTTCACGGCAAGATCGTGGAGGAGAGAGCATTTGGGAGCAAGATCCAACTCTAGGGCATCATTGGAGGAAGGTTGAAGGCAAGGGAAGCCACCTCTTGAGTGGCGTCTTCGGAACCCCATTTTCATCTTTGAATGAGGTGATCATGCCTTATTTAGTTGTTTTCATTCTTTTGAGTGTGTATTTTGAGATTATGAACAACTAAACGCCAAGGTCACCGGATGTAGGTGAACCTTGGGGGTGAAATTGTGTATTTTGGATGCTTGGTTTTAATCAAAGCTTGTAGGCTTGTTTGTGATCCTTGTTTGGTGCTCTTGAATGTTTAGGGTATGCATGAGAACTCTGTGTATCTATACTTAGGCAATACTAGGTTGCATGAACATTGCCCTAGTGTTAGACTCATCATGCTTGGAAGGGAGATATGTATAAATACGCCGTGACCATCGGGTATTTGTACCCCTCAAATTCTAAGGTTAATTACTCACCGGTAGTCCAACCTTAGCTAGAGAAAACCACCTTTCTCTTTGCAATCGTAGGAGGAATTGAACGGAACAGAACCCGTATTTAATACTCGTACCGGTAGTTCAACTGCCGTGACCATCGGGTTGACCTAATCTAGGGTTTTCTCGGTCCAACAAGCCAATTGCATGTTAATCCAGCATCCTGTACATTTCAGTAGCCCCTGAGGGGATCCTTATCCGTGACCGCTTTCTCACTTTGATTTCCCCTTTTATCGCCCTGGTTATTTATCATTTTGAATTGCATTTATTTCACTTAATTGCATTTTCATCTTTTACTCTTGAGTTTGATAGGCTAGACAACATTGCGAGAAGGAAGTAAGGATAGATTCTCGGGCCCTTGGGAATACGGCCCACTCGTGCATGCACGAGTGGTTTATTACATGATGATCCCGTGCGCTTGCGGGAGATCACGCACCACTGGGAATAGAGTTCAACTAGATTCTTTTAGATCCTAAGAATTTTTCGTATTCTTTCACTATTGTCCCCTCAATTACTTGTGGAACTCCCCAATTTCTCTTTGTCTTTGTGTGCAATATTTTCTTCTTTCTCTTTGTGTGCAATATTTTCTTTTTGCTTGAGGACAAGCAAAAGCTTAAGTGTGGGGGAATTTGATAAGTGCTTTAATGAATGTATTTGATAATTATTATTTAAAGCACTTTCCATGTAATGTTTGAATATATTATTGAATTTGATGCTTAATTCGCTTCTATTTCATATTCAGGCCAGAATGAAGACATACAGATCAAGAGGAACAAGTTTGAGGCGATTTGGGCTAATTTTGGGAAAAGACAGTGTTTTGAGAGGGAGTTATGATCAGACTTACGGGTGCTCTTACGGCATTACTGTAGTAGTGTTACTATAGCAAAACCGCTATTACGGGGGTACTGTTACGGGACTGTTACGGGCGTAAGATCCAACCCGAGAGGCTTACAGGCACTGTTACGCACGTAAGGATTTCCTACGAACAGTTGTTGTAGCAGTTACTGTTCATAATACTATAGCAAATCACTATTCATAACACTGTTATGGGCACTTTTACGGGCGTAACACGCGACCCGAGGATGTTACGAGCACCCTTATGGCCATAAGTATCGGGCCGTAAGGACTTCTTACGGCCGTAAGAACCCCCGATTTTTGAGATATAAAAGCCATAAACTAGGGAATTTAGGGGGCTTCTTCTTCATTCTTCAGCCACCTTTTGGCCGGCGATTTGGAGGACATTTGTTGCTGATCTTCTCTGAGGAAAGAGAGGAAACGGGATAGGCTAGATGAAGGTTCAAAGCTTCAAGGGAGCTGCTCGTGTGGAGACCTCGATGGTAATATTGGGGAATCTTTGCAGAACTTCATCTATCCAAGAGATCTCAAGCCTTGCGGGAGTGTTGCTTATTTCATGTTTACGAGTTTGAACTTGTTTACTTGTTCATGTGTTTGTGCTTTATGATGAGCTAAAACTCCTATGGGGTGCTTGGTCTTGAAACCTTAGGGATTTGTATTGAAGTCTATTTCTACTCTTTACTTTTAATTGATTATGAGGTTTGGCTTTGAAATGCATATGTAGTTGGTTTTAATTCTTATTGCATGTTGCGTGGCTTTCTATGTGCGGTGAAAACCCATTGGTTCTTAAAAACTAGCGTGCTGTGAAAACTCGTTAGATCTTGGTAATTAGCGTGCAGTGAAAACCTGTCAAAACGCCACATTTCTATTCAACCTTTGTTTCATTTGAGTGAGGAGTACATGTAGAATTTTGTGCTTCATTATTGAACTCCTAAGGGAGTATTGTCCAAATATTCCCATTATTCTCATTAGTTGTTGATCTCTTATTTCAGCTTGCATTCTTTTTTTTATCTCTTAAGCTTTAGTTAATCTGTTTCTCGACCTTTCTAATCAGGTTAGATTTCATCTTCTAAAGTTGGTACTAGCATTCTTGCTCCCTATATTTCGACAACCCAGCCCTTCACAGGGTCCACTTTACTAGTTAGTGACCCATGCACTTGTGGTGACGCAAAGGTGTGTCATGGATAGAGAGGACTAAAGCTAGAGAAGGTTGGGAGAAGGAAAATCAAGTGCACAAGGATGATTGGAAGGAACATTGCGGTTGCATTATTGATTATGCTTTGAAAACCTTAGCTTAGTATTTAAAGCCAACAACACTACTAGCCACTATTGGTTTTTAGCCTTGCAGTACTTGCAAAAGAAGAACTAGTGTTCCCATCGATACCAAGTGCGATACCAAGGTTGGACTTAATGTTTTTGTACGTTTATTACTGTACCACTAGGAAAAAAATTGGGGAACTCATCATTTTTTTAATTACTCCTTTTTCTTAGAAGAAAAGAATTGAATCTTTGAAGAATATAAACACATGGACAAAAAAATTAAGAAATAAGGGAAAATGAAACAAACCTTTTGGTAGGGGAAGATGGTGTTTATAGGAGTGATAGGTTGACAACATTAAATAGGTTGCAAAGAAGATTAATACTAATGAATATGTGCACCACGCACTGAACCTTGACCACTAGGAATACATTTTTTTTTTTTTTTTTTTGGTTGATAAACTTGTTGGAAATATCCCTCATTTCCTTCCAAATTTGTATTTAAATTATCCTTTTGCATTATGGTTTTTCCATTGTATATGTGAGTGACAACTAAATAGTAGATCTACTTATTCATGTTCGAGTTATAATATTCAAACTAAGCATGAATACACGAAAACGAAAGTAGATAAAGAAAACTTAGTTTGACTAATAAGTTACATGCTTAATAGTCAATAGCTCTTCAACTGATACTTTATTTCCGCCGTCCTTTGGTATATCCTTTGGCCCCTTGATGCTTGTAAACTCCAAATCCTAAACATGGCAACAAAAGATTCACCTATAAAAATCCTCCATGGTTATATATAGGATAAAGCATGTCACGGCCCAGTCCCAAATCCGGGCCCACTAACAGACCGGTCTCATAAAATAGGGTACATAAATACAGATAATTAATAATAAACAGAAATATTTCACGTATGGGCTTTAACAGCCTTACAAATACACAATATGCCACACTTAACAAGCTGGAACAAGAATACTAATAGAATACAAATCTCACTCACATAGCAAAAATGAATATTGATAGAATACTAACATAATGCCAATATAATACTAATAGTTCTTTGTCCTAAGCTCACCTTTCACCTGTAAAGGTAACAAAAAATATCGGCAGAAATTTACAGGTAACACAGTAAGAAATCAGACAAAACGGATATCATGCCTGTAAAGTTTTAATAATAGACAAAAATATAGAAAATAAATAAACAAATAAAATAAAATCAAAATCCCAATAACATAGAAAAAATCAGGACTGTACATCTCCCTGACTAATAAACAAATCAATAGCCAAAGGCCAGATCTTCGAATATGCGATCGGAACAGACAGAATATCAACAGCCAAAGCCGGATCTTCGACAGTAGTTAGAACATACACGTATGCCCGGTAGCGCTATTAGGGATAACATGTGCACATGGCTAGAACTTATCCCCTCAAGATGGGCAAATTTTCAAGAATGGAGATGTACTAAAAACCACAGAAAATAAAGAATATAGACCATTGAATTAAGAACAAATCATTTTAAAACATAAATTATCACTATAAGTAAATAGCATTCATCAAAGAAAAAGAAATGCCAGTAGAAAAACAAAAAACAAATAGAAATACATGAATAAATAAATTTCCAAATATTTAAAATAAATAATTATTTTACTAGAAAATACATAGTTATATAGGTGCGAGAGCGTATATTATCTAGGAATACAGTGTTTAACATCCTCTCTTACACCGTAGTTCAGGGTCCTAACGTCGGATCGACCCGAGCTTCGGCAAAAAAGAAGAGGTTGTTGAGAAAGGAAACGAAGTGACAAAGTAGAAGAGCAATGATTAGTTGCAGCCAAGCCCTTTCCTTCTCATATATATCAAGAGTCACTAAACAACTCTGGATAACGCTCCCTTAAATTAGCCTATAGTTCCCAAGTAGCTTCACCGCTAGAGTGGTTGCTCCATCTAACCTTGATTAATGCAATAGCTCAACTCTCACGCTGTTGTTCCTTGTAGTCAAGGATCTTCACTGGTTGCTCTTAGTAGGGCAGGTTCTTCTAAAGCTCTACTGGCTCATGCTAAATGACAAGCAATAGATCAGAAAAGTACTTTCTCAACATAGAGATATTAAAACAATTGTGTACTTGAGCAAAGTTTGGAGGTATTGCTAAACTGTAAGCCACAACCCTAACGCCCCTCACAATCTCAAAAGATTGAATACTGCAGGGGTTGAGTTTCCCGCATTTCCAAATCTCACCACACCCTTCATAACTGATACTCTTAAGAAGACTGCATTGCCCACCTGAAAGTCAAGTTCTTAGCAACGCTTACCTGCATAGTTATTTTGGCATCTTTGAGCAGCTTTTAGAAGTTCTCGGATTAGTTTCACTTTCTCCTCTATAATCTACAGCATTTCTTTACCTAATAGTTATGGCTCTCGTACATCATCCCAACACACAAAAGATCGACACTACTACCCGTAGAGAGCCTTGTACGATGCTATTTGAATACTAGCCCGGTAACTGTTGTCATAAGCAAACTCCGCCAAAAGTAAATAGTGGTCCCAAACATCAGAAAAATCGAGGACCCTGGCTCGAAGCATATCCTCCAAAATCTGTATCGTCCTCTCAGTCTGACCGTCTGTGTGGGAATGAAACGCTGTATGGAATGTCAGTTTGGTGCCTAGTGCTAGCTGTAAACTCCTCCAGAATCACAAGATGAATCTAGAATTCCAATTAAATGTAATCGATACTAGTATGTTGCGCAGTTGGACAATCTCTCCAAGGTACATCTAAGATAGCTTCTAACACTCATCCCAAGTCTAAGAGACATAAAGTGTGCTGACTTTGTTAGTCGGTTGACAATGACCCACACTAACTCATGCTTTCTCCGAGTTCGGGGTAAGCTAGTTACGAAGCCCATTGTGATATACTCCCACTCCCATTCTGGTATTGGTAACAACTGAAGGTATTCTACTAGTCTCTGATACTTTGTCTTCACCTACTAATAGGTAAGTGAGCGACGAAGGTGGCTATCTTTCGCTTCATGTAGATCATTAGTAGTGGTCCATGAGCACTCTATATATCTTTGTACCTCCGGGGTGAATTGTATAGCTCGAGTAGTGAGCATCCTCCAGAATATTCCTCCTTAAATTGGGATCACCCGGTACGCATACCCGGTCTCCAAATATGAGGATACATAATTAAGCACTTGGAACTAAGATAACACTCCTCCTGAAGTTTAGCAGAAATCTCTTGCAACTTAAGATCTTGGATCTGAGTTGCTTGATCCTCTCCAATAGGTTAGGTTGAATGTGCATATTAGCGAGGCTCACCTCGAAGCTCGACTGAACAACCTCCAACTCAAACCTCCTTATATTTCGTAGTAAAGGTCTCTGCTTAATTAAGCCTGTGACAGCTTCATAGTTATAGCTCTTGCTCAACGCGCCAGCAACCACGTTAGCTTTACCTGGGTGGCAATGGATGCTGAGATCATAATCCTTGATCATCTCCAACCATTGTCTTTGCCTCATGTCGAGTTCTTTCTAGGTGAAGATGTACTTTAGACTTTTATGGTCTGTGTACACTTCACCTTGCTTAGTTCTCAATAGTCGATGCAGAGCCTCAGTGATCCGTCTTTCTTTCTGACGAACAACACTGGAGTTCCCCAAGGTGACATGCTTGGTCGAATGAATCCTTTCTCCAACAACTCCTCTAGTTGTTTCTTCAATTCCTTCATCTTAGCAGGTGCCATTCGATATAGTGCCTTGGATGAAGGAGCTGTGCCTAGAGCCAAGCATATGGTGAACTCTACCTTCCACTCGGGGGGAGATCTGGAAAGGTCTTCAGGAAAAACCTCAAGGGACTCACTCACAACTAGCACATTAGCCACTACGAAGCCAATGTGAGTCACCTCCGAGAAAGAGGCTAGGAAGCCAATACAGCCACTACTGAACAGCTTCCGAACATGCAGGGAAGAAATCTTCTGGACTAGGGTATAACCCTTAGTGCACGGGAAAGAAAATTCTTGCCGATCAGGAAAGTGAAAGCGCACCTTTTTCCTACGATAATCCCCTATAGCATACATTAACAATTGTCAGTCCGTGATGAATATGACATCGTAGTCTCGCAACTTTGTTGGGTGTAGATTGGCGAGAGGTTTGTGTCCCTAGATCAAAATAGCGTATGCTGGTGCTAAATGGTTAACAATCTTCATTGCTCCCATAGGAGTTACAACACATAACTCACGTGGTAAATCAATAACATACAAAGAATTCTTATGGGCAGAGGATGTCGACACAAAAGAATGCATAGCTCTAGGATCAAATAGTGCACAAAAATAGCAAGAATGTACAAAAGTATTACTTGCTACCACGTTGTGGGATGCC
Source organism: Dioscorea dumetorum (assembly GCA_902712375.1). NCBI lineage: Eukaryota > Viridiplantae > Streptophyta > Magnoliopsida > Dioscoreales > Dioscoreaceae > Dioscorea > Dioscorea dumetorum. The sequence goes on from CACTHL010000846.1 coordinate 6,545,100, forward strand.
TAGGCGTCCTCCTGAGTTAGAGTAAAGACTCGGTCCTAAGTCACTTGTCTACCGTAGCCTACTGGGCAAGAAGAGGAAGGAGACTGGTCTCAAGACTCAGCCCCGGCATAGGTGACTTCCCTTTCTTACCCTTAGGGCACTCTGCTGTGATTAACCTTAAGTATCAGACTGTCATGATCGACCATATTACCTAGGTTGCTCGCTTGTCATGCCTTGGGTCTCACTGCCTCTAGAGGTCCTAGGCAGGCTCTATGGACACTGAACCACAAAATGCTCATGGTTGCCACAACAATAAGAGGCTCCAACTGTGTGTCTATACTTTGCCTGTGTATGGTGTCCCCTACAAGTAGGACACCGAGTTAGCTTGGTTACACTGCCAAATGAGACCTTGCCTTTAGCGCCAGATGATGAAGTCGGGGATCTACTATAGGGTTGAGATCCGTACCCTCCCGTGGAATGCCTATAGCTACTTCTGGAAGACTTGACTCTTCTAAGAGTCCTAGCCTCGGTGCTACTGTTGCTCACACCTACCTGGGTCTTGCATCTCCAGCCAAGAAATGTCAAGGTCCTTGGCAATGGTGAGTATTTCTATATAAGATATCCTCAGAAATGGTATAAGAGATCACCGGATATGGTTCTACAGGCCCTCTGTAAAACGATGAGATTTGCTTTATTCATCCTCCACTAAGAAGGGGGAAAATTGCGACAACCTGTCAGATTCAGCAGTGTATTCTTCAATACTCATATTTTCCTACTTCAGGTTAACGAACTGTTTCTCCATATGAGCTCATTAACTCAATAAGAAATAACTTACATAGAAGGTTTCCTTAAACTGTTCCCAGGTCTAGAAGGCGTCTTCCCCCTAATGACAAAGTTCATTTTGAACCCCAACGGTGCACTATCCGGTATCATATAAGAGGAAAGTCTGATCTTGTCTTTCTCTGGGCTCTACATGGCCTGGAAGGTTTTCTCTATTTGCCAGATCTAGTACTTGGCAACCTTCTGGTCGATGGTCCCCTTGAATGGTGATAGCTCGTGAAGTCTGAACTTCATCAGTAAATCCCGGCCACCTCCAGAAGCATGGTGCTGCTGCTGCTAGAGCTAACTACGCATCATCAGCATCATCTCTTTCGTAATCCCGGTCAAAGTAGTGGGATCCCACTGTCCTTCAATTTTAGGACCTGAGTCTTTGTCCTTCATTATCTGATTGGTCAGGAGCCTCCGACTTCCATTCCTTGGGTGCTCGGGGTGAGCTTGCAGGCCTTCTATGAGGTCTCTTTCCACCCCTTGGCATGATTACTGCAATGTTAAAAACAGCTAAAACTTAATAACAAACTACATTACCCAGTCCCACTCTCAGAAAGAACTTTTTAAAAACCAACAGACTTTTAAATCTGAAGGGTGACATCTAACTATAATTCTGATACCATTTTAATCTGTCATGCCACAGCCTCAAAGCCGGGCCCACTAAAAACTAGTCGTTTCCAACAGGGCTGGCCCCCACTCGGTGCAAGGCCTCAGATGTCAGATCTAGTCAGAGTTATCATCAACAATCAAGAAAAGAAGCAATAATACCAAAATACAGACAAATAATAGTAAACATAAATAATTCGAGTATGAGCTTTAATAGCCCTATAGATACATAATTTGCCACTATTAACAAGGTGGAATAAGAAACCAAATAGAATACATATCTCACTCACAAAAAAACAAAATGCACTATAATGTCTATCACTTCAAGGTTAAATTATTGCAAACAGAAATGACAACTATAGAAACAAGACCATGAACAACCCCCCGATAGTAGGCTTACTCTTCACCTATAAAATGAAAATCATAGAGTACAGGAGCCACAAGGGTTTAGTAGGATCGCAAAGATAACAGAAAACATAAATAGCTAGAAATTTGAAGATAACACAGTAAAAAATAGAATAGATAACATGCCTGTAAAGATATAATAATATATAGAAATATAGAACATTGATAAACAAATAAAATAAAATCATAATACTGCTAACACATAGAAAATTAGGAGTGCACATCTCCTTAACTAATAAACAAATCAACAACTCAAGTCCAAACCTAAAAATGTTAAATTAGAACAGACAAAATATCAACAGCCGAAGCCGGATTTTTGACTGCAGTCAGAATGGGCACGCATGCCTAGTGGCGCTATTACAAATAACATATGTACATGGCCAGGACTTACTTCTCCTTGCACGGAAAATTGCTAGGAATGGAGATGTACTAAAAACCCTAGAAACTACAAAGTACAAATAAATAAATTCAGAATAAATCATTTTCCAACATAAATAATTAGTATATATAAATAGCACTCAGTATAATATATAGAAATACACGAACACATTTCCAAATATTAAAAATAAATAATTATTTTACTAGAAATACATAGTTATATGGGTGCGAGAACCTACCTAATCTAGAAATATGATGTTTATCTTCATCCCTTACACTGTAGTTTAGAGTCCTAATGTCAGATCTACCCGAGCTCCGGCCAAGAAGAAGAGGTCGTTGTGAATAGAAATTAAGTGATGAAGGAGAATAGCAGTAGTAGGTTGCAACCAAGCCCATTCCTTCCATTGATTTGAAGAAACTCAAAACACGGCTCAATTATGCAGCCCTATAATGCTCTAACCATTAACCGACGAGATCCAAAAATTAAGGGCCTATGTGAAAGTTCTGAGATGTAAGAGATTCCTTGATTAAGCTTAACCCTAATTAATTAGACTAAGTGGCTAAGATAGGTCTTAATACTAAGACAGGGTTTATATCTAATCCCAAATCCATGGCCGAGGGTCCGTACCTCCTTTGTTCATGGGTAGCTCCACATTCATCTAGTTGATAAGTGTTTGAACATGTATATTTCATTGGCATGAATTACTACATTGCGAGCATGTTTTATTGAAGTTTTATGGGCTAAAGTATTTGTAGTGTGCTTTCTTGCGAGGATTCCCTTTAGAAGCCCTGGGAGAAAGGAATGGAGCAAAAAGGAACATGTTCTGAGGAGTTCAGGGGGGTCCATGCCAGTGGCGTTATCCCCCACGGTCGTGGGAACAACTCGGAGCAATCATGTGTCCAAGACAGAAGGATCTACGACGTGGTAGTTGGAACCACAGCCGTGGAAGATCTACCCAAGAAAAGATAGAGGGATACACAGGCGTGGGAAGTGTGTCAACGCCCGTGGGTGCCAACATGCAAAGATAACCCACAGCCATGGGCGGCATGTCCACAGTAGTGGGAATTTGAAATTTAGAGAAATTAGCAAGAAGAGGAAAGTCCATGGCAGTAGCAAGCACTGCCCATGGCAGTAGCAAGCACTCTGGCCAGGGTTATAAAACCCTTTATTTCAAGGGGAAGGGATATCTTTAGACATGGAGAACGACGGCCAGAACCCTTGTGAAGAAGGAGGATCTCATCAATGCAGACGAGGCAGTTCGATGTCATCGGAAGAGTTAGAGAAGAAATCATTTCACATTGGCCCGTAAGCCTTGGATAATAGGGTTTCTTATGTTTATTAGATTTTAGCGTGTTTTGCAAAAGCTTAATTCATAATTTGTATTCCTCCATGAGGAGCTAAAATTCTTTTGTGCAAACTTGAATATGTGAACCTTAGGATGCACTAATTTTATTCGGATTTATTTTCTCGATCTTTCTTGCTTGAATGTATTTAATTAAGTTCATCCCTCTTGGAGTTATTGTGCTGAATGTTTGTATGTGACAACTTAGGTTCCACTCTTGAATGTTCTAGGCGGGAGATCCCATGAGGATAAGGTCTAGCGAGGGTTGAGAGGGTGAAAGAGTGAGCCTTAGGCAGAGGAGTTGATAAACGTCTAAATATACGTATTTTATACGTAATTATAGAAATTATTTTATTATCTTTTTAATGAGCTGATGCCCTTTTTCGGTCTAAATCTCTTTATTTTTGTATTTCAGGCCTGTCAGAAGCCCTGGGGACTCGACGGCGAGATGGGGAACGAATTCAACATCAAAACAGCGTTTTCGAGGGGATACTGTAGCACAGCACTGTAGCTTTTACTATAGCAGTTACTGTAGCAGTACTGTAGCTCATGACGGGTTTCTCGGCAGAAAAGTAAAAATCCCGAGGGGTCAGCATACCGGCTGTATGCTGACCCGTTTACCCATCGGGATTTGGGTGTTTAAAAGGGGCATTAGGGCATCTTGAAATGGGACTTTTGGCCACCATTCTCCACCATCATCTTCTAGGGTTTCAAGGCAAGTGGAGAGGGCAGATCGGAGGTGGAAATCAAGGGGAGAAGAGGGTTTGCTATCAAGGAGAAGATCTAGGAGCATGCCGGCGGATCCGACAAGTTCTCATCACCACCTTCTAGTCTTCATCTTAGGGGAGTTTGCTTTGAGTTTTATCTTGTATTCTTTGTATTTCTTGCTTTCTCCTTTGTTGATGATGAACTAGACTCCCAAGGTCGCCGGGCATCCGGTGAACCTTAGGATGAACTTGCTTTGTATGGATGCTTAGATTTACATTCATGGTATTTGGTTTGTTTTGTGGTTCATGCTTGGTGTACTTTGATGTATTGGTATGCATGAGAACTCTGTGTATCGATTTCTAGGTTTTAGTAGGTTGCGTGACCATCGCCCTACTTTTGGACCCCCAAGCTTGGAAGGGATACATGTACAAATACGCCGTGACCATCGGGTATTTTGTACCCCTCCGGTATTAGGGTTGTGCCTAGTTTGTGCTTCAACCCTAATTTGAGGATTTCGTGCCTTTAATGCAATCGTAAGAGGATTTGGGCGGAAGGAATTCCGTATCAATACTCGTACTGGATTAGGGGCCAACTGCCGTGACCATCGGGTTGGCCTACCTGAGGATTCTCCCGGCCAAGAGCCACCAGTGCCTGTGTAATTCTAGCATCCTACTAGCTTTAGTGATCCCGAGGGGATCCTAGCCCGGGACCTCGCGCTTTCATTATTATTTGCTTCCTTGAATATGCTCATGTGGTGTGCCTGAGTCCATGTGTTTATAGTTATCTTTGTTAGTTTTCTTATCTTGTCTTAATTATCCTTCTTTGGTAGACTAGACAGTGCCGTCTAGGGGGAAGTAATAGCAGCTCTTGGGACCCCAGGGAATACGACCCTCTCACGCGTGCGTGAGAGGTATTACTTGACGACCCGTGCGCTTGCGGACAATCGAACCATCAGGAGTCTCTGTTTCTCCTTCGTGGCGATCAACACCTACTTTTGAGTCCCAAGTGATTAATGCAATCGTGTAAATTCTTGGATGTGACTTGTCCTATTAAGGTATATTCTTGATTAATGGCTAGTGGTCTTGTGAAAAAGCTAATCTACTACCGGTACCTAGTTGATCTAAATAGGAATTCCTAAAGCTTTGTACTCTTATATAATATCCTGTAATGTGGCAGGTTAATAATAGCGGGATTGTATTGAAAAAGACCCTAATTGCCATGCAAAAGGGATGGGGGGAATTTAGGATTCCTTCGACTTAACTTTTACCTTTAAAAGAGAAGAGGAAAAGAAAATTTAGACTTTCATAGTGTTTAATTGGCCAACATCCTTAGGGGATCATAGTTCGAGTGCCCACTCCTCTTCCACTGATGGCTTCTTCCTTCTTGCACTCTTGGTTCATGTTGTTCAAAACATTGTCTTAAACAATCCTTGTGAGTATAAAACTAGATAATTGAGCTATAGTAGTAGCTAATACTTGTGAGCTCTTTGTGGATACGATAACCCAACTATTAGGTTCTTTACTACTTTGACACCTGTGCACTTTTGGATTTTGTATGCGCATAGGGTGTGTCACTAGTTCATTTTGTTTTCCCGGCATCTTTTTAGCTCAAGTTCTTTCTTGTCTTCATCCAAGGATTGCCCTCTGATTTAGCCCCAGCACTAGCACTAGCCGCTACAGATGATTAGGATCCACTGTTACCTAAGGCACATGTGTTTGCATATTTTATTCTATTTTTCCATACTTATGTTACATTTACCCTTTTGTTTTGGTTTTTCTCTGCTTGAGCTATATTGAACCCTTCTTTGATTTGTAAGGCTACTCCATAAGAACCATCATCCTCATGAGAGTCAATAAGCTGGGATTAGACACACATATCCCAACCACTCCTCACCAATCTCATTTTATTGTGTTTACCATTTTTATGAGTGTATTACTAATGGTGATCTATGATATAGAGTTTGGGAATTCTTTATGTTAGGGGGACACTAGTGTAAGTGTAGAAACCCATATTTTCTAAAGCACAAAATCCTACATTTTGTGCCATTGTTTTTGTAGGAAAGTCCATCACTAATTGACCAATAGTTTTCTTAAAAAGGAAGCACACATTAGTGTAATTAATTTTAAAATAAAGCTGGAAAGTCCAATTTGTTTGTTTGAATTCTCAACGTGGAAAATACTTTGGAAAGATAGTAGAAAGAGCTATTGTCTTTGTTAAGTGAAAGCCAATCTTGAGTAGTTTGGAGTTTGGGCATTACAAATGTACATTTAATGACCTATCAAGAAAAATGACAAGTGCAACACCCATGTCCGGGTTTATATTTTGCTGCATTTTTCCTAAAATTAAAAAAAGATAATAAAGTGAAATATTTTTTTTAAACTTTCTTTTATTAAAAAAAATATAATCTTTGAAGGTAAAGACACATTGAGATTAACTCTCAAAAAACAAAAAAAAAATGAAACTACTGACTTAGAAAGTGTGAAATCAAGAGGTGAGTTTGACAAAGAAGGATGATGTTGATAGGAAGCTATAAACTTACAAGATTAAATAGATCAAACGAAGATGAGTATTGATGAATTTGTGTAGTATGCACTAAATCTTGAACATTAGGAACGTGTTCCTTCTTATGTTTTAGCATTACAAATAATTTCATTGCTTTTCTTCCAATTTGTTTTCAAATTGTCCTTTTCCGTTATTCATTTTCCAATGGATTTTCCATCATATATGGGAGTACTATCTAACTATTGAATATGATTTAAAAATAATTAATTTCAGAAGTAAAGCATGATATTCCTTCCTGCAAAAATTTAATGGTTATTAAGATTGGGGATGATATAAGGGAAAAGAAAATTATAGAGCTATAAAATTGGCAATTTGGATGGAATCCTAGTTTTGTCTTCAAGAAGAGTGATTGAAAACTTCATTTTGTAGTCTCTCTTTTGCATGGTGTGATTTCATTCTTATAGTTTTCTTATTGCTTGTGCGTAATCTACCAAAAGTATTAGTATTTCTTCATCCCACATGAATACAAATGTAGTTTTTTCTTTTTTTGGGGTAGATGACTTATGCAATATACAATTATGAAGGTGATCTCAATATGAAGCAAATATATATTTTGTCATTTATGTTATATTCTCAAAACAAACACGTTATCTTGTGTTAGTTTCCACAGTCTAATCTCCAATATTAGTTTGAATGGAATGGTTGAGTGTATTTTCTACACTTAGACTTTTATTTATCACAAATAATTCCGTTAAATATAATGATTTTATACTTACTTTTTTGTGTTTGTACATTCTAACTGAGTAGGAAAGTCAATGTTTCCCCCACAAAAATTTAAATGTGGCTTTAATTATTTCTTTACTATAACACTTTGGATGTTATTATCATTAAAAAAATAAAATTTATCATGTTTTAGAAAAATTGGGGTTTTCATATAGACTTATTTTGTTTCGTATGCTCCATGTCTTTTTTTCTAGCTATATATTAACATTAATGCAATTTTTATAATCATTTTGGAGACATTTATAGTTTTATTTTGGCATATATACGCCACACAAGCTTTACTTATCATTTTAGCTCATATGTTATCTCTAACAAAAGTTTATGCTAGTGAAATAAAACTCATAAGTATGATTGTCGTCTTTGTATAAAACCAATTTGTCACCCCCTCTTATTTTAATAAAATTTGTTCAACTGTTGAAATTTCATTATAGATAATCTTATTTCATCCACTCATTAAATATTATTATGCTTCTACCCACCAGATATTGTATATTTTTATTTCTTGTAGTACTAAGTGGCTGTTTGGTTCGGAAGTGATTTTCTGAAGTGTTGAGTTCCTGGAAGTTGACATTTCAGTGAAAGTGTACACTTTAGTTGGAAGTGCAGACTTCTGTGTGTTTGGTTGTTGCTGGAAGTGTCATATCCGTAGCCACTTTCAGTGTTTGGTTAGTTGAAGTAAAATCTGGAAATTACCACTTCAGCCACTTCATGGTGTTTGGTAAGAGTTGAAGTGGGTGTATGGTTACCCCTATAATTTTTGTTATTAAATTTATAATTTTGTAATGAGTGTTTAATTTGTTAATTTTATGACTTAATAAAATTTTATTAAATTTTGTTTATTAAATTTGTAATTTCATGATTAAATTTTAATTATTCAATACATATTTCCTTATTCATTATGTTAACGTGATCTAATTTTCGTTCAATCTTGTTTTGTAAATTTGTAATTTCATCATTAAATTTTTATTATGCAAAAAATAAACAATTATTCATTCTTTTAACGTGATCTAATTATTGTTCAATTTTGTTTATTAAACTTGTAATTTCGTGATTAAGTTTTTATTATTCAATAAATAGTTACTTCTTTGTTACTTTAGCGTGATCTACATTTTTCATTAAAATAAATTTGAATTGTTTGATTAAAATTTAATCATGAAATTAGATATTTAATAATCATAATTGAATGAAATTTAGACCACGTTTGGTTTGGAAGTTTGCTAAATAAACAAGTAAATGCATTTCCTCCTCCTATGACATGGAAAAAAAACCTCCATCCGGACTGGCGTTCATTGACATTCGAATTTATCTAACACTGTCGTCAGGTGACCAAAAAAATAAACATCAAAAGACTACGCTTATGTTATTACCTTAACATGCATACCCCACTGTAGCCACCCATGGTCTGGTTGCTTGCGTGATCGTTATAATTATAGGATCCAATTTCATTTTTTTTTGTGTTTGAAAAATTATGCTTTCATTACCATCGAAACTTGAGTTGTTGCTGTTAAAAAAAATTATAATGGCTTTATTATGACCAAAATACTGGAATGAAAGACCTGAGTTTGGCAAGTTCCTCTATGATCATATTAATGAAACAAACATAAGACAAATGCACTACATTTCTGCCACAACTCACTACATCCAAACAATAACATACAAAATAAGCATATCCTGTGCTGGGTTACACATGACATTTGCACAATTACTACAAGCAGCCAAAACAATCCACACATAATAAGACAAATGTACTACATTTCTGCCACAACTCATTACATCCAACAATAACATACAAAATAAGCATATGCTGTGCTGGGTTACAAGTGACAATTGCACAATTACTACAAGCAGCCAAAACAATCCACACATTGCACCTATATGTTGTTCTTCTGCTAGTCAAGGCACCCCTCATTCTAATTGCTGCACATTGTATTTCAGTACTTCAAACCATTTCCCAATTGAGTTGCATGCACCAACACAAGAATGGACAAATTCAATAGGGATTGCCATGAACAACTTATGAGCACACAGAAGGTTATGAGGTCATACCTGGGCAATATGCTTTGTACACACTTAAACCAAAGAAATGCGTCTAACCTTGCAGTATATTTTGCCATGGCTCAGAAAAAACGTATATCATAACAGCACAATCATTGGCATTTGTTGGTTCTCTCTTCCCAAAACCAAATCGAGCATGCCACACATAGTGGGCTGCAATGGTGGCATTGTATGCCTCCTGATTGCCCCGCCACACTAGTACAACAATAGCCGAAAAGAAAAACCACAAATTATAGTGATAGCACTTCAGCAGGCAGATACTGACCAAAACACAAGAGGCCGGACAAGAGTCCTGGCCCTGTTCCTTGAATGCATCACAATGTTTGGAGAAACAACACCTACAAGAGAGACGTCATCAAACAATAATAAATGCCACCATCTAAAATACGAATATTAATGAAACCATTATTCAACGTGATAAACGCACCTGAGAAAGCAACAATGAAACCAAACTTCCAGCTTAGTGGCCTACGCAGAGAACTTCTATGGCTCAGCAGATAAGAGTAGTCTAATTCAAGCACCATCATCGGCGTTTCGACATTATCAAGAGCTAACCGAATGACACACACAAAGCAGGCATCAGGCGTAAATTGAGAAAGTACGGTAAATGCCACAAGTGGGCTGCAACGATTGCAACAAATGCCATCCTAATTGCCTCGCCACATGTGTAAACGATCGCCTCGGGAAAGCCCAATTAACAAACTAAGCATTATTAATTGTTCCACGAGCACTAGGTGCAACATCAATGTTCGTCTTCATATTTTGTTCTACTTTTCCAAACAAAAAAAAAATAACAAAGTCAGATTTTTTTTTTCCAAAGCTCTATTTAAAAAAAAATTCAATTTATGAAAAGTAAAATTAAGTTGAGATGAACTCTGAAAAAACACAACTAAAAAGAATCTACTCACCAAGGACGAGTGTGAACGAGAGGTGAAACCTTTGGACAAAGAAGATTATGTTGATAGAAAGCTATATATTAACAACATTATATGGATCAGAGAGATGATGAATATTGATAAATGTATGCACTATGCACTCAAACTTGAACACTAGGAAAGCATTCCTTTTTTTAACATTACTTAAAATCTCCTTACTTTCCTTCGATTTTCAGTATTTAAAGTATACTATTTCCCATTGGCTTTTCCATTATGTATGGGAGTGATTTCTAAATATTTAATATGATTTCAATGATAAATAATTTTGGAAGGAATGCTTTAAATACCTTCCAATAATAATTTAATTATTATCAATAATTGGGATGATATAGTTGAAAAGACTTCATTTTTTAGATGGAGTTCTAGCTCTTTGTGTTTAGGGAGAGCCATTGAACACTTCATTGAACAATCCATCTAAAGACTTCATTGTCGTGATGGAAATCCTAATTTATTAAAATAGATTTTTCTATTTCATTTGATTTTATATTTTGAAGTTTTTGCATGAACTTGATTTATCTGTTTCATCGATATTTTACCACTTACTGGCAATTCATATTAATGAAACAAATTTCAAAATTCATTTTTAGCATATATTCACTTTTGTTCTTGCAATATGTATAGAAGTGTATGTATTTTCTAGTAGGTGACTTATGAAACACACAGTTATGATAGTCATCTTTGCCTCAAGCTTGGTTTTCTTAGTGAAATCTTCAACATGAATTACTTTGTTAAATGTTCGTTTTGTTGGGTTAAAAAAAATTGAAAGAGCTACAATTTTTGAAGTGTGAAGTTAATCTTGAAAAGTCGGGTAGCAATATTCCCTAACGAGAAAAAGAACTTCTCTCTAGGAATGTGTGAAAGCTACCATTTTTGTATAGTTTAGTGCTGACCTAAGTGGTAAAACCACATGTGTAAAAAGTTTGGGTTTGAGAATAAGCAATTCCTTGTTAGTAGGAAGGCTTTGTATGTTGAATCATACACATACATGGAACACTTTGAATAGGGAGTATTTATATTTGTTGCTACAACTATGAATGCACTTCACTTGTTGTCACACTTTATATGCAACTAAGATTTTAAGTTTTTGAGAAGCTTCAGAATGAGCACTTATATTTATTTATCACTTTTTGCTTGAGAACAAGAAAAAACATAAGTGGGGGTTTATTTGATAAGTGCTTGAATATATACCTTCCAACATGTAATTTCATGTAATTATGCTTGTCTTAAAGTTGATTTTCAGATAATTTAGTACTTAGTTGTTCTACTAATGCTTTCAAAAGAGAAACAACGCAACCAAAACCAAAGGAATGAATTTGGTTGCAAACAGGTAGTTTCTGATTAATAAAATACACGCCCGTGTATTTTATTAATCAGTTTTTTATCACTAGAGAGTGGGGTCACCAGGAGCTTGTGTGAGCTGCCACTCGCATGATAGAGCAATTCTGAAGAATCCTATACCAAGATGAACACGCCAATGTGCATTTACGATTTCAAGGAATATGTCCACTTGTAGAATCCAAGTTGGACGAGAGCACACAGCCTTGTAATTCACAGTCTAAAGAGGGGTTAACCTTTATGGACATTGATTTAGTTGTCTTTTACACCATTGAGTTTTGTTTTGAGTTAGAAAGGGCACGTACACTCACTAAGCCCTCATCACATATATTCAATTCAAAGCTGTTTTTATTTGTTTAGCTCATGGTATCTCAAAAGAAATTATTATTAGAATAAAACTCATAGCTATGAAAGAAATCATTGTGCAAACTTACTTTATTGCTTGTGGTGGTATTTTTTTAAGAAAAAAAAATGTGAAGGTCCCTTTCTATAAGCTTGCCTTTTATTCCGGTAATCATATTATGACCATCATTTTTTTTTAGAAAATCCTCTCTTCAACAAAGAGGTTTTATATCACATTTACTTTAAAAGGATAGTAACACTCTTCTCTAGAAGTGAGAGGTTAAGAGATGAACCTTCTGTCGCAATATTGGTTGAAATGCGCAGGTTATCCATCTTATCAGAAATTAAAAGAAAACTTAACATGGATAACAATAAAGACATTTTGTGCAAAAAAATTAGATTCAAGGGAGCATTATGTAATGAGATTTAGAATAATGTGATTATTTGTTTAGGTATTCGGTTTATTCCTAACTCTCTAGCATCATGTATTTTGTAAAATTATAGAATAATCATCTTGGTGTAGCTATTTGTCTTCGGGATAGTATATATATATGATTTGTCAAGTTCTAATAGTTCTGATGTTAGCCTAATTTCTATGAAGGATATGATGTGATAAACATGTCTAGAAAAACTGAGAATTTTTTTTTTATTTTTTATTTCTAAATACTTCCTTAAGTATCAATGTAGTTAAAATTCTACGAGCTATGCCACTCTTTAGTCAAATGTTTCAGCAACTATACTATAGTACGACCTTTGAAACAATGTTTGAGCCTCAATTCAAAATTTGACATGACAAAATAAACCAATGGTTTTTATGAAATTTAGATGTATATGCAAATATATTCTCTTATATATAATTAAGATGATACACTCTAAAAGTTTTGCAATGGCCGTTGCACTTAAGTGACTCTTGAGCTATAGATATTAGACTCTAAAAGTTTGATGAAGCTGAAAAGCATTTGTCACAAATAAACTTTCCTTTGTCTTAAAATTCTTTAATCATTGCATGTTTTTGTTTTTTCTATTAACTATGCTTTTGCAAAATTTTCTCACAAATGATTCAAGTCAAATAGGCCATATACGTTTCTTTGATAGTGATGTAAAGCCTACAACACACACACACACACACATCCTTCATTCCTTGTAGATTTTTTATTTCATAAGATCCCTGAAATTTCAAAAGTATTTCAGTAAGTAATAAAGAAAAAGGGAGAACATACCATGATGAAAATAAAAGTTTCAATGAATTTAATCTTTATGTCATTTGCTTGAAATAATAAAACAATGTAAATAACATATAGAGAAGAGAAGAGTAAGAAAATGAAAATGTAATACCACAATAAAACACAAATATGCATTTCAATGTTTAAGAAAGAATCTTATAGATCCTTCAAATCAAACTTGAGACACAGTGAAAGGGACCATCTACAACAATACAAAATCATATAACAATGACGAAATTCACAACGAAGATTTTCTTTCTTTGCTATGATAACTTTTTTTCACTTCTTACTTATTGCGTATTTTAGATTATATTCAAAGTGTAAGATAGACTAAAATTATCACCCCTAACAAGAGACATTAAGGAAGAATACAAAGTAGGGAACTAAGTCTCACTAATTGAAGACAGTTCAAACTAACAATTAATGTTGTAAAACAGGTTGGTGCTTCATTCTATTGAAGATGGTTGTGCTAGATAAAGAGTACTCAAGCCAGCAATGGCTCGCAGAGCCTCATGATCAAGGACACATAGAAGATTGGGAGGAAGGTTGTGCAAGCATGGTCAACCCTGTTTTTGGGAAGTGTTAGTTTGGCTTTGAAAACCAACAACACTGCTTGATGTAGCGGAGCTACTAACTGTCGGTGTTCTAGTTGCAGCCACATAATGGGAGTTATTAACACTTCCGCTAGCAGCAAGTGTTGTTTTATTGGTCGTCTTTATATTTTCTCCTTCTTTCCTTAACAAAGAAAAAGAGAAGAAAATCATAGATATTTTTCTAAACGCTTTTTATAAGAAAAGAAGAATTGAACCTTTGAGAAGTAAAAGCACATTGAGATGGACTTTCAATAAAAAAAACATGAAAAAGGAAACAACTCAATAAGGAAAAGTGAGATCAGGAGATGAGTGAAACATACCTTTGGAAAGGTAGATGATGTTGGTAGGAAGATATAGATTTACACCAATACATAAATCAGAGAGAAGATTAATAGTGATGAATACGGCATTGTGCATTGAACCTTGAACACTAATATGCTTTCCTTCTTTCTTAACCTTACTAAATATTTCTTTCCTTTTCTTCCATTTTTTTATTTGAATTATCCCCTTATATTATTACATTTACATTGGCTTTTCTATTATATATGATGCTGGTTTCTAACTATTTAATATAATGTTAATGATCATTAATTTTGGAAGTAATGCATTCAACATTGTGTGGCAAAATTTTAATGTTCATTATTACTAGGGATGATATAATTGAAAATAAACTTATAGAGCGGTAAAATTGGCATTTTAGATGTATGCCTAGTTTTTTGTCTTCAGGAACCATCCTTGAAGGCTTCATCTAGATGGATTGGTCTCCTTTAATAATGTGTGATTTCATACTTAACATTTTGCTATTGCCACTTACTAGTCATTTATTTTACAATATTTTCATTCATGTGCCTTTACAATTTAAACCATTTCATTTTAATGACGAAAATCCTTTTTGACACTTCAAAATTACTAGAATGGATTTTATGATATTTTTTCTATGATAAATGAGGCCTTTGTATGAAGGTTTTTATATCTACTTCATCAATATTTTACCACTTGGTGCCAGTTGATTATAATGAAGAAAATTTTATAATTTACTTTTGGCATATATATATCCTTCCTTCTTGCGATATCTATACAAAGTGGAAGGTTGTGTTTTCTGAGTAGATGACTTTAAACCACACAATTGTGAAGATGATCCCAACATTGAAGTTTTTGTATTTATTTTTATCATTTGTGTTATATTCTCATAATGAACTGATTGTCCTATATTATTTTGTTTTTTAAATCTTCAATATGAATAATTTAAATGAAATGGTTGAGTCTATTTGTGGCACTTCTATACTTTCTAACTAATTTAAAGGTGAAAATTTTTCCTATAAATATTTAAGTGCGACGTTGATTATTTTTTTGACTCATCTCTTTAGATGTTTTATCATTGAAATAAAATTTATCACTTTCCTATAATAGTTGAGATTTGTCATATTGATGCATACCGTAAGTGCATTGGTTGCCAAATAATATAAAATAAGTATTTTGTGAGACTTAGTTTCTTTTTGAACGTTGTTTCTTTACACTTAATACTTTTTCCCCTTCTTCGCAATTGACTTTATGTTGTTTTGAGATCATAGGTCATGCACTCATCGTTACTTTTCATATTCCAGATTTCTTTATTTGAAGACAAGCAAAAGCTCAAGTGTGCGGGTATTTAATGAGTGCATAGTATACACTTTGTACATGATATGAATTTTGCTTGCCTTCTTGCATAAATTTATCTATTTTAGGGGCAAATTCCAATATTTTCTACTTTGATGAGTGTGCAAATAATTTTTTGGATGAAAGAAAAACATTGCCAACACATCAGCGCAAAAAGAATGGAAAAGAACTAATATAGAAAAGCGCATTTCCCAAGCATGGGTTTGCTAAGGCCATGTAGATTATGGAAAGTCAGAATTTTCTTCACACAACCCCTGCATGGTCTCGCTGCCCAAGGATGACCTTGCATCAAAAACGCACGAGCGTGATTCAGCCCGTGTAGATTACTGAAATATTTGATTTTGAGAAAATTTGAGTCGTAGGTGTAGTCAATGATTTGCACTGGCTAAACATACACTAAAAAGGGTCATGCACCACCTTTTTGCCATGAATTAAAAGGACAAAGTTTAGGTTTTCAAAGGGTATGTTTGCTCAGATTTGATTGGCTACTAGGGTTTGGGACAGGAGAAGAAAGCAAGCGATCCAAGTAGGAGTTGACACCGCTTCAGTGAGAGCTGGTGTTCACAAATGATTGCTTTGGCTTCCCAACTTCGGACCTTTCATCATCTTGCTTCAAGAGATAGTTTGAGAGGGTTTTACTATATTTTTATTCATGTCATTATTGAGTGGATGTACTTTGATTTATCTAATATGAGTGGCTAAATAGTCATTCGGTGCCTTGGACAATGAATCTCGAGACTTTTTCTATTTGGTTTTTCTTTTATATAATATTGGCTTCAAGTATCTTGTGAATCTTCTATGTTTCTCCATGCTTGTGATTCTTTTGCAGAAAATCTCAATTGCATATTTGTGGTCTTTATACATACTAAATTTGTGGATTTGTTTTACATATTTTCCAGAAGGCCAAAAATTATGGAAGGGATTTTTTTCATTTTTTAGATACTTTAAGTAAACATGCATTTTTTTTTATCCTATTATAATCATAACTTCCTTGAGAAAAATCTCTATTCAATAAAGAACTTCTATATGGCCTTCACTTTAGAATTATAGTATTGAATCTTACTAAACCATCACGTCAATAGTTGAAAAAAAAGACCAATTAAATTTTAAACAAAATCATGTGACAATCAAGAAATTCACAACTAAGATCACTTTTGTATTTTGTAATAACTTATTTTTTTTATTTCTTACTTGTTTCCACTGTCTTAGATTACATTGTAAGTTTAAGGTAAGCTCGAATTATCACTACTAGTAAGGGACAGTAGAAAAAAATATAGTCTAATAAGTTCCACAAATTGAAAATAGCCATTTTTGTAAAGCCATAGAAAGGGGTGGAGCTTCATTTTGTTGAAGCTTATGGTGGATAAAAAGGACTCAAGCCATCAACGACTTGAGGATCAGGAAGATAAAGTACACAAGAAAGATTTAAAGAAAAGTTACACGTGCATGAACTGCCATGGTTTCACAAATAGTTAGTGTGACTTTTAAAGCCAACAACAAGGGGCCACTAAAGGTTGTTATTTGTAGTGGCCGCCAAAGGAGAAGTATTGACACTTCAAGGGGCACCAGGTACAGCACCCACATTCATGTTCATATTTTTTTTTGTTTTTACTAAAATAAGAATATCATATCTCTTTAAATATTTTTTTTATTAAAGAAATAGAATTAAAGACTTTGAATGTAAAAACACATTGAGATTGAATCTAAAAAAAAAGGAAAAAAAATAAAACTACTCAGTTAGAAAGTGTGAGATCAAGATGTGAGTGAAATAAATCTTTGACAAAGGAAGATGATGTTGATAGAATGCTATAGATTTACAACATTATACAGATAAAAGAAAGATAAACATTGATGAATCTATGCACTATGCATTAAATCTTGAACACTATGAATGCATTCCTTCTTGTTTTTAGAGTTATTGATAATTTCTTTCTTTTTATTTCATGTTGTTTTTAAATTATACTTTTGATTATTAATTTTCCATTCGTTTATATCGGAGTGGTTTCTACCTAGTCATATGATTTTCAAGGTCATTAATATTGGAAGTCACGCATGAATATCTTTTCAACAAAATTATAATGGTTATTAATAATCGGGGTGATATAATTGAAAACAAAATATTGATTGGTAAAATTGGCATTTAGATGGAATCCTAGTTCTGTCTTCAAGAAGAGCCTTTGGAGACTTCATTTAGAGTAATTGGTCTCTCTTTGGTACAATGCCCATGAGGTACACTATTAGAGCATGATGAAGTTTTCCACCTCCTCTATTTTTCCTAGCAAGTTGGACATTTTTCTTTTTATACCATCTTTGTGTTCTCCATATGTTTCGAGAGAAATTTTACCTTAAAGAATGATTACGTCCTTTTTTATGAAAATTACCACGTCTTAATCACAACAGAGACCAAGGATGATAGCCACATGTTCGGCTTGAAGCTTGGTAGGCTTCACCAATCCTGAATTTTTAGTTACACTCATCATACATTTGCAACAATGTATTGGGAAACATTCTCAATTGTAGCACACATTCAATGTTATTTAATGATGCAAATGGTGTCCTTTGGATGATTTCTCAATGCCTTCCAATCATGTGTTGTTTTAACTCGACAAGAGTTTTGACCATCGTGACCAAATAGTATCTTTCATTGACAAAGTTGACGGCCATATCTTGGTAACTTACAACAGTAGCAACACATTACGCAATGTTTGTTATCTCTTAAATAGAAATATGTATACATAAGTGTAACCATCATAGTTTAAACAAAACCATTTTATTGGAATGGTAAAGATGATTTGTAAAGAGGACTCTCTTTAGTAGATACAAACCAACACCAAAGCCCAAGGTAAAGAAGACAAGGACAAATACTTATGGGAAATACAATGCCATCATACATAGTACGCCAAACCATAGAACACATGTAAAATTATAGAGGAAATCACATACTCAACGAAACATGGTGATTAAAGATAGCATTATTCCTGTAGAGATTGAAGATAGCTACTTGTTGAAGAGATCATTTCAAGGGGGGCAATGTTTGGAGGAAAAGGTAAAGTCTTTGCGCTGTCTTTGGGTAAGGAGATGAAGGACTAAAGGGAAGGAGGCCTGGAGGAATATGACATTACAAGTCAATGTTCTTGGGATTACCAAAAAAGGAAATCGCCTTCTCTAATGTCTTCTGGAACCAAAATGGTTGTAAAATGCTAAACTAATCATTTACTCCAGTTCCTAGCTACACGCTTTCATCTAGTAACTATAAAAATAACAGAGTTAGCCATTCTTAGCTGTTGGAGGGATTGCAAAGTAACATATTAGAAAAAAATTGACACTTTGGAATTTTATCCACTTGCCTTGACTATGTGTGAATAAATGAAACTACGAGAGTGCTTTCGTCAATTACCAGTAATCCTTGTGGCACATGAAATTATCAATTACAAACCAAATATAAAGAAGAAAATAAAGAAGAAGAAAATAAAATAATAAAAAAAACAACATGATAGAACACAACATCTAATCTCAAGTTTCTACAAAAGGTTTATAAAACTATCATAGCATACAAGAGAAGCCTAAGAAAAGTTAAAGAAAAGGACCATTTATGGTATCAGATAACAACTATCCCCACTAATAGGAGATACTTGAGAAAGAGACAAAGGAGGACCATAAGTCGGACAAAGTGGTGACTATTGAATCTAGTGATTGTTGTAACACTTTCAAATAAGGTGGCACTTTATTTTGTTGAAGGTGGTAGTGGGTTAGAGAACTCAGTCCAAAAAAGGCTTATTAGAAGAAGATGAAGTGCACAAGAAAGATTGGAAGGAAGGTTATGCAAGCATTATCGGCAACAACTTGGAATTTAAAGAGGACAACAATACTTGATGCATCGGAGCCACAAAGGGTTATTGGGCTTGCAGTAGCCACCATTGAAGAGTTAATGTTCCCACTTATAGAAGGTGCAACATCATTGTTGGACTTGATGTTTTCCTCCAATTTTTCAGAACTCCTTTTCTTTGAAAAAAAAAAGATAACTTAATCCTAGAAGTGTAGAAACACATTGAAAAGAAAATTAAGAACTGAGCAGAAAGAGTGAGATCAAATGTAACAAACCTTTGGTAGAGAAAGATGATGTTCATAGAAGATGATAGGTCTACAGCGTTAAGCAGCTCACAGAGAAAATTAATACTAATGAATAGGTGTACCATGCACTGAACTTTGAACACTAGGAATGCATTCTTTCCTTTTTAAACCTAATTAAAAATTCTTTTATTTTCTTCCAAATTTGTATTTTAATTATTTTTTGGCTTATTCATTTTTTAGTGGGTTTCCAGATATATATGGGAGTGTCTTCTAATTATTTAATTATATCTGCAAATGTGGTCGACCATGCTTTTAAGAAGTGTTAGCTTGGCTTTGAAAGCCACCAACATTGCTTAATGTAGCAAAGCTTCTAATTGTTACTGGTCTTGTTTCAACCACAGGAGGGGAGTTAATAACGCTTCCACTAGCTGTAGGTGTTGTTTTATTGGACGTTTTGATATTTTACTCCATTTTCCTTAACAAAGAAAATGATAAGAAAGTGATAGATATTTTTCTAAACCCTTTTTTTAAGAAAAGAAGTATTGAAAATTTAAGGAGTAAAAACTGATTGGGATCGACTATCAATAAAGAAAAGCATGAAAAAAAGAAACAACTCATTAAGAAAAATGAGTGAAACAAACCTTTGGAAAGGTAGATGATGTTGGTAGGAGGATATAGATTTATACCAATATATACATCAGAGAGAAGATGAATAGTGATGAATATGTGTATTGTAGGCTGAATCTTGAACACTAGGAAGCTTTCCTTCTTTTTTAATCGTACTGAAAATTTTCTTTTTTTTCCATTTTTGTATTTGAATTGTCTTGTTGTGTTATTCATTTTCCATTGGCTTCGGTATTATATAGGGTTGGAGTTTCTAACTATTTAGTATGACTTTAATGATAATTAATTGTTGAAGTAATGCATTAACTATTGTCCAGCAAAAAATTAATGCTCATTATTTTTGGGGATGAGATAATGAGAAGAAAATTATAGATGGGTAAACTTGCCATTTAAGATGTATCCCAAGTTCTTTGCCTTCAGGAACAACCCATGATGCTTCATCTATATATTTGTCTCCTTTGGTATTGTGTGATTCCATACTTAACATTTTCTTATTGGCTATTACTAGTAATTTCTTTTACAATGTTTTCATTCATGTGCCTCTACAATTTAAAACATTTCATTTAATGATTAAAACTATTTTTTGGAACTTCAAAATTACTAGAATAGATTTTGTGTTTTTTGTTTTTTGGGATAATAGTGTTATTGCTTGAAGTTGTTATTTTTTCATATATATAACATTTGTTTTTGCCATATGTATACAAGTGCAAGTATTTGTTTTATGTTCATGATTAATAAAATAAACAATTATGAAGGTGGTCTCAACATCAAGGTTTATTTAATTAATTTTGTCATTTATTTTATAATCTCAAAATAAATAGGTTATCCTATGTTGGTAACTTTGTCAAATCTTTAATATGCTTATATTTTTTGTGGGAGTTTTACAATTTATCGGAAGTAGTTGCACTCAATAAAATGATTTTAGAATTATTTATGTATTTATATATTCTATATGATTTAAAAGACAACATTTTTCCTATAAATATCTGAGTGAGAAAGATGATTGTTTCTTTAATACATTTGTTTAAATGTTATTATCTTTAAATAAAATTTATAATTTTTTCATCATAGCTAATTTTTGTAATATTGTTGGACACTGCTAGTGCATGGGTAGTCAAGTAATATAAAAAAGCATTTGGTAAGACTTATTTTCCTTTTTTAATGTTGTTGCTTTACACTTGACACTTTTTCTCCTTTGCAAAAGAGACGTCGATTTTTTTTTTTAGATCAAAGGTGATGCACTCATTATTACTTGAGTTTAGGACAAGCAAAAGATCAATTGTGCAAGTATTTGATGAGTACATAATATACACTATGTACATGATTGTTATATGCACTTTGCTTGTCTTCTTACATAAGTTTATCTGTCACGCCCCGCCCCAAAGCTGGGCACGCTGACAGATCGGCCGCATCCGACAGGGCTGGGCCCCACCGAGTGCAAGGCCTCAGATTTGACCTGGTCAGAGTCAACTCTAACGAGTAGAACAATAAACAATAATACAGATCTACGAATAGAACAGCAGTAACAGAGTTAATAATGGTATGAGCTTGAGCACCCCTATAGAATACAGTGCCACACATACAGTTTGCGAGCCAAAAAATTTACAATCAAGATACAAATCTTACTCACACAGGAAAGTTCTCTATAAGGTTTACAACCAAAGACAGGAATACGACTCCAAGATAAACCCCCGATCCTAGGCTTAATCTTCTCCTGCAAAAGAGGAAAATTGCAGAGTGCATGAGCCACAAGGGGCCCAATAGGATCGCAGAAATAACATGTAATACAGATATTGTAGAATAATGATAATCCAGATGGAAATACAGAAAATGCTCAAAATACAGAAATAATCAGAAATACAAAAATACGCGAAAACAGACGTGTACATCTCCTTAACAAATAACAGGATCAGCAGCTGGAGGCTGGATCTGCGACTGTGAAGTCAGAATAGAATAGACAGAATATCAACAACCGAAGCTGGATCTTCTACTACAGTCGGATAGTAGCGCTACTACAAAAAACATGTGCACATGGCTAGGACTTACTCCTTCTAGCTGGGCAATTTGCCAGTAATTGGAGATGTACAAAAACCACAGAAATACAGAGTGTGGACAGAGAAAATACCAATAAATCACTTCCCAAAATAATTAACTTAAATAATTAAATAAGGAACAAATACAGAATAATAAACATAATACCAACATAAATAATGTAAGAACATCATAAATAAATAAAATAAAATAATTAAATAATTACATAAGCATCCACCAAAAATAGGGAGATATATTATATGGGTGCGAGAGGCTACCTGGTTCCCAACTACGAAAGTGTATTTACTAAATCCTGCGAGTTAAGGACTCGCTATAAATCAACCACAAAGCTGTAATTCCGGTGTTTAAACTGCAAACCTATTCACAAGACGAAAATAGCCAAGCTACAATCTAGGACCACCAACTCGCAAACATTCACTTAATTTTACCCAAATTCGCACAAACAATCAACAAATGATGCCCATGATCCAAGCTTCTTTATCAAGAATACCCATGCAAAGGATTATGGTTAACAGGTATATAATAAGTACACTTTAAAGCATCCAATTATGAACATCTCTTCAAACAAATAGGATAGTTTCTCTATTACATATTTTCGCACTTGAAAACTTCCATTTAACAATGCTATTAGCCTGTCAAAATTCCCTCAACATTTTTACCCTCAAATTCAAACTCGGAGGAGTTAAATAGAGAACATACAAGAGAGGTTGAGGCTTAGAGTGTTGGTTTCCTTGAGAACAAAATAATTTTCGGGGTTTTTTTTCTTTTGAGACAAGTTTGCGTGCAATTTACAGGTGCAGTGTAACAAAATGAAAGCAAATACCACCATATCATGCAATCCATTCAAATGAAATATCAACCAACTTCTGGCCCATGCACCTCCTGTAAAAGTAACTCAATAGAGACTAGGAAACATATGATCCCATCCTCTTCTTAACTTGCAATTTCAGATATATATATATATATATATATGCTATTAATTCTCACATCCCAAGCCTCAGCTTCAATCATGCCATTCATGAAACACCCAAGGTCCTAAATGCAAAAATCCCAAAAGTAAAAAAAGAGAAACCATGAATGATTTCTCTCTCCGTGCAATTAGAAAAGCATGCTAGCATATGAATCTAGTGTAAACATCCAAGGTACTACAAGAACTCAAAATACATAAGGGAAAAAATAGAGTTACCTACCAGCAAAAAAATCAAGAGAGTTCTTGATTTGCTAAGTGAACCACGATTGCAGGGACTAAACGATGGAAAAGATTTAAGTTTCAAGTGCAACCAATGATTTGCACGGGCCAAACATATACTAAGCACGATTGTGCACCACCTTTTTGTTTGCAGTTGAAAGCCTGAACGTTCGATTTGCAAAGGGAACATTTATTCATAAATTGATTGGCTGCAAGGGTCTTGGATAGGAGAGGAAAGCAAGCCATCCAAGGAGGAGTCGACGCCGCTTCAATCACCACTGGAGCTCACCATTGACGGCCTTGGCTTCCCTAACTTCAAAGTCTTCATCTTCTTCCATCAAGAAAGAGTTTGAGGAGGGTCTTACTATTTTTTGTTCATGAATTTGTTGATCGGTTGTACTTTGATTTCCTTAAAAATGAAAGTCTAAATAGTTATTTGGTACCTAAAACCATGAACCTTGAGACTTTGTCAATTTGATTTTCCTTTTAAATGATATTTGCTTCAAGTATCTTGTGAACCTCCTATGTTGCTTCATGCTTGTGGTCGTTTTGCACGAAAGTCTTAATTGCATAGTTGGGGTCTTTGTACAGACTTAATTTGTGTATTTCTTTTAGATATTTTTCTACAAGGCAAACATTTATCGAAGGGATAGGTACTTTTTACAAGCCTGCATTTTCTTCATTTTTCTTATAGCATTATAATCATTCTTTCCATGAGAAAAATCTCTCTTCAGCAAAGAACTTCTATATCACCTTCCCTTTAGAAGGATAGTAGACATGACAACAAAAAGAAACAAATAATTTTTTTCATGAAAAGTTTGATTCAAGGGAGCATTATGTAATGATATTTAGAATAATTTAATTATTAATATTGGTAATTGGTTTACATTCCAAGATTCAAATTAAATCGTACTAAACCGTCAAATAAAAAGTTGAGAAACAGAAGGTGAAAAAACAAAAGACCACCTAAATTTAAACGAAATCATATAACAATCAAGAAATTCACAATCAAGATCACTTTTGTATCTTATGATAACTTATTTTTCATTTCTTACTTATTTTCAGTGTTTTAGATTACATTGAATGTTTAAGGTAAACTAGAATTATCACCACAGGTAAGAGACAATAGAGAATATGTAGGAGTCTACACATTCAAGATAGTTGAAACTAGCGATTTTTGTAATGCCTTGTAAAGGGGTGGGGCTTCATTTTGTTGAAGCTTATGGTGGATAAAGAGGACTCAAGTGTGATGGCTTTATGAGCCAGATGACAAAGCACACAAGGAAGATTGGAAGGGATGTTACGCATACATGATTGATGTTGGTATCGCAAAGTGATACGTCCCTTGCGTATCTGCAAGTGCATGGGTCATGCAAGTAGTAAAGTGCATCAGAGAGGGTCGGTGGTTGAATCCACAGGGACTGGTATAGCTTTTAGTGCTTGCTCATCGCTTAATAATTGGTGATGAATGAAACTAAAGGTCAGGGAAAAAGCGAGCAAAGAAGGAAGATAAATGCGGCATGAGAATTTACTAACAAGTAGCTCAATTTTGGAGTGGGGCCCCTGATCGATCCCTTGGCGTCAATTCTAACTTAAACTCACACAAGGCTTATTAGGTACATCTTATAGAATCTATGTGTGCTCTAGAAGCTTTGTTACAACTATGGCTGTGATAAATATCAAGGTATATGATTACACTGCGATGTTAATGCACTTCTAGGGAGCAATTATACTATGGTAATTACGCTAAGGTAATCAACACGCGCCAAGTTTATAATCATACTATGCAAATTAAGCACATCAAAAATGCAACACAGGATTCAATATGATAAACAAAAGGACTCCATAAGCATTGCAATAAGATTATTCAATATAACTTAACAAGTTCACAACCCGGGGCACCAGAGAGAGTTAGCCCCTCATGGGTTCACACAACAAGAAAATAAGAACAAAAATAATTGCAGAAAAATTCAAAAACTCCCTATGTGATTGCATTGTCATTGAGCTCCGAGGGTGTACTGATTGATGAAACTCCACCCCTGAAATTAGCCTACAATTGATGCTCTATTTCTCCCCAAGGGATGATGGAATATGCTAAAACTCGTCCTTCCTTCGCTGCAGTTGTCGCCTAGCCAAAAGCTCCTTTCAAACCTAACTTTCAGTGCTTTTAAAGTAAGTTTCGACTCAATCATGGGCGTGCTTGGGCTGTGCTTAAGGGAGTGCAGTTTACGGGCAGATAATAATTTCTAGTAGCTTCTGAATTTTAACCAGGCAGTAAAGTGCACGGGCTGAAACACGCCCTTGCATGGGCCCTACTCTCACCTGCACATTCGTGCTCTGAGGGCTATGGGAGTGCTTCTGAATTCTTTATTTCTCTTGAAACTCCTATCAATTGCACAGCTAAGAAGCACGCCTGTGCTTCGGTCGTGCTTGCCTTGCTGAACTGCCCTTTAGGTCCATTTGTTATGAAATCTTCTCAAATCCACTTATAATTATTCCATGATCTAAATATCTGCACAATTAACACATAATACCTTAAATAGCACCTAACTATGAAAATAATAGGTAAAGGACAAGAAAATAATAGGTATAAAATGTATGAAATATATGTATAAAATCCACTCATCAAATACCCCCACACTTGAATCATTGCTTGTCCTCAAGCAAAAACTTAACTCTCAACCAAAAATGAGTGCATGACCTCTGATCCCAACAGGGTAACGAATTTCTAAAATCTAAGGAGATTTTACGTAGCAAGTGTATATGTCAATTAAAGGCTTATGTACAATTTCACTCTTACTCTGTACTTCCCATTTGTATGTGTGTGACCTAAAAGAATGCGACTCAATTATTTTTGAAGGGGCCTAGCTAGAAAGGACCTTAATTTCAAAACTGACTCATAAACTGGGTAGTAGCTTCATACAGCCTAAAGGCAGCCATTTCACCCTGTAGGTCGTCAAAAATGACATTTGTGATACCTAAGATCCGACTACTCAGATGCGGCTTTCACTTCTTCTAGGGTGATAGCTCTTTCTACCATCTTACTTGTTATTTTCCAAAATTCGATAGGGCATCCCAAATGGAATCCGACTTTACCAAATTATATTTTTTTTCTTTTTGATTTTACTCTTCTTGCTTTTACATTTGAAGTTTCGGAGTCAAAATTTTCAACAGCCTTGAAACTAGACTCTCTTCTAAACAGAGTGGCTGCACAAAATTAGGTAAATTAGGTGAAGTGATGGTACTTTTGTTTCCAAAGCAAGAGTAAGTTTATCCTTAAGTTCAAAGAATGCACACTAATATACTAATTTTCCCCCTAGCTTAGAAATTCCTATCAAAAAATTCATAGATTGTCCTAAGTCCTGCATTATCATGACAAAAACATGAATGTTAACCCTCCCCCGCAATTGAATTAAACATTGTCCTCTATGTTAAAAAGAATGAGCATACAAAATAATTAAGAGTTCAAGTGAAAATTGAGGGAAAAGTTTAAAGGACTGCCCTGAACATGGAGAGTGACGTCGCCGCTCTTGACGTGTCCTTCTAAGTTGAAAATGTTTTCATCCATACATCCTGAAAAATCAATATACCCATGAGTGAAGCTCCAATCAACATAAAAGCAAGAGTTCAACTAAAACCCAAGAAAAACAAAAGAGATCAGTTTAGTAGGGGACTCCCCTTCTAACTGATTGATACAAACATAAAGAAAGCATGGAAATGAAATACAAACAGCAAAAACTGAAATAAAAGCAGTATGGTAAAAAACGGTCATTCTCGGTGCTGGAGTCAGAGTCCGAGGCGAGGTCAGCTGTATTGACTAACACGCTCCTGAATGTCGTGGCGGAAACAGATATTGGTGGGGGAGAGAAGGAGACGCCAATGTGCTCAGCTAGGCACTGGAGGCTGCTCGTCATCCATCGTCGAAAGGAGGGAGAACCAACTGGTGGTGCAAGGCGACTGGAAGAAGCTCGAGTACATGAAGTCCGAGGAGACGATGGGCCAACGGCTGTAGAAAGAGAGTCCGGCACAGCAGCGGAGGTGGTGACTGCCTCATGGGCCCGGTAGTCAAGGTCATGAGAGGTATGCATACCCCGCAACATGCCCATCGTACGCAACGTGTCCACAGTCATGGGAGTGATAACCCCCACCATCCTCATGCCGCGAGTCTCTGGTAGAAGGCCCATCCCCCGAACGAGTCCGGTGATGTAGGGACCCACGAAGAGGATGCCGATCCGAGCATCGGTACCCTGGTGCTGGATGATCACCGCCACCTCGCATCCTAGGTGCATCTGGAAGCCGTCGAGCATGGTGAAGAGGAAGTCGAAGTCCCGATAGTTGATCACACCGGTGCTGACTCCCCGACCTATGAGCGTGTGGTTGATAAGGAAATGAATATACCTGACCACGGGGATGCGTAGCGAGGAAGCCTTGGACTGGTGTGGATCGTAGGTCCGATCCGTGCTCAATCTCCGCCAGCCCGCCTCCGGTGACTCTCCAGGGGGTCAGGCGATTAATAGAGCGCCATATGCGGGAGTTCAGGTGAACTCCTCGTCGTACAACTCGAGTCTCACCGAGAACTCCGTCAGACTCATCCGCTAGAGCGACCTAAACACCTAGAACTGGATGGTGTCGGCACGGTGGTAGCTGACCGGGACACGCGGCAACTCAAATGTGGTGAGCACCTCCACGTACAGCACGGGAAAAGATGTATCTATAATGGAGAAGAGCCGCCGCCATGCTCCTGGCCCCAAGTATCTCTGAACGTCTGCAGCAAGGCCCACCTCCCTCAGCACCTCCCAATCAAGTGCCCGTGACTCCCCAAACCGCCTAGCGCACAAACCAGTGTAGCACTCCTCATGGACGAGGACACCAAATGTCTGCTCGGTGGGGTTTGAAGGGGCCGATGTTTCCCCTCTAGGCCTATTCGATGAAAGGCCTGATATGGTAGACTTCCTTGGCATGAGATGAAAGAGTTACAAATTTAGAAAAAACAACACAAACAAGAAAAGCAACACAAACACCGTCATGCTTGTGTACGTACACCAGTGTTGGCATGATTTGAATTTTCACATGAAAACGGCCGTGCTTTCAGGAGCAGGCCCGTGTTTCGAGAGGGGGTGTCTTCCCCTCCGAGCCCTAGGTCTAAAACGATGGTACAAATGAGTTGAAATGATGAGAATTGTTCGAGTTCGGTTCTAGCATGAATAATAAGGTTCTAAAACATGATTTGTAATAGTTTAATCAAAGTTTAAATGAAACACAAATTGAAACCATCGAAATTACCTCTTGTCAAAGAGGGAGCGTGATGCACGGGAAATACTTCAAAAAAAATCTCGAAATACTCGAGATCGGTGAGAAAAAAAACACAGAAGAGATCAAAAGGGTTGAAGAAAGACTCGAGCACAAGTGAAAAAGGACGGATTGGACGCCTTATTTAAAAGCGAAATCATCCGGAAGATGGACGGTCCCGCCTAACACAACTTAAGCATGACCATGTTTCCCCTGCTTTTAGATAAATATCTGAAAAATTTGGGGAACACGGCCGTGTTGGACCCATGTTAGAGGCCATGCTATTTATGGATGTTCAAACTAACTGGAATACAGCACTGCTATGCTCGGAGCACAGGCATCGTGCTAGGAGGGAACACTGCTTGAGCACGGGCGTGCTTAAGTCGTGTTGCTTGGAGAGACAAATTAATCTACCTTCTTGTAAAGTGCACAGCCCTGAACATGGACATGCTTCACCCGTGTTCGACTTGAAAAGGCCTCCAAGCCGCGTCTTCCCCTGAACTACTCACCTCAAATGTACATACTCTGAGATGCCGATTAACATTATAAGTGCAAGCAACCAAGAGACACTAAAATGCACAACCCTAAAAAATAAAACACAAAAACAAAACACAAGAAGAACACCAAAGAAGAAAAACGCAAAACTAAACGAATTCAACTACTTGGGTTGCCTCCCAAGGAGCGCTTGTTTAACGTCACGAGCCTGATGTACCTATCCTTACCTCACAAAGGTTCAAGAACATATGTCTTTTCTTTGCAGCCTTCAACATAATAACTAAAGTACGGAGTTAGTGAATCAATTAAATAAATCTCACATACACTTAGAGGAGCAAAACGAGAGGGTAATATGGTGGTGAGTGGCTTCTTCTTCCAGTTTGAGACTTTCTTTTACCATTTCTGAGCCCGAGACGGCTTCTCCAACAAGGGGAGTCTAGCTAGATCCTCGACTCTAGACGAATCAAAGCTAGGAACTTCCATTACTTCTACAGCAACTTCATCAAGGGGTTCTTCCTCTAATAACTCTGCCAGCTCATCCTTCAGCCATGTTTCCTGCACAAATTCATCAATAAACTTATCTATAATGTCTAAAGCATAACATGTGTCATCAAACTTCATAGAGTGCCGCATGGCATCCTTCAATTCGAACACGACTTCTTCATCTCCAACTCGTAACACGATCCGACCATCCTTGACATCAATGATCGCTTGTGAGGTTGCTAGGAATAGTCACCCCAAGATCAAGGGCACTTTAGCTCGTTCATCCAAATCTAAGATAGCAAAATCCACAAGAATGATGAACTTATCAACTTTCACTAAGACATCTTCAATAATACCCACTGGTTGGCGAACTGATCGATCGGCAAGTTAAAGTGTCATCTTTGTGGGCTTAAGCTCCTCGAGTCCCAATTTCTGAAAAATATTGTAAGACATCAGATTTATACTTGCCCACAAGTCCGCCAGTGCTTTTTCATCCATTACTCCTCCAATTGTACAAGGGATGATAAATCCCCCCGGACCTTTCTCTTTCTTGGGGATTTTGTTGGAGATGATTGCGGAGCATTCCTCGCTCAAAGTGACCATCGATACCGCTTCTAACTTCCTCTTGTTCGTCAATAATTCCTTAAGGAACTTAACATAACGTGGCATTTCAACAAGGGGTTTAACAAAGGGGACTTTAATATGCAATGTCTTAAACATGTCCAAGAATTTCTTGTATTGCTCCTCATGCTGATCGTTCCTGACCTTGGCGAGGTAAGGGAGATTCGGTTAATAGTCTGGCAATTGTTCCTTTTCCTTACCCTTGGACATCTTCGACACATTTGGATCAGCATCACTATCCTTCCTAATAATTACCACTTCAATTTCAGGAAGCTCTTCTTCTTGCACTTGGATAGGTGGTGATGTCAACTTCTTACCACTCCTCAATGTAACTACCTTAAGTGACTCCCGAGGATTAACTTCTGTGTTGCTAGGTAATGATCCCTGGGAGCGCTCAGCAAGTGTCTTGGCAATCTGCGCCACTTGATGTTCCAGATTTTGGAGGGATGCTTGTTGATTGCGTATCAATTCTTCATGACCTGAAAGGCGAACATCAGTGGACTGAATGTACCTTGCGAGAAGGTTTCGAGTGTTGGGCCCTTGTTCTCCTAAGGCGGAGCCCTAGAAAATTGAGTCTGCTGTTGTTGTGGTGGAGGTGGCGGATGCTTATGTCCTTGTGTCGGTTAACTCCATGAGAATTTGGGGTGGTTCCTCCACCCAGGATTGTATGTGTTGTTGTAAGGGTTGTTTTGGTACCGCTGATTCTGTCCGATGAAGTCAATTTGTTCGGTACTCGTACCCCCATCAGTAGAGCAACTAGGTCCAGCTTACGTTCCCCAAGTATCACAACTCATCACATAACCTTGGGGTTGCACTTGCATTAAGTCAAATCACTTGGAGATAGCTATGACATGTGCCACCAAAGTGGTAAGTACATCAATCTCGTAAATACCTGCTGCCTTGACAGGTTTGTCCCTTTAAGAACTCCATTGATATTCATTTCAGGCCATGTCTTTAATCAGATACTGTGCTTCCTCAGGTCGTTTACTACATAAGGACCCTCCAACCGCCGCATCAAGCATTTGCTTAGTGGCTACGTTCAGTCCATTATAAAAAGTCTGAATCTTCATCGACTCAACTATCCCGTACTGTGGCCATTTCCTCAATAGATGCTTGTACCTCTCCCATGTATCATATAAAGTTTCAGACTCCAATTGGTGAAATGAAGAAATGTCACTCTTGAGCTTGGTAATTTTAGCAGGAGGGAAATAATGAGTTAGAAAAGTTTCAGCCAATTGAGCCCAACTTGTGATCGACCCACTGGCAAAAAACTTAGCCACTACTTGGCCCTTCTACGCGCCGAGAATGGGAATAGTCGAAGGCGTTACATATCTTCGGACACATTGTTCACCTTGAATGTATCATAGATCTCTAGGAAGCTTGATAAGTGGGCATACGGGTCTTCATCTTGGAACCCATCAAATTGGCACATCTGCTGCACCATCTGAATGAAATTGGGCTTCAGTTTAAAATTGTTCTTTGTGACAGGAGGGTGAACAATACTATCTCCTGACCCTTCTAAATTAGGCCTTACATAATCTGAAATATTTCGTGGTTACCGGTCATAATATCTCCTTGGTCTACTTCCACACCAATCTCAACGGATCCGGATTCCCTAAGATTGACTTGCCTCAATCTACGATGGTGTGTACATTCAATATTTGTATCAGAGCTTGCCAATGGTGACGAACTCCCATGGGTCATACATAATCACCTTCACAAGAATGAAAGAGTTAAAAGCATGAAAGAAAAAGGAATAAAACACCAACAAATAATGAATAAGCAAAGATAAAAGCAAGAGTAATGACAAGACAAATTAAAACAAGAAATACGAATTAAAAAAAGAAAAACAAGAAAATAAATGACTAGATTACTAAGACTTGAAATTTCCTAAAAGTTGCCAGTCCCCAGCAACGGCGCCAAAAACTTGATACGCCCCTTGCGTATCCACAAATGCACAGGTCGTGCAAGAAGTAAAGTGCAGCTGAGAAGGTGGCGGGTCGAATCCACAGGGACTTGTATAGCTTTCAGTACTTGCTAGTCGCTTAATATCTAATTGATTAAAAATTGGTGATGAATGAGACTAAAGGTCTGGAAAAAGTGAGCAAAGAAGGAAGATAAATGCGGCAAGAGAATTTCCTAACGAGTAACTCAATTTCGGAGTGGGACCCCGGATCCATCCCTTGGAGTCAATTCTAACTTAAACTCTTACAAGCCTTATTAGGTACATCCTATAGAATCTATGTGTGCTCTGGAAGCTTTGTTGCAACTATGGCTATTATAAACATCAAGGAATATGATTACACTGGAGGTTCATGTACTTCGAGGGAGCAATTACACTATGGTAATTACGCCAAGACAATCAACATGCGCCAAGTTTATAATCATACTATGCAAATCAAGCACGTCAAGAATGAAACACAGGATTCAACATGATAAAAAAAAACTCCATAAGCATTGCAATAAGATTATTCAATACAACTTAACCAAGTTCAGAATTTGGGGCACCGGAGAGAGTTAGCCCCTCATGGGTTCACCCAACAAGAAAACAAGAACAAGAATAATTGTAGAGAAATTCAAAAACTCCCAATGTGATTGCATTGTCATTGAGCTCCGAGGATCTAATGATTGACGAAACTCCACCCCTGAAAATGGCCTACAATTGATGCTCTATTTCTCCCCAAGGGATGATGGAATGTGCTGAAAATTGTCCTTCCTTTGATGCGGTTGTCGCCCAGCCAAAAGCTCCTTTCAAACCTAACTTTTGGTGCTTTTAACCTATGTTTCGACCCAAGCACGGGCGTGCTAGGGCCGTGCTTCAGGGCGTGTAGTTTACGGGCTGATAATAATTTCTAGTAGCTTCTGAAATTTCTCCAGGCAGTAAAGTGCAACCGCTGAAACACGCTGTGCTTGGGTCGTGCTCTCAAATGCACGCTCGTGCTCTGAGGGCTATGGCCGTGCTTTTGAATTCCTCATTTCTCTTGAAACTCCTGTGAATTGCACTGCTTGGAAACACACCCGTGCTTGGGCCGTGCTTGCCTTGATGAACTGCCATTTAGGTCTTTTTGTTATAAAATCTTCTCCAATATACTTATAATTGTTTCAAGATCTAAATATCTGCAAAATTAACACGTAATACCTCAAATAGCACCGAACTAGGAAAATAATGGCTAAAGGACAAGAAAATAATAGGTATAAATGAATGAAATATATGTATAAAATGCACTCATCACAAAGCGTTAGCTTGGATTTTAAAGCCAACAACAACATTGCTTAATGCGTAGGAGCCACTCATGTTGTTTGTAGTGGCTGCCAAAGCAAAGTTATTTACTCTTCTAGAGGCAGCAGTTGCAACACCCTTGTTAATGTTCATATTTTTCTCTGTTTTTCCTAAAATAACAAAAATGTAAGAAAGCCAAATAACTTTTTAAAAATTTTCTTATTAAATGAATAATTGAAACTTTGAATGTAAAGACACATTGAGATTGACTCTAAGAAAAAGGTAAAATGAAATGACTCACTTAGAAAGTGGGTGATCAAGAGATGAGTGAAATAGACCTTCGGGAAAGGAAGATGATGTTCATAGAAAGCTATAGATTTATGATCACGTATTTCCGCAACACAGGGTGATGTGTCAACCCCTTGCGTTACCACAAGTGCACGAGTCGTCAAGTAATAAATTAGACCATAAAGGGTCGAGTTGTCGAACCACAGGGAACAGAAGTACTAGTAATTGCTCTACTTTTGTTATCAGCCTAATGAGTGTAGTGTGTGATGATCTAATGGCTAAACCTAAGAGTGTCACTACAAGGGCACAGGGACTAAAAGAAGAGGGAGTTATCAATCAATAAAAGTGAGGTATCCAGAAAATGCTTCCCCTAGGATTCGGGTATTAAATGTAGATTACAAGTGTTTCTAGACTAAAACAATTGAGTCGTGGGTATCCTAAGGTATAACAGCCACTGCCTCCAGGTCGCCGATAATTAGTCCCCTACGAGGTCCCGGCGGAGAATTCTCTCGACGCCTCATACCACATATGACTGCTTAAAACTCTAGGGATTCCAAAGATATAACCAATTCCTAAAAGTAGATCCAACCCTGCCTCCAGGTGAAAGATCCCTAACCCCCTACGAGGTCCGGTGGAGAATTCTCTCGATATCTCACACCACATATAGTTGCTTGACACTTAGGGAATATAGAGATAGGTAATATCTATCGGAAGAGAAAGGGGACACTCCGATATCTCACGGCTCACCCTCTCAACCCTCTTTACTCTTGGTAATTCTAAACCTAGTGGTGATCTCTCTCTTCACTAGATTGAATAAAACATGCAAGGCAATCAACAATAGAATCAAAAGCACAAGCAAGCATTAACAACTCAAGAGCAAAACTCAATGTAGTAAATTTGAATAGAAAAACAATGTAAATCTAATGAAAATATGAATCCTAAGGTTTACATGTCCGAATACCCTCTAGGGGGTTAGCTCTCCATGGAGCAAGTCACAAAGCAAATAAAATAATGATAAACAAGTTCACAAGCCATCAAAAATAACCCCCCTAAATCCATGATGATGGTCTTGATGGGTAGTTTCCACATCTGGATTGAATCCACTCCGAAGCTAGGTCGCCGGTGGCTTCCTTGATGCTATAACGGAGGAAGAATCGATCCAAGTTGGTGAGGAAAGCTTCCCGAAGCCGCAAAGCACACACTCCAAGTCCTAGCCGCCTTGCCTCTTGAAAGTAGCCGAAAAGAATCGATAAAAATTATCACAATGCGGCTTTTATAAATTGAAATCGTGGCTTCACACGGGCATCCACACGGGCACTCACACGCCCGTGTACTGTAGCCACACGCCCGTGCGAAATTTCCACACTGTCGTGAACAATGATTGCTACAGTGATTTCTCCCAAAATCACTCTTCGAGTCCACACGGTCGGGCACACGCCCGTGTGGTAGGGTGTGTGACTTTCTGTCCTTTGAAACCTTCAAAACCTTCTCTTATTTGCGCGCAAAAGCTGGGACATGGACGTACCACTGCCTTCGTGCCCTTCTGGTTCATGTGATTACTGGAACTCCTCCAAAAGTTGGCAACACCTCCATGTATGCGAGCACAGCTTCTGTTTCCGGTCTTGAAACATGCTATTACTCCCTATCTTTGCTTTCTTTCTTATATTCGCACCCCCAACTCCCTGTTTGCATAAAGAACACAAAATACACCTTATTAGTGATACAACCTCATAAAAGTGATGCTCAATGCATGTGGCATGATGTTATAAAATATATGTATATAAGCACTTATCAAACTTCCCCACACTTAAGCCTTTGCTTGTTTTCAAGCCAACGAAACATTCATTACAAGGAAAGAAAGAATAAGTGCTTAGCTTTAGGTTCACTATAGATCATAAGAATATGATTCTATAACTAAGGGGAAAGCTATTTAACACCAAACGGTTGGGTCAATGCTCTAGAAAACAATCCAATGACAAGAAAGAAAGGAATCCGAAAGTGTGTGTGTGTGAAGAAAGACTCAACTCATGTTGACACTATGTCCACCACTCGAGGTTTTTATTGTGCGAGACTTATGTAGTAATCAAAATGAAAAGAAAGGTAGTAGCTGCACACAATCTCCAAGGTAGCCCTTTCTCAGGCGGCCTCCCGAATGGCTTTCACACTTTAGAGATGGTAGCTCTTTCTACCGAGGGTGCTAGCTTTCACATATCCCTTGTGATAGTTCTTTCTCTCATTAGGGCATAAATAGTATCCGACGTATTAGAGTAGCTGCATACAATCAAAGGTAGTAGCACTTTTCACCCCTATATACAAGAAAGAATCCCAAAATGCTAAGTTTTGTTTTTAAAGCAAAACAACTACTAACAAGTCTCAAAACGTTAAACTAGAGCTGCTATAGGTCTAATGAGTGAGAAGAGTGCATAAATGGCAATCGGACAGACATTTCTCAAAAAAAAATTGGATGACAACTAGAGCATGACGAAATCTAGTGTTCGAAGTTCTCCTATAGTCTAGAATAAAACTCTTAAATCTAAAGTGAACCTTCATAGATTGCATGAGCATATATAATGAAAACAAAAAATAAAGTGGTGTATAAAGTGATCCCTCTGTCACACCCCGAACCCGGCTCCCCGGACTCGAAGCGGCGACAAACTGCCGTATGCCCACAAGGCCGAGACCAAGTGGGCACACAAGGCCTCAATACCTGTCTCTCAAATATAAATCACAATAATATACTAATTCCATTCAAAACTAAAGAATTAGAGAAACGAAAAATAATCGGATTTACAGCCAAGATTCACAGAATACTAAAGGTCTTAACAGACAACAGACTTATTAAACAGAAAACTAAATTCCTGCTAGCCACCTGGTGATCACTCAACGGTTCCCGCTAAGCTAGTCACCACACACCTACCCTTGATCTGAAAAAGATAGAACAACTATTTATGAGCTAAACAGCCCAGTAAGCAACCACTAAAAGCCAATAGTAATATAAGGATCACAAAAATTCAATAGTTTCAAAAACATGCTCATATGCGATGTTGTACAATAATTATCAAAACCAAAACCCAGACTTAAGAATATTTCAGAAACGTACTTAAAAGTAACGTTATATAATAAATATCAAAAATAAATATCCAGACAATAAACCATTTCAGGCAAACAAAATTTTCAGATGAACAAGTATATATATGTCCCCCAAATAACTAATGCCAAAAACAGAATATCGGAGGTCATTTGTTTACCCTCGGTGACCCGAGCCAGAATATCAGAAGCCGTTATTCTCCACCGACGGAACGGTGCGAAACTATAGTTTCTTATCAAAATCAGAATTCATGTCGACACGGTCAGTGTTTAACCCCCAATGACAGGGTTATTGCAAAGTTAATTGGGGACTATGATTTATAGATCAAAATAGTTGATGTTCACAAACAACAGAATAACAAGGTTCAAACTGAGTGAAAACAAAATAATCCGCTAAAAAAAAATATTAAGATTCGCATGATCCCATTTTCCGTATATCAAAATAAACCAATTATTTTCAAATCAAATAACTTAACGAACAGGTTGTAAAATAAATTTATATAACTCAAAATATATAATATACATAGTTTATGAAAAACTTGAATGAATAAATTATTGAAAAATATAATTACTAAAAAATAATACAAGAAATAATCAAAATAGTAATTTAGCAAATATTGAAAAATATATACTTATACAGAATTTATATGTGGTTTACTTACCTAGAACAATATCCCCAAACTATAGGATCCACTCAGACATCAAAATCAAGATTCGGGCAAAAACCCTAAACATGAACATCACACTTGTCTTAAATTCCAAACTTACAAACAAACATTGACCACTAGTTAAACATGATCGAGGATCTAAATACTAACTGTGCTAGCAACACCGGAATGCACAATGTATTACTTACCCCACAAGTATGCTAAAATCAAACCCACAACTATATATAGATATGTGTGTGTATATATATAGACACATGTGGCTAATGAGCAAGGTTAATGCAAAAGAAGTTTTCAGAAGGATATAAATGCAAAAAGGGTCAAGATCTTATTTTTTTTAAATTCGGATTCTTTCAAGGGTATAATATAAATTATTAAGTCTAATGGAGATATGAACTATTTTAACATGACCAATAGGGACTAAAATTTGCATAACTTTGTCTAACATCCTCCAAATCACAGAATTCTTTCTTTAACGAAAACTAGACAGAGAAGGTTATGACATATCCAAAATTTGAATTGATCAGAATACTATTAAATTTATATCATCCATTTGAATGTTCATCTATGTCTGCAAACCAGTAAAATCATATATGACCCTTTTAACATGCATATCTCTCCGAATACATCCTCAAATAATATGATAATGCAGGATTAGATAGCTAAGTCAATCCTGAATAACTTTTGTATTTTTCATATTTCCGGATTCAACATTTAACACCATCAAAAATATTAATCACACTCCATGTTCCGCGCAGATTACTTTTTGACGTAGCTGCACTAATATGATTGTACCTCATAAATTACAAATCTATAAAATCTGAAAGTTCGCAGGTACCTAGTTGATATCAAACCCTATAACTTTCTTATTGATCACTTTGCTAGATTCAATTTCTAAAGTTATCTATTATGACTGTCAATTTTCAGGTTTTGCAGGGAATACACCAATAGGGTCATATTTTTACAACCACAATTATATAAAATCTGAAATTTTTGCTGAAATAAAATCTAGGTTTACTTTCCTCGAAAAATCCCTAATCACGCTGGAAAGACAAAACATGCTATGCATTTCTATACACGGCTATTTATAGAGATCAAGCAACACACAATCAAAACCCTAAATCTGAATAAGCGGATGCTTACGCATTCCTAATGTATAAACTTTATCTTTTTCTTCAAATTCAGAAATTGTCACCCTTATTGAGCATATATAATGACGTTCAATCCTCTTGCTCTTCATATTGAACTTAAGGTTCATAAAATCAATGAGACATAAGAAAACAAAGGAAAAAAAAAAGAGATCTCACTTATGATCAAATAGACCTAGATTCGAGAAAGCGGGTGCTTACCTCAAAAAGAAACTAGCAAAAATTGGCATGAATCCTCTCTTTCTCTTCGTCATCACCGGCACTTCACAAAAGTAAGCAAGAAGGATGCGGGCTAGGTCCCGGGTGAAATTCTCTCGTGAGTTCCGAGGCCTTCTCCCACGATCTAATGGTTATAGGGGATAAGGTTCGGAAGCTTTAAAGTTTCAAATAAAATAAAGAATCAAAAATCTAATCTAAGGGTTGAGATTAAAAGATGGCTTTACAAGCGATAAGGTTGGGTGGTTTAAAATTTGAAAAAAATATCTTAACAAGATAATCTGACGGCTATTAAGAAGTGGGTTTTACACCCTCCCCCACACTTAAGATGTACATTGTCCCCAATGTACACATACAAGCACAACATGAATATGAATTCGGAACATAAAATATGTGAGGGTGTGCAAAATAAAAATAATGCTTCACTGAATTCCAAGTGAAGAAGTTGGTGGAATCTCGTACAAGGGTGTGTTTGGCTCAGCGGGCATTTGGAGGTGAGACGGCCGTGTGACCTAGTCACATGGCCGTGTACATGATTCAATTCTCATTTCACAAGACTCTCAAGACTATCTGCATGGATCAAGGGAGGTTCAATGAAGCTCAACAAAACTAGATAAGAAAATAATGAAAAATGACTAGACCAACAAAATAAAATAACAGAAATATAGGAACAAAGTCTCAACAGGCAAACTAAAATAAAAAATACAGAAAATAAAAATAGCATGACTAAAAGACGCCTCATGTGTCAGGGAACTCTGCTGGTGTTGGTGCTGGTGCTGGTGTCGTCGCCTCAGATGCTGTGTCGCTCTCAAGAAGATGTCGAATGATGGACAACTGTGATAACATCACGGACTGGTTAGCGAGCACAGTCACCATATCTCCCTGAAGGGCTCCCACTGCTATCTCGAGCCTCGCCAAACGGTCGCGTGCTTGAGTATAAAGCTGCTCTGGTTCCTGCTCTGATACAGGGGCCTCGGTATCCATCGGTACAGTTGTCGGTGCCGGAGAGTCCGGAGCATTTGTAGGGTCTGCTTGCTCTTCTTCCGTCTCCTCCTCCTCAGCATCGACTACGACCACATATCGGCGGGCACTTGTTTTCTTCACCATGCGCGTGGCTCGGAGGGATGCAAGCCCCAAAGGTGCAGGTACGCTGATCTTCTCCATTCCTCTAAGTGCCTCTATCAAGCCCATGCCACGAACGAGCCGTGTGATGTATACTCCCGAGAAGATCACACCGACCCGCACGTAGTCGCTTTGATGGCGAAGGTAGTCCGCCACAACAAAGCCTAAATGCATGGGGATGTTCTGGACCATGGTGTACAAGTATAGCAAATCGAGGCGGCTTAACACTCCGGTTATGTCGCCTCGTCCCGTCATGGTCCTGCTGAAAATAGAGTGAATATACCTGTAAGCGGGACGGCTGAGCATGGTGGCCATAGAAGATCCCGGCTCATACTGGAAACCTCCACATATGGTTGAGTATGCACGGCTCAGGGTGAGTCCCATAGGATAGTCAATAATGAGTTGCTCGTACTCCCCCATATGTACAAAGTCTCTATCATATAGACCAAGCAAAACAGAGAACTGCGTGAGGCTCATAGTGTGATACTGATCAAGTACTCTGAAGTGGATCGTGTCCTCCTTCTCAAAATCAGGGCGAGCGCGGTCGAAATCGAATGAGGACAAGACCTCTAGTGTGAGCTCGCGAAAGGTGGAATCACGGATAGTGAGAAGACGGTCCCAACCTCCCAAAGCAGTGAGCTCGCGGACCTCATCGGCCAAATCAATCTCCTATAGAGCCTTCCAGTCAATCACGCGCGCTTGCCCAAATTTGAGACGCTGTAAGCGCTCATATCGCTGTTGATGCTCGGGCATTGTGAATTTTAATTCCTCGGGAGGAGAGGGCTCCCAAGTAGCGCGGGAACGCTTATGGGCGACCTTCTTAGTCCTTAGTGCCATATCTGTGGAAATCAAGACAAATTAGCATAGAAAGTTAATGTGCAGGAATGCACATGGGAATGTGGATGGTCCACACACCCATGTGGACCATCTTCTCCATCGACACGGGCATCTAGATGGGCCACACGCCCGTGTGGATGCCCGACCATGGCCAAAAGGCCATGGTTGCGTGATCTCCACACTTAAAAACAGCCTACAATTATAAATCAAGCATGGTAAAATAGTTTCCATAAAGAATACATGCTTAAAACATCAACATACCACCAGATCTGAAATTAAAAATCATGACAAGAACTAGGGGAAGTTGGGAGCTTACCAGAGGAATTTGATGAAGATAAGGATGGGGATGGCCGGAAAAACACCCTAGCTTCCTTAAATATGCAAAGGAACGGCGTTAGGAGCCCAAGAGTCGCGTCTCTTTGTGTGAAGGCGATAGAAGGAGAAAGGGTACGAAGGTTTATATGGAGGTTTCAAGCCCCTTTCATCTTCTTATAAGCCACATGGGCGTGTGAGGGTCTCACACGCCCTTGTGAACCTTCACATGGGAGTGTGGATCGGATGATCCACACGCCCTTGTGAAGCCAAAGATCAACGCCAGAAAGCACAAGGGCACTCAGACGGGCGTGTGAGAGCTAGCATGGATGAAAACACGACGGCAGAAGGCCACAGGGGCACTCACACGGGTGTGTGAGTGCCCGTGTGGGCCTGGGAAATTCACAGGGGCAGCCACACGGGCGTGTGGCTGCCCTTGTGCCTTTCTGGAGACCTGGAAAATATTCTTCCAGGTCTCACACGCTCGTGTGGATGGCTCCTCAGGAAGGTCACAGGGGCACTCACACGGGCGTGTGAGTGCCCTTGTGCCCTTCTGTTTCCTGTTTTTGCTAATTTCAGCAAGGCACAGGGGCACTCGCACCCCATTGTGCCTGCCCTTGTGGATTTTCAGCAAAACATAACTATGAAGTACAAGGCTAAATCCTTTACTTAGAACCTCTAAAGCATCGTAGATTATGCCACACGCGTATAATTATCAATAAACACCAAGAATGTACAATGAAAACACGACAACGACAGAATTACCTCAAAGTCGCCTACTCATGCTAGTTGTTGCTGCATAAATGAAAACTAACTATGAAATTAATGCAATAACTTGGGTTGGCTCCCAAGAAGCGCTTGTTTAAAGTCATTAGCTCGACGTACCTGATTCTCATGGAGGTTCATGAAGGCGGAATACCTCTTTTCCTGCAACTACTTCTTCTCCTGAAAATATCGGTTCATCCTGTGCCCATTCACCTTAAATGTTCCTTTTTCTGGGTGCGTGATTTCAACAGCCCCATGAGGTGATATCTGAGTCACTGTGTATGGTCCCACCCATATCGATTTAAGCTTCCCTTGGAATAATCTCAAGCGAGAATTGAAAAGTAATACTGAGTCGCCTTCCTTGAACTCTTTCTGTAATTTGATGTGCTTATCATGCCACCGACGCATCCTCTCTTCATAGATCTTTCTATTTTCGTATGCCCGCAACCTCCATTAGTCTAGTTCATTTAATTGTAGCTTTCTTTGACTCCCAACTTGAACAGGGTCAAAATTCATTGCCATAATCACCCAGTAGGCCTTATGCTCGAGTTCCACCGGCAAGTGACAGGATTTCCCATAAACCAGATTGTATGGTGTCGTTCCCACTGGGGTTTTGTATCCCGTCCGATATGCCTAGAAAGTGTCATCCAAACGTTCAGACCAATCCTTCCGATTGTGCTCCACCGATTTAGCCAGAATTCTCTTCAACTCTCTATTTGCAACCTCGACTTGGCCACTTGTTTGTGGGTGATACGGGGTGGCTAAGCGATGGTTAACTCCATATCGTTTCAGGACCTTGTCCAGCTATACATTACAAAAGTGAGTTCCTCTATCGCTAATGATAATCCTAGGAGTGCCGAAATGGGCGAACAACCGCTTGAGAAATTTCACCACAGTTCTAGCGTCGTTTGTGGGTAAACTTGTGCCTCGACCCACTTGGACACATAATCCACGGCGACTAAAATGTATCGGTTTCCAATTGAACTAGGAAATGGCCCCATGAAATCAATACCCCAAACATCAAATACTTCACAGAACTGAATTGGATTTTGAGGCATCTCATCCCGCCTGGATAGATTTCCTGCCCTTTGGCATTTATCATAACTTTTGATGAATTGGTGAGCATCTTTAAATAATGTTGGCCATAAAAACTTGCAGCCAAAACTTTCTCTGCAGTTCGGCTTGCTGCATAATGACCCCCAGTAGGCCCCGAATGGCAGTGAGTCAGAATGCTCCACCCTTCTTCTCGTGACACACATCGTCGCACTACATGGTCTGCACATATTCGAAACAGGTATGGGTCTTGCCAAAAGAAATTTTTCAGGTCTGCGAAAAACTTCTTCTGTTCAAATGTGATCCCTTGGGAAGAACCTTGCCCGAGAGATAGTTTGCAAAGTAGGCAAACCATGGGGTATCGGATACTACCAACTCTTGCATTCCATACAGATGCTCTTCAGAAAATGAGTCATTAATTTCATGATGTGTAGCCTTGTTGTCTTCTAACCCTTCCAAACGGGATAAATGGTCTGCTGCTAGATTCTCTGCACCCCTCTTGTCCTCGATATCCACATCGAACTCCTGCAACAACAAAACACAACGAATTAGTCTTGGTTTAGCATCGGCTTTGCTCATTAAATAACGAAGTGCCGAGTGGTCTGTAAAGACAATCACTCGAGACAAGATTAGATAGGGCCAAAATTTATCAAACACAAA
Organism: Dioscorea dumetorum; assembly: GCA_902712375.1. NCBI lineage: Eukaryota > Viridiplantae > Streptophyta > Magnoliopsida > Dioscoreales > Dioscoreaceae > Dioscorea > Dioscorea dumetorum. Next base: position 6,588,968 of record CACTHL010000846.1, read on the forward strand.
GACTACAGCCAGTAGTTCTTTGTTGGTAGTTGTGTAATTCTCTTGAGCACTTGTCAAGGTCATGCTTGCATAATAAATTGGCTGGAAATGCTTATCTTTTCTTTGTCCCAGCACAGCCCCTACTGCGTGGTCACTGGCATCACACATAAGCTCAAAGGGAAGACTCCAATCAGGTGTGATAAGGATTGGTGCTTGAGACATTCATCAGTAAACTCAAAAGGGGCATCTTTTCTAAGAGTTTGATTAGCAGTCGAGTAATCTTGGAGAAGTCTTTGATGAAACGGCGATAGAACCCTGCATGCCCCAGGAAACTACGAATTGCCTTGACACTGGCCGGTGGTGGTAGTTTCCCTATCGTCTCAATCTTTGCTCTGTCCACTTCGATTCCCTGATTAGAAATTTTGTGACCAAGAACTATCCCTTCTTGCACCATAAAGTGGCATTTTCCCCAGTTTAAAACAAGATTTGTTTCCTCGCACCGCATGAGCACCTTTTCTAAGTTCTTAAGACACCCGTCTAAAGAGTCACCAAATACCGAGAAATCATCCATGAAGACTTCAATAACATCCTCCAGTAACTCGTCGAAAATAGCTGTCATGCACCGCTGAAATGTGGCAGGTGCATTGCATAACCCAAATGGCATCCTCCTGTATGCAAACGTACTGTAGGGGCATGTAAAAGTCATCTTCTCCTGATCTTCAGGGGCGATTGGGATCTGAAAATAACCAGACATACCATCTAGAAAGCAATAGAATTTATGACCAGCGAGACGCTCTAGCATCTGATCAATGAAGGGCAATGGAAAATGATCATTTCTTGTGGCATCATTTAATCTTTGGTAATCAATGCATACACGCCATCCGGTGACTGTCCTTGTGGGAATCAGTTCGTTCTGCTCGTTCTTTACTACAGTCATACCCCCTTTTTTCGGTACTACCTAAGTTGGGCTCACCCAAGCACTATCTGATATGGGATAAATAATTCCTGCATCAAGGAGTTTCACTACCTCTGCTTTCACTACCTCCTTCATATTCGGATTAAGCCTTCGCTGAGGTTGGATCACTGTTTTATAATTCTCCTCCATCATAATCTTATGAGTGCAAAAAGATGGGTTTATTCCTTTAATATCTGAAATTTTCCATGCAATAGCTGTTTTATGTGCCTTCAACATGGTCACTTGTCTTTCTTTTTGCACTGCAGAAAGGTCAGAGGCAATAATGACAGGCAACTTTGACCCCTCTGCTAGGAAAGCATATTCCAGATGCTCGGGTAATGTCTTCAATTCTAACTCGGGAGGCTCTACCACTGATGGTCGTAGTCGATTCTCTTGTCTTTGTTCAATTCTCTCGAAGCCCTAGGGTTCATTCTCAGGCTCCTCTCCGAATGCCTCCTGTTCTGGTTGAGCTGATAGCAACATCTCCAAATTCTCTGGGCACTCTTCTTGGAAACTCACACAACAAATTTCTACTGCTAGTATATGATCCACCTCTTCTACAGAATCATCATCTTCATCTAAACTACTCCCTGCACCAGTACCTTCATCTGCCATTGTCATGTGAAACTGTGCTAGTGTTTCTTTCAAATTCACTTCGGGCTCCTCATTAAAAGAGATAATTGCCGATTTATCGAATTGATCTAGTAAGCTTTCCAGATCGACACCTTGATACGAGCTCCTGAGCATATGGACTATTCCTTCTTGTCCCGTCAACCCAGGATACCATTCATCCGTGCGTTCACTTAGTTTATACGTTGTGACTATTTGTTCTATCTTCTCTTCATTTGTCGCCATTACCGCTGTTAGTGTCTCCAGTATTTCCATTGTATTAAACATGATGCTGAGATACACCCAAAGGAAAAAAAATCAGAACAAGAACAATGGAAGTAAGGAAGATGGAATAGAAAAAAAAACAGTAAAAATAAATGAATGGCTAAAGTAACAATATACTAGCGTTCCTAATATCCTATTCCCTAGCAACGGCGACAAAAACTTGATCGTGTATTTCCGCAACACAGGGTGATGTGTCAACCCCTTGAGTTATTGCAAGTGCACGGGTCGTCAAGTAATAAAGTAGACCCCAAAGGGTCGGGTTGTCGAACCGCAGGGTACAGAAGTACTAGTAATTACTCCTTTTTTTGTTATCTAGCCTAATGAGTGTAGTGTGTGATGATCTAATGGCTAAACCTAAGAGTGTCACTACAAGTGCACAGGGACTAAAAGAAGAGGGAGTTATCAATCAATAAAAGTGAGGTATCCGGACAATGCTTCCCCTAGGATTCGGGTGTTAAATCTAGATTACAAGTGTTTCTAGACGAAAACAATTGAGTCATGGGTATCCTAAAGTATAACGGCCCCTGCCTCCAGGTCGCCGATAACTAGTCCCCTACGAGGTCACGGCGACGAATTCTCTCAACGCCTCACACCACATATGACTGCTTAAAACTCTAGGGATCCCAAAGATATAACCATTCCTAAAAGTAGATCCAACCCTGCCTCCAGGTGAAAGATCACTAACCCCCTACGAGGTCTCGACGGAGAATTCTCTCGACGCCTCACACCACATATGGTTGCTTGATACTTAGGGAATATGGAGATAGGAAATATCTATCGGAAAAGAAAGGGGACACTCCGCTATCTCACGGCTCACCCTCTCAACCCTCTTTACTATTGGTAATTCTAAAGCTAGCGGTGATCTCTCTCTTCACTAGATTGAATAAAACATGCAAGGCAATCAACAATAGAATCAAAAGCACAAGCAAGCATTAACAACTTAAGAGCAAAACTCAATGTAGTAAATTCGAATAGAAACGCAATGTAAATCTAATAAAAATATGAATCCTAGGGTTTACATGTCCGAATACCCTCTAGGGGTTTAGCTCTCCATGGAGCAAATCACAAAGCAAATAAAATAATGATAAACAAGTTCACAAGCCATAGAAAATAACCCCCCTAAATCCGTAATGATGGTCTTGATGGGTAGTTTCCACATCTGGATTGAATCCACTCCGAAGCTAGGTCGCCGGTGGCTTCCTTGATGCTATGATGGAGGAAGAATTGATTGAAGTTGGTGAGAGAAGATTCCCGAAGCCGCAAAGAACTCTCTCGAAGCCCTAGCAGTCTTGCCTCTTGAAAGTAGCCGAAAATGTCCCTAAAAACTATAACAATGAGGCTTTTATAAACTGAAATCGGGGCTTCACAAGGGCATTCACACGCCCGTGTACTGTAGCCACACGCCCGTGTGAGATTTTCACACAGTCGTGAACAGTGATGTACTACATTACTGCTACAATTATCTTTTACTATGCTAGAATGATTTCTCCCAAAATCATTCTTCGAGTCCACACAGTCAGGCACACGCCCGTGTGGTAGGGTGTGTGGCTTTATGTCCTTTGAAATCTTCAAAACTTTCTCCTATTTGCGCGCAGAAGCTGGGACAAAGACGTACTACTGCTTTCGTGCCCTTCCGGTTCATGTGATGACTTGAAATCCTCCGAAAGTTGGCAACACCTCGACGTATGCGAGCACAGCTTCTATTTCTGGTCTTAAAATATGCCATCACTCCCTATCTTTGCTTCCTTGCTTATATTTCGCACCTCCAAAGCCATGTTTGCACAAAAGAACACAAAATACACCTTATTAGTGATACAGCCTGATAAAAATGATGATCAATGCATGCAAAATGATATTATAAAATATATGTTGCAGCGAACAACTTTGAGTTAAAGCCCAACTTAATACAGATGGTGTAGTAGATGTGCCAGTTTGATGGGTGTCAAGATGAGGATCAATATGCCCATCTTAATCTTTATGTTATTTAATCAATTAATAAAAGAACATATTATTATATAAGTAAAATATTTATATAACTCTTAATCTTTATGCTACCTAAAGTTATGAAAAAATAAATCAAATATAGAGAAGAAAAGGAGAAGTAGAAGGTAATAAAATAAGCGCACAATAAAATGCAACATGTAGTTTCAAGTTTCCAAAAAAATCATATAAAACTTTCAAATCATTGTAGAAACCCAAAAGGAGTTAAAGAAAAAGCCATCTACAATAATCCGTTGTCATATAACAATCATAAACCTGTAAACAAAATCGTTTTTGTATCTAATGATAATATATTTTTCATTTCTAACTTATCGCCACTATCTTAGATTATATTATAAGTTTAAGGTAGACTAGAATTATCATCACCCGCAAGAGACATTAAAAAAGACAAAAGAGAATCATAAGTTGCACAATTCAATGACAATTGAAACTAGTGACCTCTGTAGTGCATAGTTTGTTCGAAAATCAAGTACACAAGGAAGATTGAAGGGAAGGTTGTGTAAGCATGGTCTGCCTCTTTCCCAAAGCCTAATGTTGACTTTTAAAGCCAAAACCACTATTTGATGCATCGAAGCCACTAAAGGTTTTTACGCTTGCAATAGCCACAAAGAGGAGTTGAAATTCCCATCGACTCCAGGTACACCATGAATGTTAGTTTTGATAGATTACTCCATTTTCTATAGAACAACAAAAAAAAATGAGAAAATTATTAATTTTTTTTCAACACTCCATCTTTATATATAATAGAATTGAATCATTGAGGAGTAAAAAGGCATTGAAATTGAAATTTGGAACTAGGAAAAAATAAATAGTTAGATCAGTGGTTTAGTGAAGCAGACCTTTGGTAAAACGATGGAGATGTAGAATGGAAACGATAGATTTTATGTTATATTGGTCAGAGTGAAAATTAATATTGATGAACTTGTGCACTATGCATGAACTAAATCTTGAACACTAATATTACATTCCTTCTCTTTTAATTTTAATGAAAATTTCCTCTTTTTGCTCCAAATTTGTATTTAAATTATTCTTTTTCATTATTCATTTTTCACAGGTTTTCCAGTAAATATGGGAGTGATTTCAAATAAGTTAAAATTATTTTTAAAAATGCTAATAATAGAATTAATGTATTAAATACTTTCCAATAAAAATTTAATGATCATTAATTTTGGGAATGTTATAATTGAAAAAGAAAATTACATATGGGTAAAGTTGGCATTCACATGAACTCAGACTCCAAATTCTATCTCTTCAATAAAGCCACTGAAGACTTCATTGTGAGAAATTGGGCTCACTTTGGGAATGTGTGATATTAGACTTACCATTTTCTTATTTGCAATTGCCTGTCATATATATTATAATATTTTCATTCATGTCTATTAACAATTTAGAACATTTCATTTTAATATTGAATTTGAAATATATTTGTGATATTCTAATTTTGTTAAATAACAACAAAGGTTTCGCATAAACATGATTTATCTATATCATCCATATTTTATTAATTGCTCTTTCCATATGTATATAAATATAAAAGTAGTTTTTTTTGTTTTTAGAGTAGATGACTTACAAAAGACATCAAGCTTGATTTACTTTTCTGTCGTCTTGTTTATATTCTCAAAATTAGCATGGCACCCTATCTTCAATTCCATAATCAAATCTTCAATACAAATAATTATAATGAAATAGTTAAGCGTATTTTGTAGCATTTTGGTTCTATTTATTCCAAATAATTACAAAAAAGGGAATGAATTTCGAGATAAAGTTCAGAACAATTTGCATCATACTTTCTAGTTGATTAATTAAGTCAAATTTAATTCTTATAAAAATTCAAGTTTAGCTTTGATTATTTCGTGGATACACTTGTTCCGACATTATAATTATCATTAAAATAAAATTTAAACATTTTTTATAAGATTTATATATTTTTTATTCAATTGCTTTTCTCTAATTGTATATTATCATTAACTATACAACTTTTATAATTGATTTTAGTGATATTTGTGGTTTCATTTTAATGTATATATGTAACGGTCAACCTGTTTTGACCATCAGGATTAACCCCTAATCCTTTTTGTTTAATCACTTCAGTCAAACTGTCATTCCGGGATTCTCGGATCTAGTCGGGGAGTGAGAGAGAGCTGGCCTTCTTCGTCTTTAAAACTTGAAGAGTTTCAGAGGAGAGGGAGCTGGCCTTTCCCAACTTCTTCACCATCTTATTCTTCTTCTTCTGCTTCAAACCAACTAGCAGTTTTCTCTTGGAGTTCCGGTGACTGAAGAAGGCAGCTGCGAATACCACCTTAGCGCGACATCTTAGCATCGCCGGAGACGTGGGAGGACGAGGTTCGGCCGTTAGTTCGTCGTCGAGTTTCAAGGTTAGCTTCTTAGGTTATCGGAGAAGCTGAAGCTTAGAGTTTGCTTGTTGATTAGATCTTATGGGATAAACATGCTTGTCACTTGTGAGTGTTCCTTTTGATGATGTTGTTATAGATGGCCTCCCTTCTAATCTTATATTTATGAGCATGTTTACACTTGTATCCTGGCTTCAGCCTCTCTGAATTGAATTGAGAATGACATTGAATCTCTCGATTTAAGGTTTAGGTTGGAATTTCATGAGTTCGGTGAGTAGTTTTCATAGAGAAAACCACGAGTGTAATGTCACAGAAAGTGTTTGCCATACTTTGTAGCTTTTATTCTTTTTGATGTTTAATTTGGTGAAAAGTTTTAGTGGCTAAGCTGTAAAATGTTGGCTTTTGGTGGTAAGTGATGAGGAGAATTTTAGGGAAGTAGAAACTTAGAACAAGTGAAATAAGAATCAGCTTAATTATTATCCCTCTAGAGTGCATGTTTTGATTTTGAAAGTTGGCTGCATTGGTTATGCCTGCTTGAGTAATTTTTCTAAACAAAAGCTTAGCATGATTAACCTGCCAGGTTTTAATCTTTTAAAGGATTGTTTCAACCATCTAGGAATTAGCGAAAGTTAAATCATTTTCTTGGCTTTATTAGAACCAATCCTGTAAAACATGACTATTTTTTTGAGTGACACTATTGAGTAATAGCATATGCTCGTACAATTTACATTTTTGGGATTGAATTATTTTGCTACAAGTTCATCTTTATTTATTGCGAGGTAACTTTGAAATTTAAGTATGCCTGTTTCTTTTCATTGAAAAGAAAGAATTTAAACTGATTTCTAATAGTATGGTAGTTGTCACGGCCTCAGCCGATCACCTTCGGCCGTGCGGCACCTGACACGCACCATAGCGACAGGTCAGCCTTCCTTGCAAGAACAGTTAGTGAATTCCTGTTTGCAGTACAAAGCACAGCGAAAATAATAAGAAGCAAACAAAACCGGAAAACCCCTTGGTACGAGAAACACGACACATGAAACCCATTTTGAGAGAGAAAAACATAAAACTCTCTTAGATTGAGAAATGTTTACAACCATGGCCAAAACCAACACCAAGTGGCCTTGTCTTCTCCCAAAGACTCATTTGACCCTAATACAAGAGCTACCCCAAATCCAAGGTTGATTGAGCCCCATGCCCAATACCGGTCTGGCGTGAATTCCCTGACTTCACTTAGCTTGCAGTGTCCTCTAACTCGACTGTAGCTTTAACCAACCACCCTTGGTCACAGCGCGTAGCAGTACCGGACACGCACTGTAATACCGCGTGCCATCCTCGCCCCAGGCTCGGCAACACTCCCGACTACGTGCCCACTTGCATACGCCTGTGTAAAACCTTGTCAGATCCGGAACCAGCTCTCGGTCACCCGGCCTGATCAAGTGTTCCGCCCCGCCTAGACTTGCTAGAGATCCAACACTCTACAAGATAAAGTCTTGCGACACTTGACTCTTGGTATGGGCGCGCCTTGCCCCACGCGCTCATTGGTAACGCGCACGCCCACGGTCTAGCGCGCGCGCGCCTCACGGTCTCAGCCTAAGATCATGCGGGATATTTCACCCACCCTTGGTCCCAACACAACACACGCGTCGCGCTAACCGCACGCGCTACCAAATCCACGCAGCTGTGCACCCTCGTGGCTTGGCCTATGTGATACTGTATGCCCGCTGACCAAATGTAACGTCATCAACCCTTACAAAACACCCCCACTAGTTGAACCCGACGTCCTCGTCGGTCTTGAACTCAAGAAGTCTTCCACCAACTCCTCGAACTGCCAAAGAGTAGTATCACGCTCCCAGCTTGCCTCTGACATAGGCAAGTCCTTCCACTGGACAAGAAGGAACACCCTGTGGTTCTTCTTGCTTTGGCCTTCTACTCTTCGGTCTAGGATCCGCTTAGCCACCCTGCTGAACTCCTTGCGAATAGTCGGCGGAGCCCGACTCTTTTTCGCCCTCGATGGATCCGTGGGGTCCTCATGGCATGGCTTCAAGAAACTCACATGAAAAGTTGGATGGAGTTTCAGCCGATCGGGGAGATCCAAACGATATGCCACGTTGCCCAGCCGCTGGACAATAGTGAAAGGCCCATCATACCTCGCGATTAAGCCTTTATGTACATCCTTCCGATGTAACTTCTTCCACACCTGTAGAGTGAGCTTCAACCAAACCTTGTCCCCTACTTGGAACTCCAAAGGACGTCTCCCTTGATCTGCATACTTCTTCATCCGGATAGCCGCCTTGGCGAGGCTATCCCGAGCACTCTCCATCATCTCTTGCCGATCAATAGCAAAATGATACGCGGCAGGACATTTCCCTCCTGTCCTCCTCTTCGCCACCTCTCAAGAAGTAATAGGTTGGTATCCGTATGCAAGCTCAAACGGACTCTTTTCCGTTGATGAAAACCGATGAAGATTGTAATTAAACTGCGCCACATCAAGCAGACTTAGCTAATTCTTCTGCGAAGCCGAAATATAGTGCCGGAGATACTCTTCCAACAGATCATTGATCCTCTCCGTCTGTCCATCCGTTTGCGGATGATTCGCTGTTAAAAACTTCAACTCTGTACCCAATAACCCGAACAACGCCGTCCAGAACCGCCCAGTAAAGCGAGCATCTTGATCGCTTACGATGTCTTCCGGTACCCCAAAGTGCTTCACCACATGCTTCAAGAACAGCTCAGCAGCCACCTCTGCCAAACACACTACCGATGCGGGTATGAATACCGCATATTTTGTGAATCGGTTCAGGACCACCATCACTGTCGACATCCCTTCCACCTTAGGAAATCCGGTGATAAAGTCCATGGCAATTGACGCCCATGGCCTTTCCGGAATACTCAAGGCCTTCATTCGCTCACGACCGGGATGTCCCGCCCATGGAACATCATGATGCTCCCTAAGGAGCTCCTGCCGAATCTTCCCTCCTTTCGTCACACAGAGTCTGTTGCCTTTGGCGTAGAGAAGCCCATTATCCACCCAGTACTTACGCATGACTCCGTCGTGGACATCTTTGATCAGTTTCCCATACTGACTGTCCATCTTTGCTACCTCCTCGATACGACTTTGCAAGTCATTCTCCACTTGCGCCAACGCAGCCACGTACTCAACCATCTGCTTGTGACTCAACGCATCCGCCACCTGGTTGTGTCTCCCCGGTTTGTGCTGCCATTCAAAGTCATATTCCTGCAAGAACTCTTGCCAACGAGCATGTCTAGCCGACAGCTTCTTTTGAGTAGCAAAGAATGTATTGGCAATATTATCTATTTTGACAAGAAATTTGGTGCCCAGAAGGTACACTCTCCCCACCTGTAAGCAATGAACAACGGCGAGCATCTCCCGCTTATGCGCCGAATAGCGCTGCTCCGCGTCTTTCAGCTTCCAACTCTCGAACGCCACCGGATGCCCGTTCTGAACAAGGACACCGCCAACTGCCTTGTCTGACGCATCGGTGTGGACCTCAAAAGGTTCTTCGAAGTTGGGCATACTAAGACTGGTTCACTTGCAATTGCACTCTTGATCTTGTCAAAAGCAGCCTGCTACCTATCGGCCCAGCCCCACGGCTGGTCATTCTTCAACAAATCGGTGAGCGGCAAGACCTTCCTTGAATATCCCTCCATAAATCGGCGATAATAGTTGGCTAAGCCGAGGAAAGATCGTAACTCTGGTACCTTGGACGGTGCAGGCCAGTCCAAAATCGCCGCCACCTTAGCCCGACCATACGAACTTCACCTCGAGAAATGATATTTCTCCAACTTAACATACAGTTGTCTCTCCCTCCATCATGATGATCCCTGCTTCAAGTGAACAATGTGATCCACCATCGGAATCACTACAAACACCGTGTTCTGTTCAACGCTCGGTGGTCCGCACACAATCGAAAAGAGCTCTCCCGCTTCTTCTGGAACAACACCAGCGCACGCCATCTGGCTAAATGAAGCTATTATCAAGCTCTGTAAGTTATATTCTCAACTCTGTCAACTCCAAGTGTAACATAGGGAGCCCGGGCAGGGGGTTCGCAGCCCGGCATCAACTCAATCTGGTAATCTATTGCACGCCGGGGTGGGAGTTCACAGGGTAGTTCCGGCATCATCACATCTTGAAACTCCGTCAAGACTTCAGCCACAGCTGAGGGTAGATCACTAACCAGACCATCCTGCACTTCTAATAAAGCAGCAACATATGTGGGGTCTCCATGTTTCAGCCCTCGCACCACCTGGTGTGTAGAAAGCATCGGTCCCTTTCCTTTCTTCTCTTTTGCAGCCACTCCTGCTACAAAGCATGGGTTCTTCTCATCCATTATAAGAAGACCACCCAAATGTGGAACAACAGCGGCCTTCACAGACTTGAGGAACTCCATCCCCAGTATCAACTCAAAATCATCTAATGTGACCGCCAGCAGATCAATCTTCCCTTGCCATCCACCAATGTGAACGGTTACGCCAGAGATCTTCCCAGTCACCGCCAGTGCCTGGGAGTTGACTGCTTTCACTTGGCTCGTGTGCGTCCCCACGCTCAGCCCCAATCGAGTCGCCACATCCTTAATGATGAAAGTGTGAGTTGTGCATGTATCCACCATCCCTTGTATGGCCTTCCCATTCAAGGTCAGCTCCACATAGATCAGAGAATTCACCGCTCCGTCACCCTTGACAGTCTTCAAGGCACCCAACAGTTGTAAAGAACTCACTCTTGCTGGGTCCTCCGAGTCGCTTTCTGGTTCATTTCTAAACGCGGCCAACTTCTCGCGTTTAGGGCAATCCTTTGCCATATGTGGTCAGGTGCAGATAAAACATCCACTCGTCTTGCCAGAACCACTCGATGCTTTACTATCATTCCTGGGTCTATTCCATCTGGCCTGGCCGTTGGGCTTCCTCCTCTGGAACCCATCTCCGGCCCTTCTCTCCGCTGGCTTCTTGTCTTTGGATTTGAACTTCGCCTACTCACCCTCTCCACCAGGTAAGGTTCGCAAGACCACCAGTGCTTCAGCTGCTATGATCGCGGAGGTGAGGTCCTTCGCGCCTTGCCTCCGTACCTCGATCTGTGCCCAACTCTGGAGTCCCGTAAGGAAGTTAAACAACTTGTCCTCCTCGGACATGTCCCTGATATCCAGCATCAAGGATGAAAACTCCTTCACGTACTCCCGGACAGTGCCTGTCTGCCGTAGCTTCTTCAGATTTGAACGAGCTACCGAAGCAGTGTTGCCAGGCAAGAATTGCTCCCGCAATTCCTTCTTCAACTCGACCCACGAGTTCGAACTTGTCCGACCCGCCTGAGCGTCTTCTTGCTGACGAGATCGCCACCATAGCTTCGCATCGCCAGTATGGTACATCCCGACCAACGGAACTTGCTCATGGCCCGACACCCTTGCAGCCTTAAAGTACTGATCCACATCCCAAAGAAAGTTCTCCAGTGTCTTGGCACTCCGTGTGCCATCAAATGGGGAAGGTTCGGGGACCTTCACTCTCGTGGGCGCCTCCCACGAGACCGGTGAAACGCTAGCTTCCTTGAGTTGGCCGACCTCGGCCTCCAGCGACTGCACCCTCGTCTTCAAGACTTCCACAGTCGTCTTCAGAACTTCGACAGTCATCTGGCTCTCGCGATATCCACTCGCAAGATCTTCAACCATCTTCGACAGGTTCACGATCCTTCTTGCTAGTCGCCATCTCCACCGTCTTCACATGTGTGTCTTCTCGCGCTTATGAGTCTGGCATGACATTGATACTGGCTCCTGAGTCTGCCAATGCCTTCTCTTCACCCAAATTCCCAATGTTAATGGGATGATGAAGCTTCCGGGGTCTTTCATCTTGTTTGGGAGATTCTTCTGCAAAACAGCTGAACAAGATGCATCTAAAATCACCGCTGCACCTTCTTCCAATTTCCTCTTATTGGTCAAGAGGTCCTTCAAAAACTTTGCATATCGAGCATTTGTGACAAAGCCTCCACAAATTGAATATTAATGTGCAGCTGCTTGAAAAGCCCCAAAAATTTCTTGTACTGCTCATCATTTTGATCATTTTTCAGCCTTGAAGGGTAAGGAATCCTTGGCTTGTATGATGCAGGTGCTACCTCCTTTTCCTTGCCCTTCTCCTTAACATCCTTTTCTTTATCTCTCTCCGTAGCGGGAACATGGACAACCTCTTCAGCAGGGAGTCTACCCTCAACTTCATGACCACTCCTTAGAGTAATCGCCTTCAGCTGCTCTCTTGGGTTGGTCTCTGTATTCCCCGTGAGACTTCCTTGAGGTCGCTCAGATAATGACTTCGTAATCTGTCCCACCTAATTTTCCAAATTGTGTAGTGAGGCCGTGTGGTTACGAAGTGTACTTTCCACGCCTTGGAAGCGCGTGTCTGAAGATTGAATGAACTTGGTTAATGCCTTCTCCAAGTCCGTCATTCGGCTCTCAAGCCCTGAAACTCGGCCCTCCATGTTTGGTTGTTGCAATTGCTGAAATCCGGGGGGGTGCAGAGGGCCTTTGTTGCCCTTGGTTGCTCCATGAAAAGTTCGGGTGATTTCGTCACCCCGGATTGTAGGTGTTGCTATAGGGGTTCCCTTGACCTCGTCCGGCATTCCGCACAAAATCCACCTGCTCAACAGGTGCAGCACTAACCACTGAGATAGGGCAATCAGATGAAACATGCCCTCCTCCACAACCATCACAACTCATCACTGTAGTCATCCTAGACGGGCCTGCCAAAGTATCTAACTTCTTGCTCAATGCTTCAACCTGAGCCGCTAGAGATGTTACTGCATCAACTTCATGAATACCCGCCACTTTCCTCTTGTCTCAAGCATTCCACTGATAGCTATTCATAGCCATTTCTTCTATCAGTTGGCGGGCAGCTTCGGGGGTCTTGCTTCCTAAGGTACTGATTGCTGCGGCATCAAGTAACTGTCTTGTGCTTGGGTTCAGCCCATTGTAGAAGGTGTGGATGATCATCCACTCGGGGAACCCATGTTGAGGACACTTTCGCAGAAGATCCTTGAACCTTTCCCATGTCTCGAAAAGAGACTCCAATTCCGATTGCATGAATAAGGAAATTTCGTTTCTCAATTTCGCCGACTTCCCAGGAGGGAAATATCGGGCAAGGAAGGCCTCAACCATCTCTTCCCACGTAGTGATCGATGCTCTAGGTAGAGACTGCAACCACTGTTTTGCTTTCACCTTCAATGAAAATGGGGAGGCTCTCAATCTGATGGCATCATCTGTAACTCCATTTATCTTCAGCATATCGCACACTTCCAGAAAGTTCTCTATATGATTGTTCGGGTCTTCATCTGCCAACCCGTTGAACTGTACGGACTGTTGTACCATCTGAATGAACCCCGGTTTAAGCTCAAAGTTGTTAGCTGCAATTGGTGGTCTGACTATGCTTGGTTACGTGCCACGAATAGTCGGCCTTGCAAAATCTCAAAGTGTCCGCTGTTGCTCATTTTGTTCAGCCATATTTTGCGGAATCTTCAATTTCTATTTCAGCTTGATAGGACTGTTCTTGTTCAGGTTGTCGTCCCCGTCTGTGTAGTCTTCTCTCAATTTCTGGATCGCCTTCAACTAATGTCGAAGGCTATCCACAGGTCATAACCTGGAGCTGAAATCAAGAAAAGAAACCAAAATCGGAACAATGGAAGTGAAAGAAGTGTGAAGCAGAATAAGTGGTGAATGACTAAAGTAACAAAGTAAGGATGTTCCTAAAACGCCTAACTCCCCGGCAACGGCGCCAAAAACTTGACACACCCTTGCGTATGTGTTCCGCAAGTGCACGGGTGTCGAATTAATAAAGTACCCAAAGGGTGGGTAGTCGAATCCACAGGGAGTAAACGTCAGAAACAAATACACTTTGCCAAATAGTCAATGAAAACTCAATATGTGAAGAGATTGTATTAAAAGTAAATAAACAGAAAATAATGATTAGAAGCGATGACTAGAGGTATGAAATATATCAAGATAAGAATGGGGTACTCGGACAATGCTCACCCTAGGTTCCTTGTTTCAAGTGCAAAACTCTAATTACCTTTACTTCAACGAGATTTGAGGAGTCGTGGAATCCAAAGACACAAGGTCCCAAACCTAAGGTCAACCCTAACTAGTCCCATACGAGGTCCCGGCGGAGAGAAAACTCTCGACGCCTCACACCACGTATGACTGCGCTAAGCTCTAGGGATTCCAAATGATAAACCCTATTCCCAACTATAGATCAATCCCTTTGGTCCAGGTGAAAGATCCCTAATCACAAATAATTCCCGGCGGAAAGGCCTCTCTCAATGCCTAACTCTCTTTGAGATCGAAAATAATGCTTGGAATAAGAAGGTAGGGTAAACCACACCGGAGGGAAAGGGGACGTGTCGCTACCTCTCAACTCACCCTCTCGACCCTCTTCAATCTTGGTTAATCTAATCCTAATGGTGATGGTCACTCGTCAAAAGGATGATTAGATTAGCCCCCAACCCTAGTGTCACTCTAAGGGAGAAACAATTAAGCACACAAGATTGAAACTCAAATAAATCTCAATTTAAAATTAAAAGCAATAGAGTCATTAAAACAAAGGAATTCTAGAGTTTTCATGTCCAAGTACCCACTAGGGGTTTAGCTCTCCATGGAGCAATACAAGTTCATCAAAATAAATGAAGATAAATGCAAGTAATCCATAAAGAAAACCCCCTTAAGCTTCGTGCTGATGGCATATGAGGGCTGCTCCTTCTTCTCCACGGATCCTTCCTCCAAGCCTAGGGCACACCTCGCCGAATCGAAGTCGTCGAAGGCTCCCCCAATAGCTCTCCTTGGAAGGAATCGATGTTGAAATCGGTGAAGAAACGCCCCCAAAACGCAGCAAAAACCTTCTCAAACCCTAGCCGAACTCTCCCCCAAAGATAGGAAAAAAAATCCCCTTAAAACGCTTCAGAACGGCCTTTTAAATGGCAAACATTGAGGATCCACACGGCCATGTGGAAATTCCACACGGCCGTGTGGAAATTCCACATGCCCATGTGGATTTTCAGCTTCTACAAAACTGCATCTATAGGTCCCCGATTTCGCCCGTTTTTTCTTCTGAGGCCACACAAACGGACACACGATCGTGTGGTAGGTCATGAGGCATTTCTTGATCTCGAAAAACCCTTGGAGAGCTTTTGAAATTTTCGATCAAATCAGAAAGAGCGAGCATGACTGCCTTTGTGTCTTTCTACAAAAATTGTCTTGAAACCTTTAGAAGTTGGCACATACTCTCTTGTTTGACCCGTTTTCATCTTAAACTTTGTGTTTGCACAAAAGGACTCCACTCGGCACCATCATGACCTATTTTTGCTTTTCTTCGCATAAACCTTCTTCACAACCCTAATTGCATGAAAGAACACAAAAACACACGAAATGAGAAATATAAACTGAAAAATGTGATACTCATGCATGGAAAAACATCTCAAATAATATGTATATGCAAGCACTTATCAACAGCGCGTAGCAGTACCGGTCACGCGGGGTAATACCGCGTTCCATCCTCGCCCCTGGCTCGGCAACGCTCCCGACCACGTGCCCACTTGCATACGTCTGTGTAAAACTTTGTCAGATCCGGAATCAGCTCTCAGTCACCCGGCCTGATCAAGTGTCCCTCCCCGCCTAGACTTGCTAGAGATCCAAAACTCTACATGATGAAGTCCTGCGACACTTGACTCTTGGTATGGGCGCGCCTTGCCCCACGCGCTCATTGGTCACGCGCACTCCCACGGTCTAGCTCGCGCGCGCCCTCACAGTCTCAGCCTATGATCATGCAGGATATTCCACCCGCCCTTGGTCCCGACACAACACACGCGTCGCGCTAACCGCACGCGCTACCAAATCCACGCAGCTATGGTCCCTCGTGGCTTGGCCTATGTGATACTATATGCCCGCTGACCAAGTGTAAGGTCATCAACCCATACAGTAGTCTCTCTGATTTTTAGGGATGTGTTGATCCTCCCATGTTTCGGAATTGTTCTAATCCTCCAGCATTTAATGTTCTCAGTCTAGCCAGTTTATATGCTTGTATTGAAGTGATCTAGTATGCTTTTGGCTTAATTGTTTTATGTGGGTAGCATTGTTAAGTGTTTGTGTGAATTCGGGTAAAATTAAGCGAATGTTTGCAAGTTGACAATCTTAGCTTGTAGCTCAGCTATATTCGTCATGTAAATATGTTTGCAGTCTGAACAGCGGAATTAGAGCTTAATGGGTGGTTCTAGCGAACCCTTAATTCGCAGGATTTAGTGAACTACACCTTCGTAGCTCGGAACCAGGTAGGCTTTCGCACCCGTATAATATAACCCTGTAGTTTGGTGGATGATTGTATAATTGTTAATTATTTTATTTTATTTATTTATGATGTTTATACATTATTTATGTTGGTATTGTGTTTATTATTCTGTATTTGTTATTTATTTAATTAATTAAGTAATTACTTGGCGAAGTGTTTTATTTGGTATTTCTTCTGTCTATACTCTGTATTTCTGTGATTTTACTACATCTCTAATTACTGCAAATTGCCGAGCTAGGAGGAGTAACTCCTAGCCATGTGCACTTGTCTTCTGTAGTAGCGCTACCATCCGACTGCGGTCAAAGATCCGGCTTCGGCAGTTGATATTCTGTCTATTCTGTTCCGACTTCACAGTCGAAGATCTAGCCTTGGGCTGTTGATTCTGTTATTAGTCTGTACACGTTTGTTTTCGAGTATTTTCTATATTTCTGATTATTTCTGAACATTTTGTGTATTTCTATCTAGATTATATTTATTCTGCAATATCTGTATTACCTGTTATTTATGTGATCCTACTGGGCCCTTGTGTCTCATACACTCTGTGATTTTCTCTCTCGCAGGAAAAGATTAAGCTTAGGATCGGGGTTTAATCTTGGAGTTGGATTACTGTCTTTGGTTGTAGATCTTATAAGAACTTCCCTGTGTGAGTAAGACTTGTATTTTTTTTGTCTGTATTTTTGGGTTCATAAACTGTGGGTGGCACTGTATTCTATAGGGCTGCTAAAGCCCATACTTGTATTAGCTTTGTTACTGCGTTCTATTTGTACTTCTGTATTATTGTTTCTTGTGTTGTCTGTTGGGTTGACTCTGACTAAGTTTAAGATATGAGGCCTTACACTCAGTGGGCCCAGCTCCATTGGATGCGGCCGGTCTATTAGCGGGCCTGTCTTTGGGCTGGGGCATGACAATATATGACATGTAAAGCTTTAATTATTTCTTTAGCTCATGTTATCTCTAACGGAAGTTAAAATTATTTGAATAAATCTAATAACTATAAAGATGGTCCTTGTGCAAACTTAATGTGTCGCTTGTGGTAGATATTGTTTTAAAAGAGAACATAATATGAATTCGAGAAAAACCACTTTTCAACTCATCACTTTCTATAAACCTATCTTTGTTTTTCTCATTTTTCTTGTCATATTATACCATCATTTTCCTGCTAAAAACCTCGCTTCAATGAAAAACGTTAATGTCACCTTCACTTTGGAAGGATAAGAACTCTATTCTTTCCCAAGTGGAGGTTACAAGATCAGCTTGTTCTCATAACACTCATTGAAAGTATTAGCTTGTACACCTTTTAAAAAAAATTAAAAACAGCAATGACAACATATAACTTGTGTGCGAGTTAGATTTAAGGGAGCATCATGTAATGATATTTAGAGTAATGTAATTATTGCTATTAATTCTTGGTTTATATCTAACTATCTAGTTCATATACGTTGTAAACTTACTGAATAATCCCCTTGATGTAGTTTTTGTCATCTCCACACCATATATTTGCATATATATGTATTTCATTGTTATATTAATTTCTATCAAGGATATTAGTAGTGGTTTGGAAAAAAAAAAGCTTAGCAATTTTTGAATTCTTTCTTGTATATAGGGAGGTGAAAAGAGCTACTACCTTTGATTGTATGCAGCTACTCTCATAAGTCGGATACTACCTATGCTCTAATGAGAGAAAGAGCTATCACAAGGGATATGTGAAAGCTAGCACCCTCGGTAGAAAGAGCTACCATCTCTAAAGTGTGAAAGCCACTCTGGAGGCCGCCTGAGAATGGGCTACCTTGGAGATTGTGTGCAACTACTACCCTTTCTTTTATTTTGATTACTACATAAGTCTCGCACAATATAAACCTCGAGTAGTGGACATAGTGTCGACATGAGTTGAGTTTTTCTTCACACACACGCTTTCGGATTGCTTTTTCTTTCTTTTCATTGGATTGTTTTCTAGAGCATTAACTGAACCGTTTGGTGTTAAATAGCTTCCTCCTTAGTTATAGAATCATATTCTCATGCCCTCTAATGAACCTGAGGCCAAGCACTTACTCGTTCTTTCCGTGTAATGAATGTTTAGTTTGCTTGAGGACAAGCAAAGGCTTAACTGTGGGGGAGTTTGATAAGTGCTTGTATGCATATATTTTATAACATAATGTTGCATGCATTGAGCATCACTTCTATCATGTTATATCACTAATAAGGTGTATTTTGTGTTCTTTGTGCAAACATGGCTTTAGATGTGCGAAATATAAGAAAGAAAGTAAAGATAGGGAGTGATGGCACATTTCAAGACCATAAAAAGAAGCTATGCTCAAATACATGGAGGTGTTGCCAACTTTCGAAGGAGTTCGAGTCATCACATGAACAGGAAGAGCACGAAGGCAGTAGTACGTCCATATCCCAGCTTCTGCGCGCAAATAGGAGAAGGTTTTGAAGGTTTCAAATGACAGAAAGCCATACACCCTACCACACGGGCGCGTGCCGGACCGTGTGGACTCGAAGAATGATTTTGGGAGAAATCATGTAGCAAAGTTGTAGCAAAAACACTATTCACGACCGTGTGAAAAATTCACATGGGCGTGTGGCTACAGTACACGGCGTGTGAGTGCCCGTGTGGCTGCCCATGTGAGGCCCCGATTTTAGTTTATAAAAGCCGCCTTGTTATAATTTTAAGTGATCTTTTCGGCTACTTTCAAGAGGCAAGGCGGCTAGGGCTTGGAGGGAGTTCTTTGCGGCTTCGGAAAGCATTCCTCACTAACTTAGATTGATTCCTCCTCCGTCATAGCATAAAGGAAGCCACCGGCGACCTAGCTTCGGAGTGGATTCAATTCAGACGTGGAAGCTACCCATAAAGATCATCATCACGGATTTAGGGGGGTTATTTTCTATGGCTTGTGAACTTGTTTATCATTTCTTTATTTGTTTTGTGACGTGCTCCATGGAGAGCTAAACCCCTAGTGGGTATTTGGACATGTAAACCCTAGGATTCATATTTTTTTAGATTTACATTATGTTTCTATTCGAGTTTAATACATTGAGTTTTGCTCTTGAGTTCTTAATGCTTGCAATTGCTTTTGATTCCATTATTAATTGCCTTGCATGTTTTATTCAACCTAGTAAAGAGAGAGATCACCATTAGGTTTAGAATCACCAAGAGTGAAGAGGGTTAAGAGGATGAGCCGTGAGATAGCGGAGTGTCCCTTATCCCTTCCGATAGATATTTCCTATCTCCATATTCGCTAAGTGTCAAGCAACCATATGTGGTGTGAGGCGTCGAGAGAATTCTACGCCGGGACCTCGTAGGGGGTTAGGGATCTTTCACCTGGAGGCAGTGTTGGATCTACTTTTAAGAATTGGTTATATCTTTGGGATCCCTAGAGTTTTAAGCAGTCATATGTGGTGTGAGGCGTCGAGAGAATTCTCAGCCGAGACCTCGTAGGGGACTAGTTATCGGCGACCTGGAGGCAGGGGCCGTTATACCTTAGGATACCCATAACTCATTGTTTTCGTCTAGAAACACTTGTAATCTACATTTAACACCCGAATTCTAGGGGAAGCATCGTCCGGATACCTCACTTTTATTGATTGATAACTCCCTCTCCTTTCAATCCCTGTGCACTTGTAGTGACACTCTTAGGCCTAGCCATTAGATCATCACACACTACACTCATTAGGCTAGATAACAAAAGATGAGCAACTACTAGTACTCCTGTTCCCCGTAGTTCGACAACCCGACCCTTTAGGGTCTACTTTATTACTTGACGACCCTTGCACTTGCGATAACGCAAGGGGTTGACACATCACCCTGTGTTGCGGAAACACAATCAAAAAAGAAATAATTTTTAATGAAATGCAAATATATGTAAATATGTTCTCTTATGCATGATGCTAAGTGAATACACTTTAACAGTTTGCTGGTAGTGGTTGTCCTTAAGTGGCTTTTGAGCTATAGATAATAATAAACTCTAAAAAAATGACGAAACTACAAGCATGTATCAATTATAAACTTTCGCTATGTTTTCATTAAGATTTAATCTTTTTATTTTATTTAAGATTCACAAAATAGTACATAAAGTTTTCTTTGATATTTGTGGAAAACCTAAAAAATACACACACAAACAATCCTTCATTTCTTACATTTTTTTATTTCATAAAAACCTTAATGTTTTCATTGTAGACCATCAACTAAAAAAGAAAAAGGCAAAACATATTATCAGAAAAATAAAATATTTTAATAACTATTAGTGTTTATATTATTTGATTGAAATTATTGTAAAATAAAAAACAATTGTGGAGAAGAAGAAAGTAATAAAATAAGCAAATAACAACACAATAAAACACAAATATGCACTTCTATGTTTCAAAAAGAATCTTATAAAACCATCAAATCATAACTTAAGAAACTAAAGAAAAGCGATAAAAAAGACCATCTACAATAAGATAAAATCATATTACAATCATGAAACTCGCAACCAAGATCACTTTTATACATTATTATAACTTGTTATTTAATTATTTTGCACTGCCTTAGATTACATTAAAAATTTAAGGTGGATTGCAATTATCACCACTAGCAAGAGGCATTAGAGAAGGATACAAAGGAGTATAATAAGTCACACAAATTGAAGAAAACTGAAACCAGTGATGTTTAATGCCTTAGAATGTGATGGTGTTTCATTTTGTTGAAAATGGTGGTGGGGACTCAACGCAGCAACGATAGAAGGTACGGGAAGATCATGTACGCAAGCAAGATTAGAACGAAAGTTGTGCGTATATTTTTTGCCCTACTTTTGCCAAACATTAGCTTGGCTTTTAAAGTTGCAACACTCCCTGATGCATCACAGCCACTTAATGCTTTTCGACTTGTAGTAGAACCCAAAGGAAGGTTATATACTCTTCCACAGCCAATAGGCGCACCATCAATTTTTGTCTACATATTTTGCTCCATTTTTCTTAAACACAAAAGACAATAAAAAAATCATAGATTTTTGCTTTCAAAACTCTATTTATAAAAATAAAATTGAGTATATTTGAATAGTAAAAACACTTTGAGATGGACTTTAAAAAAACAAATATAAAGAGTCTACTCACTACTTAAGAGAAAGAACATGAGGTGAGCGAAATAGATTTTTGGTAAAGAAAGATGGTGTTGATACAAAGCTATAGATTTACAACAATAGATAGATCAGAGAGAAGATGAATACTGATAAATTTGTGCACTATGCAATGAACTTTGAACACTACGAATGCATAAAATTATTTTCTTAACCTCACTGAAAATTTCCTTCCTTTTCTTCTTTTTTTTGTATTTAAATTATACCTTTCCATTATTTCTTTTCCATTGGCTTTTCCATTATATATGAGAGTGATTTCAAACTATTTAAATAATTAATGATTTTAAAGATCCTTAATTTTTGAAGCAATGAATTAACTACCTTCTAACAAAAATAGAATGGTCATTAATATTAGGAATGATATAATTGAAATGAAAATTATATATGGGTAAAATTGGTGTTTTTGATGAAGTGCTAGTTCTTTGCCTTTAGGAAAAGCCATTGAAGACTTCATTTAGAGGGATTGGTCTCTCTTTCACAGTATGTTTTTCATACTTACCATTTTCTTATTGGCAATTTCTTATCATATATTTTAAAATGTTTTCATTCATCTAACTTTACAATTTAAAGCATTTTATTTTAGTGATGAAATTATTTTTTGGACAATGGAAATCATAAAAATACATTATTTTATTCTATTTGATTTTATGTTATTTTAGTTAATAATGTTAAAGGCTTTCCATAAAGTTGATTTCATCAATATTTTACTACTTAATGGCAAATAATGTTAATGAAGAAAATTTTAGAATTCATTTTAGGGTTTATACACCTTTTATTCTATCCATATGTGTAGAAGTGTAAGTATTTTTAGTAGATGACTTATGATAGACATAATTATTAAGGTCATCATCTGGTCATCAAGTTTGATTGATTAATTCATTGATTGATTGATTTATTAGGTTGTTTGTGTTATATTCTTGAAGAAAACATATTATCCTCTGTTGGTTTTCTTAAACAAATCTTCAACATGAATAGTTTCAATGGAAAGATTGTCTGGGTTTTGTGGTACTTTGATGAGTGTTGGTGATACTCAAGCTTGTTGTTGTCTAGCACAAGAGGATACAAGTAGCATGTGGCATCATGAATCATTGTTGCGATTACTTCAGCAATATGTTCTTGCTTTGCCATAAGTAGAGCTAGAAAAAACACTATTGTCACATGTCTTTGATATGGGTAAGGTATTCTCTTCAAAGAGTCAATGATGATCATGATGAAAATGTCCAACACATCATCAAGGACTATTATCCTCTCCTCTAGCAATGTCTAGAGATGGGAGCAAGTGGTGAATGCCCATTCATTCTTCCAAGCAACAATTTTGTTTCGTAGGAGGACAAAATGGTTAAGTGGAAACAATGCAAACTAAGTGGTTATAACTAGAGGTAAATCTAAACCAAAAGGGTTAAATGGAAAACTCTAGAGTTAAACAAAAACAATGATAACTATGTGAAAACACTTAACGGTATGTGATAACAATTCTTCATAAGCGATAATACAAAGAACAAGCATAATCAATAATGCCGAAATGAGAACAACTTTTTTCAAGTTGGAAAGGACTCAAATGTGGTACTCTTACTTGTCGATCATCCAGTTAGAATGTAGGGAAATTATTGCTTGTTCTAATTGGTCCAGGCGCATGTACCAGGAAGGACATTTTTCCATGGGGATAAAATCTTTCCTCACGGGTTGAGCTTCTTGGTTGGTAATTCAGTGAAGATGGCTATTGTTGATGCTTCTCTGGATGAGAACTCTTCTACGGCTGTAGTGTCATGAGAGGAAGGGGAAAGAGGGAGGGAGGAGTGTGACATCAATATCAGCCTTTCATCATTTAGAGGCAACCTGTGGTTTAAAAAAGGATTTCAATTAGTCTTGTGGCTCATTAGTGGTGGTCAGTGCTTTAATGGGTTTGTCGAAGGATGCTTGTGGTTTAACCGTGTTAGGAAGAGAGGGGGGAGGGAAGGAAATTTCAGAGGAACATGTCAAACATTCAAAGATGTTAATTAGTGGTTCTATTTGGGATGGGGTTAAACCGGTTCAATAGGCCAGTCTTATGCTGCAATAGAGGGTAAATCGGCACCCATAGCTTCTACAGGGGCACCTCATCCGTTGGAGCATTGTTTATTTGATTAACTACTTTGGGTCAAATCTCTCTCAAGGTTCTTTAAAGGGCTAATTCATTCTTTAAATTGCCTAGGGATTCTATGATGCTGTCGATTAACATCGACACCATCTTCATCTTCTACAGTGGGAAAAATAAGTGGATGTGGGTTCATTTCCTCTTTCTTCTCTAAAGCCCAAACTAGTATGTTGGCTAATGAATCATCACATGATGGGAAAGAAGGTAATTGTAGCCATACTTTTGTGGTGACCTTCCTTTTCGTTAGCTTCACTTTCAGAAGAGACGTTTCCCATTTCAGGGCTTCGGGGATGTGTTAGGTGGTTGTCATGTCATATTGGAGGTCTCCATCTCTAGTGAAATTAGTGCATCTTGAGGATTGACTATGCCATGTATTGCATCAACACGAGCAATGAGCTTGTTGATTTCTAGCTAGTGAATGACAGTGTGTAGAATTGATGGTTGCCCATGGTAAGTGCATAGGTAATCATGTAATACCTTCTACGTGAACACTAAGATCATATTCTAAGGGAACTACTATTACTTCCACTTCCCTTATTGTCTAGCCTAACAAGAGATGATTCAAAATTTAACAAGACTAGGTGGACTCAAGAAATGAGTTCAAGCAATGTATAAGAAATTTAGGAAAAAACCAATACGATAAGATGATCACGGATAGGGTCTCCATGTGCCTACTGATGTCATGAAGATGATGAACTAAAATTGCAAAGGTGATTTATACGGAGAGATTTCAAAAATAGATTAACCCTAAATCCTTTGGCAATTAATCCCTAATCACATATCAGACATAAGTGTTGATAAGAGTCTCTTCCAAATTAGCTCCTCCTACGATTGCAATGCATTCAAGGAAATCTATATAGGAGTATACCCTATTTTTTTTAAATCTAAAAGTTGGAAGGCTGCCAACATAGGAATACCTAAAAGTTGGGAACTAGTATACCCTAATCTCGAACAAGTAAACATTTTCAATCTATGTGTGATCTATTATAAGTGAGCAACCTGGGTCTTCAAGTGCAACTCATAAATGAACTATGGAGGTCTCCATATGTAATTCAAGACATTAAAAGACACAATAAATTGAATTTCAAACCATAAAAATGTATTAAAAGAAATAAATCATCCACATAACATGTTTGGTTTACCAATATCCACAGACATTGGGAGTTTAGCTCGACACAAAAAAAGAAATTAAAAGAAAAATTCGTCAAAGAACACCAATAAAGCATGATTATGATTTCTTGACAAGTGATGAAGGACAATGAAGAAGGATCTCTTTTGAAGGCCCTTGAAGTTGCCACCCCAAAATCGCCCTAGATATGGCTCCCCTTGAACCCTAGCCTCCGAAGGCCGTCATAATGATTCCTATGAAGAATCTTCTAAATCTAGATTATTTCCTTTGAGATTAAAGTCATTGACTCCTTCAAATCCTAGATTTCACCCTAGCCTTTCTGCCATCAAAGCTCCTTCCAAAATCTATCCAAAGGTTCTAAAACTTTGCCGTAGCTTCATCTCTTCATACTTCCCCGCAAGGTACACCATCAAGAGCATGACAAAAGTTTCCTCTTCTCCTCCCATGTTTCGAGCAAGTTGGAGAAAGGTTTTTTTGATAGCATCTCTATGTCGTTCATAAGTTTTTGAGAAATATTTTTCGTTGAAGGATGAGTGTGTCTTCTTTCTCTGAAAAACAACCACATCTCCATTGCAATAGAGATCAAAGATGATAACCATGTCTTCAGTTCTGAAATGTGGCAGGCTCGCACCAACTATAAATTTTTGGGTACACTTATCATACCTATGTAACAAGGCATCAAGCAACCCATTATCATGTAGTATAGGTTTGATATCAGTTAATAATACAAACAGTTATCTTCGAATGATTTCACAATGGCTTCCAGGCATGTGTTGTTTTAACTCAACAAAAGTTTTCACTTTCAGGACCAAGTAGCATCTTCTGTTGATAAGGTTGATGGCCATATCTTGATGACCCACTAGAAGAGCAATAGATCATGCAATATTCGGAATCGTTTGAATGGAAACCAATATTCATAAGTGGAATCAACACATTTTTATTAGAGTGGTAAATATCACTTGTAAAGAGGAAACTGTTTAATATATACAAACTTAATTCCAATTCTAAGAGAAAAATGCCAAGAACAAATACTTATGGAAAATATAATGCCATCATACGCATTACACATATAACACACAAAACATTATAGAGCATTCTTAAAAAAACATGGTGATTGACTATACTATTCGGATTGGATATCGTCAGCTCAACATCCACAAAATAAACGAAATCCTGAATCTCTAGTTTTATGAGTACAACTCCTAAAAAACCTGATCAGGCCAAAATCACAATCGAAAACTATAAAACATTTCTATGCAAATGCGTCAACGAAAAATATTCGAAGTAGCCTTGCCTGGCGGAAGGTCTAAACTAGCAATCAAACTATCTTCTAGTCGAAGAGATGTTGCCAAGCGGTGAAACAGTATGATGAAAAGGGAAATTCTTTGCATTGCTTTTGTGTGATGAGATAAAAGGGAGAAGAGAAGGAAGGCTGGAGGAATAATGACATGATGAGCAATGTTCTCAAAATTACCAGAAAAAGAAACCGCTTATTTCCAATGTCTTTTGGCCTAGAGTGGTTGTAAAAAGGTAAACATGTTATTTCCTCAATGAGCGAACAATTCCCAGTTCCCAAGCAGGGGCACCAGTTCCCAATCACTATAATAATAACATAATTAGTCATTGTTCAAGGCTTCAAGGACAGAAAAGTAACTGGTTAGAAAAAAAGGGGACATTTTGGGATTTCCCAAACTAGGCTTGACAATGTGTGCATAAATAAAACTAGGAAGGAGTTTTTGTCAATTACTAGTAATCTTTATGAAAGCTGATGTTATCAGTTATAAATTAAATATAGAGAAGAAGAAGGCAAGAAAGTAATAGAAAAGAAAATAACAACACAATAGCACACATCATGTAGTCTCGAGTTTAAAAAAATTTGTAAAACAATCAAATTAAGCAAGAGAAAACCAAGAAAAGTTAAAGAAAAGGGCCATCTACTGTATCATATAACAATTATTACCACCAATAGGATACATTAGAGAAGAAGAAAAAAGCGAACTATAAGTTGAACAAATCGGAGAGGATTGAAACTAGTGATCTTTGTAATGCCTTAGAACAAGGTGGCACTTTATTTTGATGAAGCTAGTGGTGGACAGAGAGGACTCAAGCTAGAAAAGGCTTGGGGAGAAGGAAAATCAAGTGCACAGGGAAGATTGGAAGGAAGGTTGTGCTTGCATTAATGACCATGCTTTTACAAAGCCTTAGGGGCCGTTTGGTTCGGAAGTGTATTGCCGAAGTGGTGGAAGTCTGGAAGTGACAATTTCGGTAGAAGTGAGCAGTTCAGCTGAAGTGTCCACTTCCGTGTGTTTGGTTGAAGCTGAAAACTGGACTTCCGAGACCACTTCCTATGTTTGGATGGTTGAAGTAGATATATGGAAAATCCCACTTCAGTCACTTTTTGGTGTTTGGTAACACCGAAGTGGGGATATAATCACCACTTCGGTGAAGGGGTAAAGTTACCCCCCTTATACATTTTGTTGTGTATATGTTAATTACATTATGATATTTGTTAATTGCTTTAACCAATTTATTACGATGGTAATAAATAAATTATTATTTTTAAAAAATATTGGGCATGGAATATTAACTTATTTCCATATTAATAAATTATGAGATTTACCTACATAATTTATTGTTCAAATATTGCATTCAATATTAATTTATTATCATGCTAATAAATTAAAATATGCTAATAAATTAAAATATTGCATTATCATTGCACATCCAATATTAATTTCCAACCATTGCAATAAATAATTTATTATTTATTGGAAAATATTGCACATCGAATATTAATTTATTACCACACATAAGTTATGCCATCTACCTAAGTGATTTATTTAATTTTTACCATTGTTATAAATAATTTATTATTTAAAGAAAAAAACCAGTCACATATTAATTTATTTTGATGCTAATAAATTATGACTTTTTACTTAAGTGCTTTAAAATGTCTTTCTCCACTTTTTTAAGGCAAGTTGGAATACTAAAATTCATAGTTAAAAAGGAAAATAACGTAGTTACCAATTTTATTTATTACCATGCTCCAAATACTTGAAAGTGAAAAAAAAAATTCTCTATTTTATTTATTGCTTTTTTGTACACTACTTTTTGTTGTGCATCCATTGTAACAAGGAGATTTTGTTTAATTAAAAAAAAAATAGATGTTCATGATTGCAAAGGAGTGCCACAAAAAAAAAATTAAAGCAATGAATATACACCATAATGTAAGTGCATGATACAATCACATAAATGGAAAGCTGGTGCTTTGAGTTCTCTGATAATGTGGGACATCCATCCTCATAACAATGCAGTCAAAACCTGTCTCATGAACATGCCTTCTTGTGATTTATATTTGAAAAATGGGATCTGTTTCTAAAAGCACCTCGTTCTTTAATTCCACAAGTCCGGGTTTCATAAGAAATCTACATATTTTTTACATATATATGCAATTATAAAATTCTCTGGGGATACAAAGAATCTCTTTTCTTTTTTTTCTTTTCCCTGGGTGTACATGTAAAAAGAGAATCTGATGTCCATTGTTTGACAATCAACTATGAAGTGAGCTGGTCTAAAATTAAAGCTCTGAATGATTTCTGATCTTGTTTGATGTCTTCCTTCCCTCGAACTTTCTCTTCATTGACGGCTCACAAGTTTTTGTGATCTGATTGTCTGATTAACCTGATAAAGCCAACAAATTTTTCCTAAGACATGTGAAAATATAATGTACATACAAAAGGTTAGATTGTTAATAATTGAATCGAGTTAACAATAAAAATGCTGAATGAAAATTGGTAGCTTTTGATGAATACCTATTGTTGCTTCAACCCGCCGGCAGCATGGAAATCAGTATAAAACAATTGGCACTGCAAACAAATCGGGATGATTATTGAATTAATTCTATAAATCGTTAACATTTGATAAAAAAAAAAAATGTTTGCTATATTGTATCACACTAAGAAGATTACAATATGTCAAGTTGCAAAAAAGCAAAGCAGGGAAACAATTCAGTCTTCTTTGCTGTCAAAGAAATTGAAAATCAGTTAAAAACTGACCAGAAGATAAAAAAAGTTCGACAATTCAATGAAAATTTAGTAATCAAAATTCTTTAAATTGCCATTCGTAAAATATCAAGGAAAATCAGGAATTTTATGATAAGATTATATGTTGAATTCTCATAGAATGCCACCATTGCCTGCTGAGAGATTGCACTCTAGAAACCTCAAGCACAAAAGGACTACTTCAAAGAACATAAACTTCTCCTAGAAATGCAGATGTTCCACCTCTTGCTTCCCTGACGACATAAAAAGTATACACAAATGAGACCAGAATGGTCAAAGTCACTCACTCGTAAGCATGTTCCACCTCTTGCTTCCCTGACGACATAGACCGGTAATCCTTAAACCACTCACAAACATTTAAAGGGACCTATAAAATAAGTAGAATCAGAATATACACTTGATTTTGGTTGTTGAGAATTCAGGACAGAACACTCACCTTTTGAACCTTCTTCTCAAATATATCAAACTTATTCAGAAACAGCATGAATGATGTTTTCTGGTGGGAATGCACTGAGTAATTCAGAATTATATCAAATCAACTATGTTTAAATTTTCATCAAAAAAAGTTCATAAACTGACCTCAAAACATGTTTCTTTGAGAACCCAGTCAAAGAGTTCTTTAGTCTCCATCATTCTGTTCTTTGTTTCATCCTCAAAAAGCAACTGATCATACCTATAACACAAAACCTGTGCTCAAGCAAAGTTTGTTTTGAAAAAACAACTATGATTTTGAAATACTTTGGATAGTTATTCTAGCCTCAGTAATGGCATGAGTCACTATTCGAAGATTCATGTGGCATCCCAATTATTAACCTGAGCCATCAACATTCACAAAGGTACAATTGTGGTCTGAATGCAAAACAACAAAAGGCATATATATAGGTAGAACTTTGACTGATATGCATATCCTGAACTAACACCAAAGCAGGAAAAGATTTTGCTTTCATATGCAACCAAAAAGCTTTAACTGGAACATGACATTGAAGACCTTAAATATTCCACACCCAACTGACCCTAAACAAAATTCTATCCTGATATCCAGAGACACTCAAGAATTTTTAAAGCCACAGGTCCCAATTAACAGCCACACTGATAAGGGGAACACAAAGGTTGCGAGGATGCAATCTATGATGAGCACTGTATCCCCAGCTTGATGGGGATAGTTACTCACACCAGGGTAAAAAAGGGGCCTTGGATGTGTTACTCTGAATCGCTGGATCATTATCACGGCATCAAAGAAATTCAGAATCACTTCAAACTCGCATACATAAATTGAATTTAAGGGAATTGTTTTGTAAGGGATACTTGATTGTGATATTAACATAGGGAAAGAATGTTAGTGCTTAATGACATAAAATAACACTTACTCACTAATAGCAGCACAGAAAATAATAGCTGTAACGCCTTCAAATAAATGAATCCATTTCCTTCTCTCATTTCGCTGACCTCCAACGTCGAAGAGCCTATAGACCTCACCACTTTTTCTGTTTTCTCCTACTGGACTGGGAGATTATCATTACAATTACATGTCAGTGATGCACTGAATACAATGACTAGCTAATAGAGAGACAGACAAAAAGAGGAAACACCTGAGCAAAGCCCTCATACAGATGAGTTGACTTGACTGCTAAAATAAAATTCTAAATAATCGCTTTCAAATAGAGCGTGTTAGATTATATATATTAATTCAAAAACTTGTATCAGAGATGAAGCATTGAATAACAAGGTAGAGTAGCAACAAAAACATCATTCTATAGAAGGTAAACTTGAAGATTCATCATTCACATTTACGGAAAATTATAGGCAGAGCATTTTCACATGAAATAAATCCACAATGTCTTAAAGAGTGAAATTGTACAGGATGAAAGCAAAGCATCCCTTTAAAAAGTGAAAAAGAGTAGCACTTAGTATTTACAGAACAATTTTAATTTGGGTTTTCGCATGCATACCCCTACAAAAAAATGGATTGCACTTCTAACCTAGGAAAGTTATAATTGTGTAGTCTATATATGAGCAATATAATATTTTCCTAGAAGTATACATGCAATGTCCCCTTCCAATTTTAACTTTCAGTTTTTCAATTTACAATGTATGAAACATTAAATTATGCCTGAAAATTTATCACCTATCACATTACCAAGGTTTCTAGAATCCAAAAATATCAACATCAAAGCATACACTTAAAATGAGTACTCTACGAGAACATACATATATAGCATGTAATCAGTAATAGCTAACAAGAATGATGGGCAAACTGGTGTAAACCAAGATGTTGTCCAAAGCTCAAGAGAAATGAAAGATCACCTGAATTGTATCTCCACAACACCCGATGTTCTCACTCCGGCATAAAGAACATCTTCCCGCAAAACTCAAAAAACATAAAACGAAATCCATTAAATGAAAAAACAGCTGATGATGTTGGTATTTTTGAAGTAAAAACCGAAGGGCATTTGAAAAGTGAAAAAACGGATCTGAGAAAATAATAGAGATAATGAAGTTTTCATGAAAAGTAAAAACCGAAGGGCATTTGAAGAGTGAAAAACCTCACGAAAAGAAGGGGATAACGAACCACACGATCACAAGCTTCGAGAGAAACAGATCTGAAAAAAAAAACAAATCAAAGCACGAAAAAGTGAAACAAATTAGAATGAAAGAACTTATCATCGGATCAAGCAACTCACATGTGATTAAGAAGAGTTCAGAGAAATTTTGTAGGGGAAGAAGCTGCCGGTGTTCTCTCGACGAGGAGCTCAGCCCGGTCGGAGCATCGACAGCCGTGGTCTCCGACGGCGAGTTCGATCGACCAAGAACCAAGCAAGAAGGCAAGAGGCTGCGCGAGAGAGAGGTGGGAGAAAACCGTAGAAGAGGGGAGGGGCGAGGATGAAAAGTCGGGAGCGGTGAGCGGACGCGTCACGTGCCTTGCATATGGCCGGAAGTGAAACCCTGAAGTCTGTGCTTCAGGGTTTTTCAGTCTGAAGTGCAGCACCGAAGTCATGATATTTGGAACTCACCACTTCACCCTTTTTGGCCCATTTTCTGGGAACCAAACACATTGAAGTGGGCCTGAAGTCCTCACTTCAGTGACTTCAGGCCACACTTCAGTGAACCAAACAGGCCCTTAGCTTGCCATTTAAAGCCAACAAAAGTACTCGATGCATCGGAGCCATTATGGGCTTTTAGCCTTGCAGTAGTTGCAAAAGAAGAACTAATGTTCCCATCGATAGCAAGTGTGATACCAGCGTTCAATTTGATGTTTTGCTCCATTTATTTGTGTACCAATAGGGAAAAAAAGGAGAAACACATCAGTTTTTCATTATTCCTTTTCTTTAAAAAAAAAGAATTGAATCTTCAAAGAATATAAACACATGGACATAACAATTAAGAACTAGGGAAAATGAAACAAACCTTTTGGTAGGGCAAGATGATGTTTCTAGGAGTGATAGGTCCACAGCGATAAATATATTACAAAGAAGATTAAGACTAATGAATGTGTGCACCACGCACTGAACCTTGAACACTAGAAATGCATTTCTTTTTTTTAACCTTATTAAAAATTTCCCTCATTTCCTTCCAAATTTGTATTTAAATTGTCCTTTTGCATTATGGTTTTCCCATTATATACGTGAGTGACCTAAATATTTAA
Source organism: Dioscorea dumetorum (assembly GCA_902712375.1). Classification (NCBI taxonomy): domain Eukaryota; kingdom Viridiplantae; phylum Streptophyta; class Magnoliopsida; order Dioscoreales; family Dioscoreaceae; genus Dioscorea; species Dioscorea dumetorum. The sequence continues at coordinate 6,621,555 of CACTHL010000846.1, forward strand.
TATTATTTTAAAGATCATTAATTTTGGAAGTGATGTTTTACATATTTTGCAACAAAAAATTTATGGTCATTAATTTTGGGAATGATTTAATTGAAAAAAAAAATTAAAGAGGGGTACATTTGGCATTTAAATGGAGTCTTAGATCTATCTTTGAAGGAAGTGCCACCAAAGACTTCATTTGGAGAGATAGGTGTCTGTTTCACAATGTGTCATTTCATACTTCCTATTTTCTTATTAGTAATTCCTAATCTTATAATTTGTAATATTTACATTAATGTGCATTACCAATTTAAACCATTGCATTTGAGTGATAAAAATCAATTTTAGATCTTCCATAATTCTATGGCACTTGTCTTTAAAAACTCTTTAAACACGTTTTGTGATATTCCTCATTTTTTATTTTTTTAATAACAACAAAGCTTTTTCACCTTATCATATCACCATCCTTTTCATGAGAAAAGCCTCTCTTCAACACAGATGTCTTATATCACATTTGATTTGGAAAAATAGTAACTTCTTTCTTCACCAAGTGTGAGAGTTTATGAGATCGACTCCCTCTCACAATATTAGTTGAGATGAGTAGGTTGTCAATGTTATCAAAAATTAGGAAAACAAACATGACAATGACAACAACAAAGAACTTTGAAACAAAAAGTTATTCTAACTATCTAGTTTCATGTATTGCGTAAAAGTACCAAAATGCTATACACACAAACACACACACATATTTGGTTTAGCAAATTCTAGTATTACCCTAATTTCTATCAACAATATGTTGGATTGACATGTTTAAAATATTGTGATTTTGTTTTGGGGTTTTTGGTCTTAAATACTTCTTGAATTATCAATATATGTTTAAAATATTCTATCCATGCTACCTTTTAGTTAAATGTTTCATTAACTATATTGCAGTATCTTTGAAAAAGAACTTGAGCCTCCTTTCAAAATTTTGACATGACATAATAAAGTAATTTTCAATGAAATTTAGATTTATATACTAATATATTCTCCTATATATGACTAAGCCCAAAGAAGAAAGCATTTGTCACTCATAAACTTTCCTTGTGTCTTGACGTTCTAAAGCAGTTTATGTTTTGATCTTTTTATTTTCTTTGTTTTTATAAAATTATGTCACAAATAATTCAAGTTAAAGAATCTATTTATGTTCCTTCAATATTGGTGGAAAACCTAAAACACACACATAAACAAAATCCTTCATTTCATTTAGATTTTGTATTTCTCAAGTAATAAAGAAAAAGGAAAACATATTAATATGAAAATAAAATTTTCAATGACTATTAATCTTTATGGCATTTGTTTGAAATTATCAAAAACTATAAATAAAATATAGAGAAGACAAAACAAAGAAAATGAAACCAAAACAACACAATAAAATACAAATATACATTTACATATTTCAAATAGATTCTTATAAAAATTCATCAAATCAAATATTCGGAAACAGTAAAAAAAAACCATCTACAATAATATGAAATCATATATTAATCATGAAGTTCACAGCGAAGATAATCTTTGTTTGTTATGAAAACTTATTTTTCATTTCTTGCTTATTTCCAATTTTAGATTACATTAAACATTTAAGGTATACTAGAATTATCAATTACAATAAGAGACATTATGGAAGAATACAAAGAGAAGAAATAAGTCGCACAAATTGAAGATAGTTGAAACAAACAATTAATGCCATAGAATGGTTGATGCTTCATATTGATGAAGGTGGTGAAGGTGGACAATGAGGACTCAAGCAAGCAATTACTTGAGGAGCCGGAAGATCAAGGACACAAAGAAAATTTGAAGGAAGGTTGTGCAGGCATTGTCGACCCTAATTTTCCGAAGTGTTATCTTAGCTTTGAAAGACAGCAACATTGCTTCATCCATCAAAGCTACTAACAATTGGTAGTCATGTTGTGGCCATGGAAAGGGAGTTATTAATTCTTCGACTTGCACTTGGTGCAGCTTTATTGGTCATTTTGATTTTTTGCTTCATCTTGCCTTAACAAACACAAATATAACAAAGTCTTGATATTTTTTGAAATTCTTTTCATACTGAAAACATAACTAAATCTTTGAAGAGTAAAAATACATTGACATGGACTCTCAACATAAAAAGTAAACATGAAAAGAAAAATAAACTACTCATTGAGAAAAAGTAAGATCAAGATGTGAGTGTGATGCACACAGCACGGGGTGATGTGTCACCCCCTTGCGTTACCGCAAGTGCACGGGTCGTCAACTAATAAAGTGAACCCAATTGGTCGAGTTGTCGAACCACAGGAACAAAAGTACTAGTAATTGCTCCTCTTTTGTTATCTAGCCTAATGAGTGTAGTGTGTGACGATCTAATAGCTAAACCTAAGAGTGTCACTACAAGTGTGCAAGAACTGAAAAGATAGGGAGTTATCAATCGATGAAGATGGGGTATCCGGACAATGCTTCCCCTATGATTCAGGTGTTAAGTGTAGATTACAAGTGTTTCTAGACGAAAATATTGAGTCATGGGTATCCTAAGGTATATCGATCTCTATCTCTAGATCGTCGATATCTAGTCCCCCACGAGGTTCTGATGGAGAATTTTCTCGACACCTCACACCACATATGACCGCTTAGGACTCTAGGGATCCCAATGATATGATCAATTCCTAAAAGTAGATTCAACCCTGCCTCTAGGTGAAGGATCCCTAACCCCCTACGAGGTCCCGGCGGAGAATTCTCTCGACGCCTCTCACCACATATGGTTGCTTAAAACTCAGAGAATATAGAGATAGGAAATATCTATCAAAAGGGAAAAGGGACACTCCGCTATCTCACGGCTCATCCTCTCAACCCTCTTCACTCTTGATGATTCTAAACCTAATGGTGATCTCTCTCTTCACTAACTTGAATAAAACATGCAAGGGAATTAATAATGGAATCAAAAGCAATTGCAAGCATTAAGAACTTAAGAGCAAAACTCAATGTGTTAAACTAGAATAGAAACACAATATAAATCTAAAAAAAATATGAATCCTAGGGTTTACATGTCCGAATACCCACTAGGGGGTTAGCTCTCCATGGAGCACGTCACAAAACAAATAAAGAAATGATAAACAAGTTCACAAGCCATAGATAATAACCCCCCTAAATCCGTTACGATGGCCTTGACAGGTGGCTTCCACGTTTGGACTGAATCCACTCTGAACCTAGGTTCCCGGTGCCTTCCTTGATGCTATGACGAAGAAGGAAACTATCCACGTTGGTGAAGAAGCCTTCCGAAAGCCGCACAGAACTCCCTTCAAGCCCTAGCCACCTTCCCTCTTTATAGTAATCGAAAATATCTCCCAAAAGTATAACAAGGCCGTTTTTATAACTTGAAATCAAGGCTTCACACGGGTATCCACACGGGCACTCACACGCCGTGTACTGTAGCTACACGGCTGTGTGAAAATTACACACGGCCGTGAACAGTACTTTTGCTACAATACTGCTACAGTGCTTTTCCCCCAAATCCTTCTTCGAGTCCACACGGTCGGGTACACGCCCGTGTGGTAGAGTCTGTAGTTTTCTGTCCTTTGAAATCTTAAAAAACCTTCTTCTATTTGGCATGGAAGCTGGGACATGGACGTACTACTGCCTTTATGCCCTTCAGGTTCGTGTAATGACTTGGAATTTGCCGAAAGTTGGCAACACCTCCATGTATACGAGCACAACTTCTATTTTAGTCTTGAAATGTGTCATCACACCCTATCTTTGCTTCTTTCTTGCACTTCATACCTCCAAGGCCCTATTTGCACAAAAGAACACAAAATATACCTTATTAATGATAAAACCTGATAAAGTAATGCTCGATGCATATAAAATGATGTCATAAAATATATACAAAACAAGCACTTATCAAACTCCCCCACACTTAAGCTTTTGCTTGTCCTCAAGCAAACTAACAATTCATTACAAGGAAAGAAAGAATAAGTGCTTGGCCTCATGTTCACTAGAGAGTGTAAGAATAAAATTCCATAACCAAGGAGAAATCTATTTAACATCAATTGGTTCACTCAATGCTCCAGAAAATAATCCAATGAAAAGAAAGAAAAAAGGAATCCGAAAGCGTGTGTGTGTGAAGAAAAACTCAACTCATATCGACACTATGTCCACTACTCGAAGTTTTTATTGTATGGGACTTATATGTAATCAAAAAGAAAAGAAAGGTGGTTGTTGCACACAATCTCTAAGGTAGCCCTTTCTCAGGCAGCCTCCCGAGTGGCTTTCACAATTTAGAGATGGTAGCTCTTTCTACCGAGGTGATAGCTTTCACATATCCTTTGTAATAGCTCTTTTTCTCATTAGGGCATAACTAGTATCCGACTTATGAGAATATCTGCATACAACAAAGGTAGTAGCTCTTTCCACCCCCTATATACAAGAAAGAATCCGAAAATGCTAAGTTTTTTTTTAAAGCAAAACAACTACTAACAAGTCTCAAAACGTTAAACTAGAGTTTCTATGGGTCTAATCAGTGAGTAGAGTGCATAAATGACAATCCGACAAAAATTTCTCAAAAAATTGGATGACAACTAGAGCACGGTGAGATCTAGTGTTCAAAGTTCTCCTATAGTCTAGAATCAAACTCTTAACCCTGAAATGAATCTTCATAGGTTGCATGATCATATATGATAAGAACAAAAATAAAGTAGTGCATAAAGTGATCCCTTCCCCACGCTTAAGATGTACATTCTCCCCAATGTACGCATTCAAGCACAATAGAGATGTAGATTCTGAAAATGAAACATGCGAGGGTGTGCAAAAATAAAACAATACTCCCCTGAACTCCATGAAAATCAGTTGGTGGAGTCACATACACTGGCGTGTTGGGTACAACGGGCAATTGGAGTCACACGACTGTGTACATTACTCTACCTCAATCCACAAGACTCTAAAAACCATCTGCACGGATTAAGGGAGGTTCATTGAAGCTCAACAACAACGAAGAAAACGACAATAGAATTAGCACAAGGAAATAAAAACATTAAAACATAGAAACATAGTCTCAACAAAACAAACAGAAATAAAGGGTACAGAAAAGTAAATAAGCATGAGTAATGACGCCTCATGTGTCAGGAAACTCTACTGTTGCTACTGGTGGTGCTGATGTCGTTGCCTCGGATGTTGTCGTGCTCTCCAGTAGGTGTCAAATAATAGACAGCTGTGATAACATCATGAACTGATTGGCGAGCACAATCGCCATGTCCCCCTGGAGAGCTCCAACTGCAACCTCGAGCCTCGCCAAACGATAACGGGCATGAGTGGAGGGTTGCTCGGGTTCTTGCTCAGATGCAGGGGTCTCGGTCTCCATCGAGACAGCAGTCGGTGATGGTGACTTAGGAGCGTCAGCTGGATCTGCTACCTCTTCCTCGATCTCCTCCTCGGGCTCAACCACGAGCACATATCGACCGGTACTTGTCTTCTTCACCATGCACATAAATTAGAGGGATGCAAGCCCCCAAAGGTGCAGGTATGCAAATCTTCTAGATCCCTCGAAGTGCCTCAGTCAAACCCATGCCACGAACGAGCTATGTGATGTACACTCCAGAGAAGAGCACACCCACAAGCACGTAGTGGCTTTGATGGCGAAGATAATCCGCCACAACAAAGCCTAAATGCATGGGAATGTTATGCACCATGGTGTACAGGTACAGCAGATCAAGGCAGCTCAAGACTCCTATGCTATCGCCTCATCCCGTCACCGTCCTGCTAAAAATAGAGTGTATATACCTGTAGGACGAACGGCTGAGCATGGTAACCTTAGAAGATCCTGGCTCGTACTGAAGGCCTCCGCATATGGTCGAGTATGCACAGCTCGAGGTGGGCCCAATAGGATAATCAACAATGAGTTGCTCGTACTCTCCCGTGTGTATAAAGTCTCTGTCATATAAGCCAAGGAAAATAGAGAACTGAGTGAGGCTCATGCTGAGATACTGACCGAACACTCTAAAGTGGATCGTGTCCTCTTTCTCGAAATCAGGATGAGCACGGTTCAAATCAAATGAGGCGAGGACCTCCAGTGTGAGCTCACGGAAACGGGTAAGCTCTCGAACATCGTCGGCCAAGTCGATCTCCTCAATCGCCCTCCAGTCGATTACCCTAGTCTGTCCAAAGTTGAGGCGTTGTAGGTGCTCGTACCGCTGCTGGTGTTTGGGCACTGTAAACTCTAGTTTCTCGGCGGGAGAGGGCTCACGAGCTGCGCGGGAAAGCTTATGCGTGACCTTCTTATCTTGGGTGCCATATCTGTGGAAAACAAGCCAAATTAGTATCAAAAATTAATGTGCAAGAATCCACATGGGCGTGTGGATGGTCCACATGCCCATGTGGATCATCCTCCCCATCCACACGGGCGTGAGGATGGTCCACACGCCAATGTGGATGCCCGACCATGGCCAAATGGCCATGGTTGGGGGTTTCCATACTCAAAAACACCATAAATCTCTCAAGCATACATGCCACAATCATTTCTATGAAAAATACATGCTTAAAATGTCAACAATCCACCTGATCTGAATTGAAAAATCATGACAAGAACTAGGGATGTTGGGAGCTTAATGGAGGAATTTGATGGAGATAAAGATGGGGACGACTAGAAAAGCACCCTAGCATCAATATATAAGTGAGAAAACGGCGTTAGGAGCCTAAGAATCGCGTCTCTTCGTGTGGAGGCGTTGGAAGGAGAAAGCGGGTGAATGTTTGAATAAAGCTTTCCAGCCCCTCTCCTTTCCTTATAACCCACATGGGCGTGTGAATGTCCACACGGCCATGTGAGGCCAAAAACAAACGCCAGAAAGCCACAAGGGCACTCACACGGGTGTGTGAGTGCCCTTGTGGATGAAAACAATACGATAGAAGGGCACTCACACGGGTGTGTGTGAGTGCCCTTGTGGATGAAAACAATACGATAGAAGGCCACAGGAGCAGCCACACGGGCGTGTGGCTCTGGTACGCCCCTTGCGTATCCGCAAGTGCACGGGTCGTACAAGTAGTAAAGTGTACCCGTAGGGTCGGGTAGTCGAATCCACAGGGACTGGTATAGCTTCTAATACTAACGTCCTGCTTAATATCTAACCAAACAGAAAATGATGGAGTTGACTCTGGGTTAACTTCAAGGAGGTTAAGGAAAGGGAAGTTCACCAAGGGAAAGCTTGAGAATTGACTCGATGGAGGAGATGGGGCCCCGGGGTTGGACTTCTGACGTTCACTAACTCGACTTTCTCGGCGCTTATCCGAGGTATCTTCAGTTCTAAACCTAGCTATGCTAATGGGGTAGTTGCTTCTAGCGATGCCGATGCTCTAAATTGAAATCTTACTGCTTGTAACTATCGATTGCGATTCACAAGCCTAGATAAGAGAACCTAACTTCCAAGCAATCAAGCACTAAACAACACACAAAATAACCAATAGCTCAGATTTAATGAAAGGAACAAGATACTCATAAATGCCGCAAGTAAAGATCAAGAGTTCAAGCTACAACGTCATACAAACAACCCCGGCGATCCCTTAAGAGTTTAGCCCCTCATGATAACAAACAACAAGTACAATGCCAAAGAAATTGAAAGACAAGAAGTTGAAAACTCCCTAATTTCTTGCATCCTTGTGGTTGTCGAAGGATCTAAAATGCCGTGGAATCTCCTCCCGATCGGCCTACCATACGCATGACATTCCCTTGATGGAGAGGAGGACGAACCCCCAAAGCTCTCTTCTTCCTTCTCCCTTAGTTCGCCCACCCAAAAGTCCCCCAAAAACCTAAGTTTTAAGGGTTTTAATGTTTTCCCGATGTGAGCATGATGATTGTCCGCAAGCGCACGGGTCGTCAAGTAATACCTCTCATGCACGCGTGAGAGGGTCGTATTCCCTAGGGTCCCAAGAGCTGCTATTACTTCCCCCTAGACGGCACTGTCTAGTCTACCAAAGAAGGAGAATTAAAACAAGAAAAGAAAGCTAACAAAGATAACTATAAACAGGTTGGACTAAGGCACACCAAATAAGTATATCAAGGAGGTAATTAGGAATGAAAGTACGAGGTCCCAAGCTAGGATCCCCTCGGGATTACTAAAGCTAGTAGAAAGCTAAAATTACACAGGTACTGGTGGTTCTTGGCCAGGAGAATCCTAAGGTAGGCCAACCCGATGGTCACGGCAGTTGGTCCCTAATCCAGTACGAGTATTGATACGGAATTCATTCCGCCCAAATCCTCCTACGATTGCATTAAAGGCACGAGATTCTCAAATTAGGGTTGAAGCACAATCTAGGCACAACCCTAATACCGGAGGGGTACAAAATACCCAATGGTCACGGCGTATTTGTACATGTATCCCTTCCAAGCTTGGGAGTCTAAAACTAGGGCGATGGTCATGCAACCTATTATAACCTAGAAATCGATACACAGAGTTCTCATGCATACCAATACATCAAAGTACACCAAGCATGAACCACAAAACACACCAAATACCATAAATGTAAATCTAAAGCATCCATACAAAGCAAGTTCATCCCAAGGTTCACCGGATGCCCGGAGACCTTGGGAGTCTAGTTCATCATCAACAAAGGGGAAATCAAGAAATACAATAAATGCAAGACAAAACTCAAAGTAAACTCCCCTAAGATGAAGACTAGAAGGTGGTGATGAGAACTTGTCGGATCCGCGCCGGCAAGCTCCTAGATCTTTCCCTTGATAGCACAACCTCTTTTCCCCTCGATTTCCTCCTCCGATCTACCTTCTCCACTTGCTTTGAAACCCTAGGTGAAGATGGTGGAGAATGGTGGCCAAAAGTCCCCTTTCAAGATGCCCTAATGCCCCTTAAAAAGGGAAATTTCGTGTGTCCTTACGGGCGTAAGGTTGCCCGTAAGGCACCCAGAAACTTTCCCAGAAATGTTATCTCGGGGGTGCTACAATACCCTGCTACAGCACTGCTACAGTGATGAAGCCCAAAACCGCCGTATTTGGTGTCGCTTTCTTCATAAATACGTTCTTGAGCTTATTTTGCTTATTCCGGGTCTGTAACACAAGTAAAGCAACTTTAAACAAGAAAATAGATAACAACTTAACAAAAAGAGAACATAAAATATACACAAGTACGTATAAAATACGTATATTTAGACGTTTATCAGAGCACGGGCGTGTTGAAGCCGTGCTTCAAGCCGTGCAGATTACGGCCAAATAAAACTCCAGAAAACTCACATTCCTGTAATCTGCACGGGGAACAGCACAGGCGTGCTTAGGCCTTGCTGGGGTTTGCACGACCGTGCTCAGCGAACTCAGACTGTGTTGAATTTGGCTGAATTCTCCTGCAATCTGCACGGGGTACAGCACGGGCGTGCTCAAGCCGTGTTGAGCTTGATGAGATTTCTTCTAAGTCCTTTAGCTTCTAAAATTATACCAAAACATCTCTTCTTGCTTCAGGACTTTGATATCTGCATGACAAACTAAGAATACCTCAAATAGCACCGTACTTGGAGAATTAAAGCCAAAATATTCAATAATGATGAGGGTAAAGCATGCAATATATATATATATATATATATATGAAATGCACTCATCAGGCTCCCCGTGTGCCTCTCTGGAAACCAGGAAATTGATTCTCCAGGTTCCACACGCCCATGTGGATGTGCCACACCGGAGTGTGGCTCCTCAGGAGGGCCACAGGGGAACTCACACGCCTGTGTGGGTACCCTTGTGCCCTTCTGTTTTCTATTTTTCCCATTTTCCAGCAAGGCACAGGGGCACTCACACCCCCATGTGCCTGGTGCTTGTGGTCCTACAGAAATTTGGGAATTTGTGAATTTTAAGGTCGAATCCTCAACTTAAAACCTCAAAAACATCCGAGATCATGGCACATGCATATAACTACCATAAAACACCAAACATGCGCAATCAAAACTAACTAGGAAATTAATGCAATAACTTGGGTTGCCTCCCAAGAAGCGCTTGTTTTACGTCATTAGCTCGATGTACCTGATTCTCACAGGGATTCATGAAGGTGGAATACATCATTCACCTTAAACACTCCTTTTTCTGGGTGAGTAATTTCAACAGCCCCATGATTCGATAGCTGAGTTACTATATACGGTCCTGACCATCTTGATTTCAGTTTAGCTGGGAATAATCTGAGACTATAATTGAGAAGCAGTACTAGGGCGCCTGCCTTGAACTCTTTCTGCAATTGAAAAGCAGCACGAGAATGCCACCGACGCATCCTCTCTTTATAAATCTTTGTATTTTCGTATGCATGTAACCTCCACTCATCTAATTTATTCAGTTGCAGCTTTCTCTGACCCTCAGCTTGTACAGGATCAAAATTCATTGCCTTAATCGCCCCATAAGCTTTATGCTCGAGCTCCACCAGTAAGTGACATGATTTCCCATAAACTAAATTATACGGCGTTGTTCCCACTGGTGTTTGGTAAGCCATGCGATACGCCCAAAGCGTATCATCTAAACGCTCAGACCAATCCTTCCGATTGTGCTCCACCGATTTCGCTAGAATTCTCTTCAACTCCCTGTTGGTAACCTCGACTTGGCCACTTGTTTATGGATGATATGGAGTGGCTATACGATGGTTAACTCCATATCATTTTAGGACCTTATCGAGCAGCACATTACAAAAGTGAGTTCCTTTATAGCTAATGATGATCCTAAGAGTACCGAAGCACGGGAATAACCGCTTGAGAAATCTAACTACAGTTCTAGTGTCGTTTGTGGGTAGAGCTTGTGCCTCAACCCACTTTGACACATAATCCACGATGACTAGAATGTATTGGTTTCTATTTGAGCTAAGGAATGGCCCCAAAAAGTCAATGCCCCAAACATCAAATACCTCACAGAACTGGATTGGGTTTTGATGCATCTCGTCTAGTCTATATAAATTTCCTGCCCTTTGACATTTATCACATCTCTGGATGAATTGATGAGTATCTTTGAATAAAGTTGGCTAGTAAAAACCTGCAGCTAAAACTTTCTCTACTGTTCGGCCTGCTGCATAATGACCCCTAGTGGGTCCCAAATAGCAATGAGTCAGAATGCTCCATCCTTCTTCTCATGTCACACATCTTCGAACCACATGGTCTGCACATATTCGAAATAAGTACAGGTCCTCCCAAAGGAAATTCTTTAAGTCAGCGAAAAACTTCTTCCTTTGTTGAAATGTGAGTCCCTTGGGGAGAACCTTTCCAGAGAGATAATTTGCAAAATCCGCAAACCATAGGGTATCAATTATTGTCAGATCCTACATTCCATACAGATGCTCTTCAGGAAATGATTCATTAATTTCCTGATGTGCTGCCTCGTCTTCTTCTAAACCTTCAAGACGGGATAAATAATCTGCTGCAAGATTTTCTGCACCTCTCTTGTCTTTGATCTCCACATCGAATTCCTGCAACAACAAAACCTAACGAATTAGTCTTAGTTTAGCATCAGCTTTCTTCATCTAATAGCGGAGGGTCGAGTGGTCTGTAAAGACAATCACTCGAGACAAGATAAGGTAGGGCCTAAATTTATCAAAAGGAAAAAACTACAGTCAGCAATTCTTTCTCGGTAGTCGTATTATTCTCTTGGGCACTTGTCAATGTCTTGCTAGCATAATAAATTGGCTGAAAGTGCTTATCTTTTCTTTGTCCCAGCACAACCCCTACTGCATGATCACTGACATCACACATAAGCTCCAAGGGAAGATTCCAATCAGGCGTGATAAGGATGGGTGCTTGAGTGAGCTTTTCCTTTAGTAAATTGAAAGCAAGTAAACATTCATTATTGAACTCAAAAGGAACGTCCTTTTCTAATAGTTTGGTCAGTGGTCGAGTGATCTTCGAGAAATCTTTGATGAAACGATGATAGAACCCTGCATGACCCAGAAAACTACGAACTGCTTTAACGTTAATTGGTGGTGGTAGCTTTTCTATTGTTTCAATCTTTGCTCCATCCACTTCGATTCCCTGGTTAGAAATTTTGAGACCAAGAACTATCCCCTCTTGAACCATGAAGTGACATTTTTCCCAATTCAGAACAAGATTCATTTCCTCGCACCGCACGATCACCCTTTCCAAGTTCTTAAGACACCCATCAAAAGAATCGCCAAATAACGAGAAATCATCCATGAAAACTTACATTACATCCTCCAGTAAGTCATCAAAAATGGCCGTAATGCATTTTTGAAATGTGGCTGGTGCATTGCATAGTCTGAACGGCATCCTTCTGTATGCGAAAGTACTATAAGAACATGTGAAAGTCGTTATCTCCTGATCTTCAGGGGCGATTGGGATCTGAAAATAACCAGACATACCATCCAAAAAACAATAGAACTTATGACCAGCGAGACGCTCTAACATTTTATCAATGAAAGGCAATGGAAAATGATCCTTTCTTGTGGCATCATTTAATCTTCGGTAATCAATACACACATGTCAACCAGTCACTGTCCTTGTGGGGATCAGCTCGTTCTGCTTGTTCTTTACTACAGTCATACCCCCTTTCTTCGGCACTACTTGCGTGGGGTTCACCCAAGCACTATCTGATATGGGGTAAATAATGCATGCATCGAGGCGTTTCCCCACCTCTGCTTTTACTACCTCCTTCATATTTGGATTAAGCCTTCGCTGAGGTTGGATTACTGTCTTATAATTTTTCTCTATTAGAATCTTATGAGTGCAAAACGATGGGTTGATCCCTTTAATGTCCGAAATTTTCCATGCAATGACCATTTTATGTGCTTTCAACATGGTAACCAGTTTCTCTTTTTGTACTGCAGAAAGGGTGGAAGCAATAATGACCGGCAACTTCGACCCCTTTGCTAGGAAAGCATACTCTAGATGGTTAGGTAATGTCTTCAACTCTAACTCTGGAGGCTCTTCCACTGAAGGCCGTAATCGATCCCCTTGTTTTTGTTCGATTTTCTTAAAGATTTTGGGTGCACTCTCAACTTCCTCTTTGGATGCCTCCTGTTCTGGTTGGGCTAATAGCAAAATCTCCAAATTCTCTGGACACTCTTCTTGGAGACTTATGCTGCAAATTTCTGCTGCCAAGACATGATCTACATCTTCTATAGAATCATCATCTCAATCGGAATTACTTCCTGCCTCAGCACCTTCATCTGCTACTGACATGTGAAACTGTGCAAGAGTTTCTTTCAAACTGAATTTAGGTTCCTCATTAAAGGAGATGATTACCGACTTATCGAATTGATATAGTAGGCTTGTCAATTCTGCACCTTGATATGAGCTTCAGCACCCATTGGATATACCTTCTTGTTCTGTTAGCATAGGATTCCATTGATCCATGTGCCCACTCAAACTATAGGTTACAGCTAATTGTTCCATCTTCTCTTTGATGAGTGCATTTTATATATATAGATATATATATTTCTCATTTTTATCCCCGCTATTTCCTTGTCCTCATATCATTATTTTATCAATTCAGTACTATTTGAGGTATTTTCAGTTAATTGTGCAGTTATCTTAGTCACGGAGCAATAACACGCTCTTCTAAGTGATTTTGGTAGAAAAATGACCTAGAAGAAAGTTTGACAAGTCAAGCACGGCCGTCCTCCAAGGGCGTGCAAGTTACAGGAGAACTCAGTAAGAGTCTGCACGCTCTCAGGTCTTTAAGCACGGTTGTGCAACTGTCAACACGGCCGCAACACACCCGTGTTCAACCCCGTGCAGATTACAGAATCGCGAGCTGAAAAAGTTTCTATTTAGCCGCAAACTACACGGCTTGAAGCACTGCGTAAGCACGACTGTGCTCACATCGAGAGAGGGTTAAAAGGCACTGAAAGTTAGGGTTTCAGTACTCTTGGCTGGGGCAAAGGTAAGGAGGTTCAAGGGAAGGATTTTGTACAGTCATCTTCATTATCAGGAGAGGGGAGAGCGCTAATTGTAGGCCCAATCAGAGGTGGACTCCGTTCTACATCAACACCTCAGATCTCAAGAAGCATGCAAGCAAAGAGCGAGTTTCTAGTTTTTCTTAGTTTTGCTCCTCCTGTTATCTTCTTGTTGACTGAACCAATGAGTGGCTAAACCTCTTTAGGTGCCCCGGGCTGGTAAATTGGTTGTATTAAACGCAGTTTCATTTAATGCAGCATTTATGGATGTTTCAATATCTACTTGTTAGATCTTTGGGTGTTTTCTTGAATGTTGGTTGTTGAGTGAATTGATTGTTTGAGTTCTTGATTTTCGCTTAGCTTGTATATCTCCTTCATTGATACAAGAAGTTGGAAATAGGTTCACACTTTCAATTCCACTACTTGCATCATCCACATTAGGGTAACAAGATTCTCAAACATAGATTGATTGAAGCACCCCGAATAAATACTGTAACTCTAAGTTTCGAATTACACCAAGGCAATAACCCATGGCCCCATTCCTCCCATCGAGCAACCCTTACGTTTCTCCTCCTATGATTCTTCTTCCCAAATTCTCCCATTCCTAAGTTAGAGTCATTCATCCCAATTTCAATTAATTAGATATTAAGTAGTAAGAGAGCATTAGGAGATACACCAACCCCTATGGATTCGACTACCCGACCTTTGGGTACACTTTACTACTTGTACGACCCGTGCACTTGCAGTTACGCAAGAGGCGTATCAAGTTTTTGGCACCGTTGCTTGGGGCTGGCAACTTCAAAAAATTCTTACATTCTTAGTAATCTAGTCGTTTATTTTCTTTGTTTCTCTGTTTTCTTTCTTTTCTTCTTTTGCTCTCTTATTTGTTTTTAGTGGTTGTTGTGGCTTTGATCTGATTTCTAAATTCTCATATTTTTACCTTTCTTTCTGCGCAGGTATAGTGTATGATCCGGGGGACTTCATCCCAATTAGCTAGCCCAGATCCCGACATTGAACAAACATTTTATAGAAGATTGAGGCAGGTCAATCTAAGGGATACCGGGTCAGTCAAAATTAGTATTGAGGTAGACCAAGAGGAAGTCATGGCCGGAAATCAAAGGAGTATTTCAGATTACGCACGGCCTAAACTTGAGGGGTTCGGCTCGAGTATCGTTCGACCCCCTGTTGCAGCAAACAACTTCGAGTTGAAGCCTAACGTTATCCAGATGGTACAACAGATGTGCCAATTTGATGGGCTCCAAGATGAAGACCCATATACCCATTTGTCCAGCTTTTTGGAGATCTGTAATACCTTTAAGGGGAACAACTTGTCCGAGGATGCAGTGTTTCCCGTTCTCGGTGCAAGGAAGGGCCAAGCAATGGCTAAAGTTCCTTGCCGACGGGCTCTATCACTTGTTGGACTCAAATGGCCGAGAAGTTCCTCACGAGATATTTCCCTCCCGCCAAGATCACCAAATTAAGGAGCGACATTTCATCTGTGGAAGTTCGACCTTTTTCGCTTCTCTTGTGCTTTGTTTCTTGTGTAGAAGTTGTGTGTTTAAGTTTTTGTCGAGTTTTATTTTTGTTGGGATCTTAGGTAAGGTCTTTTTGAGAGGTTAAAAGATGGGGGAAAAGTGTTTTAAAAGGTGTAAGCAAGGAAGGGACCTTGCGGGTGTGCCCGCAAGGAGCCAAAAAAAGAGGCCTTGCGGCCTCCCATGCGCCCGCATGAGAGCCTTCAAGGACCCCCGGCCAGAAGTGCATGCGGGCTCCCATGTGTGCGCATAGGAGGTCGCATGGCTTCCTGGTTGAGGCCTCGCGGCCTCCCTTACACCCGCAAGGGAGCCCGCGAGCCCTCCCGTGTTTTGGGGCCTATTTAAACCGTTTTCAAACTCAAATGGCCTTTATAAGACCCCATTTCCCTCTCTTTTTCTCCCCATCTTGAATCCTCATTCTCCCCTCCATTATATCTTCATTCTTGAGCTCCAAGATAGAAGAAAGGTGCTCATCTTTCCCTCTTCTCCATTGGTGATGATTCTCCTCTAGTTCTAGCAAAGTTTGAGGTGGGTTTTCTTCTCTTCTTCAACTCCTTGTTCTTTTATTCAATTCTCTTTAGATCCATGAAGAATTAGTGTGGATTTAGTATGGATCTAATATTTAATTGGAATTTAGCCATGGATCTTATGTTTGAATGGTATAGGAGCCTTGATTTCATGTTTTGGTGAAGAATGAAGGAGATCCTTCATCTCTAAACCTTTGATTCTTTTAGATCCGAACCCAATTAGGATATTCTTGATTTCATTTTGATTTTATGGGTTTAAGGATTCTATTATTGTTAATTCTTGAATCTAGAACACTTAGTAAACCCTAGAAGCCTTGAGATCTAATTTTAGATCATTCTTTCCTCTCTTGTTTATTATTTGGGTTATGTGATTGATTCTTGTTTTTCTTGGATGGTTAATGGCTTCAAGAAGGTGGATCTAAAGGCAAGGGTAA
The DNA here is from genome assembly GCA_902712375.1 of Dioscorea dumetorum. Classification (NCBI taxonomy): domain Eukaryota; kingdom Viridiplantae; phylum Streptophyta; class Magnoliopsida; order Dioscoreales; family Dioscoreaceae; genus Dioscorea; species Dioscorea dumetorum. The sequence goes on from CACTHL010000846.1 coordinate 6,637,901, forward strand.
AGATCAAGTAGGCGAGTGATCCAAGTATTCGATCTCGCCAAGTTTGTGAGTGGGAATTGTTTAATTAAAGAGCTATGATCATGCTTGTTTAATAATGCATGCCTTGAAATGAGAAATTCTTGATTTCAATGGATTCTTGAAGTGTTTCTTGAAAACTGAAATTATGATACTATATGATCCTTTTAATTCTTGATTTCATCTTAATGGACTCATGAGATGATTTCCTTGAGATCTAGAAACCTTGATGTTTATGATCTTGCTTAACTATTGATTCTATTACAAAAGGCTCATGAGATGATTTCCTTGAGGCCTAGAAACCATGATAGTTTATGATCTTGTTAAATTCTTGACGGTGATCCCGCAAGCGCACGGGGTCATCAAGTAATAAACCACTCGCGCAGGCACGAGTGAGTCGTATTCCCAAGGGCCCAAGGAGCTACTATTACTCCCCTTTCGTCTATTTCCTAGCCTAACACTACAAAAGATAAACAGTGATTGCAAAAAGATAAAAAACTACTAATATGAAATTCGGGCTACTACTACACACATTTAGCGAACAAGGGAGAATCAAACACACGAAGAGGTGATTTGGACAATGAATTCTCCTAGGGTTGTCATTAGGTCCTGAATTTAGGATGAAATGTTGAGATGGTAGCTGGGCCAAGAGACTCCTAAAGTAGGTCAACCCCGATGGTCACGGCGATCAACCCCTAATCCGGTAGAAGTATTGGATCGGAATCACATCCGCCCAAATCCTCCTATGATTGCATTAAACTTAGGGAAATCTCTAATTAGGGTCAAACTCAATATCTATGTTCATCCCTAATGGTTGGAGGGGTACGAAATACCCGATGGTCACGGTGTATTCATACATGAATCCCTTTCAAGTTTGGTGAGTCTAATACTAGGGCAATGGTCATGCAACCTAGCATTTCCTAGAAATGGCACACAGAGTTCTCATGCATACCAAGGCATTAAAATACACCAAACATGAACCACAAACTAAAAGATTCCATAAAAGAAATACAACATCCCACAATACATCACAAGGATGATCATCCAAATTACAAACAAACATCCCTAGAGTTCATCATGTCCAAACCACAAATAAGTTAGTTCCTCATGAAAGAGGAACACTCATACAAGTTCAAGGGGCAAATAAACAAGAAAAGAAGGAAGAAACACTCCCTCTAGCTTTGGAAACCCTTGAATGGATGAAGACCTTCAAAATACGCCTTAATGTCTTGGATCTTCCCTCCAAACCTTCTCCTTCGATGTGTGCCTCCCTCTTGGTGAAGATTGCGCCGTAGATCGCCGGAAATGGCCGGCAAAGAAGGTGGGGCGCCGGCCCTAGAAGAGTAGATCAAAAGTCCCCAAACATGATGCCCTAGAACCCTTTAAAAATGTGAAATTCGTGTCTCCTCAAGGGCTGCCTCACGGCCGTGAGGTTGCCTGTGAGGCATCCAGAAAGTTTCGCAGAAAATTTCACCTCGGGTGCTACAGTACCTGCTACAGTGATTCGTCTACTATATTTGGTTACATTACTGCTACAGTGAAGAAGCCCAAAAACGTCGTATTTGGTGTCGAATTCTTCCTAAATACGTTCTTGAGCTCATGTCGGCTTATTTAGGGTCTGCAACGCAAAAGAAAGGGATTTAGACCATAAAAAGGGCATCGACTCATCAAAAAGATAATAAAATAATACAAACGAATACGTATAAAATACGTATATTTAGACGTTTATCAATTCTTTATTATTTATATTTGATGAGGATTGGATAATCCTATGGTTTGAACTACATGTTTTCAAGATTTGTGAATTTGAGAATTCGATGTTCTTGTTATTTTGACCGAATAAGGGTCTATGTAAACCAAATTGAGATTCTCCACGATGTTATCGTATTTGAAATGAGTTTTCAAAGAATACTCTTGTGTTGATATTCTTGATGAAAATGACATTATTGTCGATGCTTTCGCAAAAGGATTTACTCTTCGATTAAGAGTTGTATTTTATGCGAATTTGTGATCTCTTGTTGAGATATATGATTTTATAATGATACGTTTATGATGAGCCTACGGGCGGGATGGATATCCCAAATGTTTCGATGGTGACATTGGGGAGGATCCCCGTCTTCTGCAAAAGCGAGTCTCCACGGACCGACCTAGTTGGGGTGGCGTGGAGTTCTCGGCTGACGAGTCCTTACAGGAGGCGCGTAGAGAACCTGAAGGTGTTGTGTTGGGATCCCGGAGTCACCACACGGGATACCCAACGGCCAACGCCAAGATACGCGCATCTTGGTGGCTCTTGACCTAGCCACGGCCATGGTTAGTGATGGAGGGTTTTCATAGGCTATTGATGATGCTATCGATAGAGGATTTCCGCATGTGTTGCACTATAAATCCTTATTTCGATGGGTTCTTGATTTCAGTATTCTTAACTTGAATTTTCAGTATTGAATCTCTTTACAAATGATTTTCAAAGTTTTATTGATGCCTTTCTTTGAGAAAGTTGGAAAGCTTGTTATATTGAAATGTGTATTTAAAGCATTTCGTAAGTTGTGGTTGTTAAAGATTTACATATCTTTTCGGCATATCATTCTTTACACTTGTATGAGTTATAGCTCCATGTTCAACCCCTCACTGAGTAACTTAGTTACTCACCCATTCTTCTTCTCTTCTTTACAGGTGTTAGCACGGCAGCAGGACGTGAGACGTGATAGTGCTTGGCATCTATTCTTGCATTTACCTTTGAGTAGTGTATGATTCATAAACATTGTCGTCATGCATAAGATGGATCCACTAAAACCTATGTTTTCGTATTTCCATTTGATCTTGTATAATCTTGATTGGTTCAGTCAGGACCTTAGGTTGTATAAGGTTTACACCCAGTGTTTGGGAGAGACTATGATTGTGTCCATGATCATTGATTTTGTGATTCTCAGGGATATATACCTGGTGTGAGTATATTGATCTTGTACAGGGTTGTGGTTGAATACCTTAGATGTAGAATATTACTGTTGTGATGTTAATATTGTACAGGTAACAAGTAAGCCTTGCGGCGATCTGGGGTTGAGGCAGGTGCTTGACCTCTCCTGGGTTGTCGTGGCGGTAGTGCCATGGGCCGGGACCCGAGGGTCGGGGCGTGACATCATCGTTCCGGCAGTTGGAGTCAGAATCCCTGTACGACACTTGGGAAAGGTACAAGGATATGTTGTGAAAATGTCCACAGCACGGAATTGTTGAGTGGATGCAAATACAAATCTTCTACAATGGTTTGAACATTGCAACCAAACAGATGTTAGATGCCGCGGCTAGGGGTTTATTGTGTAGCAAAATACCCGAAGAGGCACAAAATTTGATTGAAGACATAGCCTTGATGGATACCAATGGAGCTCAGAGAGAAGCAAACCAGCAAAGGCTGTAGGCATTTATGAGGTGGATGAAGTCACAACTCTAGCAGCACAAGTCGAAGCCATGACTAAGCGTCTAGATACAATGCAAGTGCAGCCACCCACTCCAGTGTTGAGTTGTGACAGTTGGGGAGGCCAAGCTGGGCCTAGTGGTTCTTCTGAATGGGGTCAGAGTACTGAGCAGGTGGACTTCATTGGTCAGAATCAGAGGTACCAGAACAACCCCTACAGCAACACGTACAACCGTGGGTGGAGGAATCACCCGAATTTCTCATGGAGTCAGCAGACTCAAGGATAGCAGTGGCCTCCACAGCAGCAGCAGCAACAACAGTCACAGTCTCACTTCCCAAGGGCCTCACCTTAAGAACAAAAGGGCCCAACTCTAGAAGCCCTCCTGGTAAAATATATTCAATCCAATGATGGCCGACTCACAGGGCATGAGGAAATTATGAGGAATCAATAGGCTTCATTACAGAATCTTGAGCATCATGTAGCACAGATTTTCAAGACTCTTGCTGAATGACCCCCGGGTTCTTGACTAAGCAATACGGAAGTCAATCCCCGGGAATCTCTTAAGACCGTGACTTTGAGAAGTGGGAGAGAACTCGAGCCACTACCCACTCAAGTGCAGCCCGTTATTCAGGATGAGCCTAAGGTGGAGGTTGTGGGGAAAAATTCTGATTCAGTGTTAAGGGAGAAATTGAAGGGCAAGGAAAAAGTGCCCTTGGCAGAGTATCAGCCCACCTTACCCTATCTTGCCAAGTTGAAAAACAATCAGCAGGATGCTCAGTTCAAGAAATTTCTGGAAATATTCAAGACACTGCACATCAATGTCCCTTTTGTGGAAGCTCTATTTCAAATGCCTAAGTATGCCAAGTTCCTTAAGGAGTTGTTGACGAATAAGAGGAAGTTGGAAGCGGCCTCTACAATAACTTTGAGTAAATAGTGCTCAGCCATCATTTGTAACAAGATCCCTAAGAAGGAGAAGGACCCAGGAGGTTTTATCATTCATTGCACCATTGGGGGAATGATGGATGAGAAAACATTGCTGATTTGGGGGCCAGCATAAATTTAATGCCCTACAAAATCTTTCAGAAGTTGGGCCTTGGGGAGCTAAAACCCACTCAGATGACTCTCCAACTTGCTGATCGTTCTAATAGTCAGCCAATGGGAATTGTGGAAGATATACTGGTGAAGGTGGATAAGTTTATCTTCCCAGTGGATTTTGTGATCATAGATTTAGACGATCGAGCAGAGGTGCCCTTAATCTTGGGCAGGCCATTCCTTGCAACTTCACAAGCACTAATTGATGTTAAGCATGGTCGGATGGAATTCAGAGTAGGGGATGAAGAGGTGGTGTTTCGGCTGAAGGACGCCATCAAACACCCAATAAGCTGTGATGATACATGCTATGCCTTGGACGTTATTGATAATGTTGTCGATGATTTTGTGCAGGAAACTTGGTGGAAAGATGAACTAATTGATGTGTTGGGAGAGGAACCTTGATGGTCGCCGCGTGCGTCGCTAGAAAGCGGGCATGTGGCTCCCCGGCCGCAAGTGCACGGGTCGTCAAGTAATACCTCTTGTGCGGGCACAAGAGAGTCGTATTCCCTGGGGTCCCGAAATCCACTATTACTTCCTCTTCGACAATTGTTTAGCCGAATCGAAACAGAGGTTGTTATAATGAAATAAAGTTTAAACTAACGATAGAAACTTTAAACAATGACAAGTTGCGCACAACGACGAAAAATCAAATAGAGAAGACAAGGCACCGGGCGAGGATTCCCCCGGGAGAAATACAAGCAAGGATGCCATAAAAACAGGTAATGCATGCATGGAGTATTGTTTTGGTCCGTCTAGGCTCGGAAGTCGTCTACCCCGGAACCTCCGTGATGTAGCCCTAATCCAATACAAGTTCCTTTATCCAAAGGATACTCACACAATGTCATTGGGACTAAGGAGCCTTGGTTGGAGTTATCTATAAGCAATTTCGCTAAGATGAACTCTACAACCTACGGGGGAGGCTACCGGCACGCGGAACCTCCGGTGTACCGGTACAATGAGTCCCTCTTCATACTATGTGGATCTAATGCAAGAGCGCACCTCGCACAACCAAGCACATTCGATAAAATGAAATGCAGAGTTCTCATGCAAATCACTACAATTAAGCACACTATGTATGAAACCAACTTCCACACCATCCACTCATTGAATTAAAAGCATAGCATCCAATACAAGTATTCCTCCCAAGGTTCACCGGTTGCCCGGCGGCCTTGGGAGGTTTAGTTCGATATGAATAACAATTGAAGGTTGCACAAATAAGAATACATCAACAAGAAAACTCAAAACTCCCTCTTGACCGTGTCGACTAGAGTTGATGAAGACACTTGCCGAATCCGCGTCGGCAAGCTCTAGGATGATGATCTTCTAGTCCCACCGTCTTCTCTCCCTTGATTTCACTCCAAAACGACCTCCTTTGATGAATCTTTGAGCATAGGGGTGTTCGGAGGCGTCGGTGGCAAACGTCCCCCAAGAAAAAGCCCTAACCGGGCTTAAATACCCAACCGGTGTGCGGCCTGTGTGCGGCCCGCACACGTGGCAGCACACCAGTGTGCGGCCTTGTGTGCGGCCGCACACCAGGCCACACACCCTTCTGCCAAGGGTGTGCGGGCTGTGTACAGCCCGCACACAGGCCCAAAAATGGGCCTGGTTGTATAGGAACGCTTGGGTGCCCTTCGGAGCTCGTTTATCCTTCGTTTCTTCGCTCCTCGGCCTTGATTTTCTCGTTGTAAACGTTCCTCTCAACGCAAATGGTCTGTGGATGCCCTGAAGTAAGAAAAACAAGAAAAACACATCAAAGGCACCTGTTTTATTCAATTAATGCATGAAAGTATAAGTAATTCACCGTTACAAAACGGTGTATTTAGACACTTATCAAACCTCCTGATGAAGATGTCGTTTCAAGGAGTGAGCAAGCTGTTGCTACAGCACTTACGGCAAGGGAGTTAATCCAATCACCACAAGAGGGAAAGTTGTCTCCAGCACGGAGCTGGTGGAAAAAGGTTGCGGAAAAAAAGAAAAAATAATCCACCACGGCTGCTCATGTCCCTAATGACTGGTTTGGTATGGGTGAAGCATTCTTAATTAATTCATTAACCCCTTACAACACAATTTCTGCTGCAGGTTTTCAACAGAAGAGGTATGTGTTTGAGCCCTCATGAGGTAAGCACAGGTACGTCAAGCTAGTGACGTTAAACAAGCGCTTATCGGGAGGCAACCATAGTAGTTTCTTTTTCTTTTGTTTGTGTGCCGTGTTTGGTTCTTTTGTTCGTGGTTGGTTTCCTTTTGTTTGTAGCGTTAGCATTTCTGTGTTCTCAATTGGCTGGAAGATTTCTTGTGAACAAGCAATTTTATTGAGTTTGTTTTCAGTGTTTGCATTAGGGAATTTGAGATCTAGAGAATTTTCCAAGCCCAACACGGGCCCAACACGGCCATGTTCTCGACTGTGCAGTTTACAGGACGGTGAGTACTTTAGTTTCTCCAGACAACACAGCTGAAGCACGGCCATGTTTCAGTCGTGTTCTTCTTAAGCACGCTGATCGTGCCACTAGCACGGTCGTGTTGTGTTCTTCAGAGTTTAGACACTTATGAACAGCACGGTCGCAAGTCTGGGGAGAGCACGGCCGTGTTACCCAATTTGTCTCTAAAATTTGTTCAACACGGGCAGAACATGACCGTGTTAAGTGCGTGTTTAGCGCGGCTTTTCATATTCCGAACGAGTTTTTCTATTTAATCGTCCGTGTCGCGTTCTTTCCTAACGTTTCTTCGCGCGCTCATTCCTTTTCGCTCGAGTTTCTTCACGATCGCGCGCTCCTTGCTATGTTTTCGGGATCATATTTCGAGTTTCCCTCGTTTACACCTCTTCCTAGATATTTTGGTATGGCAACGGTTTTTTTTATGCAAAATGGCTCAAATCCTCATTCGAATTCTTGTCGAACTTGCTGTAGATGTTACCTATGCATACTAGAACATTTTTAGAGCATGTTTACTTAGTTTTACATCGTTGTTACCGTTGATTTGTGAGCCAGGGTTCTCTGGGGACAACGCTCAAACTCAAAACATGGGCGTGCTTCCATAAGCACGGCCGTGTTTATAGTAGATCCCTAATTTTCATGTCAACGCGGGTGTGCTGTCGGTAGCACGGCCGTGTTCTTGTGCGAGGCCTTTCCACTTGTCAACACTGGCGAGCTGCAATAAGCACACCCGTGCTTATACTATTTCTCTGAGCTTCCTCTTATTTTTCTTGCAGATCATGCCGAGGAAAGCTACCACCACTGGCCCTTCATCAAAGAGGGCTCGTGGGAAGTTATCCGCTCCACCTGCCCCCACAGAGCCGACGTTTGGGACTCCTATCCACCAGGAGAGATACATGCGTTTGAGTGCCAAGCAGTTTGGCGAGATGTGGGCCATCGACTGGGATGTCCTGCGTGAGGTCGGGCTGGAGGATGATGTGCGCCTCTATCTAGGGGTTGGGGCATGGTCACAGCTCTTCGCCATCACCGACCCCTCTTACCAGGAGCTGGCGTTGGAGGTACTGGCCACCTTGGAGATGCCCGGGGACCCGTGAGCTACCACCGTGCCGGCACCATCCAGTTTCAAGTGTTCGGGACGCTCCAGCTCATGAGTCTGACAGAGTTCTCTGTCAGGCTAGGACTTTTCGACGACGAGTTCACCACTAGTTTTTCTTAGTTTTGCTTCTCCTGTTATCTTCTTGCTGACTGAACCAATGACGGGCTAAACCTCTTAGGGTGCCCCGGGTTGGTGAATTGGTTGTATTAAATGCAGTTTCATTTAATGCAGCATTTATGGATGTTTCAATATCTACTTGTTAGATCTTTGGTTGTGTACTTGAATGTTGGTTGTTGAGTGAATTGATTGTTTGAGTTCTTGATTTTTCGCTTAGATTGTATATCTCCTTAATTGATACAAGAAGTTGGAAATAGGTTCACACGTCCAATTCCACTACTTGCATCATCCACATTAAGGCAACAAGATTCTCAAACATAGATTGATTGAAGCACGCCGGATAAATGCTGTAACTCTAAGTTTCGAATTACACCAAGGCACTAACCCAGGGCCCCATTCCTTCCCTCGAGCAACCCTTAAGTTTCTCCTCCTATGATTCTTCTTCCAAATTCTCCCGTTCCTTAGTTAGAGTCATTCATCCCAATTTCAACTGATTAGATATTAAGTAGTAAGAGAGTATTAGGAGATACACCAGTCCCTGTGGATTCGACTGCCGACCCTTGGATACACTTTACTACTTGTACGACCGGTGCACTTGTGGTTACATACACAAGGGGCGTATCACTCTTCATTACTCGCCATTATTGCTATCAATTTTCCCAGTATTTCCTTTGCGTTAAACATGGTGCTGAAACATAAGAAAGGAAAATGAATAAGAAAAAGAACATGAAAGGAAGAAAGATGGATTAGAAAAACAGTAAAAGTAAAAAGAGTGAATGGCTAAAGTAACAAAATACTAGCATTCCTAATATCCTGTTCCCCGGTAACGGCGCCAAAAACTTGATGCACACAGCACGGGGTGATGTGTCAACCCCTTGCGTTACCGCAAGTGCACGGGTTGTCAAGTAATAATGTGGACCCAATGGTCGGGTTGTCAAACCACAGGGAACAGAAGTACTAGTAATTGCTCCTCTTTTATTATCCAGCCTAATGAGTGTAGTTTGTAATGATCTAATAGCTAAACCTAAGAGATTCACTACAAGTGTGCAGGAAATGAGAAGAGAGAGAGTTATCAATCGATGAAGATGGGGTACCCGGACAATGCTCCCCCTAGGATTCAGGTGTTAAGTATATATTACAAGTGTTTCTAGACGAAAATATTGAGTCGTGGGTATCCTAAGGTATACCGCCCTCTGCCTCTAGATCACCAATAACTAGTCCCTTACGAGGTTCCGATAGAGAATTCTCTTGACACCTCACACCATATATGACTGCTTCGCACTCTAGGGATCCCAAAGATATAACAAATTCCTAAAAGTAGATCCAACCCTGCCTCCAGGTGAAGGATCCCTAACCCCCTATGAGGTCCCGGCGGAGAATTCTCTCGACGCCTCTCACCACATATGATTGCTTAAAACTCAGAGAATATGGAGATAGGAAAGGGGACACTCCACTATCTCACGGCTCACCCTCTCAACCCTCTTCACTCTTGGTGATTCTAAACCTAATGGTGATCTCTCTCTTCACTAGGTTGAATAAAACATGCAAGGCAATTAATAATGGAATTAAAAGCAATTGCAAGCATTAAGAACTCAAGAGCAAAACTCAATGTATTAAACTCGAATAGAAACACAATGCAAATCTAAAAAAATATGAATCCTAGGGTTGACATGTCCGAATACCCACTAGGGGTTTAGCTCTCCATGGAGCACATCACAAAACAAATAAAGCAATGATAAACAAGTTCACAAGCCATAGAAAATAACCCTCCTAAATCCGTGACGATGGCCTTAACGGGTGGCTTCCACGTTTGGATTGAATCCACTCCGAACCTAGGTTGCCGATGGCTTTCTTGATGCTATGATGAAGAAGGAAACGATCCACATTGGTGAAGAAGCCTTCCCAATGCTGCACAGAACTCCTTTCAAGCCCTAGCCGCCTTCCCTCTTGAAAGTAGTCAAAAAGATCCCCCAAAATTATAACAATGTGGCTTTTATAACTTGAAATCGGGGCTTCACACGGGCATCCACACGGGCAATCACACGCCCGTGTACTATAGCCACACAACTGTGCAAAAATTCCACACGGCCGTGAACAATACTTTTGCTACAATACTGTTACAGTGATTTCCCCCCAAATTCTTCCTCGAGTCCACACGGTCAGGCATACGCCCGTGTGATACGATGTGTGGCTTTCTGTCCTTTGAAATCTTAAAAAACCTTTTTCTATTTGGGCATGGAAGCTGGGATATGGCCGTACTACTGCCTTTGTGCCCTTCCGGTTCGTGTAATAACTAAGGTAGGGAAAGACTATTGCTTATTGACCATTAATTTTCATAAAAAAAAAATGTTAGTGTAATCAATTTTAAAATAAAACTGGAAAGTCCAATTCATTTGTTTGAATGCCAAACTTGGAAAATATTTTTAAAAGATGGTAGATAGAGCTATCATCTTTTATGAGTGAAAACCGCTCCTGTGCAATACAAATGTACATTTAATGTACCAAGAGAAACGGCTACCTGAAGGCTGTATGGCGCTACTACTACCCAATGTGTGAAATTTAGGGTTTGTCATAGGGGAAATAAAGTCGTAGAATCAAATCTCTCTACCAAAGCACAATTGTGCATCAGAAAAGCATTAGAAAGCTTAAGACTGTGTACATTATTGGAGATTTGAATTTGCAAAGATTCAAGTTGTGAGTGCAATTAGTAATTTGCACGAACCAAACATATACCAAGCACAAGCATGTTATGCTTTCTTGTCTGCAGTTAAAAGCTCAAAAGTTAGGTTTTCATAGAGGACATTTTGCGAGGAACTTACTGAAAGCTAGGTTTTCGGTAGGAGAAGGAAGCAAACCATCCAAGGAGGAGTCAATGTTCACAATTGATGGCCTTGTCTTCCCAACTTGGGGGTCTTTATCTTCTCCCATCAAGAGAGAGTTTGAGAGGTTTTACTATGTTTTTTCCATGTCTTTATTGCTTGATTGTACTTTGATTTTTCTTAATATGAGACTCTAAACCATCATTCCGTCTCTTGCACCATAAATCTCGAGATTGTGTATTTGATTTTTCTTTACATGATACTGCTTTCAAGTTTCTTTTGAATCTCCCAAATTGCTTTATTTGGAATGCTGTGTGTTCTAACATAAGTGTTTGACTGATTACATACCCACAAAAACTATGAGCAAAGGAGATTCTATTGGGTTAAAAATTAAATACAATAGTGGTGTACAGGCTAAATTTGCCAAAATTTTATATATAATTATATAAATCCTACGATATGTTTAAAAAGGCCCTCGTTTGAAAAAAAATATTGTGATTTGGAAATAAAACCAAAATGGGGAAGAGATGAAAAAGAAGAAAAAGAAACAATGTGGATATTCAAAACTTTATTATGGCCATTCTATCAGAGATTAGGTTAATGGCATGTAGTAATTATTTTTTGTCTATTTCACATGGGGCGTTTGGTTCACATAATTTATGATAATGGTAATGGATAGAGTGGAAATAATAATGAGGATAGGAGAATGTGAATAGAAATAAAAACAGTGTCTAGTCAGAAAAATTGAGAATTGGGAATGACAAAAGATGGAAAAAAGATATATTGTAAAAATGCCTTCATGCCCTTACTGAAAAACATTAGCATTCATGCATAAAATGTTGATTTATATTTAATTATAAAACTATTTAATTTATAAAAAACATTTTTAGCCGCTTTATCTACTTTAGTTATAATAATTTAATATTTAAAGTAGTAATAATTATTTGTTTCCTGGAAATTTGTATTAGCCTTCAAATATAATAGTTTTTACTTCCTCTTCGAACAGTTGTTTAGTCGAATCAAAACATAGGTTGTTGCAAAGAAATAAAATTAAAACCAACAAAAAAAAACTTTAGCCACTAACAGGTTGAAGACACCGAGAAAAAATCAAATAGATAAAATAAAGCCCCGGGCGAGGATTCCCTCGGGAAAAATACAAGTAATGATGATGTGATGACAGATAATGCATGCATGGATTGTAATGCTTTGGTCCGTCTAGAATCGGAAGTCGACTACCACGGAACCTCCGTAGTGTAGGCCTAATCCAGTACAAGTTCCTTTATCCTAAGGATGCTCACACGATGTCATTGGGCCCAAGGAGCCTTGGTTAGAGTTATCTATAAGCAATTGTGCTAAGATGAACTCTACAACCTACATGAGGCTACCAGCACCCGGAACCTCCGGTGTACCGGTACAATGGATCCCCCATCACACTATTTGGATCTAGTACGAGGGCGCACCCCGCGCATCCAAGCACAATCAATAAGATGAAATGCAGAGTTCTCATGCAATTCACTACAATTAAGTACACATAGCATGAAACCAAATGGCAATCCATGCATTCATTGAATTAAAGATACATCATCCAATACAAGTATTCCTCCCAAGGTTCACCGGTTGCCCGGCGGCCTTGGGAGGTTTAGTTCGACATAATAAAGAAGGAAAATTCACACAATAAAAGATACAACAATAAAACACCAAGAACTCTCTCTTGAATGTGTCGACTAGGTGTGATGAAGAAACTCACCGAATCCGCGTCGGCAAGCTCTAAGATGAAGATCTTCGAGTTCTCCCGTCTTCTCCCACTTGAATCCTCTCCAAAATGACCTCCTTTGACGAAGATTTGAGTGTGGAGGTGTTTGGAGGCATCCGTGGCAAAAGTCCCCTCAGAAAAACCCTACACTGGCCGCACACCAGTGTGCGGCCGCACACCCCTCTGCCAGGTGTGTGTGGGCTGTGCACAGGCCCTAAAATGGCCCTGGTTGTGTAGGAACGCTTGGGTGCCCTCCAGAGCTCGTTTATCCTTTATTCGCTCCTCGGCCTTGATTTTCTAGTTGTAAACACTCCTCTCAACGTAACTGGTCCGTGGATGCCCTGAAATAAGAAAACACATGAAAGGGCACCTGTTTTATTCAATTAATGCATAAAAGTATAAGTAGTTCACCGTTACAAAACGGTGTATTTAGACACTTATCAGTCATTACATATTTAGGAGACATTAATTACTTTGCGCATATGTAAGGTTTTATAATATCTGATTTGTTGGCAATTTTAATCTAGAAGTATTCTTAAGCTATGTTATTCTGATTAAGAATGTTATTTTTTAAGAATGATATCTTTTTTACTGCCATCATTCACTGAATTAGGAGGACAGAGAAAAAACGAAAGGCCAAAAAATGCAAGGAATTCAGAACTATTAACTTGTAAAATTACTGCCTTGTAATATTCTTATTAAGGGATAAGAATACCACAAAAACAGATTAGTTAACATCTTACTGAATTGAAAGAAACGAGAGAGCAACGAGGGATACCTTCCATCAAATCCAATCAGATGTGAATTGACAATCCCATCCTCATCTTACTGAATCCAAATTTACACAAAAAAAAACCAAAAAAAAACCCTCCCTTGTTTCCATCCAAAAAATCCATGTGATCGCTTGCTAAAAAAAATCCTCATATTGCAAATAATTCGGGCTAATTAACCATCAACATATAATATCAAAACTTAATCACAGATGTCAGGCCAATCAACCACAAAGAAACCGTGAAGGTTGTGTTTATGAGCAAAATACAACCACAATGTGTCTGTGTGTGTGTGTTTTGTGAAGAAAAAAGGAAAACAATATAGTAGTTCAATTTGGAAGATCATATTCTGACTTAATATAACATTTCATCTAAAAGAACTATTGACAAAAAGAACATTTGTGAGCTAATAATAGTATAAAGAATTTTTATGAGGAAAACTCCCTGATTGGGCTCATGGAACTTAACAAGATTTTCAGTTCTCTTATATCATCTAGGAGTTCTTTATTTTCTGAAATCCCATGCTCAATATCGATCTCCAAAGCTGCAATTATTCAGAAAGATTGAGATCAATGACATAATTCAAGAGCATTAAAAAAAAATGGGTCTAAAAATAGAAACGGTAGAACCACATGAACCTGTTATTTGTGTAATAGCAATGTCAACTAAGATAAGTACTGGTCCATCATCTTTTTTGGCCAAAACCTAAAAAACAAAAACTCTATTTTTGTTTTTTTTTTTTTTTTTTTACAAAGTGAACTATCAAATATGTTAGTTGAATTATTACACAACATTTTAACTATCACGCCACACTTCAACTATTACATCAAAGTAAGATGAGCAACCCTTCGTTTACTGAAAGAATAAAGGGGGCTTCTTGTATTTACTAGCAAAATAGAAAAATCTTTTTCCATTGGTCAAAAAACAGTCAGTCTGTGCTTAACTCTTGTTGTGTATGATCCTCGTGAGCTGCTAAACAGTGATAAAAATCTCAGTGTATCAAGTACCATCCAAGAATGGCAGTTGCCTTAAGTTGAGAAGAAATCATTATAGGTAAAGCGGGTTTATCACTTTTGATTTTACCAAATAATCGGAGATGTTTACCATATTCTATCAACCTCTCTATCATAGTTAATTTTAATTGGTTCTGGTAATCTTCCAGTATTGATTATACTTGCAACTAGACATTTCAGTAGTACTGTTTACAACTCACAACTATCATATTTTTTGTTTTAAATCATAGCATTTTTTTCTACCAGCAAACAAGCAATTTTGACAGGCAGAAGAATAAAAAATAATAAATGCTGAATTTAATCAAGATCATCTTCCCTAACCATGCCCTTCTACATAAATTTTCAAAATGATGCTTTTGGCTAGGCCAATCTTATTCGTTGAGATCTAACATTTCAGTCGCGATAGCAACAAACTTAATGTTACAATCTCTAAACAAACTCCAAGGTCAATATTTATTTTTATCCAACATTCAAGAAACATTCATCATTAAAAATCAGTTCTGTGTATCTGTTACACAGCAGTATTTGCTCCTAATTTGCTATTCCAATTTCTATGTAATTTCCCAGCGCTTGCTAATATTGAGCTAACTTTTGGAGGCCAAGCATGAGCAGTCAATTTATTGGCAATCCAGAGATTCTAGAAACTAATGTCGCTGAATCATGTGCATGGATATGAGCATATGCCACCTCCTAACCATTAGGTTGACAGGGCCATATCTTGCCAACAATAGTGAGGAATGCATCAATGGGCAGAGACACTGAGAAATAAGTGGTATATATTGAAAAACTACATGTATATTATTAAAGAATATCTTAGGTGATGCATAGGGAAGCTACATAGTTTTCTTTTTCTTCTTAACAAAGCAATAAATAGCAGACCATGCTTATGTAATTTAATAATCATGTTTCTCCATTTACTGTTTTCTATAATCATATATATATATATATATATAGAGAGAGAGAGAGAGGAGAGCATAAAAGGATATGTATCCATACACATATATATGTTTGCATATATATATATGGAAAGAGAGAGAATTCAAAGGAATTTCATCATGTTGGTAAAATTCAGCCACATAAGAAAAAACAAAAAACTTCTCCCCTCTAAATAGGAATACCCACAAGGTGGGATGGAGAGTTTGTTCCCACTTACTTCTCTCGAACGGAGTAGGGATTCTCCAACCCTACCTTACCATGGGAGAAAAACCCCATTTTCCACCCGGCGGAAATCCCTATGATGATTAACACCTAGGTTTAGAATTATTGTACCAGCGCCCTTACTGCTTGTACGGTAAACCTAGGTGTTTCTGGAACAATTCTTTCTAACTGGCGCTGGTACTGGTGTCTTAACCTGATTATTGTCGGAAGTTCTCTCTTATCTACCAAATCCCTCATTCTTCAAAGGAGTTCCTTCTCCAATATCATCCTCAATAGCCAACCTTTTATTATATTTTGAGACTCTAAAGCTCAACCTTCCATCAGGATGTTCGTAATAATCTGGTTGTTCTGGCTGTAATGTATGAGGTAGTATGGGATTGATTGTCCATTCCTGCCCTGCTAATGTTTCTGAGTCATAGTATTTTGCAGGCAATGCTTTTATCCCATGGCTTCCTAGAATATTTGTAATGTTCTCTACCGTATTGGCCTTCATTGTATATTTTACCGTACTACTTTTAGATACTTGTCCTGTGAATGATTTTAGTAGTAACAAGTTAGGTTCTCCTTCCACCATGTTATAACCTCTGGATCTAATTATCAGTTTTACAAACTTAAACAGTGTTCTTAATGGAACTAAATAATCTGGCGTCATGTAAACAATTTCAAATTGTTGCTCATGTCTGCTTCTGCCAGACCTATGGCCGACCTTGAGACCGAATTAATGTGTCTTATGTCTACTAAACTCATCATTACCTTTGTTCCTAACCCTTTCCTATGCATGCCAATTACTCTTAACAGTACCATTCCTAAATGGATGACATTATAACCGTCTCTTACTAGCTTGTCATACGCTTCCTAGGAAATCAAATCTACCTATACTTGGGTATTATCATTGGGACAACATATTTGCACTTCATCATAATGTTCATATATTTTGTGTGTAAAATCAAAGAATCCATGCTTATATAAACACTCACCTGGAAGAAGCGACCAATTTTTTTCTCTCATCCGCTTGGCTTGTTCTTCTGGTGTGATGATATTTTCCAGTCGATTGATGTGTCGAACGGGAAAGATCGGGAAACTCCTTATCCGATTTCTGCTCTGAATTTGATCCTGTCTCCATGTTAGAGTGTATCTTTTGGGAACCCCATCCGATAATTCTGATTTTTTAAATCCTCTTTTGTCCAGACTGCTAGCGGTACCTGTGTTTTTGGCTTAGATGGTCCTACTATTTGGACATCCTTCATTAACTTGCATAATTCTGATATGTCTTTAACTCTTGTATTGGTTTTAGGTGTTTGATTTTTAATATATTCTGTGTTGGACATTATTACTTCTAGTTTTGTTATATATGCTTCTATTCCAGCCAATTTCCTTATTATTAGTTCTAATTGTTTTTCTATGTTGTTTAACCTAGATTCCATCAGTACTTGATCTCCGAGAAGAGGTGCAAGTGGATCCCTTTAGAACATCAGAGAAATGACCAAACCAAGCTGGGACTACCTGCAATTCTTGTAATCTATGGCTTCTCTGTTAATGATCGATATACTTAATGGACTATTGATCATATTAAAATTTTTACCTATCAGAGCCTGGTTCAGATCAAGATGAAGGTAATCGACACCATGTCGGGGTAAGTAATTACTAGGTTTTTCCAGTAATTTAGGTCCTACAGTATGGGCTAAACTCCCACAGGGGGTGCTTTATTTTTGTGTTCTTTGGGCTATTTGCCACTACCACCCAAACGTTTCTAATTCAATGCTAAGAATTTTTCCTTCACATATCCTCAGTGTGCTCTCTCCAAGAAGGAAGTATTGACACAGCTCATCACCATCTCCCTTCCGTCTAATAAGAAATTCATTCGCGTTGCCAGAGAACTTAACAAAGATGGAAGCCCTCATTTCCACATACTCATACAACTTGAGGGCAAAGCGCAGATCACAAATCAAAGACTTTTCGATCTACAACATCTTCAATCTTCCCGAATATTTCATCCGAACATTGAAAATGCCAACTCCTGCTCCGACGTCAAGACCTATATATAGAAGGATGGTGATTACACTGACTGGGGTGAATTTCAGATTAATGACAGATCTTCTAGATGGGGTAAACATAATTTATCGAATGTATATGCTGACGCTTTAAATGCTACTTCTGTGCACGAATCATTACAGTAGAGAGAACGATCCCAAATCCTTTTACTTGCAGCATCACAATCTCCAAGTAAATGCTGAACGTATATTTGCCCGTCCGGTAACTATGTTATGTTCTAAGTAGGCTTACTCCAGTTTCAAGGTAACGTAGTCAGCGGTGGTTGGCTATCAATCTTGATGAGAACTCCGCTACGCGGCCTATCGACAATACTAAATTCATTCTCAAAGAAAATATAGATAGACCAATCAGTCTTATCTTAGATGGACCAAGCCGAACAGATAAAACAGCCTGGGCTCAGTCGTTGAGCCCGCATAATTATATTTGTAAACACATGGATTTCAACACACGCACATTCCGCAATGATGTGATGTATAATGTCATCGATAATATCGCACTGCACTATCTAAAGGTAAAGCACTGGAAAGAATTAATTAGTGCACGGCGAGACTAGCAGTCCAACTGTAACTACAAGAAACCTATTCATATTATAGGCGGTATTCCTGCTATAGTTCTCTGCAACCCGGGTCCCGAATTGAGCTTTTCGGAGTTTCTCGACAAAACCAAAAATTCTTCTTTAAAGTAGTAAACCCGTCAAAATGCACAGTTCAAATTCATTACCTCCCCCATGTGCACCTTACCAAGAGACCAAACCGATACATCGACGTTACCGGCTTGACTTCCATTAAGGCCCTCCCTCACCTTCCTATGGTATGGATTCACGCACTGGGGAACTCATAACTGAATCTCATGCAGAGACTGGCGTTTTTATCTGTACCGTAATAGTGTCATAGTTGGTTGTGAATGGCCATTCCAGGTGGTCTTCTATCTTGAAATATAGTGGATTTAGGATCTCCCAAATAAAAACGCCATTCTCCGCCTGAGATGCAGTTATGAGTTCCCCGGTGCGTGACTCCATACCCTGGAAGTTGAGGGAAGGCCTCAATGGAAGTCAAGTCGGTAATATCGACATATCAGTTTGGTTTCTTGGTAAGGTATACATGAGAGAGGTAATGAATTCGAACCGTGCGTTTTGACGGGTCCATTACTTTAAATAAGTATTTTCGGTTTTGTCAAGAAACTCCAAAAAGCTAAATTCGGGACCCGTGTTGCAGAGAACTATAGCAGGAATACCGCCTGTAATTTAAAAAGGTTTCGCATACTTACAGTTGAACTACTGGTCTCGCTATGCACTAATTAATTATTTCCAGTGCTTTACTTTCAGATAGTGCGGTGCGATGTCAACGATGACGTTATACATCACATTATTGTGGAATGTGCGTGTGTTGAAATCCATGTGTCCACAGATATAATTATGCAAGCCCAACGACCGAGCCCAGGCTGTTTTACCTGTTCGGTTTTGTCCTTCTAAGATAAGACTAATTGGTCTATCTATATTTTCTTTGAGAATGAATTTATTATTGTCGATAGGCCGCACAGCGGAGTTCTCATCAAAATTGATAGCCAACCACCGCTGAATACCAGTACTTACCTTGAAATTGGAGTAAGCCCACTTAGAGCGGAATATAGTTACCAGACGGGAAAAATACGATCAGCATTTGCTTGGAAATTGTAACACTGCAAATAAAAGGACTTGGGATTGTTCTCTTTAATAATCTGTAACAATTGATGCAAGGAAGTAGCATTTAAGGCGACAGCATATACATTCGATAAATCATGTTTACGCCATCTAGAAAATCTGCCATCAATCTAAAATTCACCCCAGTAGTGTAATCGCCATCCTTTTTAGTATAAGTCTTGACATCAGAGCAGGACTTGACACTCTGAATGTTCGAATGAAATATTCGGGAAGACCAAAGATGTTGTAGATCGAAGAGTCTTTGATTTGTGATCTGCGCTTTGCCCTTGAGTTGTTTGAGCATGTGAAGATGAGGGCTGCCATCTTCGTGAAGTTCTCTGGTAACTTGAATGAACTTCTTATTAGAAGGAAGGGAGATGGTGATGAGCTGTGCCAATGCTTCCTCCTTTGAGAGAGCACACTGAGGATATGTGAGGAAAAAATCCTTAGCACTAAATCGGAAACAATTGGGTGGTAGTGGCATTTTAGTAATAAACGGGTGTACACCGATTGGAGCTTCCTTCAAAAGTCGCTCATATTGGTGACATTGGTGACAATATATACCCCCCTTCATTGGAGAGTTTATTCCTACTCACTTCTCTCGAACGGGGTAGGGATTCTCCAACCCTGCCCAGAATTGGGTACCAAGGGAGAAAAGCCCCATTTTCCACCCCGAGGAGATCCCTACGGTGATTAACAAATAATATAATAGTAAATATATAAAATCAATAAAAATAAGATCTTGATATTATTTTATAAATAGTAATGGTAATAAAAATAAAACTTACTATAATAATAACAATAATAACAATAGAAGATCAAATCGGAAAAACAATTAAAATCTAAAATTTCAGCAAAAACATATACAATAAAATTAAAAAAATAAAACCTTAACAAAACCAAAAAATAAACCGTAATATTTCAATGCACACACTTGTAAATATATTTATATCTATCAATAAGTTATTATTTTTCCTTTGACCTCTTTACTAAATTTATATTTATTAGTCAATTTTATTTTTATTGGAGTTGTGGATCCCACAGAGTCTAGAGTGTTTTCCTCGTCTCACCGAACTACAGGGTCCAAGGATTATTTTTCCTCCTTGCCCTGTTCCGACAGAGAAAACGAAGGATCCCCTGGCACAAAGGTGGATCGCCGCAGAGCGGACCACCCTATGCCCATCCCTACTCCCAATGAAGCACTGTGGGTATACTTGGCAATGCTTTTCAATATCTAAAACAATTTTACAACAAAAGAAAGTTTTCGACCAGGTAAATTGAATGTATAGCAATTTAAGACAGCTTTCAAAAAGCCAAAGGCTCAAAATGAACTAAAAGTGATTTTAGATGGAAGCTCGAAATTATAGCTTTTACAAGAAGCTCTTTGCAAAGTTCCTGTTTTGAAAAGAGCTATTCAAACTCCATGTGAAACGCAAGTATGTTAGAATCATAGGTGACACTGGATTCTGGTTAACTAATAGTTTGCAGTTCTTTAAACATTGAATCATGTGTTGTCCAAGAAGAATATTAGTTATGTAGATTAGTATTAGTTATGGCAGCACAAAAATTATACATGGCCTTAATATATTGGCTCCTGATTAATTATTTGGCACATAAGTTGCTGTCTCATAACATTAGGGTTTATTTTCAACAAATTATTTCTCACAAGAACAAGTAAAAGGATCAAGGAAGTACCATTAGATCTTCATGATTCCCTATAGTCAGTCAAAAATTAAGATCTTTTCAACACAAGCATGGCATTCCCCAAGATTCTCACACACAAACACTACCAGCCTTCCAGATGCATAAGGTGAGACTATAAAACTATGGATATCAAGAGTTAAAAAATCCCAAAGATAACCAGACAGAGAAACTTTTACTTAAAAAAATTAAATTTCATAAAATCATTTGACATGAAGAGAAAATAAAATATTACCAGAATTAGATATCTGAATTTCTTCTAGAATTTCATCCAAACACTCCTTTGTAGAATTCTGTAGGGCGTTAATCTTCATATTCAAGGTATCCTTTTCTTTGTCAAGAGTCTCTTTCTCAGATAATAAAAATGTCAACTCCTTATTCTCTGCTGATGGATTCTTAGCTTGAAACTGACTGCTAAAGAGAAGGAACTGATCCCTGTGATGAAAAATAAGGCGCCCCATCCTCATTCTTGCAATCAAGTCTAAGATAACATTTGTCTGAGATAACATTCGTAAAAAAAATTTTACTTCAAGTTTGATAAAATAAATGCACTCAATGGTGAGCGACACCCAAAATAAAGTTGAACCATATACACATAACTTTGGATGTCAACTAATAAACAAATCATTTAACACCTAAATTTTTTTGTCAAATCATGCATTAAATGGTGATGAATCATACACTGATTGGGGTTTCTTAAACTTGACCCAAACAACATTAATAACCTTATATTTTGACACATTATATTGCTTCAGGGAGAGACCATTCCTCTCTTTAGCATGTGAAAACATCCTCTTTGTGCCCTTCTTCATGTACACACCATGGGAAGGAAAGTCAACTATATTAGTGGCGAGTTTTTTAATTAGTGCAAGCTTGGAAAAGAACTTTGGGACATGAAGCGCAAGGCATTCATTCACAGGAACGTCTCCTCGACTAGTCACGGTTGTGAGTGACCCATCAGTTAGGGTTATTTTCCTGCTTCTAGGATACAGGGTGTAAGAGATGAATTTCTGTGAGGAATGGGTCATGTGATCTGTAGCCCGAGTCAGCAACCCAATTGCTTTGGCAAACCTCATCCGATGCATTCAAAGCATGGGAAAAGGAAACCTTAGAAATTGAGAAGAAAAACCTGAAAATACTAGAGAGCAGGTACCTGTTGTATGTGGTCTTTGTCAGGTTTCAAGCAGCCTTACTCATTTCTCAAACTCTTCCCTGTTTAAGTCAGTATGTTGAGGTTAATCCCCATTGTCCGAATGCAATTCTCTCTTATGTACTTGGCCCTTTTTTGTCCACCTCTTTCTAACTATGCTTTATTCATATTCTGAGGCTTTCCATGGAGCTTACAACATTCTTCTATTGCATGGCAAGGTTTCTTGCAATGTCTACACCACAAGAAATCCTGGTTAACTAGTCTTGACAATTCCAGTAATCCAACAACTTCGCCAGCACATTTCGAGCCATGATCCTCATGCTAATAGTCTTAGATACCAGGGCAAATTTTCCCATTACATAGACTTCCAACGCTTCCTCTATAGAAAATTTCAATACAGACAATCCTGCTTAAATGTTTGCCAAACTCCCATTCCAATGATAGGAAAAGGGAATTTAAAAAAAAAAAAAAAGGGAAAAGGAAAATGTGAACTCTATACATGTGTATACTTGCAATAAGCCATGAACAAACAAGAAACAGTCCACTACCTTCCTGTTCATGACAATATGATATATATCTAAACTGAATTCACTTTTTCCATGTCTTACATCTCGCTCATCTATCTTGTTACTGGGATCTGTCTCTTGACAGTAAACTATCTTGTTTTAATTTGGTCTGATTTATAGTGAAAGGTTTTATGGAATCTACACACTGGTAGTTTGCTTGAAATAAAAAATAACATTGAGATTACCTTGAAGAATAGTTCAGTTCTCCCCACTGAAGCACCCTAAAGTCAAGTGTGCAATATTATGTTGAACAAGATTATGCTCTGAGGAGCTACCATGGAAGCTAAGTTAATAACTTCACGGATGATAGTTTTGAATCAAGATTGGCCAACCCAGCCAAGCTGATCAATGAATGACTCAGCCCACTTAACAAGACCATAATCAGGCCAAATATGACTCCAATTATATTATAAATTGTCCAGACTCCGAGCCAAGTCACCTGAGCATAGAATTGCCAGAATTGCCTTAGTGACCCATCTGAGTCATGACAAGTGATTTTAATTTATTTAGGTTTAAATTCAAAGTGAGTAAAATAAGTTGAGTCTGACATAGGGATGGTAATGGGGTTGGGCGGGGGCGGGGGCGGGGCTTAATCTTCTCAATATTATTACCAACCCCGGATTTTTGCACTCACCCCGCCCTTTTTTTACAGGAGTTGCCATAAAAAATAAAATTTTTCACTATTTCTAGTTCATTTATATTAGGATTACAGGTATGGGAGGGGGCGAGGAGGACATGTCCATTTAGGAATGGAAGTGGGGTGGGACGGGACGGGGAATGCGATCCCCATCCCCATCCCCACTCTCCACGGGGCGGGGATTCCCCGGTTTAAAATTCCCCGCGGGGAAAAACCCCCCCCCCCACTCACTCCCCCGCAAGGATCCCCGCCCCGCCCAAAATATTGGCTCAAAGTTTTTTTTTTTTACAACATGAATATATTAATATTAATATTTATATATTTATATTTATATATAAATATAAATAGTTAATAAATTGTATGAAATAATTGTGAGTCCTATTTTATAATATAAAGATAAATTAATGAGCAAGAGTTTAAATGTTTACTGGATTGAAAAAATAATATTTATCACTAAATAAATAATATATAACGTTATTTGAAATTTATTGTTACAATTATATTTAAACTCAGTTATTTTAAATTAAGTTTCTATTAAATAGGAAAGTTATATTTACTAAAACTTATTAATAACTAAAATATTAACAAATAAATATTTATTGATTATATATATAATATTATATTAATGTTGAAATAATTTTTAATAAATACACTAAAAATATATAATTTTTTTTTTTTTGTTGGGGGATCCCCGTGGGGCGGGGAGAGCATTCCCCGTCCCCGCCCCGCTAGGCAGGGAGGAATTTGTCCCCGCTCCCCGCCCGCGAAGGGATGTTTCGGGGAATCCCGCCCCGTCGGGCGGGCCCCGCGGGGAACAAGGGATTCCCCACCCCACTTGCATCTTTACGTCCATTGGGTTACAAGTATGGGATCTCAACCGTAGGCCGGTTAAGGTTGAGAGAAAGAGAGTAGAGATTTTAGAGAAGAATGAGTGATAGAATCAACAGTGGAGATGATTTTGGAAAGGATCCGCCGGCTGGAAGGTGCTTCCTTTTTAAGTAATCTAATATGTAGTTTTAATTGGGGAAATGTTTTTATAAAAACCCTTATACTATATACTATTTATTAATAAGTCAAAGTTATAGCACAAGAATTTTTTTAAAGTAGTGTATTTTTGTAATTAAGCCATTAATACACAAGCTTAATCAAAATACACAACTATCATAATTAAGTGAAAATAATCATATTTATTTTGATTTATAAATGGAAAAATTTTAAAATTATATGTATGTATTAATATATAGGGGCATATATACAAATTTTTAATGGGGCGGGCGAGGTGGGGCAAGGTAAAACCGCCCCGTTCGGGGCGGATCGGGTCAGAAACCACGGGTCGGTTCGGTTTTTGCTATCCCTAGTCTGCCACAACTCAAACTTAAAAAACAAAAACCCAAAGCCCACGCCAAACCCAGAAGATCTATTTTGCTCTCCTGAGTCAAGTTCGAGTTCCGGGTGGGCCAACCTTGTTTTGAACTTCTTAATATGCCATTAAAGATTTGATAATGTGTGAGTTTCTATCTGAAAAATAATTCCGTGTGTCAAATAGATCTAACATGTGAACTACTGATAATTTGATATCAAGATAACCCTTCCAAGAGGAACAAGCATTCATTCAGCCAGATAATTTGTTAAATCAGATGGAAACATGTACCAGGTACTTTGCATACTTGAAAGTTGAAACTACATATAGTACTTTCTATATAGCAAACAACCAGGTATACACAAAAAGGAAATAGTAGTCAGATAAGGGCAAATCTATTATAAATGAATAAAAAAAAATTGCATATTGGATTTGTAAAATAATACATGCATACCTTTTCTGAGATATTCTCTTCATAATTTCATCCTTATTCATTTGCAGTAATCTCAAGTCACGCTCCAGAGTTTCACACGAGTTCCTAGACATGGCTATTCCAAATATATAATGAAAACTTGAAACCTTAAGACAGAATACAAATGCATTGTATCAAAACATCAAAGGCAACAATAATGACATTCACTAATCGTAATTTTCCCTGAATAGATAATGACAGAACTGCTTTACTTGGAGCATAGAGACATCAGACTCCCTCAGTCTTTCCAAACAATTTATTTTCTTTGTAAAAACTTATTGCAGTGATACTTTAATGCCTTAATTCCAATAAAAGGCAAGCAATAATATCACAACATATCAGAGGTTCCTTAAGGAAGTTTTAATATCAGTTCTGAGAAAGGATGAGACTGCATATGATTCCTCTAAATTATGCATCAGTAAAAGGCATCTAAACCAAGGAATACAGTAATAGGCTACCAAACCAGTTAAGTAGTTGTAGGAACAAGATTATAAGATGAGATGCCATTGATCAAACTACAGGTAGTAAAACATTACCAGCAATTTGGACTAAACCATTGAGCTCAAAATCTCTGATAGAAAGCATCTTTAACAAATCTGATTCTTTCGTAACTGAATCTTTTTCAAATTCCAGACACTTCACAATTGCTGATTCTATTTCTCTTGTTCTTTGAATGTTTTGCTCAATTTCTTCATTGACCTAGTACATTTAGAACAGATTTTTACAATTCTGAATGGCAATATTAGTTAAAATCTATATCAGAAAAAATAAAATAAATAAAAATTGAACCTTATCAACACTAACATGATATAACAGACATTAAATAAAATACATCCATGATCCACATCAGCAATATATTAATGAAGAAAGACAAGCAGCTTATTCTGAATACCATGCCAAAAAACATAAATATTGTAGTAGCAACACACCATGAAGAACCTCTAATATGCCAGTTGATCACGAAGAAATTTGACCATCTTGGAGAAAAAGTATAAGTTTCCTTCTGAACTAGGACACTGTAGACAGTAATGTTACTGATTTCAAGCCGAAAGCAAGGAAAAAATAATGTAACAATTCTTCTACAGGCAAATAGCTTGAACCAACATCAGGTATGATTCATAGCCAACAAAGTTAGGTTGGATTTAGTTGAATTTTCAGATCAATTAGCCCAGCACAGGCCTGGAAAATGAGCAGAATTCTTACGGTAGATCAGAATTTGGATATCAAGTTATTGACCCCATAATAACAGGAAACTCAGTGAGCTCCTCTCAAACAGACCTGTGAATTAGGATTGCTAGCATGATGGCAAAGTTAAACTGCAGAAAGAAATATATCATATGTGTCAATACAGGGACCCACCACCCTAACTTCTCCATAACTGCAGTTAGAGGGAAGGTTTGGTAAGGGTATATAAGGCTAGAGGGACTCAGTCCCGCAGGCGATGTGGGACTATGGACCTGTGTTAACCACTGCGTCCCTAACATGCCCCCTAGGCCCACAGCGGATGTGGGACCCAAGGTTCTAGCCACAGCACAGCCCTAGATACCTAAGCTCTGATACCATGTTAATACAGGGACCCACCACCCTAACTTCTCCATAACTGCAGTTAGAGGGAAGGTTTGGTAAGGGTATATAAGGCTAGAGGGACTCAGTCCCGCAGGCGATGTGGGACTATGGACCTGTGTTAACCACTGCGTCCCTAACAATATGGACCATATTATTAAAGAATCAAGACAAAATCCATGTAACAATGTCAATCTAAATATTTTTTTATTTTCTGCATTGTCTGATCATTTTTATTCCATTTATTGGATGTGTCATGCAATAAAAAATATAAAACACCTGACAAATACATGGATTTATTGTTATTCTCAGGTAGAGAACCTTCAATGGAATAAAGGTGAAGCTAAGATGACTTCTTGTGGGGAAGGGGACACAACATTTGACGAGGGATATGAGCAATCATTTGTTATGGTGGTGCTTTGTAGGAGTATTTATGATCAGAATAATTTAATCACTACTTGTTATAGGGTTTTATTATTATTTTGTTTTGTAGGTTTTACGCAATTAAATTGGCTTCTCGTTGACGTAGTCTCCTTTTCTTGCAGTTGCCATGACTTCCAAAGCTTCAATAGAAAAAGATATCTGATGTGACTTGATGAAAAAAAAATAATAATAAGTTAAACAAAAATCTTGTCAGAACGAAATGAGTATAGTGGTGTCTGAACATCTCGAGAGCTAGACTACATATCATCAGCAAGCGTGATATCACCTCAAACAGGAGATGAGAACTTTCATATTGTTACTGAAAAAGGAACAAAAGGTCAAGGAGCATAAATTACAACCAGTTTTGTTAAGGTGCCAATATATGCAAAAATCAGCGAAAATAAACTTAGACTTAAGAAAGAAATAGTTGGGACTCCATATGGTCTCTATAATCAGAAAGCATCAACTCAAAAGACGACGACATATATTTTACTTCAAGGTTGGATATAATGGAACAAATAATACAGTGCCACTATTACAGATACTTTTTGGGGCAAACATTATCGCAGAAGGCAGATTAAGTCAAATCGAGCTCAAAAAGGAAAGAAGGATGGCATAAGCAATTAATTATGCTAAAGAATTACCCTAGAATCCTATTGTGAATAAATATTTTATTTTCTTCCCTAATTAATTCCTAAATATAGGAATTAGAATCCTTATTGTCATGTATTACATAAAATAGTAGCTTAGCCTTGTCATTTAAAGACTAATCCTAAAAAGCTTTTCACTTGAGATAGGCATCTCTCTCTCTCTCTCTCTCTCTCTCTCTCTTCTAAGCTCCGCCATTTTCACCATAGGTTCCCACAAAAAACCCAACCAAAATCATCCCATGACTAGATCTCAATCCAAGGTTGCCACAGGCACTTTTCACTAAATGTGATAGGTAATATGCAAAGGATCTAACTAATTCTTTCTCCCTGAGAATTCTAGAAAGCAACCAAGAAGAAATTCCCTGTTAAGGGATCAAGAATGCAAAGATCATGCTAGTAATTCAATAGGTAAGTTCTTAATAAAATCACGTTTCATTCATGCTTATATCAGCTTAGGTAATTAAGTCCAAAATGCCGGACCTGGGCCAGATTTAAAATTTTCCTATAAGACCTATGGCATATATCTTGATCTTGATATGTAGGATAACAAATTTTAATCGCATACCCGTGGGATATTGCAATGAAATTAGTCATACTTCATGAGAAATAGTCACATAATCCACAAAAAGGATGTACCACTAAGGTAGTGATTCAAGTGGTGACAAGGACAAATAGACTAAATTTATATACCAGTAATAAATAGGTCTGTATTTTGTTCTAAGAAAGAAATAATAACAGATAATTCATACATAACCCACATCACAATGTATGATATATTTGGAGCATAAAGACAATCTTCACAATATGTCAATTCACTAGAAAGGAGTGAAATTATCTAAAAATTCTTTATCAAGAACAAAATTGATAGAAAATAAAAAGGAAAGTTACTTTTCAATTATCTTTGAGAAAAATTCAGATGATTAATCAAAACAGGTGATAAAACTTGAAAGGAAAATATTGAAGAATCCCATACTACAAAGTAGTTTGGAAGAACAGTAATAGGAGTTCTGATGTTAACAAGATTGATAGTAATGAGGCTCCTTGACAGATGTTCATGTTGTTACCCTCACTTAGATTATATGGTGATAACCTGAACTTCTCAGTATATGACCTTGGCTCTTCCATACTTTTCAATGTAAGGCACTACTATGAACATCTTAATGCTATGCTTACATTTATTAAGCTTTTGCTTTTAATTATTGGAATCAGGATTAAGCCACTTTTATTCATTTCTTGGCTATGATTTCTTTTTTCAAAGGGAAATTTAAATAGCCATGGTACTGGAAAATCTCAATTCCCTTAAATATAACTTTTAAAATCAGATAGAGTCAAATCATCCCAAGCCTATCTAAACAATAAATACCCCATGAATGATAATTCAACAAAAATTTTCCAAATTCATCCTAGATTGGAATAAATATATAACAAATTCTTCAAAACGGTCCCAAATTGTAATGATCTGATGTGGGGCATCTCTATCATACAGCAGAAAACAGTGAATATCATTCCATTGCAGGATAAAACATGAATTTCGATAAGTAGATGAAAACCTTAAAATTATGCCACATTTAATAAGGCCACTCGAAGTAATCCAAGATAAATTTTTTCCTATATTAGGTCTGATCAATACACATCAGCACATTAATATAGCTTGCTGATGTAATGGCTGAATCATCATAAGTCTGCCATTAGGCACAAATATATAGATTAGATCAAATGCTGTAAGGAGATTAATTTCTATGGCTAATTAAACATTTGTATATATTTGTGAAATTTGATTATGATAGAATGCTTTTTTAAAAACTATTTTGGGTACCCAATTATCAACATTCAGCCAAAAAATTTTAACCCTAGTATTAACCATGCTGCCATGTCGGTTTTGCTGCAAACAAACATGAAAGAGAAAACACATATTCTTCTGTTGTTATGCAAATTCCTGGACCACCATATAAATATCATCTAATCCATATAAAAATTGTCAAAATGAAAAAGTAATTGTATTATGTAACATATTTTGAATGATAAAATATGGGTTCTTGTCACAGTTATATATTCTTCAAGTATTAAACCCACAACACGACCTGCACAGATAATTCAGAAAGTTTAACCAAAACTTTAGTGAAAATACAAAAGTCATTGAGAAAATGGCACAAGCACAACAACTAGGGATCAATTTTTTCTGAACAGAGATGGAACTATTTATTGCACATAAATGGAGCATTTCAAAGCGATTCACTGCAGTGACAAAAGGATTGTGCGTAATTGAGAACAGAGAGAAGTGGGAAGAAAGGAATACCTCATCAAGCAAGTCCTTGTACGCCGAAATCTGGCAGAGTATGGACCCAGAATCGTCCATTAAGGACGAACGAGCAGGACAACCTGGAATGGAGCGGCACAAGTATGCTTCACCGGGAAATCCAAAAAGAAATGTCAAACAAGCGGCCACAAGCCTTATTTTGCCAACTTTGAATTTCATGTTTTCCCCCTTTCCGTTCGGTGGATATACCAAGCGTAGGATGAATAAGCTATTATATTTTACTCTTGTTTTTTATTTGGTAACCCAACACCATATGATATTTATATTCTATTGACCCCCTTTTTTTTTTTAATTATACCCACTAGTTGCTAACTAAAATCTTACAAGGAACATCAATATAGAAGTGAGTACGGGTGGACATGGGACGGGCGACCCATGAGCTAGTCCGAACCAAGCCCAAAAAATACACTGCCTGGGTTTAGAAAGTTGGCCCAAAAAGCTTGGTTGGGCTCAAATGTTTTGGCCTGATTGAATTTCGGGCTGGGTTTGGGTCAGATGAATTTTAGCCGACCCGACCCGAATAAATAAATAATATATATATAATATAATATATATATAATATATATATATATATATATATATATATATATATATATATATAGTAATAGGTTTGAAAAGAGTAAGGGTGCGTTTGGATGGGGCTAATGGTTCCCCCTGGGATAATGGTTCCCCCTTGATTCCCACACCCATGTTTGGCTGGGTTTTTTGGGAAGTAATCATTACCCTGGGGGGTCACCATTGACCCTCCCAGGGTAATGAGCCATTCCCTCCAAATTGAGGGGAATGAACCATTCCCCCTTAGTAAAGGTCTTTTATGCCCTTGTGAATCACCAAAAAACCACTATATGAAATTAATAGTTATTTAAAATTAATTTTAATTAAACATTAATCAATATTTATATCTTCATTATTTATAAATAATAATTATTTAAAATAAAATATCATTTATAATTAATAAAAATTTGAAGTACGGAATGAAATTAGTAGTTATTTAAAATTAATTTTTAATTGAATATTAATCAATAATAATAAAATAAATTTTATTTTTCATTATTTTATAAATAATAATTATTTCAAATAAATATTATTTAAAATTAATTAAAAATTATAAGTACGGACTAAAATTAGTAATTATTTGGAATTAAGTTTTAATTAAACATTAGTCAATAATAATAAAATAAATATTTATGCTTTCATTATTTTATAAATAATAATTATATGAAATAAATATCATTTATAATTAATTAAAAATTAATTTTAAATTAAACATTAATCAATAATAATAAAATAAATATTTGTGTTTTCATTATTTTATAAATATTAACCATTTCAAATAAATATCATTTGTGATTAATTAAAAAATTATAAATACGTAATAAAATTTAATAGTTATTTGAAGTTAATTTTTAATTATACAATAATCAATAATAATAAAATAACTATTTATGCTTTCATTATTTATAAATATTAATTATTTCAAATAAATACTATTTGCAATTAATTAAAAATTATAAGTACGGAATAAAATTTAATAGTTATTTGAAGTTAATTTTTAATTTAACAATAATCAATAATAATAAAATAACTATTTACGTTTTCATTATTTTATAAATATTAATTATTACAAATAAATATTACTTGTAATTAATTAAAATTATAAGTATGGAATAAAATTAATAGTTCTTTAAAATTAATTTTTAATTAAAAATTAATCAATAATAATAAAATATATAATTATGTTTCCATTTTTCTATAAATAATAATTATTAGAAATAAATATCATTTCTTTATATAAAGGGTAAAAAGGTAATATTAACATAACTCTATTTTTTATTTTTTCCATTCCGAATGAATTATCCCTCCAACCAAACATCTTTTTCATTACCATCCCTTACCCATTCTTTTCCCCCCTTATTCATTACTCCATTCCCCCTCATTCCATTACGGTAATCCAAACGAGTAAACATTAGGCAGCTTTTTAGGAGTTGTAGACTTGTAGTAATAGTTTTATTTAGTTATTTCAATTATTTCATTAAAAAATTATTTATTTTTTGGGTCTGGTTGGGCTGGGCCTGGGCCTAATGGCAATCAAATGGGTCGTGTTTGGACTAAGACAATTTGGCCCGAATATGGCCCAGCCCAGCCCGAATATATGGACTGTATTTTTTAGTCTAGTCCAGCCCAGACCCGACCCAGCCCGGCCCATGTCCACCCCTAGAAGTGAGTAGAATATAATAAAATATCAAATTTACTTTTTCGCTCTTTTGCTCGATCTCTCTACTTCATCTAGAGTTTCATTGTATTTCTTTTTCTTTCTATCATCCAACTCTAGACTTCGGACGAGAAGCCTGCAACAACGAAATAGGTTCAAAAAAGTCTATTTTAAAAAATATAGAACTATATTATAAAAAGCAATTTTATCAATTCACTTATAATATTTCACACATAGAATATAACTATCCAATGGATTATTTGGTGCACATCAAGATAGCATATAGGCTTATGATGCGTGTATCCTTTTCTATTTCTATCCAATCCTCATATTTTATTCGTCTTTATCATATAGCAATGTATTAATTAGCAACTAAATCATTTACAACATTTTTTTAGCGGATGAACAAGCCACACGAGCATTGAGCTCCTATTATTGGTCAACTTCTCAAGAGAAGATTCAATGAAAAATACACTGCTTGATTATAGAGATAAGAACACCACACTCCAATAAAAGCTTTGATAAACTTGATTTGTTCAAGGAAAAGCTCACACTAGAGCAATAACAATGTCCTTCATAGAAGTTAGAGAGCTTACTCTCAAGAACAAATTATTGAATTAAAGCAACATCAACAAGCAAAAAATGCAATAAATCTAAAAATGATAACCCAATCATGCTAACTTCTGAACCCCTAGAGAATGCTCAGACTCTCACTTCGTAGTAAGCCAATTACCAGCCGTCTTGTCACGCCCCATCCAGCGGGAGCGGCACGCGACAACCGCGGTGACAACCACCTTCAAGTCGCCGCAAGGCTAACAAAACCTGAGAACAACAAATCTGAACAGAAATCACAAGTCTAAAATATACAAAGCAGGGAGCACAACAATAACGCAGAAGAAGCAAGCAAACCAAAACCTGAATACAGGGTTCAATGAAACATGCCTATCATAAATACAACTAGGGTTCCAAGAAAGTTAGACATGCATACAAACTAAGCACAAAGGATGATAAATACACTAGTGAATCCATGTCCTTATACATTGCATATGTTCAAAAAACAAACATACGTGAAACAGGATTTAATAATAAACTAGCTGAAGGATGCACAGCACTCTGGTCCGCCGCAATGCCACTGCTAGCTAGAGCCTAGAAGGGAGAGAGAGAGAATGAGCAACTAGAATCACTCAGTGAGTGGGTCAGCACAATTCTAAAAGATATAAAATATTTAATAAGGTGAAAAAGCCAAACTTTTGCAGTAACACAAATATATCAGAGTATTATAGAAAGTATATATATCTATATAACAACTTTTACCCATGTAGAAAGAAATCATATATATATATATATATATATATATATATATATATATATATATATATATATATATATATATATATATATATAACATTGAAGAACCATTTTGCTCTAAAGAGATCTCAAACGTCAAATCTCATGACTAACATAATATAGGTTTTAAAATCATAAATACGATATTCAATACCAAAACAAATTTTACTTTGCATAAAATACATTTTTCCTCAAAATATGACATTTGCATCTCGAACAATCGAATCATGGTCTAAAAACCTCTCTAAACTCTAGTCTTGGCTACGGCTAAGTTTAGAGCCATCAAAGCACTCAAATCCTTGACGATGACCCACCTGGGTCTTGTGATGACTCCGCACTCTCGATGTTTGTCCAGTCAGGCCTCTACACCCCATCTGAAGTGGACAGATTAATGGGGTCCACCATGCCATCTCTAAAGGTTGGAACGTGAGGACCCCTACTGCTGTAGGGGGATTCCAACCCCATCACCAACAAAACCATAAAGAGCATATCATCAACAAAATTTATGTAAATCATTTCGCAGGGTCCTTGTCCAGAACAAATATTCATATCTTGATGATAAGCATCATGATCGTATAAATCAAAGCCAAGAGTGTAACATATGTATGAAGTTTTTATTATGAGTTTTCTTAACAACATAGCAATGATCATTTTCTTCTAGCGTCATGAGTTTTGCTTATAAAATACAAAGCATGGAAATTCTTTTCAAGCTCATTAAATTATCAATTCATCATGATAAATCCCAAGTTTTTATTAAAATCAACTATAAATATATTCTGAGAGAAAATAACTAGAATTATGCAATTATAAATCCCACTCACGACTGCAGAAATCGACTTGACGACGGCGCTACTCCGCCGGCTCCTTGCCTCGAAACGAGCTCTAGCACCACACTAACACATGCCACAAGGGCTCAAAACAAGAAGAAAGCACAAGGAGAAAACAAGCATGAGCTTCTTCAAGCTGCATGCCAAGAAACCCTAACATGGCTTGGATATGGCCTGAACTTGAGCTCTAAGGGTTCCAAAGAATCTCCATGGAGATTAACTATCGACACAATCATGACAACTAAGGTTTTGCAAAGGATTTCTCGGTGCTATAGTGATATGCTATAGTAGCCGAGCTTAAGAAAAAGGTCCAAGGTTTCATCAAGATGGAGAGGGTGAATCTCCACATCCATCTTATGATCAAGAAAAGGGGAAAGAAATTCAACAAACCACTCAACAAATTCATCAACAACAAGTCAAGATTCAAAATCTAAAAACCCCTAGGGCTAGCATGCTCATCAGACCCAAATGAAACAAGAAGAAAGATGAGGGAGAAGGAGAGCTTACCTTCAAGGATCTTCAACCAAGAGGAGAGAAAGAAGTCAAGCAATGGTTGCTTTCTCTCATCCAAAGCAATGGAAACAAAAAGGAGGAAGAAGAAAAAAAGGAGTCCTTTGGGACTTAGGACTCAGTTAAGGACTTTTAAATACCCTTGGGCGAACACGGGCGAGCATGGGTGAGCTTCTCAACTCCCCCGCCCGTGCACTCACAAGTACGAGTACGAAGCACGGCCATGCTTTCTGCCTTTTGCACTTTATAGGAAAACAAGGCAAGAAGAGCATGGCTTCTCTAGATAAGCACGGGCGTGCTTATGCCGGTGCACTTTACAAGAATTTTAGGGTGAGAAGAGCACGGCTTCTCTGCCTGTAGCACCACCGTACTCTCACAAGCACGGCCGGAAGCACGGGTGTGCTTCGTCCCGTGCACTTTACAGGTTGCTGAAAACAAAATCTAAAATATCCCGTGAAGTGCACGGTCAAGAGCACAGGCCTGCTTGCTCTAGAAATTGCGCTTCAAGCTCAAAATGACTAGAAACGTGCCAAGACTCAGGACACGATTAGCTAAAATAGTTTAGACAATAACACATCTGTGGAAAAACCGAAACATCACAGATCTTCTTCCTTGCTCCCTGCTTAGGCCATGATGGAATTTTCATATAGCCTGTTCACTCTCCAATGCCTTCCACCCATGTGTCGCCCTTCATTCTCTATCACATATTGTGATAGACACTTGCTTTCCCTAGACAATTCACCCCTATGGTGCTTCTCCACATGACCCCTTTTGATTGTTCTTGCTTGCTCCACTAGCTTTTCCTTCATAACGCAATTCTCTTTTGACTTGTCAACATCCTCACAAGCCATTGCCTTGAATTCTTCTATGTGCCTTGTTTTCACTCCCAACCTTCATGATACTATATCAATACCCCTGCATTAAATGGACCATGCTTAGTGGTAAAAAGTCATATTGAGACACTGTGGGTAGCCATGACATTTTTTAAGTGATGAAGCATAGAAAACAGGGTGTATTTCAACACCCTCAAGTAACTCTAATTTATAAGCAATTGTAATGATCTTTTGAAGGACCTAGAAATGTCCAAAATAACCCATGTTAAGCTTGTGATTTTAGTGAAGCATGAGAAACCATTAGCGATACCGTTGGTGCTTGACGAATACCCATTCTCCTACCTCGAAAGAAATCCAATGTGTCTCTTATCGGCAAGGTGCTTCATGCAGCTTAAACTTTGGAGTGGTTGTGCTTTAATTGATATAAAATATGATCACGTTGCTATAATAGAGAAATAAGTTTTGGAAGCTCAACATTGGTGGTAGTATGAGGAATCATATATAGTGGGCCATGACCATACATGACTAGAAATGGATTCATGCCCGTGCTAGTATGAGCTGCAATATAATACTCAACCCGGGGAAAGAAGTCTACCCATTTTCTTTGGATTAACAAAGGTGAAGCAAAACGAATACTAC
This sequence comes from Dioscorea dumetorum, assembly GCA_902712375.1. Taxonomy (NCBI): domain Eukaryota; kingdom Viridiplantae; phylum Streptophyta; class Magnoliopsida; order Dioscoreales; family Dioscoreaceae; genus Dioscorea; species Dioscorea dumetorum. The sequence continues at coordinate 6,674,507 of CACTHL010000846.1, forward strand.
TCTAAACAACATTTTAATGCTTTTTGACTGGCCCATCGATTGCGGATGATATCCAAAGGACACTTGCTAACAATATGCCCATGTTGCAAAATAAGTGTTGCCAAAAGCGAGCTTGTAAAAGCTTCATCCATATCTATCATAATGGACTTGGAATACCATTGAGCTTGATTATATTGCTTATAAAAACATATGCTACCTCTCTACTTGTAAAATCAGGCCTCGGTGGAATAAAATTTTCGTATTTAAAGAAGTGATTAATTACAACCAATATTACTAAGAAACCCATCAAAGTCAACAATCCCCATAATGAAGTCATTGCCAGTGAAAAGGTTGTGCAAGCTAAGGATGGGTTCAAATTGCACCAAGGTGACCTCCAAACAATGAGTCATGAAATTCCTTCAATAGTTGATCACAAAGTGACTACACATGAGGGTCCCAGATTTTATCTTTGCATTTCAAAAGACCTTGCTACCACTTTGAAACCTTGTATCTTGATGCCGATTGTCTTTGAATGTCAATGACAATTAACTAGCTGTGGGTTATCCTCCTATGGCAATGAAAGGATATGATCAGTGAGCATTATGGTTGAGAAGAAGCTAAAGATGTTGCACCTAGTCAAGACTCAATTGTGAAGTCAAAAGCCCAATAATTTAGGTAACCAATGCTATTGCTCTGGGGTTTGAACAACCTAAGAACAAAGATGTCATAGGGCCTAGTCATTGGTACGAATCACAAACCTGTGGTCCAATAAATAATGCCAAAATTTACCAATAGCCTTCATTATGGCATATAATTCATGAGTATATGCAGACTATTTTTGTATACACTATGACATTTTCTTTGAGAAAAAATTGATAGGATGTTGATTTTGACTCAATACCACCTTCACACCACTCCTAGAAGCATTGATTTCAAGCAAAAATGATGTAGAAAAATCCTGTACTCCCAACAAGGCAAAAGAGATGATAACATCCTTAAAAGACTGAAAGGCAATAGTGGTCTATTCATTTCATACAAAGTTATCCTCATTCTAATAATGTGGTTAGAGGAGCAACCATATGAGCATAATTACGGATGAAGCATTGATAGTATCCTCTTAAGCCCAAAAACCAGCATAACCGCTTCTCAATAGTAGGACGAGGCCATTAGAAGATAGCAACAACTTTAGCTTGTTCATTGGTATCCCAAAAATAAAGGCCAAGTGACCCAGATATTCAATGATGTTGATAGTAAAAGATCAGTTAGAAAACTAAGCAAACATCTAATGTTGCCACAGAGTATTCAAAATGTCCTCAAGATCCTGTAGATGAGCTTCCCTTGATGAGCTATAGAAGATAATATCGTCAAAGAAAAGCAAGAGATCTTTTCTCAAGGCATGCTTAAATAATCGGTTTATAAAGGCTTGGAAAGTTGCAGGGGATTGGATAACCCAAATTGTATGACAAGCGATTGGTAATGACCTTAAAGCGTTCAAAGAGCTATTCTATAGCTATCATCTTTGTGTAATAGGATTTGATGATAGCCCAAACGCAAGTTAAGTTTGGAGGAATAAATAACATCGGACAACTCATCCACTGTGAGAATTTGAAATGCATCTTTCACTGTGATAGCATTCAGTGCCTAGTAGTCTGTACATAATGCCAAGACCCAGCCTTTTTTTATTAATAAAACTTGCAAATAAAACAAGCTATTACTACCTTTGATCAATCTGTCTTATAACATCTAAGAGACCATCTGTTAAATCTCTTTTTTTTACTATATCGTTAACGGTGTCATTTAACTTTCACTTGCGCCTAGTGTGGAAGAAGAGGCATTTTGTGGGCACAAGCTCGAGAAGGTGACAATCCAGATTTGATAGCAAAGATGCAACTAAACTTGCGCAGTAATACATGTAAACTCTTTGGCATGGATGCAGGCACAAGTGATGGAAAACAAGAGCTCTCGACAGAAAACATAGGTGAAGAATATGTTGAAATGGTATAACTAGAAGTAATTATAACCAAAGTGTAACAAGCATGGATTGCTAAGGTGGAGTACAGATGTTGTAGTTGAGCTACTGTGGTAACGCGTGGCTTGACAGTATTATTTCCTTTCAAAGTGTTGCATTGATTATTGTAAAAAATGGGATAGTGCCAAAGTTATAATCCACAATGTGACAACCTAGCATAACAAGCCACACTTGCTCTTAACATGATATAAGCACCCACTATGGGCAGTAAGTAAAAAGGAAAGATGAGGGAATGGTTCGAACCTGCACTTGTAAATATTTGATACGACCTTCTATTTGTAATGTGTGTGATACGCCCCTTGCGTAACCGCAAGTGCACGGGTCGTACAAGTAATATAATGTACCCGAAGGTCGGGTAGTCGATTCCACACGGGGACTAGTATATCTCCTAATACTATCTTCCTACTTAGTATCTAATCAACCGGAATTAGAGTGAATTGACTATGACTTGAGAAATCGAGAATGAAGGGAAAGAGGAACACACAAGAGGGAGAGAGTTAGGATTTGCTCAATGAAGGAGATGGGGCCCGGGATAATCACTTGTTGCTACCTAACTTAGATTCTCCACGGCATTTATCCGAAGTGTCTCTCACAAACTCTAATTCTAGAATCTTGTTGTGCTACTTGGAAGATACCTGTAGTGTAATTGAAGCCCTAGGTTGAATTCTAACTACTCGCATCAGTCGAGAAGACATGCAAGCCTAGCCAAAATCAAGTTCCCAAAGTAATCAATACACTCAACAGCCATCAATGAAGCCAACAACCAAAGATTTAATAAGGGAAACAAAGACATTCATAAATGCTAAATAGAAGAATCCAAGTTCAAAGTGTACACACAAGTTTTCAACCCGGGGCTCCCTAGAAGGGTTTAGCCCCCTCATGGATTCAAACAACGAAGTAATTACTGAAAAAACAAATACAACAGAAATCAAAGACTCCCTATTTGCTTCCATCCTAGTTGCCGACAGATCTTCTTCTTCCAATTGGCCTACACTTCGTCCGCTAAACTCCTTCTTCAATGGTTCCGAATACTCCCCTGGCTTCTTCACTTCTTTTCCTCTTTTTCTCTCGCCAAAAAGTCCTCTAAACCCTAAGTTTCGGGGTGTTTTAACGCTCTCCCGATGTCAACACGGCCGTGCCTAGGCTGTGCTCCAAGCCGTGCAGATTACTGCCAAATAAAAACTCTGAAACTCTAGTTGCCTGTAATCTGCATGAGGTTCAACACGGGCGTGTTGCAAGTTGCATAACCGTGCTTAGAGACTCGGAGCCGTGCTGACTTTGGTTGAATTCTCCTGTGGATTGCACGCCTTGGGACACGGGCGTGTTGAGGCCGTGCTTAGCTTGGTGAGGTTTCTTCTAAGTCCCTTAGCTACCAAAATTACTCGAAATTGTTTCTTCTTGCTTTGGGGTTTTGATATCAGCGTAGAAAACTAGAAATACCTCAAATAGCACTGAAATGGGAGGATTACTACTAAAAATACTTATGAAACACGGGTATACAATGGAAGATATATCTATATAAAATGCACTCATCAAATACCCCCACACTTGAATCATTGCTTGTTCTCAAGCAACCTTAATCCCCTAGCAAAAAGATGAGTGTATGACCTCTGATCTCAGCTAAGTTCTAGAATTCCTAAAGCTTGGGGAGCCAAGAGTAGCACGTGCCTTAGTCAATTGAAAGCTCGTAAAAGAATTTTTACTCTTTCTTTGTAGAGCCGTGTGTGTGTGTAGCCTAAGGAAATGTGTCACAAACGTCTTTGAGGGGGTCTAGTTCAGGCCACATTTTTCTTTCATGATGACTCCAAAATTGGGTAGTAGCTTCATACACCCTAGAGGCAGCCATTTCACCCGGTAGGTCATCAAAAATGACATTTGTGATGCCTCAGATCCGACTACTCAGGTGCGACTTTCCTTTTTTCTAAAATGATAGCTCTTTCTACCATCTTTCTCTCAGACTTCGAAAGGGCATCCTAACAGGAATCCGACTTTTCGAAATTCAATTCTTAACACTTCTTACTATTTCTTTTCACTTTCAAGTTTTCATTGTCTGAGTTTGGAGTCAATCATTTTTCTTTTAACAAGTCCAGAAACTAAACCTTCCTCTCAACCAAGTGAAACACAACATTAGGCGAGGTGTGTAAACCAGGGTTTCCAAAGTAAGAGAAAAAAAAAGCTGTAAAGTTCAACAAAAGGACACTAGCATGCTCGTTGTCTCCTAAGATTAGGAATTCTATACCAAAAATTTTCATAGATCAAAGATTGTCCTAGGTCATGCACTAACATCGAAAGGCATACATTAGCATACAACCTTCCCCCACACTCGAATAAAACATTGTTCGCAATGTTAAAAGAGTAAAAACATGCAATACATGTAAAATGGAGTTCAGTGTAAGTGGGAATGGAGTTAGGGAAGTTTTCACCAAGTAAAAGGCGAGACTTCCATGAATAAGCCGTGAAGAAGCACTTGATTTGCATGACCATTTGATACAAGCGGCAAAAGAGATATCCAAATATCCTGAAGTAAAGCACACAAGCATTAGAGAGACACTAGAAAACAAACATAAAATGAACTCACGAATAAAAGATGTTAGTTTAGTAGGGGACTCCCCTTGCTAATTGACTCAACTACAAAAAGAACAAAAACTGAAAAGAAAGAACAACAACTGAAAATAGAGAAAACAAACAGAAATAAAAGAAACAAAAACTCAAAAATCGGCGCTATCGGAGTTAGTCTCTGAGTCGGAGGCAAGGTCGGTGGTGTCAACCCCAATGCTCCGGAAAATGGACGTAACAGATGAAGGGGGACGACCACAATGCTGGATTAACTTCTGGAAGCTCCACAGGACCCACTGACAAAAAACGGCATCGGAGGAAACATCCGAGGAATCCAAGTCCGAGTGTGAAGATGGAGTAGTGCCGCCACTGGGGATAGGGACCGCATCGTTGGACGGTGACGAATGGAAAAGTCCCATAACCCGTAATGTCCTCAAAGTAATCGGTTGAAATTTTCCTACAATAGTGAGAGGGACCCCGGATTGTAGAACATGCATCCGGCGCGCCAAATGGGTGACATGAGGCCCCACGAAAATAATACCCTTTCGACGGTCCTTAGCGTGGTGGTGAAATGCGGATGCGAGTACATAACCCAAATGGAACGGGATAACGTCCCACATGCTCAAGAGGTAATCAAATTCCAGCGACGTAATGACGCCCATGCCGTCCCCACGTCCCGTGAGGGTGCCACTGAGTAAGGTGTGAATGACACGCAATGCCGGGGAACGAAGAGTGGAAGCCCTAGAGCGCCCTGGATGATATAGCAGTAGATCATGGCTTAGCCACCGCCAACAGTCCTCGATTGGTTCGTCAGGGGGCCGATAGAACAACAGTGAAGAGTAAGCGGGAGATTGGGTAAAAGATTTGTCATAGAACCCCATACAAGCAGTGAACTCCGTGTAGCTCAACGTGTAGTGAATCCCCTTTAACTGAAACTGTAGAGCCCTAGGGTCATCCCAGGACACTTGACCTCACCTCCTAGTAAATGTAGCTAAAAACTCGGCTGTGAGCTCACGATAAGCCGGATTCGTGATCAGGAAAAGTTTGTACCATGCTCCGACGTGAAGAAGATGGCGAACGTTGTCAGCTAAACCCGCATGCTGCAAAATAGTCTAGTCAAGAGTGCGAAAATTTCCAAAGGATTGCTGGCGAAATTTTTGAGACCGTTACCGATGATCAGGTGATGTGAAAGGAGGAGATGCAAGCTCGGTGACGGGTGGTGCGTGGAGGCGTTTAGATGAGGCCTTTGAAACAATGCGCTTTTGAGGCATAGTGATGAGGAAGTGGGTGCTAGAAGGAGGAGATGAAGAGTGGCGAGCCGGTGAGAAGAGTTCGTACGGAGCTTTACGCCATTAAACAGAGTGATTCCTAAAAAAAAAAAAAAAAGGAACACGACCGTGCTTCGAGGTGAACACGTCCGTACTAGGAAAAAGAAATGAAAAGCCTGTAACTTGCACAGGGTTGAACACGTGCTGGGCCACTAACAGTGCAACAGGTAATACAAAAACCAAAAGAACAAAGAAAGAAATGGATCGAACCAAAAATTATGGGCTGCCTCCGATAAGCGTTTGTTTAATGTCCCGAGCCTGACATACGGAGAAATTTATGGGGTTGAGTGAGAAGCAAGCTCTGAGCATTATCTTCAAGGGATGAATTGGCAAAACTCATATAATGCTTCAATTGGTGGCCATTAACCTTGAACGTTCTGTTGTCCGGATGGAAGATTTCAACAGCACCATATGGGTGGACATCAGTGACTTGGTAAGGACCCGACCAATGCGATTTGAGCTTCCCCGAAAATAATTTCAATCGAGAGTTGAACAGCAGAACGTGATCTCCAACCTTAAATTGTTTTTCCTCTCGTAGACGCTTGTCATGTAGTTTTCGGACCCGGTCCTTATATGCGATGGAGTTCTTATATGCAGTCTATCGAAGTTTAGTTGCAATTTCCTTTTTCCCCAACTTTGGTTTCATTGAAGTTTAGTCGCCTAATAGCCCAATATACACGATGCTCCAATTCGATCGGTAAATGACATGCCTTGCCATAGACTAAACGGTATGGTGTATGGCCTGTGGGAGTCTTATATGCAGTTCTGTATGCCCACAGGGCTTCTTCTAACTTGTCGGACCAATCCTTAATGTTGAACTGGACTGTCTTCTCTAGTATCCGTTTTAATTCCCGGTTGGTGACTTCCACTTGCCCACTAGTTTGAGGGTGGTAAGCTGTAGCAATACGATGAGTCACCCCAAGTCATTTTAGAATCCTTTCAAATTGGGCATTACAAAAGCGTGTCCCCCGATCATTGATAATGGTTCTTGGACAACCAAATCAGGTGAATAGTTTTCTTAAAAACTTCACGACCACCCTTGCATCGTTAGTAGGGAGCGCTTGAGCTTCCACCGATTTAGACACATAACCAACAGCGACTAATATGTACCGGCATCCATTTGACAACAGAAATGGCCCCATAAAATCAATGCCCAACACATCAAAAACTTCGCATTGCTGGATTGGCGTCTGCTTCATTTCATCCCGTTTAGACAAATTCCCATTACGCTGGCAAGCGTAGCAAGATTATACCATAGTCTTGGCATCTTGGAAAAGTGTAGGCCAAAAAAACCCGGTGGCTAACACTTTCTCGACAGTTCGATTGGGGCCAAAATGCCCTCCAACTACCACAGCATGGCATTGCGATAAAATACGCCAGCCTTCCTCACGGGAGACACATCGTCTTACCATTTCATAAGCGCAAAATTTATACAAAAATGGGTCATCCCATTCATAGTGTTTGACATCAAACATGAATTTTTTTCTTTGTTGATATGAAAATGTTTCGGTGATCACTCCTCTCGCTAGATAATTGGCAATGTCAGCAAACCACGGGACAGTTGCATCTGGGGGCTTTTGCACTGTCATTAGGTACAAATGTTCCTCCGGGAATGAATCATTAACAATTTTCGACTCGTCCGAAGCATCATCGGTGTTAGTCAGGTGGGATAAGTGATCAGCCACTACGTTTTCAATCCCCTGCTTGTCTGTTATCTCCACATCGAACTCTTGCAGAAGAAGAACTCACCGATGAATTGGAAGGAGCGTCCTTCTCCAAAAGTTTGGTCATGGGTGCTGATATCTTCGAGAAATCTTGGATGAACCGCCTATAGAAGCCCACGTGCCCAGGAAACTTCTGATGTCTTTAGTGGTGGTGAGGGTTGCTAGCGTTTCAATTGTAGCAATTTTCGCTTTATCAACTTCAACCCCATATTTCGAAATTTTGTGCCCCAACACAATCCCTTCCTGAACCATAAAGTGACACTTCTCCCAACTGAGCACCAGATTTGTTTCTTTGCACCGGGTTAGGACTTTTTTTAAGTTAGCCAAATAGCTGTCAAAAGAATCACCGAAAACCGAGAAGTTGTCTATAAAGACCTCTATGATATCCTCAATGAATTCATCAAAGATAGACATCATACAACGTTGAAATGTGGCAGGGGCGTTGCATAGTCTAAATGGCATGCAATGATAGGCAAAAGTGGCGTAAGGACATGTAAAGGTGGTTTTCTCTTGATCTTCAGGTGCTATTGGAATCTGTAAATAGCCTGACATCCCATCCAAGAAACAATAATACATATGCCCTGCTAGTCTCTCTAGCATGTGGTCGATAAATGGGAGGGGAAAATGATCCTTTCTAGTGCCGTCATTCAGTTTATGATAATCAACGCAAACCTTCAACCTAGTAACCGTGCGAGCAGGTATTGTCTCATTCTTATCATTCTGGACTACTGTCATGCCGCCCTTCTTTAGAACTACTTGTACAGGGCTAACTCACGGGCTGTCCGAAATAGGATAAATAACCCCAGCATCCAAAAGCTTCTTCACCTCTGCCTTGACCACTTCCTGCATGTTCGAATTCAGGAGCCTTTGTGGTTGCACCCTTGGTTTGATTTCATCTTCCATAAGAATCTTATGTGTACAAACTGAAGGGCTCATCCCACGAATGTCTGATATCGTCCAAGCAATAGCTCTTTTGTGCGTGGTGAGCACTTGAAGCAACTTCTCCTTCTGCTCAGCTTTCAACTCTGCCAAAATTATCACCGGGCATTGTTTATCCCCACCCAAATAAGCATACTCCAAATGATCATGTAATTTTTTCAGTTCAGCCTCCATGAACTCATTTTCCCGAGCCAGGAAGTTTATTTCCCCTTCGATCTCTGAATCTTCAATACCCGTTGCTTGATCCCCCCAACTCAGACCTGTTAAACTATCCAGGGGAATGCTCTCTACTCTGGACTCTTTTTCCATAGGGCAAATTGCATCAATCTTAACTTCTTATTTACTACACGAGACTCAATAAAATAACTTCCTCATTGTATTCTTTGTTTAGTCCATCGACCCAACTATACCTCCCGATCGGTAGGCTAATCACCCGACCATACCGAGATTTTTCACTTGTAAGCATTCAGCTTGCCAAACCGATATCATCATGATTTTCTTGTATGAAACTTGAGAGTAACTCTATCAACTACTGTCCGTGTAGTGGTCTCCCACTTGTCCCAAATGAGAGGTTTCCCGGTCCCTAAAGTGTATACGAAGGTCCTCCATTTTGACCACATCACTTTCATCGACCCAATCTCCCGCAGATTAACCCGCCTCGGCCTTCTATAAAACATTCAATCAATGTGCGGATCAAGGCTCACTAGCTAGGATGAATTTCCCCGGGTCATGCACTACACTGTGTAAAAAAATGAAAAGAAAGTATTAGAATTAAATATTCGGCTCTCAAACCGAGAAAAACAAATATAAGAAAAGAAATAAAATTGAAAATTGAAAAACAAATAAACGATTGGATTACTAAGATTGCAAGAATTTTTAGAAGTTGTCGGTCCCGGCAACGGCGCCAAAAACTTGATACGCCCCTTGCGTAACCGCAAGTGCACGGGTCGTACAAGTAGTATAATGTACCCGAAGGTCGGGTAGTCGATTCCACGAGGGCTGGTATATCTCCTAATACTATCTTCCTACTTAGTATCTAATCAACCGGAATTAGAGTGAATTGACTATGACTTGAGAAAGCAAGAATGAAGGGAAAAAGGAACGCACTAGAGGGAGAGAGTTAGGATTTGCTCAATGAAGGAGATAGCGCCGGGGTAATCACTTGGTGCTACCTAACTTAGATTCTCCACGAGCATTTATCCGAAGTGTCTCTCACAAACCCTAATTCTAGAATCTTGTTGTTCTACTTGGAAGACACTTGTAGTGTAATTGAAGCCCTAGGTTGAATTCTAACTACTCACATCGGTCGAGAAGACATGCAAGCCTAGCCAAAATCAAGTTCCCAAAGTAATCAATACACTCAACGACCATCAATGAAGCCAACAACCAAAGATTTAATAAGGGAAACAAAGACATTCATAAATGCTAAATAGATGAATCCAAGTTCAAAGCGTACACACAAGTTTTCAACCCGGGGCTCCCTAGAAGGGTTTAGCCCCTAATGGATTCAAACAACGAAGTAATGACTGAAAAAACAAATACAACAGAAATCAAAGACTCCCTATTTGCTTCCATCCTCGTTGCGGACAGATCTTCTCCTTCCAATTGGCCTACACTTCGCGCGCTAAACTCCCTCTTCAATGGTTCCGAATACTCCCCTGGCTTCTCCCCTTCTTTTCCTCTTTTTCCCTCGCCAAAAAGTCCTCTAAACCCTAAGTTTCGGGGTGTTTTAACGCTCTCCCGATGTCAATACGGCCGTGCTCCAAGACGTGCAGATTACTGCCAAATGAAAACTCTGAAATTCTAGTTGCCGATAATCTGCACGGGGTTCAACACGGGCATGTTGCGGCCGTGTTGCGAGTTGCACGATAGTGCTTAGAGACTCGGAGCCGTGCTGACTTTGGCTAAATTCTCCTGTGAATTGCATGCCTTGGGACACGGGCGTGTTGCGGCCGTGCTTAGCTTGGTGAGGTTTCTTCTAAGTCCCTTAGCTACCAAAATTACTCGAAATTGTTTCTTCTTGCTTCGGGGCTTCAATATCTACATAGAAAACTAGAAATACCTCAAATAACACTGAACTTGGAGGATTACTACTAAAAATACTTATGAAACGCGGGTATACAATGGAAGATATATCTGTATAAAATGCACTCATCAGTGTGCCCAGTGCCCACTTGTACTATAAAATAAGGTGAATAAATCATATCAAAATGAAAAACGTAATGATACACTATTGTGTAAAGTTGTCATCGCTTCCACTATCTAATAACAATTGAGTGAAGATACCTTGAATGACTCCTATAAAGTGCATCGTATGAGAGCTAGAATTGCTATGGATTGTGTGGTGTTTCAGCTTTCCCATGCATGCGTTGTTGTTTAAGTTGCCATAGATTAGTTGAGTATTGTGTTTTGACTTATTTTTGGTCATTTTGGGCTGAAAACTAGTCAAAATGTGAGTTTTGAGAAAGTACATGGGCAAGGCTTGAAGTACAAGCTCGTGTACTTGCTCATATAACCCTCTAGATGAGTACACGTTGAAGTACATGCCCGTGCAACTTTCTGGGTGATTACACGGGCTGGGGCTAAAGTACACCGCTAGGGTTGGATTTACACGGCCTTGTACTTCTAAGATATTTATAAGTCCTGAACTGAGCCCTAATTCTCCATATTTTCTTCTTCTTCCTCTTTTTCCCTTTGTCCCTTTGCTTTGAACTAGAGAAAGTCACTATTGCTTGGCCTTCAACTCTCCTTTGGTTGAATATCTTTGAGGGTAAGCTCTCATTCTTCCTCTTTTCCCTTCTTTCATGTTGATTGGATGAACATGCTAGCTCGTGATCCTAGATCTTGAATCTTGTTTTGTTATTAGCGAAATTGTTGATTAATTTGATTGTTTCCTTTATTCTTCCTTGTATAATGAGATGAGTGTAAAGATCCAACCTTTCTACTTGTTGAAATTTCATCTCAACTCATCTTAGAATAGCTTAAAATTTTCATTGGTATAGGTTTATGTGGTTGCTTCTCAAAGCTACAATCAGTCAGCACTAGAAAGCTTGAGTTAAAAGTAACAAAATCAACATTGTTTTCTTTCTTAATCTTACTTTTTAATGCATTGTCATCTTTGCTCCACAAATTGCTTAAAAGATGTTGTTGGACCAACATAGCCATCAAAGAAAGCATTTATTCTTTCACTTTTTTGGATGGTAGACATTCTAGCCCAAAAACTCTTTTAACATATACGGGAGTCCAACAATGACGATTTATATATAAAAATTTTAGCCATTCATTTTATCCAATGTTGTAATCTTCTATCATCTTCAACCAAATGTTTTCAAATTCTTTAATATCTACTTGCCTCATAAATAATACTCTTCAAAATTTTCTTTATTGCTTTGTCTTGAGTTAGTCCTCCAAGCTTCTCGGGAATCTTCTTTATAATATGCCAAAGACAAAGTCGGTGATAAGAATTTGGAAAAACTATCCTGATTGCACCTTGAATAGCCATATATTGATATATAATTATCGCTTTTGGAGCCTTACCTGACATACATTCCAACCAAGTTTTAAATAGCCAAATATAGGTTTGTGTATCTTCTTTCTACAATAACCCACATCCAAATAATATTGTTTGCCCATGATGGTTTACTCTAACAAAAAGAGCAAATGGATATCATATTTATTTGTTATATATGTTGTGTCAAACGATACAACATCACCAAAAGCTTCATATGCTACTATAGACTTTGCGTCTGCCTAAAATAATTGCCAAATGCCTCCCATCTCCAACGCCAAACCTGAATTGCCTTGCTTTTGCAATATAATTCTGACAATCCTTTTTAGTGTAGGTCAAATTTTTATATCCACCACTTTCAACTGCCAAGAAATAAAAGTTTTTACTCAAACCTATACCTGCTTGGTCATTTAAGTCAAAGCTTTTTTTGACATATGCATCTATTTTTTTATAACACCTTTGGAAACGAGCCTTATGTGGACTAAGTGCATAATTATGCTCCAAATTGAGATTAGATATGGTAAAACACCTATCGTTACTAACAATAATATTTATTTTGGCTTTACATTTTGTTTTAGTAGATAACCTTGGGTTGAAAGCGCTTTTTGTAGTAGATATTCTTTTACCACCTCTTACACATGCGAGTTCTTTTACCACGTCCTACACATGCGAGTGCATAATACTTTAACTTCCATTATCTCCGGATTTTGTACTTGTTTTAGCAATACCAAAACCTTCTTGTCGAGCATATTCAATATAAAAACTATAAACTTTTTCTTCAAGATTAAACACCATCCTGCTTTTGGAACAACTTTTTCAAGTAGTGGTTTCTCAAGCTCTACCATTTTCTCTTTCTCTTTGTTCATTATTTCTATATTCGAAGATCCAACTTCTTTCTCATTCTTTACTTGTTCAGAAGACTGAAGTTCCAACTCTACCTTGATGTTTTTTATTTGGATCTATAATAAGCAAGTAACAACTAAAAAATAACTATATTATAAACTAAATGTGGTAAAAAGTAAAAGCTATGTCAATTAATAACAAACAACTTAAATTATCATTGAAATTATCGTTACATGTTTTAAATAGAATATAAATGTGGTAAAATGTTTCAAATCAAACAATACATGTGTTAAATTATATTATAACAAATAGAATACAAACAATACATGTTTCAAATCAAACAAAAAATTATAATTGAAATCTTCTACTCACAAACTAAATTTGAAAATTTATATAGATAAGGATAAGAATAAAGATAATTAGGCAAAAACTTATAACAAATTTTCTTTAGGTACAGATTTTTCTCTATAACAAACAACATAAATTTGTAACAAATAATAAACAAAATACAATTACTAAAATTTTCCCCATAACAAACTAAATTTGAAAAATTCTCTCACATAAAGCTAAGCATAAAGAATTTATTATAAAAACCACAACACTAGTTAGCCCCTCAATCCTTCTAATGAATTAACTTTGGTGATGATGAAGATACGATAATTACCTCCAAAGCTTTGCCTTTGCTAGAGGAGCCGTAGCGGAGAAGACAATTGGATGACCGGCCCTTTGGAAATCACTAGCACTTGCATTGAAACATGAGTTCACTCCTGGAAACACTTGCTTGGGAACACTATACATTAGAAATTGCTTCTTTTTCCAGGTTCCATCGACACCATCTTCAACCAAAAAACACCAGCAAAATAAAACCTTTATGTGCTGGACCGTTTTCTCATAAAAGTGTTGCATTTATGCTTTCATTTTTAGTGAAAAGAGGCAAAAATTATGTTGCTTACAACGATCAGATGGAAAACCTTTATGTGTTGGACCCCTTTCTCATCAAAAGTGGTGAAGCACAACAATACTTTGCTTTAATAAAAATTAACAAGAAACAAAGAGAAATTTGTAGATATAGTGGAGAGCTAACCCCCAGTTTATTGGTTGTTGTTTATCTTCTGAACTGATGTGTTAGGAACTTAGTTAGAAGACCACGTGTCTGCTTCCTTTATGACAAAGACATTGAATTAAACTTGTGATGATGTCGGTGGTGCTACGAGGTCCCGAATGGTGAGATTTAGGTTTAGGGTCATTTCTCTATTTGTTTGTTTAACATTTAAAGATTGATGACGTGGATGTTCCACGTTATTTAGAACAGTTTAGACTAGTAATTCACGCCCTATAGCATTTCTCATAATACAAAAGGTTCATAGTGGAGTTGGTTTCAAAAAGATGACAAGGGTATTCAATTAAAAGTACAACATATTCATATATTTTATAAATAGTATATTGAGATATAGATAGTACAAAGAAAAGGTGATAAAAGTTAATTTAAATCTGGGTTGTTAACTTGTATTTGTGGGTTTGATTTAGGTATGATTTATTTATGGTTCATATAATCTTAACTTTTTAATTAATGGGTCAAATGTATAAACCCATCCCAGTTTGTTTATGATATGGGAAAAGACCATAAATTTAATCAAGAAATTAGGGGGGTATTATTTTTTTGATAAGATTAATAAATCACTCATCTCAGCGAAATAGTTGATTCTTCTTTTACTTGACAAGAAAATAGTATGAAAGATTAAACTCTTACAACTACCACCACCAGAAGCCTACTTAATCATAGAGTCTGATGGTAGGATAGGAGGATGGAAGCTGTACTTAAGTATAGGCCCCTAAAAACTAGCTCGGTAAAAGAAGAACAAATTAACAAATATGACAGTGGAACATATTCTACCCCAGTCACTAGCACTAATGCTGAAATTTTAGCAGCAATCAGGGCTATGGAAAAATTTAAGTTGTTTGTGATATTTTCAAGAGAATTTTCATTAAGAACAGATTGTCAAGCTATAGTATCCTTCTACTATAAGAAATCAGAAAATATGTTATCTCTCAATAGGTGCTTATGTTTTGTACATTTTATTGTTGGAAACGGGTTTAACGTTAATATTGAACACATTAAGGGTACTGACAATTTTCTTGCAGACCAACTCAGCAGAATGGTGCACGAAGCTTTTGAAGACCAGGCCAGAAGGTAATCACTCTAAAACTATAACCCTAAGACGTAGGATGGTCCATCAGCATATCTAAAGTGGGGATTACAGAAACCAATAAGTTCCTCAGCGCTCTAGGTATGGTAGCGTCCGGAGAGTCTTTCCCGGAAAACAATGGATTCGTTCCTCCTTTAACCAGGATGGTGGCTACAGAAACTAATAGGTCCATCAGCATCCTAGTTATGGGGAGAGTCTAGGGTAACCAGACCACCCATTATAAATACCAAGCTCTACTACCAAGTAAGCTCATCCCATGAAAACCAGTCAAACTCCACAAAAGAGTCTAACCCCACCAAGACCTAAATTACTCATCTTCGATAGAGCTAAAAGAGATAGACAGCTAGAACATTCCACCATCTCTGGCAAAAGACAAGGGCACCACTGCCCTTCAAGCCTCATACGGTTGATTTTCTTGTGGAACAGGAACGGAAAATCAAAACCATGGAAACATAGATAAAAATAAAAGAAGAAGAGATTAAAAAATTAACTGAAAAGATCTCTGTTGAAGAAGAAGAAAATAAGCTTCTTTACAAAATGATAGAAGAAGGAAGAAAGGAGAAGCTACAAACACTAGACATTTTTCTCGAGCCATTGACGCAAGTTGAAGATATAGTATATCAGAAAGTACTCCAGCATCATGACGAGGCAATAATAAGAGAACAACTCTAGCTGCAGAGGATGACCTTAGAAGGAGATTGTCCTCCGGGGCTTGCCTTAGCAGGAATAGCATACAAAGGCAACCAGCACCAAGACCCAGCATGCAGGTGCCACCAAGGTTTTGCTATCTATCGGTGTTCTATCAACCTGAGAAGATGGAAAGACCCGATAGTCCAAGGAGTACCTTTCAAGTTTCTCAATCTCTTCCGGCACGGGCTGATAGCCCGAGTCATTATAACTGAAGTAAAGCAAGTAGATGTATTCCAAACTTACAAACATTTAGCTAACATACTTAGAAAACTCCTCAAGACAGTAATCCCAGGAGAAGGCTACGTCAACTTGGAGGATAATTCAATACTGCCTCCCATACAGTCGGGGCATCTCGATGAAGCTAGGCATTTTATCAAAATTTCTATCTTACGTCACCACAGACCAGCACAAGAAGATGCGGACGCCAGGGTAGCTGCAGCTTTGCAGAATCCTATGAACATTATCCAGCAGTGGCATTTATGGAGGGCTTGCGTCCTCACAACAGATTGGAGAAGGGCCAACATTAAAAGAGCCCACAAGGGTCCCGCTGATCATGGAGACCCAGGTAATAAAACTATACATAGATCCGCAGTTCTTTCCGGTATACATCTCGTTCCCACACCTACTCAAGCATAATGACCGACTTGAGTATTACTTAAAAAGTATAGTAGCATGGATGCAGCAATTTAAATTTGGTAACTACGGACATCTCAGTATCCCTCACATAGGGAACCATTACATGGACTTGCCAACCCCATGAACTGAGCATATGTCTGAATCATATGATGAAGACCGGGACTCCAACGTCCCAGAAGGACATCCTTCCCAAGCACCAGAACAAGGACCTGTGCCAGCGTCACTCATGATAGACGATGTGGAAGAGCACAATGCAGTCAACATGATGGAAGCTTGAGAGAAGACAGTTTCCTTCACCAGCAAGGAATTAAAAGTAAGATAGTACAATAAGACTATTTACTTTTGATAACTTTTTAAAATGTAGTCTAAAGGAATAATTGGGCTTTAGTCACTATTGGCCACTTGGCCAAAAAAACTATCCCTTTAATTCCTTTAAGGACAAGCTAGGAGAATAAAGTAAGGTAAAGGTTCAAAGTGGGCTATAAGCTCACCACTCTTTGCATAACTCAATTCTCAAGCAAAGCTTTAGTCATTTCAACTTTTTGCGTCATCAGAAGAGTCGAGATGTAAGGAAGTCGGCCCTAAGTTTGTATATAAGGACCTTAGTTGTTTGTAAAGGGACAAGAGAGATCGCTCCTTGTATCTTCCCTACTAGAAGTTTAATACAATCTCTAGTTTTTTTTTTTTTTTTTTTTGTCAAGAAGAACGAAACCCTAATGGGCCCGCTAAACTAAGACAGGGGCGTGCGCATGCCTCGACTGCGGCCTGTCAGGGCTGCGCACACATGGGCGCTGGTACCACCCACAGTTCGTGCTCACAATTCTCAGACATGCACCCTCACCTCGAGAATTCGAACTCTCGCCACTTGCGAAGCGTCCTCACGGGGGACCCAAATGCCAATTGACTCAAAGGCCGTTGACAATACAATCTCTAGTTTAATCTTATCCCTTCTAGGCTTTCAATTACGTTTCGTGCTTCGCATATATACTCTGATTAACACCCTGTAGCTTCGGCTATTCGGTGCATCCCCCAGAATAGTTATCATCCTTCTAATATGAAAGTGATTGTTATTTATATTTATAAAATTTTTACCATTTCGTTTGTAAAATATTTTTGAATTGGGTTATTATTAGTTATTTTTCATGCAATATTTTATATTCAATCTGCATGAAATTTTTAGAAAATTTTCCAATTGAACAATATGATTTTTTATTTATTTAATTATTTTATATTTTTATGGTTTCATTAAAAAAACAAAATTGAAATCAGAAAGGCCAGCCAGGTGTGACACCTGCTCATGTGGGTTAGTGCTGCGCCCCGCGATGGGCAAGCTACCTAGTAGACATGGCCACGGTTCAGGAACCGCCGGTTCCGGTTCCTGAACCGCCGGTTTCGGTTCAAAAAAATCTTGAACCGGAACCGAACCGCCTGGGCAAGGTTCTTGACGGTTCCGGTTTGGTTCCGGTTCCGGTTCCCGTTCTAGCGGTTCGGTTCAACGGTTTCGGTTTCGGTTTGGCGGTTCAAATTGTTCAGTTTTTTTTTCAAACTAAATAATTCAATATTTCAAATTAAATAAACACAAAAATACAACCATTAATTTAATATAATATTTTATTAAAAAAATAAAAGTATTAATAATTCTTGATATAAAAGTATTAATACAAAGTTTGGCAATACTATTTCAAAGACACAGAGTTCGGTTTCTTATAAATGCTCTGAATTGTACTATTTCAAAGACAATACAAACAAGCAATTCAATAATATTTCAATTAGTATTAAAAATTGAGATTGATCTCTATTAAAGCTATTAGTTATAACTACTCCTTATTAATTAAATTATTTTAATAAATCCATATTTAATTTGTTACAAATAATTTCTGGCATAATTAATTAGTTATAACTTATTTCATTGCATGAGTAACAAAGTTTGGCATGACACAATGCATGTAAGTCGGACTAATGTTACGAATCAAACTTAGTGGTCATAATCGGGTAATCAAGTTCAAGTGTTCAGAATCAGACCTAATCAATTTAGTTAATATCTTTAAACATGAAATTAAATTAATAAATTATTAATGATATTAACAAAATAAAGACATAATATATATGTATATATATATCTGGAACCGCCGGTTCAACCGGTTCGAACCGCCGGTTTGAGCACCGGTTCGAACCGCCGGTTCCACGGTTTTCAAATTCTGGAACCGGAATCGAACCTTATATGAAGGTTCCGGTTCCGGTTTTTTGACGGTTACGGTTTTGCCGGTTCCGGTTCGGTTTTTGACGGTTCGGTTCCGGTTCGGTTCCACGGTTTCGGTTCAAAATGGCCACGTCTACTACCTAGGATATATAGGTGGAGATGTTGGGCCAGCACAAGTAGGATGGGCCCGTCTTCTCATTTTAATGGGTTGGGTCTTTCACATATAACTTTTTGCTTTATTTTCTTAATAAATAAAATAAAATAAAATAAAATAAAACAAAACAAAACAGTGAGACCCAAAGCTACAGCCAAGGAATGATTTAGTTTTATAGGCAATTTGATGCTAAAACCAAATCTATTGCTTTGAAGTTCTTTCACATGTATAGTACATGACTTGCATATGACTAACTAAGTAAAAATAAATATTGCCAAACATTCATAAATATTTTTGTTGAGCAGTCAACTTATAAATTTTAATAATAAATTTAATAATAAAATTAATTAGTTAAACTGGATAATATCATAATTAAAACCATTAAATAATATGTTAAGATGGATGAAAAATTTAGAAATGCACTTTTTGCTGGGTTAATAATTAAATTCAAAAATTTAAAATATAATAAAATTTTTATAAATACACTAATAAATTTAATAACTAATTTAATTATAAAATTAATAGTTAAACCGATTAATATGTACTTAAAATAATTACAATAATATTAAACAATTGGTAGATAAAATGATTTTTAATTTTTGATTGACAAATTCTTCCAACCAAATATAAAATCTCATAATCCAACATTTCCACTTACATCTAATTAAACATCAAATTTTAGTTTATTGGCAGCTATTTTCAATTCCTTCAGCACTTATTTTACAAATAAATAATTATTTTTTAAAATTAAACAGAATCTACAAATGAAAACATAAAAGAATATAAAATGCAAAGAGACACATTAATTAAGCAATCATTTTGTAGGTGACTCTTAGCTAATGACATTGCCGCTTATAAAAAAGACATAACAAAGCGACACGGCAAATATTTATATAAGTTTCATTTTCTCCCCAAATATTTCTAAAAGAAAAGAAAAAAAAACATCCAATCCAATAGCCTCTAAACCCTAGCAAACCACTCGGAGTAATTTTGCTTATCTGTGTCTCATTATCTCTACGGCTCCAAACCCACACGAATTCCCATCCACTCATCCACCACATCTCTCAACTCTCTCTCACTCAACGCGCTTCAAATTAGAAACCAAAACCTGAAAATCAAAACACCCACCAAAAAAAAAAAAAAAAAAAAGAGAACCAAAGCCATGCTCACCTCAGAGGCGTAGTCCGGGGGTCCCTCAATGTTTGTTTTCTTCTTACTACGCCCACTCTTCGCTTGATTCGTTTTGGCTACGCTTTCGATGCAATTCTCTCTCTTGCTCTTCTTCTTCGCAGTGCCGCCGCAATGGAGATGGCTCTGCATGCGCAAACGTCTCCTCTGTGTTGCAGAACGGTGGCTGCTGGGGAACGGATCAGGCTTGCTCTTGGATCATTCGCGCAGGTGGTGATCTTTGATTTTGTTTAGTTTTGTGTTGTGGAGTTGTGTTTTTGGTTGGGAATTTGGATTTAGAATGGAAAGTTGTGACCTTGCTTACTATTCTGATTTCTTTTTTTTTTCGGGCGGGTTTGATTGGTTTGCTGGCGTTGAATTTACTTTTTTTTTTTTTTTTTTTTTTGAATTTGAACGTAGTCTTATAGCCATGCTTTCTCTTGTTTCATTTTCGGGAGTTCTGTTTCTGGTTGTCAATTTGCAATTGGAATGAAAAGGTTTGATTCTTGCGCATTATCCTGATTTTGCGTTTGATTTTTAATTATTTTTGGCAGAGTTTGGTTGCTGTGCTTGCTTTGAATTTTAGTGCGTTAGAATTTTAAATTTGAAGTAAGTCAAAATAGCCATGATTTCTCTTGTTCCATTTTTGTTGAGTTGTATTTCCGGGCGGGCATTTGGATATCGAATGGAAAGTCTTGATCTTGCGCATGATTCTGATTATTAAGTTCTTGTAACTTCCTTAAAATTAATGCCTTAGATTGATAGTCATAGCCTCTCTTTGTTTCATTTTGTGGAGTAGTGGTTTTAGTTGGGAATTTGGATTTTGGAAAGGAAGCATTGGCGTTTTGTCCTGATTTTATGTCTCTCTTTTTTTAATTTTATGCAGTTAGTTGTGTTAGCATACATGGCTTGAAAATTTTAGTGCCTTGGACTATTGAGTTTGAAGGTAGTCAACTAGTTTTGGCTTCTTGTTGTTTTGTTTTATGTAATAGCATCTCTACTTTAGGATTTTGATATGGAGAGGAACAAATTGGCTTGTTGATCATGATTATATTTTGATTTTTTATTTCTTGCGGTGAGCTCAGTTAGCATGCATTCCTTGAATTTTAATCCTTTGGATTGTTGAATTTGATGGTAGTCATTGTTTCTCTTACTTTCATTTTGTGGGCTTGGGTTTCTGGCTGCTAGTCTGGATTTGGAAAGGAAAGCATTATTCTTGTTTGTTGGTGTTTTGGCCCTGAATTTAACTGTTTGGATATTTAAATTCTTCCGCCAAGTTCAGTTATCACACATTACTTTGAGTCTTAGTTCCTTGCGCTAATGAATTTGAAAGATAGATGATATTTGGAACATTTTACTTGATTTGTGGGTTTCCTTTTCATGGCTGTTATTTCCTTGGTTAAGTGTTTCACATTTCTTTATTGGGGTTTGGAGTCTAATTACAATGCCTCTACCTTTTTAGGACTGGAGTATTTTCAGTTGTGTCATTTTGTAGTTTTGGGATTTGGAAGCTGCCTGTTCTGCTGCTTGACTAGTGGTGTTTTTAGTTGTTTAGAGAATTCTGAAACAGTTGCCTGCTCTTGGCTCATGTAATTAAGGAGTAAATCACGTTTGCTATTAAGATTTTGGACTGTTTCCATCTCTAAAGATTCTCATACTGGATTGTATTTTTCGGTATTTCTTTATTTTTGGAGGGTCTCTTCCCCACAAAGAACTACTTGAGTGATTTGTTATATTTTAAACCTTGGAAATTCTAATTTCCGTGCTCTGTGACATATCCAGTCTTTTCCTTGTTGCAAGATGAGTACAAGAGTGAGGTCTGTTCATTGCATGGCAGCCAGTTCAGGTGTGAGCTATTAATTGGATTAGATGTGCAGCTACACATCTTTCTATATGCATCATTTTCTTTTAAATTCCTTTCTTTTGTAGACTATTCAAGAAGACGTCCTAAGAAGGGCTTTCTCCCCAAGACTAGAGGAAATGATCCCAAGGGATTCTTGCCAAGGCCCCAGGTTGAAACAGCCACCCAGAAGAAAGATCAAAATGATTCCGAAGAGAAGGAAAAACCTGCAAGTTCCAGCTCTGGTAAGTATTGTCTTTATGGCAGAAACTCCTTTGAAACTAAAGTTTTTAGTGTTGAGAATCAGAGAATCTGGTTTAAGATCCAGCATCTCAAATAATACAGTCCGAACAGCTACTGGGATATTGGATGAAGTAAAAGAACACACCCCAAGTGTTGAGGGCAAGATAAATGAAGATATTCTTATGGAGAAGGAATTAGAAGCTTTTGATAAAGATGAAGATGAGATTAGTTTTATGCAAAAGCATCTTACAGCTGATCCTAACGATGTGGTTGTTGGGGAGGGGAAGGTTTCTAATACCGATGGCATTATCAGCGAGTTGAAAAATTTTGCAATTGATGAACCAAATATGGAGGAAACTTTGTTGAGGAAAGAATATATGGATGCCCAAGAACATAAAAGGATGCTGGAGGACCTTGCCAAGGAAAACGTCTCAATTGGCAACAAATTATTTGTTTATCCACAAGTAGTTAGGCCTGCTCAAAGTATTGAAGTGTTTCTGAATAGAAGTTTGTCAGCATTGGTAAACGAGAATAATATTTTCATAATGGGAGCATTTAATGGTTGGAGATGGAAATCTTTTACTGACAGGCTTCAAAGAACAGATCTTGAGGGGGATTGGTGGTCTTGCCGGCTTTATATTCCTAATGAGGCCTATAAAATGGATTTTGTCTTCTTTAATGGTGACAATATATATGAGAATAATGATTCAAAAGATTTTGTGCTACTTGTGGAAGGTGGAATGGATGCCCTTGCATTTGAAGATTTCATGCTTGAAGAGGAAAGGAAAAAACTT
Source organism: Dioscorea dumetorum (assembly GCA_902712375.1). Classification (NCBI taxonomy): domain Eukaryota; kingdom Viridiplantae; phylum Streptophyta; class Magnoliopsida; order Dioscoreales; family Dioscoreaceae; genus Dioscorea; species Dioscorea dumetorum. The sequence goes on from CACTHL010000846.1 coordinate 6,697,344, forward strand.
GAGGGACTTGCTGCAGAGCAAGCGGAAAGGGAAAAACAGGCTGAAGAACAGCGTCGGAAAGAAGCAGAGAAGGCTGCAATTGGTGCTGATAAAGCACAGGCTAAACTGGAGGTGGAGAAAAAAAGGGAATCCTTGCATAGAGTATTGCAATTGGCTAAAATTTCTAATGAAAATGTGTGGCGCATAGAGCCGAGCATATTCAAAGGTGGGGATAGAGTTCGCTTGTGTTATAACCAAAGCTTCCGTCCACTTTTTCAAGCTACAGAAATCTGGATTCATGGTGGTCATAATAACTGGAATGAAGGTTTATCTGTTGTTGAAAGGCTTCAAAGATCTGAAGAAAAAGATGGCGATTGGTGGCATGCAGAAGGTATGTATGGTATATGTGCCAATTCTTGAATCAGTCATAAATTAGTACATATGCATACATTAAAATTTATAATTTTGAGTTGAATGTGTGAAATTGAGCAATTGTTTGACTAGCGGTAAACATATTGAGTTTTACTTCTTTCAATGTTTTAACCCTTCTTTGGGCTTATTTCAAGACATCCTAAATGTAGTTTTTTTTTTTTGCTAATTGTTCAATGCTGCGAGAGGACAACCAAATATAGCATATGGGCCAATTCGATTCAAAAGCTTAGGCTAATAGGATGAGGGACGCAAGCTTATATACTCAAATTCATATTTACAAAATTAACCGATGTGGTACTACTAGTTTCTCAATATGCTCTTTCGATATGTGCTAGTTTATTTTAACCGGTGCCTTTCGAAAAAAAATTAAGCGAACCAAACCTTGATGCCATGTCAGATAGGAGTTAAACATATTATCTAAGCCTGATTCAACTCAAAAACTTAAATTGATAGCATGAGAGACCTAGGTTTATATATTCAAATTGAAATTTACCAAACTAACCGATGTGGGGCCCTTAGTTACTCTGGTAAATGCATCCTGATGGTTTTACTTTGGGTTTACATCACGCATAATGTTGAAAGTGAGTAAAACACAACAATTAAACTTAATCTAAGGCCATCGCTAGTCAAGTTGATGGTTTGAATCGTTTGATTGAAATAATGGATAAGAAGTTAGCTTTTAGTTTTCCTTTATTGAGTTTGAATTTAAAGCAGTTCGCACTTTTGAGGTAAATTTGTTTGAAAAAATAATTGTGATGCTTATTACATTCATAAATACTTCTATTTTGTGATATCCTAAAATACCAGTTATATGATTTATTTCTTTTTATTTTAACAATATTGATGTGATGTAACTCTTGGTACATACAAGATAATAAAATCATCAACTTTTCATGTAAACTATTGGTGGTAAAGATATGGAGCTTCATTTGAGCTTTTAATTTTTTAAAGCGTATTGAGTATATGCTGTGGAACTTAATAAAAGTTTTGATACATTTGGGTTGTTGAAAGAGTAAATTAATGATTTGTGCATGGTATGGAGGAGATGATAGAGTGTAGTTCATATCTATGCAAGTACGATGAATTCAATCTTAGACCATGCAAAATCCTATTTGTATTTGTGGATCAACTGCAATAGTCCATTTCGAGTGGGGTCGAGTAAGAATTTTTGATACTAATTAGAAATGGTTAGGTACGTGGTGGGTGTCTTGTGAAAATTTTTAATGTTAAATGTGTAACTGGTATTTTAGGATATGTTTAGTCCGTTCATGAAAAAGTTGATTCTTGGCAATGTGCATTGCTGCTTGATTGTCGCAGTGTGACCTCATTAAACCATCATGTACAACACCTAGCTTATTGAGTAAACGCTTCGTCCAAACCAGTTCATAGGAAGTGTTTGCCATTGCGCGATATTCTGATTCCGTGCTGGACCGAGCTACAATAGTCTGTTTCTTATTTTTCCATGAAACAATGTTATCACCAAAGAAGATACAGAATCCAGTGGTGGATCTCAAACTTGTAGGATAGCCTGCCCAATCTGCATCGGTGAATCTGCTATTTTTTCATGTCCTTAGAGTAAATGAGCCTTTTACTTGGAGATCCCTTGAGGTATCTGAGAATCCGAATAACAACATCCTAGTGAGACTTGGCACTACTGTGGAATTACCTGAGAATTGGCCATGCTGTGGAATATTTTGAGGACATACCTATGAGACATGTGAGGGTATCAAGCTGATCCCAAGAGTTGCTCATAAGTGGCATAGTCCGGACAGTAGGGAAACAACTTTCTTATTTTATCAGACAATTTCTTAAAGGATGTGAAATACTCAATGAGACCATAATCAGCTTGTTCACACCGTGCATATGCTTGACAAACAGCATATGTGTGGGTCAAGCTTGCCTTTCTTGAGTATGGGGCCTAGAGGTGATCTCACATGTTCTTTGTGGTCCTAAATGTATGTACCGTTGACAGGATTTATGGTTCCATTGCATTCCGAGAAAATCATACCGATGGTACTTGTCTTCGGTAGTTCATTGCTTTATTTTAGCGATTCGGTTGGTACATCATCGGTCAAATGTTGGTTCTTTTCAATTGCCACTAAACCGGTTTGAACAAATATTGACCATTGTTTCCAATTAGAATCGGGATAAGTTCACCGGTATTTTCAGCCATTTTCAAAGCTGTTGAGAGATTTGACTCATTTTTCTTTCTACTAAAATTTCAACGAGAGAGAAAATGAGAAGTAACCAATTTGTCGAAAGAGAAAAGAATGAAACGGGCGATAAGCTTGAATCGGATCGGTCGGCCCAACAAAGCGAGAGCGGGATTTTGTGCGAGGTTTGGTGTGGAGTGCCAGAAGAGAGATCTAGTCAGTGCGTCGGGGAGATTAGATAGACGCGTCAAACGGATGAGCACCACTCACCTCATAGTTGCAGTGAGAACCGGAGTAGACGAGCTAGCGCTGTAAACCTTAACCTAGCTCTGGAACCATGTAAAAAAAATAAAACTGGAGAAACAAATTATGGATTCACTATCTCATTCAAGGAGCCATCTTGTACATATATAGAAAAGACAAAATCTAAAAATAGTAAACTACGTAATTACAACTATTACTAAAATTACATCCCTGATGTTAGCTATATGATTTATTTCTTTTAACAATAAGGAATCACTCCCATTCCACTCATGCCAACCAAACACCCCCCCTAAGAAAAAGACATAAGTCTAGACATAAATCATGCAACAACAGGGTACAAAAATGAAAGACTCCCTATGAGGTATTGCTGGTTTGATCATTAATTTTCGGACTTTTTGCCTCTACTTTCACTCTTCCTAGAGATTTTAGAAATTCCTTTTCTTCTTCAGCCGCCACACTTGTATCTCCCCTTTTACTCTTATGAAGACCCTTTTTTGATACCTTTTTACACTTAGTGATAAGGATTGGGTTGCAGCTACTTTTGTAGGCCACAAATGTGGCAGCTAGCTTGAAGAGTTATGTATCTAAAAAGGCTGGCCCACCTGTTGAGTCATGTCATCTTTTTTTTCTTTCCTGTGAAACACCATCATTTGGCATAGAATTGGGATCTGGCTCGATCCTCCTACACACAGAATTGCCAAAAGAAGGAACTTGCACAAAAAGGGCGAAGAATTTACATGTGCTATGAAAATATATGATTAATCAACAATAACAACTAAATTCAAGCTGACAATTATGCAGTTTTTATCTATAACAGACAACTATATAGATCAATCAATGATAGCTGATCAATTATTTAAATCTTTCCATATTTTCTACACCATCCTCAAGTTGGCGCATGATCATGCCTAACTTGTCGAGGAAAGATTCAAACTTTGGTTTGAAATGGCCTTTGATAAGAACATCATCTATTTGTTGTTCAAAATTAACAAACAACATACAAGTAATTCCATTCTCCAGCTTTTCTTTAATGAAATATCTATCAGTCTCAATATGATCATATTGAAATGTATAGTAACAAGAGGTTGATCTTCTATTTGAAACTGAGCCTGCCCGATCTGCATCAGTGAAGACTTCTACCCTCCTTTGATCACTTTTCTTAAAGAACAACCCCTTTCCAGAAATACTTTTTAAATACTTGAGAATCTTATATCCAAGAGTATCGCTTGGTCTACAGCCCCTTATTCCTGTCCCTTTAAGCAAGTCAAGAACATACTTCCTTTGTGACACAGAAATTCCTATCTTTGATCTTGCAATCTCCATACCTTAGAAATAACGTACAGGCCCCGGGTTCTTAATTTCAAATTTTGAAGATAGATGCTTCCATAACCTATTGATCCCTCATCACCGTTATTCCAAGTAAATATTATATCATCCTGAACTCTTAAAGATAATCTTCTCACACTTAAGGAATCTCCCTTTTCAAATTTTTTAGGATTACTGTCTTAGGAAGAGAACTCACTATTCTTGTACTCAACACAAAAGTTTCTAAATGTGTGCTCATTAGACTATACCATTTACATGATGTAAAACTGAGGCTTAGATGTTAGGGCTCAAAAGAATCTGACTATATGAAGCATAATATGTTTGGTGTATCATTGGTATGCTTGATGGAGATTTCCAGCAAGCATTTGAAGCATAATTAGTTATGTTATTATGTGGATTTCATACAACTAAAATGTCAAATTGGCTAGAATTGTGATATTTTAATGTTGTAATGTTTTTTAAAGAACTTACAGCGTTGTCTTATTCATGATTAACAACCTTGACATGCACATAATTCTTGTACTTCGCATATCCCGCATGCTGAGCTTTTTGCTAGTTGGCTTTTCAATGAAAAGGAATTTGTTTAGTAGATAAAATCTATGTAATACTAACACCTTGTCTTTTGTTGTCAGAGATACACATGGTGATTTTTCGTACAATATCCATCTTAATCCTTGCATTTTCTTCAGATTTGTTTCTAGCTATAACCATCTCCAACCTCATTTGTTGCATCCTAACCTTTTCCTTAAACTTGTCAATTTGCGCCTACCCCATTTTTTTGAGAAAATGGAGATGTTAGGCTTGTTGTTTTGATGAGAGTTGAATTGAATGACTGACACTGAATTGGTAGGTATCTATGCAAGATTTTTGGTATTCTAGGATATTATTGACATGGGTGCATATGTAAAAGTGATTTTTTTAATTGTGTAAGTGAAAAAATACACATACAGAAAAAGAAGGTTAGACTTAATTTTTTTACTCAGTAAGAACATAACAGAATATGGTATTTTGTTCTATCCTAGATGAACCTCACAAACTGCAAAATGTTTTTTCTTTTATTTCTTCCACTTCTATCCCATGTACCAAATGCAATCTAAGGGTTAGAATTTGGTTCCCTGATATTGAAATGCTTATTGATTCAGGCGTTCTGTTCCCTCTCAAGCCATGGGAGTCTTTATCTTTCTAACCAAAACTCTAATCTTTTATATACGGTCAATCACAAAACCATTCTTTGAGTTTTATGTTCTCGTAGTGGCTTGGGTTTGAAAATCTTTTAGAGTAGTCCCTGAAGTTAACCTATAATTTACTCTTTTCATCCGTCTGCCATCCAGAACTTTATAAATTTTACAAATGGAAAATCATAAATCTCCTGCAGTTAATGCCATTGTTTTGAAATTATGCATTTAGTTCCTTATTTCACCTTTGGTTGATGAAATATAGAATTTGTGGCAAAACATACGACGGGGATCATATTAATAGGAATGTTGGACACTCATGAATCATTCAAACTGAAATATTTTGAAGGATGAATGAGTCTTAAATTTACTTGTTTTGTTTGCTATTATTAAGTTGACCTAGGATTCTCTTGTACTGAGTGACTAAGTTCCCTAATAGTGTTAACACATAATACATAGATGTATCTTGATGGAATGAATCTTTCAAAACATTTTCATCAAAATTGAAAATCACAATGTTTATTAGTATCTTATAAATACATTTGCAAATAGTTTTTCATATGTGATAAATGAGTAAAAAGTGGTAAAAAAAAAAGTTGTTCATGTATGCTTTTCATTTTTAAGTTCTCACCCACAAGGAATGTATCATTGCCAGCTGTTAAAGAAAATCTAATGTACATGAATTTGGGGAATCTAAACTCCGCTGGTATTGGAACAAGTTTACTTATTGTATGAAACTAATTTTGCTTGTGAATTTTGTTGGCTTAGGTTTTCATGAAGTCATAGTTTAGGCAACTTGCTCAATCATTTTTTTTCTCTCAAATCTATCACTAAAAAATTGTCATAGTGATGCGCATATGATGGTGATTAGCTAGTTTACATAGTAGAATGTTTCTTAACATGTTTTGCTTCAAACATATGCTTATATTATTTTGATTATCAAGGCATGAAAGATTTGGTTTATTGGGATTAGTACAAATATTTGTGGCTAGGAAGATTGATAATAGAATGTGCTTGAGCTGGATTTACGAAGGCTGTGTGAGGGGACACATCTTTGTAGTACAATTATTTATGGCTAGGATGGATGTTATCCGAATGTTCTTGAGTTGGATGTATTAAGGCCGTGCAAGTGGATGTATTTTTGGTGATCCAGGCTGCAAGAGAATCATCAACTACATTGTGCTTGAGCTGGATGTACTAAGGCTGTGCGAGTGGACACATCTTTGTAATACAATTATTTATGGCTAGGAAGGTTGTTATTACAATGTGCTTGAGTTGGATGTACTAAGGCTGTGCGAGTGGATGCATTTTTGGTGATCCAGGCTGCAAGAGAATCATCAACCACATTGTGGATAGTTGCATTAAAGTCCTTTTAGAGAACTATATATGCTACTTCAAATACCCATTTTTTTTTTATTGGGAGGGGGGAGGGAAGCCGGGGGTGGGGGTTGGGGCGGCTGGGGGGAGAGGGGATTTCCTTAAGATTTTTTTGTTTAAATTTTTAATTCAAATTTTATTTTAATATTTTTTTTTTTTGCATGAATACACCTAGGTTTTGAATAGCAATATCTTTAGTTGACTTACATGTCCACTTGGTTTTTATCTTATTTAAATTTATGTAGTGTTTATACCTGATCGAGCTCTTGTTCTGGATTGGGTGTTTGCTGATGGACCACCACAAAAGGCGAAGACGTATGACAACAACAACCGTCTTGATTTTCATGCTGTTGTTCCTAAGAGTATTTCTGAAGAATTGTTCTGGGTTGAAGAAGAGCACAAAATATTTAAGAAGCTTCAGGAAGAAAGAAAATTGAAAGAAGAGGCTGTACTCCATAAAGTAAGTTTCCACAGCAAATATATTAGTGATTATATATTATCTAACACCTGCGTCAAAACATATTGTTGACAGAGATGATTATAGATTCATATGTTCTGATTTTGTGCCACTGATTTATTACATACTATCGAGAAGCCTTTATTGATCTAAAACTGTTGAATGGTATCTGATGATTTAATACTTTTTTTTTTGACACAGGCTCAAAAGACAGCACGCATGAAAGCTGAAACTAAGGAAAGGACAATGAAAATGTTTCTTTTGTCACAGAGACATATAGTATACACGGAACCTCTTATTATACAAGCTGGAACTGAAGTTACTGTTTTTTATAATCCCTCCAACACAGTGCTGTCTGGAAAAACTGAAGTTTGGTTTAGATGCTCATTTAACCGATGGACTCATCGTTTTGGCCCATTGACACCTATGAAAATGTTGCCTTCTGATGTTGGTTCTTATCTCAAAGTGACAGGTAATTTTGTCCTTACAACTTATTTAACTATTTGACCATATTTTACGTTTTATGAAACATTTCACAGTCCTTGTTAATTGGCAAGCTAATAGCTGTGCAATTGTGTTTTTAGGTGTTTTGAAGAATTTCTCTACATAAATAGCGGTCAAATAGTTAAGTTTAACATTTTCATGCTGATGTGTAGCATTGGTAGGGTTGGTATTATGTAGGTTTGAGAATAGTTTTTTTCCTTAAAACAGTCTTTCTGTTTTTCCAGAATTATAGTAATCAGTGCTTTCTTGTTTATTTTTCTTGTAAATAGAAGCAATAGTTAGTGATATTGTTGGAAATAATGGTATCTCAAATGGTATACTTGTAAACACAAGATGTAATTATTCTTTCATGTATATAAATTCGAACCTGCTGAGTGCCTTGTCAGTCAAGCTATTCTTAGAAATCTCTTCTAATTTCCTAAGTCTATTTTATAGTTAGTATTAGAGCGGGCTGGGTCTCGTCTCCTCTGTGGGCTATCTTGATTAGCACATTCCTAGAGGTCCTAATATTCTGAGATTTTCACAGCAACATTTGTTATCAAGTAAAATGTCTTTGACCAAGTCTGGTGATTTTGAAATCAAGATTTCATTCTTTCCTGTTTCATCTGCCTTTTCTGGTGCTCTTAACAATTTTTGAAAGAAGGTGAATGGTAAAAAATATTTAGCTTGGTTAGCATTTGTTGAACCCTGGTCTCTCTGACTACCTCTAGTCAAAATTACTGATAGTTATCTCGTCAAACATTTAAAATGAATGAGAAACGTTTGATTAATTATGTCGTTTGCTATAGTACTCTGTTGTGCTAGCTATGTTAATTTATTTCAGAACCTTTAAAACATGTTGCACTCTTTGGGAAAAAAAAGCTCATGAAGTGGTTGCTAAGGATATTCAACATTTGTACATTTCAGTATAGAAACTTAAACGTTTAATAGGCTAATCACTTATGAAACTTAAAGTAAGATGAAGGCATTGAAAGGAATTGTACCGGACGTGAAGATGTAACCGATGTAACTGATGCTCCTGCATCATCCATGTTTAGGTATTGTATCTTTGTTGGTGGTAACTTTGTTTCTTTTTCGAGTAAGAAGTAGAATGTTGTTGCTTGTTTTAGTGCAGAAGCCGAATAGAGAGTGATGGCTACTTCTAGTTGCAAGCTTATTTTGATTAAACAACCAATTCAATAGTTGAAATTTGGGGACATCCAACAAATAAATTTACATTGTGATAATAAAGCAGCTCATGGCCTCAAATCCAGTTTTTCATTAAAGAGCAAAACATATAGAAATAGACTGCCATTTTGTTCAAGAAAAGTTCTTTCAATGGAGATTGCCAATGAATTTTTCTATTCACATGATCAATTAGCGAACATTTTCACAAGGGCTCTTGGAGGTCCTTTGACTCAATATATTTGTAACAAGCTTGGGTGCTTGTGATTTATACGCTCCAGCTTGAAGGAGAGTGTTGGAAATAAAAGTAGTAGTTAATGATAGTGCTGGAAATGGGAGTAAAATAATTTGAAATAACCGTATTTTTAGTAGTATTCTTGTAAATACAAGATGTAATTATTCTTTCACAAGTATCAGCTCCAATGTTCTGAGTGCCTAATCACTCATGCAATTTTTAGAAATCTCTCTCCAGCCCCAAAGGATATTATCAAATACTTCCACTTAGTTTACCTTGTAGTCAACTTCCAAAGAAGGTGGGCTATTTGAGAACCAAGTAATTTTGATATACTTGAGGAAATATGATTCTTGGATCACAATTTGGTACTGTTGGTTTTAACAATACCATCCTTGCATCCTTTTTTGTCATAGCGCCTTGCCATCACTATCTATATTGAGATCCGTGGACCTTTGTGCTGTTGGTGTTATGTTTGATACTATTGGGACCTACATGTCTTAGGCCACCCATAGTTAGGAAATGTGGGATGCATCAAAGATTTAAAATGATTTGTCTTTATAGCTTGTAAATAATAGCTGCAACTCGAAACTTCCGTATCATTATGGATAAAAATTTTAGTAGTTCCATTTTACCTTTGGTGATAAATTTACTATTCATCTAGCTTGGATATTGGCTCGCTCAAGTTTGTTGTTCAAATTGTTATTTTAATTATTCGATCTAAAATTTGATCTACTGTCTATGTTGAAGCTTGGGGAAGGTTTCTCAATGTATTGACTCTATAATTTCTATGTTTAAGATAACTGTACTTGATTGTTTGTGAATTTCATTAACAAATTGATATATTTAGTGGGGTGTTTGGTTGGGGTTGGATTAAGTTAAAATTGTTATGTGCAAGCTAAACATATTATTTGGTCGTTATTTAACCCAAAAGATTCAGCTAATATGATCAGAGATCCTACCTTATATATTTAATTATAAATTTACAATATTGATCAATGGGGACTGTGAAGTACTCTAATATACTCTTTTATATGTGCTAGTTTATATTTGGTTAACTGTCTTGCAATTAACGTTTTTATCATGTTAGATGAATCCAAACTCATTATGAGCATTTAATTTTACCAAAAACTTCTGTTAATAATATGAAAGACCCATCCAAATATTCCAGTCACCAAATTAACTAGGAGTATTATTTACAGTGATTGGAATAAGTTGGTTTAGGCTTTCTGAAGTTCGAATTTTGTTTGGAAGACAACATTTAAACAAAGTTGACCAAACTTTGATTTAGTTAGTATTAATTAATATAAATATTTTTAAATTAAAGAGGTTTAAATATTTTTTTTCTCAACTAATGCATGTTACCTATTAATATACTATTAATTTGCAATATTAATTTCATTAACAAGTTTATCCTTGAATGGAGTTTGGTTGGAATAGCAGGTATAACTTGGGATGCACCCAAAATGATGTTGAAAAGGTTTTAACCTTTCTCCAACTTTTATCCATGCAATCCTTCTCTATCTTTATCCTTGATTGGTGTTACTATTTTCTACCTTCAAAAGCTTCAATATCATAGTATATTTTTAAGAAATTCTGTGCATCAACCTCAGTCTATGTATTTCACTTCCTCATCCTTCTACTCGTTTGCGTGTGCAACCTGAATTTAAGACCCAAAATTCAGTCTAAACAGCATCATCTTGGCTTTCTCATCAGATAAATACCATCACACAGTTAAAACTATCTCAATCACTCATTAGGTTCTATTACATGTTCCCCATTAGTCTTTTGTTGGTCTAAACACCAGCAATCAGGGATACTGGAAGTGATTATGATGAGTTATTTCTTCATTTTCTCTTTTTACTGCAAATTTATTGTTGTAATGGAACATGCGGTCCATTGTATTATATTTCATTGCATTAATTTCTGCCTCTTAACATCAAAACCTAGTGTTCAGTGCCCAAATTACTCTTTGTTCTTTTTTTTATTGAATGAAAATATTATGTTTCGGGAAGATTTAATACTATGTGTAATACTTGTAGGTTTGAATTAAACTAACTTGTGTGCTTCAAGCATCAGTTGTAAGAATTTACATTAATTTAATCTTTTGGTCCTGCACTATAAGGTCTGTGAAGCAAGTTATATTTACACATGGGTACCTGTTTGCATGTAGCCAATATGCATGTTATGAAACATTACCTAATTTTATTGTTTTTGCTTTCATGTTCTATTATATACAGGTGAATATATAGGTGGATCTTTGGTACCCACTTCATCTTATAAATCAATCTATTTGGTCCATTTTCTTGGCTTTTTCTGTAATAGGCTAAAATTGTCATCTGTTGATTAGCCAGTTTTTTGAGCATTTAGTGAGTGCTATATCATTTTCTTTGTCATTAGATCTAGATTATCTATTTTACAGCTGGTATTATAGTCGTGTTCTTTGTTGATGATTTATGCTGATTTATATAATTCTGCAGTCAAGGTTCCTCTGGATGCATATATGATAGATTTTGTGTTCTCCGAGAAGGAAGATGGCGGATGTTTTGACAACAAACATGGTGTGGACTACCATTTTCCTGTTTATGGAGGTGTGATAAAGGAGCCCCCAATGCATATTGTTCATATTGCGGTTGAAATGGCTCCTATTGCAAAGGTATACTTTTCCTTAACTAGACTTTAATCTCTGTTTTTAGCTATGAACAACAAATATGAACTTGGAATTCTGTCATTTAGAACGCTTTTAGTAGATTATCTTCCAAAGTTTAAATAAACAATATATTGGTTATGAGTGTGACTTCGTTGTAAAAGTCATGAAAAATTAGAAGGGAACCAATTCAAAGTTTTTAGAAGAGTTATAATTTTAAGTCAATAATGATGTAGAAAGTAATAAAGAAAATAAATGAGAGTTGTGAGGACAAGGAAGAATGAAAAATATTTGAAGAATAACTTCCTTCCATTTTCATGTCCTTGAATTTTTTTTGGAGACTATGATCTTCTGAAGCAATTGAAATAATTTTGATTTCATTGTGCCCTAACTTATTTCAAGTAAAGATCCGCCGAACAAGTATTCTTTAAATTATTTGCTTTATTGTGGTGGCTCAACCAATAGCCTGATCAAGTGGCCTTTCATTGCTTTGGCTTTTCAAATTTGTTCTCCAAAAATCACATAAAACCTTAATTTTTTAAATATATAAAATACTGTATATAATATTATTAATGTAAAATCATCCAGTTTTTTTTTTCTCATGTGGCTTTAATACCATTTACGGTATGTTAAGAATTTCTGTATCACGCTATGAAAAAAAAATAGTTCTAACAACTTTTATTAGTGATAGGTTTCCATCATGGTTATGCTTAGTTGAGCAGCTTTCCTGATATCTATTAATTGCATAATGTTTTGGCCATTTCATGTTTAACCAAGTCAAAAAAGCCCTTCTTCTTTCTTGAACTTTAGGTATCTGCATGCTTTTTAACTTTGTACAAGACTAAATGTTTCAGAACAGAGAATCACATAAGAATGGGATGACGTAATAATTAGAAAACTAATGAGAATTTCCAGGCTTTAGCACTTGTGAGAAATTTGAGTTTTTAAATGGGTTCTATCAGAACAATTTTTATGGAGACCAAACTTTTCTGATAAATTTGTTTCGTTTACATGCTTTGTAGAATATTTTCCTTTTGTTATGAAAAACAACCCCAACTTCCCAAACCAAACTGCTGAACAACACACACACACACACAGAATAAGAATTTTAGTACCCACAGAAAAGGAATTTTGTTAGGGATGGTAAGTTTTATTTGAGCAGTTGTGATACTGATTGCCTTGCTTCACTTTATCACTTGAATTTTTCTATTTTTCCAATTTAATATCTAGAGGAGTACATGAAATAACTGTAGACATAGCATGAAAGAATTATCTTGTTTATACATTTTCTTTGAAAATAATATTTAGTTTCAAATATGTAAATTAATGCCACTGAATATATGTTGTTAGCTTTCTGAATATGTGTTTTGATTAGGCTGCCATTTTTTTTATTGCATCATTTTCTTGGCATCATAGTGTTGTTGGAAGAATTGGCACTCTTGAAAGCTGTTTTTCTGGTGAATATTTTAGGTACTGTGGTATACTTTTTTGTCATGAGATTATTTCATGGAATTATTAATTATTTTTCATGATGAATCTTTTGCTATTCAGTTATTGTACATTAAAATTTCTTATAAATGCTAATATTTATTCTTCTAATGTAGTTCAAAAGGAAGCTTTTGTGGATATGTTCCTACTATCTTTCATAAATTAAGTTTCAGAGCATGCTGCAATATTTACAGTTATATCTCTATTGTTTATAATTGCTTTATACCATTTTATTTCCGACTTTGTAGGTAGGAGGCCTTGGAGATGTTGTTACTAGTCTTTCCCGTGCTGTTTGGGATTTGGGCCATATTGTGGATATCATTATGCCAAAGTATGACTGCATGAATCTTAGTAATGTAAGCTTAAACGGCTTTTTCTCTTGTCATAATTTTTTATGTGTCTTGTGCTTAAGGTTCACACCCTAACATGCCATATTGAAGCATTAGTCAGTTGCCTTTTATAACATATATTTATTTAGATTGTTATTAAGCTGGTGGGTTGTTGGTGTAGTGTTGCGTGGACATAGACAAACTGTAATCTCTGAAACAACTTAGGGTTTAAGGACTAATGCTTGTAAATTTATCTTCAACCTTCCAACTTTCTCACAAAGATTAGTGAAGTCAATAAAAATTAAGTTGAAATTAATTGTGAAAATATCAGAAAATAAATAAGCAGTGTAGAAAGGCCACATTGTTCATGAATTGGACTTACTTAAGATGGCTATTTATGAGCCTATAGATTCTAAATATAGGCTGTTTCCTAATGTAAGAATTACTTTAATTGCGTTAAGTTTGAACTGGAGAATCAAACTTTGAACATAAAGAAAAATATTGTGAGATTTGGTGAAAAATGATTTTATATCCTCTTTGGGTGTCTTCCTTCTCAACTAAATCCTTTTGAATTTAAGATAATTAGATAACACCAAGTGAAATTCATCTGTATCTTCAGTCTTGGAACTTTCCTTTTGCTGCACTGTTTCAGACTTATCAGTTTTCACTACAACTATATTCACTATGACCAAGTTACTTTGCGTGAAACTAAGAATGTCCTTTTAATTATCATTTTACACAAAATGGTTATATTACATTTTGAAGTCCTAAATTTTCTTAGAATTTAAGGCCCGTTTATTTTTCAGCAACTGTCAGTAAGTGAAAAATGGGAAGAAGTTCCACTTCGCCAAAATGGTTTGAAAGTGCTGGAAAAGTCACATTTCCGGTGTTCATCTCACAGCACCAAAGTGATAAGGAGTTTCAGGACACCTCCAATAGGAGTGAGATGGTTGGGACAAGTGGAAGGAAGTGGGATTATATATATTGCCACTCCCCCACCACCACTATGCCCCCCCCTCCCCCAAACCCAAACAGCTTCAGCTTAAAAATATTGAAGTGGTTTTTAACTAAAATGAAGGGCGTGGAAGAAGTGGGGATTCACTTACGCTGAAATGAACAACCAAAGTGGGGGAAGTCAACCCACTTGACCAAATGATTATTTGCTCTAAAAAATAAATTTAATTTCAACAAAATAGGGCATATTTATAACAGTACGGTTGTTAATCAATAATCAACATTAGTCAAACATTGAGACATTATAAACCATCCATACCCTTGTATAAGTATTAACTATTGAGAGTTTGATAATCATTGTAGAGAGACATAAACTAAGTTGAACTTAGTCTACTTGAATTCATATTAATTACATTGCATCATATGCCGGCGTGGGGGCTAATCACTGATTTCTTATGTGGCTACATTGCAAACACTGATTTCTTTCATTTATTGATATATTCTCAGGTTAAATTTTTGATTTAAGTTTGCTTGTCTAATGTTAATCTACATATTTATTTATTCTCAGTTTTGTTATGATTGCTTATTTTCAATAATGGCTTTATTTATCTTGTCTCTAGGTAAAAGATTTTCATCATAGCCGAACTTTTTCTTGGGGTGGAACGGAAATAAAAGTTTGGTTTGGAAGGGTTGAAGGCCTGCCAGTTTACTTTTTAGAGCCACAAAATGGGTAATGCAGCAGATATCTTGGCTTTAAATTGCTTATTCATATATCTTTCAATTCAATTTGTTTGTTTAGCTTGAAAATTTTTGACCGGATTTCTTCGTATTTTTTCCTGTTGGAGTCATTCATTTGCTGGCTATTTATAAGTGAAATGCGAATACAGATGCAATGAACTAGTGTGCATGAAAAATTTGTTTGCTCAAATTCATTGGAAGGTCGCCCATAACATGGGATGATTTACTCAGTTTGTAGTTGTCAATCTTTGTTACTGTAGTTTAATACTAAATATGAGGTATCTCAACCTTTTTATGCAGTTTAACACATCCTCAAACACAGTGTTGATAACACAACCTTGCAGTTGTAAAAGGTGCCTTGAAGAGTGAAGTGATTATGAATGATGGGAAGGAAGTACCCACTGGATTCTGAGCTAGTTCCTTTTTTTATTCCAAATACATTT
This sequence comes from Dioscorea dumetorum, assembly GCA_902712375.1. NCBI lineage: Eukaryota > Viridiplantae > Streptophyta > Magnoliopsida > Dioscoreales > Dioscoreaceae > Dioscorea > Dioscorea dumetorum. Next base: position 6,713,006 of record CACTHL010000846.1, read on the forward strand.
TGAGATTCATGGTCTGGTATTTGAACTCAATGAAGATTTTATGGGTTGGATCTTGTGTTGCATTATAAACTTGCGATTGAAATATTTAGTTGGTAAGGGTTCTATTGGACTATTGGAAGTAGGATTTTCTCATTAGGTATATGGGATTTCATGTGGAGGCATGTAATATGGATGGGATAAGTTTTTGACATGAAAGAAAATTGGATGCTTAGGATTGTGCTTTATGTTGGATTATAATTCTAGATTATAGCATGTAATCAAATTAATTAAAATAGTACATGCAAGTAAAACTTCCAAGCGTGGGATCAGGCGTGCTATGCACTGTGACTGATTTTGCCCCCTTTATGCAGGGATCTCTAGTGTCCCTTTGATTGTTAGGGTACAACTAACCCAAAAAATGGAACCTCTTCGCCTAGTCCATCTCAACAAACAACAGCTCAAGTGTTGCCCAAGTATGCAAGGAGTGAGAAATTGAGAGAAAAACGAAGATGCTGGTTGTTAGGTCTTCACAATAAAAGAGAGTTGAGAGAAAGTTTGCATTGATCCAGAAAATCAGGGTGCATACACAAGGGTAGAGATCATATGATGGTCTGAAAATGATCTGTTGGGGTCTATGTATTTAACAACTATAAAATTAGCTGCAGAGATAACTGGAAGCAAAAAACAAAACAGACAAAATGTAGGCTGGTGGCGAAGTGGGGACCACCACCATGCATGCGCCGCCACCGCCAGCTGGGTGGTTTGTGGTTTAGAAACAGGCCTGTGGTGTGGTGTGGTGTGGTGCGTGAATGTGCAAGCGTGTGGTGTTGAAACATGGCTCACATTGGTCCGAAAGGCTATATCAAGAAGGCAAGGGAAAAACTATATATATATATATATATATATATATATATATATATATATGTTGGTGAGCTTTTTGTTCATTTTCTGATAGAGGACTATTCCCAATAGTAATTGGCTCAGGTTTGGTTATAAACAAGGAACCTGTGTCCGGTCCAGCTACAACAAGTGGCCTTATTTGGTCCAATTTTAACACTTTCTGAAGCTACCCAAGTTCGTATGATGTCTGCTTCTGCTTTTTGTGATCTGTATTAATGTCCATATGAGGAAAAATCAAGTATTATATTTTCTATTTTTTGCATGAAATAAAGTGGATGCCTACTTTGAAGCCACTATGTAACCTGTTTTAGGCATAAATGATCTTCCTAACTGCTGGAATAGTTGGATTTGGTCATGGTATTATTTAGTTAAAGAGTTGATTGCCATTCTTCTTTGGTAGAAAGTCTTTGTTAAATAGCAAAAATGAACCAAATATAAAGATTTACACCTTCACGTAATCACACATTTGTGTAGTCTAGGGACCTAATTGGCACTTATTTTTTTGGTTGAAAAACCAAAAGAAACATTTGGGTATACTTATAGCAACCAATAAGGCTTTCATCTTGCACAAATAATTACGAATTATTGAACAATGCTAATTTAACATTAGAAACCATGAAAGACTTTTGACACTACCTTGTGACATTCATCTTGTCTCCATGCCAATCTAAATACTATCAGCTTCAAATTTCTCATCTCATGGTATACATTCTATTTAATATTCTTTTTTCCCTTCAATATTTTACATTCAAGAAATCATTTTTGATTGTCATGGAGCTTATGATTTTGATTTGGTTTGCAGAATGTTTTGGGAGGGATGCATTTATGGAAGGAATAATGATGCGGATAGATTTGGTTTCTTTTGTCATGCAGCTCTTGAATATCTCCTCCAAACAGGATCTCATCCAGTGAGTGAAAAATTTACTTATTTCTAGTGTTTCCTTGAGATAATATGATCAACTAATTAAATTTACCACTTAATTATGTTATTCTTCTTACAAAAATATTACAAATATAATTGTTTTGCAAATACAGATCAGATATATTGTTAGATGCTAAAAAATTATTCTTCATTTGCTGTTTTTATGCCAAAAGTGGGGTTTAAACCAGTTGGATCAGAAACTTGCTTTTGTTTGTATCTTTTATTCTTTGTTTCTTTATATCTATTTGCACATTACATCCCAACTAATAACTTGCTGCACTGGCAGGATATTTTGCATTGTCATGATTGGTCTAGTGCTCCCGTTGCATGGTTATTTAAGGAACATTATATGCATTATGGACTGAATAGTGCTCGAGTTGTCTTCACCATTCACAATCTGGAGTTTGGAGCACATTTCATTAGAAAAGCAATGGCGCATGCTGACAAGGCCACCACTGTTAGTATATAACTTTTTACTCCTTTTTTTCAATTTGTATAGTTTGTTAATTATGCTTCATTCAGTTTTTAATATTCCACCATCTATTGTTGTCAGGTCCACATTCCAATATAATTCGTTCATTAAGTCTCAAATATTCACATTTGTACTTTGTTACGATTTCATATAGCATTTAAAGAAAATTTAATTTCTTCGTTCTTGTCAAATTTTTTCTTTACTTGTTTTTTCCTCTACTATAGGATCTTGAAATTATTCAAGTTTCATTTTTCTAATAATAATAATATTATTATTATTATTATTATTATTATTATTAATTTTTTTTTAAAGCAAGGGCTATGGCTTTTTCTTGAAAATCATTTCTAATAGAAGAGTTTCAAATATTTTCTTTAAGGTAAATAGCAAGCAGCTTATTGAGGCCTACTTGCTGGAATCTCTCTTTAATCCTCACAAATGATCACTTGTTAATAGTTGTTACATCTTCTAGAATATGGGCCTTAAATGGTTAGGGAAGGAGTAGTGAAGACTGGGTGTACTTTAGGATCAATAAAGCAAAGTCTTGAAGCTCATTATATCAAACTAAGTTTTTTTCAAAAAGGTACTTTTTTGTTTTCTCTTCTAAATAAAGGTAAATATGCTAATAGCACAAACAAAATAAGTGCATGACATATGGAGGAAAATTAATAAAATCCATAAGAATATTAATATGATAGTTATCTCTCTATTGTTAGGATAACTGCACATTTTATGAGAGGTAATTTGAATGATTGGGACATGTGGACAAAATGATTGACATGTTCTTTGAATATTTTTTTTCTTTTTTAATTTTTTTGCTCAAGGGCCAAGGTATTTGTGAAATGGTTCTAGGGTTACGTTGACCAAGGTGTTACTAGAGAACCTGAAATATTGTTGCATGCAATAAAAGGCAAGCAATGGCATCTGTAAGCGGATACTTTTTTGGACGATGCTGCTTCTTCCCGTGCTGCTATTTCAAGCTTGAGGGCATGTACTTTTTTTCCAGGAAGGAAGAAATATTATGTGTGCCATAAAAGAAGAAAGTTACAAGGAAAGAAAGGGAAATAATAATTTTATTCTAAATTAGAAGAGTCCATTTCAGCAAGTATTTGAAATATAATTTAATTTTAAATTAGAAAAGTCTATTTTAGCAAGTATTTTTATGAGTACTTAATTGTTGTCCTTAATTTTAGTTTTCCTATTTCTACAAGAATAATTGTCTATGTAACTCTATTTAAAAGGATGATTAAGTGAGAATAAAGGCAAGTAGAAGTTTGTTCAAATCACGGAGGTTTAAGACTGTCTCTATCTTAACGACTCTAAGGTCAGAGCTTCCTTTAACGAGTTTCATGGTTAGGAGCTCTTTTCAACGAGTTCCATATCTCTCATTCATCATAGGTTCTTCATGAGGAAGGAATTGCAATAAGGGGAAAACACCATTTATTGAAGTGGATTTTCTTGTGCATCTCCTAGTGACTTGATCCGTGTCCTGGGATCATAACAAGTTGTCTTCATAAATCCATCTGGGATATGAATATAAACATCTGGTGGCATAACTGGGGTGGATCTATTGCTTCTTGCAATACCCCAACACCATGAGATGTAAGTATGCAGTGTCTTATCCTTGTTAGGTTATGGTCGTCACCTGGCAGATAATAAATTCATTGGCCCAACGTTGTATTTGAAGATTGTTTTTATTGGCCATATTGTGTTATTTTTTCAATGGCATCTACCATGTGCAAAGCAATCCAAATTGTCACAAAACTTGATGTAGGACAAGGTTAAGTACTACTAGATCTGTGCGTGCGTGTGCGTGGATTTTCTGGATTCTTCTAATTCTGGGATTCTTTTTTGGTTAGGTTTATTTGTTTAGTCTCGATTGTTAGTATAAATACCAGATAGTCAGAGGTTCACCTAGGTGAACATTTAATTTTTAGACTTTGTTAATATAAGTTCTCAACTTCGGCCATCCTGCACTTAGATTGAAGTGTCTTTGTTTGCTATCGCTATGTCAAAAATGCATCTCTGTAAGTTTCAGACTGAGAATTGGTGGCTTGCGTGTTAGAAATGTCTCTACTCTTAACAATTATGTATAGTAACTGATTTAGCAAATATGGCTTGTAATGTCTCCATATAACCTCTACTTGGTCACATGTGTCAAACCTAAAGAATGCACAATGTGTGTTTGAAAACAATAAAATATTTTTTACCGCATCAACATATTGTAAATCCAACTCATTTGTATACTCACACATTTAAGAATGTAATCTATTATGAAGATATAGATCTACGCTCTTTCTAATTGTATTGTGTAGAAGCAATCTTCATGCTCTTTCTAATTGTATTGTGTAGAAGCAATCTTCATAGACAGCTAGAAATGCTTGATTAGAAGTGCATGAATGAGGAAATTCAATACTTACCTAGATTCATACAGTTAATCTGATTTAAAAACCATTCTCCAAATCTTGTAACAAAAAACAACACAATATTAGCAAGATAGGTTGACAAATAAGCTTAAGGCTTGATAATATATACTTAGAAACCTAAGAAGGATACCTGCAACAAAGAAGAATTCTGCACACTTGTCTATTAATAGCAACTGCAGTCTTGTCGTTTGATGAAAAAAATATGTTAGAATTTTTGCACCCTCTTTCAATATACTGCATTCATCATAGTCTGATGAGAAGCAATCATTTCAATGCAACCTTATTCCTGGAAGTATTTGGGAATTAATCAGGTACAAAATGTATGCTTGTGAATGATGCTCATTACTGTGAGCATGATATTATCTCAATTCACTCCAGCGTAACTTGTCTTGGTCACTGGAATACATCACTGATAGTGTGTGAACACAGTCTTGTGGATCTTCACATATCAATAGTTCTCCATCAATGCTCAACCTGGTCAATAAAAGCACATTGCCGGGTGTGCCGGTCATCTTGTCTATTTGTAGGTGGAATGTCTAAAGTTATCATGGCATGATCTAGTCTAACAGGTGCCAACCACATACAAGAACCTGAATGATATTATAAGTCTTGTATTCCAGTAGGGATCTCAGCCTCATGGTCAGTATGATCAATTATGTTAATTGCCCCACCATTATATTTAAAAGCAATTTTGAGGGATGTGAGAAATCTCTTAGCCAATAGAATTCCTCTACAATTGTCGCAAATTGTTTGTGTGAGGTAGTGAGAAATCTTTTTTATAAAGAATGAAGAGCTCGAGCCATTTGTCTGTACTTATTGTAAAATGTTGCTGTGTGAATTAGTGAGAAACCATTTTTACAAAAGTGATGAAGAGAATTCCCAAGTTGAGACAGCTATCCAGTTAAACAAAGCCAAATACAGCAAGTGGAGCTTTGTTGATATCATAGTTGAATTCGTAGTAACTTTTTACCCTCGAGCAAAGTGACTTTGGCCGGGTGCTTCCACATTTGAAAAAGAGTGGATGATATCCTAGGATGTTATATTAGTAATTTGAGATATTGGTCAAGCTGCTATAGAGTGATTGTTACCGGTAATTGATTGGTGAAGCTTTAAAGTCACGGTGTCTAATGCGTATACACTATCAAATCAGCGAGTTCAATGTTCAGAAGGCAACTTTTCCAGTGATTCATCATCAAGTAAGCAACCTTTTAGTGATAAAAGGCTGCCTCAGTGGGGAATCTCACTTTTGTGTTGATGAAAGTCCATCTATGCATCCAGTTAATTGAGTCCTATGCTGAACTGCTTTATTGTTGTGCGACATGTAGGGGTGATTTAAGATGAAATCGTTTGAGATTTTTTTTGTAAACCAATTGCCATTGATAAAATTAAAGAAATCATGAAACTAAATGTCAACAATATTGTTTATAGTAGGATTATTTATTTATTTTTTTAATTTGTGTTTTTCACGGAAATTTAGTATTATTTTCATAGGCCTAATCAAAGGTATAAACTTACAAGAAAGGGAAGGGTATGGATTTTGCATTGTTTGGAACTATAAAAGCTATATTCGATATATAGAAGTCTGTGGACGTGTACTTTTTTTTATTTTAGAGATCAATTTAATTTGTTTAACTTAGTAAATTGATTGTATGCAATTATTGTATTACAAGTGTGACCCTATGTTACCCATTATTTCAAAATTTGAGGAAAATGAATTACTTCTTCTCATATACAGATGCCTTTGTGATATTGTTTTGTTACTTTCAGGTATCCCATACATATGCAAAGGAGGTTTCAGGAAATTCTGTAATTTCTCATCATCTTCATAAATTCCATGGTATTTTAAATGGAATTGATCCAGACATTTGGGATCCGTACAATGACAATTTCATACCTGTAAGTTTGATTACTCTTTTTGCTTAAATTTTGTAGAGCTCATTCTTGCATTGTAAATTTCAATTATGTTTGGTTAGTTTGCCTCATTTTCTAGTTTTTAGCGAACACTGTAAAATTAAATCTTGTTCCTATAATTACCTGGTTTTCTGTGTGTATACCTTATAAAGTTGTACATGAGCACATCTATTTGTTGTAATATAATACAAGGACTTATAAGCCCTGAACTGGCTACGTTGCCCCGTAGCACAACTGTTACTCAACCGCAAGCGTACGGTTTCTGCCAAGTAGTAATTAAGATATCGATCCCTCGAAGACCAAGTCTGGATTACTAATGTATTGCAACAATAGGTTATCTAGATGATTAGAAAATGTAGGAATGAAGAGACAAAAATAAATAACAAACAACAGAATTATAAGAGAAAGACGGGGAATGCGGAGATGCAAGGATAGGGACTGAAATTTAATTCTAACTAAACCTAGGTTTGGGAACTCACCACAAAAAGTAACAAAAGATGTGTTTGATACCTACTTGGCTTGGGTAAATATATTTGAAGGGCAATTATCCGTAATTACTTGTCACTCTCTTTCAAGATATAACAAGTCGGTTTGATTAAGCCAACCCCCTACTTTCGTAGTGGTTAAGCCCTCTCAAAACTCCATTAGGCTCAAGGATCAAACAAAGAACCCTCAAGAAATACTCAACAACAATTTCAAGGTTGGCCTAGAGTTTCCAAGATTCAGGTTCATCTTTCAGCTCACCTTAAACTCTAGAATGAAGCAAGCAAATGCTTTCACACTCACAAGCTAATGCATGTACAAATCATAAGCCAACTCAAAAAGATCTACCATTAGTCATAAAAGATCTTTACAAAATAAACATTCACACCATTCACCACTACTTTGGGCTAACCCCAAACCGAGAGAGTAGTTTCACACTTCTATGTTTCAATCACAAGAGAAAAAGAAAGAACAAAAGTTATGCAACAACAGAGTGCAATAAGACTTGGAAAACCCCCTTATGCTGCTCACAAAGGCTTGATCTTCTTGATCTTTAGTTTTTCCCCAGCTTTTCCTCTGCTTTCTTCCTCTTTTTGAGTCTTCAAGGCCTTTTTCCTCTTTCTTCCGCTGCCACCCTGTCTTCTCCCCTTTTCTCTCCCTCAAAACCCTCTTTTCCCACCTTTTTATATCAGTCACAAGGACTGGGTCCCAGCTGTCTTTATATGCCACGAGTGTGTCTGTTAGCTTGAAGGGTTGTGTATCTTAAAGAACCAGCCCATCTAGAAAGTCATGCCATCTTTCTTCATTTGGCATAGAATTTGAGTCCAACTTCACCCTCCTACACACTAGAATTACCAAAAGAAGTAACTTGCACAAAAAAGAAAAGAATTTACTACAAGTGCTAGGAAAATGCAAGGTTGATCAACAATAAACAACTAAAATGCATGCAGACAATTATGCCATTTTTGTTTACAACAACAAACCACCTCTTTCACCCTTGGGTAAAACCTGACGAGCCATGTGGGGACTTGACGGGGCTCACTCAGCCTTCCATTAGCTCACCAGGCCTTATCTGGCCACCAATGGGAGATTCCGGGGAGGATGAAAGAAATATTAAATAAAATAAAATTTGGGTAAAATAGTACATTTAAGAAAGAGAGAAGTGTGATATTTGTTAAAAACCCAAGGATTTGCTGGGTAGTGGAAAACTTGTCGGGACCTAGAGGTTCTTGTGAAAATTGCTAAGGACTTCCAAGTCCTCTTTCCATTTTATAATTCTCATCTTATATATTTTGGACATTTGCTGATTGGGATGGAGTTGGATTATAGTATTTCATTTTATCAACTCATTTAAGGGTTGTCTCTGATTATCTTGCGGTGTTGCTCGAGTTAATTTTTCTTTTCTTTTTTGTTTTCTTAACATAGAAAGTTACAGTCAAACATGGGACCTCAATTGGGTTTGTCATCTCCAAAGGTGATCATGTATGCTGGTTCATATACTCTAGAATATCACTGCCCACTATTGACCAATAACTAGAAATTATGCTCTTTAATGGTTTTATGGATCATGAGCTTCTTGGAAAAAAATAAAACAAAGTAACATCCTATGTGGGTAATTCTTTTTCATTGCCCTTGTTAAATCATTGAAAGCTTGTGGTACTGTGATGATTCATAAACACATATAATGTTAATACTTTGCAGTCAGTCAATTTCCTTTTCTTAGTTAAATTGATAATGTACTAATTTGAGGGATTTGCTATCTTTATTTGCTGATTTGAATGGTAAATTTGACCAAATTTCAATAACCATTGCTAGAGTCATTTCAATGTTTTACTGAAGGGAAAAACCATTCTCCATCTAGGCATCTGCATTTACATAACAATGAGGAAATGATCTTTTTAGGTTCCAACCAACCCCTTCAACTTTTCTCGATAGAAAAATTGATTTATGTTACTGAAGAAAAAACTACTTTTCCATCTAGGTTACCGCATTTTAAAAATTAGATTAGGCTATAATGGCTTTCAGGTTTAACCCAACCTGCTCCAAGTCATAAGAGATTCAGATTGATTTGTTTTGAGTTGAAACTAATTCAATCAGGCCTGCATTCATTTTTTTTTTTTGTTGTCTTTTCCTTGACAACTGCTTCAATACTAGTTGTTATCTTATGCATACCCTGTTAGAAGGTGTGTGTTGGGCCATGGTTGTTAACTGTTAACCAACCTCTAAATTTTGTTTTAGTTTTATGCATCCTTCTCTTTTCTATTTATGTCCATTTTTAGGCAATTCACTGTGTTCTTAGCTCTGAAGCACGGACACGGCAAAACCGGCGACGTACCGGTGTCTGACGCGGATACGCCGTGGACACGGTCGGACACCGTGTCCACTTTGGGCTGCCAAAGTTCCAGCGCCGACATGATGAAATGGAGGTGATGAGAAGTAGAGGAGTGGAGAGATGCTTTGCTCGGAGGTGACGAGGGTGGGAGAGATGGGAGAGAAGAAGAGAGGGCGGGCTGCGAAGGTGGCGAGTGTTTCATCTCCAAATAAATAATATAATATTTTTTAATTTTAAATAATTGATAAATATAAAAATAAGGGGATAAAAAAATGAAAGCAAATAAAGAGAGATTTAGGATAAGTTGTTTTGAAGATAATTGATATAATATTTTTTATTTTAAATAATTGATAAATGTGAAAACAAGAGAATAAAAAAATAAAATCACAAATGGTTTGAGACATAGAAAAGCCGAAACCCAATAAAAACTCAATTATTGTTTTTAATGACATAAAAAATTGATTTGATTACCATTATATTTTTCTTTTTGTGGTATATATATATATATATATTATTGCCGTGTCCCGCCATACCCGTGTCCTTAATTTTTAGAAATTGCTGTGTCGCAGTGTCCGTATCGTGTCGTGTCGTGTCCCCGTATCCGTGTCCGTGCTTCATAGGTTCTTAGCAAGTTGCTAGTATGGTGTAATGCTCTGCTTCCTCCTTTCTTTCTGTCCCCTTCTACTTGTCTTCTATAACATCTGCAGGTTGAGATTGAAACTAACAAATAGAGAACATGGTTGGTGAGAAGAACATTTTTGGTTAGAAGCATATTCTTGTTAATGTATTCACCATTCTTAGTTCAATGGGTTTCAACATACATCAAACTAATAACATTATTAGGTTACATACACTTGCTAGTCCAAGCTCTTGTGAAGCAAAATAGTTTACGTATGCTAATATGTTGAGGTTGATATTCCAATTTGCTTTGTGGTACGTTCTAGTATTCTTAAATTCATTCTCCTGTGAAATAAACTGAATACCCAACTTTGGGATGCATGATATTTTAGAAGTAACCAAACATACACAACTGGGTTAGAAAATATTGAAACCTGAACACGTAGTTCAGAATTTTATAAAGAAAACCTAGTTGATGAATCAGTGGCATGCTACAAGGACCTGATCTTAATATTTTGAGATGTATCCTCAAATAATAAGTCAAGAGAACATTGGAAATAATTAGATTTCCCAGAGAAAATTTCAGTCTCTTGATTAAATAAATTATTATTCTATAGATAATTAGCCTGTTTAATGTTGTGGTATTCCTTTGTACTTCTTGTCGGTTAGTTAATGATCAGGTATGAATGGGTCCTTACCTCACCACTTTTCATGTTTTTTTTTTTTTTTTAAATTTGAACGAGTGATTTATTTACCAGTTGAAAGTTAGATTTACAGTGGTAATATTTAGCAATCTTATGTGTTTTTTTTTCTTTTGCATTTTAAATGTCTTTCAGGTAAGCTATACTTCGGAAAATGTTGTAGAAGGCAAAAGGGCAGCAAAAGTTGCTTTGCAGCAGAGGCTTGGGTTGACTCAATCTGATAGCCCACTAGTAGGCATTATTACCCGATTGACATTTCAGAAGGGTATTCACCTTATTAAACATGCTATTTTGCGGACACTAGAACGCCATGGACAGGTCATCATTCAGTTTTGACATATGTTGGCATTCTCAAGTCTAGGTCACTATAGTGAATTTTTGAAAGAAGCAATTTAGGCATAAATTTGAATTTTAACATAGGATTTATGACAGTATTTGATTTGTAAATATTAATTAGTTGGCATTTACTGTTGTAGGTTGTCTTGCTGGGTTCAGCTCCTGATCCTCGTATCCAAAATGAATTCACAAACTTTGCAAATGAATTGCACTCTTCAAGTGCTGGCAATGTGCGACTTTGTTTGACTTATGATGAGCCCCTTTCTCACTTGGTGAGCTTTTTCTCTTTTAATTGCAAACATTATTCTTCACATTCGTGGAAATTCTGATTGTTCTAATGTTGTGGTTTGTAGCGTTTATGATTATTTTATTTTCTTTTATTTTTTCATTTCTAGATATATGCTGGTTCAGATTTCATTTTGGTTCCTTCAATTTTTGAACCATGTGGTTTGACGCAACTAATAGCTATGCGATATGGAGCTATTCCTATTGTTCGAAAAACTGGAGGTGAGTGTTTTAGAAGTTGTCTTCTCCGTGCTTTATTGCTTTTAGTATCAGTTCAATGGATTTCATTGTGAAGAATCTTAAAACATTTTCAAAACTTTGGCACAATCCTTTGAAAGATATAGCCACATAATATGGGAAAATTATTGGTGAAAAACACAAAAGGCCTCTACTGACAATATTCATCACTTTCAAAGGACATTTTTTGGCAGGGTAAGTGGTAACAATTCAAGTGCCTCACAAATTAACTCTTATAACCAATGAGTTTCAACCATATGCTATGCAGGACACATGGCCCAGTCTGTAATGCCGCTGAAGGGCAGAAGTGGTTGCAACCACGCCACAAGTTGTCTGAGATTGTCTTTGTAATCCTATTTAAATAATATAATCCATTAACCTTACATCCACTGTCAACCACGTGCTTGGTTATTTGACTGGAAAAAAAAACTTGATGACGGGTTAATAATAGCTGTAAGAAATTTGGTTACTCAACTAATGATTATAAAACTAACAAGCAAATTAGTGATGAAAACTACGAACTTAAAGTATGGGAGTAGTGGATATTACAACTGTATATGCCCAAGACTGGGAGTTTGATGGTGATTGGTAAGATTAAGTGGGAAACAATATCAAAGAAAAGGAAATTCCAGAGATACCTGCCATGTGATCAGTAGTAGCTCTATAGTCAATGATCCAAGGGCAAGAACTCACTAGATTAATTATTGTGCTTGTGCTACTGTATGTATTCATCTATGAGTCAAGTAAGCTCGAGTAAATGATAAAAATTTTCTTGAGATTAAAGTAACTGATTAACCAGAGGTAGAGCCCATGGATAAGTCATCAATTTGTTGGTCAGCTGCGGTAGTGGTCCGTAGTTAGCTTGGCCTGACAAATTTGCCTTTTGTTTCTTTTCCATTGAGTCTCTTCCAGATGGGCCTTCTTATGATAATAGAGGTAGAATTTGTAACTATAGGCCCATTGGCTACATGCACAGAGGAAGCATCTTCTCTCTCTAGACAATGGGCATGGCCTGCTGTACTCCCTTGTCCACCAAAGATTAGCAATGCATAACTCACAATTGTAGTTGTCGAAGTGGCAATCATCAGTCTGTAACTTAGCAAAAGCAAGTGTTCAACGAAGACAACTCTGATGCGGTTAGGATGTAATGATAGGCAGTATCATTAGAAAGATGATAAACTAAATTATAGGCAACCACTTTAAAAACATCACGCTGTCTTCTCAACAGTAACACAGAAGGATGTGGCTGGTACAAATTAAACTACTCCTAGCACTCACATAACTATAATACTCTCATAGATTTGTCATTCATTCTATCATTTAGTAATTCCTCGCATAATTGATAAATGTGATTATGTTCTTATCAACACCATAGTTGCTGTCACGGCCTCAACCGATCACCTTCGGCCGTGTGGCACCTGACATGCACCATAGCGACAGGTCAGCCTTTCTTGCAAGAACAGTTAGTGAATCCTGTTTGCATTACAAAGCACAGCGAAAATAAGAAGAAGCGAAGCAAATCCGGAAAACCCCTCGGTACGAGAAACACGACACAATGAAACCCATTTTGAGAGATAAAAACATAAAACTCTCTTAGATTGAGAAATGTTTACAACCATGGACAAAACCAACACCAAGTGGCATTGTTTTCTCCCAAAGACTCATTTGACCCTATTACAAGAGCTACCCCAAATCCAAGGTTGATTGAGCCCCATGCCCAATACCGGCCTGGCGTGAATTCCCTGACTTCACTTAGCTTGCAGTGTCCTCTGACTCGACTGTAGCTTTAACCAGCCACCCTTGGTCACAACGCGCAGCAGTACCGGTCACGCGCCGTAATACTGCGTGCCATCCTCGCCCCTGGCTCGGCAACGCTCCCGGCCACGTGCCTACTTGCATACGCCTGTGTAATGCCTTGTCAGATCCGGAATCAGCTCTCGGTCAACCGGCCTGATCAAGTGTCCCGCCCCGCCTAGACTTGCTAGAGATTCAACACTCTACATGATGAAGTCCTGCGACACTTGACTCTTGGTAAGGGGCGCGCCTGCCTCACGCGCTCACCGGCCACGCGCACGCCCACGGTCCAGCGCGCGCGCGCCTCACGGTCTCAGCCCATGATCATGCGGGGTATTTCACCCGCCTTTGGTCCCGACACAACACAAGCGCCGCGCCACCTGCGCGCGCTACCAAATCCACGCAGCTGTGCGCCCTCGTGGCTTGGTCTATGTGATACTGTATGCCCGCTGACCAAGTGTAAGATCATCAACCCTTACAAACCACCCCCACTAGTTGAACCCGACGTCCTCGTCGGTCTCGAACTCAAGAAGTTTTCCACCAACTCCTCGAACTGCCAAAGAGTAGTATCGCGCTCCCAGCTTGCCTCTGACATAGGCAAGTCCTTCCATTGGACAAGGAAGAACACCCTGCGGTTCTTCTTGCTTTGGCCTTCTACTCTTCGGTCTAGGATCCGCTCAGCCACCTTGCTGAACTCCTTGCGAATAGTCGGCGGAGCCCGACTCTTCTTCGCCCTCGATAGATCCGTGGGGTTGCCCAGCTGCTGGACAATGACAAAAGACCCATCATACCTCGCGATTAAGCCTTTGTGTACATCCTTCCGATGTAAGTTTTTCCACACCTGTGGAGTGAGTTTCAACCAAACCTTGTCTCCTACTTGGAACTCCAAAGGACGTCTCCCTTGATCTGCATACTTCTTCATTCGGCGAGCCGCCTTGGCGAGGCTATCCCGAGCACTCTCCATCATCTCTTGCCGATCAATATCAAAATGATACGCGGCAGGACATTTCCCTCCTGTCCTCCTCTTCGCCACCTCTGAAGGAGTAATAGGTTGGTATCCGTATGCAAGCTCAAACGGACTCTTTTCCGTTGATGAAGACCGATGAAGATTGTAGCTAAACTGCGCCACATCAAGCAGACTTAACCAATTCTTTTGCGAAGCTGAAACATAGTGTCGGAGATACTCTTCCAATAGAGCATTGATCCTCTCCGTCTGTCCATCCGTCTGCGGATGATTCGCTGTTGAAAACTTCAACTCTGTGCCCAACAACCCGAACAACGCTGTCCAGAACCGCCCAAAAAAGCGAGCATCTCGATCGCTTATGATGTTTTCCGGTACCCCAAAGTGCTTCACCATATGCTTCAGGAACAGCTCAGCAGCCACTTCTGCTGAACACACTACCGGTGCGGGTATGAATACCGCATACTTTGTGAATCGATCCACGACCACCATCACTGTCGACATCCTTTCCACCTTAGGAAATCCGGAGATAAAGTCCATGGAAATTGACGCCCATGGCCTTTCCGGAATACTCAACGGCTGGCGAAGACCGGCCTCCCGTCTTCTTTCCGACTTGTCTTGTTGGCACACGAAACACGTCTTCACATATGCTTCAATGTCTTCGCCCATATCCGGCCAATAATAATGTCTTGTGAGCAAGGTCTTCATTCGCTCACGATCGGGATGTCCCGCCCATGGAACATCATGATGCTCTCTAAGGAGCTCCTGCCGAATTTTCCCTCCTTTCGGCACATAGAGTCTGTTGCCTCTCGGTCCAGCCCCACGGCTGGTCCTTCTTCAACAACTCGGTGAGCGGCACGACCTTCCTTGGACGGTGCAGGCCAATCTAAAATCGCCGCCACCTTAGCCCGACCATACGGAATTTAACCCGAGAAATGATATTTCTCCAACTTCACATACAGTTGTCTCTCCCTCCATCTTGATAATCCCTGCTTCAAGTGAACAATGTGATCCACCATAGGATTCACTACAAACACCGTGTTTGGTTCAACGCTCGGTGGTTCGCGCACAGTCGAAGAGAGCACTCCCGCTTCTTCTGGAACAACACCAGCGCACGCCATGTGGCTAAATGAAGCCATTATCAAGCTTTGTGAGTTATATCCTCAACTCTGTCAACTCCAAGTGTGACATAGGGAGCCCGGGCAGGGGGTTCGCAGCCCGGCATCAACTCAATCTGGTGATCTACAGCACGCCGGGGTGGGAGTTCAAGGGGTAGTTCCGGCGGCATCACGTCTTGAAACTCCGTCAAGACCTCAGCTACAACTGAAGGTAGATCGCTCACCAGATCATCCTGCACTCCTAATACAGCAGCAACATATGTGGGCTCTCCACGACTCAGCCCTTGCACCACCTAGTGCGCAGAAAGCGTCGGTTTCTTCCATATCTTCTCCTTTGCAGCCACTCCCGCTACAAAGCATGGGTTTTCTCATCCATTATAAGAAGACCACCCAAATGTAAAACAACAGCGGCCTTCATAGACTTGAGGAACTCTATCCCCAGTAACAACTCGAAATCATCTAATGTGACCGCCAGCAGATCTTCCCAGTCACCGCCAGTGCCTGAGAGTTGACTGCTTTCACTCGGCTCGTGTGCGTCCCTACGCTCAGTCCCCACCGAGTCGCCACATCCTCCTTGATGAAGAGTGAGTTGCGCCTGTATCCACCATCCCTTGTATGACCCTCCCATTCAAGGTCAGCTCCACATAGATCAGAGAATTCACCGCCCCGTCACCCTTGACAGTCTTCTAGGCACCCAACAGTTGTAAAGGACTCATCCTTGCTGGGTCCTCCGAATTGCTTTTTGACTCATTTCTAAACGCGACCAACTTCTCGCGCTTAGGGCAATCCTTTGCCATATGTGGTCCTTTGCAGATGAAGCATCCACTCATCTTGCCGGAACCACTCGCTGCTCTTCCATCATCCCTGGGTCTATTCCATCTGGCATGACCGGTGGGCTTCCTCCTCTGGAACCCATCTCCGGTCCTTCTCTCAACTGGCTTCTTGTCTTTGGATTTGAACTTCGCCTTCTCACCCTCTCCACTGGGTAAGGTTTGCAAGTCCACCAGTGCTTCAGCTGCAATGATCGCGGAGGTGAGGTCCTTCGCGTCCTGCCTCCGTACCTCGATCTGGGCCCAACTCTGGAGTCCCGTAAGGAAGTTAAACAACTTGTCCTCCTCGGACATGTCCCTGATATCCAGCATCAGGGATGAAAACTCCTTCACGTACTCTCGGACAGTGCCTGTCTGCCGTAGCTTATTCAGATTTGTGCGAGCTACCCAAGCAGTGTTGCTAGGCAAGAATTGCTCCCGCAATTCCTTCTTCAACTCGACCCACGAGTTCGAACTTGTCCGACCCGCCTGAGCATCTTCTTGCTGACGAGTTCGCCACCATAGCTTTGCATCGCCAGTAAGGTACATCCCGACCAACGGGACTTGCTCATGGCCTGGCACCCTTGCAGCCTTAAAGTACTGATCCACGTCCCAAAGAAAGTTCTCCAGTCTCTTGGCACTCCGTGCGCCATCAAATGGGGAAGGTTCGGGGACCTTCACTCTCGTGGGCGCCTCCCACGAGACCGGTGAAGCGCTAGCTTCCTTGAGTTGGCCGACCTCTGCCTCCAGAAACTGCACCTTCTTCTTCAGGACCTCCACAGTCGTCTTCAGAACTTCAACAGTCTTCTGGCTCTCGCGATATCCAATTGCAAGGTCTTCTACCATCTTCGACAGGTTCTCGAGCTGATCATTGACACTCCCGACGACGTTCTCCAAGCGCTCTGCTGTCTCCTCAAGGCGATCCATACGATCCTTCTTGCTAGTCGCCATCTCCACCGTCTTCACCTGTGTGTCTTCTCGCGCTTCGCTTTAAGCCACAAACTCGTAGCTCTGATACCAGCGGTCACGGCCTCAACCGATCACCTTCGGCCGTGCGGCACCTGACATGCACCATAGCGACAGGTCAGCCTTTCCTTGCAAGAACAGTTAGTGAATCCTGTTTGCATTACAAAGCACAGCGAAAATAAGAAGAAGCGAGCAAATCCGGAAAACCCCTCGGTACGAGAAACATGACACAATGAAACCCATTTTGAGAGAGAAAAACATAAAACTCTCTTAGATTGAGAAATGTTTACAACCATGGCCAAAACCAACACCAAGTGGCCTTGTCTTCTCCCAAAGACTCATTTGACCCTATTACAAGAGCTACCCCAAATCCAAGGTTGATTGAGCCCCATGCCCAATACCGGCCTGACGTGAATTCCCTGACTTCACTTAGCTTGCAGTGTCCTCTGACTCGACTGTAGCTTTAACCAGCCACCCTTGGTCACAGCACGCAGCAGTACCGGTCACGCGCGGTAATACCGCGTGCCATCCTCGCCCCTGGCTCGGCAACGCTCCCAGCCACGTGCCTACTTGCATACGCTTGTGTAATGCCTTGTCAGATCCGGAATCAGCTCTCGGTCAACCGGCCTGATCAAGTGTCCCGCCCCGCCTAGATTTGCTAGAGATTCAACACTCTACATGATGAAGTCCTGCGACACTTGACGCTTGGTAAGGGGCGCGCCTGCCCCACGCGCTCACCGGCCACGCGCACGCCCACGGTCCAGCGCGCGCATGCCTCACGGTCTCAGCCCATGATCATGCGGGGTATTTCACCCGCCCTTGGTCCCGACACAACACAAGCGCCGCGCCACCTGCGCGCGCTACCAAATCCACGCAGCTGTGCGCCCTCGTGGTTTGGTCTATGTGATACTGTATGCCCGCTGACCAAGTGTAAGGTCATCAACCCTTACAGTTGCCATGAAAAGAATCCCATGAAGTTTTAGCATTGTTCAATAGCATAACATCATCACTAATGGAGAATTTCATAACCAGGACTTGGTTGTCAGCGTGAATCCAAGTAACATCTTTCACAAGATTATGTTATATATATATATATATATATGATCAGATCGTGTATTAGATGAGAATTAAATATGCTTATTTAATTAAATTCATATCAATCAAATTAAATAATTAGAGACTATAAATTACTCTAATATACCCCTTCATACATGCTACTTGCAATGTAGCATGTGGATACTAATTCCTTCAACCATCAGAATGTAGCAATGTAGCGTGTAATCTATAGTCTCTAATTAGTTAATTTGATTGATATGATTAATAGCTTGGTTTATGAGAGTACTTAGTTTATTTGAATTCCTTCAACCATAGTTGTTGGAAGAATGTAGAGATCACCATCCTTCTTGGACCTATATTTGGTTGAGCAACACATCCTATTTTCATTTGTGCCAGAAGTTTTGAATGTCTTCATCCATTTGAAAGGGATCCCAAAATCATCATTGATCATCATTGTTCTTGGCGCTGTATCTGGATGAGCTATACATGCTGTATTCATTTGTATAAATTAAAAAGATCATATATTTGTGAAGAATGAGATAGAAAGTGTGGATGTGCTGATCTCTCTCTTATCATTCAGCAAATTTATCATCATTACCAATTTCTCTTTGAAAATAAATGAAACCATCAGAAGCCCATTTAAGAAAATTTAATCAGCTAGGAAAACTTCCAAAATGCATAATTATGCTGGCAATTTCTTTAATTGTTTACAACCTTTGGATGTTAGACAATGTTATTGGTGCTTAGCCCTATCACCTTCTTATGTAAATGGCTATGCTATTCTATTCTTTTCTGATTTTGTAGATGATAATCCAACTTTTACGTTCATTTTCTTTCCTTATATAGAACTCCTTGGCCCACAAATGAATATGTATTGTCATGATATCATGTTAATGGGTCACATATCTTAATTGGTAGAGGTTTCTCTTGTCACGCGTTTCTCTGAGCAATTATTTTTTCTAGAAAGGAATTAAATAGCAACTAATTTACATTCTGTATTATGGCAGGCCTCTATGATACAGTCTTTGATGTCGACAACGATAAGGACAGAGCTCAAACACAAGGGCTAGAACCAAATGGTTTTAACTTTGAAGGAACTGATCCAGTTGGCATTGACTATGCTCTCAATAGGCAAGCTCTTGATGTAGTTTTTTTGAGTTTTACTATTATTTGTTGAAGCTCATTTCTTTTTCTCTCTTATTGCATTATGAATTATCACTATATTGCTTTGCTTGGCTTTTAAGATTTATGAATTTACATGTTTGGTTCTTCAAAATTATGGTAAACTTTTTTTAACCAATTCCATGAAAGTAGATTCTTGTTTTGATAAGTGAAATCATTGTATATTCACTCAAGAACATCACCATGCTACTGCAGTGTGTTTCGTACAGAAACATGATTGCATGCATATGTGCAAGCATTTTTAAATAACTTGCATTTTATTGTTAATTTATATTTTAGATATATTTACAATTTACATGCTACAATATGTCACTAATATATTTATATAGTGCTTTATTTTGTACATATGCATGTCCTATTCTACCGGTTAAATTTGATATAGCATGGAGAATAAGGAATATGTGGCATAAGATGAATAAGCCTTACTTTAAAGTATTTGTTTGTATTCTGCAAACACCTAGGCCAAGAACTGCATCCCCTATAATTTTAGGGGATGTACGAATTACAAGTCACTGCAAATAATAATATGAATATGTTTGAGGCTTTCAGAGACATTATGAATTACTGTCAGATTGCTTCTTTTGATGTGGGTTACGTTCTCTCTCATGAGTTGATGGCGTCCCAACCTTTTTGCATTCCTATAGTAAATGATAGGCTCCAACTTGGTGGAGAAGGAGTTCTAAATGATGGGCCGATCTTCATGGCGTAGGAGATAGGTTGAGGGATAACTAGCTAAGAACAGCCGGGGATGGATGTGACCCGTACGTTGGGGGAGATGATCCGAAGCCTCAAGAATTCCGACCCACTATCCGAACAATCGCAGAACCACAAACCGGAAGCTAATCCACACAGAACGCCGGAAGCATAAAGCATGAATTAGGAGAAAGACAAAACTTTCCTCTTGCGAATCCGGGAGAACTCACAAGAACAATAGTAGTTAGACAACTCTTATTTCGTAAATAATAATCAAAGTTCGATCTCCCCAAGGAAGAAGATACAAGGCTATTTATAGCCGACGTAAACTTAGGATACAAGAAACTATCTTATTAAATTTGGCTTGTGATTCAATCTAAAAATAGTAAATTAAAATTTGCTAGGTAAACAATCTAAAAATAGGATAATAAAATTGGCTAAAAAATCAATCTAAATATAAGAATAACATCTCGCGGTTACTGTAGCACGTGAATATGGCAGGTGCAATCTCTTAATGCTTGATTTCCTGGTTGATTGGGATTTGATTTTGTGTCCTTTCAGAAATTGGGTTGGTTTTGGAAAGATATTTTGGGCTGATTTGTCATAAAAGGAAACCACATCTTCCTCTGTTTGCGTGGGTCAGCAAAGATAGATATAATCTCCTTCTTGGATGTGCAAGTGAGTGTGAGGCCCATATGGGGCATATCTCTAAATGCTTCTCTTTTGCTTTCCTTTGGAATTATGTCCTCACTTCCTGTACACCTAAGTACAATCAAAGTAGAAGAAATTGGAAACACCATCATATCAATATAATTTATGAATAAGCTTAAGTTAGCATTGACCTGGTTTTGGATTTGTTTGGCACGGCTTCGTGTAATTGGTCCTTGATATGTTTCCTCTTCTATACCAACTGAAGTATTACTATCCGTAGGTGGTGTAGTTGACATGTGCATGATGTCCTCATCATCCTCCCCTTCTTGAAAAGGAGTCATCTTGGACTCGCTTGAACCGGAGAAAAGTGACAGGTCTGCAACATTGAAAGTAGTACTAACACTATACTCGCCTGAAAGCTCGATCTTGTATTGATTATCATTGATCTTCTCAAGCACCCGGAATGCTCCATCATCGCGTGGTTGCAACTTGCACTTGCACTGCGCCGGAAAATGCTCTTTTTGTAAATGTATCCACACTAGGTCACCTGGCTCAAACAACATCTTTTTTCATCTTTTGTTCGTTCGCTTCGCATACTGTTGAGTAATCTTCTCAATGTTCTCCTTTGCTTTTTCATGTATCTTCTTCACAAATTCAGCACGCTTGCTTGCATTCATATTAGCTTGTTCCTGCAAGGGCAAAGGTAAAAGATCTATAGGGGCAGTGGGTTTGAAACTATATACAATTTCGAAGGGACAAAATTTAGTAGTTGAATGTATCGCCCTGTTATATGCGAATTCGACATGTGGTAGACACTCCTCCCACATCTTTAAATTTTTCTTTAAAATTGTTCTTAATATCATGGATAATGTGCGGTTCACAACTTCTGTTTGCCCATCTATCTGGGGATGGTACGTAGTGGAGAATAATAGCTTGGTTCTTAGCTTTCCCCCACAAGGTTTTCCAAAAATAGCTCAAGAACTTGGTATCACGATCTGAGACAATGGTTCGTGGCACTCCATGTAGTCGCACAACTTTCCTAAAAAATAGATTAGCAACATGCAAAGCATCATCGCTCTTATGACAGGGAATAAAATGAACCATTTCGCTAAACCTATCAACTACCATAAATATAAAATCCTTTCCCCTTTTAGTCTGTGGTAATCCAAGAATAAAATACATAGAATTATCTTCCCAAAGTACACTAGGAATAGGTAAGGGAGTATACAATTCATGAGGGTTTAAACTGGACTTAGCTTTGTGGCACGTCTCGCATTGCTGCACGTAGTGCTCAACGTCACGTCTCATCTTTGGCCAAAAGAAGTGGTCATTCAGCACATGTTCTGTCTTCTTGGCACCAAAGTGGCCCATTAGGCCGCTTGCATGAGCTTCCTGCAAAAGTAATAAGCGAACAGAGCAATCTGGTATACACAATTTTTTAGGTCGAAACAAGAAACCATCATGCAAGTGAAATTTTTCCTAACCTTTTCCTTTTCCTGTACTACATTTAGAGTAGGGTTCAACAAAGTATGAATCTTTAGTATATAACTCTTTAATGCTCTCTAAACCTAGAATTTTAGCATCTAATTGGGACATCAAGGCTTGGCGCCTAAACAATGCATCAGCTACGAGGTTATCCTTCCCCTTCTTGTACTTGACAATATAAGGAAAAGACTCGATGAACTCACTCCATTTTGCATGACTACGATTTAGTTTTAATTGACCCTTAAGATGCTTCAATGATTCATGGTCAGAATGTATCATAAATTCTTTAGGCCATAAGTAATGTTGCCAAGTTTCCAAAGCCCTCACAAGCGCATACAACTCCTTAGCATAAACAGAATAATTGAGAGCTGGACCACTTGCTTCTCACTAAAATAAGCAATGGGCGTACCTTCTTGCATAAGCACCCCGCCAATACCTACACGACTTGCATCATATTCTATTTCAAAAGTCTTACCAAAGTCAGGAAGTGCTAGTAGTGGTGCGGATGTCAATTTGTTTTTCAATTTTTGAAATGCCTTTTCTTGTGCTGTCCCCCATTTGAATGGAACTTCTTTCTTTGTCAATTCATTGATTGGGCCCGCAATGGAACTGAAATCTTTCATGAATCGATTGTAAAAGCCCGCAAGTCCTAGGAAGCTTCTCACTTGGCTCACGTTTTGGGGTGTTGCCCACTCCCGTACTGCTTTGATGTTGTCTTCATCTACCTCAACACCTTGAGATGAAACGACAAAACCAAGAAACACAACTTTGTCGGTGCAAAAGGTACACTTTGCAAGGTTAGCATATAATTGTTCTTTTTTCAAAACAACAACTACATCACGTAAATGTTCAATATGATCTTCTAAAGACTTGCTGAAAATTAAGATATCATCAAAGTAGACTACCACAAATTTTCTAATGAAGGCTCTAAGCACATGGTTCATCAGTCTCATGAATGTACTAGGTGCATTTGTTAAACCAAAAGGCATGACTAACCATTCATACAATCCAAATTTTGTTTTAAATGCTGTTTTCCACTCATCTCCCTTTTTCATTCTAATTTGGTGATAGCCACTACGCAAGTCTATTTTTGCGAAGATAACAGATCCACTAAGTTCATCAAGCTTATCGTTAAGTCTAGGTATAGGATGTCTATACCTCATAGTTATGTTGTTAATGGCTCTACAATCTACACATTCTCCAAGAACCATCTTTTTAGGAGCTAAAATAACCGGAACTGCACAAGGAGAGACTTTCCCTTACGTAACCTTTGTCGAGTAGTTCTTGAAGTTTACTTTGGATTTCTTTTGTCTCCTCCGGATTAGTGCGGTAAGGTGGCCGATTAGGCAATGGTGCTCATGGTATCAAATCAACTTGATGCGCAATTCCTCGCTTCCGTGGTAGCCTGGTTGGGACCTCATGGGGGAACACGTTCTCGTATGCTTGCAAAAGATCCAAAATAGAACTAGGCAAAGTAGAGGGTCAATCATTAGTAGTTAGCAAACTCTCTTTGTATAGGAGAACAAAGAACATAGAATTGGGTTCACTCAAAGCCCTCATGCCCCTTTCCTAGCCATCATCACTAAACCTTTTTTTTCCCGGGGCTTGGTTAATTTAAGCTGTGGGGTTTTATTTGGCTCTGGATTCACTCGCTTACCATGATGGTGGCTCTCACTCGAAGTGTTTCACACACACTCTCTCTCTTTTTAGATCATCCATCAATATTTCCTCCGGAGTCATGGGAAGCAAAGAAATGCACTCCCCTTTGTACATGAACGTGAGTCGGTTAGCACGGCTGCTAATATGGACGTCACGATCAAACAACCAAGGGCGTCCCAACAGTAATTGGCATGCTTGCATTGGGAAAATATCACACTCCGCCTGATCATGATACTTCCCAATGGAGAACTGAACCTTTACAATCTTGCTAACACGCACCAATCCACAATCATTGAGCTACTTCATCTTGTATGGACTAGGGTGTCGCCGCTGCTTCAACCGCAATCTCTCCACCAAGTTTGAACTAGCAATGTTATTACAGCTGCCATTATCAACAATAATCTTGCATACCTTGTTCTTAATGGTGCCATGAGTGCGGAAGATGTTATGCCGTTGTTCCTTTTCCTCTTCAACAACATTGACACTAAGCACACGGCGGGAAATAAAGCAATCTCTCACATCAGCTTAAATGCCACAATCAACTTCATCCGCTGGCTCATCATTTGCATCACCATCTTCAGGATCGCTCTCGGATTCCCACTCGCCTTGTTCATTAATGAGCAAGGACTTCTTGCTGGGGCACTCAGAAGCAATGTGCCCTCTTCCTTTGCACTCGAAGCACTCTATGTTGCGGCTGCGAGAAGATGCCTCGGTGGCTGTAGAAGATACAACTGTTGAAGAAGTGGGGCGTTGATTACTGGGCGAAAACTTGGCGAATATGCTGATGTAGTCAATGAGCAGCCAATGGGTGCGGCGGAGGTAGCTGCTGTTGGCCTAGGAGTGGCGCCATCTCCTATAGCGCCCTGAGGGTGGCACCAAGTGGGGGCAGCGGGATGATTGGGTAGGGTGCGACCCCGACTGCCACGCTGTTGTTGTTGTTGCTTCACCTTTGTTGCTTGATGTACAAGATCCTGTAGAGTGTTGTAGGGGAACATCTCCACAAGATCAACAATTTCACGGTTGAGGCTACTTAAGAACCTTGACATGTTCGCCTCCGCACTTTCTCGCATGTCGGTACGGATCATCAGGACCTCCATCTCCTTATAATATTCGTCGACGGTTCTTGTACCTTGAACAAGTCGTTGTAGCCTATTTTATAAATCTCTCTGGAAGTGTGGTGGAACAAAACGGTATCGCATAGCCTTCTTCATAGCATCCCATGTGCGAATATAGCCATTACCCGCAAAGAGGTCTGTCTTCCTCAGAATCGGTTCCACCATGTTAGTGCATAATCGGTAAATTCAAGAGAGGCTAGGTTTACCCTTTTCTCATCGGAAAACCCATGGATTATGAAAATTTGATCACACCTTGCCTCCCACTCCAAGTAAACTTTGAGATCCGTTTTGCCGCTGAATGGTGGTATGTTCATCTTGATCTTTGCCATACTATCATGGTCTTCTCTATCTCGGTGGCCGTGGGATAGGCCTTCATTGGCGTAGTCATTGTCATGGCGTGGAAATTGCCGTTGTCTATAACCAACATGACCAGGGTCACGATGATTATGACGAACATTAAGTCCACCTTGGGCTGGAACACGCTCGTCGAGGGCCCGGTCAAGAGTCTTACGCAGGGTATCTTGCATGATCTTCTGCATCTCTTGTACTGACATAATCGATACTCGCAGCTCACGTTGAAAGTGACTAACAAATGCATCATACTCTGCCCGTGTAATAGGTGTATTTGGAGCCTGGCGTGAATCAACAGGGTCATCGTCATGACAACTAGCTTCTGAAGCTACCATGTTAGTGGATTTGAAGAAAAATTAATATATATGTGGATTCACACAAATCTCACCTTTTACTTACCAAAGTTCTTATGCCTTCTCGTCGGATCACAGTTGTGCCTGGTGGTAGTTCTCCATATGTGATTAAGCAATTGAACAGTAGGAGTCGAAAGAACTAGCTTCAATTTTTTTAGTGGAGTTTGGTTGCTAAAACAAGAAGGATATAGTAATGAAATCTAGTAGGTACAAAACAAGTAATAATTTGATGAAAAATAGTGTCTAGATTGCTGTGAACTCCAATCTGAGATTTTGTTTTGTAATGCCCTTTCTTGACCTCTCTGTTTTTTTTTTAATGCCCTTTCTTGACCTTTCTTTTTTTTTTTTTTTTTTTTTATATGACCAGCAACTAGAGGAAAATAAACTTGAAATACAATACCAAAGTAACATTACAAATGCAAAGGGTAGGTAATTTTTAGGTTTGTGGACTATGGGACTGAAAAAAATGTGAAATAACTAGGATTGAAATCAAAAGGCTAATGTAGGAATAACGGATCCTACCATGTCAACGGAGGCTCTGGTACCAAAACGATAGGCTCCAACTTGGTGGAGGAGTTTTAAATGATGACCCGATCTTCACGGCGTAGGATCTAGGTTGATGGATAACTAGCTGCGAACAACCGGGGATGGATGTGACACGTACGTTGGGGAGATGATCCGAAGCTTCAATAATTCTGACCCGTTGTCCGAGCAATCGCAGAACCACAAACCAGAAACTAATCAACACAGAACGCCGGAAGTGTAAAGCATGATTTAGGAGAAAGACGAAACTTTCCTCTCGGGAATCTAGGAGAACTCACAAGAACAATAGTAGTAAGACAA
This sequence comes from Dioscorea dumetorum, assembly GCA_902712375.1. Taxonomy (NCBI): domain Eukaryota; kingdom Viridiplantae; phylum Streptophyta; class Magnoliopsida; order Dioscoreales; family Dioscoreaceae; genus Dioscorea; species Dioscorea dumetorum. The sequence goes on from CACTHL010000846.1 coordinate 6,739,641, forward strand.
CTTTTATTTCGTGAATAATAATCAAAGTTTGATCTTTCCAAGGAAGAAGATACAAGGCTATTTATAGCTGACTTAAACTTAGGATACAAGAAACTATCTTATTAAATTTGGTTGGGGAATCAATCTAAAAATAGTAAATTAAAATTTGCTAGGTAAACAATCTAAAAATAGGATAATAAAATTGGCTAAAAAATTAATCTAAATATAGGAATAGCATCCTATGGTTACCGTAGCACGTGAATATGGCAGGTGCAATCTCTTCATGCTTGATTTTCTGGTTGATTGGGATTTGATTTTGTTTCCTTTCAGAAATTGGGTTGATTTTGGAAAGAGATATTTTGGGCTTATTTGTCATTAAAGGAAACTACATCTTCCTATGTTTGCGTGGGGTCAAGCAAAGATAGATATAATCTTCTTCTTGGATGTGTAAGTGAGTGTGAGACCCATATAGGGCGTATCTCCAAATGCTTTTCTTTTGCTATCCTCCTGGAATTATGTCCTCACTTCATGTACACCCGAGTACAATTAAGGTAGAAGAAATTGGAAACGTCATCATATCAATATATTTTAAGAATAAGCTTAAGTTAGCGTTGACCTGGTTTTGGATTTGTTTGGCACGGCTTCGTGTAATTGGTCCTTGATATGTTTCCTCTTCTATGCCAACTGAAGTATTATCCGTAGGTGGTGTAGTTGGCATGTGCATGTTGTCCTCATCATATAGTCTCCATAAGACTTTGGCTTAGGAACATCAATACGAGAAGGAGGACTTACCACAATATTGCCCGATCCTTGTGCGATAGCCCTCCGGCATATCACAAGCTTATCTTTAGAGTCTTTTAATTCCGCCTTCATCTTGGCCGCTGATATGCCCCTCGCGTAACCGCAAGTGCACGGGTCGTATAAGTAGTATAATGTACCAGAGGGTCCTGATACTATCTTCCTACTTAGTATCTAATCAACTGGAATTAGGGTGAAATGACTCGGACGTGAGAAGACGAGAATGTGAGAGAAGAGGAATTACACTAGAGGGAGAGATTTGGGATTGCTGAATGGAGGAGATGGGGACCCGGGTTGATCACTTGGTGGTACCTAACTTAGATTTTTACAGCACTTATCTGAAGTTTCTCTCATGGACCATAAATTCTAGAATCTTGTTGTGCTATGAGGGAGATACATGTAGTGTAATTGAACCCTAAGTTGAATCTTAACTTCTTGCATCAATCGGGAAGATAAGCAAGCCAAGTCAACATCAAGATCTCAAGGTAATCAAAACACTCAACAACCATCAATGAAGCCAACATCCAAAGATTTAATAAGGGAAATAAAGACATCCATAAATGCTGATATAGAAGAATTCAAGTTCAAAATACACACACAAGTTCTCAACCCGGAGCTCCCAAGAAGGGTTTAGACCCTCATAGATTCAAACAACAAAGAAATAACTAAGGAAGCATATACAAAAGAAATCAATGACTCCCTATTTGCCTGCATCCTTGTTGCCGTCTGAGGTTCCGATGTCGATAGATTTTCTCCTTCCGATTGGCCTACAATTCGCGCTCCCTTCACTTTTCAATTTTTTCAATGACTATATCCACTTTTCCCTTTCTTTCCCCGCTTTTCCGCCGTCCAAAAGTGCCTCAAACCTAACTTTCAGGGTGTTTTAACGCTCTCTCGATATGGACACGGCCGTGCTTAGGCCGTGTTCTAAGCCGTGCAGATTGCTGCCAAATAAAAACTCTGAAACTCAGCTGCCTGTAATCTGCACGGTGTTCAACATGGGCGTGTTGCGAGTTGCACGACCGTGCTTAGAGACCCGAAGCCTTGCTGACTTTGGCTGAATTCTTCTGTGAACTGCACGCCTTTGGACATGGCCGTGTTGATTCCGTGTCATGAGTATGTCGGTATTAATTCTCCCAAAATTGTTTTTTCTTGCTTCGGGGCTTCAATATCTGCTTAAAAAACTAGAAATACCTTAAATAACACTGAAATGGGAGAATTAATAGCAACATACTCATGAAATAACGGGTATACAATGGAAAATATATCTATATGAAATGCACTCATCAGCCGCCGATCCTTCCAAGAAAGAATTCCTCTAAGGCCTTGATGAGACCACGACATTCCAATGTCACCTTATTCAAAGCTCTAAGCATGTCTTCGCAGAGCTCGTATCTCCCTCGCTTGAGTTCCTTTTTGCATTGCCCAAGGTCTCCAAACATGTCTTGCTCCTCTCCCATGACAAGCTTTACCTCGGCGAGCCTTGCATTCATCTCGGCTATCGCATCCTTCTTGGATATCTTCCCTTTCTTATCGACGTGGGTGATTTCGTTTTGGGATGATTTCTCCTCGAACCAAAGTTCTGATACCATTTTGTCATGCGCTCAGGCAACCTTAATCCCGTAACGAAGAGATGAGTGCGTGACCTCTCGACCTCGGCCAAGTCGAGAATTCCTATAGCTTGGGGACCCAAGAGTAGCAAGTGCCTTAGTTAATTGAGAGCTCGTGAAGGATTTTTACTCTTACTTCGACTTGCCGTGTGTGTGTGCGGCCTAAAGAAATGCGTCACGAACGTTTTTGAGGGGGATCTAGTTCAAGCCACATTTTTCTTTCACGATGACTCGCTAAACTAGGTAGTAGCTTCATACACCCTAGAGACAACCATTTCACCTGGTAGGTCATCAAAAATAACATTTGTGATGCCTAAGATCTGACTACTCAAGTGCGGCTTTCGCTTTTTCTAGAGTGATAGCTCTTTCTACCATTTTTCTTACAGAATTCGAAAGGGCATCCTAACAGGAATCCGACTTTTCGAAATTCAATTCTTAACACTTCTTAATTTTTTTTTCTTTTCACTTTTAAGCTTTTATTGTTTGAGATTGGAGTCCATTTTTCTTTTACATGTCTTAAAGCTAAACCTTCATCTCAACGAAGTGAAGCACAAAATTAGGCGATGTGTTTGAATCAGGGTTTCCAAAGTAAGCAAAAATAGCCTTTAAGTTTAACAAAAGTACACTAGCATGCTTATTATCTCCTAAGATTAGGAATTCTTAACAAAAAATTTTCATAGATCGTCCTAGGTCATGCACTAACCTCAAAAGGCATACAAAACATACAACCCTCCCCCACACTTGAATAAAACATTGTCCTTAATGTTAAAAGAGTAAAATAGGCAACACATGTAAAATGATTCAAGTGCACGTGGAAATAGAGTTGGACCATGAAAAAAGACGAGGCTCCCATGAATGAACCGTGGGGAAACACTTGATTTGCATGACCAATTGACACGAGCAGCAAAGGAAGCATCCATACATCCTGAGGGGAGGCATACAAGCATTAGAGAAACAAAAGAAACACAGAAAAAAAACATATAAAAAGAAGGGGTCAGTTTAGTATGGGACTCCCCTTGCTAACCGGCTCTCCTACAAAAACAACCCAAGACTGAATTAACTTTTGGAAGCTCCTCAGAACCCACTGACAGAAAGCGGCATCGGAGGAAACATCTGACGAATCCGAGTCCCAGTGTGAAGAAGTAGTTGCGACACTGGGGGTATTGACCGCAACGGGCGAAGGCGGAGGATGGAAAAGTCCCATAACGGGACCTCAAAGTAATTGGCTGAAATTTTCCCGCAATAGTGAGGGACACCGGACTGTAGAACATGCAACCGGCGCGCCAAGTGGGTAACATAAGGCCCCATGAAAATAATACCCCTTCGACGGTCCTTTGCGTGGTGGTGAAATGCAGATGCAAGCACATAACCCAAAAGGAATGGGACAACGTCTCACATGCTCACGAGGTAATCAAATTCCTGAGATGTAATGATGCCCGTGCTGTCGCCACGCCACGTAATGGTGCCACTAAGTAAGGTGTGAATGACACGCAATGCGGGAGAACGAAGAGTAGAAGCCTTCGAACGCCCTGGATGATATAGCAAATGATCATGGCTTAACTGTCACCAACAGTCATCAATTGGTTCGTCAGGAGGGCGATAAAACAACAGTGACGAATATGCAGGAGACCGGGTAAAAGACTCGTCATAGAACCCACATATAAATAGCGAACTCGGTATAGCTCAAAGTGTAGCGGATCCCCATTAATTGAAACTGCAATGCCCCATGGTCATCCCAAGACACTTGACCGCGCCTTCTTGCAAACGTAGCTAAAAACTCCGCTGTTAGTTCACGATATGCTGGATCCGTAATGGTGAAGAGTTTGTACCACGCTCCGATGTGAAGAAGATGGGAAACATCGTCAGCTAAACCTGCGTCCTACAAGATATTCCAGTCAAGAGTGCGAAAATTGCCAAATGATTGCTCGAGGAACCTTTGAAATTGCTACCATTGACCAGGTGATTTGAAGGGAGGGGATGCAAGCTCGGTGACGGGGGGCGAGCGGGAGCGTTTGGAAGAGGGTTTTGCAACGACGCCCTTCTGAGGTATAGTAAGGAGAGCACGAGGAGTGGCGGCGCTGGCGAGAATAAGGTTTGCCCAATAATCGGCGCCTTTTAGAAGAACAAAACCCTAGAAATAAAAGAACACGGTCGTGCTTCGAGGTGAGCACAGCCATGCTAGGCAAAGGTAAACGAAAACAAACAAAAACCTACAACTTGCACGGGGTTGAACACGCACGTCTGGGAACACCACAATAAGAAAAAACATAAAACAAAACGGAACGAAAATTGGAAGAAGTGGATCGAACCAAAAGTTATGGGCTGCCTTCCACAAGCTCTTGTTTAATGTCTCGAGCCTGACAAGCCGAATGCCTCCTTACGGGTGTATTATGAGGTGTCAATCGTTCGACTGCTCTTGAACCAACGAAATCTCCTGGCAAGTATAATGCTTCAGTCGGTGCCCGTTAACTTTGAACGTACCCTCATCCGGGTGGAAGATTTCGAGAGTCCCATATAGATAGACGTGAGTAACTTGGTATGGACCTGACCAACTTGATTTAAGTTTTCCCGGAAATAATTTTAGTGGAGAATTAAATAACAGAACCTGATCTCCAACCTTAAACTGCTTTTCACCCCTCAATCTCTTATCATGCAACCTCTGGACCAGCCTCCTTATATGTATTAGAGTTCTCATACACAATTTGACCGAACTCATCTAGTTCGTTCAACTGAAATTTACGTTTCTCCCCAACCTTTATCATGTCGAAATTTAGTCTCTTAATAGCCCAATACGCTTGTTGCTCTAACTGAACCGGAAGGTGAGATGCCTTCCCATAAACTAGGCCATATGGTGTATGGCCTGTAGGAGTTTTATAAGCAGTTCTATAGGCCCAAAGTGCATCGCCCAACTTGTCAGACCAGTCCTTCATGTTGAAGTGAACTGTTTTTTCCAAAATGCGCTTGATTTCCCGATTAGTGACTTCCACTTGCCCACTAGTCTGAGGATGATACGCCGTAGCAATGCAATGAGTCACCCCGAATCGCTTTAATATTTTCTCAAATTGTACGTTGCAAAAGTGTCCCACAATCGCTAATTATAGCTCTTGGGTAACCGAATCTGGTAAATAATTTTCGTAAAAACTTCACCACGATCCTTGCATCGTTGGTAGGAAGTGCTTGAGCTTCTACCCACTTAGACACATAATCAACATGACCACTAAAATGTACCGATAACCATTCGACAACAGAAATGGCCCTATAAAGTTAATGCCCAAAACATAAAAAACTTCACATTGTTGGATCGGTGTCTGTTTCATTTCATCTTTTTTCGACACATTGCCGCTACGCAGGCATGCATCACAGGCGTCAATCAATTTCTTAGCATCTCTGAACATGGTGGGCCAAAAGAAACCAGCTTCTAAAACTTTCTCGGCAGTTCTACTTGGGCCAAAATGCCCGCCTAACGCCCCTGCATGACATTGCGTTAGAATGCCCCAACCTTCCTTATGAGACACACAACGTCTGACCATTGCATCAGCGCAAAATTTGTATAAGAAGGGATCATCCCATAGGTAGTGTTTAACATCGGACATGAATTTTTTTCGTTGTTGGTACGAGAGGGTGGTAGGGATCACCCCTCCTGCTAGATAATTTGCAATATCCGCAAACCACGGTGCAGACCCATCCTCGCGCTCTTGCGAGTCCATGAGGTACATGTGCTCTTCCGGAAACGAGTCATTCACGACCCCTGACTCATCGAGGCCATCCGTGGTGATGTTAAGACGGGATAGATGATCAGCAACGACATTGTCAGTCCCCCTCTTGTCCGTTATCTCCACATCAAAGTCTTGCAAAAGAAGTATCCACTGTATCAACCGTGGTTTGGCGTCGGCCGTCGTCATCAGATAACGTGAGGCCGCATGATCTCGTAAATACTATTACTTTGGAGAGGACCGGTATTGCCGGAACTTGTCAAAAGCATACACAATCGCCAACAGCTCTTTTTCCGTAGTAGTATAATTCTCTTGGGTTGGAGTTAACATTTTGTTTGCATACGAGATGCGGTGAAATTGTTTATCGTATCTCTGTCCCAGCACTGTGCCCACAGCTCTATCACTAGCATCACACATTAGTTCAAAAGGATGATCCCAACGAGATGATTTCAGAATGGGAGCTTCCACAAGCCTTCGTCTCAGCTCTTCAAATGCAGCTCGACACTTAGCGATGAAGTTGAACGGAGCATCCTTCTCAAGTAGCTTGGTGATGGGTGATGCAATCTTTGAAAAATCTCAAATAAAACGTCGATAGAAACCCACATGCCCTAAGAAACTTTTGATGTCCTTCATTGTGGTCGGGGCAGGTTGTTTTTCAATTGTTGAGAGTTTAGCCTTGTCCACTTCGATCCCAAATTTCGAAATTTTGTGCCCCAGGACAATTTCTTCTTGAGCCATAAAATGACACTTCTCCCAACTAAGTACCAGTTTGGTTTTCTCACACCGAGTCAAGATCTTTTCCAAGTTGGCCAAACAGTCGTCAAACGAATCGCCAAAAACAGAAAAATCGTTCATGAAAACTTCCATGATATCCTCAGTGAAATTGTCAAATATGGACAACATGCAACGTTGGAATGTTGCTGGGGCATTGCAGAGTCCAAAAGGCATGTGACGATAGGCAAAAGTGCCGTAGGGGCATGTAAAAGTGGTTTTTTCTTGATCTTCAGGTGCTATTGGTATCTGTAGGTAACCTGACATTCCGTCCAAGAAACAGTAATAAGCATGCCCTGTTAATCTCTCCAACATTTGATCAATGAATGGAAGAGGGAAATGATCTTTTCTCGTGGCCTCGTTCAGTTTTCGGTAGTCGATACAGACCCTCCATCCATTGACCGTCCGGGTAGGTATTATTTCATGCTGATCATTTTGTACCACTGTTATATCTCCTGTTTTTGGGACCACTTGCACCGGGCTGATGTAAGGGCTATCGGAAATAGGATAAATGACCCCTGCATCCAAAAGTTTCTTGACTTCAGTCTTGACCACTTCCTGCATGTTCGGATTTAATTGTCTCTGTGGTTGTACCTTAGGTTTTACGTCATCTTCCATGAGAATCTTGTGGGTACAAAAGGAAGGGTTTATCCCCTGGATATCTGAAATTGTCCAAGCAATGGCTCGCTTGTGCATCTTAAGTACTTGGAGCAGCCTTTCCCTCTAATCCACCTCTAATGTCGCCGAAATTATCACGGGGTATTGTCTGTCTTCCCCCAAATAAGCATATTCTAAATGCCCAGGTAGTTTTTTTAACTCGGGCCCCATTACCTTATTTTCCCGTGGAATGAGAGTGAACTCCTCCTCCGTGCTCAACTTTTCATTATCTCGTGCGCTCTCTTTGCCTTTAAAAATTTCCAAATTCTCCGAGACAATCTTCCCACTTTGTAAGTCTACATACGGATACTTCGTGGCTGGTAGCCCGGCATCTCGGATGGGACCCCAATTCACTGCCATGACTTCTTCACTGTAATGCTTTTCATAATGTTCGTAGCCCAATGCCCCACATTCCATAGCCTGTCTTCCAGACCAAATCTGGGATCTTTCACTATATGCATTCACTACCACTTCTAAATTGATATTCTGCCGATCTCCATGTGGTGTGTTAATGCCAACTCCCCTTGTGAGGTTTAAGAGTAATTCTACCAACTGCCCCCTAGCGTGGTTGTTACCCAATTCTGTAGCGAGCGATAGATCCTGCGGTCCCCTTAGCGCACCGAGTAATTCCTTCATCTTGTCGTAATTATCTCCGCAACCTTCGACAAAATGTCCGTCCCTGCACTACACCTGCGGGTAACAAGGTGGAAATATTAGAATTGGAGATTCGACTCACGAACAAGAGAAGCAAAAATATAAGAAAAGAATAGAACTGAAAACTGTAGAAAATAAACGAGATTGCGAGAATTCTTAGAAGTTGCCAGTCCCCGGCAACGGCGCCAAAAACTTGATACGCCCCTCGCGTAACCGCAAGTGCACGGGTTTTATAAGTAGTATAATATACCCGTGGGTTGGGTAGTCGATTCCACAGGGACTGGTATATTTTCTAATACTATCTTCCTACTTAGTATCTAATCAACTGGAACTAGGGTGAAATGACTCGGACGTGAGAAGACGAGAATGTGAGAGAAGAGGAATTGCACTAGAGGGAGAGATTTGGGATTGCTGAATGGAGGATATGGGGGCCCGGGTTGATCATTTGGTGCTACCTAACTTAGATTCTTACGGCACTTATCTGGAGTTTCTCTCATGGACCCTAAATTCTAGAATCTTGTTGTGCTATGAGAGGGAGATACATGTAGTGTAATTGAACTCTTAGTTGAATCTTAACTTCTTGCATCAATCGGGAAGATAAGCAAGCTAAGTCAACATCAAGATCTCAAGGTAATCAAAACACTCAACAACCATCAATGAAGCCAACAACCAAAGATTTAATAAGGGAAATAAAGACATCCATAAATGCTGATATAGAAGAATTCAAGTTCAAAATACACACACAAGTTCTCAACTCGGAGCTCCCAAGAAGGGTTTAGACTCTCATAGATTCAAACAACAAAGAAATAACTAAGGAAGCAAATACAAAAGAAATCAATGACTCCTTATTTGCTTGCATCCTTGTTGCCGTCTGAGGTTCCGATGTCGATAGATTTTCTCCTTCCGATTGGCCTACAATTCGCGCTCCCTTCCCTCTTCAATCGTTCCGATGACTATATCCGCTTTTCCCTTACTTTCCCCGCTTTTCCGCCGTCCAAAAGTGCCTCAAACCCTAACTTTCAGGGTGTTTTAACGCTCTCTCGATATGAACACGGCCGCGCTTAGGCCGTGTTCTAAGCCATGCAGATTGCTGCCTGTAATCTGCATGAGGTTCAACATGGGTGTGTTGTGGCCGTGTTGCGAGTTGCACGACCGTGCTTAGAGACCCGAAGCTGTGCTGACTTTGGCTGAATTCTTTGGTGAACTGCATGCCTCGGGACACGGCTGTGTTGAGGCCGTGTTTAGTTTGGTGAGGTTTCTTCTAAGTCCCTTAGCTACCAAAATCGCTCGAAATTGTTTCTTCTTGCTTCGGGGCTTCAATATCTGCATAGAAAACTAGAAATACGTCAAATAACACTGAAATGGGAGAATTAATACCAACATACTCATGAAATAACGGGTATACAATGGAAAATATATCTATATGAAATGCACTCACCAGCCGCCGATCCTTCCAAGAAAGAATTCCTCTAAGGCCTTGATGAGACCACGACATTCCAATGTTACCTTATTCAAAGCTCTAAGCATGTCTTCGCAGAGCTCGTATCTCCCTCGCTTGAGTTCCTTTTTGCATTGCCCAAGGTCTTCAAACATGTCTTGCTCCTCTCCCATGACAAGCTTTACCTCGGCGAGCCTTGCATTCATCTCGGCTATCGCATCCTTCTTAACTATCTTCCCTTCCTTATCGACGTGGGTGATTTCGTTTTGGGATGATTTCTCCTCGAACCAAAGTTCTGATACCATTTTGTCATGCGCTCAGGCTGCTTACCGATGTTGCATGTAGCGCTTGATCGTCTCACCTTAATCAAGTCACCCTTGCTTCCCACACTTAGGCAAGAATACGATTTTTGGAGGTTTTGAGAGAATGAAAGCTTAACGAGAGCTTTTGAAGCGTAAATGAGCACTTTATTACAATTCTTGCTTGGTTGGTTACAAGGGCAAGACCTTTTGCCTATTTATAGCTCTTAACCTTCCAAATTGACGGTTGAGATCCATTCGGTGGTCCTCCTTGGCCCTCTAGAGGCTTCCACATTATTTCATATTATTCTACAAGGTTATATGAATCTTGGAGGGCATTCTAGACTCTTCGACACCCTTCATGAGTTCTCATGAGACTTCTACTTTACATGATAGCAAATTTAGTATTTCGTATTTTTGACTATTTTGAAATATTCTAAGTATGGGAGAGTAACTCATTTCCTGGTAATGTGCTAGCATAAATGTGCCGGATGTGGCATTCTCCTCCACTCTATATCACGGCATCCTCGTCGTGCTTGCCTTGTAAGCTTGGATCTCTGCTTGTTTGTTCCACAAAGTGAGCTCTCGTTCCCAACTTGCCTCATTATTCTGTAGCCCCTTTCACTTAACAAAGTATTCCACGTAGCGAGGATAATTGCCCCTCCTTGGTACTATCCGGTGGTCGATGATTTTCTCCACTTCTTGCTTCAGCACCGAGGTAATAGGTAGGCATGCAATTGGACTCATTCTGCTTAGGGTCTTCCTTTTTTTTCTTGGTAGGGCTTCAAGACTCACATGGAACATGGGATGCAATTCCAAATGAGAAGTGAGTAAGGCGATAGGCTTGCTTATCGATTCTCTTCTCTACCTTGAATTGTCCTTCATACTGTCGCATTAGCTGCTTATATATCTTGGCGAATCTCCTTCGATTTTGATGATTAAGTAGCTTCACCATCATAAGATCTCCTTCTTTGAACTCGACGGGTCGTCTCTTAGCATCATCCCACTTCTTCATTTTCTTGGCCGCTTTAGTTAATGAAGCTCTTACCTTGTGCAACTCCTCTTACCATCTTGTGGCTACCTTGTGGGCAATGGAGCTTGGTCCCTTGTACTCCATGGCCAAGGTGGTGGGAGTCCTTGGTTGTTACCTGGTAACGATCTCAAAAGGACTTGTCCCTGTTGCCTCATTTCTTTGGAGATTATAAGAGAATTGGGCAATGTCAAGGAGAATTGCCCAATCACTTTGGTTGGCGCTAACATAATGTCATAAGTAAAGCTCTAAAAGGTATTCACCTGTTCGGTTTGCCAATTTGTTTGAGGGTGAACGCTTGTAGAGAAATTAAGTTCCGTACCCATTAACTTGAAAAGTTCCAACCAAAACTTATCCGTGAAACGAGCATCTCGGTCGCTCACTATCATCTTAGGGATGCCCCAATACTTCACCACGTGCTTGAGAAAGCGCTGGACAGCATCTTCGGCCGCAAACTTGGTCGAAATTGGAATCAAGACAGCGTACTTGCTAAACCGGTTCACGACTACCATGATGTTGCCATAGCCTTCAGATTTGGGTAGCCCTATGATGAAGTCCATCGAGATGCTCTCCCACGGCTCCGGAATGGGCAATGGCTCCAATAGCCGTGGGTTGCTTTTGCTCATTCTTGTCTTATTGTCACACAAGATAAGTCGTGACATAAAGCTCCACATTATCCTCCATTTGGGGGGCCAATAGTAGGTCGCTTCAATGAGGGCTAGTGTTCGCCGTATTCTGGGATGACCGGCCACTTAGAATCATGGCATTCTTTGATGATCTCTTTCTTTAAGCTTTGCGATTTTGGAACGTAGACTCGGTTTCCCTTCGTCATGAGCAAGCTTCTTCAACCCAAAACCGCCGAGTCTTCCCTTGGCTTGCCAACTCGATCAAGGTTTTAGCTTGAGGGTCATACCCCAAACCTTCATTGATCTTGTTTGTCATAGGAAAGCTCAGGCTTGAGATAGCCGCAAGTTCTCCCTTCCTTCTCAACACGTCCTCTACTAGGTTTATTGGTCTGGGTTTATACTCCATTTCAAAGTCGAATTCCGCCATGAAAGTTTGCCACTGAACTTGCGTGGGGGTGAGCTTCTTTTGCTTAAGGAAGTAATTAATAGCCACATTGTCGGTCATTACCTTGAACTTGGATCCCAATAGGTGGTGCTTCCAAGTTCATAGACAATGTACTACCGCCATCATTTCCTTCTCTTAGACGGTGTAGCGCCATTCCTTCTCATTCAACTTCTGACTTTCATAAGCCATGGGATGCTCCTCTTGCATCAATGCTCCTTCAAGAGCGACGTCGGAAGCATTCGTATGCACCTCATACGTTTCGGTGAAGTCGCAGAAAACCAAGGCAGGCTTTTCGGTTATTGTTTTCTTTAGCTTTTCAAAAGCTCCTTGGCATTTCTTATCCCAACTCTATGACCGATTCTTCTTCAATAGATCGGTTAGTGGTGGTTCAATCGAAGAGTGGCCTTGAATGAATATGCGATAGTAATTGATAAGGCCAAGGAATGAACGAAGTTTCGTTATCTTCTTTGGTGGGTCTCATTCTTGTATGGCTTGCACTTTGGACTTGTCCATTCTCAAGTTGCCTTTCCCAACAATGTGCCTTAGAAACGTAACTTAATGTTGAGCAAAGGCACATTCACATAGAGCTTGTTTTCTCTTAAGACTTGGAAAACTTGCCGCAAGTGTTAGACGTGCTTGTCTAAGGTTTTAACTTTAGATGACGATATTGCTCAAATACACCATGAAAAATTTATCCAAGAAGGAATGAAATACTCTATTCATGACGGTACAAAATGTCGCAGGAGCATTTGTGAGTCCAAAGGGCATTACTAGGAATTCAAAAAAGCCATACCTTATGACGCAAGGCGTCTTTGGCTTATTCCCCTCGGCAATCTGAACTTGGTAGTATTCCGACCTCAAATCAAGCTTGGAAAACCACCGTGCTTTGCTAAGCCTGTGAAACAAATCATCAATCAAAGGAATAGGTACTTATTTTTAACGGTTAAGCGCACGGTAGTCGATGCGTAGGCGGAGCAACTCTCTTGCTTCTTTTGAAATAGCACCAGTGCACTGTATGGGGCCTTCAATGGTTGAATATAACCCGTCTCCAAGATCTCCTTGAGTTGTCTCCTCAATTCTTCCAACTCGTGTGGTGCCATTCGGTATGGCACTATGGCGAGCGGAGTAGCTCCGGGGGCCAACTCGATCTTATGATCGACCTCATGTTTTGGTGGCAACTTCTTGGGCAAGGAGGGAGGCGTCACATCCTTGATGCCTTCAAGCACATGAGAAATTTCCTTAGGCAACTCTAAGGTGGAAGAAAGGTCATTTTCCACCCTTAGGGTTGCTAAGAAAGTATCTTGTCTCTTCTTAATACCTTTGGAAAATTGAAGAGCGGAGAATTGCTTAGTGTGGAGGCTTACCTTTCTTGCTAAGGGCATGATACTTGTGTTGCATTTCCCCAAGATGTACATGGTGTTGGCGAAAGAAATTGGGATGGCTGTTGCTTGATCTATGAACTCCATGCCAAGCATTACCGGATAGTCGTCCATGGGGACTATGGAGAAATCCATCCTTTTGCACCTATCTCTTATCCGGAGTTCACCTCCTTTAGCCATCCTTGTTCTTCCTTGCATGGTATGCCCAATCTCTTGGCTTTTTAGTGTTAGAGGAAATTGTTGGAAGCCCCGGTGTCTACCAAAGCCTTCAACAATTGCCCTCTGATCTTTGTCTCCACATATAGCCGCCCATTTCTCTCCTTCTTAAGCACCTCTACTTTAGCTTTGATGGCACTAAGAAGTTGTAAAGATCCCATCTTTTTCTCATGATGAGGCTCATCCCCTTCTTCGATTAAGGCCGCAAGCTTGGCCTTTGTGTGACATTCCTTTGCCCTATGAGGACCATTGCAAAAGAAACACTTAAGGGAATGTCTCTCATCTTTGCCATCTTTGGTGCTCTTGGCTTCCTTGAACCGAAAGTGTTTGTCGAAAGCCTTTTTGCTTGAATGGTTGTCTCCCCCACTGTTGCTCTTGCCACCTTTGTCCTTGTGGTGCTTGGGCTTCTCCAGCCTCTTGAATTCCACAAGAGACTCGGCGATGTAGATAGTCGATGCAAGATCTTGAGCTCCATGCTTTTCGATCTCTATCTTGACTCAATGTTGCAAGCCATCTTTGAAAGCAAAGAAAGCTTCCTTATCCGGATAACTTGGAATTTCCAAGATTACCTCTGAAAATTCCTTCACGTAATCCTAGATGTTCCCTTTTTGTTGAAGACGCCACAACTTGGCCCTTGCCTCTTCATCGGCATACCCCGGATAAAATTGGCACTTCAAATCCTTCTTGAATTCCTTCCAAGTATCGAGGGTGCATAAGCCACACCCTGTCGATACTCCTTCGTCGCCATCACACCATGGCGATATTGTCTAAGTAGGGCGTGGCTGTATCAATTTTCTTGGCATCCTCCATGATGCCAAGGGCCTTAAAATATTGCTATAGACTCCAAAGGAAGCTGCCTAACTCCTTTGCATTCCTAGAGCCTCCATAAGACTTTGGCTTAGGAACATCAATACGAGGAGGAGTAGGACTTACTACAATATTGCCCGATCCTTGTGCGATAGCCCTCCGCCATAGCACAAGCTTATCTTTGGAGTCTTTTAATTTCGTCTCCATCTTGACCACTTTTTTTTCTAGAGCTCGTATCTCTCGTTCTTGAGTTCCTCCGTGCGTTCCCCAAGGTCTTCGAATTTGTCTTGCTCCTCTCCCATGGCAAGCTTTACCTTGGTGAGCCTTGCATTCATCTCAGCTATCACATCCTTTTTGGACATCTTCCCTTCCTTATGGACGCGGGTGATTTCCCTTTGGGACGACATCTCCGCGAACCAAAGCTTTGATACCATTTTGTCACGCACTTGGGCTTCTTACCCACGTTGCGTGCGGCACTTGATCGTCTCGCCTTGATCAAGTCAGCTTTGTTTCTCACACTTAGACAAGAATACGATTTTTGGAGGTTTTGAGAGAATGAAAACTTAAAGAGAGCTTTTGAAGTGGAAATGAGCACTCTATTACAACTCTTGCTTGCTTGGTTACAAGGGCAAGACCTCTTGCCTATTTATAGGTCCTAAGCTTCCAAATGACGGTTGAGATCCATTCGATCGGGTGGTCCTCCTTAGCCTTTTAGAGGCTTTCACATTATTCCATATTATTCTACAAGGTTACATGAAGCTTGGAGGGCATTCTAGACTCGTCCACACCCTTCATGAGAACTTTACGCTCTTCATGAGTTCTCATGAGACTTCTACTTTACATGATAGCAAATTTGGTATTTCGTATTTTTGACTAATTTAAAATATTCTAACTATGGGAGAGTAACCATTTTCTCGGTAATGTGCTAGCATCAATGTGCTGGGTGCGACATTCAAATGTCACGCCCGCCATGACAATTGAAACATCATATCGGATCAAGGGTTGCTCTCCCACACTTTAGAATATTTTAGGGTAAAGAAAAATACAAAATACAAAATTTTCTATCTTGTAAACTAGAAGAATCATGAGAACTCATGAAAGGTGTGGAGTTCTTATAAAGAGTATGGAAAAGTCTGGAATGCCCTTAAAGTGTCATGTAACCTTGTAGAGTTGTATAGATTAGTGTGTAATACTTTAGAGGGTGAAGGAGACTCGTAGGATTAAATGCATCTCAACCATCCATTTGGGAGGTTGAGAGCTATAAATAAGCAAGGGGTCTTGCCATTGTAACCAAGAAAGATTGCCTTTTGTTAATTTTGGCAGCCATGAATTGTAAACCCTATACTCTTGGTTGTTCATTTAAAAATATTTAGGTCAATTGCGGTTATGTCCTAACATCAGTTTTCATTAACTGATTTTGGAGTGCACTGCAGTAATTGTCAACTTAATGTTCACTTTCCCTTTTTTCAGATTTAAAGCTAATTCCACATGATCGGTTTTTATTCCTAGGCCTTAGAAATTCTGTTTTGCTGTCTATGGAGATTA
Organism: Dioscorea dumetorum; assembly: GCA_902712375.1. Taxonomy (NCBI): domain Eukaryota; kingdom Viridiplantae; phylum Streptophyta; class Magnoliopsida; order Dioscoreales; family Dioscoreaceae; genus Dioscorea; species Dioscorea dumetorum. Next base: position 6,755,608 of record CACTHL010000846.1, read on the forward strand.
TGATTAGTAATATGGACTACTTAACTGTTCCTATTGGTGATGTTTCATAAGAAAACAGGAAAGAATGATTTTAAGAAAAAGAGAAAAGTGAACAACCATATTTATGTTTGACTGAAGTCAAAATAATAAGCTGTGTTACATAAAATGAACTAATTGCACAAGTCACCAATTATTTGGACAGGTCGAGTAATGGTAGCTCTTCTGAATTATTAATCTTCTTTGCCTTTTCGAGGTTGCATGTATGGGTAATCTTTGCACAACATAGTCAAAAAAATAATTCTGGCTGTTTTCAGTTTGTTTTATTCTAATATTTTTTTTTTATTAATTTTATGCCAATTTACTGATGTGTACTGCAAGTGCACGGTTTGTCAAACAGTAATAAAGTTATTGTTTCCACGGGGACTAAATTATCGATTACTGAATAATTACAATAAAAGATTATCTAGATGAACCAACAAATGGCAAGTGAAAAGGTGAAGAAAACTAAAACAAATAAACTAAAGTACTACAATTAACAAAAGCTAAAAGTGATTAAAGATAGTGGCTTTGGGCAAAAGATCAGGTTCAAATTATCCTAGGATTGGGGTTCATAGCAAGGAAAGGTAAAGACTCTGCTTCGAGATCCTCCCAGTTGAGTGGAATTGCTCTTGAAGGTAGATTGTCCTTAAGTACTTGTTATTCTCTTTCAAGACATAGCCAGGTTCTTAATAAAGCTAACCCATACTCTTGTGGTGATTAAACTTAATTAAGCCCTTTGAGTTTTGTGACAATCCAATGGATCCTCGAGAAATATTACTACAAGGCCCCATGTTTGGTCCTAGAATTCTGTTGTTAAAGTTCACCCCTCAATTCATCCTTTCACACCTAAGTTCATGTCATTGAGAACATTCACAATCACAAGCATTAAGCACTCTAAAACCAAATCAAAAGCAATGAACCATTAACGAAGAAGGGAGATTCAGAACATAAATATCTCTTACATTGCTTGGGCTAATCCTAGTCTTAGAAAAAAGGTTTTACACCTCGATGTTCAAGATACAAACCGTAGACATTGATCTAAGCATTTGACAAGAAAACACAAAGCTTAAAAGAAAGGAAGCTCCTTATCCTTCACACAAAAGTTGAGTTGTTGCTCACTGATCCATGGATTTAAGTAGATCTAAGCTTAATCTGTACCTCTACTCTTAGTTGCTCTTTGATCTCTTCTTGCTTTTGGAGGTGTCTTCTCTTCAGCCTCTAGCCAGCTTTTTTTCCCAAATGCCGTTTCAGCCTTATTTTATATAGGGTTCACAAAGTAGGGTTCACATGACCATCAAGTAACATGGGTGTGATGCTTGACATAGGAAGACCGTGTGCTTTTCTGGATGAGGTTCTGAAACGTCTGCCGCAATCCAGAGAGAAACACGGGTGTGCTCTGTGGCACAGCCTGGTTATAATTCTTGTTGGAGGGGGCTTCTTTGCCCTATTCTTGCTTTACAATTGGTCCCTTTGATCTCCCTTTCTGAAATGCTTCAAACCATCACGAAATTGAGGCCAAACTTCACTTACCTACATGCAAAACATCAAAAGAAGTGATCTGAACTAAAAATGAGCAAATTAACACATAAACTAAGATAAACACCATAATAAACATCAATTCAAAGCCGAATTCATATCAACATTTTATACATTTTTCCAACCACATCAACTACATTCTCTTCTATAGTTTTCTTCTAGAGTAGATAAATAAAGATTAGAAGTACCCAATTTCACAAATTTTACTGCTATATGTAAATTAAAATGAAACTTCAAAATGTTATTAAATAAATTGTTCTATAGTGCAGTTATACTTCCTGAACTTGTGAAATTAGAGAAAGGAAATAATAGTCATAGGATTTAGATATTGGGAATAGAATGAGAATTCATGGTTAGTTTTACATAAAATTGATACAACTAAAATTATCGAATAAATATTGAAGAAACTTTAAAAGTGGACCATTTGTTTTACTATTTTGATTAAAACGCGGAACTTAAGTAGAAAATAATTGGAAAATAAGTAGCAAAAATGGAATTTTAATTGTGGTATACTCATGTTCTTCTTTGTTTGGAGCCATGGAAGACTTTCATAGTCCCTCCTTTTCCCTCTTGTTTCATGGAGTTCAGATTGTTTAATTTGGGAATAATCAGACAGATGAGACACATAGATAACCTAATAAACCAGATTGGTTATTTAATATGCTATTCGTGTTGTCGTACTTGTGTTGTCAAACTTTAATTTTGTGCCTCAGTCATGCGATATATAATGACACAATACAGCACTTGAAATTATACTGATTATGTATTTTTTGATCTCATTTATCATCATGTAGTTTGGTCAGAGTTAGACCAGTTATACCATGACTAGTGTTTAAGAACACTGAGTTCTGATTGCATTTAGCATAAAGCCAAGATAAAGAAGGTATAATATAAAGGTAACATGGGTAAGGTCAACTAAATTAAGATAAGCACAAGCTAAGTAGTGCATCTTCTTTAGATAAAGGCAAATTGATTACTGTATAATTTAGTAAACTTGGAAACGGATTCCACACTCCAAACTCATTGGTTGCATCAAGCTTAAAACATCAAGATATTCAAGGTTTTTAAAGCACATTAGAGAGCAAAGTAAGACCTACAATATATTTTGAAAATAAAAATTATAGGATTTAAATGATAAGGATTGGTTTGCAACTTTGTGAAGTAATGATACCTTGTTGATGATATGGAGGATTGCCAACATCATTTCCAGTGCCCTACAATTTCCCACAAAGTGATGGTGAAACATGTAAATCGTGTGAATCTTCCATTTTCCAATTCTATCTGATTCCTTCATTTGCAGAGCTATTTGTTGAGTCACAGAGATTTCTGTAGCATGCCTGACAGAGAAGCAAATAATCAATCTTGAAAGAACTTACTGTCGAGGTCTTTCAGATACGAAGGAAAGAACTTGCACATGTTTCTTAGTTTCAATTTGAAAATGAGTTTGACTCATACCTGGATAGAGCAAACTAAAGAATTAGAATAAATGTCTGAACCATTTAAAGCTTCCTACTCTTTGGGGCGGCTTTTTCTTTCTTTATGTGAGTCTGCTATTTGAACAAATTAGAGCATTTTGATAGAAAACTGCTTTCATCAGTTTGCTTTTTTTACCAATTCCTGGTTATCTAGACCTTAAAGTAACTGGTTGGTTTTGGTTCATTTGGATTAGCAAGTCTGTTATGGTTTGATAACACTGCCTTGTCACACACTGATTTTTGGCCTATTTATGTAGGCTAAACGTCATTATGTAGGAGTTAAATTAAAGGAGGAGACTGATTCTACCTAGATTTTCCCCACCGTGCAAGAAACCTATTAGGGTCATTCTTTTTACAAGTGATCCTCTTTCAATATTTGCTGACTATGTGGTTTCAATCATTTACCAATTTTGCTCATATTCCAAGAAACGCAAACACTATAGAATTTATGTTTCTTCGTGATTAATCATATAGTCTTATTAGGACTGTGTCCAACAACAATATTTACATTCTTTTATACTTCTAAAAGCAACATAATTGGTATGTGCTTTTCAAAATTCTACTCAGTTCGACCTTTCTATTGTCAGTTTTATCATGTTGTAGATAACATGGACCAAAGCCATCCCCTTGTGTCAATTGAAATCCATAATTGAAGTTGATGGATTCTTTCCCTTACTACAGTTGTTCATGAATATTTGCGAGAATTACCTCTGTGCTAGTACAATACAATCCGATTGCATGGCCATCTCATGTATGTGCTTTATATATATTGGCACCATTAAGTGGTCTCCCATAAATCTTAGGATCATATGCAAACCCACAACCGTTTTCTGAACTACACTTGAAATTCTCTTTGGTAATAGAAAAGAAAATTAAAAAAAAAAAATTGTCCTTTATTGTCCGAAGAATAGTTGACATGCTATTAAGTTTCTGCTCTGTGCCTGTCAATCTTAACTGATGTTTTAATCTGTGATCGGATTTTCAGAGCAATATCCGCCTGGTACAATGGCCGCGAATGGTTCAACTCCATATGCAAGCGAGTAATGGAGCAAGATTGGTCTTGGAACCGCCCTGCATTGGACTACATCGAACTCTATTGCGCAGCAAAAGAATAAGACCACCTGAGGGATGATTTTCAAGAATTATAATACCTGTTATTCTTTGCAAAATCTTTGTACACATCTTCAGCATTGCTGTTCAATTTCCTCTGTCGCATTTAATAATCAGTAGCATGCGAATGTAGAATTAGATAGCTTTTAAATAATAAACATGTTGTAGCCGAGTAATTGGTGGCACATTTGATATTTCATTTTAATAATATGGCGTAGTATTTGTTGCCTTGTTTAATGTAAAATTATATCACAAATTTAGAATATGTTACTGTGATTGTATTTTCATTTAAGAAAAGGAAATAAAAGCAAGGAGAGAAAATGAAAGCGCGGGAAATCCTGCATTGGAAATGGGGAAAAAAAGTAAGTGATTAGCTTTGTGCTTCAAGAATAAAAAAGAAAATTATCATTTTAATAGCATCAATTTGTTTGTTTCTTACCGATGTGATATGAATGCAAGCGGGGCTTTTGCTGCAGGGGAGAAATTTCCCTTACTCCCTTACGGAGATCTCTATGAGGTCGGGGAATTCCTGTCTCATCAAATTTTTTTCTAAAACATAATTATTTCTAAATTCTTTAACATTAAACATTTGGTTTCAGATCAGTTTCTATATTTAAAAATGGATTGAAAATGCAATATGTATGTTTTATAATTTAGAAACAGATTAGAAATGGAATAACATTAGTTTAAAATTTGTTTTAATATTTGAAATAAAAATAATTTTGTTTCAAACTCGTAGCTAAAATGAAATTTTTAAAAAATAAATTATATTTAATAATAGATTAATCGTTTTGCAATCTTTTTCTAAATTCATAACACACAAAAAAATAATAACATTTTTATTTAGATAATTCATATAGATAACACCTGTTATAACAAATATGTTCAACCAAAAATGCCCACTCCTCTCATCTTGCTTGAAATCTCAGTCAAATCAGAATGTATACAAATATATCTCAAGTACAAATCAATGCTATTACCATTATTCCATTGTTGTTATTCATAGAACTTTTAGTAATGGAATTACCTTAACTTATTGACTATCACTTGCAGCTTCTTCAGATTCAACGTTTTCATCTTCTTCATCATTACTTTGTGATACAAGTAGACGCTCATCTTTTTTGTCTACTTCTTCATCATCTATTTCATTTAGTGTTCCACTTATATCATTTAGAGATTGCTTTGCATAAAAAAAAATTGATCTGTATTGAAAGGCGCTTTCATCTCATCTTTTAAAAAGGTGCTTCACATGATACGTGTATTGTCCCACAAACTTATTTAGGAAGCTCCATAGCAGATCTAGCTTTCAATTTGAATAACGACCACCAATCAACTTATCATTCATTAAGTTAGGATTCGTTGTATAATTAACTTGCGTTGCTTGGATGGTAAAAAACAAACGGCTCATACTTATTGAAGAACTACTTATAGTTAATATCTACAAGTTTATATTGCTGATGACATTTTGTCTTGACATTTGGTATTGGATCAAACCAATCACATTTAAATAAGATGGTTTGCTGGATTGGCAATCCTGGATACTCTAAGCATAAAACCTTAATTAATTGACTGTAATAGTCATCTTCATCTAGAATGTAATTTGTGCCTTTTATGCAAACACCACTAGTCATTGTTATGCAATTTGAACTGTGACTTGTATGAAATTTGTAGTCATTCACTACGCACCCACTGTAAGACTTATAGCTTCTTAAAGGTCTTTGTGACAAATCCTACAAGAACTGAATGGAAATATTTTTGGAGGGATCATGTGCAAACTTGTAGAACCATATTGCTAACTCTCGTTCCAATTCCCATCTACATGTCTATCATCGCTTTGTGGATTCACTGACCGCAACTCATTCACATAGATACTTCACATATTAAAACAACAAAAAAGAAATAAATTCATATAAATTCAAAAGACTACAAAAGAAGTCTCTTCATTTGAAAAAAAAAAATTGTCATACTTTATGATTGGTTGCACTACTGGACAATTAATAAGATGTATATTGGTGCTGTGGAATGCACTTCTTCTATGAGATACTTGAATTTTGACTTTCCTAATGGCCTACTTTAAGGTTGATGACATTACACTTGGTCAGCGGGCATAAAGTATTACATAGGCCAAACCACGAGGCGCACGACTACGTGTATTTGGTAGCGCGCACGCGGTTAGCGCGACGCGTGTATTGTGTCGGGACCAAGAGCGGGTGGAATATCCCACACAATCATAGGTTAAGACCGTAGGCGTGCACGTGACCGATGAGCTCATGGGGCAGGCTCACCCATACCAAGAGTCAAGTGTCGCAAGACTTCATCATGTAGAGTGTTGGATCTCTAGCAAGTCTAGGCGGGGCGGGACACTTGATCAGGCCGGGAAACCGAGAGCTGATTCCGGATTTGACAAGGTTTTACGTAGGCGTATGCAAGTGGGCACGTGGTCGGGAGCGTTGCCGAGCCAGGGGCGAGGATGGCACGCGGTATTACCGCGCGTGACCGGTACTGCTGCCCGCTATGACCAAGGGTGGCTGGTTAAAGCTACAGTTGAGTCAGAGGACACTGCAAGCTAAGTGAAGTCAGGGAATTCACGCCAGACCTGTATTGGGCATGGGGCTCAATTAACCTTGGATTGGGGTAGCTCTTGTATTAGGGTCTAATGTGTCTTTGGGAGGAGACAAGGCCACTTGGTGTTGGTTTTGGCCATGGTTGTAAACATTTCTCAATCTAAGAGAGTTTATGTTTTTCTCTCTCAAAATGGGTTTCATGTGTCGTGTTTCTCGTACCGCGGATGTTTTCCGGTTTTGTTCGCTTCTTATTATTTTCGTTGTGCTTGTACTACAAACATGAATTCACTAACTGTTCTTGTAAGGAAGGCTGACCTGTCGCTATGGTGCATGTTAAGTGCCGCACGGCCGAAGGTGATCGGTTGAGGCCATGACAGCTGGTATCAGAGCCCGAGTTTGTGGCTTGAAGCGAAGCGCGAGAAGACACATAAGTGAAGACGGTGGAAATGGCGAGTAGCAAGAAGGATCGTTTGGATTGCCTTGAGGAGACAGCCGAGCGGATGGAGAACGTCATCGGGAGTGTTGACGATCAGCTCGAGAGATTGTCGAAGATGGTGGAAGATCTTGCGAGCGGACAGCGCAAGAGCCAGTTGACTGTTGAAGTCTTGAAGACGATGGTACAGTCTCTGGAAGCCGAAGTCGCTCAACTCAAGGAAGCTAGTGTTTCGCCGGTCTCGTGGGAGGCGCCCACGAGAGTGAAGGTCCCCGAACCTTCCCCATTTGATGGCGCACGGAGTGCTAAGACACTGGAGAACTTTCTTTGAGACATGGATCATTGCTTTAAGGCTGCAAGGGTACCGGGAAATGAGCAAGTTCCGTTGGTCGGGATGTATCTTACTGGCGATGCAAAGCTATGGTGGCCCACTCGTCAGCAAGAAGACGCTCAGGTGGGTTGGACTAGTTTGAACTCGTGGGTCGAGTTGAAGAAGAAATTGCGGGAGCAATTCTTGTCTGGCAACACTGCTTGGGTAGCTTGTTCTAATTTGAAGAAGCTACGGCAGACAGGCACTATCCGGGAGTACGTGAAGGAGTTTTCATCCTTGATGCTGGATATCAGGGACATGTCCGAGGAGGACAAGTTGTTTACCTTCCTTACGGGACTCCAGAGGTTGGCCCAGATCGAGGTATGGAGGCAAGGCGTGGAGGACCTCACCTCCGCAATCATAGCAGCAGAAGCACTGGTGGACTTACGAACCTTACCTGGTGGAGAGGGTGAAAAGGAGAAGTTCAAATCCAAAGATAAGAAGCCGGTGGAGAGAAGGGCCAGAGATGGGTTCCAGAGGAGGAAACGCATCGGCTATGCCAGATGGAATATACCCAGGAATGACGGGAAAGCAGCAGGTGGTTCTGGGAAGACGAGTGGATGCTTTATCTGCACCGGTTCACATATGGCAAAGGAATGCAATAAACGCGAGAAGTTGGCAGCGTGTAGAAATGAACTAGAAAGCTATTCGGAGGACCCAGCAAGAGTGAGTCCTTTACAACTGTTGGGTACCTTGAAGACTGTCAAGGGTGACAGAGCGGTGAATTCTCTGATCTATGTGGAGCTGACCTTGAATAGGAATGCCATACAAGGGATGGTGGATACACTCGCAACTCACACTTTCATCAGGAAGGATGTGGCCACTCTGTTGGGACTGAGCGTGGGGACGCACACGAGCCGAGTGAAAGGAGTCAACTCTCAGGCACTGGCTGTGACTGGGAAGATCTCTGGAGTGATCGTTCACATGGGTGGATGACAAGGGAAGATTGATCTCCCGGCAGTCACACTAGATGATTTCGAGTTGATATTGGGGATGGAGTTCCTCAAGTCTGTGAATTCCGCTGTTGTTCCACATTTGGGTGGCCTTCTTATAATGGATGAGAAGAACCCTTGTTTTGTAGCTGGAGTAGCTGCGAAGGAGAAGAAAGGGAATGAGTCGATGCTTTCTACGCACCAGGTGGTGCAAGGGTTGAAACATGGAGAACCCACATATGTTGCTGCTTTATTAGAACTGCAGGAAGATTTGGTGAGATCTACCCTCAGCTGTGGCTGAAGTCTTGACGGAGTTTCAAGACGTGATGCCGCCGGAACTACCCCGCGCACTCCCACCCCGGCGTGCAATAGATCACCAGATTGAGTTGATACCGGGCTGCAAACCCCCTACCCGGGCTCCCTATCGAATGTCTCCATTGGAGTTGGCTGAACTGAGGTGACAACTGACAGAGCTTCTTGATAGTGGCTTCATTCAACCATCAAAGGCTCCATATGATGCACCGGTATTGTTCTATACGAAGCATGATGGCTCTCTTCGACTGTGCGTGGATTACCGGGCATTGAACAAGATCACGGTCAAGAACAAGTATCCAATTCCTCTCATTCAGGACTTGTTCGATCGATTGGCGAAAGCAACATACTTTCCCAAGCTGGATTTGCGCTCGGGGTACTGGCAAGTTAGGATTGTAGAGGGAGACGAGTCCAAGAGGGCGTGTGTGACGCGCTATGGTTCGTTTGAATTCCTTGTAATGGCTTTTGGCTTGAGTAATGCTTCGGCGACTTTTTGCCACTTAATGAATTAGTTCTTTTCGGAGTACATTGATGAGTTTGTGGTGGTGTACTTGGATGATGTTGTGGTTTATAGTGAATCCTTGGAGGATCACCTTGTTCACTTGAAGCAGGTACTATCAAGATTGAGGGAGCATCAGCTGTATGTGAAGCTGGAGAAATGTCATTTCACTCAGCAGGAAATCAAGTTCCTTGGGCACATCATTTCTCGGGGTGAAGTCCGAATGGATCGGGCTAAGGTGGCGGCGATTTTGGATTGACCTGCACCGTCCAAGGTACCGGAGTTACGATCTTTCCTCGGCTAAGCCAACTACTATCGCTGATTTATCAAGAGATATTCAAGGAAGGTCGTGCCGCTCACCGATTTGTTGAAGAAGGACCAGCCGTGGGGTTGGACTGAGAGGCAACAGGCTACTTTGACAAGATTAAGAGTGCAGTTGCAAGTGAACCAGTCTTAGCATTGCCCACCTTCGAAGAACCTTTTGAGATGCACACCGATGCGTCAGACAACCCCATTGCGGTGTCTTTGTTCAGAACGAGCATCCGGTGGCGTTTGAGAGTTGGAAGCTGAAAGATGCGGAGCAGCGCTATTCGGCGCATGAGCGGGAGATGCTCGCCATTGTTCATTACTTACAGGTATGGAGAGTGTACCTTTTGGGCACCAAGTTTCTTGTCAAAACTGATAATATTGCCAATACATTCTTTGCTACTCAAAAGAAGCTGTCGGCTAGACAAGTTCGTTGGCAAGAGTTCTTGTGGGAATATGACTTTGAATGGCAGCACAAACCGAGGAGACACAACCAGGTGTCTGATGAGTTGAGTCGTAAGCAGATGTTTGAGTACGTGGCTGCGTTGGCGCAAGTGGAGAATGACTTGCAAAGTCGTATCGAGGAGGTAGCAAAGACGGACAGTCAGTATGGGAAGCTGATAAAAGATGTCCAAGACGGAGTCGTGTGAAAGTATTGGGTGAAGAATGGGCTTCTCTACGCCAAAGGCAACAGACTCTATGTGCCTAAAGGAGGGAAGATTCGGCAGGAGCTCTTGAAAAAGCATCATGATGTTCCGTGGGCGGGACATACCGGTCGTGAGCAAATGAAGGCCTTGCTCACAAGACATTATTATTGGCCGGATATGGGTGAAGACATTGAAGCATATGTGAAGACGTGTTTCGTGTGCCAACAAGATGGGAGGCCGGTCTTCTCCAGCCGTTGAGTATTCCGGAAAGACCATGGGCGTCAATTTCCATGGACTTTATCACCGGATTCCTAAGGTGGAAGGGATGTCGACAGTGATGGTGGTCGTGGACCGATTCACAAAGTATGCGGTATTCATGCCTGCACCGGTAGTGTGTTCGGCAGAGGTGGCTTCTGAGCTGTTCCTGAAGCATGTGGTGAAGCACTTTGGGGTACTGGAAGACATCATAAGCGATCAAGATGCTCGCTTTACTGGGCGGTTCTAGACCGCGTTGTTCGGGTTGTTGGGCACAGAGTTTAAGTTTTCAACAGTGAATCATCCGCAGAGGGATGGACAGACGGAGAGGATCAATGCTCAGTTGGAAGAGTATCTCCGGCACTATGTTTCGGCTTCGCAGAAAATTGGCTAAGTCTGCTTGATGTGGCGCAGTTTAGCTACAATCTTCATCGGTCTTCATCAACGGAGAAGAGTCCGTTTGAGCTTGCATAGGGATACCAACCTATTACTCCTTCAGAGGTGGCGAAGAGGAGGACAGGAGGGAAATGTCCTGCCGCGTATCATTTTGCTATTGATCGGCAAGAGATAATGGAGAGTGCTTGGAGTAGCCTCGCCAAGGAGGCTCTCCGAATGAAGAAGTATGCAGATCAAGTGAGACGTCCATTGGAGTTCCAAGTAGGGGACAAGGTTTGGTTGAAGCTCACTCCACAAGTGTGGAAGAAGTTACATCGAAAGGATGTACACAAAGGCTTAATCGTGGGGTATGATGGGCCTTTCACTATTGTCCAGCGGATGGGCAACGTGGCATATCGTTTGGATCTCCACGATCGGCTGAAACTCCATCCAACTTTTCGTGTCAGTTTCTTGAAGCCATGCCACGAGGACCCCACGGATCCATTGAGGGCGAAGAAGAGTCGGGATCCGCCGATTATTCGCAAGGAGTTCAGCAGGGTGGCTGAGCGGATCCTAGACCGAAGAGTAGAAGGCCAAAGCAAGAAGTACCGCAGGGTGTTCTTTCTTGTCCAGTGGAAGGACTTGCCTATGTCGGAGGCAAGCTGGGAGCGTGATACTACTCTTTGGCTATTCGAGGAGTTGGTGGAAGACTTCTTGAGTTCGAGACGGACGAGGACGTCGGGTTCAACTAGTGGGGGTGGTTTGTAAGGGTTGATGACCTTACACTTGGTCAGCTGGCATACGGTATCACATAGGGCAAGCCACGAGGGCGCACAGCTGCGTGGATTTGGTAGCGCACGTGCGGTTAGCGCAGCGCGTGTGTTGTGTCGGGACCAAGAGCGGGTGGAATATCCCACACGATCATAGGCTGAGATTGTGAGGCGCGTGCGCCCTGGACCGTGGGCTCGCCCATACCATGAGTCAAGTGTCCCAAGACTTCATCATGTAGAGTGTTGGATCTCTAGCAAGTCTAGGCGGGGCGGGACACTTGATCAGGCCGGGTGACCGAGAGCTGATTCCGTATTTGACAAGGTTTTACGTAGGCGTATGCAAGTTGGCACGTGGTCGGGAGCGTTACCGAGCCAGGGGCGAGGATGGCACGCGGTATTACCGTTCGTGACCAGTACTGCTGCGCGCTATGACCAAGGGTGGCTGGTTAAAGCTATAGTTGCGTCAGAGGACACTGCAAGCTAAGTGAAATCAAGGAATTCACGCCAGACCTGTATTGGGCATGGGGCTCAATTAACCTTGGATTTGGGGAAGCTCTTATATTAGGGTCTAATGTGTCTTTGGGAGGAGACAAGGCCACTTGGTGTTGGTTTTGGCCATGGTTGTAAACATTTCTCAATTTAAGAGAGTTTATGTTTTTCTCTCTCAAAATGGGTTTCATGTGTCGTGTTTCTCGTACCGCGGATGTTTTCCGGTTTTGCTCGCTTCTTATTATTTTCGCTGTGCTTGTACTGCAAACAGAAATTCGCTAACTGTTCTTGCAAGGAAGGCTGACCTGTCGCTATGGTGCATGTCAGGTGCCGCACGGCCGAAGGTGCCGCACTGTTCTTGCAACTTAATAGGTCACTATCTTCTCCCTGGTATACCGTGCATCCATTAAGAAAACAATGAATCTTCTCAACCGGTAGACCTAAGCCTTGAACTAACTTCTTTGTGTTGTAAAACTTACTTTGTGCAATAGGTGCTCTGATATATCTTGCAAATAATACTCACATATAGATTTTGCAGTAAGTCTGCTAGCACGATACAATTTTACTTTAACCCAAGGACATTGGAAAGGAATTAAAGATATATTACGCTATTTACAAGGAACTCTAGAAATGAGTTTATTGTCATTGGGTCTCCTTATACAACCTCACGAGGCTTGCTAATGCTGGATACTTGTCATATCTTAAATAGAGGTTGATCTCAAACTTGATTTATATACTCATTTATAATGGCATAACTATTTCATGGCACTCTACAAACGAACTCTTATAGCTACTTTATCAAATAATGCTTAAATTCTAACTTTTCGTGAAGCAAGTTATAAATGCTAGTAGTTATAGTCTATGTTTGGACATATATCGCCCTCAAGAAAATCGACATCAGTCACACCAAATGCTATAGTAATTTTTGAAGACAATATTGCATAGGTAGGCAGGACAAAACACATCTCTACAAAATTTTTCTACACCCATAATCCTTACAAAGCAGGTGCCTTGGAAATTCAAAAGATTCAAAAAATGAGAATTAAGTGGATTTTTTCAAGCAATCACACCCCACGTGCATCCATCAAAGTATTTTCCACAAAATTGGGTTGAGAATGCTCAAGGATATAACGCTTGTAATAAATTGAAGTTTATTTATTTGAGGGGGAGGTTGCACTCTTTCCCCTGCACCATGGTTTTTATCCCAATAGATTTTTCCAAAGAAAGGTTCTTAATGAGGTAGTAACTCTCAAATACAACAAGGATTATGTATTATTTTCCTTTGGTTAAGTTTTTATCCAACTGGGATTTTTCCTATTAATGTTTTAATGAATCATATCCTTTATTTACACACATCCAAGGGAGAGTGTTATGAACAGTTGTAAAATATTATGAATGCCTACTGTAAAAATTGTTAATACTCTAGCAATAGATGTTATTGTAGTAACCACCAATGCTTTATATTCCACTAGTCGTTCCTGTAGCAGTTGTCCACATTTTTAGTATTCCCCAACCAAATCATTTTGAGTCGTTGGATTGAAATATTGGCGATCATCCATTGAACTAGTGAATGGCTATAGATACCCTTCATATTCTTCTAACTGATTGAAGAAGAAGAAGCAAGAAATAGAAGCACGAGTATTAAGGTTCAAATTACTTGTTTGTGTTAATATACTTGAAAATCTTGGTATATATCCTTTTTTTCTCTTTATTTGCTTACATTCATTATTTTAAAATTAAAAATTTTTTATTAGTACTTACGAGCCCCATTCTAAAGTTTTTGCTTGAACTCTCAAAGTCCCCTGAGCCAACACTATATATCATTCATGGAAATATATATATTTGTATATGTATTGATTGAATTGTTAGTGGGGTTTTCAATAGAGTTTAAATCATAAAGTCGTGCAATTGTATAAAACTTCTTGTTGTAATTTTGGCAAATAAAGTTGAGTTAAAAGGAGTGCTAAAAGGGCATGTTTGGTATATAATGTGTATATATATATATACATATATATAACCCCCGAAGTCATAATTGCATATATTTTTATAAGAAATTATTTATTTTTATATATTTCAAGACATACAAATAAATTTCTCCGGACATATCTTTGTGAAATAAATGTTTTGTGATATATAATCTTAAAAATCATATACATAAATACTATTGTAAAAGTGGACATCTGAATCTGGATTTTAAATGAATTATATCTGTATGTAATCCATCAGAGTGGATTTTAGTTTATATTCCCTATCTAAAATAAGAAGCTAAGGAATTAAGATATGTCAAATGGATGAGTCTTAAAGTTATAGTTAAATCAGTACTAATAAAATGAATTAGCAAACATTTTTTAAATCCTATCAATTTTTTTACCGTATGAAGATGTCATAATACTAGAATATAGAATCACTTGTACAAGTGAATAGTGAGAATACTTTGATATTTATAAATTTGTCCTTTAAAAATATTAATTAATGAAAAAAAATTCTACTAGGAAAAAATCATACCAAATAACAAAATATGTTTATGTAAGCAAGTCAAATAAAGTTTTATATTTTCAAAACACTATTGTAGAATAGAATGTTTTTAATCGGCATTAGGCTATAGCCTAATTGATAAGGTATTTGCTCTCAAGCAAAGGGTTAGGTTTTCAAATCCCACCCAAGGCATGATGAGTGAAGGCTCACTATGCGCGGGTGGTGAGAGGTCCCCCGATGCATAGGGTCCCATAGAGTTCCAGATAGGGAGTGGGCATGTAATCCAATTCTCGTGCCGCTGGGTGAGGGCCCATTGCCAGATGTTCAATTCCCAGTTGTGTGCAGGTCTCTGACTGCTGAGCTTGTCATAATTACAAAAAAAAATATTTGTTTTTATAATATTAGAGTATAAGTTTTATAATTGGCATCATTTAACACGTATTAATGATGACAAGGTAACTATAATGAGGTAGCATAATGATGTGGCAAGAGATGATATGAAGACATTGAGCTATCTTTAGAGAAGCTATTATCGGCAAGAAGATCACTTAGAATACTCTACTTGAGGAGTATGAAAATCTAAATGAAGGCATATCTAGCTTTGGTAAGTGTCTGGATTTTAAAAATTCCTTACCTCACTGAGATTAGAGGTTATCCACTCATCTGTTTTATTGTGAGACAAGTGTTTGCTTGAGGACAAGCCACGATTCAAGTGTGGGGGTATTTGATGAATGCATTTTATATACACATTTTATCCATGTCATACTTATTCTTGGCTTGTCTTTTAGGTATTATTTTCCTTAGTTCGATGTTATTTGGGGTATTTTGCATTATTGTACAGATAAACATGTCTTGGGGCAAGTTTAAGAAGTTTTGAGATGATTTCAGCACAAAAAGACTCAAGGTGCAACCAGTCAAGACAAGCACGTCCCAAACACGTGCGTGCTCTTCAGTCCTGCAAATTACAGGACTTTCAAGAGAAGTGAAGAACATTGAACATGGCCAGGGTCCCCAGAGCACGGGTGTGCACATGAGAGCACGGGCGTGTTGGGGACCGTGCACTTCACTGTCTGGCGAGGGTTTAAAAAACTGCTGAAACCAAGATCTGGTTGTAAAGTGCACGCTTGAAAGCACGGCCCAAGCACTCCCGTGCTTGGGTCGAGGACATCCTTTTAAGCACATAAATTAAATTTTGAAAGGGAGTTTTGGCTTGGCGACGGCTAGGGCGAGAGGAGGAAATTTGTCAGCATCATCCATCATCTTCTAGAGGAGATTGAAGCAATGAATGAAGGACATGTATAGGAGTGGAGCTTCATCCATGGCATAGGTCCTCGGAGCACAACCATTGATGCAGAAGCATAGGGAGTCTATGGACTTTTACTTGATTGCTTTTATTGTTATTTCAACATTGTGTGAACCCATAAGGGGCTAACCGTCTCCGGTGCCCCGGATTATTGAAATTGGTTATAGTTTGTATTTGAATATTCTGCTTGCAATGTTTATGGAGTCCTTTAGATTGCTTTATTTAATCTTGTGTTGAATTACTTGACGAGCTTGATTAATGTAGTTTGATTATAAAACTTGGCGTATGTTGATTAGTTTAGTGTGATTGCCGTCTGGTGATTGCTATCCTTGAAGTGCATGACTCCCGCAGTTATAATCATAATCCTCAAAGTTTATTGATGCTATAGTTGTAACAAGGCTTGTAGAGCACACATAGTCTTCATAGGATGTATTTGATAGACATTGCAAGAGAGTAATTGTAAACGACACCAAGGAATTGATCTGGGACGCTACTCCTAATTAGTGTTATCTTGCTAAGATTTCCCCTTCCTTTCTGCCCTCCTTCATCTATTCGTCCTTCCCTATCCTTATTCACTTTCGATCTTAATCTTTCTTTGGCCACCAGTCCCTGTGGATTCGACTACCCGATCCTACTAGGTATACTAACTACTTATACGACCCGTGCACTTGCGGATAGGCAATGGGCGTATCAATTATCCTATGAAAAAAATATATAAACATTTAATCTGATTGAGAGGGATATGTTAACTTGGTTGTCATGAAGTGCAGAAGTTTACAACAAAGTAGTGGGATCAAATTAAATTAACTGTGCTACTAAAATAAGTTTAGCATGATGTTTGGCTGCGATTAAGCGTGATTTTAACTTTTTGTTTTAAAGGATTAGTTTGCAAAAACATTTTGTAAATATGAAAGTCTTTCACCTTTTTATTTTTTATTTTTAATTGTATGAAAAAACTACTACACATTTTTTTTATTGAAGCCTCAGCAATTCTTTGGGAGAGAGTTAAACCAAATAATTTAAGTGCAAACCTAAAATCCATTGAAATCCACTGAAAAGCGGATAGTTAATATGTTTTTAACATAATTCAAATAGTTGGAGAATTTCATGTAATTAATTGTTAATTTTGAAAAAATAATAAAAATGTTTGTATATTTAAATAATATAAATAATAATGTTTGGGAATTAACAAATTGTCCCTCTATACTTTTGTTATCGACAAATAATCACTGAAAGTTTTCATATATCTAATATGTCCTTCTTTTTCATTTTTTTATTTTTCAGTCCAATTCCCCTCAAAAGGCTGTTAACCGTGTTTGGACAAAGAAATTGTCTTTTTGGGTGTGGAATTGACCAAAATTCAATTCCCTAGCCGGCGATATTAGAAACAAACGTGAGTGGCATTTGGAACTCCTAGGCTCGTATTTCCCTTTCTTGTCGTCAATTGCTCTTGTTCGCCTTATTCAATTTCATGATGAACATTGTCTTGCAGCATTCTTTTTCTTACATGATTCTCTATTGTCAGACGTTGTGCTACCTTGTGGAATTAGGGTGCTTCTATGATTTCCACCCATGCAAAAGCTAGCACTAAGGTAGGAAGGCACTTAGTGTGAGAGTAGAAGAATGTGGTGTTCCGTATGCTATCTAGATGCAATATTTTTAAGTCTGTTCCTTTTGGTTTTTAGGGTTGCTATGCATTTTATTCCAGCTTGTTTTTGTGTACTTTTGGTTGCTTTCTATGTAGCATATGGTGTGAGGGTTTGTCACTTTGTTTTGGCATTCATCATGAACCGATTCTATGCATATTTCAATTTGATTGTTGGTAATAATAGAAAATGGTTACTAGTATAGTTAACAAGAGATGTTATTTTCCCTCGTTGAAATGCTCTTGGAGTTAAAGAAGCACATGTATAACGATTATCTCCAACATTTCAAGATAGGAGAAAGTACACTCTTTGTCACACCCCCGTCCCACGGGACGACTATCGGCGTGACAACCCAAGGAGGGACACCTAGACCACTTAACCGTCGAGTCACCGCAAAGCTTACAACAACCTGGGAGAACAGTTCTGAATAGATATTACAAATCTAAAACACACATAAAAGAGTTCAACGGATAGCACAAAGGAAGCTATTAAACGATAACTCCGAGTAAAGGGTTCAAATGAACATGTTTGTCATAAATACAACAAAAGTTTCAAAAAGGTAGACAAGCATACAACTATGCACAACAAAGATCAAATACACTAATAGATTCATGCCCTTATACAATGCATATGCTCAAGAAGAAACATACATGAAACAAGGATTAGGAAAGATAGCCGGAGAATGCTCGCACTCCAGTCCGCTACACCAAGTAATTAGAGCCCGAAAAAGTAGAGAGAGGGTGAGTAACCGGAGTCACTCGGTGAATAGGTTAGCACAGTTCTATTAAACATAGAATACTCTATAAAACGACAATAACAGATTTTGTAGTAATATATATAGTCCAAAATATTTCAATGTATATATGTATATATATAGCAACATATACACAAGTACAAGGAAAACATATGTAGCATAGGAGAATTACTTTGCTCAAATGAGGTCTAAGTAGATAGAACTCATGAATAGCAAAATATAAGTTTTAAAATCATAAAACATGATGTTCACTATTAGAAAAAGTTTGCTATGCATAAAGGCGTATTTTCCCAAAAAACGAAGTTTCCATCTCATATAATCGATAAATGGTCTAGAAATCCCCTCCAACTCTAGCCGTGGCCGCGGCTAAGTTCAAAGTAGCCAAGGCATTCATATCCTTGACATTGACCTTACCGTGGCCATGTGGTGATGCCGGATTCCCGATGTTCGTCCGCTTAAGACTCAACATGCCACCTAAAGTGGACATGGACCAACGCCGGGTCCCCATTCCACCTCTAAAGACCCGTCCTGTGGCGATCCTTTACTATAGCGGAGCGGCTTCCAACCCCATCACCAACAAAACATCACAAAATGTTTCATCAATAAAAGAAAAAATACATGTATATCATCTTACATGTATAACGATTATCTCCAACATTTCAAGATAGGAGAAAGTACACTTGCTGTCTCACCCCCCCCCCGCGGACAGCACGCGGCGCGGCCCCGTGACAACCCGAGGGGGGACACCTAGACCACTTAACCGTCGAGTCACCGCAAAGCTTACAACAACTTGGGGAGAACAGTCTGAATAGATATTACACATCTAAAACACACATAAAAGAGTTCAACGGATAGCACAAAGGAAGCTATTAAACGATAACCTGAGTAAAGGGTTCAAATGAACATGTTTGTCATAAATACAACAAAAGTTTCAAAAAGGTAGACAAGCATACAACTATGCACAACAGCATCAAATACACTAATAGATTCATGCCCTTATACAAAGCATATGCTCAAGAAGAAACATACATGAAACAAGGATTAGGAAAGATAGCTGGAGAATGCTCAGCACTCCAGTCCGCTACACCAAGTAATTAGAGCCTGAAAAAGTAGAGAGAGGGTGAGTAACCGGAGTCACTCAGTGAATAGGTTAGCACAGTTCTATTAAACATAGAATACTCTATAAAACGACAATAACAGATTTTGTAGTAATATATATAGTCCAAAATATTTCAATGTATATATGTATATATATAGCAACATATACACAAGTATAAGGAAAACATATGTAGCATAGGAGAATTACTTTGCTCAAATGAGGTCTAAGTAGATAGAACTCATGAATAGCAAAATATAAGTTTTAAAATCATAAAACATGATGTTCACTATTAGAAAAAGTTTGCTATGCATAAAGGCGTATTTTCCCAAAATACGAAGTTTCCATCTCATATAATCGATAAATGGTCTAGAAATCCCTCTGAACTCTAGCCGTGGCCGCGGCTAAGTTCAAAGTAGCCAAGGCATTCATATCCTTGACATTGACCTACCGTGGCCATGTGGTGATGCCGGATTCCTGATGTTCGTCCAGTTAAGACTCAACATGCCACCTAAAGTGGACAGATCAGCAGGGTCCACCATTCCACCTCTAAAGACCGGGTCCCGTGGCGATCCTTTACTATAGCAGGCGGCTTCCAACCCCATCACCAACAAAACATCACAAAATGTTTCATCAATAAAAGAAAAAATACATGTATATCATCTTACAGAGTCATTCTCCAAGACAAATATTCGCATTTAAGTGATAAAGGTCACTATTATATAAATTAAAGCCAAGATAATAACATATATATGAAGTTCCATAATTTAAAATCACAATGAACAAGTTCATGCATGAATACTTGTATTTACCGAATCAGCACACTTTCAAAGAAAGGTATGCCCAAAACATGATATGCAATCCAGTAGGATTCCCCACAATCTTTCATAAATCAAGTTGGCAATTCATTTCATAAATCAAATCATATACGACATAGGTAAGTAGATGAAAATACAAATATAAGAAATAGCATATGAATATATTTTTATTCATACTACAACCATGCAATCAAATTAACCCACTCACAAACTTAGGTAAATAATTCCTCAACGGTGCTAGTCCTTTGTCGGCTTCATACATCAGGTCAAGCTCTTATCACCTACACCAACACAAGCTAGAAGGGCTCAAAACCAAGAGAAAACACACACAAAAAAAAAAAAAAAAAAAAAAAAAAAAAAAAAGCATGGACTTCTTCATACTTCAAACCAAGAAACCCTAACAAAGTTTAGGTATGGCCTGAACTTAAACTCTAAGGGTTCCAAAGGATTTCTAAGAGGATAAACTCCCAATACAACCATAAGAATGAAGGTTTTGAAAAGGGTTCCTCAGTGCTAGATCTTTAGAGCTAGGGGAAAAGGTTTCAACAAGGTAGAAATAGTGGATCTATACATCCACTTCATGATACAAAGAAGAATGAAGAAAAAACAATCAAACTAATCAATAAATTCATCGATAACAACCAAGATTCAAGATATAAAACATAGTGCTAGCACGCTTAAACCAAAAGAAAACAAGGAGAAAATTGAGGGAGAAGAAGAGCTCCTCTATAAAGGATCTTCAACCAAGATTGGAGATGGAGGTCAAGCAAAGGCTCCTTTTTCTCATCCAAAGCAATGGAAATAAAGGGAAAAAAGGAAGAAGAAGAAGAAGAAGAAATTTTGGAGAATTAGGTCTCAGTTTAGGATTTATAAATAACCCTAGAAGTACACTGACATGCAAATTCTAGCTTAGCCGTGTGTCTCTCTAAATGGAGTGAAAATCGCGCATCCAGAGAGTTACACGGGCAAGAACACGGGTGTGTACATCAGCCACTGCCCGTGTACTCATCCAGAGAGTTATACGGGCAAGTACATGGGCATGTATTTCAGCGTATACTCATCCAGAAAGTTACACGGGCAAGTACACTGACGTGTACTCAAGCCCTACCCGTGTACTCATCCAGAGAGTTACACGGAAAAGTACACAGGTGTGTACTTCAAGCCTTGCCCATGTACTTCCTTTGAACTCATCCAAAGAGTTACACGAGCAAGTACATAGGTATGGCAAGTAGCCTATGCAAGTGTACTTTCTCAAAACTCACATTTTCAATAGTTTGCAGCCCAAAACGACCAAAAACAAGCCAAAACTCAAGACACAACTAATCTAAGGCAACTTAAACAATAATGCACGCATGAAAAAGCTGAAACACAACACTTGCTTTCAAACTTGAGGATGTGTCACTCATTATGGGTCTAAACTGTGATAGGGATGTTGTCTACGATAAGCAAGAATTACCTTTCAGTGATTAAGTGATGAACCATCAAGAATTACCTTTCAGCAGATTCAGGGTGATTTAAGAGGTTCCAAGGCCCACGTTTTCCTTTCAGCTAACCTAGATCTCTAAGATAAGCAAGTAATGCTTTCACAATTACAAGCTGTGTATTCAAATCAAAAATCAACTCAAGAAACCTACCTTTAATGCACAAAAGATCCATACAAAAGTGTTAACACATCAAACAATCATCACTCTGGGCTAATCCCAAATCTAAGAAAAGTTTTACAAACACATTGTCTCAATTACAAAGGAAAAAGAGAAGAATAAGAGTGGTGCAGGACACAGCACAACAGGGCTGAGGAAATTCCCTGTGATGCCAGCAGGATTTTGGTCTTCTTTCTCCTCTTACCTAGCTTCAGAACTTCCTTTCTTTCTTTTCAGCCACCAGCCCCTCTGTCTCTCCCCTCTTTTCTCTCTTTTGGCCCTTTTTTATAGTTAGAGATAAGAGTTGGGTCCTAGTTGCTTCAGTTGCTTTACAGACCACATGTACTTTTCGCTGACCACAGGCAGGTTGTGCATTTTTTCGGAGAGGCTGATTCACAGTCTTCTGGGTTTCTTGGTCAGTTCCCAGCTTTCTACAACGAAGAACACTGAAAAGAGTAGTTTGTACAAAAAGTAAAGAAAATCACTACAAAGACTAAGAAAAGTGCATGAATAATGATGGATCATTAGCTAAATGCAAGGCTATTATAATGCAATTTTTATATACAACAAACTCCCCCAAGCCTAAATTCCTACTTGTCCTCAAGCAATGCTACAGTGAAACACAATGACTGGAAAATACAAAGAAATCAAATGATGACATTATTCAGCATAAGACACAAGAATAACTATAAGAGAGTTCATAAAGAACAAGAGGCAATTGATCTTCTTCACATGATGGACTGCACACAAGCATTACAAAAGGAAATTGATTCATCCCACATGCAAATGGTCTTGAATTTTAAAATAGGATGTATAAATGGAATGAATCTTAGAGACCTCTTGTGGGATTAATAGAATTTCTTTAACACTTCATTCACTTTTTTTTTTTTTTCAGATTTTCAATTCTTTGTCCGACTAACGTAGAATGTGGTGATTTTTTTTTCCGAAGGGTGCACATGCGGGTTAGGCACAAGAGCCACCCTTCTACTTATGACAATTCTACATAGACGCACTCATGATTCGATAGCAAGTAGCCCATGAAAACAGAGGAGTGCTGCCATAGACCTCTTTTTTTTTTAATCAATTTAAAAAATCAGAAGATCATCTATATCATTTCCCTCTTATTTAAGATTTTGACTTAGGCAAAGAGAATGGCTTGGGGTCATGAAATCTCAAGAAGAGTCCATTACATATGTATATACTAAGTTAAAACACAAGACCACAAACAATGGGATTAGCTAAGTTAAACATGTGCAGGTGCAATGTGTGCAACCCAATCACTGTTAGACAAGAACAATTATCCCATGCCTTTTATGTGTCAAGCCAAACAACTCATCATAGGATTTCTGGCAGCAAGAGTGTTTTTTTTTTTTAATTCAAGAAAAATATGCAAATGCAAGAGTGCATGAAGGGATGCATGAAAGGATGCAACTACTAAACTAACTCCCCCAAGCCTATTTTTGGCATTGTCCTCAATGTTAAGAAGTTAATAATAAAAAAAAATAAGCAAATGGGGAGGTGGAACTGACCAGACTACTGCAGAGGAGGGAAATGGCCTTGCGCGACTAGCAACTCATAGATTGAATTGGTTTGTTGCTGCAGTTGGTTTAAAATTGGCCTCTGTGCCTGTTGTTCAGCAGAAATGGTGTCGAGGGCAGTCATAATGCGCGAAAGGCTGTCGTTGTGTTGGGGTGGTTCTCGTTGTGCTTGTTGTGTATTAGGCTCAGCAGGAGGATGTTCAATGTGTAGAGGTATAGGTGGATCTTGTGCTGGAAATCCCCAATTTTTACGACGCCGTACAGTGGTCCGCTCGGGGTCGGGGAGGGAATGAGGTGGTGTGTCTTTCTTAAGCACGAGGCAATAAATGTCAGCCTCCTTTATTGTCATCTTCATTGCGATGTATGCCTCGGTGTCTATTCGGGTGCTACCTGTAACTTGCTGCAAAGAGGAGATATCAAGGTGAAAAGCACGAGCCATTGGGGTTATTAAACCACCAAGGACAATGTCACCTGCGTTGGACTTTCCAACCTTTGCAAATTGGCTTGCCAAATGTGAACCAATATCTAAGTGGATGCCATGTACCATTGCCCATAAAACCAATAATTCAGATTGTCTCACAATGCTTTCACTATCTTCTCGACCAAAGATCGTGTTTACTAGGATTCTATGAAGATATCTAAAGCATGGGTTTCGAATACTGGTGGCAAGAGCGATAGATGGTTCATACTTGGATTCTAGGGTCAATATGTACCAAAAATCATTGGATATGAAGTCCCTAGGAGTTCTCCGATCACCTCCACTAGGCAGTCCATAGATAGCATTGAATTCGGCTAAATCAAGATTGTATTCCTTGTTAAAGAATCGAAATGAGATGCACCCATTTTTAGATCCTTCACTCTAAAGGAGATGAACTTCAATTGAACTTAGAAATTCTAATGTGAGGTGTTCATATGTAGGGAGTTTCATATTAAAGAATTGAGTGCCCCCTATTTGGTGTATCATCCATTTAACATCATTCAAAAGCCCTAAGGTTTTCAAAACAGTTTCGTCCATGTATCGAGTACTAACAAGTTTTCATTTTGAGAGCATTTTATACCTGTGCCGCTGAAATGTATCTCGGAAAATAATACCATGAGTGTTAAAGAAGTCTAGGAATGGAGTTTGGCTTTTTGGAGAATGACCTTGAGGTGGGTCTTGCGAGCTAGAGGGGGTGGAGGATCGTGAGCGTTTAGGCGGCATGATGAAGTAGCTGCAGGAGTGCGGCTGCCAAGACACAATCTCCGGTGGTGCTCGGTTTGGAGGTGAGCCAGTGAGAGAGATATTCAAGATGGAGTTCAAGTCGGATGTGTTTTGCTTGTGAAAATGGAGGTATTGGGTGAACTAGGCATGTGGGAATGGTGGACTGAAGAAGGAAGGCTGCCTTGGGTTTGAAAAAAAGTTGATGTGATGGGAGAAAAAAGGGTTATATCTTGTCTTGGGTGAGGGAAACAAGAAAGATTAGAAAAAGGATTCTTGAAGAAAGAAAAACTGATGTGATGTGACAAAGAAAGAATAAAAAAAAAAGATTTTGAAAAAGGTTGATGTGATGGGAAAAAGTAAGAGAAAAGAAATTCAAGGGAAAAATTTTCAGCTGACTCCTTTAAGCTACCCACGATCCACACCAGTGTTTCTCAACGCAACCCGCTTGTGTTTCTTACCATTTACTTGTGAAGAGTTTACTCTGATTAGCAGCATCTAGCTTGTACATCAGTATATCAAACAGGCTAGGGGGAATCTGAAAACCAATCTGCTCCTGCATGAAACATTGATACATGAATCAACTAGCATAAACAAAACTACGGTGCAATTAAATAAAGATTGAGATAAAACTAAAATAGAACATCAAAGGAAGATATGGCCTGAATCGACTTCCAGGTGAGAGCTCGTTTAAGGTCGTGAGCTTGACCCTTTTTTATTCAATTATTCAGTGATGAGGGGTTTTGGGAGAGCATAAGTTCTCCCTTCCTCAATGGGTTCTCCAACAATATAATGCTTTAGTCTTTGCCCATTGACCTTGAAGGTGGCTGTTGTCTCACTGTGAACTTCAACAGCACCATATGGGAAAACCTTTGTCAATCTAAAAGGTCCTGACCATCTTGACCTTAATTTCCCCGGAAAAAGCTTGAATCGTGAATTAAAAAGTAAGACCATGTCTTCCTCTAGAAATTCTCTGTGAAAAATCTCCTTGTCGTGCCACAATTTGGTTCTTTCCTTGTACATTTTTGAGTTTTCATAGGCATCCAATCTTAATTCTTCCAGTTCTTGTATTTGAAGCTTCCTCTTTATTCAGGTTTTTTCATATCAAAATTGAGAGCTTTAACTGCCCAAAACGTCTTGTGTTCCAATTCAACTGCCAAATGGCAAGCCTTGCCATAAATTAAACGAAACGGGGTCATGCCAATGGGGGTCTTGTAGGCTGTTCTATACGCCCATAAGGCATCGTCAAGTTTCAGTAACCAATCCTTTCTTGTTGTAAAGACTATTTTCTCAAGTATGTTTTTGATATCTCGATTAGAAATTTCAGCTTGCCCACTTGTTTGAGGGTTACGGTGTGGCGATCTTGTGTGTTACCCCATATTTCCTAAGGAGGCTTTCAAATTGTCTTTCTATAAAGTGTGATCCTCCATCACTTATGACAGCCCTAGGAACTCCGAATCTTGGAAAAATTACCCGTTTGAAGAGCTTAATTACTGTTCGAGCATCATTTGTTGGGGATGGCATAGCTTCAACCCATTTGGAAATGTAATCCACAGCCACAAGAATATATCTGTTGTTGCATGAAGGTGGAAACACCCCATGTAATCTATTCCACAAACACCAAAGATTTCCACTTCAAGGATGTAATTAAGAGGCATTTCATGTCTTCTAGAGACGTTTCCTGTTCTCTGACAACGATCACAAGCAATCACAAATCTCCTTGCATCTTTGAAAAGAGTCGGCCAGTAGAACCCAGCTTGAAGTATTTTGGCTGCAGTTTTTGAAGAGCTGTAGTGACCACCATAGGATGAAGAATGGCAATGGAACAGGACGATTTCCGCTTCATCTTCGAGGATACACCTTCGAAGTATTCCATCGGCACACTGCTTGTAAAGGAACGGTTCATCCCAAAAATAATGTTTCAAGCCTGAAAAGAACTTTTTCTTCTTCTGAAATTTCAAGTTTGGTGGCAGAATTCCACAAGCCAGGGAGTTCACAAAATCTGCATACCAAGGAGCTTCAATTGTGGAAATTCTTAATAGCTGTTCATCAGGAAACACATTATTGATAGCCAGCTCATTCTCTCCTTTCTTATCCACATCCTGATGCAATCTTGAGAGGTGGTCAGCTACTACATTTTTTGCACCTTTTTTCTAGCACGAATCTCAAGGTCGAATTCTTGAAGGAGGAGAATCCATCTAATTAGTCTTGGCTTTGCGTCCTTCTTGCTTAAAAGGTATTTGATCGCAGCATGGTCTGTGTATACTATCACTTTGGAGTCAACGAGATAGGATTTGAATTTGTTGAAAGCGAACACGACTGCGAGGAGTTCTTTTTTCTGTTGTGGCATAGTTAACTTGTGCTTCATCTAGTGGCTTGCTTGCATAATATATTGCATTTAATCTCTTTTCCTTCCTCTGCCCAAGCACAGCCCCTACCGCATAGTTACTCGCGTCGTACATGATTTCGAAGGGCAGCTCCCAATCAGGTGGTTGAATTATTAGTGCAGTCGTTAATGCTTTTTTTTAACCTACAGAACGCATCCAAACAGTCATGATAAAAATCAAAAGGAACATCATTAGCTAGCAAAATTAGTTAAAGGTTTTGCAATTTTTGAGAAATCCTTTACAAAGCGCCGATAGAATCCCGCGTGTCCTAGCAAGCTACGGATTTCTTTAACTGAAGTAGGTGGCTGCATTTTCTCTATGACTTCCACCTTCGCTTTGTCGACTTCAATTCCACGCTTCCATACCACATGACCCAGCACAATGCCATCCTGTACCATGAAATGGCACTTCTCTCAATTGAGAATGAGATTCATTTCTTGACACCTGTGTAACACCTTAGATAAGTTAGTTAAGCATTAAGCATTCATCAAAGGTTGTGCAGTACACTGAAAAATCATCCATAAAAATCTCTATGATGTTTTCAATGAAATCTGAGAAGATGGTTGTCATGTAACTTTGAAAGGTGGCGGGAGCATTACAAAGACCAAATGGCATCCTCCTATAGGCAAAAGTGCCGTAAGGACAAGTGAATGTGGTCTTGTGTTGGTCACTAGGATGGATAGGAATTTGGTAAAAACCAGAAAATCCATCTAAGTAATAAAAATGAGAGTGTTTAGCCAACCTTTCTAGCATTTGATCTATAAAAGAGAGTGGGTAATGGTCTTTCCTTTTTGCCTTGTTTAATTTCCTATAGTCAATGCACATCTTCCAACCCGTGACCGTTCTAGTTGGGATTAGTTCATTATTTTCATTTTTCACGACGGTCATACCTCCTCTTTTGGGAACTACTTGCACAGGGCTAACCCGCTCACTATCAGAAATTGGGTAAATCACACCGGCATCTAGCAATTTAAGCACTTCTTTCCTTACAACCTCTTTCATATTAGGGTTCAATCTTCTTTGGGGTTCAATAGAGGGTTTGTAATCAGGTTCTAACAAGATTCTGTGCATACAAACTGAAGGTTGTATTCCTTTCAAGTCATCTCTGGTGTATCCTATGGCCTTTTGGTGTAATATGAGTTCGTTGAGAAGTTTCTCATATTCTGTCCTACTTAGATCAGCATTAATAATCAGAGGATATGTGGAATTGGGTCTAAGGAATTCATACCTGAGAGTGTATGGGAGAGGTTTTAGTTCTACCTTTGGGGCTTTACAGCTTTCTGGGTTGTGTACTGTGAAAACTGGTTCCAAAATTTCTGTTCTGATTTGCTGGTGCTGTAGAAGTTTCTTGGGCTGCAATAGCTGAGCACAATCCTCGCTCTCACCATCCTCATCATTTTCTAGCTTGTCTTGTACCAAACACAACTGGACGGGGTCTTTGGAAACGTGTTTTGGCAACTCCTCTTTGATAGCTTGATCAAGTAGATCAACCCTACAACAAGAGCTTTCAACAAAGGAGCGTTTGATAGAGTTAGCCAAATCAAATTCCACTTTTTCTTCACCAATAGTTAAACAGAGCTTGCCATTTTTGACATCGATAAGTGCCCCTGCAGTTGCTAAGAAAGGCCTTCCAAGAATGATCAGAATTTGAGTGTCTTCTTCCATTTCTAACACTACAAAATCAACGGGTACAAAGAACTTACCAACCTTGATTGGGATGTCTTCAAGAATACCTATTGGATATTTAACAGATCGATCCCCGAGTTGCAAGGAAATTGTTGTCGGTTTCAACTCTCCCCTTACACTTGCGCCGTGATCACATAGAGCCTTCTCAAAGCTTGCTGCCCCAATTTCACATGGAATTGAGAAACTGCCCGGATCCTTTAGCTTCGGAGGCAATTTGTTTTGAATGAAGGTGCTGCACTTTTCTGTTAGTGCCACCATTTCATACTCCTCTAATCTCCTTTTCTTGGACAAAATATCCTTTAAGAACTTCGCGTATGATGGCATTTGTTGCAGAGCTTCTATGAAAGGAACAATGATGTATACTTTCTTAAGAACTTCCAGAAACTTTCCAAATTGTTTGTCCAACTTAGCCTTGGCTAATCTTTGTGGAAATGGCACAGGGGGGTACGTAAGGTTTTGGAGGTGTGTATCTTGGTACCTCATCAATTTTTTCTGCATCTCCACTGTTGTGTTCAACCGTTTGCTGTTGTGTATCATCTCTCTCAGCTGGATTCACCTCAACATTTTCATTTTCTTTCAATTTCTTTCCACTCCTTAGAGTTATGGCTTTGCAATGCTCACTTGGGTTAATTTCTGGTTTTCCTGGGAACATCCCTGGGGGTCTGGATGAAGAACTTGCCTGTTGAGCAATATGATTTTCCAGCATCTTGTTATGGGTTGCCATGGAGTCGACCTTGGAAGTAAGCTGCCGAATTGCTTCATTCATGACCTGACTTTGTTGCTTGAACTCTTCATTTTGCTTGGCTTGTGCTGCAACAAAGTTCTCTAACAAAGCTTCCAAATTTGATTTCTGCACCGGTTGTGGATTGAAAGTTCTCTATTGAAATCCTGGTGGCTATCTAGGAACATTAGAGCTGAGGTTTTGCTCAAAGTGGGGTTGATTGCTCTTGTAGGAAAGGTTGGGATGATTTCACCAACCAGGGTTGTAAGTATTTGAGAACGGATCATTGACGGGTCTTTGACTGAAATTGTTAAGATAGTTCATTTGCTCCATTAATGGTTCTGAAGAAGGGGACGCGATCAACTGACAATTCGCAGCCAAGTGTCCTGTGGACCCGCAAATTTCACATGTAACATTGGTGGCACTTGGAGCATTCACATTCAGTTTGTCGAATCTTTGAGTCAGAGCATCCACCTTGGCTGCAATCAGGTTTAAGGTCTCCACCTCGTGTCTTCCTACAGGTTTTGGAGTGGCGTTTCTTTCACTTGCCCATTGGTAGTGGTTGAGAGCCATGTCTTCAATCAATTTATAAGTGTCATCTATACTTTTGTTCATCAAAGCTCCTCATGATGCAGCATCAACTGAAATGCGAGAGTTATAGTTTAATCCACCGTAGAAGGTTTGCACAATCAGCCATTTCTCTAAGCCATGGTGTGGGCATAATGTCATAAGCTCCTTGAATCTATCCCAAGCCTCATACAGTGATTCATCATCCTTTTGATAAAAACCAGTGATTTAGTTCCGCATATGGGTTGTCTTGCTTGGCGGGAAATACTTAGAAAAAAAAACTTGGAGTAACTGATCCCATGTTTTGATAGAGTTTTCAAAAAGTGAATGTAACCAAGCTCGAGCCTTGTCCCATAATGAGAAAGGAAAAAGTATGAGTCTAACTGCATCTTGTGGGACTCCATTGAGCTTAACAGTCACAGTATTCAAGAAAAACAGAGAGGTGCAGGTGTGGATCTTCTACTGGTGAACCTCTAAACTGATTCTGCTGAATTAGTGACATAAGTGCTGGCCTGCAGCTGAAAATTGTTTGCTTCGACAGGTGGTCTTGCGATGCTGGAATGCAATCCTTGAGCACTCGAGGCTGCAAACTCCCTCAAAGTTTTAGTATTATCCTCCATGTTGGATGCTTGTGAGGATTCTTTAAGCTTTGTTCTCCTTTGGTATTGAAGCCGGAAATCCTTCTCGAATTCTTGATCTAGTTTCGATAGGCTTCCAAGGCTTCGATTCCTTTGCATAGAATGAGAATTGACCTCAAAAGAAGTTAAGCAGGTTAAGGAAATTGGACTAAATGGGGGAAAACAGGAAATAAAATGCCTAGTCTAACCAGGTTACAATTCAATCAATATCACACTATGGTCACCGGCAACGGCGCCAAGAACTTGTTATTGCATAACCGCAAGCACACGGTCTTGCCAAGTAGTAAATAGATATCGATCCCATGAGGACAAAGTACGATTGCCAATCTATTGCAACAATGGGTTATCTAGACAGTTAAAAAGGATGGAAAATAGAAACAATAAGCAGCAGGAAATAAAACCCAACCAGAGAACACAGGAACACAGGGGTGTGGATTAAAAATCAGATGTTGATAAGCTTAGGTTTGGGAACTCACCACAAAGTGTGAATGAATGATGTGTTGGATCTAGACCGGGTTTGGGTAGATCTCTTGAATGGTATTAATCCTAAGCTACTTGTTACTCTCTTTCAAGAGATAACAAGTTGGTCTTCATTAAGGCTATCTCCTACTTTCGTGGTAGATAAACCCCTTTCAAAACCCAAATGAGTTCAATAATTAAGTGATGAACCCTCAAGAATTACCTTTCAGCAGATTCAGGGTGATTTAAGAGGTTCCAAGGCCCAGGTTATCCTTTCAGCTAACCTGGCCCAGGTTATCCTTTCAGCTAACCTAGATCTCTAAGATAAGCAAGTAATGCTTTCACAATTACAAGCTGTGTACTCAAATCAGAAATCAACTCAAGAAACCTACCTTTAATGCACAAAAGATCCATACAAAAGTGTTAACACATCAAACAATCATCACTCTGGGCTAATCCCATACCTAAGAAAAGTTTTACAAACACATTGTCTCAATTACAAAGGAAAAAGAGAAGAATAAGAGAGGTGCAGGACACAACACAATAGGGCTGAGGAAACTCCCTATGATGCCAGCAGGATTTTAGTCTCTGACTCCCCAGCCTTGTTCTTTCTTCTTTCTCCTTTTCCCTAGCTTCAGAACTTCCTTTCTTTCTTTTCAGCCGCCAGCCCCTCTGTCTCTCCCCTCTTTTCTCTCTTTTGGCCCTTTTTTATAGTTAGAGATAAGAGTTGGGCCCCAGTTACTTCAGTTGCTTTACAGACCACAGGTACTTTTCGCTGACCACAGGCAGGTTGTGCATTTCTTTTCGGAGAGGCTGATTCACAGCTTCAGGGTTTCTCGATCAGTTCCCAGCTTTCTATAACCAAGAACACTGAAAAGAGTATTTGTACAAAAAGGCGAGAAAAACACTACAAAGACTAAGAAAAGTGCATGAATAATGGTGGATCATTAGCTAAATGCAAGGCTATAATAAAGCAATTTTTATATACAACACTTTGGAAGGGGAAAAACAGGAGGAGGCGAAGAGGAGAGAAGAGTGTACAGTCTCATCGTCATTCAAAAGGGAATCAAGCGCGAATTGTAGGCCAATCGGAGGGAAAAAATCTACCAACACGAGAACCTCAAACGCCAACAAGGATGCAAGCAAATAAGGAGTTATTGATCTCTTTTGTATTTGTTTCTTCGGTTATTTTCTTGTTGTTTGAATCTATGAGGGGCTAAATCCTTCTTGGGTGCCCCGGGTTAAGAACTTGAGTGTTTTTCGAACTTGGATTCTTTATTTCAGCATTTATGGATGTCTTTATTCCCCTTTATTAGATATTTGGTTGTTGGCTTCATTGATGGTGGTTGAGTGTTTTGAATGCCTTGAGTGCTTGATTTTTGCTTAACCTGCATATCTCTTTGATTGATGCGATAAGTTAGAAATCAACTTAAGGTTCCAATGACACTACATGTATCTTCCACATAACACAACAAGATTCTAGAATTTAGGGCTCGTGAGAGACACTCCAGATAATTTCTGCAAGACTCTGAGTTGGATAGCACCAAAGGTTTAACCCGGGGCCCCATCTTCTCCATTGAGCAATCCCCAATTTCCCTCTCGTGTGATTCTTCTTCACCAACTCCTCTCCTTTCCAAGTTAGAGTCATTTCACCCTAGTTCCATTTGGTTAGATATTAAGTAGTAAGATAGTATTAGGAGATACACCAGTCTCTGTGGAATAGACTACCCGACCCTTGGGTACATTATACTACTTGTACGACCCGTTCACTTGCAGATACGCA
Organism: Dioscorea dumetorum; assembly: GCA_902712375.1. Lineage (NCBI taxonomy): Eukaryota > Viridiplantae > Streptophyta > Magnoliopsida > Dioscoreales > Dioscoreaceae > Dioscorea > Dioscorea dumetorum. Next base: position 6,788,408 of record CACTHL010000846.1, read on the forward strand.
AGGGGCGTATCACCCTTCCATAGAATCAATATGTAAGGATGAGTCTATATTAGACATCAATTGCATTAGCAAGTATCTCTAGAATCTAAATAACACAATGGAGACAGATAACAAGAAGAGCATCCCAACTACAAGCGAAACAATGGAACCCAACCCAACTAAGAGAGAGCACGCCCCATATGAGCATCCAATCAACATAGCATAATTTAGGATTTAAATAAAAAATGATGGTGATGGCGCAGGAATAGAACTGGCTATCAGAGATCAAACATATTATGAGTTGTAGAATGAGAGGATAGACTTCCTTCTGAAGAAAATGTAATACACCAGCTACTCCCAGCTGGACCCAATAGAACAAGTAGCCATTGATATCTACCTTAACATTTGTGTTGATATGTGAGAAGTTCGTGATATATGTGATAACCGTGTCGTAGCATGGATAATAATGCTTTTCTATGTATTGTTAAGTGTTGCTATATATTCTCTGAATGTTGTGTGTAAAATTTGTCATTTTTGTGTAAGATCTAGATGTTCCCATGTACTTAAAGTTTTCCTCTGTATTTTGGACAATTATTGTGTATTATTTCTATAAACTAACATTTCTTTAGCCATTTGTTGTCTGGAGGATTGATTACGGGTTCATTACATCGCTTTGACCATGTTTACATCTTTCTTGAGGGTGGGGGTTAAGTCCCCTATGACATTGTGCATGTGCTCATCTTCATCATTCAGGATGAGATGTAGAAAACCATATCTTCCTACATGAGGCTTGTTGCTATCATGGATTTCTTACACCTGTGATACAAAAGATGGAGTTCACTGCAGACCTGACACTTTGTATGGAGAATGTGGTCTTTGGCTTCAAAGATGTTGCAATCATTCGTATACCTATCATTTTGAATGGCTACTATCATCTGCTTACCTTGGACAAGGTTGAATGGAAATAATTCTTTGCTTAAGTCCCGCACATATAACGTCGATGTGAAAGCCATGGTACACATTCCTTTCATGGTTGCAAGGGTCATAATTTCTTTGGCCATGTAATAATGAGAGATTATCTTCGGCACTAAGTGGGTGCTCTTTGAAATGTACCTTAAAATCCACATAGGAAGCAACATGCTCAGAATGCTTCCATTGACCATGACTACTCTTGTGCGAAACCTTATACCACAAGTGTACCGGTCATGAAGTAATAGATTAGGTGAGGAAAAGTGGTTGTCGTACCCACAGGAATTATAGAACACTAGTAATGATCTTAATAGTTCAATCTAAATTAGTATCAAAATGAGAAGCGTTGGATTTTAGAACAAGGATGGAAATTAACCAATCGACTGAATAGACATTTTAAGGAATGATTGAATTAACAAATGAGACAGGTGCTTGGGTAAGACTTCAGTTGAATTTATGAAAGGTAATTGAACTTAATAAAGATTGGATCTAAAGATTGATGGACAGAAGGAAATTCGAGGATATGTTGAGTGCTCTCTTGATACCCTCAACAACTAATCCCATGCTACTATAGGTCAAAATTTCTTTAAAACCTACTTTCACATGATTGCATAAAGCTCTAGGGATCCCATGTCAAGGATCGGAGATAAACTGTGACGATCCTAATCGGAAGGTACACGCTTCCCTATCTCTAGTGCATGCCAATGAAACCTATTTAACTGTGTATGATCTCCTCAAATGGATATCTCGATTACTAATGTGAAAACATAATAGTGAAGCCTCTCCATATACTCTAAACCAACATCATATAACAAAGATGAATCCAACAAACTAAAGAAAATCTAAATTAAGAACAATATAAAAATTCAAACTACATTAAATCCGGACACCCAAGGAAGTTACCCCGCCATTGGGGTCTTGTTTATTGCAAAGCAATAAAGGCACAAATAAAACCCAAAATTCATAATGAGGATCTCGCTTCTAGTCAAAAAAGCTCTTAGGATTTATCACAATTAGTGTAGCATCGTTTGACATTATCCCCTTGACTTCCATCATCTTTCTCGTCTTGCTCTCTAAAAACCTAGAGTAGTCGTCGTCGTTATATCCAAAAATAGTGTTCTCCTGATCTGTCTTGTTTCTTTCCAAATACTTTTATAGATGCAGGAATCGGGTAAGTACACTAGTAGTCACACAGCCATGTATCTGCCTAGAATTACACGGGTCCAGTACATGGTCATGTACATGGCCATGTAACTCTTCGGATTTTGTTCTTCTCTGTGTTGGGAGGTTGAATGGGATGTAACCATTCCGTGTATAAAATAAGTACACGGTCATGTACATGGGTTTGTATATGGCCGTGTATTCCTCTAGATGCTTCTAAATTGGACTCTTAAGTTACACGGGCGTGTACTTGGCCGTTTATATCTTTGGGCACTTCCCATTGCTCCAATTATGCTCCGTTTCCCTCTCAATTTTGTATTTTGGATTGAGATACATATATATTGGTTTGGACAACAAAAGAAGCTAGCTAAGTACCAAATAGTCTGAAAATAGGCTTGAAGACAAGTATAAATACATGAAATGACATGTGGGAAAGTATGTAATTTATCACTTATCATCTGTCGATTGCCTTGCTTTTATGGTGTGCAACATCAAGCAGATTATGAGATATTAGGATGTGAATATACCACAAATGGACACATTAAACTTGCACAGCTAATACATCACTTAGATACTAGTGGATGGCATATTGTGGAAGGGTGACAAATGATATTGTATTATAATAGTATTTTAGTAGGATTGTAAATTTATGCAGAAGACATTTTAGTTGTTATCTTCTGAAATGCTTGTGTTGTTGTTTTGACATTATAGTAGCATTGCAATATCCTTGTAATAACATTATAATTAACATTGTGTATATTTTGTCATTTTGCCTCATATCCCCACAATGCAGACAATATGGAGAAAGTTAGTCGGAAAGAACCATTATTAGAGAGGTGCAAACTATATTACATATAAAAACATATAGCACAAGGAAGATATGTTATTAAATGTAACATATTAATAATACCTAGGAAGGATCATCAATGTGCAAAAGAAACTTGTGTTACACAACAATGGTCGAAAATTGCATAGATAACTCTCAGTTGGTGCTGGTTGTATCACATAAACATTGATTGTGTCCAACCTCAAGACACTGGCTGCAATGTAATTCATGAACATCGAACTCTTATGATTTGACCCATTTCCTTCTCAGATGTTTAAGTCTTTTCTTTGTGTTTGGCGGCTACTTAAGGAGCTCACAGTTGTCATCATTTGGCTTGTCATGATCTAGGATGAGCTATATGGGTTACACGTATGCACATTGATATAACTTGAGAGTAAAGTATTTATCCACATAGTGATGAACATTGTGTTTGTCTGCAACCGCATAAGCATATTTGAAGGGTAGGCCGTACATTTCTCATCTATGTCATGATCACTTCCTTATCTACAACTTTATGGCATTATTGTTCTCATCTACCACTTCGTAGTTGTCAACATAAGACTGACCCAAAGATCAAATAGAGGTTGTCTTCTGCAATTTGTTCAACTTTCTTATGTGCCTCACAACAAAAGTGGGTTTCGATCTGTAGGAGTGTTGCTTCTATTAGCCAAAGCATGTTCATAAGTTTAAACCTGCACATCAATATTTGTTTAGTGTCATAAACTACATATCTATATATCACAAAACAAACTATGATAACTGTTATTGATGTTATCATAACATTAATACATATAAAACAAAAGAAACACACAAGAAATAGAGCTTATCCACATAAACGCAAAGACATTACACAAAAACAATAACTTGATCAACTATGCTCATCACTAGAAGATGTTGCACCTCTTTAATCCAAGCATTAAACAATCTCGCTAGTTAGAGTACATCTCACACCATTGAATAAATAGTTTGGCTAGTGGTCAACGTTAGACTTGTGCAGTAACCAATGGTGTGCCTACATTGACGAAGAGGCATGTTCACTGACTACATTATCATACTCTTTGGGGATTTATACATTTACAATTTTGATGATTATGACCCAACACTATTCTACTAGGGCTTTACCAAGATTTGAGTTTACCTTCATGAAGTTTGCCTATGAATGTCACAAGTAAAAACCATGCAGGGGTGAATGGGAAGACTTTCACGATGACATTGGTCAAACCCTTAAAACTATCTGACATAATATTGATAACTTTATCATTTCCTCTCTACAATGCCTCACTATGTGTTGCAAGAAATCATGTTTAGTTCTCATCAATTTAATTGTAGGCATGGTGAATGAGACAAAGGCGAGTCCCTAGTTTCCATCTTTGGTTGTCACACCCAGCCAAATGCCATAGTATTTGCCAATCAAATGCATCCCACAATGAAAGGGAATGGCCTATGAACCCTCTAGAAGACAAGCACACAGGCATAGAAACCTCTCTCCATCATTCTCAACACTTACTACACTGTCGGGGTTCGTCTCACACTTACTACCACAAAGCAGCAAAACATAGCTAAGTGCTTCATTGCAAAGTATGACTGCCTTGGTAGCCTTTTTCCATCTAAGCCTACTTGTATAGTAGATGAACACCATGTTCCAGCAATATGTCATTCTATTTGATGATGGTTCCATGCAAAGGTCACTTGTTTAGCTTTTGGATCACATAACTGAAAACTGGCATTCGGATGGGTTGTCGTGCTAATGCCTCCGACACAAATACGTATGGATTGCATTGTCTTAACTCAGAATATGTCAACATTATCCTTTTTTGAAGCTTGCAAATGCCATTAGCAGCTTGTATGACAAATTAATAATAACACATTATTTATCATTTTTCAGGAAGGTTAATTTAAAATTATGCCTGATGGCGAATTTGCAGAGGGCATTTTTGAAGTGTTGAGAGCTATAAAATTATTAACCTATGGTGATTAGAGAACCTTCAGATGTTTGGGAAGAATCAATAATGCTTAGGGCCCTTGTGGAAGGTTGTTGGGGTAGAAATGTCACCATAACAGGGTCCATATTTTCTAAAAATGACTCGCAATGTGGTTATACAGGAGAAAAAAAATATAATACATGCAAATAAGAGAAGTTATGCAAGAACACAAGAAAATACACAAAAACAACTTATAATGCAGAAGAAATCTGGATTATTCATAGGAACAACTAATAATATGTTGGGAGTGGTTAAAAATACATGAAAATGTTGGAAACTAAATGTAAAAAAGAGAAAATGGAAATCTCTAGATTGTCTATGATGGGCCAGAAGACTCCTCGAGGATGTTTGATGTCATCAACCATGAGGACTACAGTATTCTTGTTAAAATGTGATATATGTGGCATATGCACTAAAGGCGTGTTTGGTTCGCTGAAGTGGAGACCGAAGTGGGAGTTGGTGTAAAACTTTCACTTGTTTGGTTCACCGAAGTAGAAGTCAAAGTGGGGAAGTGGTCATTTCCAAAACCTTCCACTTCACTTTTTGACTTCGGGAATTGTTTTTTCCGAAGTGGCACTTCGGCATCGCACTCCACCCATTTTGTATGTTTTTATAAATCTTTTATTATTTATTTTTTCTAATTTGTTTTATTTTTTATTTTTATTGTTTTTTGTTTTATTTTTAAATTTTTTTTAAATTTTTTTTAATTTTTAATTTTTTTTAATTTTTGCAACAAAATTAAGATTTTAATTTAAAAAATTTACATTACATCAAATATAATAAATAATGTATTTATAAACCCTATTTTCAATTTTTCACTTTTAACAAAGACAAAAAAAAAATTCATAATTTAACATTTCCCTCAACCAAACACATGGAACTAAAGGCTTCCAAATGAAAATTTCACTTCAATCGAAGTCACATTTTTAGACTTCCATCACTTCGGTGGACCACTTCCGAACTAAACACAACCTAAAAGTCCTACTCTAACTTAATGAGACAAATCGTTTTGTATGCATTTGGCGTGAAGAACTTTACTGTAACTCGAGAGGCATCAAGCACCAAATGCTCGTATATCTCACTAAGCACCGTCTTCAAGAAGCTGAACACTGGGAATTGAACCACAAGTCTTTCCCCCTTGTATCTAGCTACAACAAAGGTCTCCATAAATAGGAAGAAATAAAAGACCGCTCAATTCTGCAAAACCATTCTTAGCTTTCACATGTAGAAGGAGGAGGATAGGAAAGAGCTTTTCTTTAATTTATAAGGAAAAAAGTACACACACAAAAGAATAAGGGAAAAAGCTACCATAAAGATTCCATCAACGTCAACCACGCCAAAACAATTTAATGACAAATGTGACCAAGAGTAAAAATTTTGGGGTTTCCTTCTTATCTCACAAGGGCAATTTGTGTATTATACAGAAAGCCCATTGACGAAGTTAATAGTGAGGGCCTAAAAGTAAATATCTTGAAAGTACAAGGATTGTCTGAAATATTGAAATATCTGAGGAACTGACAAGAAAGATCAGAAAAATTCACATAGCTTTAAGTAGTTTTTCCTAATAATGATAGAGAGACATATCCATTTTAAAACTTTTAATTTGTATCTCACATCTCCAAGAAGACTTCAAGAAGCGTAACTACTATTGTGGTGTCACTATGGGTGATTGAGGTAATACCAAATGAATTGTTCCTAGCTAGCAAAATTTGTCACAAGTAAATCTTGATAGATTTTATACATAATTGTTGCAATAATTGAACACATCTATTGTAAGATAGCTTTCTTTTGAATATCATGCAATGCACTCTATTAAACAAATGTGTTGTTAAACACATAGGTTATATAATAAAATATGTAAACGAAATATATAGTCAATATAATGATAATATTCCCCTGCTACAAAGGCCTCATTTAAGAAGTTAGTATTTATTTAGTAATGGAATTAGGTATATTTGAGTATAAGTCAGGTTTGATATCATTTTTGAGCCATAAGACATTCACCGAACCATATTTAATTTAGCTATGGAAATGTGTGGTTAAAAGAATTTTTTAAGGATTTCTTTTTAAATGAAAAATATTGGGAGAGAGGGAAAGTAATTATTTATATTTATATTTCTTAAGTTGTTAAAGTATATTTACTTTCAAAAAAAAAATCAAATTTTCATAAGAATATTTTTAAAATATATTCCAAATAGTTTGTTTGAGGGAAGATTACTTATCTCCCAACCAAAACAACATATGAACAATTTGAGGACCTAGGATTGTGAATCTCTTCGATTCTTCATGTGACAATGAATATTCTCACATATCTTATTTTAATGAATAAATTGTTTATGTCATTGGCGCTTGAAATAAACTAAGTTGTTGGTATGCTACTCGGAGGGAAATTAGAGACTGATTTTTCAAGTTTGAATAACAACTTTAGAGAGCTCAAGTACCATATTATTTGGCTTGTTAAGCCTCTAGCTAATAGGTACGAAGAGTAATATGTAGTGGTACATCCATGAGACAAATCAAAATAGGCTGATTTTTTTCTCTAGTGACTTCATCTTGGTTAAGCCCTTCCTTTTTTCCCCCTCCATCTCTAGCCACTCCTATTGACCTAGTTGATGAACCCACATTTCCCTTTGTCTTATTGTCTTTAAAAATCAATAATTGGAGACATGAAGTTGTCTTCTTAGCATGACATTTTTATTTTAAGTTGTTTTGTTATATTTGGACAATTGAACTATATATAACGATTAGTAAATTATGTAGAAGAATAACAATTTCATCTATTGAAGTAGTGTCAATGGTGGGAATCACTGGAAATGTAGGGCATGGAAAACATTTCTTCTGTAGGAAAATGCAAATTGATGTTGCAAATAGATAATGATTAAGACTTGATGTTACCTATAAAATATATATTAGAATCTCATAACTCTCTAAGCTTCTCTTCAATCATGGGCCGTGTAAATGAGGGATCGATCATCTCTAATTCGCTCCAAAACATCTCGACTAACCTGGATTTTGTCAGTATTTGGAATTAAAAGCCGATAGGCCTTTGACTCACCACTGTAACCTATGAACACCAGTTTTTCCGACTTCGAACCAAATTTTCCTTTATGCTGTGAGTTTGAGAGTGCAAACGCCACACATCCGAAAATCCTCAAATGATCTACCGAGGGCTTGACACCATTCAGCGCTTCATAAGGAGTGCAATCACTCACTGCCCTCGTTGGCGAGCGATTAAGCAAATACACTGCCGTTGCTATGGCTTCTGCCCATAGTTCAATAGGAAGACCTCTTTGCTTTAACATGCATCGGGCCATCTCTACAAGTGTCCTATTCTTGCGCTCCGCCACCCCGTTTTGCTCCGGTGTATAAGGAGCGGTCAGCTGCCGTCGTATGCCGTTTTCTTCACAGAAATTTTGAAACTCTCCTAATAGAAACTCACCTCCTCGGTCAGTTCTTAGAGCTTTGATGGGTAAGTTATACTGCTTTTTCACCATGTTTTTTAATACTTTGAAACGTCCCAGCGCTTGAGACTTCACTTGCATAAAGAAAACCCAACGGTATCTTGTACAGTCATCAGTGAAAAGAAGGAAATAAAGGTTACCTCCTTTGGTCTTTGTCTGCATGGGCCCGCAAATGTCAGCATGTACTAATTCGAGTGGTTGTTTTGCCCGTCTTGCACCTTCTTCGGGAAAAGCACGTCTAGCTTGCTTCCCTTCTGCACAACCTTCACATGGTCTTCCACTTGTAATAGGTGGAAGACCTAGTACAAGATCCCTCCTGGACAGTATCTGCAACCTTGAGTCGCAAATGTGACCGAACCTCTGATGCCAGAGATTGGCTTGTTCCTGTTTGGTTGCAGTTACTAAGGCCACATCCACATCTTCTACAGAGAGAGGAAATAGTTGATGTTCAGTCATCTAAACTCTCGCCAACACAACATCAAATTCCTTGTCTGTAATGATACATTCTTGGTTATCAAACAAGAGTGTACATCCAGTCCTCAGTAGTTGTCCCACACTCAACAAGTTGTGTGCAAGCTGTGGGACATATTGTACTTGTTTTAGCTCCCTCATCTTCCCGGTTTTCGATCTAAACATCACGGACCCAACTCCGGCCACTTTCAGAGTCATGTTATCACCTAGTTTCACAGTTTGATGTGCGACTTCATCCATGCTTCGGAAGAGATCTTTGTTGCCGGTCATGTGACATGAGCACCTGCTGTTAAGTAACCAGGTATTCTCATGTTCTTCTACCGGCCCGCTTCCCGCCATGAATAGCTGAACAACTTCTTCTTCAGCTTCAGTAACGTTCAAAGCCTTATCTTTGAACCAACACTGGGCTTTCATATGCCCAAACCTCTTACAGTGATGACACTGAACTCTGGTTTTGTTTTGTTTAAACTCACTGTGAGTTTCAAAGGTTTCAGAGTTGTGGCCTCATCCTCGACCTCTTCCGCGGCTTTTGAAGCTTCTTCTTCCTCGTCCTCTTCGACGTTCGCCGAGCTGCTGCCGGCGACGGCCTCTGTCTTCACTTGAAAAGCTCTCTCCTCCACACGATCTGGATACATGTCAAGCCTCCCCTCATGCCCTCTCAACGAGCTGCTCAGTTGATCCACTGTCAACTTTGACAAGTCTCTGGATTCAATTATTGAGGATACAACATTACAGAATTTGGGTGACAAACTTCTCAGAATCTTATCAACAATAGCTTGCTCATTGAGTTCTTCTCCTAATGACTGGATATGATATACCACAGTCAAAATTCAACCGATATAATCTTGAACAGCCTCACCATCTTTCATACGAGTGTTCTCAAGATCTTGCCGGAAAGTATGGAGCTTGGCTGCAACGCTTTTGGAGCAACCTTGGTACTCATTTTTTAAGATTTCCCACGCCTTCTTGGCACTTCTTGTTTTGGGAATCCGGATGAGAACCTTCTCCTCCAAAGCTTGTTGAATCAAGAATAATGCTTTAGCATTCTTCCTAATGTTGTCCGCCAACTTTTGCTCATCTTCTTCCTCTTCGTCGTAACCCATCTCGACAATTTTCCAGATATCTCTGGATAAGAGCAAGGTTTCCATTTTGACACTCCAAAGGCTGTATCCTTCACCGTTGGAGTAGGGCAGGTTCATTGATGAGATTCCAAAGCTTCCGTTTCTAGCCATTGCCGGCTCTGATACCACTGTTGAGCAAGATTAAAATATAAGTGGAGGATTTCAAGTGAAAGAAGGACAGGTTTCTTAAGCTTTAACCCAACTTCCTTGCAACCAAAAATAACAACAAAGGTTACATAAATAGCCAGATTATCATGGCCAGCTTGCACCCCACGTGATGACACAGACAACGTACACTAATCTACACCCTTGAACATAATAGAAACTAAGACTAGGATAACTTGACCTTTCAACCATGCGTGAAAGGATGCCTCTGCATGTAGTTACGTGCAAGTCATGCACGTAGCCCACTTGCGCAGTCGTAGCCATCTGAACACCATTCAACACGTCCTAAGTCCAATTAGTGAAAATATATCACAATCATGAATGTAAACATAAACATTATTCATTCAATACATAAATGTTTGATAACCTATACAGTAAAGAGTTGTCGGTATGTATTATTTATATTAAACACAGATTATCATATACCAAGCATGTCCTAATTATAATCCATATATTCTCACTAAGACTTATATATATTTACAGTCCTAGTCTAAAACCCTAAATCCTATTCACGCATTTAAGGAATATACATGTAAACATGGTATGTGGATCTCAACAATAGATTCTAATGGAAAAATAAATGTTTATTAATCTTTTATTTTAATTTTTTGTCATCTATTATTTCCTTAATATTTATATTCATGGATATGTGAATAATATTGATCTTTCAAAAAGATTTTTTATGATCTTTAGATACATTGAACATTTATTTAAAATCACAGCTTTAGAGAGTAATAATATTAATTTTTTTGAATAAGGAGTTGAATGAAAAAAAAAACAAAAAAGAAAGACTTGGTTTCCAAATATAGACCTATGTTTCCAGTGGGCAAGTTGATGGTTTTAATAAACTGGTTTTATATATAGAGATATGCCATTTCATTTCCTAACCTTGTGAAACTATTTGCTTTAGATTGCTTCATTTGATTTGTTGTCCGTTGTTCATCTTTTTCTTTTCTGATGATGAGCAAGAGAGAAGCAAAAGAACCAACTATGGAGTTGATGGTATACATATCGATCCTCATAATTTTCAATTTTTTATTAGAATATTTTTAAAATAATTTAATTTTATATTAACATTGGGAAAATGAAAGAAAGTATATGTATATATATACACACACACACAAATAAACAGTAAACATTTTAGACACTAAAAGAGTTTTCCTTGGCCTCAAATGTTGTTCTAACTTTATTTTATTGCACACATTTTCTCCAATGATTATTGGTTATATTAGATTTTTTTTCTAAATTATATTATATATGATTATAGATATTTAGTAGTCCATGTTGATCGATGTGTGTTTGTTTTTCTTGTTATATGTAAGTCCTTTGAAAGTTTTAGGTCAATTTCATGCAGAAAAGAAAGAATGTGGATAGATCAAAGCTTTTCCCTATCAGAATCATCATCCCTATGGTATGAACTGTACCTACATTTCTTGAGTTCTTTAATTTATATTTCTTTCATTCTACTGAAGAAAGAGAGTGAAAGTGGAGTATATGACATTAGTGACAATATATTTCAAGTGAATTGTTAATTCTTCCTTTTGTTTTTTATTGCAGATCGTCGTTATGTTTGGATTTGTCGTATTTGTTATTTGGACAATTAGAAATAATCATGCCAAACAAATAAAATTTGAGGGTGCAAGTCAAGCACATGCTTCAATGTTTTCTCATGTTTGTGGCCAAGCATATTTAATTGCTGAAATAAACTCTTCTACATATAATCTTGCTTGGGAGATTGGCTTATCAAATAGCAAATACTTACAATCTATTTCCAAAATTGAAAGCAAGGTATGGCTTCTAATTCATTCCATGTTTAAATTCTTATGAGTGAGGGTGTTTCTTTTAATGTAGTCATTAATTTAGCAGGTCGCTCCTACTCTATTCTCTACGTTCTCTTCCATGCAATACATTTCGATGGTATCTTACACTGGTCAAAATGGGCTTTTTTTCTCCTATTATCGTCAAGGGAATCAAGCTTATGCTATTTTCTCTACTGAAAGCCAATCATCAGATGTTTGTAATGAAACTTTTCCGTTTTACATTCAACCTGTGGATATGAATACTGGTGTCAGATATGGAAATACAATTGCATATTGTCCTACTGGATCGACTATCCTAAAATGGATTGACAAAGCATTGGCTGGAAGAAATGTATATGTTGCAAAAGGCTTAGGTTCTGATAAATTACAAGAAGCACTATTTTTGTTCTCAGCTCCACTGGTCAAAGCAGGAGTTGTTTCAATTGGAATTAAAGTCAAGGACTTTGTTAAACCTATTGCCAATATTGATCTACCTCGTATCTGCCAACTATTGGATTTAGATCATGTGTATCCTGCTATACACAGTAAGACATCCAATACTTTATTTTCTTTGATGAATAATACATTTTCAACTTTTGCAAAGGATAATAGCAATGTTAAGAAGAAGGTAGTGAACATTTCATGTCATTCAGATAATTATCTATGCTTTCATCATGTAGGATTGGAATCTGATTCATACTATGCTCCATTTGATGCTTTTGGAATTAATTTGGTATGCTTTTAGTACAATTTTTTTTTAATGCCTAAAGTACAATTTCTTTTACTATCATATATGTTTGTTATTTCATGCATTATTTAGGTATCTTTCATGGCCACTCACTTATTCAAGGAAAGTGACTCCAGCTTCAACAAGAATATGAATATCATTGTGATCTCATTATTCTCCATTTTGCTTTTGGTTATGATCATTGGGAGTATAATCATGGGAAAGATGTTTAAGAAAATGAAAATGAGGGAGATGCAACTTCGTTATGCCCTTATCAAGCAAAAAGAAGCAACTCAACAAATAGAAAGAAAGAGCATGAATAAGAGTTTGGCATTTGCTAGTGCTAGCCATGACGTGCGTACTTCTCTTGTAAGCATTACTTGCTTAATTGAACTTTGTCGTACCATGGTGCCCCCACAATCTGATTTGGATGATAATTTAGTACAAATGACTGCTTGCGCTTCCAAACTTCTTGGTGAGTTAATCAGGACTTCTTAATAGCTTTTCAATGTTGGAATATACCTTAATGTTTTTTAATATACTAATTAAAGATTTTTTTTAATAATCAATAAATTTTTGTTTCTAATTAGTAGTGTCACTCTTTGTCAAATGAACTTAAAATTATTTTTTTTTTATTATTAAAGGATATAATTTAGATATGGAGACATATAAATTTTACTTCTCAACAATGTTGAAAATATACTTAACTACATATTAGTAAAACTTCTTTTTTTACCTAATAAATTTTTTATTTGTATTTTATAGAATTCTATATATCATGATTCTATCAGTTTACCTTCTAGTCATTCTTGCAACATAACTAGAATCGTTTTCAGCATACCATTAATATCTTGATCTCGTCTTTAAACAATATGCCAATTTTTCTTCTTTTACAAATTAAAAAATGTTACCTTAGGCATAACTGTCTTTTTATGGTACAATCCTATGTTATTATAGTTTACATTGCTATGCTAATATGTCAATGTTTTTACCTGCCTTCTAATACTAGCATCTTAAAAAACTTTTATGTGAAATAATAATGGAAATCTAATATCTTAAATGTATCACATGAGATTTTAGTGATCTTGATACTAATGTTTTAAATATTGATTTTTTTTTATAACGGGATAATTTACTTGGTTTTCTTGCCAATCTTTTAGATATATTGAATTCTATTCTTGATACAAGCAAGGTGGAAGCTGGAAAAATGATCTTAGAAGAAAGAGAATTTAATATGGTTCATGCTATTCAAGAATCATTAGATTCTTTCAATATTGCTGCAAAGAGTAAAGGGCTTGAGATATTTTGGGACCCGACTGATTTTTCAATTTTTAAATATTCTCATGTTAAAGGAGACCACAGAAAGTTTAGTCGAATACTTGACAATTTATTAGGTAATGCCCTAAAGTTCACATCACAAGGCCATATATCATTCCTTGGTTTTGCTAAAAAACAGGCATTTGACAAAGGCAAAATTGCTTCAACTCATGGATTTAGCTTTTCACATTTACTTTGCAAGAACAAAGATTCTCATCTTGTCTCTGAGAAATCGAACCCTATCCATAATGATCCAAGTTATATTGAGTTTATCTTTGAAGTACATGATACTGGTATTGGAATTCCAAAGGAGAAAAAAGCATTTGTATTTGAGAACTATGCTCAAGTTAAAGACTCATCTCTAGATGGACATGAAGGAACTGGTTTAGGACTTGGAATTGTTCAATCTTATGTGAGTATCTTTCTCAACTAAGTTTTGGATGATTTTTTTTATTTTTATCAGTAATTTTGCTAATTCAACATTTAAATTCACACAAAAATATGGTTAACCTTCTTTCAGGTGCGCTTGATGGGTGGTGAAATTGGTATAAAGGATAAAGATCAAGAAAAAAGAGGAACTTGCTTTATGTTTAATATTTTCCTAAAGTCATGTGAGGTCGCAAAAGGAGAAAACTCAACAATAGATAGTGGGCAGAAATCAAATGTGCTCCATTTGGCATGCTTGTGGAATCATATTGGATTTCAATCAACTGTTCCTTCAGTGACATTCATTGAAAATATTAATATGTTACTGCTTATTCAAGATGATGAACGAAAAAAGTTTGTGAAGAAATGGGTGGAGGGTTTTGGAGTAAAAGCATGGGAGATAAGCAATCCATATTTCCTCAAATTTGCACTACAGAAGATTAAGCATAAATTGCTCAACTTTGATGATCTAGGAACATTTCATTCAGGATTGTCAAGTATTTCTTCAAGTAAATCAATATCCCAAGATAGTGATGGAGAGTTGGATATTTCCAATGATAATCAAACTTTAATGATGCTGTCGACTGATCTTCTTGAAACATCAATCATCAAAACATCGATACCGTATATTATGGTTTTAATAGATTCAAATTTTGAGAACCAATCAGAAATTTGCTCGATGTTGAAAAACTTTTCTCAGAATATTCAAAATATTCAATTTAAAGTTGTTTGGTTGGCCAGTTCAAATACTTACAATGGAGAGTCAAGTAAAGCCAAGGAGAGACAATATGATCTTATCTTGAAACAACCATTCTACGGTACTCACTTGCGGACATTGCTTACCCTTTTCCAAGAAGCAACTGAAAATCAGAAACTTGAGTTAGGAACAAGGCCAAAAATGCAAAAGGTTGAAGATTTCGATAAATCCTCTTTGCATTTCAAACGACAAGAGTTTCTTAAATCCGAGCATGAAAGACTTAACTTGAAGGATGTCAGCAAGGACATCAATCACATAAATGGGAAAAGTATCTTACTTGTTGAAGATTCTTCTTCGATAAGTCGTTATGAGTTTCTCTTGTTATCCAAACTTGGGGCAAAGGTTGAGATTTGTCAAAATGGATTAGAAGCCGTGGATAAGGTGAAAATTGCTTTGCTTGAAACATCAAATGCTATTAGTTCAAGTCAAGCACAAAAAAATTTGGATTGTTTCCCCTATGATCTCATCCTAATGGATTGTGAGGTAATTCACTTCTAACCTCAATTATTATGTCTTTTATTAAGATTATTTTGAGCGTGAATACATGCAAATAGCAAAAAGTCAAAATGCGACATAACTTGAGAACATTCTTTAGCTTTCATCTTTGTTGTTCTAATAAGAAAACTTTCATAAAATTTTATGAATAAATAAAAAATGAATTTACAAATATAATGTCTTCTCTCAGATGCCTATTATGGATGGTTATCAAGCTACAAGGCAAATACGAATTGAAGAAAATCAGTATGGTTTACATGTACCAATTATCGCCTTAAGCGCTCATGGAACTCAAGATGAGGAAAAAGCAATACTTGCTGGAATGGATACTTATTTAGAAAAGCCATTGAATAGAGATAAACTATTCGAAGCCATTAGTATTTTCACTTCAAATTCGGAACCATGAGGTAAGTTTACTGTAAATGAAATATTGGCTCCAATTATGTGAATATAATAGATATCTTCTAACAAATTGCTTGTATTTTTAATGAACTAAAAAATATGTGAGAAATATGTGAGATTGTTAAAAGATAAGCTACCATATTGCAAGGCACAAGTTGGCTTAACATTGTCAAGTTATGTCATTAGAAGTTAAATTAAAGTTTTTTCT
This sequence comes from Dioscorea dumetorum, assembly GCA_902712375.1. Classification (NCBI taxonomy): domain Eukaryota; kingdom Viridiplantae; phylum Streptophyta; class Magnoliopsida; order Dioscoreales; family Dioscoreaceae; genus Dioscorea; species Dioscorea dumetorum. Next base: position 6,804,674 of record CACTHL010000846.1, read on the forward strand.
TTTATATGTTAGTAATTGTAATTAGGTTTTGACAATTGTACATTTTAATGATTATGTAATAAAAAATTAATCTCATAGTTTTCTTTAAATTTATAGTTTTGAATTGCTACTATTCATTTTTCATGTACTAATGATTTTTATTTTTATCATTCTCAGTTGAAAGCCTTTATACAAGTGCCCATCCTTCTATTTGTCTTCTTATTCGGTAACTACACCTAGACTTTGGTCAAGGTATAATTACTTACTTTAATCAGTTATTGTGTGTTCTTTTTACATTTTTTTTAAATTTCATTTCAATATATGGATTGTTTAGATGAAGTGGTTTAATTTTGAACTTTATTTTGTTTTATTTCCATGAGTCTAAACAACAGTGATGAACCTTCAATCTTATAAATAACTTGATTGATGTGCAAGTTAACTAAACTTTAATTATGTACATGCTAGTAATGTTGATCTAAATTATTGTTATTTCCTATATTTGAGTATTTGGATAAAAGCAAGTGATACACCCTCTCCTATGCATACTAAGTTGCAAGTGTATGGGTTGTATAAATAGTAAAGTGTACCCAAAGATAGGATAATTGATCACACGAGGACCGGTGCTCCTATTATTGATCTTTCACATATTATCAAGTTGATCGATTAAGCGATGTTTGTTTGGCTTCTAAACTAAGAAACCAATGAAATAACCTAATAGTGATGCCAAAGTCTAAGGTGAAATCAAGATGATATGGTAGGTTTGATACAAATCCCCTTGAGACTATCTTACAATTAAATCCTTATACAGCTAAGTGTTGAATGTTCATGTATGTGGATATTCTTAAGTTATATTAACCCCGTTTTAAGGATGTTAATCCCTAATCCCATATGAAAGGTACTAATAAAAGTTTAGCCTATGATATTACAAGAGTCCAAAACAATATCTAGACATTGAGACATTAATTAAAACTTAGAAGAAACTCGCTCCCTCAATACCCCTCTCCATGTGGCAATGGAATATCCTGAACTTATGTCAATCTCACCTTCAATCCTTTGCCATATAGTGGCTTTAACTCATCATAGATTTTCCGATGGAATATCTTGCATTTGTAATTGATAAAATCCAGCAACTCAAACAGTTGTCACTCTTCAAAATTCTAGCTCTTTCTACCATCTTGCTATTTAAATTTTCTTTGATGAGCATCTATAAAGGATTCAACTTCTCAGTTTTATTTTGATAATCTTCACTCTCTTTTTTTTATTTATTTATTTAATGTTTTTGTTTTCTAGTGTTTTTTTCTTTATAATCACCAATGGTCAACCTAGCAAGGTCTATCCCTAAGTGAAAAAGCTACAATATTGTTATGGTTTTGTGCTAGAAGCTAGTGTAGGTTGTAGAGTGAAGGTGAAAGTACAAGTTCAAAAATAGGCCCACTCACAAATGTCCACATAGACTAAAAGTCTCCAGAATTAACATCATAGGCCATGTTTGCTCTACCCTCACCATAACAATATGCCCACTCACAAATATACAACTTCCCCACACTTGAATTGTATAATGTCCGCAATGTACATAATGTATGCAGAAGAATGATAAAATGTAATTTTAAAGGGTGAGGGAAATGGTTAGCATTCTTGTTACACAAAGAGTTGATTGCTGATACTTTTAACAGGAGAGTCCATTTCAATGTGTTGTAAAGTTCCACAATTCCAAATTCCATTACAAGAAACATTAAAGGTAAACAAGTAAATCTCAAGAAATAAAAGATATAAAAATATAAAGTATAAAAATATAAAAAAAGTAATGAAAATAGTTTAAGTGAGAAGTTTCCTTGATACAATAACAATTGCAATAAGAGAAAGAAAAGGGAGACTGGTGGAGGTGGTCAAAAGTCCTAGCTCCTAGTACTTTTCTCCCTTTCTAGGTCCTCACTGTCACCCTTACTACTCATGTGTTGTGCAAAGTAGTAGGTGATAGACGCGCCACTTGGGTGTCAAGATGCACAGTGATCCTAAAAAAACGGAAGCCTCTAGCTCTAACGTTCCTAGTTCCTCACTAAGCAATCATTGAGGTTAAGGACTAGAGCTAGCTATGGTAAAAAAGGAGCTAGTAGATATAGCTCTAGGATTGGCTCAGCCTCGGGTGTAGGGTTATGGGATGCTACCGCCTCTGCTACTTAATAGATAATTTCTATTAAGGTGCTGATTGTTCTCAACATTCTCATGGCTTGGAGAGTGCCCACAATGATTGGGGAAAACCCACCAACTATGCTTATCTAGCATGCCTCCTTGAGAAGGCCTATCCTATAGATAAGCTATGTGATGTAGGGATTGGCAAAGATGACTCAATCTTATGGTCCATATCCTAGGGCGAAGAAAATGCTTGACGGTATGCCCCTAGTGGAGTGGAAATCCCTTTACACTGCTTATTAAATACAGGAAGGTATGTGTGCTCACGACTTTCATGCTATAGTCTTGCTCTGTAAGTGAATGGCATAAGAGAGTGTATATGTATCTAAAGGTAGGTGATTTCAAGGATGACACCTTTTCCCATTAGGGGTTGTAGACATAGTCGGTATTCAGGTGGTGCCAGTCCTCCTCTTGTGGCACTCTAGGGCCTGGGAGTTGTCAAGCTCCTTGTACTACCAAGTCCACACCCAGTCTACACCATATTAGCCTAAATGTGACGCTAACTCCATGTATGTGAGACAATGGAACACACTGTGGAGCTAAAATAGGATCTAATTTGCATGGCTCCAACTCAAGGCCCCTAGCCAATTTGAAGGTGGCAAGAATGTTCAGAGTTGCCATATCTTCACATTCAAAATCTGATCAACCTTGTCTGTGCGGCCTAGCTCCTTTAGAATCTGCCAATCATTGGTCCAAATCTTGCCCAATAGCCTACATTTAATATGCTTGTCTCATTTCTAGTGAGGTGGTACGTCAAGTTATAGCTCTTAGGTTGTAGGTCAATAGTTGTGATTATCATTCTACCACTTCACAAGCTACTCATTGTGTTTTAAGATATTCCCATTATAGTGCCCTATAATTAGAAATGATAATCATGAAAAAAAAAACTAAATCAAGGAAGAGCATAGGCATGCTTAGGAGAAGCACTATCATGCTCTAGAGGAACATGGTTTGTGCTAGAGCACAACCATGTCAATGGTGTAAATCTGTATATAATGATTGTGAGATTTATTTATTTAGACACACACACACACTATATATATATATATATATATATTGTAAGCACTGATGTTGATGTGCTTTATGGAAGCTCACCTATGCTTTTTTGCAAATTTTTAATATTTTTCCATGGACTTGTATTCTGATTTTTCTAGGTCCAATTCATGTCGTTTTCTATGTAAATATGATCTAACTATGAAAGAGTGCTTGTCTTTTTGAGTTTTAGAATTAGAAATAATAGTTTTGAGGGAAAAGGGGTGGTGTACCATGCATGAGGAAGAAGAAGCGAAACTTGAGAAAATCAAGTGAATGGCTCAAAATGTAAGGATGAACTCAAGAAATTGCACAAAACCACTCAAACAAATTTTATTAGAGAAGAGATAAAGAAGAGAGGGAGAAAAACAGTGTAGTTGCTATACAACTTATAGAAATGCTAGTTCAAAACGTTGGGTCTAAGCACAGCCTAACAATGGCCTAAGCACAGGCATTGCTTTTGCCATAATCTTCCTAGATTAGCGACACTGCTGGCAGATGAATAGTCATTTGGAATTTAGTGCTCCTAAACATAGTATAGGCATGCTTATCCGGTGTGAACCATTCTAATATCAGGTTATAGGTTTCCCACCGAACTAATGGAGGTGCACCGCATGTGCATGGGTTGTTTAAATAATAAAGTATTGCGAGAGTTGTGGTACCCACGAGAAATGGAAGTACTATTATTAAGGACTTTTTTATTATCTAGCTTTACACTAATGTCAAAGCTTATCTAAAATTAATAGTTAAAGTGAGAATACAAAAGAGCAAGGATGGAGAAACTAAGAAAAGGAATTAAAAACCAATGAGAGAGGATGTTCTAAGAAATCAATCCCGTAGAACTACAACTTAAAATATATGATTTGACCAATGACTTCTAATTAAAGGGTTTGAACTCTGGGTATCCTAAAACATGTAAGTACTAGAGTATACCTAATTTTCTATTTTCTTGTCTGGAAACAGTTGGGGCTTTGATCTAAAAAACTAAGTGAATTAAGTAGGAACTAAAGAAGTGAAAATACAGGCTCAAGAATGTCAGGGAAATTAATGATACATAGAGCGTCCCAGAATGGATTTCTCATAGGATTTCTCAAATGCCTTAACCTTAACTTCCTTATGAAATAGAGATGTGGTTGACTCATAGAAATTCTATAAGCATGCCAATACTCATGGTGAAGCTTTCAGCAACTAAATCAATACAAGACTTTGGGGGAAAATCTATCACCATCAAATATCAAGTATGAAAGCAATAAGTTCAAAGAATCTCTTACTGAGGGTGAGCATTAGTTTACTTAACAAAGGTGAACACTTGGCTTCTAGCCTAAGGCGATAACCCTATGATGGGAGGAAGAATATGTTTTATCTCTAGACACATCATTAATCCCCCTTGTTAATGAAGATCTAATCACATAGATTTCTTAATCACAACATGATAGTCAAACATAGATCATAGCTTTCAATATTACGAATATATAACAATCAATGCACATAGACAAAAGTCAAAAAATTAAAAAACCTCAATCAGTTCCAGAAAGATTAAAATCAAAATACAACACTCACCCTAGGGTTCCTCAATCCAGAAAGGACTTTAGGCACTCATTACAAAATTAATGCAAAACAAAAAATCCATAAATGGTAACTTAATGAAAAAACATAGAAAATTGCTCTATCAATTACCACAATAAAGGATAAAGAACCGTCAAAGCTTCATAGAACCCAAGGATGTTGCCTAGAAACTCCTCTTGTGACTTCTCTTGTGACTTCTCTTCAATCCCTTGTTGCAACCAGCTAATCCTAGAAAAAAATCTCCGAGAAACCTTCTTTCCAAGCCCCTATGGCCGTGGTGGTGGCTCAAAGCCCTCTTAGAAAATGGTTCCCCAGAAATAACTCTTTTGTGAACTTAAATAGTCACTCAAATAGAGCTAAGGCATGGGTTAACCTTAGCGCATGTCAAGGTCATATGAAAAAGAGTTTGGGTCATTCAAAACTTTTGACCTTGTCATGGGGCAAACACCAAGGTTATTGGGATGTGGTGGTTTTCAAGCTAGCTAAATGTTAATTTTTAGCATCCTCACTGCATCTTCTGAATTAGGGTCATGTTGCCTTTAGAAACTCTTTGTTTAACTCTGTTTTTATCCAAATATAAGTGGGATTTGTCCCCCTTATTGCATGTACTTCTCAAATAGCTTACACATGAAAAACAACCAAAGCTACACATCAAAACAATACAATATGCATCTTGAGAATAAGCTAAATGTTCCAAATTAAAGAGTAAAACATGTTAATTGAGCACTTATAACAAAGCAATCAGCACCTCATCCCTACAAAGCGTTGGTGGTGATCTCTCTCGTCACTAAAACCCTATATGACTACTTGACACTCTAGGATTCTCATTGTGAGGTAGCCATATTTATGAAATTAGACCAATTACTTTCTCAAGCCATTAGCCCTAGTCCCATACAAGCATTGTTGGTGATCTCTCTTGTCATTAAAGCTCATTAATGGAACTCTGAAATAGGGTTAATCAAATCAGAAAGATTTTAGGGATGGCTTCTACCACAAGGCTACGTATCAACCCCTTTCAAACTAGGTCAATCTTACATGGAATGGATTTTCAACTCCCATCAATGTGATTAGAAACACAATCAAAGTTCTCGCTATAAAGGATTGTAGGGGATAAAAAACACAAAATCTTAAATTGAATCTCAAATCAAAAGTCAAAACTTGAAATCAACAAAATAATCAAGTTTTAGGGTTCAATATGCCCCAATATCAAAAAGGGTTTAATTCCTCATGGAAGAGGTATGAATGATCAAATCTAAAGAATCAAATATAAATGAACTCATTGTAAAGACAACCTTAATCCTTGTATCATTGGTATGATGAGGCTTCTTTAATTTCCCGATGAGTCACTTGACAAGAATTTGACTACGCAATCTTAGATGAAGCCTAATGACTCCTTTGATGACTTTTTTTGAGTGACATAATTAATGAGAAGTTGATGAAGGAAACTCCTTGGCCACCTTGGTCTTCTCCACATTTATATTTGCAATATAGTTCCCTCCTCTAATCCCACTTAGCAATCTCATGCTTCCCAACGCTCTGAATGAGGGAAACTCCTCCGAACCACTAGATTCACACAAAGTTTTGCAAGTAGGGTCCTCGTATAGATAGTTTTTCAAGTCTGAGTATAACTTTTTCTTTCGTAATATAATAACCTCTTAGCAATTATTTAGCAAGCAAAATAGTTAGCAATACCGGAGAACCAAGGGACATCACCCTCTATAGCTTCTTGACAAGATACAAATGTTCCTCTAGCAATGCATCATAGCTTGATTGGAATATTCCAACCATGGGAGATGTTCCACAACTAAGTTCTCGAAACTTCTTTTATCTTGGATATCTAGATCAAATTCTTGCAACAATAGCACCCAGCGAATAAGTCAAGGTTTAGCATAAAATTTATTTAACAAATACCATTGGCATAATCGTCAGTGTAAACAAACACTTTGAATAAAATCAAGTACTGACAAAATTTGTCAAATGCATAAACCATTGCCAACAATTTCTTCTTCGCGGTTGTGTAGTTTTCCTAGAAATCTATCAATGTCTTACTAGTGTAGTAGATGGTTGGAAGTGTTTGTAAGAATAACACAACTGTAAAATCACTAACATCACACACTATTTGAAAAGGCATATTCCAATACAGAGCTACCTTATTCGGGTATTTAATAATTTATTTTTCAATGTATGATATGCATCCAAACATTACCTACTAAAATCAAAATGGATATTTTTCTTTACTAACGTAGTTAATGGCCTTGTCTTTGGAGAAGCCTTTTATGACACTTCTATAAATCCTAGCATGCCCTAGAAAACTCCTAACTGCCTTAACAAAAAAGGATGATGGTAGCTTTTCAATAGTTTCTATCTTTTTCTTATCCACTGCTATCGCTCACCATGTAATCTTGTACCATAGAACTATGCCCTCTTGGAACATGAAATGATATTTCTCCAAATTTAACGCCATACTTGTTTCTTCACAATGAGCCCTTTGTAAATTATGAAGGCAAAAGTCGAATAAATTAATGAATATTGCAAAATCATTCATGAATACTTTCATAATGTCATTTGTCCAACCATTAAAAATAGACATCACGCCCTCTATGATGCATACCAAGTCACAAGTATATGGATCATATAAGCAGCAAAGTGTACCCATGCGTAGAGAAGTCTATCCTATAAGGGTCGGGTTTCCTAGTAATAATTTTTCTCTTATCATTTAGCCTATGGATGAACCAAAAAATCAATGAAATAAACCAATAGCTATGCCAAAGTCTAAGATGAAATCAAGATGAGGACATGGTACCCTGCACATGAATCCGTTGAGACTACAATGCAATTAAATTCTTATATTATCTAAGAGTTGAGTATTCTTGGACCATGAAGACTCCTAAGTTAGATTGATAATTTTCTAAAGGTTGTTAACCTCTAATCCTTTAGCTAACACCAATCGTCCTACAATTGCAGCAAAAGTTCTATGAATCTCACTATTAGTTTTTAACTCTAATATGAAGATTTTGCAAAATACATCTTATCTCCAGGCTTGCATTCACCATCTATCATCAATGCTAAAACCTATATATGATTAAATTCTCAATCCTAATCATAAAATTCATAATTTTAATTAGGTTCTCACAAAAACAATCACAACTATTAGACAACATAGATGATTTACTAAAAACACATCAACAAGCCAATATATTAAAGAAAGATTCCAGCTATAATTTTATCTTAAGGTTTATCGATCAAAGGCAACAATGAAAGTGTATCCTATGATATTGCAATAATCAAAACCATATCTAAAAACTATGACATTAATAAAAAAATAGAAGAAACATACGCAATGCTCCTCTCAATGTGGAAGATGAAATCTCCCAAACAGAAGTCAATCTCACCTTCAGTCTTCAACAAAAGTGATAATATAGTTGCATCAACTTGTTGTTTCCCCTTGATGTCTGCTCAAAACCCTAGCCTTTGATGAACCTTTTGCCAAAGTTTCCTTTAAAACTAAAATATCGAGGTTTATACTCTGTAAAAAGATAATGCATGCCCTTGCTTAAAGTATGATTAGCCAGTGCCCTGTTCAAGCTGTACTTGGCACTTAAATTCTCATGATCTTGGAATTCTAATAATCAACATCATTTAAAAGCATGGCCATGCTCTAAGTAGGATGTCTATGCTTTAAGTATGCTCCACAATCCTCCATACCAGTGATCTAGACGTCCTAACTACACCAATGCTCTAGCTATGCTCTCCTCTAGAACTTTGCTTTGATGCTTGATTCACTTTGATTTGCTCCAACTTTCATCCCTTTGTCCAAAGTAACTAATTACCTTCTTATTCAGCATAAAATACCCAGTTGAGTACCAATATAGTAAAATTCATGCTTAAAGATGAGCTAAGTGTACAAGTTTATAATATGCAAAATGCATATTTTCATGCATTCATCCCCAAGATAAATTGAGAAAAAGCTTTTCTTTAAGAGAAGAAAAATTAAGATTATTTACAAGTGGTTTATGTGTGTTAAAAATGAATGGCAACTAAAATAGATAACATATTATCATGATCTTTTTGTTTAGTAATTGTAATCTATTCATAGATATAAAATGCAAAACATGATTATTGATATTGGAAATCGACTTTGCAATCTGTAGGTGAATTATGCTCATTTCATTTTAAAAATGAGTAAGTTTAAGACTCTTTATGTTATTTTTATGGCTCTTTATTCTTTTATTGATGGTTAACTTAATAATATTCTGTTTTATCTCTATGGGACAACTTTGTTTTAATATGGTACAATTTATAAATTATATGCTAATTCTTTCTTTCTTATGTAATTTTCAGGTACTTTTGATCGACGAATTTAGACAAAGTTAAAATTCTATGACGGATTCTTCAATACATATTGACAATTAGAATATTAACTATAGCTGATGGGACACTTGCATTCTAAATATTTGTTGCATGTTCCAGTTAAGTAATAAAATATCATGTTGAACCTTTTGTATTATCATATTTCAAAATATAATATATATTATATATACTGTTGACAATGTTATTTGTTTTATTTTTCTGGAAGGAGCTATAGAGTAGCTATTTTAAAAGGTAAAGAAACTAAGCTTTAACAGTAATGAAAAAGTATAGCTGAAAAAGATTAATACAACTATGGTTTTAAAAATAAAAGCTAGACTTAGTTATGGCTTTCATGAGCCAACTAGGGCGGTCAAAACCCTAATAAAATAATGATAAAACAAGTGAATCCCTCTCATGTCTTACTAGATTAACCAAGGGAGAGTTCTAATTTCTAGGAATGAGAGTGACACTCATGTTCTATGGGTTTAGAAATCTCTCCGCATTCATTAGTCTTTAATTTTACGTCCAAATGCTATTTCAGATGCTATGATGTTTAATTATTTGCCATAGCTCCACACAATTAACATATGTTATGTTAATGATCAGTCTTCAATCTTAGCCACCTTTAATCCTATTTCAACAACACAGAGTTCGGTCTCTAAACTTTAATTTATATCTACCCAATTATACCCTGTGAGAATAAAGTTATATAAGAATTTATAATAAAAAATTTTATACCTCCACTTTGACAAGTAGATATCCATGATATATTAGAGAAAAGTTGGGATCAAGAAGTATGACATTGGGACTAGTAATAAAAAAAATCCCATTTTGGAAATTGGCAACTTCAATAAATAGTTTCTTTACATGATCAACACCAAAATTCCAATCTAGTAACATTATAGTTGTAAGCATCTAACAATAGCATTGCACTTTGCTTTCCAAATCTTCCATACTATTACTTCTATGTTAAGGGCTTTCTATTGTAACTTGCATAGCTTATATTCTCTAGCAAGTAACTAGGATGATGTTACCACGAAATTCAAATTTTAATCCTATAAGCTCCTGAATCTTTGCCCAATTCAGTTGAGTTTTTTAGCAAGTACTGAAGAGGTGCTTAATATTTTATTCTTGCAATGAGTAGAAGGTATAATAAGACTCTAATATTAAATTTAAAGAATGGAGGAATTCCATCATCTTAACTTCACAATGATTCAAAAGTGAAATGAAAGTTTTAGCTCTAGGAGCAATATTATGCTTTCAAGTACTTCTCCAACCTTGTCAAGTATTGGAGTCGCTCCCATCAAGAGAAGAATATACAATAGAACTAATATACTTGGAAGCTAAACCAGCAAGTTATCATGAATCTACATGCCACTTAAAGTGGACTGATGAAACCAGGTCCTCCATGTCACCTCTAAAGGCCGGTCTCGTAGGGACCCCAACTGCAGCAGGTGGGTTCCAACCACTTTATCAACCAAACCAAAAGGAAAGTGTATCAATAATGAAATCCATGTAAACCATATCACAGGATCCTTGTCCAAGACAAATTTTCATATATCGGGAATAAACATCATTGTCATATAAACCAAAGCCAAAAAAATAACACGTGCATAAAGTTTAACAATTCAACTCAACCCAATATACCAATATAGTCATAAGCATTTTCATTAAACATCAAGAGTTTTGCTTATAAAATAGAAAACATAGAAATTCCTTCAAAACAATCAAATCATCAGTCTAACATGATAAAACCCAAGATTTCTTTTAAATCAAACTATAAACATATTTAGATAGGATTCTAATAGAAATGTGCAATCATATAACAAACTCACAAACTACGGAGACGATTCCTCAATGGCTCTACTCCTCCCCCGACTCTTTGCCTCAAACCATGCTCTCACCACCTATCACCAACACATGCTACACTGGCTAAAAATCAAGAGAAAAACACAAGTAGAAGTGTATGCATGAACCTACTGAAGCTACAAGCTATAAAAACCTAATAAATCTTGGGTGTGGCCTAAACTTGAGCTCTAAGGGTTTCAAATAAACTACATGGAGATAAACTCCAATCACAACCATGAACATCGGGGTTTTGCAAAGGATTTTCTTGGTACTGTAGTAGCATGTACAGCAACCCGCAATTTCAAGGATGAAGATTACTCAAGATTTCAACAAGATGCAACAAGGATCAAGCTTCATAACCTTCTACACCTCATTTACCACAAGCCCTAGATTAACTCAACCAAGAAGAAGAATATAGAGAGAGAGATAAAGGAGAAAGAAGAGCTCACATTGAATCAATCTTCAACTAAGAGTGGAAATGGAGGTCAAGCAAGGGCTTGGCTCCTTCTTCTCAACCAAGGGAAGGAAAGTGAATGAGGGCAAAAAGAAGAAAAGGAAATTTTGAGAAAGAATTAGGGCTTAAATTCCATACTATAAATATCCCTTGAAGTACAAGGCCAAGTACACGACCATACCCACTCTTCCCTTGTATCGTTCTTAATGAAGTGAAAATCGCTCATTCCAAGAGATACACGACCAAGTACATAGCCATGTAAATCCTCTTCTTTCAGTGCACCTCTCTAAATAAAATTTTGTGTAATCAGAAGCCAGATAGATAGTTACAAGGGTAGATACATGAGCGTGTAACTCAGTCACTGCCCGTGTACTGCCCCATAATACAGACAGAGAGTTACACATGCAGACACATGGGCATATAACTCAGCTACTGCCTATATACTACCCTCAGAGCACAGGTTTCCTGTTTTTCAACTCAAAATGATATAAAACGCTCCAAAACTCAAAGCATAACTATTCTAAAATGATTTGGATAAGAGATTCCACTAGGGTTGTCATTAAGGCCTGTTCTAAGGATAATGCGTTGTGATGATAGTTCGGACCGAGAGATTTCTAAAATAGGCTAATCCCTAATCCCTCAGCGATTAACTCCTAGTCCTATATGAGTGTTGACCGAAATCCCTCCGATCAACTCCTCCTACGATTGCAATGCACTTAGAGAAATATCTAGTTAGGAGTAAACACTCTTCTCGGTTTAAGCCGAAAGTTTAGAGGGCTACCAAATACCGGAATTCTTCGACATATTAGTACATTAATCCCCTTTCAATCTGTGTGAGTCAAATACAAGGCGCATCCCACATTTCCAGGTACAACTATAAATTGAACCATAGAGTTCTCACGCAATCCATAACAATGAAGCACACATAAAAGGAATCACAAAGCACAAGATTCTATAAAAGAAATTCAACATCCAATAATACATCAACAAAGATGATTTTCCAAAATTATAGCAAAACAACCCTAGGGTTCATCAAGTCTAAACCACAAACAAGTTAGTTTCTCATGAAAGAGGAGCGCTCATACAATTCCAAGGAACATACAAACATGAAAAGAAGCATGAAATACTCCCTCTAGCTTTAGATTCCCTTGGATGGATGAAGATCTTGAATGTTTACCAAAATCTCTCCTCAAAAGAGGCTTTGATACCTTGAATCGTCTCCGTATCTTCTCCTGCGATGTTTGTCTCTCTCTTGGTGAAGAAATACCTAGTAGATCACCAGAAAATACCCCCAAGAAAAGTGTGATAGCCGCCTAAGAGGCCAAGGAAGCAAGATTTTTTTCTTTTGATTCCATAATGCCCTTTTAGAACTTTTTAAGCCCGAGCCTTACAAGCAACTATGTGGGTGCATTGTAGCACAAGAATTCTTTTAGGTGCTACAGTAAACTGCTATAGTAAATGAAACTCTAAAACGCATTTTTTAGCTCACTTTGGCTTCTTCAAGGCCTGTAATACAAATAAAACCAATTTAAACACAAAACGGGCATAGATTTATTAAAATACATGTACATGATACAAGAATAGTATGTATAAATACATACATTTAGACACTTATGACATAACAAGCATTGAGCTATAAATTCGGTTATCTCCCACTTTATCCCCGGCCACCAATACTCTCCCTTGATGGTCTGGTACATCTTTATACACCCTGGATGAACTCCATAAGCCAAAGAATGAGCCTCCTCTAAAATAGCCCTTCGAAACTGGGTCATTCGGAATGTACAGTTTACCTTGGAATTCCAAAAGACCATCGCTTCACACCTTGAAGTCATTAGCAACTACTTCCTCCAACTTCTGCCTCTCAGTGGCTAGCTTTTTATCCCCTTCCTGAGAATCCAAAATCTATTCTAGCAAAGGCAGTCCCACCACAAAACCTGCCAACAAGACTCCACTAGCTTCAGTTTTAAGCTCTACACCCAACTCTCAAATGGTTTGGAGTTGTTGTAGGTATGATGTCCTCATAGATGCTAGAGTAGAAGAAGACTTTCGACTCGAGACATCCTCTACCACATTGGCCTTGCCCGGGTGGTAGTCTATGACTAGGTTATAATTCTTGATCAACGTCAACCAAGGCCATTGTCTTAAATTAAGCTCTTTTCTGGGTGAAGAGATATTTCAAGCTTTTATGGTCTGAGAAAATCCGACACCGCTCTCCAAACAAATAGTGTCACCAAATCTTCAACTCAAACACCATGGTCACGAGCTCTAATTCATGGGTTGGATAGTTTAACTCATACTTCTTGAGCTGTTGTGAAGCATAGGCTATCACCGGTCCTTCTTGCATCAACACACATCCCAGACCTTGATGTAAGGCGCTACTATACACTACAAACTCTTGCCCTCTAGAAGGGTAAAGCAAGAATCGGGGTGGATCTCAATCGATCCTTAAGAGTTTGAAAACTCTTCTCACAGTTCTCATCCCAAACAAACTTCACCTTTTTGCGTGTTAACCTCAACAAGGGCATTGCAATCAAGGAGAAACCATAAACAAAACTTCGATAGTAACTTGCCAAACCAAGAAAACTTCGAACCTCGGTCACATCCTTCGGTGGCTCTAAATTGACAATAGCCTCCACCTTCTTCAGGTCCACAAAGATTTCCTCTCGAGAAACCACATGTCCAAGAAAACCAACTTCGCGAAGCCAAAACGCACACTTGAAAAACTTGGGATACAACTGCTCCCCCTGAAGGTTATGCTAAACAATGCATAAATGTTGAGCATGATCCTCTTTCATAGGTGAGTACAACAAAATATCATCTATACAAATGATCATAAAAGACATAACAAGGAACTTATAGTGACCATGACGAGTGCGAAGTCCCGTTTTTGTTACATCACCCTCCTTAATCTTCAACTGATGGTATCCAGAAGGCAAGTTGATCTTAGAGAACATTTTTGCTCTTTTTAACTAATCAAAACATTCATCAAGCCTTGGCAAGGGATATTTGTTCTTAATGGTCACGTTAATTCCCTGAGACTGTACTACCTCGTTGAAACTCTAATTCCCTGAGACTATCATCCTCTCTCGGATGTTAAGATTCAATCATGCCTCAAATTTCGAGCACAACATCTCCTCGGTACCTACCAACTTGGGCACGAAATTTGCTAAGTCCTTCAGCTCTATGTCAAACTCTGTCACAGACCTACCACCTTAGATCGGCTTCATGAATTCCTGCCATTTTTTATCTTCATGAAAACGGATACTTCTCGTCGAATTCCTGCTGAAAATTTGACCAAGTCAACAAAATATAGGATCGGCCCTTCAAACTCTCCCACTAGATTTCGGTTCTACTGTCAAACAACCTAGTGGCAACCTTTAGTCTTAACTTATCATCAAGAACTATGTCATCAAAAGTGGCTATCACTCTCTTTAACCACTCCTTAGCAACCATGGCATCATTTGTGCCATCAAAAATATCACACCCCAACTGTGGGGCTTCCTTTAAGAGTTTAGACAAAGTCAAAGTCTGACTGAGCTTACTACCATCTGTTAGAGCTCAAGGAGCTGACTGCATCATAGGTGGCACTAGTGTAGGCAACGGCTTTGTCGGTGCATGTCCTCCAAACAAATTCTAATAACCCATGAAGTTTCTATACACCTGGTAGGTCAGCTGTCTCCCCTGACTGTCCCAGTATGCCTTGAAAGCTTGCATTACCTCTGGGGATGGAACTAACTCAGGCGCTGGGACTTGGGGTGCAAGCTCAGATGCATGTGGAGAGTGCACTGAAGCTGCCACAACAGGTTCATGCCTCGATGTGGCTCCCTGCCTAGGTGGTGAAGGAGATGAGGCTGGAGATGGCACTCCAAGTTAAACATCTCTTAATGGCACAAGAGCAAGCTCATCAATGGGAGCAAGTGCCCCATGGTGTGTACACAGATGTTGTGCTGGCATGTTGACTGAAAAGAATAATAAAACATTTTTTAGAATCAGATTCTACATGCACCAATGCTACATGCTCGACTCTAACTGGATCCATTAGTTACTATAGAAAGTAGTCAAGGGCAAGAACAGGGTATAGCTATTACTCTAAACTAATTGTACGGATACCACTACAACTGTCACACCCATTCCGTGGGACAAGCACATGACAACCACCACTATAACTCGAGAAGGGGCACCCACGCCAATCAACCCTCAAGTCACCGCAAAGCTAATAAACAATTGGGATAAGAGAAATCTAAACAAAATTCACATGTTCCAAATAAAAATATATGGAGCACAAAGTTAAGATAGAAGAAGCAACCAAATCATACCTTGTTAATAGGGTTCAATGAAACATGCTCATCATAATTACAAGATTTCCAAAAAATTAGACAAACACCCAAACCATACATAAAGAATGATAAATACATTAGTAGATCCATGTTCTTATACAATGCAATATATTTAAGAAAAAATCTACATAAGATTGGGAATAAGAAGGTAGCTAGAAGAATGCTCAGCACTCCTACCCCCGCAACGCCACTAAAAGCTAAAGCCTGGAGCGAATGGAGAGGGTGAGTAACAGAATCACTTAATGAATAGGTTAGTACAAATATAATTGAGTGTATAAAGTAATCAATAAAGAGACAAAAACAAGCATTTGCAATAATACCTATAAACCAGAACATTTCAGCATATATAGCAACATATACATATGTATAAGAAAACCATATATAGCATAAAAGACCCATTTTTACTCAAATGAGGTTTCATCATCATCAATAACTCATAAATGACATAATAAGAGTATTAAAACAATAAAACATGAGACTCTTCATCAAACCAGATTACTTTGCCTAAAAACATATTTTCTCAAAACACGAAGCCGTGGTCACTGCTAAGTTCAGAGCCGTCAAAGCATTCATGTCCTTGATGTTGACCCACTGAGTCCATGTGATGACTCCGGACTCCCGATGTTCATCCGATCATAACTCTATGCACCACCTGAAGTGGACAGATAAAACCGGGTCCTCCACGCCACCTCTAAAGGTTGGTCCTATGGGGACCCCCTACTGCAGCAGGCAGGTTCCAACCCTGTCACCAACCGAACCAAAAAGAAAGTGTATCGATAATGAAATCCATGTAAATCATCTCATAGAATCCTTATCCAAGACACATATTCATACATCAGGAATAAACATCATTGTCATATAAACCAAAGCCAAAAGTATAACATGTGCATAAAGTTTGACAATTCAACTCAACCCAATATACCAATATAGTCTGAAGCAATTTCATCAAACATCAAGAGCTTTGTTTATAAAACAAAAAACATAGAAATTCCTCCAAAACAATCAAATCATCAATCTAACATGATAAAATCCATGATTTCTTTCAAATCAAACCATAAATATATTTAGATAGGATTCTCATAAAAATGTGAAATCATATAACACACTCACAAACTATGGAGACTGATTCCTCAATGGCACTACTCCTCCTCCGTCTCTTTACCTCAAGCCCAACTCTCACCACCTATCATCAACACATGCCACAAGGGCTTAAAATCAAAACAAAACACAAGTAGATACATGAACCTCTTGAAGCTACAAGCCATAAAACCCTAATAAGTTTTAGGTGTGGCCTGAACTTAAGCTTTAAGGGTTTTAAAGAAACTCCATGGAGGCAAACTCCCATCACAAACACTAACATAAAGGTTTTGCAAAGGATTTTCTCAGTGCTACAATAGTATGCTACAGTACCTTCGCGATTTCAACGATCAAGATTACTTAAGATTTCAACAAGATGCAACAAGGATCAAGCTTCATAATATTCTACACATCAAACTAGAAGATATTGCAATGTTGGAGGTTCAAAAACCATCATTTACTACAAGCCCTAAATTAACTCAACCAAAAAGAAGAACATGGAGAGAAATAAGGGACAAAGAAGAAAAATCCTCACGGCTCGTAAGGAAACCTCTAGAAAAATCCTCAAACTTCTGGCTCTATTCAAATTGACCTCCTTGGGGCTCGCAAGGCACCCGTAAGGCACGGGTTAGACCCCGAAACTAATCAAATTGAGCTCCTTGCGAGCTCCATGCGGCCCGCATAGCTTGGAGAGTATTAAATGGCAAATTTAGGGTAGATTCTTTGGGCCACCACCTGACTGTTCTTAGGGCCATTTTCCAATGATCTACCACATAGTCTTTACCAAGAGAGAGGCAAGCAAAGGAGAAAGAGTATGGGGGAAGATTTAAGCATCAAAGTAGCCATTGTAGAGAAAGCTTGATGGCTTCATCGACAAAACTTCAAGGTCTTCACCTATCCAAGGAGATCTCAACGTAGAGGGAGTACTTCACACTTCTTTTCTTGTATTGTCTTTCCTTGGTGTTGTATAAGTACTCCTCTTTCATGAAGAACTAACTTATTTAGTGTTTTGGACTTGATGAATCATAGGGTTGGCCTTTGTAAATTTGGATGGTCATCTTTATTGATGAAATGTTGGATGTTTGATTTCTCTTGTAGAAACTTGTAGGTTGTGGTTTAATCTGTCATGCTTTTATGCCTTGAATTACATAAGGAGGCTTCCGTAGTTCTTGAATGAGCTGTACAATTTTACTAGATCGTGGATAGATTAAAAGTGATTTTTTATACCTATACGCTGAGGGATTCAGGTATTTAGTAGCCCTCCGATTGTTGGGTTGAATCCTATATTAGGATTACACCCATTGGAGATTTCCTCGAGCACTTTGCGATCGTAGGAGGAGTTGATTTGAAAAGGATTCCGGTTAACATTCATATAAGATTAGGGGTTAACCACCAAAGGATTTGGGGTTAATCTATTTTAGTGATCTCTCGGTCTAAACTACCAACTCAAGTTCAACCTTAGTTTAGTGCTTAATGACAATACATAGGGGGATTCTTTGTCCAAATCACCCTTTCTCATGCTTGGTTTTCTCTTAAATGTTCATTGTATGTTTAGTAGTAGCCCTATCTTCTTGTTAGTAGTCACTATTCATCACTTGGAGTTTTATGTTAGAAAATAGATGAAATGAAAGTAATAGTAGCTTCTTAGCATGTTGAATATGATCCCTGTGTCACGCATAAAATATTACTTGATGACCCCGTGCACTTACGGGTAAACCATCAAAATATTCTAGTTAGTAAGAAATATTATTGTTGCTTTTGCCTTATTCTAGTTGGCAAGAGACAAACATTATAGTTGTTCTTTTTTATTACAAGGCATTAGACTTTTATATTTTATATTTTGTTTATATTTGGGTTCAAACTTCCATGTTTATGGTTTTGACTTCAAATTAAGGTTTTATTTGTATAAGAATATTAATTAATTAATTAATTATGAATTATTTGATTATTTTGGATAAGGCGAAGTATGTAGTTTTAGTTTATTTATGGTTTTTTTATAATTTTGAGTTTATGGGTTATTTTGAAAAATCATTTAGGTTGTGTTTGATTGGCAACATAGAAAATGGGTGGAAAAGAAAATTTTTCCATGGAAAACTTTTCCGTGGAAAATTAAAAATAGCCGTTTGATTGGCATTATTTTCTAGCTAGAAAATCAAAATTTTCCCTTGTAAAATGATAAAATTAGCACTCCTATGTTATTTTTTCACATAACTCCTTACATTTTCCACGGAAAACTTTTCCCATGGTGGAGGTAGGAAAAGTTTTCCCTTGTTTTGATGGAAAATAGGGTCATGTGACAACATAAGAGGAAAAATTTTCCATGGAAAATTTGGGCAAACAAACAGTCTATTTTGCTGAAAAATGACCCGTTGAAAATTTTTCCAGGGAAAAAAAGTGCAATCAAACACAGCCTTATATTCCAAAAAAACTTGTGTCTAAATCAAATATGGGAATAAAATATTCTTTAATAGTAGTAACATATTCACAAAAATATTTTTAACAAACCAAACAACAAAATGAAACATGCTTTAATTTATCATATTCCCAAATCTATAATCCTTGATATCCACATTCATAAAGTCATATCGTAAATCATGTACCAAACGCCCCTCATATCCTACTCTTATTTTTTATTTAGTGCGCCAACATGACATGATAGCCTTATCCTCTTTACCCACTTTATCCTATCCACATGCTAATGTCATAGCACTTTGCATGTATGTTTTATACCATCCCATGTCAATTTCTCTAGTTTCAATTTAAATGGCTACTTTCATTCCTAGGCCATTTGACATATTGAGTTAGAGAAAGAAACAAAAAAACTGATACTTTTAGATAAATACAAGATATGAAATAACACCTCAAATAAATACAAGGTAAGAAATAACACCTAAAGTTGATACACACCCATGGATTGCCATTGACAATAGTGGATTGTATAATGGATGCACAATTACTAAGATGAGAAAAAGAAATGCACAGCCTAATCCATGGGGTCTTCCACCCCTATGGATTGTAATGTAGCTATGACCCCTTGGATGGTGCAACCCCCACCCATGTACTTTCTTGAAGACAATGAGCATTCCACACCCAGATCCACAAGGGCTAACCTGGCTGCGTGAATCGTTAAGGCATATATAAAATGCCACTGTGTGATAAAAAAGAGGACTTTTCTACTTAAGCCACCAAAGATGTCTGTTGAGAAATCGACGGTGGTGTTTCTCACCTTCAACCTAGCATTGAGGAGAACTATGGAGGAGGAGAAGAGATGGCCATTCTTAACAGCGAAGCATAAGGGAATTCTTAATGTTGCACTCCTTGTTGTCTTTAATTATTGTCTTTGTTTTGAACATCTCTAGGATGATAGTTTAAACCATTTGGGCAATTGGATATTGGTGAAAACTTTGTATTATATTATTTTGTACTTCGTCTACTCATTGTTTATTTAGATTTACTTGTGTAATTAATGCTAAAATTTGATAATTACATAGTGAGAGCCTGAATCATCCTGATTGTGTGTGTGTTGTAGATGAGAAGCACTTCATGGTAGACTCAGTGTGTTATGACTGGAGCTTAAACCTTGTAAAACTAAATCAATCCGCCACCCGATCAAGAGCTTACAACTCAAACTTCATTAAAACAGCGCTGAATAACAGTTCTTCAGCTTTTACAAAACTTAGGATGGTTCTTGTGATAAAAACAACAGATTAATAGCAACACCAACATCCATAATAAAGTAAGAGTTCATACTCTAAGTATTATTTCAGAAAGAAATTAAACTACCAAGGCGCGCTTGAGCCTACACCTGGTCCTCATCCCTCAGCTCAGACTGCAGGGCCTCACTTATCTTCTTCCTTCTTGCCCTCTCATCCCTCTCTTCCCTCTCTTTAAATCTACTCCCCTTCCCCAGCACATAACCTTCCAGCCTAGAACTTCTCTTCCTTTCTCTGAAGATTCTTCCTTGTGTTATCCCAACCGCTGGTTGATTATCATCCTCCTTTATCTGGCCGTCCACCTGGCCCTTCTGTATTGGCTGACCCTTTCCTACAGATGATGCTGCCCTGCTTTTTGTAACACCCTCGCCCAAATGGCAGCTCTCCATTTGCTTCAATTGATTCGGAATGTGCCCTTGTTGAGCCTCCACGTGACCACTAACTTGAGGTTTAACATTAATCACAATTGGAAATATTACATTACCCCCTTCTTCAATTGAGACCTTGTCCTCAAGGTCTAACAATGGGTATTGCTGCTGAAGTTGCGATAGATCTTCCCATGAAGTTTCAGAAGATGGTAAATCATGCCATTGTATTAATACCTGTTTCACAGGTCTGTGATTGAGCAAAAGGATCCGAGTCTGCAGGATGTAGGCTGGTTGAATTAGAGGGCCCAAAGGATCAGTAAAGACTGGCAATGTAGCAGTAATAGTTTCCTGAGGGCTTATAAATTTTTTTAACACTGAAACATGAAAGACGGGGTGAATTCGAGTCCCCTCTGGTAATGCCAGTTTGTACGCCACCGGACCAATACTTTGCAACACCTGGAAAAGGCCGAAATATTTCATACTGAGTTTGTGATTCCTCCTAAGAAAGACAGATTGCTGCCGGTACGGCTGCAATTTGACTAACACCCATTCACCAATATCAAAAGAGACTTCCTTCCTTTTTTTATCCGCATAGAGTTTCATCCGATGTTGGGCCTTGGACAAATTAAGTTTCAATTGTTGGAGGAGTTTGTCCCTGTGTGACAACCAGTCCGAGACAAGTATAGGATCTCCGTCCACTTGAATATAAGCTAATAATGGCGGAGGATCTCCACCATATACTGCTTTAAAAGGGGACATACCCAAACTTGTGTGGAAGGAGGTGTTGTAGCAGTATTCAGCCCATGGTAACAAGTCCACCCAAGATTTGGGATTATCAGCAATAAAGCATCTTAGATAATGTTCAAGGCACTTGTTCAAAGCTTCTGTCTGTCCATCAGTTTCGGGATGATATGCAGAAGACATTGTCAAGGAAGTACCCATTTTACTAAACAAATGTTGCCAGAATTTGCTTGTAAAAGTTTTGTCCCGATCAGATACAATGGACCTGGGAATGCCATGCAACTTGACAATGTTCTGTATAAAAGATTCAGCCACCATTTAGCTAGTGAAATCTGCTCGGAGAGCCATGAAATGCCCATATTTAGATAATCTGTCAATCACCACAAAGATTACTGAATTTCCTTTGGAAATTGGTAGGCCAGTGATGAAATCCATTGCTATATCTTGCCAAATTTGGTGTGGAATTGGCAGGGGTTGCAACAATCCTGCTGGATGAGAATTCATGGATTTGGCTCGTTGACACGTAGAACAGGCTTGAACAAATTTATTAACGTCAGTTCTCATGCCCGGCCAGAAATATTGCAAAGCTAACCTTGCATAGGTCCTCAGTTGTCCAGAATGCCCACCTAGTTTAGAAGAATGAAATTCAGTCAGCAATATTTGTTTAATGCCCGAATCTGGAGGAATGGCAATTTTTCCATGCCACTAAAAGAGGTTCTTTTTCCACATATAATCAGGGTGTACTGTAGTAGAGTGTTGAAGTTGATGAATTAATTCCCGGAATATTGGGTCCGCAGCTTGGGCCAGCTGAATTTGCTGTAACAGTGGGCAATCTGCTGATGAAGAAGCCAATGTGAAAGAACGTGACAAAGCATCAGCAGCTTTGTTTTCTGGGCCAGGACGGTATTGAATAGTGAAATCGAAACCCAACAACTTAGGGAGCCATTTTTGTTGTTCTGGGGTTTGTATTGTCTGAGTACATAGATGGCTGAGTGCCTGTTAATCAGTTTTGATCACAAAATGCTGGCCCATTAAATAATTTCTGAACTTAGATACAGCTTCAGTAACTGCATAAAGTTCTCTGATATATGCTGATTGTTTCTGCATAGCCGGGGACATCTTTTTGGAGAAAAAAGCAATGGGATGGTTGTTCTGGCTCAAGACTGCCCCAACACCAATTCCAGATGCATCTGTTTCTAAAGTAAATGGTTGGCCAAAATTTGGGAGGGCAAGAACAGGTGCTGTGGTGATAGCTCGTTTTAAAGTTTGGAAAGCTTCTTCAGCTACGGAGGACCAATGAAAATTCTTCTTTTTAAGTAAATCTGTGAGTGGGCGTGCCAACTGAGCATAGTTTTTGATAAATCTTGTGTAATAACCAGTTAGACCTAAATACCCCCTCAACTGCTTTAAGGTAACTGGCAAGGGCCATTGAAGGATGGTCTGAATTTTGGCTGTCTCCATTTCCACCCCTTGTGCAGACACAACGTGACCCAAATACTCAACTTTCTGAATTCCAAACTGACATTTAGAAAATTTAACAAAAAACTGATGTTGGGAAAGAGTAACCATAACTTGTTCCAAGTGATTAAGATGAGACAGCCAATCCTGACTATATATCAATATGTCTTCAAAAAAAACCAAAACAAATTTCTGTAAGGCAAATTGGAAAACCTGATTCATAAGGGCTTGAAATGTCGCTGGTGCATTTGATAGCCCAAAAGGCATGACCCTCCATTGGAAGTGTCCATGGTGTGTTCTGAAGGCTGTTTTATGCCTGTCTTCAGGATGGACTAAAATTTGATGATAGCCTGAGCGGAGGTCTAACTTTGAAAAATAAGTAGCTCCCCACAATTCATCTAGCAACTCATCCACTGTTGGAATTGGAAAAGAGTCTTTAATGGTGATAGCATTAAGAGCTCTGTAATCTGTGCAGAAACGCCAGGACCCATCTTTTTTCTTAACCAACAATACTGGGGAAGAAAAAGGGCTAGTACTTGGTTCAATCAACTGATCTTGTAACATCTGTGAAACCATCTGTTCAATTTCAGATTTGTGAGAATGGGCATGTCGATAAGGCTTTACCTTGACTGGCTGGGAATTTGGCAACAATGGAATGCGATGGTCACAATGTCTGGCTGGAGGTAACCCAGTAGGGATGGCAAAAACTGCATGATACTTCCATAACAACTGTCTAAGAGATTCTGGCATATTGTCAGGCAATTGGATATAATCTGGCATTGATGATGTATGCGGTGATACCCGTGAAATGCTATTATCAAGTGTTTCTGTGCATTTTGAGATGGTGAGAGTATAGCAAGAATCAATGGCATGAGTGGAACATAAACGGTGTAACTGAGAGATAGTAGCCATGTGAGGTTGGATTTTCTTCTCACCATGTAGGACAATCAATTCTTGATTATAAAAAAATTCTAATGTCATCTGGCTATAATCAGTGATGTGAGGGCCCAATTGTGCTAACCAATTTGCTCCCAGAATGATATCAGCGCCAACAATAGGTAACAGGTATACAGAGAAAGTGAAAATATGTGACTGTACCTGAACCTGCAGATTTTTGATGAAACCTTCCACCAATAAGGCACTGCCATCTCCAACCAATACTTTAAATTGCTTTGCTGGGAGAATTGGCAGTTGCAAAAATTTAGCAATTCTTGGACTAATAAAGCTATCATCACTACCTCCATCCAGCAAGATTTTTACTGAATAGCTCCAATTAGCCCTGTGTATCGCATAGTCCCCGACACCATCATACTGTCCTTCGCATTAAGAGACATGCTGTGCAATTCTTGGGTTAGTGGTTGCTCATCAGTTGGTTCCAACTCTGAGTGAACCTCTTGAGTGTCCGAAATTTCATCATCCCATTGCAGTAAAAGTAATCTTCGGTTGGCACACTTATGCAGGGGAGTAAACAGTTATAACAAAGTCCTTGGGCTCTCCTTTGCTACATCTCCCTGAAGGACATTTTTCTGAATGGAGCTGGAGCTGTATAAGGTGCTAGTGCTCCTCCAGGCTTAGCCACTATCCCAGATGGACTAGGTAATGCCAATGGTGGGGGTCCAATAGGGGGCAAGGCCAGTGGTCGGGACGTGTTTGAATAAGTTGAAGATCCTGAGAATGGACGTCGAGGCATACAGGAAATCTCAGTAATAACTGTGATTTTATTCCTATGAAAACGGTCTGCAAATCCTGACTTTTCTTCATATAATCGAGCCAGGGTGACCACTTTAGTGATGGATTTAGGTTGCCAGGGAATGATATCCCTCTGTAATTCTGGTCGCAGTCCACTAATGAAACAATCCAGAAAAGCATCAGGCAATAATCCTTCCACCCGATTCGCCAGTTCGGTGAACGCTTGGTAGTACTCTGTGACTGTGCCCTCCTGCACAAGCTTAAACAAGGCAGAACGAGGAGAGTCAAAAATTGAGGGCCCGTATGTTTGTTCAATAGCCTGTGCTAAGCTCTTCCAGGAAACCATAGCTCCGGATTTCTGTAACATCTGAAACCACGGAACAACTGGTCCGTCAAAATGAATGGAAGCAATCTTTAGCCGAGAAAAATCTGAGGTTTCATAATAGTCAAAGAACTGCTCGGCCTGATAAAGCCATTGAAGTGCCTGAGAACCATTAAATCGGGGGAAATCCATTTTAATGGGTCGTGATGGCGTTGTGGGAGTAGATCTCGTGTCCCGTGAACAGGATTCAGGTACGAATGAAGAAGAAGGAGCCAAAGTGTTCGCAGTAACTTGATGTTGTAAAGATTCCATACATTTCACCATAGACGCCAAGGATTGCTCCATCATGGTAATCCGATCCTCCTTGAGTTTATCCTTTTCCTCTTTATCACCCAAAACCGTTAATACCGTCTCCATTTTTGCTGCTAATTCCTTTAGACGGGTGTTCTCAGCCATAAGAAAAGAGGATATAACCGAAAGCACCAAAATATGTTATGACTGGAGCTTAAACCTTGTAAAACTAAATCAATCCGCCACCCGATCAAGAGCTTACAGCTCAAACTTCATTAAAACAGCGCTGAATAACAGTTCTTCAGCTTTTACAAAACTTAGGATGGTTCTTGAGATAAAAACAACAGATTAATAGCAACACCAAAATCCATAATAAAGTAAGAGTTCATACTCTAAGTATTATTTCAGAAAGAAATTAAACTACCAAGGTGCGCTTGAGCCTACACCTGGTCCTCATCCCTCAGCTCAGACTGCAGGGCCCCACTTATCTTCTTCCTTCTTGCCCTCTCATCCCTCGCTTCCCTTTCTTTAAATCTACTCCCCTTCCCCAGCACATAACCTTCCAGCCTAGAACTTCTCTTCCTTTCTCTGAAGATTCTTCCTTGTGTTATCCCAACCGTTGGTTGATTATCATCCTCCTTTATCTGGCCGTCCACCTGGCCCTTCTGTATTGGCTGACCCTTTCCTACAGATGATGCTGCCCTGCTTTTTGTAACACCCTCGCCCAAATGGCAGCTCTCCATTTGCTTCAATTGATTCGGAATGTGCCCTTGTTGAGCCTCCACGTGACCACTAACTTGAGGTTTAACATTAATCACAATTGGAAATATTACACAGTGCAAGTAAAGTTATGAAGTAATCCACCTATAAATGACATGTGAAAACGCTTCTTTAGGATGAAATGTGAGAACACCTTTCCATTCGCGAGATTCTCAACCCCTTATAGGACTCAAGATGACATGAGTTGTCAAGATATTTCTTCCCAACTCCAGTTTCATTTATTGTAGATTTACTCAAGAGACACTTTAGCATATCTTAGGAAACTTCTCTATCTAATATTTCAATCTTCTTCTTTTCTGAGACCTAATCTTGTCTCCAACCCTATGTGGAACTATGTCCAGGTGCCCCTCTCATTTATTAGTAAGCTCCATTGAACACTCAAATCCAGTTAACGTTGCATTGTTAACGTTTGATTTCTTTTAACTAGTTGTTCTTACCACGATTTTTAAACTAGATAATGGAGTGAATGATTGTATTGGTTAAGAATTTTGGCCCTTGAGGGATATAGAACTTACATTTTATTACTTGAACCACACCATGCACTTGCAAGGTAGACATACATTTAATATCATAAAAATTAATGTTTTTTTTCTTTTTTCTCTCACTCTGTTTTCCTCTCTCATCTAACTGTATCCCTCCGAGAGGTTCAAAAAAAGTTTATTTTTAAAAAATTATAACTATATAATAAAGGATAATTTTGTCTCTTTATATACAATTCATATAACATCTTATCATTATTTGATCCACTTTAAACATATAGTTAAAAAAAAATGCTATCCACTGGCTTATTTGGTGCACATCAAATACAACATATGATATAAGCTTAATTATCATGCCCATACAATTTTTTACTCTTATTCGGTCATCATATTCTCTTCTTCTCTTATCGTGTTCATCAAACGGGCCTATAGTCTACAATATAAGTTAGAATAAATTAATCCCAAATTTTGATAATACAGAGGATCGAAATGATTTAATCTATATTTTAACAAGAATAATAACAAAATGCTCAAATCAATTTCTTAAAAGATTCTTTAAAATTATTTATGCTTATTAATTATAATAAAGTTTGTAATTTATTTTTGAAATACATTATATTTTATGTATAGATTTAAAAGAAGTTATAATTATAATAATTTACACTGTAAGTTGTATTCATGATTTTGCCATAACAACATTTTTTTTTCTTGTAGTCTTTTAATCTGTATACATTTAGCTATAGGATATATATATTTAAATTTTAAAAGTATTGTTTACTATATTTATAATTTTTGTAGCAGTATATTAATATTAGTTACCATTTTATTAAAATCACTACCAAGTATCTAACTTTAAAATCATTATTGCTGTGTGAAGTTAATATTTGTCGTTAAATAAGCTAAATTGCTATAATATGTTGTTACTAATCAATTACAAATATTTACAAATGACTCTTTTAATTAGTATGGTTTATTCTGTATATAAAAATATGTTTTGTGAATATGAAATTGTAATTGTAAACAAACATTGTTGTAGTGCATGCTTTCTAACTATACTAAAATACTAATCACATTTTGTTAGAAACATAGACATTCCGAGCTCACCGAGATATCAAATACATTTAAAAACCATTAATTAATTTCAAAATTTTCAAATACATGACCATATTGTGATGTTAGTGTCATGTGAGCCATATGGGACCAAAATGAAGGTTATGCTCATAGTACATTTGGTTCACATGATCGTAGCTAACAATTATATTATCATCAAAACAAAACATAAGAGTTAAAAGAAAAAAGTCTTATAATGATATATTTAGTTACGAATATGATATATTAAACTGATAATATTCATAATCAAAATTTCCAAATTTTATTTTTTTTTAACAAATGTTTTATTATTTAAGTTAATTACCTTGTGTACAATAATCCTACCAGAAAAACTTATTATGAGCCTATATATGCAATTTATTTATTTTTATAAGTATATGAGAATTTCGGATTTTTCATTAAAATATTGTCTTTCTTTTAATTAATTACTAAAATACGTATTTCCGTAATTATTTACGGAGATGCGTACTTTTTATTTTTTTAATAATTTCTTTTAAAGGTTAAGGGTCCCATCACTTTTTTAATATTTAAATTTTATTTTTTTAATAAATAAAGGGTACCATTAGTTTTTTAAAATTAAAATTTTATGTTTTTTAAAAACTGTGGGTCCTGAGAGTTTTTTAAATTAAAAGAAAATTTATATTTAACACCTTATCATTCCCATTATTTTTTCTTATAATTTATTTTTTTATACTTCTACTCTGCTATTTTTATTTTCATTAATTATAACCATAACCGATTGTCAATATTTAAATAAATAATTTTAATATTTTTTTATAATAACAAATATCAAACATTAAAAGTTTTAACATGTAAAAATTACTCCCATAACTAAACCAAACTCACTTGATATTTTAAATGAACTAAAACAATTACATATATTATAAAATAATTCAACAAGTACAATATTAGGTTACATTATGGCATACGACTTGGACCAGTGGCATTTGGACAATTTTGACGGCTGTGACCTTCGTTGCGACATAAACCATAACGCTTTGCTTAACCGCCTTCCCTTATGTCCATCTCATTGCGAATTCTAGTGGATTTTGGATGTCCTGAAGGTTATCTTCGCATTGTAAGATCAGGACATAGACGTGGACCATTATAGGGGTTCCAGTATCTCTCATTTGTCATTGGCTGAAACTCTTTATGGTATACATTGAAAATTGTCTCAAGCCTATAAATATTATCTACATGTGCCTGCCAATGTAGATGAATGTATGCGCATGCTGCAAGAACATGGCGACAAGAAAAATGAAACGTTTGAAACTCACCGCAATCACACCATCGTCTTCTCAAATCAATACGGTAACTGCCAGCTATACCACCGCATTGAGGTGGTGCCATTTCATCTACCATAAAAGAAATTTTTTTCACAATCAAACTAACGAACATAAATGCTACATGTTGTTTGTTGATTTTCTTGAATTGTCATCATTAGCGCTTCCCAAAATATTTGACCTGATGCAATCTGAGCTTGTGCATGTATACCTTTCCTTACAAATAACTCAGCAAGTCGAAAGTAAGTTGACTTAACTAAAGCTGTTATAGGGAAGTTCCTTGTCCCTTTTAACACTGAGTTACATTCAGCTAGATTGGTCGTCATGTGGCCATACCATCGACCTTCGTTGTGAAATGATTGAGCCCACTTCTCCCGTGGTATGTTATCTAACCACCTTGTTGCCATTATGTCAAGGTCTCGAAGTACGCCTTACCAATAGTTAAAATCATGATATGTTTTCGAGTAACCTACATTAATAGCTAAAAAAATCTTAAAAAAGAATAATAATAATATGCGATTTAAATTATCAAAATTTAGATTTATGACTTACCAATGTTAACAACTATTTGTTGCATTTCTATATTTTTGAAATGACGCATGAAGTTCGTAGATATATGCCTTATACAATAAACATGATAGGCATGAGGAGGATTCATCTGATGGCCAATTGCTCATTTAATAGATTGGTGACGGTCAGAAATAAAACATATGCTTTTCTGTGGTGTCACGTCTGCTCGTAGATGCTCTAAGAAGAAACGCCATGCATCTAACGTCTCTCCTTCTACAATGGCAAATGCAATTGGAAGAATATTTTTATTGTCATCTTGTGCAATGGCCATCAACAAAGTCCCTTTATATTTTCCATAAAAATGTGTACCATCTATCTGCACTACCGGTTTAAAATATTTGAAAGCCTCCACACATAAAGGGAAACTCCAAAAGAGCCTATGAGAAACATTAGTATCACGTACCAGGTAATTTCCATCATATGCTTGTTGAGTCTGGAGATCGATTATTGTCCCAGGGACAAATTGCTGTAATGCTGCTAGCTATTTTGATAACTCATTGTATGACTCCTCCCAATTACTGAATGCAAATTCAATCACTTTTTGTTTTGCAATCCATACCTTTCTATATGTCGGTGAGTACCCATATCAGTTCCTGATCTCCGCTATCAAAATAGAGATAGTGATAGATGGCTTCTCGTTGATCAGTGCTTGTATACAACGGGAAATCATGTTTGAATCTAGCTTTGAATGATCTTACGAGACCATTGCTGTTGTACAAGTGTGTGGGCCATTATATTTTGTAATCTCCCAAATCTGCTTCATTTTGCTATAGGATGCTCGCACTCTCTAACTGTATCCATCGCCATATGACTTACATCTTCTGAAATACCGAGTTGGATCCGACTCGATTACTTTATATTCCACGGACTTCTACAAGCAATAATTCTTAATTATTATTACAACATCATCTTTGTTTTGAAACTGCATACCTATATGCAATTCTCCATATGTCATTGCCTCTCTTAATGTGTTGGCGTACAATGAAGGGTATTCAGGAAATTCTAGTGCAGACATTGCTTCCAAATCAAGTGTCCTCATATGTGCTGGAGGCTCATATGGTGGCATTGTCATTTCTACGCTTTGTCTTTGTCTGCTGGCATCTTCCGCATTATAATCTTCTACGCTTGCTTTGATATTTTCTGTATAGTTATTTTCATCTTGGTCATCTCCGCTTGAACTCCCATATTCACCAAATTCAT
This sequence comes from Dioscorea dumetorum, assembly GCA_902712375.1. Classification (NCBI taxonomy): domain Eukaryota; kingdom Viridiplantae; phylum Streptophyta; class Magnoliopsida; order Dioscoreales; family Dioscoreaceae; genus Dioscorea; species Dioscorea dumetorum. The sequence continues at coordinate 6,835,514 of CACTHL010000846.1, forward strand.
TTTCATGACTGGTAATATTCTGGGTTCTATGGTGTGTTGATGTGCCTGGTGGTTATTGTGAAGCAGTGAAATTGAAATTGAAATTGTGTTGTAAATTATCCCATGCCCTCCATTCAGTTGAAAGCCTTTATGGTGGAATGTTATTACATTCATTAATTTGGTGTTGAGAAAAACCACCAGTGGAAGTCACAACACCAAGCTCCACATACAATTCTATAACTTGAACATCATGAAATGCTTGGTGGCAACTGAACATCATCTGAACATTTCGGTCATTATGTAATTTGAAAGACCGATAGTAGATCTTACCTTGACTTGACAAAATAGGCATACGGTATTTGATATGTGTAATTATTTGATCACCTGTAATTTCTATATTTTCTTTAATGGTTCTCTTTAAATTGGCTAAAGAGACATCATTTTCAATATAAAAACAAGAATGGTCATCAGATGAAAATATTGTTGTCTCCTCACTTGTAGTGATTGAACCACTATAGTAAACCAAAGCAAGTGATTTTTCTGCTGTTGTAGAAAATGAAAAAAAAATGTGAGTTTAGTGAGAGTAAATATGTATACTAAAAAAACGAAGGAAGCTTGTATGGAAGTCAACTAGTCAATACGGATAAAAAAACATAACTGAGTCCATTGATCAAGATTGAGTAATTAGCAGTCGTTGTGGAAGCTTGTTCTCTACTCAAGAGTCTGTGCGGCCCTTGGTCGATGTTTCTCTCGACCAAAGTCGTCTCCTTCGTTCAGTATGACAATAATATGATTTTTGCTAGCTTGAATGTAAAAGCAATAAAATAACTTTGCAAAGAAAACAAAACTAGAAAGACAAAAATTTTAAAGAAGAAACTTCTTTCTATATATATAATTTTTTTCTTATAGAAATGTTTGTGTGGTTTTACAAAAAGGATTTGGAGGGTTTATATAGGCCTCCACCTAACAAATGGATGGTTAAGATTAATTTCATCCAATGGCACTCATGAAAGGTGTAGGTGCCATATGCTACTAATAATTCATCCCAACAACCCCCACTAAACAAATTATAAGAAAAATTAATGTGCATGATAAGGTGTTAAATATAAATTTTCTTTTAATTTAAAAAGCCCTCGCGACCCACAGTTTTTTTAAAAAAATAAAATTTTAATATTAAAAAACTAATGGGACCCTGATTTATTAAAAAAATAAATATTAAATATTAAAAAAGTGGTGGGACTTTTAAGTTTTTAACCTTTAAAAGAAATTATTAAAAAAATAAAAAATTCTTATTTCCATAAATAATTACGAAAATACGTATTTTAGTAATTAATTAAAAAAAATAATATTTTAATCAAAAAGCCAATTCCAATACCAATGGATTTATCATTTTTCCAACCCATTTTTCTATTTTGAACAAAATAAACAGAGAAATGTAATATAGTAGAATGTAATATTTTCTAAAATATTTTAAAAATCCTTCACAGATTGCATAAGATCTAAAGTATATAATAACCAAAATGAATAACAAGAGACATTATAGGGACGGAAAATGCACTAAACCCATTTTAATTGAAAAATTAAATACATAATATTAAAAAAAAATCAATCAAATGTGTATATAAATATGTGTGTGTTAATAAAATTATATTACTGTTGAACAAATAAAAAGTATTTTTCGCATTAATATAAAATAAGATAACAAAAAAAATGAGGTTTTTGCTCGTATTTGCTATAAGATCATTGCCTTCACCACTACATATTGGCAGTTTGAGGAGTTAGTTTGTGATTCTTGTTTACTTCCCTTCTTACACAAACAAGGTCCACATGGAAACATTGATTGAAAATTAATATGCTTTATTTGTTGTAGACTCACCAAAGCACTAGCACATAATAACACAACGATGTCATCATTAATAATGTTACATGACATGAGTATAGCATTTGATCATAGTTGTACTCTCATGAGTTCACCAAATGTGAGTCCAGATAGAGAGTCCATGTTGAATGATATTTGAGATTTTGGAGAAGACAACCTCCTTGAGACTTGTTCCATTGTAGGGCGAGACTGTGGATTGGGGTCAATGCATTCCATCGCCGTAAAAATCACTATAAGCACTTTATTAACCACCAGAGTCGACGGAAGTGAAAGACGAGGATCTAGAACATCTTTCACTAGCATGATTGTATCATGTGCTAACGATAACAATGACGATGACAATGATGACGATAACAGTAAGTCACCCATGAGATCCCCAGGATGCATTCCATGTATCACTTCAAGTGCTACAACTCCGAAACTATATACATCACATTTTCTGGTCACCTTCATTGTATATGCAAGTTCTGCAAATGAACAGGAAAGCAAACATGTATGTTATTATGAGTAAATGAAACAAAAATGATGCCATTAATTATATGGTCTGCTGAAAGTAGTGTTGAATTTATACCTGGTGCCATGTAACCATGTGTGCCTGCAAGCATGCTCCAATGAGATGAATCAGGCTTAAGCAGCTTAGCAATGCCAAAGTCTGAAACACAAGCCTTGTACTCTTCATCCAAGAGAATATTGTTGCTTTTGATGTCTCGATGAACAATGGGTGGAGCACAGTCATGATGCAAATAAGATAAAGCTTCAGCAATGTCTCTAACAATGTTCACTCTTTTGATCCAATCCAACTCTATAGCTTCTTCATCAGACCTTAAAATGTCACCCAAACTTCCTCTCTCCATGTACTCATATGCAAGAAAGTTGAACTTATTGGTTGAGCAAAAACCATAGAGTTTCAATATATTCCGGTGCCGAATTTGGGTTAATGCTTGTATTTCATTTTGGAAAGCTTGATCATTCACTTGACCTTCTCCTATCGGATCAATTTTCTTGATAGCAAGTGTCCCTCCTGATGATAGTGCCGCTTTATAGACTATGCTACAAGCTCCGTTACCAATTTGATACTTATCGTCAAAATTTTCTGTGGCTTGAATGATTTCTTTGTATGCCTCCTTCCCTTGATTCACACTCCAAATTGAGAAGAAATGTCCACCAACTTCTTCACCAAAGGCGTTTGAGGTGAATTTCTTTCTCTTGTGACAGAGATAAGTGATTCCAACTACTAGGAACAACAAAAACAAAATGCCAAGTGTGGGAACAAGGACCAAGATGATGACTTTGTTATGGTTTTGTGAGTCATCCTTACTTGTTGGATTAATGGATTCATTACAAGGAGGTAAACCATGCACTTGACCACACAAACCTTTATTGTGGATAAACCACTGGATTGGAGCTGCTTGAAAGAAACGACCCTCTGGAACTGGACCCTCCAAGGAATTATAAGATAAATCCAATGATACCAAGCCAATCATGAACTGAAAAGAGGATGGAATGCGGCCAACCAGCTGATTATGTGATAAATTCATCTCTTGCAACTCCATCAACTTACTAAGTTGTGATGGGATTTCTCCATTCAATGAATTGCCACTCAAGTCTAAAGCATCATGCAAGTTCAAATTACCAAGTTGAAAAGGGATGGCACCACTTAGTTCATTGTTGCTCAACCTGAGTGAGCTTAACTTCTGGCATTTCTCCAATGGTATCGGTATTTCTCCACTCAAATTATTGCTCGACACGTCGAGAACTTCTAATGAAGATAGATCCCCAAACTCCGACGGTATCGTTCCAGTAAAGTGATTGTTACTCATGTTCAAGTGAAACATAGAAGATAATTTGCCAAACTCTCTGGGGATTTGTCCAACCAAATCATTGGAAGAGATGTCAAGCCAGTGCAACTTTGGTAGTTGACTGATTTCCAGAGGTATTAGTCCACTGATTCTATTGCCTGAGATTTTAAAACTTGTCAAATTAAGGCATGCTCCCCAGGATGGTGACAAACTGCCAGACAAGTCGTTATAGCTTAGATCAATATAATCCAAATGTGGATGAATGCCAAAGCTTTTAGAAACATCTCCAGTGAATTGATTTCTTTCAAGCCGAACCCTACGTAAGTTTGTTGAATTTTTCAAACTTGTGGGAATGGGACCTTGGAAATTATTGTATCCTAGAGTAAGATTCTCAACCAAACCTCCTTTCATTAAATCCGGCGGTAGATTGCCAGAAAGCCTGTTATCGAACAATTGAAAATTAATTAAATTCGTAAGATTTGTTAAATCATGGGGCAATGTACCAAAAAGATGGTTTTCATACAATACTAATTTAGTGAGACTTTTCAAAAATCCCAGCGACGGAGGGATAGAACCAGAGAGCTTATTCTCACAAATTGAGAGTGTGGAAAGTTTAGTTAGATTTCCAATGCTATGTGGGATTGACCCAGATAACATGTTTTCACCTAGTTTCACATATTTCAAGTTCACTAGCTTACCAATTTCATCAGGAATGGAACCAGTTATTTTATTTCTATATAAGTAGAACGTTTCAAGATTGGTTAAATTTCCAATGTGATGTGGGATGGGGCCGGGTATTTGGTTATTTGATATTTCAAAATCTTTCAATTTTAGTAAATTCCCAATCTCGTTAGGAATGAAGCCATTCATATAGTTTTTGTATAAGAAAACTGACTCAAGGTTGGATAGATTTCCAATGCTTTGTGGGATAAAACCGGTTATTTGGTTGTGATCAATTTCAAGATCTCTCAAGCTCACCATATTCCCAATCTCTTCAGGAATAGAGCCATTTATGTTATTCATATACAAGCAGAAGGTTTCAAGCTTGGTCAGCTTCCCTATCTGGTATGGCATGGGTCCATATAACTGGTTCTCATAAAGGTCTAACAAGTTGAGCTCAGTCAAGTTTCCTATACTAGGAGGAATGGGGCTTGTTAGATTGTTGCTAGAGATATCAAATTCCTTGAGATTCACCATATAGCCAATCTGATAAGGGATGATGCCAGTTAGCACATTGCTCCCCAAGTGAAAAAAATTGAGTTTGGTCAAGTTTCCAAATATTAGAGGGATGGAACCAGCTAAGAAATTTCTGGAGATGTTTAACAACTTCAGGTTGAAAAGCTTTCCAAAAGAAAGAGGTATGAAGCCACTTATCTGATTATCAGAAAGAGACAAGGTCCTGAGCCTTGTCAAATTACCAATCTCTGATGGGATGATTCCTGTCAGATTGTTGGTGGAGAGATCAAGGATGGTGAGCTTGGAGACCGCTGAAATAGAAGGAGGGATGGACCCATAGAGACAGTTGACAGTGAGGTTGAGAACAGTAAGTGATGGCAATGCTGACAAGTTGAGAGTCTCCAGGTTCCCTTCTAGCCCCATATCTACCAGTTGGATTCTGGTGATAGTTGCCCTTAGATGGCCATCATATCTGCATGAGATTCCAGTCCAGTTGCATGGACTGGTCTTTGAGGTCCAAGTGTCAAGAAGATCTTGTGTTTCAAGGGTGGTTTTCCATTGAAGAAGAGCTCTCCCTTGAGATTCAATCCTTGAAGCTGTGGCCATTGGAACAAGGAAACCAAGATTGGAGATGAGAACTAGCAACTGTGAGAGCACCACCATCAACAATATTGTTGGCATGTTGATGAACTTTGAGGGAAGCCATGATTCCATCTTGAAATTATATTTTCCTTGAAAGGAAGGCCCTTGGAATGTTGTTGTGGTGTTGTTAAGAAGGGTTTGAGGGCCTTTATAGCATCTTTTAGCGTGAATGATAATTTATTTAATAACAAGTTCCATCTTAAAAATTAGCATTGATAGCATTTTGAAGGACAGTGATAGTTACGCATACCGACTACATTGTTGACTCCGGTTAAAGTCTTTTTTTCTACGGATACTTGTGATCCTCCAAAGTAGACTGGCTATTTTGAACCGAACCCATGGAATCGAACCGAAACCGAACCGAAACCGAACCGAAACCAGCAAAACGGTAACCGTCAAAAAACCGGAACCAGAACCTTCATATAAGGTTCGGTTCCGGTTTCAGAATTTGAAAACCGTGGAACCGGCGATTCAACCGGCGGTTTGAACCGTCGGTTCGAACCAGCGGATCTATATATATATATATATATATAATGTTTTTATTTTATTAATATCATTAATAACTTATTAATTAAGTAATTACATGCTAAACAACTCTTTGCAGTTCCCACCTCAACCGTTGCAGTTGAGCAAACATTTAGTAATGGAGGTAACATTTTAAGTGAAAGACGATCAAGGTTAGGTCCAGAATCATTAGAAGCACAAACTTGCCTTATTGACTGGAAAAGAGCTAGACTACAAAGTAAAGATAACCTTATATACTCATCATCATTAGACGAGTGGGTAAATGATAACTTTGGTGCAACAACGTCGGCTTGTAGTTCCAACTCCTCGGACGATAATGCAAGCAATTAGACATTATGAAAATATGAGAAATATGTATAATAAAAATAAAAGAACTACGTGGCCTTTAATTCCTCTAGAAGATACGTAGGTAACTTGATATAATTAAGTTCAAGCCCTTTATTTTTTTATTTCTTCCCCTATTGTACTTTTATTGCAAAATATTGTTTTGAATTATTAATATTTTTATTTTTTTAATAAAATATTGTATTAAATTAATTCTTGTATTTTTGTATTCATTTAATTTGAAATATTGAATTATTTAGTTTAACAAAAAAAACTTGAACCTTTTGAACTGCCAAACCGGAACCGTTGAACCGAACCGCCAAAACCGGAACCGGAACCGGAATCGAACCGGAACCGCCAAGAAACTTGCCAAGATGGTTCGGTTCCAGTTCAAGATTTTTTTGAACCGGAACCGGCGGTTTCTGAGCCGTGACCATGTCTACTCCAAAGTATCCCACTCTTACATTGGCTGTATACATAGTGAGTTCCAAGAATTTACATCCATGGAGGAGATGAAAGCATATATAAATATATATGCTCTTAGAATTTTGTAGCTTTCTTTTAGTAGTGATTTAGTGCGGCTTCTCTGAACAAGCCATAATATATTTCCTTCTACTTACGTCTTTATTTTATATTTGTTGTTATATTTTTCCCAAACCTCTTTTAATTATTAATTAATTTGATTTATTTACCTCTATTGAAAAAAAACGCTAGTATATAATTTTTCTAGGCATTTATGTATTAATTTATTAACTATCTTCTCATGAACTTCCATGAAGCGGAGTTTAAGTTATATTAAGATCCAATTTAAAAGAGGGCATATATAGTTTGAGAGTATATTAGAGTTAAGAATAGAATTAGGAAGTTTAAGTTTTAATAAGGTCCCAGTTATGTATAAGTTGTTAAAATTAATGCTTTTGCTAATATCTAGAAGTTTGTTAGTCATTAATATGTTGTCGGTGTCGGCTATGAGCCCGTGTGGGATCCACTCCAAGTTATTCAAAGTAAATGATTAACAAAACAAGTCTTCTCATCTTAGCCTCTTTTCTCTTCCACTTCCACTTCCACTTCCACTCAAACCCTAACCAAATCTACAAAGACCAACATAAATATGTTCTTTTCTTGTCAAGAGCAGTGAAACCTCTAATGGCCTCTTAGATTAAGACAAGGACATACACACATCTCGACTGCGACATATGTGGTCCACGCACACGTGGGTGCTGGGATTCAGGCAACTTCACGGAGGACCCAAGTCCCAATTGACCAACATAAGTATGTGTTTGTGGTATGTGATCACCTACCTATTGGCTCTAGGAATCAATGACAATATTATGGCTTAAAAAAAAAAGGTTTTTTTTTTCAATTTGATAGAAGGACTTTTAAAAGAAGTATTTCTTCGAGTAAGTTAAGTGCTTCTCTATATTTTATATTTGAATAAATTAATACAGAAATAGTTTTATATATATATGAAGTTGTTTGGATGTGAATTTTGAAAGGACTTTTTTTTAATGGTAAATTACTAAAATGAGCATTCATTGAGTTATTATAATATTTCAACTATTATGTATTCAAAATATAGTAATTACTATTGACAATGATAAAAACAACAACACTAATGATGATGATATTATTATTATTATTGTTGGTGGTGGTGGTGGTGGTGGTGTTATTGTTTAATAAAAACAAAAAACATAAAACTAATTTTTCAACACCAAATATGAGAACAAGAACAATAATATTTTCACATCACAACAATAAGGCTGTATTTGATTGCCCAAATTTTTCATGCAAAAATTTTCTATGGGACATTTTTCAGCTATTTGTTTGCCTAAATTTTACATGAAAAATTTTTCCATGGATGTTGTCACGTGACTCTATTTTCTCTTAAAACAAGGGAATTTTTCCAGCCTCAACCATAGGAAAACTTTTCCAAGGAAAATAGAAGGGTTATATGAAAATACAAGCAATCAAACAACAAAATCAGAATTTTTCGTAGAAATTTTTTAATTTTCTAGTTAGAAAATAATGCCAATCCAACGTCTATTTGTTCGTTTTTAATGAAAAATTTTTCCATGGAAAAATTTTTTTTCCACCAATTTTTCATGTTGTCAATCAAACACAACCTAAAAGTTGTCATGACTATTACAACAACAATTAACAACAACAACAACAACAACAACAATAATGATAATAATAATAATAATAATAATAATAACAACAACATGAAAAAAATAAAAACAAATCGCTATTAGGGAGTTTGGAGGCAGAGAAAACTATTATGGTTGTGAAAAGATTAACAAAAAAAATATAAAAGCACAGTCAATTCTTTATTTCATAAGGTTAATTTAGTAATTTCATAACCCCAAAACAGTTTTTAAAAAGTGCTTTTCCCAATACAAACAAGTTTTTGGGGGTGTTTGGATGGGCTTTTTTTTAGCCCAGAAGTGCTTTTTTATAAGTTAAGCACTTCTGGGTTTTAAAAAACATGTTTGTTTGGGCTTTTGGGCAGAAGCCGTGAAAAAAGCTAAAATTCAGTTTTTTTTTCATAAGCTGCCTCATAGATGCTTTTTAGAAAAGCACTTCTGAGAAGCTGTTTCAGAGAAAAGCACTTAACTTACTTTGAAAGCACTTTTTAAAAAAAGTGCTTCCGCAAAACTTAAAAAAAACACTTTTTTTAAAAGCCCATCCAAACAAGGCCTTTATTGACGAAAAAAGCAGTATTTCAGCTTTTTTTATCAATTTCTTCTTCTTCAGAAAAGCCAATACAAACAAGTTTTTCTGAATTCAGAAGTGCTTAACTTATAAAAAAGCACTTCTGGGCTTTCTAGAAGCTAATACAAACAAAGCCCATTATTTTTTTTCCCATATTGATAAATTTGTAAGTGTAAAGCCATTAATTTCATATAATCTTTTTATTTAGGAAACACAAATTAATAAATTGCAAATTTAGGATTTCATGTTGTACATGAAAATTCTAGAATTATATTTGGAGTTGTAATGCTTTTATTCTCAAGTATTTAAATTTGTGTTTAAAATCAAGAGGTATATATTTGTAATTGTAGGAGTTAAGAGTTAAGAAGTAGAGATCTTGGTTCAAGTTATGGTCTCCTCATGTTTTAACACCAAATTCTAGAATTATATTTGGAGTTGTAACGCTTTTATTCTCAAGTATTTAAATTTGTGTTTAATATCAAGAGGTATATATTTGTAATTGTAAGAGTTAAGATCTGAGAAGTAGAGATCTTGGTTCAAAGAAGTAGGGATAACTTAGGGTTTTATGAAAAAATATGAAAATTTATAAAAACAAAAAGAAGAAAGTAAGACTGATGCGAAATATATATATATAATAAATTAATAAATAATAAAAATGCAAAAATGATGAGATAGTAAGAATTGTTATGGAGAAGGGTATTTTAGGAAATTAATGACCTCGAAAACTTCTTCTAAAGCAAGTTGTGATGTCCAATGCATTGCGACTACTCTCTTTAAGGGGGTCTCGCCATGCCTCTTAACAGTTACACTGCTGAAGGGGTTAATGAAGACTTTTGAAGACTTCCCTTCAAGCTAGCTGTGGTGTCCAATGTATGACAATCGCTCTCCTTGAAGGGGTCTGTCCATGCCTCTTGACAGTCAATGGATGAAAAGTTTGATGAAGACATTTGTAGACTTTCTTTGATGTTAGCTATGATGTCCAATATACTACGGCTGCTCTCCTTAAGGCTCGTCTTTCTATGCCTTTGAAGACTTCCCTTAAAGCTAGTTGTGATGTCCGATGCATGGCGACTGCTCTCCTTGAGGGGACCTCGCCATGTCTCTTGACAGTCACACGGTTGAAGGGGTTGATGAAGACATTTGAAGACTTCCCTTGAAGCTAGCTGTGATGTCCAATGTATGGCAATTGCTCTCCTTGAATGGGTCTCTCCATGCCTCTTAACAGTAACGGCTGAAGAGATTGATGAAGACATTTAAAGACTTCCCTTGAAGCTAACTGTGATGTCCAATGCTTTCCTTGAAGGGGTCTCTCCATGCCTCTTGATAGTCACATGAGCTGAAAAGGTTGATGAAAATATGATGAATGTCACTCTTAAAGCTAGCTGTGATGTCCAATGCTTGGTGACTACTCTCCTACAAGATGTCTCTCCATAGACCCTTGAAAGTCACACGACTGAAAAGAGTTTATGAATGATTTTGATGAAGACATTCCTTGAAGTTCATTGTGAGGTCCAGTGTGTCACTCCAATGATGGATGGAGTTGATAAAAAAAACTCTTGAAATTTTCTGTAAGCTCCACTGCTTCACACTCATAGAGGTTATTAAAAATATCTCAAAAAAATTCGTTGAAGCCTACTACAAGGTTTAACGCTTGACACTTAGGTGGTGGATGGAGCTAATAACAAACTTTTAAAGATTTCTTTTGAAGCTTATTGTGAGGTCTACTGCTTGACACTCACAAGGGTGTTAAAAAAATTTCTAAAGAACTTCTGGAAACTCATTGTGAGGTTTAATATCTCGACACTCATAGGGGTGACTTGAAAAGATCCTTTAAAAACTCAATCAAAGAACTCAAACGAACTGACAAATGAAATCTAAAGTTTTAAAACGTCAAAGAAATAACGGAACCAAGGAGTTTAACAAATCAAAGACTGGAAGATTTCAAAAGCATGAAATACCGAGGTCTCCAAATATTATATTGAAAGGGATTAAGTCGTGACTTACACATGGAGAGATCACAACTTGTGACTCAAATCATGTCTAAAATGCAAAACTTAGAAACTTGAGAAAAAAAAATCAAAGTCAAATAAAAAATATATTCTCATATTCTTCCTATCAAAGAAATCGAAAAAAGCTGAAGCACCATGACCTCTACCCACTAAACTAAATTAATTAATGTCATGTACCCATGCATTTTTTTTCTTTCAATAAAATGGATTTTATGTTTTCTCATTCACTCTCTTTTTAATAAGAGGTTTCTATAATAGTATCCAAGGTAATTAGTATTAGGGGCTTACTCTTACTGGAGGCCATGAACCTACAATCACTTGAAATTATAAAAAAACTAAAATTTGATTTGTGATCTATTTATTTTTTATCTCTTAACTCAAACAAAAACAAAAACAAAACCAAAAACAAAATATCTTCATTCATATTTTATATCCTATTTACTAACACTGAGTCACTTACGTAAGATGTTTATGTTCTTACAAGTGAAATAGATTTAAACCTTACACATGAAAGGATATGTGTTGAAATTGTAACTCTATGTTTGTGCATATATTATAATACTTATAATTATTATTAAGCTTCTAAGTTGCAAGTTGCGTGTTTGAATTTATGTAAAATAATGGTCGCACACAATGGTCCATAAACTTTCACGTCAAGTGTTTGTATTTATATATAACGTTTTCAAATAATTAAAAACTAAATTAATTCCATTAGGAATGTCACCTCCTATATATTAATGAACAGACAGGTTTGAGGTGACACTTGCGATCCTTTTGCATAAATAGTTAATAGTTTATCACATTGAGGAGATGCTTAACGTATGCGACACGTATGTGACTCCAAGTCTAGCGTGAAGGTCTTCGGTCAAAACATTTGCAATCCTCTTTTTTTTTTTTTAGAAAAGTATTATAAACTGAATTTTGTTTTTTTCGATCACAAGTTTTTACAATCATTATCATTAGGCCCACCTGAGCACATTCCAATTAAATTCAAAATTTGCATGCGCAAATTTGATGACGTGAGGACCGCTTGAAATACAACACATTTTTTAAATTCAAAATTCCAATTAAATCCTCATTTATTTGGTAACTATACTGTGAGAGATCGATTATCAACTTCACTGCGTACTAGTTGCGTTTCCCTGTTGATAGCTTGCCCATGCCGTCCTCATTCAACGAAGCAACATGGCTTTTGAACGTTCAAAATGTCTACACTCTCTATATTTTTTATTCATTTTAGTCATGTCAATGACGTGAGGACCGCTTGAAATACAACACATTTTTTAGAGTTTTTTCCGCATTTTAGGGCGGCTTGAAATACAACTCATATTATAGTTTTTTTATATTTTTTTATTCATTTTTTTATGACAATTTTTCAAATATCATTATTAGGCCCGGCGGTTTTTTTCACTCACACCACCGCGCCCCACTTTTACTAGGATGCTCGATTGCCTTCCTCCACGTGGCGCTCATCCACGGTCTCTCACGAATCTTTACACAATGAGCGATGTCCGATGTCGCGGAGTGTGTATCCCTAGAAGCCCACTTTTCCGTCCTTTCCATGTGGCGGATCCCGCCACTTCCAATAAAATAATGAAAGAATGGCATTCTCGTGAATAAGTTATCAACCTTTGCAATAGTAAATTGCATACGTGGAACAATCTCAACGGTTCCATGAATCTCAACGATGCCATTAAAGAGGAATCTCCAACCTTTGCAACAGTAATGGTTGGTGACCGTTCATTCCCCTTGGAGCTCCACGTGGCGTCTATACGTCCAGGATGGAATCTTTTTGGCATCTCTGATGCCAGCCGTTGATCCATCATGGATCAACCACGTGTCACGTATCTAACGGATACATCTGATCCAATAGCAATGCATCTCATCCGTTGATCCATCATGGATCAACCACGTGTCATGTATCCAACGGATACATCTGACCCAATAGAAATCCATCTCATCCGTTGATCCATCATGGATCAACCACGTGTCATGTATCCAACGGATACATCTGACCCAATAGAAATGCATCTCATCCGTTGATCCATCATTGATCAACCACGTGTCATGTATCGAACGGATACATCTGACCCAATATAAAGAACACGTGTCCCGCATCCGTTAGGATGCTCCCGTATATACATGCATACTCATGTATATACCTCTGTCTCGGATACAATTATGAAAAAACCATTATGTTATTAATTGCGTCAGACATGACACATGTAGTCAATTGCTTCCTCAAGAATCAATTGACCCGAGTCATGATTAGGTTTTCCTAATCTATGTCTAACTGTTATCAGATGACATAATCATTATGTCATTAATACATTTCTAAAATGTATACCCAACTGTGATATCATCACATATCACAGTATCGTAAGTGTAGGATAATACAATACGAGTATAGATACTTAACACCCTGTAAATATCCTATATTTATAAAAAAAATTATATAAACATCTGTTTATAACACATGATGGGCCGCAGGCCCATTGAACAAAATACACAGAACACATAAACAGACAATACAATATAAATGGGAATATAATACAACATGGGGAAATAATCAATATATTTATTATCAAACATAATGGGCCGCAGGCCCATTCCATTAAAAACATAAACAAATAAAAATTAAGAGTTAGGTATAATTCACATATGTCACTGTCTCTGACAGTACACGTATATACCAAGTATACATTATATATGGACGGGTGATACTAATACGCTTGCGTATTGGTAGGGTGCCTCTCATCACTGGTTATCTCTCTTAAGGGTATTAATCAACTGTGATATCCTCTCATATCACAGTATCGTAAGTGTATTACAATACAATACGTCTATGTTCGTACATGTCATAAATATCCTATATTTATGTCTAATAAAAATAATATCCTCGTCTATGGTCCTCCGGTCTAGATAAATATCCTATATTTATGCCTCCATATACTTCCTCGAGATGGGGTATGTGGTTGAGATTGAGAGACGTCATAGCTAACAGGTTGGGCCTTCGAGGACCAATGTACCAAAATAAAAATAGAAGAACAATATAATATGGGCCGCAAGCCCATTCCATTAAAAAAAGAAAAACACACATTATTAAACATAATGGGTTGCAAGCCCATTAGAGAACATACAAACATCTGATACAAGTCATCCGTAAGATGATACGATAATCATATATCTATCTAATAAATAATCCTTCTCCTGTTGCAGATCATCCAACTCAGATTGGTATTCCATTTCTAAGCAATACTTTTCAAATTCAGAAAAGTTTGGATGTTGCAAACAAGTCTCATAGAATTCCGTTATATACAAACGTCTATCTACATAATCCATAACATGGTTTAACCATGTGTACGTATGCCATAAGATGAGACGCCGATGTCTCATCTGCACATTTATAGGATTTCCTAATAAGCTACGATAGTAATCTCTCCTCTCTCTTACCGGTTCCACATTATCTGCGTCCAGCAGATACCTCATGTCTTCTTCTCTCTCTACTAAAAAAAAATACAAACGTATGGGTATCATCCGATTAATATTATGCAAATTGTTTACAACTTCCAAACTTTTCTGATTCTGTAAAGTATTGCTTAGAAATGGAATAATAATCTGAGTTGGATGATCTGCAACAGAAGAAGGATTATTTATTAGATAGGTATATGATTATCGTATCATCCTACGGATGACTTGTATCAGATGTTTGTATGTTGTCTAATGGGCTTGCAGCCCATTATGTTTAATAATGTATCTTTTTTTTTTAATGGAATGAGCCTGCGGCCCATATTATATTGTTTTTCTCTTTTTATTTTGGTGTATTGGTCCTCGAAGGCCCAACCTCTTAGCCCACGTGTCTCTCATCTACCTAGGTGCGTGAATATTTTTGAGGAGGCATAAATATAGGATATTTATCTAGACTGGAGGACCATAGACGAGGATATTATTTTTATTAGACATAAATATAGGATATTTATGACATGTATGAACATAGACGTGTTGTATTGTAATACACTTACGATACTGTGATATGAGAGGATATCACAGTTGATTAATACCCTTAAGAGAGATAACCAGTGATGAGAGGCACCCTACCAATACGCAAGCGTATTAGTATCACCCGTCCATATATAATGTATATGGACTTTCAATACTTGGTATATACGTGTACTGTCAGAGACAGTGACATATGTGAATTATACCTAACTCTTAATTTTTATTTGTTTATGTTTTTAATGGAATGGGCCCATTATGTTTGATGATAAATATATTGATTATTTCCCCATGTTGTATTGTATTCCTATTTATATTGTATTGTCTGTTTATGTGTTCTGTGTATGTTGTTCAATGGGCCTGCGGCCCATCATGTGATATAAACAGATGTTTATATATTTGTTTTTATAAATATAGGATATTTACAGGGTGTTAAGTATCTATACTCGTATTGTATTGTCCTACACTTACGCTACTGTGATAAAAGAGAATATCACAGTTGGGTATACATTTTAGAAATGTATTAATGACATAATGATTATGTCATCTGATAACAGTTAGACATAGATTAGGAAAACCTAACCATGACTCGGGTCAATTGATTCTTGAGGAAGCAATTGACTACATGCATCATGTCTGACGCAATTAATAACATAATGGTTTTTTCATAATTGTATCCGAGACAGAGGTATATACATGAGTATGCATGTATATACGGGAGCATCCTAACGGATGCGGGACACGTGTTCTTTATATTGGGTCAGATGTATCCGTTGGATACATGACATGTGGTTGATCCATGTTGGATCAACGGATGAGATGTATTTCTATTGGTTCAGATGTACCCGTTGGATACATGACACGTGGTTGATCCATGATGGATCAACAGCTGGCATCAGAGATGCCGAAAAGATTCCATCCTGGACGTATGGACGCCACGTGGAGCTCCAAGGGGAATGAACGGTCACCAACCATTACTGTTGCAAAGGTTGGAGATTCCTCTTTAATGGCAAGAATGCCCCTCGTTGAGATTCATGGAACGGTTGAGATTGTTCCACGTATGTAATTTACTATTGCAAAGGTTGATAACTTATTTACGAGAATGCCATTCTTTCATTATTTTATTTGAAGTGGCGGGATCCGCCACATGGAAAGGACTAGAAGGGGGCTCCTAAGGATACACACACCGCGACATCGGACACCGCTCATTGTGTAAAGATGCGTGTGAGGCCCCGGATGGACGCCACGTGGAGGAAGGGAATCGAGCATCCTAGTACCATTACTGTTGCAAAGGTTGGAGATTCCTCTTTAATGGCAAGAATGCCCCTCGTTGAGATTCGTGGAATGGCTGAGATTGTTCAACGTATGCAATTTACTATTGCAAAGGTTGATAACTTATTTATGAGAATGCCATTCTTTCATTATTTTATTGGAAGTGGCGGGATCCGCCACATGGGAAGGATGGAAAGAGGGCTCCTAGGGATACACACTCCGCGACATCGGACGCTGCTCATTGTGTAAGGATTCGTGAGAGGGCGTGGATGAGCGCCACGTGGAGGAAGGCAATCGGGCATCCTAGTAACATTAAATAGGATGCCCGATTAAAAAATCATTTTCAACCGCAACCTGTTCACATATGGGTTTTGTGAGTCTTGAAACACTGTTTCAAAGGTTGCAAAACCTTTATTAATGCCAAGACTACCCTAGTGCCACGATCGTAAATAATGGTTAAGTTATTTACGAGAGAGCCATTACCTAATATGAATTAATAAATGAAACAGATGACCTAATAATGAAGACAGGATGATTTTGAATATCAGAGAATTCTAATTTGATAAAGATCTAAATACCCTGGGGAACAGTTAGTTGAGGGTTATAAATAGAGGATAAGATGAAGAAGATGATGAACAGCTTACTCCGGTAAATAAAACTTCAGTCTAAAATAATAAAGATATTGATTATTTCCCCATGTTGTATTGTATTCCCATTTATATTGTATTGTCTATTTATGTGTTCTGTGTATGTTGTTCAATGGGCATGTGGCCCATCATGTGTTATAAACATCACCCGTCCATATATAGTGTATATGGACTTTCAATACTTGATGTATACGTAAAGTGTCAGAGACAGTGACTTGTGTAATGTATTCCTAACTGTTAATTTTTATTTGTTTATGTTTTTAATGGAATGGGCCTGCGGCCCGTTATGTTTTGTAATAAATATATTGATTATTTCCCCATGTTGTATTGTATTCCCATTTATATTGTATTGTCTGTTTATGTGTTCTGTGTATGTTGTTCAATGGGCCTACGGCCCATCATGTGTTATAAACAGATGTTTATATTTTTTTTTAAATTTCCTATATTTATGTCTCTCAAATAAATAAGACCTAAGGAAGGGGCTGCTGGTGTCATCCGGCTCATAATAGAGATAAATATCCTATATTTATGCCTCCTCAAATATGCGTGCGGCACCACGGATGAGCGACATGTGGGCTAACAGGTTGGGTCTTCGAGGACCAATATTTTAGACGGAAGCATCCTATCGGATGCATGTGATGCAGGCCTTAGTGGCCCACACTCATATCTGGTTATCTCTCTCAATGGTATACTCAACTGTGATTTATTTCTTTTTTTCACATGGGCCGCAGGACGGCCGCGGCCCAAGACTGTCTGTATGTTATAAACATTAATGTTAACTGGAGGCACCCTAGCAATACGCAAGCGTATTAGTATCACCCGTCCATATAGTGTATATGGACTTTCAATTCTTGATGTATACGTGTACTGTCAGAGACAGTGACATGTGTGAATTACACCTAACTGTTAATTTTTATTTGTTTATGTTTTTAATGGAATGGGCCTGCGGCCCATTATGTTTGATAATAAATATATTGATTATTTCCCCATGTTGTATTGTATTCCCATTAATATTGTGTTGTCTGTTTATGTCTTCTGTGTATATTGTTCAATGGGCCTGGAGCCCATCATGTGTTATAAATAGATGTTTATATATTTTTTTTATAAATATATTATATTTACAGGGTGTTATGTATCTATACTTGTATTGTATTGTCATACACTTACGATACCGCATATATAAGAGAATATCAGAGTTGGGTATACATTTTAGAAATGTATTAATGACATAATGATTATGTTATCTGATAACAGTTAGACATAGATTAGGAAAACCTAACCATGACTCGGGCCAATTGATTCTTGGGGAAGCAATTGACTACGTGCGTCATGTCTGACGCAATTAATAACATAATGGTTTTTTCATAATTGTATCCCGAGACAGAGCTATACACATGAGTATGCATGTATATACGGGAGCATCCTAACGGATGCGTGACAGGTGTTCTTTATATTGGGTCAGATGTATCCATTGGATACATGACACGTGGTTGATCCATGATGTATTAACGGATGAGATGCAATTCTATTGGATTAAATGTATCCGTTGGATACATGACACGTGGTTGATCCATGATGGATCAACGGCTGGCATCAGAGATGCCGAAAAGATTCCAAGTCTCATAGAATTCCGTTATATACAAACGTCTATCTACATAATCCATAACATGGTTTAACCATGTCTACGTATGCCATAAGATGAGACGCCGATGTCTCATTTGCAAATTTATAGGATTTCCTAATAAGCTACGATAGTAATCTCTCCTCTCTCTTACCGGTTCCACATCATCTGCGTCCAGCAAATACCTCATGTCTTCTTCTCTCTCTACTAAAAAAAATAGTAAATTGTTTAATGTAAATATGCTGTTTATCTTCCTCCTATCCGGTTCTATTTATAACCCCTCAACTAACTGTTCATTAGGGTATTTATGTCTTTATCAAATTCTAATTCTCGGATATTGAAAGCATTATTATCTCATTATTAGGTCATCTGATTCATTTATTAATTCATATTAGGTAATGGCTCTTTCGTAAATAATTTAATCGTTATTTACGATCGTGCCACAAGGGTAGTCTTGGCATTAATGAAGGTTTTGCAACCTTTGAAACAGTGTTTCAAGACTCACAAAATTCATATGTGAACAGGTCGCTGTTGAAAATGATTTCTTTAATCGGGCATCCTATTTAATGTTACTAGGATGCCCGATTGCCTTCCCCCACGTGGCGCTCATCCACTGCCTCTCACGAATCTTTACACAATGAGCGACGTCCGATGTCTCGGTGTATCCCTAGGAGCCCCCTTTCCGTCACTTTGCTATTGCATGTCCCTACCATCCCATTATTTTATTAAAAGAACACACATGCCCATAGGGTTAGGCTTAGTCACCTTAATTAACTAGGTTAGATCCGGGTCCCTTCATGCACATTGTTCAATGGGTATCTGATGGGCATGAACACACATGCCCATAGGGTTAGATGCACCTAACTAACTAGGTGAATGATGATGAGAGGGTCAATTGATTCCACCCGAAGCAATTGACTGCATGCGTCACCCATGACGCCATTAATAAATGATTAACTTACTTAATGAGTGTATTCCGAAACAAGGTATCCATCTTCATGCAACTCTCTTGCAACCACCAGGTATTGTACACTCTTCGGTAACCGAAGGTTCAGCAACTGATCCATAACCTCCTCCTTGGTGAGAGAACACCTTGGGTACGTGAGAAATATGCTCCTTGCATTTATATGGAAAGCTTTCTGCCGGTTCGGCATTATGATTATGGTAGTATGTTTATTTTATGTAAAAATTTGGAAGATGAACATTAACCTAGGGTTTAATTGCATTTATAAACATAAGGATGGCTCTTTCGTAAATAACTTAATAGTTATTTACGATCGTGCCACAAGGGTAGTCTTGGCATTAATAAAGGTTTTGCAACCTTTGAAACAGTGTTTCAAGACTCACAAAACCCATATGTGAACAGGTTGCGGTTGAAAATGATTTTTTAATCGGGGATCCTATTTAATGTTACTAGAATGCCGATTGCCTGGTGCCACGTGCCCTCCATCCGTGGCCTCTCACGCATCTTTACACAATGAGCGGCGTCCGATGTCGCGGAGTGTGTATCCCTAGGAAGGACGGTTTGGTCTTTAAACACGTGTATATACCTCTGTATATGCCTCCATGTATATACCTCTATCTCGGAATACAATTATGAAAAAACCATTATGTTATTAATTGTGTCAGACATAACGCATTTGACTAGGTTAAGTCAATTGCTTCCCCATGAATCAATTGACCCGAGTCAGGGTTAGGTTTTAGTAACCTTATGTCTAACTGTTATCATATGACATAATCATTATGTCATTAATACATTTCTAAAATGTATACCCAACTGTGATATTCTCCTATATCACAGTATCGTAAGTGTATGACAATACAATACGATTAAAACATAACACCCTGTAAATATCCTATATTTATAAAAAAAAAAAGATAAACATATGTTTATAACACATGATGGGATGCAGGCCCATTGAACAACATAAACAGAACACATTAATAGACAATACAATATAAATGGGAATACAATACAACATGGGGAAATAATCAATATATTTATTATCAAACTTAATATGGGCCGCAGGCCCATTCCATTAAAAACATAAACATATACAAATTAACAGTTAGGTATAATTCACACATGTCACTGTCTCTGACAGTACACGTATATACCAAGTATTGAAAGTCCATATACACTATATGGACGGGTGATACTAATATGCTTGCGTATTGCCAAGGTGCCTCTCATCACTGGTTAATCCATGATAATGTATATAGTGTATATGGACTTTCAAAATTTGATGTATACGTGTACTGTCAGAGACAGTGACTTGTGTAATGTATTCCTAACTGTTAATTTCATTTTATTATGTTACTATGATTAGATAACCTAACCATATAGGCCCGGGAAAGGTCAATTGATTCCACCCGAAGCAATTGACTTGATGCGTCATGTCTGACGTGGTTAATAATAATGATTAACTTGATGAGTGTATTCCGAAACAGAGGTATACACATGAGTACGAATGTATATACGGAGCATCCTAACGGATGCGTGACACGTGTTCTTTATATTGGGTCAGATGTATCCGTTGGATAAATGACACGTGGTTGATCCATGATCTATCAACGGGTGCGATGTATTTCTATTGGGTCAGATGTATCCGTTGGATACATGACACGTGGTTGATCCATGATGGATCAACGGATGAGATGTATTTCTATTGGGTCAGATGTATCCATTGGATACATGACACGTGGCTGATCTATGATGGATCAACGGATGAGATGTATTTATATTGGGTCAGATGTATCCGTTGGATACATGACACGTGGTTTGATCCATCATTTTCAACTGTAACCTATTCACGTATGAGTTTTGTGAGTCTTGAAACACTGTTTCCAAGGTTGCAAACCTTCATTAATGCCAAAACTACCCTTGTGGCACGATCGTAAATAACTGAGCCATCACCTAATACGAATTAATAAATGAATAAGGTGACCTAATAATGAGATAATAATGATTTTGAATATCAAAGAATTAGGATTTGATAAAGACATAAATACCCTGATGAACAGTTAGTTGAGCGGTTATAAATAGAACCGGAGATGAAGAAGATGATGAAAATCATATTTACATTAATCCAAAATTAGTTTTTTTTAGTAGCGAAAGAAGAAGTGATGAGGCGTCTGCTGGACGCAGATAGTGTAGAACCGGTAAGAGAGAGGAGAGATTATTATCGTAGCTTATTAGGAAATCCTATAAATGTGCAAATGAGACATCGGCATCTCATCTTATGGCATATGTATACATGGTTAATCTACGTTATGGATTACGTAGATAGACGTTTGTATACAATAGAATATTATGCAAATTGTTTACAACTTCCAAACTTTTCCGATTCTGTAAAGTATTGCTTAGAAATGTAATACCAATCTGAGTTGGAAAGATCGAATCTATTCGGCATCTCTGATGCCAGCCGTTGATCCATCATGGATCAACCACGTGTCATGTATCCAACGGATACATCTGACCCAATAGAAATGCATCTCATCCGTTGATCCATTATGGATCAACCACGTGTCATGTATCCAACGGATACATCTGACCTAATAGAAATGTATCTCATCCGTTGATCCATTATGGATCAACCACGTGTCACGCATCCATTAGAATGCTCCCGTATATACATGCATACTCATGTATATACCTCTGTCTCGGATACAATTATGAAAAAACCATTATGTTATTAATTGCGTCAGACATGACGCATGTTGTCAATTGCTTTCCCAAGAATCAATTGACCCGAGTCATGGTTAGGTTTTCCTAATCTATGTCAAACTGTTATCAGATGACATAATCATTATGTCATTAATACATTTCTAAAATGTATACTCAACTGTGATATTCTCTTATATCACAGTATCGTAAGTGTATGACAATACAATACGAGTATAGCTACATAACACCCTGTAATATCCTATATTTATAAAAAAATATATGTAAAATTACGATAAAAAAATAAAAAATTACATGATCCAACATTAATTGATAGATTTTTTTATTAAACCCCTTAAAATATAGGAAACATTATTTATAAGTCCCTGGATAGTTTTCTTTTTCCTCTGCAGTCCCTCTGACTTTTGCACTTCCTCTGCATTCCCTGCTTTTCACACATAATACCGTTTAGTCCCTACCGTGAGAACCGTGAGTGTACTTTTTTTAAAATGCCAAAAGTACCCGTGCTTTTCATTCCCGCCCAATCACATCAAGCATTTTCTGGAAAGCTCTTCTGCATCATGTTCACTATACTTCATCTTCATCTAAATCTTTATTCCCTTTCTCCTCTTGTTCTTCTCTGTTTTCTCAGTGTTCTTGTCGTCCTTCTGACAGATTAATCCGCAGGTAAGCATTATCTGCATTTGGTCTGCATCATGTTGGTTTTGTTTTGTTTTGTTTTTTTGCAAAGAAACCGACGTCTACGCAGGTGTTAGTCACCATGAAAACATTTTGTGGTGTTGCTCGCTTCAAAGGCGAATGATAGCTACTACAATTCACGGTCCTGACAGCCTGGGAGGTTGTTGTCGCAGAGATCTGCGAGCGATGGCCTTTGGATCCATCTCGAGTCGTTGTGTAGTTTGTGACACCCGACGCGTACAACACGGTTTGCCTAATTGAGTCAGGTGTGGATTTCCAACGCATGTGCCACATGCATCATACCTTCAAGAAAAATGTGGCGGACATCATCGTTGACGAAGTCAATGGGGCAGCGGAGACAGTCAATAACATCTCCTTACCATCCACGTAATTCAACAACAAAGATAGTTTTTACTATGTTCGTGCGTATTGTGTATTACTGCTGATTTCCCGTAGTTGAATACGTTTTCTGTGTAACATATTGCTTTTTTGTGTAATATATTACCTTCCTGTGTATTATTTGGATTTTCGGTGTATTAGATTGATTTTCTGTGTAATATATTGCTTTTCTGTGTAGTATATGTTTTTCCTGTGTAATATATAGATTTCCTGTGTAATGTAATGCTTTCTTGTGTATTCCACTGGTTTTGTGTGTATTATATTGCCTTTTCTGTGAAATATTCATGATTTACCTTACGTGTTGCCATCCGTAGGGAGTCAATCTCAGAAAGCATGAATGCGGACATGGAGACGTTCTTGTCCCAACATCGTCCCGCAGGTGCACTCAGTATTACTTCATGTTCACAAACATCTGATGGCCTCACATTGCAAGTAGGGCAACGGTTCGATGGTGTGGATAAGTTCAAAGATGCCTTGCGCAGCCATGCAATAAGGAATAATTTCGACTTTACATTCATAAAGAACGACAGACTTCGCACGACTGTGAGTTGTGCTTCTCCGGATTGCCAGTGGCGTGTCCACGCATCCAAAGAGAAGAATGATGAATCTTTCTCTGCTGGCCTCTGCTGGCGCTGGAGATATTGACTCGGCGGTGTAACCACGAATAACCTTCCGGACAAACCGTTTTAAAGGCGTACCTGACCGAGGAAGGGTAGATGAAGGACGAGGAGGGACGACGTCTTCATTCGGGTTGACATCTGCCTCTTCCACCGACGACGTCGCTCTCGTCCATACGAGCCCGCAGCACACTGAACTCGGTAAGAAGGCGGTGAAGTAAACCTCGGACATCATCATCACCGCTCGGATCGTCGTCAGGCCTGTTAGTGGTCTCCGCCGCCGACTGACGGCGAGACCTTTTTTGGACATTAGTTTGGGGGGAGTGGTCCCCACCCCGTTTCTCGACAGGTCGTTGGCTTCTCTGCTTTCGCAGGTCTTCTTCTTCGGCTGTTTGGCCTCTTTTTTTCTTTGTTGCTGCCCTCCTCCACGGTAAAGGCCGTCGGGCTCTCTTTTTTAAATCGCCTGATTGAGCCCCCTGTACACTTGCAAGGCCAACAAGTGCCATTTCTTCATCGTTGGTAGGAACAAGGTCAAGAACTGCAAAGGATGCAAAAAATAAGATGTCAGCGTAAGAATCGTACATTACACATAACAAGAATATGTTACACAGGAAGGTAATATATTACACAGAAAATAATTATTATACACAGAAACGTAATATATTACACAGAACATTCAGAATTCTATACAGAAAGGTACTATAGTACACAGTAAGGCTGTATATTACACATAACATACAATAATACACAGAAAATAACAATATTACACATAAAGCAAGAATATCAACAAGAAATAACAACGAATTAGACATTCAAAAGATTAGAAGAGAACTCGCCTCTTTCCCTTCCAGGGATTTCAAACGCGGATCAATTGATCTCGACTTCGTGAATGTGCTTTCCCTATAACACAGTATACGGGGTGTCCGACCAACGCGTTGTTTCTTCACGCTGCCGGACACCTCGTAGAACCATACAATGAGGGCGACCGTGCACCCTTTCAGGTATCTGGCGCTGTCGAACTTCCCTTGGTAGCGCAACTGCACCCGTGCGACAGTCTTGGGAAGATCATCCATCAGCCATCTGTGGATGGCATGCGCCCAGGCGTAGTAGCCGATAGTGTCTAAGTTGTCGGTGTACCTGGCCAGGAAGGTAGCCGCATTCAGAGAGGTGTTGGGGAAGAAGATGGCGCTCATCAAGAATACCACGAGGAGCTTCACGAAAGTCTCTCTGTTCCAACCTTCCCGCTCACAATTCTGAACAGGTTCTCTTTGATAGCATCGTGATGCCGGTTGTGTAACTTGTTCAGATAAGAAAGCTCAAACTTAAAGGCTCCCTCCTCCCCCTCATGCCTAAATGAGACAATCTCTCCCACGCTAGGGACGCCCATTACGAGGGCAATATCCTCGGGCCTGAACTGAAGCATGCTATCTCAAATCTTGAACCTTTCGGTTCGTGCATCGTATATACGAAGCAGTGCGTCCAGAACTCCCCTTTCTTGGACCACAGCCGGCAGGTCCATCAGGTGCGCAAAAGGGGTCTGCCGGAGTAACTTCCAGTGGGTATTGTTCATAACTTTTTTCAATCCTTGTATCGTATCCACCACAGAGGCTGGATAACACCTACCATTGACCAGAGTTCCAGCCATTTATGTATTTAGTTCAAATTATACAAAATGATCAGATGTTATACAGAAAATGGATATCTTACACAGGAAGATGATAAATTACACAGAAAGTCCAAAAACCCCAAACTAATACACAGAAACGTCGGATTCTACACAACAAAACAAAAAAATACACACGAAAGAATGAAGTCGGTTGACTTCTCCTTACACAACTTCTTCTTACCTTTTTCGCTTGTGTTTTTGTTGCAGGAAATCTCGCGAGTGTTTGCGAAAGGCCGAGAGTGCAAAGACGGACGTATGACAAGTCAGTCGTCGCCGCAAAAGAGAATAACACAGTCGTCGAACACCGAACAAGGAGAAGAGAGTCGTAGGCGCAAGATGGAGAAGAAGAAACAAAAGAAGAAACAAAAGAACTCTCTACTGCGACCACCAACGCATATAAATATTAGACCAAGAGCCGCTTGAACGGTTTCGCCCGGTGGGTTATCTCAACCGTTCGGCGGTTCCCAAAGCCGTTGAGGGTATTCTTGACATTTCCACGCAATTTTTTTGAAGCTTGAACAAAGGGCAAAAAAGACATTTCCCCTCCCCGTTAGCTTCATCATAACTGTCGTTTCACGTTTTTGGATTTGAAGGGAAATAGATTGAAAAGGAAGGACTAGATAGGAAAGTGAAACATTTCAGTGACCATCCGGGAAACTGCAAACTTGTGGGGGATTTATAAGTAATTATCAGTATAAAAAAAAGGAAGGCCACATTAACGAAAGACCCCATATTTTTTTCATATTGTACTAATATTTACATGGCAATGTTGTAATTAGAGGGGGCATGGGCCCATATTTGGCCCTGATCAGCACGTAACCAACCCACACTATAACGGGCTTATTATGAGTTCGAAGCATTCTAAAACTTTTTTTTTTAATATTACATTTTTCCAAAATATGTACCTAATAAATGCGCATTTTCATTAATATTTACCAAAATGCGCAAAATACCATGCACGGTATTTTTTTTGCACACTAAAGGGGGTTCATTTCGGTGTAAATAAAAGAAAGTCAGAAAGTGGGAGAAGTGCCACTTCTCTAAAGTGGTGGAAAGTGATGGAAGTGATATGACTTCCCTCACTTAATGTGTTCATTTGTCGGAAGTGTCTCTTTGATGAAGAACACATTTTCCCATTTCTGGTGTTTATTTCGGTATAAGTAGTGTCATTTCTGAAAGGTTTTTTAAAGTGGAGGGAAATGGTTTTATAAAATACTCACTTCTCCCACTTCGGTGTAACAAATACGAAAGTGCGTTTTAACTAAAACCCACTTCAGTCTGAAGTGGGGGGCCAACTTCTCCCACTTTAGAAGAAAAGAAAATTAGAAGTGGAGGAAATCAGTCAACTTCCCCCCACTCACATCGAAATGAATGCGTCCTAACTCACTAAGGGGCCGTTTGTTTTGCTTCAAGCTGGGCTGAAGTGCCTGAAGTGGTCACTTCTAGCCCAGTTCCTCATGTTTGTTTAACGGATTTTGGGGCCGAAGTGGGTGATGGGACACTTCCAGCCCACACCCACTTCCACATCTCACTTCAGCCAAAAAATGGCCAAAGTAGGGACTTCCTCTCTTCTTTTCCCTTTTGATTGAAGTTATCCATCAAAGTTAGGGTCAACCACTTCATTTGCACTCCATCTCAAAGCTAGCCTCCGCCGTCTCCACTGTCACCGACGGGCGTGATCGCTTCACCTCAGGCAATCATCATCTCCAAGAAAGGGAAGGATGTTCCTCCCTCACGATTTCCATGACCGATATGTTATTTTTTGGGGGCTAGTGTTTTGATTTGTTTTTTCCTTTCAAATTTTTTTTTACAATCCTGAAAGTTCTTCTCTGTTTCCATATTGAAGCAAGATCGTGTCCTCCGTCACCACTATTGTCACCGACGTGCACTATTGCTTCATCTCTGGCTTTCATCGTCTCTACAGAAGAACCGAACGTTCTCCTTTTGCGGGTATCCCTAATCGACCTGTTCCTTTTGGGTGTCTTCTGTTTTGATTTTTCCCTTAAATATTTTTTATATAAAAGTCATTATTGTTCACATTTGATGTTCTACACTATTTTGTTCTCCAGATTTGGACTTCAGTGGTGGGTTTGCTTATGTGCATAGTGCTCCTTCGACGAACATCACCGTCGATCTAGTTTGTATGCGTATTATTATCGATTTATCCGACTTTCTCTGCAATTATTGCCCCTGATCTTGCCTCAAGGGTTCCCTGTTCTCCCTCGATATGCCTACATGATCTGCTTTGTTGGATTAGGTTTGCTTCTCCTTTTTGAAATAATATTGTGATAATATGTTTTGATGCATTGTTTGGTATTACGTTATTGCAATGTTTGGCTTGTTTGTGTTCTGAATTCTGATATGCTATTTGTTATGTTTTATTTTTGTTATATTTAAAGCTTCTTATACTACTGCAGTTGCCCTGTATTTTCAGTTTAAAAAAATGCATGTTTTCATCTGACCTAGGTTTAAGTGTTTACTTTTTTCCTATTCCAATCTCATGAGTGCCTGTGAAGGTCTGCTGTGTTTCTTTTGATTTAGATTTTGTAGTTGTTATTTTTTGTTCTCTAATTCCTCCATTTGTTTTGGATTTCTTTTACATGTTGTTTTCGAGTTGTACAAACTTTGATTTCGATGGCTGGATTCTGTTCTAAATTCTAACTTGGTACTTGTTATGATTTATTTTTTTTGAAATGTACAGCTTCTTATACCAAATTCTGCACCAATAAATTTGTATTGTTTTCATTTAAAAGCATGTTTGTGAAAACTTTGAACTAGGTTTCTATTACCTACTCACTTGTTTTTTTTTCTGTTCTAATGTCATGCAAGTTTGTGAAGGTCTGTTGTCGTTATGTTTTTTTTTCAATTCTGTTGTTGGTGTTGATGTTCTTCCACATGTACTTATAATGACTTGAACATAAGTATCATATTTTAAAAAATCATTATAAAATTTTAGAAAAAGAAAAATTTACTGTTTTAGCATGAAAAAGGATAAAATTTCAGCCGCTGTAATGAGTTAATGTATAAAAAGGACCATGCATTGTACCTTTCGTGCATTCTTGTAAATATTAATGACAATATGCATTTAAGTATATGTTTTAAAAATATAATATTAAAAACAAAACGCATTCCAACCATTTAGACTATATATAATTATTATTAGAAACAAATGGAATAATACATATAGATAGATAATTTTTTAATGTCACTTTAATCACCGAATTCAATTGAAATATCAACAGGATATTATAACGTTAAGATTCTTGAATGACCAGAAGGTAAAAAAAAAAAAACTTGTATGGTATTTCTTTTATTAGTAATAAAAAATTCTATCTGATTTATATCTATTATAGGGTGTGACAGACTTTCATTGTAAATGGAAACATAATATATGCAACAATTTTTTAATAGTCACCTCTAAATATTTAAATGCAACTTTTTATGAAGTATTAAAAACATGCTTAAATTCAACAATAAAAAACAGAGATAGGAAACTTTGAAGTCGTTATTTTTTTCATTGACAATATAATGAGTATAACAACAATAAACCCCAAAAAATGGAAATTGAAGCCAATATCAGAAGGAAAAAAACCCACTAATTAATAAATAGGTAAATGAAGTGGCAACTTTCATATAGAGGCTGTTTGGTTCGGAAGTGATTTTATGAAGTGGTGAGTTCCTGGAAGTGTGTAGTTCAGCTGGAAGTGTGGACTTCTGTGTGTTTGGTTGTTGCTGGAAGTGTTATGCTAGCAACCACTTCCAGTATTTGGTTGGTTGAAATGAAATCTGGAAATTACCATTTCGACAATTCATGATGTTTGGTAAGGGGTGAAGTAGGTGTATGGTAACTATTTCGGGAGAGGTATGTTTACCCCTTTGTAGTTTTTGTGAATTAATTTTCAAATTAATCGATAATGAGTGTTTATTTATTTATTATTTTAACATGATATAAATTTTGTTTAATTTTATTTATTAAATTTGTAATTTTTTTATTAAATTGTAATTACACGATAAATGTTTATTTATTTATTCACAAAACAGTGATATAAATTTTACTCAATTTTGACTATTCAATTTATATTTTTGTGATTAAATTCTAATTATGACATAAGTGTTTAGTTATTTACTCTAATCTAAATTTCTTAAAATGTTGTTTATCGAATTTGGAATTGCGTGATTAAATCTTAATTATTCACTAAATGTTTATTTATTAATTCTTTTAACGTGGCATAATTTTTGTTAAATTTTGTTTATAGAATTTGTGATTTCGTGCTTAAGTTTTAATTGCTCAATTTTTAACAATATGTTAAAGTAATATGAAATATTTAATTATAAATAAACAAATATAAATACATACACATATATACATATATTTTATTTTTTAATGTGACAAATATCGCATCTTACTAATTCACATCTTATTAATAATTTAACCAACACAAGAAAAAAATGGATCCCATACACAAAATAGATAATCCCCCGCACCAAAGAGATCCATGCTAGGATGGGGAAAATACCTTCTACTCGGATCCGGGGATAATTGCTTCACACCTCTGCACATTAGTTGTCGAATAATTTTCTCTCGACTATCGCTATTGTTAACAACTGCTACCATGCATACACATTCAGAAAACGAAATATATGTGCAAAACCTGCCACAGTAAACATGCATACTTCAAAGCAATCACACCGAAATCTTCTTCAATTAAAACTCCACCCAGTAACCTTTACAACTTAAATTCCTTTGCAAACAATGACTGTAAACAATGATGCAATCATAACATCAATCCAATTACAATAACCACTCAAGGAGAAGATATTGGCCATGGACCCAATAAATCCAGACGTTCCATGATCTGTAATACATAATACATCATGCAAAATTACAAAAAATAGAAACACTCCGGGTGTTTGAGCGCACGTTCTTCCTCTATAGTCATCATGTCTTGCTGATTCCTTTTTTTGGCTTGGAGAATCTTCTCACTATTTCCAGTCTCAATTAGATCATCGATCATCTGAATTGGATAAAAATGTTCTAAATTAGGTCAGCTGCAGCAAAACATAAATGCAAGAGAAGGTGATTTCTGGCTGGTTCAGTCAATTCCTTGGCTTTGGTTTCATTTGTTGTTGTTTCAATCCAAATGCTTGGTATGCCAACAGCTGATTCTCTTGAAGGTCTGAAAGTATGATTTGTGAGAATTCAATAGCATAACTTGACTAATACATGGTACTGAATAAGAATGGCATGGTATGGCACTTGTCTAAACAGCAAGAAAATAACATGTACCACAAGGGCAAGAATCAGCTATTTTCTTACAAACCTGAGAATCAGCTATTCCAAATATATAAATGTGTCTCACTGGATTAGCATGAAGACAAGATACAAAGATGAGATTAATTTGTTAAACAAACTTGTAAATGATTTGTACATGGTCTGCTAAAGAACATTTGGATTCAAGTATTTGCTTCAGTGATTCATCCACAACCTGCTACAACCTTCCGCTATATGCTACACACCCTATAATTAGTTACTTCCCAGTTTAAATTCCAAACACACCAAATCTAAATTTTCAGAAATTTGAACATTATAAATATATTGGTAAGCCTCAGACAGATGTAAGAAACCAAAGCCAATTATAAGGACAAAATAACAAAAAACTGCAACTACTGAACAGTAAATAATTAGATAATGAAGAGGTTAGAAGGGAACATAAGCTTTACCATGTTGATGAATAACACAATACAACTGATGAAACACTCATCTAAATAGAAACTGCATTATCCTATGGTGGAAACCTTGCAGAGGGTGTATCATAAATCCTTCAAATCACAATACCAACAACTAACTTTTAGCAAGATAAATCAAAGAAACCTACTAGATCAAGACAAAATATATAAAACTTAAAAAATAAAACATCTCATGAGAATAAGTAAATCAGAGAAACCTACTAGATCACCTTCACTTTCCCATCACTTTCTCGACCCACCCAAAAATGGAGCTACTTTGCTTCAGATTTTATTGACAAATTATGCAGGAGAATAAGTAGGATTTAGAGAGGCGATAAATTTTATGACACACCTCAAGCATTTGTAATTTCTTAAAAACCTTTTCCATCAGCTTTTCAAATTCATTCACATTAAAAGCAAAGTTGGCAAAGTTGGCGAAATCTGTCATGGCTCAGGTGACAAAAGTATCGTGAACGCACATCATAGGCGTAAATTGAAACCATTTCTGCTTGCAATCTTGACACACACACTTGCAAAAAACCAAATTGAACCAATGGAACACAACGATATAAATAATAAAAAAAGACAATGACTTCAATAAAACAAGTACAAACATGTAACAGAGACAAAAAAATAAAAATTATCCCATTCGCAATCCAGGAAAAATTTTGCAAGATATTAGACTTGATTAGCAGAAATAGTCTCCACCGAAATGGTTCCGACATGCAGTTGGCTGCAAAAGAAAGAGTTCCCCCTTCCATTGCCTCGACAGTGCATTACGCACGCATATGAACCATGCCTCAGTGCCTGAAAAATAAGGATGTACTCATCATTGCCATGGCATGAAGACCTACAACATCAAAATAGCAAGCACAACAGGATAAATTAGATGTGATTCATCAACAAATAGTAAGTTCATACCAACATAAAGCACATAATGCATATAACAATAATGCAGATAATAGATAGCAGAAGACCTGACATAATACAGACAACATATAGTAAGTTCATAGCAACATACTGCAGATAACAGAAGACATAACATGTAATAAGTTCATAGCAACATAAAGTAAAATACCAAGTCACACTAGAAATGCTAACGCGTGAAAGTAAAGTATGAAGACCCTATTAGATATCTGCGACATGGGTTAATTCATCCTGGAAAGGAACTTGCTCACCCACGCCTTCCGCAATGACATTTTCCTTACCATAAAACCCCTCGCTTTAGATTCACGACATTGGAGATAATCCAGTACTTGCATGAGCTCATACTCCTCGTAACCATCAATCTCCATGACTCTCTGATAAAGGATATCCACCCAGTGGACTGGATTCTTAATTGCGCTTGCCATTTCACTTACAGCTGCAACTAGGTCCTCCATCGTTGATGAGGATCTACAACGCTTTTCTGAACGGGCTGATCTGGTAGTGGACGAGGTGGCCGGACTACTAGAGGTATAAGGCGGCGGAGTCTGATTGTTCTCACCATCACTGTTGTCATTAACGGGGGCTGAGTTGACGTACACCACGTTTGCGTCATCATTACCAGGGATCTCCCCAAATTTAGAATACAATGACGTCACATATGACCCTGTTGCGTTGTCCTCGCCGCAAATCACCTTAAGGCCATTGTAGTTCTCGATGGGCTTGTTTATAAAGGGCTTCGCCGCAGGATGTGCCTGTAATGAGGCATGTATAAATTAATAACGACATTCTTTTAAATAGTTGCGAGCAAACACTTTACCTTTTCACCGTGCATGATTTGAAGTTGTTATAATACCTCAGCGTAAGTCACTGCCACTATCGGGTCTAGAGTGATCATTTTCAGGTCACAATCCCATCCAGCTCCACTGAGGTCTCTCAACTTCTTGATTTCCATGTATCGTGCTTTCAAAGTCCTATAATGGTTCCCAACTTTTTCAACGGTAAAGCTCGTGCCAAACCTGGCATTGACGGCGGTGGCAACATGGCCGAAGGCAGCCCGTTTGAAGGACTTGTCACATTTGAGACCCCGTCTCCCTTGTTCCACCAAAATAGGTACTAGGAGGTTGTCGAACTCAGGCTTCCACCTCTTGTTCGGTGTTCCACGCTTTCCTAAAGTGTTACCCGAGGTAGAACCCTCGCGGGCAAGATTCCCACTGTCCATAATCCTTCAAACATGAAAGAAATTGTGAACAAGGAATTTATAATCGTAGAATAAGACAAACATACAGCAATTGTTAACGCCATAGAAAGCATATTTCTTTTTTTAAAGTAAAACAAGCAGATGAAACCGTAAGGTAGGATATAATTCAGCATGTCTCATAAACACACAATAGTCACATTTATGCCAACTAGACTCGGCCGACATAATGGTCCCACATGTTAGATGCTATTTGGTCCCTCAACTCCACCCATTGTCTATTCTCTAGCCGTTGTTCGCGTTGCGTACGGCTTTGAGATGACAGAACGTGCTCCTCCTCGTGGACGTTACCTTCATGTAGAATGGTATCCATCGGGTCGACACCTGCTATGTAATTGTGCACAACACAACATGCAAGTACCAATTTAACTTGGGCCTTAAAAGGGAAAAAAGGTCGTGATGTGAGGATCTTGAAACGATTCTTCAGGACGCCGAATACCCACTCAATCCTTGATCGTAACATTGAATGGCGGAGATTGAATAATTCTTTAGGGTTCGTCGGCAACCTTCCACTATGCTCCTTCAAATGTTATCGCACACCACGATATGAAGCTATGAAAATGTTCGTGGTTATGTATCCGGCATCTACTAAGTAGTACTTTCCTAACAAAACGAAAGATCAATTAATGCAATGTGTTTTTAATGTCTATAGCGTGTAAGACGACAATTTATCTACCTTCTAAAACCTTTAATCCCTCAGGTTGTGGACGTGAAAGCGCATCCCGCAAAACAGTGAAGTCATTAGCCGATCCCACCCATCTGGCTAGGACGTATGTAAACTTTAGATCTGGGTTGGCCGCAGCCAACACATTCTGTTTAGGTCCTTTTTTACCACGGAAACGTGGCAATTCATGAGCGGGGAATGATGCGTCGATGTGTGTCCCGTCCAGTAATCCAATGCAATCCTATAATGCATTCACACATTATTGAGTTATGGTTTGGTTGTCTAACATATTTCGACATAACCTACGAATGCAATGGAACTTACTTTGAAAAAAGGATACCAGCTGGGGTTATTTTCTATGTCAAGGTGGCAAGTGTTAGAGGCGGGCTTGACGAAATCATCACGTATGGCACAAATGGATCAAATGACATTGTTGAAATACCGGCAAATAGTTTCCCCCGAACGAAGGAACTCCATCCATATAGTTCGATTCTTCATGTTATGGCCGACAGTATGCAAGAAAATAGCGAGTTACTCTTCTATGGACACATGTTGTGTGTCAATGAGGAGATGCCTATCGCACATAATTTGGGACAAATGCAAGAAAGGTCCTACGTCCATCCTAAGGTAGCTGACGCAGTAGTATGACTACTCTGCAAAATCCGGTTCATGTGTTTCTTCCTAGTGAGGTCTCGTTATAACGATGGCTCTATGTATCTCCTAAGCCTTCTCGAGCGGAGATACTCACTTACGAAGGCAATCACGACAACCATTGTGGTGAAAGCTGCGACGAGAGTCCTCGCGCGCTCGCACGTGGTCCAACTATCCATCTATGGAATCATTTAATTAGCACAATGGATTAGGGCAAAATCTGTACATAAATAGCGACGCGAGATAATCTCGTATTTAAAAACTCCCTGCTTCAAATTTAAATTTCCCTAGACGGTCTAAGAAACTTGGGGTAGTAATTGACATACTGCTAGTGGACAGGCAATTAGATGTTAAAATATGAAACAAGGACAGCGAAGTAGATGACATATTGCGCTTCCTTAACAGATTCAATATTATACATTGAAGCTCCATGATGCAGAAATTAAGAACACGATGGGACAAATAACGGAAGAATCAGAAATACACAACATGCCTAGCAGTAATTGAGGAATGATTGAAAAAGGCAACAGCTGCATCTGTCAAAATGTATAGCTATATACAATTCTTCTAGAAACACACTTGGACAGATGTCTACTTTTTTTCAAAGCTGAAATGAACACAGCAACAAATTATCAAACAAGAACCCATTCTCATAAATGAAGTCAACAGAGCATAACACTAGAAGTAGAACATAACATAACATAGGACGCAGAAAATGAACAATGAATAGGAGCAAGGCAGCACATGCTTTTGTCAAACAAGTAACCATTGTCACAAAAAAAGTCACAATTTTGATCATGCAAGTAAATGGTAAAATTTATAGAAGACATGATCCGAACAGACAATGGAAAAAAAACACCACAAGCCTGTCTGTAAAAGGAAAAGAATCAAGGCAAAAACATCACCTATTCGAGAGGAAGTTAAAATTTAGGTTACTTTTATACTGCGAAAACTAATGGATAGTTTACATATATTTGAGAAACGCAACAAAACATAACACGTCACCAAGTCGTTTGTCCTACTTGGAAACGGCTACCTCGTCCCTTGAAATTTTGAACTAGCTTCGCTTTCTCTATTATAAAATCTTGACTTTTCTCTCTCTCTCTCTCTCCATTAACAACCAAACAAGAGCTTCCAAGCTTTGCAGGTGAAGAACTCCAACCACCTTCAAAGTCTAGATCAGTAGTTTTTAGTGGAGCAGTTGCTGTTGATATGATTATATCATAATCTGTGAGAGTTTAAAGCTTGTTCTCTAATGGCTTCTTCCATCTTGGGAATGTCCAACATGGGGTCTTCTTTCTTGGTTCAGCTCAAAAAGCAAGTTTCTTTCTTTCTCAAAGAGAAGATCAAGACTACTTGCTTGGCTCCCACTGATGTTACTCCTGCTCAACTATAATAAGCTTGCAATCTTATTTTCCCCCTTATGTTTATTTTTTTTTTACCAATAAAAAAT
The DNA here is from genome assembly GCA_902712375.1 of Dioscorea dumetorum. NCBI lineage: Eukaryota > Viridiplantae > Streptophyta > Magnoliopsida > Dioscoreales > Dioscoreaceae > Dioscorea > Dioscorea dumetorum. Next base: position 6,871,817 of record CACTHL010000846.1, read on the forward strand.
TAAAAATTTCTTTTCATAGATTGACAGAGGAGATGAAAGTTCATGGGCACCAGATGCCAAAATCATGGGATTTATATCTAGAGCAACATTTGAGATTGATTCCAAGTTTTTGCTGGAGTTTAATGTTAAATACTAAACAGTAATTTAGTGTTTATTGAGTTCAGACATAAAAAGAAAAGGCAAGAAAAAGAATTTGATTCCATCATCCAGTTTATTCACACAACACTCACTCATTAAATAAAGAGATTTTTATTTATGTAGACCATCTAAACAACTCTACTCATACATAACTGAAAGTTGATAGATTTCGCGCTTCAAGTTCATAAATTGAACCAATTGGTCAAATTGGAGAGAAACTCAAAAGCTCACAAAATCCTCTTGACATTGTCTCTATATCTTCAAATTGGTCAATTGACACCGGATCACCTTCGGGAGGTTGGTGGTGGCGCGGCGGGAGAAGTTGCGTTGAAGACCAGAAGGAGGAGTTGATGGCTTGGGTTCCATAGGGTCGGAGAAGGGTGCAGCGCGGGGATCGATGGGGCCAGATAAGAACCCATGATCGATGGGGCCAAAGAGGAAGCCACGCTCAGCAAGAGGGCTGGAAAAGAGGGTCGGACGAGAAGGGGGGACTGGTTGAAGAGGAACGGAAGAGAAGGACGTTGAGCTCTCGAAGGCTATCGCCGCCGCCGCTGCCAACCGTTTGGGGATTCAATGAGTTAGGGTTAGGGTTTTCTCACTTAGATGATGTGGTAAAAATCCCATTAATAGCTGATGTGGCACAGTAAGGTTGACTGTGCAAATTCCGGTAGCCACGTCAGCAGAAAGGTTATGCTCACTCGCGAGTAACCTCCCGGAGAAACAAAATCGAAAGTTAGTAACCTTTTTGATACAAATTAAAACATGGTGACCTTAATGAAAAAAGTCCAAAACTTAGTGACCTACAAAAAATTTAATCCTCATTGCAAATGAATCATCCATGCTGCCTCTCACTAGGATAGTCATTGGTTAGACCCCTATTACAATAAGCTGCAACCTTGGATCACCGCTATCACCATTAAAACCAATTTACTTAAGTATCAGAATGGCCATGCATCATATTGTTAACATGCATGTAAGAAAATTTCCACAATAGCATTAGACTTTAAACATATAGAATACATGACGACACCATCAATGAGTTTCTTACAAAAGTATGCTTGCAAGCCAAGTCAAATATTAGACCATTTTTTAACGAAATCCATGTCTCAAGGAGTACATTTGGCAAACCTAATATTTTTCTTAAATATTTATTAAAAACACCAATGCTCTGTCAAAATTGAAAATAGCATTTTTATTTCAAAAGATTATATATTTAGGTATCTATTATGACCACTTACTCATTGGAGGAAAGTAGTTGCAACTTCGAAGGATGGGTATCATTATCATCACATTATTCTCCATTTTAATTTGTGTTATGTTTATTGGTAGCATTATCATAGAAAAGATATTTAATAGAATGAAAATGAAAGAGTTGCTACTTCGTTCTATCCTTATCAAGCATAAAGAGGCAACGTAACAAATAGTGAGAAAGAGCATAAATAAGCTTATGGTAGTTGCCAATGCTAGCCATGACGTGCATATATCTCTTTTAAGCATTAGCTGGGTAAATATTTTGAATGGGTACCGTATTGTAGCCATTTTCATTTTTGGGTATTAAAATTTAATTTGTATCATTCTGGTTACCCAATTTTAATATGGTCTTATAAAAAGAGTACTAAAGAGGATACTGGAGAGATTTTGTTGATGTGGTAACAGGATTTGCCATGTTACCATTTGTTGGCTATATATGTCATTTGAAGACTCGGACACGACATACTTTAGAAATACTGACGACTGACATGTCATTGGCCATATCAACCCAATTATATATACAGAGAAGTACTGCCATTTCACCCTTGATAGATAATATCTCACTTAGGGCTTAAAAAGAATGATGTGGCTGGTGACATGTCAGAAGAATGAACATGTCAACATCTTTGGTACCGCGACATGAAATGCCCACCACCTTTCTTTTAATATCACTGTTTTCTATAGCAAAAGATGAAAGTGGATCATTTCTAGAAGCAAATAAAGCATCAGATGGCTTAATGCATTTCAATGGATACACATCCTCTATGTGTAAGAATTAAGCTCAGGCTTAAAGCAAGTTCTAACATGTTTTTTTTCACTTAGACATCCATCACTTAGTAGCTTCAAGTGAAATGACTTACAATCCGGCTAAGTTTGTTTTCTTGGAGGGCTAGGAGTTTGACAAGGGACGCACATTTGGCAAGTTGTTGCCCTCTGCATGATAATTTAGAGATAGCAAATGTCACGTCCTCATGGTCTAGATGTGATCAAAGCCTATCTAACAGTTCAATGAACCATGCTCTCTCAAGATTCTCTTGTATTTATGATCCATTGCTTGATGTCCCAATAGACCCAATGCATTCAATTTTTTTTTTATGGTCTCTCCTGCATTTATGAACAATGGTGTTTAGCTTTCTCTCACCCAAGCACTTTGCGCTTATCCTTCCGACCTACATATATCTCCAATGGGATATATCTGACTAATCAAAGTATGACCTTGCCAAAAAAGGTTTTTCCCTATACTACTAGGGAACAAGAGAGGTTATCCATCATATCGGTGTATATCCTCTCTGCCCCTCCATATGCAATGACTTGTTTCTTTTCATGCTCCAGGGAAGCAATTGTATCCTACGATGGGAAGACATGCTTCATACTCTTTTCTCAGGGGACTATTCAAATGTTGTGGAGAAGACATGCTGCAAACTCTATGATTTCCCACTTTTTTGTTTTTGTTGAACCCCATGCATTTGCATGAGTACACACTCCATAGGGAGAATATTGTTCTTTTCCTTTGGTTGAGCGCCAATCATCACTGAACGTTGAGGACCTCTCTTTTCCCCTTATAATTGAACTATGCAAATAGCTTATTGACCATTTCTTCCCAACCTTGTGCAAGGTTGAAGAAGACAAACTCTTTCACTCATCTAAAGCATTATAAATGTACTTTGCCAAAAAAAATATATATATATATAACTTCGGATTAAGCCTCTATTAACATCGTCTACGTCAGTGTCTCAGAATTTTTAATTGCTTTTTCAAAAATTAATGTCGCCACGTCAGCAGGTCAAACGGTCAAATGGGCGGCAGTTTGACAGAGAGACCTACATTGCCCAAATGTCAAAATAGAGGGACCTCTACGGGATAAATTATAATAGAGGGACTAAACGGGCAGGTTGCCCATAATAAAGGGACTAAATAGGGATTTAAACCTTGAATTTTTATGAGTTATAACCCAAGATAGGGGAGAAACCAAGCGCTAGCAAGGCTGTCTTTATGCAATTATAGGATGTTATAATGGGTATAACTCCAGCAATTGTTTGGGGAAACGCAAGATCTGTTTTGCATGAATGGTTAGTGGGCCTCGCTTTAAATGCTGGTTGAGTGTTATATCAAATTATCCCGGTAATATATAATAGATAATCTTATATTTTCTCGTTTGGCTATTTAGTATCGAAATATTATATATTCAAAATATAATAACTTGATTGATATTATTGGTAATGTCAATACCAACTCTTTTGGGGATTTTTTTTAAATATTGTTTTTCTTTTAAATTAATTACTAAAATGTGTTTCTTTTGATTTATTTACGAAACTACGCAAGTACTGTGGGCAGTACTTGTGCGCAGAACTTTTTATTTTTTATTTATTTTCTTATTTAAATTATTTGAATATTATTTAAAGTCTGAAATTATATTTTTAATATTCAGATTTATATCTACACCTCTATAAAAGTTTCTAATTCAAATTTATTCTTCAACTCTATTTACATTACATTTTTTTCATTACACTTATTTTACAACTCTTAATAAAAATATTTCACTTTTATTTTAATGGTAATGAACAAAATTTACTGAAAACATATATCATACTCTAAATAAATGAAAATAGTTACATATATTGTAACAACATTACAACAATAGTACTACTTAAGATATATTAAGACTGACTACTTGGACCAGGTACATTAGAACAATTTCGACGACTGTGACCTTCATTTCGACATAAACCACAACGCTTCGGTTGCCCACCTTCCCTTATGTCCATTTCATTACGAATTCTTATGGATTTGGGACGCCCTTTTAAAGGTCTTCACATTGTAATATCAAGACAAAGACGTGGACCATTATACAGGTTCCAGTATCCCTCATTCGACACACTTGAAACTCTTTAAGATACACATTAAAAATAGTCTCAAGCTTGTAAACATTCAACACGTATTCTTGCCAATATAAATGAATAGAAGCGCACGCTGCAATAACATGGCCACAAGGAAAATGAAGTGTTTGAAACTCACCACAGTCGCACCATCGTGCCCTCATATTAATGTGGTAACTACTAGCGACACCACCATGATGAGGTGAAGCCATCTCATCCACCATGAAAGAATTTTCTTCACAATCGAATTGGTGAACATAAATGCTACCTGATAATTGCTGATTTTTCAGAATTGCTTTTGTTAGTGTTTTCAAAAATATCTGACCTGATGTAATTTGAGCCTGTGCATGTACACATTTCCTCACAAACAACTCAGCTAATTGAAAATAAGTGGATTTAACTAAAGCTGTTATTGGCAGATGCCTTATCCCTTTTAAAATTGAATTAACACATTCATCAAGATTGGTAGTCATATACGCATACCTTCGACCCTCATTATCAAAGGCTTGCGCCCACTTCTCCCACGGTATATTATCGAGCCACATCGTCGCCTGAACATCATATTCCCGCACCAAGCCGTACCAGTAATTAAAGTCACGAGTAGTTCTCGAATAACCTACATTAATTACTATAATACAATCACGAAAATATTAATAATAATAAGAACATATGATTAAAACAATCACGAATGTAAATTTTATACTTATCATCATTAACAACTATCCGTTGCATTTCTTTATTTTTGAAACAGTGCATGAAATTCGCTGAGATATGCTTGATACAATAAACATGGTAAGCATGAGGAGGATTCATCCGCCGACCAATCGCTCGAAATACTCCTTTGATAGCTTCATGACGATAAAAAATAAAATAGATTCCTTCTTGTGGAGTGACACTCGTACGTAAATGATCCAAGAAAAAATGTCATGCATCTAATGTCTCTCCTTCGACGATGGCAAATGCAATTTTAAGGATGTTTTTATTACCATCTTGAGTGACTGCCAGCAACAATGTCCCTTTATATTTTCCGTAAAGATGTGTACCATCTATCTACGCCACTGGCTTGCAATATTTGAAAGCCTCTACACATGAGGGGAAACTCCAAAAAAGTCTATGAAAGACACAACTATCACGTACCAGATAACTTTCATTGTATGCAGGCTACGTTTGGAGATCAATTATTGTTCCTGGGACAAATTGTTGCAATGCCGACAACCATTTTGGCAATTCATTATATGACTCCTCCCAATTGCCAAATATTGCTTCAACTGCTTTCTGCTTGGCAATCCATACTTTTCTATATGTTGGAGTATAGCCATATCGAGTTTTTATCTCTGCTATCAAAACAGATACATTGATGGTATGCTTCTCTTTGACCAAAGGTTGTATATGCCGAGAAATCATGTTGGAATCCAGCTTCGAATGATCTTGGCAAATCATGGTAGATTTGCACATATAAGGACCGTTGTACTTTGTAATTTTCCAAATATGCTTTTTCTTGCTAAATGATGCACAAACCCTCCAACTGCATCTGTCACAGTATAACTTGCATATACCTTAATACAGAGTCGGATCAGACTCGATCACCTTGTATTCTACTGACTTCTGCAAGCAATAATGTTTAATAGCAGTTATGGGATCATCTTTACTTTGAAATTGCATACCTACATACAATTCTCCAGCCATCATTTCCCCTCTTGATGTTTGAGTGTATAAGAAAGGATACTCCTGGAATTCTGGTGCGGACATGGCTTCTAAATCTAGTGCCCTCATGTGCGCTGGAGGCTCAAATGGTGGCATTGCAGATTTTGTATTTTGTCTTAGGATATCTTCTAAATTGCAATCTTCTACAGGAAAATCTTCAGCACTTTCTTCACTATCCTCTGTATAGTTGTCACTATCATGGTCATCCCCACTAGAGCTCCCCTATTCACCAACTTCATTTTCGTGAATATTATGAAAGGAAGTTGTTCTCATATCCTCATGACTGTGACTTGATTGTAGGTGTTGTTGAATGTTGCTGTCTATCTTGATTTGTTGTTGAGAGAACCCACCAACAGAAGCAGCAGCATCTAGCTCAGTGCATAATTCAAAAACTTGAATATCAGAAAATTTTGTATGGCAGTCGAATATCATCTGAACATCACGATCATTGCGCAGTTTAAATGATCGATAGGAAATCTTGCCATAACCTCCAAAAATAGGTAACCTGTATTTGATACAGGTAACTCTTTCACCATTTGCCGCTTCTAAGTTGTCTTCAATAATTCTCTTTAGAAAATCTAAAGAGATATCATTTTTCACATAGAAACAAGATTGATACTCGGAGGAATATACGACGCTATCTTCGCTTGTAGTAGTGGAACCATTATAATAAACTAGAACAAGTGATCTTTCGGCCATTTTTACGAAAAATAAATCTATTGTAGGGAGAGTAATATGAGGAGAGTATATACGGTAACAATAATAAGATAATGGCAAGGTATATACAGGGAAGATTTCAATTATTTCGATGGAAAAAAATTCAAATTTCACCATCATTAATTATGACGGTTGCAAGTTTGACAATCAGTATTTCTGACTGTTGTAGGTTTGACTGTCATAATTACTGACGGTTGAGGGTTTGACCGTCATTATTTCTGACGGTGGCAGGTTTGACCGTCATTATTTCTGACGGTTGCAGGTTTGACCGTCATAATTACTAACGGTCGTAGGTTTGACCGTCATTATTTATGACGGTAGCAAGTTTGACTGTCATAATTACTAACGGTTGCAGGTTTGACTGTCATTATTTCTCACAGTTGCAGGTTTGACCATCATCCATTCTGACTGGTGCGGGGTTTGACCGTCATTATTTCTAACAGTTGCATGTCATTATTTCTGACGGTTGCAGGTTTAACCATCATAATTACTGACGGTTGTAGATTTAACCATCATTATTTCTGACTGTTGCATGTTTGACCATCATGATTGAGGGTTTGACCATCATTACCATTAAAATAAAAGTGTAATGTAAATAGAGTTGAACAATAAATTTAAATTAGAAAATTTTATAGGGGTGTAGATGTAAATCTGAATATAAAAATAAAATTTTAAAAATATAATTTCATAATTGAAATAATATTAAAATAACTTAAATAAAAAAATAAATAAAAAATAAAAAGTTATGCGTACAAGTACTGTGCACAGAACTTGTGCGTAGTTTCGTAATAAATCAAAAGAAACACATTTTAGTAATTAATTTAAAAAAACAATATTTAAAAAAAAAACCTCTTTTCGGGAATGTAAATTTTTTTCCCATTATTCCCTTCAAATATATATTTTTGATTATTTTTATAATAATTTAGCAACATAAGACATATCTTTTATATGAGAATATATTTATATAAATATTTAGATGAAAATAAAAATTATATTTTGAGAACAATTTTATTAAAAAAATATAAAGTTATAGGAAACTTTATATTTATTTAAAATGAGTAGGTTTACCTTGATTCATATTAATAAAAGTTAACTATATTTATTATTTAAATTTTATTTTTTTTAATAATAACAAATCTTTATTATTAAACGGTTTTAATAATGTGATATTTAAGCCACATTGTTATCAATCTAAAAACAATTGCACATAATTTACGAGTCATATTCCTAGTAATTTTATTCCCAAAGATAATACATGACTTCATGAACCAAACGGCCACTAAAATTCATGTAATGGTGGCTGCTAACACAGGTTTGATTCTTGGCCATTCCTTCCTTTTTTTTGTAATTTCATTTCCTATTCTAAAACATAATATGAATTAAAAAGATTCTATAAAAAATTAAAAGAAACTAAAACTATGCTATTTGTTTATATAAACTTTGAAAACAAGTCGATGATAGCGGCATGATAATTATGCATTGGTTATTATAATATACTACTGATATTCATGATACAATAGATTAACAATAGTTTAACTGTCTATATCAAGAGGAAACAGTGTTTCCAAAAAATATAAACTTGTGTGATGAAACTACCTCCTCTTAATTTAATTATATATCTCTCACGTCTAGCATCTTTGCTTCTTTCCATTTCCGGTCTCTTTGCTTTCTCCGGTCTCTTTGCTTCCTTCCATGGCCCCTTTGGGGCCTTTGGGGTTTCCCCTCCGTCCAGGAGCAAAACCTGGTGTGTCTTGGGCCAAGGTTGTTAGCGCTAAAAACCCTGTGATCCCTTCGGAAACACCTCCCCACCTTTCCAAAGTCCACTTTGACAAACTTAAGAACTTGTCAAATGCTTCCGTCTCCATTGGTGATGATCTCTGGTCTCAGGCGAGGGATAGCATGCAATCTTCACTCTATGCAAAGTTTTTAGGCAAAGCGTTGCCCCTGGAGCAGGCTAAACTGGCTCTTGCCGATGCATGGAGGGGTTTAGGTGCGTTCTCAGTTGCTGACCTTCCTAATGGCTACTACTACATAAGATGTGAGACAGTTGAAATGCAACAAAAGCTCTTATCGGATGGACCATGGATGGTTGCCGGGCGTATCCTTCAGTTAACATCATGGTCTGAAAGCTTTCAACCGGCCTTTGAGAAGCTTTCTTTGGCGGCAGTTTGGATTCAAATTTATCACCTTCCAATTGAACTATGGAGCGGTGACATTCTTGAGTTAGTTGCCTCTCAATTTGGCAGAGTCCTTAAAGTTGATGAGCATACTACAGATCGATCCAGAGCAAAATATGCATGCGTCTGTGTAGAGCTAGACCTTAACCAGCCCCTTCAACAAGGAACTTGGGTAAAATATGGTGATCATTCTGTCTTTATCTTAGTTCTTTATGAAAAATTACCTGTCTTTTGTTATAAATGTGGTAAGGTTGGCCATGGAGAAGCACACTGTTCCCTTGCTAGCAATCACCTGGGTGATGGTCAACATGTGCCGTCTAGCCTTCAGGCAGACAAGGCGCAAGCTGACGAGGTTATGCAGGATGACGAGGTTACAAAGGACCAGGAAGGCATCGAAGTGGATCCAGCCCCAAATCACCTAGTTTCGGACAGTGAAAAGGAATTTGGTCCCTGGTTAAAACCAAGGAGGCAACAAATGGCTTCTCGTGGCCGTGGTGGTGCTCGCCGTAACTTCGGGGGACGATCCGTTGAGGACGATAAGTGGCTTGTTGACACGTGGCGATCTGATATTAATGAGGCGGCCCCATTGCCAAGACAATCTACAAGTTTCAATGTGTTAACGAGTCCCAAAGATCCTGACGACGCTGCTTTGGGCCCCCAAAATAAGCAGCACGCCGCCAATCTTGTCAACTGTGCGGACGCCCCCCCAAACCCACTCCAGCCTGACGGCCCTGACAGCGCTCCTTCCCAATTGCCCTTATTAATTCCAATGCCTACTCTCAATGTTGGGGAAAACAAAAGTTACACGAAAGAGTTTCATACCGGAGAACCGTCGCGTTCTTCTTCCTCTCAGCTATTTTCAGCTCCTGGTCCTCTAATCATCTCCTCTGTTCCTCTGATGGACTCTTCTTGTGTAAAAGAGCAAGAAAATAAACACTCGACGACGGTCGATAAGGTGATGGGAGTCCTCTCTTCCCCATCACATAGCGATCGGAGTATGAATGCTTCTTCTGATGACGATTCCAGCCCTCCATCTAAGATCGCTGATGATACGTTGTTACGCCACTTTCAAAAAGACCATTCTTACTCCGCTAAAGGGCATGTCTTTACCAAGAGGGCCCCTTCAAAAAGGGAGAAAAAGCCGAAGAAAGGGAGAAAATCACTCATTTACTAATTCTCCATTTCTTTTGATTAATTCTTTTATTCTCTTGATATGAACTTAAAAATTATATCTTGGAATTGCAGGGGTCTCTCAAACTCTCATACCATGGATCGTTTAAATTATCTGATGAAGCAAAATAACCCGGACTTCTTCTGTTTAGTGGAAACCAAACTCTCGGATCTTCGTCTTCAAAACTTTTGTAAAAAGTTTCAACAGTGCTGGGACTGGGCAGCTATTCCTTCCAGGGGGTTATCGGGGGGAATCCTTGTCTTTTGGAAAAAAAATGTCGGCCATGTCACACCCATGGCTTCCTCTCATCTCGCTCTGCATCTTGTTATAACTTTTAATCATCTTTCTTGGATCCTTACCATCATTTACAATTCTCAGGTCCTTTCTCATCAAAGGCAGTTGTGGAAAACCCTCTCGGGGTTTATGGCTTTAACTCTCCCGTGGTTGTTAACCGGCGATTTCAACGCTATTCTAAACCATTCCGAACATCGAGGAGGGAGTCCTTCTTACTACGCCCCTAAGTGTCTTTATTTTACAAATTTTGTTTTTAATAATAATCTTCATGATCTCGGTTTTTCGGGTTCTTCTTTCACTTGGTGTAATGGGCGTTCAGGTCTTGCCTGCAGATGGGCAAGGCTAGATCATTTCATAGCAAACACTGATTGGATCCTCCATTTTTCAAATCCGTCGATCACCCATCTCCCTCGCATCAGCTCTGACCACTCCCCCATTTTCTTACAACTCCAAAACCCTATTCTTTCCTCTAAAAAAATTTTTCGATTTGATAATGTTTGGTTTGACTATGAGGGTTGCCATAACAGTGTCGTTTCTGCTTGGTCGATTAACTCTTCTGCTTCTCCTATGCAGGCCTTTGTTCATGCTATCTCTCGAACCAAATATAACATTCTAAATTGGAAAAAGACTGGCCTCTGTCACATCGATGATGAGATTAATAATATTCAACTTGAGATTTCAAAAATTGAAGACTCTGAAGATTTTCCCTATGACTTTTGGAGAGTTATTTGGCTCAGAGCTTTGAGAAATCATCACAATGCCCTGTTTAGGCAACAATCAATTTACTGGGGTCAGAGAGCAAAGTTACTTTGGATGAATCATGGTGATCTCAATACTCGCTACTTCCACAACATTGTTAAAATCCGCCATCAAAAAAATCGGGTGAGATCTATCCAAGATACTTCAGGTAATATCTTTACTGTTTACTCTGAAATGGAAAACTGTTTTATAAATTTTTACAAAAACCTTTGGTCATCTTCTTGCTGTGAAAACTTGGATTTCTATTTGAATGCTATTCCGGATGATCTCCGACTCTTAGTGACTTGGATAGAGAGTCCCTTACTAGACCAATTACCAAATCAGAGGTCTATAAAACTCTCAAATCCATGCCGCGTGGTAAGAGCCCGGGTCCGGATGGCATTAATGTGGAATTCTATATTTTTTACTGGAACCTTATTGGCGATCACTTATTTAATGCTATTGCTCATTTCTTTAACACCGGCCTTCTTCCTAATTCTTGGGGTAAGACTTGTGTCACTTTGATTCCCAAAAAGGATAATCCTTCCTGTGTTTCCGATTTCAGACCAATTTCTCTTTGCAATGTGTGTTATAAAGTAATTTCAAAAATTCTTGCCAATCGCTTAAAGCCTGTTATCGCCAGCCTCATAGGTACTGAGCAAAGTGGCTTTCTCCCAGGGAGTGGCACTGCTGATAACATCATCGCAGCCCAGGAGATAGCTCATAGCTTAGAAATAGACTCTTCCCTGCCCCCGAAGATGATTTGTAAAATCGATATAGAAAAAGCCTTTGACTCTATCGAGTGGAACGCCATTCTTGCTACCCTCCAGAGAATGAACTTCCCTGCTACTTGGGTCAATTGGATTGATGCTTGTCTTTCCTCCGCTTCTTTCTCCATTATCCTTAATGGTCAATGTTCTTCTTGGTTCACAAGTAGTAGTAGCGGGGTCAGGCAAGGAGATCCTATTTCCCCTTTGCTTTATCTCTTGGTCTCCCAAAATCTCACTGCTATTTTTAATAAGGCTTTGTCCCTTAATCTAATTCCTGGGTTTAACTCTAGTCTCCTAAAAAATTTTAATCATTTACTTTTTGCTGATGATATTCTTCTTATCAGTAATGCCTCTAGAAAGACTGCTAAGAATTGTCTTCTTTGTTTGAATATGTTTCATACCATTACTGGCCAAAAGCCAAATCATATTAAATCTGCTATCTTTGTTCCCTCTTGGTGCAACAAACATCTGGCAAATTCCCTTTCCAGAATTTTGGGGTTTAAACTTGGGACTTTTCCCTTCACTTATCTTGGCTCTCCCATTTCCCCTAAAAAACTCCCTCGCAGCCAACTTGACTTCATCATTCACAAAGTTAAGACCAAAATCCATTCCTGGAACCATTCTTCTATCTCTTCCCCGGGCAGAGTCATTCTTATTAATAGCTCAATTTTCAGTATTCCAAATTACCTCCTTTCTGTCATGCATTTTCCTGTTTCTATCTTAGACAGCATCTCCAAATTGGCTCGATCCTTTCTCTGGGGAAAAACTGGCAGCAACCATGGCTTCCATTCTGTTGGGTGAAAAGTTGCCACTCTAGATAAATCTGATGGGGGACTAGGGATTAGAGATCTAAGACTGGTGACTCACTCTCTTATGGCTAAGAATATTTTTGCTATTCTTAATTCTGCAAATAAGCTTTGGGTGGACATTTTTAATCTTAAGTATCATGGTTGGCATATTTGGGATCCTGTCTGCACTTCAAAGACTTCCTGGTTTTATAAATCTGTTTGTAAAACTGCAACTTGTATTAATTCTAATCTTAGAATCCTTTCTTGTAATCCCAACTGTGTTGATTTATTGCATGATCCTTGCATCCTTGATCTTCCTCTCCTTAAAAAGCCAACTTTCTTCAACATGGATTTAGACATTAATGGTCTTCACTTTCTTGATCTCTGCAATCACAATGGACTTTGTGAAGACCATATTGATAATGTGATGGGCCATGTTCAGGATTGGGACTGGATTGATAAAATCACAATCAGTAATGATAGCCCTAACAAATGGGTTTGGGGTAAGCTTTCCCATAAATCCTCTACTGCCTCGGCTGTATATCATGCTCTTAATTGTCCCTCTCTTCATGAACCCAATTGGTCTGGCTGGTCTGAAGTTTGGAGGCTTAATGTTTTGCCGCGCATTAAATTTTTTATTTGGAAACTTTATCATGGCAAATTGACTACTGGAGCTTTTCGTTATAGTCATAATATGGGTCCTTTTATGCTCTGCCCTTTCTGTGGTTTGGAAGAAGAAACAACTGCTCATATCTTGTGGAACTGTGGCAAAATTAGCATTTGTTGGAATGATCTAATGTTTCGTCTTGGCCTAAACTATCATGCTAATACCCTTCTCGTTTCTGGTGATTGGTTAACCAATAATTTTGGTTCAAAGCTCTTTAATTTAAGATGCAAAGCTGCTATTGCCACAGTCTCTTGGCTCATTTGGAAACAACGCTGCAACCAGATCTTTAATAATACTCCTGCAAATTTCAATTCTATCACCCATAGAGCCTGGAATATCTGCTCCGATTACTCTGGGTACTTTATAAGGGAAGTGTATACTTCTAGGAACATTTCAAATTTCATTTCTGTTTATACAGATGCCTCTTGGGTTCCTAGGGGTAATTCTGCTGGATTAGGTTTTATTATACTCAAAAATTCAAATCAAATCCTTCTTGCAGGTGCAGTGGGATGCTTCTGTAACTCTCCCATAATGGCTGAATTAGCAGCTGTCAACCTAGCACTCCAATGGTGTACACAGAAACATTGGCTTCCTTCAAGAATATGCTGTGATTGCCCAGGCATTGCAAGCCTTGCAGAGGAATTCAACCCTTGTACGGCTTGGCACTTCACCAAGGAGTATGACAACCTGAAGAACAACTTGAAAAAATTTCCCAACATCTATTTTGAGACTATTCCCAGAGAAGAAAACATTGTTGCTGACTCTCTTGCCGATTTTGGCCGTACTCAAAGACATTTAGCTCTCTTTTTTGATGGTCTGGATCGCCCTTGTTGACTGGAGGAGCTGTGCTCTGCCAGAAGACTTTCCTTCTAGTTTTGGTTTTTCTGTTTTCTTTACTGTTTTTTTCTTATTTAGCTTAATTGCTCTTTGTTCTAAAAAAACCTTGTAAAATAGTAAAATTACTAGCTGGCCCCTACTTTTCAATATTACTTGCAACCAAGAAGGCAAGAACCTGTGTGTGTGTGTGTGTGTGTGTGTTAATAAATAAACAATAGGCTTAATTAGGATAGAATATGTAATTAGTTTTATTAGAGAAATCCCAGGTTTTCTATAATGCAAACGTAAGTATTTTCATTTGTTAATTTACTTATCTAATAATATATATATATATATATATATATATATATATATATATATTGTGAAAGAGATTCTATACAAACAAATACATTAAAAAAATTATTCTAACTCAAAAGAAGACATAAAAAACATAATCTTATAAATGTGACGAAAATCAAGAGAAAGATAATTCATTGATTACCGTAGTGGGGAAATAAAAACCAACCCCAAATCATTCGTGAAAACTGAAGAATGTATCAATATAATAACCGTGAATCAACTAATAAAATTACACACTTTCAAATAACAATGTAGCTTAAAAATCCAATTCACCTCCAATAAATTCATGTTAATGAACTAAATTTATCACAAAAACCCTCATGAAGAATCCAATCCATGATAGCCTTTGAATCAACTTACAAAATTGCACATCTTTCTTATGATGATTCCTTTTTAATTTTCCGCTGAATAAAACTGAAGCTCACAGCGCTATTAATTAACGTCTGCAAGCCGGCCATTAAGGCCTGGTATATAGCGGTACAGCCTTTCAATTTATGCCGAGTCTTCTCTGGAGTTCTTCGACAATTTTGTCTCTTCGAATGACTTCCTCTTCACTGGCTTCAATGTTTTTTAATTTGACAACACCCTCCTGTAACTCTGACTCCCCGACAATCACCATCCAAGGGATGCCCGATTGTTTGGCACGAGTTATATGGTTCATCACTCTTTTTGTCAGCCCGAATTCTGCTTTTACTTTCGCATCCCACAGTTCGCCGACCAGCTCAGCAGCCAAAGTAAGATCTTTCCCTAAAATCGCCACCCAAACTTGTGTTTCTGTTGCCCGAATTACCTGGTATCATATGAAAAGAATCAGTAATCCAGTTGCAAAGTGGTCACATATCATAGTCATCTCATGCAATAGGTAACTGTTTACAGCAGCCATAGATCCTACTACTATGTAGTAATATATCCCAAAGGCAAAAAATTAACAGGCAGAGGTAATACAAATAACCAACCCTATCACCACTTTGAATTATGAAGATTCAATAATACCTGGTTTCGGTCCTTTTCTAATTGCTCCATAATCGTAAACACTCGCTCAATTCCCAGGCTGACACCAACTGCAGGGACAACCTTTCCACTGAACATCCCAACCAGATTATCATAACGTCCACCGGCTGCAATTGAGCCAACCTAGGAAACAAACAAATTAGTTAAGAATATAAATTGCCTTAAAAATGTTTACCTTAAATAGAAATGATGACAAAGTTATTACCAAACAGCATTTCAAAAAACTCTGAAGTCAGATTTTTACATTGTACCAAGAGGTGCTTTTGTTTTAATTTTAATTATTCTGTCATGATAAATCTCTTTAAAAATGTTTAATACCATATTGGATCAGTATTGAGACAAAAAAATATATAAAGCTCAGTACATTCTGATTAAACCACATCTTAATAATCACAGGTACTTCAGAAAAACTGGCATGAAAATAAAGGAACGCCAACTCCATACGGTTGGATGACTTCATGGGATATATTACAATAGTTCCCTTTCTTTTTCTGTTTCCACAAATGATAAAGTTCTATAACCATGCTGACTAAACCGACAGTAACAGGATAATAAAACTGCTTCATTTGCATTGGTACATAAAAATGACTAGCAGTACCAACATAGAGGAAAACAACAGTTTGTCATCTTAAATCTAGTATGTGGCACACCGAGAAAACCTTAGATATTGCCTTAGAAAATAACTCATATTACTCTATTTAGTGAAATACCTATTCTGAGAAGGGCCAAATGGAAGAAAGAAACCATGAATCGTTTATATTTGCATACTGCCAAATAAGATAGAGAAACACATAGATGTATCGACTTATTGATATCAGTAAAAAGCAATTTTACCTGTGTTGTACCTTTGAAAACTGCTTCAAAAATAACCCCTGTATAATAATCAAGGCCTCTCGCAAGACTCAAGTCAAAAACCACTTTATTCAGGCACTTGGATTTGTCAAGAGCAGTAAACAAGATCTTCAACTCATCCAATGCTACAACAGACCCGCTATTTCCCAAGAATTGACTATCCTCACTTGTCAATTCAGATAAAATTTCAAGTGGAGGTCCTCTTTTCTTCACAAAAGCACCAATTTTGTCAGCTGTTTCAGAAGTCAAGCCTTTATCCTCGACCTTGCGATATAATCAAAATTAAATGAATAAGAATCAATAAATTTCAATAATAATAAAATATTGTAAGTGGGGGGAAATCAGTTGAAATCCTGCAAGGAATATAGATTTTGCTAATACAACAAGGAATCTTTCTACACAGGCAGACATTATGTCAAGACATCCATTGCTCTATTGCCCATAATTTCTTTTTTCTACTATTACACCTTTATGTGACTACCTTATATGGTATGATCATTTCATAATGGAATGATATCAAATCAGTCTGGAAAACGATTGAATTAATTAATAATTTCATGTGAGTTACTTGCAAACCTCAACAATACAAAACGTTCAGATTTTCAACCTTAACCAAACTCATGCAATAGGAAGACAGGAATTATCAGATAACAAGAGTACAACTCTAGGCATACACATACTTCCCCATGCAGTAACTAACTAGTAAGATTACAAAGAGGAACAATACCGGTGCATCTATCGCACAAACAAACATAGTAAATTGCACAGTTTATTCAGCATATATTTTCAGATAAATCATGTCATTTCAATTTATAGAAAATCAGAATCTTACCAACTCCTTTTTTATATGCTCAAATGTCTGCTTATCCAATTTATCAATACTTGAACAAACTGTTCTGAATTTTTCTGATGGAACACCACAAATTTCCAACATACCATCTAACAACTTCCGGTGATTTAACTTTATCTGCAAGAATGACAACGGAACTGTTATGCTTGAGAAAGAAACTTGGTAAGTAACCAGGAGGCGTAGACAAGCACCTTAACAGAAGTAACATAACAAGCAAGAAAATAGCATTCTTATAGGATAGCTAAATAAAGTCAAGTAAACAACAAAGCAATACATCAGATAAGAAGTATCAATGAGAAAAAAAACATACCTCATATTCACCAATAGATAGCTCATTTAGCAATTCTGTCAAAACCCTAACTACTTCAAAATCAGGTTCCATGGGTTCGTATTGCCCGGCAATGTCGAAGTCACATTGATAGAATTCACGATATCTTCCCTTGGATGGGTTATCTCTTCTATACACTTTAGCAATCTGGTATCTCTTCAGTGCACTAATATTATTCATCGCCAAGTAACGGGCAAAGGGAACAGTGAGGTCATACCTTAGTGAACAAAGTTCACCACCCTGAGAAGCAAATTACAAACTTTAAAATGAGAAATATCATTAAAATGAAAGGTAAAAGATAATATAAACCATTGGAAAGTCCAACTGAAGAACATAAGATCTTAAACATTCTCTTGACCACGACAAAACAACTGCTAAATAAGAGTAGAAGTAATACAATAAAACACA
Source organism: Dioscorea dumetorum (assembly GCA_902712375.1). Lineage (NCBI taxonomy): Eukaryota > Viridiplantae > Streptophyta > Magnoliopsida > Dioscoreales > Dioscoreaceae > Dioscorea > Dioscorea dumetorum. Next base: position 6,889,733 of record CACTHL010000846.1, read on the forward strand.
TCAGTCTACATTTAGATAATGCTCAGCTTTCTTTGTTTGATATATAACTTATATAATTCAGCTAATTATATAGGTTATAATTGTAATGCTTTTAGGTAACATACGCCCAAAAAACAAAAATTGACTACTGAGTTGGTTAAATAGATACAGCTTACACTATTGCATCAAGGTGTTTGACACCTAAAGTGAACTGTTTTGTCTATACCCTTCCAATACGGGGCCCTACCTTGTCATAAAACTAATTGTCCTCCCAAAACATAGATGGCTCATAAAAAATGCTCCTCTGTTTGACGCACAGATGTTATGCTTATATTTTCTATTTAAATAAGAAATACCAAACCCATGTATTTATTTAAGACCTGAACCAAACATTAGAAGAACATTTTCAAGAATATCTACAAAGTTATTGGTTTATGCAGAAAACAACAGGAACCATTAACCATGTATTTAAGATTATGACATACGGTCCACTATATCAAAACTTAAGTAAAGTGAATCAAGATTTACAGCATAAAATGTATCTATGTAGTATATGAAGAAGCTGCTTGTCTAATGCATCATTTTATTTGCAGAAATAATAAGATGCATTGAAAATATTCTCAATACATTCACATCAGCACAATGATCAATTAAGAGCAACATACCTGGTCAGCAAGGTCATATATCAACTTTGAATCCTCTCCATATTTTCCCATAAGAGTCTCTCTCAACTCAAAGACAGGGGTGTCAAGTGCCACTGCCCCATGCTTCTTAAAAACACTAACAATAATTGAAAATACCCGTTCTCTTATCGCCATTTGCTCTTTCCCAAAATCGCGCGTGCCCTAATGAAAACAGGCAGTTATATAAAGCAACGAAGAGTCCTACAATGCAGGTAAATTATTAAACAGATCAAGCACTGATCAAAAATTGATATACTCAGTCAATATCTTCATTTTGAAAAAGAACCAATAAGAAACTGTACAGCAATTCTTTATCCATTGGACAGGTGGAGCAGAGTGTGTTGTCTCAAGTGAACATTTAGAAAGTATAATTTCATATTCCTGCCGCATGGATGAACACAATAATATATGGAAATGCAAAAAAACATGCGCAAAGATATAGACATAGAACAAACTCCCTTTTCAGTAATAAAATAAGTACGTGATCTTAGTTTACTCAAAGGTCTAAAACTCATAATTTTATGGAAATAATCCACATATTGAAAGCATAGCTGGAACCAGATCAATCTTAAACCATCATACAAAGATAAATCATTTGACATCCTTAGCTTAGACTAATTATAAAGTTATTAACTGTTTTATCCTTATGTTCAAGGTCTAAGAATATGTTCTGTCTTCCATCCCCACTAAGTACTGGATCAGACTATGTTCATACCTTAGGAATTTTGGGGAGTCTTCTAACTTCGTTGCTCTCAACAATCTCTTTTAACTTGTTCACCAAGGTATCAAGTTCAGAGTCCTGGGGATCATATGATCCTGCGAGTTCATGTGCCACTTCTACCAAATTCATCACATTTTCAACTGAAGCATCAGCCTCAGGTGAAAACCGCTCTTTAAGCAGCTGTCTTACCATAGAAGTTCCCCTCCCCAAAGTCTTCTTTTTTTTCTTGTCACTTTTCTTTTCAACCTTAGAGCTCTCCAATGGAACTACTGGTGTTTTCTCCACAGATTCATCTATTTCAATTGCGAACAGAGCCAATGCCGATTCCCAAGCAAGAATCTCCCTAAACTTAACCAACAGATCATACACTCGATGAAGAACTACAGCAAAATTGGAACCTGTAGAACTTGCTGATGTAATAGAATTGAAATCATTTCTCAGCGCATCAATGCAAGGGCATTGTTTCTGAAACACGTCCCCTACTCTTGACCGTAAATCCTCACCAACAATAGATGCAACAACCAATTCAGCCCGGCCATAGCTTGCCTCACTCATGCTTTGAATAGCCATGGCCAATGGTAGCACAGAAGCCACAAAAGCCTTCTCTTTCCCATTAATTCCAGACCCCATAACCTTCTTACCCTTGATAGAAGCATTCAACTCGACTCGAGTTCGTCCATGCAGCAATCTGACAGCCTCCCTGAAACTACCATGAACTGCAGGGATCTCTGAAAACGGCCCTGAATCAACTTTTCCCGCAAGCTTTGATCCAAAAAGAAAAACTTTCATGTCGGCAGCTACATCAGTCTCATCCTTAATCGAAAACCCATCGCCGGAGACAGACAAATCAAACAGAGCCACATCAGCCCTCGCTGCCTCGCAGGACAAAGCCGCCACAGCGTCCGAAACCCTCACCAAAGTGGAAGCGCAGCAATCCAAAATCGCAGAAACGGCGATCGATGCAGCGCAAGAGCTCTCAAGCACACCGATTTCCTCGCCGGTGACCCCAATCTCATCAAGTTTCTTCTCATTCAACCGGCACAACGAGGTGAGAAACCCTAGAGACGAGCCAAAATCAAGTGTCTCGAGACCAGCAGCAAGATTGAGGGTTTCTTGGATCAAGAGGGGAATGACGGGGCGGACGGGAGATTCAGAGAGGACGAGCTTGTTGAGGAGGACGCCAACAGCGGCGCGAGACTCCTCGAAGGTGAGGAGGGATCCTTGGACAACAGGGGCATCATCAGAGAGGGGTTTGAGAGAGTGTTTCTTCAACTGAGAGAGTTTCTCGAGGGCGGCGGGGTCGATGGCGAGTTTGCTGAGGCCACGGGAGACGGCGTATACGGCAGCAGGGGAGAGGGAGGAACCCTTTCCGCCAACGAAGACTGTAGATTTCTCACGTGGCGGCGACGCCATGGCCGGAGCTAGGGAACTAGGGCTTCAGTTCTTGGGGGACTTCTTTTGTCAGCTTGAGATCGGTTTTTTTTTTTTAATCTTGAACCGTTGGGTTGACGGGTTTACTGAACCGGATTACTGTGCAAGACTTGGAATGTTTTAATAACCGGATCGGTTATCGGCTTGACGGTCTAACAGGTTGAAGCAACTAATTTTTTATAAATAAATTAATTTTTAAATTTTAAAAAAATAAAAATAAATAAATAATAATTTTAAAAAAAATAAGAAATTTAAAAAAAATACAAAAGTATATATGGTAAAGTTATATTGCCTATATAAGGTGACAAAGTGTCAACTCTAAATAAAATTAAATTTTTCAAAATACAAATATACAAAGATACAACTATACAACAAATATACAACAATAACACAAACATCAACAATATCATTCAAAATTGAGGAATGATATAAAATACAAGTATAATACAACAACAACAACAACAATAAAATACAAGTATACAACAACACCAATACCACCAACAACAAAAACAATAAATTAAATATAAACATACAACAATAATAAAATACAAGCATACAACAACACCAACACCACCGGCATACAACAACAATAAAATACAAACATACAACAACACCCACAATAACAAAAATAAAAAGACTCATGCTCTCAAATTAGAAAACCAAAATGTAATCCAACAAGTCCACATGCATAAGGAATAAAATAAAATACAATACAACAATACAAGAAAGTCATGTTTTCACCAAATAGAAACACAAGCAAGAAAAATAAAAGGAGATACTATTCTCATGACTTATGAATCTCATATTCACTTTTTTCATTCATTATCGTCATTTTCATAAATTTTATCTCCCTCATTCCCTTGGTTAACATCAAAGGATGAAAAATTAATTCCATCTTGAACCACGAACACATCCTCATCATCACAATTTTGGTGTATCTATTTTGTAAGTAATTAACATTAAATAGAATATAAAATTAAGTAGCAAATTGCAATCATATTAGTTACTTAGGGTGTGTTTGTTTCACGGAAGTGAAGGCTGAAGTGACCGAAGTGGGGAGTTCAGCCTCACTTCCGGTCGTTTGGTTCACGGAACTTCACCCCGAAGTGGTGAAGTGCCCACTTCCCATGCACCCCACTTCCCCATTTGACTTCGGTATGAAAAGCTCCGAAGCCATCAGTTTAGCAGCTCACTTCGGTGCACGCATACTTCACGTGACGCATCTGGTTACCATCCATCGAAAAGCCCGATTCAAGAGGGCTGCCTTCCTTCCCCGTCGTCGCCCCTCTTCTCCCGAGCCTCTCCGTTGGCAATCCGCGACCGATGGAAGAAGCTCAGCTCTTCCTGGCCTCGTAACCCTCCGTCGCAGTTGTTTCTCGTCGCGAACTCCTCCACGCTCAACCTCTCGTCGGTTTGTGTAGGTTTTCTCCGTCACCGTTCCCGTGTTTTTGGTCGATCTGCTCCACCCCGGCAGGATCTGGTAGGTTTTCTCCTTCGTCGTCCCTTTTCCCCAAAGATTTCATCATTTTTCAACTTATTTGTTCATTTCCCGTTCGGTGAATCACAGGAACTACTTTGTTTTGGCCGATCCTTTCCCCTCCGCAGGATCTACTTGGTTGTGTGCTATTTCGTTCCATTTTCGGTAAGATTTCATGACTTCTCAAAATTCTTTCATGATTTCCTCTTCAATCCAAAGGTATCTACGCTTGAGGGGGGGTTTATATGCTTCATTTCATGAATTTTCCAGTTAGTTCTTTATTCTCTGTTCGGTGATGTGCGGGAACTACTTTGTTTTGGCCGATCTGTTCCCCTCCACCGGATCTCCTGGTTGTGTGCTATTTCCTTCCATTTTTGGTAATATTACATGATTTCTCAAAGTCCTTTGGTGATTTATTCTACAATCCAAAGTTGTCTATCCTTTTGAATGATGTTTTATATGCTTCATTTCATGATTTTTGAACTCATTTTTTTCATTTTCTGTTTGACGAAATGCGTGACCTACTTTGTTCTGGCCGATCTATTCCCCTCCACCGGATCTCCTGGTTGTGTGCTACTTTGTTCCATTTTCGGTAATTTTACATGATCTCTCAAAAGCCTTTGGTGATTTCTTCTCCAATCCAAACTTTTCTATGCTTGATTTATAGTTCCATATGCTTCAATTTCCTCAGATTGTTGAACTTATTTTTCATTTTTTGTTTGCCGAATTGCAGGACCTACTTGGTTTTGGTCGATCTATTCCCCTCCACCAGATCTCCTGGTTGTGTGGTACTTTGGTTCATTTTCGGTAATTTTACATGATTTCTGAAAATCCTGAAGTGATTTCTTCTTCAATCCAAAGTTTAGTATTCTTGATTTATAGTTCTATATGCTTCATTTCATGATTTATGAACTTATTTTTTCATTTTTGTTTGGCGAAGTGCAAGACCTACTTTGTTTTGGCCGATCTATTCCACTCCACCGGATCTCCTAGGTTGTGTGCTATTTCGTTCCATTTTCGGTAAGATTTAATGATTTCTCAAATTTCTTTCATGATTTCTTATTCAATCCAATGTCTTCAATCTATTGGGTTCTTCTCTTAATTGTGATTAAATTAAGAGCTGTGGGATTCAAGTATCTGCTCACAAAGTTATCTATGGTTTATGATAGATCACTCATGTTTTTATACTTATTTCTTCTTCGTGGAATTGTGATTAAATTATATTGTCCCGTATGTACTTATTTGTTCTTCATGCATTTGTGAGTAAATTATATGTTCACAAAGGTCTTGATGCAGGTTATTTTAACTGTCGACAAAGTTTATATACTTAGATGTACCTGTTGCATATGTGATTAAATTATAATATCATGTTATTTAATTTATCGGTTGACAAGTATTTCTATGCTTGATTTGATATGAATCAAATCTGCAATACCACATGTCCTTCATGTAATATCCATTAAATCATATTGTCCTGATCTTTAATTTATCGGTTCACAGACCTTCCTATGCTTGATTTTAAATCAATCAACTTTGCAAGATTACACATCCCTCATGTAATATCGATTAAATCATATTTTCCTCTTATTTAATTTATCGGACCAGACAGCTTTATACGCTTGATTTGATATCAAGTAACTATGCAAGATTACATGTCCTTCATGTAATATCGATCGAATTATATTGTCCTCTTATTTAGTTCATCAATTCACACAGATTTATTAGCATGACTCGATATCAATCATCTTCTATTCATAATTACGTGCCCTCCATTTAATCTTGAACAAACTGTATTGTCATGTTATTTAATTTATTGGTTGTGACATATTTCTATACTTGATATGATATCAAACATCTCTGTTTAATTACATGTCCTCCATGTAATCTTGAGTAAACTATATTGCCATGTTCTTTAATTAAACGGTTCTTTATAAATGTGGTTTGCAACTTTATCAGGGCTCTTTTCAATTGTAGGAATCACTCACTATTTTTGGAATATCATCTTTCATGTTTGCTGTTATGCATTACACATTCAACTTGCTGATGCATTTTTTATTAATCCTAAATTCCTGTCGTTTCCATTTGTTTGTATGAAGTGGTTTTCAGCAATCTGTTTATGATCTAGGAGCACCATCGTCTAGGTTAACCATATGATTTGTTATGTTATTTTGTAAGTAGTTTGAATATGAAGTTGAGCAGAGACCATTTGAAGTTCAGTTAATTCTATTTGTTATGATTTGTCATGTTGTTTTTTATTAATCCTAAATTCCTGCCATTTCCATTTGTTTGTATGAAGTGGTTTTCAGCAATCTGTTTATGATCTAGGAGCACCATCGTCTAGGTTAACCATATGATTTGTTATGTTATTTTGTAAGTAGTTTGAATATGAAGTTGAGCAGAGACCATTTGAAGTTCAGTTCATTGTTTTGAGACGAGAACAACAGCAAATCTATTTGCTCCACTATTTATGTTGTTTAGCTATGTTACACAGTTTTGTCTGATTATATTTCTTTGCCTCGTTTGGACTGACTTTTTTTAGCTGTGTCTGATTTTTTTCATTGTGAGTAGCTATAGTTGGCCATGTGATCTTTCTGTCATGAGGACTTTTTTTCATTTCTTTCAATCACGTGGTGAACTGACTGTTATTATTATACTTTAACTTTGGCACTCAAACATCTTAACCCATATTACTCACACGTGTGATTTCGAACTGGTTCACAAAAATCCCGTGTAGATGGACAACTGGGCAATTGAATAGCGTGCGCGCACACTGGCCGCAGCATTCACGACCGTGGTCGTGATTGTCGCTTTCGTGATCGAGGAAATCCTTGTAGATAGGCCTCCTAGGTATAGGGAACCCTCGGTGTTTCGCGATCTAACCAGGAAAAAACATATGGAACGCATTCTCCAAAGTGGGCGGGATTATTGTGTCAGTTACCTTAGGATGGATGTCGGCCCATTTATGAACCTAGCGGCTCTTATGCGTGATAAGCACTTACTTGTAGACACCAGACATATCGCTGTAGAGGAACAGCTTGCAATGTTCCTACATATCGTGGGACATAACACCAAGAACAGGACAATACGGGTTGAATTCCTCCGGTCGGGTGAGACCATTAGTCGATGTTTCAATATGGTCCTACGAGCGATGTGTGCCATTCGTGATGAATTTGTTCATCCCCCAACAAGCACATGCCACCCAGACATCGAGCACAACCCAAACTGGTACCCCTTCTTCAAAGTATGTACTCATTCTTATATATATAAAATGCTTACCTTACATCAAATTACAACATTGCGTGACATGTAGCATACAAATTCATTAGGTAGGACTGCGTAGGCTTGCTGGATGGTACACATATTGTTGTCTCTGTGCCCCCGTAAGATATGCCCCGCTTCCGAGGTCGCAAAGGACCTACACAAAATGTGCTCGCCGTGGTTAATCCCGACCTAAAATTCACTTATGTGATGGCGGGTTGGGAAGGATCGGCAAATGATTTCACCGTCCTCAGGGATGCGATCTCAAGACCACCCCCCCGAGGGGCTTAAGATAATAGAAGGTGGGCCTCCTACGTTACCTAATTGAATACATAAATTGAGTAAAGTGTGATGTCCTTTTCACCGTGTAGGGAAGTACTACTTGGTGGACGCCGGATACACAACAATGCCCGGGTTCATAGCGCCATATCGAGGTGTTAGGTATCATCTGAAAGAACACAGTGGTAGGCCTCTTACAAACCCGAACACAGTGGGTGGAACGAGCGTTTGCTATCTTGAAGAATCGGTTTAAAATTCTTACTTCGCGTCCATTCTTCCCATTTAAGACTCAAGTCAGACTAGTACTTGTCTGTTGTGTATTACACAATTACATCGCAGGGGCTAACCCGAACGATCAGTTTCTTAACGATGCGAACACACAAGGTGATGAGCCACTCACGTTTTCGCAGCTTCGGACACGACGGGAGCAACAACGAGAGAACCGACAGTGGGTGGAACTTAGGGATCATCGCCAATGATATGTGGGTAGTTACAACGCACAATAGCCGAACTCGTTGCTTGTCGCTGCATCTGCCGTAGTTATCTTATGCTTACATTCCATGTGATTTGCGTTGTTTGACATCTTGAACTAAAAATTTACATCTTCATGCAACCCTTGTCTAACTTTGTCGTTTACGGTATTTCATGTCTGATTTTGTTTTTGGCAGGTGGTCGACGTCTTTTTTTTTGTTTTTGTGTTTTTTTGGGAATGTATTATGTTATTATTTTTTTTTATGCAGAGCATTATGTGCAATGTGTTGCACATGCCTTATAATATCATGTAGAGTGCACGGGTTTTAAATTCCGCATCGGGTAGTAATTATTTCACTTCTCCTTTTGAATGAAGTTATGTCAGGCCAAGAACGCATCCACGTCCCTCCACAAGCAACAAGCAGCCTCTCAAAGGGGCCCGCGAATAGACGCGGTATGCCTAACAAAAGATGGAAGAACGAGTACGACGCTTTCTTGATCCCACTGTTGGTCGACCAAACAAAGAAAGGGCTGAAGTGTGACAAGTCGTTCAAGAGGGCTGCCTTCTCCTTCGCCGCAGTCGTAGTGAACACTCGTTTCGGTACAGATTTCACGACCGATAATGTCGAAAATCATTACCGCACCCTTAAAGCCCGGTATGCGGAAATAAAGAAAACCCGTGAATTGAGCGGTGCTGGATGGGATGAAGAAAGCAAAATCATCACTCTCGATCCAGCAGTTGCTTTAACATATACTGAGGTGAGAAATGGGGTATGCCGATTTAGCTGTGACTTTTTTTTGGTATTTGAAATGGTTGTGAGTAGCATTCTTTTTGTTTTTTTTGTCCGCAAGGCACACCCAGCTGCGAGACCGTTCATCAATAGGCCGATTGAGCATTATGAGGGATTACGAATCATTTGCGGTGAGGACAACGCGACGGGGTCATACGCAGCTTCAATTTTCTCAGATTTCGGAGAAAGGTCGGAGAATGAACCTGATGAGGACGTAAACCCTGCATATTTCCCAATGGAAACACAAAGTGAGGAAGACGCAGATGCTGACTCCGTCCCACCGGTGGTTCGTAGCGCGGCAACGTCATCGACACAACCTCCACAACGTGCAAGCAAGGGTACCAGGAATGCGTCGATGGTGATGGAACTCGTGAATGCTGTCGATAAGATGGCAGCCGCGATACAAAACCCGACACACTGGACGGAAATGTTGCACACGAAAGTCATGGAGGTTGACGGTTATGATGATGACGTGCTCCTGGATGTGTTCGACTACCTGGAACAGCATGAGAACGAAGCTAGGCGTTTCATGGCCAGGAAACTTGATCACCGAAAGGCATGGGTTCAGAAATTCCTTAATGGCGGTCATTGACTTTGAGATCAAGGGTGCACAATCCTAGCTCTTACTATCTTCGAAAGTTTCTATTTGCTGCACTCTGTCCCTTATTTACCTATGGTGTTAGAACTTGTTGTGTTTCTTTCCTTATGCTTATTACCTGCTTTCGTTGCAGTTTACCTATGTAGGGCTGCATTTTTATTGGATAACCATTACCTTGACCGGCTTGTATGTTTGCATGTTTTGTGTTTTGCAGGTCCGATGGCGATGATGATGGTGTTCTTCTAATTTAACTAAGGGGTCGCTCTCGTACGCAACGGCGGGGTGATAAGAGAATCTGGAAACAGGTTCTCTATTGCAGCCGTGCGTACTTGTTTGTTTTAATCTCAATGCTCGTAACCAGTGTTTTCAGTTGAATGTGTTTTTTTTCTTTTCGAAATGTTCGCATTGCTCATGAGATATTGCTGTGTTTGTGTTTGAAGCAAATTTGCCGTGTCATTTGTTTGTCTCTGTATGTGAGTGTTTTACACAGGTCACCTGTGTGTTTGCTGTTTTTTTTTTTTTACGGGAGTTGTGACGGCTGGAATTTTCCATTACTTTTCATTGTTTTATGTGGGTTTTGTGTAAGTTACGGCGAGGCAGTTTGGTGCACCACACCAATTCTGCAGCCTAACTTGCAATTTGAGAGTCGTACACCGATGATTGTGACCAACCAACTGAGCCATCGACATTGCACTGGCAAATTTCTGACGATGAGGGGAAGCAGATCAAATTTGTTGGTATTGTCAATGATTCTGAATTGTTGAAGCTGTCGTCCACGTTTGGAGGTGATGACAAGGTAATGATTTTTTGTTATAGCTTCACCTGCATTGTTTTTTGGATATTTTCTATGCATGTTATGATGGGGCAGCAACCTTGAGGAGACATCAGCTGCAGGAAATCTGCATTCTCTCTGTCATCCTGCTGGTTCTTTGCTATTGGTATTGTTCCATCGTTTGTGTGAAAATTTTTCAAACTTTGTTATTTCCATAAGTGTTGGTCATTATCAAACTGTTTGATATTATTTATAGAATGATTTCTTGTTCAAGGATTTATATGATTAGTGGAAGGGTTCCATGGAGATGGTGTTAATCATGGAATAAATAAAGATTTAGTTCTTTGATTGCGATTGAGGGAGAGCATTGGCTAATTTGTTATATACTGTATGTTCTTTGTTGTACCTTGATGTGTGATTATAGATTTTTGTGTTTTATTCGTATCTATGATTTTCAATTTTCATAGCGTAATGTGACATGGTGTTCATGTTCTTACTGAAACTGATGATGTAAGTACCAACTTACTTTACTGAAACTGATTAAAGGTCATTTCCATTGTTTTTGTATTTCTACCACTGTATGTATTTTGTTTATAGAGATGGTATGTTTACTCACCCTCTTAACTATAGGAGCTCGCCACTGATGTTATTTTTAAGCATCTCAAGTATATAGAGATGGTATGTTTACTCACCCACTTAACTTTTTAAATGAAATTCAATTGTTCATGTTCAATGTACAAGACTTGTTGCTTAGTTTATTTTATTTCTCTTTCTCTGTATGTATTTTGTCTCTTTGCATCACTTGCATCATCCTTGTGATGCTCATGGAAGTGGATGGATGTTGTAACTCGACTGAGGTGTTCATTGGAAATTATATGAATGAAATTGTATTTTTAACATGCAACTACTGTCATTTCAGGCCAAGAAGCTTCTAGTACTTACTTTCATAAAACATGCAATTTCTTTTCATGATCTTATATCTTCACTGCTTCTTGTCTTAAATAATTGTTTTTTTTCTAATACTAAACGCATAGTTGAAAAAGCTTAATTCCGTGATCGTTGTTTGTGTTAGATGTTATTTACATAAGCATCTGGTGTTATAGGATTGGAGGAAAACTGTAGCATGGGAAATATACAATCTTATCTCATCTTTGTGACAATTAACTGATAAATTCTCTTTGTTTTTTTCTTTTTATTAATACTTGACTGCCATTCTCATTCATGTTGAACTCAGCCTTTTTCCATTTTCATGTGAAATTGAAATTTTCTTGCAGCTGCGGCCACGACTGTGTAATAACAGTCAGAAAACTGATAAGAGCAAAAGTAATACTCATGGATAGATGGTTGAACATGTCTTGAACTGGAAGTTGTGGCCAACATAAACAAGGTTTGACGCATCTTCCTGCCGGTTCATTCTGTGCATCTGAATTATAACATTAATAAATGGTTGACATTCTTTTGGATCCTTTTGCTCTTGTTGTATTCTAAATTATTATTCAGAAAAGCTTTATTAGGAGAATACTGTATTTTATGCACTTTGTATTGATTGTGTTGGCTCTGTCCATGTGAGCCTTTGAAATTCAGCTGAGGTGAATGTCTAGCATCTTTTATTGCGTCTCATCTGGAACTTTTGCTGAACTCTGTGATTTTCTCAAAACAGGTAGTTGAGCAGGCATCTGGAAGTTCAAATTCTGGCATCTGGAAGTTAAAATTTGGGATGAATGTCAACGCTCAAACTGGGTTTTATTTGATTGACAGAAGAATGTTCAAATTTAGTTAAACTGTGTTTTATTTGATTGTCAGAAGAATGTTCAAATTCAGTTGAATGCGATTAATTTGATTGTCATGGTTGGTTTCTTCAGCCTCATGTGTTATGTTTGTGTTCTTTGCACAATAACAGAAATCAGAAGCATTGGAGTTGGAGTTTAAACACTCGCGCATCACACATACGGGTTGCATGAAGAATGTCATTCAAAGGAGAATTGAGTTTATTTTTTTTTTTAATTCTTTCCTTATAAAAATGTCAAAAAACTAGGATCATGAGTATTGTGGCTCTCTTGTTACTGGGAGGATGTTTGATTGAAAAAAATAATGTTATAAACAAATAATATTTATTACATATTTTATTGGATGAAAAAATAATATTCGACATCTTTATTGAAGGAAAAAGTTTATACCAACGTTTTTTTGGGGAGCTAATCTGAGCTAGGATAATTTATGAAACTTCAACGCTAATTGCTTTCCAACTTAAAAAAATAATTATCAAATAATTTGAAGACCGAAAATGTATAAGAAAAGAGAATTTAGTAATAAGTTCGTATGCTGCCCTAATTTTTTACAACCAAAGTGGAGAAATTTTTTCCCACTTTCAAGTATTTGGAACATGGTAATAAATTATATTAGGGTGTGCAATATTGTTCAAAGATAAATAAAATAATTGTCACCATGGTATTAAAATAATAAACTCACTCATCTCGCTAATTAATATTTAAGCGTAACATATTAACGGTTTAACTTAATTTAATCGAAAAAAATTTGAATATATGTTGTGCAAAGGTTTTACTGTAATAAATAAATTATTGTCCTATAAATAATAAATTAATATTCGACGTGCAATATTTCTTATAAAGAATAAATTATTTTTTACAATGTTAATAAATTAATTAATTCACTTACCTATGAACAATAAATTATGTAGGTAAATCTCATAATTTATTAGTATGGAAATAAGTTAATATTCTATGCACAATATTTTCTTTAAATAATAAATTATTTATTACCATGGTAATAAATATCATAATGTAATTAACATATAAACTACAAAAGGTATGGGGGGTAACCTTACCCCTTCACCGAAGTGGTGATTATATCCCCACACAGGTATTACCAAACACCAAAAAGTGACTGAAGTGGGATTTTCCATATATCTACTTCAACCATTCAAATACAGGAAGTGGTCCCGGAAGTCCAGTTTTCAGCTTCAACCAAACGTACAGAAGTGGACACTTTCAGCTGAACTGCTCACTTCCACTGAAGTGCCACTTCCAGACTTCCACCACTTCGGCAATACACTTTCAAACCAAACACACCCTTAGTCCTAACAATTAATATAATGGATATCTTCATTTTGCCCTCCTATTTATTCTTGCCCTTCTTCTTGTTGAGCAACCATACTTTCAAACTCATCAAAATGAAGTTCGGGTTCCCATGAAGGCTCATTCTCTACAATCTAAGAATCAATCTTATCAATACACTCATAATCAATAGGATCTAGAGAGTTACTCTTGTTGAAGTTCCTACAAATAGAAAACAATTAGTCAAATTTATAATAAGGTCTCAAAGCAATTAAATAAATGAAAAGCATATAAATTAGTTACATGCCTATTCTTCAAACAAAGGTTGTAATGTATATAGACAAGATCACTTAACCTTTCATGCTCCAATCTATTCCTCCGTTTTGTGTGTATTCTTTTGATCACACTCCAATTTCTTTCACAACCCGATGAAGAAGATGTTTGACTAAGAATTCTTATAGCCAACTTTTGTAAATTAGGAGCACTATGTCCAAAAAACCTCAACTATTCATCTATATGAAAAAAATAAAACAATTTTCATGTTATTGATGAAAATGTAAAACTTAGTAAATCTTTTTATTAATATACTATTATACCTGGCCTTGTATTTTTGCTAGAAGATTAGCTTAGAGTATTTCCAAAGCTACCCAGTCGCTCTCGGAATGTTGAAGATTCATTTATCATTTTGTTATGTTTCGGTGCAATATGAGGGTTGTTGATTATAGTTATAAACCCATCCATGACATCCGATGCTTGGCAAACAGAGTCTTTATCATATTGAAAGATTGGATTCAACCAAAATGCAGCAACATGAATATCTTGACGCAATTGACGATCCCATCTTTCTTTCAAAATTGTGATATAAGGTTGATACAATCTCCTTACATATTTAAAAGTCTCTTTTATAGCTTTATTTTCTCTAATCATCCCCTCATAAACATAACCCAAAGAAGGTCTTTCATCAGAATCCACAATGCGTAGCAATCGTATAAGTGGAGACACAATTTTGACAACTATTAAGCAATCATTCCAAAATTGATTATCTAAGACAATATTTTGAACTTCTTTTGCTTTATTTGTCTTAGATGTGCAACTAAGAAAGTCTATAGAAGTAATCATAGCTTGCAAATCACATTTATGATCATGAAGACTCTTCAAAGCAATCAAAGTTGTGGCAAAACGAGTATCACCAAGTCAAAAAAATTCTGTCCAGCCTTTTATATTTCTTAACCAACCCAACGTCCATTTGTGATTATACACAAAAACAATAATAGAAGAGGCACATTGCGCCAAATTCTGTATATGTGGCATTTTGGCAATATCCTTCAACATCAAATTCAAACAATAAGCTGCACAAGGTGTCCACATGATATTGGGATACTTCTCATTAAGCAATCTTCCTGCAGCTTTATAATTAACTGCATTATCTGTGATCATATGAACAATATTTTGCTAACCAACAATCTCAACGATCTCAGCAAACAAATTGCTAAGAGTTTAAGCATCAGAAATTTGGTCCGATGCATTAACAAATTTGATGAAAGATATACCTTTCAGAGAATACACAAGAAAATTGATCAAAGATCTTTGTCGAATATGTTTCCAACCATCTCCCATTATTGTACATCTACAATCTTCCCAACTATTTCGATAAGTGCCATCAAGTAATTGGAGTTCTTCCTTTGACTCCTCCAATAAGTTTGTTCACAAAGCATGATAGGTAGGACCTTTGTATCCCAAACCAATACATGCTATAGCATCTATCATTGGATGAAAATAAAATGAATTTGAAGCATTCATTGGGATGCAAGCATCATAAAAAAATCGGGCAATAGCTAAATCCACGTCATGCCACCTTTCTTTGCTTTGTAATGCCACTTTGATGGTGGGTTGTGATCCAACTTTGCAACCACTAGGAAAATAAGATGCAACTCATGTTTTTTTTCTTTTTTCTTGATAAATAGCTAGGCCCACTATCTTGAAGACTTGCACTATCTTGACCTTCCATATCATCCTCAAATGGATGCACACTAGGCCCAAATGGAATTGATTAGCGTTCATTGACCATTTTTTGTGCTTGAAATCTATGGCGAACATCTATAGGAACTTTCTTACACGGCCTTATTTCACCATTTTGACCAGCAAGATGCAGTTTCATCCTATGAATGCCTCCACCTTTCACTACTTTAGAACAAAAATTACATAGGAACATCTTTTTCCCATCATTACTTCTTAATTCACTGATATAAGTCCATGCTAGATCTGATTTCAAAAGAATAGATCTAGAAGACTACTCAAACGAATTTTGACTTGATGTTGTCGAAGTTGATGATGGTGTTGTGCCGCCATAAGTTCCTTCCATTCCCAAAATGTAATTGTCAAGTTCTAATGTCCAACTTTTACAAATGGAACAACTAAAAAACCATTCAAAAGTTAACTTTAAAATAACAAAAATATGAATGAAGTTAATGGGAAAAATAATAATTAGGCTAAAATGTGCAAAACAAAGTAATTCAACCAAATTAGGCTAAAATAACTTCAAAGAGCATAAATTGTATCAACAAGATATGATCACAAGAGAATTTTCAACAAGTTCAGAAGTGTTGAAACCGAGATATATATAATCAAAGGGAAATAAAGAAGATCAATACCAAGTTCAATCTGCTACCTCAGAAGCAGAATAAACTTCAGTGTTGAAGCCGATATCGTCACCCTTTTCGTTGTGCCCAAAACCCCTAGGCTTTCCAAAGTAAATCCCTGCTATTATGAGAATCAAAGAAACAGAAATCAGAACTTTCTCAGCAGCCTTACCATATAAATCATCACCTAGGCTTGTTGTATAATAAGCAATAAAGCATATCACAAGAAATATATCAAACAACTACTATAACATCAAATAACCTATTATAAATGTTGTAATTTGTTACAATAAAAAGATAAACTTAGAGAAACTTCACCTCTAGTAAGTTCTCTAACAACCAAGATGTCCACATCCTCAGCAACTTCTTTCTTCATGATAAGGAGTCAATCAACTAGGACAATTAGAAGAAAAAGGAACCAAGTATTAAACAAAGTGAACTTGGAAAGTAGACTTCTATAAATTAATCCAAAGATATTCGATGTCTAAAATTGGTGCAATATGAATTTATCCAGAACTCCAACAAATTACAAACAACTCAAGAAGAATATTTTCACAAAAGACTAGGAGAAACATCACATATTTATAGTAAGTACAATATACAATTGGTAAAGAAGAGTATGCATAAATGTGTTTAATAAAAATAAATGATCAATCAACTGAATGCAAACTACCTGCCCCTATAGACAAAAGATATAGTTAAACAACCCACATAACAGCTATGCAATAACATGCAAAACAAAAATAAATATTCATCATAAGGTATTTACTTTTTATTATACAAGGCAGGAGTAGATTCAACACGAATTTAGATCAATTTCAGATATAATTAATTTCAGATATAACAAATTCATTGAAAGCCTCAAGAGCATGAACAGATTAGAGAAATGCAAAAAAAAAAAAACAAAAAGGCAAATTTATAATTGACCCCATTATTATGGATCAAGTTATTAACTATTTCGAACAAATCCCTGAATTCTATACTACATGTTTTCCAATAAAAACCTAAGATTCCTAATAATAAACCATTATCACATACAAGATTAATTACAAAAGCTTTTTGACAAGCACTTGCTACAATAGGTCGTGTGACCAAAAATCTATTAATAAATAGGAGCACATTCCCACTAGTTCCCAAAATATGAATGGAATTCTTTAGATTTCACGCACTTACCAAGAGTTTGCACAAGAATAGTTGAGAAGGGGGCCAGATCCAGGAATTCTAGGGTTCTTGAGGGATCTAGCGATCGCTGCTTGGTGGGCTCTTCGTGTTGCAAAGAAGAGAAGGACGGAGAAGAAAAGCAAGGAGAGATCCCGATCGCATCGCCAGGCAGACGAGGAGGTTTCAGCAAGAGGGAGAGGTCGCCGACTCTCCGGCCACTTCTTTAGTTTTTTTTTTTGTTAGACATAACTCTGGAGTCGCCGCAAGCTTACAACAACCTAGGAACAAACAAACTTGAACAGAGTTCACAAATTCAAAACATACAGAACAAAATACCAAAAATACACCGAAAAAACACAAAGATAACGCAGAGGAAGTTACCAAACCAAAAAACCTAAACATATGATTCAAGGAAACCATATAGCGTAGAAGAACCATTTTTCTCAATTGGGGTTTCAACATTCCAAGTTCAAGAATAGCATAATACGAGTTTTAAAACAATAAAACACGCTACTCGTCATCAAAACAATTTTCTTCACATAAAAACTCATTTTCTCAAAATACGAAGTTTTCATCAAACCAATTTATTTTCCAAAGAATATACAAATGTTCGCGTCTCAAAAATTTGATTTGCAAAATGTCATATTTTCTCAAAATACGAACTTGCATCTCGAGTAAGCAAATCACGGGTCTAGAAACTTCTCTAAACTTTAGCCATGGCCGCGGCTAAGTTCAGATCCGTCAAGGCACTCATGTCTATGACGTTGACCCACCGGGGCCGTGTAGTGGCTTTGGACTTCCAATGTTCGTCCCGTCAGGACTCTACGAGTCACCTGAAGTGGGGTCCATCACGCCACCTCTAAAGGCTGGCCCGTGGGGACCCTCTACTGCAGCAGGGGTTTCAACCCCATCACCAACAAAACCACAAGAAGTATATCAACAATATAGTTTATATAAATTATTTCACAGGGTCATTGCCTAGAACAAATATTCACATATTGATAATAAACATCATTATTGTATAAACCTAAGCCAAGTGTATAACATGTACAAAAAAGTTCAGCAATTCATTTCAACCCCAATGTACCAACATAGTCATAAGCGTTTTTGTCAAAAATCAAGAATTTTGCTTTCAAAAAATAAAAATAAAAAAAGTTCTTCCAAACCAATCAAATCATCAATTCATCATGATAAATCCAAAGATTTCATTAAAATCAATTATAAATATATTTAGAAAGAAAACTACCAAAAATATGCAATCATAATCCACTCACAAACTATGGAGATCAACTCCTCAACAGTGATACTCCTCTGTTGACTCCTTGCCTCCGGCCGAACTCTCACCACCTACACCAACATATTCCACAGGGGCTCAAAACCAAGAGAAAAACACAAGAAGAAAAAGCAAGCTTGAACTCCTTTATGCCACAAGCCAAGAAACTCAAATAAAGCTTGGGTATGGCCTGAATTTAATGAATTTGAGCTCTAAGTGTTCCAAAGAATCTCTATGGGATAAACTCCCAGCACAACTAGGAAACTAGAGCTTTAGCAAAGGATTTCTTGGTACTACAGTAGCATGCTACACTAGCCCGAGTCCAAGAAGAAGAGGATCCAAGGTTTCATCAAAGTGGATAGGGTGGATCTTCACATTCACTTCATGAACAAGAAATTGTGAAGGAAAACAATCAAACTACTCAACAAATTCATTAACAACAAGCCAAGATCCAAAATCTAAAAACCTAATACTAACATGCTCAACCAAACCAAATGAAACAAGTTGAAAGATGAGGGAGAAGGAGAGCTCACTTTCAAAGATCTTCAACCAAGAGGAGAGAAGTAAGCAACGGCTCCTTCTCATCCAAAGCAGTGGGAACAAAGAGAAAAAGAGGAAAAAGAAGAAATTCCTGAGAATTAGGGCTCAAGTTCATAACTTTAAATACTCTTAGAAGTGCACGGCTAGGAGCACGACCATATAAATCCTAGCCTGGTCTTTCTTCCCCCCGAAAGGAGTAACAAACACTCATCCCAATGCAAGCACAGGCAGAAGCACAGGAGTGTTGATTTCCGTGCAATTTATAGAAAATAATCAAGGCAAGAAGAGGATGGCTTCTCTACCGAAGCATGGGCAGGAGGCATGAGCATGTTTATGCCCGTGCACTTTACAGGAATTTAAGGGCGAGAAAAGCACAGTTTCTCTGCCCCTAGCACCATTGTGCTCTTGAAACAGAACAGTAAACACTAGCGTGTTTATGCTCGTGCGCTTCACAGGTTGACCTACAATCATCCTGAGAAGAGCACGGTCAAGAGCATGGATGTGCTTGTCTCGGGAACTGTGGTTTAAGCCCAAATTGACCAAAAACGTGCCAAAACCCGAGACATAACTAATCTATGACAGCTTGGACGACAACGCACACGCCGAAAAACCGAAACCCCACATAGAGTTATACATCTAATAAGTTCCCATAAGAGAAAGGGTATAAATAGGGATTTCAAGTGTTTTAGAAGGGACTTTTGGGGACTAGAAAAGGGAGAAATAACAAGAGGCTCGGAGGAGCTCTTCTTCATCAATTCTCTTCTTCATCAATTTTGTGCACAATCAAGCTTACCAAGCTTTTGTGGCATCAAGGAATCCGTCGGAGAGCGATTTTGGCGGCTTTTGTGGAAGTTGCTTGGGAGTTCATGCTAATCCCAGGAGAGAAGGACTTGAGGGAGTTTCAATGTTTTTTTATTATTTTTTTTCTCTTTTGGATTGGATTATTATTCCCCAATAAATGGGAAATAATTTGTTAGGTTATTGAGCATAGATGAACTTTAGGACTTAAAACTTTTGAGATTTGGATGTAATCTTTTATGTTGCAATACTTGAGATTCGGGTATGCATATTCTATTGTCATCATTTATGTTATTGTGAAAGCCGATAAATGCATGTTTGATTCGTGAGTGAAAATTGAGAGATCCACTGCTTGTAGATCCTCCATAATTAATAGATTAACAAGTCCACCTAGTCATTTGACATTTCAGGATCGATGCGCAATCCTAGCTATTCTTTCGAGTGAGATTAACCTTGTTACGGGTTCCTTAATCATTAGTGCAATCATAGGAACACCTAGTTAGGAAGATATTACAATCAACATCAACATTCATATGGGATTATGTTTGATTGATTTTTGAAAAGGATCAAGTAATCAATGAATTTGTGTTTGATTTCCATATTGGAGTTCATAGAGCGTTAATGGAGTCAGAGAGATGTCCACATCAGTTTCATATAAAACTATGTTCTAATTACAGTAAAAAAAGGGTTATTACATTGTAGGAATCCCCTTGGTCTAATCCGTATTGCTTCTTTATGCCACATAATTGTCTGATGCTTATTTTCAGTCCTAGGTGTAGTCCATTCTCAGAAGCCTCTTCTTTCATGCTTGATGGGCTCTAGGATCTTAGTATCATTAATTCTAATTTTCAATCTTAATTCTTCAAGCTTTTCTTTATCTTCACCTTTATTTAGGCTAGATAACCTTGATTTCACACACATGATATTACTTGGTCGACATGTGCATCTACGTTTAGTGGTGACATTAGTCCCCATCAATATTTCTAGCTAAATTAGATATTAATTTATTACGTATATATTATTATATTCAATTTACATTTCATAACTTTAAAAGACAATAATTATCTTTATGCCAAGAATGATCAAGTCTTCGGTTTTCATTAAAACAATCAATTAAACAAAACGAACCATCACTTTTAAACAATGGGTCAAGCATCATTTGGAAATTCAATTTTTTTTATAAATAATTTTTAAATTTTAATTCTTGAGAGCGATAGTATGAGTAAAATTAGGATCATACCTCTAATTCTAAAAAATATTACTAATAAAATATAACTAATTTATGGCATTGCCATATAATGTAATGAGCCTGCCCCACTATTTTTTTTTTTGTTCATATTCAACGAAACTCATGGTCATAAAAACTCTCCAAAAAATTAGTTGCACCATGAAAGACTTCCAAAAATTCATTTATCATCTGAATAACTTCCCAATTATAACTATTAATTTGACATTCCAAAAATGTTGATTTTAAAACATTTAAGAGGCGTTCATTTCGGTGTAAGTGGGAAGAAGTGGGGGGAAGTGGACTGATTTTTTCAATGTCTGATATTCTTTTCCTCTGAAATGAGGAAGTGATCACTTTCTCTATTTCGGACTGAAGTAAGCTTTAGTTTAAACTCATTATGGTATTTTTTACACCAAAGTGGAGGAAGTGAGTTCTTTGTAAAACCCACTTCCCCCCACTTCCAAAGATCCTTCAGAAGTGACACTATTTACACCGAAATGAACACCATAAGTGGAAAATGAGCATTTCATGAAAAAAACACTTAATACAAAATAAACACAGGAAGTGAGAGAAGTCAAATCACTTTCACCACTTCAAACAAGTGGCACTTCCTCCTACTTATAAAAACATTCAACATTGGATAAGTTGAATTTCACCCATGTTCAACATCAATGATAAATTTTTAAAATTTTTTGCTTATTTAAATATAAAATCTTTTAAAGTCTTTCTTTATGAAATAAACTTTTGGAAAATAGCCTCTCTTTTGCATTTTTAAAATGACAATCGCATAATTACTTGTGGTATTAATTAACAGTACACATAATATAGCTCACAATATTATTTTTGATATGTCAGCATTCTAGTTCTATAAAATTTAAAATAAGTTTTCTTGCCCAAAAATTATCAATGAAATAACTAGTAACATAAACATAACTAGTTCTAAATTTAGAAATTCAAATATTGAAGATAAATATTAGATAGTTTAAAAATTAACTTTTCTTTATATTAAAGATAAATAGCGAGACAAATTTTCTATAATATTTCTTGAAACTTTTCAATGAAGAAATATTTTTTTAAAAAAAAATTAGGATATCCAAAAGGGAAAAAACTGTTCATAGTTAATGAAAATTCTTTCAATAGCCCTTTTGTGTGTGTGTGTGTGTGAGTGTTTTCATTAATAAAAATAAAATTATTTTAATACACCAACCAACTGGAATAATTTGCTTGAGAAAGATCATGTTGAATCGCGGCATCTCTTCCTAAATACTTTATCCCACTGGAAGTTTGGTAACAATGAAAAAAGTTAAAAATTAAAAAAAATTATTTATTTTTGCACACCTCCCAAATACGTTTTTTGGCAATGTCAACGATGTCATAAAATTTCCAAACCTCCTAGGTTTGTACTTTTTGAACTTGATTTAACGGTGTAATTATTATATGATCTCACAGTAAAGGATTCGATGAGAAGCTGAGTATGAGATTCACCAACACCTAAGGATAGGGAGAAGATATTATTTTTATAAAAATAAAATGAAGAATTATCAGTTAGATTGTTGGCGATCATCATGCAAAATTTAAAATAAAAGTTTATGATTACTTTAACTACTTTTAACAAAATGAAGTAGAGTGAATACCCGTCTCTTTGAAATGTAGTTGAGGAATTGATGAAGAACTTACCCTCCATTTGGAACCTGGATTGATACCTTGGGAGTGGGAATCACAAGCATCCAGGAATCCCACTCCCATGTTTGGTAACCATCTTATGAGTAAACAGTAAAATTTTATGGGATTGGGATTACTAACTTGGGTGTTTGTCACCCCTGAGAATTTTGAGAGGATTCCTATTCCTTAGTTGTAAAAATACCATTATACCCTCCATATGTAAAAATGTTTAATACTAATAAATCATGTTCGACATTTATTTATCTAATAAACAAACAATTGTTAAATTATATAATTGGTTGATTACAATTAGAAAAAATAAATAAGATATTAAAAATATTAAATAAAAATAAAAAGTGTTATTTATTAAATGTTAAGGTATATTAATTAGATGAAATAATTTAATAACAAAATTATTTACGTGTTATATTAAAATATGTAATTTATTAATTGGTATGTTATATTTTATTTAATAACAAAATTATTTACGCGTTATAATTTAATAGTTACATTAATGGTTAAGTTATATGTATTTATATGTTATATTTATTAATATAGTAAAATTTTCTTAAGTTATATTAATTAGATAAAATAAATTAATAAAAATAAATTAAAATAAATAATTAAATATATTACAAATATTTAATAATAATCATGTTAATTATTAATTGTTAAATATAAACTATAGATTTATAAAATGTCATTATATTTATATAAAAGGGCATAAGTGTAATTCTCCTATATTTCTCTCTCTCTTACTTTTCCCATTCCTAACTCCCATTCTCTCCAAACAAACAACTTTATTATTATCCTCCCATTTCCCCCCAATTCTCATTCCCTTTTCCCATTCCTACTTCGCAATCCAAACGGCCCTTTAATGATAGGAATTGAATGTTTGAGACTTAAATAAATGTTTTCCATATTTATCTAGGGATGACAACTCCGGTCTTGCCACATCGTTTTCCTTTCGATCCGTCCCGATTGAGGTGGTTTTTTTCAAAAGCAATGCATTTTAATTTTTACATAAATTTAAATATTTAATATATAAATAAATATAAATAAAAAAATAACATACAAAAATTTAAAAACAAAACCTAATAGATCTAATGTTTCCTGGCCTTTCCCAGATCTTTTCCATTTTCTTATCTTTCCACCATTCATCATCTTCTCTCTTCTTCTCTCTTTTCTCTTTCTCGTATAAACCTAGCTGCCGGAGATCACAATCGGAGTGGAGGTGGAGGGGCACCATGACAAGGAGCACCTTTTGAAATATACATGTTTTCATTCACACCCCTCTATGACCACTTCAATGTCGCATTTAGGGTTTTTTCATTTTATTAAATTCAAGATGAGATATGTTTAGCAAGAAAATGTTATGCTTGGCTTGGATTCTTTTGAATCAAAAGGCTTGATTTTGTTAGATTTGCATGCATTTGTGTTTATATGAGCTTTCTTCAAGTCAAAACAAAAGCAAGAATACTTGAAACAAAGACAAAGCCTACCATCCAACTTGAGCTTTATTAGAAAATTATATGAATCACAAATTCTTCCAAAATTTTATTCTTTCTTCTTGGATTATATAATAGTTCATCAACAATGTCATTTTCCAATTTGTTTTTTGTTCTTTTTTCACACTAATTGTTTGCTTAAAAGACTTTCTAATTTGTTTAAAATGTTGATTGCTACAAAACATGGGTTTAGAATGTATCAATCTAAAGTTTTATTTAATATTTGTAAACTAGATGTGCAAAATGAAGGCATTATTATTCAATCTTGACTCCCATGATTTTTGTCCTTATATGTGGTTTTGTATATTAAAAGTTCTATAGCATATCTACCTCATATTACACCTCGTATTTTTATCTATGGTTCATGTAATTTTTTATGATGAAAATATTTCATTTACTCATGTAATATTTTAATTGTATGTAGAAATATTTATCTCAATCTTCAACCCCCATCGAAAATACTAATGTAAAATTAGTTCCTCCTCCTTCACCGATAGACATGGTTTGTGAATCTTCAAATCAGACTCCAAATTCAAATGCCACTCCAACTATAGATAAAACTTTATTAACACCTTCAATTGATGATGATATCAACATCTATAACTCAAAAAAATTAAAATAAGTTGTGTGGGAACATTTCACAAAACAACAAATTATGGTAAATAGATAGATAGCTATATGTGATTATTGCGAAAGGATGCATGGTGGAAAAGCTAAAAATGGAACCACTGCTTTTTTTTTTTTATAGAACAACAAGCAACAAGCTAACAAAAAGAAAACAGAAAGAAAAAAAAAACAGCTAAAAGTGAAGATTTCTTCTGGAACAAAGGTCCTCCAACCAACAGGGCCGGTCCAATCCTTCAAAGTAGAGGGATAGATGTCTTCGAGATCGGTCAAAAGCAGCAAGCGAGTCAACAATTATATTATCTTCCCTGGAGATGGTCTCTATGAAGATGTTGGGGAAGTATTTCAGTTTGTTCTTCAAGTTCTCATATTCCCTGGTAAAGTGCCAAGCAGTACAAGGGTTAAAAAATTTCACTAAGCTTGCAATGCCGGGACAATCGCAACAAAGACGTGAAGGATGCCAATGATTTTGAATACACAGTTGAAGAGCAAGATTGACAACAACAAACTTAGCCATGATAGGAGAATTTGAGGAGTATCCCATTGCACCTGCAAGAAGAACATGATTAGAGTTTTCAATGATGACAACGCCAAGACCAGCAGAATTCTCCCTAGAAACCTAGGAAGCATCTGTGTAGATTGTGATATAATGAGGAGAAGTTTTAGTTGTGAAATACTCCCTGCAAGGTCGCCAAGAAAAGTCAGAACAAAGAGATCAGGCTCTAGTAACAATTGAATTAAAGTTGACAGTAGTATTCTTGAAGATCAAATTGCAACGTTGCTTCCAAATTAACCAGGTCACAGTGGCTATAGCAGCTTTAATCCTTGAGTTAGAAAAACGAGAACCAAAGTCCTTTCTTAACCAATCTCCATATTCAAGGAAGGAGCGAGCATAAGGATTAAGACCAAGGCGAAGCATAAGATCAGTCCAACATTGGCTAATTTTACCACAATTCCACAGAAGATGAGCAATTGTTTCTTCTTTAAGACCACAGAAGGGGCATAACATGAAAGGGCCAATGTTGAGGCTAAAAAGAAAAGCCCCAGCAGCAAGTTTACCATGGGCCAATTTCCAAATAAAAGTTTTTATGCGAGGCAAAACATTAAGTTTCCAAATTTGAGACCAACCTGACCAAGGAGTAGAGGGGTTAAGAAGAGGATTTAAGTCCTGATAAACAGCAGAGGCAATTGAAGTTTTAGAGGAAAGAGTACCCCAAACCCAACAGGTATTTCTATCATTACAAATAGAAATTTTCTCAATCCAATCCCAATCCAAAGTTTGGCCCAACAAATTTGTTATAGCATCCCTGCAAAGTCCATTAGAGTTGCAAAGATCCGAGAAATAAACTTCCTCAATGTCAATAGACATGTTCAAAAAGGTTGGTTTTTTAAGAATAGGAAGATCAAGAAGGCAAGGATCTTGCAAAAAATCAATAGAAGAAGGATTACAAGAAAGCATTTTGAGATTAGGTTTAATAAACTTTGTAGAATTGCAAATATATTTGGAAAACCAGGAAGAATGAGAAACATGCACCGGATTTCAAACGTGCCAACCCTGATATTTTAATTTAAAAATGTCCACCCATAACTCATTTACATGACCACATGAAGAGATGTCCAAAGCTAATACAAAAAGACATTAAACAACAACTTTTAGTGGTAAAGCAAAGTAAGGGTGATGGAAAAAAGCTTACTAATTATGCTTTTGACCAAGCTTGGCAAGCAAAGAGCTTGCTCAAATGATAATAATTAATGAGTATCCTTTGTCCATAGTTGATCATGTTGGATTTAGGAGGTATTTATCTATTCTCCAACCATTGTTCAATGTTCCTAGCTGCAACACAATAAAGAATGATATCCTCAAAATTTACAAAGAGCAGAAGTCAAAGACATTGAAAATAATTGAAGCAAGTGATAGTATAATTGCAATTACAACTGACATGTGGACAGCAGATCCACTACAAGAAATTTATGTGTATCATTCCCATAAAAAATTTTATGTGTTCAGCATGGGATATTGATCCTCCAGTATGAGATAATGGCCCTGCAATACTCCTTCAATTGTTTGAATTTTGTTCTCTTTTCATTTTAAAGTCATGATTCTTCCAAGCAACTTTCCAATGCTTGTAATTATCTTCCGATATATATTGTTGTTTTTTTTTCAGATTTTCTTATGTCCCTTAGAAAGTCACTATATCGTTGTGAAGCTTTTATAGCCCATGCCACTTTCACTTGTGTCTCCATAGAAGAATCCCTCACGCAATGCTTCGAAAAAATTATGAAATTATCAGGATTCAATTACGAGAAATATGTAACCACTAACTTAAATTTAAAATAAATATACCCTAAACTCCTCGA
The DNA here is from genome assembly GCA_902712375.1 of Dioscorea dumetorum. Lineage (NCBI taxonomy): Eukaryota > Viridiplantae > Streptophyta > Magnoliopsida > Dioscoreales > Dioscoreaceae > Dioscorea > Dioscorea dumetorum. Next base: position 6,917,058 of record CACTHL010000846.1, read on the forward strand.
AATAAAAGTCTTTCATACCTTATGAAACTGTCTTCCATATGTAACCCTCGATATCTACCTTCTGCTTAAACACCTTTGTTATCACTCGTGAACATTTGTTAGAAGGTTCTAACCTGTTATAATCAAGTATACAAATGAAATAATAATGATAACGTGTAAACATGCATTTATTTTATGAATACTTACAATCCATTCATAATATTGATGCGATACCTGCCTTCATGACAAGTACCATCTTGTGGGTCATTACTAGCTTGAGATACAACAGGTGTTGGAATAATAGTATTTGGAACCTCATTTATAACATCATGTGATGCATCCCCACAGTTTGCAACGTCATTTGTAGTATCATCAAGTTAATTGGCATTTTGAGGATTCGTTAAGGTATCTTGATTAGTGGGATTAGTATGCCTTCCACTTGAGCTTCCTCCTCTACGTAGCGCAGTTCTTCCTTTACCTTTAGGCATCTCTCTACTAATATATACACCAAATGTTTTTATAAAACACAAGTATCATAAGAAATGTATAAGCATTACAACAATAACAATAAAAAATAATTCTAAGCAGATTAATAATTTCACACAATATAATGTAGAAGTGCTCCATAATATTGGACTATGTTCTGTACATCAAAATAAAGCAACACTAATAATCACTATCATTATACATGTTTTCAGCATTTGTCAATTCCAAATCAGGTTCAATTGGATCTTCAAAATTAAAATCATCATGCCCACTATCTACATCTACAAAAACACCATTTAAATCATTTAAAGGTGTTATTCCATCATCACTTATATCAACCAAATACTCCTCTGCTTCATCATCTTGGAATAGCAATTCAGTTATTGGAGCATCGACAATAGATCGAGGTTTGATTCTACATACAACCCACAACCTTGTCATGCTTCATACTTGGATAAGATGCATAATATACTTATGATGCTTGCTCAGCGAAAATGAAAGACTCATACTTGTTAAACTTTTGTTTATGGTTAATATCTACAAGATTGTAGTCTTTTTGAACTTTCATCCCAACATTTGGAGTTGGATCAAACCAATTACAGTTAAAGAGCACAACCTTTTTAATTGAGAGTGCAGAATATTATAATTGGATAATTTCCTTTAAAATGCCATAATAGTCACTTGATAGGTCACTATAATTAGAACCTTTGATGCACACTTCACTACTAACAGTCGATCTTCCTGCTGTGTGATCATTTGTGTGGAATTTAAACCCATTCACAAAATACATCGGGTATCTAGTCACATTTCTCAAAGAGCCAAATAATTATTTTGGAAGATGAGGGAAAAAAATAAAGAGGCACTTAATTTCACAAAAGTTATTATAACACCAAGAATCAAAGAATAAAATTTTATAAATAATTCTTTAAAATTATAATTTTTTAAAATGTATATACTAATATGTATGATTTTTTGACAAAAATTTATTTCTTAATTTTAGAACATCACATAATCATCACATACTACATAGCTTTGGTCATGGATCCATTGTTAATGTGTGGTGCTTAAAATTTAAATATTATTTTACTAATTACGAACAAAAAAATATTATGGCTAAACTACCAATAAATTGTAAATAGCAAATACTCACCTCATCTCTCATTATGTAGGAATTACCCATGACATTTTGTTTGTGTAATTCTTAAGTAAATTTTGGTAAAAGTTACGTATCTGAATACCCAGGGATCACTTAGGAACACTTTACCCATAGACAATATCCCTGGTTGTTTGAGGACAATATCATAAAGCCAAATTCAAATGTTAAATTACCTAGGGATTACCCACAACAATAATACCCACAAACCAAATTCATGGGCAATCCGTGGGTAAACATGGTGTATATACTTTTACCCACAGATTACCCACAAAATATTTAGTCACATACATTTTCTTTAGATAATCCATGGGTATTTCTGAGGCGGGAACTACCCGCGTTATTTTACCCACAAGTTACCCAGGCATTATATATTACTGGGTAAATCCATGTTTGTTTCCTGGATAAATATAATATAACTCGCTTTTATTATTTTCTAGCTAATTTGTGGGTATTGCCTGTGTATTTACCCAGTGAGCGTGTCTGTGGGTAATGTTTTGTAGATATATTGATATTTTTGTAAAACCCATTTTTTAATAGCCGTCAGATTATCTTTTTAAGATATTATTTTCAAATTTTAAACCTCCCAACCTTATCATTTGTAAAGCCATCTTTTAATCTCAGCCCTTAGATTAGATTTTTATTTCTTAATTTCATTTTAAACTTTAAACCTTCAGAATCTTATCCCCTATAACCATTATATCATGGTGAGAAGGCCTCGGAACTCACGAGAGAATTTCACCCGAGACCTAGCCGTGTCCTTCTTCCTTAGTTTCGTGAAGTGCCGGTGATGACGAAGAGGGAGAGAGGATTCATGCCAATTTTTATTCTCTGTTTTTTTGAGGTAAGCACCCACTTTCTCGAATCTAGGTCTATTTGATCATAAGTGAGATCTTCTTTCTTTCCCTTTGTTTTCTTGTGCCTCATTGATTTTGTGAACCTTAAGTCCAATATGAAGAGCAAGAGGATTGAACGTCATTTTATATGCTTAATGAGGGTGACAATTTCTGAATTTGGAGAAAAAGGAATAGTTCATACATTAGGAATGCGTAAGCATCCGCTTATTCGGATTTAGGGTTCTGATTGTATGTTGTTTGATCTCCATAAATAGCCGTGTTTTTATTTTATTCGTTTATTTTGATTTCCAAGTATAGAAATGCATAGCATGTTTGTCTTACCAACATGATTAGGGATTTTTTCAGGAAAGTAAACATAGATTTTATTTCAGCAAAAATTTCAGATTTTATATAATTGTGGTTGTAAAAATATAATCCTATTAGTGTATTATCTGCAAAACCTGAAAATTGACGGCCATGATACATGACTTTAGAGATTGAATCGAGCAAAGTGGAAAATACGAAAGTTATAGGGTTCGATGTTAACTAATTACCTGCAAAATTGCAGATTTTATACATCTGTATTTTATGATATACGGCCATATTAGTGTAGCTACATCAAATAGTATTCTGTGCAGACCTTGGAGATTGATTAATATTGTTGATGGTTTTAAATATTGAATCAGGCCATGTATAAAATACAAACGTTGTTCCTTTTTCGATTAACTATCTACTCCTAAAAGAATTTTGTGATTTGGAGGATGTTAGACAAAGTTATGCTTATTTTAGTCCCGATTAGTCATGTTGAAATAGTTCATATCTCTATTAGACTTGATAATTTATATTATACCCTTGAAAAAATCCGAATTTAAAAAATAAGATCTTGACCCTTTTTGCATTTATACCCTTCTGAAAACTTCTTTTGCGTTACCCTTGCTCATTAGCCACATGTCTCTATATATATAGACACACATATATATATATAGTTGTGGGTTTGATTTTAGCGTACTTATGGGGTAAGTAATGCATTGTGCATTCTGGTGTTGCTAGCTTAATTAGTGTTTAGAGCCTCGATCATATTTAACCAGTGGCCAATATTTGTTTGTAAGTTTGGAATTTAAGACAAGTGTGATGTTCATGTTTAGGGTTTTTGCTCGAATCCTAGTGTCTGCGGGGATCCTATAGCTTGGGGATATTGTTCCAGGTAAGTAAACCACATATAAATTCTGTATAAGTATATATTTTTCAATATTTGCTAAATTACTATTTTGATTATTTCTTGTATTATTTTTAATAATTATATTTTTGAATAATTTATTCATTCAAGTTTTTCATAAACTATGTATATTATATATTTTGAGTTATATAAATTTATTTTACAACATGTTCGCTAAGTTATTTGATTTGAAAATAATTGGCTTATTTTGATATACGGAAAATGGGATCATGCGAATCTTAATATTTTTGTTTAGCAGATTATTCTGTTTTCGCTCAGTTTGAACCTTTTTATTCTGTTGTTTGTGAACATCAACTATTTTGATCTATAAATCGTAGTCCCCAATTAACTTTGCAATAACCCTGTTATTGGGGGTTAAACACTGACCGTGTCGACATGAATTCTGATTCTGATAAGAAACTATAGTTTCGCACCGTTCCGTCGGTGGAGAATAACGGCTTCTGATATTCTGGCTCGGGTCACCGAGGGTAAACAAATGAACTCTGATATTCTGGCTCGGGTCACCGAGGGTAAACAAATGACCTCTGATATTTTGTTTTTGGCATTAGTTATTTGGGGGACATATATACTTGGTCATCTGAAAATTTTGTTTGCCTGAAATGGTTTATTGTCTGGATATTTATTTTTGATATTTATTATATAACGTTACTTTTAAGTACGTTTATGAAATATTCTTAAGTCTGGGTTTTGGTTTTGATAATTATTGTGCAACATCGCATATGAGCATGTTTTTGAAACTATTGAATTTTTTGTGATCCCTATTTTACTATTGGCTTTTAGTGGTTGCTTACTGGGCTGTTTAGCTCATAAATAGTTGTTTTATCTTTTTTCAGATCAAGGGTAGGTGTGTGGTGAATAGCTTAGCGGGGACCGTTGAGTGATCACCAGGTGGCTAGCAGACGTTTAGTTTTCTGTTTAATAAGTCTGTTGTCTGTTAAGACCTTTACTATTCTGTGAATCTTAGCTGTAAATCCGATTATTTTTCGTTTCTCTAATTCTTTAGTTTTGATCGGAATTAGTATATTATTATGATTTTTATTTGAGAGACAAGTATTAAGGCCTTGTGTGCCCACTTGGTCTCGGCCTCGTGGATATACGGCCATTTGTCAACGCGTCGAGTCCGGCGAGCCGGGTTCGGGGCGTGACAATTTTCTTGTAGTGATCACCAAAAGAAAGGGTACATGGTTCTCACTGCTCGCTTCATTGATAGCCCTTGGACTTTACAAAAACGAATCTTGAGATATGATTTTAAATGAAGTGATCATTGTTAATTATTTATTGTTATTTATATCCAAACTAGTGGGTAAATCTTATTTATACATTATTTTAAACATATTTTTGTTGTCATCTTCAAATACTTTTATTCTTATAAAATGTTATTTGGTGCTATGCATATATAGATATTGTTATGTTCCTGCACCACACACAGAAGAAGTAATTACGGTTGAGTTGATGAAAATTCTTTTGGATTGAGGATTTGACAAGAAATTGTCTACTATTATTTTGGATAATTGTTCGGTCAATGATGGAGTGGTAAATATTTTGTTTGATAGACTTCATCCCGAATCACTTATGCTTGGAGGTGATTTTTATCCATATGCGTTGTTATGCGCATATTTTAAATTTAATTGTCAAGAATGGGTTGAATGTTATCGGTGATGTCATAGACAAAATTCATGAAAGTATTCAGTTTTGGATAGTTATTCCAAAATGAATAGAAAAGTTTGAAGAGTCGGCTAGGCAGTTGTGTAAATCATCTTCAAAACAATTATGCCTTGATTGCAAAATAAGATGGAAGTCAACATATTTGATAATTGAGACAGCTTTGCTCTACAAAGATGTGTTCAATCGTGTGAAGTCAAGAGATTTATGTGCGAGATTGGACCAACAGAGACAGATTGGGAAATGACAAAATTAATTATTGGAAAGTTGCAATTATTTTATGAGGCTACTGAGATGTTTTAAAGTTCTAAGTAGATCAAATTAGCTTTGTCAGAGTGGCTATATGATTCAAATTTGACTATTGCATTAATGGTTGCAAGAATGCTAGAAAATTTTGATAAATATTGGAGTGTAGTTCACTGCTTTATGATAGTGACAGTGTTTGATCCAAAGCACAAGAAATGCATGTTGGAGTATCACTATTCTAATATATATGGAGATGCTTATGATATATAAATATAAAGAATCGACAAGATTTGTTATGACTTGATTTTTGAATATGAAACAAGTTTTCAAATCTTAGAGTTGTGAAAGACACTACTTCTACCTTGGTTCAACAAAAAAGTTTTCCAGATAAATATGATGAATTTATCAGTAAGAAGAGTAAAATTACACATGTGAGGAGAGAGTTTGACTTCTATTTGGGGAAGATGTTATAGCAAGATCTTCTAATTTTGACATATTACAATGGTGGAAGACAACCAACATCAAGTATCCCATAATGCAAAGGATAACTAAAGATATTTTTGCTATACTTGTGTCTATAGTGGCTTCAGAATATACATTTAGTACTGGTGGTTGATTGTTGAGTCCATATCGTAGTAGACTTCATCCAAGCATGGTAGAAGCTTTGCCTTATGCCCAAAATTGGTTAGTGAATCAATTAGAAGGTAAATTTAATAATTTGAACTTTTTATTATAACTTCATTTAATAACTTGGCTAATTTTTTCTAACTTTATTACTTAGATCAAAATTCAATTGCATCGGATATTGCTTCAAATTGTGAAGAGGAAGATGATATCAATTCCATTGCGCTTGATTTGGTATAGTATGTTATAATTTATTTATTTATTTTCAGTCTATCATAAATATCTTATAGTATTCTAGCTAATATCTATTTTTCATTTTGTTCTTGTAGGATTGATGAGTTGAGCATTTTCCATTTAAAGGAGCAAGCTAGATTCTAAGATAGATTTTAGAAGATGTGCTTTATTATGCTTTTATTTTAGAAGATGTGCTTTATTATGCTTTGAAGTATTTTTCTTAAAGTTCTTTTCAAACAAATTGTGACATTTGGGATGAAACATCATGTTGGAGTTATTGTGCTTTCATGTTGTTGAACCTATAAATTAGATTTTTCGTATTCTAAAATGGTATTTTATCTTTAATGAAAAGAATGCATATTGAAGAAATGGTATGCTAAAAGTTTATATTCATAATAATACTAGGTTTGAAAAAGTTGATGGGACCGATGTGATCCAAAGAAAATCTATGGTAATGTGGTATTAAGAATGCTACTATTTAGGTGGGGCGTGGTGTGGGGGATGGCTCAAGCGGGGTGGGGATGGTAGAAGCTTGCCCTGCCCGCCCCTACCTCTGCTTTCGCCCTATTGCCATCCCTAACTTTTTATATCAGAAAATAAGGGAATATCTATAAATTATGTTTTTAGAATTTTTTTTCCAAAATACCCTCACAAACTAGATGTCTTATAATTAGGGCCTGTTTGGTTCCCCGAAGTGTGGCCTGAAGTGAGTGAAGTGGGGACTTCAGCCCCACTTCCTAGTGTTTGTTTCCCTGAAAATAGGACAAAGATGCTGAAGTGATGAGTTCAAGACCCCCTCACTTCAGCTCTGGACTTCCGGCTGAAAAAGAGTGAAGCACAAAAATCGGTGTTTCACTTCACCCCATGTGCGCGCCACGTGACCGTTTACACTCACCCTTCCGGAAAAGCCCGACTTCCATCCCCACCATTCTCTAGGGCTCCAGTCTCCAACTCTCTCGCCCCCTCTGTCACTTGTTCGGCGATCTCTTGGAACCGCTTTGCCAACCATCGTTCGAAATCGGAAATCACAGCCGTTGATGCTCCGACTGGTTTGAAGGTTTCTTTTCCCGAACTCTTTTGTGCTTCTGATTTTTTCCTTCGATTCAAATTTAACTGATATTTTAGAATCAAAGGAAAATTTAAGTGTGACTTTGTTGATCCGTTGAATTTTTCCTTTGATTGTAATTTATTTAATTTTTTTTTTGACTCCTTGATTTTTTTTCCAGATCTACTCCTCCGATCGTTTACATCGTGTGGTCCGTGCTGACCTTGGTATTATATTCTCTGCGAGTTTCTTGGTTGTCGATGAAAATGTTATATGTTTCTAATATATTCATTTTTCTTTTGTTTTGTTGGTTTTTATTTTCTTTTGCAGCTCGACCCTTTTGATCACTTAGATCTTGTGCTCCGTTGACCCTTTCTCTGTAAGTTTGTTGATCTGTTCTAGTTGTTCTTTGATTCTAACTTTTTCCAATTTTGTTATATTTGGTTATTGTTTTGTTTTTCGGAATTAATCCTCTGCCCTCTTAGATCTTCTGCTCCGAATGTATTTCACTCATTTTCTTCCCCTTCTCTGTGAGTTTCATTACATGTTGTTTTTTCTTTTTGATCCTAATGTATTTCACTCATTTTCTTCTATTTTGGTTTTTCTTTTTGGTTTTTCAGATCTGTTAATCTGATCGGTTTTAAGTTTTTGTGGTTCGGTTATTAGGTTTTCAGATCTGTTTATCTGTGAGTTTTCTGCTCCCATTACACATCTTGACTTCCATTAGTTTGTTGCATTGCTTGTGAAGTTTGATTAGGTTTTTTTTGGAGCTTTGGACTGTCTTTGATCTTAGTTTTTTATGTGCTTGTTGGGTAAATTGGTTTATTGATTACATGAGAAATTGTTTGGTTTCTTACACCCCCCTTGTTATCTGCTTGATTTGTTTTTTATGTTTTGGACTGTCGTTTTTTATGTGTTGGCTTGATTGATTTGTTTGTTTTAGATTTTCTGTTGGAATGAAGAGGATGGTTTAGTAAATTTCAAGACTTTCTCTGTTTAATTTTTTGTTTTCTCTTTATATTTATTTTTTATTTCCCCATTGATTTCTTTTGGTTTCATTGACAAGTATCAGAGGTTCTGATTCCTAACCCTTCATCCTTGTGAGCCCATTACCAACTCTTTTTTTACCTGTTTTGAATCATGAATTGTGTTTTCTTTGTTGCATATTAATTGCCTTATAGATTGCATGTGAGAATGTTTGATGCATATATTTCCTGCTACTCCTTGATGAGAATATCAGTAGACCAGGTCATGCACTAACCTTATACATGTGTTTATTTTGCAGCCTTCACTTTTGCATTTTTTTTTTCATTGCAGGAAAGAATAGGATCCATAGGTCAATACAATTAAGATGAAAGTAAAACATCGATAATATTTTCCTTTCTCTCTTTTTGTTATTGTTCTTCCTCACCTTTGCTGGTTTATTTTGTTTTAACTCTAGTATTAGAAAGTTCCCTAGTCATACCTTTCATGTCTTCCTTTGAATTATTCTAACACTTGATTTGTTTTTGTTTCATTAAGGCAGCAATTGTAGACACTTCTAGGTCAAATTATGCCTTCATTCATTTCATTTGGTTTTTTTCGTATGGATGGTTACATTGTGTTCAAATTAGTAAACTAGAACTGAACATTTTTTCCTTACTCTACTGTATACATTGACATTTTCATTGGTTCATCTTGAAATTTCACTTGCATGCTTTATATTTTTTTGGCCAGTCTTTTGTATTGTCAGTACTTTTTAAATCAAGTAAATAATATGGTTTAAGAACATGCAAAACCAATCTTGCACTTGTAGGGGTACTCAATTTTGACATTTTTTTCCCTAACTGCTTTGTCATACTTTGGGTCTGCAAGTTATAGTTTGGAAATAACAAAATGTGCTGGCTTGGGTTATTGGGGTCTCCATATTCTGTTATATGCACCTAAGCTCTTTGAGCAGCTATGTCAATTGTCTTATCTGTAAGATTTTTTCTTTGTTCTATATTATAATTGCCTTATAAATTGCATGTGGGAATGTTTGATTCTTATATTTCCCACTATCTCCTTGATGTGTTTTGTTATTTTATCTCATAATTTCAGTAGACCAGGTCATGCACTAACCTTATACATGTGTTTATTTTGCAGCCTTCACTTTTGCAATTTTTTCATTGCATGAAAGAATAGGATCCATAGGGATCCATAGGGCAATACAAGAAGAAACTAAAACAATGAAAACATTTTCCTTTCTCTCTTTTTGTTATTGTTCTTCCTCACCTTTGCTGGTTTATTTTGTCTTAACTCTACTATTAGAAAGTTCCCTAGTCATACCTTCCATGTCTTCCTCTCAATTATTCTAACACTTGATTTATTTTTGGTTCATTAGGGCAGCAATTGTAGACACGTCTAGGTCAAATCCTGCCTACATTCATTTCATTTGGTTTTTTTTTCCGTAATGATGGTTACATTGTGTTCAAATTAATAAACTAGAACCGAAATTTTTTTCATTAATCCACTGCATACATTACCATTTTCATAGGTTCATCTTCAAATTGCACTTTTAAATCAAGTTAAGAATATGGTTTAAGAACATGCAAAACCAATCTTGCACTTGTAGGTGTACTCAATTTTGACATTTTTTTTCCGTATGGATGGTTACATTGTGTTCAACTTAATAAACTAGAACCGAACATTTTTTCATTAATCCACTGCATACATTGACATTTTCATTGGTTCATCTTCAAATTGCACTTTCATGCTTTAAATTTTATTGCCCAGTCTTTTGTTAAATTCTTGGTACTTTTTAAAACAAGTTAAGAATATGGTTTATGAACATGCAAAACCAATCTTGCATTTGTAGGTGTACTCATTGTTGTCATTTGTTTTTTTTCTAAATGCTTTATTATACTCTGGGTTTGCAAGTTATAGTTTGGAAATAACAAAATGTGCTGGTTTGGGTTCTTGGTGTCTCCATATTCTGATATATACATCTAAGTTTTTTGAGCAGCCATGTCATCTGTCTTCTTCGTAAACTTTTTGTGCAGCTATTACAAATAACCATCTCTTCTTTTCCATGTTTGAATCATGAATTCTGTTTTCTTTGTTGCCTATTAATTGCCTTATAAATTGCATGTGAGAATGTTTGATTGTTATAATTCCTGCTATCTCCTTGATGTGAATTTCGTTAGAACAGGTTATGCACTACCCTTATACTTGTGTTTATTTTGCAGCCTTCACTTGTGCAATTTTTTTCAATGCATGAAAGAATAGGATCCATAGGGCAATACAAGAAGAAACTAAAACAATGAAAACATTTTCCTTTCTCTCTTTTTGTTATTGTTCTTCCCCACCTTTGCTGGTTTATTTTGTTTTAACTCTACTATTAGAAAGTTCCCTAGTCATACCTTTCATGTCTTCCTTTGAATTAGTCTAACACTTGATTTGTTTTTGGTTCATTAAGGCAGCAATTGTAGACACTTCTAGGTCAAATCCTGCCTACATTCATTTCATTTGGTTTTTTTCCGGGTTTTGAATCATGAATTGTGTTTACTTTGTTGCCTATTAATTGCCTTAAAAATTGCATGTGAGAATGTTTGATTGTTATAATTCCTGCAACCTCCTTGACGTGAATTTCTGAAAAACAGGTCATGCATTACCCTTATACTTGTGTTTATTTTGCAGCCTTCCCTTTTAGATTTTTATTTTATTACGTGGCCGTCACCTTATACGTGTGTTTGGTTCTTATATTTTATTGCAGTTTGCTTGTTAAATGAATTTCAATATGGTGAATATCATTAGGGTATTTCCTTTTCCTTGTTCTGAACTCGCTTTGATCCACATAACGCATTTATGCAGCTCCTGTTATCGCTGTCCTGTTATCGCTGTCCTGTGTTTCTACTTGTGCTCTATTTCCCGATTTGTTTTGGGCGATGACGATTGCGTGTTGCACTGTCCCAACACTTGCCCAATCTTCTCTAAATCCAGCGTTTTTCTCGACACCCTATCACTGGAGACTGCCCAATGGCGTGGTAGCCTGGCTACCCGGTAGCATCGGGCATACTAATAGGTTCCACCCCCACTCCCCAAAACCCAACTCCGGTTGTAGTACCCTCGAGATTAAAATAAACTTGTCCGATATGTATGTCCGTATGCGAAGGGTAACCGCTGCAGCCTTGTGCGTCTCGTGATAGGGTTGCCAATTTTGCAACACGCATGCCAAATACAACGCTGGTTCTGAGCCCTAATGAATTTCTGTCCTAAAAAAATGTGATGAGGTATACGTTCCTTAATTCTTGACACTATTCGTACTCAATGATTCTCAGTATTTATAGACCCTGTTACAATCTAGGTCGCATTTCATAATTGCAAAAATTTTTACCATATTCATGCAGTTTGTATGTATACCCGTGTTTTTATGACATTTGAAATATGTGACCTTCATTCATTGCGTAATTCGGCTGAAAACAAGTTACCTTTTCTCCGCAAAAAAAATGCACAACAATAGGTCGATGGACTCGTCCGTGACGGAGTCAATTTCATTGCCGTTAGCGGCCGCGTTCACGACCATGGTTGTCGTTATCGCGGTCTTGCTCGAGTATGAAGATGAGAACAGGCCCGCTAGGTATAAGGAGCCGTCACTGTTCCGAGACTTGACCCGGAAAAAACACATGGAGCGTATTTTACGAAGTGGGCCAGATTACTGTATCAGTTACCTTAGGATGGACGTTGGCCCATTTCTACACCTGGCGTCGATTATGCGGGACAGGCACCTCCTTGTCGACACCAGGCATACATCGGTAGAGGAACAGCTTGCAATGTTCCTGCACGTGGTTGGCCACAACACCAAAAATCGTACAATGCGTGTGGAATTTCTCCGCTCTGGGGAGACAATAAGTCATTATTTCAATATGGTGCTGCGGGCGCTGTGTTCAGTCCGTGACGACTTTGTCCACCCACCCAGCACCACATGCCACCCAGACATCGAGAACAGTCGATATTGGCACCCTTATTTCAAAGTAAGAACGCCTATACGTAGCTGGAATGTTTTTCTTTACACAACAATTAATGATGACTGATATAGTGATTAAATCATGTAGGACTGCGTAGGCTTGTTGGATGGGACACACATTGCTGTCTCGGTGCCTTCACAAGACATGCCACGCTTCCGCGGTCGTAAAGGACTTACCCAAAATGTGCTCGCAGTGGTCAACCCAGACTTGAAATTCACATATGTATTGGCCGGTTGGGAAGGATCGGCAAATGATTTCACAGTCCTTAGGGATGCGATATCACGGCCACCCCCTGAGGGTCTTAAAATATTCGAAGGTTTGCGTTACTACACGCCTTGTTGATTCCTAATAAGCTAGATTGTTTACAAACTAACGTATGATTGCACCATGTAGGTAAGTATTACCTTGTTGACGCTGGGTACACGACAATGCCCGGTTTCATAGCACCTTATCGGGGTGTTAGATATCATCTAAAGGAGCATAGTGGTAGACCACCTACCAACCCAAGGGAACTTTTTAATCTTAGGCATTCTTTGTTGCGGTCGCGGGTGGAGCGCGCGTTTGCTATTTTGAAGAATCGGTTCAAAATCCTTACATCCCATCCCTTTTTCCCATTTAAGACGCAGGTGAGATTAGTACTTGTCTGTTGCATTATCCACAACTACATCGCAGGGGTTGACCCGAGCGACCCGATTCTGAATGATGCTACGACGCATCCGGAGGAGGTACCCACGTTATCGCAAAGCCGGTCGCGGCGTGAACAACGGCGGGAGAACCAAGAATGGGCGGATATTAGGGAAGCAATAGCGAACGACATGTGGAGTAGTTACATTGCGAACGCGTGATTCGAAATGGCAATATATGATATATACGTTGTTTTACTTTGTCTTCACTCATGATCGTGACTGTATCATGTACTTCTCACATGATCGTGACTTTAAAACAACTTCGTGGTTATTTTTTAGCATCGCTCTAAATTGATTATGTGTAATTACTTGCAGCATTTGTTGATGATATGTGTTACCTAATTGCTGCCGTAATGAATTGAAAAAATTTTAAATTGAATTTATTTCATGCAATGTAAATTTTATGCAACGTGTTTTTGAAGTTATGTCTTGCAGCACGGTAACTTTTCTAACTTGTTCGGTGGTTGTTTGTTAAAGACCTTGAAATGGAAGGCCCTAGCAACACCGCTGACGGTGCACAGAAGAAGGGTGTGTCACCGAGGGTTAATGCAAACAAACGAGGAACACCAAATAAAAGATGGAAAAATGAGTACGACGCATTCCTCATTCCGTTGCTCGTTGAACAAGCTAAGAAGGGTCTAAAATGCGACAAGTCATTCAAGAGGGCGGCTTTCGCATTTGCTGCCGTGTCCGTCAACAACCAGTTCGGGACTGATTTCACCCCCGACAATGTTGAAAATCACTACCGTACTTTGAAGGCCCGCTTCGTCGAGATTAAGAAGGTTCGTGAACTCAGCGGCGCAGGATGGGACGAGGACACGAAGACTATCACCTTGGACCCATTAGTGGCACTAGCGTATATTCAGGTTTGAATCGGCACTATCTTAACGCAAATTCTATGTAAGTACTTGTGCATGAATACTGCTTTGTACAGGCGCATCCTGGAGCGCGTCCGTTCATCAATAGACCAATCGAGCACTACGAAGGGTTGAGGATCATATGCGGCGAGGATAACGCCATGGGCCAGTACGCGACGTCCCTATTCTCTGATTTGGGGGAGAAGTCGGATAACAACGATGACGTTGACATGGTTGAATCCATCCCAACAGAACAACAGAGTGAGGAAGATGGTGATGCTGATTCTGTTCCACATGTTGCCAGTAGTCGGGCGACGTCGTCCACACCTACACAACGACGCGCAGGTAAGGGCAGCCGGAGCGGAGTGCCTATCAGTGAACTTGTCGATGCCGTCGGTGAAATGGCGGCTGCAATTAGAAAGACAACTTGTCACTGGACGGAGATCCTGTACACGAAAGTCATGGAGTTGGAAGGTTTCGACGAGCACGTGCTGCACGATGTGTTCGACTACCTTCAACAGCGCGAGGCCGAGGCGAGAGGGTTCATGGCGAGAAAGACCGAGTTTCGAACAATCTGGGTGCGAAGGTTCATTAGTGGGGGATCCTAAAGATTGGTCATTGCCCGATCGACCTGAAACAGCTTAACCAACAGACTTTGTTATTTTGCATGTTTATCTTTGTTATATGTGTTTCCTACTTATGTATGTTGTGTGTGTGTGCAGTAGTGGCATGCATGTTCTTGGACGGTGCGATAGCATTCGCGGATTCATGCCGGTCACTTATGTGGGACGCACGATTTATTTCTGTGCGATGGACCGGATTATGATGTGCTGATGTGTTATTTGTGGTTTGCTTTTGTTGTTGATGTTTTTAAATTGCAGGTTATGATGTATCGAATGCAGTTGAACATGTCGTACTTTCGATACTAGAAATATAGTACGAAACTGCACCTTAAATTGCATGCAGGGGAACATGTTGTACTTTCTATGCTATGAAATGGTTGGAAGGTCAAAACCTGCATGAACAAAAACTATAGGTATGTGAACTCCCTCTCTCCAACGGTGAGTGTTCAATTTATTGCAGTATTCTTGAAAACTCTGGAGGACTTTCAAGATATAGGTATGTGAACTGAAAGGAGCACACTCTCTGTACTCCTTCAATTGTAATAAATTAATCATTGGCTTTATTATGTTAGTGAACTGCATTTTATTAATGTGAACATGTATCCTCATGGAGTACCTCATGCTCCTTCTGTTGGAATGCCTCACTTTCTGTTTCTATCTGTTCTTTCTAGATAAAATATGTACCGATTTTATGTTTCAAGGAAGTTGAAGAAATATGTGCAGATTTCAACAAAGCTACTGCAACAGATGTTATTTCCACTGGAATGGCTGGCACTAGAAATGGAGCTTTGCAGCTTGTGAGTTCATCCTTGCTATTTCATTACTTCTTGTGATTGATTAAATTTCAATGGAGTTTAATTAATTATTTACCATTTTATGTTTATAGTTTATAGATGAATGCTGATCTGCAAATTCTCTCCCCACTGGCTCCAATTCGGGAGAGCTTTTCATCCATCCATAACAGAAATTATTGTCCAGTAGGTTGAGCTTTTCAAAAAGACATTGATGAGATCAACAAATGAGTGGCACTCAAAAAGACATTTCAATCAGAATGAGATACAAGAAAGCCGTGCCGCAATGTTTGCAGTCTTGTGTGGTTTTCATCCGTGCTCACACTTTGATTAAGATCTGTTGATGGACATCATATCTAATTCTAGTTGTTATTTCTTCTCATAAAAGATGCTGAAGTTACATTGTCAGTGTTGTTCCTTGTTAACTTGACATCTCCGTTGGAAATGAACAGCCAATTTTCATCTTCATTACATTGCATCATCAAAGTTTCAGGTCATGTACCTATATATTTATGAAAACTATAGGAAGGATCAAGTGGCACTCATAAAAATGATCCCACTCCTTGTCCAATTGTTGTTTAATTTGTGCTTTGCTTGTTGGTGGCTTGCAAATGTGGTAGCGTTGGTTGTGAAGGTGTTTCTTAATTGCTCAAATAGGGTTGAATACATATGTTCGAAGGTTTGTTTGTTGTAAGACAACTTGCATGTCCTATCTTCACCCATAAGAACGTACAAAAAAATTTCTCAAGTTAAAATAAAGTAAGACAAAATAACATCTCAAAGATAAAATAAAATTGAAATAGAATTAGGTAAATCACTTAGGTAAATGTCATAATTTATTAGCATCATAATAAACTAAGATTGGATGTACAATAGTTTACTTTAAATAATAAATTATTTATTACACGGATAATAAATTAATTAAATCACTTAGGTAGATCGCATAATTTATTAAGATGGTAATAAATTAATATTAGATGTGCGACATTTTTCTACAAAGAATAAACTATTTATTACCATAGTAACGGATTAATTAATTAATCCATTTAGGTAAATGTCATAATTTATTAGGATGGTAGTAAATTAACTGAAGCACGTAAGTAAATATCATTATTTATTAACATCATAATAAATAAATATTAGATGTGCAATATTTTTATTTAAATAATATATTATTAATTTACAATATTAGTAAATTAATTAAATCACAAATACAAATATCATAATCTAATTAATATATACACATCAAAATGTATAAGGGGGTAACCTTACCCCTTCACCGAAGTGGTGATTATATCCCCACTTCGGTGTTACCAAACACCAAAAAGTGACTGAAGTGAGATTTTTCATATATCTACTTCAACCATCCAAACACAGGAAGTGGTCTCGGAAGTCCAGTTTTCAGCTTCAACCAAACACACGGAAGTGGACACTTCCAGCTGAACTGCTCACTTCCACCAAAATTGTCACTTCCAGACTTCCACCACTTCGGCAATACACTTCCGAACCAAACGGCCCCTTAGTGTAAGAAAAATATTTTACCCTCAAAGACTAAAACACTGTAAAAATTTTACAATAGTATATAAAATTTCCTATTTCTATATAATTATAACAATTATATAGATAAAGTTTTTAAAAAGATAAAACTTGAAACCATCAAAATATAAAACAATCAAATTAATATATAATTTACATAATTAAATATTAAACATCAAATGTTAAAAAATAAAAACATAATATACAAATATTTCGCATAATTTTATCTATTATTAATAATAAAAGCAATTAATTGGACTCAAATATATATATATATGAAAAAATATCTTGCGAGGGTATATTTGTAATTTCGACTTTCTTCTGACCATAGATAAATATATATAGAAACACAAATGCACAGAGTCTTCCAGAAGTCGCTCAAATCCTCCATTTTTCAGCTCCAAATACAACGTCGTTTCTCCAAGCGGAAGCACCCGCGCACGCGACAGAGAGAGAGATGGCACTGTACTATGGGTGGAAGAGCTTCAGCGAGGAGGAGGACCGGCCGGAGAAGCCCCGGAGGTTCGGAGTCACAGAGATGAGGAGCCCCAATTACAGCCTCATGGGCCACCGGGCACTTCAGGTTCTCAATTTCAACCCCCTCTATGCTCATCTTTGCCTAATTCTTTCTCTATTTCTCTTTTGCTATATAGATCGCCATTTCTTTTTATTTTTTCCTTTAATTTTCAATTATTTGATTGCAGGAAGTGTGATTTGTTTGGTAGTAGTATGTTTGAACTTGTGTTTGTGATCTTGATGCATGTGCTTATCGCTTGCGCTCCCTGTTTAGTGTTTATTGACTAAAAATTTCAGTTGAAATTTAGATTGGATTCAATTATTTGTTTTGGACTTTGTGATCATATCATGAAGATAGTGTCAGTAAAAAGTTGTCAGAATTAATCTCGAATGTAGAACGTAGTATTGAATTTTTTATTTTTTTTTTAACGTATGATTGTTTTAATTTTCTCAAATTATAGTCTAAGCTGGACTTAGATGCAAAAGGGAAAGTTTTGAGCCCAAGGTAGCTGGGTTCACGTTTGAGATGAAATGTGAGAAATTTGCTTGAAGCAGAGACAAATTAAAGTGGCGGAATATTTTTGAAGTTGGCTTTTAGAATTATCTTTGGGATGATAAAAGTAGAGCCAAATCCAAACTGTTAAGCCCAGGCCCTCCAGAAAAAGCTATAGCAGTTTTTCTGATTGATTTCCAAGGCGATGACACTTAACGCAAGTGCCTAACCATATTCTCACACATTTACATAAGTAACAGCTACCTGTTCCTTACGAAGATAACTTGAATTTGTACCAGAACAGGCCATGTCCAGGAGATGACCCTCGTTTGTTTCAGATCTGATGAATGATGGCGAACTGATTAACGAATGATGAGTGAACCGCCTCCTGGCCCTTCTTTGTTTAATCTTTGGATTCATTTGAGCTTTAAGCCATCACTCCCCAGTAATATGGGATGTTATTATGGGATTAAAGAAGAATTATGGTTTATTGAACTTGGATTTAATTTTGGTATTAGTGAAACATGAAGAGTTTCTTTTTCTTTACAATAATGTTTTTCTATTGTCTTTTCAAGTTTGGAATTATTTCAAACATGTTATGAAAAGCATGCGCTTGGACTTAATTTTATCTGCTAATACCTTCAACTGAGAAGGCTTGGCTTTTGTTCTCCAAAACTCATGAGTTTGTATATATTGATGTCAACAGTTGTATGTTTAAGGGTTTGTAAGCATCTCCTGATTTTGAAGCTAAATCCCTTGTATTTTTTATTATATTTCTTTTTTGTGAGTTAATTCTCTTATATATCTACGATTCTATTTATTGTTGTATGCGTGTGTATAGATGCATCTGCAGATATGAATTTACCAGGCTCACATGAAATCTGCCTTTCAAACATGTATAATCATGACGAATTGATTTTGTTGTACCCTGTCCTGATTTGAAATCTTCTATTTTCGTTTTCCTTTTCTATACACGTAAAATAGCCAAATGGTCATTTTAGTATTGGAGGTAATTTGGCATGCTCATATAGTAGTTTAAGTGTAAAATCCAACCCAAAACCGGGGGCAAATTGGACATTTATTTGTTTACCTCAAGGACCTTTTGGCAATACTATTTTGGAAACCAGGGACTATTATTGAAGTATCTAGGGACTTGTTTGTGAAACTTATGGTTTATAGGGACTAAACCATAATTTCACACGAAAACTCTGGATTATAGCCTGAGAAAGGACTGGAGCCTTCTTCTTCATTTCTTTTCCTTCTTCGTTTCTTGTTCGGCCGACCAAAGAAGAGATTTTTTTTATTTTTTTCCGGCGAGCATTTCTGGCGAACTCAAATACCAAAAATCCCTCTTCCCTCACTCCTGAATTCGGTAAGCCTTAGATCCAATATTTTTATTTTGTATTTCTCCCGTATTTCCTTGTTTTTGGAAATGTATAAAAACTTTGAATTCTCCATGGATTTGGTGATTTATAGGCTTAAATTAAAGTCAATGATTTATGATTCATGTATGAGAATGTTGTTGAAGAAATTGTTTTTTATTTAGTGTTGTAAATTGGGAGAAAACCCTAGTATAAGGTCCGATTTCACTGTAGCAACCTCGAAGTTACTGTAGCACCGAAAATTTTGACCTGGTATTTCTTTGGTCCACATTGAAGCTCTTCTTACCATGAACTCATTGGAACTAGGTTTACTCCATTCTGATGTCGTGTGGGTTCAAAATGACGTTTTGCCTAAAACCCTAAGGCTTCGTATTAGACATGTATAATTGCATTTTCATGCATTTTCTTTTGGTTATCATTCTTTTGTTCATTAGAATTTGGATCCCCTGTTTGTATTTAGGTGGTGAAGCATCCTCTAAGAGGGAAGAACTCGCCGATCAGTGAGTGCGTCTCGGGACGAAACGACTGGTTCTGTGAGTGGTTAAATTTATAATTGCATAGATTTAATAAGAGTACTAAAGTATTTCACCACTCATAGAACCAGTCGTCTCGTCCCGAGACGCGCTCACTGATCAGCGAGTTCTTTCCCCTTAGAAGATGCTTCGCTACCTAAATACAAGCAGGGGATCCAAATTCTAATGAACAAAAGAATGATAACCAAAAGAAAATGCATGAAAATGCAATTATACATGTCTAATACGAAACCTTAGGGTTTTAGGCAAAACAATGTTATTTTGGACCCAAACGACATCAGAATAGAGTAAATCTAGTTCCAATGAGTTCAGGGTAAGAAGAGCTTCAATGTGGACCAAAGAAATACCATAAAAGGGTCAATTTTTTTGGTGCTACACTAACTTCGAGGTTGCTACAGTGAAACCGGACCTTATACTAGGGTCTTCTCCCAATTTACAACACTAAATAAAAAAAAAAAAATTCTTTAACAGCATTCTCATACATGAATCATAAATCATTGACTTTAATTTAAGCCTATAAATCACCAAATCCATGGAGAATTCAAAGTTTTTATACATTTTCAAAAACAGGGAAATACGGGAGAAATACAAAATAAAAACAGTGGATCTAAGGCTTACCGAATTCAGGAGTGAGGGAGGAGGGAGTTTTGGTATTTAAGTTCGCCAGAAATGCTCGCCGGAAAAAAATAAAAAAAATCCCTTCTATGGTCGGCCGAACAAGAAACGAAGAAGGAAAAGAAATGAAGAAGAAGGATCCAGGCCTTTCTCAGGCTATAAACCACAAGTTTCACAAACAAGTTCCTAGATACTTCAAGAATAGTCCCTGGTTTCCAAAATAGTATTGCCAAAAGGTCCTTGAGCTTAACACAAAAAGGGTAAACAAATAAATGCCCAATTTGCCCCCGGTTTTGGGTTGGATTTTACACCTAAACTACTATATGAGCATGCCAAATTACCTCCAATACTAAAATGACCATTTGGCTATTTTAATGATAATACGTGTATAGAAAGGAAAAACGAAAATAGAAGATGTCAAATCAGGTTATGGTAAAACAGGTTATGGTAGAATTATCTTTATGAAATTTTCCTTTATTTGGTTACATATCTTAGATGATTTATGGAATTGTTGAATATGGCCTTAAGATCATCACAATGCATGGATATTTGTTAGACCCTTTCTTTTGCAAAGATTATGACCCCTTTCTACCCCTATGACCTGTGATTTTATAGTAAATTGTTCTTCTTCTGAATTGAAGATAAATATTTATGAGGTCTTAGTGCTTCGGGAAAATTAATGAAACTGAAGTTTAAAGATTCTGTTTTTAATCATGCTTTTTCCATCAAGTTCCTTGTATTTAGTTTCTTTATGTGATTAAATACTTCAAAGTTTTTCTTTTTGCCTTCTAGTAGGTATTCTGCCTGTCTTGCCATAAAGGCACATTTTGAATTATTTACATCATGATCAGTGTAAATAATGCTCTAATTTATTAATTCATTCTATCCGTTGTGTCTGTTATCTATAAAATCATATAGCCAACTTTTTTGTGCCTGTTTTGTTGTGTTGTACGGTGTGAAGATGCTTTTGCCTTGCACTTCCTTATGCTATTTTGTTCTTGCTGATGGCTCTATTTTTTTCTTTTTTAAGAATAATTGGAAAAAGTCATCTATAACATTCACATAATGCCATTGGTTAATGTTTCATGTGTTAACCTTCCTTCTGAAGTGGATCTGTGCATCACACCTCTGTTCTCTCTGGGTGAATTCATCTATTGCTCTCATCATTTGTGTGCGTTCCAACTGATTGTTTGCTGTCATCCCATACATTATGTATAACATTCTTTCTATATTAATTTTGTTTTATTTATCTCTTATCAAAGGTAGGTTCATTCTGCTTTGTTTAGCGCTCTTTCTGTTTATTAGAAATTTAAACACGTCATCATGCTTTGTTATTCTTGCAGGATATTCTAGAATCAATGGGACAGTTTGTTGATGGTTTGAAGTTCTCTGGTGGTTCTCACAGTTTGATGCCAGAGAGCTTTATCAAAGAAATAACTAACTTGGCACACAAGCATGATGTGTATGTTAGCACAGGAGATTGGTCAGAGCACTTGCTTCGGAAAGGGCCAACGGCCTTCAAAGAATATGTAGAGGTCTGTAAGTTAATCAGGTTGCATGTGTTTAGACTTTTGTTGTTTAAGAAATTAATGATACAATTCATTTGTTATCCTATTGTGAAACTATTTGGCTCATTTTCTTGTTAGGAATGTAAGCGTCTTGGATTTGACACAATAGAGTTAAATGCTGGATCACTCAAAGTTCCCGAAGAAACTCTGTTAAGATTTGTTCGGCTTATTAAAAGTGGTGGTCTTAAAGCAAAGCCTCAGTTTGCGGTGAAGTTTGATAAATCTGAAATTCCAATTGCTGGTGATAGAGCATTTGGAGCTTATGTAGCTCCAGTACCTCAAAGTTCAGGTATTTAAAAGTTACAGGGTCATTCTACATGGGTCTTTTGTGAATTTTCTTTTTAATCTTATACATATGATTGAAATGTGATTCAAGCTAGTGGTTGCAAAATGCCAATTTAGGATGCTGGTTAATATTCCGATAACAACAGAACTTTACGGGAAATCATTAAACTTGTTAATAATTAAAATTGCAAGCGACATTTAACCTTCTAAAAGATAACGATATAGGAGGAGAAGCTTTTTTTATTTCTTAATGTAAGAATGGAATACTTAGTTACTGGGGAAATGTTCTAACAATCTTATGGTATTTTGAAAATGATTGTTTTTGCTAGTGTCTTATGTTATAAAATGATGACTTGATTTAAAACACAGAAATTAGAGTTATAGCTAGCAAGCTAATGCTCAAGATTTGTTTCTGTATTGTTAAAAAAGAATTTTACTTTTGACCTTACTTTCAGCTTATATAATGCATAGAATTCCGTCAAGTGCTTGTTCTTCTTCATTTGTAATGGCAGTTCTTTTTGTAGAACTCAATGAGATAAAGTTAAAGCATAATGGGATATATATTTGTAAAAATTTATTGATATTTATTCACAGGATAGGATAGCTCCCTACATAGATTGAAATGTTATTGAGTTGCCATAATGGATGAAATTACAGAAGGCCAACTCATTTGTGCATCTCCTGATCAGCAATAACAAAGGGGATAGGAAAAGAATTAAGGAATTTTATGTGAACTTTATGAATTAAAGACATTCCTAGAGTCACATTTATTTTATTTGCAAAACTGACTAAACCTTTCCCATGTTAATACAGTTAATTGTCAAATGCCTGCCAATTTTGCATTATTTGTTTTAAACAACTTTCGTCCTGCCTTTTTATGTACATAGTGTATGAGTATACTTCGATAGCAGCCTTTGAATTTTATGGTTAACGTTGTGATTTCGAGCATCACATTGCCCACAAAACCGAAACGAATTGGAGGTTTGACTTTGTTGATCTCTTGTGAGAGATACAAGGAGACCTTGATTCTACTAGTATTGTTGCCAAGTGGATGATGGATTGCCTGTAGGGCTTTCTGGGCTTCATCTAGACTTAGTAAAGCCACTGATCTTTCCATGCCTGCGAACACTTAAATGCCCTTAGGTTAACTGGACTCACCAACAAGACAGTTGGGCCTATTTAGCTAAAAAGTAAGGCTTTCTCTCGAGTTTGGTCCTCTCTTCTACTTCAGTTAGGTTTTTGATTGATACAGAAGTTTTAACGTCAAGCTCATTTGAGGCTTGAAGACTGGACATCTTCCAATCTTGTCTTTGTTAGGATTAAATGGAGCTAGGGCTACACATGGGCTTCAGCTCTCTCTGATCGATTCTTGCAAATTTGTACCATTTGTTCTTTCAAAATTACATTTATCCTTGCGCTCATGTGGTAGTGCGGCATATTTGGTAGACTTATTCTGATCATTTTGGTGTTGAATCTCCTTGATGCCTGAAACTCATTTGTTAGTAACCTGCGAGTTCATGGCCTGAACTAATGTCATTTTCCTTTTTTCTTTTGAAGTTTCAGAAAAGAATTCTCTGTGGTAACAAGGTGATCTGCAAGCTGTTCATTAAGAGTTTGCCGATGTCCTCTTTTTAGCATGTAGACCATTTACATCGTACTTATATATTCTCCCAAATAAGAAGTAACCAATGTACATATTGTGATGACAAACACATTGGATAATGACAGTTTCTTTTTTGAAAACCTATATGTAGAAACGCTAGTGGAGCCCTAGGGTCAAATAGTCAATAAACAGTTTAGGTGGAATTTAGGCAAGAGGGAACATATAACTTGATAAAAGGTACACAAATCTCATCAAGCCATAAATTTTGGGTCTGATGACTGCCAATAGGCTCATCTTGAGATAACTGATTCAGATTAATGGCCAGCTCTATTATTTAACATGGTTTAAGATTAAAGGTTCCCTTATTTCTTCTTTTGAATGTTAATGTTAGGGGCTTGGGTATTTGTAATTTCAGATTTTTTGGCTGCAAAGGTTCCAAGTTTTAGTGGCTCTGCTTTTGAATTTTTATTTGATATTTGAGTTTATCGAGAAAAATTCAGATGAGTCCTGTTTCCTTTTCTTGGCCAATTAAATCCACTTGTATTTGAACTTTACTTGAATAATGTTTCTAATCTCTAGAGCCTATATAAGAGATACGAATCTTTTCTTCGGAATCAATGAATGAATCAATATAGTTTATCTTTATGCTATAATTGCTGTGATTGGCTTATTTCCGGAATTGGGGTTGCCTAGAAACACTTGGTGTGATTACCTATATATGACATCGATCACATATAAAAGTGAAATTTACTACAACCAAAACAAGTGTTTTTGTGATTTATATTTGGTTTAAATCTATGTTTGGTCTCTAGTTAGGCTCGGGTGCTCTTTTAGTCCCTTTATTTCAATTTGACCGCTGGAAGTCCCTTTATTTTTCAGATTGGAAAATGTTGGTCCCACATATGGATGGCGTCAAGTTTTCCGTCAAATGCCTATCTACGTGGCATATTTTATTATTTAAGTATCTTAACCGAACGTTATCAGAAGCTAACAACCACTAGTAATCGGATCCGGGTTTTTTAAAGGATCCGATAACTTAACTTGACTCTTCTCTCTCCCTCACTCTTCTTCTTCACCTCACTGTTGGCTCCTTCATCCAGTGCCATGGTGATTACAAGAAGTAGCTTCATCATCTCCTTGCTTCTGCCACCGCGATCACCCCCTCAGCCGTCAATTGCCTACCGGTTTTTGCCCACCTAAATCCCAAATCTTCTCAACATGGCGTGATTCCTGCTCATCTTTCAAAGTTTTTTTTTTGTTAACCAGTCCCAAATCCCAAATTGTGAGGGACTTAACTCTCTCTAGCCTGAGCTGAACACTAAGTGTTCACTAGGACATTGTTGGACAAGAAAAAGTTAGATTGCTGCACAATTAAATAACATAAAATGGAATAACACATGAACACCTACACTTCAAAGAGGTCTTCCCTGCCTCACAATGTCTACACACTATAAAAAGCATGCAATTTAACAAACTCTCAGTATAGACAATGTATTTGAAAAAACTAGGGCTAATCACAACATAGAAAAAACATGCATAAGTAGTACTCACCTGGCCACGTCACCCAAAGATTGAAGATGATCACTGCTCCGGCGGATGATATCCGGCATCCCACTGCTGTTAACATGGAATTTTCTAGTCGAGGTGGGGATCATGGACAAGCTGAGGCAATGGATGGGAACGGTAGATGGGTGAAGGAGAAGGAAATGAATTATGTTAGCGGATTTGGATCCGTTAACCACCCAACCCCGATATACTAAACCATTTACTTATGAGCTAAATTGGTTGTTAGCTTCTGATAACGTTTGGTTAAGATACTTAAATAATAAAATATGCCATGTAGATGGGGCATTTGATGGAAAACTTAACACCATCGTATGGGGAACCAACATTTCTCAATTTGAAAAATAAAGGGACTCTTAGCGGTCAAATTGAAATAGAGGGATTAAAAGAGCACCCGAGCCTAACTAGAAGAACGAAACATAGATTTAAACCTTTATATTTATATATACTAACAGGTGCTATGGGTCTTGCATGCCTTGTTGTTCTAACTCACATCTTCCATTCAAGAGAATTAGAGATGTGAAAGGAAATTGGTGATGTGATTTCTGGAATGTTGTTAGATTTTTACTGAGCAATGTCGTATGAATTTTTTTCCATTTTGATCTCTCTATCACTCTCTATCCAATGTGATATTGTTCATATGACCAAAAAAATGTATGGTAAAACGGCTAAAATGCATGCTCTTTTTAGTTGGAGGCAAAAGCAAACAAGGACCTAAATTTTAGATGCAACTGGTGATATAGGGGAAGTTACTAATTTTTCACTTGGTGGAATGTTGATTCAAAAGGAATCATTGACGCATTTTTCTTCCTTTGCTTTTGCTGGCAACCTTGTCATGTTCCTACAGAAATTGTTGAAGATGTAGATTTGTTGATCAGACGGGCTGAGAGATGCTTGGAAGCAGGAGCTGATATGATCATGATCGATGCAGATGATGTTTGCAAATATGTTGACATGCTCCGCACAGACATAATTGCAAAGATCATTGGTCGATTAGGACTCGAAAAAACAATGTTTGAAACGTCAAATCCTAAGACTTCTGAGTGGTTTGTCAGAAGATATGGACCAAGGGTATGTTTTGCGTATCATGTTAAGTATCATTTTATCAATCCAACTTACTTCTTGCAGACAATTCAACTAAACGAGAGACCCACTTGATGTCCATTCTGTGCAGGTCAATCTTTTCGTCGATCACTCTCAGGTGATGAACTTGGAATGTCTCCGTGGTCCTAGTTTTGGCAGAACCCAAACATCTACTCTGAAATCTTCGTATTTCTTGATGTGATATGCCCGGCTGTCCATTCTGTCTATATTGCAATTGTGTTGATTTGATGACATCTGTTTGTGCTGTGGTTTCATGTTCTGTATGTGTTCCAGTGATCATGTAGGGTTATATGAAGATTGTGGAAATAGCCATGTTTGATCAAATTGTGCTCTTTGTGCTCTTTGCTTATCTGCTCTTGTGTTATTTTCAGTTTTATAAATGTATTTCAAAGTTAAAATAAAATCATTGATAAAAATAAAAATAAAAATAAAAGTATTTTTTAACTTGTTTATTTATTAGAGGTAGGTTTTCTTTATTATTTTTTTGGAGTTCTATATAAACTGTTAGGTAATATAATATTATAATTGGTGGTGTTTTTTTTTTCCCGATGAAGTGGACAAACCACTCATTGTCAATGTTCACTTGGCCTTTTGATATCTGATTTTTTACAGTGTTGATTCTAGAAGGAACCTTGAGATCAAGCTTTAAAACAAATGCAAAATAAAAATAAAAATGCTTGTTGAGTTTGTTCTGTACTTGTGAACTTCTTTGATTTTTTTTAAAAGGAAAGTGGTTATCACTTATTTATCCAAAAAATACAAACCACTAATATGAATTGTTAAGAAGGAATTGGTCTTCTACTCTCAGTGAGCCCAGACAGAAAGTTATTAAGGGGCTCTTTGGTTGCATACAGGGAGATGTAAATGACTATAAGATAAGTGCTTTTAAATACAAAAGTGTGTTTAGTTTGCTGCAAAATATCATCACAGCTTTTTTCTGTAATTTGACTTACAACCAATTTAGCTGTAAGTAAAAATATTGTCAAAGCAAAGGATTATAAGTACTTTTTATCACAATTATTTTTTAATTTAATATTATTATTTATGCACTAAATGCAGTAAAATGCTATAATTTGATTAAAAAATAATTATTTATGTTTTATTTAATTCAATATTATATTTTAAAATACAATTGCTATGTAATTTATATAGAAAAATATTTTTATGACATGTAATTGAATTATATTAAATTTTTTAAATTTAATAAACCACCACTGAATCAATTAATTTCTTAAATTAATATTAATCCTAAATAAATGAGAGTTAAGGTAATTAATAGTTTTTAAGGATAAAATTGAAGCATAGTATATAATTAAAAAATTTTATAAATAATATTAAATAACTAGTGTTAACAATATGTGATATAGTAATTTTACAATTTTACTTACATGGTAATTATATTCCTCAATTTACATCAAACCAAAAAAACAAGAGCAAATACAACATTCAAGTTACAACAAATCAAACAGTTGTGATGTAAGTTAAAATATAATATTTCTACTTACATGTAAATTTTTACTTACAAACAACCAAATAACCAGAATTTTTTTATATTTTTCCATTAATGTTTTATAGTTCAAATTTTGTCCAACAGTTGTTTGTTGTTATATTTTCCAATTTCCACTTATACAAACCTGGTGTCAAAACAGAACAAAAGGACAATAGAAACAGTCCTTACCTATACCAAAATCCATTTTAATGCTTGAAAACAAAAGATAGTCATCTTAATCTACGCATTACAAATACATTTAACTATACCAATTGACAATAAAAAACGTTTCTGTTATTTTTCCTAATTTACCGGCTATTCCTATATTTTCTTCATTGAACCAAATTGAACCTTGTCTGAGATCAAGGGCTAATACTGTACTTTCACTCAATAAAAACATAATTAATTGGGCCGCTCATAGAAATTACAGAAGCTAGAGAGTATTCAAAGATTTAGCAAGCATCACAGAAACAAGCTAACAAGACCCAAAAAACAGAGAGCATAAAACCCACAAAATCATAATTTGATTCTTATATGCCTCCGAAGATGCTTGAAATATGCAGCCTGCCTTAAATTCCCGGCAGCTCATCAGAACCTGCAGTAAGCAACAATAACCTCTTCTGCATGATGTACCCATCAAAATTCCCATCTCTGGTTGTGCGATAACTGAAGCATCAGTCAATGTTTGATGAGTATTGACAATACTTTTCTTCATGGGACTACGTCCCACCGCCATATGGAGCCGTCTTCACAGCAGCTTAGAATGGTGCTGTCATATATAAAAGTAAATCATCAGTGTTCGTCAAGTACTGGCAATAAGAAGAAAAACAGTCAATTGCTATACTATATTTCTTATGCCATGTAATTGTTTTCTAATCAGTGTTCCATACGGATGTTATCTTTGTTTTTCTTTTAATCATATTCTTAGTTAATGGATCATTCCGAAGATCAGTTTGAAAGCCTGTCTCAGATAAAACTCAAATCATGCATGAGTTTGATGTCTTATCTCATCAAGCCCACAGATCAGAACAACCACAAGCAAATAAAATAGCACACCAGCCATTGTTTCACTAGTCAGAGATGAACCTTTCTATAATTACATTACAGTCGATAAAATTATGCAGCAGCACCTTTTGTATATGGGCGAATGCTGTTAGCCACCAGAGGTTTCACAACACTACATGATGGTGCACCACACATTGACATTTCTCGTGAAAAGAGTAAATTTTGGAAGAGCTTATATCCTCCTAAACAATTCGTAGTTTATACTAGAATCATATAAATCAATCAATCGATGAAAAAGAAACAAGTTTGATTCAGAACTGATTTTTCTCTATCCCTTGGAGATGCCACTCAAACTCTTGAAGATTTGCTCCATCCTTTAATTGAGTTTTGGTTCCTTGTTTTCCTCTTTTCTAATAAATAATTCTTGGAGTTTTCATTTGCCAGGATCATACCCTCAATCAGAAGTTACTCCTTGTTGCACTTTACTGCTCATTTTTCAATGTTACAAGGGCTACAACATTTCATAGGAAAAGAAATTGCCTGACATGTCAATCTGGACACAGCTAACCACAAATTGATAAAAACAAATCAGCAATGATATTGATGACTATTTTGTCATCACAAATCAAGGAACCAAATTAGTAAGGGATATCATCGTTGAACGCTTCAGAAATGTACACTGGGATGTCTTTCGTATCTTTAAAAGTATCATTCTAAAAAACTGTTTAAACTTGTTTTATTAGATGATCCTTCATGTAAAAAATGAGAGTCCACTGATATTCAGAATCAAATACTGCAGCAACAATAAAGAAACCCATAAAGAAATATTGCAGCAACAATAAAGAGACCCAAAAATAAATTCTTTTACACCCATGCCTCAATGCTGTTCCATACGAAGTTACATTTGAGAGAAATTCCAGGCAAAGCCTTTAAAGACAGGTCAACTCTACTAACAGTAACATTTGTTCACCAAATCAAAAGATAATCTCAAATAACTTGCATTAAAAGTACAACCATACAAATTTTCTGAAAAGGTCAACATATATCTTCAAAATTAGTCATGAGAAAAGCATTGCTTTTGATGTACTCATAAATTTGTTTCAAAACTAGCATTTTCACATGGAAAAGAACAATTAGCATACTATTTAGTATTTAGAACAAAATCAAGTTTTAATCTTTGCATCACCAACTACGGCAAAACCAACAGGGTGATTCCCAATTTCATCACTACAGTGAAAAAAAATCACCATAGCCCATGTATCTAACAACATTCCATCCCATAATTGCAGACAGAAATAGCTGACAGGTATTGCATTGCATGTAATGCTACTGCAAATGCCACAACACCACATTTTGCCCCATGCACAAGTGAAAAGTGTTAACCAAGTAGTTGATGAATGGATGAAAGCAAACACTTATTCACTTTTAAGGATTAAACATCACCCTTCACTTTTGGGGCCAATAGTGCCCTTATCCCCAAAGTAAAATTCTGCTCATTGTTTGGGTGCTTCAATATGGGAAATGTTCAAACTAAATTGGTTGATTTATTTAAAGTATGAACCTGAACTGGCTGAGCATATTACTTTTGATGTATGGATGCACAAGGAAAAAATTGACTAATTCCTTTCCCCACATGCAATACATGATAAATTTAAATTTGAAATTCAATATCATGAACCAGAATACTGGAAGAAAAACAACTAAGTCCTTGTCCTCCATCTGACTTCCAAAGATATATAGCAGCAGTAGCCAAAAAAAAAAAATTCATAATCACTTGTTATTTGCATATATCCCTTACTATCAAAAATCAACTTAACATTTTTCGAAAGAAAATATACCCCTTATCTCAATAAGAAAAAGAAAAAAAGGAGAAAGAAAGTAACATCTCATGTTGGTGAGTAACATACCCCCGTTGGTGAGAAACATCTCCATTACTATTGTAAAATATTAATAAAAAAAATCAGCATTAACTATAACAGTATAATTTTTTCAAAATCTTTATTTGAAATAGCATTAACTAAGTCAAAGTTGAGTCAACTTCATCTCAGTTTTCCTCCAAAACAAATTTAAACAACCATCCAAACCTTACGTAACCCAACTCATCTGACACCCTAACCAAAGAGCCCTTAGATGATTTTTATAGAAGATGCCAAGAAGATGCATTGTAAACTATTGTCAAACAATCTCTTATTGGAAATTGTAAATCTTAAAAAGTTGCTGCAATATCTTTGGTAGTTGAGAGCTTGAAGTTTCAAGATATTTTCTCAAGATCCCCTTCAACATTTGTAATGGAGTCAAGCCATTTGTATCAAGCTAAAATATTTTATTCCATACTAGTTAGTCTAGTCATCTTATCTTGTTTTTATCACTTTCCACTAGCTTCTCAGGCCACAGAACTACCTCTATTTCCAAAAAAGGCATACACAAAATTATCGCAAAGAAATAAGAAAACTATCACTGCCCAAAACTGAGAGACAGTATTAAAGCAAGGCCAAAGATCACATACCACATGGATTAGAAGAGCTGGTGAACTACACAAACAGATGCTCCTGGTATGAAGGATCAAGTGCTCGATAGGCCAAGACTCATGAATGCTTGAATCACAGATATGCATGAGGAGACACAGTTTATGAAGGAGCAGCAATTCACCTAGGTGTAGAGACTAAGATTTGACCTGAACTTTAATATTAAGTATTTGATTCAGTTCAGCAGTTAATTTCCTTAATCTCAAACTGACCTGAAGAAACATGACTTTAGCATATAATTCACAAATCAAATTGCGCTCAATTAAATGAATTGTTGGCTTGCTTTTGTTGTTCATCTTAATTGGTTTGACTTGTACACTCGTAACATTGCTAGATAAGCGCCACTGTTTAGGAGTTTGATTCAGCTCTTCTGGAGGTTGGTTTGATTGGAATTTGTTTAGCTCAATTGGTTAGACTAATCAACATAGACATTTTATCAAAAAATAGAAATTCCTAAAAGAAACTTAAATTAAAAAAAAAAAGTACACCAAAGTTAAATGACACACAATGCATGATATTCCTCCAGCATATTTGCCACTTGTAATAATGGGAATCATACAAAATAGAATCTATGGGCAAAGTGAACCCTTCACAAGCACATTCAGGATTAGCAAAAGTACATTGAAATGAACTTGATATTCTTTCTTGATTCTTATCTAATCCATGCATTTTGATGCTTCACTAAAACTCTTATTGATGGGATTAAATACTTTTGCAAAACAAAAAAAAAATAATGGTAAAGAATTTTGATATATACCTCATTTTATTTGCTATTCTAATACCGATAAATCAAAATCAGAACTAATAAATATTAAAACATATATTTTGTTTAATTTCCAAAATAAATACTAATCGATGCTGGGCAAATAATTTTTTACTCTATAGATTCATAAATTATCTTAGATTTGGCACAGTCCAGTAAGATGATCAAATCAGAAAACCAGTAAACTACCAATGGCCCAAAACACTTTGAAGAAATTGAATTAGAAAATGAAAATATTAATAAAAATTTTCAGGTTGTATTACAGGGATACAAGAAAAAGTACTCAACTGACCAATAATGCTTGAAATAGTGGATCTGCATTCAACTAAGAAGCTAAAATCATATTGGGTATCAATCATGGATGATATTCACTCTCAAGCTAAATTTTCATAATGAGACTTGTATTTTATTCACAAATTAATCATTTAGCAAACTTTTAGTTCTAAACAGTATAGGGTTAGCATAATAATAATAATAATAATAATAATAATAATAATTACAACTGAAATAGTTTACCTTCCATCAAAAGACATTGCTGTTTGCCTAATTGGTGATTTACATTGTGCATGAGATAGCCTGCAACAGAATAATTGAACAAAGAAGGCAACCATAAAATGCAAAACTAGTCACAAATTTGAGCTGTAAGTACAAAAACGTAGACCTGGAAAGAAAATTATAAATCACACTCACCTTGCTATAAGCACAGGTGGACTGGACTGCAGTTCCCAAACAAATATCTTGCCTTCCCTATTTCCTGTTTATACATGAAGTCCACGTGCAGATAAGCCATTGTTGTTACCACACCCCACCTCCAATTGGCGAAGCTAAATGTTGAGTGTGCGAACAGAATAGTGTTCTTTCATTTTACAGTTCTCTTCTTAAATATGAGGGGACAAATAAGTGAGTTGGTTATGAAAAGCATTAATAATCCAACTTCTCAACCAATCCAAAATTGTTACAACTTTGGTCTGCTAAGTAGCATTTTATTTTTAAGAAAACTTACTAAACCATCAAAATGCTTCAAAAAATTTTGATTCTATCCTTACATAATTAATATAAAGATGAATGGATCTTCTTATCAATCAGGAAGGTTCATCACAAATTTTTACAATCAGGAAAAAATATTTTAACTATGTATTATAAACACTGAATTATTATAACACATAGAATGAGTAAATAAGCTCCTATAAGGGTGTGTTTCAATAGAAGGAATGGGGGTGCTTAAGGATCTGTAATCCCTAGTAGTTTGAGAAAGGGATAAATGTGGATGACGATGAGCCTCATCCCAAAAGTAGGGATGAATTCATCCCACTAAAATGATGGGATGGGCCTTATCCATGTGGACTACCCTTTTCTATCCAAAACTTTTCTCTTATCCTCATCCCTCTCTATCAATCCAATCAACCACCGAAAAACAAAAAAGAAAAAAAGAAAATACAAATTTACACTTCCATATTATTCAAAGTAAACACGATCTCACATCTCCTGGTCCCTCCATATCCTCATCAATTTATATCCCTGTTCATGGGATGGCCAAATGTGAACATCCCAACACACACTAAGGGTGCGTTTGATTGCCTAAATTTTCCATGGAAAAATTTTCCATGGGCCATTTTCCACAAAAAAAGGCGGTTTGATTGCCTAAATTTTCCATGGAAAATTTTTCCATGGAGGTGGTCACGTGACCATATTTTCCCTCAAAACAAGGGAAAATTTTTCCTACCTCAACCCTAGGAAAACTTTTCCATGGAAAATAGAGGGGGTTTTTTGGAAAATTAAAAAGCTAGGATTTTTAATTAATTCAGGGGGTGATATGCAAATTGCAAGCTATATGACCATCATCACGAGAGAGAGGGAGAGAAAGGGCGGCCGAGATCTTCAAGGTTTGATTCTTTTTTTTTTCTTTTTATCAAAATAGGAATAATTTTTTTGATTAATCACTTGATAAAAATTATTGATTTTATATTAAATAGCATTTTAGGTAGCCAAAAGTACAAGGCTTAGTCTTTTTATTTTTAAATTTGAGTTTTTATTTAACATACAATATCTTTGTGAAAAAAAATATGCAAGTGTAGAGTTGTAACAATGGTTCAAAACTTCATTTGGAACCTGAATAAGAAAATAAAAATATTTTTTTTAGTATGAAAATATCGGTCAAATTTATATATATACTGCATCTTAAATTTGTTTATATTTTCAAGAAATAATTAAAAATGGTTTAAGAAATGGTATAAAAATAATTATCATTGGTTTTTAAATATTTTTTTAACAATTTAATAATTTAAAAAAAATGAAATGTAGTAATAAATTAATCAGAGTTAAACACTCGAAAAAAATTTGAATCAATTTTGAGATTGAATTCTTGTATACACAAAAAATATCTATTACAAAATCTTAAACAATGATTTATTGGGATTAAATAGTATTTTAGGTATGCAAAAATATTTTCATGGGGAAAATTTTCCATTGAAAATTGATGCAATCAAACAACAAATGTGGTTTTTTCCATGGAAAATACAAGCAATCAAACAACAAAATCAAAATTTTCCATGGAAAATTTTTGATTTTCTGGCTAGAAAATAATGCCAATCAAACGTGTATTTGTTCGTTTTCCATGGAAAATTTTTCCATGGAAAAACTTTCCATGGAAAAATTTTCTTTTCCACAAATTTTCCATGTTGCCAATCAAACACACCCTAATAGAATTCAGGGCCAAAACATATTGGTCATTTTGTATTCATATCCATCACAACGTCCACAACTTTCCTTCCTCACTTATTTTATTCTATTATCGCTTCCATAGACTCAATACCCTTTTGAAAACAGTGCTTCCTGCCTCCCGTATTTACTCTTGCATAGGTTGTATTAAATGGCTTGAAATATTAGGTCTTCCTAAAAGCAGTTCTGGATGACAAGGAGTGTTTGTATAATGGTTTAGAGCTTAGAGTTTAGCCATTAATATTTTATCATAGTTGAAAATTGAAATTCCGTGATTGATTAAAGGCACTATACACATTATAATCAGCCAATTATCAGATGTACAAGGACTAAAAATGCTTTTATAAATTGAGAAGCATGTGCTTAATCATAAATACAATGATGAGTTGATAAACTTCTTTATCATGATCAGCAGTCTAGGAATATATATAAATTTAAACTACTATTCATAATCAGCAGTGTTATACAGCCTTGGCACCAGTAGTTTCATCTTCGCAAGCATTACCTATACATGAAACTGACTCAAAACTTCTTCTAAAAAGCTATTAAAAACATAAACAATAAAATGATAACTAGTAAAGCTACAGTATCAACATGAAAGACTTTTACCTATTGCTGCAGCATTGTAATGAAAATCACAAGAGAATTTGATGAACCATATATCACACTCGGGCACAGGGTACTTTTGCAGAACATCAGCAGTACCCTAAGAAGAAAACAAAAGGAAAAGTATTAAAGACAAATGCAGATTATACAAAGATACATGCAAAAGGGATCCTTAAAAAATACATTCATATAAGAACTGACAACTTGCTTGAATTATTATTATAAAGAAACAAAGAGAACATTTTGCGAACACAAAAAATTGATCTGTTCAAGGGAAAGCTATTATTGTTAATATCTACATATTGTGCTCAGGAATAAAATGGATTGCAAGAAATCCTCACCTCTCCTGCGCTTTGCTCTTTAGTTTTTGGCTCCCACAAAACAATCTCATTGTCCACACTCTGGAATGTTCATGCTAAGAGTTAGAAAACATCTACAGAAAACTAAACATGCATCACAATTGACCTTTTTCACACAAAATGAAAATAATAATAGCAGTAAGAACATAACACCATAGCTTGTTAATCAATATCTTTAGTCACCAAAGGAATATAATAGAAATGCCAGGTTATGTGCATTCCAAGGTAGACATACATATGCAATGCAAATTTCCATAATCTTTCTAGAATAATGGAATAGATGTGTTAAGTACAATAGGTGGATCACTGATACATATGCAATCCAAATCGATTGGGTACACAATCTGAGTCCATAAAAAGGGCCCCTCAAAAGTTGTTTCGTATTAAGCTTGTTTCATGTTTCCAACTGAAACTTCAGTGTTCGGAAGCTCTGTTTTTCAATTTGGTTGTGGAAGAGCAAAACTTTGAAGGCATATATGATACATGGCCAAAGACGGTACAAGGCAAAAGAAAACAAACCTAGAGGGAGTTAGCTAAGAGAAGTTATTAAATCGAGAAGGCATGAGTAGTTGAAGAGGTGAACCATAAACAGGAAAGGAACCAGTTACCACAGAAAGACTAAGAAGTGTTGACTCAATGTTTGGTGGTGATATTGATATTACTATTTTATCCTTATGTAAGTGTGTGGCCTAATTTTGTTGTTTGAAAAACTTTGGCCTTGAATTATTATTTATAGATGGATATGAATCTTTTATTCTTCAAGTAGATGGGTCAGCAATCTTGTTGATTTAAGCAACTATGTATGGTTAACATGTTAAATAATTTTATAATTTTATTATAGTGATTAATTTAAAGTACTTATAGATAGGTTTCTACATAAAAAAAATCATACATAGTAAAATGTTTTAGAAAATTGATTAACTTTTTTGTCTAGATAAAGTAAAATGAAATGATTTTTTATTGCACTAATTTCTAAAATCAAGGAATTTGGTTTTACTATCATATTTTTTAATTATGATATAGAATAGAAAATAATTATACTCTCTTTTTTTTCCAACAATAAAGACAATTCAAATTACTAGAAAACAAAAATTCTTATATGTAGCAATATTATATTTTTAGCTTATTTTTCGACCTCAAGTTTATTATTATAAAGAGATTATGGCATTGACTGTACTTGCACTATTTATACTAACAATAATCAAAAGATACAAAATCCAAATTTTCGCATAAGGGTATAAGATCAATACAAGGAGATGCATAATGTTCTTAAATATCTAATGATACTTAAAAAAAAATATTAGTGCCAACGATTGTGTTTAATATTTTAGCACCATGCTCATCCAAAAAATCATAGCACACAACATGGTAGAACTAAATTGATTTACGTGAAACATAATAGATATATGTCACAAATAGCTAACATGCATTCATTATATAAGAATGTAAATAGTACCTTACAATTGTAAGAATAAAGAGATACTTATTTAATTTGTCACAATTCACCCAACACAAACAGTCCTTTGATTATAAGGTTGAATTGAATTGACTTGCATATCAAACACATAGTTTTATCATGCATACAAGAATATAAGATCTCAAAACTATATCTTATTTGAATATTGATCTATGGGATCAATTATAGCATAATGTAACATCGATGAAAGTTCTGTTACCGATTATCAAACTCAAAATGCTTTTTATCAAAGAGATGATCATATTTATATATCAAATGAAAAACTACACTGATCTATTTCCCTAGTGAAAGATTATTTAAATTTTAGCATATATAGTTTAAACACAAGCTAGAAAAAATAATGATTATCCATTACGTATATAATATATAGGATGATCTTGTATTAAGGTACAAAACATATAAAATCATATATATCCAATCAATGCATACACATATAAATATCCAAGTATAAATCAAATTACCAGCTAACCAACTGCTACTTGGTGGATATGCCAAATCTAATCGAATCCTTGATTATAAAAAAAAATGATAAATGTTAGATGAAATAGCAGCTAACCAACTGCTAAACTTAATATTACATGAGAAATTAAAATAAAAATCATTGAATAACTTTGCCTTAACTGAAGTTACATTAATAAGAAAACAAATAGCTGCTATAATCCACACTTGATTTTTACTGATAATTCTAAAAGGTAAAAGCTCTTTTAACTATGAAGTTTTTAAGAGTATGAACTCTGAAGTCTGAAGTCTGAATGTCTCCGAAGTCCAACCAACAGTCCAATGTATATCATCTCCAACCAACTTTTCATATCGAAGTTCAATAAGCTTTTTTAGTCTGAAGTCTCAATTTCTTTGTTCATTTCTCTGGCAATTTAAGTCACAAGTTCTTGTTTTTCTTTTATCAGGTTTTTCAAGTTGTTAAACATGATCTTTGGCAAAAGGAAGCATGTGTTTTCGCAACACCACCATGGGACTAACATGAAAGAAGATTCATGTGATAAGATTGAAGAATTTGATGTTGCTTCAAATCCATCGCAACCAAGCAAGACTCAAGACATATTCAACAGCAGATTCAAAACAAAAGCCACCACTCAATGTGGCCACTATCACAAGCACAGGTGTAGCACAAGGGAAAACTCCAGGAGGTTCAAAACGTTGGATTTGTATACACTGCAAACAAGTTTTCACCAGTTCACAACTAAAATTCATGCTCACTTCTTTGGTCCAAAACCTGGGAAAAGATATCAAATCCAACACTGTGCAGCAATGCTAAAGGATAGAGAAGCAATGGAAAAATTAAGAAAAAAAAGTCCAAGAAGCAGAGAAAGCAGGGATGTCTTCTTCTTTAAAAAGTTCCACCATCCCCAAAAGATTTAGTCCAATACCTATGATGAAACCTATTGGAGATACTTTTAGTACTATGGAGAGAAATGATGTTAGTTTGAGAGTGATTAGGGGCCTAACAGCTAATGAAATTCCATGCAATGTTTTGAGAAATCCTCAGTTTAATGAGATAGTGGCAGCAATCGATAGGGTTTCACAAGGTTACAAAGCTCCTTTCACTTGAGAAGGCAAGGACTACCTTCCTTGATGAGTAAAGAAGTGTTGAGAAGCACTTAATCAATGTCATCGCAGCAAACTGCTGTGGAACTATGTTCATGTACGATGATGATACTTTTTTAAATTTGATCTTCAAAAATTTTGCTAAAATTTTCAGTAGTTGAGTAGTATAAAAGAAAAATAAATATTGGATATATACTTACTGCACACATGCTTTAGCAATTTTTAGAGCTTATTCAAAACTGGAGTTGTTAAAAGTGGCTAACACCAGATTTGCTTCTCATTATATTCTGTTGAAATGATTGGCTGATTGTTGGCTGATTGTAGAGAAACTCTTGCCGTGACCATTGTTCTTAAGATATGGAAAGAATGGGTGAAACTGGGGATGAGAATAATAGAAAAATAGCGGCTTTAGTAACTAAAACAATAGCCAATGAAGAGTTTTGGGATGAAGCT
This sequence comes from Dioscorea dumetorum, assembly GCA_902712375.1. Classification (NCBI taxonomy): domain Eukaryota; kingdom Viridiplantae; phylum Streptophyta; class Magnoliopsida; order Dioscoreales; family Dioscoreaceae; genus Dioscorea; species Dioscorea dumetorum. The sequence continues at coordinate 6,956,658 of CACTHL010000846.1, forward strand.
GAAAATGTAACTGAGATTACCAAGCCCATTTATTTGTTAGTCAACTTTGCTTATAGAGAGGGTGCCAGAATGGGGAAGGTTTATGAAAGGATGGACAACATGTTGGAGAGCTAAGAGATATAATGAGGAACAACAAGTATAGTGAATATTATCCTGCAAAGGAGGAAATTATAAGAACCAAGTGGGGTAAAATGATTTTCCCATGCACTGCCTTGGGTTTGCACTAACTCCACAGTTTTATGATCCTCATTATCTTGCTATACCAGCCTCCAGAAGGACTGCAAGGAAGGCTTCAAAATTGGACGAGGTTATCATATGTGTTGTAGATGCTTTTGAAAAGATAGCTGAAAATGATGAAGAGATGAACTTGTAATTGAATAGTTTGCAACATTCCACATGATAAAAGGTATTTATGCAATGGCAGTAGCCCAAACAGTTGCGTTGTCAATGAATTCAATTGGATTGGTGGTCCACCTATGGATCAAAAACTCCAGAGTTGGCAGAATTTGCCAAAGTAGATTTTATCCCAGCCAATTAGTAGCGCTTTAGCTGAGAGGAATTGGAGTACTTACTCTTATAATCACAATTGCAAGAAAAGCATGATGAATTGTACAAGGGCTGATAAACTTCATCTTTATCCACTGACATATCCGCCTACAATCACATTTTAGTGAGAGCTACAAAGATAGCTCTTCAGCTGAGAGAATTGGAGTACTCACTCTTATATTCACAAAATCAAGAGAAACAGGATGAATTGTATATTTATCTTTATCCACTCACATATAAGCCTACAATCACGTTTTAGTGAGAGCCACAAATGGCACTTATAGGAAATCTGACATTGATCAGGACAACACAAATTTGGAAGATTCTGATATGGAACTTGTTGACATAAGATGGAGCGCTTTGGTGGAAGACGGTTTTGAGTTTGACAACGCTAATGAATGCTGATTTGTTTAGTTACTTCATTGTTTTCCTTTTTCTGCATTTTATATGTAATGCAGCAAAACATCTTTAAAGTCTCTTTAATTACTTTTAGAACGTAAATTTATTTATTTATTTTTTAAATGTTATGCTTATGCATATGCACATTTAAATCCATTTGGTAGTCCAGGAACATCTTTGCCTTTTGACTTCGCCTTAAATTTTATAAATTTCGTATGCATTTTATATAACTGCCTCTGATGTAAGTTTCAACCGTATTTCGACTCGAAATAAGCATACCAACTAAGCCTACCTTCCCGTCCTCCACGGCCACCACCGCCTTCCACCACCACCCACACCACCCCCACCCCCACCCCCCTTCCCTTCCTTTTCCCTTTCCCTTTCCACAGCCCATATCAGATACTGTGAAAGCATTTGTTTACCTTATCCGCATACATACTCATCTGACAACTCCAACTTAGGGACAGATTCTAGGCTGTGTTATGTTGTGCTTTATTTTATATTAGGTGGGGTCATACCCATTCATTCTAAAATATAATGTTACACATAATTATATTGAATAGAAATCAAGCCAAATCAGACATAGGGTCAATTAAACTAATATAGCACCAACCCACCTTAACTGATATTAGATACTTGACCAAAAACCTTATATTAAAAAAAGCAGCATCCCTTCTCTTATCCAGACTTATACCAACCATTACCAAACATAGCCATTGGGCATAGTTGTCAAATCATGAATCAGAAAGCTCATTTTCTGAATAGGGAATCGAATTGAACCATGAATAAGACGATTTAGTAATAAGTACTACAATTTCATGTAAAATAGATTTCATAAGCAAAAATCATCTGTGGCAAGCAAAATTCAACTAAGTCAAAGTCATCATGATATTTCTCCACATCTCCATCTTCATCAAATAAAACCAATTCCTCATCCTCCTCCTCATCCTCATCATTGTTAAACCATCTTGAACTTCTCCTACTTCTACAACTTTGAGTTTTCTTTTTCTATCTGCATTCAAATTTTGTGGGCCTATTTAAAATAAAAAAAGAGTTTAATTTGTTTGCTTTTGTATTTAATTGTTATGGCCTTGGGCTTTTATATTAGATGAGCTTTTAATTTTTTACAAATTTTAGAAGCCCGACACAAACTAGCCCAAATTAAGGGTGTTTTTTGAATAGGTGTGAATCGTGAATCAAATAAATTGAATTGAATCCTCTATGAATTGGATAATTCACACCGATTCAAAGGGTGACCGGTTCATCCCCCAATACGTATCATGGAGGGTTGAATCAAACCGAATCGCCAATACGAATTGGGAATCAGCCAATTCTGACAACTATGGCCATGGCTTTTTAATTTGAAGCTAGTAAAAGAATGAAGGCTAAATGGACTTAAGATGATAATATAGGTCTGAAAATTTGTATTTCCAAAAATTTGACATGTTTGATATTAAGTTTAGAACATTGAGGTTGATGCTATTAAATTAGGAGGAAATCTAAAATCGACAAATACAAATGAAATATAAAACAATTGAAAATACTCAAACACTTAAACATGTTCCTGTATTTTCCTAAAATATTTCCATATTTTTTTAAAACAACACAATACATTACTATACAGTACCATCAACTAGATGAAAACCTCAAAAATATAAGAATTAGAGGAATGAGTAGAAATATTCTATTCTATATTCTGTGCTGGTTTATTATAAAATAGACATACTCAGCTACTGAAGTATCTTCAATGGGTTTGTCGTTTTTTCTCTTAATCTCATTCCCAATTCAGCATTTAATCTTAAATTTTCCTTACATTCCCCACATAAATATTCTATTTTTTGAATTATCTTTTTGCCCTATCTTCAACTCACTCATTTTTTTATCTTTTTTTCTCGTCCTTTTAAATTAATTCTTCCTATCTCGCTAATTTTTAACACAACGATTTGCAAGATTCTCATGATTTTAGGAATTTTACTTTACTTCAATTTAAATTTTAATATGATATAAGTTTAATTTATGTATCCATACTTTTATAAATTCACATCAAATACTCTCAAAACTTGATGCCTGTATCAACTGTTAATATAGGGACCCACCATCCTAACTTCTCCATAACAACCGTTGAGGGGAAGATTTAATGAGGGTATATAAGGCTAGAGGGACTTAGTCCCGCAGGCGATGTGGGACTATGGACCTGTGTTAACCACTGCGTTCCTAACATGCCCCCTAGGCCCACAGCGGATGTGGGACCCAAGGTCCTAGCCATAGCACAGCCCTAGATACCTAAGCTCTGATATCATGTTAATATAGGGACCCACCATCCTAACTTCTCCATAACAGCTGTTGAGGGGAAGGTTTAATGAGGGTATATAAGGCTAGAGGGACTCAGTCCCGCAGGCGATGTGGGACTATGGACTTGTGTTAACCACTGCGTTCCTAATATCAACATCCGAGTACCCAGGTTATGCTCATTTTTTTAGAATAGGAATTAACGAGAATAAAAACATAACCAAAGTCAGTCACAACACTAATGAAGCCATTAAAAGCCATCGATCCACTTTACTTGACATTAAACAATTAACTAAAATATCCCTATAATAATAAAATTTTAGATCCCTTCTGTTGAGGGTTATTGGGAATTTGTAGGGTCGCAATCCTAAATGCCACATAAAAAGAATGATAATAGCAACAAAGAGGGCAAAAAAAAACACACACACACACCCACACAATAGAATTTATGCAGTTTCACCTTAGAATGCGATACATCATGTTTCTACTATCACTGCAGAATTTACTATAATCAACAAATCAAGCGTACAAAAAATTGTGCTTCACACACTCTCCCCAATGTGTCACACCTTGAAGATCACTTAAAAGATCTTTATTATAATTCTTCACTCTACAACTCACTTCATACCCATCTTAAATGAAGGACTTAAGTAGATAATATAGTTCTGGAAGGCATTTTCTAGATTCACCTGCTCAATCTCAGACTTGGGATTGAGCTTGATGTCTCCTAATGCTAGGAAAGACATAGGAATTGAGTATATGAGACACGTAAAATTAAGTCCATATGTAATGAGCCACGCGAGATCTAGAACATTATTTACAAAAATTGACAAGGTGAGTAGTAATTATGATTTGCTTGGATGATAGAAAGGAAGACATCAAAAGATTTTCCAAAAGGGTTTATTGATCACCCCCATAACATGAATGATAAGCCCCGAAAAACAAACCAATCAGGTCAAGCCAATCCTACTAGTAGGGGTTCAACTTATAACTTAGATTATAGTAAAAGCATATGCTAGGCAACACTGTAAAGCTTGCATGCCAACAAGTCATTGAGCAATGGAGAATGGAACCATATAAGGACCACCCCAATCCATATTACATAACTAGCTTGAGAGGCACACACATTTAGATAACTAATTTAATAATATGCTGAAATATAAATAAAAATTTCAATAAGTCCACTACGCCGTAAAGAAGTCAACAAAAAATATTTACCTTTGATAAAATAAAATCACCAAGCCATCTATTGCAGTCAACATAGTTGGAATGAACAGAGGCTATGAACATCTGAAATATTTAAATCAAATTGATTTCTCTTTAATACCAATAAATAAGGTGTGAAAAAAATTTTAAAAATAAAAAAAAGGCAAAAGACATGACACTCACCGGAAACTGCACATATTTGGTGGGGAATTTTGATGGGAGATCTGTCCATGTAAAAGATTTCTCCACATATGTCCAAAACTCTACAAAATGTTTACATATTTCAAAAAGGAGAGTAGATTATCTGTGCTGCAGTACATTCACAAAGAAAAATGACTTTCCAACCTTTCATTGACCAAATCTTCACAGTATTATCCATACCACAACTAGCTATCCGGTAAATATCAGAAGGATGGAAATCCTACAACAACCAAAGACATTTTCAAAGCTCAATCATGAGAGGGCTTATTTTTTTTTATTAATACTTGGTATTCATTTTGACAAAAACAAGGAAAAGATGAAAAAAAAAACACTTATTGCTACACCACACTTACAACACTCAAAACTTCATTGCGATGACCACCTGCTCCAGCAAATATAAGAATGCAAATCCCGGTATGAACATTCCATAACCGAACAGATTCATCCTGCTCAATAACTTGTTATGATATAAGAAATATAGCAGAGTTTTTCAACCGATCATGCACATACAGATTCAACATAATCTCACATACCTTGCTTGCAGACACAACCAGTGAAGGTTTCAATGCTTGAGTCCTGATCTCATTTATCGAGTCTCCATGGCCAACAAAGCTCTGTTCAAAACATGCATCAGCCAAACAAACACAATTCCACTAGAAAGCAGATAGCACACCTTTTAAAAAATTTAATAATCAAAACAGAAGTTATTTCCATAAAAATATAAGACGGACATGAAAAATACCTCTATATGACCAGAAAACTTCATATTTTAATTTGCACAAGAATACAATTCTTATGCACAAACATCAACAAAATCCACACCAAGGGCATCCCTCAGAAATCATTGTGCATTATCAGTCATCATAAGTAGAAATCTAGCATTTAAATGAGGATAAAGCTTCAATCTACCTTGTCAATCTTCTCATTGCCAGCATTAATAACACGAATTATACCATTGCTTCCACCAGCCACCAAAAATGGAGTCCCATCAACATTGCAAGCCCAACTCAAAGTATAAAAGGACTCATCTTTCTGAACTACACCAAGCAACGAAACAAAAAGATCTCCAAAACCATCAAAATCCCCCAAAAAAAAAAGTAAAAAACAGAAACAAAACCTAACACGCTCACGCACATCTTCGTCAACATATGCTTGCAGAACAGAGATGAGCCCTCCTTCAAGGCATCTATAAACAGTAACCTGAATAGAAAGGCAACACCTAAATAATCGAATCAAAGCAAAACACTGACACTGATTACAAACGGATGGGAGGACAATTACGCGGTTTCCACCGACGGTGGCGAAGATGTCAAAGTAGCGAGCATCGATGAAGTTGAAGGCAATGGCGTAGAGGGGGCGCTTGCCTTCGTGGATGCGGTTAGTGATCCTATAGTCCCGCTTCCGAGCTGTAGTGAGGGATCCGATGGCTGGTTCGCAGCCAAAACCGTACTTGGCCGCCATTGTCGAGGAAGGCGAGGAGGAGGGGATGTCACTCCATTGGCGGGTCGAGTCTTTCTTCTTTTGATTCTTCAACTGCTTTTGTCTTGGCCCATTCAAACGAAAGCCCGGCCTTTTTAAAGATGTGAGATAGTGAGTTAGGTATCGGACATCCCAAGCAATTCATCTTTATGTATTTATTTATATTTTATATTTTCATTATTATTGAAAATGAAAATGCAAAGATCGGTTCGACAAGGATTGATATAAAAAGTATAAATTACAATATCCGACAAAAATGCAAAAACTATTTTACAAGGAGTATAGTAGGCTATTATATTTCTAATTAAGCTGGATAACAAAAAAACACAAGATCATAAAAAATATGGTCGTGAAATTCATGTGAATGAAGTTAACATTCTAAAAATAAAACATAGAAGGAGGGGAATGGAGTGGATATATGGCGAAAAAGCAAGCGTGAAAGAAGGTTAAATAATAGGGAATAAAAAAGAGAAATAAAGAGAAAAAGAGTAGGCGGTGAATGATATAGAGTGCCGTGGTTTTCTTGGGGCAAGAGAGACTAGGAGTTCTCAGCTGGAAGTTATGGCATTTCTATGGGTTTCCCATCTTATATTAGTTTATGAATAAATGCAATCTTGTAAAGTCAAGGTTTATTGATCAAATACTCCCTACATTGATTTTGGAGTGATCTTAATGATGCTAAAGTAGTTTGTTGAGTTGTTAAATGAATTTACATTCGATTCATAGTGGAATTCTTGTTGTTTTGTTTAAATTTCAGGAGATCTGATTTTAAACTTTATGATTTTACATTAGCTGATTAATGAATTGTCCATTCTTCAAAGAATTCAATTTGCTTAGATTGATTTTTGATTCAATATGTGGTATTTCATTCTTGATTGTGTTAATCTTCACTAATTTGTTGCTTAAGGTAAAAACTCCACAACATTTTAGTGCTTTTGTTGTCTTTCTATTAAATGGTTAATAATACTCGCATGAAAGAGCTTTAATCTAAAGTTGATACACTCTTTACTATGATGGATCAAACTAAACAATAGTTTAAAACCATTGAACAATCAATCACCAGTTTACCACTCAATCAACAATCTATAACATGCACATCGCAAATGCTACAAGCACAACAAATACAAAGCTTTTCCTTCACTAATTCTGTGTAGTATCACAATTCCTTTGAACCATTAGCGGTTGCAGACCCAAAAAGCCCAGAACTTTATACAATGAAATCAATAGAGTTGAATTTTCCAAGATTTGATGGGCATCACACCTTGCAATAGATTTTTAAAGTAGAGCCATTTTTTTATTATTATGAAATTTTGGATATATATCACTTAAAGATTGTAGATATTCACTTTGACAATCTTATCATTCCATGATTTTAAATGCTTCAAAAGTTTGGGACCCTAACTTCATAGTCTACATTAACTAAAGGTCTTAAAGCAACTTTTGGCCCATCTGTGTGTGAATGTCCTTGTTATGCATTGTTCAAACTCACATAAGATGGTATGCCTACTAACTATTACTTTATGTTCACAACACTAGCCAATTATGTGGAGGGAATATCCTTATTTGCCCTGCTCGATTGTTTTCTCCGTGGCTTGACGAAAGAAACGAAAGAAAAAGTCTTCCATGGTAACCTGGCACTTTAACTAATGTAATCACATTAGTGGAGTTATTGGAGAAAAGTATGCAAGGAGTGGGAGGTCCATTAATACTAAATGGTCTTACATTCCTGATATTCACTCCAAGAAACGCTTGTTGTTATTATAATTAGATGATGGCCAATTCCACAATGTTACTCCTTGACCCGCGGGTCCTGGCATCACCAACACTATCATTGTAACAACTCTAGGGTGAGGTAGGGTAAACCCTAACCTTGGATCGCCGTAATGGCTATTCTGTGGCTTGGTATGACCTGATAGCAAAAATACTGCCAAATAGTAATAAAATTAAACAGGGTACACCCCTGTACCACACCTTGACAAACAGGAATATCAACGACAAGCCAAGATACACACTAATACCCGGTGATCAACAAGAACAAGAAACAAGTAAGCCAAAGGCAATACAGAATACAAGAGAGTACAATACAAGTGGATTCCACCTATATACACAAATAACTAAGAGGTGTGACATATACAAAAAGAGATACAAACAAAAGTCTGGTGCAGACCCTAACCCAACCAGCAGCCCACACTGCTACTGAGCCTTAACACCTAGAAAATGAGGGAGATGGGTGAGTAACTACATTACTTAGTGAAGGGAACTGCATGGAATACATATTGTATATACATACAAGATATATGTTGCAAACCAATTATTTATATAAGTATAAAATATAAAATATAGAATTTACCATATCCCAGTATAATATGTCCAAACAGTACGAAACACATATCATAACAAATAATCGTTCTAATAGAGTTTATATAAAATATGGGATACGAACTATGAAAGATCGAATTTACAATATTTTAATACTTGTGCTTGTACTAGAATCATTTCATGTTATCGACTAAAGTAACATATTCAACTAATGCGAAATACATATAACAACCTATATTCATTACTGCACAGGCTATACAAAGTACCGAATAACAAATATAAATAGTTCTTAGGAAATAATAAGCACAAGTAAACATCCATATTCAAAATACAATATGATAATAAAAATTTCAACCGAATATAGAAAATATGTGTTGATCCACAACCTTGTTCTCGTAACATAGTAATTTAGCAGGGTTTATCATAGTAAAACCGAGAACAAGTAACCAGTCTCAAAACCTTCCATCCTTAGTCGTGGCAGCAGCTAAAGCCGGAACCACCGAAGGTCGCGTTCTCCGGCGTTGGCCATTAAGACCCCTTGTGGTGACCCTGGGTTCTCAGTTAACACTGCCAAGACCGGGATCCCTATGTGCCTTCCGCATGGCTGAAACAATTGGGTACGGATTGCCACGCCCCTCTACAAGAGGTCCGTGGGCCCACTTTACTAGTAAGTAGTCAGGGTCGCAGCCTTATGTCACCAACATAACTACCACATTGACCGTACCATCCGAAGGCTTATGACCAGTGCACTGCCCTTAGGCAAAAACCATCTGCCATCCGAAGATAAAATCAATAACATATCTGATGGTTGAAATCTGTATACCCCTCATAAGTGAATACAATAATCCACCAGAAGGTTGCATACAATATAACCAAACTAATTTTTTTAAAGATACAATGAAATCAGATCAACATAGTCTAAAGGCTAAAACCAACAACCCGTTCGAATGTCCGAAAACAATATAAACACTTAGTGGCCCATAGGCTATAAATCAATATAACAAATTCATTTTCTGAAGAGACAATATATCATTTCCCACACATTTTTGAGAAAACCTTCGGGAAACCCAATTCATAGCAATTGATAGTTTTCCAAAACCAATAAATCAAGAAAAATACCAAAAAGAAAACAAATATTCAAAAACACAGGATTTTCCATAAGATAAATGTAAGTATAAGCAACATGTATAAAACAAGTAAACAATGCATATCAACTGTTCCCACTCATAAACGTGGATGACGACAAGTTAAACACTATCCCTCCTCTGGTTCCTTGCCCTTGTCTGAGGTCTCACCTCTTGGGATATGTAAAACCAACAACCAATTGACAATTAGAGGCATTCCAAAGAAATAGAAAATATAACATTCTACCCAAGCATGCCATAAACCCCCTAGGGTTCGCACATCGACCCCTAAATGAATCCAAACAAACCCACGAGCTAACTCCACTCATCTACTCCCCACAGGGGTAGATAGAACTAATGGTTTTTCCAAGAACCTTTGGACCTATACAAGCCCTAATACACCAACGAAGGGTCGATTTCGAATTTTTTGCCAAAGCGGAGAAATAACAAAGGATTCAAGTCCCTTGTTACAAAAAAAAAGACACAAAAAAGACACAAAAACGGCACAAAAACGAAAATGAACCGGTTCTCACATACAAGCTATCTTTGAATGCCATGAACAACACAACACTTTTAGACACAATGCATTTCACTAGTTCAATTCAAGGTCACCCTGTTAAAATTTTATTAGATGGTGGCAGTGACAACAATTTTATTTAATCAAGGTTGTTTCCTGCTCATGATTTTAAAGTTTTAGTGGTAATCGGTAGTTCTTATAGGTAGAAGGACTTATTCAACAATTGTCAGTCAAAGCACAAGGTCACACTCTTTATTTTCCTACATATATATTACCAATTGCTTGTATTGATATTATTTTGGTGCTTCTTGGTTCACAACATTAGGTGCCCACATCATAGACTATTGTAAACTTTTGATTCAATTCTACCATAACAATCAGTTTATCACATTGCAAGGTGATCGGGTTACAAAAATAGATTATGCAACTGCCTATCTATTACTTTGGTTGTGTTCAATAAAGGGACTTACAGAATGTTAAACCCTAATAGTTCAGGATGTTACAGAGAAATTTGATGAGAATTAACTTAACCATCTCTAATTCAATGTTTGGAGCCAAACGAGGGAATGGTCTCCCTAGGATAAATGGTACCTCTCCATTGTAATCTATATCTAGCTCTATAAAGTCGATCATAAAATGCATTTGTCAACTCTTATCTGTGCATCCTCCATAATGCCCTTTGGATGTGCGGTTGATTGGTCGACGAGATGATATGTCATACTTAGTATGTAGATGATAGTGATGCTTATCAATTCTTTTTTTTGAAACTTATTTAATAGTGATGCTTATTTAATAGTGATGTTTATCTATCAATTTTATTTTGATGATAGTGATGCTTATTTAATATTTATTTAATACTTAGTATGTTTATCAATTTCCATGTCAACACAATTTCCAGGAACTGATCACCTTTCTTGTTCACATACTACCCATTGGCATAGTGATCATTTCGAAGGTATGCTTTGTTAATATTTAGTATGTAGATGATAGTGATGCTTATTTAATACTTACAATGCTTATCAATTTCCATGTCAACACAATTTCTAGGAACTGATCACCTTTCTTGTTCACATACTACCCATTAGCATAGTGATCAGTTTGGAGGTATGCTTATTTAATATTTAGTATGTAGATGATTGTGACGCTTATCAATTATTTTTTTATACTTATTTAATAGTGATGCTTATTTAATAGTGATGTTTATCTATCAATTTTTTTTTTATGAAAGTGATGCTTATTTAATACTTATATAATACTTAGTATGATTATCAATTTCCATTTCAACATAATTTCACCTTTCTTGTTCACATACTACCCATTGGCATAGTGATCAGTTTGGAGGTATGCTTATTTAATACTTAGTATGTAGATGATAGTGACGCTTATCAATTATTTTTTTTATACTTATTTAATAGTGATGTTTATCTATCAATTTTTTTTTATGATAGTGATGCTTATTTAATACTTATATAATACTTAGTATGCTTATCAATTTCCATTTCAACACAATTTTCAGGAACTGATCACCTTTCTTGTTCACATACTACCCATTGACATAGTGACGTTTGATTCATTTATGTTTTTTTAGCTTTTTCTGTGACTTCATTATCATTTATTTTTGTGTAGAATTTTCAATCGTTATCAAGGAGTTTGAGATTTTTATTTTCCTACTCTTCATGATTAGAGTGGTTTCTTGAATTATAAGCATTTTCTTGGAGAGATCCCACATCATATGGGTGTTTCTTTTTCATAATGGATTGATAAGATAATATATGAAGTCATATCTGAAGTTTGCAATGTTTTTGTGCAATTTACTTTTTTATAAAAGATGGACAACCTGCCTTGTTTCTGCGGGTGTCTTATTGTTTGATTCTGACTATCTTAATTGGATTTATAATAGAGCTCTTCAATGAGTTTCATTTTCTCTGCAACACTGGCAGATATTTTCTCTGCCACAAATGACTCAGTGTATGGTCCTTCCACTAGTCACCCTCTAATGAATGCTTCCTCTAATAATGATAGAATTGATAGTTTAGATCAAAAATTATATCAAAACAATGGTGATTTCGTTGCTAAAAAGGAAAATATACCACAACAATGGTGATTTCGTTGCTAAAAAGGAAAATAATTATATCAAAACAAACTTTCCGTTGCTATGAAAGTATTAGTAATGGAACCTTCAGTCCCTAATATACTTTAGAGACGAAATATTAGCAACGGAACGTTTGTGAAACCACGAAAAATGACTATTTTATAAGTATATTAACGACAGATTGTTTTTGTTTCACAACGGAATGTTCCGTCGCCAAATAATAAAAATAGCAACGGAAGCTTTAATTAGCGACAGAAGTTAAATTGCGACTTGAGTATTCCGGTCTGAATAATTTCGTTGCAAAATCCGTTGCTAACAGTTTATAGCAACGGAAAATTCACTTTTACCCACGAAAAATTGTGTTGCCGTTTCCTGTTCTTCTTGTAGTGGTCTCATGCTCATCTATCCCCATTTTTTGGAAGAGCTTGAATGGCAAAACATTAATGTTTGTGCCTGTATCAACTAAAGCAATCTCTTCCACAACCTGTATTAAGTATCACCAATAAGGTTTACTCCATTTTCCACTTGTTTGTCAATAATTCCTTGAAAAACTTCACATTTGTGTGAGAGCTTCAGCAAAAGGAATACTGATGTGGAGTTGCTTGAATAATTCCATAAACCTCATGAGCTGATCATCGGATTTGTCTTTCTTCAAGCGAGAAGGGTAAGGGAGTCGGGGTTGATATTCTCACATTGGTGTTTGCTCTAGCTACTTTGCTTGACCTCTATCTATCCTCTCTTTCTCTATTCAACTTGGGGTTTCTTTTTAGTGGGATTTGATGTTTTCCATGACCATTTACAACTCGTATCCACTTCTCAAGATAATTGCCTTGACATGCTCCCTTGGATTTGTTGTTGTATAGTGGGGGTCCACCTAGAGTATTTGCGAAAATTTTGTAGAGAGGCTTGGTGGTTCCTTAATGTGGCCTCAATATTGTCCATACGAGCCTCATGAGCTTGAGGGCGGCTCTCATTTTCTTGGAGGCATTTGGTGAGTGTTTCCTCCATGTTCAACTCCTTTTCTAGTGGTGGGTGATTTTCAAATCCTAGGGGGATGGTTGGCTCTTTGCTGCCTTGGTGTATCCCACGAAAAGTTTAGGTGGTTCCTCAACTTGGAATTATATGTGTTGCTATATGAGTTTCTTTGTGGCCTATTTGCATTGTTAACAAAATCAACATTGGTTGGGAGATGATGAAAATGACGTAACAACAACTAAATAGTTGGAGGATGCATGCCGTCTATTGCAAGTATCGCATTGTATAACCATGGCTGCCCTTATGCTAGTCAAGCTAACAAACTTCCTAGTTAATGCTTCTGCTTGGGTGGCAAGTGCTCAAAGTGGCTCCATCTTGATAATTTCAGCAACACTCTTCTCCTTGTCACTTGAGATCGATTGGTAGGCACTCATTAACATCTCAAATAATTGCCTTGCTTTTTCATGGGTTTTGCTCCCAATAGTTCCTCCTGTTTCCACATTTATAATTTGGCTGGTACTTTGGCTCATCCCTGTATAAAATGCTTCCATGACCATCCACTCGAGGAACCAATGTTGAGGATACTGCTATAGAGGTTCCTTAAACCTTTCCTAAGCTTCAAACAATGTCTCGCACCCTGATAGATTATAAGAAGATATCTTTTGCCTTAACCTTGCTGCCTTGCTTAGGGGAAGTATCTTGTAAAAAATTGTTCAACCAACTGATCCCATGTCCTAATTGATCCTCGGGGTAATGATTGCAATCATTGCTTCACTTCCCATTTAAGTGAGAAGGAAAAAGCTCTAAGTTGGATAGCATCGTCGGAGACCCCATTAATTTTCAACATGTCACACTCCTCAAGAAAATTCACAAGATGGCTATTTGGGTGCACATTTGCCAAGCCATTGAAACTTTCCAACTATTGTAACATTTGCAAAAAGTGCGGCTTAAGTTTAAAGTTGTTTGTTTGTATGGACAGAAGCACTATACTTGGCTGTGTAACCAAAACCCGCCTTGCATAATCGGACAAAGTCTCTTATTGTTCATTTCGTTTGGCCATTTTTGTCTTCACTACTATATCAATGTCTTATTCCAATAGTTGGTTCTTGATGAATCTGTTGCATTTGTGGCCTTTGATGCTTAAGGGCTCGATTTTAGGATCTTCTTCAAGCAATTCTGAGTGATTTCATTGAGTCATTCAAAACTATGTTACAAAAATCAAAAGATAGAGTAGTTAATCAACCAAAGAAAAATAATTAGAAAAAAAGAAAAATAAATGGCTAAAGTAATGAAATACCAATGTTCCAAATATCTTGTTCTCCGGTAATGGTGCCAAACACTTGATATGCACTGACCGAAAGATCGTGCCCACAAGTGTACAAGTCGCACAAGTAATAAAGTGGCAAGTGGGGTTGTCATATATTAGTTTTAACTCATCTTCTATTATCTAGCCTAGATAATGATGTGAAGCGAGTTAAAGATTTCAAAACCTAAAGATGATGAAACAAGAATGATGAGTGATTTTGGAGGAGAAACCAATCAATGAATCGAGGTATTCAAACCGGGATCCACTTATGAATACACTTGTTTATGGATCTATACTAAACTAAAAATTCAATGATTGGACAATAGAATTTACAAGATTATGCTGATAACTCTCTCGAGCTTACCAATGACTAATCCCATACTAAACAATAGCAAGATTTTCTTTAGTTTAAGTTTCATATGAATGCAATGCACTCTATGAATCTCTCAAGATCAGGCGAGATCACTCTCTAGCCCTAAATGGAAAAATTGTGGGGCCCTATCTCTCAAAATACCACAACTCTCTTCACCTGTGTCATGTCCTAGTTGGCGGTTTTCCTCACCTCTCCAAGCATGCAACAAAATAATTAGATTTGAGCTCTTGATGCAATGAATCCAATATCATGATAAAATCACAAGTGAATCGCAACCAAATAAACATAATTCAATATTATAAAAGTGTAATCCACTTACAAGTTTATCAAAGTTTCACCGAAGTTTGAATACCAAAAGACGCTTAAGCTATCATGATGAAGATGTTCACAATGCAAGTTATATATATCAACTGACGACAATAAATAATGACAAAAACTCAATCATGTGGTGTGGTGTGGAACACCTCCTCTTCCTAAGGAAGTATCGAAGAAGTGGAAAGAATAAGTGATTTCTTCTTTAAAGCACATTGGCAAGCAAATATCCTTCAAAAGATTAGAGTAAAAACCCTATCTTCAATCTGCAATAACCAAGGGGAAGCACTGGCTTGAACCTCTCACCAGTCGGCGGCGAAAAACTCCATAAAGGTTTTAATGTTCCTAAAAATGAACAAAATAGTTAAGCACCAAATTTTGCTATAATCAACTAAAAAAGCTTGTTGAGCGTTAGAATTCTAGTATAAACAACATGTATAATTAACTACTCATCAGGACTCTCCTTGAAAATTGTAGAATATGTGTCCAAAAAGAAATACAAAATACAAAAGAACATTAATGATAAGTTGGTAGTGGTCAAAACTCAACGCTCTCAGTGGAATCTGCATAGGTCTCGATCTTGATAAAGCAAGCTCTGAGATCCTTGACTGGGGCCGCGATAGTAGATGAGCAAGCCTCTAGAGAGGAGGAAGTAGTGTATGGAATTGAGGATGTGGAGAGGCCTCTTCCTTAAGGGTAATGTCAGCGACTCTATATCTGGTGCCCCTATGCAGTCTTAGTGGCTGCACCATCCCTATGGCACGCAGACTGTCGAGTGTCATCGGGGTAAATCCCCCGATCAACCTCATCTTGCTGGCCCTTTTAGATGGCCCATTCCTAGGATTTGCCAAGTAATGTAGGGACCACCATAGATGACTCTAACTCGAGAATCCACTACTTGGTGCTGTAGAAAATCTATGATGGCATTTCACATGTGAAGGGAAATCTGCCTTTCATGTTGTGCACGTAGAAAAAAATCTTGGGAGTTGAGAACTCTGGTGGTGTCATCCCACCCTATCAATGATCGGCTAAGTAAACCGTTGAAGTACCTCTGAGCAGGGAATGGAGGGATGTTGCCTTTGACCGCCGTGGGTTGTAGACCCGATAGTCGCGAATGCCAAGCTAACAACGTTCTTGGGCTTATCGAATGGTTGGAAGATCACTAGTTTCTCATACTCTGGCTTCTAAATTAAATCATCATCATACAGTCTCAGTTAGAAGGTGAACTTAGTGTAACTAAGGTGGTGAAGCACGCCGTTCAACTAGATTAGAATTAAATTGCCTTAGTGCCAACTTAACACTCGTGGCAACTGTGAAATGACCAACACCTATCTCAGATGGCATACCACTCTTGATGAGCAAGTACCCCAAACTTTAGCTTCGTTAGACGTCGCAAGAGTTCCTCTTGCCTTGCTTCCACTTTGACATGATATCTCTCAAAAATCATTAAAGTTAGTATGAGATATGGATTTTTCAGGGTAAGCACACTAATGCAGTCTGACAACATGGTGGTGTAGCTGCAGAGCATGAGTATGCAAGGAGCACACTACCCATGTTGTCCCTCTTATGAAACTAAAACTATAGATGTATGGCCATGCTCCAAAAGAACATGCATGCAGGGACGGAACCAGCACTTATTAATAGGGGGGCTGAGGGCAAAATGTCAAAAAACTTTTTTAGTCAACATAACAATTGTATTCGATACAAAATAGTGAGATGTTGTGACATTTAATTAAACAATCACAAAAAATTAAAAATATCATCATTTCCGACTTAAAATTCTTCATTTGTTGATACCTCACTCTTTATTAATCAATCAAACATATAACATACATCACATTATAACATGAACCTTTTCTTAATAAATCAATACACACACACACACGTATATTATTATTATATTATTATTATATTATATATATATTTATTATATATAAATGTTTGTATTTATTTTTTTTTGTTCTTTTCATAGCATATATATATATATATATATATATATATATATATATATATATATATATAAGTATTTATTCTCTCTCTTTCTCTCTCTCTCTCTCTCTCTCTCTATATATATATATATATATATATATATATGGAGGTAGCTGAGGGGGGGCTGAAGCCCCCTTGGTTCCATCCATGCATGCATGTGTAGATCAAGGTTTGTTTTTGGAAGCAAGGTTGTGCTTCAGTAGAAGTACGCCCGTGCTTCTTGTAGGAGTTTTCTTCCCCATGAAAACAAGTCATGTTGATCATGTTTTCTAACATTAATCAGGTCATTGAAGGCTCCTAATAGCATCTTAAACATCTAAGCATGCTTTGCTCAAGATCTAAGCTAGAAATACAAATTTTTCCCTAAGAAATGGGGTGATGATAATGCTAATTGCTTGTCCACTTTCTAACTAGTGAATTGGGGTGATGATAATGCTAATGCTAAGTGAAAGAGAAAACAACATCAAACAAGGCTTAATTGGTGATATTAAACAAAATCACAAAGGAGATAGGAGTGTGCAAAGATTTCCTATATTGGCTATAAATCGAGTGTTCTTGGGCCATGGAGACTCCTAGATTAGGTGATCACTTTGGTCATGGAAATCAATTTTAATCCCATACGACAATACGAATTGCTTTATGATTACATTACACTTTATAAATCCATTTATTAGGTTTAATCATAATCAAGAGAGTTTGACACCATACACACTATCTCTAGCTGGTGCCCTCAACCACTACCTCCTATGTGTGACCTAACTTGATTGATTTCTCAATATTAATCATACCAATCAAATATGCAATTGAGGTTTTCATGCAAAACAATCACAAGCATGAAGCAACATAGGAGATTCACAAGAAACTTGAAGCCAATATTATATAAAAGGAGCATCGAATGCACAAAGTCTAAAAAATCATGTTTCGAGGCACCAGATGATAGTTTAGCCTTGCATATTAGGTAAAATAAAAGTGAAATCCATCAATAAAGACATGAACAAAAACATGATAAACCGCCCTCATACTCTCTTTTTATAGAAGAAGATGAAGACACCAAAGTTAAGGAAAATGAGGTCAACAATCGTAAACTTCATTGGTCATTGAAGTGGCATTGACTCCTCCTTGGATTGCTTGCTTCCCTCTCCTATCCAAACCCTAGCTGTCAATCAATTCCTCTCCAAACTTCCCCTTTGAAAACAAAACTTTCGAGCATTTGATTGCAGCCCAAAAGTTAATGCCCAGTCATGCTTAGTATATGTTTGGCTTTGCAAATCACTAGTTTTACTCGGGACTTGAATCTTCACAAAATCAAATCTCCAGTAATCTGCATGGCCTCAAGCATGTCTATGCTTTTATGATGTAAGGCAGTGCTTTGGGCAGGTAGACTGTGTGCTAAAATTTCTGCATTTCTGTAATCTGCATGGCCTCAGCATGCTCGTGCTTGTGCCGTGCATTTTTTTGGACTATTTCTTTTCCATTCTTTTCACTCTAATTTGATTGCAATTTCTTTCATTTGTCCCAAAATATATTTACCTGCTTATCAAAGTGAAAAATACCCGATATGGCACAAAAATAGATAACTTTATGTAAAAAGACGAGCAAAGTGCATGCTATAATCATGTATAAATGTTGTATATTATGCACGCATCAAAAACACATTTGGATTTCTTGAGGATCAATGGTTATAGAACTTAAGTAGTCCAATTAGATTCAATTACCATGAGAGTCGGAGTGATCCTAGGTTAGACACTGCGATATATTTTTAAAGAAAATAGTGACTATTTTGGATAAACTACATTTAAAAAAATTAAGGATAACAAAGAAGGGGTCATATAAGATCTTTTGTTTATCATTGCTATGAAACCTAAAAACTAGAAGCCCTTGAATTCTGAAGGTTTCCTTCCTGCCACTAACTATAGTTTAAGAGCTCTAGTTTCAAACATTTTCCTTATTTATATTCAAATTTGCCTAGATAACCTTTAATTGCAATAAATAAGTAATTAACATCACAGTACGCATGAGAACAATAACTTATTCACCACTACTTCACTATCCTTGCACTTGCAATATGCATCAAGTGTTTAGCCCTGTTGCAGGGGACTATGCTTAGTTGATATGAGTTGTAATATTGCAATTTCGTTAGATTGGACATTTTGTTTTTTTAGTTCTCTTTTCTCTCGTTGGTTACACAAATTTTTTTTTTTAAAGATCAATAGTTTGGTTTATGAAAAGATCCTAAAGTTTGGAGATAGTTGCAGCAAAAGACCTAGAAATAGAAAGAAATTTTCATCTCTAGTAAAAGAAGGAAAAAGGCTCAAGAATCACAACTTTGAATTGAAGGTAGCTCTACTGTCCATGGTTTAACAGATCACCAACAAAAGCCAGCTCTCCATCTCTCTATATTTTTTGGAATGCTATGACACCTTGAAGCTTAATGAAGTTCCCCTAGATGTTATCAAGTTATGGTTGTTCTTTTTCTCTCTCAATGATAAAGCAAGGGAGTGGCTACACTTGCTTCCAACAGATTCAATTACGATGTGGGGTTAGCTTTCTCAAGCTTTTCTCGCAAGGTTCTTCCTACCAAGCAAGACTGGGCAACTCAGAAATCAAATTACAAGGCTTACTTAATCAGAAGGAGAATCCTTATTTGACGTTTGAGATTAATTCGAGAAGTTATTGCAGTTATATTGTTAACACAAAATTACAAAATGGTTTTTAGAATAAAGTTTTTACAATGGCTTGGCTTATAACACAAGAATTTCGGTCGATGCCGCAATAGGAGAAGCTTTAATAAATAAGAGGATAAATGAAGCTTACAAATTATTAGAAAAAACATGACCTTAATTACTATGAATGGTCTAATGAAAGAGGAGGCACTCAAAAGATGATCCCAGAAAAATAGGATGTAGACACTTTGAACATCATAGCAAATAAGATAGAGTCTTTATCTCATAAATTTGACCGGATGAATATGAATGTAGTGGGGATATCCAACATGTCATGTGAAATCTAATGTGTTTTCCACATAGCTATTGAATGTCAATTAGGAAAACTCTTCCCTCAAGAATCACAAATGAAACATGTTAGCTTTATCAAATCCTCCAATCAAATGGTGGAGAACAATCCCTTCTACAGCACTTATAATCCTGGTTGGCTAATCATTCCAATCTTTCTTACAAAAATCTTGAGAATCAAGTAGGACTAAATAACTTCAAGAAACGTCTTGGTTTCAAGCTAAGTCCTCCTAATCATCCTCCACAAGTTTAAAAGTTGAGCGTTTCTCCAATATAGGCCTCCCTTTTTTTATAATTGTAAGAAGTAGATGGTTCAATAAGCACACATTGTATTGATCATGAGAGTTACAGATATAGGAAAGAAAAGAGATGTGTACGTATACATATACATATAATACAAGTATACAATAAGTGTAGGAAGTATGTATGTACATGTACATATATAACTCTTATAATAACTCTAACATGCCCAAACAAACTCACGGTGGGTCGTAAACCGAGAGTTTGCCAACGAGAAACAGGAATCGAGAAATAGCATGTGCCTTAGTGAAAAAATCAGCAAGCTGGTGGGCGGAGGCAATATATGGAAAGCGAATACTGCCAGTAATGTAGTGATGACGAACAAAGTGAAAAGCAACCTCAAGATGTTTCGTGCGCTCATGAAATATGGGATTAGCTGCAATTTTGATAGCACTCTGGTTGCCACAGTCGATAGGAGTGGAAACAGATATGGAAACACCAAAATCTATTAAAATCTGACGCAACCAAAGAACCTCTTTGGCAATAGATTACATAGCACCATACTCAGCCTCGGTAGTGGAAAGAGCAACTGTAGATTGTTTTTGGCTTTTCCAAGAGATAAGGGAACTAGCGGTAGATCGCCGATTAGTAGAATCCCCTGCCCAATCAGCATCACAGTAGGCACGCAGCTCAACGGAGGATATGGCTGAGAAAAATAGAGATCGAGTGAGAGTGCCATGATGGTAACGTAGAACGCGGAGAAGTGTGCCATGATGAGTGGAGCGAGGATTACTCACGAACTGACTAAGAACACGAACATCATAAGCATTGTCAGGTCGAGTGATAGTCAAATAGACAAGAGCTCCAACAAGTGCACGATAACTAGTGGGATCAGCCAAAAGCTCGCCATCAGTGGAGGAGAGGCAATGATGCAGTTCAATAGGAGTAGATGCAGTGCAAAGATCAGATATGCCAGATTGTCGAAAAATATCAGAAATGTATTTCTGCTGAGACACCAAATAACCACGATGAGAATAAGCGATCTCAAGACCCAGAAAATAACGAAGGGGACAAAGATCTTTCATCTGAAACTCAGTATGTAATCGCTGTTTCAGAGAAAGAACAGTATTAGCATCATCACCAAAAATAACCATATCATCGACATAGAGAAGAAGAATAGTGAGACCACGAGAAGTCTGACGAGTGAAGAGAGCATAATCATCAGAGTTCTCTGTAAATCCGAGAGCAAGAATCACACTGCAAAAATGCTCAAACCAGGAGCGAGGAACCTGTTTGAGCCCATGAATAGCCCGACGAAGATGACATACACGCTGAGGAAGATGAGAGAAACCAGGAGGAGGAGTCATTTAGACCTCCTCAGAAAGATCCCCATGTAAGAAGGCATTTGTCACATCTAACTAATAGAGTGGCCAGTAACGCGCTGTAATAATAGCGAGAAGAAGACGGACGGTAGTCAACTTGGCTACAGGAGAAAAAGTCTCCTCATAATCAATACCATATTCCTGAGTAAAAACGCGAGCAACAAGACGTGCCTTATAGCGCTCAATAGTGCCATCAGCTCGGGTCTTAACCTAATAGATGCACCGACAACTGATAGGTGTAACACCGGAAAGAAGGGGAACAAGATCCCATGTATGCATGCGCTCAAGAGCCCTAAGTTCCTCTATCATAGCTTGCTGCCAATGGGGATGCTGAACAACCTCATGATATGACTGTGCTTATGATGAGTATGAATGGTAACAAGGAAGATCTGAAAAAAGGGAGAGTAAGTAGGAGAGATAGAGAGAGCATACCAAGCTGCAGGATGACGAACACGATCCGAGCGGGGGACAACGGGAGCATCCTCAGAAGAACGGGTGTGGAAGAGGAAGCGGGAGAATCACCTAAAGTATTAGAACATGCGGTGGGGTGCGTAGAAGAGGAAATGGTGTGAGGAGGCAGGTAGTTAGCAATGCTATCGGACGAAACAGTGTGTGGAGTAGGGGAGGTGACATTAATAGGAGAGGCAGGTAAAATAATTGAAGGTAGAGGGGTAGGAGAAGAAGAGGAAGACTTAAGAATGGAAAACTCTGGAGAAGGAGAATAAAAGAAAGGTGTGTCTTCAAGAAATGTAACATGATATGAAATACGAAGACTATGAGAGGTAGGATCATAGCAACGATAGGCCTTATGTTCAAGGCTGTAGCCAAGAAAGATGCACATCACAGAACGTGGAGAGAGTTTAGTTCGCTCAATGGAGGGTAGTAGTACGAATAAGATACAACCAAAGATGCAAAGATGACCATAAGAAGGATGAGAAGAGAAAAGACACTCATAGGGGGTAAGACGAGAAAGAGTAGATGAATGTGTCAATTAATGAGATAGGTGGAAGTGAGAACCGCCTCAGCCCAAAAATATTGGGGAACAAAAGAGGGGAAAAGAAGAGCATGAGTGGTGTAAAAAATAAGGCAATGCTTGCGCTCAGTGATGAGTGCATTTTATATATATATATTTTATAGTTTACCCTCATCATTATTAAGTCTTTTGGCTTTAATTCTCCAAGTGCGGTGCTATTTGAGGTATTCTTAGTGTTTCATGCAGATATCAAAGTCCTGAAGCAAGAATAAGTGTTTTGGATTGATTTTAGAAGCTAAAGGACTTAGAAGAAATCTCATCAAGCTCAACACGGCTTGAGCACGCCCGTGTTGTAGCCCATGCAGATTGCAATAGAATTCAGCCAAAGTCAGCACAGTCTGAGTTCGCTGAGCACGGTCGTGCAAACCCTCAGCACGGCCTAAGCACGCTAGTGGTGTACCCTGTGCAGATTACAGGAATGCGAGTTTCTGGAGTTTTATTTGGTCGTAATCTACACGGCTTCAACACGCCCGTGCTAACATCGGGAAAACATTAAAACCCTAGAAACTTAGTTTCAAAGGGGACTTTTTGGTGGGCGAACGAAGGGAGGAAAGAGGAGAGAGCTTTGGGGGTTCATCCTCCTCTTCATCAAGGGAATGTCACGCCTATGGTAGGCCGATCGGGAGGAGATTTTACAACATTGTAGATCCTCGGACAACCACAAGGATGCAAGAAATTAGGGAGTTTTCAATTTTTTGTATTTCAATTTCTTTGGCATTGTACTTGTTGTTTATTGTCATGAGGGGCTAAACTCTTAAGGGAGCCCCGGGGTTGTTTGTATGACGTTGTAGCTTGAACTCTTTATCTTTACTTGCAGCATTTGAGTGTCTTGTTCCTTACAATAAATCTGAGTTATTGGCTATCTTGTGTGTTGTTTAGTGCTTGAATGCTTAGAAGTTAGGTTTTCTTATCTAGGTTTGTGAATCATGATTGATAGTTGCAAGCAGTAAGATTTCAACTTAGAGCTCGGTAGCTCTGGAAGGAACACCCTTATAGCACAACTAGGTTTAGAACTGAAGACATCTCTGATAAATACTGAAAAAGACCGAGTTAGTGAACGTCAGAAGTCCAACCGCGAGGCCCCATCTCCTCTATCAAGTCAATCATTACATTCCCCTTTGTGCAATTCTCTCCCTCAATCTCCTTAATTTAAACCTAGAGTCACAATCCCTCATTCTTTGTTTGGTTAGATATTAAGCACCCCGTTATTATTAGAAGCTACACCAGTCCCTGTGGATTCGACTACCCGACCCTAAGGGTACACTTTACTACTTGTACGACCCGTAAACTTGCGGATACGCAAGGGGCGTATCAAGTTTTTGGCACCGTTGCCGGGGACTGTCAACTTCTGAGAATTCGGACAGTCTTAGTAATCTAATCGTTTTATTTTGCTTTGAGTTTCATTTTTTTTTTGTTCTTTGTTATTACTCGTATTCTTTTATTTGTTTTCATTTTTAATTGTGTTTATTTAAACTGTTTTCGTTTTTCTTTTGCTTCAAGTTTAAAAGATCATTTCTCATCTTCTTTCTGTTTATTTTTGTGCAGGCGTAGTGTATGACCCGGGGGAATTCCTCCCATCTAGCGTCTCCAGATCCAGACATTGAACGGACATTTCATCGGAGACAGCGGCAGATTCATTTAAGGCAAACCGGGTCAGTGGAAGTAAGCATAGAGGTGAACCAAGAGGAAAATATGGCTGGAAATTAGAGAAGTATATCTGACTATGCTCGGCCTAATCTAGAGGGATCTGGGTCTAGTATTGTGCGACCCCCAATTGCGGCCAACAACTTCGAGCTGAAACCCAATTTCATTCAAATGGTGCAACAGATGTGCCAATTTGTTGCCTTCCAAGATGAGGACCCATATGCCCATCTTGCAACTTTCCTGGAGATTTGTGACACCTTCAAGGCGAATAATGTGTCCGAGGATGTGGTTCGTCTTCGATTGTTCCCGTTCTCTGTGCGAGGAAGGACCAAGCAATGGCTAAGTTCCTTGCCAGCGGGTTCTATTACAAGCTGGGAACAGCTGGCAGAGAAGTTTTTGACCAGATATTTTCCACCAGCCAAGATCACCAAGCTTAGAAGTGAAATCTCCTCATTCCGGCAGGCAGAATCTGAGACCCTGTATGATACTTGGGAACGGTACAAGGAATTGTTGAGGAAGTGCCCGCAACATGGAATAGTGGAATGGATGCAAATCCAAATATTCTATAATGGATTGAATGTGGCCACCAAGCAGGTGTTGGACGCAGCAGTAGGAGGCTCCTTATGCAGTAAGAGACCCGATGAGGCACAGAACCTATTTGAAGACATGGCCTCCAATGGGTATCAGTGGAGTTCTGAAAGGAACAAGCCCGTGAAAACAACCGGGCTTTATGAGGTTGATGTTCTCACCACTTTAGCGGCACAGGTGGAAGCCATTTCTAAGAGACTTGACACAATGCAAATTCAGTCTTCGCCGCAAGGTAGCAGTCATGACAGCTGGGCAAGCCAAGCAGGGCCCAGTTACTCATCAGAAGGGGTTCAGGTGACCGAACAAGTAGATTTCATCGGTCAAAATCAGCGGTATGCGAACAACCCCTACAGCAACACATACAATCCTGGGTGGAGGAACCACCCAAACTTTTCATGGAAGAATCAGAATCAGGGGCAGCAGCGCCCCCCTCAGCAGCAGCAGCGCCCCCCTCAGCAGCAACAACCCCAGCCTCAATTTTAGAGGCCTTCACCACCAGAACAAAAAGGATCTTCTATTGAAGCTCTGCTTGTCCAATACATCCAAGCCAATGATGCCCGAATCACAGGGTATGAAGAGATGATGAGGAATCAGCAAGCCTCTTTATTGAACCTTGAGCGTCAGGTTGCACAGATCGCCAAGACGCTTGCTGACCGACCCTAGGGTGCTCTACCTAGTAACACGAAAATCAATCCCCGGGAGTCCCTCAAGGCAGTCACTTTGAGAAGTGGCAAGGAACTTGAATCCCCACCTCCACAAGCACAGCAAGAGTCTCGACGCGAATTAGAGGTGGAAATCCAAGAGAAAGATTCAGGGTCAAGCTCAGGGATGAAAGCTAAGGGCAAAGAGAAAGACTTGATAGCATAGTACAAACCTCCTTTGCCTTATCCTATAAAACTCAAGAAAGATCAACAAGAGGCTCAATTCAAAACATTTCTTGAGATGTTCAAGACCCTGCACATCAATGTCCCGTTCGTTGAAGCTCTATCACAAATGCCAAAGTACGCTAAATTTCTTAAGGAGCTATTAACTAACAAGAGGAAACTGGAGGCAGTTTCGACGATGACATTAAGTGAAGAATGTTCAGCAATTATTTCGAACAAGATTCCCAAAAAGGAAAATGATCCGGGAGGTTTCATCATTCCGTGCACAATTGGAGGAATGATGGATGAAAAGGCGTTGGCTGATCTAGGAGCAAGTATCAATCTCATGCGATTGAAGATTTTTCAGAAGCTAGGGTTGGGGGAGCTCATGCTAACTCAAATGACGCTCCAACTTGCTGATCGCTCCACCCGCCAACCTTTGGGAATTATAGAAGATGTTTTGGTGAAGGTGGACAAGTTCATATTCCCTGTAGATTTTGTTATCTTGGATTTAGATGATCGAGCTGAGGTCCCTCTGATTTTTGGACGACCATTCTTATCCAGTTCACAAGCAATCATTGATGTAAAGGATGGTCGACTAACATTGAGAGTGGGGGATGAAGAAGTAGTATTCAAGCTAAAGGAAGCTATGAGACACCCCATGGCATTTGATGATTCTTGTTATTTTCTAGATGCTACTGATGATGTTATTTGTGATTGCGTGCAGAAAATTTGGCAAAAGGATCATCTTACTGATTTGTTAGGGGAGGAACCTCCAGATGAAAAACTCATGGACAAGGAGGAAGACATCGCTATTGCACCACCAAGCCCTGGTAACCCAGCAGGGTTGGCCAAGAAAAAGAAAAAGAAAGTATCTAAGGCCCAGACATGGTGGCAGAAGGTAGAGGAGAGGAAGAAACAACAAACCTCAGTGTTGGTGAGGCATTTTTGATTAATTCTTTATCTTATTTCATGGACTGTTGTTCCGCAGGGCGCCAAGAAGGAAGGTATGTTTTTGAGCCATCATGAGGTGAGACTAGACCTGTCAAGCTAGTGACGTTAAAAGAGCGCTTATCGGGAGGCAACCCGATTGGTTTTATTTCTTTTGTTGTCTTTTTTTTGCAGTTGTTTGTTTTGTTTGTTTTTGTGTTTTTGTCTTGTTTTGAATCGAGTCCGGCGTGTTTTTATTTATGAGGGAAGGTTTCAGGCCCAAAACGGGCCTAACACCCCCGTGCTGATAGGGGGGGTGCAATTCACAGGTTTTTAAGGTTTTATAATTTCTGAACAACACGGGGAGAAGCACGGCCGTGCTGTGGCCATGCTGAAGTCCCTAGCACGCTGCCCGTGCACGCGGCACGGACGTGCCGTGTTCTTCGTTTTTGTTTAATTTTTTTAGCACGGGCACAACACAGCAGTGTTGAGGACATGTTCGGTGCGCCGGATCGTCTTCCACGAGTTTTTCTTTTAAAATCCAGTCGTTCGCCTTTCTTCTTCACTTTCACTGTGCGTTCCTCCTTTCTACACTCAATTTTCTTGTGGTTTCGCGCTCATTTGCGGGGTTTTAGAGATTTGTTGGAGTTTACCGTTCATATTTTTATCTTCTCCGATATTGTGGTAAGTCGACGAACCCTAATCATTTAATCTTTTCAAGCCATGATTTTCATGCCTTGAATCGTTGTGTAAACGTTTAATTTAGTTTGTAGAGGCATCTAGGGTGAATTTCAAGGACTTTAAACATTATGTTGCCATTCAGTTCCATGCCCAGCGTCGGCGGGGACGACGCAGGATTTGGTCAACACGGGCGTGCTTCCTTAAGCACGGCCGTGCTCTTGCCCAGATCTCTAATTGCATGGCAGCACGGGCGTGTAACTTTCAGCACGCCCGTATTCCATTTAAACCCTTTTTTTAATTTAACACGGGCGTGCAACTTTAAACACGCCCGTGCATTCGTTGTTTCTAATTGTTAAATCTTTTATTTCGCAGATTATGCCGAGGAAGGCTACTACATCCAGCCCTTCCTCGAAGAGGGCTAAAGGGGAGTCGTCGACCCTAGCCGCTCCCCCTGCACCAGCCTTCGGTGCCCCCATCCACCAGAAGCGCCACGACCGCTTGAGCACGAAGCGGTTTGGCGAGACGCGAGTCATTGATTAGGAGGTTCTCCGCGAGGTGGGCCTTCAGACGAACGTTCGCCGATATCTCTTCGAGGGCGCCTGGACGCGGCTACTCGCCATCACCGACCCCGCTTACCGGGAGCTATCTTTGGAAGTCCTAGCGACCTTCGAGATGCCCCGAGGGCCTGTCAGCGATCACCGCGCCGGCACGATTCAGTTCCAGGCGTTCGGCGAGCTCCACAGAATGAGTCTGACGGAGTTCTCCGTCAGACTGGGCTTGTACGATGAGGAGTTCACCAGGACTCGAGAGTACGACGCAATCCTCGTCACCCGACCACCCGGCGAGTCCCAGGAGTCATGTTGGCAACGGTTCAGCACGGACCGAGCATACGACCCTCGCCGGTCCAAGGCCTCGTCCCTTCGCCTCCCAGCTCTCAGGTACATTCACTTTATCCTCAGCCATTCTATCACAGGGAGGGGAGATAGCACAGGAGTCGTTAGTCGCCGTGACTTCGACTTTCTGTTGAGCATGCTGGACGGATTCCAGATGCACGTCGGCTACGAGGTGGCCTTCAGCATCCAGCATCAGGGACAGGATTCCCGGGTCGGTGCGATCTTCTGTGAGTCCTACATCACTCGCCTGATTCGAGGGATGGGCATCCGGTCGGGCACCCGTGCGATGAGGATGGTGGGTGGCGTGCTTCCTGTCTCGGTGGATACGCTACGCGCGATGGGGATGTTGCGCTCCATCTCCACTGCCCAGGGTCCTCCGTACCAGGCCCCACCAGCCAGCGGCCCTGATTCGCCTCCTGCAGCCGCTGGACCATCATCTCCTCGCACCACACATGCTCGCGCTTCCACCCACATTCCGGACTCTCCTCCAGCTGGCTCCTTTTCTTTCCGGCGATGGATGATCCAGAGCATGCAGCAGCTAGCCTCTCACCTCGACGTCACCCTGTCTCCACCTCCTCGCCGTGCTGCTGGACCTTCTACATCCAGGAGTGTGGGAGTCGACACCACCGACCTTCCATCGGAGTCTGACTCCGAGTCTGAGAGAGCCGGGTTTTGATGTTCTGTTTTGTTTTTTTGTTTTATTTTCTGTGTACTTTGCTTTTATTTTTGTTGTCTTTTGTTTTTCTTGAGTCAGTTAGCAAGGGGAGTCCCCTACTAAACTGATATCTTTTTAGTGTGATTTTGTTATTTTGCTTTTATTCTGTCTTTAATGCTTGCATGTTTACCTCAGGATTTATGAATATCTATCTTGCTGGTTGTTTCAAACGTATCTTCCCTAACTGGCGATCAACATACACCCTTGTGTGCCATGGAATTCTTCTTCGGCACCTCTCCCTTAACTTGGTGAAGATTCCCCAACTCATTTCTTTTTTACTTGAAATCTTTTTCTATGCCTTGCATGTTAAATCTTTAAACATTGAGGACAATGTTTCATTCAAGTGTGTTGGAGGGTTGTGTACTTGTGTGTTAATATGTTTAGATGTAGTGCATGACTTAGGACAATCTATGAAAGTTTTGGTTGAGAATTGCTAAGCTAGGAGTTTTTGAGCATACTAGTGCACTTTTGTTGAACTTAAAGTTTTATTTTGCTTTTACTTTGGAAACCTTAATCTGAACACTTAGCCTTTGTTGTTTTGCCACTCTGCTAGAGGAAGGGCTAGTTGCAAGGCTTGTGAACAGTTAGTTTCTGACTCCAAACTCAAGGAATAAAAAGGAAAAAGAAAAGAATAGTGTGACAAGTCGGATTCCTTTTTGGCATGCCCTGTCAAAATTTTATGAGAAAGGTGGTAGAAAGAGTTATCACTTTAGAAAAAGAGAAAGCCGCACTTAAGTAGTCGGATCTTAGGCATCACAAATGTCATTTTTGATGACCTACCAAGTGAAATGGCTGCCTCTAGGGTGTATGAAGCTACTACCCAGTTTAGGAGTTAGCAGTAAAAATAGTGAAAAGAAAAAGCTTGTACTAGACCCCCTCAAGAACAGTTTTGACATACTCAGGAGGCGACACACACACACGGTAGTACGGAGTAAGAGTAAAATTTTTCATAAGCTTTCAATTGACTAAGACACTAGTTCTTAGAAACTCCTTAAGCTTCAGTAACTTTCTTACTTTGTTGAGATCAGAGGTCATGCATTCATCACTTTATTAGGGGATTAAGGTTGCTTGAGGACAAGCAACAATTCAAGTTTGGGGGTATTTGATGAGTGCATTTCATATATATATATATTTTATAGTTTACCCTCATCATTATTGAGTCTTTTAGCTTTAATTCTCCAAGTGCGGTGCTATTTGAGGTATTATTAGTGTTTCATGCAGATATCAGAGTCCTGAAGCAAGAATAAGTGTTTTGGATTGATTTTAGAAGCTAAAGGACTTAGAAGAAATCTCATCAAGCTCAACACGGCTTGAGCACGCCCGTGTTGTACCCCATGCAGATTGCAGGAGAATTCAGCCAAAGTCAGCACAGTCTGAGTTCGCTGAGCACGGTCGTGCAAACCCTCAGCACGGCCTAAGCATGCCCGTGTTGTACCCTGTGCAGATTACAGGAATGCGAGTTTCTGGAGTTTTATTTGGCCGTAATCTACACGGCTTCAACACGCCCGTGCTAACATCGGGAAAACATTAAAACCCTAGAAACTTAGTTTCAAAGGGGACTTTTTGGTGGGCGAACGAAGGGAGGAAAGAGGAGAGAGCTTTGGGGGTTCATCCTCCTCTTCATCAAGGGAATGTCACGCCTATGGTAGGCCGATCGGGAGGAGATTTTACAACATTGTAGATCCTCGGACAACCACAAGGATGCAAGAAATTAGGGAGTTTTCAATTTCTTGTATTTCAATTTCTTTGGCATTGTACTTGTTGTTTATTGTCATGAGGGGCTAAACTCTTAAGGGAGCCCTGGGGTTATTTGTATGACGTTGTAGCTTGAACTCTTTATCTTTACTTGCAGCATTTGAGTGTCTTGTTCTTTACAATAAATTTGAGTTATTGGCTATCTTGTGTGTTGTTTAGTGCTTGAATACTTGGAAGTTAGGTTTTCTTATCTAGGTTTGTGAATCATGATTGATAGTTGCAAGCAGTAAGATTTCAACTTAGAGCTCGGTAGCCCTGGAAGCAACGCCCTTATAGCATAACTAGGTTTAGAACTGAAGACATCTCTGATAAATACTGAGAAAGACCGAGTTAGTGAACGTCAGAAGTCCAACCCTGGGGCCCCATCTCCTCCATCGAGTCAATCATTACATTCCCCTTTGTGCAATTCTCTCCCTCAATCTCCTTAATTTCAACCTAGAGTCACAATCCATCCTTCTTTGTTTGGTTAGATATTAAGCACCCCGTTAGTATTAGAAGCTACACTAGTCCCTGTGGATTCGACTACCCGACCCTACGGGTACACTTTAATACTTGTACGACCCGTGTAGTTGCGGATACGCAAGGGGCGTATCACTCAGCAACACCATTCTGAGTGGGTGTGTAATGACAAGACAGCTGGGAAAGGGTGCCGTGAGAGGAAAATAAGACACGAAAAGATGTAGAGAGATACTCTTTAGTGTCGTCAGTTTGAAGAACTTTAATCCGTTTACTGAACTGAATATGCCCCATTTGTGTGAATTGAGAGTAGATGTCAAATACTTCAGAGAGAGAACACATAAGGTATAGACAGGTATAGCGAGAAAAATCATCAATGAAGCTTATGTAGTAAGAGAAACCAGAAAGTGAAGAACAAGAAGTAGGTCTCCATGCGTCAGAATGAACTAGGTCAAAAGCAGAAACAGATAAAGAAGCACTAGATGAAAAAGGAAGAGACGAATGTTTAGCAAGCTTATAACCCTTACAACAAGATAATGATCCTGAAGAGACAGAACCAAGACTGCCTGAACTAGTTAGGAGTTTCAGGCGATCTTTTAAATACATGACCTAAGCGAGCATGCCAATGATCTAAAGAAGAAACAAAAGCAATAATAGCAGGATTACAAGTAGAAGGAGAGGAAGATACAAGAAGATAAAGTCCGGCAACTCTACGTACGGGCCCAATCCTCTGGCCTGTAAGATGGTCCCGCACAGAACAGTCAGAGGAAGAGAAGGTAATAGTCAAACCATGATCAATAAGCTGACTGATAGAAATAAGGTTTAAAACTAAACCAGGAACATGGTGAACTGTGGGAATAGTAAAAGAAAAAGACTAAAGGTGACTGAACTGCGTGAAGGCAGAAGACTTCCATCAGTAGTATGAACATTAGGAAATGGGTGAGTGCTAGAAAGGTTAACTAGGGTAGTAGCATCTGCAGTCATATGATGAGTGGCACCAGAATCTAAAATTCATGATGAGGAAGACATACCAGAAGCAGCAGATATAACAGAAGATGAGCTGGACTGCATAGCACGTTGCATAACATGAATTTGCTTTGTAAGCTTAGCAACCTGAGAAGCAAGAGCCCTAGAGGAATTAGGAGTCACGACCTCAACAGTAGCAACATGAGGTGTATTGAAATTCAAGAGGATCTCTGAGGAGGACGAGGGTGTGAATGCTGCAGTGGTCGGTGCTGAAGCTTCGGACAATTAGTCTTCACATATCCATGCCTTTTGTAGTAACTATAAAAAGAAGAAGATATAGGGGAGGAGGAAAATTGGGCACTAGGAGTAGATATCCGAGAAGACCGCGAAGATGTGACAGCCATGACTGTATCAGTAGGACCTTAATGAGAAGATGAAAGTGCATGTAGCCGAGTCTCCTCAGCCATGACACTACGCACAACATCATCCAAAGATGGAATAGGATCTCGATTAAGTAATTGGCTATGAACAGCCTCATAATCGGGGCAGAGACGCATCAGGAACTCAAAAATCCACTGTGTCTGGCGGGACGGAAGGCGAGCCTTACAACACTTGCACGTCATACAAGTGGAAGGCTCAAAAGAGTCAAGTTGTCTCCACAAGGATGGCAACTCAGTAACATAGTCTCGAACAGAACGCTCCCTTTGCTGGACATAAGTGGGATCTTGTAAAATAGTATATTGGCAAGCATAACTAGACTGCTCAAACATATGACGTAGGTGATCCCACATAGTAAAGGCAGTCGGAAAATGCCCAATCTCTATGCGAATGTCAAAATCACAGGACTGACAAATGATAGTCATGGTGCGATGGTCAGTAGTGTATCATGAAGTAGAGGAACTATCAGTCTTTTAAGGAGGGGGTAGGTGTCGTCTACATGATCAAGTAACTCTAATCCAAGTAAAATGATATGCACAGTCGTATACCATTCCTTGTAATTGGAGCCATTTAATTTGATATCAACAGGAGTAAGAAAATTGGGAGAACAGGCCATTTTTTTTTAACCGTGAAATGGCACAGTAAATACTCTGTTATATATATATATATAATAGGGACATTCAGATAAAAAAAAAGACAAAGTTCATGTGAAAGCAAAGGTTCAAGGGAAAGACATTGATAGGGGTTGTTGTGCTGTGGAGGTTCACGAGAAAGAGTGTGTCTCCCGTTTTCCAAAGTTTCGCCTTGGGTTTGTGAAGAGTAATGTTAGAGACGGTGCCAGAGCCGGCGAGCACACAGACACCAATATCACGCTGGCTAGAGAAATCAGCGATGGCTTCGAGAAAATCGAACCCAGTCTAGAAGATTTCAAAGCGACCGCAGAAAACGATAGTGGCGGCTGGACCGGCCGATGGCAGCTGCAGAGTCGGAGGTGGCGGCTTCGATAGTGATGCAGAGGATGGCGGCGTCGGTATTGGCGGGCCGAGATGACTGTGTCTCGTGGGTGACTGGGTGACCGAGAGAGGCTGGGATTCCGTTTGCCGGAAGTGAGGAAGTAGAGCCCCTAGGAGGAGTGGCTAGATGAGATTGAGATGATTCACAGGGCCAGAGGGAAGAGGAGGATGGCCGGGGATGGTCAATGATTGCCGATCGCAGGGGAATAGGCCCGGAGGAACAAAGAGTCTGATAGGTTCAATAAACACACATTATATTGATCATGAGAGTTACATATATAGAAAAGAAAAGAGATGTGTACGTACACATATACGTATAATACAAGTGTATAATAAATGTAGAAAGTATGTATGTACATGTACATGTATAACTCTAACAATAACTCTAACAATAATTATGAAATTAACCCCATGAAAAGTCTATTGATAAGCATGGGTTTGAAAGTATTACATCTAAACCATGTCATCACCTAGGTGATAAGTGAAGTCTTTAAAAAACTAAGATTTAGACTTTTTCATTAACACCATTCTTTTTTAAGAAAATCATAAAACCAAAAAATTATTGTTTCTTAAAATTTTCAAGCTATCATTATTTTTTAAAAATTTATATTTTCTTCTACCACATTTATTTTGAAAACAAATATGTTGTTATTATTATTTGTATTATTACTAGTTTATATATATTTTTGGTTTTTTTAGGCAATTTTAAAAATTATTATTATTGTTTCAAATTATATATGTTTGAAAACCACAATGATTTAAACATGAATTTTATTATTATTATTATTATTATTATTATTATTATTATTAACAAAATATGAATTTTTTTCTTTTTTAAAACTTATTTGTGGTTTAACTTTAAAACTATTTGGTTTACATTTTTTGCAAATATAATTCAAATGTTATTATTATTATTATTATTATTATTATTATTATTATTATTATTATTATTATTATTATTATTATTATTATTATTATTATTATTATTCTTCTTCTTCTTCTTCTTCTTTGATAATGGATAGATAATAGATTTTTTGTTGCAAATTTATTATGTACATAATTTATTTTTATTGTTGGGGTTTATCTAAAAATGGCATGCATTGATGGCACACTAGATATGTTTCACGTGTAGTGAGAATCTGATTAGCCCTATAAAGAATGTGTATGCATACTTCTATGAAAAGAAATGACATGTATTGATGGCATACTATGCATTGTTGAAATTGTCATTTAAAAAAAATTAAGTTTTTAAAAATAATATTAACTAAAAAAGGTTTAAAAATATTTATTTTAATAACAATATTGTTTAAAAAGTGCCTAAAAAAACCAAAAATATATAAACACCAATAATAATAATTATAACAACAACATATATTTTTTTAAATAAATGGTTCTAAAGAAAATATAAATTTTTAAAAATATGATAACTTAAAAAAAATTTAAAATTTTTTTTTCAGTTGTATGATTTTCTTCAAAGAGTAAAGTGTTAATGAAAAAAAACCCAATATCTTGGTTTTTTAAAAAGTCCATTCTACACCTAAGTGAAGACATAATGTGATGTTTCAAAACCTATGCTGATACATAAACTTGTCATGGGATTATTTTGATAATTATAAAAAAAGGCCTACATTGAAAGAAGCACTTAAAGATTGAATTTAGTGTTTTAAATTAGAGCAAACATAATCAGATACATGAGTGATGCAATTCAACCGTTGACATCTAAGGTGAAATCTTTAGCTACCCGCAACAATATCTCAAAGACTCAATTACCCCGTATGCAAGCTCTTTATCAACCTCAGGGTATGTTTCAAGGAAAGCCATAGATCAACCCCATATGAGCAATGTAAAGTTGTCGCCCTAAGTAGTGGTAGATAATTGTAGGAGATAAAAACTCATAGTGATAATGTTGAAAATGATGGACTTGAATAAGCAAAGACAATTGAGCAATCAAATGAACAAGTTGAAGATAATTAGAAGCTAAGGACAGAAAAGAAGAAGACCCCAAGTACATACCCCTAAAGACATACAAGCCTCAAATTCCCTTCCCTAAAGATTAGCAAAAGCCAAGTTGGATAAACAATTTGTAAGATACTTGGAGGTCTTGAAAAAGTTCAACATCACTATATCTTGGCATTGCAGCAAATGCCCTCCTATGCCAAATTTCTGAAGTCGTCCTTTCCAGCAAGGGAAGACTAGAGGAATATGAAACTATAGTGCTTACTGAAAAGAGCATTGCCCTAATTAAGAATACGTCACATCCCAAACTCAAATACCTAGATAGTTTTTCCATCTCTTATCTTATTGGCACCATGAGCTTCCATCAGGCTTTATGTGATCTTGGTGAACTAAAGCCAATGACAATCTCTTTGTAAATTGCAAAATCTAATAACTAAACATCCAACAAGTATCCTTGAGGATGTACCTATAAAGGTGAGTAAGTTCGTTATTCTAATAGATTTTGTTGTTGCAGAGATCAACGAGGATTTGCAAAGACCCCATGATTTTAGATAGACCATTTTTAGCTATTGCAGGGGCTGTTATTGATGTTAAACATAATAAATTTTCTTTGACCATTGGGATGGAAAAGTCAAATTTGAATTATCTAACTTTGTTAAGAGATCTTTTGATGAAGGTTGAAGTTGCATGGCAAATATGCTTTAGCAAGTGATTAAGCATGATATGCCCAACCATTATCCCATAGATCCACCGAAATATTGTTTGGTTCATGATGAATTAGCTGACGATAAAAATGATGAATCCGGAGAATATACATATTTTTATTAGAAGCACAACCTTACATTTATTCCCAAAAGATCAAGATTGAAGAATTTAGGCCCAGAAAAGTGAAGTTTTCTTACGGAGAAAAAGGTACCTTAGGTAGGATGTAAATCACTCCCTCCTCTTCTTAGATATGAATTTCTTGGGCCCAACTCTGCTTATCCTGTGACTATCAATGCCAAACTTAGTAAGATTGAAATTGAAAAGTTACTTCATGAACGTAGATGGCATCGAAAAGTTATAGGGTTACACCATATATGATATTAAGGCCATTAACCCAGCTATTTGCATGCATAAAAGTCTTTTAGAATACAATTATAAACCATTCATATAACCTCAAAGATGAGTAAATCCTAACATGAAAGAAGTAGTGAACAAGGCCGAAGTACTCAAGTTATTAGATGTTAGGGTGATCTACCCTCTTTCAGATAGTTAGTAGGTTAGTT
This sequence comes from Dioscorea dumetorum, assembly GCA_902712375.1. Lineage (NCBI taxonomy): Eukaryota > Viridiplantae > Streptophyta > Magnoliopsida > Dioscoreales > Dioscoreaceae > Dioscorea > Dioscorea dumetorum. The sequence goes on from CACTHL010000846.1 coordinate 6,993,617, forward strand.
TAGTATAGCTAGCTCCCAAAGAAAAGGGGTACAATTGCAATGAAAAATAAAAACAATGAATTAATCCCTATTAGGACAGTGACCGTTTGGAGAATGTGCATTGATTGTAGAAAATTAAACAAAGCCACTGAAAAACTACTTTCCACTTCCTTTCATTGATCAAATACATGAAGGCCAGCTAGGCATTGACAAGCCCTTTGCATTACCGCAAGTGAACGGATGCCAAGTAATAAAGAGGATCCCGATGAGGGATCGGGTTGTTGAACCACAGGGAGCAATCACACTAGTACTAACTTTAATCTAAGAAATCTAACCTGACAAATGTGATAATGGGTAAGTCTAACAATTGAAACTAAGTGGATTTACGCAAGGGGTTGAGACTATCAAGAATAATGGGAACACTTGGACAGTACTCCCTCAGGGATTAAGCACTTCAGCCTTAACTTCTACAAATACTCCTCACTCAATTGAAGTCAAAGTTAAACAAAAATGTGATATCGTGACCGGTTTTTAGCGCAAGCTAACGCCCAAAATCTAGCGGCTTTTCACCGTAAGCTGGTTTTCGAGAACCAACGGGTTTTCACAGCACGCTAGGTCAGACAGTTAACGACCACGCAACATGTAACGAGGAATAAATCCAATTACACATGCATTCCTAAAATCAAACTTCATAAACAATTGAAATTAAAGGATTACAAATAGAGTTCAACAATTCCCCAAGGTTTCAAGTCCAAGCTTCCCAAAAAAACAATTAGCTCATAATGCAATAATACGAAATCAAAAGATCACAAATGTTTATAATCATGATGCACGAATAAGTAGATACTCCCTCAAAACCAAGAAGACAAGAATCTGCGTGAATCTCCCCTCGACTTTGGAGGAGTCATGATCCTTGGTCGCGATGGTGCCTTAATGGATGATGAAGATGATGTTGATGAAAGAACACGTGACTTCTTGGCCTTGGAACAGAGGAATCATTTCTTGATCTCGCAGCTCATGTCTTCCCCTCTCCAGCATCTCTCTCTCTCCCTCCAAGGTAGAAAATAAAACCTAAAAAAAACTTCATTCTTCAGATTCAGTCAAATCTTTTATACTGATAAGTTTACGACTAGCTTATGGGCGTAAGCTAGGCCGTAAGCGTCGAGGTTTTAACTTTTCACGTGCCTTATGCCCCCGATTACTACTGTAAGCCCTGCCCGTAAGGATCTCTGCCTTCGGTTTATGGTCCAACTTACTGCAGTAATGTCATGACCGTAAACCTCATCTCTAAATTTTGCCCTACATCCTCACGGGCGTAAACGGCCCCCGTAAACTCTTTTGTCTTCTACTTACCCCCGTAAACAGAGTATTGCTGCCTTCCAAGTTCCTAAGTTAGGAGAATGCCATTTTCCGCATTTCAACTCCTAATCACTCCCTTTGGCTCTCCTTTGTCTTTAACCTCCACTTGGTGCCTACGAAGATAATTTCAACCCGATTTAGCCTCGTATTCCACTAAATTACTCCAATACTAACTCGATAAGTGTGCATATTAATATGTAAAATATAGTATCATTATATACTTATCAAACTCCCCCCACAGTTAAAGTCTTGCTTGTCCTCAAGCAAGAAGGACAAGTCATAATGTAAAGAAGCAGGGTGTTAGTGACTTCAAGCAAAAAAGAGCTGGTGAGTTCAACCACATCAATTAACAGTACTAGAGCAGTGAAAAGTTTTTACACCAAAAATCAGAGAGAAACTCTATTCAAGACCAATGAGTGTGCGTGTGTACTCAATCTGTTTCACTTTGGATAATAGCATGAATTTTGACGTGCATACTTTTCAAATGCAGAATTAAAACACATTGTGGTAGCTTCACACATCACATAAGGCAGCCCTTTCTCTCCGGATCCTAAATAGTGGCTTACACATTTAAAGATGGTAGCTTTTTTCATTATCACTTTTTAAAGAGAGTGGTAGCCCTTTCTCTTACTAGGGCATACAATGTATCCGACCTGTACATAGTAGCTGCACACAACAAAAAGGGTATATTTTTCCACCTTTATGCACACAAATTAAACACATATTTTTATTTCACAAAAACGTTTTTCTTTTTCTCAGTTTAAGATAGAAACAAAATTACGTGCAAAAAACATGCATTTAACTGAGTTCAACAGATGAGTTGTGCATTTAAGGACATTGGTCAATGAATAGAGCAAAAACTGAAAAAAAAAAAGGGTCTAGAAAAAACAACTACACTAGCACATGATAATTTGAAGCAATTGAACTCACACCAATCATTGTATTAAGCTATCATTAGTCAGTTAGTATTGAGTAGACAGGCATGCAAACCCCTCACCACACTTAAAATCTTACATTTTTCTCAATGTAAGGAAACATGAATAAGTAACAATAATGCAATGAAAACTAAGGTAAAGGGTGGAACTACAAGCACTTTCCTAACCAGAAGAGTGAACAAATTGAAGGGCGATGGGAAGCTTGACTTGTTGGGGAGGTTCACGTTGAGTGGGGGCTCACTCCAAGTCAAAATAGACTGAGCGAGCACCACCTTTATATATTGTGGTGGTGGTTGGAGCATATATCAGCCTGCGAGATTAAGTACAACATTAAGTTCAACAAAATAAAAATAAAAATAAAAATAGAAATAACATAATAAAAGAAATAACAAAAATAAAAGGAAATCCACTAAAAGTCTGAAATGAAAACATAAATGGAAGGACCAACCCTTGCCAAGTACAAAAACGTACAAAGAAAACAAAAATGAAAAAAACTATAAAGCTAAAGAAATGTCATCAGTCTTTGGTGCTGGAGCTAGTGCTAATGTGGTCTCTGGAATGGGTGCGGGAGCTGGGTCTGCACGGGGAGGTATCACCTCAGGAACCGGCGTAGGGTCTGCAGGAGCTGGAGCTGGTGGAGAAAGAAGACTCTGCAGCATGGTTAGGGCACGGTGAAGGTCGGCCTCCATCCGCGCTACTAACGCTCTAATCTCCATCTAGCCAGCTTTAAGAGCATGCTACTCCTCTTAGATCGCGACCAGCTGCTCGCGAATGTCGTCTCTAGATCGCGTTGGAGCGGCTGGTGCGGTCGCAAATAGTAGGGAGTCGGTGCTGACATCAGACTCATCGGCAGTGTCCGCGGTCTGCTCGGCAGGTGTCGCGGCTGCAGACTAAGTCAGCACATACTGAGATCCTCACCGCATGATCATCCCCATAGAACGAAGCATCTCGAATCCCAGGGATCCTAGGGTAGTCTCATTGTGGACGCCCTCCAATCGCTCTATAAGTCCCATACATCGTACTAACCTCGTGATGTACAGGCCGGTGAAGATGGTGTTGAGGTGTACATGCTGGCCTTGATGACCGATGAAGTCCTCCAACGCGCAGCCAAGGTGGATGGGCCGATGCTCCGTCGTACTGAAAAGGAAGAGCAGCTCCTGTCAGCCCACCACTCCGGTACTGTCCGATCTTCCTGCAATGGAACGAGCGAAGATAGCGTGCAAGTACCTCAAAGCAGGTCGGATGAGGAAGCACGCCTTAGTGAGGCCCGGCTCGTAACTCCTCCCCTGACTTAGGCGCCGCCAGATAGCACTAGTCGTGACTCCAGGAGGGAAGTCTGTCTTCAATGCCTCATATGGGGTTGTAGTCGTGTACTAGGCGTCGTACAACCCCATCAACACAGCGAACTTAGTGTAGCTCAGTCGCTTGATATCGCCAAAAAGCTTAAGCTGAATCCCCCCCGGCGAGCAAAGCGCACGAAGCCCTGATCAAAATCGAAGGTGCTAAGCACCTCCAAGGTAATATCTCGGTATTCCAGCTCCACGATTGATAGGAGTCGGTCCCACCCACCAATGGCCACCAAGCAGCTGACCTCTTCATCTAATCCCATGTGGGCGAGCACGGGCCAGTCGATGACTGGAGACTGGCCAATCCGCCTCATCATCAAGCTGTTATACCACTCTCTGAAGCATGGGGATGTGAATGACGGTTCTCCAGGTGGGACCGGTGTGGAAGGCCCAGCTTCACCACTCGAGCCCTCTTAGACGGCCGGTGTGCTACATGCTTAGCCTGTGGCATCATGCATTAAGAATAAGGAAGTTAAATACAACAAAAACCCTGCATATGATCTTATGGTTACCTTACGACCGTAAGGCTCAGGAATTCATCTCTACCTGGGGGTTACGACCGTAAGTCAAAAGACTTAGGCCGTAAGCACCTCCCTAGTGGCCGTAAACACGAAAATTTACAATCATTCACAATCTACAAACCACAAGCACTTCCACGGAGTCTAAACAACACAATTTATTGAAAATAAGACAAGGAAAATGAAATACAAGCTAAAGAAAGCGGGATACCTCAAAGTCGAAGAAGAATCAGAATGTGTACAGTCGGTAATCACCTCCTTCGACCTTTAGAAGAGTACCTAAGTGCCAAAAGTGGTGGTGAGTATGGAAGTTCGACTCTCTTTACTTCTCTTATGCTTTGTTTCTTGTGTAGAAGTTGTGTGTTTAAGTTTTCATCGAGTTTTATTTATGGTGGGATCTTAATTAAGGTTTTTTTGAGAGGTTAAAAGATGGGGGAAAATTGTTTTAAAAGGTGTAAGTAAGGAAGGGACCTTGCGGGCACTTAGTGTGCACGCAAGGAGCCAAAAAAGGGCCTTGCAGCCTCCCATGCGCCCGCATGGGAGGCCGCAAGGACCACCGGCCAGAAGTCCATGCAGGCTCCCATGTAGGCGCATGGGAGGCCGCATGGCTTCCAGGTTGAGGCCTCGCGGCCTCCGTTGCGCCTGCAAGGGAGCCCGCGAGCCCTCCCGCGCTTTGGGGCCTATATATACCGATTTGAAACTCAAAGGGCCTTCATAAGACCCCATTTCCCTCTCTTTTTTTCCCCATCTTGAATCCTCATTCTCGCCTCTATTAGACCTTCATTCTTGAGCTCCAAGAAAGAAGAAAGGTGTTGATCTCCCCCTCTCCTCCATTGGTGATGATTCTCCTCTAGATCTAGTAAGGTTTAAGCTGGGTTTTCTTCTCTTCTTCAATTTCTTGTTATTTTATTCAATTCTCTATAGATCCATGAAGAATTAGTGTGGATCTAGTATAGATTCAATGCTTGAATGGGATTAGAGTATAGATATAATGTTTGAATGGTTTAGGAGTCTTGATCTCATGTTTTGGTGGAGAATGAAGGAGATCCTTCATCTCTAAACCCTTGATTCTTTTAGATCCGAACGCAATTAGGATTTTCTTGGTTTTATTGTGATCTTGAGGATTTGAGAATACCATTATTATTAATTCTTGAATCTAGAATATCTAGTGAACCCTAGAAGCCATGAGATCTAAATTTGGATCATTCTTTCCTCTTTTGTTTATTGTTTGGGTTATATGATTGATTCTTGTTTTTCTTGGATGGTTAATGGCTTCAAGGAGGTGGATCTAAAGGCAAGGGTAAAGAGCAAGTGGACAAGTGATCCAAGAAGCTCGATCTCGCCAAGTTTGTGAGTGGGAAATTGTTTAATTCATGAGCTATGGTCATGCTTGTTTGAATACCTAATTATATACATTCTTGAATGGTGAACTTTATGTTTCAAAGGTTTCTTGAGATGTTTTCATGAAACTTTGAATAATGATGATTTATGTTCCGGTTTATTTCTTGATTGAAGACATTGATCATCTATACTTCTTGATTTATGATCCGATGTACTTTTGATTAAGGTTGTTGATCATTTATACTTATGGTTCATGATTTGATATACTCTTTCGATTATGATCAATGATCTTTTATTATTCTTAAGGGATGGAATCCCGATATCTTGAAATGCATATTTTCAAAGTATTGTCAAAGGGTTAATGTTCTTCCCATAAGGACACAAGAAAGGGCCTAAGTGAATCAAAATGTATTTCTTGATGATAAAACTCTATTTGAGATGTTATTCTTTACAATGATGTCGTATTTGAAATGAATTTTCTAAACAATACTCTAGTGATGATATTCTTGATAAAAATCACATTATCGACGACGCTTTCATACGAGTTTTTACTCTTGGATTAAGAGTTGCATCTTATGTGAATTTATGATCTCTTGAGTAGATATGTCATTTTATGTTGATACATTTTTTATGAGCCTAAGGGCGGGATGGATATCCCAAATGTTGATGGTGAAGGGGAAGGATCCCCGGTATCTTCTGCAGAAGCGAGTCTCCACGGACTGACCTAGTTGGGGTGGCGTGGAGTTCTCAGCTGACTCGCTCATTCAGGAGGTGCGTAGAGATCCTGAAGAGCCATGTTAGGTTCTCGGTGTCACCTCCCGGGAATCCCAACGGCCAACGCCAAGATACGCGCATCTTGGTGGCTCCTGACCTAACCGCTGCCGCGGATTAGTAATGGAGGGTTTTCATAGGCTGGTGATACTAGCGATACGGGATTTATTGCGATTATCTTATAAATCCCTAGGTTGTTGAGTATGAAAGTGGTGTTTTCAGAATTTGGATTTCATGATACAAAATTTACGACATTGATTACTTTATGAAACCGTGAAAAGTTGAGCATTTCGAAGAGAGTATTTTTTTAACTTAAATTTCCATACTTGAATCTCTTTATAAATGATTTTCAGAGTTTTATTGATGCCTTTCTTTGAGAAAGTTGGATAGCTCCTTATATTGAAATGTGTATCTAAAGTATTTTATAAATTGTTGATAATTAAAGGTATACATATATTTCCGACATATCTTTTTGTTACACTTGTATGAGTTATAGCTCCATGTCCAGCCCCTCACTGAGTAACTTAGTTACTCGCCCATTCATCTTCTCTTCATTACAGGTGTTAGCACGGCAGCAGGGCGTGAGACGTGATAGTGCTTGGCAAAGCTATTTTCGCATTTACCTTTGAGTAGTGTATGATTCATAAACATTGTTATCATGCATAAGATGGATCCACTAGGACCTATGTTTTCGTATTTCCTTTTTGGTCTTGATTAATCTTGATTAGTTCAGTCAGAATCTTAGGTTGTATGAACTTTACACCTAGTGTTTTGGGAAGACTATGATTGTGTTCATGATCGCGGATGTTGTGATTTCCAGGGACATATATCTGGTATGAGTGTGTTGATCTTGTACAGTGTTGTGAATACCTTCAGATTTAGAATATTATTGTTGTGATATTGGTATTATACATAAAACAGGTTAGCCTTACCGCGATCTAGGGTTGAGGCAGGTGTCTGACTTCTCCTGGGCTGTCGTGGCAGTAGTGTCATGGACCGGGACCTGCGGGTCGGGGCGTGACAGTGAGGGTTTTGTGTAAGGAAATCAATGGGAATGAATTTGAAAAGTCGCCGGCGGCGTCTTAAACCTAACTGCTTATGGTTGACTTACGGGTGTAAGTCGAGCCATAAGGCTCTCTAGATTTTCAGTTACGGGGTCTTATGGCCATAAGGGTGATCCCGTACGATGGTTCACCAGCTTCTCCACAGAGGTTACGGGCTTAGATTACGGCCGTAAGTCACCTCGTAAAGTCCCCTGAAAAGAAATTCCCAAGGATTTATGGGCCGTAAGTGGTGATTGATATACCCCGTAAGGCTCTTAGGACTTTCACTTACGCCCTCCCTTACTGGCGTAAGTGTGCCCGTAAGGTCCTCGGATTATCTCTGTCCAATGTTTACGGGGTGTAAGTAAAACATAAGCACTACGGTGAAGACATTGCGGCCTGACTTACAGGCATAAGTAGCCCGTAAGCTTCCCTGAAAATTTGGCAGAGCTTCTCTTTTATGCAAAACATGCCTGAATACAATAGTTTTACTGAAAACTATAGACATGACTAGCTATGAAAACAAGCACAAGGCACTAATATGAAACTTGATCTTCGACATTAGGTGGAAACTAAGTAACTGAAAATAACTAAAACAAACATGCAGGAAGAAAAGAAAAGAAAAGCAAATTCGAAAAAGACTTGGGTTGCCTCCCTAAGAAGTGCTTGTTTAGAGTCTCTAGCTTAACATAAAAGCAATTCTTACCTCACGGAGGTTCCTTCAAACGAACAACCTCCTTACCTGTTGTTCCAAATTGTGTGTGTAGTGGTTATGGGGTTTTGTTACCGTATTTCTCCCCAGAATGAAGCTTCTTTCTATTGCGGGGACACATCCATCTCCAAAAGGCTTTCTTTAAGGGGGTAGACCTTTCTTCTATCGTAAACACCGAGCCCACGACTTCTCCCTCAACTGAATTCTGCCAGTCTTCAAAGTGATGTGGCTGAACTACTTCCTGTATGCATTCTTCAACACACATATCAGTAATATTTCAGAAATAACATTCATCATCAAAATTTACCAAATTTTTCATTGCTTCGGCCAACTGATAGGTGATAGACTCTTCTTCTACCCTTAGTGTCATTTGATCTCCATCCATATCGATTAAAGCCTTTGAGGTCCAAAGGAAAGGTCTTCCTAAAATCAATAGCAGCTCGGCGTCTTCGTCCACATCTAGCACAACAATGTCGACCGGAAATATATATTTGTCGACCTTTATTAACACATCTTCAACGACGCCTCGAGGATGCCTAATGGTTATGTCTGCCATTTGGAGTGTCATGGAAGTGGCACGAGGTTCTCCTAATGCCAGCTTCTGAAATAAAGTGAAAGGCATAACATTGATGCTAGCTCCAGAATCTGCTAATGCCTTTTCTATCCCAATCCCTTCAATGCAACAAGGGATGACGAAACTTTCATGATCCTTCATCTTACTGGGGAGCTTGTTCTGTAGCACAGCCGAGTAGTTAGCTTCAAGTACCAGTGCCACGCCTTCCTCCAATTTCCTCTTATTTGTGAGCAGATCATGGAGGAATTTAGCATAGCGTGGTATTTGAGCCAATGCTTCAACGAAAGAGAGATAAATGTGCAACTATTAAAATAAATTCAGAAACTTTTTGTACTGTTCATCCAATTAATCCTTCTTCAAATGAAAGGGATATGGAATTCTTGGCTCATGGGAGTATGAACTTCATCACCTTCTTTCCCCGGATCTTGGAGCCTATCCTTGCCTTTCTCAGATGATGGAGATTCACCCTTTTCACTGGAAACTCTCTGTTAAAGTGCCCGACCACTTCTCAAAGTGATCGCCTTGGCATATTCCCTTGGGTTGGCTGCGGTGTTGCTCGGCAAACTTCCCATTGTCCCCTAAGTCAATGTTTTTGCAATTTGTCCAACTTGGTTTTCCAAGTTTTGGATGGAAGCTTGCTACTTCCGAAGAAGGGTCTCCATACTAGTCTGTCATGCATCGGACATTTGAATGTACTTAGCTAGAATCTTTTCTAGCTCTAAAACTCTATCTGGTTGTAGCTGCTGCTGCTGGAATCCAGGAGGATGCACACAAGCGTATGCTCGATTGTTGTAATACTTGCACGAGGTGAGATCGAATCCACAAGGACTTAGTATATGCGTACTCACCACTTTCCTGCTATCTAGCTCGAAATAACACTCGAATTTGAGAAAGAAAAGAAATAGAGGAAGAAACATGATTAAAACTATTAAAGGAAGAGAGTAAGATTCGATAAGAATGAATAGTTCTTCGATTAACTTTATTGGGAACTTGCAATTAAAATAAGATTTGCCCATCAACGTAGGTTAACCAAGATAAATCAGAATGGAGAGAATCAAAAGAGAAGAGGATTCTCATGTCAAGAGATGGAGATAACTACAAAATACTAGCCGAAAAGTATGCGACCACTCTACTATTTCTAGAGGGAGTTCATCAATAGTTATTCATTCATAGGTGTTCTAATCACATGGATCTCTTGACACTCAAGTGATAACATAATGATATGATCTCTCTCGACACATGAAACCAATCAAAAGAACATGAATGAATATGAAATACGAGGTAACCTACATTAAAATGACAATCCAAACATATAGAGTATTCCCAACTACATTAATCCAAGCACCCAAGGAAGTTAGCCTTCCATGAGACCTTTGTTCACCAAAATAGAATTCATCTCTATCCTAGAAAACAAAAACATCAAAAGAAAAACCCCTTTTCTATGGCTTTGATGATCTTGGAGCAAGTGTGAGCAGCAATCATCGTTGGCAAAGAGATCCCCCACGACTCCCTCGAGCTCTCCTTTCCTTCAATCACCTCCAGAGGTCTTCTCTCATCTCTAGGAACCCTGTTTCTTACATCTAGATCAGCACACCAAAAATCTTCCTCTATTTCTTCAAAAAAAACTATTTATACCTAGAGAGAAAGAATAAGTACACGGGAAGATACACGACATGTACTTGCCCGTATAACTCTCGAGAGAACCTTGATAAATACATTTGTGATATACGCGACCAAGTATATGGTGGTACAAATATGCTTCTGACCATGTAGATCTCAGGCTGTTCCCTTGGCTCCTATTCGCGGTTTACATCGTCAAGTAATCTTCCTTCTTCGCCCGTGTAGTTGTCTTAGGCGCGCTCAACTGCTCTTCACATTTGCACAAGTATGTACTTCAATTACATAGCAGTGTACCTCCAGGTTGGGAGATAGAAAGCGGAAGCTACGCTGATGGCACGTGATGTGTCTTTTCCTTTGAAATTCTTCTAAAAACTACACAGGAAAGTACATGGGCATGTCCTTTACCCGTGTACTATTTGTATTTCATTTGTTTGCGCTGATTTGCTCCTGATTTCATTCTTCTGGTCGTAATTATACTTTTCTTCACCTGTGGAGTATAATAGGGCAATTAAGTACTGAATATCACCATAATCCACAATTTAGGATTCAACAAGTGCTAAAAATGATCAGTAAAATATATATGAAAAGTGCTTGCATGTACATATAATTTGAGATGTTTTTCCCTGCATGAGCATCACATTTTTCAGGTTATATTTCTCATTTCGTGTGTTTCTGTGTTCTTTCGTGCAATTAGGGTTGTGAAAAAGGTTTATGCGAAGAAAAGCAAGATTAGGTCATAATGGTGCCATGTGGAGCTCTTTTGTGCAAATACGAAGTCAAGACACAAATCGGGTTCAAACGAGGGGGTATGTGCCAACTTCTAAAGGCTTCAAGACAATTCTTGTAGAAGGACACGAAGGCAGTCATGCTCGCTCGTTCCGATTGGTTCAAAGATTTCAAAAGCTCTCCAAGGTTTCCCATCATCAAGAAATGCCACTTGACCTTTCACATGGGCGTGTGTCCGTCCATGTGACCTCAGGAGAAGAAACGGGCGAAATCGAGGATTAGTATGAAGATTTCACAAGGCAGAAAATCCACACGGCCGTGTGGAATTTCCACACGCCCGTGTGGAATTTCCACACGGCCGTGTGGACTATCCACACGCCCGTGTGGATCCTCGAGATGGCCAATTATAAAGCCGTTCTGAAGCGTTATCCAATGGATCATCTTCTAACTTTGGGAGGAGGTGACGGCTAGGGTTCAGGAGGTTCTTGCTACACTTTGGGGGCGCTTCTTCACCGGTTTCATCATCATTCCCTTCCAAGGAGAGCCATTGGGGGAGCCTTCGACGACTCGATTCGGCGAGGTGTGCCTTAGGCTTGGAGGAAGGGATTCTTTGAAGAAGAAGGAGAAGTTCCCATAGTCTATCAACACGAAGCTTAAGGGGGTTTTCTTTATGGATTTCTTGCACTTATCTTCATTTATTTTGATGAACTTGTATTGCTCCATGGAGAGCTAAACCCCTAGTGGGTACTTGGACTTGTAAACCCTAGATTTCCTATGTTTCATTGACTTTAATGCTTTTATTCAATTTGAGTTTGAATTTGAGTTTCAATCTTGTATGCTTAATTGTTTCTCCCTTAGAGTGACACTAGGGTTGAGGGCTAATCCAATCATCCTTTTGACGAGTGACCATCACCATTAGGATTAGATTAATCAAGATTGCAGGGGGTTGAGAGGGTGAGTTGAGAGGTAGCGACACGTCCCCTTTCCCCTCCGGTGTGGTTTTCCCTACCTTCTTATTCCAAGTATTACCTTCGATCTCAAAGAGAGTTAGGCGTTGAGAGAGGCCTTTCCGCCGGGACTTATTTGTGATTAGGGATCTTTCACCTGGACCAAAGGGATTGATCTATAGTTGGGAATAGGGTTTACCACTTGGAATCCCTAGAGCATAGCGCAGTCATACGTGGTGTGAGGCGTCAAGAGTCTTCTCTCCGCCGGGACCTCGTAGGGGACTAGTCAAGGTTGACCTTAGATTTGGGACCTTGTATCTTTGGATTCCACGACTCTTGAAATCTCTATTGAATAAGAGTACTTGAAGTCTTGCACGTGAAACAAGGATTCTAGGGGGAGCATTGTCCGAGTACCCCATCTTCTTATTGATCTATTTCTCCGACCTAGCTTTCATTTTCAGCACTTTGTTTCTACTACATTCTGATTTTATTTTCTTTTAACAACAATTGGTTTATCTTTGATTACTTAACAAAGTGTGATTGTTCTTACGTCTACTCCCTGTGGATTCGACTACCCACCCGTTTGGGTACTTTATTACTTCGACACCCGTGCACTTGCGGAGTACACACGCAAGGGTGTGTCAATATATAAAATAACACTTATCAAGGTCTATCGTAGGAGTAGATGGCAAGGGCCGATAGAAAGAAGGTACTCCAAACAAGAGTAATACACACTTAAACTGAGCATAATCAGTGCGAACACAACCTTCAGATGCTAGTTGACATAGTCGTGCCCTCTTTTGGACATACAAACATGGATTCGAGAGGAACACTGGCGAGCTGTGTCCCATGCCTTAACTATGCTATCTTCATAACACAATTGTTACAAATCTAAAGCCTTCATGACCTTTCTATGCCAGCCACCACACCCATGGCAGGTTCTACAACATTACAAGTTGATTTTCCTAAGAAGGCCATAGGTAACCCATGGGTTGCACCACATGCATGGTTGGCACATAAAATCCTTACCCTTTGTTTCAATTTAACTTTTTTTCCTTTACTTTACCATCTTTCCTTTTGTAACCCTAGTAAAAATCCCATCGAAACTATGTTTCCCCCCCTGTCAACTCTGTCAAAATACCATTGCATACCTTATATAGTCTTGTTTAACACCCTATGCTTCACTTTCTTGCCCATCCCCATCATCTCCAAAGTTTGAAGCAAGATAAGCATGAAAAACAAGAAGAAACATCAAGTTTGCATCAACACACAAGTTAGGGCTTCAAAGCTTGAATCGAAAACGATCGGTGAAGAAGATGATGAAACCTTGAATAAACCACTGGATCCTCGTTGCAGAGGTTAGGAGAGGAGTGTAGAGGATGAAAAATGAAGAAAAACGGTGAAAGAATGAGGGAAAACGGATGAGAAATGAGAGAGATATGAGTAAAATGGTGAAGAGGTAGATTTAAGAGATGGGCAGCCCAAGCTCCTTGCGGCCTGGCTTGCGCCCGCATGCTAGCCCGCAAGGACTGCAAAAATCAGCCCTTACACACATTTTCCATTGCAACTTAAGCACAAACAATGCACCAATGTTTTCAACAAAAACTCACACAAGAATTTGCATTCGAATGTCATCAAATCAAATGACAAAACCAATAAATTCAAGAACAAGCATGAATCATACTCAAACAAACAACCAAACAATCTAACAATCAAAAACCAACGAGTAAAGAAAAACACAAACACAACAATCCATCACACAATTAAAATACGAAAATTCAAAGAACATGAATCTAAAACTTGGGTTGCCTCCCAAGAAGCGCTTGTTTAGCGTCATTAGCTCGACGTACCTTGTTCTTACCTTAAGGTGGCTTGAAAATGGTGTGTTCCTCCCTACTAGAAGTGGCATACGAGCTACCAAGAAAATTAAATCGTACCTTCCGGGATGGTGTCAATGTGGAGGTCAAGTATGAATTACCTTTTGGCCTCCATGGAAAGAGCTTCGGTCGGGCATTGTGCAATTTTAATCTTGGCAAATCTTTAGATGGTCTTAGCATTCTTCCCGCCACTTCATTTGTCCCGGCTGAATTTCCTTGGAGCCTCATCAAAAATCGTTTTGGTCTCCAAGAGAATAGGTTAGGATGAAGATTTTTCAAGCTCGGCATCGGTGGGTCCTTGGGTGGTGTAAACCTCCTACTCACTTCTCCTTCTTCAACCATTGTCAATCTTCCTTTAATTACCCACAAAAATCGTCTGGGCCTCCAAGGAAATAATTTTGGGTGGGACGTGTCTAGCAATGACATAGGTGGGTCATTGGATGGCTTCAACCTCCTACCCACTTCTTCAATTGTCCCGGAAAATCCTTTTTTGTGCATGATAAATGGATTGGCTTCTATGCAAAGGGCTCGCTCAATTGGTATTGGCACCACCGTTTCTTCTCCTTCAACCTCCACTATACCAAAGTTCTCTTCCATCTCCCTTTCACTATAGCTCTCTTCCTTTTCATTATTGCTTGTAGTTGGGAGTTCTATTCTTGGCATAAGGATTAATTGTTCAACCCGGCCTTCTAGCTTGTGAAAGGATGCTTGCACATTCAAAAGTGTGGCATGGATAGCCTCAAATCCGGATTTATATTTAGCATCAAGGGATTGAAGTTCGGCAGTAATGGCTTCAAATTTAGTGTTGATGGTGCGAAATCTATGTTCAGTATTCACCATGAATTTTGCCAATACATCCTCAGTAGTATATTTCCTTTCTTGTGGTGTTCCATGTTGAGGACTTGGAGAGGGAATGCACCGTTGCTCTTGAAGTGATTTGTGGTTAATAAATTTGTTGAGTTTCTCCTCAAGAGCATCTATTCGAGCGGCCAAAGCAAAGTTTGGATCATTCAAGGTCAAAGCTCCTTGCATTTGCCAAGATTAGTATACCTCGCACAAAAAGAAAACACAAAGTCAAACAAAGCACAACAAAAGAAGGAAAATAAACAAGAAAATATGTACAACAAGAAGAAGAATGGCTAGAGCAATAGACTATAGGTTTTCCTAGTATCCCTTGTGTCCCCAGCAACGGCGCCAAAAACTTGATGGTGATCCCGCAAGCGCACGGGGTCGTCAAGTAATAAACCACTCTCGCACGCACGAGTGGGTCGTATTTCCAAGGGCCCAAGGAGCTACTATTACTCCCCTTTCGTCTATTTCCTAGCCTAACACTTCAAAAGATAAACAGTGATTGCAAAAAGATAAAAAACTATTAAAATGAAATCCGGGCTACTACTACACACATTTAGCGAACAAGGGAGAATCAAACACACGAAGAGGTGATTTGGACAATGAATTCTCCTAGGCTTGTCATTAGGTCCTGAATTTAGGATGAAATATTGAGATGGTAGCTGGGCGAAGAGACTCTTAAAGTAGGTCAACCCCGATGGTCACGGCGATCAACCCCTAATCCGGTAGAAGTATTGGATCGGAATCACATCCGCCCAAATCCTCTTATGATTGCATTAAACTTAGGGAAATCTCTAATTAGGGTCAAACACAATATCTATGTTCATCCCTAATGGTTGGAGGGGTACGAAATACCTGATGGTCACGGTGTATTCATACATGAATCCCTTTCAAGCTTGGTGAGTCTAATACTAGGGCAATGGTCATGCAACCTAGCATTTCCTAGAATTGGCACACCGAGTTCTCATGCATACCAAGGCATTAAAATACACCAAACATGAACCACAAACTATAAGATTCCATAAAAGAAATACAACATCCAACAATACATCACAAGGATGATCATCCAAATTACAAACAAACACCCCTAGAGTTCATCATGTCCTAACCACAAATAAGTTAGTTCCTCATGAAAGAGGAACACTCATACAAGTTCAAGGAGCAAATAAACAAGAAAAGAAGGAAGAAACACTCCCTCTGGCTTTGGAAACCCTTGAATGGATGAAGACCTTCAAAATACACCTTGATGTCTTGGATCTTCCCTCCAAATCTTCTCCTTCGATGTGTGCCTCCCTCTTGGTGAAGATTGCGCCGTAGATCGCCGGAAATGGCCGGCAAAGAAGGTGGGGCACCGGCCCTAGAAGAGTAGATGATGTCCCCCCAAAAGAATGCCCTAACTTTCCTTTAAAAATCTCTTTTTCGGGCATCCATACGGGCTGCCTTGCGGGCGCATGCTTGCCCGCAAGGCTCCCAGCCTTTTTCCAGAAAATCGCGTTTCGGTGCTACAGTGCCCTGCTACAGTAATCTTGTTACATTATCCTTCTACAGTACTGCTACAGTGATAGAAACTCGAAAACATCGTTTTTGATACGGATTTCTTCCCAAATACGCTCGTGAGCTCATTTTGGCTTATTTAGGGTCTGCAACACAAAATAAAGAGATTTAGACCATAAGAAGGGCATCGGCTCATAAAAAGATAATAAAATGATACAAATTAATTCGTATAAAATACGTATACTTAGGCGTTTATCACACTATGTTCATTGCATCATGTCACATAATGTTTTTGGTTAGGGTGACAGCGGAGTCGTTAGGGAGAGTGAATTACTATTTTTTTGGGCTATGATGCTTGCCATTAAAATGGGCACAAGCTCTTACCTAGCTCCACAATTCACTAGGGTAAGGAAAGTTGTATTAGGATATATTGATTGCAGAGGTCTCATAACACAAGTTGCACTTGCATATAATTATGATCTAACTTCCCTAATATAGTGTTTTAGGAGTACACGTCTCGATATGGAAGCTTGCATTGCTGCGAAGATGATTATGAGGGAAGGTTACATTTACTGCATCCTTTAAAGATGAAAGACAACCCTGATCCTAAGAACACAGCTACTAAAAAGACCAAGAACCCAAGAACTACCATTAATTATGCCAACCACCAAAGAGAATGATGGAGCTGCACCACAAGTACATGGGTCATCAAGTAATAGAGTAACGAGTAGAAATGTCGTATCCCACGAGGAACAAAAGTACTAGTAATAGCTAATTCTCTATTGTCTAGCCTCATAATAATAGTATGATGGGAAATTAGCAACAAAACAAGCAAGGAAATAAAAACACGGGTTAGGGAAATTGAGACAAAGCTCAATCAATCATAGGAAGATACGCGGGTGATGCTTCCCCTAGAACCTCATTAAGGTACAAGATTTAACTAGTGAGTCCTAATCGAGATAAGTTGAGTCATGGGTATCCTAAAGCATGCTAGTCCCTATCTCAAGGCAACCAGTAACTAGTCCCATGAGAGACTTAGGGGGTGATCTTTCTTTACCTAAGCCACCTATAACTGCTTTGCAACTCAAGGGATCCCAAAATAGATTAACTTAATTCCCTAAAATAGATAAATCCCTTAAAGCCAATTAGTCCCTAATCCCATACAAGCCCTAGCAGAAATCTCTCTTATTAGGGCTGATATGATTGCATTGCGATCAATGGAATACAGGGGTAGAGCCAATCAAATCGAAGAGGAAATGGGACAAATCTTCTACATAAAACCTTAAACTACTCTCTTCAACCTGGGTGAATCTAACCCTAGTGATTACCTACAATCTAACTCACTCTAGAAAGGATTGCATAGGATTAAGAACTTATGGATAAAAATCAAAATAAATCTCAAAAGAATAAATTTTAGGGTTCACATACCCAAGTGCATAAAGGGGTTTATCTTCTCATAGTGGAGCAATACAGTGTCAAATAACAAGTTGAATAAATAACAATGACAATCCATAAAGATAACCACCTCAATCTTAGCGATCACTAAATTGATGAATTGCACTTGAATCTCCAGTGAAGCACTCCACTCGGTAAGAGGTACAATACCTAGAACTAAGGTCGGGTGACTTTCTTGATGGTCTTGTCGATGGATGAATCGATGGACATTGATAGTAGAGCCTCTCCTTGGTCTCAATCACCTAATTTCCAAACCCTAGCAAAGACCATTGCTTTAGACTTGCAAGAAAAGATACTCAAAATAACATAAAAGCCCATTTTAAATTGGGTCATCGGAGGTCCACATAGCTAGGCAATGTGGTTTCTTGTGTGAGCCACACAGTTACGGGTACTAGTGTGGTCTTCTATCTCAAAATAACATAAAAACTCCTTTGTGAACAATACACAGCCTGGTACACAAGTTTGTGACTACCCCTGTACCCTTTTGCAATTTGAAACTTGTTCTAAAACTCCTAGAAGTTGGCATACACGCCTATGTGAAATTTTCCTAGGCAACTCAAATTAGGGCATAATGAAAAAGCCGAATATAACATTTTGTCTTGACTTGCTCACAATCACCGAGTTCATTAATTCCTCATCTTCAGCAATCACAGACACAAAATCCAACTTATGGCCTAATTATGCAATCCTCCAAATTAGCAAAGGGAATAAAAGAAGAAACAAAAGGAGAGGAGGGCAAGTAGTGAATGGAATAGAGCGGCCTAGTTTTCTTTGGGATCGTGGAGAGATTGGAAGATCTAAGTTGGAGGTTATGGCATTTCTATGGGTTTCTCTTCTTGTATTAGTATATGAATAAATGTGATCTTGTGAAGTAAGGGTTTATTGATTGAATTCTCCGTGTAGTGAAAGTGAAGTGATCTTTCTAATGTTACAATAGCCAGTTGAGGAGTTATTTGAATTTACCTTCAATTCATAGTGGAATTCATGTTGTTGTATTTGAATTTTAGTAGATCTAATCCTGCTTTATGATTCTACATTAACTGATTAATAAATTATCAGCCCTCTAAAGAATACAAGGTGATAGAATTGATTTTTTATTCAGATATGTGGTGTTTCATTCTTGATTTTATTAGTCTTCGCCAATCTATTTAGTTGAGGTTAGGAATCTATAACATAGCCATACGAGTTTTGGTGTCCCTATACACATGAATCTAGAAAATTAGTCAAAGTTAATATTGCCATGTTGAGGTGGGGTGCATACATAGGAAAGCTTTCGCTATGCTTCTTATGCTAAAATCATGAGTCACAAAATGCAGGCAAGGTTGAAAACATGTAGCAGATGTGGTACCACCTTAGAGGTGAATTATGTCAAAACCATGGGTATTCAAGGATCTTGTTGAGAAGCATAGCCACAAGTTTTTTGTTTCTACATATTCAATTTCTTTGTCACATCAAGAGGTAAAGCGAAGTGGCAAATTGAGGCAATTACCTTAAGAACAGTTGCTGTGAAGACATCCCAAGTAATAAGTTATATGGCTCCATGAAATAATGGTTACGCAAACATGGAGTGTGATCAAAAGGACACGTATGACATTGTCAACAAACATTGAGCTAAACTAGTGACAAAATATGGCGTGTTTAAAGCACTTGCTTATTTTGAAAGCTAAAAGAAAAGGTGATCTTGATTTTCTTTTAGATCATCATGTAAAGATAATCAATTGTACAAATTATTTTGGGCTAAATCATTCATGTATTGATTATAATTGCTTTAGAGATGTTGTGGCCTTTAATTCAATGTGCAAAAGAAACTTTTATCATTTCTTATTAGTGATGACGATGAGTGTTAGTCACCATTTCTAAAGTATCGTATTTGGTTACGCAATGTTAGACAGTGAAACAAAATAGCTATACATATAGTTGTTAACCATATTTTTTTTCATTGCAGTGGAATGAGGATGACATTATTAATCATAAATAATGTTGATAAGGCAAAGTGTCTAGCCATTTCGTTGTCAATATTGGTGCTTTGGCACTGCCTATCTGTCACGGCCCGACCGGTGGGTCAAGCACGCGACAACCAGCGTGACAACTTGAGTAAAGGTACATGTTGCACCCTAACCCCATGGAAAGGCATCAGAAGAGGATCTACCTGATCTATTTAACCTGTACACATAAGATACCAAGAAATACACCCAAATATATATATATATATATATATATATATATATATATATATATATATATATATATATATATATATATATATATATATAAACAAATTATATATAGCGCGTATACAACATGAGTTCAAGTGGTTGTATACAAAATACAAAAAAGAAAATAAATACAGGGAGAATATACAAAAATCATAAATATATAATACACAAGCGGACAACGAAAGTAAAAGAATTAAAAAAAATAAACAACCTAGTGGATCCAAAACTGGGTCCTAGTCGACCCCATCAGAACCAAACTGCTCAGCACCACTCCTAGCTGCACCAACGCTAAGCTATACTTGGAAAAAGAGTGGTGGGGGTGAGTAACAACATAATTGTTACATAGTGAATGGTATCTGTATAGATCTAACAAGTCTTACCTCATTTCAACAAGGGAACTATGTAACCAATACAAATTAACTACATTAAAATCTAAAATCATAGTACACATTGGAACACATTCTTTAAGTTTCAACAAATATAAAAATAGTGCACCATGAAAAAGATAATGCAAATCTTCAAATAAATATTGATTTATAAAATGAATGCTTTTAGAGGAACATAAAGCCATAAAAAACATTTCTAACAGTTTTAATTGGTAAACTGACACACCCTTGCGTGTGTTTTCCGCAAGTGCACGGGTGTCGAAGTAATAAAGTACCAAAATGAAGGGTAGTGGAATCCACAAGGAGTTGACGTTAGCAACAAACACACTTTGCTAATTAGCCAAGGAAAACTCAATTGATGTAGAGATCAATAGAAAAGTGATTAACATAAATAAAGAACTAAAAGTAATTGCTAGAGTGAAGGGAAGTATCAAAGTGTAAATGGGGTACTCGGACAATGCTCCCCCTATGATCCTAGTTTCAAGTGCAACACTTTAATTACTCTTACTTAATCGAGATTTAATGAGTCATGGAAATCCAAAGATACAAAGTCCCAAACCTAAGGTCAACATTGACTAGTCCCCTACGAGGTCCAAGCGGAGAGAAAACTGTCGACGTCTCACATCATGTATGACTGCTCTAATCTCTAGGGATTCCAAGTGATAAACGCTATTCCCAATTATAGATCAAACCCTTTAGTCAAGGCGAAAGATCCCTAATCACAAATAAGTTCCGGCGGAAAGGCCTCTCTCGACGCCTAACTCTCTTTGAGATTGATAATAGCTCTTGGAATATGGAGGTAGGGTGAATCACACCGGAGGGGAAAGGGGACGTTTCGCTACCTCTCGACTCACCCTCTCAACCCTCTTCAATCTTGGTAAATCTAATCCTAATGGTGATGGCCACTCGTCAAAAGGATGATTAAATTAGATTCGCAACCCTAGTGTCACTCTAAGAGAAAATCAAATAAGCATACAAGATTGAAACTCAAATTAAATCTCAATTAAAAGAAAAGCAATAAGGGTCAATGAAACATAGAAATCCTAGGGTTTACACGTCTAAGTATCCACAAGGGGTTTAGCTCTCCATGGAGCAATACAAAATCATCAATACAAGTGAAAATAAATGCACATAATCCATAAAGAAAACCCCCTTCAGCTCCATGCTGATGGTCTATGAGGGCTGCTCCTCCTTCTCCATAGATCTCTCCTTCAAGCCTAGGGCACACCTCGCCGAATTGACGTCGTCGAAGGCTCCCCCAATAGCTCTCCTTGGAAGGAATCGGTGTTGAAATCGGTGAAGAAACGGCCCCAAAACCTTGCAAAAATCTCTCCAAACCCTAGCCGCTCTTCCTCCAAAAGTTAGGAAAAAAGATCCTCCAAAAACGCTTCAGAATGGCCTTTTAAATGGCAAAAGTCGAGGATCCACACGGCCATGTGGAAATTCCACACGGCCGTGTGGAAAATCCACATGCCCATGTGGATTTTCAGCCTCTACAAAACTGCATCTATAGGTCCCTGATTTCGGCCGTTTCTTTTTCTAAGGCCACACAGATGGACACGAGGCATTTCTTGATGTCGAAAACCCCTGGAAAGCTTTTGAAATCTTTGAACATATCAGAACAAGCGAGCATGACTGCATTCGTGTCCTTCTACAAAAACTGTCTTGAACCCTTTAGAAGTTGCACATACTCTCTTGTTTGACCCCGATTTGTATCTTGAAATTTGTATTTGCACAAAAGAACTCCACTTGGCACCATCATGACTTATTTTTGCCTTTATTCCCATAAAACTTCTTCACAACCCTAATTGCATGAAATAACACAAAAACACACGAAATGAGAGATACAACCTGAAAAATGTGATGCTCATGCATGGAAAACATCTCAAATAATATATACATGCAAGCACTTATCATAAACCATATCTAACAACCTAAAAAACAATTCAAACCCCAAAAACTCAAAAGAAAAACATATTTCAATGTCAAAAACTTGTTTTGTAACTTTAATTAATGTTCCCCCTAGTTGTCGCCACAACTAAGATTCTGAACTGGCCAAAGCTATATATATATATATATATTTAAACTAGTAGCCCTCTTTGGCATTGGCCTCTCAGCACTTCGTGTGGTTACTCCGAGGGTCTCAGTCTGATTTAGTCTCATTTAGGCTCTCTATGCACCTCTTGACATGGCTAATTATAAATGATCAATCATGCCGCCTCTACATACCGGACCGTGGGGACTTCCACTGCAGTGAATCACACAAAGCATGTCACCATCAAAATTACATGAAACCACTCATATTGTCCATGGCTCGATATGGAGTATAATGCTATTATAACATACACATATAATCATTTCCATATCCAAAGATTCAAATTTTGGCTCCAAGCCATAATCTAAGCAAAACACACTTAAAAGCATATCAAGCCTATTTAGTATTAAATCACTTTCCAAATAGAAATATTTGAAATTATTTCAAATTCCTTTTCCATCAAGTCGTGCATCAAATATAAACATTTTAAAATTGAAATCAGTGCAAGTAGAAATCAGTTTATGTATACCATAACATAATCTCAAATCCATATGAATCATCCCTAGTAAAGATTTAAATACTGGCTCTAAGTCATCAAATTTTTTTTGTCACGTAGGCTTATACATAAAATATATTTCCATGCTTTAACAAAATAAAAGCATTACCTGACTTTAAAAATCTTTCACTAGATTCCTATATTACAGTAATATCTTACGCAAGCAAATGAAATATCATTCCCAAAGCTTTCACAATCAATTCAAAATATCATGAGATGCATATTCAAAGAGATGTCAAATAGAGGTTTAAGAAATGTAATATAACTTTAATAAAGCTATACGTAGTATAAAATCCCACTCACAGACAAACGCTCCCAAGAGTCATTCCCACTCCTCCACGAGTTCATCACCCTTCCAGGAGGATGCTTTGCCTTTCTTATCTCGTAGATTTGGCAGAAAAAATCTCCAAAGCTTACTCCTACCTCAAGGAAAATAAGAAGAAGAGGAGGAAAGAATGAAAGGAAAAATAAAGAAGAAGAAGAAGAAGAAGAAGAAGAAGAAGAAGAAGAAGATAGAAAAGAAGATTAAGAAGAAGAACAAGAGGAGTCTTACAGTTGAAAAAGAAAACAAGGAGAATGGATAGGGTTTGAAAGTGAAAACTTAAGCATTAAGCTTTCTTAAGAGTTAAAAATAACAATTTACCATTTTGCCCTTCTTACTAAAAAACGACATTAAGAAAAAGGAAACAATTGCTAAATGGAAAATTTCCCCGGCTCATAAAACCTCACCTAAAAACACAAGCAGCGTAACTCTACTAGAGTTTCTCATGAGCCCATCCAAAAAGGTTCAAAAACACTCAGTTTTAAAGTAGACAAAATCAAAGACCGAAATTACTATGCATACACATAAAACTTCGCCTTCGCTTTTCTCCTCCGATTTCAAAATCAGGGATGGGGTATCACACTATGCACTTAGCATTTGGAAAGGAATCCCATTTGTGAAGTTAAAACCCCACATTTACTTATTGAATCTAGAAGATGCTTGAGAGTATTGATCCAAGGGAATCTAATAATAAGCAAATTGTTGAATAAATATAAGTTGAAGGTCAATTCTTGGGCAAGCAAAATGTACTAAAAATGAGCATTTATCCATGGAGGCACTTGTAAAAGGCAACTTTGTGGTGGCCTTCAAACTATATCATAATGCAAAGGCATGAGTAAATTTTGAGTGGCTCCCAAACTTTGCCCTTATTTCAATTTGAGCACTAACTTTTAATTTGCATCAAAATGGGCACTAAGTTTTGATTTCATTTCACCTGCTGATAATTAGGGATTTCTGGTAAAAATCTGGTGGCATAACTTTTTGATAATATGAATTGAAAGAATTGTTTGTACTTGGATGTGTTGTTTAAGCTATATTTGCATTTCTGCAATGATGCAACTATAAGGATTATATGAATTAATTTATAATAATTGTGGACATAAACTAAAATTGTTTGTTGCAGATTAGAGTAAAAATGTATGCATGTAGAGTTTATCACGCTTGTTTCAGTTATTTTTGTGGCCATTATATTACCTTAATTTTGTCCCTCAATTCAAATTATTACTTTGAAATTAAAATAAATAGAAGTTTAAACCCTAAACACAGTACTGTAGGCAAAGTTGAGTGATCTTTTCATCCCAATCGGCATTATCAGACTTCACCAAACTACAATGGCATGGTTGTCACACCGATGGGGTTTTAGGACTACAACATCGACAAAGAAAGTGAGGTAAAGGAGAAGATGAGATGTAATCCTACATGACAAAAATTTGGAACGCGTGTATAAGTCATTGGTGCGGCACACTCAACATAAGCAAATGACATGGATTTTGGGCAACCACGCCAGCATTCTAGTGTCCACTTCACTAGATTTTCACCGGAAACGGCCAATTGCCCCGCCAGTGAAATGAAATTAAAGCTTAGTTCAATACAAAGTGAAAGTTAATGCTCAAAGTAAAATAAGACCATTTAGTACCTACTCAAGAAATTTACTCGCAAAGGCACGCACTCATTTATAAAATATTTTGTCAACAGGGACCAAGCTTGTCAAACCCGGACCGGCCCGGCCGGTTCAACCGGAAAAATCGGGAACCGGCCATGTGGCCGGTCCGGGCAATCCCCTTTGAACCAGGTATATGCAAACCCGGTGCTAACCTGGTGACCCGGCCGGTTCAACCATGAACCCGTTGACTCGGCCGGGTCAACCGGGTCATGATGTTAGGGCTTATTTGGGTTCTTTTTTGAGTTTGTCCTGATCTTTGTAATGTTGAAAGCTTAAAAAGAGTTAAAGCACAAAAGACTTCAGTGAGTTCAGTTCTCCTCCATCTAGCTGCCTTCTCTTTAGCCCGACTCATCAAACTCCGGTGATGCTCCGGTGATGCTCCCCACCATCCTTTCAAACACACAAAGTCATGATGTATGTTTATATTATGTTGACAGTTTGAGAGGTTTTTGAAATGATTTGTAACCTTGTACCATGCTTTGAAAATCCTGGTAAGATACTCATAATTTTTATGTTTTGTCTTGTTATTTTTTGTTGTTGTTTTAGATCTCCTTTCTCTTGAGTTTTTGAGAAGAAGCTTGCCTGGTTTGAAGTTAAAACTCACAAGTGTTGCTCAGTTTGTCATCTTGCCTAGTAAGTAAAGATTTTTTTAAAGAATTAGTGAATCAATTACTTGCCAATAGAATAGTTAGATATTGAATTATCAGTATGAACTATGAATAGAAGATGCATGATACATGATGAGGATATGGCATGATAATGTAGTTAGATATATGGCATGGGAGACCCCCGCCGAGGCGCTTGTGCCCTCGGACTCCCGCAAACGACGGAAGCAATGTGTCACGGAGCAAATATTAGACTTGCTTATTTGATTGCATAGAGATTATAAAGTGGGAATTGTCTTTAGGTACATTGATTATTTTTCTATAATTTGGCTTCTCCTCACATTTCTAAGATATCATCTTTTTAGGTTCTAGAAAAGGGTGAACATCTACAGAGGCTTTTGTTACTCTAATTTTGCTCACTACATATGGTAAGTTGGTAACATTTTTCATTGTTTAATTTTCTTGTAGAAATTTATGAGTACATCATGTGCAAGATAAATATTGAAGATTACACATTTCATAAATATGCATCACAATAGAGATCACACTATAAATAGACAACACATGTTGGTTTATTTTGCTATGTGTAGTATCCAGAGGCCAGCAATACACAATCATCTAGTTGCTCAAGTGGAAATGTTCGTTTGAAGACTGATCCTACTTGGGACCATTTTAATGTCTCTAACAATGCACAAGGAAAAAAGATTTTCTCATGCCTTTATTGTGGATCAAAATATCAAGGTGGTGGAATTAATAGAATGAAGCATCACCTAGCTTGCATTCGGGGAAATATTGAGGCTTGTAAATACGTTCCCGATGATGTTCGCAAGCAAATGGTGGAATTTCTTACTTCATCAAAACAAAAGGAGAAGGATTCATTTGATGATGCATATGAAGAAGTTGAAGAAGATGAAGAAGATGATGTTCAAGAGTTTAATCCTCCAATGAAGTCACAACAAAAGGCAACAACAATAGAAAAATATTTGGGAAAAAGGAAGGCCAAGGATTCCATTGAAAACTTGGTGGTTCCAAGGACAACGCGGGAGTCTCAACCGGGAATCAAGAGTGCATTTGCTAACAAGCAAACAATTCAAAAGGCACATATGGCTTTTGCAATGTGGTTTTATGACTCATGTATTCCATTTAATGCATTGAAGTCACCTTATTTTCAGGCAGCGTTGGATGCCATTGCTGGGATTGGATCTGGATATAAAGGGCCATCCTATAATGATATGAGGATTCATTTACTAAAGAATTGTAAAAAGGAATGTCAGTTGCTTGTTGATAGCTTTAGAAGCAATTGGGCTAATTCTGGATACACGATTATGGCTGATGGTTGGAGTGATCAAAGACAAAGAACTTTGATCAATTTCTTGGTGTATTGTCCTAATGGCATATCCTCCATAAAATCTATTGATACGTCAGATATCATTAAGGATGCCACAAATTTGATGAATTTATTTTCAGAGATTGTCGAATGGGTTGGGCCTTCAAATGTTGTACATTTGGTGACAGATAATGTTAGTAATTATGTTGCTGCATGTATGTGATTATAAATATTTTAGATTGCTTGCTACTTTATTAGCTATAGATTTATATATTATTTACTTAACCATGCTTCTTTCTAACCTAGTTTGATATATTTTGTTATCATTACAGGAAGACTATTGCATGAAAAGTATAATCACATTTATTGGTCTCCTTGTGCCACACATTGCCTAAATTTGATCTTGAAAGATATTGGGGATCATATGGTTGATCTTGCCTCACGGGCTTCTAAGGTTACCATTTTTATGTACAACCATATTTATTTGTTGAGTTGGTTAAGAGAAAGGTTGGGTTGGAAAGAAATTGTTCGCCTGGGAGCAACTCGTTTCGCTACAGTTTTTATTACTCTAAAAAGCATTTATGATCACAAACATGATTTGCAAGCTTTGGTGACAGACAAATACTATACTTGTCATAGATTGTCCAAATCTGCCATGGGTAAATTGGTTAGTTCTATTATTTTAGACAACAAATTTTGGGAAGATTGTTTGTTGATGGTGAAAATAGCGGCTCCAATAATTAAGCTACTTCGTGTTGTGGATGCCAATGAAAAACCCTCTCTTGGTTATGTTTATAAGGGGATGTTTAGAATTCGTAAAGGAATCATGTCTATCTTTAGAGACAAGCAAAGGTTGTATGATCCTTACATGAAGATTGTTGATGAAAGATGGGATAAGCATTTTGGGTGCAATATTCATGCGGCCGCCTATTTCCTCAATCCCGCATTTTTATATGATGAAAGCACATTTGTGGAAACTCCAGAAGTAATGCAAGGCCTACTTGATTTGTTAGAGCAAAGAAGCATATGTAGCAGTAGTGAGAAGGCAATGAAGGAGATCAAAATATATCGAGATCGATTAGGGAGTTTTATGCAACCAGGTTAGTTCTACATTCCAAATTATAATGTAACTTATATATTGTTATTTGCTAATGTGTTTTAAATTTTTCATACCTTTTGTAGATGAATGGTGGAAATTATTTGGACATAGTGCGCCTCACTTGCAAAAAATGGCTATTCGACTCCTTAGTCAAACTGCTTTTTCATAAAGATGTGAGCGTAATTGGAGTCTCTTTGAGCGCATCCACACTAAGAGAAGGAACAAATTGGAGCATCAAAGGTTAAATGACCTTGTGTATGTGACTTATAACTTGCGTTTACAACAAAGGTATTACAATTTACAAGTTCTCATTTATAATTTGTTATTTTAGTTATGTAAATTTATTTCTTATATTTTAAAATTCACATTTCAGTGATTTCACATAAGCATCAATACAAAAAAAGAAGCTATGATCCGGTTGATTATGATTGTATCGATAAGACGGATTTTTGGGTAGTAGAAGATGAATGTCCTCCCGAACTTGATTATGAAGAAATCATGGATGATATTGTTTATGGAGATGATGCTATTCCTATATTTGATGATCATCATGTTCAAGGTTAGCAAAAGTTTTAATATTAAATGTATGGTTAATAACATGCTTTTTAATAAAAATGACTTTTATTTTGTTTATTAGATGATGTGGATATCCAAGAAGAAGTAAATTTGCAAGATTTTGGTGATATTGGTGGTCATGTTAGTGGTGATGCAAGCTTTGAATAAAGATTTGATGGAAATGATGATATTAATTTGAGTTTTGATCCAAGTTCATGGACCTAACTCATGGTAGTTGTGTTTATCTATTTGAATACTTGTGTACATTTTTAGCTTATGTATTTGTGACTATTTTGTTATATTTTGTATGTGCTTGTTTTGAGTGTGGAATTAAACTTTATGTCGGATTGATGTTATTTGTATTTAAATACTTTGGTAATTGTTATATTTGGATTATGTATTTGTGACTATTTTATTATCTTTGGTTGTTATCTTCGAATTTTGATTGATATGTGTTTGTTTGCGTATGAAATTAAGGTTTAACTTATGTACTTGTTATTTTTTATGATGGTTGCTTTGAGCATGTGTTTTGCTATTTTTGATTATTTTATTAGGTTGATGTGTGCATATTATATTTTGATGATGGTTGCTTTGAGTGTGTATTTTTCATTATTTTGTTAGGTTGATATATGCTTGTTATATTTTGATGATGGTTGCTTTTGAGTGTGTTTTTTTGGTTATTTTCTTAGGTTAATGTGTGCTTGTTATTTTTTTATGATAGTTGCCTTGGGCCCTTGAGTATGTATTTTAGATTATTTGTTAGGTTGATGAGTGCTTGATAATTGATATGAGTATGGAATGAACTTAGATATAAAATATACGTAGTTGTGTATTTTTAAATTATGATTATGGTTTTTAATATTACATTTTTTTCATTATTTATTATTATAATATATTTTTTAATATTTTATTATTGACCCCGGTTCAACCCCGGTTCTACCCGGTCGAACCCATCGACCCCTGACTCCTGGGCTTGGCCGGGTCAATGCCCGGGCCAGGTCTAACAACCTTGGTAGGGACTTGAAGTTATATGAGTTTGTCTGATAATACAAATATACACTTGCAAGAATTTGTTATTTGAAAAGTGAAGTAGATTATAGATCAGCAATCTCGAACCAATGTCCTTGCTCACTCAAACTATAAGAGAACATGATAGTGGATATATACTGCGCATTCGTTCAAGATATTCTAGACTGAGCTAATGAAAGAATCAACGTATAAACTTTTTTTTATATTTTAATCGAATATGGAATTATAAGTGTTATAAAAAATATTTTGTATAAAAGTTATTTGTATTTAACTTAAATATCAAAAACAAATCACATGCAGTAAGTAAAATAAAATTAAAGGCGGTGTGGCAAGTAATTTCGTTAATGTTTAGAGGTTTACATGCAAAAACATTACCTAAAAAAAACAAATAAACAAACAAAAATGCCATTCATTGGACTGCCTGTGACTGCGCTGCGATCTGGATGCCGACCTAATTCTCACTCGAACTTCAACCACTTCAGTGACCAAGGAATCCAGGATTTATCCATGGCGCATCTTGGTTTTGAAGCTTCCTTTTTTTCTTTTTTATAAGCTCCTTTTTGTTTTTTGTCATCAAATGGTTTGGTCTTTTAGTAAATTTGTTTTTTAACTAATCTTCTAATTATCGGAGAAGTATGATTTATACAAACAAAATTAATTTTGGATAAATATACGAGAAAAAAAAACAAAATCCATTTTTAATTTTCGATTTTGAACTATATAATTAAATAAGTCCATAATTTGAAGAAACCTTGCATTGCACATTACTGACAAACACATTGTTTAGCTTTATTTTCAAATGAAATTAATTTTGCAGGGATAAAAAAACCATAGTTTACTCCCCCTTTTAACTGGATCACAAAACATAAACAACCCCTGCATTGAGTGACACACAAATAGCACTTAAAATTAATCTACATAAAGACCAATTAATTCTTTGCTCTCAATGACTCAGTGAGAACGTCAAAGCTTTTTCAAACCATGAAATTGAATAGAGGAAGGGGAGCCTCCTGATTTCTTCATGATGAGTTTTTTCCTCCCATACTGCAAAAACCTTTTGCGAAAACCTCTGCCCAATATTTCTGCAATTAATGTAATCCTTCAAATCTAAGGCTTAAACCATTAGCCTGATAACAATAACATTTCAAAGAGTAGGTATCAAATTTATAGGGAAAAAAATAATAATGAACTTGTTTCTTTGTTTTTCTCTTTTCAGAATAAAAAAAGAAAAATTACATTAGAAATGTCTCAAATATATGATGTTCACATTTCTATACAACAAACACTCGGCCTAAATTGCGGACAGTAGCAACAGTTAAAATACCAACTACAATTATGTGATACAGGAGTTCCATGATCTGAATTTCTGACTGCTTAGATAGGAATTAAAACTATCGAACTGAACATAAGATTAAACATTTTTCAGGCCTGGGCTCTTTCTTATGACTTGAGGTTGTATTATGTGTAAGGCATCATTATTTATATCTCTAGTTCGACTCATCAGAAAGGTCAAACAAAGGGCTTACTGAAGGATGTTCTACATGATTTGAGCACATATCGAATGTGGGGATCATCTTGTGGTATTTTTTTCAGCATTTTAGCAGCGGCTTCATACTCTCCAGATACCAAAAGAGCTTGATACATCCTGCAAAATGTTTCAAATTTCATGAAAAACAATAGTCTGCAGAGGAGTCTAGAACACAGAAAAATTACGCATGAGAGCAGACATTTTTTAACTTCTAGTATTTAATGCACCACTTCTAAGTGACGAGCTTGAAACATAATCTTGAAAGAATTAGCTGATAACTCCACAAGTTCACGCTTCTACAAGTCAATAATAACAATGCCCCCAAAAGTAACACCATCAATCATAAATTAATCAGCAACCGAGAAAAACCAAGGTATTATGGAACAAATAATAGAGCCAGTTTATACCAAGTATAGTTTTAGTTACACATCCTGTTTAATAGTTGGCATTATTTATTGTCTGCAAGTTGGGCCAGGGAAGAATACGTTATAGTGGACTTACCTGGAAATGCAGAGGATTTTTGTAGAGATTGAATGGCTATATCCTAGATATTCAACTTTTGTTGTTAGACTCCATGAAAATAGAACTGGAGGTGCGCATATCATTTGCATGTTTGGTTTGTGCAAATAACATATTACACTTGAACGATATTTTGAATCCCATTAAAGACATATAAAGCAGCAATCTAATATATAAACTGATATATATTCACAACTTATGATAGACTTAAGACTTGGTGGCACTGTGTTGAATCAAAAGTCTATACAAGGCCATTGCACTCTTTGGTTATACATCTAAAGAAAAGAACCACCAAATTTGAGACGGATAGGTGAGTAAAGTTATTATTTGACAAGACAAAGAAGGGATACCCAATAAATATTGTGGATCAAATGAAAAGTATAAATCCATTGCAACACCATTGCAAACAAGAATAATAGCTAAACTCAATTAATTACCATGAGATCAACATCCGACATGCTAATTACTTTGGTCTTATTTCACACCTCAAAAGTTCTTTTTGTTGGAACAATGAGTATAGACAAAGTTTGTTGTGAGAACAATGAACATAGACATACAACTGTTTGCATATGCCACCATGTGGTTTGATTGAGACCAAGAGAAAAGTTTTAAGTTTCACATGCAGTAGAGTAACGAAAAATGGTTTTGTTGTGGAAAAAACAATAACAGCAAATAATATGAATAAAAACAGTTCAAACAATAAAAGTCCTGGTCTATCAACCCTTACCCGAACTCGATTCTACACTATAAATGATATAAACAGATGTTAACGTTGCATAGTCAGAAAATTACGAACCTCAGGTAAGTCAAAATATTGTAGGGAAGACCAGCTTTCTCATATTCTGACCAAATCATTTGAGCACGTTGTGGATTCTTTGCTTTTACGCAACAGCTGAGAAGAAAATCAAGACAAGTTCTGGAAGGGTGAAGATGCAACTCTTCTTTCATAGCTTGGAGTAACTCCAGTCCAATACCAATATTTGTAGGTTCCATCTCCCAAATTTGGCTAAAAATCTTGCCCGCCATAGGTGCAAAGAGGAAAGGGGTTAATTTCTTCAATTATTTTTCACACAAAAGAGTACTGAATTATGCAGGTTTTTTCATATAACACAACCAGTGAGTACAAGGTATAATAACACTCTAGATTCACATATAAGCAACATCAGCAAAAACTCGATGCCATGATTGATGCTATGAGGAAATATGAATATAATGGGTGACATCCACAAAATAAACCTGCCTGAGCAAAAGTATGCAAAACCCTAAAACCTCAAAGGCTCAAACTAAATCTAAATAAGACTAAATAAATAAATAATCTTGCCATGTAACATAGTTTTACCAATTATATTTTGATAATTGGTCATGAATAATAAACTAAAGATAAATAGATTAAAAAAATCAAAGAAGAGGTGACAGTAGAGCACTGATAAAACTTCTCACCAGATTCTATATAACTTGACTACAAAACTTCTTAGAGAATGATTTAATGAAATGTCCACAGAATAAAAATAAGGTCAGCAAGTGAAAAGAAAATTTTGGGAATTTACTACCTGATTCGAAATAACCAATTAGATATGGAATAGAGATATCTGAGGATGCACATCTTTATAGTAGAAAAAAACTATCTTTTATTGATCTTCAATATTGTTGGTTGATCAAGGACTTCTTTATGAGATGTCTACGTTCCAATTCCAAAAGCATAAAAGAAAGACACTTCTACCCAAAAAATCTTTTTGAACATACTGTCTGAAAGCTACATTGCTTGTTTCGAAACCTTGATAAAGAATGATTTAATAAAACGTCCACATAATAAAAACATGGTTGGGAAAGGAGTAGATATGAATTGCAATAATTACGTTATATGAGGTACCTATGAGGATGCACTGGTAAAACAACCATAACAGCTTGGTTTCATTGGGCTCAAGACCTCGCTCAGGTGGTCAAGCATATAAATAATCAAGCATGAGCATATTATGGCTTCAATATTTTACTCTAATTTCTGTCAACAGCTTTAAACTATACAGCAAAACAAAAAACATCTTCTATTCAATTTCAAGGCAAATGCTCTAGCTAATGATTTCATGCAATTTCTATACTTGATTTCTTATCAAAGCCTAGCTTGGCTTGCTAGACTGCCACTAATTTGACCCAAATATTTTCAAACCTTAATTGATTGAGAAAATTGCTTACATACCCATCTAGAAGTGGATAATGCCTAATATACCCTCATAAAAATCATATTTGTTTGTATGCCCTTGGAAAAATGTTTTTATTTGCTTAAGAAACAAAACATAAATTAATTTTTGTTTTTTCAAATTTTTGTCCCAAAATAAATGAAAATGAGAGAGTAATAAAATTTCTTTTCTAAAATAAAATTTTTCTACTTCACTTTTGGTCAGAGGGATATATAAGCAAATAAGAATAATTTGTAGTGGTATGTAAGCACACATTAGCTTTATAAGGTGTGGAAAGATATAAACCCATAAAAGATAATTCTTAGGGATCAGTTGATCTGTACATATTTTCTGAATTGATATAATTAGGATTGTATCCTGATTGATAAGTTAGTTTCCTATTTTACAGGTTTGACTTTATGGCAGCCTTATATTATATATGGAACCTTTGTAACTCTGATTTTAAACTCAAACTATAAGCAATTCCTCAGATACCGATTGTGACATGGTATCAAAACCCTAGGCTCGTTTCTAGAATGGTCAATTTTTCTCAGCTTTTTTGTTGTGAATCAAGCGTTCTTTTTCAGTTTTGATTGCTACCCGCTTGCATTCTCGATTTCCTAGATTGATTCTCTGTTCCCTCTCATAATCACCCTCAAAACCGTGCTTTACAAAACCTAAAGATCATAGCAGATCCATCTGCAACTAGAAATGCAGCAAACGCTTCTATGACTTCCTCAACCAAGAGCAACATCAACTCCTCTATAGGGGATTTGCAGAAAGTTCAGGCTGCTTTCAGATTAACCAGAAAGAATTATTTAAAGTGGTCTTAATTGGTTGGCGTGTGTTTGAAGGAAGGAGGCAAACAGAGTCATTTGCTTGGCAATGGGCCTAAGTAGAGATACCCTAAGTTCGATGCTTAGGATGAACATGGCTCACTTGTGATGTCCTGGCTATGGAACTCTATGCTACCAGATATCAGCGACACATGTATGTGTTTGAGTTATAGTGAAGGAGATATTGGATGCCATGAAGAAAACCTGCTTGAAAGTGAACGATGCTACCTAGATTTATGGAAATCAAGACCAAATCTCAGCCACCAAGCAGGGAAATCGATCAATCATGGAATATTCTAAACTTTAGAACGGTCTTTGGCAAGAGATGAGCCATTACCAATGCATTCAAATGAAATGCAGTACTGACGCAGACATTCTTAAAAGATATGTTGAAAAAGAAGAAATTTATTATTTTCTCATGAGACCGAATGTAGAATTTGATGTAAGGGTACAAATACTTAGAAGGACAATCAGCCACCGTTGAATAAGACAATTGCTCTTGTCCTTGCTGAAGGTGGAAGCAGAGGGATTATGATTGAAGCGCACACTGAAGAGTTCAACTTCAGTGTCAAAGACTAATAGCACAAGGAGTTTTCACTCAAAACAAAAAAGCGAAAACAGAAGACACTAGACGAACTGCCCCACCTAGACAATACAACAAGGATTCCTTATAGTGCACATACCGCAAGAAACATCATCACACAGAGGAAAATTGTTGCAAAGTTAATGGAAGGCCACCGAGTATGAACAAAATTTTTGCTAAAAGGGGTACAAATGAGCAAGGACAGGCACATGTCACTAATACCTACTCGGGTGGCGAAGGAAGATCACAGAATTCATTTCCAGTGTTCAGTAAAGTAGAAATTGAGAAGTTAAAGATTTTGTTGAGATCTTTGAAACAGCCGTCCTCGGAAGGTACATGCTCTCTTGCATTTTCAGGTATAACTTCATCTTATCTTGCTGAAGTCCTAGATAAAATTATTTCAAATCAGTGGGTAATTGAATTGGGTGCTACCATAGCAGTACTGACCACATGACCTGTTCCTGAAAAAATTTTCTTACACTCCACGTCCTGGTCACAAAAAATAACCATAGCAGATGGCCCAATTACCATCGTGCCTGGACAGAAAATCAGTCTCCTACACTCCATGTCCTAGTCAGAAAAAATAACCATAGCAGATGGCTCAATTACCATCATGACTGGACAGAGAATCAGTCTCCTACAATCCGAAATGTTCTCCATGCTCCCCAAATTAGTTACCAATCTCATGTCAATTCAAGCACTCACTAAAGATTTCAATTGTTGTACAAGCTAAGGAAGTTCCCATATGGACTCAAACAATGACCAAAGGCCTGGTTTGGGAGATTTACTAAAGTAATGATCACCATAGGATATAAACAGAGAAGAAGATCATACTTTGTTAGTGAAGCACTCGAAAACAGGGGGAGTGATGGCATTACTGATGTGTGTAGATGATATCATAGTCATGGCAATGATGAAGGAATATAGAGTTTAAAAAGGAGCTTAGAGAGGGAATTTGACATCGAAGAGCTTGGGAAGCTAAAACACTTCCTCGCTGTTGAAGTGGCACACTCGAAAAAGAGAATCTTCACATCACAGTGAAGGAAACCGAGAAGTAAGGATGTAAACCAATTGATATGCCAATCAAGTTCAACCAAAAATAAAGACAGAATTCCATCCATGAGAAAATTGAAGACAGAAATCTACCTGATCAATAACAATATATGTGCTTGGTTCATCCGCTTTTATCAATGACTTGAGTAAATCAATCGCAGAACTGATAATGGAACAAGAAAGGCAATTATGTCAGTGTCTAAGCCATCAACAACTTGAGTAAATTAACCGCAGAACTGGTAATGGAACAAGAAAAGAAATTATGTCATTGACTAAGCCATTAAAATCTATTTACAAGGAGGAGATGTTTGCATACCTGCCCAAATTATACCGGATGCAATACAAGATAACCCTGCTACATCCATCAAACCAACTTTTAGAATCTTTCAATTCCTGAAGGAGCTGAAGCAATCTACCCGACTCTCCTTCATGTTGAAGGTATTCCTGAGAAAAAAGGTTTGGGTATTATCATGCACATATTATAATGCAGATACAATTTTAAGCTCACCGTCCATGTTAAGCAAACACTCAAGTTAGTATGGCTGAATGCAAAAAACTAAAGTAGCACTCACAATGAGGCTTATAACTGCCTTTGGCTCAAGGCCACCTCCAACACACTTGATCTCATCATATACTTTAAGTGCATCGAATATCTGCCCATTTGATGCAAGGGCTGATACAAGCACACTTTTGAGTTCATTTAAATATTTGGCTGGCACATCCTTGTCCAAAATAACCTGTTGTGAAAATGCAATAAGCTTCTTCAAACATCAATGAAATATACGGAGCTGTAATAACTAGAAGATGGGAACAGACAGCAAATTAGCTGTGCAAAAGGTCAGTAGTGGAGCATCTAATTAGATGGTAAAACAATTTTCTAATAACAGAGAAATAGATATTAAAGTACTGCTGTCCTTTTGGGTGAATTTATAAGTGAAAAGATGACTGCTCTGATAACACCATAAATATGAAAAGAGCATTGAATAGGAGTGCTGTGCACAGTATTTCAAATGACAGATTCTGGTGGAGGATGACAATTTTGTGAAATTTCATTACCAAAGTTTATTGAACTTTGTTACATTTTACATTGGACAGGATAATAATCTGATAACCAAGAACTACCACCATGCAAGGCTATTAAATAACCAATTTTGTACCTTGACTTGAAATGTGTATCTTCAGGAAAAGATACAAAGAATGGAGAAGCACACTATATCTTAGCACTCGCAGGTGGACTTTGCCTTCAGTTAATGCACATGATGCTAGACTTATTGAATAGCTTGCCAATCTTAGCACTACGCAAGATTAGGCTAATAATTTTTTTTTTTACTAGTTCAGCTCTCGCAAACTTTTAATGCATAGATCATCTTTGTTAAAGCACAAATATATTTATATCATATGTTGTAATTCAGTTAAAATTGACATCAGTGGTCCCCGGTCTTTTTGGAGATGAGACACTAGAGTATCCGTAACATGTTGGAATGCAGGTTAAAATCCTTTTGAGTTGAATTTAATCACTGTCCTTAGGTACATTGAGATCAAAATTGAAAATAATGTTATCAGGACAAGAATTTTGGTGTCGAGTATCCAAGTACCAGAAAGCATCATTTGAATTTAATGACAAACTGGATACAGAGACACATTGGTATATGTAAATACATGCATACTTCTATAGATCTACATGCATCTATATATGTAGACACATGAATGACATTGTTCTTATGAGGATGAACCCTTTATTAAAACAAGTGACATTTAGAGATAGATCTTAGGACAAGGCATTTAACTCATATTGAAATTTACATTAAAATAAAATAAAATTGTTAAATCATGAAAAAATTTTAAAATCACTATTAAAATGATTACAAAGATAAAAATCAATTTACAAAGATAAGAAAAAGATTAAAAAAATATTATAGAGTTATAAATAAATAAAAATAATAAGATGATTAAAAAGAGCATAACAACAAGAAAAAGAAGAAGAGGAAGATGAAAAAGATAGAGATTGAACATCCAATGAAAAAAATTAAGCAGTGTGGAATTAAAAGAAGACAAGCTAAACCAATACCGTCTCATTTATATAAACTAAGCTAACGTAAGATTACATAGGGAACATGTGATCCAAAAGTGTCACCAACTATTATAAAGTATGTAAAAAGAAGATGGTTGTACAGGCCTGAATAAATAAAATTTCCCCAGGGTAAAAATGCTTGAAACCACCAGAAACCAATTGTCTTTCCTACATCATCAATTTTGTAAAACATGGTGTAATTTATAAAATTCAATCACGCAAATTGGGTTTAGAGTGTTAATTGGTAAAAAGGTCAATTTAAAAGCCTTCACAAAAAGCTTGCACTAATGTTTGAGTTATATAGGCTTATCAATTGAATCTAATGCAAATTTCTTTTAATTTTATTTTTATTTTTATTTTTTTGGAACTTATCTAGTTAACATTGATTGTGGTGCATGGGGGTTGAGGCAATAATTCAAACCTATAGAGAAGGAATTGTGTCCTTCTGTAACTCTACATCAATCTTCCAAAACCGAAAAGCACTAAGGAGTGTACTTGTGTAATTAACTAGAAAGATGACTGTTCAATGACACCAAAATATCTACAATAACTTCAATCTTAGGATCAACATTTGGATTGAACTATTGGATACTTTAGTGCCTAAGATATGATGGCTCATATAGCATGTCTGAATGCCAAGGCTTCAAGAGTTGTAACAGTAACCCAGGAAAACCTAGCTCATTTCGCGAGCACTGTTATCCCTAAGTCAAGCATTTAAAAGCTGAAAATGCCAATGATTTAGAGTGTGTGATAAAAGACTGGAAAAAGGCATAAGAAGATCTCAAATAAGCCCTAAATTATCAAATTCAACAGGGTTCAAGAGAAACTTAAGATTAACTGATGTCTTTGTTATGTTTTTTTTTTAGCACACTTAAATTGGTTGTGAAAATTATTCATAAGAGATCACATTCTTGATGTCTGCTGAGGGAACAAAAAGACTAGAAATTGATTGTGATCAAAGATTGGTGAACCATGTGAACACTTTATATTCAACTCTCGATATATATATATATATATATATATAGACACACACACACACACACACACACACATATATATATATAAGTCCTCAGTTTGAAGGGAGGTTCAGTCATCCCACATCAAGTAGTCAGTTCATTTATAACCGAGATTGAGTTCCTATTACAAAGAAAAAGACAGATAATTGACCATTTAGATAAAAAATCATTTCATGTTTATAGGCAATCATGGGCTTTCAATTCGTTTCAGGCATAATCTCATCAAATAATGCATATTCTACCAGAAATGATCTTATAAAAAACACCATTCTTGACATTTGAAGAACTGCAGTTGATTACAAGTGAATTGCTTATAACTTATACAGCTACAGAAATGGGAAAAAACTTATATATTGAATAACAGAAGTAGTTTTTGAAGTATATTAACAGAATGATGTCTTGTATGATTGCTATTTGTCGTCCTGTATGGTTGATATTTGTCTCCAATTCCTTATTTGATCTATTTACACTGTTAAAATCAAATATCAATGCACAAAACCATAGGGAGAGTTAAATAATCTCAAGCTTATGCAAATGACAGGACGTTTTCATGAGATGTAGGCATCTATATCGTAACAAATAAAACCAGATTGAAATATCTCTTCCAAATGTATCCAGAAAATAAATAAATGTATAGTAACTGGCACAAAATTACCTTCTTTGCCATATCAAACTTCCCCAAATTAGCATATGCATTTATAAGGGCCATATAGATATGTTTCGTGAGCAGAACTCCATAATTCTGCAAATCTTTCTGATGCTGCAAACAATTTAAAAAGTAAAATATCATCAAGAGAAATTGGACAAACAGCTTCCTCCAAAGTTTTCAGAGCACAAAGAATAGTTCATATTCCTAAGAATGAGATTACTTGAACCAATAAAAACCCGTTTTGAAGATTGACTCCCCCTCACTGGAATAGTCTATTATATAGAAACTTTATGTTGATTAGACAGTTTATTGAGTCGCATCTTGATAACCTACTTAACATGCCCCAGATTCCTTTGAAATAGAGCTATTGCATGGCAAAAATTTAAATTAAAAAAAAAAACCTCTCAACTTTTATTATATTTAGCCAGTGTGGTCTTCTTGGAACCTGAACCTCTAGACATCCTGCACCGATGAAGAGCTCTTCGCAGCCTGCCGCTAATCATTAGTGAGCCATTGAACAATGCCCCTTCCTCACCCTCTATCTTGGGTACTAGTGGCCCAGACAATCTATTGTATCACTATTTCATGGTTGAAATGTCAATACAGGGATTCCCCATTTTAGAAAGAAAGTCCATTTGACTAAATATATACATGGAGATATCCAATAAAGGGATTCCCCTTTTTAAAGAGAAAATCTATTTGACTGCAATAACTGATAAATTGTAACCCCTTCATCCTATTACTTGCATTTCCAAACCTAGACTGATGATATGTCAGCAAAAATTCAGGCATGAAACTGTCTGATGGATATAATCACAACTATTTGCTAATGTTGCTGCCTCACTAGCATGACATACAGGTAATTACATGCTGTCAAGCATGATGTGACTATAGAAACCTGAACAAGAAACCCTCTAGATTGAATCAAAAAGTTTCCAGCATTTGAATATGCTGTGGCAT
This sequence comes from Dioscorea dumetorum, assembly GCA_902712375.1. Lineage (NCBI taxonomy): Eukaryota > Viridiplantae > Streptophyta > Magnoliopsida > Dioscoreales > Dioscoreaceae > Dioscorea > Dioscorea dumetorum. The sequence goes on from CACTHL010000846.1 coordinate 7,034,345, forward strand.
TCTTTTACAATAATGGTTTCTTATGCGCCTAAAATTTCTCAAGCATGAACTATTATGGCTTCACTTTTAGCCTACTGCCAAATTTCTCTTGTGAGCCACTAAAATCTCGTTGATTATTTCTTATGTTTCCTTAATGTCAGGCATAAAAGGGAAATATTAAATACCATGCCTCTTAGTAAAAAGCTCAGTACAAATTCACAAAGGTTTACGGAAGTTCATGAATTTTCAGTGAAGAATCAAGCAAGAAGGTGCTATAATACCTTCATTTTTTTTTTTTTGAGCAAACTCAATAAAAGTTGTACGAGGGTGAGCTTTTGTCACCATAGAAATTAAGCATTTAACCTACATAGATGTCATGTTAATTTGTAGTTTTTAACTTAAATATGTAGATATAATGCAGGGCAGCAATCTATGCAGATAATGGAAATGATTTGCAATTATGACATACAGTCACACAAACAGTAAACCTCTCTTTGTCCAGCATTCAACAGTTGCGAGGGAACAACAACAAAAAAATTATAATCATAACAACAACAACATTTTGTTCATGTTAAATAGAAAGGTATAGAGAAAATGATAGGTAGATAGCAAACCTTGATGATATCGTTCTCACATTTACAGTTTGATATTAAGTAACTAAAAGTCTCAGAATCTGGTTTTACATCAGCTTCTTCCATTTGCTTGAGAACCATCGTGGCCCCATAGTAATTTTTCTGCACAAAATTTAAGAAACAGGAATTAATGATATCAATATTAACCCACTTTGGACAAATCTTTATCAATATAATTCACTTCAAATCACAATCAAGAAATATGGCTAGATTGTAGCCTACCAATACCTGTATTAGCCATTAAATCACCCCCAAGCATAGGAAGAAAAATGCTTAGTTATATGCATGATGAAGTAACTGAAGAGAACAGAAACTCTCAATCAACAAGCAAGATACTAGTAAAGAACAACTTGACCCAAATTCTTTCCATGAAAGTTACTGAAGCCTCATTGTGAAATCAGATGAGTAAGAAAATTGAGTTCCAGTTAACGATGGAAACATTAACTCGTTAGCAATATAATACAGAAAGATACTGCAACATTTTGTCCAAAGAAAAACTGATTGGTTATTCAATTAAATACTGGTCTTTTTTTCTAAATCCTTTTGCTTAATTAGACAATTAAAGCAGCCACAATTACTCTAAGGGAAAGGCAACAATGCTAAAAATGCATCAAACATTGTTTGAAAATAAGTTTCTCAGGTGGGATTTAGTCAAAAGAGAACCATAAATGAACCAAATTGGTTAGGACTTACAACTGTAAGCAAGGTGACTATTTTGAGATATTGAATAGGGATGACCTGAAGTCAAAGTCCAATAGAGTGATCTAATGTCAAAGATGGACTGAGTTTGGGCTCAGATTAATCAAGACAAAGAACTAGCCCAACTATAACCCTGCCATCCAGGGAGTCATCATCGCCTACCAAGGCAATCATTTTATTAGTACAAAAAAATGAACAAAATGATGGAAGACATCAACAGTGAGCATCATGCTTTTCATTCCGAAATATAAAAGCAAATTAACACAAGAAGATAATCAATGCTCACCAGAATGCCCAAACAACTTTGATCCATGCAAAACTTGTAACTTTGTTCATATGAATTAACATATGAACATAAATGAAGGCACATTTAACATAATAAGCCCATGTATCCTATACTTCCAAATTCATTTAACCAAAATAGTGAGAATAGAAGGAAAATCTAAAAGAAAAAAAAAAAATCAATTCAGAAAATGTATGGTTTCATTCACTATAATATTTCTTTGGGACCATCCCCTCAATTTTATTTTACAATCTACCTTGAGTATTCTTTCCTTCCATCTCCTTGAGATAAGCATTCATTATAAATTGACCGTAGTCCAGCCAGGCAGATGGCTGCCAAGAGTTGCACTAAAATATCTACCCACCAAAGCTGGCGGAGGATTTAAGAAAAAGAAGAGACAAAATAATTTCATTCAGGTGATTTGGTTGCATGAATTCCATGGGAATTATTGGATAAATTAATGTCATTTGTTTTATGGGAAAACCAGACCTACAATTTGATTTATTAGCACTCAGGTTTACAATCAAGAACATCTCTGTAAAAATAATAAGTTGGCCAGGCAAGTAGGTGAGGCAACCAGCCAACCATTAACCATTGAGCAACCACCAAGTAGCCTAGGCAGGCTAGATCTGCAAAATCTAGACAAGCAATTAGCCAATTCTAATTAATCAGGGACCAACTGGGTAGCTAAAGGAAAGCCGCTTAATAACTAACAATAATTTAATTTTTAAAATGAAAACTTTAAATAACTAATTCTTTTTGTCATCCTACACTGCTCCATCGATTTTTCCAACCAAGAAATGCAACCAAAGCCTACATAAGTTGCTCAAACTCATTAACCGTATATTCTGTCTGCAAGTGAGTATATAATTTTACAATGTTTACTTTCCAAACATTTAGCCTGTTTTTTCATATTATACCTAGTTTCCTCTTGTAGGCCAATTGCATCTATTGTTTGCATCCTCAAGTATTTAAAATAAGACAATCAAAGGTTCCTATTGTTTCTTATGGTTCCTTCCCCATACAACGAATGTAATTGGAAGCTAATTTTGAAATAATAATAAGGTTTGGTATGAGACATTAAATATCATTTGCACAGCACAATTAGATATAATACACATAAGAAAAAGTATTGCCATATTTCTGAGCTGCGGAGAAGCATGCACCATTATATTTTATATAGTACAAACACAAAATTCTAATTCGGATTCTTACAATCCATGCATATGTTCCATCCCAGGTTCCATCCCTGCCTCTTCTGTTTGATGAGAAACAAGTTATCATGTTCCACGCTTTATAGACACATATGGCAAAAGGAAACAAGTATGCACCTGCCATAAATGTTCACTTATTTGCATATATTTTCTTCTACAAAGATCTTTTCATTAGTAACACTGTTTCTTGAAAGTCATGACAACAAGAACAGTTATCGACAATTTTTTGCTTACTTGGAAGATAAACTCTATGTACGATTGGCTATGGCATAAAAATATCTAAAATGCTCATTCTTCAACACGCAATTTCATTGAAGCATTGGACAACAGAGCATGCCAAACAAATTTGTCTGAAATCTCAGCGATTTAGAGCACAAAGAAGAAACACAGTAGCAATCTTCACATAAAGGGAGCTCTAATATAGTGATCAGCCAACGCCGAAAAAACACAGTTGAATTCAAGGAAGAAAAAAATAATGAACTCCAGAACTAAAGAGCTTATCAACATCACTTGCCTCCTTGAAGTGTCCCGCCATAATGGCATTAAACATGGTTGTTGTTAGTGGCTGATTCTTTTCTTGCACGCTTCTTAAAAGATTGTATGCTCCTTCAAACTGCAGAAGCAGCAATTTCCAGTGAGACATAGTAAAGTTAATACCAATTGGTTCTAAAAATATGACCTGTAAACGCACAACACACTGTTACAGCTTAACAAATCTCTGCCAAGCATATTACCATTATATTAGTCTTAACAAAGTATATACAAGCATAAACACAAAGGGAATGGACCTATCACATGCACAGAATTGAGAAACAAATGAAGTAACAAGGGAAAGTCCCCAGCTCGGCCTGTCTCTGGTGAACAACCTAAAATTTGTGAACATGACCACATAACAGGCATAACCAATTCTAGCTGCCATGATATCTAGCTATCAAGGAAACTTTTTCTGTCATACCACGATTTAATGGCTATTTGAAAAAAGAAACTTCACGATAGTTCATTGTATGGCTTCAATTAACATGTGCCACATAACAATGTTTTATCCAAAAGTGAACAATTTTTGTAGAGATAAGTACAAGTAAACCAGTATAAATGCACAAAACATCAAGAGATTGCTTGAGTTTTATCATACATGATCCTAATTTCTACAAAAATAGAATATCAGCTGACTATACTGGCATAAAAGTTTGCCTAGCATATAACAGAACAAAGTAGAATCCCACCTGGAGCATAAGCAGAGAAAATATAGGAAGGGTCCATCATGCCAATGAGAACTATAACTCAATGCATTCAAAAAAAATTCAGCACGAAAACCACAACTTACATCTTTAATCTTTACATACAAACTTATCATGCTTTTGAGGGTGTCTTCTTTTGGTTTCAAGCTGTGGCGGCACATGACTGAATAAATTGAATGAACCTTTCAAAAAATAACAAAGAAGAATTAGAACATTAAGTGATGCATATTAATGAAAGAAACACCCAATAGCAAAAGACAGGAATGCAACAACAGTTTCAAACTGTGATGATTATAACGTATACTGTGTAGCTGGGCCAGAAGCATAGTGAGAGTAGGCACAAACCTAGTTAAAATTTTGAAATGCAGCAGCATATAAATTATGTTTTAGAAGCCACACATTTCTCTAGATTATGCAGGTTTCAGATCCAAATTGTAAGACAGGAACTTAAATTTAAGGCCTCAATTTGACAAGTTCCAAGGATGCAAATGTTTAAAGAAAGAAAGAAATACTCCTTTATACAGAAAATATTAAATTCCTAGCCATCAAATGAGTATGACACACCAAAATGTCAAACTTATCATAGCTAGAAAATCCAAATATTTTGGCTTACGTTTTGCTCAAGATAAAACATATAGGGACTCTTAAGCTGAAGTTTTGTTTGGAAACCTGAGTTGCCAATGCTACTATTATTCTTTATTATTATATTTACGTCACAATGATTGAGAATATACACCATTTCTAACATGTACTTTATCATTATTTATAAGTTTGGCCTATTAGTATTTTAAAGATTGATTCAATATTATTTCAGGCACATGCAATAGTCCTCTCTTCTTGATAATTCCCTTTCATGACCATAGACAGTAGTTCAAAACTTATGGTAGAAATAATGATGCACACAGAACTATGATAAAAATAGAAAATTAATGCAAAAGTTATCATAACAAATACAGCATAAAGGAAATCGGCATACCAAATCAAGTTCACCACCTTCCTCGATTGCACGCAAAATGGGGTGAAGAGTTTCAATCGGTACATTAAAACCAGAATGACACATGTGATCAGCTATAATGAGTGCTGCATCCACCTGCATAACATTGCAATGTTCATAAATGGTATGGCAGCATCCTTTTTCACATGAAGACAACTTGTTTAGCATCTCAGAACTAAAAGAAATCCAATTCTTGGTGAAACCAAGAAGATTGAGTTTTTATTAAATTCTATAAACCACCAATTACTGAATAGCCTCAAATTAAGTCAACCAAATAACTACATAGGTTTTTGGTGAAATTACACAGAAAAGGTTTGCTTTGCTGCCCTGTTTGGTTCTCTATTTCATGAGGATAACATCCCTAAAATTTCAGATTACCCCTAGGCCCTAACAAGGTTTTAGCAAAGCCCGACCTTGTTTGGTGTGTTATTTTGCTAAAAGCAAAACTAAACAAAAACATTAAAAAAAAAAAAAAAAAGACTTCTATCTGTTCAAAGTCTAACATAATTAACATAATTAACATAAGGGGTAATCAAAGTCTAACACACTCAACAAAGTTAATAATCACCTTTTCAATACAGAATGTCTCAATAACATACTAAGTGTTAAACAAATCTTAGAAGGACTCCTTAACATTTAAATCAACTAACAGAAATTACTAGGTGAACCAAACATATAAGAACATCTTATAGGTCAAAATCTAAAACAAATTTCAGGTCTATGCCATTAGGGCTAATATTAACTAATTATTTGAAGTTAATTCCACAATTAGAAAAAGATGTCATGACCACGAATAAAGTTAATTCTTCTATCCTTCTTTGGACTCCATATGACAATTTTTTAAATCAACAAAACATTATTATTACAATCCAAGTAGACCAGATTTCCATGTTTATTTTGCAGATTTGAATTAGCAAATTCACATAAAACCCTACTCCACAAAAATGGTTTAACAAACTTGATGCCAAATAATTACATAAATTTTTACATTATGGTCAAATAATTTGCAAGACCAAAGCCCTACATTATTGTCCATTTTTCTTTGAAAGACTTGTGGTGCATTTTTTAAATAGAAAGGCATCACCTTCCACTCATAGTGGCCATTATGGGTGACAAATGCAGTCCGCTTTCTACTTTCTTCGAGCATTCTTACTTGCCAGAAGCCGATTTTTAAATCAAATTTACTATAAATATAAGTATGCTTTATCTTTTGTAATAATACTTCCTTACTTGGTAGAGGGTATTTATCCTCTTTTGTATTATCATTTAGTCTTTAATAATTGAAGACCATTCGACTTTTTCCTCTGATTAATTCTCTATGCTTATTTACTATAAATGCTCTAGTCCTATGTGGACTTGTTGTTTCTGAAATAATCTTTAGGTTTAATAATTCTTTAATATGCATATCAAATTCAAACTGCTCATAAGGAGTGGCTTTGACTATTGGACAAGTTATCCTTAATTCAGGATTTATAATATTCAATCTGCATTCTTCTGTAGTTCTAGCTAAATGTATAATAGGATTTTCTCCTATGGTACCATCCTGCTTTAGTTTAAGCAAAAATGGTTCTATTTTTCTTTTTAAAGGTTCTAATTCGTGATAATCTATTTGCATTTCACAACAATCATCAAACATTTCTTCGTGCATATTGAGAATATTCCTAGCATAAGGGGTTGTAGTAATTATATCAGATTTCTTAAATAGTGTTACCTGATTTCCTTGGACTATTAGTCCTCCAGATTCATGTCTAATAAAACTAATTCCTAAGATAAATTGAATCGCTTTATTTTTGTTAAAAGGTTTAAGCCAAGTGAAAGGTAAAGCATATACATGGCTATTAATATGAATAACACGATACTAGCTCAATAGTTAGAGGGATAGAATTCCCAAAAGTATCATTTACTACTGCTGGTTTTAATACTTTTTCTTGATATTTCAGTGGTACTAAACTTTCTGCAATATAATTTTTATTAGCTCCAGTATCTATAACTCCTAAGATAGCAATCTTAAAACCATCTCTAAATTCTAAGATAAATCACAATTTAAGAGATTATTATTTCTATATTGAGAAGAAGTATTAATTTCTTGAATTTCAAATTCTTCTGTTTCTTCTTGAATTACTATTCCTTTTCCTCTAGAGGATAATTTTTGTAATTCTAAGGTTAATCTTAAATTCTCTTGTTCTAAAGAACAAATTCTTTCCAAGAGTTGATCTACAATTTCTTTATCTTTAAATGATTCTGAGATATCTCTTTCTTCTAATATTTTTCCTTGTTGTTCAAAAGTAAATTGAAATAATTTTTGAGCACATGCTCTACATAGTGATAATTGGCATTTAAAGCAAGTTACCCTATGTCTCAATACATGAAACCTAAAACATTTATCACATCTTGTTTTAAAATTAACCCTGAAGGGTTCAAACTGATGCTCACAAATAGGAAATTTCTCAATAATATGATATTGCTCGTATAAATATTTAGGATTTTGATCTAAATCAAAACTAAACAATATATTTGGATTATCCATTTTTCAGGATTTTTCCATCTCTAATTATAAGCTTTCCTTCAGTTTTCTTTAAATTTTTATTTTGTATCAAATCTATAAGCTCTCTACTATCATTTCCGGTGGATAACAAATATCCTATGCTAACTATAAGAAGGTCTACTACTTCATGCCTTTTCTTTTCTGGATCTTTTTCTGTGATAAATTCAATGAATTCTTCACAGATTAATTTTTCATATAATAAAGTTTGATCTTTATTTTCAATATCATTTGTCTAATTTCCTGCTACCATAAATTTTTGTTGTTTTGAAATAAAATCCATTAAGATAAAGTAAATTTAACCTTTATCCATGGTTCACTCTGGTGTCCCATATGTTTCCTCAAAATCTATGAGGTTTCCTATTTCGGCTAATTATTTTACTTCTGCTCCTCCAAATATACTGCAAATATCACTATACTCCTCACTGTAGTTACTATCTAAGCTTACTATATCAAACTCATTTGCTATCTCTAGTTCTTGAAAAAGACTTAATCTATCATTGTTTACTGTTCTATTTCAGCATTCTCGGGCATAATGTCCCTCAACGCTACAAACATAACACTTACATTTTCTAGGTGGTTTGTGTCTTTCGAATTGTTTTTACATGATTGTACTTTGGTCTACCCTTTCTGTAATATTGACTTCTTTTTAATTTCTTTCTAGCTTTATATTCCTTATGTACTACAGGAATATAAATTTTATTACAAAAACTATAACTGAAGATCTGCCTTGTGGCTTCAACTTCTAAACACTTAATTTTTAAATATTCAAAGGTAAACAAAATGGCTGGTCTTATTCCAGTAACATTCTCGTTACCTTGATCTACCCAAGATTTATAAATCAAATCACCTAACGGTTTTGGTAATTTATTAAACCATCTTTTTATAAGTTCATTCGTACCAAAAGTTCTACCGGTTTTTATTGTTAAAGTAATATAAGCTTGACTGTATTTAACAATCTCACTAAAGCTTGTAGTATATAATCTTTCTAAATCTCTAGTGGCGGCATCTTGTAAAAGAGTGTCATCTCTAGCTGGATTTGTTCCTAAGATTATTTGCCTTATTTGTCCTATAACATTATATACATTATCAGCCATTTCTATCATATTCTGATATTCAGCTGGATAATTTATTTTCCAACTATTTAATAATTCTCTGGCTGTTGTTCCTAATAGATTTTTAATAAAATTTGTAATACTGATATTATAGATACTGATATTATCTAAAGTATGTAAAATTCTTTCTACAACATTCACAGCATCTGACTCCCATCTAACTAAGAGTTCAGGCCATTTCTGTGCATGCACTGCACTTAATATTAACATGCTGCCATCATTATTTCGCATAGGCATATTTCTAATAACTTCTAACGGATCAGCTTTCCTTTTTCCTTTTCTATATGTCTGTTCAGGGTAATTCGAAAACTCATGACTACTAGGTTGAATAGGTTTAGTTGTACGAGCAGTCCTTTCGGTGGATGTCAAAGTAACATGAGCTCTTTCTGTATTAGTGCTACTACTGGGAGACTGTTGTCTACTTCCTATAGATTCTATATTCATCATCAACTTTTGTAATGCGGTTAATTCATTCTTTTCAATAATATCATCAATACTGATCTCATCTAATTGACGAATAATATCTTCTTCATTTTCATTTTCTTCTACATATAATTCTTCTATTTGAACTTCTATGTCTTGTTCTGATCTAGGCTTTCTTGGCCAGTCAGAATAAGGATATCTACAGGCAACTATAAACCTAATATCATCTATGGTATCTGGTAAGTTTTCAAAATCTACCGTCCTATCATATTCATGATAGAATAAATCTATTTGTTTTTGGACAGGAAGGGAATCTAACTCTCGGTCTATATAAAACCTAAACATTTTAACAATAAATTTCAATAATATTTAATTTTAATTCCAATTCTTTTTCCCATTTTTCTAAGAAAAGAATATCATATAAATGCCATTGTACTAATAAATCTATTGTTACTTTTAACTCTAAAGCTCTTTGTATTAATTCATTGTACGACCTGGTTAAATTTTCTTTAGTAATAATATATTTTCGCACTTCCATCAACCAATAATATTTTTCTACATAAATTTTCTCAGAAATAGTAAATACTGAATGATCTAAATATAAAAATTTTTCAAATCTTTGTAATAGATATGATACATCCTGGAAAGTACCAATTTCTAATAGATTCTGCATTTTAGCAATAACAGGCTCTATTTTTTCTAATTTTCCAATTAATTTTGCTTTCTTTTTACCTGAATCTTTTCTCTCAAGTTTTTTAGCTTTGAGGACAAATTCGTTTTGTCCTTTTGGCAAAGATAACTCAAGTAATTCAGTAAAATATTAGTCATAAGATATTTTTGTTTCTAAATACATTTCTACTTTAGACAACCAAGACCATTTTTCAAATAATATTTTCTTAAGAATAGGTAATTAGCTATAAGGAATATCATGAATCATTTTCCCATAATGTTGCCTTAATCTAGTTACTGGTTCTACTGTAGTAGAATCTCAAAGATTTTCCATTCAATAGTAGCAAGATTCTATTTGATCAAATAGGTATTCTAATTTGCTTCTTAATTCTGCCCAATATGCGAATTCATCCCTTCCTTCTAAGAGAATTTGTTCTCTTTGTGAGATGTTTGAGCTCTTACTAATCTTTCAACAAAATATTCTTTCATTTCTATTTGTTTTTGAACAAATAGATGTGCTCGAACTAACCAATAGTATTTTAATTTTCAAATCTAGGCAGTAAACCCTATTGAAGGATATATGTTCATTTCCCTTGCATATTGCTGACGTAAATCTTTCAATGTTTGTAAATATTGTGGATATAGTAAATGTTTCATATTGACCGTTCTTCAGTCAATGCTTCTTCTTCTTCTGGATGAGCTTCTACAACTAATCGTTTATTATATTTGGTAATCCTAAAACTAAGTCTACCATCCTGATGTTCAAAATATTCCAGTTTTTCCCGTCTTAATGTTTGTTTGAAAATAGGGGCTATGCTCCATTCTTGTCCAGCTAATGTTTCTGGATCATAATATTTAGCTGGGATAGCTTTAATCCCATAACTACCTAAGATATGTAATATTCTCAACTTTGTCGGTTTTCAGAGTATATTTTATAGTATTATTTTCAGAAATTTGTCCTTAAAGGCTTTTGTAATAGATCAATTTATTTCCGAACTAACCATATTATAACCTTTTGTTTTTATGACTAATTTGATAAAACGAAATAATGTTCCAATAGAAACAATATAATCTGGTGTCATATAAACTACTTCAAAATTATTATTTATGTCTATTTCCATAATCCCTATAGCTGATTTAGACATAGCATCTAAATGTCTAGCATCTACCAAACTTGCCATTACCTTAGTTCCTAATCCCTTTCTATGCATTCCTGTAATACCTAAGAGTAACATTCCCAAATGCATAACAGTATACCCTGACTTACATAATTTATCATAAGACTTTTGTGATAATAGGGCTAATACTACTTTAGCATCATCATTAGGGCAGCTAACTTGTACTTCATCATAATGCTCATATAACTTATTTTCAAAATCAAAGAAACCATGCTTATACAGGTGCTCTCGACTGATAGCTGCGTACCTTTAATAATTCACAACAAAGTCCGATAAGCTTTTCGTATGAGGCAATACAAGGAATGACTCTAAGTTTCTCATGCAAGTTATTTAATTTTGGTAGAAGTTCCTCAACCTGTAAATGAAGGCATTACAAATACAAGTACAGATTAAAAAACAGCCAAGTAGCACTCCCCATCAAAATTGTTATTAATTTCAATATTCAAGCAACATATTTAGAAAGAATGTTTGGACAGACAAACAAGCCATGATCAGAAGATTAAAGTTTGAAATTTTGCTTTTCTACTGAACGTTTTACATGCTCATATTTCTAACTAAAAATAATGCTTCTAAAGCGCATGAGGCTTTCATAAAGTTATACTTGAACAAGAATGGAAGTCATAACTATCAAGCATACAATCAAGAGAACGCAGCGCAAGCTTATCAACTTAAGAATGCACAATGGCATTTGAATGTGTGTTCTATTTTTTAATCAGAAGATCCATAGCATAACACAATAATTTAAATAGAGGTATTGAGTGAGGGTGTTCCACAAGCAGATTTGTCAGAAGGATGCTCAAGTCATTTGGTCTTATCGCCTCTACTTGTTCAATATATTTACTAAACATCAGAAGAAAAGGACTCTTTTTCAATGAAAGTCGTGATGAAGGTTTTGAGAAAGTTAACTTAAAAGACAATATGAATTTTTGAACCTCAAATCCAAATCATTTGGGAATACAAATTGTGCAATTTAGGTGAATTTGCATAAGTCTAATCAGTTAAAAACTTAGAAGTGCTGAAAACATATCCATACAAGTGGTTCTGGAGCTAGTGTCAAAACTCTAAACCAAGGACATATTTGACATTTTCCTGCATAATGGATGCAGAATTAAAAGCACATCTCCCAAATTTAAAAAAAAAATGAATAAGTCAACAGTGGAAATGAGTATGTAAAGGGATCATTCTATAGCAAAAACATTTCTTTTTATCATGACATAGATGTAGAATATGTAAGAATATAAGATCATGGACCTCAAGAAATTCTGCACATATGATTAGAACATAAATTACATGACAACTTAAGTATATACCACTGCATGTATAGCTGTCAAGAAAAAAAAAGGTCTTGAATGATTCTAAAAAGCATATTCAACGCACTGTTTAAAGGAAATCTGATCTACATGATCGAGAGAACATAACATAATGAGCAACCTTTATATGATTTGTCTTAACTAGCCAACGCACCTGATCAGATATATCTATCAAAAATTACCAGTACTCAGTCAGGTATAAGTCATCCCATGTATCAGATTTCCTATGGTCCTTAAGTTAACAACCTGATCAACCAAAGATCCATCACCGTGTAGTAACTTATAGTTGCCAACATATTGTGCCCAAATGGATTGAATCCATATTGAGGGAAATTATCAAGTATAAGCATGATGAGATCATGTCAGAGTAATTACTTTCAAGTCCTACTGTGCAAATAGGATGATATGTAGAAGCATCATGTCAGTTGTTTGGGCTTATGATGCAACACCATAAACACCACTCAGGCAATCCACAATAGACATTTAACCAGTCAAACAAAGTCGCAGCTCTAAAATCATTGCTTAGTGAATGACAAGGTGCCAAATCATGTTGTAGACACAAATCAATGTTAATGCATATTTGCATTCAAGTTTATTCCAAAATAAACTACTTATTTATTTCAAACTAATTTGAAACAAGATGTTATTGAAAAATTAGATGGGGTTGTTTTTCCAAAAACTTTTTCTTTGGGTACATAAGAAAAGAGCTCGAATGGAACTGATCAGACTTTATTGTTGGCTAGAAACAAAATATAGGCATCATATGATGAATATGGATCACAGTGGCATGGTGTTTTGGGATGGGCAAAGGGCTAATGGAGTCTAGATAAGCATGTTCCTTCATGAATTAGTCGCCACCATGATTGGCTGGAATTGCCAACCTTGAGCCCACCTAATCAACTAGGCTGCAAGGGGTGCCAACTAACAAGATGAAATGGCAGCCCACTATTAGTCAATTGTGTGATCCTACCACCACGCTAGGTTTGTTGGCAATCCATAACCCACTGATGACCCCTTAGGTGGTGTCCATCTCAACAAGATTAAATGCCAACCGAACATTTCTCAGTTCCATGATCCTACCACCTATGAGCTAACTAGTTTGAATGGTAACCCATTAAATGCCGACTTTGGGGAATTTTTTACGTCGCAACTACCACACCCCAAGCAAAGATGTACTGCTATGCGCCATTATATGTATTCATCAAATATACACATCTGGTCCCCTCGAAGTTTGATTGGGAATATGCTCTAGCATCAAGATTCTCTCTGATTTAAGACCGCTGTGATATATTAAATCCCATCCACAATCAACATCATGCAAAACACAGTTAATTTAACCCATCTCTAGCCATTGTCCAAGCTAATTAACTATCACTGAAAATGGTCAATTGAAAATCTTGTATCTTACAATAAATTTAAGGGTTCGATATGTGTTGTTAACCATTGACCTCCACATGAATATGCTCCCCCCCCAAGCTCTTTTTTTCCTCACCTCTCTTCTCCTCGTCACCCAACACCACAACTAATGATATTTAAGTACATTAGCAAGAGATCATTTTGAAATGAGTATGAACTAAAACTTAAAGCACATTTACAACCAATTGTCCAACACATTCCTCACCTTCAACTTGTAAGTTCAAAGTCAAAAATAGATAACTTACAGTGTGCCGAAGCCCTCACCTGATTCCTGAGTACTGAACCGATTCAGCTTTAGCGCTTTATGTATCGTGTGAGTATGCCACTTGCAATTAGCGAACATACTGAATTTATTTAGCGAATAGATTCATATCAACCACCAGTAATGAATTTTTAGAAAATCCATCATTTTACACAAATATGATCCACTTTACAAAAAGAAAAGATGTACCAAATGCCATTCAGTTATGCCTTCTAATTATTTGGGTAGGTCTCAGCCTTTTGGAGAGTTTCTACCTTCTGCATGTATCTTATTTTATATTGCACTTAAAATCTGTAGCTCACAAACATAATCTATCAAATAATTTATGGTATATGTTACTGCATGAAAAGAATTAGAGTAGTGCAATGCAAACAAAAGCTTGCAAGAAGCATAAAACCAACAACTATCCCGTTACCAAGAAAAACAATTACAAACATTCCCACCAACAGGCATGAGAATTACCATTAGTCATCATGAGTGGTTCCTCACCGCTAAATTTGGTACGTTAACAACATAGTCATAAATGAAGGATGAGATATTCTCGTCTCCGACTTCTGGAATTGACAAAAGCAATATAAATAAAAATCAAATTCAAGATATCATAATGCAAATTTTGGCTCAAAAGCATTTATGCACATTCAAATCCTAAAAGAACTCACCAAATAAAACCATTCATTTTCACAAGGTCTATATTATATGAATTTAGATGATCATAATCAATATGCAATAAAGAAGGTTCACTTCTAATCTCAGTAAAAACTAAGACCATTCATTGCAGCATTCCATCTTGAATGTCCCTGCTAGTATGAACAGCAAGCCATGACAAATACATTATCATTGGTTGAACCTGTTTGCATCCCTCAGAGTAAAACAATCAATAACGTCAAGTCTTATGCACAGATATTGCAATATTAAATGATCAAATGATAACAATAAACAAGTTAAGGATTAATTTATAAATCATAATTTTGAAATTAATAGATTTCAAATTTATCGCACCTTGCTTTCCATTTTAGGGCAGCCAAGGCTTTAATAAGGATGAAAAAAATATATTTTTTACATGATTGTTGAGGCAAAATCAGCCCCTAATTCAATTTGGGTCAAACCAATACCCAAAATGCTGAATGAATGAAATGAGCACTGGAAGGGCAACTGTAGTAAATAGAGCTCATCACTGACAAACTTGCGTGAAGGTCAACCTATGCACCACACCAACAACGCTGCTTAGCAATCAAGCTAGCCTTGAAAGCCTTTTAATGTATGTGACCAGTAGATTAAAACATATACTCCTAAACATAGCGCATCAGCAACAAATCTTGAGGAACAGATCAGCACCCTCTCAAAAGCATATTTAGCACAACATCATATATGCTTTAAGCTTAGTGCTATGAAGGCATATGATTATTGTTCTTTTTTTAAAATATAATTTAACTTTCATCAGTTGATTGTGAAATCAAAGAGAATATTAAAGATTGATCATTTGCAGCCTCTCTTGCTGACTTCTACCTCACAACTGCACCATTAACCTATTCCCAAGACTGCTGCACTGAGGCTCTTTAGCAACCAGAGAAAATATGCAATGATAATCACATAGCTTTATGTGGCAAGTTGAACAAAAGCAGGACCTAGTAATTAGAGGATGGGAAGCAGCAATTGAGAGTTAGGTAGGAAATTGAAGAAGGGATGGGGCATCAAGATTACAAATTAAAACCATTTATTGTTCCGAGTATGGGCTAATCTGTTGCTCGCACAAAGATTATAAGCATGCCTATTAAAAACACAGGCCAAGGGGGTGACTATGTATTTGAGCAATGCTACAATCATTGGGAAGTAATTTTAATTCTAGGTCCAGGAAGAATTATCTTCTCCATTTTTTGTGAAACTATATGGAAGTAAGAAAAGAACTAGAATCAAGCAGACATCCCCACCCCACCCCTCTTCTTGATTTATAACTACTCTACTGACAAGATTTCGTGGATCTAAGTACAAGGAAAAGAAAAGTAAAACGGCAAGCAAAATCATGGTTAAATCAAGCAACTATGCTTTAGAGAATAATGATTAGTATACGAGAAAGATATCAAATATGGTGACCAATAACATCAAGCATTCTTACTACTAGTACTAAGTACATACACTTGCTCACTGGATACACAATTTCATGCTCTCTATGGAAAACCAGGGCATCTAAGAAGAAATCCACATGCAATACCTGTTGCTTTGAGTGCAAAAATGAACTTCTCCAAGAAATTTTGCACCTTCCACCTTCCTAAGAACTTGAAAATGTTTGCTATATACTTCAATGAGGAGATTTTCCTTATATCAAACACCTTTAACAATTGCAAGAATTCTGTCTTCCGATCATTTTCACCGAAAGCTAACAAATAGTTCTCTGCAATCAAACAAATCACACAAGTTACACAATGAAGGACTAATCATCCAAAGGAAATGCAAAAGGGCTACTTCCTTTACAAACTAGTAATCAAAAAGGAAAAGTCTAGTCCCCAAGTCCCTCACCAGTGCAAGGAATGATGGCTTAAAAATGTTATATACTATAATTTCCCTCCACATGCCAAGATTCTATTTCGAATTAAGCACACAAAAACGTGTGTGTGTGTAACCAACCAATGTACACACACGTGCGCACATACATATGGATATAGAAAAATTGCCAAATGCCAAAAAATTCAAAATTAGAACTTGATATTTGTCAATTATAGTTATGAGTGTGAAATACTTAGGTCAAGACCCCTCAAACAAATAGTGTGCCTTAAGCTGAACCAAATTAATGCAAGTAAGTCGGCTCAAAATCAACTGCTTTTACAAAGCAGGTAAACCAGTCACATTAGATCCATATAGATATATAATTGTACATGAATATGTTTTTTTAGTCATAGTAGATGAGAAACATCATTTTAACAAAGATTAATGAAGTTATTCCATGGTATGGTTCATCAGCATTTAATGAAGTTATTTCATGGTATGGTTCATCAGCATTTATGTGCAAAGCATTACTTAGAACAACTAAAGTTGAAAACTACATCATGTAAAATAATTCAAATTTAGAATCACGATATAAAATGGACATAATGAGATCACAGCACTGATTAACTTGCAGGGAACTAATTCATAAAATAATGCGAGTTTATAGAAATTGAGATAGCACCTAAATCTGATAGATATGTAATAGTGTAAGCATAAGTTTATTTACTCACAAAACAGAAAGAAGTAATTTTACACTAAAAAAGGTCAACAACCAACAAGATTCAAACAACTTAAATTATGAAACCAATGAAGTTATTCCATGGTATGGATCATCAGGATTGATGTACAAACATTATTTAGTACAACTAAAGTTGAAAAACCATGCTAGGTAAAATAATTATAGTTTAAACCTAGAAAATACTGATAGAAAGGTCGTAATGTGCTTACAGTCACATCATTTGCATGAGAGCAGTTCATAAAATAATGTAACCGATAACTTAAAACTATCAACACAGAAACTTATAACATACATCCAGAAAGATAAGTTATGTTGCAACACCACAAAGATATCATCTTCAAAGATCATTTAGGTGTGACAATTAAATTACTGAAGTTGAAAACTTTCCAAATATTGCCATTAAATTAGAAGTATGAATTTCAAGCAGAACAAGAGGAAAAGAAAGAATGTTGTGCAAGCACAAGAAATACAAATCAAACTACCTGCTAGTTTGTAGTTGTCTTCGCTAATAGCAACTTCCGCATGATTGCATAATTCTTGAATTTTACCTTCATAACCAACCTTAATCCAAAGCAGTGTCTCATAGTAACACATTCTACAGCATGAACCAGGGTATTCATCCTCAATTAGTTCACTGAAAAACTTGAATTCTTGTATCAGTCCTTTATCAATCGTATACATAAGAATAGGTCCATAACAGTTTTCATCAATTTGGTAGCCCCTTTCTCTCATTGACATGATAAGTCGATAAGCCTCATTAATATAACCTAAGGAGTCTTCTTCAGTATTGCTGTGTCTAGCATTACCTATACAAACCTTAATTAAGGCATTGTATTCTCTAACACCAGTTTCCCTTCCCAACTTACCAAAAATCTCAAGTGTAGATTCAGTGCCCAACTTGTTTGCACACATTCTCATCAATTTTGTAAAACGGCGGGACTCTGTATTTTTAAATATGTATCTTTTTTTCCTTTCCCTTGATACCTCCTTCTGCCGTTGAGATGGGCGGCTGTGAGATTTATTTGAAAACCATGGTATGCCTAAAATGTTCTTTGGTAGTATATCACTATGGAATGCCGAAGGTTGACTTGATGCATCATTGTTACCTGAAAGTGGAAAATTTGCAATGCAATAAAGTAAACATGTTAAGAGCAGATAAATTCCCACATTGAAATACCAGTAGACAAGCATAAATCAAAGAAAATTAATTTCATATTAGTATTTCTTTTATTCTATGTACATTTCCAATCAAAAATGAAGTGCCATATAATTCATCAACTTATTTCCATATGAAAATTACAACATTTGCTTATATAATCCACTAATTTTAAATTAATGATTTATTACTAATTAACATATTAAAAAAATTGACAAAGCCCATCACACGCAGCTTTGCCAATTTTAAGTCAACCACATTTCATTGCAAATCCAGATATCTGACTTGAAATTACAAATTTCCAAATCCAAGTTAATTTACCCAGTCAAACTTCATAACTAATCAAGCCCAACACCGAAATTAGGTAATTTCAAGATCCTGACTAATAAACTTCCAAACTCATATTAATTCAAATTGATTGACAACTTCTATATTCAGGCTGATCAAATTCATAGATCAAGAACAAATTCAGAGTAATCAAATTATATTCAAATTCAAGTTAAATGAGTTATTTGTACACACAATATACTAAATCCAAACCAAGCCTTAACCCATCACTTGCATGATACCAAACTGAAACCAGAAGAAGTCTACATACAGTTAGTTAACCTCGTCCATGTTCAAGATTAAATTAAAGTTCACATCTTAACTTCAATTTCTGAATTTCTTTTCCTCTTTTCATTTGTATTTTTTCTTGTCACTTTTTCTTTTTGGTGAGAAGAATGAAATCTATGTCCTCATGTATCTCTAATTTATTTTGTTTGGCACTAATTTAGTATTTCTGAATAAGAGGCTGGCATAATAATGTATGGAGTTATTATTAGCACATATATGTTTTATAAAAAGTCATGAACCCGAAGGATTGTATAAATCAAAAATGATTTCTGATAGCTCATGCTCAAGATTCTCTCAAGAAACGGAACAAGATATTTGATGCCACACTTTAAAATATAGGTTCACAAAACTCCAAGTTTTCTGAGTTGCTAAGTCATACAACAAGATACAGAACAAGTTATTTGATGCCACAATTTAAAGTATAGGTCCACAAAATTCCAAGTTTTGTGAGTTGCTAAGTCATAAGACGAACCCAATGAGGAAGAAGAAGAAGAAGAAGAAGAAGAAGAAGAAGAAGAAGAGCATTTATTCTGTGAACTTCCAGATATCCTAATGAACAAGCATTATAGTTTCTTGCCAACTCTGAGATCAACACTTTAAGACCAAACAATTATTTTATAATCCAAAACAAGAGAAACATGTATATCCAAAAACTCATGCTTCATTAATAGAAGTAGTGGCACTTTGCTAGTTTTCAACATACAATGACATCCTTATGATTACTATCTAATGAATCCCAATCAACATATCACTTATAACTAAACAAGTTCTCGTACATAACCCAATATTTGAAAAAGAAGGCATAGCCTACTGGTGCTCATGTACTTTGTGTTTGGAGGACACTTGCTAACAAAACACACATTTCTGTGTCTCCCCTCCAGGCTTGCATACCAGGGGAATTTATTCCTAGAGAATCTCCAAGTCACTACAACTGATGCACGGAGGTGCACCTCCCCTTAATATCGCTTAAGTGGGTGGCATACATCGCTTATTCATAAATTAAAAAAACAATATTTCCATCATTTCAAACATGCCTTGCAACAAAGGCTGAAGAACAAACCTCGCAAAATCGAAGAGATCTCCCTAGATATCTCTACCGCAGAATCATGCTCTGAATAAGAAACACGGCCAAATTACTTAAAAAAAATATACTTTAATAAAAAAAAAAGGATGAAGAAACCCAAAACGGAGAAAGAGGTAATCACCGGGAGAGCGAGAGGTGCTGGCATTACTGGAGGCAGCTGTGTTAAGCCGGGAGAGATGCTGCGAGGGAACTTCAACGGAAGGCTTGGAGGGATCAAGTGCGGCAGCGGAGGCGGAGGCGGTGGCGGCGGGAAGGCAAGTGTGGATGAGGTTCTTGGGGGTTGAGAGATTGAGAGGAATAGGGGCATTGGGAGTTGCAAAGGGATTTAGGGAGACGCAGAAGAGCTTGCTTAGGGCCCTTGGCATCAAGAAGACGGCGTGGAGGAGTTGGAGATGGACTCGAGGGGGAGAGAGAAAGAAAAGAAGCAATAGTGGCGGTGGAGCCAAAATCGTTTTGAGGCTTCAAGCTAATATAGTTGCGTTATTTTAACCTAATAAATTTATCTGTTATACTTTTTACAATTTATTTTTTATTTTTTCCCAATTTAATTTTTTTTAATTATCAAAATAGCATCAACCATCAAAAATCTTTTGATTCATGACACGGGTCCCACTCACAACAGAGTTTTATAGGGATTTTTTTTTTTTGAGAAAAAGATGAGCTACAAAGTAACTATAACATGCAACAAAAAAAAAATCAGAACTCAAGTCCATTCGCAACCAATGCATCAACAACAGTATTAAACTCTTGTCCAATGATTTCAAGCTCCAACTCTGCCCATCTCCTTAGTAATCTCCTTAGTCTTCTCAAAGTGTTGGAAATTCTCCATGCAACTCAGGGGTCTTCTTGTTGTAGACAAGTGTGTAGGTTCAGGCAATTAGAGTATACCTTGACCGGCGTCAGGTTGCAATGCCTGCATTGTTCCATAGCTCATTCCAAGCCAGAGCCTCTGCGTGGAGATTGGATTCAGCCACAATTCCCATAAACCCTGACAAAGAAGTCCAGTGGCGTCGTTACATGCTCACTAGTTGCAGATTATAAACCACAGAAAGGATCCACGCCTCCGGCTATAGAGACAAAATTACCAAATGAAGAGAGGAGCGAGTACTTACCACCGAAGTGACCATACCAACAGTTGACTTCCAGAGTACAATAATCCCATTGGGCATTCTAAGTGCTGGAATTGCCGCCCAATCCCAGCTCTTCTGGAATTTCCTGCAAAACTTAATACGCCTATTCTCATTAGCCCTACTCTCAACTAAACAAATAAAAGTAGGATTATAGTTAGAAATGAAGGCCTGGATCTTTCGAATGGTCTCCATGCCTGAGACACCTCTACAGTTCCAGCAAAGTATAGAAAATTTGTTCATTAGCATAGAAGACTGAGAAAAAAAAAAGATTAAACTAAAGAAACTCGCTCAACAAGAAAAATATGAAAAAGGATACGGAAGAGCTAACGAAGCTCTCTTCGACCCTTCTTCAGCTGAGAGACCATTTTGACCTCCTCACGCTTAGCAATAGCTTCTAGCTTTGCATCTGTTTGAAATTGTCCTAAGGTCATATCGTCATCCGAATGAACCTCCATGTTGTTGTGTTGATCTTCATCAGAGTCATCCGCCATGTCCTCATCGTTCCCATGTCCACTAGCAGTTACGGGGACCAGCGCCATCTTTACCTTCTTAATAAGCATTCGATGTCCATCTACATCACTAGATTGCAAGGGTTCCTCTGTCCTAATGTCAGTAATGTTAGCATTAATCTTAGAAGATAAGAGTAAAGGAATAGAAGTTTCCCCTCCATGTATTTCAACTTCCCTCGGGATCAGCACACCCCGATCATCACACTGTGCTGGGCCCTGAGGACCACCATCCTCATGCAGACTTCATGGGAACTCGAGAACCTTTCATTG
This sequence comes from Dioscorea dumetorum, assembly GCA_902712375.1. Lineage (NCBI taxonomy): Eukaryota > Viridiplantae > Streptophyta > Magnoliopsida > Dioscoreales > Dioscoreaceae > Dioscorea > Dioscorea dumetorum. The sequence goes on from CACTHL010000846.1 coordinate 7,056,283, forward strand.
AAAGCCTAAAAAGCCTACCCTCCTTGTTATCACGCAAAAGGCCGCCACCATCTCCAACATCTGCCAGCCTTTTCCCTTTGCTTGTTCCTGCGACAATGATGTCGAAAGGTGGAGCAGAGTCCAAGACACCCTTACCATCCTCTCTGTCAGCGCCATCCCCAGCCGAAAGGTCACCTTTATCACTGTGTGGAGTCCGCTGAGAACGGTGCAACTATGGTCACATGTCACTCTTAGGGCCTCCAGCTTCACGATTTCCAAAGTTCGTCAACCCTCTACCCCTTCGCCTCCCCGACGCCTTTGAACCACCATCCAAGGTCAGAACTCCCGATCCTCCACCGCCAGCTTCTTTCGGTCCTTCTTCACCAATTTAACTCCATTATCTGCTCCATCAAAGCCGGCATGCTCAATATCACCACTGCCAACTTCACGAATTGGCTAGATCCCCGGCATTGGGACACTTGGCCCATGGTGCTCATGAGATACCTCGCTGTTCAAAGAGGTGGCTAGCAATATTGGACATTTTGCCGCTCCATGCTCAACCATACCACAACTATAACAGAAAACTGTAGTTTCTCATAAATCACCACCACTAGTACCATCTCATCTCCATTATCAATCCAGAAACTCCTTCTCAGGGGCTGTGTCAAATCGATTTCAACACAAATTCGTGCAAACTTGGCCCGGTCGAGATTCAAGGTCAACTTGTCAATTCTCAGCAGTCTGCCAAAGTGGGATGCGATGTGCTCCAGCATGTCTCCCTCCCAATGCTCGATAGGTAAGTGGTGGAGTTGGATCCAAACTGCAGCCGTGTCAAACTTCTCAAAACCCATTGAAAGTTCTCTCTCCAAGGGGTTAGCTGGAGCACCATTCCAACAATTGTCCACGGCCCTTCCCAAAGAACCCTTGCTTGCATCTCCACAGATTCACATTGAATGAAGAAAAATCCATTCGGCATGTTCGCCACCTTAAAAGACCCGACACTCCTCCAAAAATCGCTCAGGGCCTATTTCACTTGCTCTAAAGGAAAAGCCTTTCCAAGGAATTTGCCAAAGACCGCAGCTAGCAACCGATCATGAGCCTTAACCCGAACTCCCTTCCAGAGTCTTGACGGTGTCTTGAACCGAAGATTTTAGCTCCTAAAACGATTCTTTGTGCATGAGGGGGTTTGCATCCACAGCCCCCTTAACCCCAGCGCTTCCCACTACCCCCGCCCACGATTTCCTCGGTGGAGAGTTGGAAGGTGGTGGCCTTGGATGGCCTCCACTGGCCATGACTCAGGATGCCTAGCAAAGGAAAGAGTTTCAGCTCTCATAGGGTCTCAAAAGACAAGCACCACAGCTCTTTGGATCACAAGAGTCAAGTTCTGGTTCTTCTAGTAAGTTAAGTCAAAGTAATATATGCATGACAAAAAATAACGTGTATTGATGGCACAATAGTAAAAATTAGATGTAGGACTCCAACTTGTCTTATAAAAAAATGTGCATATAACATCACAAAAAATGATATAACTTTAATGGTACAATAGTCAGTTTCAAGCGTTAAGCATCACATTCTCCCGTAAATAAGGTGTATATATATTTGCATGAAAAAAATAACATATATTAATGGTATACAAGTAGAATGCAAGTGGAAAGATATACTATTTTTTTGTAGTTGTATAATAAGTACATTTCTTTCTCCTCCCATTCTCATAAGCTTTACCCTTGTTTGGTTCAACTGGAGAGCGGGGAGGGGGAGTGAGAAAGGTTTGAAAACATTTTATGTTTGGTTGAATGGAGGAGTGAGGATGGTTAATTAATTTTTTTCGTTTGATTAGGAGGAGCAAGGAGGAGTGGAGAGGAGTATATTGTGTATTTGACCAATTTGCCCTTTTATATAAAAAAATAACTTTTTATACAATATTTTTTATTTTATATTATTATTATTAATAATAATAAACCAATAACTACATAACACATTTTTTGACCTTTTTCATATTTTTGATATTTTTTGCATAAATTTTTTCTTAATAATTTTAAACCAATATTAAGAAATTGAGAGTGAACGAAAATAATATATTTGTGGGAATAAAAAATTTTCATATAAATCTCATACTCCTGTCCATATTAAATTGCATGTTATTAATAATAATTTTATTTTTTATTGTATGAAAAATACCTACATTATGAATATCAAGAATTTATTGGAAAAAAGAATATGATGTCCTTTTCAAGTTAATAAAATGTATAATGACCTATTTACATGAGGTTTTTTCTATTAAAAATTATTTAATAATCCCACCCCTCCAAAAGACCCTAATTTGGAGGGTTGAGATATAAGGGGTTTAGAGTCTCCAAACCCCTACCCCTCCTCCTTACACCCCCAACCAAACAAGTATAACTCTCTCTCACCCCTTGCTACACCTCCAAAATCCCCCAACCAAACAAAACCTTAACCTCTCTTTCTCCTACATAATTGGCAACTCTCAAATTCTCCATGGACAGGTTGTTAACCGCATGAGTTGAGGACTACAATCTGAAAAGCATTATATAAAATTTTTTTATTATAATAAAATAAATAATTTCAAAATTGATTAATTACTTCATTAATTTTAAAATTTAGAGAAGAATATTTGGTTGGAGGATAAAAATTTGATATCAAAAGAATTTCTTTAAAAAATTGGGTTGGAAAAGACTTTTATTTGAATTGACAAAATTTTAACCTAATTAATACTAATAAAATTTAAATATTTTAAAACTACAATTTACTCTTAAATAATAATAAATATTTATTAATATTAATCATTTTCAACATTCATTATTAAATAAATATTTATTTTAAAATTAAATAAATTTTTGTAAAAAAATAAAAATATTACTTATTTCATTTTGTTTTGTTAGAAAAATAGTAATACATCACTTATTTATAATTTATTAACTTTGATAGTCATACAGATTTCAATAAATTTATAATATTTAAACTTACATATCATCCTTTATAGCTACAAACAATAATTTATATTTTGGAAACAATCTCTTGCTAATTTGATAAATATCTTGGTGTAAATAATCAAGGCGTAGACGAGGAGTTAAGTTTCAATTTTTAGCTGAACTAATTACCATACTACTTGGGTTTCAGCTTGTTTGAAATTTTTATATCAGAATACTATTTCTTTTGTTCATTGCAGAAAACAAGCTCACAATCATCATCATCATCTACAAATTATAAATTAAGAGCTTCATATGTGAATGACTAATTTATAAAAAATTTTAATTTGATACCTTAATTTTAAATTTAGGTTTAATTGAGTAACTCGTGCTCACATAATTAACGGGAAATTAACGTTGCATGACAAGTCACAAAATTTATGCCACACTAGCTATGCCATGTCATGACCTTTTTTTTTTTTTTTGTGAGATTTCAATTTACATTTGAACCTGATTTACGGTTAATCATATTGTCAAACCCTTAATTATATTATGTCATTGAGCATAACCGATGCAACATAAGTTGTGTAACATGTTATACCACGTCATGTCAGTTTTCTATTAACGACATGAACACAAGTAATTTAGGGGTTGTTTAGTTGCCCGCATTTCAAATTACAGTGTAAATGAAATTTACTGTATTTTAATTTACATCATGCTTTTTTAGTTGCTTGTAAATGGAAATATCACATTTATTTTTCAAGTTTGGTTTGATGTAAGTTGTAGGTTAAAATCACCATGTAAAGTAAGTGATGAGATTACTTTTTTTGTGCATAATTTTTTATATTTTATAATTTCTTTAATATTTCATATAAAATCTATTTTATTTATTTAAAATATATTTCAGTTACATATTTAAGTTAACAGAATTTATTTATTTTAAATCTATTGTACTTGTTTAGATTAGTTATGATCTTTGTTATGATTTTAAATCTACTATACATCTACATTTTATTTATGATCACTTGCATTTAGCTTACTAACACGACCATTCATTAGTTTTTATCACTTGAGTATAGAACCTGGAATCAATTTTAAATTGGTCAACTGTTCCACTAATGTCATCTAAATCCAACAAACTCAAATCCAACAAGCCATTATGTTCCTAAAAAAAGACATAAACTTGCCAAATCATATTCAATAAGTCAACATGTTCGTCAAACGAGTTGGAAAAACACCCCAAATTTCTCAACAAACACCATTAATTTGTCAACATGTTCATAACGCATACCATAGTTCAACAACTCAAATTCAACATCCACGATGTTCATCAACATAACATAGTTCAACAACTCCAATGAATAACAACATATGAAACAAGACATGTCCATAAACTCAAAGACAAAATAAAAAATCATAAGAGTAGACCATGTCATACCCCACCATCACGCCCTAACTGTTTAAGGAAACTATCAATCTAAAAGCATCGAAGGTCATGATCTTTGTTTATAAAAGAAGTTGTAAGGTTATTCTGGGCATTCAAATGGTCATATGTTAAACCAAAGTCAAACTTATTGTAGTAGCCAATCAAAGTCATGAAATCATCGTACAATCTCTTCTCAATTGAACTCCTTTGTCCATCTTCGTAGCACTTGTAAGCCTGTCTCATACAATGGTTATTTTTTGCATGACTTCCAATTCTTCCCCCCTTATTTGCTTTGATCTCTTGTTTACTTCTTTGGTCTTCGAAGTGGGCGTTGTTAGTGTTTCCACCAAAGGAGGTTGTGATTGTGTGAAGTCACAATCATCCAACTCTTGTGGTTGATTGTCAGAATCTAACATCTGCGGTATTGATGGCATTTCCATACGGACACCTAGACTCCTAGAGCTTTGGGAACTTGTTCATGCAAACGACCCCGTTGTTTGATCATTCCCACAAACAATAGCCCTTCTCCTCCTAATCTTCAATGAGCTTATTGATATAAACCGCTTTTGTAGGATGTGACTACAAGACAAGAAATGAAGACTTGTAAATAGAGATAGCGTACACAAATAAAGATTACAAAAATAAAAACAAGCTTCAAATTACTTGTATGTACGTTTGGAATTTTTCCATGCTCATAACAATTTTCTTCTCCGAATCATCCCACGAAACTCCACTTAAACTCTTAAGCTTTTTTATTATTGTCCATATTTTTCTTACATGTCGGAGACGGTTGATAACATGTATGTCATTTACAGCCATGTTAAACATTGTACTAACGGTTCTTGCAACTGCACTGATAGTAGTGCTCTTGAAATCTTGGTCAGTTTTAAGACCAAGGTTTGCTTGCTCAACTAAGCACCTGAGCAAGAATGATGTCATGACCGCTGTCCACCTACAATTAGTTGGTTATCTTCTTCCAACACTTTGGCTATCTTGGGTCATTTCTACTAAGTCTATCTATTTCATATACAAAAAAAAAAAACAAATTTATATTCATAAATGAGAAAGAAATAAATTAGAATGAGTGCTTGCTATGATACAAAAATCCTTGCATTAATAAATTGAAGTTACACAAAATGCAACAATCTATAACAAAATTAACATAAATTCTTCATAATGTTGAATACGAGAACATTCTACAACATACGAAATACAAACACTATCTATTGTTCCACATTGCCTCCATGATTGTGTCACGTTTTGCTAACCATTCTCTTGTTTCATCACGTGCTTGGGGTTTAGTTCTAACCTCTTGCACATTAGGTTCCCATTCTTCTACTTCGGGTATATAATCATCATGACCGCCTTGTAAAATATAATTGTGCAAAATACAATATCTACTTGTGTTCAAAATGGAAAAAATGGTCTAGATGTGAGAATGTTGAAGCGATTCTTCAAAGCTCCAAACACTCGTTCGACGGTAGTGCGCAAAGAAGAATGTCTATAGTTAAATAGTTCCTTGCTATTTGAGGGTTTGTAGGCACTAAATTCTTTAAGATGATAGCAAACACCACGAAATGGTGATATAAAACCCGCTCTTATGGAATATCTCATATCTACGAGATAATACTTACCTACATGGATATTTGTATATCAATTTTTCCGACAACACAATAGAGTAATAATTTTAATTTTAATGAAACAACAAAATACCTTCATGCACTGTAAGCCCATCCTCTCTTTCAAAGCATCACGAAAGACAAGTGCATCATGTGATGAACCTTCCCAATCAGCTAGAACATATGTGAATCTTAATTCAAAATTAACTGTGGCCAACACATTTTGAGTGTGATATGGTTTTCTTCTATGGAAAGGAGCTACAATGTTATTTGGAACGGATGCGTGGATATGTGTACCATCAAGTGCTCCTATGCAATCCTATTTATTAATGGGCAAAACTACTACTTACTGTATATAAGTCTGTTTCCACAAAGTATAGTAAAACAATTTTTTATTACCTTAAAATATGGCATAAACCTTGGATCACGTGTGATGAATGAACTAGTAGTTATGCAAGCCGATTGGATGAGTTTACCTAGAAGCTTGCCTATGGCGTGTAATACATGTTTAAAATATCGGCCGATAGTCTCACTGAAACGTAAGAAATTTAAACCAATCACCCTATTCTTCACATTATGACCAAGAATATGAAGAAACATTGCTAGTTGTTCTTTAACGCTTATATGTAAGGTGTTGCACAACAATCCTTGTGTTGCACTACAATCCTTTTGACTTCAATAGATCACATAATTCAAAAAATACCACCCTTTTCATCCTCAGCATTGCTATAGTAGCCTCCTCAGATCCGTGTATTAATCTTGATATGTAGTTTGTACGTTGTTGCTCCTTATTGTAATACGGCTCTCTTAGCAAACTCAAATCTTCTTTTTCTATTGTACCACCTTAACGCAACAGTTGCAACAACAATGACAGTGGCAAGTACCACGCTTTCATCATCAAATTGATTATCCATTTATAATCTGAGTTTAAATAAAAAAAATTTGACTACAAACAGATGACCAATTAAAGAAAACCAATGATGACCAAAAAAACATTTATGCCATTATCATGTATTGACATGTGTATATCTAAATTTTGAACTACAATTGTATGTATATGACTTGGTTTATATGTTGTTTTCTTATTTTGTTGAATTAGTAACTTGTTTGCTGTTGTCAATAAGATACTTAGCTTTGCTTGGATGGAGGTATAACAAGGTTTTATAAAATAAGGTAAAGTATGGTAATGGAAGGTAAAATGAAGTTTTAAACCCTTTCTTGTTTGGGGCAAGGTAAGGTAAATGAGGTTTTGAAACCTTATTGTGTTTGGTTTGAAGGTAATTGGAAGTAAGGTTATATGCTAATATTATTAAATTACCCTTAGAACAAAAGACAAAGTTATAATTTTATTTACTAAATTACATGAAACTTACAAAATTTTTTCCATTGTTTACATAAATCTCTCTTTTGATTATTATAAGATTCATTTTGTAGAATGAAATTAATTAATTAATTAATATCATTACTAAATTAATTAATATTACTATATGGTTTGACAATATTAACTATCAACTAATAAATACTTAATATTTTTTAAAATAAATAGAATAAAATAACTTATGATAAAATAAACATTATTATGATTTTTATAAAACCTTGGAGTTTTTTTTAAAATATAGGGGTATTTTGGTCCACAAAAAACATAAATTCCCCCAAAACCTAATAAAATAAAATAACTTATGATTAAATAAACATTATTATGATTTTTATAAAACCTTGGAACTTTTATAAAGTATAGGGGTATTTTGGTTAATAAAAAACATAAATTCCCCCAAAGCCTCCCCAACCTACCATTTTGGAGGGTTGAGAAATAGGGGTTTAATGGACCCCTAAACTTTTACTTTACCTCCATCTACTTCCAACCAAACATGGGTTTTTAAAAACCCTTACCTTACCTCCATCTACTTCCAACCAAACATGGGTTTCTAAAAACCCTTACCTTACCTCCATTTACCTCTAACCAAACCGACCCTTACATCCTTTGATATAGAACCTGAAATAATACCTACTTCTAAATGTAAAACAATAAATTGTGTGAGGATATATGTGTCAATTGGTAACTTGTTTGCAAGATGGTAGTATGACGGTAGTATAATTTACAAATAAGTGCATGCAGCTAAGATTTTTTTTTAATGAGTATGGACCATTTATGACAAAACCTGGATAAGAGAAGCAAAAATACCAACTCTAGTAATTAATGAGAGTTCGAGATGACATTAAGCTAAGATTTTTTTTTTAATGAGTATTGACCATTTACCCAAATAGCTTTAAAGGAAACGTACATAATGTTCTTTCATGTTAAGAAAGAAGAGAAGGTGAACGTATGATAATTATACCAAAGCAGAAAACATGGTGAATATACAAATTAAAACCAAGGTTTTACTTCTTTAATTTTCTTCTCTTGAAAAGGTGAAAAATCTGAAGATCTATCAAATATAAAAGAGATGAAGATCATCTATGGAGAAGATCATCTATGGAGCAAGAGAAATCAAATACATGTTAGGAATTTACAATATCTTGTTCACCTCCTGATGCTTTCTTAGGAAAGGATACAAAAAATTTCTAGTAGAAAATCTGAATGACAGAGTAAAGCAACAGTCAGGAAGCTGTACTGCCTATACAAGTGTAAAAAATAGTTAAAACTTGTTGAGAGAAAAATGTGAACCTCTTCAAAATGTTATAATTCCAGATTCAGTTCTGACTGAATGAATGTTATTAATGGCAGATCATCAGCAACAAATAATCCATCCTCTAATCCACTGAGTACCTATTAATATTAACAAAAAAAACACTGAAAAGACTACTCTCACAAAAAGAAGTACCAAAGATTCAGAGAATCATGAATAAGCATACGAAGTAAACCTAAGAAAAGGCTGCTCTCAGAACAAGAGTAATGATAAGAGCAATAAGCATATGATTTTCTATTCAGACAATTGCAATATGAACAAAACAAATTTAGGACAGAATAGTAAGAAGTCAAAATAAGTAGTCAAATTTGAAGTAAACCTAAGAAGTTTCCATCACAACAACAATGTAACTCTTGATTTCTCTGATTTTAAGAAGAATTCAAGATTTTTTTTTTCAACAAAATAGCACGCTTGATTAACAATTCAACTAAAAATTTCTTCCTAGAATTAAATACCTTAGAGAAATCTAAATGTCATATGAGTATTTGCATTAAATCATCCTTAAAGAAGAACAGAGAAAAGGAGTTTTTGGACGAAAGAGTACCTCAAGTCGATGGTCATCGTCAACTCCTTGATGCCGGATGTCGGCCCCAAAGCCAGTCACTGGAGGCTGGAAAAGGGTGCCGGAGATGACGAGTTGCAAGTTCAAGCCCTACCTCTGCTGACGGTACCTTCGTTTTTATGAGAACTTTAAGCATAGAACCTTGTGGTGTTGATGTTTACACATAGAACCTCGTCTTACCTCAAGTGGATGGTCAGCGTCAACTCCTTCGTGGCGGATATCGAAGCCAAAGCTAGTGACTGAAGGCCGGAAAAGGGTGGCGGAGACGATGAGCCGCAAGTTCAAGTCCTAACTCCACTGAGGAGATCTGTATGTTTTTATGAGAGCTTTACTAAACCTAGTGTTATTGTGATGTAATTTGAATTAGGGGTTGTTTTACACTAACCTTTGAAATGCAGCATTTTGAATTACGACCAAATTGGTCGTAATTCAAAATGCAGTAATACCTTATAAATCTGTAATTTGAATTACGGCAACTTTGCATTTAAGGGGTACCAAACATCCCATATTGGCATTTTACCTGTAAATCAAATTACATTACACCTACTTACAGGTAACCAAATAGTCTCTTAATTAAATGCGAATCTAAAGTTGGAATATTTAATGGTGTAAATGATACACTACTACTCACAACTACTTGAGCCCAATTTAGGAAATACTCAAACTTGACTCGACCATGGTCGAGTTGAGCTTAAGCTTGAGTAGCTCGAGTAATCGAGTGACCCAAGTTTAAGCATCTTAATAATTGACTTGAGTACTCGTGACCCTAATCGAGTAATTATATTTGTGTGTGTGTGTGTATATATATATATATATTATATGTTAGTTTTATATATAATTGAGCTCGAGTTTGAGCATCAAAATACTTATGATTAAACCGAGTTTATTAGCTTTTATCGAGCTTAATCAAGTTAAGCTCAAGTTAGGAAAGTAGAATTCAATCGAGTTCGAGTCGAGTATTGAGCTGTGAGTTTTCAATCAAGCTCAAGTGCAAGGAACTTGCTACTTGGGTCGAACTCGATTAATTACACCCTAGCGATATTCAATTAAATATTTTTATAATCCAAGTTACCCAAGCTCAATGATCATAATCTCTACTGGAGGAGGATTGGCATTTGGCAGAAGTATCCACATCGAGAAAAAAACAAGTCTAATTTGAATTTGTGTTTCCAATCCATTTCAAAAAATCATTTTTTTTTCAAAAAATATATTTTGGAAGAATTTCAGCGCATTTGGATTGATTTTGTAAAAACAATTCTAAAACAGTATCATTGTTTTCTTTTATAAATCACAATTTCATTCCATAAACCTAAACTGTTATTTTACATAAAAGAAATTTTGCAAATTTACTCTTACCAAAGGCTAATATGAAAAATTTCATAGATGTATATGACAACAGCAATAATCTACACATCCGTCAATAATTTCTCTCTCTTAATTTATGATTAACAAATAAATAATAAAAAATATGGTTGAGCTGATGTTCAGGGGCTGTTTGTTTCACCGAAGTGGCTGAAGTGGCCACTTCCAGCCCACTTCATTGTGTTTGTTTCACTGATTTGAACCCGGAAATGATGATGTGACAACTTCTGAGTTCAACCACTTCGGTGTCTAATTTCAGCTGGAAAAGTCCCGAAGTCACCACTTCAGCCTTCCACTTTGCAATATTTTTCAATGATAAATAGAATAATTATTATCATGGTAATAAAATAATTAAATAACTACTCTAACTAATTAATAATTAAGCATAATATATTAACGGATTTAATTTAATTTAATAACATGGTATTAAATTAATTATGTGATATGCAAAGTTTTTAATTTAATAAATAAATTATTTATTACCATCGTAATAAAGTAATTAAATCATTTAATTAAATCATATGATTTAATTAAATAAATGTAAAAAACATGAAATGTCAACTTTATCCCCTCACCGAAGTGGTGATCATATCCCCACTTCAACAAGTGGTATCTGAAATCCAGTTTTTAGTTTGAACCAAACACACTGAAATGGATAGTTCCAGCTGAACTGTTCACTTCCACCGAAGTGCCACTTCCAGACTTCCACCACTTCGACAATTTACTTCCGAACCAAATGGACTCTTCACATTGGGAAAAATATTGAGAAACAAAAAATACATATTAATAGAATTATAAATAAATACAAAATATAAAGAAAAGAAAACCATGCAGGTGTATAGAAAAATATCCCAAATATAAAAGAGTCATCGTCCCATGACTCCCATCCACCCTTGTTAAAAAAATCTCCTACATTTTTCCCCTACTCCAAAAGAATCAAAATGGGCACTCTCCTTCACTGCCAGTGCTGTCATGGAGGACGAGTTCTCCGCAAGCCACCACTCCACTCCTCCCTCCCTTCCAAGCCCTACTCCTTCTCCCCCTCCTCCCCCTCCTCCTCCTCCATCTCTCTCTCCCTCTCCCTCTCCTCCTCCTCCTCCTCCTCCTCGGCTCCTCACTCCCACCTGAATCCTTCCATTGATGCTCTCCCCTCCGACCTCTCTCCCAAAGACCAAACCCTCCTCCTCCGCTCCCAGCGCGACTGGCGCCGCGCCCTCCGCCTCTTCCACCACTTCAAATCCGACCCCCACTACTCCCCCAACCCCATCCACTACAACGTCCTCCTCCGTTCCCTAGGCCGTGCCCGCCGCTGGGACGAGCTCCGCCTCTGCTGGATCGACATGGCCCGTGACTCACTCCTCCCCACCAACACCACCTACGCCACTCTCATCGACATCTACTCCAAGGCCGGTTTGCCCTCCCTCGCCCTCGCCTGGCTCAAGCACATGCGCTCCAGAGGCCTCTTCCCCGATGAAGTCACTATCAACACTGCCGTCCGGGTCTTGAAGGATTCTCGCCAGTTTGCCTCTGCTGAGATGCTCTTCAGTCAGTGGTGCTCCGGTAAGATTGATTTGGATAGTTTAGGGCTTGATTTTGGGGAGTTAGGGTTGAGCTCCATTTCTCCCAAGCAGTTCTTGCTCACTGAGCTGTTCAAGACTGGTGGCCGTGTTCCGGTTTCTTCGATGATTGGATCGGAAGAAGAAGGTGGTGGTTGTCAGAAGCCACGGCGTGCTGCTACATATAATACTCTTATTGATTTGTATGGCAAGGCTGGGAAGCTGGACAAGGCTTCTGAGGCTTTTGCTGAGATGTTGAGGTCTGGTGTTGCTCCGGATGTGATCACTTTCAATACTATGATTAGTGTTTGCGGGGCTAATGGCCGAACTGGTGAAGCTGAAGCTTTGCTTGGTGAAATGGAGCAGAGAGGAGTTCGGCCGGATGCGAAGACGTTCAATGTGTTCATGTCTGTGTATGCATCAACCGGGAATGTAGAGGAGGTGTTGAAGTATTACAGGAAGATTAGATTGGTTGGTCTTCGGCCAGATGTTGTGACACATAGGATAATTTTCCAGGTTTTGTGTGAGAGAAGGATGGTTAATGATGCAGAGAATGTGATTGATGAAATGCTTGATTCAGGTTTTCAAGTTGATGAGCAGTCACTGCCAGTTGTTATGAAGATGTACATTGATGAGGGGCTCCTTGATGATGCAAGCAGGTTTTTTGAAAAGCATTGCTCTGGTAGGGAGATTTCGTCCAAGAATTATGCTGCTATTATGGATGCATATGCGGAGAAGGGTTTGTGGAAAGAAGCCGAAGATGTTTTTTTAAGAAAGAGGGATGCAGAACACAGGAAGGAAGTGGTGGAGTACAATGTGATGGTGAAGGCGTATGGGAAGGCAAAGCTCTATGATAAGGCTCTTTCTTTGTTTGAGAGCATGAGAAGCTATGGCACCTGGCCTGATGAGTGCACTTTTAATTCAATCATTCAAATGCTTTCTAGTGGTGATCAGCCAGAAAAAGCAAGGGAGCTCTTGGATAAGATGAAAGCTGCGGGGTTTAAACCTAGATGTGAGACAGTGTCTGCTCTTATTGGGTCGTACATCCATGCAGGATTAGTATCTGAGGGAGTTAAGCTCTACCAAGGCATGAAGGAATTTGGTGTTCGACCAAATGAAGTTGTGTATGGTTTGCTTATAGATGCATTTTCTGAAGCTGGAGATACTGAAGAAGCCCTTCGCTATTTTCATTTGATGGAGGAATCTGGAATTACTGCCAATCAGATTGTCCTTACTTCTCTCATGAAGGCTTATGCTAAGAACGGAAGCTGGGATAGAGCTCAAGAGTTGTATGGGAAGATGAAGAATTTGGAAGGTGGCCCGGATATAATTGCATCAAATTGTATGATCAATCTTTATGCTGGGCTAGGGATGGTAAGAGAAGCTAAATTGATCTTTGATGACTTGAGGAAAAAGGGTCAGGCTGATGATGTTTCATATTCTACAATGATGTATCTCTACAAAAGCATGGGCATGCTAAATGAGGCGACTAATTTAGCTCTGGATATGCAGAGTTCTGGTTTGCTAACTGATTGTGCTTCATACAATGCTGCCTTGGCTACTTATGCAGTGAATAGCAAGCTAAGAAATTGTGGAGAATTGGTACATCATATGCTAGCCAGAAAGATTTTGCCTGATCCTTCAACATTCAAAATTATATTCACTTTATTGAAAAAGGGTGGGCTACCACCTGAGGCTGTCTTACAGTTAGAACTTGCATACACTGAGGGAAAACCTTATGCTCGGCAGACAGTAATAACATCCTTGTTCTCCATTGTGGGATTACATTCATTGGCTCTAGAATCATGTGAAACCTTTGTTTCTGCTGAGGTAGGTCTTGATTCCTCAGCGTATAATGCTGTGATTCATGCTTATGGAGCTGCAAATGAGATTGAAAAAGCCTTAAATCTGTTCATGAGAATGCAAGATGAAGGGCTGAAGCCAGACCTCATCACTTATATTAATTTAGCATGCTGCTATGGGAAAGCAAGGATGATTGAAGGACTAAAGCGCATCTATGGATTGTTAAAATATGGGGAGATTGAGCCAAATGAATCTCTATTTCGAGCTTTGATAAGTGCTTTTAATGACGCTGGAAAACATGATCTTGCTGAAATAGTTGAGCAGGAAATGAGAATTAATCCTCAGGATGAAAACACCAGCGAGTGTGAAATCGAAGATGAAGTATGAGCCTGCATTTATGAAGAGTTTATCTTCAGTATAAACTTAGATACGGTAAGGGAAATTTTACATTTACTGTTCATGTTTTGTGCCTCAGTCAAGCCTTAAATTGTTTTCTCAAGTGGCTCTTTTTAATGACATTCCTGACAAAATTAAGCATGATAGAATTTAAGGTTTTTGTAAGGATAATTTTTAAAAATATGAAGACTTTGATATATGAATTTAAGAAGACATACTGATTTTCTTTGGTTATCTTTGTTGGACTTCATTGCTAAAATTATTTTACATTATTCCAGTGCAAGCCTTTGTGAAATTGATGCCTTATGACACTTTGACATTTTTAACATAGTAATCGTTTTTTTTATTTTTACCTGTATATAGTATTCACTTGAGCTCATAGACCGTATACACTGATGAATAAATTTCTGTTCTTGATGCCTGCATTTCTTTTTTTTTCTTTTTTTCTCTAGATTGTATCATTATGTTGATTGTAGTGAATCAGTGATTGTTTACATGAGCTAAATTATAGAGCAATAAGCTTATTCTCTTTCCAAATCTTATATAATATGTTTTAGCTGGATTTTTCGTATGATAGTAAGAGATGGGAAATTTTTGCCATTGCTCCACGCATTTTCTGTAGGATTCTTAATGCCAAGGATAAAATAAGTGATTCCAAGTCATGCGGAACTGATATAAATATGCAAAAATCATAAAGAAAATTAAGGAACATGTGGCTTTTTAATAAGATATCATCCACATCTTTAATAGCAGTACTATGTTCTGCATTTGTTGTTTAAAAAGCCTGTCAATGCAACTAGGGATGGGCACGAGAAATAAAATTGATCCTTAACTGATTTGTAAAACAATCTATCTTGGAAATTTTTATTTTGTTTTTATCTTTTGCTCCAGGTCTGAGTTATTTTAAATAAAAATTGTTCAGTGCTTGTGTATTTTTCCCATTACGATATATTTCTGCATGTCTTTGAATCTGAAACTCTGGTAATTTCATGTTTTTCTTATGTGTTAATTCTGTTGATCTCTTGTCATCTATTTGCATTAAGAGTTCTGATGTTTTGACTTCTCAGTCTGACAGTTTAACAATTCACCTTTTTGCCCCTAGCAAATGTACATTCATGAATTTGCCATACATATGTCTGCCATCATCAAATTCTGTTTTGTTTTAGCAAATGTAGATAGGTCAGTGCTGGTGGCATTTAATGCTGTTGATCATATGTGCTGGTCAGGTCTCAATTTACCAATCAGAACTCTTCCGCAAATTTTATGTGCAACTGACCAGGGTGGTGAACTTGATATGGTATGCCATTGCATTCCTTCATACTGTATATTTTATTCGAAATTCTATGATTGTTGCAATTATATGCATTTTATCAAAGTTCAATGTGCAGCCATTTTAAAATGAGCTTCAAATTTTGGATCAATATTTGTGCACATGTAGGATAATTAGTAAACCTGTCAAGTCCCATGCCTGACATTTAAGATTGCAAAGAATCGGTATGTAAGATAACAAATGGAGCTCAGAGAAATGATCCAATGTCATGCATAATTTGAGATCCATTCATGGTTCTATTTCTACACATTGTCTAATATCTTGAGATTCTTATTTACTTAAATTCAATAAAAAAATGTACTTGAATTGAAATCAAGCAACCCATGTGGTCGGTGAAGCTTGAAATCAGCCTAAGCTTAGAAATGATTCATTAGAAACTTAAGTTAGAGGGTACATTAGAAATGGTGTATATGCTGAATCTGTATGACATAAATAAATATGAAACTACAAAATAATAGTAGCAATAGTAACTCATGTTCACAATCCAATCTTTAGCTTTAGAGCCCTTACGCAGAACTTGATCCAAACTTGAGTCATCCATTTGGATTTTCTGGCTATAAAAAGTTTAATCATGTTACTTAGTTGGGCTCATATACAAACTATATTCATGCATAGGAATTTAATATTTTCCATATGAAAGAGGAAATTCTCTCTAGAATTTTCTTAGGTTCACAATATTTAGATATATAACTGTTTTCGGCATGAGCCGACATGAAATAATATCAAATATTTAGGAAAATATCTGTGCAATGGTAATGAAATGTGTAGGTTTTAATGTCACCAAATTTATTTTCTTTTTGTTGAGTGTTAATAATGATGTTTCTTGACATACTAGGGATTATAGGAAGTTTGTTTCAAGAATTCTTTTGCTTGTCAGATATATTTTGGGTAGGTTTTGTATTAACTACCAGTATAATTTGGAACAATCTGGCTTCATATGACTTGTTCCATTTGCTTTGTTGCTGATTATAAATGAAAATTTGATACCATCCGCAATTCTCACGACACCTAAACCTCAAAAGATGCATGCAATGGGTAGTAGATAAACTTAACCATAACATTGTAATTCCTTAGAAACCAATCCATTTGTCAATTCTGAGTTTTTTTTTTTTATTTCATCATGCACACTAATCATTTTAAGCAGAGTGATGGCACCATGGTGCTCAAAATATTGATACAAATTTCCATGTCCTCACGCTCCGCCCCACTTTTTTTTAATTTTCTCAATACCATAACCACTTTGCAGATTTTTGCACTCACTTTGCCCCGCTTCGCTTTTACTAGAGTTGCCATAAAAAATTAAAAATTGTTACTACTTTTAGTTCATTTGCATTAATAATTATAAAATATGTAATACTATATTAAATAAAAAAGGGTATATTTTATATAACAACAATTTTGATTTATTAATCAAAAATTTTAAAATTATATATATATTTAAAAAAAGAGGCATATATGCAAATTTTTAACTGGGTGGGGCAAGATAAAACCGGAACCACCCCGTCCTTTCACAAAAATCTCCACCCAAGCCTGTGCCCCGGTCTCCAACAAAAAAAAACCACCCTGAACGGTGCGGATCGGGTCAAAAACCACAGGGCGGTTCGATTTTTACCATCTCTACATAACACATCTACAGGTGTATTTGGTTTTACATGTAAAATCAAATACTTTATTTTATGAAATCCATTGTTTGTTTAGGTGTATCTATAAAACGTGGTGCATTTACAATTACATTACAGTGTCTTTTTGGGTGTATTTGGTTTTATGCCCACATAGGGTGTAAAACCAAATTTGGGTAAAACAAAATCACAGAAGGGAAAGAAGATGCGGTTTGTCATCCTCCGCTCACACCTACAAGAGCACCTCCAAGGTCGTCCTTCGCTCACACCGGCAAGAGCTTGCGGTTCTCCCACACAATAGCATCAGCTAGTCTCCTCTAACAGATTTTCTTTGAGTGCTCCGTTTACATTGTCCTTCGGTTGATGATCTTGCACAAGATCGAGCATCATCAACATCCTCCGGTTGCAAGAGATTATCTCATCTTGTGATCATAGCAAAACCTTTGCAGGAAATTCAAACTTTGAAGGATCTTTATGATCTTATAGAAAATACTTGTAGATGAAGAATCTCTTGGATTCAGAGACTGTTGGGCCAGTAGTTAGGATGAGGCAACACTATGGGATGCATGTCAATGATTTACCATATGTTGGCACCACAATAAGACAAAAGATACTTAGAGAAAAATGGTATTGGTTAATAGAAGTAGAAAATTATGTAGAACAGAAAATGCAGTTAATAAGGAACTACAATGAACAAGCAGTAAGGGCTAATGATACAAGAATTTTAGAACTAAACAAAAGCTTGAAAAGACATCTGAAACGATTGGGAAAAGATAAAATTAGGCTAGCACGACAATATAACCAGATTGAGACACCCATAAATTAAGCAGATGAAGTCCTTTTAACTAAAGAACCATAGCAGACATAGAACTAAGAATGTCAAATTATGAAGGTTACCAACTTCTGCTAATTCTTCTAAGTTATCATCACCAAAAATGCTACAAATGTCACTGTCATTTTCACTATCATTGCTTTCTAGACTTATAATATCAAATTCATCTGTTAACTCTAACTCCTGAAATAATTTTAACTTTTCTTTGTTGCCAGCTTTATTACGACATTCTCTAGCATAATGTCCTTCTATCCCGCAGACGTAACATTTACATTTCCTCGGGAGTTTATGTCTTTTAAATTTCTTGCATGGTTAAATCTAGGTCTTTCTTTTTTATAATACTGACTCCTTTTTAATATCTGCTTGTGGGTATACTCTTTATGCGTTGTTGGGACATAGATTTTATTGCAGTAACTATAGTTCGCTACTTGTCTTCCTGCTTCGGCTTCCAAGCATTTGTTCTTCAGGAATTCAAATGTAAATAAAATTGATGGTCCTATTCCTGCAATATTTTCATGACCTTTATCTACCCATGCTTTATAAATCAAATCTCCTAATGGCTTAGGTAATTTATTAAACCATCGTTTTGTGACTTCTAGTCCTGTAAAAGCCTTTCCTGTTCTGGCGGCTAAGGCAATATACATTTTACTAAAATTAACTATTTCATTAAAATTACTAATTTGAAGTCTTTCAAGATCTCTTGTAGCGTTATCTTGAATTAAAGTATCTCCCCTAGCTGGGTTTGTTCCTAAAATTATCTGTCTTATTTGTCATGTTATATTATAGGGGTTTTCTGCCATTAGAATCATGTCTCTATATTCTGTAGGGTAGGCAATCTTCCAACTGTTTAGCAAATCTTTTGCTGTGGTGCCTAGGAGGTTTTTTATGAAATTTGTTATGCCTACGTCATCTAACCTAACATTTAATCTTCATAATGCATTCAGTGCATCTACTTCCCATCTATTTATTAATTATGGTCATTTCTGTGGGTGTACAGATGTAAGTATTAACATACTACCGTCATTGTTTTGCTTGGCCATTTCTCTAATAACTTCTAGCTGGTTTGGTTTCCCTCTACCTTTACTATATGTTGTGGTGTCCCTTGAGTTTATGTTTACTCCAGCTGAAAACTGTATAGGCTGTGTTGTTCAAACTTGGTTTGTAGGGGCAAACCCTGCTGCTTCTATTTGGGCTTGGGAGACTCGTGTTATCAATCCCGTAGAACTCTCTGCCTCCATATGTATTTCTTGTGTAGGGATATACTCATATTTCTTCATTAGCCCTTCTATATCTATTTCATCTAACTGCCTAATCATCTCTTCTTCTGATTCAACAAATAATTCATCTACAACACAGTTTGCTTCCTGTACTTCTACCTTGACTGGTTTCCTGGGGTATCCCTTATAAGGATACCTACATGCTAATAGGAACCTTACATCATTCACATCTTCCGGCATTACTTTAAAATCTACCGTCCAATCATAGCCAGGGTAGAAATATTATATCTGATCTTCAACATTTAACCTATTAACTTCCCACATTTCCATATATTCAGGTATTTCCATTTTAACAATAATGACTTTCAATTTTTTCTAGCTTTTCTTCTAAATCTTCTTTCCATGATTGCAAAAACTCTTCATCATGTTTTCTCCACCTCATTATCAAATCTATTGTTTTAATTGGGGTTTTACTTGTGCTTGGCTTATCTTCAATTTTCGTCCTTCCCGGGAGTTTTCGTTCTTCTGCTTGTTTAAGTG
Source organism: Dioscorea dumetorum (assembly GCA_902712375.1). NCBI lineage: Eukaryota > Viridiplantae > Streptophyta > Magnoliopsida > Dioscoreales > Dioscoreaceae > Dioscorea > Dioscorea dumetorum. The sequence continues at coordinate 7,076,138 of CACTHL010000846.1, forward strand.
TAATGGCATGCTCCCTATCCAGATCTTTTTTTGCCAATCTATACCTCTTAACTTCTTCTAACCATTGGTATCTCTGGATATATATTTGTTGGCTAATGTCATAGACTTGATTCTGTAACGGGAAATATTTTTCATAATTTGACATTCTTAGTTCTCTGTCTGCTATGGTTCCTTTAGTTAAAAAGGACTTCATTTGCTTAATTTATGCGTGTCTCAATCTGGTCATATTGTCGTGCTAGCCTAATTTTATCTTTTCCCAATCGTTTCATATGTCTTTTCAAGCTTTTATTTAGTTCTAAAATTCTTGTGTCATTAGCCCTTACTATTTGTTCTTTGTAGTTCCTTATTAACTGCATTTTCTGTTATACATAATTTTCTACTTCTATTAACCAATACCATTTTTCTTTAAGTATCTTTTGTCTTATTGTGGTGCCAACATATGGTAAATCATTGACATGCCTCCCATAGGGTTACCTTATCCTAACTACTGGTCCAATAGTCTCTGAATCTAAGAGATTCTTCATCTACAAGTATTTTCTATAAGATCATAAAGATCCTTTAAAGTTTGAATTTTATTTTCCTGGAATGTGATGTATGTTTCCTGTTCCTCTAAGATTCTTTGTCTTGTGAGTGGCCTTAGTGGTCTATTCAGTACATCTGCATAATATACGTCTCGTGTTATGAAGTATTGTAAAAAGCTTTCTACTCGTCCTAACCAATTATACTTTTTCCTAATAATTCTAAACCTTGGTGTATCTGGAACCATTCTCTCTAACTTGCGCTGGTACTGGTATCTTAACCTAGTTACTATTTGAAGTTCTTTTTTATCTACCAAATTCTTCATTCTTCTAAAGAATTACTTTCTCCAATATCATCCTCTATAGCTAATCTTTTATTATACTTTGAGACTCTAAAACTTAATCTTCCATCAGGATGTTTATAATAATTAGGTTGTTCTAGTTATAGCGTATGAGGTAATATGGGATTAATTGTCCATTCCTATCCCGCCAATGTTTCCGAATCATAATATTTTGCAGGCAGTGCTCTTATCCCATGGCTTCCTAGGATATTTGTAATATTTTTGATCTTGTTGTTCTTCATTGTATATTTTACCGTGCTACTCTTAGACACTTGTCCTGTAAAAGATTTTAGTAGCAATATGTTAGGTTCTCCTTCTACCATGTTATAACCCCTGGATCTAATTATTAATTTTACAAATTTAAACAATGTCCTTAATGGGACTAGATAGTCTGGTGCCATGTAAACAGTTTCAAAATTGTTGTTCATGTCTACTTCTGCTAAACGTATGGCTGACCTTGAGACTGAATTAATGTGTCTTATGTCTACCAAACTCATCATTACCTTTGTTCCTACCACTTTCCTATGCATACCAATTACTCATAACAGTACCATTCCTAAATGGATGACATTATAACCTTCTCTTACTAATTTGTCATAAGCTTCCTGGGAAATCAGGTCTACTTCTATCTGGGTATTATCATTAGGACAAGATATTTGCACTTCATCATAATGTTCATATATTTTATGCGTGAAGTCAAAGAATCCATGCTTATATAAACACTCACATGGGAGAAGTGATAAATTTTCTTCTCTCATCCGCTTGGCTTGTTTTTCTGGTGTGATTATGCTTTCTAACCGATTGATGTGTCTTACTGGGAAAATCGGAAAGCTTCTGATCCGATTCTTACTCTGGATTGTCTGCATGTTATTGCTTGATGTTGAACATGTTTCAATATTATAGCGTACCTTTTGGAAACCCCATTCGATAGCTCTGATTCTTCAGATCTTCTTTTGTCCACACTACTAGCGGTACCTGTTTCCTTGGTTTAGATGGTCCTACTATTTGGACATCTTTCATTAATTTGCACAATTCTGATATTTCTTTTACTCCTGTGTTAGTTTTAGACGTCTGGTTTTTAATGTATTCTATGTTACCCATAATTACTTTTAGTTTTGTTATGTATGCTTCTAATCTAGTTAATTTTCTTGTTATTATTTCTAATTGTTTTTCTATGTTGTTTAATTTAGATTCCATCCGTACTGGATCTCCGAGAAGAGGTGCAAGTGGATCCCTTTAGAACGTCCGAGAAATGACCAGACCAGGCTGGGTCTCTCTGAAATTCTTGTAACCCTTGGCTTCTCGATTAATGATCAATATACTGAATGGACTACTGGTCATATTCATATGGGATTAATAAAACGTTCATATTATTTGTTTATTCTATGCAATCTTCTATTAAAATTTTTACTAACTTAACTACTACTAAGACAAATAGTATGTAAAACACCATCTTGTTACCCCTCTCCCCCGCCATTTGTTTTTTAAGAATTAATTATATAAATTGCTTTACTACTAAATCAGTGAGCAAAATATGTGAGAAAATAAATCTTATACGAATATAGGTCTTTTCAGATTTGAGTCTTTCCAGAGACAGGCTTTATCCGTAAACAGGTAGTATTTTCTTAGTTGTTCTTACCAACTACAGGTAGTTCTTTCTTTCGTCTGTGAAGATTTTTATAAGTGGCCGAATTCCTATACTAGTCTCATCTTAGTAAGTTTTCTAGAGAATGTCTTGTGAAATTCTTATGCTTTGTTACTGCTGGGTAACAACGAGGACTTACCACACTGTCTCTATCAAGCAAGCATCTTTTCAAGTCATAGAATCTCAGCCCTTTTAAGAACCCCAAACTGAGACTAGCCTAATAAAGAACTCAGGCCCCCTTCACTGGACTTAAAGAAGTATGCAAGCCGGATAGCTTAAAGAACATAAAAAGAAAGTACCCCCTGTGGGAGTTTAGCCCATACTGTAAGACCTAAATTACTGGAAAAACCTAGTAATCTCTTACCCCGACATGGTGTTGATTACCTTCATCTTGATCTGAACCTTGCTCTGATACCAGTATAGTGGGTGTGCACCGGCAGTCGACCCTAGCTGCAAGGTGTTAGATCAGAGAGCTGCTACTAGCTAATACGGAGCACGAAGCATAAAAAGGTAAAAATGTAAAGAAACAGATTGAAATTTTTATTTAGACTTCCTCTCGATGATCCATTACAAGGACTCTGAACTCCTATATATACATAAAGCCTTACTTGCTATCCAAGTAAAGCATCTGACTTGATAAGACTCTTACAATATAATAAAGCCTCATTTGCTATCTAAGTAAATCATCTGACTTGATAAGAATCTTACAACATACTAGTGGAAGAATAAATTAAAAGAAACAAAGGAGTGGTGGGCATCTAGCCCACCTTGAACCCTTTATTCTTTCTCTTTATTCATCCATCAGAGAATAAGGAACAGTTTTTCCAGCACGAGGCTGGTAGTGACTAAAGTCCTTTATTCTCTGGTACAGCCCGACTTTAGAGATAAGCTTGACTCAGACTAGATTATTACAGACTTCTTACTCAAGAAAATCATAAAAGTACTTATCTAGGTATTCTGATGCTGACATGATGCTCATTCTTCTGCCATATTGTCTAAGTTCCGCTCCTCTACTTCATTTGCTAAGAGATTCTCCTGTGGCTGGTTGCCACCTGGCTGCCTCTCTGGTGAATTTAGGGCTACTGGAGCTAATGCAGTGTCATCTCTTGGGTCTCCTGAGCTAATGTCGTCATCCGAGTCACTGGTTAAAATCGCTACTGGATTTGGAGTACTCAACCTGCCATAGTCTCTAAATCTGTACTGGTGTGTCCATGCTAGAGTACTCTTCACGTGGTACTCCAGTCGATCATTTTGCCTAAGGAGATGTGGAAACGAACACCAAACAGGAAAGTATAAGGGGTCAGTGTAAACCTTTATAGTTAGTGTCTCTAAGACCAATGGGACCCGCTAGGGTGTTGACATAGTAGGCCTCGTCCTTCTCCAATCAGTGGTCTTTGCGCATGTCCTCCATAGATGTACCTGCTTTATTATGTTGAGGCTGCTACGCATATCGGTGACACCCATCTCCTCTATATCTTCCTGTATCGCCTGGTGGTGACGCAGGATTGTGAATTTGATGAGGTGGCGTGACTGAATAGCTGGTGGAGTTGAATTGATCTCCAGGTTTAGATATCCATGACCTGGATCAATAGTCTTTAGCAGCTTTCTCAGAATGTAACATAACTGCTGATATGGTGAGAAGGCGTCGATGTGTGATGCTTCCGAGATAATGACTCTTGCCACGAAACCGTGGCGAAATAATGATAACAACTTCATTGAGGTGCCAAGTACTTCGACATCTCTTCACTCGGCCATGTTTATTGAGGTCCTCTATATGACGAACCCTTCTTCACATTTTCACGCCGGGTCCGGATGCTTATTTCCCTTGAAGGCAATACCTGATAAGACCATCCCTGTTGGGTGATAGCCTTGCCTTACCATGTGCTGCAGGCGCTTTTGTTCATTTATCATCTGTGCATCTAGATGCTGAAGTAATTTTGCAATACTACATGCTCTACCTCTGAGAGTTATTCCGGGAATTCCTCCAATGTTTGGAGCTTCTTTCTCGTTTCTTCTAAGATTTCTTTGTTGAACTGGTCATACTCGGCTTTTGCATTTTGTAGTTGCTGTTGCAACTTCTTGACCGTTTCTTCTTGTATCTTAACTTCTGTCTTCAATGTCTTTATCCTCATCTCCTGGTCAACGATAAAGTCAACCATCTGAGGCTTGAATACCATGGGAGCCTTCATCTTGGATAGAGGGCTTGGTACTGTCGCTTGTGCATCTATCTCTTCGTTGATGTGTTGAAAAAATTCTGCCAACTGATGCAGCAGAGGTAGTAATGCCTTTGGGTCGCGTCTGCTTGCCCATAAACTGTCTACCATCACATGCTGGTGTAGGTTAAGAACCGCCTTGGTTTTGAACCTTAATGGTGAATCTACCGGATAGATAGGGAGGTTTAAGAGTGGATCTACTTGGTAAGAGGTCTGAGGGGTCTTTCCGGCCATTGCTTGTTTGTAAGTGGGGCTTGGTTTTTCTGTTTCAATTATGGGATATGGAGCTCATCTTCCAATCACTGGGTTTTATAACCGGAGAAATGGAGGCACAGTCATCCAGACTGTCCCCATGATTAAGATTTGCATGGACCTACTGGTATTGTAGCCACGATCTTAACCATACAGAGGAACCAGCCTTTGGCTAGAGGTTAGGCCATATCTGGACTCCACCATGCCTCGGATACCTAAAGGTATTCACTGGTTTCCGTGAATCCTATCCTTAGCATACAGATGGCCAGTCCTTTGGTTTTTGGGAAGGTCCCACCATACCAGGGAATAATTAAGAGGAACCCACTGGTCTTTGTGGTCCCCATTCACTAGTATTCGGATGGACAACCATATGATTCTGGCTTATCCATGAACTATCCGTCTTAGTTGGTCTGCAAGAAAATTTTCAGATCCTTTAATATGTTCAATACTTACTTTAAACCCGTTGCCGATGATGTAATCTACAAAATTAAGCCATCTGTTGATTGATAGCTTGTTTTCGGATTTCCTGTGATAAAAGGAGACAATAGCTTGGCAATTAGTCCGTAATGTAAATTCTTTTGAAGAAATAACAAAGAGTTTAAATTTTTCCATTGCTCTGATAGCTGCTAAGATTTCTGCATCCGTACTAGATATTGGTGTTGTATACGTCCCACTGTCATACCTGCTTACATGTTCCTCTTTTATTGGGCTTTCTTTCTTGGGGCTGTGTTTTAGTACAGCACCCCATTCACCTATCCTACCATCTGTTTCAATAATTAGATATGCATCTGGAGGTGGCAAATGTAAAAGTTTTATTTTTCTTACTATATCTTTAATTCGTTGAACAAGTTTGATGTCTTCCGTATTAAACCTTCTCTCACCTGTTTGTTTAGTTTTCATATATAATGGTCCTGCTAACTCGCTAAGATTTGGTATAAAGTTTCTGGCATAGTTTAGTTTTCCTAAAAATAATCTAATTTGAGTTAGACTTTCAAGCTTATATAGCATTTCTAGTATGCTGGTAGAGACATGTGGTTGGAGTTCTATTTGCCCTTGTCCTATAAGGACAACTAAGAACTCTATTCGTCTACATCCTAGCTTCATCTTATTTTCAGAAAGAAAAATACCGTACTGTCTACATTTATTCCAGAGTAATGAGCCATTCCCCTCAAATTGGGGTTCAATAGTAAAAAACCTTTATACTTTTTTTAAACTTCAAAATGACACTATATAAATTAATAGTTATTTAAAATTAATTTTCAATTAAATATTAATTAATAATAATAAAATAAGTATTTTTGTTTTCATTATTTTATAAATAATAATTATTTAAAATAAATATTAATTAAAAAGTATAAGTACGTAATGCTATTTAATAGTTATTTGAAATTAATTTTTAAGTAAACAATAATCAATAATAATAAAATAACTATTTATGTTTTTATTATTTTATAAAATAATTATTTGAAATAAATATTAGTTGTAATTAATTAAAATTATTAATACAAATGAAATTAATAGGACTTTAAAATTAATTTTTAATTAAAATTAATCAGTAATAATAAAATATATACTTATGTTTTTATTATTTTTATAAATAATGATTATTAGAAATAAATGATATTTTTTTATGAAAAAATAAAAAATAATAGCGATAATGAACAAAACACTCTTGCAAATTTCATATATTTATAGACAAACCACCCTCATTTCATTATGAACAAAACATCACTATTTTTTGGGTTTACTTCTATCTGGGTCTCTGCATGGGCTAACGCCGTTATAGCTTGAGTGGAGTGACGGTTATAGCCCTCCGCTGAAGCGGGAATGGGAGCTGGGACGGCGTTGCGTGTCTCGAGACCTTTCAGAGTTATGAACGACTCTTTGGCTTCTTTTCAATTTCTCTCACACGAAAGCGATAGCGAGAATGAACTCTGTAGCTCCGACACCGCTGGCGTAACGAACTTCCGATTCTAAGCCAATTCTGACACAATATTCTCTAGTAAGCTTAATATGGTTTTATTCCCTTCTTACACCGCCGGTTGTAGTTTAGGGTTTTGTGCTTTGTATCGGCGGTTCAGTGTAGGAGGAGAGGTTTCCGTTTATGAAACGAATCTGTTTAGAATGCGGAGTTTCTGTTAAATTTTAAGGTTTATGTTTAGAATTCAGGCATGTTTGGCTGAGCGCTGTTGTATGTAACGCAGATATGGCATCCAACCCAGTGAACGACAGATGCTATCCAACCCGAAGATGTGGCCGTTATCATGGGTCTCCGGTCAGACGGGGATGTGGTGTGGTTTGACAAAAACAAAACACCGTCTGATTTCGAAGCGAAATGCATGTCGAAAGACTTTGTAGGACCCGGGATGCTATGAAGGCGTCCCTTCTGAGAATGGTCCGAATAAATGAGGAGAAGGTGAACTTTGTGAAGCTGCTGGTGCTCTACCTCATGGGTACGGTGTTGTTCCTGAACACCACCATCTCAGTCCCAAGATGGCTGCTCGATTATGCTGCCGACCTCTCCGCGCTACCAAGGTACGAGTGGGCGGAGGCCACCCACAGGTGGATCATGGAAGACGTCCCCAGAACTGCCGCCCGCATGCAGTCAAGAGCCAATGGGAAAACATTGACACGGGATATCCGCGCGGGTGCTCCATCGCCCTCACCCTATGGTTCTATGAGGTCAATGAAAAAGGGAAGAAGGCCCGTGTTGGGAGGACTCTTTGGATATTCTGTTACGGGGAGAGCAGTTTTAGGAAACAAGCATTGCTGGAAAAGTTATTATCATCCATTGATGACAAACAGGTATAAAGTCTCTGTTTCCTTTTGTTCCCGTTTACCTTTCAAATGTTCCCGTTTAGAATTCGGAGTTTCTATTTACTTTATGATGGTCCCCGTTTAGATTCCGGAGTTTCTGTTTACTTTTTACAGGTTCCCGTTTAGAATACGGAGTTCTTGTTTACCTTTCAAAGGTTCCCGTTTAGAGTCCGGAGTTCCCGTTTACCTTCCAAAGGTTTCCGTTTAGAGTCCGTAGTTCCCATTCACCTTTTAAAGGTTCCCGTTTAGAATTCGGAGTTCCCGTTTACCTCGAAAAGGTTCTCGTTTAGAATCCTGCGTCCCCGTTGACCTTTTAATCGTTTCTGTTTAGGATCCGACATTCCCGTTTATCATTTAATGGTTTCCGTTTATCTTTTAGGTTCCCGTTTATCTTTCTGAAGTTTCTACTCTCTTGTTCACAGTTTTCCGAGCTGACCGTCGACTCTGTCGATGAGCAAACGTTGGCGTTGGAGACAAGGCAGCATTCAAGGCCTTCTCCTGCGCTGACTGTGCAACCCGTCTCAGCGGTGTCGCATCCAACAAAACATGGTCGGTCACCGGCTCCACGTACTAGCCCTCCCCCCCGCGCGCAGTCGGCCTCGTCACGAGGCACGGGTGTCCCCTCCTCCCCTGATGGCAATTGAAGACGATGTAGCCACCTGGCTATAGCAGGCCTTCGAGACATCGAAGGGTGCCTTCGTATTGCCGCCTCGTCTTCGGGAGACGCCACACCGAAGTCCGGCTTGGTGTCATCTCCGGCAGACGCACAACGTGTTGAGAAGGTCGCCACTCGACGCGTTTCCAGGACTGTCTCCCGGGAAAGAGAACAGCAGCCCATCGACGTCCCTGAGAGGCCTGTACGGGTTGCAAGACAGAAGACAACTCCTTCGGTGCCCACCGGTCCGAGGACAAAGAGAGTCGCCCGTAAGGGCGGACGGAAGAAGAACATCCCAAGAAGTCCTTCGATAATCTCATCCGGCAATGATAGCTCCGATGCGGTCGACGTTAACAACATCATAGCGTCTCTGACTGAGATGAAAGGTAAGGTCGTCATTCCGACCTTTGATGTTGAGAGATGGCATTAATCGAAGGACGACTCCAACATGCAAACCACTATCAAGGATGAGGGACGCATGCACTCTCCGATGGTGGCGCACGACAAAGCCGAGAGCCCATCATCCTCTGTGGAAGTCATGGACGAAGATGTCTCAGAAGGACGCATTCCAGCCTGTACAGCTACTGCTGCAGACACCTCCGTGGACGAAGGTGTCCAATCTGAGCCCCCTATTCCCCTGGCAAAGGTCGCCGCGAGTCCAGCGGTGGACACACTAGATGGCGTTCCGTCTCTGCTCTCCGTTGAAGAGGCTGCCCACCGGAGCCCCACATGGCGGATGAAAATGAGAGTACATCCACCGCTGCTGAGAAAGCTCGATCTCTACCCCCCATGGCAGAAGAGGAGGCTCAACAGCAGTCCCCTACCCAAGACGAAGATGCGAGCACCGTCGCAGAGGAACTTCCAGCTAATCTCCCCGGCGTAAGAGGCGGCTCTAGCGCAGTTCTCCCCGACAGAAGAGGCGGCTCCACCGCAGCTCCCCCTGTTAGAAGAGGCGGCTCCACCACAGCTCCCCACAGTCGACGAAAATGCCAGTGCGACCACCACTGCGGAGAAAGGTCCATCACATTCCCCCCGGCTGAAGAAGAGGCTCCACCTCAGCCCCCAACGACACAGACAACACATGATCACGATACCATAAAGCAATCTTCATAGCTCCCTGTCGATGTTGACACAATAGCAGTCATTAAGAAGCAAGAGTCGTAATCTGTCAAGACTGCCTTTCGCCCAAAAATAAAAGGCCGACTGCATTTCATCGCTTGAATCAAATCGAGCAGGCGGCAATGGGGATGTACCTCAACTGTGTAATCGACAGGTGAGTATCCATTTTTCGTGTAGATTATATGGGTTTTCGTTTACTTTTGTGTGTTGTCGTTTACATTATATTGGTTCTCAGTTACTTTTGGATGTTTTCGTTTACCTCTGAGAGTTTCCGTTTACCTTATGTAGGTTTTCGTTTACATTATAGTGGTTTCGATTTACATTATATGTGTTTTCGTGTAGCTTTTCTAGTTCTCGTTTACGTTTGAGAGTTAAAGTTTATAATACGGTGTTGTGATTTACTATATGTGCATTTCCGTTTGCATTTTCCTGGTTCTGTTTACTTTTTAGTGTTACCTTCTAATAATTGCAATGGCCCGCGTTTAGGACCGTCATATGGAAGAACGACCTCTCCTTCATGACCAGAGACCACTTGTACACTTTGGTGGATGGGGTCATTGTTCCTGACGATGTGCTGGACGTTTGGTGTGTCATGATCATGGAATCATGCAAGAGAACCCCCTACCTCTACAAAAAACGAGATGCTGTCACTCGGCCGCTGGCGCTTCTCATGTCAAAGGCATAGCATAGTGCGGAGGTCGCGTTGACGTTGGTCGAGGCGGGCACTGCCAATTTCAATGAGGTGGAAATTATTTTCATACCCATAATATTCAACACACACTTCTTCCTCCTCATCCTCGACAAGCAGCTGAAGCAATACCTCCACTACACCTCTGCGCAGAGCCGCACATACGACGCTGACATGAAGGCTATGGTAGGGTCTTCGTCTCCTTGCCTTATCGGTCTTTGTCTCTCTTTTTTTTTTACCGTCAGATGACGACGCTGACACATTTTTACCTGCCACCAACAGAGGGAGCTTTTCGACCGGTACCTGGGCGTTGAGGTGGGCGACATCGGGACGGAGAATTACCCCCTTGTGAACGTCCGCGACTGCCCACGGCAGAAACCCGACAGCTTGGACTGTTGCCTTTACACAATGCGGTTCATCGAACAAATCCTCAACGGGGAGAGTCCTCGTTTTCCTCAGTCCGACGTGCCACTTCTGCGTCTGCAATATGCAACCCGTATTATTATGGACGGCATCGCAAGGGGGGAAAGGGATGAATGAACCGGCAGCAAAGAGAGCGATGTCTGACTCAACAAAGGGAGCGGCATCGCATTGAGAAAAACATGTAATAAGCAATTCGTTTTCTACATATGTAATTACTTTCATTTTATATACCCGCGTTTATGAATGTAAATAGGTTTTAATGATTTCGTAAAATTTTACTTGCTTGCATGATTTCGTTTACTCGCTTACCCTAGTTTCTGTTTACATTCCAAAGTTTCCGTTTAGATCTAAGTGTTTTTGTTCGCATTCTTGTTTTTCGGTTCAGAATTGGTAGTTTCTGTTTACATTCCAGGGTTTCCATTTACATCTGAGTGTCTCTGTTTGCAATCTTGTGTTTGTGTTTAGAATGAGTAGTTTCTGTATACATTCCAAGGTTTCCGTTTACATCTTAGTGTTTCTATTTACATTCCTGTGTTCCTGTGTACATCTAGTAGTTTCTGGTTACATTCCAGTGTTTTTGTTTAGATTCAAGTGTTCATGTTCGCATTAATGTGTTTCTGCTTAGAGTCTCAATCCGCGATGGGTGCGTTGCACGACCTCCGATTGTAACCAACCTCCCTACAGCTGCTGTACCTGAAATCACGTACAACAGTGGGCTGCGATTCGATTATTTTCCGTTTTGGCTGCCCGGGTTGTCTCTTCGTCATTGGTGGCCGGACAACCAACGGACGAGTCATCTGTTGGTTTGTCATTGTCGAGGATAGGGAAAATCGCTTCTACGTAAGACGTGCGGTACGTGTTTGCGGAGAAGTAATCGTCAACATCTTTGTGGACGTTTGCATCTGTTTGCATTATAGCCTCGCAGGCGTGCTTACACAGGATCCCGTATACTTGCCACCGTCGGCACGAGCACGTCCTCGACGACAGGTATACGGATAAGCTGTTCCGATAGATAACTTCGAAGCAGTCATCGGTTGATCTCCCAACAAGTAACATACGCGCTTCTTCGACCACTTCTTCGATTTTGCTGTGTATGTCACGGCAGTTACACAGCATGTTCATGAGCTTGAACCTAGTGTAAGTGGCGAGAGGCAGTAAAGCGAACGAGGTAGACAAAACATAAACGGGAATTGCTATAACTAAATCAGAACTAAACGAACTGGACAAAACGTAAACGGGAATTGCTATAACTAAATCAGAACTAAATGAACTGGACAAAACGTAAACGGGAAGTTCGAAGACGTAAACGGAAACGTCAATACGTAAACCGAAACTCACAGACGTAAGTGGGAAATCAGCGAACTAAACGAGGACTCGTAAAAGTAAACGGAAACGTCAATAAGTAAACCGAAACTCACAGACGTAAGTGGGAAATCGGTGAACTAAACAAGACTCGTAAAAGTAAACGGAAACGCCAATAAGTCAACCGAAACTCACAGACGTAAGTGGAAAATCGGCAAACTAAACGAGAACTCGTAAAAGTAAACGGAAACGATAATAAGTAAACGGGAATAGAGGGATCTAAGGATAAGTCGGCGGAATAAACAAAAGGTAAGTCGGAGCACTAAACGAATGATTACCGGATCGAATCCACCATATTTGTCACAGTAAGATGTCTTGCCTCTTTAATCCATGCGTTGAATAATTCTGCGACATTTGAATACATCTCGCCCCACCTTTCGCCTTTGCACATGTAATTTGCCCAATGCACAATGTCGGATTTCTAGAGTAGCCAGAGATGAGTATGTGGAGATGTGTTGAACAGGTCGTTCATTGCGTCATTAAACTCCTCCGTGCACGCAAATCCAATCCTAGCAATAATGGACCAACATAGCTCTTTTAATAACTTCCCAATGCCCATGTTTGCTTTCATAAAATTTGACTCTAGGTGCCTGAGACAGTAGGCGTTATTAAGAGCGGTGCCGAGCGGGCCGGAACACGCCGGGCGGATCACATCATGAAGGGTTACCACCCATACTTAGATATTTTTCTAAGTGTGTCATAATAACCCTTTGTTTCATGTAGCTTCTAGAATTCTCTAAATTATTCCGGCGTTGAGTAGAATAATACGGAAAATGGGGGAATCTTAAATATTTTGTAAGAAGAGTGTGGAGTTTTCTAGAGGGCGAATAATAGCCGTCGGATCAAATTGATCCCCACCGTCCATTGAGGAGGTGGAGGCCTTTGGGGCAACAAGCAAGAAGTGTCATAAGGTCTCTTGTACAAGCCTTTTGCATCTAATAAAATACGAGTTTTGGAAAGCTCCAAGTCCCCTAAGGTACGAACTCTCCCTAAGCCTCTTATTTTCATAAGTCTCTTGGCTATTTGGTAGGAAAACCAAGGGGGGGAAGGAGTAGGCTGACTTGGTCGAAGGGGAACGATCAAGTGCCGCACACGACATAGGTAGGAAGTCCGAGTGTGTGACAGGTGGTATCAGAGCTTTTGTTGGTGAAATCTTGTGAACATCATGTCGAGCGAAATTGAGCAAGTGGAGATAGCAAAGGAGACCTCTAAGAAGGGCAAGAAGGCACCGTCCAAAGACAAAGCGCAAGTGGATTTGGGTGATGTCATGTCCCGGCTTGCTAAGGTGGAAATGATCGTGGCCGAAGGCGAGAAGAAGTTCGAGGAGGTGGACTCGAACATGGAGGATTTGCATGAGGAGATGCAAAGCGCCTTGAATGTGGTAATGGAAGCATGCTCTAAACAAGCCAAGGAAAGGTGCGACCCTCTTGCAGACATGCTCACCTCTCTTGAATTGGAAAACAAAGCTTTGAAGGAAAAGGTTGGCATCATGGAAGGAGAGTTAAGGGCTTTAAAGGATGAGATGGTGCTCATCAAGAGGGCATTAGCACAAGGTAATGTGCCTATCTCGACTCCCTTAACTCATGGTCCTTCTAGGGTGGATGTGCCCAAACCTAGGTCGTATGGAGGGGCACGAGATGCCAAGGAAATTGATAATTTCTTCTGGAGCTTGGAGCAATATTTCAAGGCTCTTGGTGTGGACGACACCAAGAAGATGGATCATTCTACACTCTACTTAGATATTTTCTTGTTGTCACGTGCGGTGCGGAGCGGGCCGGAACACGCCGAGCGGATTACATCATGAAGGGTTACCACCCATACTTAAATATTTTTCTAAGTGTGTCATGATAACCTTTTATTAACCTTTTGTTCCATATAGCTTTTAGAATTCTCCCCATTATTCCGGATTTGAGTAGAATAATACGGAAAATGGGAGAATCTTAGATTATTTGTATGAAGAATGGAGTTTTCTAGAGGACGAATAATGGCCATCGGATCAAATTGATCCCCACCGTCCATTGAGGAGGTGGAGGCCTATAAATACCCTTGCAAGCTAGAGGGCGAATATGGGGACGATGAAATGGTGGGTTGATGAATGGAGGGAAATGGGAGGTTTTCAACCCTCCCAAACCCTTCCGAACCCTTCTAAACCCTCCCCTCAAGCATGGGTTCGAGAAACCCTTACTTTATAAACCCTCCCAAACCCTTCCAAACCCTCTCACCTAAGCAGACCCTAAGTCTCTTATTTCCATAAGTCTCTTGGCTATTTGGTAAGAAAACCAAGGCAAGAGAAGAAGTAGGTTGACTTGGTCGAAGGGGAACGATCAAGTGCCGCACACGACTTGGTCGAAGGGTGAGGGGAAAACCTTCCCAACTGTGTTGATGAGACCCTTCGACCTGTCTGAAAGAAATGTTATAACCTTCGTGTATTCATTGCCCCCATATAAGACATCACCAAGCTTGGAAAGAAACCAAGTCCAGTTTACATCCGTTTCGTTGTCAACAATGGCGAATGCAACTTGAAAGAAACTGTCGCTAGCATCCTTCCCCGTTGCACCAAGGAAGGTGCCTCCGTATTTCCCTAGCAAGTGAGTCCCGTCGATAAATAGCAAGGGCCTGTAACCACTCGGAAACCTACAATGCACGCTTCGAATGCAAAAAAAGCCCGTGTAAAACGGTCTCCTTCATGGTCCACTACAACCACGCTGCCAGGATTCGTCTTTAAAACTTTCCTAGCATACCACATGAGTAGGTCGTAGCTCGTAACTTCACTGATGTGAAGAACACCCCGGGCGACCTCTTTCTCCAACTAAGGTTGCTTATAAGACAGATGAACGCCATGTTCGCGCATTATATCACGTTGAATATCGACGACCCTGCAGAGAGAGCGATCCTTCAGCCTCTGCATAACATGAGCACTTACCCATTTTTTTTTTTTTAAGCTTTCAGGTGCGAGGTAGTGCCAACACCTTTGCCGCATGTGTGTGCGGAGCACGTCGTCTTGATAAAAAACGTCTCTTGGTTTCCATACTTAGACGTGTGGATACGCCATTGGCGACACTTTGCAACGTCTTTTTGAATTGATCACCATCGTGAAATTGTTGCCGACTTCGAGACATGCTCTGGCAGGTTGGTCTACGTCCCATAGATAGGGCACCTGATTTGTGTGGGTGGGACGACATTATGCGCCGACTCAACGCTATGATATCCGAAATTGAATCACTGCTCCTTGTGTACACAAGAAAACATAAATGATGACAGGTTAATAGAGAATCCCAAACGTAAAAATAAAAGTAATGGAAACTCATAATAATAAACAACTCCTCCCAAAAATAAACAGAAACCCTCAGAAGTAATATAAACGCCAAAAATAAATCAAAACTCACAAACGTAAACAAAAACTACGGAAACTAAACACAAACTCTTAAAAGTAAACTGAAACGTTCAAAAGTAAACAAAAACTCACATAAATAAACGAAAACGCCCAGAAGTAAACGAAAACTACACAAGCTAATTGGAACTCCAAAAAATTAATCGGAAAATAGTACGTCATCGTTCAGATGAATGCATAAACGCAGGTGTCGTATTTACGAAAGTAAGGAGGAGCCCGAGGCCGCATCGACGGCATTGTCATCGTTAGTTGATATAATAATAAGATCGACAGCAGTGCAGTTAAACATATGGTGAACGCAACACATTCGCTGAAAATCAATCTCGCATTCTATGGGACAGACCATGCAATGTGCATCTAGGGTGACAAACTTCACACGAACACGTCTGATTTCAAAACTTCATCTTTCATATATCCCCTACAGTACTGACTCTCATTTACTTAACACAGTGAACTGCAGCAGAATATATCTATTAAGTCCCGTTGCACAAAACCCTCGAACTGCTATGCATTACAGAGACAAATATTCATTACTTCGGCGCTAACAAAAAAAAAAAAAATTTCACTCACCACAGCCTTCAATGTGAACAAATACGTCTGTCTTTTGAAGCTAACTCAAACACTGGTGGAAGAAACAAACCTTACCACCTGTTAATGCAAGACAAAAAAAACAAAATAAACTCGAAGACGAAAGATGAAAACTTCGTTTGCAAAAACAATTATGGTAAAAGAAAAACAGAAAAAACCTGTTTTTTCTTTTTTCGCCGTACAATTTTAAAAAATTATGAAAAAATAAAACGGATCATTTCCCACCAAAACTAATAACAAAATTAGTATTACGTAAAAAAGCTATTGACAGAATTAAACGAAATGACTGAAAGGAAAAATATCCTAAAAGAAAACGATAAACATATTCAAATGTGAGAGGGACCGACTGAAATGTTTGCGTATAGAGATTTATAATTAATTTACACAACTCTATTTTTAATTTATCCCATTTTGAATGAGAACTCAAACCAAACACTTTTTTTATTACCTGTAAATCCAACTAACTAATAAATTATTTATAAATCCATTAATTTTTAATTACATTGTAAATAAAATTTTAATGTATTTACAATTATATCCAATCAACCACACCGTCAATGATTATGTTGATTCATGTTAAGTAATATAATTTCAAAATGTTCACTGCTCTGTTTGCATTTCTTTTTCATTATTGTCGAAGCCCGAATTAGCAAAATTTACAAAATGAATCAGAGAAACTTGGACGACATTATCCGTGTATGAAAGATTGAGCAAATTAGTCTAAAATTTTTCAAAATTATTCAATAAACACACACAAACACAAAGACTTGAGCTTGTTTTTATTTTGACTTGGGCAATCATTTTGATCAGTTCAATTAATTAAAAATAATTAGTTTGGATGCAAATTCAATTTGTGCATGTTTAACAAAATAGAATATGAATCAAAGACCCAAAATCTATATTTTAGAAATTCCCTAAACTAACATCACGAGACACAAGTATATAGGGTATTTTATAAAAATGAACAAAAAAAAATCAAAAGCATCAGCCCAATCCTAAATCCCAATCCCTAATTTGTTTCATCCTATTTTTTTGATCTACATTATAGAAATTTCAAAATGCAAATTCCTAAAACCACACATGCATTTCAAACCTCTATTTTTCCCATGCATCACCACGCCCCAAGGATCACCACATCCCAGTCCATCAAAAAACAAAAATGGAAAGAAATTCTTTTGAGAATGGAGAAAGAAATGTAAGTGGCGTTTCCAGGATCAAATGGCACAAAAAGATGAGAACAAAGCCAAAGATCAGGATAACCAAATCCTTCTTTAAAAAAAACAAAGAAGTTTGTTATAGCGTCCGAGCCATTAAACCAGGGAGAACTAGAACATCCCCTAGCATTGGTAATGGACGCATTCATAACACAAAACAAATTAAGAATAAAAAAACCCACAAAAAAAAATCAAAAAATATAAATTAAAAAGAAGAGAGATGTGATATGGTGCTCAGACAGCCAAGGGTTAGTCTTCAACTACTGGTAGAAGAGCCAGATCAGAAACTCTAGTCCACATTCAATAATCATCATCATCGCACCAATTTCTCCCTCTCTCTCTCTCTCTCTCTCTCTCTCTCTCTCTCTCTCTCAAAAAGTAAAAACAAAAAACAAAAAAATACATCAATAAATTTCAGTAGAGAAGAGGAGATAGATGAACTCTTCGGATTGCAGGAGGAGGAGGAGAGGACGGTGGTGGCTTTGACAATATCGGTGTGCGTCTGGTATATATAGAGAGGTTTTAAAGGGGAATTAGGGTTTGGGATGAGGGGTGGGGAGATTGAGAAAAATATCCACCTTTGGATATGCATCCAACGGTCAAGATGTTTTCTTTAAATTTTAGTCTAAATGTTTAGGCGAACATAATTTGTTCTTTTCTTATTTATTTTATTCTTTAATTATTTTAAAACCATTTAAGAAGTAGGAGTATAAAATTTAAAATTTGCATAGTGTTTTAGCGATAAATTAATGAAAAAATAGTCCATTTATCTTGTAGAAGTTTGGCATTTTCGTTAATATTGACATTGTGTAATATTATTTTTCACTTTCACTTATCTTAATTAATTTGGTTTATTGAGGGTATTGAGGTCATTTGGTGTTTTACCATATGAATGTTTTAATCGTATTTAATTAATGAAGAATAATTGATGAGAAAGTGATTCCAAACTTTTTTATTTGGTATGTATTGAAAAATGATATTTTTTGTGTACGGTGTGAGAAAACATTCTTGAGAATTTTTTAACATAATAACTAAAATATTTTTAAATTATTCTAACTATGAATAACCTATCAAACTTTTTTAATATTAAAACAATGGTAAGTTAATCTTCTATACTTATTAACAAACTCATTGACATAATAAATATTAACAAACATTTATCCAAAAATCCCTGAATACATAATTGAAACATTTATACTTTACCGTAATATTAAACATTCATCTAAAATAACATGCATTTTATCATAGTATTATTAAAATACCTACTATATACATAAGTTTATTAAAGGGCCATTTTGGACAAAATAAGATTATCAAATCCTATCTAAGGAAATTTGTCATGGTATAATTTGATGATGTATTTATATTTAGTACTGATCTTTTGAGCAAAATATTTCAATTATTGCCGCACCATTCACTTTTCGTTAAATTGAGCAAATGTAACTTTGCAGTTCAATATGTGAAATGTAACTTTGCAGTTCAATATCTTGGCCATGTGAACTCATCAAGGGGTTGCGATTGATCTATCTAAAATTTAAAATATCCAATAATGGCTTATACTTGTTACTGTAAAATAATTAAAGGGATTTCTAGGTCTACAAGAGTACTACCGCATGTTTATTAGAAATTATGCATAGCTTAGTCAAGCACTAAATATATTACTGAAGAAGAATGTCAAATTTAGTTTGATGTTGCTCAAACAACCTTTGATTCATTAAAGAAAACTCCTATGAGAGCTCTCGTGTTAGTTTTACCAAATTTAGTTAGCATTGTGTTATAGAAATTGATGCTTCAAGTTCGGCTACTGGGGATGTATTAACGCAAAATGGCCACCTAATTGCATTCATTAGTAAAGTACTTTCAAGGAGGCATCAGGGTAAACTAGTGTATGACATAGAACTATTTGTTATTTATTAGTGCTTGTTTGTGCATATTTCATTCTAGTTTTCCATATAAATTAAGCATACTTTTTATCAATTATATGCACTCATTTTGTGTGTAATCCCTTTTTTGGTGTAGTTGGGGTGTATGAAGGCATTAAAGACAAAAAGAAAGCGAAAGATGGTGGTGTAAATCATTTTAGGAGATATTTTGCAAGCCACGAGGGTATACACACAACCTAAGAATTTCGGTAGGTGTGTGTGTGCAATTTTTGGAATTTTTTTAAGAACTTCAAATACTAGAAAGTCATAGTGGCAGCCAAACCCTATGTGCTAGTTTGTGTACTGGTCATCAGAAAATTTTTCAAGTTTTTCAACAGACAGAAAGCTACACGGCTACTCACCAGGCCGTGTGGCACACATAGGAGGCCACACGGCCTAATACATGGTCGTGTAGCATCCTGATGACCCTTTATAAAAGGCCTTATAATGTTATTTGTGAGTATTTTTTTTCACAAGTCTTAAGCAAGGGTCATGGTTAGGGTTTGGAGATTAGGTCATTGTAATCGAAGAGAGGCTCTACCATCATTCTCCACGGATTCCTCCATTGACAAGATCATCAAGGGAGTCACTCAAGCTTGGTTCGAGGTAGCACACCTCTTGCTTACATAGTGTTTCATTGGAGATTTAAGAGCAGTTCATTAATTCAATTATCACATAGATTAAGGGGGGGTTTCTTTATGGATTGCCATTGTTTTCATTCATATTATTATATGACATTGAATTACTCCCGTATGAAGAGCTAAACCCCTTCAGGTACTTGGGCATGTGAACCCTATAACTTTCTCTTTTGTATGATTTAACTCTTGTTTTCTAATTTGAGATTGAACTTGAGTTTCAATCTCGTGTTCTTAATGCCATGCAATCCTTTATAGCGAGAGGTTGATTGTATGTTTTAATTACTCTAATGACGTGTTGAGAGACCCACTACGGTTAGATTCACTAAGGTTGAAAAGAGTAGAGGGTGAGCGTTGCGGTAGATGATTTGTCCCCTTTCCTCTCTAATTCGATTGACCCTACCTTAGTAGTCCGTTGACTGTAATGCAATCAGAGGGGCCCCAGTGACGAGAAAGATCACCGCCGAGGATTGTATGAGATTAGGGATTAGTTACATTGAGAAAGATATTAGTCTAGTTTAAGTAATTGGGTTAATCTACTTTGAGATCCCTACAACACAAAACAATCATAGGTGGCTTAGGTGAAGAGAGAGATCACCATTGGAGTCTCGTATGGGACTAGTTGCCAGTTGCTTTGAGAAAGATACTAGCATATCTTACCATACCCACGACTTAACTTATCTCACTTACAACTTATTAGTTAAATTTTACACCTTAGTAAAGTTCTAAGGGAGCATAGCTCGAGTACCTTCTCGTGCTTGATAGATCTTATCTCTATTTTTCTATTCTTTGTTTTTATTTCTTTGCTTGTTTTTTTGCCATCACACTATTATTTTGAGGCTAGATTATAGAGAATTAGTTATTAGTAATACTTTCGTTCCTAGTGGGATTCAATAACTCTTTAGTTATCACTCTATTACTTGATGACCCTTGTACTTGCGGTACGCTGCCATCGTTCTAGGTGGTGCTTACGGCAATCATTTATCAGAACTGATCATTAACTGCTGAAATTCTTATTTGATCAGAAACTAGCCATACCCAATCCATATACTTGGTTGGCTAAACTTATGGTATATGACTATGAAATATAGTGCAAACATGGAAAATTTGTTGGAAAAATACTCTATAAGCATGCAAACACAGAAGATTATTTTATAATTTAAAACATAGAAAAAGAAAGAAAAAAGAGAAAAGGAACGGCTGGCCTGTAATTGGGCACGCATATGCGCTGCCCTAACACTAAAATAGCATTTTCCTTCGTGGAGGTGCAGGCAGCTCCTCTTTAAGTGTTAGGGTACACTAACCCAAGAGTCGTTCACCGGAAACTTAGCACGTTCAGTTCCGGCAGTGCACAAGTGTTCACCACCCATGGTTTCAAAAAGATCAAATTTGAGAGGAGGAGAATGCGTTTTGAATAAATGGATGGTTGCTTCTTATAAACAAGTGAAACCATGAAAATTTCTTTCCTTTTCCAATGTGGGACTAAAGGTTTGTATAAACACAAAGTTTGAACAGAGTTGGGTGTTCATTGGGGTTGGGCTTGGGCCTTAGCCCGGCCCATATCCAACAAAATTAAATACAGTTACTGATGATTTTCAAGGATAAATTCTTTAGATATAACTGTGCTAGCTATTGATTCTGTTTCATCTGATTTGATGGGAAGCTTTCAAGCATCTTAGTAGAAAGATCAATAGTTGCAACTTATAATACAAAAGTTGCAGCAAGGAAATACTATGAGACAATATTCTCAGGGACATGAACTATTCAGTAGGAAAGGTAAATTGGTTGTGGGAAATAATATGGAGCTAAAAAGGGATATATTGCATTATTTTCATAATTTGTTGGATGCTTGGTTGTGGGCGAAGGATGGTATTGCAAGCAAACAAACACAAAACTAACAAAAATTTTAAAATTGGATTCTTTGGTTTACTTAAAACTTTATCCCTAAATTCAGAGTTCAGTGGTGGCCAAAGAGGTCCCAATATTAGTAGTAAAATACTATGAACCATACAAAAGTTTGGAGAAAATTAGGAGTTGTGCATACAAATTGAATTTGCTTCCTTCTTCAGCGATACACCCTGTCTTTGGCGTTTCACAATTGAAGCCTGCGGTAGCATCACAACAAGTGGTAACACCATTGCCACCATCGGTTTTACTAACTTCAGAGTTGAAACCATTAGCAATATCGGTTCATCGTAGTGTTAAAAGAGGAAACAGGGCAGTGACATAGTGGTTGACACATTTTTTGGGCTTCTCACCTGTAGATGCCTGCAATGGTCGACCCGATTTGTCCATTTAGATTATGCCCTAATCTTTTGCTAATCACTGCAGTTAACCTTCTTTTGGTCCGGGATTCTCGGATCTGGTCGGGGAGGGAGTGAGAGCTGGTCTTCTTCTTCTTTAAAACCTGAAGTTTTGGGAGGAAAATGAGCTGCTTCTTCCCAACCTCTTCACCATCTTCTTCTTCTTCTTCTCTTTCAAGCCAACCAGCCTTTTTTCTTGGAGCTCCAGCGATTGAAGAAGGTAGCTGCTACTTCTCTTTCTCTTGGCTGATTTGGAAGTGTTAGCAATGAAGTTGGTCAGGATGATGCTTTCTAATGGTTTTACCATGCTCCTGTGTCCATTTGGCTGTGATGTTTTGCCCTAAAAGATCTTCGAGCAAGCTACTGAAACCCTTGTTTCAGTGATAATCTCTGTCGGTACAAGGTCATATCTGAGCCTCTTCTCTCTTAGTTTCTGTGAAAGCTAAATAGAAATTTTATTGGAATCAGAGTGGGTGTGTGTGGCTTGTGATGTGTTTGTCCCATGGCTGGAATCAACTTCTTGGGTTGCTACTCTTGGATCCTCTTCTCTCTCTCTTTCCATCATGGAGCTTTCTTTGATTCGTTGCTTGTTCTTGATCTATGCGACTTGACAAATCTTTGAATCGGTTTGCTCTTGTGAAGAGTGGATTAGTGCATGTTAACATTGCTTGTGTTGGTTTGGATTGATGGATCTTGTTGATAATGTCGTGAGTTTTGGTATATTAATAATCCTTTGAGTTTTATTAACTAAACCTTTATGAAACTATTTGCCTTTCTATTTCCATTATATTGTTCTAACCATGTAGCTTATGCGCATGGCACATAGATTATACTTGCTTTTTTTACACCTTGTCTTGAGATTTTCATTGACTATAAAACATTTTGGCTGTAAAGGTGTTATGTTTATCACTGCCACCTTATTCTGGTGCGTGGTTGCAAACTGCAATATTATGTAGGTGACTGATGAGCATGGTAATGTGGATTTGTTGTTTTGTGTTCTTTATCTATCCTATGTTAAAGGATGCATATGCATGAGGCAGTAAATATATAATTGCTGCAACGATATACAATCTTTGGAGTATTATGGCTAGAGAGATTTATTCAGCAAACTTTTAATTGTCATTAAATGATGTATTTATTTTGAATTAGATGGCTCATAGCAATAAGATTAATCACGTGACTGATATCTGGGCATTTATTGTGTGAAAGTTAATAAATTTTTGGCTAATAAACTTGGTAAGTAATAGCAGTACATGGTAGCCTGTTGCTGAATTGTTTTGTAGGTAGCTTTTGTTAAGTGTTTGTGTGATTCGGGTAAATTAAACTGTTTAGTTGTGAGTTAGTAGTTCTAGTTTTAGCTTAGTTGTATTTTTCGTCTTATGAATAGGTTTGCAGTCTAAACAGCGGAATTAGAGCTTAATGATTGGTTTTAGCGAACCCTTAATTCGCAGGATTTAGTTTATTGCACCTTCGTAGCTCGGAACCAGGTAGGCTCTCGCACCCGTATAATATAACCCTGTATTTTTGGTGGGTGGTTGTATAATTATTTAATTATTTTATTTTATTTATTTATGATATTTATACATTATTTATGCTGGTATTTTGTTTATTATTCTGTATTTGTTATTAATTTAATTATTTAAGTTAAATTCTTGGCGAAGTATTTTATTTGGTATTTCTTTTGGCTATACTCTGTATTTATGCGGTTTTAGTACATCTCCTTTCCTGGCAAATTACTCAGCTAGGAGGAGTAAGTCCTAGCCATGTGTACATGTCTTCTGTAGTAGCGCTACTATCCGACTGTGGTCGAAGATCCGGCTTCGGTTATTGATATTTTGTCTGTTCTGTTCCGACTTCACAGTCGAAGATCCAGCCGCGGGCTGTTGATTATGTTATTAGTCAGGG
Source organism: Dioscorea dumetorum (assembly GCA_902712375.1). Classification (NCBI taxonomy): domain Eukaryota; kingdom Viridiplantae; phylum Streptophyta; class Magnoliopsida; order Dioscoreales; family Dioscoreaceae; genus Dioscorea; species Dioscorea dumetorum. Next base: position 7,100,129 of record CACTHL010000846.1, read on the forward strand.
AGATGTACATGTCTGTTTTTGCGTATTTTCTGTATTTCTGATTATTTCTGTATTATGAGCATTTTCTGTATTTTCTGACTGAATTATATCTATTATGCAATATCCATATTACCTGTTATTTATGTGAATCCTACTGGGTCCTTGTGGCTTATACACTCTGCGAATTCCTCTATCGCAGGAAAAGATTAAGCTTAGGACCGGGGGTATATCTGGGAGTCGACTTCCTGTCGTTGATTGAGGATCTTTTAGAGAACTTTTCTGCGTGAGTGAGATTTGTATCTTGTTTGTTTTATCTGTTCGCAAACTGTTTGTGTGGTACTGTATATTGTAGGGCTACTAAAGCCCATACCAGTTTGAACTATGTTATTGCTTTTATGTTCGCAGTGCTGTATTATTTGCTATCTGTGTTACCCGTTGGGGTTGACTCTAACTAGGTTGGACATCTGAGGCCTTGCACCCAGTGGAGCCCAGCTCTATCGGGATGCGGCCGGTCTGTCAGTGGGTCCGGCTGTGGGGCTGGGACTTGACAATGCCACTTTTGAATTTGAGGAGGATTTGCAACATTCTTTTCCTAATTTCCCTTGAGGACAAGGGAATTCTTTCTATGGTGGAAGAGGTGATATGTGGCAGGGTTTGTGCCGTAGTTGTGTGGATGTGAAGATGATAGGCTGGAGTTTGAGGAGCTGTGAGAGTGATGAGAAGCATTCGATCAAGAGTGGCTAGTTGTGGCTGTGTAGAAGATGGCTAGACATTGCTCTCTGGCTGTGGGGTTTTGGTGGGAACTTAAGCATTCAAAAGAATTGAATAAGTTTTTTTTTGTCAAGAAGAACGAAACCCCTAATGAGCCCGCTAAACTAAGACAGGGGCGTGCGCATGCCTCGACTGCGGCCTGTGGGGCCGCGCACACATGGGCGCTGGTACCACCCACAGTTCGTGCTCACATTCTCAGACATACACCCTCACCCCGAGGATTCGAACTCTCGCCACTTGCGAAGAGTCCTCACGGGGGACCCAAATGCCAATTGACCCAAAGGCCGTTGACAAAAGAATTGAATAAGTTGGGGAGCGAACTTGAATGGTTGGCTAATAATCCTACTGAGTGGGAGCTTGTTAGCCGAGGTGGATTACAGTTAATGCAGTCAGCTTATTGGGAAAGCTGAGACTTCATTGTGACCGTTCTTTTTAATGTAAGAAGAGAGACCCCGTGTATGAAATAATCCTGGCCTTCATTTGTTTGTATAGGAAGCGTGATCAAGTTGTAATGAACCATGGAAAAATCAGTGAATGTGTTGATGTTCTCTTCTTGTTTATCTTGTTTTCTACTTCCCCTTCTATTGCTCTTTCTATTATTGCTCCTTATCACCTTCTCACCACCTTCTTTCATTTCGGAAACAATGGCACGTTTTTGTTTTTTTTTTTGGGAAAAGATATACACTTTGTTGAAGAAAATTTGTTAAATTGAATAATGCCGTTTCTTTAGAAAATAATCATGTTTTTATCTTAGGTGTCACTTGATTTCCACATAATCGTGCACTACATGTAATATAAAAAGTTCAAAATAATTTATTGTTTTGAATAATAAATAGCCTAAAAAGCTTAACCCAGAGAGTAATAAATAATTGTTTTTTACAAATAACTTAAAAATGATTAACATGAAACATAATTGTAACTTTGAATATATTAAAAAAAAAATAAAAATGCTAATTTCAAAATAATTGTACATTACATCTAATATAACAAGTTTCAAAATAATTTGTTATTTTAGTAACAAAATGATGGGGAAAACTTATAACAACTAGATTTTATTTTGACAAATAACATTAAAATGACCAACATGAAGCATAATTTTAACTTTGAATATCTTTAAAAGATACGACAAGTAAATATTTTTTAAATATTTGAAAAAAAAAATACTTGACATCAGTTGATTAAGTCTAGAAATTAATACCCTAATTAAAAAAACAACGTGTTAAACAATTACAAACCCTATCCAATACATGTAAAGAGGGAACCTCACCCTTATCAGAGAAGTGGTAAGTACAACCTCACTTCCATCTTTTTTCTAAATTTTCACTTCTATTTGTACGAACTCTATCAACTTGTGATGAAATCTGTAACACAATTGACCCGGATTGTTTTAAAGTTAGTTTAGGATGGAATATCAACCTGTTACTTATGTCAAAGCAAGAAGCTCATATATGTGAAGACACTACAATTTGTTAAAGAAGACTGATCTATAAGTCGATGTTGAGAACAACAAAAATGTTAATGTGCTTGATTATTTTTTCAAATAACCAAAGAGAACTCAAGGAATGTACAGTTTTCTAGTTTTTTGTACTTTGTTGTATTCCAACCAAGATTGCCCTATAATACAGAAAGTTAATAAATTTTTGCAGGTAATATAATTTCTAAAGTAATGCCAAATCCTTAAATTAATCAAACCGAATAAGGAAGATACTAATTCAGATTGCAAATCCTTGCAATCTCTAAATTAATCAAACCAAATTAGAAAAAAAGTAAAAAATAATTCTCATTCTACATGTAAGCCTTGCAAACTCTAAATTAATTGAAACCAAATATAGAGCAAGACAAATAGAGCAAAACAACAATTGTCCTGCTAATGATGATAAAGCCAAAATGGTAAGTAATCATCAATTTATTCCGTGCAAACTATGTTGCATTTTTTTGAAGGTTTCCTTCTCCAATAATCACAAAGTTTGAATTAAAGTTTTCCTCCCTTGTGATATACATCCATCACCTCCAATGGCCATCCACAAATTAGCTAAGGCCCAAAACTCTCTGATCAGCCTATTAAAGCCCCTTTGAATTACTTAGTTTACAAACTAGTAAATCAGAGCTTGAATAGGATTAGTATTTTTCCTAGTCAAATCCTCATCATCCACTAACCAAAGAATATGTTTGATAATTTGATGAGTAAATTTTTTAAGTGGGTTCCAAACTTTGCCCTTATTTCATTTTGAGCACTAACATTTAATTTGTATCAAAATGGGCACTAAACTTTAATTTCATTTCATCAGCGGGGTAATTAAGGATTTCCGGTGAAATTATAGTGATGTGGTATTCAATAATCTATGTGAATATTTTAACAGTATAATACTAGAAGCCAGAACCAAAAGGTTAATTGCAATGAATCAAACCATTAGAATAAGGCTAATGGTCAAGATCAAAAAAAAAAAAGGATGCTATGGCAAAATGTGAAGCATCTTACTATCCCAAAATTTTTTAAAAAATTAGAGAAAGCAAAGGCTATCTTTTCTCCCTAGAAGTGGTAGGCAAAACATCTCACACTGCCTGTCAAACAGCAGTGTTATAAGACTTCACTAGACGACGGTGGCTTGACTGGTGCACTGGTGATGTTTTAGGGCTACAACATTGGGATCGGAAATGAGGGAGAGGAGAAGATGATGTGCCATCATACGTGGCAATGTTATGGCCCGCAAGTATAAGTTATGAACTTAGTACATTCCACGTAAGTGGGTGACGTGGACCATGGCCACTCACTCCACTATTCCGATATCCACGTAATTAATTAGAATTTCGCATGAAATCTACAATTACTCCGGCAATGGAATGAAATTAAAGCTTAGTGCCCATTTTGATATAAATTAAAAGTTAATGCTCAAACTAAACTAAGGGCAAAGCTCGGTACCCACTCAAAAAATTTACTCATGATTTGACACTTCCTCTTCAGCCAAACAAATAAAATTGAAAATTTCCAACTAACACTTTCTTTTCGACTGAAGTGGCATTAGAAGACTTCGATCAACTACTTCTAAACCAAACAATCCCTAATATTATTTTCTTTCCCAAATAGCACTGACATAACCGGCTTTAGTAATTGTTATGTATTTTTAAAATAGTCAAACAAAGTTTAAATAATGATTTATTTTAATTACTAAAGTATAAAAACATTATTTTTACCTTTTTCTTTGGATGACATGACAATAGGTAAAAACAAGTGCAGGGCATATTATGTTTGAGTTTATGATTCAAATTTTATTTTAATTGAGTTATAACATGCTCAGACTTCAGATAAATCTTTTATGATTCACCATATTCGAAATCCTACCTCTAGTCAAACTAAAGATATCCTTAAGATTATAATTTTGAATCATAGGTATCAACTATGATTTTGGATAGGATCAGTCAGTTTAAATCTTAATAGGATTTGATGGTCTATGACTCTATATTTATAGCACTACAGAGTGCCAAGTTGCAACATGAACACCAACACCAGTTTTAGATGATAATGTAGTAATCTGTTATGTCTAGTGTGGGGTTACTGGTGTACACACTGTGGGATCGAAAATACACATCTGACATCATGAAAAAGACAACAGACAGTACATCGAAGCACAAATATCATATATTTTTTATGGGTTCTCTCATTCCTAATAGGGGCAAGCCCCTCTTATTAATTACCCCAGATTAAAATCTTGGGAACCTCCGATTAAGGGCTTCGAGTACAAGTAAAGAGACAAGAGAATTTGTGAATCATAAATTTTGTTATTTCATAACATATAGTCAATACACATATATATGTCAATATATATGACCGCTTTATATATATATATATATATTATCATATATCGTTGCCGTTGCCTGTGCCTTGTCACCGTGTTGCATGCCTCATTGCCGCCGAGATATATATTTCATTATCGTCTTAAAATTCGGAATGAACATTTATCATTTTTTTCTTCAAGATAAATATTCGTGTTATTGCCGTAGAGATGAATATTTATTTTTATACAGATATCCACTCTCCTTCTCATTTTATTATATATATATATATATATATATATTATTTATTTTTATTTATTTTATATTTTTATTATATATATATATATATTTTTAAACCATGCAACGTGCATGACTCTTATGCATGCTTTCATCTCCTTTTATTATTTATTTTTATTTATTTACTTATTATTATTTATTTATTTATTTATTTATTTATTATTATTATTATTATTATTATTATTATTATTTTATTTTTTTTTTTTTAGCCAAGTCTCAATATATTGAATTATTTCATCTGAAAAGAAAAGTAAAATCACTTCTCTCAACAAGGACATCCTTGCTGCAGGCTTCATGGAATAGAAAGATCCACCACCTGGAGATTCATGAAGTAAATCATAAGCCAATTCATATCTCCCAGCCTTGAGCAATGACGCAAACATTCGCCTTGAAGCTTCTCTTAGCTTCCCTTGACTAACCAACTTTTCTATAAGAATCTCACATGTGTAATATGAAAGTTGAAGTTGTTTCATGGTAACCATCTCCTTCAAAATTTTCAAGGCAGTATCAACTTTGTTATTGTGGCAATAGCTGCTCACCAACACATCAAGTGCAACATCCATGTGTACAGCACCTTTTCTTTCTATCATCTCATGCAAGCAAAACAATGCCTTATCCAGTTTTACCAGCCTTGCAATACTTTTGAATTAATGAAGACAATCCAAACGAAGTCAATGAATTCGTATCTCCAAAGATACCCCAGGTTCTCCGGACCATCCATGTATTCAAGAGCCTTATCCAATCTACCCGTCTTGAAAAGTTGAGTAACAACTTGAATATGTATACCCTCATGCGGTACAAACCCTCCCGCTTACATTGCCTTCAAGACGTCATTACAATCTGCGGACTTTCCCACACTGGCCAGTGCTTTAAGAACTCTACTGAAAACCTATACTTTTACAAATTGACCCGCCTTCTGATTATAAATCCTGGCAACTCTAGCTATCAAATCCATATCTATCTCCTTGCTAGCAGCGACTTTCCTCAAGAGGAGCAACAAATCACTATCCTGAGGCTTCTCTGCACCATGCATTGCAAAAGCTTCTACAATCATCTTCCTCTTGTAAAACCTATCAGAAACCTTCACATAGGTCTTCTTTTCCATCCCAAACCCGGTTTCGAGAAGATCTCCACCGCAAGTGCTTGATTCCGGCGATCACGATCCGGTGTCGATCCCGAAGAGAAAAAGTGAAACCTAGAGTTTAGAGACAGGAAAGAACCAGGAGCGCAAGGCTGTAGCAGCCGCTGGAGGATGAAATGGAGATTGGGAGGTTGGATTCGAGAGGAATTAGTTGGGATACGATAGAGAGATTGCACAAAAAGCGATCTCCAGGCGTTCCTCATCCTCTCCCTCGGCGACGGAGATGACGACAGCCCGGCGTGTTTGGAGGCGGCGGTGGCATGCTTGGCGGCATTATCTCAGCCACTCAAACATGCTGTGGCGGCGGCGGCGGTGGCAACGGCGACGACAATAAGCGGCGGCGGCGGCGTGCTTGGCGGCATTATCTCAGCCACTCAAACATGCCGCGGATGTGAACGAGCAACGGCGGCGAGCGGCGGCGGCGGCGGCGGCAGCGGCGACACAACAGGCAACGGCGACGAACGGCAAAGTTTTATATATATATATATATATATATATATATATATATATATCAATATGGGGAGAGGGAGGATGTACACCTTCTCCTTCGTCTTCTTTCCTCTCTTTCTTTTCTTCTTTTTAAAAATTTCTTTCCTCTTTTCTTTTTTTTTTCTTCTTCTCCTCCCCTTTTTAAAAGAACATCCGATTTCTTTTTTTTCTTTTTTTCTTTTTTTTTCTCTTTCTTCCCCACCTCTCGGTCAAATCACCACTAAAAAGTCAGAATTCAAAATTAATTTTTATCTTTTCCACCCGATCAAATCACAACCGAGTGAACAGAAAAACAAACAAAAAAATTCAAAATTTAAAAAACTTTTTTTTTTATTAAATTTTGAATTTTAAAAATTCAAAATTAAAATTTTTTTTTTTAATTAAATTTTGAATTTTAATAAATAAGTAAAAAAAAAAAAAAATCAATTTGCTTTGGGATATGTATTTAGATGCTTCAGGACTTGCATTTTCTCATGTTGCATCGAGATATGTTCTCAGGCTATATAAAATTTAAGATTGCCTCGGGATTTGTGTTTGGCTATCCTAAGATTTGAGATCGCCTCGAGATATGTGTTCTCAAGGGTAATCTTGTAACTTTTGCATTTGTGCCTCGAGATATGTTCTCAAAAAGAATGTCTTCGAGATATGTTCTCAAGGGCGATTTTGTAACTTGTATTTTTTTTATTTGCCTTGGAATTTGCATTCTAGTCCAAGATAACCAAATAATCAATTAAGATTAAGATTAGGATATTTAATTTTTAATTCTAAAGATATTAGAATTTAAATTAAATTGGGATTTGGTTTCATTATAAACACACACCACCACAGCATTGTGTGGGAACACCATTAAGCAAACTCTCTTTTGTACCCAATTTTAATGTGGTTGAATCTCTTCGGTATGTTGGGTTTCCAGATAGATCTATTTGTTTCTTATATCCTCTTGTTTTATTTATTGATTGTTGCGTTTGTTTTATCCCAAAGATATTATCCCATTATAAGGGTTTTTGGATCGGGCAAAAGGTTACATAAGAGAGAATCATTCCTCTCATTAATTAATTCCTATGTTCGGATATCATCAATAGAAATGGGATCCCCCTTGCTGGGGATTGGGGTTTCTCCCAACCAAAGAATCCCATTACCCTTAACAAGGGAATGAAAGAATGCATGATAAATGCCTCTTGTGCCATCCATTATAAAAGTCATTAATTTAACTATTTAAGAGTAATAATTAAAGTGAATATTGATTACATGAATTCTTTAAAATTTCAATATTTAATCAGAATAATTATTTTTAATAATAATATTCAAAATATTTTATAAATAAAAAAATTATTTATTATTAAACATTACTCACTATTTTTCATGAATTTCATTCATTTGCATTAAATACATAAGAGAACATTTGGTACAATATTTGAAATATTACTACGGAAATGTGAATTAATAGGAATGTAAATTCCTGAGAATAATAGACTCAGGAATACTTTGCTATCGGGCACATAATAACCATCGTGATAACCCAAGAAATGTGGGCCACACTTAGCCTTGGGCAATCGCAAGACTTACATACACCTGGTATCAACACATAGGAACAAAAACAACCATCCACATATGGAATGAGATCACAACGATGATACATGAAACATGCATATTTAAACCTCTAAAAGCAAACAAGTCTACAACATCAATTTTTGACAAACTAGTAGATTCAGACAATAAAGATAACTTCTACAATATGCAAAAAAAAAAAAAAAAACATTGTATAAAACAAACCAAGGAAGGGATTTATAAAAAGATATAATCACCCAACACTACGTCCATCCTCGCACATGACTCAATCTTGGTAGAAATAAGGGAAGTGTGAGTAACATAATTACTCAGTAAGTGAATTATGCATAGTTCTAAGAGGGTAAATAAGAAACAACTCAAGATAATAGAAAACAAATTTTAAATTTTCAACCTTGCTTCTGTTGTATATTTCTTAAAAATATTTTAAAAGTTTTTTTAAAAATATTCTTGATATGTTTAAATTTAATTTGATAAGCATTGGTTATAGTTTTCAAGTCTAATGTTTCAATTGAGGAGTTACATTGTCCTTAATTTGAATTTGTTATATGATATCAATTGGGAAGTTACGTTGTCTTTACTTTGAATTTATTATTATTATTATTATTATTATTATTATTATTATTATTATTATTATTACTTTATTGATATCCAATATTCTAATGTTTTGGTTTTCAAATTTTAATATTTTTAGTTCTAAGTATCTTCTATATATATGTAGATGATGGTTTAGCTTATAGATATTTGAATTTTCTCTCTTTTTGTGATCTATTATTATTACTTTATTGCTTAGTTGTTGGAAAAATTCTCGATATTATGAATCTTAGCCAATTGGTTGAAAAAGCCTGTTATATCTTAGAGAGTTTTTCTTATCTTGGGCAAATAAATTTTTGAGGAAAGTGTCAACATATGTCTTAGTCTTTATGTATCTTTCTTTTATTTTTCCAATAGCTTCACACTTCGAACATTCTTTATATATATATATATATCATAGGTTTCAACAGCAAACTCTCCAACCAAATAAAGCAATAAATATCTTTTAATGGCTAGTCTCGAATAATTCCCAAACCAAGCTAAGGTTGTAATTAGCTTCTGATCCACCGATGTGTTTTCCATTTAATTTAGAAAAATAACAAGCCCTCATTGACATTTACCTCTAAGATTCCCATGTAATAACCCCAATGTCCAGAAAGAGTGGAACATTCTCCCTCTATCTATTCAAACTCTTTACACGCCTCCTAAATGAGATAAAATCAGTTTGTTGTCCATGTCGCCTTTTTATAAGTCAAACATTGGAGGCCTTAACTGTAGCGGCTGACCAAAGCTAGCTGTCACCATCAAATCAGTATTAATCAGAATATACACATGTCATACACATAAAATGCTATATTTTTCATCGTCATAAATCTTGATAGCAGGGATTTAATAGATTTTTAAACATATCGAATAACAAGTAAAACTCACATATAGAAGCCATTTTGCCAAACCATATGTATAACCATCATACGTAAGCCATCCTTTTCATGCAAAAATGTGTTAATGTGTATATTAACCATAGGTATACCAAAATAGAAATACCCACAACTTTAAATATGTAAATGAATAGTTTTTTGATTCCAAACACATTTTAAAGGTTTTGCATAAAGTCATATCTATGTTAAGAAGGCTTTAGTAATACAAAATATTTCATTGTATAGTTAAGCCCTGATATTACTATGTAAAGTCAACGGAAATCTACTCATAATATTATAAACTTTAGGTCTCCTATATAGTTAGTTCTCTGCCAATTCTTTACCCTTGGCTGAGATTTCACCACTTATAGCATACACAATGAAATATCGAAAGAATAATTCAAAAATGAATGCAAAACTCATGCAAATGAAGCCTATATGTCATGCATGGAGGGTTAGAATCTTACTTGACAAAACTCTAAGAACCAATGAAGTAAACTAAGCACTCAAAATGAACAACTCCAAGGGATTGATGAACTTTCTTTGGTGCTACATTAATCTACCTAAAAACTCATGAATTCACATGAAAATACAAGCCTTATACAATATGGTTTTGAAGAGAAACAAAGGGGACGTAATCCTCGGGCCTTATACTCTTGGAAAGGACTATCTTTTCCTTCTGAATTCAACCTGGAGGATGAATTCTACACACTAGAATTCATAGGGGTAAATATTGAAACCAAGAGATTAAATTCAACGAAGTTCATTCTAAGAAAACAATGACACTCAATAAGCAAGATATAAAGGTTCTCATGATACTAACATAGAGAATCAAGATCTCACTTCATTTATGATTTGTTTAGTTCAGAAGTAGTCCACCAAAACGATGAAAGTCTTGAAGCATCATTTTTGTAGAAGTGAAAGTTTCAGTTAAAGTTCAACTTCCATGTGTTTGTTTGAAAGGGATGTGCCAAATCATCAACTATTTCCTTTGTTTTGTTAGTGAAAATGAAAACTTAGAAAAAATAAAAGTGGGTTGGATGGATGATTATTAAACATGTTAATCTTTTTATTAGCCTATTAATTTGGAAAAGAATATTTTGCTTTATAAAGAGAAAATAATAAAAGATTGTTTTTAAAAAGTTCTGTTATCAATAATAAAAGATAAAATATTTAAAAATAAAAAGTAAATAATAAAACATTAGAAAAAAGAAAAAAATTGTGTGGGTAACTCACTCATGTGGCCCCCGTGGATCAAGCGGAATGCTAAACTCCCACTTAGACCATTTTTTCTAGAAGTCAAATGGTTGAAGTGGGAGGTTTTGGAAATCACATTTGCCCACTTTATCTCCATTTTGGAGAACTAAATAGGGTAAGATGCCAAGTCGACTGGATTTCAACGACTTTGGTTAAATGAAGCCAACCAAACACTCGTTTGGGTTGCAAAAGACAAGAAAAATAATACATTATATCAAATCAAGCTATAAAACCACAACAATACCTGAAAAACATTTCAAGAATTAAGAGAACCCTCACTTTTGGGTTGCGCAAGCGCAGAGGAGATCCAATCTTCAAACACATGAGATCAAAGTTTTAAAAACATAAAGGTTGTGTTGATGGAAAAAAAGAAATAAAGGCGGGCGTTGGTAGGAAGAAAACCAAAATTTTGAAAGTTGAGAGAAGATAGAGAAACCTTAAAGTTAAGAGAATATAGAGAAACTTTTAAGGGCCCGTTTGGATCGTGGATTGATATCTTAGGAATATGAATCACTTGCCCCCATCAATCTTTAACCCTTATTTGGCAACCAGGAAATGCATGAATAGTATGTTTTCATGGTAATGAGATTACTACATGTGAGTGATTTGCATTTCTGTCAAAATTGGAAGGATTGGTTCTCCCTAATATAAAAATGATCATTATACCATTCAATATAATAATTCAATAAATTAAAATAATTCAATAAACCAACATTTGTTAAATTATATTAATTAGTTAAAATATTTAATTATAATAAATTAAAATAAATAATTAAATATATTGTGAATATTCAATAATAAATTATGTTAATTATTTATTATTAAATATAAACTATTAGTTTGTACAATATCATTATATTTTTATGAGATGGCATAACTGTCATTTTGCTATATTTCTTTATCTTACTTTTTTTATTTCTAACTTCCATTACCTCCAACCAAGTACCTTCTTCAATATTAACCCTTTTTCTCTTATTTTAATTTTCATTCAACCGTTTCATTCATATTATGCAATTGAAACATACCCTAAATAGATAAAGATGAATGGTTAAATGACCCTAATACCGCAAGCATCTTCAACAATTTACAAGCGTGCCATGATGAAAGGAAATCACCTCATTTATCCATCTACTTGCAAGGAATTTACAAGAGTAACATAAAAATGTGGGTAAATTACTCATACGCCCTCCCATCTTCAACTAAAACTACAAACATACCACTACACACTTCAATGGACATAAATGCCTTTACACTGTTTAGAAAAAGACAAGTGGGTCATGCATTCAACCGTTTCATTCATATTATGCAATTGAAACATACCCTAAATAGATAAAGATGAATGGTTAAATGACCCTAATACCGCAAGCATCTTCAACAATTTACAAGCGTGCCATGATGAAAGGAAATCACCTCATTTATCCATCTACTTGCAAGGAATTTACAAGAGTAACATAAAAATGTGGGTAAATTACTCATACGCCCTCCCATCTTCAACTAAAACTACAAACATACCACTACACACTTCAATGGACATAAATGCCTTTACACTGTTTAGAAAAAGACAAGTGGGTCATGTGAACAAGTCTAAAAAAAATTTCAGAACACTAAAATTAGGGTGAAATCCAAATATCAGTTATAACATAATGCATGGGCATTTGTATACCCAATTGCTCATAGAAATATAAAAAGCCTTCAATTATGAAAATAATGTCGCAGAAAATTAATCATTTGTCAGAATAAGTACACAAATTTTAAAAGAAACACAAAAACAACACATTCTCGCCTTTATATTCCTGAAAATCTTATATTAATCTCTATATTAAACACATCATAAAAAGTTATTTTACCACAACATATTCTTTTATTTTTTTCATTCATAATCAAATATAGTTTTTCTTCACATTTTCAATCCTTACTCTCAGTCTCAATTCTCATTCAATGACCCAATGTCTATAAATAATGATGGAAAATTTCCATAGTAGTTTTTCTAGTTGCTTTGTATTTTTTTTCATTTAGGATATTCTTGTAGTATTGTCTAATGAATCCTTCGGCTTTAGTTCATCTTTTCAAGGTAAAAGCACCAAGCCGTTGAGGTAAAATGAGCTAATTACTTGCAAAACATGAATGGCATGCCGGCATGAAAATCCACTTAATTTAGCCAACTGTAAAAATAAGTTATTGGAAATTTTTGCCAAGAGTATGTAAGCAAAAAAACAATAAAGTATAAGTTATTGGAAATTTATGCACATAAAATGTTGTGAAATCATTATCCTTCCGAACTAATATGAGTTAATAAAAATGGTTTGTAGGGTTCTAGATGCCAAAAAAACAAAAAACAAAGAAAATTTTTTCCGATGGATATAATAGCAATTGACCATTTTTATCCAAATTTATATATTTTTTTTATAGAAACCCTCTAAATTTCTTTAAATAGAGATTAGGCATGTATAGGATTAAGAGAGTGTTTGACTTGCTACATTTGACTTGCGGATCAACCAATCACCTTTTACTTTTTACTTTTAAATGTGGGTTTGACTAACTTTTGGGGCAAACTAAAATCCTCTATGGAACGAAAGGGCAGAGATTTACAAACTTACAAGCTTTAGATTACAAATAAATTAGGATCCAATGGCACAACAGTAATGAGGATGAGCTCCCGACTTTTAACTTTTTTAGGTGTAGATGACGGAAAAATTAAAATAAGAAAAAAAAAGATTTGTAGGAAAGTACAAAAGTAAATATTTTCTATACCTCATAATTCATATTAAACTATAAGGTAAGAGTACTAGATAAAACTTTGGTATTTCCTATAGTGGTTTTTATAATAATTATATTTCATTAATATTCTTAATTTTTTTTTAAAAACATAGGTCATTTTATTTTGTGCATAGATTTCAAAAATGCATAATCTATTATTTCTCCTCCTCTTCATTAGAAGCATATAAAAAAAGAATATAATAATAATATGACAACCCTAATATATATACTGTTTTAAAAACAAATTATAAAAAAAATTATTAAAATAAAAAAGGTCCGTTGCTAAATTTCCACCATTTTTAAAATTAAAACAAAAATCAATTATCCATATCTTTCAGAATCAGCATTACACGACAACGACAGTCACCGTTTCCCAAGTATTCCTAGAAAGTAACACTCTTCCCCTAGCCGTCCATTGTTTTAAATCCAACGGTTGTTATCTCGATCTAAGTAATTTTCGGTGATTGGTCACAGTTCAAACAAAGAACTATATATATCCCTCGCCCACGCTCTTTTTTCATCTCTCCCTGTGGTCTGCTTTCGAAGGGACGTCCGTCTCCTCTCGTCCAAGAGCTTGCGGAGCAATGGCAGGCAGAGGGAAGACTCTCAACTCCGGCAAGAAGTCGATGTCCCGGAGCAGCAAGGCCGGTCTCCAGTTCCCCGTTGGCCGTATCGCCAGGTTCCTCAAAGCCGGGAAGTATGCCCAGCGTGTTGGAGCCGGTGCTCCCGTTTATCTCGCCGCCGTCCTTGAATATCTCGCTGCTGAGGTTTGCATCTCCTTCTCTGATCTTATATAGGTCTTAATTTTCCCTGATTTCTCGAATTCTCTTGGCTTTAGGTTTTGGAGTTGGCCGGGAATGCGGCGAGGGACAACAAGAAGACGAGGATCGTGCCGAGGCACATCCAATTGGCAGTGAGAAACGATGATGAACTGACGAAGCTTTTGGGATCTGTGACGATCGCTAATGGTGGAGTGATGCCGAACATCCACAACTCGCTGCTGCCGAAGAAGACAGGGGTGAAGGCTTCTGCAATGGCTGATGATGAAAGCTGAGGATTCTCAGGTGCCGCCGTGCTCTCTCTGATCTGATGTCTTCCTGGGTTTAGGGTTAGGGTTAAGGTTTGTTGATACTGTAAATATGGTTCGAATTTGAATCTTTGGGATCTGATCTAGTCTTCTGCACTTCTTCTTAGGGTTTGATAGATACTTTTTGTACCTAATGAATTGGAATTTGTTCTTTCAACTTTGTGCTAATTGAGAATGAAAATCTTTTGTTTTATTTTCTATTTTGATAATTTTGAGTGAATTTTGGGGTGTAAATTGTTTGATTGAAAGTGATGGGTTTTTGAACGGACGGCTGTGTTTTGTGTTGGCCTTCGCTATTGTCAGAAGAAAAAGGGGGTACTTTTGAATTTTTGATTTCGTAAGAAGCATAGATAGATAGCTGTCCTTGATGTAGTACCAGAGAAATAAATAAATTTTATTTTGTTTATCAGAAAACATTCCTTCAGGAAAAAATATTGGTCAGAAAGTTGTTTATGTGTTTGAAAGGAAAAAAAAAAGCTTTACAACACTCTACACTCAGCAAGGGTAAACCAATGATATATTAGTATTGGGGTTTTCTGCCTGTGAAATTTATTTTGGGGAAAACTTTATATCAAAATTTATAATTTACATAATATAGGAAAATAAGATATTTATTGAATTTACTCTGTTTTTGTTATTTCAGAAGTGTGAGGTGTTTGTATCTTATTCACGAATAAAAAAAAAACTTTAATGAGAATCATCAGCGCCTAAGGTTTAATAATGTTTAAGATTGTTTGTATTGTAAAAAACAATTTAAGGGTTATTTGATTGTTTGTAATTTATGTATAAGTATTTTTTTTTGTTTGTCTGATTTATTATAAGTGAAAGGGTATATTCATTATGCAAGTGGAATGGTGAGATTATCTCCATTATGTATGATTATCCATAATTATCTAATACTCTTTATTAAAATTAATTTAAATTAATTAATAAATTTAATGAGATATTTATTCAAATTAAAAATATTAATTACTTTTATTAATCATTAAAAATATTTTTTTAATTTAAGTAATGAATCATATATTTTATAACATATTATTAAATTAAAAAAATTAAAATAACATCAAGATTCATTCATTGAAAACATTCAACATTGGACATTCATTATTAATTTTGTTACCACGTACATTGGTACCATTCAACATTGCTATATTCATTTAAAAGAAAGATTCAATATTTATGATTAATATTTTTTTAATATTATCCAAAATACAACACTGAACATTCATAGTTCAACATGAAATTTTCCTACAAAAAAACAGTAATATGATATTTTTCCAAACATAGTATTAAAATACAAAATCACACTTGTCCAAACGTCACATTGTCAAAAAAAAAAAAAAAAAAACCATCACACTTGTCCAAACAAGGAAAGCAAATATCATATTGTTTTATGCCACAACATTATGCCAAATATAACAAGACAAAATAACACTAGTGTTATTTAAATTTGTTATAACATTTCAAACTCGACGACCACCCCTTGATTAAGAAAACATCCATCCAAATGCACCGAAATGTATGGGTTTTGTTCATGAACCCATTTGCTAAAGAGAGATTTTGAAGCAAATAGTTATATGCAATATAAAGGTCACTCAAAATTATGATCTCATCAAATAAATCTTTGTTAATAAATTTACTCTTATCCGTCTCTAGTGCATTTGCAATCCTATCCAATTCGAACTTAACATCTCGCATGATTTCTTCATCCACCTTAGCATGTTTTGCTTGTTTTTTTACCTTTCTTAGCATTAGAGGTAGAACTTGTTGGTGCGTCGTTAATAGGAGGTTGACTTTGTGGAACTTCATCAAAATCATTAAACCCTTGAGTTTGGTTGTTAAGGTCAATTATTGGTGGTGGTGGTTGTTGTTCCATATGCACACTTAAGCTTCTAGAGCTTTGAGAACCTGTTATTGCAAAAAATCCCATTGCTCGGTTATTTCCACATACAATTGCCATCTCTTTATAGTGTTGAATTGGTTTGTTAATATAAATCTTTTCCCCAGAATGTGCCTACAAACATAAAATAAGCATTTTGTAATTTAGGTCAATACACAACTATTATAAACTATATATTACTCATAAAATTCAACTTACTTTTTACTTGTATGTATGTTCGATATTCTTCCTCTCCTATAATTATTTCTTTTTTCTGCATCATCCCATGACACACCACTTAAACCTTTGATCTTCTTTTTTATTAACAATATTTTCTTTACATGCCGCAAACAATTATTGACATGTGTGTCACTTACCACCAAGTTGAATCTTACACCAACGGCCCTAGCAATGGTAACGATAGCAGTACCTTTAAATCCTTTATCATATTTAAGCCCATGGTTTGCTTGCTCAACTAGAGATGTCAATATAAACGAGGTCATGATGGTGTCCATTGGAAATTAGTTGTTGTCTTCCTTCCAATAAAATCATAGTTTTTCGGTGTCATATCTTCAAACTCCATCTGCTAAGTATCATAATTAACGTTATAGTAATTATTTCACATATAAGGGTATTCAAAAAATTGTAAGACACAATATCCCCAATAATGAAAACAAAGTTATAGTTGCAAAATCTGAAGATATGTTTCATAATCTCATCCAAAGACACACAAAAATATAGTTATAAAAACACACAAAACATAGAAAGCTTTTTATGTTACTCCACATGTCATTCATGATTGCTTCTTGAATTGCTAGCCATTCTCTAGCTTCTTCTCGAACTTGAGTTTGTGTTCTCACCTCACGCATATTTGGCTCCCATTCCTCAAGGTTTGGTATATATATGTGTTTATTTCTTCGTAAAATATAATTATGTAGAACACAACAAGCGATGACAATATCAACTTGGGTGTCAAAAGGGAAAAATGGTCTTGATGTTCAAATTTTGAAACGATTCTTCAAAGCTCCAAAAGCTTATTCCATAGAAGTGCGTAATAAAGAATGCCTACAATTGAATAATTCTTTCATGTTTGATGGTGTACGCGTACTAAATTCTTTCAGATAGTATCGAACGCCACTAAATGGTGAAATAAAACTCTGCCTTGTAGAGTACTCGGTATCTATGAGATAGTATTTCCCTATCAAAAATGGTAACAAGGTTTTACGTAATTGCAACAAATTTAATATTTTAACATTTATTAGATTGATATAATACTTTAGGTACTACATTCCATCCTCTCTTTCCAAAGTATTCCAAAGGACCAGTGCATCGAGTGTGGAACCTTTCCAACCGGCTAATACATATGTAAATTTTAATTCAAAATCAACCGCAACAAATACATTTTGAGTGAGAAAGGGTTTTCTTCCGCAAAAACGGGCTACAATATTATTCGGAACTGAAGCATGGATATGTGTACCATCAAGCGCTCCAATGCAACGCTATATAATTAACAAATTAGTTAATAATATTTACTTTAAACTATAATTAATCCTCTATTATTTACCTTAAAATATGGCATGAATCTTGGATCTTGAGTGATTAGTGGACTAGTAGTTGCACTAGGTTGTGGAATTAGTTCACTTCGAAGTTCTCCGGCGGAATGTAAAACATGGTTGAAATATCAGCTAACAGTTTCTCTAGAGCGTAAAAATTAACTCCAATAACCTTATTCCTCACATTATGCCCAATAATATGAAAAAACATAGCTACTTGTTCTTCAACACTTACATGTAGAGCGTTGTATAGTAGTCTTTTTGCTTTCAGAGTATCACATAATCCAAAAATGATGTCCTACTCATCCTTAACATAGATATACTAATCTCATCCGATCCATGTATTACTCTTGCAATATAATTTGTGCGTTGTTCATCTCTATTATAATAAGGCTCCAATGATAACTTATGTCCTCTTCTTTGCTTATACCACATTGAGGCAGAAATCGTGATAAATAAGACCGTTGCGACCTCTCACAATTTGCATCCATCTATAAGTCATATGGTATTTATTATTAACTGAAAATAAACCATTAATTAAATGAAAGAATGACTTCATAACATGGTATAAAAAGCTAGAAATAAACAAGTAGAAATATCATCAACAAAGTAGATTATAGCATGATAAGTAGAGAGTTAGTGGTCGCATAGTTTTAGGGGACTAGGAGAAAAGTCAAACTTTTTCTTCATCCTATAGGAGCCAACATCAAAAGGAGCACAAGTAATAGTAGAGAAAGCAGAGCAGATTTAGTTTTAGGGGATATCAACCTTATAATTTGATCAATGAGAGAAAATTATGCCATGTAAGGTAACAGGTTGCTAGAAATTGGACAATATGAATATATATCTAAATATATATAAATTCTATTTGTTTTTCCTAGTAAATTTTTAGACGATATCTCAGCATAATCCTCATCAAACATTGTGTATCCCTTTGTTTTCAAAGACTGATTTATGTTGATCGTGTTTTTTAAAAACAAATTGTTTATGAGCACTCTAAATCTTTTAATCACCTCACAAAAAATGCACCCGAGAGTTACATTTGATTACAATAATTTGCTAACAAATTAAGGCCAATGCAGAGGCAAATCTTCAAATTGAACAACTATAATACTATCACTAGATTTATACATAGTATTGCAGCCTTTGTCTTCAACAAACAAGGTTCTAGATTGACTTTTGCTTTAGTAAAACAAATTTAGAAGTGCGTAGGCAGAAGGTGGGCTAGTATTTGATAAAGGTGGCATGTGTTGTTCCACTCATTTTCTTTCTAATAGGACAAAAAAAAACAAAGAAATTGAGATTAACTGCTTTACAAATTGGCGTTTATTTTTTTCCACGTGTATAACTCCTGCAAGCATACTAGCATTTCCCATTTCCCATTGGATCCCATCTATACTAAAAAGCATCCATTGTCCATACAAACACTGCAAAACATGTTTATAAGCAAGCATTAACATACAAAATGCCAAATTCTCTTATATGCTACAAAAAACATCAATAAAATATACTGAAAAGGCCACAAATAATAGAGAGAAATAATATTATTGCATAACCATTTAAATTTAGTTAGAGAAAAGCGAAAGGACTAGTAGAATACAAAAGAATTTCGAGAAAAAAAGACAGATTGCATTCACTCATCCAATTTCCACTAAAACTAGCCTATCATTGAAAAAACAGATGAAGCATAAAAAAACAAATTGCATAACACATTTTCTTTCACCTAAAAAATGAACAAGACAAAGAGATTGAATTCACAAAACCAATTCAAGATTCATCAAAAATCACTTCTAATGAATTAACAAAGCTACCTTTGGAGTAATAGAAAAAGATAGCAATATAAGAAAAATGAACAAAAAATAACTACTGAAATAAAAGAACACAAAACCATAAAAGAACCTTGGATTAGATGGTGAAGCTCACAGAGGAGAAGGCGAAAAGAGCACGGCTAAGATTTCCTGTAATTACCGGAAGTTCCAGCGTCAAGATATAATGAAACCTTTCTAATCTGTGTATGACCTATTGCAGGCAAGTATTCCGTTCTACACACATCATTCACAATCAAACTACTGAATCCATCGATTGGACATTGAACATAAAGAATTATAGATTAAAGCCAAAGAAATTCAAGCCAACATGTATTTGAAGTAACGTAAACATCTATACAAAGTTATTCTCCCAAGGTTCACTAGAGCTTGGCAGTTGTGGGAGTTTAGTTTGACATCAACAGAAGGAGAAATACAAAGCCCATATCAAAACAATGAAATCTCATTGTAAAACTCCCTATTTGCCAACTACGGGATTATGAAAGCTCACTGGATTAGCACCGTCGAGCTTCTTGATTGCTTCTCTTGAGATATCCCTTCTTTTTCCTTCAATTTGTGTTCAAATCGCTCTTCTCCAGTGAGTCAGTGAGTATGTGCATTCGATGAGTATGCAGTTCCGTGGTGGCCAAAATTCTTTCCAAAACCCTAACTTCACCTTTTATAAGTTCTCATTTGTGCGGGCATGTATGCGGTCGCATGGAGACCGCATGGGATTGGAATTGGGGCTTAAAAACGAAGTCTAGGTGAAATCGAGGCGTATATGGGTTCCGTGTGGCCGCAAATGGGCCGCACAGGCCTTTTGCCTGTGGCATGCGGTAGCATGGGGCCCATGCAGCAAATATCTTTGTGATATTGGTTTGGTAGCAAACAAATAATCAAATATTTAACAAATAATGAAACAAATATCAAAAGATATTTGTTAAATATTTGTTTGATTATTTGTTAAAAATCTTCTTTGCAACCAAAAGATTTTATCAAACAAATATTTAACAAATATCCAACAATTATTCAATAAATATCAAATATTTTTTACAACAAATGAGTTATAAAATAATAGAAATAGGAAAATAAATCCTTAAAAAAGATAAAACATAATAAATAGACAAATGTGTTGTGCCCTGCTTTGTATACTCTAGGCTCGTACAGACAGACATATGCTCCATATTTTTATTAAGTACCAAGCTCACAGTTTTGGCAATCTGTTCCTGAACCAAAAATAGTTCTACCTGTAGGATGACGGACCGCCGACCGACCAAAGATCAGACGTAGACGCATGCGCATGGATGGAAACCCTGGTCCTAGTAGACATAATTTCTGCTCCTTATGTAAACAAGCTAGATATTATATAACTACTTGTCCAACAAGGGGTAGAAATATGTAATCTAAGAATATTGATGAATGTATTTTTTATTTGTACTTGAATGCAATTATTGTTTTTTAAACTACAAATAAGTTATTTGATAATAATAATAATAATAATAATAATAATAATAATAATAATAATAATAGTATATTTTTAAAATAAATGTTGTTAAAAAATATTTTAATAAAAACAACTTAAATAGAGTGTTTTTAAAAAATAATAATATATTTTTGAAATAATATATCTTTTAAAATAAATCCAGTTAAAAAATATTTTTATTTGTTTTGGTTTTTTATAAAAGTAATAATAAATATTTAATAATAATAACTTAAGAAAATGGTTTAAAAAATAAAAATATTTTTATTTGTATTTTTTAAAAAAATAAAGGATGTTTTTGAAAAAAAAAACTAATATTTTATATTTGAAAACACACATGGGTGATGAGATAGGGGTAGATGTGATGGTTTCATGGTTACTTTGATGCATATATTTTGTGTATAGTTATTTTGACAATTTAAAAAAAAAAGATGGCTATAGTGGGAAAAAGCCCGAAAAAATAAATCTAAACTATAAAATTAAAAATAAAACAATATGATGCCTATCCACATTTGACAAGCCATATTATTTATTATTATTACTTCACATCAATTTTATTAAATTGAATAGTTTATTTTTTTTAATTATTGCGGGGTAAAATTCAAAATTAAATAAAGAGTATCACTCTTAACATATGAATTATAATTTAATATTTTAAAATTATGTATTCATGGGCCAAAGGGGGTGCTTAAGCTTAGCACCTTATTTCAACCCCCCTCCCCGCCTCTTTTTCCGCCTATGCATATGTTGGTCCAAGCTCGTCTACTCGAGGAAGGCAAGAGAAGATATGAAGGTAGTCACCCTACCTTGCTGCCTAGCCATGCCACCATGAATCCAGCCTGAAAAGAGGTCATCAACACCTATTGCATCTGGATATTTTCATCTCTTAGAAAATTAATAGCTAGATCAGATTGGTTGAACGCTGCAAATACACAGTACATGACGCCACTCCCCTGACTGCATCCCTTCCCTATCCACGACATTGCCATGAGATTACTAGCCAAGTCCCAAAATTTATATCATGATTTATTTTTCGACTTCTTAGCAGGGACTGAGCATTCAGTTGTTGGAATCAACTTGCACTGACATTGGGATGTCCATTCCAGTACTCTTTTTCTTCTTCTGCCAAACGCAGTTGGCGGAGTAGCAAGAGAAAGGGAGGCTATAGTAAACGACTTCACCTGTCGGTAGTGACAATATTTAGTGCCATGTCTAACCATTTCACACGAGTAACAGGAAGTTGGGAACCTTTCATACAAAACCACCATAAAATCTCTGTCATCTTCTTCTCCAATCCAAAAATGTCTCTTTAGGGGTTAAGCGAGGTCAATTTCCACACACATTCTGCCAAATCATGCTCTGTTCATTTGCAAAGTTTGATCATCTATTTTTCCCAATCGTCCAAGATGGCTACATATGCTCTCAAGAATACCCCACTCCCAATATTCCACAGGGAGATGATGAAATTGAACCCAAACAACCACCAGGTCAAACAAGTTATCTTACCAAGGGGCCACGTAAAGGACTAAGCCGTTCACCATCCATGGCCAAGAGGATGTGTTGCATAGCCTCGGTGGATTCACACTGTATCAAGAAATATCCATTGGGCAAGTCCAAGATACAAACTCTCCCTATGTCTTCTATTTTTCAAGCCATGCAGTCCTAACAAACTCCATAAGAGGGACTTTGCCACTTGCTACCGAGGCCCAATTATGACCACTGAAAGCTTTGTTCAAGATTTCTTTTGTACCATTTTGGCTCCCAGACATTTCCCCCAAACTTCATCCCTACTCGCCAAAGCAAGTGGGGAGAAGAAATTTGAGGGGAAAGAGGAAGAGCAAGCTTGGATTCAACTATCAGGGTTTCAACAAATTTTTGGGAGAGTTTGTTCAACAAAGAGATCCCTATAGCACAAAGGCTTGGTGCTCAATTATATTCCCTACCAGTTGTTCCCTAGTGGAAGTGTGGGTTAAGCTTGTGCTGTCTACACCTCTAGCCATCTTCCATGACAATGACCAAATCACACAGAGGGGTTTGCAAGTATAACAAATAGAAGGGCATATATGCTATTTAATCTTAACCCACTTGTCCAATGTATAATTTCAAGGTTCTCTTTATAACTCCACCAGAAGTCACATAATATCTCCCAGTTCCTTCTATGGGCTTATGACCTTCACACAATAGAAGAAGTATTTAGTAACCATATGAAAAATCTTCCAATTGCTTTGAGATGCTAATGCCATAACTGCTTTCACTGTTTCAATTCTAGCTACTGGTGTATACACTTCAACATAATCAATTCCATATTTTTGCTAGTACCCCTTGGCTACCAACTAAGTTTGTGCTTCTCAAGTTCACCTTTCTCATCATATTTGTTTTTATAGACCCACTTAACTCCAACCTTCTTAGCTCTGACAGGCAAATCAACTGAGCTGCAAGTCTTGCTCTTCTCAATGAGCTCTCTCTTTATCCATAGCTACCCTCCAATGCTCACTCTTCACTGCCTCCTCAAAAAACATAGGATCACCAGCCACCATGAAAGCCATATTGACTTCTTCATCCTCCCAAAGTCCTAATCCTCCCCCACTAACATAATCATCTAGCCATGAAGGGGGTTGTGATTCTCGCCTTTTTCTCATACGAGTCCTACTACCATTTTCTTCCTCATTCTCATTTTCTTCCTTGTTTTCATTTTCAATTTCCACATTTTCACCATCTTTCTCACTCTCACTTTTGACTCTTTCATTGTCATCATCACCCTTAACTAAATATACTAGAACTTCTTCTCTATAACTACTATCCCAATCCCAATGTTTTTCTTCTTCAAACACAACATATCTACTTATCACAATCTTCTTAGTAATATTATTAAACAACGTTTAACCCTTTGATTCATCACTTACACCCAAGAAAACACAAGTGAAGCTTCTATCATCAAGTTTAGTCCTTTGTACCTCACGCACAAGAACATGTGCAATGCAACCAAAAACTCGGAAGTGATTGAGTGAGGGCCAAGATCCACTCCATGCTTCTTCTGGGGTGATGTCTTTTATTGCTGAATTAGGGCATCTATTTAACACATTATTACTCCAGTTTACTGCCTCAGCCCAGAATGATTTTGGAATCTTCTTCTCAGAGAGCATAGCATGTACCATGTTCAACACCGTTTTGCTTTTGCGCTCCACAACACCATTTTGCTGAGGGGTGTATGCAGTGGTCAATTGTCTTTGTATTCCATTCTCCTTGCAGAAAAAATTGAATTTAGAAGAAGTAAACGCTTTTCCTTTGTCTGTGCGCAAACACTTAATTGACAGCCTTGTCTCATTTCCTACTAACTTCATAAAGCATTTGAAATAACTCAAATCTTCTGACTCCTCAACCAAGAAATAAATCCATGACTTCCTACTATAGTCATCAATAAAACACAGAGTATACCTCTTGTTGATGATTGAAGTGCAGTTTATTGGACCGCAAACGTCAGCATGGATGAGGTTTAGAATCTGTTCAACTCTCCATGAACTCTTGATAGGTATTGGATCTTGGTGATGTTTCCCAATAAGATAGTCAGTGCATAATTCTACCGTTGTAGTGAGCTTTGGTAGTCATTGAACCATCTTCTTGCTTTCCAAAGTCTTTAGGCCTTTATAGTTCAAGTGCCCATATCTACGATGCTATAGTTGAGTCATATTCTATGCACTTGTGAAAAAACAGTTGTCTTTCAAAACTTGAGGAGCTTGAGATTGGCTTTGAGGCTGTGCAAACACTATAAGCATCCTGTTTGTGCTCATGTTTGTTTCAATAATCAAACCTCCATCAGGATAATAAATCTTGCAGGTCCCTTCCTTAATCACAATTGCTATCCCTTTTTCCTAAACTTGTCCTATGCTTAAGAGATTATTTTTCAACTTTGGAACATAGTACACAAGAGTAATAATGTGTCTGACACCATTCAACATAAGCTTCACATTACCTCGAGCTGTGACATTCATTCTGCAATTGTTGCCCAACTTGACAGTATGTTTGAAATATTCATCTAACCAGGAGAAGAAAGCTTTGTCTCCACACATGTAATTTGAGCAACTTGAATCGAGAAACCATGCATCTTCTCATCTATTTTCCTTCACTTCAGCATAAGCCATTAAGTATAACTCCTCCTCCTCCTCAAGCACTGCATAGTTGGCTTCCTTTTTTAAATTTAGGAACTCATACTGAAAATGGCCAAGCTTATGACACTCGAAACATTCTAATGTGGTCCTTGAAAACACCTGTCTTCCTCTGTCTCTGCCTCTGCCTCTGCCTCATCCTCTTGCTCCACCTTTTGCTAGTCTTTCACGTCCACTGGTACTTTGTCCTTCATCATATGACACCTTGAGTGCTTGCTCCTCTTCTCCTTAGTTTTCCTTCCTGAAGTTTTGCTCATGCACCAGCAGTGAACTTTGTAGAGCATCAGTAGAAAGCTCATCAATATCTTTTGCTTCCTCTATGGAACACACAATGTAATTTCGTTTCTCAAAGATAGTCCTCAAGATCTTTTCTACTATTTTGACATCAGGCATGTCTTCTCCATAGTTTCGGATATCATTTGCAATCACCATCACTCAACCAAAGTAGTCAGTAATTGATTAATCTTCATTTCCAAAACTTTGAAGCTCCTGCAAAGGAGATTCAGTTTAGCTCGTTAAACACGAGCGTTGCCTTGATATTTCAACTTCATTGAGTCCCAGAGTTGTTTCGCCGTCTCCTTGTTTGTGATTGTCTTCAAAATAGACTTGTCAATTAAAGAGAACAAGTAATTTTTGGCCTTCAGATCTTTCAGCTTCATCTCCTCTAGGGGTTTTTCCTCTACATCTAAATGTGCTTTCTTATCTTTAGGCACCATATAGCCTGATTCCTCTACACTCCAAAACTCCATGGATCTGTCATGCCACGAACCCAGCTCACGGGACTCGATGCGTTGACAAACGGTTGTATACCCACCAGGCCGAGACCAAGTGGGCACAAAATGCCTCAATACCTGTCTCTTAAATAAAAACATAACAAGACACTAATTTCCAAACAAAACCAAAGAATTCAAGGAATAAATAAACAAGTTTACAACTAAGGTTTAAAGACAACTAAAAGTGCAATCTCAAATTCTTAAACGGATAACAAATTTATTAAACACAAAGGAAAACTATACTCGTGCTAACCACCTGATGATCACTCAACGCCCCCGCTAAGTTAGTCACCACATGCACACCTACGTCTGATCTGAAAAGAATAGAACAACTATTTATGAGTTTAATAGCCCAGTAAGCAACTACTAAAAGCAATAATAATTATAATATACGGATCACAAAAATTCAATGCTTTAAAAAACGTACTTAAAAGTAGCGTTATATAATAAATCTCAGAAATGAAATCCAGACATCAGAACATTTCAGACAGACATAAATTTTTCAAATAAACATGCATATATGTCCCCCAAATAACTAATGCCAAAAACAAAATAACAGAATTCATATATTTAAACTCGGTGACCTGAGTCCGATTATCAGAGTTCATTTATTTATCCTCGGCGACCCCGGCGGATTATCGAGGCCGTTATCGAATAAGAAATTCAAGTCGACATGGTCGGTGTTTAACCCCCAATGACATGGTTATTGCAAAGTTAATTGGGGACTACAAGTTGCTATGTCAAAATATGTCGGGTTCAAAGCCATTGTCAACACAAAAATAATGAAATTCGGTGATCCCATTTTCTAATGAGCATAACTCAAATTATTTCAAAATATAATAAAACTAATATGTGACGACAATAATTAAAATATAACTATTCAATAACTGAATAAATACATAATTAATTAAAATATTCAAATCAATTAAATAAATAACAAATAAATAAATAAATAAATAAATAATCATTAAGTTTGAAAATAATAATATGCATAGTATCTCAAAACCTAAAACATATAATTATAATATCATAAAATTTTATTTAGAATAATACCCAAAATAATTAAATAATTATGTAAATTATTTTCGGAAATATGAAATTTTATATATACAATATACGGATATATACGTGGTTTACTTACCTGAAAAATATCCCCAAGCTATAGGATCCCTTCGGACACTCACAATCAAGATTCGAGCGAAGACCCTAAACATGAAGATTACACTTGCCCTAGATTCCAAACTAAAATACAAAATTAACCACTGGTTAACCATGATCCAGGCTCTAAACACTAATTATACTAGTAACATCGGCATGCGCAACAAACAAAAAAAAAAAAAAAAAAAAAAAAAAAATCTTTTTTCTGTTCCCACGGCACAATCATATGGCTATAGGATGCTGTTAAAAACAATTTTGATTGTGGACGGTTCCTAAATATATAACAAGAAGAACTCTAGTTGTGTGAAAGGAGGCTACCTTAGATGCTTAGATGCAACTAGATTTGCAAGCAGAGCTAAACCAAGCTGGCCCACAATAGTCAGAACCCCTGGATTTTTGAAGTGTCTTATAGGTCAAGGTTTATGATGAATATACCCATCATATAATAAAAATTTGCACAAGTCTCTCATCCAGATTTCAGGAAATAGTACTTCCATAAGCACTCAAGGATCAGAATATCATACATGTGGAGTGGCCATTTGATATTAAAATATATCACAAAAATGATAACATATCTTCTATGAACAAATCCAATCTGAAATCCTTAAGCATTAAAACTCCTAGAAACAATTGTGGAAGATATGGACCAAAAATAAATGAATAAACCAAAAAGCATAATTCGCAGAAGTGTGCAACAAAATTTGGTATTGAGAGAGATGCAGGCTCTAAAGAATAGTGTATAAATAATCTGACAAAAAGAATAAAAATTCTAAAATTATACGTAGCATAGCCCCTAAGCTTTGTAGAATTGCCAACTTATTAAAGCAAATCAATGAACAATTCCACCCAATGGAATTTCCCACCAGAAGCCATATATAAAAATCGGTAATCAATCATGTTAGGATGAAAGCTAAGACAGTTCTCTCTTATGTAAGTTAATTTGCTAAGTATCCTCAACATTTTATCAAGTATCAAATGCTTTACTATATGCCAAAACCAATATAAGAGATCCTAATGAGAAAGAAACTCAATTTATGTATGATCTAAAAGGGTGTTTCACTGGGGGAAAGTGGTGGGGAAGTCAAGCTTTTATGATGGCGATCGGCAGAGAAGACGTGGGTGATTAAGAAACTAAGAAGCTTACCACAAGAAGTAGGGAACAAAACTTTGGTGGTGAGATCCTTCCCTCCTCCTCGCCGCCGGCACTTCCTGAAGCCAAGAAAGAGCGAGGCTAGGTCTCGGAGTTTCTCCTCACGATTGATTTAATGGTTATTAAGGATAAGGTCCAGATGTTATCGATAACCTACTTTTGAAATTTAAAAGAAATAAAATTTAAAATACTAATCTAATGGTTGAGATTAAAAGAGTGGATTTTACAACTCACCCCCCTCCCCTAAAGAGGGGTTTAGTCCTCTAAACTCTCACCTGATCGTCAGAAAAGTATGGGTACTTCTCTCTCATCTCCGATTCCAACTCCCAAGTTGCCTCACGTTCTGAGTGATTGCTCCATTGAACTTTGACATATGGAATGATCCGTCTTCTTAATGCTTGCTTCTTAAAATCCACAATCTTGATAGGTCGTTTCTCATATGTCATATCACTATTAAGCTGGAAGTCAAAGAACTGTATCACATGATCAGGATTCGAAATAAACTTCTTCAGCATTGAAACATGGAACATAACATGCACTCGAGATAGCGATGGCGGTAATGCATGCCAATATGCCACATCGCCAATGCATTCCAAATTCTCAAATGGACCGATAAATCGAGGGCTAAGCTTTCCTCTAACACCAAAATGAATAACTCCTTTGGTTGGGGTTACTCTCAAGAACACATAATCACCAACCTGAAACTCCAAACTTCTTCTTCTATTATCTGCATAACTTTTCTGCCTACTCTGAGCTATTCGTAGTCGATCTCTGATCAGACTGACTTTCTCCACTGTCAACTGCACAATCTCAGGCCCTAACAATCTTCTCGCATCATCCCAACAAATAGGTGATCTGCACCTCCTGCCATACAGAGCTTCATAAGGAGCCATCCGAATACTTGCCTGATAGCTATTATTATAAGCAAATTCTATCAAAGGCAAGTGTCGATCCCAAGAACCCCCAAAATCCAACATACAAGCCCGAAGCATATCCTCCAGAATATGAATCATCCTCTCCGACTGCCCATCAGTTTGCGGGTGAAAAGCTGTGCTGAAAGTCAATTTGGTTCCCAAAGCCTTGGGTAAACTTTTCCAGAAGTGCGCCACGAATCGGGTGTCCCGATCTGACATGATTAACACTGGAACTCCATGAAGTCTCACAATTTGATTAATGTATAACTCTACTATCTTCTCCAAAGACATGCCAGTCTTCACAGCCAAGAAATGTGCCGACTTGGTTAATCTGTCAACCACTACCCACACACTATCAGTACCCTTGGTGGTTCTAGGAAAACTAGACACAAAATCCATCGCAATATTCTTCCACTTCCACTCAGGCATCGGAAGTGGCTGAAGAAGTCCTGCAGGTCTCTGATGCTCCACCTTAACCTGCTGACAGGTTAAACACTGTGCCACAAACTGTGCAATCTCCCGCTTCGTGTTATTCCACCAGAAAGTACACTTCAGATCTCTGTACATTTTAGTACTTTAGTACTGCCTGGATGAACATAATAAATGGTGTAGTGAGCTTCTTCCATGATTTTCTTCTTCAACACTGAATCATTTGGGACACAAGTTCGATCCTTAAACTTCATTGAACCATCCTGATATATCGTGAACTGAACTTGAGTGCGAACTTCTATTTCCTG
Organism: Dioscorea dumetorum; assembly: GCA_902712375.1. Taxonomy (NCBI): domain Eukaryota; kingdom Viridiplantae; phylum Streptophyta; class Magnoliopsida; order Dioscoreales; family Dioscoreaceae; genus Dioscorea; species Dioscorea dumetorum. The sequence continues at coordinate 7,130,307 of CACTHL010000846.1, forward strand.
CCCAATCTTCTGGAAATAGCTGTCATCCTCTTGTGTTGCTTTAATTCTTTCCAGCAAAGTAGCCTGCACCACTAAACTTGCCAAAGAACCGCCTGCACCCTGCAAGATCACCTGCAGCTCCAACCTCCTCATATCCTCAAGGATTGGCTTTGGGAACTAATCAATGCAGCTACACTGCCAAAAGACTTCCTGCTAAGTGCATCAGCCACTACGTTTGCCTTCCCAGGATGATAACTAATAGTCAGATCATAATCCTTCAGTAGTTCCAGCCATCTCCTCTGTCTCATTTTCAGTTCCTTCTAAGTGAAAATATATTTAAGGCTCTTATGATCTATAAATACTTCACAAGCCTCCCCTTACAAGTAATGCCTCCAAATTTTCAAAGCAAAAATTACTGCAGCTAGCTCCAAATCATGAGTGGGATAATTCACTTCAAAAGGTTTTAACTGCCTTGAGGCGTATGCCACCACACGTCCATTCTGCATTAGAACACACCCCAAACCAATTTTGCAAGCATTACTATAAATTATAAACCCTCCACCAGGAGATGGGAGTGTGAGAATGGGCGCAGACACTAATCGTCACTTCAGCTCTTGGAAACTCTACTCACACTGATCTGACCATTGGAAATTTGCTCATTTCCTGGGGAGTTTAGTTAATGGTGCTGCTAACACTGTAAACCCTTCCACAAACCTTCTGTAATAACTAGCTAGTCCCAGAAAACTGCGAATATCTGTCACACTAGTAGGTCTCTTCCACTCAACAACTGCCTCTATCTTCTTGGGATCAATAGAAATTCCATCCTTGGTTACCACATGACCAAGGAAAGCCACCATGTCCAACCAGAACTCACACTTAGAGAATTTTGCAAATAATTTCTTCTCTCTCAAAATGCTTAGTACAATCCTCAAATGTTCTTCATGCTCTTCTTGGCTCTTCGAATAAACCAGAATATCATGTATAAACACCACCACGAACTTATCCAAGAAAGGTTGGAAAGTTCGATTCATCAAATGCATAAAAGCTGCCGGGGAATTCGTCAACCCGAAAGGCCTCACCAGAAACTCATAATGCCCATAACGAGTGTGGAATGCAGATTTCAGTACATCTTCCGACTTGATCTTTAACTGGTGGTATCCTGATCGAAGATCAATCCTTGAAAACACCTGAGAACCCTGCAACTGTTCGAAAAGATCATCAATCCGTGGTAGGGGATATCTATTCATCACTGTCACCTTGTTTAGCTCACGGTAGTCGATGCACAACCGCAAAGTGCCATCTTTTTTCTTGACAAATAACATTGGATTAGAGTATGGTCATCCTAATCATATGGTTGGATTAGAGTATCATATACCTTAGTGAGAAGGTTGCAAATCTTTTGGTTATCTCTTGTTTTTGTTTTTTTGAATAAACATGGACAAGCCACAAACCCTAAACTCTTCATATTATTGCATTAGTTACCAAATTCACCATTTATCCTCGAGATTCACATCTCAAAAATTTAAAAGAGGGCGAAAGTCAACTTTGGATGCGGCTCAGCTGACATCAAGTGGGCAAGAACCAATGATTTGTCATCAGTGTCGAGGACCGCTGTGGTGGCCAATGTGGTGGCGATGAGATCAGAGAGGATGATAGTGAAGGGGTCGAGTAGTACGTGCATGGTTAGTTTAGGGTTGGATATACAAAAGCTTGCCATGAAATTAATGTCACACCCCGAACCCGGCTCGCCGGACTCGAAGTGTTGACAAACGGCCGTATGCCCACAAAGCCGAGACTAAGTGGACACATAAGGCCTCAATACCTGTCTCTCAAATACAAATCAAAACAATACACTAAATTTCAAACAAAACTAAATAATTAGAGAAACAAAAAGTAAGCGGTTTACAACCACCTTTTCAGAGAATACTAAAGGTCTTGACAAATAACAGATTTATTAACAGAAACTAATCCCCTGCTAGGCACCTAGTGCTCACTCAACAGTCTCTGCTAAGCTAGCCACCACACACCTACTCTTGATCTGAAATGGAATAGAACAACAATTTATGAGCTAAATAGCCCAGTAAGCAACCACTACAAACCAATAATAATATAGGGTCACAAAACTCGATGGTTTCAAAGATGTACTTAAAGTAATGTTATACAATACATATCCACAAAATGAAACCCAGACATCAAAACATTTCAGGCAAACAAAGTTTTCAATGAACAGGTATATATGTCCCCCAATAACTAATGCCAAAAACAAAACACAGAATTCATTTATTTACCCTCGGCGACCCGAGCCAGATTATCAGAGTTCATTTATTTACCCTCGGTGACCCGAGCCAGATTATCAGAGGCCGTTATTCTCCACCGACGGAAAGGTGCGAAACTATAGTTTCTTATCAGAATCAGAAATACATGTCGACATGGTCAGTGTTTAACCCCCAATGACAGGGTTATTGCAAAGTTAGTTGGGGACTATAATTTACTATGTCAAAATATGTCGTTTCTAAAATCACTATCAACAATAATTATTCAATAATCGAATAAAATATTCAAATCAATTGAATAAATAAATAAATAAATAAGTGCATAAATAATCAATAAATTTGAATATATTAATATGCTTAACATTTTAACCCAAAACAATTAAATATAATGTCGTGAAAATTTATTTCACAATAAAACCCAAATAATTAAATAATTATGTAAATAATTTCAGAAATAAAAAATTTTATATAAATACAAATATAAAGTATGTACGTGGTTTACTTACCTAGAAATAACCCCGAGCTATAGAACCCACTCGGACACAAAAAATCAAGATTCAGGTACAGATCCTATAACAAGAACATAATACTTGCCTTAGATTCCAAAACTTAAACACAATTATTGACCACTGCTTAACCATGGTCAACGCTCTAAACACTAGCTTTACAAGTAAACATTGGGATACACAAGGTATTTTTCTCTTACCCTACCAACACTCTACAACCAAAGCAACCACTATATATATATATATATATATATATATATACACACACACACACCAGGGCACCACTATATAAATATATCAGTGCTGAACACCAACATTTAGCACATATCTCAACACTTGAATCCTACCAGCATGAATTAATGCATTCAATAAGAAATGAGGCCAAAGCTTCATCGTCAGTCAATCAGTCCAAGAAAAGACACAAATATAGGAGTCAGTGCATCATACAAGCAAATCTGATTTAGATATCCTTCAATGAAATTAAAAGGTGATCCATTTAAAACATCATGCTTGGCGGCATCATGAGTCTCATCCTGATCCAATCATTAACACACAATTTGGAGGACCATATGCAATGACGTTTACACAAGCAACGGAGTAATTATGAGTTACCACTTATATATATATATATATAAATGCTTCGATCCGAATCATGAAGAAAATGTGATAAGACACATTCTGCAGATTCTTTAATTACGGAGTTGAAGGGCAACCAAACGTTTACAAAAGCAACATACAAATTGGATAAAATACCAACAAAAACATTCACTTAGAAACTTCAAGATCTTACTGTCAAATGTCATACTAAACTATATAAGTTTACAGAACTAGATTAATAAAGAGCCAATTTGATATTGACTAATCATAAACCCTAGATCATATAAGAAGATTGCTTACCTCCAAGAACTAGGGAACAAAACTCGACGTCGGATCCACTCCTCCTCGTCACTGCCACTTCACGAAAGTCCTGCTGGTCTCTGATGCTCCACCTTAACCTGCTGACAGGTCAAACACTGTGCCACAAACTGCGCAATCTCCCGCTTCATGTTATTCCACCAAAAAGTACTCCTTAGATCCCTGTACATCTTAGTGCTGCCTGGGTGAACAGAATAACTGGTGTAGTGAGCTTCTTCCATGATTTCCTTCTTTAACACTGAAACATCCGGAACACAAATTCGATCTCCAAACCTCACTGAACCATCCTGATGGATGCTGAACTGAACTTGAGTGCCAATTTCTATTTCCTGTCGAATCTTCTGGAAATAGTTGTCTTCCTCTTGTGCTGCTTTAATTCTTTCCAACAAAGTAGGTCGCACCACTAAACTTGCCAAAGATCCACCTACTCCCTGCAAGATCACTTGTAGTTCCAACCTCCTTATATCCTCAAGGATTGGCTTTTGGGAAGTAATCAATGCAGCGGCACTACCAAAAGACTTCCTGCTAAGTGCATCAGCCACTACATTTGCCTTCCAAGGATGATAACTGATAGTCAAATCGTAATCCTTCAGCAACTCCAACCATCTTCTCTATCTCATATTTAGCTCATTTTGAGTGAAAATGTACTTAAGGCTCTTGTGGTATGTGAATACTTCACAAGCCTCTCCATACAGGTAATGCCTCCAAATTTTTAAAGCAAAAATCACTGCAGCTAGCTCCAAATCATGAGTGGGATAATTTACCTCAAAAGGCTTTAATTGCCCTGAGGCGTATGCCACCACACGTCCATTCTGCATTAGAACACACCCCAAACCAGTCTTGCAAGCATCACTGTAAATTACAAACCCTCCACCAGGAGATGGAAGTGTGAGAATAATAGATGACACTAATCGACCTTTCAACTCTTGGAAACTCTGCTCACACTGATCTGACCACTGAAAACTTGCTCCATTCCTGGTGAGTTTAGTCAACGGTGCTGCCAACACCGAAAACCCTTCCACAAACCGTCTGTAATAACCAGCTAGCCCCAGAAAACTGCGAATCTCTGTCACACTGGTAGGCCTCTTCAACTCAACAACTGCCTCTATCTTCTTGGGATCAACAGAAATTCCATCCTTGGTTAGCACATGACCAAGGAAGGCTACCCTGTCCAACCAGAACTCACACTTAGAGAATTTTGCGAACAACTTCTTTTCTCTCAAGATACCTAGCACAATCCTCAAATGTTCCTCATGCTCTTCTAGGCTCTTCGAGTACACCAGAATATCATCAATGAACACCACCACGAACTGATCCAAGAAAGGCTGGAAGGTTCGATTCATCAAATCCATAAAAGCAGCTGGGGCATTCGTCAACCCGAAAAGCATCACCATAAACTCATAATGCCCATAACGAGTACGAAAAGCAGATTTCGGCACATCTTCCGGCTTGATCTTCAACTGGTGGTAACCTGATCGAAGATCAATCTTAGAAAATACCTGAGAACCCTGCAACTGATCGAAAAGGTCATCAATCCGTGGTAGTGGATATCTGTTCTTCACTGTCACCTTGTTCAGCTCTCGGTAGTCGATGCACAACCGCAAAGTGCCATCTTTTTTCTTGACAAATAACACTGGAGCACCCCAAGGCGAAACACTAGGCCGAATAAAACCCTTCTCCAAAAGTTCTTCAAGTTGCTTCTTAAGCTCCTTTAATTCAGCAGGTGCCATTCTGTAAGGAGCTTTAGAGATAGGGCTAGTTCCTGGAACCAAATCAACAACAAACTCCACTTCTCTGTCTGGAGGTAAACCCGGAAGATCTTTGGGAAAAACATCAGAAAACTCGCTGACCACAGGAATGTTCTCTAACACTGGCCCTCCAAGTTTTTCCTCAACTACTGTTGCAAGGAACGCTGAGCACCCACTCAAGAGTAATTTCCGAGCTTGCAAGGCGGAAATCACACGAGGCGGGGATGCAGACTCACTCCCGCGAAAGGTGAATTCTGCTTCTCCAGGGATTTTAAAAACTACTCTCTTTGCATGACAATCAATTACCGCATGATAAACAGACAGGAAATCCATTCCCAAAATAATATCATAGTCACTCATGCTCATAACATGCAAACAAGCTAGTAACTCATGACCAGCAATAAAGATCGGACAATTTTCACATGCTCTATCCAAAACAACATCAACTCCCAGAGGGGTGGCAACACACAAATCATAGTCCAAAGGTATAACAGGCAAGGCATGCTTACGAATAAATGTAGACGAGATAAATGAGTGCGTAGCTCCAGAATCAAATAAGGCGCACGCATAAACAGAATAAACTGATATGGTACCTAAGACCACTGCATTAGAGGCATGTGCATCCTCCTGAGTCATCGCATAAAAACGCCCCTGGTTCTTTGGCCTTCCTGCCTTTTGCAGAGTAGAGGAAGTCGGCTGCTCACTAGCTGCCTCCTTCCAAGCACGCTGACCTGAAGATGCTTGAGGCTTAGGTGCTGACACCAACCTCGAATCCTGCGCACTAGATGTCCTCTGTGCTCCAGAAGACAGCTGCGGACATCCAGCAATACGATGCTCCAAACTGCCACATCTGAAACAAGCCCCAGTAGTGCGCCTGCAATCGGCGGTTGCATGTGCACCTCGACAAGTAGCACATCTCTGGCTAGAACGGAAAGGAACATATGCTGACCCTCGAGATCGCTGCGCTGGTGGACTGCTAACAGTCTGAGATGTACCTTGTCCTGCCTCCAACTTAGGCTTTCCTCCACTTCCAAACTGACGATTCTTCTGATTGTCAAAACTTCTATCCCTCTTTCTCTGAAACTTCCTACTCTGCTCTCTAGTGTCACCCCACACCGTATCCAAGGACCTGGCACGACTCACTACCTCAGCATAGCTGGTCAAGTGCAAAGCGGCCAGCCCTCTACGAATATGCGCTTGCAAACCTCCCTCAAAACGCCTGGCCCTGCTCTCATCATCATTTAACAGCTTTGGAGCATACCTCGAAAGTCTGTCAAACTCCATCTCATACTCATCAACTGTCATAATCACCTGTGTCAGATTTATGAACTTCCTCTCAAACTGAACCATCTTGTCCCTAGTGAAGTACTTGCAGAAGAGGGCTTCCCTCAATTTCTCCCAAGATTCGAACTCTTGCCCCTGACGAACGCGAAGCTCTCCTTGGTGCCAGTGATTCGCTGGACCCTTGAGCATGTACACCCCAAACCTGAGCTTTTCCTCTTCTGTGCACTTCATTCCTGCAAAGGCCTTCTCCATTTCTTCCACCCAAACTTCCACATCATCAGGATTAGTAGTTCCCTCGAACGGTGGCGGACCGGATCTCTTGAATTCCATCACAGTTTTCGCCTTTGGCTCTAAAACTGGAGGAGGAGTTGGTGGGGGTGGTGCTGCTGCTTGTTGTTGCCTCTGCTCACGCACTAACCCTACCACTTCCCGCATCAACTCTAATAGAACTTCTTGGTTACCCACTGAACTCGATCCTCCTTCAGCAGGGACTTCCATGGCCTCTTCAGCTGGGACTTCTCTGGCAGCCGATGCCTGTCCCAATAATTCGGCAATGCTCCGGCGAACAGCACTACGGGGTGGCATTCTACGACGTAAACCCAAACGGAGTCAAACAAACAAAGTGATTATGTCAAACTAACTAACCTTAAAGGATTTTGTGCTAAACTAAAGTCAGATCGCCTTAACACTCTAAATCAGAAGGTTATGTTTGGAATACTAGGATCAAATTAACCTGGCTCTGATACCACTTAGATTTGTCACGCCCCGAACCCGGCTCGCCGGACTCGACGCGTTGACAAACGGCCGTATGCCCACAAAGCCGAGACTAAGTAGTGGACACACAAGGCCTCAATACCTGTCTCTCAAATACAAATCAAAACAATACACTAATTCCTAACAAAACTAAATAATTAGATAAACAAAAAGTAAGCAGTTTACAACCCAATTTCAGAGAATACTAAAGGTCTTGACAAAGAACAGATTTATTAACAGAAACTAATCCCCTGCTAGGCACCTGGTGCTCACTCAACAGTCTCTGCTAAGCTAGCCACCACACACCTACTCTTGATCTGAAAAGGAATAGCACAACAATTTATTAGCTAAATACCCCAGTAAGCAACCACTACAAACCAATAGTAATATAGGGTCACAAAACTCGATGGTTTCAAAGATGTACTTAAAGTAATGTTATACAATACATATCCACAAAATGAAACATAGACATCAAAACATTTCAGGCAAACAAAGTTTTCAATGAACAGGTATATATGTCCCCCAATAACTAATGCCAAAAACAAAACACAGAATTCATTTATTTACCCTCGGCGACCCGAGCCAGATTATCAGAGTTCATTTATTTACCCTCGGTGACCCAAGCCAGATTATCAGAGGCCGTTATTCTCCACCGACGGAAAGGTGCGAAACTATAGTTTCTTATTAGAATCAGAAATACATGTCGACATGGTCAGTGTTTAACCCCCAATGACAGGGTTATTGCAAAGTTAGTTGGGGACTATAATTTACTATGTCAAAATATGTCGTTTCTAAAATCACTATCAACAATAATTATTCAATAATCGAATAAAATATTCAAATCAATTGAATAAATAAATAAATAAATAAGTGCATAAATAATCAATAAATTTGAATATATTAATATGCTTAACATTTTAACCCAAAACAATTAAATATAATGTCGTGAAAATTTATTTCACAATAAAACCCAAATAATAAAATATTTATGTAAATAATTTCAGAAATAAAAAATTTTATATAAATACAAATATGAAGTATATACGTGGTTTACTTACCTGGAAATAACCCCGAGCTATAGAACCCACTCGGACACAAAAAATCAAGATTCAGGTACAGATCCTATAACAAGAACATAATACTTGCCTTAGATTCCAAAACTTAAACACAATTATTGACCACTGCTTAACCATGGTCAACGCTCTAAACACTAGCTTTACAAGTAAACATCGGGATACACAAGGTATTTTTCTCTTACCCTACCAACACCCTACAACCAAAGCAACCACTATATATATATATATATATATATATATATATATATATATATACACACACACACACCACGGCACCACTATATAAATATATCGGTCTGCTGAACACCAACATTTAGCACATATCTCAACACTTGAATCCTACCAAAGCATGAATTAATGCATTCAATAAGAAATGAGGCCAAAGCTTCATCGTCAGTCAATCACCCAAGAAAAGACACAAATATAGGAGTCAGTGCATCATACAAGCAAATCTGATTTAGATATCCTTCAATGAAATTAAAAGGTGATCCATTTAAAACATCATGCTTGGCGGCATCATGAGTCTCATCCTGATCCAATCATTAACACACAATTTGGAGGACCATATGCAATGACGTTTACACAAGCAAAGGAGTAATTGTGAGTTACCACTTATATATATATATATATATATATATATATATATATATATATATATAAATGATTCGATCCGAATCATGAAGTAAATGTGATAAGACACATTCTGCAGATTCTTTAAATACGCGTTGAAGGGCAACCAAACGTTTACAAAAGCAACATACAAATTGGATAAAATACCAACAAAAACATTCACTTAGAAACTTCAAGATCTTACTGTCAAATGTCATACTAAACTATATAAGTTTACAGAACTAGATTAATAAAGAGCCAAATCGATATTGACTAATCATAAACCCTAGATCATATAAGAAGATTGCTTACCTCCAAGAACTAGGGAACAAAACTCGACGTCGGATCCACTCCTCCTCGTCAATGCCACTTCACGAAAGACCAAGAGAAGACACAAGCTAGGTCTCGGTAAACCTCGCCGATTTTTTTTTTCTTCTTCCGAATCTCACTGTTAGAGGGGATAAGGCTAGGAGGTTTTTAAAATTTAAAAATTAAAACAGATTTTTAAATTAACAAATTTGATTGGTTTTTCTCTTTTTTTTTTTTAAATAAAAAAAAGTGGTTTTACAATTAAGTACTGGTTTAATGATTTAGCAAGTAAGCATATGTGCAGTGGTTGTGCTAAATTCAAACAAGTTGGTGGTTAACTAATTAGAGACGTGCTTCTTTTACAACTTATCCAAATAATTTATGTGGGATTTTATATGGAGACTAATTGTTCTTTGAATGATTTATTCAAAGTTAGAGGCACACCAATTTGCTAGTTCGAACGAATAAATCAATTTTGGAGGATGTTACATGTGAAAGTTTTTTTTTCAAGACGAAGTGAACAAGTCATTGCAAATGGCATGCGTGTGTGAGAGCTCTCATGGGGAGCCCAGATCTACCAATGTGGAGCATGTTCAACCGCCACGGGCAAACTTAATTACCTCTCACCCAAATAAAAGGGATTGTGAATCATTGAGCTAAATGCCCTTTGGTTTACTTGTTAAAGTTATGTTTGGACAATAATTTATAAGATATCTAAGAAAGTAGTGAATTTGGTGATCTCTCCCAATACTTTTGCTTGCTATTATGGTTTTAGTTGAATTATGGAAAGTGAAAGAGGAGGCTAAATTAATAATGATATAAAAAACGCTCTATGCATTTGAACAAAAAGAAAACAAAAGAAGATAGACAAAATATTATTTTGTGAAACAGTAGTATTTGAAACATTTCCAAATTACAAGGGAAAATATATAGAACCATGAAGATAAAATATGTCAAATTAATTAGTAGAATAGATCATAACAAATTAAATACAAGAATGCATACATATTCTTGTTTGCAAAAGTGAGGGTCTTTGGAAATTTTTGTTGTTTTGATGTCATGCATATATTTCTTAATCTTAGTTATGAGATGATAAGATGATATTTGTTGTAGTCTTATTTTATTTTTTTTTCTTGTCAAGAAAAACGAAACCCTTGATGGGCCCGCTAAACTAAGACAGTAGCGTGCACACGCCTCGACTGCGGCCTGTGGGGCCCGCGCACACGTGATCGCTGAGACCACCCACAGTTCATGCTCACAGCTCTCAGACATGCACCCTCACCCTAAGGATTCGAACTTTCGCCACTTACGAGGCGTCCTCATGGAGGACGCAAGTGCCAATTGACCCAAAGGCCATTAACTGCAGTCCTATTTTATTGAAAGAACTCATGGATGCCAAAAGGAGTCAAGAAGATAGAGAGAGGTAAATAGTTACATTGGTGTTGTACTAGATGAATGAAGGTTCATCGGGTATACCCTGATGGAGGTTAAGATGTTCAGGTTTGCTTTAAAATTTTTCAACAACGGGGATAGATGGTGCATTTATGATCTAACGACTGATATTCATCTCAGTCTATACCATTCATATGCACAATAATTGTTCAGTACTGTTTCAAGTTAATGTTCATCCTACTTTCCAACGCTCCAAGCATAGTAGTGAGCTAATTTAATGAAGATGGATTACAATTCAACAGCCATCAACAAACACTCATAGATAATGAAGTCACTAAAGTTAGTTGCGATGTGGCCTATATATATATATATATATATATATATATATATATACAAGTTATAAATCCAAACTCTTTTATTTTAGGACCGCTAATTCTAGTATTTTATTATAGAAGTTTTTATTTATCATCCCTCTGAAAAAATAGAGAAATTACTTGTCACCCCTTATTTTAATTTATTTCATTTCTTTTTATGAATGATTTTTTATTTTGTAATTTTTTTCCTAATATATATCATTAAATATTAGGAATATGACTGATTTTAATGAAAAAATCATAGGCTTTTAATTAAAATCAAAAGTTATATATTCTAGTATTATATATATAAAATCCTATAATATATATTAATGAATAAGAAATTTATTTTAACCTACAGTAAAGTTGTGGGGCCCTTTTTCTCAACCGGTTTTTAATATGATTAACCGGCCAAAATAAAGCCTCACAAATCAAATTTAATTATTTTTTTGACTTCAAGGGATTGTGGGTTTCCGACTTCCACTAGGGGCAAGCCCCTAATGTTAATTACCCTGGATACTATCGCAGGAACCTCCGATTAAGAAATAAGTGTGAACAAAAAAAATTAGAACAATCAAGTTTATTCATTTTTTTTATCAACTTGAATTCATACACTTCATCAAAATTACAAGGACTTTGAATTCATACACTTCGCCGAAAAGCGCGTTGACTTTTGGTCTTCGTCAAATTTTGAAATTTGCATCTTGGACATGATTTAGGTTTCAAGCTATAAATCCTCCACATTTTGAGAAATCAATAACTTGATGATTTGAAATTCTTCAAAGAAAAGGCTTCGGCATTTTGTGCTTCTGAAGCTTTTTTTTTTCTTTTTTTTTGCAACTAGTGAACTCTTCAACCCTTTGACTTTTGATGCCTTGAGGCTGTTGAGCTCATTTGTTTATTCATTTGAAACATGTATCTTTGACATTTGAGTTTGCATTTTGGATTTGATTTGGATTTCAAGTTGTTGATTCTCTATGTTAATGAATCACACACTTGATTTTATATAATTTGACTTTTCAAAAGCTCCGGCTTTTGTGCTTGTGAAACTTTCTTCAAGTCTTGGTTTGTGAAACTCTTTGAGTCTTTGACTTCCGATGTCTTGAGACTATTGAGTTCAATTGTTGATCTATATTGATTTTCAAGTCTTGACTCTTCCATATCTCGAATTTTGACTTTGCTGCTTTGACTTTGATTTTTGGAACGGCTTTAACTTTAGACTTCGCATCTTCGATTTGATTTGAATCTCAAGTTGTGGATTCTCTATGTTGATGAACCACAAACTTGATTTTGCATGATTTGGACTTTTCAAAAGCTTCAGCTCGTATGTTTGTGAAACTTCCTTCAAGTCTTGACTTGTGCAACTCTTTGAGTCTTTAACTTCTGATGTTTTGAGACTGTTGAGTTCATTTGCCGATTTGTATAGATTTCCAAGTCTTGACTCTTTCATATCTTGAATCTTGACTTGGCTGTTTTAACTTTGATTTTTTGAAATTGCTTTAACTTTGGAGTTTGCATCTTGGATTTAACTTTGCATTTCAAGTTGTTGATTCTCTACGTTGATGAATCACAAACTTGATTTTGCATAATTTGACTTTTCAAAAGCTTCAGCTTGTGTGCTTGTGAAACTTTCTTCAAGTCTTGACTTGTGAAACTCTTTGAGTCTTTGACTTCTGATGTCTTGAGACTATTGAGTTTATTGGCCATTTATATAAATGTCCAAATCTTGACTCTTTTATATCTCGAATCTTGACTTGGTTGTTTTAACTTTGATTTTTTTTTTTTGAAATGGCTTTAACTTTGGAGTTTGCATGTTGGATTTGACTCCGCATCTTTGGATTTGATTTGAATCTCAAGTTGTGGATTCTCTATGTTGATGAATCACAAACTTGATTTTACAGGATTTGGACTCTTTAAAAACTTCAGCTCTTGTGCTTGTGAAACTTTTTTCAAGTCTTGATTTGTGAAACTCTTTGAGTCTTTGACTTCTGATTTCTTAAGACTGTTGAGCCCATTTGTCATTCATTTGAGTTTTTTTTTGTCTCTTGACTTTCTGTGCTTTGAGCATTGGCTTGCACATCATCAAGTTATAATCGTTTTTTTTACATGATTATTTTGATTTGCTTGGTTTTGAAGTGGATCCCAAGTTGTAATCACAAACCTGATTCCATTTGATATGGGTGTCAGATGACTTCAGCATTTTGTTCTTGTGAAGCATCTCAGGTTTTGATGAAACTTTTTCCACTCACTCAAGAGAGTTTCAAGAGATGGTGGAGGAGTTCTCACGAAGAGAGCTATCTTCCACCACATTGAACTCAACAAGACCTAGTGGTCTTGATAAAACTTTTTCCACTTACTCAAAAAGAGTTTTTGTGGTCTTCAAAATATTTTCCACACTCAAGAGAGTTTCAAGAGGTAGTGGAGAAGTTCTCAATGAGAGAAAACTATCTTCCACCACAATCTACATTGGAACTCCACAAGAGATGTTGCGGTCTTCAAGAATATTTCCACTCACTCAAGAGAGTCCAAGAGATAGTGGAGAGGTTCTCACAAGGAGAACAGTATACCACCACAATCTACATTGGAACTCCACAAGAGATGTTGCGGTCTTCAAGAATATTTCCACTGACTCAAGAGAGTCCAAGAGGTAATGGAGAGGTTCTCACAAGGAGAACAATCTACCACCACAATCTACACTGGACTCCACAAGAGATGTTGTGGTCTTCAAAATATTTCCACTCACTCAAAAAGGGAGTCCATGAGGTAGTGGAGAGGTTCTCACAAGGAGAAGAGTCTACCACCACAATCTACATTGGAACTTCACAAGAGATGTTGTGGTCTTCAAAAAATGTTTTCACTCACTCAAGAGAGTCCAAGAGGTAGTGGAGAGGTTCTCACAAGGAGAACAGTCTACCACCACAATCTACATTGAAACTCCACAAGAGATGTTGTGGTCTTCAAAATATTTCCACTCACTCAAAAAGGGAGTCCATGAGGTAGTGGAGAGGTTCTCACAAGGAGAACAATCTACCACTACAGTCTACATTGGACTCCACAAGAGTTTATGGTCTTCAAAGTATTTTCCACTCACTCAAAAAGGGAATCCATGAGGTAGTGGAGAGGTTCTCACAAGGAGAACAGTCTATCACCACAGTCTACACTGGACTCCACAAGAGTTTGTGGTCTTCAAAAATTGGGTCGGCATATTTGCAAGAACAACCCTAATTTCTATTAAAATTTCTAACTTCATTTTTTTTTGCATATTAGTCCCTTTTGCATCATATTTGCATATCAGACCTTGTAAATTTTCATTTTTTTACAATTTTATCAAACTTTTGCAAATAAGACCTTAAACTTTTCCCTTTTTGCATTTTCTACAAATTTTTCTAGCATGCCCTCTAAATTTTTAGTTTTTGCATTTTTATCGAACATATGCAAATAAAACCTTAAACATTTCAGATTTGCATTTTTTCTCAAATTTTGCTACCAGACCCTCTAAATTTTAATTTTTTGCACTTTTATCAAATATTTGCAAATAAAACCTTAAACATTTCAGATTTGCATTTTTTCTCAAATTTTGCGACCTAGCCTTTTTTTCCTAAAACAATTCACGCAGGATCAAAGGCCTAGCAGAGAACTAATCATGCTAAAAATTTGTCTAGACTCTCATCTATGCATAGAATTTGAAAAACAAAATCTTATAGCATGCATAAGGGATGAAAAATTATGCAAAACTTAGAACTTATTTTTACCGGAGAAATCCAAACATTACCTTTTTTTGTTTTCTTTTTTGTTTAACTCCAAGAGCCCTTCTCTATGTTTTGATCTCCATTTCTTTCTCTTCTTCTTCTTCTTTCCCTTTTTTTCTACTTTTTTTTCTCATTGTGTGTTAGCTCCTCTCTGTTTTTTTTAATAAAACACTATTCTCTTTTTTCACTTTTCTTCTATTTTACTCTTTTCTTCTTCTTTCTTTTTTCTCGGCGCTTTTTTTTCCCTGGAGTTCTTTTCTTCTCTTCTATCTCTCTGTGATTTTTTTTAGAATCTCTCCATTCTCCCATTTTTCTCTCCGAAGATCCACAACCACTCTGGATGATAGAGATTTTGTTTTTCAAAAAATATAATGGGTTTATCTTATTGTTTTTTATTTTATTAGTTAACAAAATCCGAAAAAGAAATCAAAATTTGAATTTCGGATTTCCATTCTTATCTCACCCCTTTTTTAAATATATTTATTTTATTATTTTATTATTTATATTTTTTTTATCCTCAGGATAAAAACAATTTTTTTTTAATAAAAAAATCGATATAAACAAAAGTATAGTTTTATTCAGAAATGATAAGTAAAATGAAATTAAAAATTGGTAAAAGAAACCAAGAGGTGGCAACTAAAATAATGTTAAAACAATGGCCTGTGGCATGTAATATTTAAAATTAAGGGCATTTATCTATTTTTTTAGGGAATAGCAACCAAAAACCTCTTTATAACATAGATAACAATGGTCTTATCTCACCGGTCCTAATTTCCTTATGTAGCTTATGTTGGCCTCTGTTTTGGTCTCTAGTTAGCATCTCATCAAAATGTTTTTGATAAAATTTATTTATTTAATAAGCATATTAAATAATCAGTTTAATAAACAACTACGATTTTTTTATTTTGGTCATTATTAATTAAGTTAAAATATGGTTAATTAAATATAAAAATTTTCTTTTAAAAATAATTTCAAAAACACACGTTGTAGGACAACCCAGACAATCTTAGTTTATCCTGCCAACCTCCAAATCAAACACCCAACTGCCACTAATACACACACACGGACAAACATCTATTCTTAATTGTAATAATTGTAACTTTAAATTATTTATTTAATAAATACTTACTAAATTAATAGTTTAAAAAAAATTCAATCGACCCCGCTCTATATTCGACTTAAAACGATTTTTAAATGATCACAGTTTTTATTGGAAATATCATGCACAAATCACTAATCATATAAACATTGTTTAAACTGTTGATCAATTAAGTAGGTTACCATAAAAGTTTCATATAGAAACCTGATTAAGTTAGCGCCAATACGTATCCCAAGGTGGGATAGCTGAGGATCAGAACAGATCCAGAATTTTTACTCAATGAGAAAAAAGTTTATCATATAATTTTTTTAATTTTTTTAATTTTTTTTTAATATTAATGACGACAAATGGTAAAAATTAAAAAATTTAACTATATATACAAGAATAACTCTATGGGTACATTCAATGGCTACTTTTAATTTTAGGTACCGAGGAACAATTGCTCCACTAACTCCCATGTAGATAGATCTATCTCAGAGCCCACACCCAAAAACTGTTGAAACTAAAAATAGTCCTATATTGGTTAGGGACAAGTAAAAACAAAGCTATAAATATAGGTATAAGGTTGAGCCAATAAGCCATGAGGTTTTTTAGTGTAAAACCCCTATTATACACCCAAAATTTAAGAAGACCAATTACACCACCATTGTAAAAAAAAAAAAAAAAAAAACTCACTCATTCACTTAGAAAATTCAAACAAAGCCATAATTCCGTGCCAAGAATTACCTATAGGTTTAACTTGGTCATCTGTCAGCAAGGCACCGATCTTGATCACGCTTCCGCATTGAGCTCTTAACAAAATAACGCCGTGGAAAGAGTGTTCACGAGATAGGTTGTGCTAAAATTCAGCTAACTGATGAGGTGCTCTTTCGTCAACAAGGGCGGTGGAGGTGGATTTTTGAAGAAAATTAAAGACACGCACACACACACATACAAAAGACATCACAAAGACATCAGATAATATTTGAGCACATGCATCTCTAAAATTAATTAATTAATCAATCTCCACGTCTCTCATGATAAGATCAAGCCGCCTACCTCTTTGTCCTGTGTCAACTGCAAACTACACCATACGTTTGCATGGTTTCTTGCCAACCTCTCCACCCAATTGCTTTTGCCCAAGTCCTATATAAACCTAACCGATAAATTACCTTCACCCCATTCTCAAATATTAAATTACAGACAATATACACCTCTTCTTCTTCATCAGAATGAAGCTCTTTCTCCTGATCACCATCCTCCTCTCCATCCTCATCTCCGCCAAAGCCATAACCGATGTTGTTCTCGACAAGGATGGTGATATTGTTAAGCCTGGTGCACAATATTACATCAGGCCAGCGGCTCGAGATATCACCGGAGGGCTCATTCTCGATAGCCCGAACAATTCTTGCCCATTACTAGTAGGCCAAGCTAAGTCAGGAGCAGACTTGGGCTATCCAGTGATCTTCTCACCTGTAAACCCTAATACTGAGACCCTCAACATAGGGGCTGATACTAACATTCAGTTCCAAGCCATAACAATATGCATAGGGTCTAATGTGTGGAGGCTAACTGGTTCTGAAGATGATACAGGATTGTATTATGTGGCAACTGATGGAGTTAAAGGGAATCCAGGAAAGGATACTTTGAGCAACTGGTTTAAAGTTGACGAGTATATGGGCTCTTACAAGCTTAGATTTTGCCCTGGTGTTTGTAACTTTTGTAAGCCTGTGTGTGGGGATTTGAGTGTTGTTATAAAGGATGGTAAGAGGTGGTTGGTTTTGAGTAAGGAAAACCAGCCATTCCCTTTTGAGTTTGTGAAGGCACGGGGAGAGTGAAATATAGATAGATGGTGTTAATAAGACAAGTAGTATTACAATATCCAAGTCTATAATAATGTTAAGTATGAATAAGTGATGGAGATATCCATCTAATGTAAGTGCCCTCATGGCATTGACCTTGAGTATTGTACATATATATTCTTAATTTCTTATACGGCTCATTAAAAGTTTGGGGTAATTAAAAGAAAACACCCTGTTTTGAAGAAATCCCTTTTAAAAAAACACTCTAAGCTTATTGAGGATGTTATCCTATTGAGAAGAACTTTTTCTTTAATATAAATTATAATTTTTTTAAGAAAATAAATGACTATTACAAACTTAATCTATAGTACACTATATATGAAAGGAAAGATTAAAGTTCAACTGGAAATTAACAATACAACAAAGTGCCTCAAAAATTTCCCATCGAAATAAGTAAGATCAAATTATATTTCTATTTCATTGTAGTTTACTTCTATTTCATTGTAGTTTTTCTTAAAATCACAGGAAATGTATGCAATTTAAGGCAGCTTGTGAAAACTCTGTGGCAGTTTTCACCAAACTGTTAGTTTGAATTCCATTAGAATAACTTCGTTATGATATTAATCCAATCTGAATTCAAACTGAATTAAGTGGTCCATGACTTAATCATAAGAATCCTAAGTTAATCCTAATTTGGCAATTTGGATAATGATCTACTTAGTCTTTTAAGTGGAGTTAATCCTTTGATGGTAAGGGTTACATATAGGACAGCACAAGGGGTCCCCAATCTATCGTTCTTGAAAGTACCCAGCTCCATTGACGGAGAGAACGGGATAGATTGGAAGAGCCCTTGGTTTCATCAAGTGCTTAGGTTTTCCTCAAGTGCAGATTTGGTTTCCTCAAGTGAAAGCCTGTGAAGAAATGCAGATCTCGGTCTCTTCAACTCCTATCTAACTTGCTATGGCTGAGGTATGTGATCTTGCTTCCTCTATAATCAATTATATGATTAATACAATATATTAGATGTTGCACTCTGGTTTTGGTATACGACAGATTTGGATGCTTAGATGTCATATACCGTACTCTGAACTTTGGATTTCTAACAATTGGTACCAGAGGCTCATTACATCTCCGCCTAGCATCATGATAGGCTATGATTATTTCATAACCATATTAGTGATTCTAATTTTGATTTATACATATTATGTTTACATGATATCATTGGTTTTTAATCATGTTCAACAATGTATTATTAAGTTTCTATAAGTTATAAATTTGACCTATTTAATTTATTTTGTAAATAACCCTAAGGTATGAAAAGTTGAGTATTGGGCTCATTGCATGAATGTGATGCCAGCAAGCGACAGGTAGCCATCGGATGCCTGTGCCACTGTGCATAGGTGTGCATGAAGGGCGGGTGTTGCCGGCGCAGCATGTTTCCACGCAGAGCAGTCTGCGCCGCGTCAACCTGCGCGGCTAGCGCTCCAGTCTGGCTGCATGGCCAAGCATGCTCAGGAAAGACGCGCGCGCGCAGCCTGCATGGCCAGGGCGCACTGCGCGGCCAGTGTCACGCCCAGCATGACAAGCTAACATGTTACTAGGCCAAGGGTTAGTCCCTCACACTTAGAATATTTTTGAGTAGATAAAAATATGAAAAAGGAAAAATGCTAGAATAGTCATGAAGGTTCATGATTAGTGTGAAGCCTTCATGAAGCATGTAGAAGTATCTAGAAAGCTCTCAAAGTATCATGAGAACTCATGAAGAATGTAAGAGTTCTCATGAAGAGTGTGGAAGTGTCTAGAATGCCATCATGAGATCTTGTAACCTTGGAGGGTAATGTAGAAAGTATGGAAGCCTCTAGAGGGCTAATGAGGGCGATAGGATTAAGTATATCTCAACCGTCCATTGAGGAGGTTGAGGCCTATAAATAGGGAAGAAGTCTTGTCATTGTAATCAAGTAAGAAGAAGTTAGCAAGTGTTGTAATAAGAAGTTCACATTCCATAAGAAAGCTCTCTTAAAGCTCTCTTTCCATTAAGCCTCCCAAAAATCGTATTCTTGCCTAACTGTGGGAAGCAAGGCTGACTTGATCAAGGCAAGGTGATCAAGTGCCTCACGCGACGTCGGTAGAAAGTCCGGGTGTGTGACACTAGGCGCGAGGCCTGCGCCACTGCCAGCCGCCGTGGCCAGCGCCGCGGCTGTTAAGCGCGCTGATGCCAGGTGTGCGCGCGGCCTGTGCGCCGCGGCCAGGCTCGGAGTGGCCTGCGCGCAGCATCCAGGCGCCCCGCTTCCAGGCTCGCCATATTATTATTTTATTTATTCTTATTTTTTATTCATATTATTATATATTTTATTTTAGAATATTTAAGAGGTTATGAATAAATTAAACAAGAGATGTTTTTGCAAATTACCTTGTTTTGCATATTTGCTGGCAATTTTGTATATTTAACCCTGTTTAACTATGTACTTATTTTTAAGGGGGTTTGTTTATATGAATTTTTCATATATTAAGTGGCAGATAATTATTTAATTTTTGAGTTTTGTTTGTATGAATTTTTCGTACATTTAGTGGATTAATTATAATTTGTATAATTAATTATTGTGGACTGAATTTGTTCATGCCATTTAGCATGCCTTGTGATGGAATGAATTTTTCCAATTATGGTGTGACCACAACAGCCATGATTTTTCTTTAAAATCACATATTAAGTGTGTGATTGATTACATTTAGTTTAAAAGGCATAAATTTTGATTAAGTATGATTAATGTAATGATTTTTGCCCACAGGGATTTTGTTATATTTTTCATAATTAATTAGGATAAAATAATAAATAATCTTTATTACTTAAGTTGTCCACAGGTATTAAGGAATATTGATTATTTACTAGTTTTATCAGGTGGTAAATTGTGATTGATCATGTTTGATGTAGTAATTTTGCCCCAGAGGGATTTTGCTATATTTACGTAATTGATCAGGGTGAAATAATGGTTAATTTTTTATTTCTTAAGTCGCCCACAGGTATTAAGTAATTTGAATTATCCATTAGTTTTGTCGGTGATTGTGAATCTACTTTCTATATATGTCTTGGCCCACAGGCAGACTGTGATGACGAATTGATTCATGTTTTGTTTTGTTTTGTTTTGGTATGGCTTGCATTGGTAAGCATACTAGCGTTTTGTTGCCTCGAACTTTGGAATGATGTGTATGTTATTTGTTTAATGTAGCAATTCAATAAGTTGTTTTTGATGAAAAATGTGATGTTCCCAGGTTAAAAGGGTGATAATTATAAGACCTGGAAAGAATTAATTATTCTCCAGTTGGGATGCATGGATTTTGACTATGCTATAAGGAAAGATGAACCACCTGTGCAGAATGACAATAGCACTCCGAGTGCCATTACCTTATATGAACGGTGGGAGCGATCTAATCGCTTGAGCATGATGTACATTAAACTCGTATATCTCCTAGCATTCGTGGTTCAATCCCTGAGTGTGTGTATGTAAGAGATTTGCTGAAGGCAATTGATGATCAATTTGAGACTTCAGATAAGGCTCTTGCTAATACTCTCATGACCAAATTATTATCCATAAAGCTCACAAGTGTTAAAGGTGTGCGAGCACATCATGAAGATAAGAGACAAAGCGGCTCAACTTAAAGCTTTAGAGCAGATTGATTTTTCAGATGCTTACATTGTGCACTTTATCTTGCACTCTCTTCCGCATCATTATAACCCTTTTAAAATCTTATATAACACACATAAAGATAAATGGTCTATTAATGAGCTTTTGACCTTGTGTGTTCAAGAGGAATTATTTGAAAAGAGTGAAAGTGCACATATGGCTTTTCAAGGTAAGAAGAAAAGTGCTGAAATTTCTTTCGTTTGTTATGAATCTAATATAGCTAATATTTGGGATAACACTAGGTGGATTGACTCTGGTTCTACAATCCATATTTCTAATACCATGCAGGGCTTCTTAAGCCGAAGGATACTGACAGAAAGTGAATAATTTATTTATTCTGGGAATAAGATACGTGCACATGTGAAAGCTGTCGGGACATGCAAAATAGTTTTAGATTCGGGCTTTGTTTTAGATTTAGAAAAGGCATTTTATATTCCCAGTTTTTCTAGGAATTTAATTTCAGTTTCACAGCTTGTACTAGTAGGACATTCCTTTGAGTTTACGGAGACAAATCTTCGTTTGTTTTATAAGTCTACTATTGTTGGGAATGGTACATTGTGTGATGGTCTTTTCCAAATTCTTTTAGGAAGTAACGTTTCTTATAATGTGATGCATGATAAATGTAATATTGGTATTAAACGTAGTGTTATCAATGAAAACTCCTCCATGTTATGTCACCGGAGATTGTGCCATATCTCCATAAAGAGAGTTGAAAAGTTGGTGAAAGATGGAATCCTTGATTCCCTTGACTTTACCGACTTCCAAACTTGTGTGGATTGCATCAACGAAAAGCATACCAATAAAGCTAAGAAAGGTGCTAGGAAGAGTTCAAACTTGTTAGAAATCATACATACATATATTTGTAGTCCAGAGATGGACTCATATGGTTAGAAATACTTCATGTCTTTTATTGGTGACTACTCACTTTTCATGTATCTCTACTTGCTTGATAATAAGAGTGAGCCATTAGATGCTTTAAAGGACTTTAAAGCTGAGGTAGAGAAACAATGCGACAAGAAAATTAAGATTGTTAGATCAGATAGAGGTGGAGAATATTACGGTAGGTACACTGAGGATGGACAAGCACCAGGTCCGTTTGCGAGGTTTCTTGAGGAGCATGGTATTGTTGCTCAATACACTATGCCTGGCTCACCAGATCAAAATGGTGTAGCTGAAAGAAGAAACCACACTTTAATAGACATGGTTAGGAGCATGCTTAGCAACTCAAAACTTCCTCGATCTATGTGGACTGAGGCTCTTAAAACAGCAGCGTATATATTAAATAGTGTTTCGACCAAGGCAGTTTCTAAAACTCCATTTGAGTTGTTCAAAGGTTGAAAACCGAGTTTGCAACATATGCGCATTTGGGGTTGTCCAGCTGAGGTGAGAGTTTATAATCCACATGAGAGAAAGTTGGATCAAAGGACTGTTAGTGGGTATTTTATTGGTTATGCCGACAAGTTCAAGGGTTATAGGTTTTATTGTCCATCACATGGCACTAGAATTGTGGAATCCAGAAATGCAAAATTTCTTGAGAATGATTTGATTAGTGAGAGTGATCAATCTTTAGACTTAGGTCTTGAAGAAGATCATGAAGTAACTCCGGACACTAGTCTAAGATTGATTGCTTCATATGAACACCATCAAGACCTGGAAAACATTGAAGAAATAATCATTGAAGAACCACATCCTGCTGATCTAGTGGATCAAATCGCACATCAACCAGAAGTTATTGAGCAACAACTTCATCATTTAGACGATGATGTGGCATTAAGAAGATCAACTAGAATTAAGAAATATGCAATATCTAGTGATTATCTCGTGTACTTACAAGAATCTGACTATGACTTTGGAGGCATTGATGACCCTCAAACGTTTTCACAAGCTATTGGTTGCAGTAATTCTAAATTGTGGTATGATGCTATGAAGGATGAGTTGGAATCCATGGCACATAATGGTGTTTGGGATCTAGTCAAGTTGCCTAAAGGGGCGAAAGTCATAGGGTGTAAATAGATCTATAAAACTAAGAAAGACTCGTTATGCAACATTGAGCGCTATAAGGCTAGACTGGTTGCTAAGGGATTTACTCAGAAAGAGGGCATCGATGATACTGAGACCTTTCTCCTGTTTCGAAAAAAGATTCATTACGTATTATAATGGCATTGGTTGCCCAATTTAATTTAGAATTATATTAGATAGATGTGAAGACGGCTTTCCTGAATGGAGATCTAGAGGAAGAGGTGTATATGAAACAACCAAAAGGATTCTTCTCTAGTGAAGGTGAAAGCTTGGTTTGCAAATTTAATAAGTCTATATATGGACTGAAACAAGCCTCCCGTCAGTGGTATTTGAAGTTTTATGATGTTATCTCTTCGTTCGTTTTGTTGAGAATATTAAAGATCAATGCATATACTATAAGGATAGTCGGACTAAACTTTGTTTGCTAGTTCTATATGTTGATGACATTTTACTTGCAACCAATGATAAGGGTATGTTACATGAGGTGAAGTAATTTCTCTCTAAGAATTTCGATATGAAAGATATGGGTAAGGCGTCTTATGTCATTGGCATTAAGATACATAGTGACAGATCTCGTGGAGTTTTGGGTTTGTCTCAAGAAGCTTAAATTAATAAAGTCTTGGAGAGATAATGTATGGAAAATGGTTCACCTATTGTCGTACCTATTGTGAGAGGTGATAAGTTTAATTTGGACCAATGTCCTAAAACCAACTTGGAAATAGAACAAATGTAAAACATCCCGTATGCTTCGGCGGTTGGAAGTCTTATGTATGCTCAAGTCTGCATAGGACCAGACATTGCATTTGCTGTGGGGATGTTAGGAAGATATCAAAGTAATCCAAGGTTGTACCACTGGAAAGCTGCAAAGAAAGTGATGAGGTACCTTCAGGGTACGAAAGACTACATGCTTGCATACAAAAGATCAGATGACTAGGAGGTCGTCGGGTATTCGGATTCGGATTATGCAGGCTGTCTTGATTCCCAGAGATCAACATCCGGATACATTTTTATACTCGCCAGTGGTGCTATCTCATGGAGAAGTGCAAAACATACTTTAGTTGCCACTTTTGTAAGGGTTGATGACCTTACACTTGGTCAGCGGGCATACAGTATCACATAGACCAAGCCACGAGGGCGCACAGCTGCGTGGATTTGGTAGCGCGCGCAGGTGGCGCGGCGCTTGTGTTGTGTCGGGACCAAGGGCGGGTGAAATACCCCGCATGATCATGGGCTGAGACCGTGAGACGCCTGCGCGCGCTGGACCGTGGGCGTGCGCGTGGCCGATGAGCGAGTGGGGCAGGCGCGCCCCTTACCAAGAGTCAAGTGTCGCAGGACTTCATCATGTAGAGTGTTGGATCTCTAGCAAGTCTAGGCGGGGCGGGACACTTGATCAGGCCGGTTGACCGAGAGCTGATTCCGGATCTGACAAGGCTTTACACAGGCGTCTGCAAGTAGGCACGTGGCCGGGAGCGTTGCCGAGCCAGGGGCGAGGATGGCACGCGGTATTACCGCGCGTGACCGGTACTGCTACGCGCTGTGACCAAGGGTGGCTGGTTAAAGCTACAGTCGAGTCAGAGGACACTGCAAGCTAAGTGAAGTCAGGGTATTCACGCCAGGCCGGTATTGGGCATGGGGCTCAATCAACCTTGGATTTGGGGTAGCTCTTGTATTAGGGTCAAATGTGTCTTTGGGAGAAGACAAGGCCACTTGTGTTGGTTTTGGCCATGGTTGTAAACATTTCTCAATCTAAGAGAGTTTTATGTTTTTCTCTCTCAAAATGGGTTTCTTTGTGTCGTGTTTCTCGTACCGACGTGTATTCCGGATTTGCTCGCTTCTTCTTATTTCCGCTATACTTTGTAATGCAAACAGGATTAACGTACTGTTCTTGCAAGGAAAGGCTGACCTGTCGCTATGGTGCATGTCAGGTGCCGCACGGCCGCAGCTGATCGGTTGGGGCTGTGACAGTTGGTATCAAAGCTACGAGTTCGTGGCGTGAAGCGAAGCGCGAGAAGACACACAGGTGAAGACGGTGGAGATGGCGACTAGCAAGAAGGATCGTATGGATCGCCTTGAGGAGACAGCAGAGCGCTTGGAGAACGTCGTCGGGAGTGTCGATGATCAGCTCATGAACCTGTCGAAGATGGTCGAAGACCTTGCGATGGGATATCGCGAGAGCCAGAAGACTGTTGAAGTCCTGAAGACGAAGGTGCAGTTTCTGGAGGCAGAGGTCGGCCGACTCAAGGAAGCTAGCGCGTCACCGGTCTCGTGGGAGGCGCCCACGAGAGTGAAGGTCCCCGAACCTTCCCCATTTGATGGCGCAAGGAGTGCCAAGACGCTGGAGAACTTTCTTTGGGATGTGGATCAGTACTTTAAGGCTGCAAGGGTGCCGGGCCATGAGCAGGTCCCGTTGGTCGGGATGTACCTTACTGGCGATGCGAAGCTATGGTGGCGAACTCGTCAGCAGGAAGACGCTCAGGCGGGTCGGACAAGTTCGAACTCGTGGGTCGAGTTGAAGAAGGAATTGCGGGAGCAATTCTTGCCTGGCAACACTGCTTGGGTAGCTCGCACAAATCTGAAGGAGCTACAGCAGACAGGCACTGTCCGAGAGTACGTGAAGGAGTTTTTATCTCTGATGCTGGATATCAGGGACATGTCCGAGGAGGACAAGTTGTTTAACTTCCTTACGGGACTCCAGAGTTGGGCCCAGATCGAGGTACGGAGACAGGGCGCGAAGGACCTGACCTCCGCGATCATTGCAGCTGAAGCACTGGTGGACTTGCAAACCTTACCCGGTGGAGAGGGTGAGAAGGCGAAGTTCAAATCCAAAGACAAGAAGGCGGTTGAGAGATGGACCGAAGATGGGTTCCAGAGGAGGAAGCCCACCGGTCAGGCCAGATGGAACAGACCCAGGGATAATGGAAGAGCAGCGAGTGGTTCAGGCAAGATGAGTGGATGTTTCATCTGCAAAGGACCACATATGGCAAAGGATTGCCCTAAGCGTGAGAAGTTGGTCGCGCTTAGAAATGAGTCAGAAAGCGATTCGGAGGACCCAGCAAGGATGAGTCCTTTACAACTGTTGGGTGCCTAGAAGACTGTCAAGAGTGACAGGGCGGTGGATTCTCTGATCTATGTGGAGCTGACCTTGAATGGAAGGGCCATACAAGGGAGGGTGGATACAGACGCAACTCACACTTTCATCAAGGAGGATGTGGCGACTCGGTGGGGACTGAGCGTAAAGACGCACACGAGCCGAGCGGAAGCAAGTTAACTCTCAGGCACAGGCGGTGACTGGGAAGATTGATCTGCTGGCGGTCACATTAGATGATTTCGAGTTGTTACTGGGGATAGAGTTCCTCAAGTCTGGGAAGGCCGCTGTTGTTCCACATTTGGGTGGTCTTCTTATGGATGAGAAGAACCCATGCTTTGTAGCGGGAGTGGCTGCAAAGGAGAAGAAAGGGAAGAAACCGACGCTTTCTGCGCACCAGAGGGTGCAAGGGCTGGGTTATGGAGAACTCAGTTATGTTGCTGCTGTATTGGAAGTGCAGGATGATCTGGTGAGTGATCTACCTTCAGTTATGGCTGAAGTCTTGACGGATTTTCAAGACGTGGTGCCGCCGGAACTACCCCATGAACTCCCACCCCGGCGTGCAGTAGATCACCAGATTGTGTTGATGCCGGGCGATGAACCCCTGCCCGGGCTCCCTATGTCACACTTGGAGTTGACAGAGTTGAGGATATGACTCACAAAGCTTGATAATGGCTTCATTTAGCCAGAGGGCATGCGCTGGTGTTGTTCCAGAAGAAGCGGGAGTGCTCTCTTCGACTGTGCGCGGACCACCGAGCGTTGAACCAAACACGGTGTTTGTGGTGAATCCTATGGTGGATCACATTGTTCACTTGAAGCAGGGATTATCAAGATGGAGGGAGTGACAACTGTTGTGAAGTTGGAGAAATATCATTTCTCGGGGTGAAGTCCGTATGGTCGGCCTAAGGTGGTGGTAGTTTTGGACTGGCCTGCACCGTCCAAAGAAGGTCGTGCCGCTCACCGAGTTGTTGAAGAAGGACCAGCCGCGGGGCTGGACCGAGAGGCAACAGACTCTATGTGCCGAAAGAAGGGGAGATTCGGCAGGAGCTCTTGAGAGAGCATCATGATGTTCCATGTGCGGGACATCCCGGTCGTGAGCGAATGAAGACCTTGCTCACAAGACATTGTTATGGGCCGGATATGGGCGAAGACTTTGAAGCATATGTGAAGACGCGTTTCATGTGCCAACAAGACAAGTCGGAAAGAAGACGGGAGGCCGGTCTTCTCCAGCCGTTGAGTGTTCCGGAAAAGCCATTTTTCTCCGGATTTCCGAAGGTGGAAGAGATGTCGACAGTGATGGTGGTCGTGGACCGATTCACAAAGTATGCGGTATTCATACCCGCACCGGTAGAGTGTTCAGCAGAGGTGGCTGAGCTGTTCCTGAAGCATGTGGTGAAGCACTTTGGGGTACCGGAAGACATCCTAAGCGATCGAGATGCTCGCTTTACTGGGCGGTTCTGGACGGCGTTGTTCGAGTTGTTGGGCACAGAGTTGAAGTTTTCAACAGCGAATCATCCGTGGACGGATGGGCAGACGGAGAGGATCAATACTCTGTTGGATGAGTATCTCCGACACTATATTTCAGCTTCGCGGAAGAATTAGCTAAGTCTGCTTGATGTGGCGCAGTTTAGCTACTTTATCGGTCTTCATCAACGGAGAGGAGTCCGTTTGAGCTTGCATATGGATACCAACCTATTACTCATTCAGAGGTGGCGAAGAGGAGGACAGGAGGAGAATGTCCTGCCGCGTATCATTGTGCTATTGATCGGCAAGAGATGATGGAGAGTGCTCGGGATAGCCTCGCAAGGCGGCTCGCCGGATGAAGAAGTATGCAGATCAAGGGAGACGTCCTTTGGAGTTCCAAGTAGGGGACAAGGTTTGGTTGAAGCTCACTCCACAGGTGTGGAAGAAGTTACATCAGGAGGATGTACACAAAGGCTAAATCATGTGGTATGATGGGCCTTTCGTTATTGTCCAGCGGCTGGACAACCCCACTGATTCATCGAGGGCGAAGAAGAGTCGGGCTCCGCCGACTATTCGCGAGGAGTTCAGCAGGGTGGCTGAGCGGATCCTAGACCGAAGAGTAGAAGGCCAAAGCAAGAAGAACCGCAGGGTGTTCTTCCTTGTCCAATGGAAGGACTTGCCCATGTCTGAGGCAAGCTGGGAGCGCGATACTACTCTTTGGCAGTTCGAGGAGTTGGTGGAAGACTTCTTGAGTTCGAGACCGACGAGGACGTCGGGTTCAACTAGTGGGGGTGGTTTGTAAGGGTTGATGACCTTACACTTGGTCAGCGGGCATACAGTATCACATAGACCAAGCCACGAGGGCGCACAGCTGCGTGGATTTGGTAGCGCGCGCAGGTGGCGCGGCGCTTGTGTTGTGTCGGGACCAAGGGCGGGTGAAATACCCTGCATGATCATGGGCTGAGACCGTGAGACGCGCGCGCGCGCTGGACCGTGGGCGTGCGCGTGGCCGATGAGCGAGTGGGGCAGGCGCGCCCCTTACCAAGAGTCAAGTGTCGCAGGACTTCATCATGTAGAGTGTTGGATCTCTAGCAAGTCTTGGCGGGGCGGGACACTTGATCAGGCAGGTTGACCGAGAGCTGATTCCGGATCTGACAAGGCTTTACACAGGCGTCTGCAAGTAGGCACGTGGCCGGGAGCGTTGCCGAGCCAGGGGCGAGGATGGCACGCGGTATTACCGCGCGTGACCGGTACTGCTACGCGCTGTGACCAAGGGTGGCTGGTTAAAGCTACAGTCGAGTCAGAGGACACTGCAAGCTAAGTGAAGTCAGGGTATTCACGCCAGGCCGGTTTTGGGCATGGGGCTCAATCAACCTTGGATTTGGGGTAGCTCTTGTATTAGGGTCAAATGTGTCTTTGGGAGAAGACAAGGCCACTTGGTGTTGGTTTTGGCCATGGTTGTAAACATTTCTCAATTTAAGAGAGTTTTATGTTTTTCTCTCTCAAAATGGGTTTCTTTGTGTCGTGTTTCTCGTACCGACGTGTATTCCGGATTTGCTCGCTTCTTCTTATTTCCGCTATACTTTGTAATGCAAACAGGATTAACGTACTGTTCTTGCAAGGAAAGGCTGACCTGTCGCTATGGTGCATGTCAGGTGCCGCACGGCCGCAGCTGATCGGTTGGGGCTGTGACAACTTCCACCATGGAAGCCGAGTTCGTTTCAAGTTTTGCTTCTAGTTCTTAGGGTATTTATTTGAAGAGTTTTATATCTGGGTTTAGGATCATTGATTCTATATCCAAGCCATTGAGAATTTATTGCGATAATTCTACTGCTGTGTTCTTTACCAAGAATTACAAGAGTGGTAATCAAATAATGTGTCGCGAAATACGTTGCAAATTAAATTATATGTTTTATTTATAATAATTTCTCTTTGCCCCAAAATTCTGCGACACAGTTTGCGACGTTCAAAAATAGTTTTTCTTTTGCAACACATTTTGATATGTAATGTGATATTTTAAATTTTGTGTCGCAAATTGTTGCAAAATGTGTCACAAATTTGAGACATATTTATGTGTCGCAAATATATGTGTCACAAATCTGGGTTTTTGTTGTAGTGGTAGAAGATCCTCCATTCTCCATGTAATCCGGCGGTCTCATCTTTGTAGGCTCAAAACCAGATTGTCACAATCCGTGAATGCTTTATCTATTGTCAAGTTATGATGCCGACACTGCTCCAACGCCAGCTACAGGCCATATGCTTCAGCCCTAGGACTTGAGCCAGCTATTATCCCCATGGATCCTGCAAAAACAATCATTTTAATGTTTGGTACAACTAAAAAACCAAGACCATTCCACCTTACTTCATCAATCCAAGAAGCATCAGAGAAAACTGAAAGTGAAATTAAATGTAGTGCCGGTAACTCCCTAAATATGGTGCCATGCCTATCAACATTAACTCCCATTTGCCGCAGTCCATCCGAAAAGATTTTCCTTGCGTCCTAACGAGTTCCGTGAAAATTTTATCACATCTAGCTCATAAAACACTATTAAATTGATAACTGTTTTGATCGTAGATTGGCATAGGACATAGGTGGCTATCAGAAGTTTGTGACACCTTCTGCTAAACTCCTTAATCTAGCGTAACAATCATATTATTCCAAAGTAGCTCGTTGAAGATTTTGATCTTTCAATAATAGGCTCCTCTCTTTACCCATGCTCTTTACTTGATCTTTGGACCTTATGGAAATTTGATATCCAAGAGCAGGTCACGGTGACATGGAATTTGCTTTATGAAAGCTATAACTTGAAATATTTGGCTAAAACGAAATGAATGCATATTCAAGTCCAATTTGCTTCATTTATCACCGTTATGCTTTAAAATAATCATGCTTTTCTTATGTGGATGTGTTATAAAGTTTTCTTTTATGTGTTTTTCTATTTTGTTCCCCTTTGTTTCAACTTTAGTTTATCCACTCACGGTGGATTTGTTCTTAGTGCTGGTAACTCTCCCTTGAGTTATCATCAATTTGTATGCTTGTTTTTTTATTACCTGTGTACCAGCAAAAATTTTATATTAACAAAATTACAGTTTATTCACTTTTTTAATACAAAAATAGTTTGGCAGGAATGTTTGATGAGATTATTAATATATAATGGCTCCCATAAATACAACAAAGTTCAGATATAGTAAAGAAATATATATGAGAAAGCTTGGTAGAATGCCTTGTTGCAGCTGAAATAATGAGAATCTGGTGAACTACTTGTCAAACAGTACTCTTTGGTACTCTGAATATAGTGTTCTTCCTTTATTTTTTTATTTATTTTTTGAGTGAAAAAAGTCAACAATTAAATTATAGATTATTGCATTCTTTGCTTCAAACACATGCACCAACTAAAATACTAAATGACTTAATGAATAGGGGGTCATACAATCTTATTAATTATGAAGTCTTCAAACAAGAATGGCAAAGTTTTGTATAGAAACGCTTGAGGTGGTTGAGATGCTTGGACTGTATGGTTCGTTACAATATAATCTAGTGCTCCTCTTTATTTTCATAGAGTGAAAAAAAAAAATGGCAATTAAACTATATATATATTATTGCATTTCCCTCCTCTTCAAGCAGATCCCACTAAGTAAGCTGCTAAACAGGTTAATTGATTTGGGTTTTATGCTATCATATCAAATTATGAAATCTTACATAAGTCTGACAAGGTTTGGTAGGAGTGTTGGATTATAAGGTAGCCAAATAGCATATCATCTGATCAACTTATAAGCTAGTGCTCCTTTTTTATTTATTTATTTTTCAATAAATGACAAGCACCCCCAATTTAAGAGTTTATCAAAAAATTATGATAGTGCATCAGTTATAATGGCGTATTAATCCCCAAGAACTTATTAAGTCAATTATGCATCACATACAATTATAAAAGTCCGCATGTGTATACTTAGAAATTTTGTAGAAACCAATTTAAACTGATAAGTTCTCTATGTCATATAATTCTGGAGGGGAGGAATACAGCTTCTCCCATATAGAACTCACTCAAAGCTCATTTGAGCTGCATCATAAACAGTACATGCACGCAGAAATAATGTGTAAACAATATTACTATATAATAACAACGTGGGGTTTCAACAATGGGTCTTGCCACCTATTTTCATGTGACAATTAATTGTGCTGGCAAGTAATCCCTGCCATGCTCCTTTTTTATTTTTATATAGTGAAAAATTAGCTCTTAAATTATAAATTATCATATTCTCCATTTGAGGAACATGATATTAAGTTTTTGTAGGAATGTCTTATATGGTTGAGTTTATTTGGTGAGCTAATAATCAAATAGAATACCATATGGTACGTACAAATGTAATATTCTTTTTCTCTTATAAATTGAAAAAAAATGTTACCAATTAATTGAACTTAGATTATTATATTCCCTTACCAAATTTTGTAGGTACAAATATGAGACTTCCTAATTTTGTAGGAATGTCTTATATGGTTGAGTTTATTTGGTGAGCTACTAATAAAAAAGAATACCATCTGGTACGTACAAACGTAACATTCTTTTTCTTTTGTAAATTGAAAAAACAATATTACCAATTAATTGAACTTAGATTATTATATTCTCCTACCAAATTTTGTAGGTACAAATATGAGACTTCCTAATTTTGTAGGAATGTCTTATATGGTTGAGTTTATTTGGAGAGCTAATAATCAAATAGAATACCATCTGGTACATACAAATGTAATATTTTTTTTCTATTATAAATTGAAAAAAACTTATTACCAATTAATTGAACTTAGATTATTATATTCCCCTACCAAATTTGTAGGTACAAATATGAGACTTCCTAATTTTGTGGGAATGTCTTATATGGTTGAGTTTATTTGGTGAGCTAACAATCAAATAGAATACCATCTGATACATACCAATGTAACATTCCTTTTCTTTTATAAATTGAAAAAAAAATTACCAATTGACTGAACTTAGATTATTATATTCACCATTGGAAGCGCATGTGTTGAGTTCGGTTTACATTGGGGTTCCACAGAGTCTTATTATTGAATTATGAAGTCTCATATTTGCACCTACAGAATTTGGTAAGGGTGTTTGATATTGGTCAAAGAATGAAGCTTTTTGGTGATCCTCTAGTCAAGTAGTATGCCATCTGATGCAAATGAGGCTTTGTTCCACCATCCTTTCCATAAGTGGAAAAAGTTTGGCAATTAAAATAAAGCTGATTGCAACACCCAGTCCAAGCACTGTGCACTAACTTGGTAAATGGTTAGCATATCACGTTTGCTTTCACATTCTTTAGTTGTGTGCTTGATTGAAATTCAAATGGATCTTAAATGTGTTAGCTATTTAAGTCCTGATAAATTGGAACATTTTATGTTGCAAAAACTTATTTTGCCTACACAAGTATTATTATGTCCTGTACATTGCAAATTGGCACGTACATGAACATCATATATATGATGCAGTTAATTAAATGAGACTAAATTTATATAAAGTTTCCAATGAGATAATTATTGAGTTAGTGAACAAGCATGGGATAAATTTATAATTTAAACTAGAAATGCACTGTCTAATTCACTTATATAAAAAAAACCTTTGGTACGATATTTGATATATTATATTTCTATTTCACAAAAAAAAAACACAATTACGTGTTCGATCTTCAAAATATTGTTGCTCTCTTGTATACACCTTTCCCTCAAATAAGTTAAACATTTAAATATAAAATTTAATAAATTAATAATTTTTTTTTAAAATCCATAAATCACTCATTTCAACTTAATGCTGTTTTTCACCCTCTCACTAGCTAGGCAAAGAAAAAGATTACCAACCTTCTCATGTATTAGTGAAAATGATTAAGTATATAAATCCCTTTTACATCATTTAAAATGAAATCAATATTCTTGAATCCCATATTTACCAAAAGAAAAACTCAGAATTTCATTGTTGAATCTGGCAACCACCAAACAAACAAAGATGCAGCAAATGCACAAGCGTGTGTATTATATCTATATATATATATAGACAGACAGGCAAGCCAACATCCATCACAAGCACTGAACACTAAAAAAAAGAAGTTGCCCCAATAAATGGCTGGAAGATATAGTTACTTCTCACTGATCACTGACTTTACAGCTTATGCCTTCCTCTACTTCGTCCTCTTGCACCTTGTAAAGAGATTATGTGTGGGGAGGAACCAAGCTCGGAGGCTTCCTCCAGGGCCGAAGGGATGGCCGGTGGTGGGGGCGCTGCCTCTCCTTGGGAGCTCGCCGCACGTCGCACTGGCACGCATGGCCAAGCGCTACGGGCCGGTGATGTACCTCAAGATGGGAGCAGTTGGCGTGGTGGTTGCTTCCAGCGCTGATGCTGCCAAAGTGTTTCTCAAGACACTTGATGTAAATTTCTCCAACAGACCTATTGAAGCTGGTCCTACTAAACTTGCTTATGGAGGTCAAGATCTTGTATTCGCTGAATATGGACCGAGGTACGTATATTACTTTTTTTTTGGTGATCATTCATGAATGAGTCATGAAGTATAAAACACAGATGGAAGCTGTTGCGCAAGCTATGCAATATGCACATGCTTGGGACTAAAGCACTTGAGAACTGGGCGCACATCCGGCACAATGAAATGGGACACACTATTCGCACTATGTTGGAAGTGAGCTCAAAGGGGAAGCCTGTGATGCTTGCTGAATTGCTCAGCTATGCCATGGCCAACATGATCGGCGAAGTAATACTCAGTGAAAGGATTTTCGAGGAGACAGGAACGGAGTCGGAGAAGTTCAAGGACATGGTGGTGGAGCTTATGACGTTGGCCGGCTTGGTGAACATTGGGGATTACTTGCCGATGTTGGCATGGATGGATTTGCAAGGGATAGAAGGAAGAATGAAGAAGTTGCAAAAGAAGTTCGATGCGATGTTGACAGGGATAATCAAGAAGCATACAGCGACAGCAGGATACCGGAAAGGGAAGCCGGACTTGTTGGATGTTATAATGGCTAATCGGGACAACTCTGATGCCGAAAGGCTCTCCGACGATAATGTGAAGGCTGTTCTACTGGTATGAATCTTGGGAGGGTGTTCGCCAACCGAGCAGAGCTCAAACAACTTTCTGTTTGAGCTCAGCTCCATTGAGTGATTCTCATGTTCAAGTTTGAGCACAGGCTTCGCTTGGTTGAATCACTTTGCTTCAACTCAGCATATATAAGATATAAAGTTACATATATATAATATTTGATATATTCAACGAAGAGTTTTCAGGCTCAAGCACACCCTTGTTTGAGCTTGAAAGCTCGATAAGCTCGACTCATCCACGTTTTTAACAAAGTAAACATAATCTTTTTAACTAATAGTTCGGTTCATTGACCATCTAGATAGCAATATTCATTCTTTTACTTTAGATTGCCAATTATTTATTTATTGATTTATCTTTTAGGATTTATTTTTTATTAGCAATAACAGTTTATTTAAGATTGTTCCTTCTAATTAGAATTGTAAGCCGTTTTCAAATCAATCTATTGCTGTAATTAAATTACCGTACATACATGCAATATAGATATAATACTGTGACAGTAGAGCTGAGCTGAAACTTGAATTTTTTTTTTTTTTTGTAGCAATTCAAGCATGATAAATAATAGATTCAGCTCGAGTTGAGCTCAATTCAAATAGTCTCAAGCCCAGCTTGAACATGACAACCGTTAGCTCAGTTCAATTACAACCTTCCTAATATTTTTGCACCATGGACAAATAATATAAAAAAAAACTAAGTTAATTTTTAATTTTATTTACATATAATTGAGAAGGGCAAATATATAACAATATTTGAAGTACACTTTTCACGGATCTACCTAAAATCATATTAATCTTATCTTAAATTTTAAACACAATCTAAAATTCAATGAAATTTTTTACATAAATAAAAATCATAATAAAGTACATGTAAACAATAATAAAAAAACTGAATTAATTATTTATTAATTTCTAATTCTTACATATAAATGATAGAACTTATTCACTGCGGGGACGGACACATCATCAAGCACCATCGAGTGGGCAATGGCGGAGATGCTAAAGAACCCAGCCATACTGAAACGAGCTCAATCCGAAATGGATCAAGTTATCGGCCGGAATCGTAGGCTAACTGAATCCGACATCCCAAACCTTCCGTACCTGCGAGCCATCTGCAAAGAATCATTCCGTATGCACCCTTCCACACCTCTTAATTTGCCGCATGTCTCTTCCCATGCCTGTGAAGTCAATGGCTACTATATCCCTAAGAACACCAAGCTTTTAGTCAACATCTGGGCAATTGGGCGTGACCCAGAAGTGTGGAAGGACCCACTTGAGTTCAACCCAGAGAGGTTCTTAACAGGTCGGGCTAGCAAAATGGATCCGAGAGGGGCTGACTTTGAGTTGATCCCGTTTGGGGCAGGGAGAAGGATTTGTGCAGGTGCAAGGATGGGAGTAGTGTTGGTGGAGTATATATTGGGAGTGATGATCCACTCATTCGATTGGGAGAATGGGTACAAGAATGAGTCAGAGATGATGGACATGGATGAAGTATTTGGACTTGCACTCCAGAAGAAGGTACCTGTCTCTGCATTGGTAAGCCCACGCCTAGCGCCTGATGTTTATGCATGATGGACGTGGTGAGAAACAGAAGATTTATGTTTGTTGGAATAAGCGCTTGCTTGCATTGCATGCCTTGTGAGCAAAAACATTAATTTTATTTGAATTTAGTAGAAAAGGTACGTTGTTAATGAATGCTTTTTAAAATAAATCCAGTTGTTTATGACCGAATTGTTTATGTTTGAAATAGTAATGCACAAGTGTTTTAATAATAGATGAGTTGTTTGCTTTTTTTTATTTCTGAAAGTGTTTTTCCAATGAGACATTACTAAAATGGACTGGTGTAGCATTTGATTAAGTGAAGGCCTTTTGATCTAGCATTAGCATGAGAGTTTTTAAAAATTTCTCATAAAAAAGTTATTATTAATATGTTAAGTGTGTTTTTTACAGATAAAAAAGTATTTGTTGCGGTATTACAAACTCTTGCGAAAGATATTATATAAGACAAATGGGCTTTTGCGATCATGTCACACTCTAGACTCACCCACAAGGCAAGAACCCAATAGGCATTTAAGGCCTCTGTTTTAGAGCAGAGATTATACAATCTAATAAAATTACAAATGTCAAATATATAAGCACAATAAAGTTTAGAATATAGTAAGTTTTTAAAACAATTTTGAAATTATGCTTACTACTCAGTAAGCACCACTAAATTACCTGTTAGTCTACTGCACTCCTATACTGAGAAGGGTTAAACATAAGATTATAAGCTTGACAATCCAGTAAGCAATCTACTTAAAAGTAATTGGGACCATATAATGGTTTAAAAACTCAGTTTCAAGGATAAAAAAAAAACACCTGAAAACATGCATATATGAATTCAATGAAGAAAAATAAAACAGATGAATATAGCAAATAAAGTAAAATATCAGAGGCCATGTTGCCCAACCGTACTATGTTTATTTATTTAACTTCAATGGCGTTTAAGGCAAAATATCAAGTACCCTCGGTAACCAGAGCCAAAACATCAAAGGCCATTCATTTACATTTAGTGAGTCCATTAAAAATATTGAATGCCATTATTGTTTCATAGAAAAGTTAATGTGAAACTATAATCTCATTTCCTAGTTGTCAAGTCGACATGATCAATATTTGATCTCCTATAGTTCGTTTAGAAACTAGGAATGGGTATAATAAATTGTATTTTTACCCCAAAGTTCCAAAATGTTGAGCAATTCAATAGCTATGTGGACCCCACACTTTGTTTTTATTATTACTATTAGGTAAAGGTGCAAGATGGGCCGGCACGGTCCGGCTTGCAACCGTGCCGAGCCGGCACGGCCCACCTTTCATGGGGGGTCGGCCTAGCCCGAAGCACGGCCCAGGCCATCTGGGCTGGGCCGGGCCGGCCGGCCCATATTTTTTAAAAATATTATAAAATTTATTAAAAATACTTTAAAAATACTAAAAATTAAGAAAATATTTTTTTAAAAATATCTAAATATAGTAAATTTACATGAATACAATTATAGTAAATTCAATAAAACTCAAAATACGTTTTTGCGTAGTCCAATTATTATCAATATAATGAGCGGTAACACAAAGATAATCATAATTATTTTGAGAAGACCAAATATCGGAAGTAAGAGAAATTTTAAATAAACCTTTAGAAATTTCGGAAATTAAGTTTTGTTTATATTCTTCATAAATAATAAGACAATATTTTCTCATAGTAGTCCTTGAAACGGATTTAAAATTCGGATTAAATCCTTTAACTTGCATTTTTATAAAAGCGAGATTTTCAACAAGATAAAAAGGTTGTTCATTTTGAACAATAAATTTTGCAATCCATTTTCTTGCATTTTCATTAGAAAAAACAAAAGTTCCAATACTTGAATTTGTAAAACTAATTTGTGTTTGGGAAGGATCATTTTGACTAGTACCATGTTTATCGGCATGCCTTTTCAAATGACCCGTTCCACCCGAAGTTTGACAAGAAAAATCTTTTTTGCATTTTTTAAAAACGGCACGAGCCCCTTTGTTTGGAAATTCAACAATATCATAAAATTCCCATACCCCCGAAGTTCTTTTTTTTCTGTTTGTTTGAGGCCTGCTAATAGATGGTCCCATATTAGGGGGTTCAGTAGCAGGCTCAAGTTGTGAATCATCGAAATTTTCGGAATTGTTTTCATTAAAAAAAAATGGTGTGTCAAAAGAAAAATTAGGAGAGCCGGCCATTATAAAAAATAAAAAAAAAGGTTTAGGGTTACCTCAACCTTGATGATGTAAATTTAATTCGTGGTTTTTCTTGAGAATTCCGAATTGATTAATTGACGAAAAGGTGAGGGAATTGCCAGAGTAATGAAATGTTTGAGCCGAATTTGACAAACTTCAAATCTTGAACTTGAAGAAATTGAGAATTAAGAGACCTTGGGGTCTTCAATACTTGAGAGATTAGAACAAGAATGAGTAATTTGGTGTGGAGAAATATGTAAATGTTTGTGGGTATTTATAGGTTTTTTTAATTTTTCTAATTCCCAAAATACCCTTGTAAACTAGCCGTTTATTGTTGTTGAAAAGGGTAAAAAGGTAATTATATTTTAAAGTCTAAAATACCCTTGTAAACTAGCCGTTTATTGATGTTGAAAAGGGTAAAAAAGTAATTATATTTTAAAGTCTAAAATACACTTAAAAACTATCCGTTTTATAGTTGTTAAAGGGGCTAAAAATGTCATTTTCTAATGTTTAAATTAATTGGGTAAAAAAATAAAGAAAAAATACTGCCGGCCGTGCCGGGCTGGCCCGTAACGGCTAGTTGTTGCGGGACTTGCCGGGCTGGCCCGCGTGCTCGGGCCAGCACAGCCCATGGCAGGCCGCGGGCTGCCATGGCTTGGCCTGGCACGGCCCAAAGATGTGGGACGTGCCAGCCTGGCCCGGCACTGTAGCTGGCCGGGCTCGGGCTGGCACGGCCCAAATCGTGCTGGGCCGTGCCGGGCTCGGGCCGACACGGCCCAGCTTGCACCTATACTATTAGGATTATTATTATCTAGTTTATTTTTCAAACTATCTCTTTAGATCTTTTCTTATCTCCTTAATAATTATTTTTATTCAATCCTATAAATCCTTGATCACTGCTACCATCACAATTAAATTTATGATCGTGGTCTTTAAGGAAGCCAAGGTTCTAGTTTTCATTTAACAATTTGTTTAGTTGGAGAAGTGTTGGTAGCGAGGCTTGAGAAACCTCCATTGGAAACTCATGTATCTACTTGTGTGAGGTAGGTAATTCTAGATTTTATTTGGTTAGCTTGGTATGAGAAATCGTGTTTTGTTTAATGTTTAGTTCTTATTATGGTGCATAGTTTGTATTGGGCTTTTTTTTAGAGTTTGACATAAACTAAGTACTTGCACAATTTAAGATTTTATACAGTTGTAGTTTATAAGATATAACTTTATTAGTGTGGTTCTGTAAAATAATATTTTCTGCAGTACCTGAAGATTGACTGGTATAACCCATGATTTTAGAGGTTGAATTGAGTAAAATAAAAAATAAGAAAATTGTAGGGTTCGATGTTAGATAACTGTCTATAAAATATCTGATTTTATACCTCTATAGTTTATGAGATACGACTATATTAGTGTAGCTATGTCAAATAGCATTCTGTGCAGAACTTGAAGCTTAACTGCCATAATTCATGATTTTAGAGGTTGAATTAAGCAAAGTGAAAAATAAAAAAGTTGTAGGGTTCAATGTTAGATAATTTTATGTAAACTTTTAGATTTTTTATGTATGTAGTTTATGAGATACATCCATATTCGTGTAGCTATGCAAAATAGTATTTTTTGCATAACTTAAAGATTGATTGACATGTTTCATTGTTTTAGAGCTTGAATCGGACAAGGTTCAAAATAAGGACATTGTTAATTTTTGGATCAAATATCTATTCCTAAAATATCATGTTATTTGAGGATATATGCTGAGAAATATGCATGTTAAAATGGTCATGTCTGATTTTGCTGGTTTGCAGAAATAGATGAACATTCAAATGAATGTCATAAATTTAATTGTGTTCTAATCATTATGAATTTTAGATATGTCATAGCCTCATTTGTCTAGGCTTTTTAGAAGAAAGAATTTTGTGATTTGGAGAATGATAGACAAAGTTATGCTAGTTTTATGCATCAATGGTCATGTTAAAATTGTAAAACCACAACTTAGTCTCAGCCGTGAGTTTTTATTTTATTTTATTTTTTTAAATTTTTAAAAGTTTGGGTTTTATCGCTTACCTCCAGACCTTATCCCCAATAACAATGAGATCATGGGGAGAAAACCTCGGAACCTACGAGAGGATTTAACTCGAGACTTAGCCTCTCCTTTTATTCTTGGTTTCATGAAGTGTCAGCGGTGAAGAGAAGGGAAGGATCTCACCATCTATTCTCACTACTACTTTGAGGTAAGCAGCCTCTTTTTCGGATTTAGGGTTTTGTTTGTTTGTTGTTTGATCGGAGGGCAAAAAACTGGTTTTGGGATAGATCTAGTATGTTTTTGTATTCTGTTGTAAGAGTTTGATAGATGGAATATTAGATGATCATATTATTTCGTTTTGAATCATAACCACCACTTGTTGATTGTGTTTCGTCTATGTGAAGCTCTTGATTAGTTCTCATTACTTTTTGTATCTTTCTAAACAAATTTTCGTATTGAAAATCTGACAAAGATAATGGTCAAAATTTTTATTTGGATGTATGATATGGTAATGAAAACAATGATTGAGCTTTTAAACATTTGCTCTGAAGATCTTAGTGAATTTTTGTGACATGACTTTTATTTTAGAATATTAAACTTGATAGGAATGTATATATTTTTTGTAGCTTAGTGGTGAAAACAAGATTGGCCAGATGGGGAGAAATTTTTTACTGTTCTTCTTATTTGTCCTTTTTTTTATCTTTTGGTCATATTTGAAGATTTTGTTTTCATGCAAACCAGAATTATGCCAAGATCCTTGCATATGAAATGCTAGGTAAATAGTCTATCTTATAATTGCAAATTTGGTTGAGTGAAAATCATGATGTTAGTTAGTTTGTGGAAATCCCTTTTGGTGAATTTGGAAAGACACTCAGCTTGTTGTTGAACGGCACTTTGTGATGATTTAAATTGCTATTTGCCACACATGGTGACAATGCTCAATCATTCGTTGTTCTATGAGTCACATTTTGAGCTTGATTACTAGTTTGCGGGGGATTAAACTTACGAACCATGGTCTCTCAATCACTGATAGGAGTGCCATTTAACATTGTTCAGGGATGCGTAATACAGATAGCATGGTTTCAACCTTAAGAAAAAATCATTTATGATATTATATTTAATTGTTTTGAATTTTAAGATACTGTAGTTATCATTATTTATAGATTTTTATCTAGCTATTTAATTGTTTATTTAATTGATTACTTATATTTTAATTATTGTTGTCACATATTAGCATTATTTTATTTTCAAATAATTTGAGTTATGTTCATTTGAAAAACGGGATCACCGAATTTTACTGTTTTTGTGTTGACAATGATTTTGGACTCGCCATATTTTGATATAGTAACTTGTAGTCCCCAAGTTAACTTTATAATAACCCTGTCATTGGGGGTTAAACACTGATTATGTCGACATGAACCTCTGATTATGATAAGAAAGTATAGGTTTGTACCGTTCCGTCGGTGAAGAATAACAGCCTCTGATAATATGGCTCGGGGCACTGAGGGTATATAAATGAACTTTGACAATCTGACTCTGGTCACCAAGTTTAAATAAATGAATTCTATTGTTTTGTTTTTGGCATTAGTTATTTAGGGGGCATATATACTCGTTATTTGAAATGTTATATTTATCTGAAATATTCTGAAGTCTGGGTTTTATTTCGATAATTGTTGTATAACATCCCATTGAAGTATGTTTTTGAAATTACTGAGTTTTTGTGATCCCTATATTTTTTTGTTTTTAGTGGTTGCTTACTAGGCTATTAAGCTCATATATAGTTGTTCTATCTTTTTCAGGTCACGAGTAGATGCGTGGTGGATAGCTTAACGGGGACCGTTGAGTGAACACCAGGTGGCTAACATGAGAATAGTATTTCCGTTGTGATTAATAAAATTGTTATTTGTTTAAAACTTTGAGCATTGCACTACTAGTTTTCTTTGGACCTTAGTTGTAAGCCTGATTATTTTAATTATTGAAGTCTTTGGTTTTGTGTAAAGTTAGTGCGTAGTTATGTATTATGTTTGTGAGATAGGTATTGAGGCCTTATGTGCCCACTTGGTCTCTGCCTTGTGGTATATGGCCGTTTATCGACGCATCGAGTCCGGTGAGCCGGGTTCAGGGCGTGACAAAAATAGTTCATATCTCTATTAGATTTGATAACTAATATTATACATCGGAAAGAATTCAAATTTAAAAAAAAAAACAATAGCTTGACCCTTTTTCCATTTATACCCTTTTGAAATCTCTTTCTACAATACCCTTACTTATTATCCCCTAACCTAGGTAGCATCATTAATGTCTTAAAATCTTTCTTGCATACCTCTGAAGTTTTGTGAATTTATATTTTGGTAATTTAATAGGTCTTCTTTCCCAAATTAAGATCTGCTCAAAAGTCTTGAGTTAGTGTGAGAGTTGGTTTTCTCGCGTTAGTCAAGTAAGTAAACCACATATAAATTCTGGTATAAGTATATTTTTTTCACACTTGCTAAATTACTAGTTTGATTATTTCTTGTATTATTTTTAATAATTATATTTTTTTGAATAATTTTATTTATTAGACTTTTGGTTATTATATTTTGAGTTATATAAATTAGTCCATTATTATTTATTTTGCAATCTATTTGTTAAGTTATTTGATATGGAAATAATTGACTTATTTTGATATATGAAAAGTGGGATCATGTGCATGTTAACATTTTTGCTTTTGTGTATTATTCTGTTTTCTCTCAGTCTTAACCTTGATATTCTGTTGTTCGGGAATATTAACTATTTTGATTTATAAATTTTAGTCTCCAATTAACTATGCATTAAGCCTGGCATTGGCGATTAAACACTAACCGTGTCGACATGTAATTCTATTAAGAGACTATACTTTCGCACCGTTTCGTCAATGAAGAATAATGGTCTCTATTATTCTCGCTCGGGTCACAGAGGATATACAAATGAATTCTGATATTCTGGCTCGGGTTACTGAGAGTAAACAAATGACCTCTGATATCCTGTTTTGATCATAGCGAATTAGGAAATCTATACTGTATTTATCTAAAAATCATACGCTGTTGAACTTTTTTGTTTTGTTTCCGAATTGCATTTTGGTAAATGTTCTCTTATATCATATCAATGATTTTTGTTTTGAATTTTTGAGACTTTTATTTGATCGTAAATGTTTTTAGTGGTTCTTATTGGGCTCTCAAGCTCATTAAGTTTGTTCTAGTTTTTTTTTAGATCTAGAGTAGAGTTACTTGGTGTGCAACTTAGTGGGCCCGTTAAGCAAGTCGCCGTCTAGTTT
The DNA here is from genome assembly GCA_902712375.1 of Dioscorea dumetorum. Taxonomy (NCBI): domain Eukaryota; kingdom Viridiplantae; phylum Streptophyta; class Magnoliopsida; order Dioscoreales; family Dioscoreaceae; genus Dioscorea; species Dioscorea dumetorum. The sequence continues at coordinate 7,174,507 of CACTHL010000846.1, forward strand.
AGCAAGTTATTAAGTTCTCCTTCTTTGCGGACTTGGAATTTTATATCGTTGAATATATAGTATTCCAAACATTGGTTGTGAAACTTTTGTAATTCATATATTTAGTTTTTTTTTTTATTTAGGAAATATATATTTTTCTTAGATGTTATGCTCAAGTGTGAAACAGCTTCTGAGGCCTTGCATAGCTACTTAATTTCGGACTTGTAGATATGCGGCTATTTGTCGATGCTTTGGGCTCGGGTCGTGACAAGCTAGATGTCCATAAACCATTGAGTTACTAGAGCAAAGTTTTCTCTTTTAAAATTGAATAATTTAATAGGAATTATAATCCAAAATTTTCCGGTTTCTTATTTGAGCAGAAATGTGCAATATGGCATACAAACATAAGATTGTAAGATTCCGCTTTCCAAGAAAACATTTCAACTATTTTCAAACTAAATAAGTTTATAAATCAATAAAAATATATACACAAATAAATTTAAAAAACATAAATAAATAAATAAATAAATGATAAATAAAATGGCTGAACTTTCGTAGTAAATTAACATATTGATTTTTATTTGAATTTAGTTATCTGACTAACATCCAAGAATAGCCCCAAACCTAAGACAAGTTAAGATTCATTGGCATGTCTTGTATTTGACAGCAAATTCCAAGGCTATCTAAAAACCCTCCAACACAAGAAACAAATACAATTTGAGGAGTGTTAAAAAAAATTTGAACACTAATTCTACAGGATAAAATAGCTTCGAACTCACTCATGACTAATAGAGATTTAAAAACTAAATGGCTAGCCTGAAGAACCTCTTCTAATTAATGTTCTGAAATTTGCATCATCAAAGTAGTTGTTACATTATTTAAATCGTGCTTACTAGCAAGTGCACAAGTCATATAAAAAATTGGACTCAAAATGTTAGATTCAGATCAAAATAATAATAATAATAATAATAATAATAATAACAATAATAATAATAATAATAATAGTAAGTATTTTTGTTCTGCATTTCATTTTGTACTTATTAATAGATATGTGATAGAAAGATAACTCATGTTCCTTCTCTCTTCACATTAACATGAATGGTTGAATGGTTACAAATAAAAGGAAAAGACACATATACGTACATGTATATAGAGTAATATTATATGTATAGTGTAAAACCATTTTTTTTTGTTTAAAAAAAAACAAAAGAAAAACAAAACCAATCAAATTTTTTAATTTAAAAATCTGTTTTAATTTTTAAATTTTAAAAACTTCCTAGCCTTATCCCCTCTAACAGTGAGATTCGGAAGAAGAAGAAAAAAAAAATCGGCGAGGTTTTCCCGAGACCTAGCTTCGTTCTTTCTTCTTGGGTTCGTGAAGTGCCGACGACAAGAAAAATGAGAGGATCTCACGACAATTTTTCTTTCTTTCTCCCAATTTCTTGAGGTAAGCATTTTCTCTCTTTCTCTTGGAGTTAGGGTCAAAAGAAATTAGGAAAAAGGGGCCCTCTACTTCTAATGTCCCAACAATTGTGTAGCAATTTTTTTTGATGTAATATTCTCAATGTCATGCCACAAGTATTAGATTTGTTCTTGAATTGCAATTGTTTATTATCTAGATTTTTGTACATCATTTCCTTGATAAATTTGGTTGCTGATGTGCACGTTAAAGGTATTTGCTAATTCTTGTGTGAATGCCATATTGTTTTTTGTTGGATTTGTGTTTTAATTTATTTCTTGCATCAGCCCTAGAAATTAGTCAAGACAACTGACATGTATGAGGGCATGCAGTTCATATTCTTTACCTCATTAAATTTCTGTTGACCAAGTTCTTGTGTTGGTGCTGTTGTTTTCAAGTTTTCTTATACTTTTCGGTTCCATTTTGTATTAGTCTTAACATATATATATATATAATGGATAGAGTGATGCCGTCCCTCACTGTCATATGTGTGAGTGAGTGATAATGCCGTCCAATGGTGGGTAATTAATGGTGTGTCATGGTGAATTGTCCGATGCTAATGGGTGTGTGCGCATCAATAGTCGTGTCAATTTACTTGATTTATTTTGGTATTTTTGGCTGCCAATTGGACAGTTTTGCCACTTGCACCTCTAATACACGTTGTTAGGTAGCCATTTGCTCCATAAAAGCATGTGCAGCATAATTCCTCTAAACTTTTGCATGACAGCAATGTGCTTTGTCCCACTAGCATACATGCATGGCCACATATAGATGTCTGCCACTATATATATATATATATATATAGTGGTTGCTTTGGTTGTAGGGTGTTTGTAGGGTAAGAGAAAAATACCTTGTGTATCCCGATGTTTACTTGTAAAGCTAGTGTTTAGAGCGTTGACCATGATTAAGCAGTGGTCAATAATTGTGTTTAAGTTTTGGAATCTAAGACAAGTATTATGTTCTTATTATAGGATCTATACCTGAATCTTGATTTTTGTGTCCGAGTGGGTTCTGTAGCTCGGGGTTATTTCCAGGTAAGTAAACCACGTATATACCTTATATTTGTATTTATATAAATTTTTTTTTTATTTATGAAATTATTCACATAATTATTTAATTATTTGTGTTTTATTGTGGAATAATTTTTCACGACATTATATTTAATTGTTTTGGGTTAAAATGTTAAGTATATTATTATATTCAAATTTATTGATTATTTATGCACTTATTTATTTATTTTTTATTATTTATTCAATTGATTTGAATATTTTATTCAATTATTGAATAATTACTGTTGATAGAGATTTTAGAACCGACATATTTCGACATAGCAAATTATAGTCCCCAACTAACTTTGCAACAACCCTGTCATTGGGGGGTTAAACACTGACCATGTCGACATGTATTTCTGATTCTGATAAGAAATTATAGTTTCGCACTTTTCCGTCGGTGGAGAATAACAGCCTCTGATAATCTGGCTCGGGTCACCGAGGGTAAATAAATGAACTCTGATAATCTGGCTCGGGTCGCCGAGGGTAAATAAATGAATTCTGTGTTTTATTTTTTTGGCATTAGTTATTTGGGGGACATATATACCTGTTCATTGAAAACTTTGTTTGCCTGAAATGTTTTGATGTATGGGTTTCATTTTGTGGATATATATTGTATAACATTACTTTAAGTACATCTTTGAAACCATCGAGTTTTGTAACCCCTATATTACTATTGGCTTTTAGTGGTTGCTTACTGGGCTATTTAGCTCATAAATTGTTGTTCTATTTCTTTTCAGATCAAGAGTAGGTGTGTGGTGGCTAGCTTAGCAGAGACTGTTGAGTGAGCACCAGGCGCCTAGCAGAAGATTAGTTTCGGTTAATAAATATGTTATTTATCAAAACTTTTAGTATTCTTTGAATTTGGGTTATAAACCAATTATTTTCATTTCTCTAATTATTTAGTTTTGTTTGGAATTTAGTTTTGTTTAGAATTTAGTGTATTGTTTTGATTTGTATTTGAGAGAAAGGTATTGAGGCGTCAAGTCCGACGAGCCGGGTTCGGGGCGTGACATATAGAGTATAGTATGTGTATATGTAATATGTATATATGTATATACATCTAACAATATGCAAGTATTGTGTGGAAACGTATTTCTTTATAAATGTAAGAATTTAAAATACATATCATTGTTAATATCAATTGTATGTATACAACATTGTGACACTTACTTTAGTTGCTCATCTAGTTTTTTTTGTACTTCAATCTAATATCTAAAAGCTTCATCAACTAGAATTTCTTTGGATATGCACAAATACAAGTTCAAATTCATGCATTATATATCACTTTCCATTGAGAATTAACATATGAGTAACAATGTAATAAATGTTATATGGAATTAAATAGATATTGTATATAGTTTTGCCATAGATTGAATAAAAAAAGATGGTAAGGATTAGAGTGAATGATATTTATCATTACATTCTTTTGGGTTTTGAGTAGGTGTCAGTATTGAAGAAAAATTTACATTCTTCTTTAAGCTGGACTCTCCTAGAACTTAAAATTTTCATCATTCTTTTTGAACTACTTGTACTTGCAAGTTCTTTTTATGAACCCTAGGTACAAATCCAAGCTTTCTATTATGAACAAACTTAGGTATTGCAAAATGTTATCCATGTCACTTGTAGATTGGAACACTGCAAAAGTAAATACAAATCATAAACCAAATGGGAAAACCAAATTTTATTTTATCAAAGAATGAATCAAACCTGCAAGAAAACTAAAGAACCAGTACTTTTTTGGCTTGTACATTGCAAGAATTTCACACATTTTCACATCAAAACAGACAAAAACTTTTAGAGAATTGACAAATAATAAAGTTGGATAACAAAAAAAGGATCTTGGTGGAATTAAAGTGTAGGGAAATTGATGGAATTATGTGAGGAAACCAATGAGGCAGCAGTGTCTGGGAAGAGTGCCATAATTTCTATTGAGGTTGGAAAGGATGGTGGTTTTGTGGGACACATCGATCCACAAACAGTGAGCAAATGTGTGTGTGTGTCTATATATATATATATATATATATATATATTTCATTTGGCCTATTCTTCCATTCTTGCTAATATGGTTCTACAAATGCGGCTTTTAATGCAATACATTTTATCATTGATTAGAGACATTAAGAATTGTTTTGCGGGCTCTTCTAAGGAGAAGATCAGATTTGCTTTGTTGTTTTAAATTTTTTACTCAATCAATAAATATATTGTTGAATCTTTACCGAATGTCTTAAAGAATTTTGCTTGGCCCTTGGATGACCACTGTAAATGAGAATGCATAGTGTAGTGAAGAAGGAATGATTGATGTAGGATTGAGATGTGATATGCTTTGCTAGTGTGGAGAATCTGAGTTAATTTTTCATTTTCTTCTTGTCGAATCTCTCTTGTCATTTACATATTTTGTGGTAGCATTCTATTATTTCTTTAGAATTTGAAACCCTAGTTTTAGATTCATATTGTTTCACTTGTATACCATGTTAGTGAATTCTATCCATTTTATATGCATAAAAAATGTCACGGCCCGAACCCGGTTCACCGGACTCGATGCATAGACAAACAGCCATATACTCACAAGGCCGAGACCAAATGAGCACACAAAGCCTCAATACCTATCTCTCAAATATACTGCATAACTTAACACAAAACCAAAGAATTCAAGGAATAAAATAATCAGGTTTGCAACTATAGTCCATGGAAAACTAAAAGTGCAAGACTCAAAGTCTAAAACAAACAACAAATTTATTAACCACAACGGGAAGACTATACTCATGCTAATCACCTGGTGTTCACTCAACGGTTTCCGCTAAGCTATCCACCACACACTTACTTTTGATCTGAAAAGGATAAAACAACTATTTATGAGCTTCATAGCCCAGTAAGCAACCACTAGAAACAAACGTATAGGGATCACAAAATATCAATAATTTTAAAAACGTACTTAAAAGTAATGTTATACCATAAATATCTAAAATAAAACCCAGACATTAGAACATTTCAGATAAACAAAATTTTCAAATGAACGAGTATATATGTCCCCCAAATAACAAATGCCGAAGCAAAACAACAGAATTCATTTATTTAAACTCGGTGACCTGAGTCGGATTGTTAGAGTTCATTAATTTACCCTCTGTGACTAGAGCCAGATTATCAGAGACCGTTATTCTTCACCGACAGAACAGTGCGAAACTATAGTTTCTTATCAGAATCAAAAGTTCATGCCAACATGGTCAGTGTTTAACCCCCAACGACAGGGTTATTACAAAGTTAATTTGGGAACTACAAGATACTATATTAAAATATGTCGGATCCAAAATCATTGTCAACACAGAAACAGTAAAATTTAGTGGTCCCGTTTTTCAAATGAACATAACTCAAATTATTTCAAAATAAAATAATGCTAATATGATACAAAAATAATTAAAATATAAGCAATCAATAACTGAATAAATACGTAAATTTATATATCATGCTTTCCAGTAAATCATTAAATTTAACCAACAATTAAATAAATAAATAATCCATAAGTTTTGAAAATCATGATAGGCATGATGTCTCAAAACCCAAAACATATAAATATAATATCATAAAATTTTATTTACAATAAAACCCAAAATAATTAAATAATTATTTCCGGTAATCAGAAAATATATATATATATATATATATATATACCTATTTATAGGTGGTTTATTTACTTGAAAAAATATCCCCAAGTTATAAGATCCCCTCATACACTCAAAATTAGGATTTGAGCAAAGACCCTAAATATGAAGATTATACTTGCCTTGGATTCCAAAACTTTAATACAAACATTAACTCTGATCAAAACTCTAAACACTAACTATGCTAGCAACACCGGGATGCACTAAGAATTAATTTCCTACCCTAAAAACACCCTAAAACCAAACCCATATATATATATATCATAGTGATGGACGGCATCACTGCTCCCACTCCGTCCATCAAAAACATATATGTATGTATATATACATATATATATGGCTGCTGCTATTAAAGGTGAAGTTCCCAACCATTAAAAACACACATCCTATGCTAGGTGAAAGAAATCTCAACTCTAAAACAGGCCGTCAGATGCTTCAAGCACTATGAAAAAGTATCAACTCTAAAACAAGCCGTCAGATGTTTCAAGCACTATAAAAAAGTAAAAGCTTATGGCATTCTGTCAATTTAATGCTGATGTTTGTCTCATCCTCCAATTCTATCACAAATTGATTCCCACGTTACGCGTTCTCAAAGCAAAACATAATTACTATAGATCAATCCCTTGTTTTTTTCTAAAAAAAAATTCTCTCCTGGACACAAACTAAGTGAGGATCCAAGATACGAATCAATGCATATCAAATTTACGACAGAAAATTAAAATTTATTGATAAAAAATTAGAAAAAAATGCACAATTATGATGAAATAGATCTAGATCTGAGAAAGAGGATGCTTACCTCAAGGAAGTAGGGAACAAAAATTTTGACCGTGAGATCCTCTCCTTCTCGTCGCCGAAGGCACTTCACAAAAACTAAGAAAGAAAGTGAGGCTAGGTCTCGGGTGAAATCCTCTCGGGGTTCCGAGGCTTTCTCCCCACGATCTGATGGGTATTAGATGTAAGTCTGGAGGTAAGTGATAAACCTAATTTTTGAAATTTAAAAAATAAAGAATAAAAACAAACTAACCCCCCTAAAGAGAAGTTTAGTCATCTAAACTCTCACCTGATCGTCAAAAAAGGTATGGGTATTTCTCTCGCATCTCCTATTCCTCGCCTCGCGTTCTGAGTGATTGCTCCAATAAAGTTTGACATAAGGGATGATCCATCTTCTTAGTGCTTGCTCCTTAAAATCCACGATCATGATAGGCCTTTCCTCATATGTCATATCACTATTAAGCTCAAAATTGGAGAACTGTATTGCATGATCAGGATTCGGAATAAACTTCTTCAGCATTGACACATGGAACACATCATGCACTCGAGAAAGTGAAGGTGATAATGCCAGCAGATACACCACATCACCAATGCTTTCCAAGATCCCAAATGGACCGCTAAATCGAGGGCTAAGCTTCCCTTTAACACCAAAACGGATAACTCCTTTAGTTGGAGTTACTCTGAAGAACACATGGTCACCAACCTGAAACTCCAAACTTCTTCTTCTATTATCTGCATAACTTTTCTGCCTACTCTAAGTTGCTCGTAGGCGATCTCTGATCAGATTGACTTTCACCACTGTCAACTGCACAATCTCATGCCCTAACAATCTCCACTCCCCCACATCATCCCAACAAATAGGTGATCTACATCTCCTGCCATATAGAGCTTCATAAGGAGCCATCTGAATACTTACTGATATCTATTATTATAAACAAACTCTATCAAAGACAAGTGTCTATCCCACGAACCCCCAAAATCAAGCATACAAGCCCGAAGCATATCCTCCAGAATCTGAATCGTCCTCTCAGACTGCCCATCCATTTGCGGGTAAAAGGTTGTGTTGAATGTCAATTTGGTTCCTAAAGCCTCTTGCAAACTTTTCCAGAAGTGAGCTATGAATCGGGTATCCCGATATGGGATAATTGACACTAGGACTCCATGAAGTCTTACGATTTGATCAATGTATAACTCTGCTAGCTTCTCCAAAGACACGCCAGTCTTCACAACCAAGAAATGTGCAGACTTGCTTAAACTGTCAACCACTACCCACACTCTGTCAGAACCCTTGTTGGTTCTATGAAAACCAGACACAAAATCCATTGCAATGTTCTCCCACTTCCACTCAGGAATCGGAAGTGGTTAAAGAAGTCATGCTGGTCTCTGATTCTCTATACAAGTAATGCCTCCAAATTTTCAAAGCAAAAATTACTGTAGCTAGCTCCAAATCATGAGTGGCATAATTTACCTCAAAAGGCTTTAACTGCCTTGAGGAGTATGTCACCACAAGTCCATTCTGCATTAGAACACACCCCAAACCAGTCTTGCAAGCATCACTATATATTACAAACCCTCCACCAGGAGATAGAAGTGTGAGAATGGGCAAAGACACTAATCGACGTTTCAACTCTTAGAAACTTTGCTCACACTGATCTGACCACTGAAAGCTTGCTCCTTTCCTGGTGAGTTTACTCAATGGTGCTGCTAACACTCAAAATCCTTCCACAAACCATCTGTAATAACCAACTAGCCCCAGAAAACTGCGAATCTCTATCACACTAGTAGGCCTCTTCCACTCAACAACTGCCTCTATCATCTTAGGATCAACATAAATCCCATCGTTAGTTATCATATGATCAAGGAAAGCTACCCTGTCCAACCAAAACTCACACTTAGAGAATTTTGCAAACAGTTTCTTTATGCTCTTCTTGACTCTTCGAATAAACCAGGATATCATCAATAAACTCCACCACGAACTTATCCAAGAAAGGCTGGAAGGTTCGATTCATCAAATCCATAAAAGCTGTTGAGCTATTCATCAACCCGAAAGGCATCACAATAAACTCATAATGCCCATAACGAGTGTGAAATGCAGATCATGGCACATCTTCCGACTTGATCTTCAGCTGGTGGTATCCTCACTGAAGATCAATCTTTGAAAATATCTGAGAACCCCGCAGCTGATAAAAAAGGTCATCAATTCGTGGTAGTGTGTATCTATTCTTCACTGTCACCTTATTAAACTCTCGGTAGTCGATGCACAACCACAAGGTGCCATCCTTTTTCGTGACAAATAACACTGGAGCACCCTAAGGAAAAACACTGGGCCGAATAAAACCCTTCTCCAAAGTTTCCTCAAGTTGCTTCTTTAGCTCCTTCAATTCAGCAGGTGCCATTTTGTAAGGAGCTTTAGAGATGGGGCTAGTTCTTGGAGCAAAATCGATAACAAACTCCACTTCTCTGTCTGGAGGTAGACTAGGAAGATCTTTAGGAAAAATATCATAAAACTCGCTAACCATAGGAATATCCTCTAACACTGGCCCGCCTTGTTTTTCTTCCACTACTGTTGCAAGGAATCCTGAGCACCCACCTAAGAGTAATTTTTGAGCTTGTAAGGCGAAAATCACACGAGGCGGTGATGCAGACTCACTCTCGTGAAAGGTGAACTCTGCTTCTACAGGGATTTTAAAAACTACTCTCTTTGCATGATAGTCAACTATAGCAAGGTAAACAGACAAGAAATCCATTCCCAAAATGATATCATAATCACTCATACTCATAACATGCAAACGAGCTAGCAACTCATAACCAGCAATACTAATCTAACAATTTTCACAGGCTCTATTAAGCACGACATCAACTCCTAGAGGAGTGGCAATACACAAATCATAATCCACAGCTATAACAAGCAATGCATGCTGACGAATAAATGCAGATGAGATAAACGAATACGTAGCTCCAAAATAAAATAATGTGCACGTATATGCAGAATAAACTGATAGGGTACCTGACACCACTGCATTACAGGCGTGTGCATCTTCCTGAGTCATCGCATAAACACACCCGTAGGTCTTCGGCCTTCCTTCCTTCGGCAAAGTTGAGGAACTCTATTGCTCACTAGCTACCTTTTTTCCAGCACGCTGCCCTGAAGATGCTTGAGGCTTAGGTGCTGACACAAATCTCGAATCCTGCACATTAGATGTTCTCTGTGCTCCAAAAGACAGTTACGGACACCCAGCAATACGATGCTCCAAACTGCCACAGCTGAAACAAGCTTCAGTAGTACGTCTGCAATCTGCAGTCGCATAAGCACCTCCACAAGTAGCACATCTCTTGCTAGAACGAGAAGGAACATATGACAACCCTCGAGATCGCTGCACTGTTAGACTGTTGACAGTCTTAGATGTACCTTGTCCTGCCTCCAACCTAGGGTTTCCTCCACTTCCAAACAGACGGGTCTTTTGATTGTCAAAACCTCTATGCCTCATTCTTTGAAACTTCCTACTCTGATCTCTAGTGTCACCCCATACAGTGTCCAAAGACTTGGCATGACTCACGACTTTAGCATAACTGGTCAGGTGTAAAGCGGCCAAGCCCCTATGAATATGTGCCTGCAAGCCTCCTTCAAAGCGCTAGGCCCTGCTCTGATCATCATCTACCAACTTTGGAGTATACTTTGAAAGTCTGTCAAACTCCATCTCATACTCTTCAAAAGTCATATTTCCCTGAGTCAAATTAATGAACTTTCTCTCAAACTGAGCCATCTTATTTCTAGTGAAGTACTTGCAAAAGAGGGCTTCCCTTAATTTCTCCCATGATTCGAACTCTTGCCCATGATGAACACGAAACTCTCTTTGGTGCCAGTGTTTTGCTGGACCTTTGAGCATGTATACACCAAACCTGAGCTTTTCTTCTTCTGTGCACTTCATTACTGCAAACACCTTCTCCAGATCCTCTACCCAAACTTTTACTTCAGCAGGATTAGTAGCACCCTTGAACGGTGGTGGACCAGATCTCTTGAATTCCAGCACAGTTTTCTCTTTTGGCTCTGCAATAGGAGGAGGGGAAAGAGGAGATGGTGGGGGCGGTGTTGGTGCTTGGTGTTACCTCTATTCACACACCAACCCTACCACTTCCCTCCTCAAATCCAGAGAAACTTCTTGGTTTCCCACTGAACTAGTTCCCTGATGAGTGCATTATATATATATATATTTTTCCCGTTTAATACCCACTATTTCCTTGTTCTCAAGTCACTATTTTCCTATTTCAGTGTTATTTAAGGTATTTTTGGTTCATTGTTCAGTTATTTAGGTCCTGGAGTGATAACAAGTGTTTTCAGAGAAGATTTATAGCAAAAGGATCTAAAAAGGAGTTCAGCAAGGCAAGCACGGCCAGAGCACGACTATGCTTCCCAGCCGTGCAAATTACAGAAGATCTAAGAAATCAGAAGCACGGTTTAAGCTCTTAAAGCACGGTCGTGCCAATGGAAGCATGGCCTAAGCACGGGTGTGCTTAGAGCCATGGACTTTACGGCCTTGCGAGTTTTCGGGAATGTACTGTAGTAAAAACCTGTAGCAAAAACACTGCAGCAACTGTAGCAACCGAAAACTCAAAAACCCGAAATCTACGTGGGCTGAAGCACGGGCTAAAGCAGGGGCGTGCCGAATTAAGCACGGCCATGCTTGCATCGGGAAGTGACTTTTTAAGCCCAAAAGTTAGGGTTTCAAAGGGACGACTTCTTCATCTTTTTTTCCCCTTTGGGGGAGGCAAATGAGGGGGGAACAACGTACCTTCAGGGACCAAATCCGGACCGAGAGATTGTCATGGGAGTGGAGGAATGTAGGCAAGATCATCATCAGACGTTCTTCAATGAAGATTGTAAAGCAAGAAGGGAGTTTATGAATTTCACCTTATTCTTTTGTTGCTTACCTTGTGTTTCTCGTAGAACCATGAGGGCTAATCGCTCTTTGGTGCCTCGGATTCAAGAACTTGGTAGATTTTGTACTTGAATACACTTACTGCAATGTTTATGGAGTCTTTATTTCTTTTCTTAACCCTTGTGCTGCATGCTTGATGGTTGCTTGTTTGGCAAAGTTGAGTGTATCTCGGCTTGTGTTGATTCCTTAGTGATCAGTTCAGTGGTTGCCATCTCAAGGATTAGAACTTGCATAGTGCCCTCAACTCCTTTTTGCCTTTAGTCACCATAGCTGCAGAAGGGCTTTTAGAACACTTAAAGTCGAAGACGTAGCTGATAGACTTTGCGAGAATTCGAGAACAATTGTCACCAAGGGATTGATCCGGAGCGCTACTCCCTATCACTGATCTCTTGTTACCTGAACTCTGTCTCTCTCCCATTATCCTCACTTTCTTTACTTTTATTTGTAATTAGTTTTCAAACCAAATTATTGAGCCGGCTAGATATTAGAAATCCGATGAGTATCAAAAGCTATACCAATCTTTGTGGATTCGACTTCCCGACTCTTTCGGGTATATTATACTACTTGTACGACCCGTGCACTTACGGATACGCAAGGGGCGTATCATTCCCCCTTCAACAAGAACTTCCATGGAATCTTCAGCGGGGACTTCCTTGGGTAGCCATGTGGGTTGTATGATTGACTGGATGGCTTTCTGGCCAAACTATATATGCGAGCTACTTGCCTTCTGGCATGGTCTAGCGAGGGCATGCAACAAGTCATATATGCGTCTCTATAGTAGCCTATATGGGCCCCTATGGCTTTCGTTATTGATCCTTTAGTGTTAGGGACTATACTTTAATTATATATTGGCATATGATGTCTTATGGAGGCTCTTTATCACTGAACTTGTTCATTTTGCTCGGAAAAGCACCAAAATGCGCCCCTTGCTCAGATTAATACGCTTTTCATGCCATGTGGAACAAAATATTACAAATTTTGGGCATGAACTAATCAAAAGATGCATGCACTTAAGTGTTTGCTTCTCGACAAGCAAATAAAACATAAAAAGCAAATTAATAATAAATGGCTAACCTCAGGCATCAAAGACAGCTGCTGTGGGCATGAGGGAGGAGATACTCCACCAATTTATCCTTTTAGAAGCATGTAATTAGAGGGGCTTTAGAAAAACCGGTTCTATAAAAAAAATGGAGCATTAGAGCCAAATTTTTACAGCCGGTTTAAAGTAACAGGTTTTAAAAAATAAAAATATTTTTTTAGAAAACCTAATTCTCTCTCTCTCTCTCTCGTTTCCCTTTCAAAGAAGACAAGCTCCATCACCACCGCTCTCTCTCACTTATCTTTCACTCGCTTTGAAGACGACCTCCATCACCTCCGCATCTGGGCTTGTTCCCTTCCCTTTCATTCTCTTTTTGAAGACAAACTCCATGACAACATCTGGGTTTTTTTCATTGCTCTTTCATTCTCTCTTTGAAGGCGAGCTTTATTGCCTGGGCCACACCACCAAAAGCCAACGTCTCTCTCTTTGAAGATGAGCTATACCTAACCATTGTCGGAGTAGGGGCTGCATTGCTGAAAATTGTGCCAACGACCTTGGCGTAGACTGGATCGAAGCCATCTATTACTGAAGCTGGGACCGGACCACTTGAATCTATGCCAACGGCATTTTCCTACACTAGAATGAGGCTATCCAATGTAGGATCCGCATAATCGAACTATAGGTATGTATGATTTTATTGCTCTTCCAATTTGACTCTCAGATTTGGGAATTTGTATGTTGTTGAAGATATTGGAGATTTAGAAAGCTTTTTTTGCAGCCTGAGTTGGGTGATTGTTGCTTGGAAGGATGATGGAGGTGCTAATGGAAAATGTTATCTCATGACTTCATGTTATTATTTTGTCTTAGATTACTGTGGATGATGTGTATGAAGAGTTATGTGGATGAAGAGTTATATTGCCTGAGTTGGTTTTAATTTTAATTTGGATAGTGAATGCATGTTTGTCATTAGAAATTAGTCAATTGCTATTGTTATGTATGCTGTTGTTCTTTTTGATGATTTTCTTTTCTTAAATAATGCTTAGGAAGAAGTAGTTTGTTGCTTTTAAAATTAATTGAAAGCACATCAAATGACGGTGATATACATTACTTGAGTAATATACATATTTGTTGAGAGATTGTGTGTTGCTTAGGAACTACTATTGCTTTGGAATGCATGGAATGCCATTAGATGAGATGAGGGTGAGACATGGGAGAACTAATTGTTCTCGTTCAGAGTGTATAACACAAGGGCATATTATTTGTGGGCACTGAATTCTATTTGTGTTAGAAGGCCTGAGTGAGTATGAGTGGAGCTTAAATTCATTACAAATAGAACTACTTTGTTTGTTTGTTTCTTTTTCCTTTTTTTTCTGACTGGATAACAGAGCAGTTTTCAATACTCATCATTTTTTTTATGTATGTAATCTAATTGCAGCTATTTACACAGTTGAACGATTAATTGATTATGTCTAATGAATTGAATTCATTACTTGATTTTTGAGCTCAATTGGTTTGGTTTTGTCTGTTTTCATGCTATGAATGGCAAGGTTGGACCTTAGGATTTTGACATGCATCAAGATAATACACATAGCTGTTTTTTTTGGTGTCTTTTTGAAAGTTTGGATCTTTCCATTTTATCTTTTTTTAGGATATTTTATCTGGCTGAATAGTTCATCCATGTGAATAATTATATGGTGTTCATTGTCCATGGTTTATCTTTCCATAATTCTGATTTTGATAAAAGTAGATACCAAACAATCTTGGATAGCTATTGTGACTTTACTATCATAATGTTTGCGGAGACTATTAAATATGTTATGAGAAATATAGTACCGATCCTTATGTATCTCGGTTAGGATTTTATTGTTTCTAGTTGTTTCATGGATTCATTGGTTCATACATTTGCATTTTTTTCCTTTTTTTTAAGGTTTTATCATTTAATGATTTGATGGTTAATTCATTCTGTTATAATGGTTTCATTCCAAATTACACCTAGTTTGGTATGAGGGGCATATACATACTGCTACAACTCTTTTCCTTGACAAGTTTTTTTTCAAATGTTAAGTGATTTTCTTAAAAACTAAATAAAAAACTCTAATAAATCATGAATATAGGTACAGATAAATAAAAATGGATCTCATAAAATTCATTATTTTGATTTGTTTTTCTATCAGTGTATAGGTTATGGCTAAGTCTTGTTGTAGCACTACATCATTTTTTTACTTTTAGAAGTTGTTTGATAGAGGGGTTTTAAAAAACCCCGTCTATAATTATTTAAATTTTTTTCTCTCAAATATTAGAGCCAGTTAAAAAAAACCCTTCTAATTTAAATGAATAAAAAAATTAAAACTCCCTCTCTCTCTCTCCATCCACTCACACACTCTCTCTCCATTCACACACTCACGCACCCCCTCAGAGATAGCTCTCTCTCTCTCTGTCTGCTTTCACTCTCTTTGAAGACTCTCTCTCTCTCTCGTTTCCCTGAAGGTGAGCGCCATCCACCGCCGCTCACTCGCTTTGAAGACGAGCTTCATCCGCCCCGCCGCCGCTCACTCCCTTGGAAGACGAGTTTCATCCGCCGCTCACTCGAGTTGAAGACGAGCTCCATCGCCGGTGCATCTAGGTTTGTTCCCTTCCCTTTCATTCTCTTTTGAAGACGAGCTCCATCATCATTTGGACTTCTTTGTTTATGTTTCATTCTCTCTTTGAAGACGAGCTCCATCCCTTGAGCCGCACCGCCGGAATGAGGCTATTCGTCGCCGGATCCGCATAATCAAACTATGGGTATATATGATTTTATTACTTCTCCAATTTGACTCTCAGATTTGGGAATTTGTGGGTTGTTGAAGCTATTGAAGATTTAGAAATGCATGTTTGTCATTAGAAATGACTCAATTGCTATTGTTATGTATGCACTTGCTCTTCTTGAGGATTTTCCTTTCTTAAATGATGCTTAGGAAGAAGTAGCTTGTTGTTTCTCTCCCCCTCTTTGATTCCTTTTTTGCTGATAAGGCTTAGGTTGACGTCCTTCATTGTGCCTTGGAAATCCATCTTATACTTTGATTTTTCTTTTGTTGCTCTTTTCACTGAACTCCATGTAGGTTGTGAAAGTTCTTATATAGTTCAAAGCACACGTACATGTTAATAAATTGGATTCTTGTTTCAAAGCGTGTTGAATTGCAGAAAAACTTCTTCTGTTTTTGTTTAGTAGCATGTTACATTCATATATGATTTTTTTTCTTTTCAATTTTTAACTTAGTTATTTATAGTTCAGTTCTGTTTCAGTATGTGAATAATAAAAATTATAAGTTAATTAACTCCTTGAAGTCAGACATGAATTTTGGCCAGTTTCCTAAAAAATTAAGATTAGAAAATCTAACCGTGGCTTCAATAAATTAATGGTTGGTTTAGTGTGTGTGACCCACCCTTCCTCTCATTGCAACATCACCAACTACATTATCCTTTCTTAATCCATACATAATTATATCCTAATCTTACTTCTTTAGCCTGACTGACTTGCTAATTAAGCCATAAAATATACACATTTAAGTCTCCTTTCCGGCACTTCAATTGCATATAAATAAGCAGGGTACTTTAGTACTTGAATTTAATTACCCACTTGAACTAATTTATTTCTGTGATTCATCTAACTTTGGATCCAAAGACAAACCATAATATAAAAGTGGGCCACCAGCTAATAAATTAATCTATTGAGTAATGTGTACCTCAATATATAAATAAAGCTAAGATCTGTGGCAAAAGATATTATATATCTGTATATATGAGATGGGAAGCAGGATCATGTGACACAGGAAAAAGATATGCAGAAAAATGACAAGAGAATAGGGAAACCTTTGACTAGTGAGGAGCTCAAGAAAGCTATAATAATGTGTACCTGGAGTACTTCAATAGCCTGGAATTGGGGGGTTTCACTGTACGTGGCTTTCTACTACTCGAGCAAGTAAACCAGAACCAAACCAGAGCCAGACCAGTGATCATATATATATATATATGCTGACTGATACCAATGGCAAAGTCTAGAGCTAGATGCTTTGTTTTGTTGGTTTTGCATGATGAGAAACAGTAAAGAAAACCGTGAGATTAAATAACCAAAACCAAGTTATTCCAACAGTTTGTATGTACAAACAGATTACGTAGCAGTGGCAATAGCAGTAGTAGCACTAATAGCAGCAACAACTCCTCTTACTAAGGTGCATGTATGGAAAATAGCAGGGGATTTATAAAGGAAATATAATAAATTCATTGATAAAAACTAGAACTGGAGAAAATTTCCTTGTACGGTGGAAGAAGATTTGTCACTTGTCCTATAGTTTCACAATTGACTAATATAGCAGGTGATTTATTGGAATTATACTTATATGTCTGGAGTGAATTCACAGAAATTAGTCGTTACTCTATTGGCTCCGGCCACAGGAACTGTGTACTGGATTGGAACATATCCTGGTGAACATGAGTTTATGTATCAATAAGAACATGATAATGAATTTGAAATTCTATATCATATCTCATTCTAAGATTTGATTAAATGTATCAGGTGATTTGTCATCTTTCTTATCAAAGGCGGACCTGAGCTTCTTTGCATCCGATGAAAGGATTCTTCTCACATTTCTGTCTTCAGGAAGTAAGTTCTCAAAGTCATTAAAAAATTCAGAGGTGTGCATATTTCATACTGATTCAAACTCATAAGATCTTGTATTTTTTGGTTAAGGGATTGGGAGCACTTTGCCATGCTACACTAACTGTAATATTACGACACCAATATCTGAAATTTAAGTGCTTATATTGACTCCTTATATGTTTATATCGTGTTTTATCAGATCAGAATCTCACTTGGACCTGCTCACAAGGAGAGTCAAAGTTTGCATACCTTGATTCTGGTGAGTTACAAACATTTCAAACTATTTTTGTGTATTTTGACGTTGCCATGACTTACAAAACTATGCATGCTTATCAGACGGTGAAAGAGCCCTCCTACTGTTCTTGCTGTTGCAACTTGTGATTGTATGTGTTAGCGGGGATTGTCCGATTTTGCTGTGTATTCTGGAGAAAGAAGAGGCTTCAAGACCACGGCCTCGGGAAATTCCTTGAGACTAGACTACTGTTTATCTGTTTTTTTTTTTAATTAAACCAGAATATGTAGGTATATACTTTTTAGAAATAATGTTGCGTACCAAGTGTTGCATACTTCCACAACACATCCCAACAATTAACGCCTTACAATTTTTAACAGAGGAGCCTTAAATTATAGATCCATCCTATATTGCATGAAGTCTGCCTGTGTCCATGTTATGCTTGTCACTATGGGCCTGTATCTTATTATGACAGCATGATTGAGATTATGAGGGTAGTTGTATGTTTGATAAGTATTCTCAGAATGGTAATAGATGCCTGCAGGTGGGTGGTGATTGAGATTATGAGAAGGATTACGAGGAAGTGGGAGCAGAGGGCGCCGATGAGGATGGCGAAGAGAATGAGGATTATTGAGTTATCAGAGATATGATGCATGTATTCCAGCTATTCATTGCTGTATTGTGTATTTTGGTTGTACTGTACACTTACTCTGGTTGATCTCTTTGTTCGTCTTTTATTATTAAGCGTTCCATGGTTAAATTGTGTTGTTAAGTAACATATGATTTCTATTTTAGTTTGTAATTGTATTTCAGTTGATATTGTCTGGCTTGTGTCAAATGTAGGATTTGATTTAAAGTACTCTTTTTTTAAAAGTGGTTATAACGGCCTCCATACTTAATTGTGTTGTTAAGTTTCTAGTTGTTTTAGAGGAGGTTATAACCGCTCTACAACTCATAAATTTTAGACGTGGTTATAACCGCCTCTATAGCTAATAATTTTTAATTTTCACTCATTGTTTTAGAGGCGGTTATAACCGCTTCTACTATTTATAAATTCTCGAGGCGGTTATAACCGCCTCTAAAACAATGATAAGAAAATGAAAAATTATTACTTATAGAGGCTAATCTTTTTGAGGCGGTTATAACCGCCTCTAAATTTGGGATAAAAAATCGCTTACATATTTAAAGCTTACCCCGACGGTTGTTGAAAACCGGCTCTAAATTGTAGAGCCGGCTTGATACGAGGCGGGCTAGAGGCGGTTCAAAAAACCAACACTAAAGCTATAGAGGCGGTTAAAACCGCCTCTAAAATCATTTTGTGGTGTAGTGTTGGTAATATTCTATGGAACTAGTTTGACTTAATTCTCTTTTCTTTTAAGCAGGTTGGGACAATGAGTTAGCACTCAATCAGGCTTCTGAGAAGGTCAGCAATTCCCTCTTCATGTATTTAGTCATGTTTGAAAAATATTAATCTTGATATATACCATATAAAACATATATATTACATCCTAGATAAACTATGATTAAGTATTAATTGTGTTTTTTCCTTAACTCTTATGTTTTCAATTTTTCATGTCATTCTTTTCTATTTGTTCTCTTTGTGGTCATCCACTTCCAATTCACAGTTGATAAGATATACATCTCTTAAAGGAATGTTGTTGCTTATACAACGCATATTTATTGCAGAGTACCAAATTTGAACAAGCATGTGCAATAAAGCATTTTCTCTTGTCTTCTTATGATGGCCTTATTTCTTATAATAAAACTACACCATCTCATGGTGTCCACTCCATTCGCATTAATGCACTTGATGAAGCTACATTGAAATAGACTCAAAGCAAACAGTTATTTCTGCTGCTAATGAAAACCTGACTGCTATAATTTGTGAAACTCTAGCACTATATGTAGTGGGATTTAGAATCAGTTTTGTTGTTTGATGCTTTTGTTAGTTTTGTACTAATTCTTGTGATGTAATTAAATTTGAGCTCACATTTGTGATCCTGTTTAAGGGAATTTTGATAGACGTAAACGAAGAAGTCTAATTTGGTATAGTTGAGGTTGACATAAATTTGGTTGTTGTGGTGAGTTGGTTTGTGATCATGTTTGAAGATTCACTGGTTTTGTACTTACGTCATTATAACTATGCCACACCTTACGTCGTAATTTGAATATATGGAAGATATTTATTAAGTTTGAAAACAATTGTTTCTAATCTATTTATTGTTATCCGAAAAGAAGTGTATAGGTAACCAATTATTTATGGTTTGTATGTACCTTTGAATATGTTATAATTTGAGGCGGTTATAACCGCCTCTACGGTGCATAAATTTTAGAGGTGGCTATAACTGCCTCTATAGCTTATAAATTTTAGAGGTGGTTATAATCGCCACCATAACTAGTAATTTTCAATTTTCTTCCTATTGTTTTAGAAATGGTTATAAACTCCTCTATGGCTTATAAATTATAGAGGCAGTTATGACCACTTCTAAAACAATTGGAAGAAAATTAGAAATTACTAGCTATAAAGGCGGTTATAACCACCTCTATTACTTATAATATTTCTAGGTGGTTATAACCACCTCTAAACTTGTAATAAAAAAACGCTTACATATGTAAACTTTACCTCAACGGTTGGTAGAAACCGGTTTTAAAGTGTAGAGCCGGCTTGATACGAGGTGGCTTAAAGGACGGTGAAAAAACCAACACTAAAGCTATGGAAGCGGTTAAAACTGCCTCGAGAGGATGTGAAAACCGCCTCTAAAACTTTTTGTAGTGTAGTGAGAGGATGACTACAAAAGGAATGAGTAGTAGGTGCATGGTTAGCCTGGGGCTAATTTTGTTAGAGCTTGCCATGAAAGTAATGGTTTAATGGTTTAGCAAGCAAGCACATATAAAGTGGTTGTGTTAAATTATACACGCGGTTATAACCACCTCTAAAACAATAGGAAGAAAATTGGAAATTACTAGCTATAGAGGCAGTTGTAACCGTCTCTAAACTTGTAATTTTTCAAGGTGGTTATAAATGCCTCTAAACTTGTAATAAAAAACCGCTTACATATGTAAACGTTACTCCAACGATTGGTAGAAACTGGCTCTAAAGTGTAGAGTCGGCTTGATACGAGGTGGCTTAGAAGTGGGTGAAAAAACCAACACTGAAACTATAGAAGCAGTTGAAATTGCCTCGAGTGGATGTGAAAACCGCCTCTAAAACTTTTTTGTAGTGTAGTGAGAGGATGACTGCAAAAGGAATGAGTAGTACGTGCATGACTAGTTTGGGAGCTGAATTTATTAGAACTTGCCATAAAAGTAATGGTTTAATGTTTTAGCAAGCAAGCACATGTAAGGTGGTTGTGTTAAATTCAGACAACCAGGCCTCGCCCTAGGCATAGGCAACCAAGACCTATGCCTAGGGCCCCAATATTTTCCTTTTCAAAAAATATATATTTAAAGTTATTAATTATTATTATCTTATCTCATGAAATTTTAACTATTTTCAAATTATAAAATTTAATTTATGATTAATAACCAATAAATTTATTATTATAATAGAGTCTCACAATATTCTAGAGCCCCATAATTTTTTTAATTATATTTAAAAATTTTATTTATTATTATTTAATATCTATCCACATAGTCATAATCTTGAAATTTTTTTTAATTAATTCATGATATATAGAGATGTAATAAATTTGGTGGCATTATAATCTATTAATGGGTTAATGAAGTTAGTATTGGGACTTGGATCACTTGGTTTTCACGTTATAATATAGTTGTGATATTAAAATTTATGATGGCTTTATAATCTATTAAATGGATTAATAAAGTTAATATTGGGATTTAAATTTAATAAATTAATAATTAATTTTCTTTTATGATTTTGCCAAGGGCCCCATTTTCGCTAAGCCGGCCCTACCAATAACATGGTGACTTAACTAATCAGAAACATACAGCTTTTAAAACTCATCCAAATAAATAATGAGGAATTTCCAAGGAAACATATATTAGGCATGTGAATTAGTTCGAACAAATAATTCAATTTTGTAGCATCTGGTGGTCCCTCCCAAAACTCTACCTCACTATGGTTTTATGGATGCAAAAGAAAAGAGTTTGAAGTAATAATAATAATAATAATAATAATAATATATATATATATATATATATATATATATAAAAGTAAACTCGATCAATTGGAATAAATAAAATAAGACAAAATATCATTTTGTAATTCCGCAATATTTGAAAGATTTACAATGGAATATAAACTAGGATAAAATATAAAAAATTAGAAGAACAAATCATGGCAAATTAAATAAAATAAAGTATATTCTTGTTTGCAAAAGTGAGGACATTGGGAAATTTTTATAGGTTTTAATGTCATATATGATTTAAAAAAATTATGAGGATTATAAATTGAAAATTGTAGTCACTAGTAAATTGTGTATCAATTTTAATAATGATATCCAAGAATCCATCTAAAAATCAATCTTTACCCCCTAAATACATATACTTATTATTAGAAACTAGATTCATTTACATCCATAGATCTCAAGTATGCTATATCATTTGTAAATGCGGAATCCGTAATTTATGGTTTTAATGAAGGATAAAATAGCACTCTCCTACTGTAAGGTGATTTATAAAATATATATTTATGATGAAATAATTAATATATATTTGATAAATATTTACCATGCTTTTGAATGTTGATAAATATATATATGTATATACCACGAGGAACTAAATGAGCGGCAACAATGAACGCCGCCATATGTGGGCACCCTTAAGAATGGACCAACGCAGCCATCTTTGCCTCCCAAAACCTCATCAAACCTATCTTTTTTCTCCAATTATGTTTGACCATTTGATTTATAATATCAGGCTCCAATCCATGAGGGTATTATTTATTTACTCATCATACATCCTTCAGGCAATTTTAATTAATTAACTATTTATTTATTTATTTATTTTTGACATATATATGTAAACATGCATCTAATTCTATCTCCATGTTTGATTTTGTTTAGAGCAGAAAGTAATATCAATTCTTTTATTTTAGGGTTTTTATTCCAAAAAAATGGAGAAATTACCTGGGACACCTGTTTTAATTTATTTTGTTGGAAAATAATTTTTTATTTTCATAAAAATTCTTCCCTAACATAAATCATTAAATATTATATATATATATATAATTGCATTTTAGAAAAATTTATAGCATTAACAAACAACTATGATTATTTTTTTTATTTAATTATGTTTTTAATTCACTATTAATTAAGTCAAAATTTGGTTGATTATTGCCAATATAAAAGTTTTCTTTTAAAAACAATTTCCAAAACACAAGTTGAAGGGAGAACCCAAATAATCTCGGTTTATCCACCTACTCCAATCAAATGCCGAACTAGCAATGATACACATATACAACATCTATTATTAATGATGATATTTTAACTTTACAGTATTTATTTAATAAATATTTTCTAAATTAATGGCATATCTTATTGAATTAATTTCTCAAATTACACTAATGTCATGTTCTTTCTCCTAGATCGCTTTAGATTCAAGGATAACTTTGAAAATTTAGCAACCTCGGAGATGGATTTTTGAAGAAAAATCAAAGACAAAGTTAATTTTTACACACACACACACACACACACACAATCACATCACCAAGACATCACATAATATTTATGTACATGCATCTCTAGAATTAACTCAATCCCCACGTCTCTCATGATAAGAGCAAGCCGCCTCCTCCTTGTCTTAACTCCACCTTACACCATAGGTTTGCATGGTTTCTTGCCAACCTCTCCATGCAATTGCTTTCACCCAACTCCTATATACTCCTCACCAATTAATTACCTCTATCCCATCCTCAATACTAAAATACATACAAAACATATATACTTCTTCTTCTTCTTCTTCACAATGAAGATCTTTCTCCTGATCACCGTGCTCCTCTCCATCCTCGCCTCCACCAAAGCGATAATCGCTGTTGTTCTCGACACGAATGGCGATATTCTTAAGCCCGGTGCACAGTACTATATCAGGCCGGCAGCTCGAGATATCGCCGGAGGGCTCATTCTCGATAGCCCCAGCAATTCCTGCCCATTACTGGTAGGCCAAGCCAAGTCAGGAGCAGACTTGGGCTATCCAGTGATCTTCTCACCTGTAAACCCTAATGCTGAGACCCTCAACATAGGGGCTGATACTAACATTCAGTTCCAAGCCATAACAATATGCATAGGGTCTAATGTGTGGAGGCTAATTGGTTCTGAAGATGATACAGGATTGTATTATGTGGCTACTGATGGAGTTAAAGGGAATCCAGGACAGGATACTTTAAGCAACTGGTTTAAAGTTGAGGAGTATATGGGTTATTACAAGCTTAGATTTTGTCCTGGTGTTTGTGACTTTTGTAAGCCTGTGTGCGGCGATTTGAGTGTTGTTATAAGGGATGGTAAGAGGTGGTTAGTTTTGAGTCAGGAAAACCAGCCATTCCCTTTTGAGTTTGTCAAGGCATGGGTGGAGTGAAATACATATAGATGGTGTTAGATAAGTAGTATTCTGTCCTAGTCTATAATAATGTAAGGTTGAATAAGTGATGGAGATATCCATCTTATGTAACAATCCTCATCGCCTTGACTTTGAGTATATATATATATATTCTTATGCGCTTCATTAATGTTTGGGATAACCAGAAAAGCCACTCTACGACCCTGAAATATATATAAAAAAAATCCCTTTCAAAAATACCCTAATCTTATGGAGGATGTTATCCTCTTGAGAAGAATTTTTCTAAGATAAATTATAATTTTATTAGTAGATAAAACATGAATCCAAAGTATATAGTACTGTAGCTGAAAGAGGATTAAAATATAACACAGAAAACAACCATACAAAGAAGTACCTCAAAATCTATCCTTGGTCTGGTAGTGAAAAAAGACGCGTCTCTCAAAGAATGAGTGCTAAACATGATAGGTGTGTGCATAACTCTTAAAGAAGCAAGTGGAGGTGAGGGTTCTGTACATGTCGACACTGCAGCCACATGAGGACAACTGTTGCTCAGACACCCAAAAATGTGTTCTCACCCTATAATTCAAACTCTCACTACTTCTGAAGAGTGTTAGTGTCTATATTTGGTCTCCCTGATTTATTCAATCTTGTATATTTGTCATATTTATATTTGGTCACTTGTATATTTGGTATAATTGTATTTAGCCAACTATACATATAAAAATCTAGGAATATGCTTAGGCATATACAATTTTGTATTCTTATATATATATATATATGTTCTCAATATACATGTAGGCTTATCAATCCTTATTCATCTTCATGGTACCAGAGCCTGGTTTTTAAATTTTTGCTCTCTTGTTTTTTGTCTTGTCCTCTTTCTTCTCCAATGTCAACTGTTGGTTCTCCTTCACCCTCTGCCATTACTTCTATGTCCACAAGAGCTATGCCATCTTCTCATCATCCTGCATTCTCTTTATCAAATATTCGCCAACATATTCCAGAAACACTCGATTTTTCTAATTATTTAGTTTGGCGTGAACTATTTATTCCTGTCTTGAAAGGTTATCAAGTTTATGATCATGTTGATGGTTCTATCACTCCTCTTTCCATCGATGATCCAGGGTATGCACAATGGTTGCAAATTGATAATCTTGTTCTTTTTTGGATTCAGTCCACTATTTCTCGTGATATTTTGCGATCTATCATTACTCCTGATAAGCCTCTTACTGCTCAAAATGCTTGGTTGAAAATTGAAAAATTATTTAGAGACCATGTTGAGTCTCGCATTGTGTCTCTTCGTCAAGAGTTCTATCATTTAGAAAAACAAACTTTATTCATGAATGCTTTTCTTAATAAACTCAGAGAGTTGTTTGATTGTCGTACTGCTCTTGGAGATGATGTTTCCAATCATGATCATATTATGCAAATTATCATGGGCCTTGGTTCAGAATATAACCCTATCACATCTGTCCTTATCACTCGACAACCATTACCTATTTTTGAGGAATGTCGGTCTCTCTTAGTTATGGAAGAATCCAAACTTCAAAAACAACAATGTCCTTCTTCTGTTTCTCAACAAGCCTTCCTTGCTCAGGCTTGATCCCTCCCTAATGGTGGTGGATGTATTAGCAATCGCAATGGGCGCGGTGGTCGTGTTGGCTATAGAGGTGGACGTGGTAACTTTCAACCCTTCAAACCAAGGACTGATAATACTTCTCTAAGTTTTTCTCCTACAGGCATTCTTGGTCCTCCGCCTCCTACTTTAAATACTCTAGGAGCTCAATATTTTCAGCATCGCGTTCAATGTTACACCTGTGGAGGTTTTGGACATGTGGCTCGACTTTGTCCTTCGGTCCCAAAAGTTGATGCTAGTCCACAGGCATTCACTGTATTTCCTATTGATGAATCCAACAATGATAGTCGGGTCTTTGATTTTGGCGCTTCCACTCATATGACGAATGATCCTGGTAAGCTTTGCTCTCTTTCGCCATACTATGGTCCTGACACGATTTATGTTGGAAATGGTGCCGCGTTACCGATTAAATTCTTTGGGTCTTCTGTTATCCCGATTGGTTCTCGTAATCTAGTTTAGTTTCGATTCAAAAACTTACCACTGATAACAATTATGTTGTGGAATTGTGTTAAGGACCTAAAAACGAAGCACAACATTCTCAGCTCCTCTAGCCAAGATGGCCTGTATCTTCTTCGCAATTCCGTCAACCTACCAAACGCATTTGGTCTTGCTGCTGTACATGTTATTGGTTCCATTTGGCATCGTCGCTTAGGACATGCGAATTCTAAAGTGCTTTATCATCTTTTTCAAAACTCTTTAATTTCTTGTAATGAATCTGAAACTTCAAATACATGTATTTGTCATGCCTGTCAATTAGGAAACCATGTTCGCCTACCATTTGATCAATCTAAGTCTCACACTTCTTCTCATTTTGAATTAATACATTCTGATATATGGGTCTCACCAGTTTCTTCACATAGTGGTTATCGTTATTTTCCCACTTTTTTGGATGATTTTTCTCATTATTCTTGGGTCTATCCCCTCAAACACAAACATGAGGTTTTCACCCACTTTCTCCAGTTTCATGCTCTCATTAAAAATCAATTTCATGCCACCATAAAAATGTTTCAATGTGATAATGGTACTGAATATTCTAATTCTTCCTTTTGGAATTTTTTTCAAACCAATGGTATTCATTTTTGTTTCTCTTGTCCATACACTTCACAATAGAATGGGAAAGCTGAACGCCTTAATGGTACCATTGGTAATATGATTCGTACTCTCCTCATAGAAGCCTCTATGTCTCCTTCTTTTTGGGTGGAAGCACTCCTCACAACTAACCATATTCTTAATCTCTTGCCTAGTTCTTTACTCAATTATAAAACTCCATATGAAACTCTTTACCATAAAGAACCTTCCTATAATCATCTTCGGGTATTTGGTTGTGCTTGTTATCCTAACCTTCTCTCCCAAGCTTCAGATAAATTATCTCCTCGATCCACTTTATGTGTCTTCTTGGGATATCCACAACATCATAAGGGATATAGGTGTTATGATCTACATTCTCGCAAAGTTATTGTGTCTCGATATGTGGTTTTTGATGAAATCTATTTTCCATTGGCTGATTCTTCATCATCGTTTTCTTCTTCAGGGTTTTCATTAACTCCTTTTCATACAAATCCACATGATTTTATTCCTTCTGTTATTCGAGATCGCCCTTCTTCTTGCATAACCTTACCTTCTAAAGATAGTGGTACCTAATCCTAATCCTAATCTAATGACCAACCCACAAATTCACTATCCTTTTCTACATATGTCCCTAATCCTAATTCCACTGTTTTACCTGTGTCCCAAACAAATAACACCCAATCCTCATCTCAAGACCAATCCTTATCCATACGTCATCCCATGATTACACGAACTCAAGATGGAACCAGAAAACCCAAAGTTATTTTTTCTTTACATGGCACTGTTTCTAATACTCTTCCTCAGGAACCTAAGTCTGTACGCGAAGCATGTCAGGATCCATATTGGCTAGCAGCCATGCAAGAGGAGCTTACTTCCTTGGCCAGAAATCAGACGTGGACTTTGGTTCCTAGACCACCTAATATTAATGTCATTGGTTCTCGTTGGGTTTTCAAAGTTAGACAACTGGCTGATGGTTCATTAGAAAGGTATAAGGCTCGCCTTGTTGTTCAAGGTTTCAATCAGAGACCTGGCCTTGATTGTGGTGACACTTATAGTCCTGTGGTGAAGCCTGCCACTATTCGTACTGTTCTTACATATGCTCTTTCGAAAAATTGGCATGATCATCAATTTGATGTCAAAAACGCATTTCTCCATGGTTTTCTTACAAAAAATATCTTTATGAAGCAACCTCCAGGTTTCATCAGTGCTACCCATCCAGACTATGTTTGTAAGCTCAATCGTGCTTTATATGGTCTCAAACAAGCTCCGCGTGCTTGGTACCAATGATTTATCTCTTTTATATGCTCCAAAGGCTTCATTAATAGCAAATCAGATTCATCTATGTTTGTGAATCGCCGAGGCGACGATATGGCTATTCTTCTTCTCTATGTGGATGATATTATTCTCACAGCTTCTTCTACATCTTTATTATCATCCATCATTACTTATCTACAACAAGAATTTGCTTTTTCAGATTTGGGTGACCTGCATTATTTTCTGGGCATATCTATTACTCGTTCTTCTTCGGGTATATTTCTTTCTCAATGTAAATATGCTGATGATCTTCTTGGTCGGTGTCACATGTCTACTGCCAACTCAGTTTCCACACCAGTTGATTCAAAGTGTAAACTATCATTAACTGAAGGTGATGTCCTATCTGATGCTACAGAGTATCGCAGCATAATTGGTGCACTTCAATATCTTACTTTCACGCGTCCTGAGCTAGCATTTGCTGTTCAGCAAGTTTGTTTGTTCATGCATGCTCCACGAATGAGTCATATGAAGGCTGTTAAGCGGATTTTGCGGTATCTTAATGGTACTATTGATCATGGCCTTTTACTTTCCCCAGGATCTTTAGATAAAATGGTCGTTTATTCTGATGCTGATTGGGCTGGTTGCCCTGACACTCGTAGCTCTACTTCTGGTTATTGTGTGATTTTTGGTCCGAATCTCATCTCTTGGTCTTCCAAATGCCAGCCTATTGTTTCTCGATCAAGTGCTGAAGCTGAATATCGGGCTGTTGCTAATGCTGTGACTGAAATTTTATGGCTTCATTCTTTGTTGTCTGAGCTTGGTCATAAACTACCATCTGCAACTTTGGTTTTTTGTGACAATGTTAGTGCGATTTTTCTTCCATCCAATCCAGTTCAAAATACGCGCACAAAACATATTGAAATTGACCTTCATTTTGTGCGTGAAAAAGTAGCTGCTGGGGCTATTCGCGTTCTTTATGTTCCTTCATCCCTTCAATTTGCAGATATTATGACCAAGGGTTTACCAAATATCTTATTCTCTGAATTTTGCTCTAATCTGAACGTTCAATCCGCTCCCGTTTAGATTGCGGGGGGATGTTAGTGTCTATATTTGGTCTCCTTGATTTATTCAATCTTGTATATTTGTCATATTTATATTTGGTCACTTGTATATTTAGTATAATTGTATTTAGTCAACTATACATATAAAGATTTAGGAATATGTTTAGGCATGTACAATTTTGTATTCTTATATATATGTTCTCAATATACATGTAGGCTTATCAAGCCTTATTCCTCTTCAAAGAGTTTTGATTGTAACTTAAAAAAAATGATATTTTAGTCTATTAATATCGAGTTTTCTATGTGTCGAAGGAGATTAGGGTTTGACTCCTCCATAGCGCACAGAGTGTAGGCTTGTAGTATATTTAAAAAAACTCGCGCACGTTTATAACGTATAAGAGTTTCTATTATGTTAAAAAAAGAATAAAAAAATTTAAAAGATGCATTACGCTGTAAATGAAAGGCACCCTCAAATAAAAAATAATATAATGCCTAGGTTGATCCCTTGTGTTATAGCCACCATACCATTTTGATCCCTTTATTATAAAAGTTACTAGTTGAATCCCCTATTATTTACTATTAAACCAATTAAGTTCTCACAGCCAATAGTTGTTAGAAGCTCCGTCTATTTATACTGATATGAATTAAAGATTAAAATATTACTAAAACTATAAAATATTATAACAACACAAATGAATGCGTGAAGTATAGTTAATGGTATGATATAAAGTTACAACAAATGTCATAGTATTTGCTCATTGTTGTAATATTAATTCTATTCCGAGACATCTATTTGGGTTGTTTTAATGTTTTATGGTTTTCATAATATTTTAATTATTTATGGTGGTTTTCACAATATTTTAATCATTTTTTATTCATGTTTTAATCCATAACCAGAGTTTGGTTTCTAAGGGTCATTTTCAAAGAAGACTTGATTTATTTAAGAAAACATTGAGTATATACCCCTCAAAAATTCTATAATTGCATATTTACCCTCAGAAAAAATTTAATTATGTATATATTTTTGAAAAATATAGATAATTACAAATATGCCTCTACTATTAAATTCTCTTAACAAAAGTTAATTAACTTTATTAATTATAGTTATAATTTTGATTAAGATATATAAAATGTCTAAAATAACCTTCTATAACTTTACCAATAATATCTAATCTCTCTCCCATTTCTCATCTCTCTCTCTCTCTTTTTCTCCATCACTCTCCCGTTCAGCCCGACGATGAGAAGCCCGACGACAAGAAAGAGGGAGTTCGTCAAAATTTAAAAGTTGGGAACTTGAATACGTGCTTGCTTGTCATTATACACCAACAAAGGAAGCTATTCTTGGGTTTTCGCTGAACAGGAAAACCACAGCCTAGCTTCTCTAATCATAGTGAGAATCCCACTGATGTTTGCTCTTTTCTTTAGCCTTTTGTTTTTAGAGGATGGAGAACAAATGATTCCTCTTTAGCTTTTGGCCCCATTCTCTTGGATTTGCGTGCTGTGTGAAATGAAGCCCATGTTCTCTAATACCACTAATTTCTTTTCTGATTCTATTTCCAAACTTCATTCTTTTGGTTGTGGGTTCAGGTTGTCTGCAAAGTAAATAACTTTTGGTTTTCATTCAAACTGCAGCTCGAGGCATCCATGTTTTCATGCTAAGATACCAGATTTATTTCAATTTTCTTCTCCTCCTTCTCTTGCTTATTATTATTTATTATTATTATTTTTTTGGGTAAAAAATTGGAGGTTCTATGGTACCTAAATATAACTTTTCATCTTTTGGTACTTATCTTTGATGTGTGAGGAAAGATAAAATCCTGTTCACACCATCTGCAAAACATCAAATAGAATCTTATTTATCTACTTCTTGTTCTAGTCTTTCCTTGCTTTTCCAAATAAATCATCCAGAGGAGTTTGTTATAAAACCATTCTTGTGTTCAGTAGTTCAGTCATAGCCCACCTATCATATTAACTACTTAATTTGTTTGTTGCGATAGATAACGTGAGTTGCTTTAATGTTTTATGATGCTAATTCTTAGTGTTCAGCTCTGCAATAATGTTGCAAAATAAAGTTGTTTTCTTATACTAATATTTTAAAGTCTATTTGTTCTTTTCCTCTATAGCAGATATAATCCAAGCCATTTATGAAATAGAAGGTTGTCCAATTTCATTAATTAGGATGTCTAAGCATTGGATGAGATTTCTTTTACATGCTAAATGATGCCTTTGAAGAATTAAAGGGTTGGTTCATGGTTCCTCTTCAATTTACAACAATGTGGTTTCAAAATAAGATTTCTACTTTTTTGCTGAAATGTTTTCTACTTTGGTTTAGGTTGTAAGTTCTTTAAAAAAATTCTAACAATTTCTATTTCATGCAATGGCGGTGTCAACAGTGTGTACAAGTTGACATTCAAGTATGGTGAATACTTCAAGGAAATTAAAGGCACTACAAGATTGAGGTATCATATAGGAAAACAAAGTCAATTACTGTAGACGCCAATTTATACAACAAAATGAATGTGGAAGAAGATCTATCTCAATTCTACAGTTGGGGGTTAAATCAAATACCAATATTTTGGAGTGTGACAAGACAAAACAGTCAGAAGTTATTTATTGAAATTAGAAGAGAAGCAGATCTCATTAACATGTTTAATGAGTATAAAGACTTAAAGAAGTGTGAGATTTATGTAACATTGGTTGATGTAACACCATATTCTGTACATAAGGCTGGGCAAAAAGCTACTAATTTAGAAGTAGTGGATAGGAGAGAAACTCCAACGTGTGCTTCTAATGACAGACCTTTTCCAGCTCAAGCAAGTATTGATGCAAATCATGAAAACATCAATATGGTGCACGAAGAAGATTGTGGTCAAGATGATGACTTAGTTGAGCAAATTGACAGTGAAACTAGTTATCATTCATTGTATAGCAGTGAATCAGATGATGAATCAGGTGATGAATCAGGTGCTAAGGAAGACCAAATTCAGAATGATGGTGAAAACCCAAGTATAAAGATCGGCTCCTTGTTTGTTGATTGTTATCATTTCCGAAGGGCCCTTGAACAGTACTCCATCCTTAGGGATTGTTCCATAAAGTACATCAAAAGTGATCAGTCAAGAGTGACGGCAAGGTGTGCAGATTATCAAAGCTCCTGGAGGGTCCATGCATCGATTATTCGAGAGCAAGGTGTATTCCAAGAAAGAGCAATTATTATTTGCTTATTGTTACTTAATTTTGCAACGCACATTAACTAGCAAGTAATACGCATTAATACCTTGTAGGTAAAGACAATGCAAGATGAATACTTTTGTTGCTCAACAAACAAATGTGGAAATAAAATGGCTACCCAACATTGGATTGCAAGTAAGATCTATGATTGGCTTCGAGAGGAAGGTGATTTATCTACCAAGGAGTTAAGAAGAAGGCTAAATGAAAAGTATAATGTTGATTTACCATATCATCGTGTTTGGAGGGGGAAAAAAAAAGCAGTGTCTACCATACATGGTAATTGGGAGGATTCTTATATGAAGATCACAAATTTCAAGGATGAGTTGATGAGAAGGAATCATGGCAGTATAGTAAAAAATGACAGAGTCAAAAGAGGGAAAATCACATTTCAAGAGGATGTTCATATGTCTAGGACCATGCATGTAAAACCCACCCTAAAATCTCAACCTTCAGATCTTTTTTAAAATTTGATTTATGTTTTTTTTTTTAAATTTTAAAACCTCTATACCTTATCCTCAATAACAATTAAATCATGGGGAGAAAACCTCGGTACTCACGAGAGAATTTAACCCGAGACCTAGCCTCACGTTCTTTCTTGGTTTCGTGAAGTCCTAGCGACGGGGAGAAGAAGAGGATCTCACGTCAAGTTTTGTTCTCTACTTCTTTGAGGTAAGCAACCTCCTTCTCGGATCTAGGGTTTTGGTTGTTTGTGGTTCTCCTCTCTATTGGTCTTCATCGCATCTGTAAATCAGATTGCCTTGTGATTTTGTTCATG
The DNA here is from genome assembly GCA_902712375.1 of Dioscorea dumetorum. Classification (NCBI taxonomy): domain Eukaryota; kingdom Viridiplantae; phylum Streptophyta; class Magnoliopsida; order Dioscoreales; family Dioscoreaceae; genus Dioscorea; species Dioscorea dumetorum. The sequence goes on from CACTHL010000846.1 coordinate 7,207,806, forward strand.
AATTTTTCTTAAAAAGGTGATTCTTTAATATATTTGCGGGACAGATATATATATATATGATGGACGGATTATTATATCTTGCAGGGTGCAAGCGATTATTATTATCCAGTGATTGATATTTATTCATATATATATATCTGATGGACGGGGTGAGAGTAGTCATGCCGTCACCATCATATAATGCTAATTTATTTAATATGCATTATGTTGATATCAAGGAAAAGCAATTCTGGTGTCAAAGGGAACTCATCTTTTAATGAGGAAGTGGAGATCTTATATGGTTCATTTTTGGCAATATTAATTGTAGTTTTTGATCTCATCCGCATAGGATTTATACAACCAAATATCAAATTTATAATTGAAGAGGCTGTATATGGTTGTGCTGTGGAAATAAGAAAAAGAGTTTTTACGTTGTGCATTCCGGTGTTGCTAGCATAGTTAGTGTTTAGAGCCTTGATCAGGTTTATTTAGTGGCTAATATTTGTATTTAAGATTTGGAATCTAAGTCAAGTATTATATTCATGTTATAGGGTATTTGGCTAAATATTGACTTTTTATGTCCGAGTAGGTTTTATAGTTTGGGATATTTCTCCAGGTAACTAAACCACGTATATACTCATATATTGTATATATATAATTTCTGATTTCTGAAAATAATTTACATAATTATTTAATTATTTTGGGTATTTTGTAAATAAAATTTCATAATATTATATCTAATTGTTTTGGGTTTTGAGATACTGTAATTATAGTTATTTTCACAACTTATAGGTTATTTATTTATTTTTTAAAAGTGTTTATTTATTTATTTAATTGATTCTAATATTCTAATTAATTATGTATTCAACTATTGATTTCATGTATTTTAAATTTTATTGTCATATATTTGCATTATTATATTTCGATATAATTTGAGTTATGCTCATTAGAAAATATGATCACCGAATTTCATTATTTTTTGTGTTTACAATGGTTTTGAACCCGACATATTTTGATATAGCAACTTGTAGTCCCCAATTAACTTTACAATAACCTTGTCATTGGGGGTTAAACACTGACCATGTCGATATGAACCTCTGATTCTGATAAAAAACTATAGTTTCGCACCGTTCCGTCGGTAGAGAATAACGGCCTCTGATAATCTGGCTCAGGTCGCCGAAGGTAAATAAATAGACTCTGACAATCTGACTCGGGTCACCGAGTTTAAATATATGAACTCTGTTGTTTTGTTTTTAGCATTAGTTAAATGGGGGACATATATGCACATTCATTTGGAACATTTATGTTTGTTTAAAATGTTCTGATGTCTGGGTTTCATTTCTGATATTTATTGTATAACGCTACTTTTAAGTACATTTTTGACATTATTGAATTTTTGTGATCCCTATATTATTGTTTTAGTGGTTGCTTACTGGGCTATTAAGCTCATAAATAATTGCTTTATCTTTTTCAGATCAGGAGTTAGTGTGTGGTGACTAGCTTAGCAGAGACCTTTAAGTGAACACCAGGTGGTTAGCATGAGAATAATTCTTCTGTTGGAAATTATGAATTTGTTATGGGTCTAAGACTTTGAATCTTATACTTTTAGTTTTCCTCAGACTATAGTTGTAAACCTGATTATTTTAATCATTGAATTCTGTGGTTTTGTTTGAAAGTAGTGTGTCGTTATGTTTTATATTTGAGAGACAGGTATTGAGGTCTTGTGTGCTCATTTGGTCTCGACCTTTTGGGTATATGGCCGTTTGTCGACGCATCGAGTCCGGTGAGCCGGGTTCGAGTGTGACAATGCAGTACAGGGTTTCTTTTGAGGTGTAGACCTTTCTTGGGACTTGATGGATGTCTTCTGAAAGGCAAATACGAAGGAGTAATGCAGCAGCTAGTGCTATTGATGGATGTAATCGACTCTTTCCAATTGCTTATATCATATTAGAGTCAAAAAACATTGAGTCCTGGGCATGGTCCTTAAATGGCTTATATGAGGCAATAGGTTTACCTAATGGTTTAGTACTTGCATCTGACAGGCAGAAGGATCTTGAGGAAGCAATTTGCAGGGTTTATCCATCTGTAGAGCATAGAACATGTGTGAGGCACATGTACAAAAATTTCACGAAGAAATTCCATGGGAAAAATCTACAAAGAAGCGTTTTGGCTGCTGCAAGATCATACACAGTTAGAGGTTACAATACAACTATAGAAGACATCAAATCAGTTAATATTAGAGCTTATGATTGGATAGAAGACTTGGGGAAGAAACCAGAGATATGGAGTAGATCACAGTTTAGTACTGTTTGCAAATGTGATTACATCACAAATAACATATCTGAGTCATTCAATGCATGGGTTGCAGAAGCTAGAAAAATGCCTGTTTTGGATCTTTTAGACATAATCAAACAGAAGATAATGGTGACCATGGAGAAAAGAAGAAGAATGGCAACAAAATGGAAGGATGATATTGTGACATCTGTGAAGAAATATGTAAAAAACCTATCTAGAGGATTGGTAGCATATGAGGTGCAACGTTGTAGTGATTCAAAGGCTGAGGTCTCTTATAAAGGACAGTGGTGTGAGGTTCTGTTAACAGATGGAATATACAGTTGTAGAAAGTGGCAAGCCTCTGGAATACCTTGTGTACATGCTATGACATTAATCTTCAATATCAGAGGTGCAAAATGGGAAGAATATGTTGACTTATATTTTTCAGTGGAGAAAATTAGGGTTGGCTACAACTTGGAGATTGCTCCAATACCTGACATTAACCAATGGACTTCTAAGAGTCAATTGGATGGTTTTCTTCCTCCATTGTCAAGGAGACCAGCTGGAAGACCGAAGAAAAATAGGATAAGGGCTGCAGATGAGATAAGGTCAGGCAAACATAAACGTGCTAGGTGTGGTGGATTTGGTCATCAAGCAAGAACTTGTAAAGAGCCAGAACATTCAACAAATCCATTAACAAGTAGCTCCCTAGGAAGGTCTTGAAAATTATATAAATGTTCTACTTGATTGATTTAAAATGTTTTTAATTTTATTTGAAGTTTTGTAATCTATGTTAAAGTTGCTCTCTTATTAATTAATTAGTTGTTTGTTGAGTGCTAATCAAGTTTAATTTAAAATTGTAGGGGAAGAGGCAAGCCTAGAAAAACTCCAAGAGATAAAGATATCCATGTTTAAGTATTATTTGCCCATTGTATCAGTTAAGGCAAGCTCCTTTGCTTCTGCTTCAGTCTCTTATGCTCGCTAATTGCATGGTAATAAAGGATACTCATAATCTATTTTTGTTAATTTTGCAGGTTTGGCTACAAATATTGGAGCTTTATGATTGTAATAGACTCCATTTTGATATTTGGTTGTAAGCATATTCATGTGAACATGTAGACTTTTAATGGTTAGCAAACATTTTGTAAACATGTTGATGTATTTGTAAACATTATTTTGTGAACATGTTGATGTATTTGTAAACATTTTATAGACATGTGGACATGGTAATGTATTTAGAAACATTTTATGATTATATGTTTGTTACACCTATAATGTGAATTTTGATTTAGTTAGATAGTTAATGGTGATGTGTTGATTTGATGATACTAGATATATGTGTTATGTATAATAAATCATTATTGTGAATGTATACATGTAGATTAATGTATTTAATGGTGTATTTCTCATTTAGTTTTTTCTCAAAAGTATTTGGATGTATAAATAGGATGGTATAATTGCACATAAAATATTTTTTTAACTATTTTAAATTTCAGATTTTTAAAGGGGGTATTCATAAATGGTCATTTTATAATATAAAAGTTTTTCAAGGGTATATATGCAAAGGGTATAATGGTCATTTTATATATCTGCTGTTTGTTGACAGATGATTTTTCAACTAAGTTGAACCGCAGTGTATATACATAATTATATATATTATTCAGGGGTATGTATGCAATTATTTTTTATTTAGGGATAAATATGTAATTTCAAAACTATTTAAAGGTACATTTACAAAAAATTCCTTTATTTAATAGGAACAACAGAGGATGCAACCAGTAACTTTTAGGCTTCATTTCACTTGTGGCCACAAAAGTTTGTGACTTATATCGCTATGGCCACAAAAGTTTTTTTTGTAACCGTATGGCCATAAAAGTTTTCTCCGGGAGCAGCAGTGGCCACAGAAGCCTGTTTGGAGGCCATTTCCGGCGAATGGGCTGACATGGAGGTTGATGTGGCAGTCCAACTCATGCTGTTTTTATATCTCATCCAAGTCAGCAGCCCAGTCATCAGCTTCTTCTTTCCCCCTTCTCCTATGCCGAAGTTCATTTGAAGCCCTAGATTAGGGCATCACTCCGGCCACTTATCGCAGGCGCTTCCTCAGGCCTGAATGCCCTCCCTCCTTTTCTCATACAACCCCCTCAAGCTACCGGCTTCCCAGAATGCAATTTATGTTAATGCTATAAGAGTGTGTAATTTAATTCAATTGATATAAATTCTCATTGTAATTTAATTTGGTTGAAACTTATAAGAGTGTGTAATTTAATTGAATTGAGTGCAGATAATGCTGAAATTTTAATATGTTCTTCATGTATGAATGAGGTACCCAATTCATGTTAATGCTGAAATTTTAATATGTTCTTCATGTATGTATGAATGAGGTACTCAATTTTAATATGTTCTTCATGTATGAATGAGGTACTCAATTCATGTTATCTTTATATGAATGTCATGATATAATTTCTCATTGTAATTTAATTCACTTGAATGTAGATAATTGTGGTTTGTGGGAGTGTACTTTTTAGTCTCTACTAGCACAAGCCTCTGCGGAATTTTAAAAAGAGAAAGTTTGGACAAGCACAAGCATCAGTTATATGCATAAATTTGAATAAGAAAATTCTGCACAACCACAATCTCAAGCATCAATTATCTGTAAAATTTTGGAAAGAAAATTATGCACAAGCACAAGATTATATACAGAAATTTGAAATAAAAAAAAGTTTGCAGAAACACAAGCATCGATTATCTGCAGAAATTTGAAAAAAAACCTGCTGAAGTATAAGCATCAATTATCTGCATCTGCAGAATTTGTACATGTTGAAACGCATTGAACCAAACAAGCTGAACCATTATTTGCAAAAGTACATAGGCTGCAAAATTTTGGGAAAAAAAGTACATAATTCTTATGCAACAAAAGTTTGCCATAACATTCATCACCATAAACAACAAAAGTTATCAGTTCAACATCCATCAATGTAAACAACAAAAGTTATCTGTGCTTACAACATCCACAAACCATAAACAAAGTTATCAATGCTTACAACAAGTACTGGTAATTCATCATGAACATTAATGTTAAAAACTTCTTCATAGCAAAAATATCAAATCAGTTTGCCATCAGAGCAATCTAGTTCCCCAGTACCCATGTCAGATGAAGAAGCCCTATTTGCAGGTGGAGATTGTGTTGTCCTTATGCGGTAGGTCACATTGCCCAAGTTAGCTACATTAACATTGCATGACCTGCTTATGCTGACACTGAGTGCTGGTCTCTGGCTTATAATATCACTAGGTTGCATTGTTTGAGATTGTTGGGTACCTCCTAATTCATGTTGCTGAGTTGATTCATTGGCAGCTGCAGTACTGCCAATTGACATATTTTCTGGAGTAGTACACTGACCCCTTCTCCTCTGTGAAGAAGACATTAATTGGATTAGATCATTTCAGTGTTATAGTTCATCCTGATTTAAATATATATATATATATATAAACACTTACGGTAATAAGTTTCTGTCTTTTTTGGCCAGCAACACTTGCAGTTTTATTTCCATTACCCTGCCATCATAAAAAAAATAAAGAACACACAGTCACTGATGAGATTTAAAATCATTCAACATCATTTAAGTTAAATTAACACCTGCAAGCAACAAACATAATTAGTATTAAAAAATTTTTGTAGATAAATTATGTATTGTAACTGAAATAAATTAAAACCAAATATCTTACCTTGTCATGATGCCTTTTGTTGTGGCCTTCTTCATGGCATATTGTACATCTAACTGTGCTTAGCCCTTTTCGAGCTAATTTCTGTTTTCCTTTCCCAGAAGTTGTGGAATTGGATGTTGACTCCTTCAAGGAATTTTCAATCTCTTCAGGCTCTTTTCTTCTTGCTTTTGATTTTCTTCCCCTTTGTCTTCTCCCAATTGGAGGTGGGATCACTCTTGTTCCATCATTAACTTCTGGCCAAAGCTCTTCATTGTTGGTGGGGTTTATGTAGTGATCATATACCCGCATGTAAGTTGATACCAAGTAGCAAGCATGTACCAATTCCTCTGGCTGTTGATTATTCCCATATATTGCACTGATTCCATGAGGGCACGGCAGCCCTGTCAATTCCCATCTTCTACATGTGCAATTCTTCTCAACCATGTCAACAATATAAGATTCCCCTCCAGAACCTATGATTTGGACTTTGGGCCCACCTGAAAAATCTGGTGTGAAGTATTGTGCTTCTTCTTTCATCTTATCAAGTTTCTTTTGGACTTTAGGGCATATATTTCCCTTGTACTTCAACATCTGTTCTTTCTTTTTTTTCATTCTCCTCATCAACTTCACCTTGATCATCTCAAGCATTGTAATGATTCCCTTATCTCTTGCATCAAGTATATATCTGTTAAAGCACTCACAAATATTGTTCAAGAGCATGTCACACTTACTTGAAGTACAGAACAATGCCCTGGTCCAGCTAGCATGAGGTCTGTCTTGATGGTCGAGCCATTTTCTTGCATCTGGGTTTTCTTTCTCCAATACTCCAAGCCAATAGTTAAATCTCTGTACATATGTTGCTCTTGCAGCATTCCATAGAAAATCCTTCAATGCTTTGCCTCTGAATTTCTGCCTGAAGTTTGTGTAGATGTGTCTAACACAATTTCTGTGTTCTGCTTCTGGAAATACTTCTTCAACAGCCCTTTTAACCCCTGCAAACACAAGCCACAGAATTAATTAATAGTTAGCCTTATTGGAATTTATTTTAAGTATATAAACTAACCTTTTGCCGATCACTCATTATTGTGACATATCTACTATTCCAAATATCCAAATCATCCCTCAAAGCCTCCATAAACCAAGTCCAAGTTTCTCTATTCTCAGTCAAAACCACTGCATAAGCAATTGGAAAAATACAGTCGTTCGGGTCAATTCCTACTGCAGACAATACTTGCCCATCATAAAGACCTTTCAAAAAACAACCATCAAAGCCTATGAATGGCCTACAACCTGACCAAAATGCATCTTTCAAGGGCTTTAGACAGACATAAAACCCTTTAAAAACACTTTCATCTCTCCATAATATCACTGTTGTGCCTGGATTACTTTGTCTAAGCTCAGCTGCATACCTGATAAGCTTTGTATACTGCTCAGCTTCATCCCCATTTACCCACCTCATTGCTAGATTTTTTGTTCTCCAAGCTTTTATACCGGAGATTGTGAAACCATGATCATCCTTGACTTGTTTAATTATTCCATTGTAGCTCCAGTGTGGGTCAGCCCTGAATTTGTCAAGATATTTAATATCAAGCCACCTTGAAGTAACATGAAAATTGGTGAAAACCTTCCCACATGTGTGATCAAAATTGACACTCTTAATTTGCACTGATGGGTTCTCTTTACTCATGCGAGCTGCATAAATTCTAAAAGAGCATTGCTTGTTGTGGCATGCACAAATCACCCTTTTTTTGTCATTTTGTGGGAACCATAGCTGAAATCTATTCTTAATTCCCCAATTTCTGCATGCTTTCTTCAGCTGTTCAAAATCTCTAAACAACATCCCAATCTTTAAACCAGGGTTATACAACTCCCTATCTTCATTAAACTCCACAACCCTAGTTTTACCATCACCATCTGATTCCTGATCTGTGAATAACTCTTCAGAATTTTCATCCTCTGATTCACAATCTTCTCCAACAACTCCTTGTGTCACACCTTGAGGAAAAGATGGTGTATCCCATTGTATGCCTCCTTTATTTTTTCCTGTCTGTTCATCAATAACTTGCTGATAATCCTCATCACCAGATGGGAGATCATAATCTGGATCAATGAACTCCTCCTCTTCAGTTGGAACCCCATCATCATCTTCCATGTCAGCTAAATGGGTCCACATTCATAATTATGTAAGTCACTTTGCTAAATTTCTAAAACATGAAAACAATTATGTAAAACCAAAATAGAATACCAAACAATCAATCAAACACAACTGAAGGCTAATGTTAAAAAACCATGATACTACTAAAGGCTAATTTCTAAGCAACAACAAGAGATAATTAAAATGTAGTCTTGTTCATTGGTTGTTATTAACAGAACCAGGAAAATAAGTAGTTTTCAGCCTTTAAATCAGTCAGGAAGTCTTCATGATGAAATACGAATGGTTGCCTTGATTCCTCCATCTAGTATAGTAATAGATTTAGTTATACCAATTTTTTTCTTACCACTGCTGTCAACAGGAACTTAAAGAAATTACATGACTGCAAAACCAAAAAGAAATCAATGAAACTGCATTTATTTTCAAAACTAAATCTAGTTCCTAAATTGTGATAAACAAATTGATATTGAATTTCTTTGTCTTTTCTGTCAAAAGGAAATGGAATTAATAAGTGAAGCTGCATTTGTTTTCAAAGCTAAAATGAAGATTTCAGTATCCAGTTTCCAGTTAATACCAGTGAAAGCATGATATGGATTTTTCTTTGAACAGGTCATTTACAACATGATCATCTAAAATGGAACCATTTTCAACACCTAATGCCATCAGATTTCCAACAAGAGATGTAATAGATTTCACTACCATTAAGTTTGAAAACTAAAAACTAGAAAATCATTCACCCTTCCAACAACAAATGTAACAGCTTTAACCACATTAAAATAGAATGCCACAAAAAAAAAGCATTCACACACTCACTCAATATGTACATAAAATTTCTAAAACATGAAAACAATTATGTAAAACCAAAATAGAATACCAAACAATAAATCAAACACAACTGAAGACTAATCTTAAAAAACAAGGATACTACTAAAGGCTAATTTCTAGGCAATATCAAGAGATAATTAACAATCAAACAATACTAACTATGCAAACCAGGATATTACTAAAGGCCAAAACTTAAAAAACCAGGACATTGCTAATTGAAAATGTAAATGATACATTATTAATTATGTAAACCATGCTATTACTAAAGCCAAATCTTAAAAACCCAGGACATTGCTAATTGAAAATGTAAAGGATACATTACTAATTATGTAATCCAGGACATTACTAAAACCACATATAGAAAATCAAAGAAATCAATCAATTCTACATGCCTCCTTCATTTTAATTTTCAGTTACTCCCTTAATGCATTCAGGTCATTCAAGATACATTACTTCTCAAGTGTTGACTATTAGCTTAGTTTTCTTGTCTAATTCTCATGAATTAAAATATAGTCTTGTTCATTGGTTGTTATCAACAGAACCAGGAAAATAAACAGTTTTCAGCTTTTAAATTACTGAGGAAGTCTTCTTGATGAAATAGGAATGGTTGCCTTGATTCCTCCATCTAGTATAGTAATAGATTTACTTATACCAATTTTTTTCTTACCACTGCTCTCAACATGAACTTAAAGAAATTGCATGACTGCAAAACCAAAACTGCATTTATTTCCAAAACTAAATCTAGTTCCTAAATTGTGATAAACAAATTGATATTGAATTTCTTTGACTTTTCTGTCAGAAGGAAAAGGAATTAATGAGTGAAGCTGCATTGTTTTCAAAGCTAAAATGAAGATTTCAGTATCCAGTTTCCAATTAATATCAGTGAAAGCATGATATGGATTTTTCTCAGCTGAGTTCATTTACAACATGGTCATCTAAAATGGAACCATTTTCAACACCCAATGCCATCAGATTTCCGACAACAAATATAAAAGATTTCACTAACCATTAAGTTTGAAAACGAAAAACTAGAAAATCATTCACCCTTCCAACAACAAATGTAACAGCTTTAACCACATTAAAATAGAATGCAACTAAAAAAAATCATTCACTCACTCACTCAATATGTACTACCTTAATGCTTTGGATTTCCTTACTTGAAACGATGGTGGAGATCAACAGACCGGAATCGAGCGACGGTGGGGTGAGGGGTGGTAGGGCAAGCTCAGAGCTTGGGAAGGGAAATGGGAATTCTCGGGCAAAGAGATTTGGGCAAAAAGTGTTTTGATATTAAGAAGGAAACCGATGACTCAGCTGATGACTGGGCTGCTGACTTGGATGAGATATAAAAACAGCATGAGTTGGACTGCCACATCAACCTCCATGTCAGCCCATTCGCCGGAAATGGCCTCCAAACAGGCTTCTGTGGCCACTGCTGCTCCCGGAGAAAACTTTTATGGCCATACGGTTACAAAAAAAACTTTTGTGGCCATAGCGATATAAGTCACAAACTTTTGTGGCCACAAGTGAAATAAAACCGTAACTTTTATAATAACGGAACTAAAAGAGCATGTGACCGTAATGAAAGGATCAACTCAGGTACTATAATAAAAAAAAATATACTAAAAATACTCAAATAATAATAATAATAATAATAATAATAATAATAATAATAATAATACACCACATGTTCACCGCCGGTGAGAAACAAATGGCAACGAGCAACGCATGGCCACCAGTTCCCCTCTCTAGTAGACTCCAACGCCTCTTACCAAGATCCATCTCCATCTCTCACATCCTCCAAATCCACGCCCAACTGCTCACCACCTCCCTCTTCTCCCTCCCTCTATACTCCACGAGACTACTCATTTCCCTCTGCTCATCCACTCCTCTCGCCCCTTCCCATTCCCGCTACGGCGACCTCATCTTCTCCCAAATCCCCCGCCCCAAAACCTCCTCCTGGAACACCATCATCCGACTCCACACCATCTCCTCAAACCCCACCCATGCCCTCCTCCTCTTCGCCCAAATGCGCAGAAATGGCGTCCATACCGATGCCTACACCTACCCGTTTGTTCTCAAGGCCTGCGGTGCTTTGCCGGCGCGCGGACAAGGCATGGCAGTCCATGGGGAGACACTTAAGCTTGGTATGGACTTTGCGTTGTTTGTTAGGAATTCTCTGATTAGCTTTTATTGCAGGTTTGGTGATGTTGCATTGGCAAGATGCCTTTTTGATGGGTTTTGTTCCAAGGATTTGGTTTCTTGGAACTCCATGATTGCTGGGCATGTTGGCTGTGGAGAGATCAAGGAAGCACGGAAGCTGTTTGATAAAATGCCTGTGAGAGATGTGTTCTCTTGGACTGTTTTGATTGATGGATATGGGAAGAAAGCAGGGAATGTTGGTTGTGCACGACAACTGTTTGATGAAATGCCTGATAGGGATTTGGTTTGTTGGAATTCCATGATTGATGTGTATGCTAGTGCTGGCCAGCTTGGCGGCGCAATGGAGCTGTTTGAAGTAATGCCCAAGCGGAATGTTGTATCTTGGAGCATCCTCATCGATAACTATGTGAAGTTTGGGGAGCCTGAAGAAGCTTTGGGATTGTTTCAGAGGATGCTTTCGGAGGGTACTAAGCCAGATAAGGTTGCTGCTGTTGGTGTGATCACAGCATGTGGTCAGTTGGGGGCTCTTGATCATGGTCATTGGATGCATTCTTTTTTGAAGAAGAACAAAATCATGTGTGATGTTATTGTTCAGACTGCACTTCTAGACATGTACATGAAGTGCGGGAGTTTAGAGCTTGCAAGAAGACTTTTCGAGAGCATGCCCGAGAGGAGTGTTGCTTCTTGGAACGTGATGATAGTTGGGCTTGGAAATAATGGTTATGGAGGTGAAGCTGTTGAGCTTTTTCATTTGTTGGAGCGGGAAGGAGGGTTGATGGATGATCTCACTTTACTTGGTGTACTGTCAGCTTGTACTCATGCAGGGTTAGTTGATGAAGGGCTGAGCATTTTTTATAGGATGATGATTGATTTCAGGATTGCGCCGAAAGTTGAGCATTATGGTTGTGTTATAGATCTCCTTGGGCGTGCAGGCCGATTGCATGAAGCGGCAAGTATTATTGAGACCATGCCTATGAAACCCACGCCTACTTTGTGGGGATCTCTTCTTGCTGCTTGTCGGACTCATCGATGTGTGCAATTGGCAGAACTTTCAGTCAAGAGGCTTGCAGAACTTGGAGCTGATGACGCTGGGGTTTATGTGCTCATGTCAAATATTTATGCTGATGAGGGAATGTGGGATGATGTATTGAGGACAAGGAGATTGATGAGTGAAAAAGGGATGAAAAAGGAGAGCGGACGAAGTGTGATAGAGGTGGATGGTGATGTTTATGAGTTTGTAAATGGTGGCAATTCGCATCCTTGTAAAGCCGAGATTTTTGCAGCCATCTGGAGTTTATGCAATCATCTCGGAGATAGAACAGTGTCATTATGACCAGGAGAGGCTTTTTCGGCAAATTTTCATCAGCTAAAATGGGAACTCTTTAGATTGAGATTCCTTACATGGACATGGAAGCCATTGCAGATGCCTTGTCTATGCATGAACTTTTGCCATCCCTTTGACTGAGTCATGCTAAACAAGAGTTGTAGGCTTTGATAATTATGGTGAGTCTGAAGAACCTTATTATGTGAGTAGTTTCTCTCAGATTCTACTGACAGGGAAGTCTTCTTGGAGGGAAAAAGAGAATGAACTCAGTGGGATCTCATGTGAAGTAGTTGTCGGACATTTGTAATTACTTAATCTTGTTACGGCAAACTACAACGATCAGTGATTCCACAGGAAAGGCAGTCTTGGCAAGCATGTTTGTAAAGAACTATATAGATCATTGTTAGCAACTCGTCAACAAATAAGTCAAGGAATCGGATTTGGTTCTGAAATGAGATTCATTGACGCTTCATTCTTGGCTGGCGCATCATTTATATAGACATGCTACCACATTCTGTTCGGTACTGCACTTGTCTCAAATTTGTTCTTCTTTAATGTGCTATTTGCATGGTAATTTAGTGTCAGATTAGTTTTCATGCAGTTCTGTTCTTACATTGTACACTGGTTTTTTTCATTGGTTTTTATTTTCAATTGTTCTTTTTTATAGCGTTTTTGTTTGTGGATATATATGGTGTTATTTTTTTTTATTCACTAACTAAATTACTCTAATGTCAGGATGGCCGATTGGTCTGAGGCGCCAGACTCAAGTTCTGGTCTTCGTGAGGTGGCGTGGGCTTTGGTTTTTCTTACAAAAAATAATAATAATAATAATAATAATAATAATAATAATAATAATAATAATACAGTTGAATAAAATTAGGTTAATAAAAATTATATGATATTATCCAAAAATATAAAAAATGAGGGCTATTATTGAAATAGAAAAGAGCTGAGTTGGAAGTATGATTTCTACAATTTTGTACTAAAGATTTGCCTTTGGGCTTTGTGTAATTTAATAAATTGATGCCAATCATTACTGGCCTATTCTGCAAAGATGATGTCATATAGGAATACAAAGGTTAAATACTCTAAATAGTCCTATTTTTCTCTTTTGGTCACTCTACTCGAATTTGATCCTAACAGTCTCTCTATTTTTTATTTCATGCCAATTAGATCCCGGCCAGAAATTCTGTCAGTTCTGTCATTTGATGAGACTGACGTGGTATCCATCTGGATTTTTTAATAGTAAAAAAAATACAAAGTTTCACGTCAGTGTTCACCTCTCCATCCTCTGCTTCCCTTCCTCCCCACTCTTCCCCGCCGGCGTCGAGTCCACCGATTTCCTCCTCTCTCCGGACTTCTACCCCATCTTCCTCTCCACCACCACCCAACTCCAGCCGCACTTCCACCGCCTCCTTCACGCCCTCTACCTCTCCAACTCCTTCCCACTTTGCCTCATCTCCGACTTCTTTCTCGGCTGGATTCTCGACGTCTGCCGTCTCTTCTCCGTCCCTCGTCTCGTCTTTCACGGCATGTCCACCTTCTCCATGTTCATCTGCAAGTTGGTGGACATGGGGTGGTGAAGAGGGAGGAGATAAAGGAAGGAGAGAGAGTTAATGGTGGGAGGGAAGGGGAAGAGAGTGAGGGAGAAGATGGAGGAGCTTGGAAGGCTGGCAATGGCGGCAGTTGGAGATGGAGGGAGTTCTCACAGGAGTTTGAGTGAACTCATTGAAGAACTTCAGAGTTATTGCATGAATGAAAGGGATGATGAGTTTCTTGATTCTCGGATTGTATTTTTTATTATTAAAAATCCTGATGGATGCCATGTCAGCCTCATCAAACGGCAGAACTGACGGAGTTTCTAGCTGGGGTCTAATTGGCCCGAAATAAAAAGTAGAGGGATCGTTAGGATCAAATTCGAGTAGAGGGACCAAAAAAGAAGAGAGAGAAACGTAGATGGACTATTAAAAGGTATTTAACCGAATATAAAATACTATGCTCTAGTAGGATGTGTCTAAAGGAAATTTCTTAAGTTTTTAATATTTGCAGGAGTTATTGAAAATAGAAAAAACCATATAATAATTATTGCCATTCTCATAGTTTCTTGTACGAAAATAAAAATGTGAAAAACGAATTATACCCATAGTTATGATTTTGATAAAATCATATATTTTACTTGTCCAAAGCATCCTCCATTTTTATGAAGTATCCAAAACCTCCTTTCATTTCATTTTGGCATAACACAAAAATTTCCTCTTTTATTAAAATTAGATTTTTCTTTTGGCTCAACAACCTATTAAAGGGGTTAAAAAGAGTAAATTACACTGTTACTTTTACAAGTATTATATTCATAAAGGAGTGAAAGGTCCAGTGGAATGACATTAATATCTTTGTTAGTTGTTCAATTTTCAAAATGTAAAATTACCTTCCCATCGCATTGGTTCCCATTCTGAGACTGAGTTTTAAGTAGTATTTTAATAACAGGATCGGTTATCAACTCGGTTCGGTAACCGGTTCACAGTTCAACCGGTTGAACCCATTGAAGCGGGCGGTTCAACCGCACTTAATATTTTTCAAATAAATAAATTTTTAAAAATTAAAAAAATTAAAAATAAATAAAAAGTAATTTAAAAAATAAGAAAAAAATTAGAAAAAAAAATACAAAATTACATATTGCAAAGTTATATTGCCTTTATAAGGTGACAAAGTGCTAACTCTACATAAAATTAAAAAATTAAAGGAGGCACTATTCTCATGAATTATGAATCTCATATTCACATGTCTCATTCATTATCATCATTTCCATGAATTTCATCTCCTTCGTTCCGTTGGTTGACATCAAAGAATGAAATATTAATTCCATCTTGAACCACCAACACATCCTCATCATCACCATTTGGTGTATCTATAAAAAAATATATTGTTTGCAAGTAATTAATATTAATAGAACATAAAATTAGGTTGCAAATTGCAATCATATTAGTTACTTAGTCCTAACAATTAATATAATGAATACCTTCATTTTGCCTCCTCTTTGTTCTTGCCCTTCTTCTTGTTGAGCAACCATACTTCCAAATTCATCAGGATTAAGTTCGGGTTCTCATGAAGACTCATTCTCTACAACCCAAGAGTCAATCTTGTCAATACACTCATAATCAAAAGGATTTAGAGAGTTGCTCTTGTTGAAGTTCCTACAAATAGAAAACAATTTGTCAAATTTATAATAAGGTCTCAAAGCAATTAAATAAATGAAAAACATATAACTTAGTTACATACCTATTCTTCAAACGAAGGTTGTAGTGTATATAGACAAGATCACTTAACCTTTTATGCTCCAACCTATTCCTCCGTTTTGTGTGTATTCTCTCGAATACACTCCAATTTCTTTCGCAACCTGGTGAAGAAGATGTTTGACTAAGAATTCTTATAGCCAACTTTTGTAAATTAAGAGCACTATGTCCAAAGAATCTCCACCATTCATCTGCATGAAAAAAATATAACACTTTTCATGTTATTGATGAAAATGTAAACTTACTTAATTTTTTTTATTAATATACTATTATACATGACCTTGTATTTTTGCAAGAAGATTGGCTTAGAGCATTTTCAAAACTACCCATTCGCTCTCGGAATGTAAAAGATTCAACTATCATTTTGCTATGTTTCGGTGCAATATGAGGGTTACTGAATATAGTTATAAACCCATCCATGACATCCGGTGCTTGGCAAACAGAGTCTTTATTATATTGAAAGATTGTATTCAACCAAAATAAAACAATACGAATATCTTGACACAATTGACGCCCCATCTTTCTTCCAAAATTGAGAAATAAGGTTGATACAATCTCCTTACATATTTAAAAGTCTCTTTTATAGCTTTATTTACTCTAATCATCCCCTCATAAACATAACCTGAAGAAGGTTTTTCATTATCCACAATGCATAGCAATCGTACAAGTGGAGACATAATTTTGACAACTATTAAGCAATCATTCCAAAATTGATTATCTAAGACAATATTTTGAACTTTTTTTGCTTTATTTTTCTTAGATCCACTCCAACCAAGAAACTCTCTAGAAGTAATCATAGCTTGCAAATCACATTTATGATCATGAAGACTCTTGAAAGCAATAAAAGTTGTGGCAAAACGAGTATCACCAGGTCGAATTATCTCTGTCCAACCTATTATATTTCTTAGCCTACCCAAAGTCTATTTGTGATTATACACAAAAACAGTAATAGAAGAAGCACGTTGTGCTAAATTCTCTATGTGTGGCATTTTGGCAATATCTTTCAAAATCAAATTCAAACAATAAGCTGCACAAAGTGTCCACATGATATTGGGATACTTCTCATTAAGCAATGTTCCTGCAGCTTTATAATTAGTTGCATTATTTGGGATCATATGAACAACATTTTACCAACCAACAATCTCAATGATCTCATCAAACAAATTACAAAGAGTTTGAGCATAAAAAATTAGGTCCGATGCATCAACAGATTTAATGAAAGATATTCTTTTCGGAGAATAAATAAGAAAATTGATTAAAGATCTTTGTTGAAATTCTTTCCAACTATCTCCCATTATTGTGCATCCACAATCTTCCTAACCACTCTGATATGTGGCAACAGGTAATTTCAATTCTTTCTTTGACTTCTCTAACAAGTTTGTTCGCGAAGCATGATAGGTAGGAACTTTGTATCCCAAACAATAGATGCTATAGCATCTATCATTGGTTGGAAATAAAATGAATTTGAAGCATTCATTGGGATGCAAGCATCATAAAAAATTGGACAATAGCTAAATCCACTTCATGCCACCTTTATTTGCTTTGTAATACCGCCTTGATGGTGGGTTGTTATCTAACTTTGCTACCGCTAGGAAAATAAGATGCAACTCATGTTTTTTTCTTCTTTTTTGATAAATCGCTAAGCCCACTATCTTGAAGACTTTCACTATCTTGGCCTTCCATATCACCTTCAAATGGATGCACACGAGGCCCAAATGGATTTATTGCTTCCTATTCATTGACCATTTTTTGTGCTTGAAATTCCTTTAAATTTTCTTGAAATCTATGGCGAACATCTATGAAAACTTTTTTACACGACCCTATTTCACCTCTTTGGCCAGCACGATGCATTTTCATCCTATGAATGCCTCCACCTTTCACTACTTTAGCAAAAAAATTACAGATGAATATTTTTTCCCCCATCATTACTTCTTGGTTTACTAATATAAGCTCATGCTTGATCAGATTTTGAACGAATAGATCTGGAAGACTGCTCAAATGAATTTTTACTTGATGGTGTCGAAGTTGATGATGGTGTTGTGCTGCCATGAGTTTCTTCCATTTCCAAAATGTAATTGCCAAGTCCTAATGTCCAACTTTTACAAATGGAACAAATAAAAAAACCATTCAAAAGTAAACTTTAAAATAACAAAAATATGAATGAAGTAATTCAACCAAATTAGGCTAAAATGTGCAAAACAAAGTAATTCAACCAAATTAGGCTAAAATAACTAAAGTCGTCTCATGTGCGTCTTCCACCTTTGAGATAAACAACTAAAGTCGTCTCCGATCATAGCTAAAGTCGTCTCATGTGCGTCTTCCACCTTTGACATAAACAATGCCAGTGGTCGAGTGATGGAGGCGCGCTTCTTATGAGGATATGATATTTTAGTAAGTGTGTTTTGTACGATGCACACGAAGGCGTCCACCACATCATCTGTCACCATCTCTTTCCCGTCGATCAGTACGAATAGGTTGGCCCGGGTGGTGCTGACATAATCATTCTTCCAGACGACGGAACTGCGGTTAAACGGCAACAGATGTGATTGATTAATAACACGTAGACGTCAAGTGGGAACAACACATACGTAAATGATAATGTATACTGTTAAACAGTAACATGATAAGTTAAACGGTAAATCACTAGTTTAAATGGTAACTGCTATAATTAAACGAAAACGCAACGACGTAAATGGGATGAGATATATATAAACACTAACATCTACACTATCATACTTACTCGTTAATGGGGAAGTTGAGGAAGATCTTGATCAACTCCTTCTCGAATACGTCGAGGCGCGATTGATGAGCGTATTTTTTCTTCGCCGGAACGAAGTCTTTCCGAACTTCTTGATATTGCTGGTTGGCAAGGGTCACCGCTTTCGTTTTGTTCTCGGTGACGTTCCCTTGCCCCCCATCAACAGTTTTATTGGGATCATCCTTAGATGCTTCTTGCTGTTGCGGTATCGCGCCTACACTGGATGCAGCACTGTCGGCCGGCCGTTCCACCGTGGGCGGGAGTTCCTTCATAATAGAGGCAACGGTATTGTCAACCGCGGCCAAGGCAACCTTATCAAGGGGAGGCACACCCTCGCATGGTTCTTCTTCTTCAGGGATAGTGGCCACCACCCTCGATGCGCCATTGTCGGCCGCGGCCGCCGGCTCCACCGGGACGGGGATTTCGGAGGCTTCCTCAGATGCGGCATTGCCAACGGCGTCGATGATCTCCTCCACAGCGACGGTCACGTCATCAACTGCAACGGTCTCAAGAACAGCATCAGCCGCCGGTGGTGCTGCTATTATTTCATCGTCGGCCGGTGGTGGACACAGAGGCGGCATTATTGTCTTCGTCTTTTGTGCAAGCCTCTTCAAACGTGGCCGTCTTGGAATGGCCTTCCCACAGAAGTCGTCGTCGCCAAATTCCGACGCCTTCTCCGTCCCGGGCACTTCATGTATTTGTCTCGACGGTGCAACCGACTAAAACCTTGCCTCTAATGCCTCAACCCGAGCAACAAACTGGGGGAAAGCGTTCACCATCACCTGGCACGCCTGCAAAAAGGCTGTAGTGACGTCGTCGCCTAATGCCGTCGGTGGGGGCCGCCGCGGTCGGGAGACTGCCCTTCTCGCGGTCGGGGGGACTGTCCTCCTCGCGGCCGGGGCGGGTGTTGCCATTGGGGGGGGGTAGGTGAGGGCCTATCCGACGCCAAGGGTTGTGTGTTGGGCTGGAAGTGGGGGAACGACGTCAGCGAGAACGGACGGAAGGGGCTGGCCTCTCCTCTTGCTATCGTGCAAGTGGTTCCCGCGCAACAGCATCCCTCCGCCAGTTGGCCCGAACAAAAGTCTCCTCCTCAGCATTCACCGGGGCCAGCTTAGGAAACTAACATATATAAAGAAAATAATCTCAGTCAAATCATTCAATTTAATCCAAAACAAACGTATTTAAACATTTGACATATATACGTAAACGATATGGCACACATTTAAACAGAGTATCACAAGGTTAAGCGAAGACACCAAGCGTTAAACACAAACTACCGTTCTTAAACGGTGAAGACTATAATTAAACATTAACTGCTCTTTTTAAACACATTGTTCCTGATTTATTACCTCTTTTCCTTTGAGAGCTGACTAACTGGTTTCTATCGTCGCATGCTTCCGGTAAGTACTTTCACAGTAGCACAGTACCCTTGGGGTCTTGCCGAAACGGACTTTCTTGCCGGTTCCGGTCACCTCGTAAAACCAGATGGTCAGCGTGATCGAGCAACCCTTAATGTACCCCGTGTTTACCTTTCCCCCTCACATCTGCCTTGCACTCGAGCGGCAGCTTGGGGAACGTCCTCTATAAGCCATTTGTGCGTCGCCTGCGCCCATGCGTACCGCCCTATGCCAGGTAGATCGTCGACATAATCAACGATCCAAGTGGCCACCGAGCATGAGGTATTCGGGAAGAGGATTATCCCCATGAGGTACGCCATCAAGAGTTTCACAAAATCCTGCTCTTCCCCCCTCTGTCCAACAAGACGCTGAAGAGTGCTCCTCATGGCGTCTCTATATCTCTCGTAGCTTTTCGAAAAAAACTCCCCTCGAATGCTGACTGTGTTTTCTTCTTCTTAAACAGGACTGCGTCTCCGTCGCAGCGCAGACCCAGAACGAGAGCTACATCCTCAGGCCGGAAGCTCAGCAGGCTTGCCCCGATCCTGAATTTATTGGTGCAGCCATTGTACCTCTGCAGAAGCAAATCAAGAAGGGCCCTTTCTTGGAATACAGCTTCCACCTCAGTGAATGCCGCAAACGGTGTCCTTTGGATGATCTCCCAATGTCGAGAGGTCATGTGGACCTTCAATTCGGCCAAGATCTCCACCACCGGTGTCAAGTAGCATCTCCCGTTGACTAGGTTTACCGCCATAATCACAAGACTGCAATAATGACAACACTTGTTAAACAGATACCTCAACTGTTACACAGAGACAAAAGGTTTTACACGGAAAGCTCAATGCTTAAACAGAGATATGCACCGTTAAACGGAGACAAACGGTTTTAAACAACAACTCATTTCTTACACGGAAACCTCATTTTACAAACTGTAACCATATCAAATGGAAGCGAAACACATATTGTAACCATTACACAAACAAAAACAAGCGAAAACTTTTTCAATGATCGTGGGCACATCCGAAAACCCTAAACCCTAAACCAAAACCCTGACTGAGAAATCTGCCTGCAGACTAGAAAAAACCCCAGCCGAGAAATCCCCCCGCATGCTTCAGTGTCTTCAGATAAAAACAGAACCACGCAAAACAAAACCGACGAATATCTCTGTGTAACAGAGTAGTTCAAATAAAAGCCTTACTTACAACACAACTTCTGCAATACCTTGAGCTGCAAACTGATGAAAGTGCCGGATACTTGCGCACGAGTGATTCAGGTGGACTGAAGTTACAAAGGATGTCGAAGCAGAGAGAGCTTCGGAAAGGGAAAAACTGAAGAAAGTTAAGCAGAGAATTAAGCGAATACGGCTCTCTTGGGATTGCCCAACGAGAAACCCTCCACTTCCTCTCTAACCGACGAAATGATTGCACCACGACTTCCCATGCAAGATAGGGGCAATTCCGTCCGTGAAATTGAAAAATAACTCCGTTAACCACCGTTTCATTCTTTGGGGGCTTGAAAATCATTGTGTTTAAAAGAAAGGGGTTTTAAGGGATTTGGAAATTAACGGGGTGTTTTTGGCCATTTCGCAAATTTATGGTTTTTTTTTGATAATTTTCACTATTATTTATTATTAAAATTATCTATTTAATTATTATTTGAGTTATATTATTATTTTAATTGTTAATTATTATTATTTGAATAAGATTGTTATTTTAATTGTTAGTTATTATTATCTATTTAATTATTATTTAGTATTAAAATTATATATTTAATTATTATGTTAATTAATTATAATTTTGAGGTAAATTTGTAATTCCACTCTCAAGAAGCGGAGGAGGAATGTGTCACGCCCCGAACCCGGCTCGCCGGACTCGACGCGTTGACAAACGGCCGTATGCCCACAAAGCCGAGACCAAGTGGACATACAAGGCCTCAATACCTGTCTCTCAAATACAAATGAAAGCAATACACTAAATTCCAAACAAAACTGAATAAATAGAGAAACACACAATGATCAGTTTACAACCCAAATTCAAAGAATGCTAAAGGTCTCGACAGATAACAGGTTTATTAACCGAAACTAATCTTCTGCTAGGCACCTGGTGCTCACTCAACAGTCTCTGCTAAGCTAGCCACCACACACCTACTCTTGATCTGATAAAGAGTAGAACAACAATTTATGAGCTAAATAGCCCAGTAAGCAACCACTAAAAGCCAATAGTAATATAGGGTCACCAAATTCGATGGTTTCAAAGATGTACTTAAAGTAATGTTGTACAATACATATCAACAAAACGAAACCCATACATCAAAATATTTCAGGCAAACAAAGTTTTCGATGAACAGGTATATATATGTCCCCCAAATAACTAATGCCAAAAACAAAGCACAGAATTCATTTATTTACCCTCGGTGACCCGAGCCAGATTATCAGAGTTCATTTATTTACCCTCGGTGACCCGAGCCAGATTATCAGAGGCCGTTATTCTCCACCGACGGAACGGTGCGAAACTATAGTTTCTTATCAGAATCAGAAATACATGTCGACATGGTCAGTGTTTAACCCCCAATGACAGGGTTATTGCAAAGTTAGTTGGGGACTATAATTTGCTATGTCAAAAATATATCGATTCTAAAATCACTGTCAACAATAATTATTCAATAATTGAATAAAATATTCAAATCAATTGAATAAATATTAAATAAATAAATAAATAAGTAAATAAATAAGGGCATAAATAATCAATAATTTGAATATAATATTAGGCTTAACATTTTAACCCAAAACAATTAAATATAATGTCGTGAAAGTTTATTTCACAATAAAACCCAAATAATTAAATAATTATGAAAAAAAAATTTTCAGAAATCAAAATTATATATACATATGAATATACGGTATATATGTGATTTACTTACCTGAAATTATCCCCAAGCTATAGGACCCCCCCTCGGACACCCAAAATCAAGACTCGAGCGAAGACCCTAAAACATGAACATAATACTTGCCTTAAATTCCAATTTAAATACAAAAAAAAATTAACCACTGGTTAACCCTGATCAAAACTCTAAACACTAACTGTGCTAGTAACACTGGGGTGCACGAAGTAAATTTCTTCCCTAATAACACCCTAAAACCAAACCCCACAATATATATATATATATATATATATATATATATATATATATATATATATATTGGCGGACAGACATATATATATACATATGTGTGTATATACATATATTTGAAAGTTACAGACAGAGCCACATTTCAAAGTGGCTAAAATGCAATTTAATAATGCTGGAGAAAATGCAAAAAAAATAAAAATGCAGGCCCACTTCCTATTATTCTGCATTAAAAGTATGATTTAAAATATCGCATGACTTACAGAACCTCACATGACCTAATGTAATTAATGATCTTTTCTCAGCTTCTACAGGGAAGTGATTAACAATTTCACGAGAATAATGACTTCAGAATTTGAATAGTGTCAAGTCTGCATGTCTAAAGGCATATGATTTCACCATTCGTAAGACAGTAAGTACATGCTAAAGTATCTATTGATCAAGTAAGGCATCCAGAATGTTCCTTCAAATAGTTGGAAATACAACAATAATTTCATCCGGAGATCAAAACATTAAATGTAATATTGGAATGTTCGGGATAAGTCATGATGAATATATTGAGATTGTATGCAATTGGATACAAGAACGAGCACCAACAAACATCCATTCATCACTCAAGACAACAACAATGCTAGGTAGGCCCTCATGAATTAGCTATACCAAAATAAATAAATAACTTAAACATGACATCTACTGCAACCCTAGATTCGAGAAAGAGACGCTTACCTCAAGAACTACGGAGAAAGAATGAAAAATGGTCGTGAGATCTCCTCCTTTTCTTGTCGCCGGCACTTCCCGAAAACCAAGATGGCGAGACTAGGGCTTGGGAAAAATCTCTCGTAGGTTACGAGATTTTTCTCCTGAATCTCTGTTAGAAGAGATAAGGCTAAGAGATTTTTAAAATTTAAAAATTAAAACAGATTTTTAAATTAAGAAAAATTAGATTGATTTTTCTCTTTTTTTTTTTTTTAAAACGTGGTTTCACAGAATGAGCCACTCCCGACTCAATCCCCCTCGTCTCTCACCAATCCTCTTTCACTCTATGACCATCCAAACAAAAAAGTGGAATGGGAGTTATTCCCATTCTACTCTTTACAAACAAACACCCCCTGTTATTAGATGAAGTCTGTAGCTGAAGCACTGGCATCTATACTAATTAACATATTATTGGGGGGCATAGCTACAAAAATACTAAATAAATACATAAAACCTACACCGAGCGCAGGTTTCTCCTCTTTCTAATTCTAAACCCTAAGACGATGCCGGCTCCACCGTCGTCGCTGCAGCTTCTTACGCCGGAGACACTGCTGGCTTCCGGCAAGGGCTCGGAGCGCCTGACCCTACCGGCGCTGCAGTCGAAGATGAAGTGCGACCCCGAAGGCTATGAATCCGAGCTCGTCCTCCTTCGCCGGCACTTTGGCTCCTCTCTCCAACTCTTCCGCCACCAGTCGGCCCTTGCCCCTTCCTCTGATCCTGCTATCGCGAAGGACCTTGGTGATTTTGCTATGTTTCTTGCCCATGTCTCCCCCTTGTACCCTTCTCACCTCGCTGATTTCCCTGGTGAGCTTATTGACTTGCTTCGTTCTGATGCTGGTTCACTGCCTTCGTCTCTTCGGTGTCATCTGGCTCAGGCTCTCATCCTCCTCGTCAATAGAAAGGTGTGTTTCTTGGATGTATAGAAAACATGATCTTTCTCTTTAATTGCATTTGTTTGTTTTGGCGGAACGGTATTTTTTTTTCTTTGTTTATTATTAGTTTTCAATTAGAGTTTTCCTATTGTGTTTATTTGTTGTAGGATTTAGTAATTTGTATTTTAGATTTGGGAATTTGCTTTGATGTGTGTAGATTAGGTGGAATAGTTGTGAATTTGGATTTAGATGGTTAATTTTGTCTTGGGGGTTTTTGCACTTTAAGATTTGAAATAAACCAGAAGTTTGTTGCTTGCCATTAAAAAATTGGTTGATGATTATTTTTATGAGTTCTATCTGAATTTTTGAAGAGTCTTTGTTATTTGTCTGTTAATTTTGGCTTTTATTCTTATTTTAGTTGCTCCTGAGTGTTGTATTTACTGACTTGTAAAATTGTTGAAAGAATCTGGAAGCTATTGAAATAAATTAATAATAGTATCGTCCAATGGTTATAATTCTGTTAACTTAATCATTGATTTGTAGAAGTTATGAAGTAATTTGGAAAATTGGTGACAGAATGGGAAAAAGGGCTTGCATTTCGAGAAAATACAAAGAGTTTTTTAGATCAGTGAAAAGGTAGAAAATTTGTTGTTCCTCAATTAATGCCATTGTAAACTATCTTTTTAGGAATGTATATATGTTTCAGCATTTCATGAATTGGGTTGGGCAAAATTTTAGATTTCTTAACTAGGTTAGATGTTTGGACTTCATTTCACCTTGGTAAATAATCAAACTTCTACACTTGTTTGAAATCCCATTGACTTAATTTCTGATTTATATGAATATCCATTTGTTTATGATCATGATAATCGCTGAACTGAGTAAGATGAAATGAGGATATTGTCTTGATCCTATAGATTTCCATTTGCTGTTATGTGAAAAAATAGGCATGCTGTGCCATTAAGATAAATAAAATGTTTGTTTCATTAATTATGTGCTAAATATCTTGGAGCTCTTGTCTGGAGTGGCACCTTGTTTCTTGTTATGATATATGTCCCAGAAATTCTTCATGTGTTCAATTGGTTGTTGTTCTCAAGTTTATTAATCCATATTACAATAGGCAGGTTAACACTGAATCAAACTTGATAAATTTGGATATATTTTTTTTTACATATTTCTGAAAAACTCTCATGACATTCTTAACTGTTTGCCTCCATTTTTGTCTGTTTTTATATTCATGCAGTTAGTTGGTATTGAAGAAACTCTTGAACTGTTTATGGACCTTCAAATTCTCGGTGATCGGACTGTGAGGAAACTGGCCTTTGCCCATGTTGTTCATAGCATCCGAAGAATGAACCAAAAGCATAAAAATGAAGCCAACAATCGGAAACTGCAAAACATCTTATTTTTGATGCTACAGGTCTCCAGTGATCTGAGTATTTCTTTGTAGTCCCTTTTTTATCAGCTTTTAAGATTCAGAAATAGTATTTCTTTTTTGTATCAAATTTTGCATATTCCTTATTTCGGAGTGGCTTTATTCTCATAAATTTATCAATTCACCGTGCCTTCCATTGATAGCTTGATTAACATCTGAAAGTTTTTGATTCTTTAGAAGGAGGATGAAGCAAGGGCTAAACGGGCTCTTGTTGTTCTTTCTGATCTTCACCGACGCAGGGTGTGGTTTGATGATCGGACAGCTGATGCCATTTGCACTGCATGTTTTCACTCATCGTCTAGGTAGTTATTGTTCATCCACTTTTGTATGTCAATTAATTATGGTTTTGTGCTCATCCAATTTTCTGCAATCAGGATTATGATATCTGCTCTTTCCTTCTTGCTTGGTTATGAACAAGTTGAAGAAGAAAAGGATGACAGTGATGATTCCAGTAGTGAAGATGACACAACCAATCAAACTGGCCAGATTATTCTCAGTAGAGAAGCTGTTTACAAGGTCTTAACATTGTATTCCTCTTATTTTTAAATAAACAATTGCATCACCAGACATTTCATGTATATTTTTCGTTAGATTCCTATGTCTCTGCTTTATCCTGGTGTGTAGAAAAGTTTCATAAGTCTAATCTTCTTCGTTGTGAAAATTCCATTTGCTAAAATTGCTTAAGGACATTTTTGTTTGAAGATGGCTGGTGTCTGTTATTGCTGAAATGGCCATCTATCATTTAACTTGCATCCAAAATACATTATCTAGTGGAGTAGTTGTAATTTTGCTTTAATCAGAAGATATGAAATTTCTTCAAAGGCTTATTTTGATAAATGAAAGGTATAATTTTTTAATACATTCTGGCAATTAATAGCTTGGGATCAAGTTTTTCTTGTCTGTAAGAAAATCATGGTTTATGCTTGAT
Source organism: Dioscorea dumetorum (assembly GCA_902712375.1). Lineage (NCBI taxonomy): Eukaryota > Viridiplantae > Streptophyta > Magnoliopsida > Dioscoreales > Dioscoreaceae > Dioscorea > Dioscorea dumetorum. The sequence goes on from CACTHL010000846.1 coordinate 7,234,784, forward strand.
AATTGGAAGAAGCTTGCTTATCTGGAATTCGAAATTAATGCACTTAAAAGACCTTGAAAATGGATTATTTGTTGGATGTGCTAGCATGTAAAATACATTTTTCAGGATGAGAAAGGTACTGGGACTGGGGAAATATGGACATGTATAAAATATTTGAGGGAAAAATAGGATTGTAATGTGGAAATTCTTTTATTTTGGTTTTGGCCTTGAATGGGAATGGTAGGGAAGGATAGTCAATGACAGTCATGTGTTGCGAGTTTGGATAAAAGATAGGAATAGCACCCATGTTGCCAAGTTCAAATAGGTTAAGAAAATATGGTTAACAGTACCAATGTAACTTGCAGTTTTTTTATTTCTGGATCAAATATTGAACACATTATCCTTTAATATATTATAATGCAGATGTATATCCTTACAATTCTTGAATGTGTGATTGCTTTCCTATTCAAGTTTTTTTGAAGATTGTGGCATTATGTTGTTGTGGACATCATGATAGTTAGCACTTGCTAACTGCCCATGGATTTTTGCTTTGACAACAAGAGGTTAAACCATAAAGTTCTCTCTGGAACTTCTGTTGAAGATGGCGTGGGAATAAAAAATTCATTACTGCATATTTGATGGTGAACTTTTCTTTCAAGGCACTGATTTTTTCTATTGTACCCCTTGTTGCTTTTCTGACTGGAATGCAGGCACATCACAAAGGCACTACTTCTAGCAAGAAAAAGAAGAAGGCAAAGTTGCAGCGTGTTGTCCGCAGCATGAAAAAGCAGCAACGCATTTCATCCGAGAAAAACAATTCAAATTGGTATTCTCCACTTGCCCATCTAAAGGATGCTCAGGTTAGTGGGTTATTGTATTTGAATTTTTAGCTTTGATTCAGCTTGCTGGTTGGCCATATAAACGTTAATTTTCTTCTAGGGCTTTGCAGAGAAATTGTTCTCTCGTCTTCAGAAATGCAATGAACGGTTTGAGGTACCACTATTGATTTTACTAATTGATTTTAAAATTGAAGATTAGTGAATGATGTGGAGCTGTTCCTGCCCTAATTAAATGGTTTACTATATTGAAAATCACATAGGAAGTTTGTTTTGCTCTAGAAAGATATGCTATGGGAAAGCTCACTATTTTATAACTCAGTGCAATTTAAACAAAAGTATGAATGGCTCGTGTTTTCTTCTCGTTTTTATACCTCCTTGAAAATTATTCTATTACAATTTCATGCATGACTTTGATATATTCAATAAGAGTCCTTCGCTTGGTAGTCTTTTGAAGGATTCTTAAACCTTTTTCAATTTGTTATTTATTTTTTTAATGCATGCCACAAAGTTCAAGTTAATGGGGTTTGTGTAGTGTATAATGTTCGTTTGTATGTAGTGTGTGCATGAATGTCCCTCACTTGGTGCTCTGAGTAACGAACAGTCCTACCCTTGAAAATATTTTTTATCCATTTCCTTCTCTGAACAGGGAAGTTAATTTCATTTTTGTTGGATTCTGTGAATGTTACTTATTGCATACATCGTCAAGAATCAGTATTTCATTATGTGGTTTTATTGCTATATGATGAAAAAGCAATGACCATCTCTTGCATAGGATCGCAAAGAATTTGTGAGGCACTACATACTTCAAGTCAATCTATAAGTTTGGCATAAATAATTTTATTGAAACACTTCAATTAGAAATTTATTTTGTCAGTTATGTAGCTTGAAAGCTAGCCGATATGGAAGCCTTTTAGCATTTATGGTGACAGGACTTCTAGAATATTTTTGGCTAATAATACTTTTCACATTATGTTTTTGCAATATTGTATGTAATTTTGTGGAATTATCAGTTCTTTTCTGCCTAACGCTTGATAAAGGAAGATATGTATTTTGGTGTTTATGATTATATGTCAATATGTCAAACAATATTTGATTCATTTACTTCAAAATTTTTATCAGTCCTACTTTTTTGAATATTCTTTTGAACAATTACAATGTTACATCAAGCTGTAGGATGCTTTTCAAATAAATTTCTTAGCTCTCTTATTAGGACATATATGCTTCTTTCAAAGCTGAACTCATTTCAATTGTCATTTTTTTGACACAACTAATCATTCTGTTTCTGAAGAAAATTTTGCTTACATTTCAGGTTAAGGTTATGATGTTGAAAGTAATTGCTAGAACCGTGGGGATGCATCGATTAATCCTACTAAATTTCTACCCATTTCTTCAAAAATACATTAAGGTAGGGTAGGCTACCCATGGCCTTCTCAACTCTGGTTTATAAAGCTTCGGTTCATGATATTATTTATATTTTCCAGGCTCATCAACGTGATGTCACTACATTGCTTGCTGCAGCAGTGCAGGCTTGCCATGATATGGTTTTCTTCCATCTTTCACTAATTTGGAATCTTTTTCACAATAACATACCTGTATTTGTAATATTAATTTTTTTATGATTAGGTGCCTCCTGATGCAGTTGAACCATTGTTCAGACAAATAGTAGATCAATTTGTTCATGATCGTTCTCGTACAGAAGTATTGCACAAAATCCACTAGTGCTGTTTTGGTTACCGCCTTTTGATTGCCAGTGGTTTTGAAATTTAATATGACATTATTGCTTGAGTGATTTTGTTTTTCCCCCTCTTTGTCAGGCAATTGCTGTTGGACTGAATGTTGCAAGGGAGATCTGCCTGCGAATGCCTTTGGTGGGTCTTCGTTTTATACTCTAGCTTCATATTTTGAATATTGCCACTGTGCATATTGATTCACGACATGCATAATTTGTATCATGAATACTTTCATCAACTTTAGGCTGTTCATCTTTAATTGTCCTGAAGTGCAGTATCTTGTTTTGGTCTTCTTTCTTCAGTAATCTAGTGTGAAATAGGGCATTGTGAAGGTTGTGCTCAATGAAAATGTCTGCAAGCAGACAAAATGTGTAAACATCATGTATTCTACTTACCTACCGTTTCATATGATTGTTACTTTTCTTCCCCTTCAGTTAATGAATGAAGATCTTCTTCAAGATCTTGCCCTGTACAAGAAGTCGCATGAAAAAGCAGTTTCAACCGCAGCTCGCTCCTTGATCATGCTATTCAGAGAGGTCTAAGTGGCACATCTATAGTTCATGTATTATATAGAGAGATGTTATGACCTTTATATGAAGAGGTGCTTTTTAATTTGAATGCAGATTTGTCCTTCTCTATTGGTTAAAAAAGACAGAGGCCGGCCTACTAACCCCAGTGCAAAGCCAAAAGCATTTGGAGAAGTCAACATAGAAACCAGTGTCCCTGGTCTTGAGTTGCTACAAAATGATGGTGACTCCACGCCTGAAAGTTCAGATGATGAACTTAATAATTATGATGATGAAGATGACCTGCAGCAGTCAAATTTTTATTCTGGTCATTATAAGGAGGTCTATGAATCAAAAGAAGATAATGGCAGGAGCGAAGATGATGAAGAAGACCTTGCTGCAGTTTCAGATGAGGGAGAAGATGATGATGACACAGATACACTGGGGGATAGCCATGGTATTATCAGTGATAACAGTGACAGTGACGATGACATTGATGATGATAATTCTGATGAGGATGAGGATGATGAGGACACTGCTGAAGAAGAATCAGCTCAAAAATCACTTGCAGAAAGGGCAGGCGGCGAGGAAGATGTTGAAGAAGCAGCAAATGATGCGGAAGAGGATGACATGAAGAAGGCTAAAACACTGAAAAGGAAGTTCGTCGATTATGCTGAGAAACTAAATGAGACCAGTCTTCGGGCTTTGAAGAGATTGGCAGGATCCAACATGTCATCAATTCCATCAGTAGATGACAAAGAAATTCTTTCTAATGAAGATTTTCAACGGATCAAAGAGTTAAAGGTATTAATACTGAAGTCATCTTAGCACATGGTACTTTAGTCTTAAGTCCTTGTTCTTATGTTTAGTTTTGGTTGTTTTATATTTGGAAGGGAACTGTTAAATCATTCTCTTGTTTGTATGTACACGCTTGTGCAAAGTCTGACTTATTAAGCAAATCCTCTTAGGCAAAGAAAGAAGCAAAGCTTGCTTTGTCTCGACAAGGTCTTCTGCGGAAGGGCTCAGACCCAAAGTTAGCAGCTCTCAAGCTTCCATCAGCTGAACAACTGAGTTTAAAGCGTGTGGATCCAGCTAAGCTTGAGGTGTGCTTTGTTTTCTTTCTGTATTTATTTCATGTTACGCTTTCATATTATTCAGCTTGATCATCTGGCATGAACTGTCGAAGCATATTTTGTGCAAATATGGCGTTGTTAACCTCTCCTTATGGAAGGTGATGATGAACCAAATAGTTGATAGGCTTTATATCGGATTGCATTTGGTCTTCATGACAATAATCTTTAAGTTTTCTCTGTGAACCTCGCCATGTTTTACTCAAGCCCTTGTTAGGCCATTTGTTTTATTTGACTAAATTTCTAACTGCTTTTATCGCTAGCCATGTCGCTCTAGTTGCTTTCCCTCAAAAGATCGGCAAGTAGTTTTATATTTTTATATCTTGGAGTAATTATGTTGCAGCATATAATCTTGTTTCTGTGTAGATTCATGTAAAAAGAAAGCTGAGCAAGGAGGAGCGACTTGCATTAGTTAAAGCTGGAAGGGAAGATAGAGTGAAGTATCAGGCTCGTACTGCAACTAAGCAAAATAAGGTATTGTGTGTTCATTTTGCTTCTTAATATTGATTTTGATTTGTTGTAGTTGGTTGTAGTTGTTCTCTCTTTGTTTATATTGTTAATAAACTTAGAATGCAGCACAAGTAGTTCGTTTAACTTAAACTTCAGCATATATATAATATGTTACAAGAAGGCTTAAGCCATTGAGGCCTGTTGCTGGTAATGCCAAACCTATTTTGCTAAAATGCATTGAAATAATAGAATAGAGGAATATGTGAAAGAGAAAAATGATAAACAAGTGACACTAAATTCCCAAGTATTCCTTTCTTAATGTAGCATAAGTAGTGGCACTTCTTTAGTGGGTGTTACAGCAGCAAAGTGCTCCATTATTAAGATTCTTAATTTTATTTATACATGCTGAACATGTACCTTGAAATAAACAAGTGAGGAATTTAGGCTTTGGTCATGTGCCATTTTCATATTTGTTCCATTGTAAAAGATTTTTAAAGTACTTTCACGACTCTCCACAGAAGTCTTTTGGTTTTACTGCCCCCTTTTTGGTATTTAATCATAGCGTTCTATCATGGTAAACACAAGTGTGAATTTATTTTTCTTTTGAATTACCTGAATAGTGTTCTATCATGGCAAACACATGTATCTGGGTCTTTTGGTTGTGTTTCTGATCAACTTGTGAAACTTTGTTTGTAGACGGGTGGACTTAGCAATCGTCAGAAGGAACACAAAAAGGCGATGCCTCTTGCTGCCAAGAGAGCAAAGGTCGCTCGTTCACGCCAAGAGAAGAGGAAGAAGCAAAATAGATCTGGCAAACAATTCCGGGGAAAGAAAGCATGGAAGTGAGTCAATAAAAGTGGTGCTGTTTTCGCCAGGTTTTGACAAGGCCAATTTTGTTTTCCTTCTTTTTTTGCGGTATTTGTGGTTTGAATCCACGACGGCTGTAATATTCATGTTCTAGTCCATTCGTTTCATTCATGTAATTTAACTGTTTTTCTTAGTGAATGGCATTATATTAAGGATGAATTTCCTCGTCAATATGTGGAAGATGAGCCAACATTGTTTGATAACGAATAACATGGTTTCATTTGCGTATTCTGATGAAAAACAAGTTTATATCTGCATCTATAATTTTGTGGAAGACCAATAGAGGTGTTCTGTTGAAATGGATTAGGTACACAAGCATGGAAATGGGTGCATGGTTTGTGGTTGATTTGATTGTTAACAGTCTTAAGACTGATTGACGGATTACGTATTAATCAATTAGTATTTTCATATTAATTAAGTATACTTTTTATCTGATTGCTTGACAGTCTCATTTTGTTGGTAGCCTAGCGGTGTTCATTTGGAGATTCTTTTGTCATGAGCTGAGTGAAATGCCATGGCCATCTTTTATTTTATCTTTTTTCTATTTTAAAATTGGTGAGGTTTATCTCTCAGTGGAATAACCGAAGATTTTATTCCATCTGTATTCAAACTCATCCAACTTAAAATTTAATTAGAAAATCATAAGCCTATACTTAAAATTTAATAAAAAAATCATAAACTTATTCTTCTTAATTTTATTTCCTTAAAACTTTACAAAATATTGAAAATTGGCAAAAGTAAAAGTTCTAAAAATATACATAGAAAATTCTCTTTCTAACACATCTTTGTATAATGTTAAACTACATGCATAACATGGCCTCAGAGTACTTCAAATAACGAATTTAATTTTTTTATTACATTTAAGTTTCTTTTTTTATTAAATATCATATTAATAATTGAAAACGATTTAATTGTACTTAATTCTTTGTTTATATAATAAATGTTCATGAGATCTTTCAAAACCAATGCAAACAGTTTCTAGTTTCTATTATAGAATGCTATTTAATCATATCAGTAAAATTTTTATTTTATGGCTGTACAATATTGCCTCAAAACCATTAAACTCATTAAAATTGTAAACAATGTACATAAAAGTGAAATTTACACATGTCAACATATTATTAATAGAATTTTTATTGAATTATTTTTTTATTTACAATCAAAATGATTCCCGCTTGTATGGATTAAGAAGACGTATTTGTAAATAAAAATTTTCACATTGCCTGCATGTCAACATATTTTTAATAGAATTTTTATTGAATTATTTTTTTTATTAATAGAATTTACACATTGCCTGAGGGTCCTCCTGTGTTAGTGCAAAGACTCGGCCCTGAGTAACTGGCCTACCACGGCTTGCTGAACGAGAAGAGGAAGAAGGATGGTCTACCGAAGGAGTCTTCCCCTTCCTACCCCTCGAGGCACTTTGCTGGGAATGGCCTAGAGTACCTTTCTGCCTCGACCCATCAGATGACCTGGGCTCTGTCACTATATTGTATTAATAATATGTTGACAAGCCGAGTCTTTCCTCATGTCAACATATTTTTTTATTTACAATCAACATATTATTAATAGAATTTGTATTTACATATTATTATTATTTTTTATCTGTCTCCAGATCTTCAATGCAAAAATGACTGCTACAAACTCCAAGTCGTGAGTGGGGCAATTCTCCTTATGCAGTTTCAATTGCCTTGAAGAATAGGCAATGACTCGACCGTTTTTCATCAGAACACACCCCAAGCATGTCTTGCAAGTATCACTATAGATCACGTATTCATATCCACTTTCTGGAAGAGCAAGGATGGGTGTAGATACGAGTCTATGCTTCAATTCCAGGAAACTTTGCTCGCAAGCTTCAGTCTAGGTGAAACGGGCTCCCTTCCGGGTCAATCTCGTCAATGGCGCTGCTAAGCGGGAGAAGTCCTATACAAACCTCCGATAGTAGCCAGCTAAGCCAAGAAAACTCTGGATTTCTCTGACTGTGCTCTGTCTCATTCAGTCCACAACTGCTTCCACCTTTTTCGGATCAACGGAAACACCATCTTTACTGATGACATGCCCCAAGAAAGCCACACTATCGAGCCAGAAATCACACTTGGAAAATTTGGCATACAACTTATGTTGTCTCAGAGTCTTTAATATAATCCTCAGATGCTTTGCGTGCAGTTGCTTACTGCGCTAGTAAATCAGAATATCGTTAATGAAGACGACTATAAATCGATCCAAGTAGCATCGGAACACCCGATTCATGAGATCCATGAACACCACCGGGGCGTTTGTAAGTCCAAAAGGCATCATTAGAAACTCATAGTGCCCATATCGCGTACGGAAAGCACTCTTTGGGATGTCCTCACCCCTAATTTGCACCTGATGGTATCCAGACCTCAGTTCAATCTTGGAGAAGACTTGAGCTCCATGCAACTGATCCATAAGATCATCAATCCTCGGCAAAGGGTACTTGTTCTTGACCGCCACCTTGTTCAACTCACGGTAGTCGATACACAATCTCAGAGATCCATCCTTCTTTTTGACAAACAATACTGGGGCTCCCCAAGGTCACATACTTGGTCGAATGAACCCTTTCTCCAACAGCTCTTCCTGTTGCTTCTTCAGTTCCTTCAGTTTAGCATGTGCCATCTGGATAACGGAGTTGTGCCTGGAGCCAAGTCGATGGCAAACTCCACCTCTCTCACAGGGGGCAATCCAGGAAGATCCTCAGGAAAGACATCAGAGAACTCACTGACAACTGGTACATTAGATACTGTGTAACAGGTGCGAGTAGCTTACGAGACAAAGGCTAGAAAACCAACACAACCACTGCTGATAAGCTTCTGAGCTTGTAGAGAAGAGATCTCCCTAGCTAGGGTGTACCCCTTACTGCCACTGAAGGTGAATTCTTCCTGGTCAGGGAAACAGAAGTGCACCTTCTTTCTACGACAGTCGACTACAGCATACGCTGAAGAAAGCCAGTCCATGCCGAAAATGACATCATAATCTCACAGCTCCAACAGATGCAGATCGACGAATAACTCGCGCCCCTCAATCAGAATATAATAAGCTGGTGCTAACCGATTAACGATTCTTACCACTCCAATAGGCGTAGTAACTCACAAGACATGTGGTAATTCAACAACATACAGAGAGTTCTTACGAGCAAAAGATGACGATACAAAGGAATGCGTAGCACCAGGATCAAACAAAGCACATGCATAGCAGGAATGCACATAAGTTTTAAATCAAAAGGGTGACATCTGACTAACGCTCTGATACCACTTTAATCTGTCACGCCCCAGCCCAGACCCGGACCAGCTAACAGATCGGCCTCATCCGATGGAGCTGGGCCCCACCGAGTGCAAGGCCTTAAATCTCAAACCTAGTCAGAGTTAACCCAACAGACAACACAAGAAGCAATAATACAGAACTACAAATAGAACAACAGCAACAGAGTTAATACAGATATAGGCTTTAACAACCCTACAGAAAACAGTGCCACACACAGTTTGTGAACCAAAAATACAGACATAATACAAGTCTCACTCACACAGGAAAGTTCTCTATAAGATTTACAACCAAAGACAGCAGTCCGACTCCAAGATCACCCCTGATCCCGGGCTAAATCTTCTCCTGCGAAAGAGGAAATCACAGAGTGCATGAGCCACAAGAGCCCAGTAGGGTTGCATAAATAACAGGTAATGAAAAAATTTCAGAATAAATATAATCCAGACAGAAATACAGAAAATGCTCAGAATATAGAAATGATCAGAAATACATAAAATAGGCGAAAACAGACGTGTACATCTCCTTGACTAATAATAGAATCAACAACTCAATGCTGGATCTTCGACTGTGAAGTCGGAACAGAACAGACAGAATATCAACGGTCGAAGCAGGATCTTCGACCGCAGTTGGATGGTAGCGCTACTACAGAAGACATGTGCACATGGCTAGGACTTACTCCTTCTAGCTGTTTAATTTGCCAGAAATGGAGATGTACTAAAATCCGGAGTAAATACAGAGTACATATAGTAAAATACCGAATACATCCATTCACAATATAATTAAATAAATAAATAGCAAATACAGAATAATAATAAAAGCATCAATATAAATAGCATAAGGATTTTCAAGAATAAAAATAAATTTCTAATTAAATGCATAATTGACTATACGCCAAAAGTACGGAGTTATACAGGTGCGAAAGCCTACTTGGTTCCGAACTATGAAGATGTACTTACTAACTCCTGCGAATTAAGGACTCACTATAAACCAACCACAAAGCTCTAATTCCGGTGTTTAAACGGCATACCTACTCATAAGATGAAAACAACTGAGCTACAAGCTATGACCATCCACTCGCAAGCATTCACTTAAAAATAAACCAAAATGTATTCTTAACCCATTCTACTCAATCTAAAAGTTGAAGTTGTGACCTCTTTAATGAATCATGGTTATATTGAACATAGGCAACTAAATTGTTGCTAATCAAACTAAACTGAAAATCATAAAGAAACATTGAAAACTAAATCATAATATAACCAACAGAAAATAAGTCCATAAGAGATTCACCAATATCCAGTAAAAAAAAAACGAATACATGAATGTTGGCATAAAAAGTGTAAATTAAATTCAACATAGAACAATCAAGGGAATGGTAATGGCCATGATTGAAGTTACCATAAAGCTTAAATCAGTGATGAATATTTGGTGGCAAGGAGAATAAAACAAGCAAGTTATTTATCCACAAAAGTGGTACATTAGCACAGACACCATCACTGGGAGGTCGCTAGCAAGCCAGGGGGTTCTTAAAGGCTGACTGCAAAGCTGCTGATCTCCTCCCTCAAGAAACATCAAAGGATTGCATCAGTTCTGGCTTTGATGTGCACTCTGGCACACTACTCCTTGATAAGTTTGGGGATCTTTGGTTCAGTGCTTTGAGTGGAAAGGAAAAGGAAAAGGAATGAAGCATTTTGTCTTGGATGAAGGCCAAGGTCTTGCCATTCCAAAGTCCCCTCCTTTTGAAACCCTCTGCAAGCTGTGGCTTCACACCAACCCAGACAAAAGAACAACTGAAGGCATCCAACCCTCAATAACTGAAAACAAAACAAAAGAGTGGGGCCAAGCTGTCTGGAATCCAAAGTTTCCAATAATTCAAAATGCTACATCTGGAGAAATATGTATGTCCGTTGGAGGCTCTGGCGGCGACGTTGGAAGAAGGAGAGAGCTTTCGTGGTCGGAACACGCATGAAATTCCACGGGAAAAGAAAGGCAAGGAGAGGTTGGAAGTCAGTCAAGGAAAGGAGCTTGCAGGGAGGAACGGTGATGGAGAACGCCATCGGAGTGCTGAGTGGCGGCCGCGCCCACTTGGGCCAACGAACAGGCAGGCAAATGCCGCTCCCGGGGTCAATCCAAAGATGACCCTACCGGTGAGCTCAACTCCCGGGGTCAATCCAAAGATGGCGAAAGACGTCCTCGTTGACAACTGTCGATGAAATGGGCGTGATTTCGATCAATTTGTGGCTCGGACCGGAGGTCAAAAGACAATTCCCGAACCCACGGGTTATCCAGCGGTCATGTCAAATTTCTCGATGATACACCATGATAGAGAAAGGTCTGACAGGTTGTCAATCATCCATTGGACGAGGTTGTTACGAAGCAAAGAAACATGGGAGATAAACAAAGTCAAGGAATGGCTCAGATGATGACAGGTGGAAAGCTTGTGTCAAGCCAAGTCACTAACCCAACTCCCACATTTCTGGCGTCCAATTCAAGCTTGGAACCTGATTCTCATTCAAATGAGATGGGCCAGCACAATTCAGTTTTGGAACCTCATTTTCATTCAACTGAAATGGGCCAGCCCAATCTGGATGGGCCGAAGGACTTGGGCCGCCCAGAAGACAATGGGCCTCCTATTCATAACTTGCAAACCTTGAATAATGTAAACTTTGTGGACAATAGGAGGGAGTTGGTTAATCAAGATCATGAGGACTCTCTAGAAGAGGACTACTTTCGTGATCCAGCATGACCCCCTTCAAACTCCCATCCAATTTTGACTAGGTCTATCTTCATGGCATATGGACCTTGGTCCCCGGAAAAGTTTTGGAAAAAATTGGAAAATTGTTATTTAATACAAACGAGGAAGCCCATAATGAAAATTTGGAAAACTAAGGAAAAGAGAATTTGGAGAATGACATTTTGCTAGACAATGTCCAACATGAGGATATGAGAGATCTGGACAGGAGCTAACCAGCTTAGACAGCCAGGAACTTGAAGACTCTGAGACTGATTTTAAGGAGAAAATCAGATGATTGTTGCATACTGACCAATCTGAAAGCTTATCCAGAAGACAAGTCGGAGTGAGAGGCACAAGAAACCATCCTCCTGATGGACTAAGGAGGCCGGCTTCATACCACAACCACCTGAATTAGTTTAAAAAAAGGGGAATGCATCCACGACACTGGAAAGTACTTCTTCCACCCCTCTCCTTATTGCTGAATGGTCTAATATTCAATTAAATAACTATTGCAATGCTTGTCATATTGTCTTTGATTCATCATTACATAGAGATAATTAGTTTTTGCATTTATGCATGCTTGAATTAAAAAGGATGGCTGTCTTAGGGGGGAATGGCGGAGACCTCTGATTAGGTCCACCTTCTTTAAGAGAGCTATATTTTTCCTCATGAATGTTATAAGCTGGGATGTTCGCGGTCTAGGAATGCCGTCTAAGAGATTTGTATTAAAGGATTTTTTTCTAATTACACCATGCAGATGTTTGCTACATTCAAGAGTCAAAACTTAGTATTGTGGACCAATTTGTTTGGAGGACCATAGGTGGAACCTGGTTAGATCAATTTGCCTATACCCTAGCTTTAGGATTTGCTGGTGGCTTAATTGTGGGTTAGACAGTAACTTGTTTGAAGGGAGAGTGAGCAGTCAAGGCTCCTTTTGCCTCACAATTGAATTTAGGATTCGGGCAAATAATTTGAATTGGGTTTGTGCCACAGTTTATGGACCCCACGCGTGTCACCTTAAGCAAAGCTTCTGGGATGAAATTCGATGTTGTCAACAGGGACCGAATACTCCTTGGGTGATTTGTGGCGATTTCAACTCAATCTTTGGGCCTCATGATAAGCATCAAGGTATTCTCAACCAAACGGATATTAGACATGCCCAAGACCTAATTACGGATCTCCTCTTAATTGATCCACCTACTTTTGGGAAATAATTCACTTTGACTAATGGACAAGAAAACCCAACTTGGATTAGGTTGGATCGCTTTTTTGTTAATTCTCATTTGATTGCACTATTTCCCAAAGTTCCTTAATGCTCTCTCCTCCGTTTAGGGTCGGTTCATGTCCCTACTAGATTAGAATCTGGGACTCGCGTTCATGTAGGCCGCCCCTTTCGCTTTGAACAAGCGTGGTGCTCGGTGAAAGGTTTTGAGCACCTTATCAAGGAGTGGTGGCATAGTCTCCAACTTCAGGGTTATGGTGCCTTCATCCTTGCAAAGAAAATCTCGAGCTTATGCGAGCGACTCAAGATTTGGGCGAAATTTGAATTTGGTTCAATAAAACTGAAGAAATTGGCTTTGCTTCATGAGTTGGAGTCCTTTGATCTTGCAAAAGAATCATCCACCCCCACTAATGAGGAGATTACGAGGGACACTTCCTTAAGAACAGAGCTGGGATTAATTTTAAAACAGAAAGAGATCTGCTGGAGACAGAGAGCAAGAGTGACATGGCTAAAGGAAGGTAATGAAAATACCAAATTCTTCCACTCCATCCCGAACGGTCGTAAGTGTTAGTGTAAGCCCTAGCTCCAATACATTGTATGAACTCTTATTATTTGGATAATAATTATGAGGCACCGTTTTATCTATTATTATTTCTATGCATAGTTAATAAGATAAAACATCCTTAAATATTGGTTCTGCTCAAGTTATCAAATGTGTGATCTGGATAGTAAAACCTTGAAGCATAAACTAGAACAATATTCTAAATGTCCCTAGTCGATTATTTTCATGGGAATGAAAATAAATTAAGACTAGTATGTCTTTCATGAGATGGCATTGTTTACGTGTCATAGGATATGAGATATCAATTAAAGGACATAGATACATTTTAGGGAACAGAGTACTTGGAACGATCCTCTCTTGAGAACACTACATGGTTGCAAAGTCATAAGTGTTTTTCTCAAGCAATTATTGTACTCGAATCTTTCGACCTGAAATCACTATGGATCTCGGATGAATCCTTACATGCTTTGACTTACGCCTAACGTCATTTGTAACTGAGTGGCAAGTACGGGTATGTTTGGGCATGTCGCGGTTCATGCTGAGAGACATGAGTGAAGTGAAAGGATTGTCCCTCTCCGTAGAGAGAGTGAATATCACTGCCCACTTGATTAGTGAGACTGAGTAGTGCATGGTCACACCCAAGGGAAATGATAAGTGTTATCATTTACTTGACTTAGTCAATTCACTAAGAGATCAAGAAATTAATTAGCATTAAAATAAGGGTGACTCGCTCCATGCCTTATGCTAATTAAGATATTTAGTGGCAAATGATTGTATGAGGTTGCGATAGGTTCCGTTGATTCTCGAAATTGATCTTCACTTAATATTGGGTAATAGTATTATCTTGCTAGAGTATAATCATGATTTGTGAGCGTTAAAATTGTTTAAGCTCATTGCCAATGTTAAATGGACCTACATGATCGTACACTAAGAATGCCAGGATCAAGGTTCAGTATTTGTTATTTATTAGACCATCTGTTTAGGGTTTTGGTGAAAAACCTAAATTAGGTGGATCGAATAGCTTATTCGGGTTGGGTCTTATGAAGTGTTGATCCAATCTAATCAATTTGGTTAATTAAAATGGTTTAATTAATCAAGTAAGGAAGAGATTCCTAATTTGATTAGGAGTAAAGGGGTTTTTCGTAAATTAGGGTTTTGGGCTACAAATATAAATAGATGGTCTAACCCTAATATAATAAAGAGGGACAGAGAGAAAAATAGAGTGATTGAGATATTGTCTCTTAAGAAACCCTAGTCGCCACCCACTCTTCTCCCTTGGCTGCCGCCGTCGGATCCCACCTCTAAAACATGCCGTTGCCGTGCCTACATCCATTTTTTTAAATCTCGGGTGCTTGCTATTCAAACCAAGAAACAAGTGTTATTTTCTTGAGGTACTAGCATGCCTGCTTGATTCCCAGAGGCGTTCGTGTGTACGTGATTGTAGAGGGGAATCGCAATTCGCAGTCCCTTTTTATCTGGGGGAAACAAGGGTACGCTCATAATCATCATCAAAAGAAAGGTATAACTTTTAATTATCCATTTGTCTAGAATTTAATCCTAGTTCTGGCATGCGTTAGGGTTTTATCATGTTTACTTGTCGTTAAAAATTTTGTTATCCGTTGTGTATTGGCATATATTTTTCGCATGATAATTCCCTTTTACCGATGATAGAATCCAATAGTAAGAACAGAAACTACATCACTTGGGTGCAATAAGGTGAATGTAGACTGGAGGATAATAGAGAAATAGGGAATGCCTTCACCTCCTTATTCAAAGAGTTATATGGTACCACGCATGCTGAGAGGTTTCACATTAATTGGCCAGCCTTGTTGGGTTCCAAGGTCTTTTGCGACCTGGAGATTCTAGACAACCCTTTCTCTCAGGAGGAAGTGAAGGTAGCTATCTTTGATTTAAGCGCAAGCAAAGCGCCGGGCCAAATGGGATACCGATGCTATTCTTTCAAAAATAATGGGATATAGTTAAGGAGGATATCTTTAAGTTGTGTGAGGACTTCTACTAGGGTAGAGCTAATTTGGAAATAATAAATTTGGTGAACATTGCTTTAATCCCAAAAATCCAAACACTGGAAGACCCTTCACATTTTCGACCTATCAGTTTGATAAATTTGTCTCTTAAAATTGTCTCAAAGCTGTTGGCCACTAGACTTAGTCGTATAATTGATTCATTGGTTGATGTAAATCAGTTAGTTTTCATCAAAGGTCGGTGCATTATTGACAATATCATAACTACACATGAGCTGATATTCTTCATGCAGAAACATCGAATCCCTGGACTTATTTTGACAGTTGACTTCCGCAAGGCTTTTGACATGGTGGACTGGGATTTCCTCCTGGAACTCTTAAAAGAGCGGGGTTTTAGTGGGAGATGGATTGGATGGATTGAAACTATTCTCACATTCTCCAAAGCCAATTTCATAGTAAATGGTTCTACAGGTGGCTATGTTCGCTACCGTAGAGGGCTTAGACAGGGGGACCCCCTCTCTCCTCTACTGTTTGTGTTAGCCACAGATGTACTAAGAACAATGTTCAACAATGCTATGAGATAAGGAATCTTGCATGGGATTGCTTTGGATTCTACAGGATAAAAAATGTGCCATCTTCAATGCGCAGATGACCTCCTCATCATGACTACAAGGGGTGGCGAGGACCTATGGATTATCAAACTTTTGTTATATCTCTTTGAGGGGATTTCAGGACTGATGGTTAATTCGGAGAAAACATGTCTGTACTTCTCACAGAAAACGGTTTTCCCTCACTAATCTCTAGCGATGATGGTGCACTGTATCTCAGGTACTCTGCCGCTCATTTATCTAGGGATTCCCATCTCTGGAGATCGACAGAGAAAACAGGACTAGGATATATTATTAACCAAAATTCGATCTAGATTAGGTACTTGGAAATCGAAGATGCTTTCCCTAGGGGGAAGACTCACTTTCTTGAACTCGGATCTATCGTTAATTCCCACTTACTGGATGTCTATTTATGGACTCCCTAATTGGGTCATCAAGAGTATTGATAGAATCAGGAGAGACTTCTTGTGGTACGGCCCGGACCTCCTTCACCCCAAAATCAGACTGGTGAGTTGGACACGCCTTTGCAGGCCCAAGGAACAAAGAGGTTGGGGTATCCTAAATTTGACATCCTTCAACTGGGTGTTGCTAGGCAAGTGGTGGTGGAAACTCCTCTCCGAAAAGATATGGTGTGGATCCCCCATCATTGGTGCACTTTATTTTAGAAATAGGGCCCCGTGGAACTTGTTTCATACACAAGTAAGCAGGTGGTCCTTCTTTCAGAACGGACTCCTTCACATCCTACCGGCCTTCAGAAAAAACATAGTCTCCTTATTATGATATGAAGCTTCCATGCTGTTTTGGTGCGACAATTGGGTTGATGGTTGGGCACCGGTTGATATATTGCGACATCTTTACGCATTGACTCATCTCCCGGAAGGTACGGTGAGTGAGCTCGGTGGTTTGGTGGCTCTTTTGCCTCTCAAGGAATTTTCTAGCTTGGGTGGTATACGGGATAGACTCACTACACTAACCCAAACAGAATATGATGAAAACTACACTGACCCAAACAGAATATGATGAAAAGCGGTGGAAACTAACAGCGAATGGGGTTCTCTCGGTCAAATGTTTTTACAATTTTTTGATTGATGGTGGTCTTCATTGCTGGGTGTCCCCGATTATTCTAAAAGGCGGATGTCCCAAGAAAATCAATATGTTCAACTAGTTGGCATGGGACAATAAAATCCTGACCCTAGAAAATTTAGCCATTAGAAGGTGCAATCGATTGCAGACGACCACCTGTGTGATGTGTCATGCAGGAATTGAGACAGCTGATCACCTTCCAATTAGATATCCTGTAGCGGCACATATCTGGAGCTACTTCGGGAACCGTTTTGAGACTCATCATAATCCTAGATCTCTACATGACCTTTGGGGTGCATGGAGATCAAGCATCAAGAAAACCCTTTTACCCTTTTGGGATCTACTGATGAGAGCTATTACCCGGAACATCTAGATTGAGAGAAATGCTCGCATTTTTTCACATACTTTACTTTCATCGGTTTCTATTATTTCGAAAATGGATCATATGGTTCTCTTGTGGATAAATGCAGGTCCTGACCCTAAGAGACTCAAGCTAGAGGAACTGATTTCGAAGGTTAAGCGTAGCTTGGAGTTTCTCACGAACAGGGCTGCAGATCAGAGCGCCCCCACTGATCATCCTTCTTCACCAGGTGAGATCTAGTTGATAGCAGTTCAGATCGCCCAGGGGCGGGACTCTCTCTCCCCTCTATTGGGGGTCGACTTTTGTTATTTTGGAGCTTTTGTATTTTCTCCCACGGCTAGTGGGTTTCGCTCTGTTCTCTGTTCCTAGCATCTGTTGCTGGTTTTTTTTGTTTTTTTATGTCTGTTATCTTTGTAACTTGTCTTCTTTTAATCATTGTGGTTCATCCACTTTTAAAAAAAAAATTTTGTGAGCTACTTCAAAAGAATCATTTGGTGGTATATGCTCTCCTTTTTCTTATAATGACAGTGTGTTAAGTCCCTACATGCAAACTATTTCCATCTGCAACCTATCATCTATCAATCCATCATCCGAATGGTGGCGCCAATTCCACCAATTTGATTCATGTTGGTCTCGGAGCTAGTACCCTAATCCCAGTCTCCTTTTAAGTGCCAATATCTTCAGTAAATGAGGCGTAATCCCTTGTGGTGATTTTGAGACCATTCCTTGCATGGAGACCTTTCATTTCTTCCTTTGGTTTCCTACCGATGAGTACAATTCCAATGAGCGCCTATTCTAGAGGGTCAAAGAGAATTGCACAATAAGATAGGAAAGAATTTGAAGTGAAAACAGTGTCGCAGTTAGTCAGAAAATAATTTGTTACAAAATGATGATTAACTGGAATTCAAAAAAAGCACAACTACTAGTCAGGATATAGTGGAGATCAAAAGGTGGAACCTTGGTGATCTCTATGAATCATCAACGGCTCCAAACCCTCAAGAAACAACACGGAAACAACACTTTCCCGCAAGCGCTATGCCTGATCTCTACCACCAGGCTACTCCCAACCAAGGATTCGAAGATAGAGGAGCAATGGCGAAGCTACAAAGCTCTGTTTCTTCGAAAGAGGAGTGAAGCAAAGAGAGAAAGAGAAGATGATGCTCAAACGAAGAGACTTGTTTCTCTCCACCGTGTTGTCTGGAGAAAGAGACGCTGGGGTTCGGGCCGAGGTTACTGTAACATGCACGTGATAGACTCATTGGGCTGAAGTGGGAGGTTGAACTCGTGGCTTTGGGACTTTTCCAGCTGAAGTCATTGACCGAAGTTGGTTTGGGGGGGGGGGCTGAACTGCCCACTTCACCACTTCTGACCTATTTTCAGTGAGACAAACACACTGAAATGAGTTGGCACTCCCCACCTCAGCCACTTCAATGAACCAAACGGGCCCTAATTAAAACTAGAGAAAGGGACATAAGCTAGGGAAGAAAAGATGTTAACAAGACTTCCAAGTCAATCTGCTCTCTTAGCTGAAATATCTTTATAACCCCTTACTGGCAAGGACACTAATCCAATGCTCGCTCAGATATTTACAAACCTGCCCTTCTCCTATGCTTGTAATAGTTTTAATTTCATGGGAAACGTATGACCTTTTACTTGTAACAAGGGAATTAATTTACAGCTACTCTGCAGTGTGATAGTCCGTCTTCTTGGAAATTACATCGAAATCTAATTTCAAGTCATCAATTAAATTTTTAAAACCTTATTTCTTGTTTATGTGTACCCACATTGTTGCAGGTTTGTGATTAATTTCTTGAGAGAGTTTGAATGATAATATCTCTTTGAAATCTTATTTTTTCCGAGAAGCACAAAGTCATGTATTTCAACTTTGTTTATCGAATTTTGTATCTACGAATTTAAGAGAGATGATACTTCTTTTCCTCTTTCTCTCTCTAAACCCTCTCTGAACCTCTATCCCTCTCTTTTCCAATTTCTCTCTAACTCATCCAATGAGAATTTAAGAGAGATGAGTGAGTTTTTGTGATTTATGTGATTCATGTAGAACAATTGAACAAATATGTCAGGACTGCTATGGTTTAGAAATCTAAATTTTAATACTTTGGTTAAGAGGATTTAAACTACACAATGATTGTTCTTGAGGAAAAAGTGTCAAAGTGTAATGAATTATAAGAGAATTAGTAATAGATCGAGGATCAAAGCAATAACCTCATAGTGAGGCAACAACAATTCATGGGTCAAGGAAATCAATAATTGGAATTGATTTTAGTAAATTGATTAATTGAGTGAATCAAAGTATCAATGTCCAAACTATAACAGGAAGATAATAGGACAAAAATCATAAAGAAAAGCCAATAAAGAGATAAACTAGGCTGCCATCTTTCTCTTCTTCATGCCTAATGCTTCTTCTTCATATTCCTTCTCTTACATTGTATAGGTCACTCTTTTTCCTTGGTCTCCAGCTCATCCATAGCGTGCCACTTTCCTCTTATTGCCTTGGTTGGTCCAAGCTATCTTAATTCACTTGGTTACCTTCAGTGTTATTATGGCCACCCAAAATAAGCTTGTATTGGTCATTGCTGCCCTTTGACAAACTGACTCTATCACATGACTAGTCTTCACATTGACTTTCATTGGGTATATAACATTACCACCCTCTTTAAGATTGACCTTTTCCTCAGGGTCCAAGGTAGGGTATTGCAACTGTAAGGGGTGAAGATTCTCCCATGAAGTTGCATTGGTATTTAATCCATCCCACTGTACTAGAACCTTGAGAACGTAATGCCCATTGTGGAGAATGGTTTGAGATTGTGGAATGAAAGATGACTGTGTCAGAGGCCTTAGCTCAGTGGTAGTCAATATTAAAGGAATGATTGAGCTGGCAGGATCACCATTACATTTTTAAGTAAGGAAGCATGTAACATTGTATATATTTTTGCCTCCAGTGGTAAGAGAAGCTTATATGACGCATATTTGATCTTCTGCAAGACCTTGAAAGATCTAAAGTACTTCATTCCCAATTTGGTGTTTCGGCGCAAGGAGATAGAATGATGTCGATAAGGTTGCAATTGAACAAGGACCCAGCCCCCAACTTCATAGCAAACTTTTGAGAATTTCTAATCGGCTAGCCGTTCTATTTATATCTACGCCTCGGTTAAATTCTATTTTAATTGAACTAAAAGATGATCACTCTGTTGAAGTAATAACCGGCATATTATTGTCATTAGAATAGTATATGATCAATAAATAGGGGTCAGCGCTATTTCTTTCCTTGAAAGGAGACATCTTAACACCGCAATGGTACCCTGAATTGTACTAAACCTCAGTCCATGTGTGGCGGTCAACAGAGAGGGGGAAGACTCAAACGGGGTGAATGATGCTCAGGCCGAGGTGGACGAGGAGTGTGGGAAGCACGTGGAGACAAAAGCTGAACGCCCCAGACGTGGCAACCGCGTCCTGACAAAGGAGACGTGTTTTCTTAACTATGTCATGTAAGAGTGCGTGAGAGTTAGTAGCTAATGATGGTGATTATGGGCCATTTGTTTCACCGAAGTGGCCGAGGTGGCCACTTCCAACCCACTTTGGTGTGTTTGTTTCACTGATTTGTACCCGGAAGTGATGATGTGACAACTTCTGAGTTCGGCCACTTCGGTGTCTGACTTCAGCTGGAAAAATCCCGAAGTCACGACTTCAGCCTCTCACTTCAGCCCACTTTGAATTATTTCTCAATGATAAATAAAATAATTGTTACCATGGTAATGAAATATTCAAATCACTACTATCACTAATTAATAATTAAGCATAATATATTAACCTATTTAATTTAATTTAATAGCATGGTATTAAATTAATTATGCGGTGTGCAATGTTTTTAATTTAATAAATAAATTATTTATTACCATCATAATAAAGTAATTAAATCATTTAATTAAATCATATGATGTAATTAAACAAGTGTAAAAAGCATGAAGGGGTAACTTTACCCCCTCATTGAAAAGTGATGAAGTGGGATTTTTCAGATATCTACTTCAACCATCCAAACACAGGAAGTGGTTTCCGAAGTTTAGTTTTCAGCTTGAACCAAACACACTGAAGTGGATAGTTCCAGCTGAACTGTTCACTTCCAACGAAGTGCCACTTCCAGACTTCTACCACTTCGGCAATTCACTTCCGAACCAAACGGCCCCTTAATGTCTGTGATATGGTGTAACCTTAACCTGTAGTTAAGGATGGCGTGGAGTGCAAGGCACTGTTGTCGTTATGCATGGCTTTAAATGCCACCAATGAGAATGCATGGGCAGACATATACTACTGCCTTTCTCCTTTTTTTCTCCCTTCTTTTCCTCTTTCTCTCTCTAAATCCTCTTTGAACCTGTCACGCCCGGCGTGACAATGCTAGCACATTACCTGTCCAAGGGATAGTTCTCCACACTTAGAATATTTTTAGGTAGTTAAAAATATGAAATACAAAATTTTCTATCTTATAAATTAGAATAATTATGAAAGCTCATGAGTAGTGTAGAGGCTTCATGAAGCATCTAGAATGTCCTCAAAATATTATGAGATTTCATGATGAGTATGGAGTTCTCATGAAGCATGTGGAAGAGTCTAGACAGCCCTCATAATATCTTGTAACCTTGTGGGATGATGTGGAAGAGTATGGAAGCCTCTAGAAGGCTAATGAGGGCCGTAGGATCAAATAGATCTCAATCATCCATTGAGGAGGTTGGGGCCTATAAAAGCACAAGGGTTCTTGCCATTGTAATTCAAGTGAAGCTAGTCTTGTAATAAGAAGCTTTCATTTCCACCAAAAAAGCCTTTCAAGCTTTTTTTCCATCAAGCCTCCAAAAATCGTATTCTTGCCTAAGTGTGGGAAGCAAGGCTGACTTGATCAAGGCAAGGTGATCAAGTGCCGCATGTGACGTCGATAGAAAGTCCGGGTGCGTGACAAAGTGGTATCACAGCTTTGGTTCGAGGAGATGACATCCCAAAGCGCTATCACCCACGTCGGCAAGGAGGGGAAGATGTCTAAGAAGGATACAATGGCCAAGATGAGTGTGAAGCTCACCAAGGTGGAGCTTGCCGTAGGAGAGGAGCTAGACAAGTTCGAAGACCTTGGGCAAGGCATGGAGGAGCTTGAGCGAGGGAGAGAGGTGCTCTGCGAGGTCATGCAAGGAGCCTTGAATGAAGTGGAGACGGTATGCCGCTATCTCATCAAAGCCTTGGAGGAGTCCCTTCTTAGAAAAATTGGTGGCCTTGAGGAGAAGGTGACCAATTTGGAGGCAGAGTTGAAGGAATCCAAGGAGGAGCTTGTGCTATGCCGGAGGGCGATCGCACATGGAGTGAGCAACATCGGTGTAAGTCCTTCTCCAACCTGAGTTGATATTCCTAAGCTAAAGACATATAGTGGTTCTAGGAATGCAAGGGAGTTGGACAATTTCATATGGGGTCTTGAGCAACATTTCAAGGCTCTCGGCATCATGGAGGATGCCAAGAAAATTGAAATGGCCACACTTTACCTTGATCATACCGCAATGGTATGGTGGAGGAGGACAAGTGTGGACAATGAAAGGAGAACATGTGTGCTCAACACATGGTCTGACTACAAGAGAGAGCTTAGGTGGCAATTCTACCCCATGAATGCCGAGGATGAGGCAAGAGCAAAGCTTAGGCGACTCCAACACAAGGGAAGCATTCAAGAGTATGTGAAAGAGTTCACCGAGGTGCTCTTAGAAATACCTGACTACCCCGATAAGGAAGCACTCTTTGGGTTTATGGATGGCATGCAAGGATGGGCAAAAAGAGAGATCCAACACCGAGGAGCTCAAGATCTTGCAACCGCCATCGCCATTGCCGAGTCTCTCATTGAACTCCAAAGGGAGAAAAGGCCCAGACCTCCCAAGGAAAATGGTGAGAATGGTAATGGAGGGGGAGACACCCATACTAGCAAGGAGAGTAGATGGGAGAATGGAAAGTGGAACTCCAAGGAGCACAAAGATGAATGTAAGAGGCCTACACTCAAATGCTTCTTTTGTGAAGAGCCACTTAGGGCAAGGGAGTGCTCAAAGAAGACAAAGCTTGCGGCCATGATGCAAGAGATTAAAGGGGAAATGAGCCACCGCAAGAGATGAAGATTGGCACCTTGCAAATCTTAAGTGCTCTTAAAGCAAGCATGGAAAAGGCAAAGGTGCATAACAAGGGACGGATGTTTGTGGAAGCTAAGGTGGGAAACCAAAAAGTGAAGGCCTTGATCGATCCCGGCGACACAAACAACTTCATCGATGTGAAGGAGGCCGTTCGCTTGAACTTACCATATAAAAAAGAGCAAGGATGGCTTAAAGCAGTGAACTCTAAGGCCACGCCATTCGCCGGCATCGCTCGTGACATTGAGGTACGCTTGGGAGATTGGCAAGGTAACTTAGATTTTTCCATTGTGGCTATGGATGATTATCCCATGGTAGTCGGTATGGAGTTCTTTGATCGGACTAAGGCCGTGCCTGTTCCATTCACTGACACCATGTGGATACTTGAGGGAATGATGAGGATGGTGCCCTTAAAGAGAGAAGGGTACTCTTATGAGAAGAAGCTTTTGGCCATGTGGCTTGCGGAGGAGGAAGAATTGAGCTTCAAGGCAAGGAAATGGACCGAGTCAAGGAAGCCTCATTCGAAAATGCGACGAGGACGACGTCATGATAGGTGGGGGAGAATGTCATGCCCGGTGTGACAATGCTAGCACATTACTGGTCCAAGGGATAGTTCCCCACACTTAGAATATTTTTAGGTAGTTAAAAATACGAAATACGAAATATGAAATTTTCTATCTTTTAAACTAGAATAATCATGAAAGCTCATGAGTAGTGTAGAGCCTTCATCCACTAAACCCTAAATCCACATTGCAGCTTTTTACTTGACCAGCGATGCCTTACAATGGTTTCACTGGCTCTCAAGAACGGGCCAACTGTCTTCCTGGGAGACATTTACATGACAGGCTGAGTTGCGATTTAGGCTGTGTAAGTTCATTAACCATGAAGCTCATTTATTCAAACTTAAACAACAGACCACCGTCGAAGCTTATCTCTCTGAGTTTGAATGTTTATCAACAAGGATTCCAGGTTTGAGCGAGCGAAGCCTTCTCAATTGTTTCCTCTCTGGCTTGAGGGAGGACCCCCGCAGTTCCTCTGTCTCTTAGGAGACGAAGAAGAAGAGACTTGGGAGGAGGGTAGAGAACCAGATCCTCTACCAGGGTCTGACGAGCCTGCTCCACCACCGGAACCCCCTCACAACACAGACCTACCCTGTATTTCCTTTCACGCACTCACAGGCGTGACAGTTCCATCAACCTTGAAAATCACAGGGAGAATCCACGGCCAGGAGATAGTGGTGTTGGTCGACGGGGGCTCTACAAACTTCATCCAGGCGAGATGGGAGAATCACCTAGGGTTTTCTCATACATGAAGATCACGGTGGGCAACGGTGCAGATATCCAATGTGAAGGGGCATACGCCCAAGTACTTCTCCACTTGGGAGAGGCGGTGTTCATGATGGATTTAGTGATCCTCCGGTGTTTGGCGCCGACGTCGTCCTGGGATTCCATTGGCTACGAGGGCTCGAACCAACACTCTTCGATTATCATCAGTTATGGATGGAGTTTGACTATGAAGGCATGCGGATCCGGCTGCATGGCATGAGAACTCCTCACGCGGAAGCCACTTCAGCCGTGGCGCAGAAGCGCCCCATCCCCAACCAACCAAAGAGTCAATATTTCCATCTCTCTATGACAATCAACTCCCCACAAGCAAAAACTCAAGTGGGCCTACACGATGAGAGGAGGCTCTAGCCCCTCCACCTTTTCTTGTTAAGCTTCAGGCATTACTAACAAAGTATGATGATATTTTTTCCATTCCCACAGGACTGCCACCAAGCCGAACGTTCGACCACCAGATTCCATTAAACCTAGGCGCCGCCCGGTAAACCCTCGCCTATACTGCTACCCGCATTTCCAAAAGGCTGAGATAGAGAGTTTGGTCAACGATATGCTTAAAGACGGCATCATTCGACCTAGTACCAGCCCATTCTCCTCACTGGTGATTCTGGTGAAAAAGGACGATACGTGAATGTTCTGCTTCGACTACCGCTCTTTCAACGCTATCACCATTCGAGACTGATTTCCCATGCCAATGCAAATGTCTTCTCCAAACTTGACCTACACTCCGGCTACCACCAGGTGCACATCCATCCAACTGATCGAGAAGACAGCGTTTCGTACGCACAAAGGCCATTACCAGTTCCTCGTTATGCCCTTCGGGTTGTCCAACGCTCCTTCTACCTTTCAAGCTTTGATGAATGATGTTTTTCATCTGGTGATGAGAAAGTTCGTCCTAGTCTTCTTCGACGATGTGTTGGTCTATAGTCCCACTTGGGAGGCGCAGTTGCACCACTTCCAGACTGTTTTCCATGCTTTTCGCCGGAACCAACTAGTTGCCAAGCTAAGCAAGTGTTCATTCGCTTACTCTAACATTGCTTCACAGGGACTGGTATAGCTTATAATACTAACGTCCTGCTTAATATCTAACCAGACAGAAGATGATGGAATTGACTCTGGTTAACTTCAAGGAGGTTAGGGAAAGGGAAGTTTACCAAGGGAAGGTTTGAGGATTGACTCGATGGAGGAGATGGGGCCCCGGGGTTGGATTTCCGACGTTCACTAACTCGGCTTTTTCAGTATTTATCAGAGATGTCTTCAGTTCTAAACCTAGTTATGCTATAAGCACGCGGTTTCTAGCGCTGCCGAGCCCTAAGTTGAACTCTCACTGCTTGCAACGATCAATAACGATTCACAAGCCTAGATAAGAGAACCTAACTATCAAGCAATCAACCACTAAACAACACACAAGATACCCAATAACTTTGATTTATTGAAAGGAACAAGACATTCATAAATACTGCAAGTAAAGATAATGAGTTCAAGCTACAACGTCATACACACAACCCCGGGGCTCCCTTAAGAGTTTAGCCCCTCATGATAACAAACATCAAGTATAATGCCAAAGAAATTGAAAGACAAGAAGTTGAAAACTCCCTAATTTCTTGCATCTTTGTGGTTGTCGAAGGATCTACAATGTTGTAAGATCTCCTCCCGATCGGCCTCCCATAAGCTTGCCATTCCCTTGATTAAGCGGAGGATGAACCCCAAAGCTCTTCTCTTCTTTCTCCAAAAGTTCGCCCACCAAAAGTCCCTCTAGAAACTGAGTTTCTAGGGTTTTAATGTCTTCTCGATGTGAGCATGGTGTGTTGAAGCCGTGCAGATTACGGCCAAATAAATCTTCAGAAAACTCACATTCCTGTAATCTGCACGGGGAACAGCACGAGCGTGCTTAGGCCGTACTGAGGTTTTCACGACCGTGCTCAGCGAACTCAGGCTGTGCTGATTTTTGGCTGAATTCTCCTGCAATTTGCACGGGGTACAGCACGGGCGTGCTCAAGCCGTGCTGAGCTTGATGAGGTTTCTTCTAAGTCCTTTAGCTTCTAAAATTATTCCAAAATACTTCTTCTTGCTTCAGGACTTTGATATCTTCATGACAAACCACGAATACCTCAAATAGCACCGTACTTGGAGAATTAAAGCCAAAATATTCAATAATGATGAGGGTAAAGCATGCAATACATATATATGAAATGCACTCATCAAAGGACGACACCAACATGCATTCCTTACTGGTAGCCATACGTCAGAAGCCTGCTGATTATCCAGATTATTCAATCAGAAACAATATCGTTCTCTATCAAGGTCGGGTCTTGGTACCATCCAACTTAGCTCTACAGTAGTTGCTCATCTCAGAGTATCACAACACCCCAGTGGGAGGGCTTGCAGACATCCAACGAACCTATCATTGCCTAGCCAGCACCTTCATATGGCTCCAACTTAAGAAGGAAGTGCGAGACTTCGTTAATGGTTGCCACATATGCCAAACAGTCAAGCCGTTTAATCATGACCCTCAAGGCCTCTTGCAACTGCTACCAATTCCAGGCCGGATATGGGACGCTATGACGATGGACTTCATCACCCATTTGCCATCCTTTTCTAGCAAAACAGTTATCCTTGTCATCGTCAATCGCTTGTCCAAACAAGCTCACTTCTCAGCTCTTCCCACTCACTTTACAGCCATTCAAGTCGCCGAGATATTTGTTCGGGATATCATTCACCTCCATGGAGTGCCAACTTCCTTGGTATCCGAAAGCTATCCTTTGTTTCTCAGTAAATTCTGGCAGGAGTTATTCCGACGGCAAGGCACACAACTGTTGATGAGTAGTGTGTATCATCCGCAGTCTGACGGCCAAATCGAGATCCTCAACCATTATCTAGAGGATTATCTCCGCTAATTCAAAGACGACCATCCCCGTACGTGGTCGCGCTTGCTTCCTTGGGCCGAATGGCATTATAACACAACATGGCATTCTTCCATACAAATGACACCATACGAGGACATATACGGAAGTCCTCCCCCCATACTTCTTGACTACATGGCCGATACTTCACCAATAGAGGCAATGAACACAACCCTCAACAAGAGCAAGCAGCTCCTTCATACCTTGAAGGAAAACCTCCAACGGGCCTAGGTTCGCATGAAGAATCAGGCCGATGCAAAGCGAACGGATGTATCCTTTCAAGAGGGGGATTGGGTCTTCTTGAAACTCTAACCCTATCGACAGATCTCACTCATGAGGCAACCAACTCACAAGCTCTGAAAAAGGTTCTTCGGACCCTTCCAAATACTGGAAAAAATCGGGGCCGTCGCTTACTGCTTGGCATTGCCCGCCACGGCTCAACTCCATGACGTTTTTCATGTCTCCAAACTAAAGAAGTGCCTTGGTGACCCCACGGTCCAACAGCTACCCCTTCTAAGTAGATTTCAAGGACGACAAGCCTGTGTACAGTCCAGCCGAAATTCTCTGCTCTCGGCTCACCATTTAGCAAGGACAACCACTCCGCCGCGGAAGCTACGTGGGCGACGAACCCGATCTTCGCCGGAATTTCCCATCGTTTCACCTTGAGGACAAGGTGAGTATTGAAGGGGAGGCACCTGTGGTGGTCAATGGAGAGGGGGAAGACTCAAACGGGGTTAATGATGCTTAGGCCAAGGTGGACGAGGAGCGTGGGAAGCACGTGGAGACAAAAGCTAAATGCCCCAGATGTGGCAACCGCGTCCTGACAAAGGAGATGCGTTTTCATAACTATGTCATGTAAGAGGACGTGAGAGTTAGTAGCTAATAATGGTGATTAATGTCTGTGATATGGTGTAACCTTAACATGTAATTAAGGATGGCGTGGAGTGCAAGGCACTGTTGTCGTTATGCATGGCTTTAAATGCCACCAATGAGAATGCATGGGCAAACATATATTACTTCCTTTCTCCTTTTGTTCTCCCTTCTTTTCCTCTTTCTCTATCTAAACCCTCTTTGAACCTCTATCCCTCTCTTTTCCCATTTCTCTCTAACTCATCCAAACCCTAATCTCATCCGAGACCACCACACCATGTAAGAAGATCCACCCACCTTGTAGGATTTTTTGATGTGAAGAAGTGTAAATTAAGTTCCAAACATTTGTTAAGTGCTTCTGATTACCTGTCACTCTGCAGATGATAAATAGAGAGCATTTCCAATGTCATGCACATCTTAGTGAACAAATGATGCTAAAACTTGCTTGTAAAATTTGTGTCCCTATCACTAACAATGGAATGGGGAATGCCATGGAATTTAATAACATTCTGAATGAATTCTTCAGTAACTGTGATTCTGGACAAATTTGCTTTAAGAGGAAGAAAATGTCCATACTTAGGTGAAATCTAAATCACCATAAAAATTACTAAGAAATCATGAGAGATAGATAGCTCATCAATGAAATTCATTGAGCTGTCTACCCAAATTTGATGAGGAATTGGCAATGGCTGCAGTAATCTACCCAAGTGGGTATAAGCTTCTTTAGCTGTTTGGTAGCTATGACAACACTTAACAAATATATGGACATCTTTACGCATGCCCTTTCAGTAGAAATGTTGAGCCAATCTAGCATAGGTTCTCAGAGTGCCAGGATCACCCCCTAACAATGACAAGTAAAATTCTTGCACAAGTTGTTCCTTAACATTCATGTTATCAAGAATAAACAACTTACCATTCCACCATAAGAAATTGTCTCTTTGAGAAAATTTTGATTCACTAAGTGTATTAGTTTGTAAGAACTTGGTGATGGAATCATAGTAACTATGTCATTGTTGTAATTCTTGCATTTAAGGAAGCAATAAACATTTTGAAGTAGAAAATGCCAAGGTAAAGCAACAAGAAAGAGCATCAGTAGCTAAATTCTCTACCCTGGTTTATATTTGATGGTAAAATTCGAATAAAGTAGTTTAGAAAGCCATTTTTGTTGATCAGGTGTCAGTATGGCTTGATTGCAGAGGTGTTTAAGGCTTTGCTTGGATCAAGTGAGGGAGAGGATTATAAAGTAAGGTAAATTATGGTAATCCAAGGAAAAAGAAGGTTTTAAATCTTAACTTATTTTGCTCAAAGATAGAGTAAAAGAAGGTTATCAAACCATATAGTGATTGGTTTGAAAGTAATAGAAAGTAAGGTTATGTAATAATATTACCAAAATATTCTTTCTAACCCCCCAAGCTAGGTTGATGGCGGTGATTGTCATAGGAGACAAGTGACAAATCATGATCGTCGGTGGTCAGCCGGTTGCTAAAGTTGTGATCATCGGAAACCAATGGCAGTGGATCACAGATCACCGCTAGATCACCGGTGGTCAGTCAGTCGCAGGTGATGGTGATTGGAAGGTCGCATATAGGTGGTGGTGATAAGTGGTGTGAGTAACAATAGTAATTTTACAAAATATAAAGGGTCATTTTAGTCTATAAAAGTTTGAAACTTCCTCAAGCCCCTAATTTGGTGGCTTGAGAAATGGAGGTATTTCAACCACTTCATTTAACCCCTTATATCATACACTTTTAAAAACCTTAGATCAAAACATGAGTTCATCCAAGCTCTTACCTTACAAAACCTTCAAAAACCCCACCACAAGCAGGCCCTAAGTGCTTGCTGATTTGTTTTGATAACAAACTTATGGCCAACGAGATAGTGCTTGAACTTCTATATAGCTTCAGTGACAACAAAGAGCTCTCAAATATATTTTGGTTGTTTTTGCTGCTAGTAGACATCTTGGAAAAATAAGCAATTGGATGTTTGTTCTAACTAAGGACGACCCTAATTTAGATCTCGAAGCATCTATTTCAATTACAAAGGGTTGGGAAAAATCAGGAAGCATTAGCATAGTAGTTATCATAACTATTTGCTTCAATTGAGAAAATGTTGCCTGAGCAGTATCTATCCAATGGGTGTTATTTTTTGTTATACAATTAAGGGCTTGACCAGTGAAGGGTAATTTTTGATAAATCTTTTATAATAGCCATTAAGAAAGAAATCCCTCAATTGTTTAGTTGTTGAAAGCAATAGACTTCTAACTATAGCATCAATTTTGGTTTTGTCCATTTCTACCCCATAGGCTCATATAATATAACCCAAGTATTCCACTTGAGTAAGGCAAAACTACATTTGCATAGTTTGGCAAATAATTGATGTTGTGATATTGTAGAGAGGACAATTTCCACATGAAATAGATGTTCCTCTCAATTGCTGCTATAGATGAATATATCTTGTATAGAAAACAAGCACAAATTTCCTCAGAGCAAAGTTAAAAATTTGATTCATTAAACGTGTGAAGGTTGCTGGTGCATTGGACAAGCCAATAGCATAACTAGCCATTGAACATGACCATGATGTGTCCTAAATGTAGTTTTCTGCCTATCTTCATGATGAACTAGAATTTGGTGGTAACCCGGCCTCAAATCTAGTTTAGAAAAACACATGGCACCAAATAACTCATATAAAAATTCATAAACTATGGGAGTTGGGAAAGCATCTTTTATGGTGATGGCATTTAGGGCTCTTTAATCATTTCAACAGCTCCATGAGCCATTTTTCTTTTAACTAACAAAACTAGTGGGCTTGTGCTTGGTTCAATCAGGTCATCAACTAACATTTGCGCAACCATATTTTCAACTTCTATTTTTTGGTTGTGAGGACTCCTATAAGGTTTAACCTTAACTGGTACAGAATTTGGTAAGAGTGAAATACTATGATCCTAAGCCCTTGGAGGGGCAACACAATAGGAATAGATAATACCATTTGATATTTTAGCATAAGGTGTTTAAGACTATGTGGCATACTAGTAGGAAACTCAATAATGTCAGACAACATAATATCATAACTGTAGGTTAACAATAGGGACTGAAGCTAATCATTTAGTATCAATGGTTTCATGAGCTATTCGTGCATAACATTCATGTATGCGTAGCTGTTATACTATGGTGTAATTTGGTAAATGTGGCCTAACACCAATAAGTGTCACAAAAGAATTCCTATTAAAAATACTATATTATCGACTTCGTATAATCAACAAAATGGGATTCCAAGGTGGATAGTTGTAAGGGTTGATGACCTTACACTTGGTCAGCGGGCATACAGTATCACATAGGCCAAGCCACGAGGGTGTACAGCTGTGTGTACAGCTGTTAGCGCGACGCGTGTGTTGTGTCCGGACCAAGGGCGGGTGGAATATCCCGCATGATCATAGGCTGAGATCGGGAGGCGCGCGCGCTGGACCGTGGGCGTGCATGTGACCGATGAGCACGTGGGGCAAGCGCGCCCATACCAAGAGTCAAGTGCCACAGGATTTCATCATGTAGAGTATTGGATCTCTAGCAAGTCTAGGCGGGGCGGGACACTTGATTAGGCCGGGTGACCGAGAGTTGATTCCGGAGCTGACACAGTATTACGCAGGCGTATGCAAGTGGGCACGTGGTCGAGAGCGTTGACGAGCCAGGGGCGAGGATGGCACGCCGTATTACTGAGCGTGACCGGTACTGCTGCGCGCTGTGACCAAGGGTGGCTGGTTAAAGCTACAGTTGTATAAGAGGACACTGCAAGCTAAGTGAAGTCAGGGAATTCATGCCAAACTTGTATTGGGCATGGGGCTCAATCAACCTTGGATTTGGGGTAGCTATTGTAATAGGGTCTAATGAGTCTTTGGGAGGAGACAATGCCACTTGGTTTTGGTTTTGGCCATGGTTGTAAACATTTCTCAATCTAAGAAAGTTTTATTTTTTTCTCTCTCAAAATGGGTTTCATGTGTCGTGTTTCTCGTACCGTGGATGTTTTCCGGATTTGCTCGCTTCTTATTATTTTCGCTGTGCTTTATACTGCAAACAGAAATTCGCTAACTGTTCTTGCAAGGAAAGCTGACCTGTCGTTATGGTGCATATCAGGTGCCGCATGGCCGAAGGTGATCGGTTAAAGCCGTGACAATAGCCATGATGCCCCTAATATAATGCCAACTCTAGTAATAGGAAGCAAATATGCAAGAAATTGTAATAGATGGTCTATCATTCGAACTAGAAGTTGTTCAATAAACGTTTAAGAAGTAAACAATTACCATTACCCACTAAGACTTTAACAGGTTTGGTAAGCAAGACATCCACATTGAGAAATTTAGCAATCGTGGGCTAAATAAAATTATCGTCACTTACTCAATCCAATAATAATTAAACCAAGTAGCCATTGGTAGCTCTAGTGAAATGCAATGTAGTAAAAAAGGTGAAACTACTCATAGCATTTAATGATAATTTTTGTAATGAACTTCAATGTCTTGCAAGGGACTACAATCAACCATAAATTCAATGGTAGATGTGGATTATTGGTCCTCACCCCACTGTAACAATAGATTTATTGGAACCTACATGAGGAGTAAATTTGTCATCATAAGTGAAACATGGCCCTTTGGCTTGCCAAAGTTGGATTTCATTGACACCGATTTTAGAAATGGTTGTGGAACAGCAATAGTGCCAGTAGCAGTGGGATGTTTTGAATTTGCAGGCACCATAGCAAGTGTAGGAGGGAATGGTGATGTAGAATTTGCTGCAAATGTGATACCTTTTGGGCACAAAATGAATGTTTGGATTGTAAGCTCTGATTAGAAGCTTTTGACATGTGGGGATATTTTCTTCAAAATGCTTGGTCAATGGCATTGCCTTTTCCAATGTATTGGGTTACCAGCGAATGATGTCCCATTGTAGTTCCTTACATAATCCATTGATGAAGCAATCCACTACAGCTATGGGAGTGAGACCCTCCACCTTGTTGGCTAATGCAGTGAAGGTAAAGCAATAATTTGAAACAATATCCTGCTGGACAAGTTTGAATAGAGCATAATGTCGAGATTCGCACACCGAAGGACCATAAACGAATTCAATTACCTTAGTTAAAGAAGACCAAGTGGATAAGGAGCCAGACTTCTAAAGCATTTAGAATCGAGGAACAATGATAAGTGCATGCATGAACACATTTTTTATGTTATTTTATATTATCACTGGAATGTATTTACATCATTTTTGTGGAAAACGGTACTTAATCAATGTTTTGTTGATCTTAGGCTATAGATAGAACATAATGAGCTTGAGAAAGCTAAATGAAGGAACAGAGCAAAAGGACGAAGAAAGAGATTCCTCGACACCAGAACTAAAGAATAGGCCAACCAGGACACCTTACGACCTTTTTACGGTACATGCATTGTTATCTGACCTTAAGCCTTAGACAAAAGAACTTGTGGGCATGTGTATGACCATAAGAAGAAGCATAAAGATTAGGCGAAAAGGCTTATAGCAAGGAGTCATACCCAAAAGTTAAAGAATAAGTGCTAAACATAAGAGCATACGTGCAATACGCATGCCCATAAAAGGATGTCGCAAGCACCAAATAATGAAGCATACTATCCAGCGTTTACTATCATAAGCTAGACCGTAACACCCATATAGAAGACCTTACAGGTGGGACTTACGTTCATAAGGTGCTTATAAGGCAACCGAGCTTTTGTTTTTAGATGGTTATGGCCTCCTCTTTACGTTCGTAAGTAGCCCAAAAGGGATAGGGTGTAAAATATTTTACCGATGGTTTTTCATGGATCTTTTGACGGCTGAGTGAGGGGAGTAGCAAAGAAGGATTACAATAGTCTTCCTCCGATTTAGGACACTTTATTAGAGCATTTCTAAAAGTGCTAAGGTGGATTGGAAGTTGTCGAGATTCATCTTCTATGACACAATTGATGACTTGCGGAAACCATCAATTGCCATATTTAAGAAGATTGAGGGAGTTTGATGCTTCTCATTATGCATTCTTTCTTCTTCGGATTGTATGATTGCTCTCCATTAATGGAGAACTACACTCTTTTGTGTTTTGGATGTAAAGGAATCTAGATTTATTATTTTTATGACATTGGTTGTAGAATTTTGAAATATTTCATCAATTATTGAATTGCACCTTCTTACTTTGGATTCAATCTTGTGTTCTTTAATGTCTTGAATTCTATCATAATGAGAGCTGAGAGTTCTTGTGAGATGCATGTATGATTGATGATCGAGAGATTCACCATGTAGAGGCATGCCGTGATTGAAGGGGAATATGAGTCCTCCTAGAGATAGGGTGCTTTGGGAGTGAGGTTCCTCCCCGTGTTCTTCCTGAGTACTTCAATTTAGGGTTTCTTACATAATGCAATTGGAGGAAGTGAATTTGTGAAGAAATTCCAATTTTGGTTTGTATGGATTAGGGATAATTACTTCAAGAAAAGAATTACTTTTCTCCTAAACTCTTGTTGATCCTTGTTATAGTTCACTAATAGTAATGTAGTTGTAGGGTAGTCTGCATTAGCACTGTATGGGACTAGTTGTTACTCATCTTGAGAAATGGCATAGCATAATTTGGGAACTCTCTCCGTCCAAAGTAGGTGCAATAATCTAGTTGTAATCTTGTCCAAAATCTAAACATAACCCTAGAGTGTAGTCTACGCCCTAAACACATCTTTCGTAAATGATTGCTTTCCTTTTAATATTCATCAATTTGCTTTCGTTCTCCCTTACACCTACTCACAACTGAAATTATGAGTTTGTAGGCTAGATAAGAGGATAATTCATACTAATACTTCCTAATTCCTTATGGATCGATAACCCTGCTTTTGAGCATATTATACTACTTAATTGGAATATGTACCTACGTCGCATAGGTGATATTAGTCACTTATCAAACAATGGGCCCATCAAAGTGAATTGCAACAATTTTTAGCTAGTATAGATCAGATATCTCATAATAATCATAGAACTGGTTTGCTTTGAAGATACATTGTAATGCATAATACCATCAAATTGTGGAAAATCCAATATCACAATAAGTGATTAGATTGAAACATGATTCCTCTGATCAAATTCAATGACAACATTGGATGTATGCTGTGAAATTAGTTGAACATTGTTGGTAGAACTCTAAAGTTGATGGGTGGCTTGGAGCTCATGGGAGGACGAGATTGCCAGAGCATCATCTAGGTAAGAGTTTCTTATTCTATGTTTGTTAAATTTTTCATGCTTGGATTGTGTGTATGGAGAGTGATGCTGCTTGATTTCATGGAGAGGAAGAAGTATTGATGATGAAGAAGATGCTGATGATAATGATCATGATGTTGATGATGATGGTTTGAAATTGTGAAAAAATGGGAATTGGGATGAACAAGTCAGTCATGTGAGAGAGTAGAGGAGGATGATGATGATGGGTTAATCATGATTAAGAAATATTAACCATGATTGGATGGTGTTTAATGGTGGGTTTGATACTTGTTGCGAGTGTAGCTGGCTGATTAGATTGCTATTATTTGTTGGGCTTGAGTTAAGTGGCTTAAACTGGTTTGAATTTGAGTTGGTTGAGTTCAGTCACTTAGTTGAATTTGGGCTTGAATTTGGTTGAAATGATTGAGCTAATTTGGTTTAGATTTGATGAAATCAAGATGAAGTTATGGTTCGGCTTAAATTAGGTTGGCTAAGTTGAGTTGTATTGAAGATCGATTTAGGTTTGGTTCAGGAATTGGGCCAAGGAATTTGGATGGAGCTAGTTTAATGAAAATTGGTTTGTTGAACCAAGCCGATTAAAGAGATTTTATATAAGAGTTGAACTTGGGTCTAGTTGAGTTGATTCAATTGGACTTGGTTCAGTGAAAATGAGCTTGGTTCAAGTTAGTTCAAGCTGGTTTAGCCAAATTTGAGTTAATTTAAGCCCAATTCAAATTATTTTCCAGCCTGATTAGTTTAGTTAAGCCAAATTTAGAGGTCAGTTTGTTATGCAAATCAGTTGTGAGCAGGTTTGAGTGAGTGGGCCCGACTAAAAAGTCAGATATTTTCTTATATTTCTTTTATTGTTATATATCAGTTATTAGTCATTAGTTACTATGTTATTGATGTTACTTTATTTTTTTTATAGGTCTAGGTTAAAGCATAGGAGATTGTTCCAGTTGTAAACCCAGTCTAGCGAGTAACTTGAGAAAAGCCAGGTGACTTGGTAGTTGAAGTTATTTTCTTAACAAAATTCTCTAGAAAGGATGTTTAATCATTTTTATTAAATTGTATTTAGTGTTACATCTTGCTTCAAAATAAATTCTTATGTTACTATCATTATAAGTTGAAATGCTTATGTATTATTTTCATTGAAAATTATAATGCTAATTAAGATTTGATATTCACTAGCACATGTTGTTATTTTTTTATAGAGTGATTTATGACATATGTACATGCATGTGACCTCATTTAAAGATACATTGTTTGAGATCTTTGCAAGCATTGCAAATACGACTTAATGTCTTGTTGAATGTGATGTATGCCTTGTCTTTAAAAAGTTTTGGCTTTCAATGTAAATCATTCTTGCTTGACTTGTTATTTTGGTCAGAAATTATTTTTGTAAAGAATTATATGCTATGTATGGTTGGCTTGCAAATATTCTTGAAATTCCATTTTTATGGTAATGGTTCGTTAAGACCAAGTTATTGCAGTGATGGTTCCCACGGTCCAGCCTGTATAGAGATGGCATGGATGACCGGTTGATTTGAACTCATTCAGGAGATGTGTAGGGAGCCTGAATGAGGTGGTGGGTGGGAGGGTGCTCCCTTTTGATCTGGGATACATGGGTCGCCACATGGAATTCTGTAGGCCGAAGCTAAGGTGGGCCATGTATTATTTTGAGTACATGTATACCTAATTAGGCCTTATCGAAGCTAAATTTAACTTCGAACACAGTTAAAACTGGGATGATTTTAGGCTAGCCCCATTTGAGATTCATGGCATGATGGTCAAAAATTTTATTTATTAAATTATATATGATTGCATTTGTTTTTGTTTTATGTACAAATTGGATATTATAAAAAAATACTGTAGCTATGTTTATTTCAATATTATTTCATATTATTTTTATTTAAAAATAGGTAACCACTACCAATCAACTAAAATATATTCTAATTGTAGGAGCAAAACCCTATATTAGATTATTGCAGGAGTATAGAACTAGTCAATGTTAAGCCTAGGGTTGTAGTGGGTCTCTTTTTATGTGTTTTTATTTGTGGTCCTCTAGCTATTATATCCGTGTTTGTAGTATTTTATGTTGCTTGTATATATTTATTTGAATATGTATCTTTTATATTGGTAATCAGTTGTATTTTGTAATGTGTTTTTGTTTTACAGTGTTGTTTGTTCTAAATTACATTTCATTTTAACCGGTGGATCTCACTTTTGTCTTGGTAGTTGGCGCACGCGGGTGACAGTTTTTACAAAAACAAAATTTTTGACAAGTTTAAAAAATATATTTATATATTCACCGGTTGAGAAAAACTTGGGGCTGTCATAGTGTGGGCCGATTATGGATTTCTGGGCTAGGTTGGAACATGCTCTCGGTTTTCATGTTTTGTTTTTTTTTTAAAAAAAGGTGCGTCATTTTCAGTGAAGTACAGAAAATATCACATAAATGGGTCCAAATATTATGAATTTGCTCATATCCAAATAAAAAGAATTTATTTTATTGATGTTTATTATATGGACCAAATGGATTATTATGTCATTTAATATGAATTTGAGATAAAAACCAATAAATGTAGGTGGAACGCAAGGTTGAATTTTGATTTCCATCAAAGATCACCTTGAAAATTTAATTATATTTTAATTTGATTTTAAATAACATTCAGTACTTTGAATGAGCTGATTATCTCGATTAATACTCAACTTGACCATGCGCTTGAAATAGTTAATTAAGTAGGCGAAGGAAAATTCCAAATTGGTTTTTATTTTATTTTATTTTATTTTAGTATTTTTTTTACTACAAGCGTTGTTATTCCTTTATTGATAATTTCTAATGTGCTTTTCATGAGATTGAGTAAGAGAACATAAAAAAATTAGGGAAAAATAAATAAATAAATAAATAAAAAATAAACACACATAAGGCACATGCTTTGATATTTATTTAATATATGCATCCCATCATGAGAAGCAATAAATTAAGTCCAATCGAATCCTATTTCTTGATATTTTGTTCAACGAAGACATTTTTCAAAGTTCTCTTGTTGTTCTTAAGCTCATCTGTCAACTAACAAATTGGGCATTAAATTTTGTCAATTTTAAAGGGTTAATGGTTGGACGGTCATCCTTAGTTTCAAAATCCACACACTTTACTAGAACACATGGGCTATATGTATCATGTTATACAGTAATAAATGCATGATTTATTCATGGTTTACTAATAAGATAATTTTTTAAATAAATTATATTCGTATTTTATAACAAATTGTAAAGTTATTTGGTTCAGCGGGTTAGCAGCAAGACTTATTAGTTTTCTCAAAAATAAAGAAAATTTAATAAAATAAAAGAAATCACAATATTTGTCAATATTCACTTTATGAAAATTTTAATTAAACATATTAAGTTTAAATTTATGTTAAAAATATTCAAGTTGTCTTTAGAAATCAAACAAATTAAACTCCCACGACTTGTAATATGAGAAAATAGTTTAAAACTTCTAATGTTCTTTTAAATGGTCTACGTTGTTTGTTTTAATCTCTTAAGTAAAACATGTGTTCATATTGAACTTGATTATATATCCATTGGTCTATATATATATAATGTTGACATAATAATGTAACATGTGTGTCACTGTTACTTTAGTTAAAAAGAAGAAAGGACAAATATTTACGTCAGAATTTGTAATAAGCATTTTTTTTTAATTTAAGCAGTCAAAACAACAATTTTATTATGTTAAAAATTAATAAAAATATTCTTATTGTTTGAGGGGTTAAAAGTTAAAACCAACAACACCACTAACTAACTGGTAATATTAACAAACAATTTTATTTTGAATGAGAAAATAATTTTTGTTTATTTTTGGACAAAATCAATAAGTCATGTGTTAGCGGTGTGTGCACTATAAAACATTAATTTTTTTTTACCAAACGGATCCTGAAACTCTTTTTAACGTTTACTGTATTCATTGCATTTTAAATCCTCATAATAAAAATACCCATAAATTACTGTTTAGAGTGAGATCAAACCTATTAAACCAAAAGTCCTTTGGTGGGACAGTAGTTTATCTATTTTTATATAAAATAAAACGGCACTGCATGCTTTGAAGGTCACAACCAGCTTCAAAACAATAGAAAAACAACGCTGCTTTAAAGGGTAATTTGCCCTCCTATTTTTCATTTTTTAATTAGTAATTCCAACTCTTTAATTAATCCAAATGATTTCCTGCATAAAACCAAGACCCCTTTTTCATTTTATTTATTTATATTTCTTTTGGCTTTATCACAAATACATAACCTTTCCAGCCGAACTTGTGGGGGGAGCACATTAGCCCTCTCCCCATCTTGATTCTGCAACTCTGTGTGATGAAGATGCAAGCATGCAAGTTGGTCTTCTCTCAATGCTGCCATCAATGCACCATTTATTATCACAACCATCCAAACCTAAACCTTCCTTGATGAGTTCCAACTGCCAAAAGCATTCCATATATTCACTTGTAATATTTCTTCTTCCCAGAAGCAAGCTCCAAGAAACAAGCACCAATGAGTTCTTGATGACAGGAAATGCCATTCATGAGGAGCAATAATATGATGGAAGGGAAAAGATCACAAAGAAGAGGAGAGAGAATTCCAACAGTGTTGTGGTTCACACTGAAGAGGTCCATGTACTGCAAGTCTGAGCCATCAGAAGTCCATGACCCAAAGTTTGGGACAAAGCTTGGTTCCATTCTGACAAAAAGATCAGTAGGAAGGTCAGGGTGCTCAAGGTCCATTGCCAACCTCAAAGATGTCATCCATGGCAGCAAAAGACACTTTCAAAGGCCAACAAGTTGTAGTCCGAGGTCCATTGGGAGCAATGAGTTCCTTAACCCAATTTCTCATGAGGTCATTCTTAGTGATTCAAGGTGTGAGCTTAGGATTGTCACTGGTTTTGGAGGGTTCCATGAGAGTGGCATTACTGCTGAGGTTGTTGGTACTCTAAGACCGGGCACACCAGGCCCAGGAGGACACCTTGGTAATTTCAGTTACAACCCTTGTGGTTTGAGGAGTAGGAGTACTCCAAGAAGGTCACTGGCAAGTTTGGAAAGTAAGCAGGGTGGAGTTTGCCGTGCTGCTTCTTCTTCAACAACAAGAGCTTCTGTTGAGGAGGGGGAGGGAGATAATGATTCAATTGGGTTTTCTACTTCTTTGATTTGCCACAAGTGTGGGGAGGTTTTTGCAAGGTGGGATGGTTTGGAATCACACCATCTTTCTCATCATGCAGGTGATGTTTTTAGATATAGCTCATGAGACTTCCAATCTCATGTGTTTTAATTGATAATTTTTGTATGCAATAATCTTCATAAATTTGCTTCTTTTTAAGTACATGGCAATTGAGTTTTAAAAGGAATTATTACTGGAGGAGGATTTTTCAAAGAATAGAAGAAATGTGATATTGATTTATAGTTGAGTTTATATTTGTAATTGTTTATGCAATTATAAATATATCAATAGTAAAGACATTCAAGTGAAAGAAAAATCTTATTGCTGTCAGTTTGATATAATTAGACTTCTCTTCACTATTATCATTGTTTCAGTGTTTGAGAATTTTATTGATTGATTTCTAACCAAATTAAAGTTCAATTCAGTACTAATTTTGGACGTTGTTATTAAATAAGTGGTCTCTTTTACGCAAAATTATGCAGTTACTGAATTAGGTGAAGGAGATTCATCAAGAAAGATTGTAGAGATAATCTGCAAAGCAAATTGGTTGAAGTCCGAGAGCAGTTGCGGAAGGATCGAAAGGGTTCTAAAAGTCCATAACATGCAGAAAACACTCTCTAGATTTGAAGAATACAGAGAAATGGTGAAGTTTAAAGCCGGAAAACTCCCAAAAAAACATCCTCGATGTCTTGCCGACGGCAATGAGTTGCTAAGGTTTCATGGCACAACAGTTTCCTGCTATTTAGGCATGAATGGCTCTTCATCTCTCTGCACATCAAAAAAATGCAATGTTTGCCAAATACTTAGGCATGGATTCACAATGAAAAAGGATACCGGACCAATAGGCGTATTCACAACTGCGACAAGTGGAAGAGCATTTGAGTCAATTGATTTATCTGAAGATGATCCATCCATCAGAAAAGCTTTGCTAGTTTGTCGAGTGATTGCCGGAAGGGTTCACAAGCCTCTTGATAACTACCAAGAGCTAGTAGTACAATCAGTGTTCGACTCATTGGCGGGGAAAGTTGGTCCTTATGCAAACATTGAAGAACTCTACTTGCTTAATCCCCGAGCTCTCCTTCCTTGTTTTGTTGTGATCTGTAAACCATGATTGCTTCGACTTCTATCAGGATCAATGCCAAATACTAATGCCTTCAAAAACTTGTGAATTTGGGAAAAATTCTTGTATGTACCATGGTTCAAACATCCATTTGGACCACCATATGAACCCGGTAGGAAATTTGAATGCCGACGCCAACAATGGCAAATTGTTTCTTGTCTATATGATTAATGTATCTGATAGCATCTACAGTCATTCTGTTCCTACAACCTGTCACGGGACCGATTACCGTTTGCTAGCATGAATGGCCTGTTTTGTTCTGGTTGGTTTGAAACAGATTGTTTTGTGTCTCTTGTGTTTCTTGGATCGATGACAACCAATCTCCCATCTGCAATTAATGCGAGCTTATTTATCTGAAATTCACAAGATCATTCATATCAATTTATGTAATAAGCCATGAAGTTGCATTCATTGTGCTCGTGCCCCATGTTCATCTTAAACTTGGTATTCTTTCCATTTTCATTGAAATAAAATTAAACAATGCTGAATATACTAGACTTATTGCATGGAAACTATTCTTCAGTACAATATTAATTTCTTATATATAAAATAAGATCTAATTTTTGGAATGGTTAGTGTGGTCCATCTCGGTACATGTTGTATTCGAGACAAGCTCTTGGCTAAAGGAATGGTGAGCAAAGAAGTGGTACCGTGACAACATTTGATTTTAGTGCTGGCAGTTTCCCTCCTCCATGTTTGATC
Organism: Dioscorea dumetorum; assembly: GCA_902712375.1. Classification (NCBI taxonomy): domain Eukaryota; kingdom Viridiplantae; phylum Streptophyta; class Magnoliopsida; order Dioscoreales; family Dioscoreaceae; genus Dioscorea; species Dioscorea dumetorum. Next base: position 7,277,633 of record CACTHL010000846.1, read on the forward strand.
TCATATATTCGTGCAAGCACATCACCACTAAACAAATGGAAAAACAAGTTCAAATGTGATGATCCAAGCTTTTTTCATATATAATTGATGAATTATGCAGGTAAAGAAGCAATGAATTTACATAGAAGCTAATTAATAAATAGGATATACTTTTTTTTGGTAAAAGAGCCAAAGGCTGATTTTATTAGAATAGAAAAACAAAACAACAGGAATACAAGCAAGAGAAAGACCAGCAAGCAAGAAGAGGAAGTGAGGAACAATAGCTAAACAAAGTACAGAGGATCTAGAACATGTGGAATCCATTAGACTGTAAGGTTCTCATTGTTGGGTCCAGCCCATTTGGTGGGCTGGAATAAAGCTGGGCTCAGCCAAACTCATATTGAAAAAAAAAAAAAACTATGCCAATGGAGAGAGGGAGGAAGGGTATTATTGATAAGTGCTTGCATGTATATATTTTTGGAAATGTTTTCCACGCATGAGCATCACATTTATCAGGCTTTATCGCTAATTTCGTGTGTTTTGGTGTTCTTTCATGCAATTAGGGTTGTGAAAACATGGTACGTGAATAAAGGCAAGATTAGGTCATAATGGTGCCAAGTGGAGCTCTTTTGTGCAAATACGAAGTTCAAGACACAAATCGGGTTCCAACGAGGGGGTATGTGCCAACTTCTAAAGACTTTAAGACATTTCTTGTAGAAGGACACGAAGGCAGTCATGCTCGCTTGTTCCGATTTGTTCGAAGATTTCAAAAGCTCTCCAAGGTTTTCTCATCATCAAGAAATGCCACATGACCTTTCACATGGGCGTGTGTCCGTCCGTGTGACCTCAAGAGAAGAAACGGGAGAAATCGGGGATGAATACGAAATTTTCCACAGGGCAGAGACTCCACATGGCCGTGTGGAAATTCCACACGCCCGTGTGGCTCATCCACACGCCCGTGTGGATCCTCGAGATGGTCAATTATAAAGCCGTTCTGAAGCGTTATTTGAAAAATCTTCTTCCAACTTTGAGAGGGGTTGACGGCTAGGGTTCAGGAGGTTCTTGCTACACTTTGAGGGCACTTCTCCACGGATTTCATCATCAATCCCTTCCAAGGAGAGCTATTGGGGGAGCCTTCGACGACTCGATTCGACGAGGTGTGCCTTAGGCTTGGACGAAGGAGTTCTTTGGAGAAGAAGGAGAAGTTCCCATAGTCTATCAACACAAAGCTTAAGGGGGTTTTCTTTATGGGTTTCTTGCACTTGTCTTCATTTATTTTGATGAACTTGTATTGCTCCATGGAGGGCTAAACCCCTAGTGGGTACTTGGACTTGTAAACCCTAGATATCCTTTGTTTCATTGACTTTAATGCTTTTATTCAATTTGAGTTTGAATTTGAGTTTCAATTTTGCATGCTTAATTGTTTCTCCCTTAGAGTGACACTAGGGTTGAGGGCTAATCCAATCATCCTTTTGATGAGTGACCATCACCATTAGGATTAGATTAACCAAGATTAAAGAGGGTTGAGAGGGTGAGTTGAGAGGTAGTGACACATCCCATTTCCCCTCCGGTGTGGTTTTCCCTACCTTCTTATTCCAAGTATTACCTTCGATCTCAAAGAGAGTTAGGCGTTGAGAGAGGTCTTTCCGCCGGGACTTATTTGTGATTAGGGATCTTTCGCTTGGACCAAAGGGATCGATCTATAGTTGGGAATAGGGTTTACCACTTGGAATCCCTAGAGCATAGAGCAGTCATACGTGGTGTGAGGTGTCGAGAGCCTTCTCTCCGCCGGGACCTCGTAGGGGACTAGTCAAGGTTGACCTTAGATTTGGGACCTTGTATCTTTGGATTCCACGACTCTTGAAATCTCTATTGAATAAGAGTATTTGAAGTCTTGCACTTGAAACAAGGATTCTAGGGGGAGCATCGTCTGAGTACCGCATCTTCTTATTGATCTATTTCCATACCCTAGCTTTTCATTTCATACCTTTATTTCTATTTCTTTCTTATTTTATTTTCTTTCACAACAACAATTGGTTTATCTTTGATTACTTAACAAAGTGTGATTGTTCTTACGTCTACTCCCTGTGGATTCGACTACCCACCCGTTTGGGTACTTTATTACTTCGACACCCGTGCACTTGCGGAGTACACACGCAAGGGTGTGTCAAGTTTTTGGCGCCGTTGCCGGGGAGCTAGGCGTTTTAGGAATTGTTACACTTTGTTTCGCTAGTCATTTTTCGCACATTCTATCTCACACTTCTTTTACTTCCATTGTTCTGATTTTACTTTCTTTTCCTGATTTCCGCTCCAGGTTATGACCCGTGGACATCCTTCGACATTAGTGGAAGGTGATCCGGAAATAGAGAGGAGATTGCACAGACGGGGAAGACAACCTGAACTAGAACAGTTTGATCAAGCTGAGATGTGGCTGAACAAAATGAGCAACAGCGGACACTTTCTGATTTTGCTAGGCCGTCTGTCCGTGGTACACAGTCAAGTATAGTCAGGCCACCAATTTTAGCTCATAACTTTGAGCTTAAGCCGGGGTTCATTCAGATGGTCCAACAGTCCGCACAGTTCAATGGGTTAGCTGATGAAGACCCAAATAATCACATTGAGAATTTCTTGGAGGTGTGCGACATGTTGAAAATCAATGGAGTCACGGACGACGCCATCAGATTGATAGCCTTCCCTTTTTCCTTGAAGGGGAAAGCAAAACAGTGGTTGCAATCTTTACCTAGAGCGTCAATTACCACTTGGGAAGAAATGGTTGAGGCCTTCCTTGCCCGATATTTCCCTCCTGGGAAATCGGCAAAGCTGAGAAATGAAATTTCTTCCTTCATGCAGTCGGAATTGGAGTCTCTTTTCGAGACATGGGAAAGGTTCAAGGATCTTCTGCGCAAATGTCCTCAACACGGGTTCCTCGAGTGGATGGTCATCCACACCTTCTACAATGGGTTGAACCCAAGCACAAGACAGCTACTTGATGCCGCAGCAGGAGGTACCTTAGGAAGCAAGACCCCCGAAGCTGCTCGCCAACTGATAGAAGAAATGCATGAACAGCTATCAGTGGAATGTTAGAGACAAGAGGAAAGTGGCGGGTATTCATGAAGTTGATGCAGTAACATCTCTAGCAGCTCAAGTTGAAGCATTGAGCAAGAAGTTAGACACTTTACCAGGCCCATCTAGAATAGCTGCAGTGATGAATTGTGATAGTTGTGGAGGAGGGCATGTTTCTTCTGATTGCCCTATCTCTATGGTCGGAACAGCACCTGTTGAGCAGGTTGATTTTGTGGGGAATGCTGGACGAGGTCAAGGAAATCCCTATAGCAACACCTACAATCCGGGGTGGCGAAACCACCCGAACTTTGCATGGAGCAACCAAGGGCAACAAAGGCCCTCTGCACCCCCCGGATTTCAGCAACCCCAACAACCAAACATGGAGGGCCGAGTTTCAGGGCTTGAGAACCGAATGACAGACTTGGAGAAGGCATTGACCAAGTTCATTCAGTCCTCAGACACGCGCTTCCAAGGCGTGGAGAGTACACTCCGCAATCACACCGCTTCACTACATAACTTGGAAAATCAGGTGGGGCAGATTGCGAAGTCTTTATCTGAGCGACCTCAAGGAAGTCTCCCGGGAAATACCGAGACCAACCCAAGAGAGCAGCTGAAGGCAATCACTCTGAGGAGTGGTCGTGAGGTTGAGGGTAGACTTCCCGCTGAAGAGGTTGTTCAAATTCCTGCTAAGGAGAAAGACAAGGAGAAGGGTAAGGAAAAGGAGGTAGCACCCGCACCATACAAACCAAGGATTCCTTATCCTTCAAGGCTGAAGAATGATCAAAATGATGAGCAGTACAAGAAGTTTTTGGGCCTTTTCAAGCAGCTGCACATTAATATCCCTTTTGTGGAGGCTTTATCTCAAATGCCTCGGTATGCAAAATTCTTGAAGGACCTCTTAACCAACAAGAGGAAATTGGAAGAGGGTGCAGCGGTGATTTTGGATGCATCTTGTTCAACTGTATTGCAGAAGAATCTACCTAACAAGATGAAAGACCCGGGAAGCTTCATCATCCCATGTAACATTGGGAATTTGGGTGAAGAGAAGGCATTGGCAGACTCAGGAGCCAGTATCAATGTCATGCCTTACTCCTTCTTCAAGAAGCTGGGACTGGGAGAGCCAAGGCCCACTCGGATGACCTTACTACTAGCTGACCGTTCCATTCGTCACCCGAGAGGCATCATTGAAGACATCTTGGTGAAAGTGGATAAGTATATATTTCCTGCAGATTTCGTGGTACTGGATGTAGATGAGAATGTCGATGTGCCGTTGATACTTGGAAGACCCTTTCTGCGTACTTCCAAGGCTCTTATAGACATGGATGGCGGGGAGATGACATTGAGGATAGGAGATGAGAAGCTGACCTACCGCCTTGCTGAGGCCATGAGACATTCTCTTAACTTTGATGATACTTTGTATTTTCTTGACACTACTGATGCATTGATTGATAATTATGTGCAGGAAACCTTTTGCCCAGATCCACTAGCTGATTTGTTTGATCAAGAGATGGATGATGATCATATTTCATCAGTTGACTTGGAGAACAAGGGTACACATACCACGGGCTCGGTCAACAAATTAATGAAAAAGCTAAGGAGGGTAAGACATCGCTGCAAGAAGCAAACGAATGAACCTGCGGACGGTCCTTCAAGGTCTAAGAATGATATCCTTCCATCTGGTAACAAATTCGATCACTCATCTTCTAAATTCCAGAACCTATGCTCTTCATGTTTCACATTTCCAAGCAGCGAAGTGCTTTCAACCCATGACCCCCCTTGAGTCTAGAGAGACAGGTACGTCAAGCTAGTGACGTAAAACAAGCGCTTATTGGGAGGCAACCCAATTTTTTTAAATTCTTTGCTTGTGTTGTAGTTAGTTTTTATTTCTGCATTTTTGTTTTGTTTAGTTTGTAGTTGTGTGGATTCATTGCTGGTAGTGCATTTTTATGTTTTCATCGTTTATGGCAAGTTAGGTGATAGTCCTGTGAAATTTTGCGAGATTTTAAGTTGTAAACGTGTTAGTTTTCAATTTCTGCAGACGTTCCATGTGTTTTCAATAATTTCTGCAGAGTTTAGACTATATTTGAGTTGTAGAAGGGAAACACACGGCCATGTGGAATTTCCACATGGCCGTGGGGATGATTTTGTGAAAGAATTCTCTCATCCAGAGAATCCACACGACCGTGTGGAAATTCCACACGGCCATGTGGATTTATTCAGTACAAACTTTCGCAATACAGAGAATCCACACGGCCGTGTGGAAATTACACACGGCCGTGTGGAAAATGGGGAATTTGATAAGGGTCATACAGAGAATCCACACGGCCGTGTGGAATTTCCACACGGCCGTCTGGGGTACTTAAACATGAAAAGGGGCCTTTATCTTCATCTTCCCCCACCTTGCAACCCTTCATCTTCAAACGCCTCATCTCCAAGGGTTGCGACGGTTTCTCTTCCCCTTCCATTCTCTCGCTTATTTAAGGGATTTGTAGGCCTTACTCGTTGCTACATTGTGACCTTGGATTCATCTTCTCCGGAATGGCCCCAAGAACGAAGAGACTCGCTCATAAGCGTCCCCGTGAGGCCCGTGAGGTCCCGTGAGTCCCGTGATCTCTCGCCCGCACCATTCGAGTTCGCCGTGCCCGAACATCAAGCACGGTTTGATCGACTTTCAAAGTTGAAGTTTGGCTAGACGCGAATTCCTGACTTGCAAGCTCTGGAGGCGATAGAACACGCGCGTGCGACCGAGTTGGCGGATGAAGTCCGTGAGCTAATTGCTGTGGGCGGGTGGGAACGACTCTTGTGCATCAAAGACCCAACCACTCGCGATATCACTCTCGAAGTCCTCGCGACATTCGAGTTTGATCGCTCCCACACCGACTACCACCGGCCGAACACAGTTCGATTCCGCATCTTTGGGCAGTACCACAGCATGAGCTTGACTGATTTTGCTGTCGCCCTCGGCCTGTACGATCGAGACTTCATCCACACAGAGGAGTACGCGCAGCTACCATTCGACTACCCCTTCCGCGTCACTCCGAGCCGAGTTTGCCGGATGCTGTGTGGAGATATACGGTACGAGCCCGGGTTGACCAAGGCGTCTTTGCTCCTCCACCCCGCCCACAGGTACATTCATGCCATCCTGAGCAGGTCTATTACTGGGCGAGGAGACAGCACCGGCGTATTGGCGCGGCTGGACCTCCTCTACTTACATTCTATGGTCCAGAGCCTTCCCCCTGCACCTGGGATACGTGGTAGCTGATTTTTTGAGACACCAGGGACAGTACGCGCGGATAGGAGTTTTTTTCTCTGGTCCCTACATCACGCGACTCGTTAGAGGAATGGGACTAATTGATTCTGTTCGGGGAGCTGATAAGGTTATTGTTCCCTCTCCACTTGGCCTTGATACCTTGCGTATGATGGGCATGGTGAAGAGGGCCTCTCCCGGCAGGTACGTGCTTGTTGCTCCCTTCCCAAATGAGTCCGAGGAGTCTGAGGACGAAGATGAAGACTCGGAGGAGACCCCGACAGGGCCATCATCACAACCCGCACCCATGGAGGCGGAGGACACCCCAGCAGACGAGGAGGTGCCACCGGTGTCAGCACCTGCATCTCCTCCGGCACAGGAGCGCATAGACAGAGTTGAGGCTGCTGTGGGGACCCTCCAGACTGATCTCACCATCATGCGGGTGACCCAGGCAGCGAACCACACTGAGGTTCTCGCTCGCATGGCTGAGTACCACTCGGAGATGATGGCGCGCATCACTTCACTCCACCAGTTGATGGCGAGAGGTAGCGACTCCACTTCGCCGTCCACACCCAGAGCACCCCACGCATCCCCAGCATCCCCAGCAGCACCAGCAGACGCCGACGCTTGATGTGTCTTTTACTCTTCTTTTTAATTCCTTGTACTCTCATTTTCTGTTGTGTCCTTGTGTACTCAGAAAGGTTACACCTTCTGAGAGTTATCTTACTGTTTTTATTTTTCATGTTCTTTGTTGAGTTTGTGTTTGGTTTGTTTACTTTTGTACTCTTTTAATCTTAGCTTTTGTTGAGATCCACTGAACCCCTTTTGTGATGTGCAGATAGACTTGTCAACTTGGTTTTGAGAAATGGTCATAGGCACGGCCGTGTGGAATTTCCACACGGCCGTGTGAGCTTCACAACCCTACGCAACTCCACTTCCCGCTTTCACACCTCCATTCGAATACCACACTCAGAGATCAGGGGAGTGTTGTTTTTAATACCCACGCCCTCATGTTTTTATTTGCATTCTTATGTTGCATGTTTGTATGAGTACATTGAGGGTAATGTACAGCTCAACTGTGGGGGAGAGTTCACACTACACACGTTCTTTATTCTTGATCATCACTTTCATGCTCATCTAGGCAATGACAGTTCACCCTAAGGAACATGAGTGTATTTTCGAATTTAGGTGAAATTTAAACTTCGGTTGTTTACATGCTCTAGTTTACTCGAAAAACTTAGAAATATTTTGTCTGATTGCATTTCTTGCACTTTACTTGCTCTGTTAACCCTGATAACGCTAGTTCAGTTTGAAAGGACATTAGTTTCATTTTCTTTGAGTTTAAAAAAAAAACAAAAAAACAAAAGAGAGGTGCTCCTTTGTTCTTGGGGTGGAAAGAGCTACCACCTATTCTGTATGCAACTACTCTCATAAGTCGGATATTAGCTATGCCCTAATGAGAGAAAGAGCTATCTAATAGGCTGTGTGAAAGCTAACACCCCCACGTGGAAAGAGCTACCACCTTGAAAGGGTGAAAGCTGCCTAGGAGGCATCTTGGGAAATGGCTACCTTTGAGGTTGTGTGCAGCTACCACCGATTTCTTTTTCCTTAAATAAGTCCTTGTGTTAATAATGTTCAAGCGTAGACTTGGGGCTGGCATGAGTACGTATACACACACACACGCTTCCAGATTTTACTTTCTTCGCAATTCGAGTTTTTGCCAGAGTTTTGGTTTTTATCTATCGACGTTTAAAATTTTCCCTTGTTGAGAATACTATCTTTGTACACCTTTGGTGAACTTAAGGCCAAGCATTTTCATCACTCAACCTTTAATTCTCATGGTATGAACATTGCTTGAGGACAAGAAAAAGCTTAAGTTTGGGGGAGTTTGATAAGTGCTTGCATGTATATATTTTTGAAAATGTTTTCCACGCATGAGCATCACATTTATCAGGCTTTATCGCTAATTTCGTGTGTTTTGGTATTCTTTCATGCAATTAGGGTTGTGAAAACATGGTACGTGAATAAAGGCAAGATTAGGTCATAATGGTTCCAAGTGGAGCTCTTTTGTGCAAATACGAAGTTCAAGACACAAATCGGGTTCCAACGAGGGGGTATGTGCCAACTTCTAAAGACTTTAAGACATTTCTTGTAGAAGGACACGAAGGCAGTCATGCTCGCTTGTTCCGATTTGTTCGAAGATTTCAAAAGCTCTCCAAGGTTTTCTCATCATCAAGAAATGCCACATGACCTTTCACATGGGCGTGTGTCCGTTCGTGTGACCTCAAGAGAAGAAACGGGAGAAATCGGGGATGAATACGAAATTTTTCACAGGGCAGAGACTCCACATGGGCGTGTGGAATTTCCACACGGCCGTGTGGAATTTCCACACGGCCGTGTGGCTCATCCACACGCCCGTGTGGATCCTCGAGATGGTCAATTATAAAGCCGTTCTGAAGCGTTATTTGAAAAATCTTTTTCCAACTTTGAGAGGGGTTGACGGCTAGGGTTTAGGAGGTTCTTGCTACACTTTGAGGGCACTTCTCCACGGATTTCATCATCAATCCCTTCCAAGGAGAGCTATTGGGGGAGCCTTCGACGACTCGATTCGACGAGGTGTGCTTTAGGCTTGGAGGAAGGAGTTCTTTGGAGAAGAAAGAGAAGTTCCCATAGTCTATCAACACAAAGCTTAAAGGGGTTTTCTTTATGGGTTTCTTGCACTTGTCTTCATTTATTTTGATGAACTTGTATTGCTCCATGGAGGGCTAAACCCCTAGTGGGTACTTGGACTTGTAAACCCTAGATATCCTTTGTTTCATTGACTTTAATGCTTTTATTCAATTTGAGTTTGAATTTGAGTTTCAATTTTGCATGCTTAATTGTTTCTCCCTTAGAGTGACACTAGGGTTGACGGCTAATCCAATCATCCTTTTGATGAGTGACCATCACCATTAGGATTAGATTAACCAAGATTGAAGAGGGTTGAGAGGGTGAGTTGAGAGGTAGTGACACGTCCCATTTCCCCTCCGGTGTGGTTTTCCCTACCTTCTTATTCCAAGTATTACCTTCGATTTCAAAGAGAGTTAGGCGTTGAGAGAGGTCTTTCCGCCGGGACTTATTTGTGATTAGGGATCTTTCGCCTGGACGAAAGGGATCGATCTATAGTTGGGAATAGGGTTTACCACTTGGAATCCCTAGAGCATAGAGCAGTCATACGTGGTGTGAGGTGTCGAGAGCCTTCTCTCCGCCGGGACCTCGTAGGGGACTAGTCAAGGTTGACCTTAGATTTGGGACCTTGTATCTTTGGATTCCACGACTCTTGAAATCTCTATTGAATAAGAGTATTTGAAGTCTTGCACTTGAAACAAGGATTCTAGGGGGAGCATCGTCCGAGTACCCCATCTTCTTATTGATCTATTTCGATACCCTAGCTTTTCATTTCATAACTTTATTTCTATTTCTTTCTTATTTTATTTTCTTTCACAACAACAATTGGTTTATCTTTGATTACTTAACAAAGTGTGATTGTTTTTACGTCTACTCCCTGTGGATTCGATTACCCACCCGTTTGGGTACTTTATTACTTTGACACCCGTGCACTTGCGGAATACACACGCAAGGGTGTGTCAATTATCAGTCAGAGTGAAGTGAGAGAAACCAAGGTGAAGGAGAAAGGAAAAGGCTGAGCTAGGGCAAGACGATCGGACGGCGATTCGCCGCCGAATCTCACTCAAATTCCGGGTGAAGAATCCTTACAAGAAGCTCTTCCTATTTATTAGGTTTGATCTTTCCTTTGATTCCTAATTTGGTGTGTTATCCATCGATTGATAATGATGATGATACTTCATGTATGTTGATGCCTTTGGGCATGTATGCCTCTAGTTTAATCTAGAGAAATATTTGTAATCCTTCATTGGCGTAGTGAAAACGATTTGAAGTGGCTCTAACCAGTCCCGTGGTTTTTCCCTCGATTTGAAGAGTTTTCCACGCTAAATCGTGTGTCTTGCTCGTTGTTTTTGATATTTCTATTGTGTATCTTAGATACCAAGAGATTGTACTCAAAAGGGGGAGGTTTTGAGCTTCAAAATTCAGAAAACAAGCTCACCACGCCCGTGCTCAGGGCAGTGAGACCGTGCTTCGCCCGTGCTTCAAGCCGTGCAGATTGCAGGTTTTCTGAATTTTTGACTGCTACAGTGTTTTTTGCTACACTAACAGTGCTACAGTATGATACTACAGTGATCCTGCTACAGTAGCGGCCGAACCCAGCAAAGTAGCACGCCCGTGCTTCGCCCGTGCTTCAAGCCGTGCAGATTGCAGGTTTTGCATATTTTGGGTGCTACAGTGCAAGGGCTACAGTACTACTACAGTAGTTTCGGGGAAATTATCATTTGGTCCCCGGTTCCTCCCCAACAGAGTGGTATCAGAGCTTGGTTAGCTAGAAATATTAAAAAAAACAATGGAAGGCCAAAATGCATGTAGGATGATTAAACTAAGCCCATGTAACTATGCAATTTGGAAAAGAAAAATGCAAGACTTGTTGATAGTGACGGATTTGTTCTTACCTGTTATGGAAAAGCCAAAGCCAGAGAAGATGACTGATGATGAGTGGGAGATACTACATCTAAAAGCTGCTGCAACAATTCGGCAATGGGTAGATGCAAATATTTTCCATCATATTTCTGAAGAAGTGAAGGCAGATGTACTCTGGAAGAAGCTAGAAGCCATGTATGAGAAGAATACATTTAGAAACAACGCTGCATGACAGGGCACACTAGTGATTTCCAAGGTTTAGTGAACCAATTGGCAGCTATGAAGATGCCTCTTGAAGATGAGTTGCAGGCATTGTTACTACTCAGTTCACTGCCTGATAGCTGGGAAACACTAGTGGTGTCACTTAGTACTTCAGCACCTGGTGTAACACTAACCATGGAGATGGTTAAAGAAAGTCTCTTAGGTGAAGAGGCCAGGAGGAAGGAGAAAGGTGAAACTTCCTCTGGTGTACTTGTTTCTGAGAAGCCTGAAAGTCGTGGTAGAAGCAAGAGTAAATATCCTCAAGGTCATGGCAACAGAGATATCTCCAGAGGCAGGTCAAAGAACAGGAAGAACATCAAATGTTTCCATTGCAACAAGATGGGCCACATGAAGATGGAGTGCAGGTTCTTGAAAAGGGAACAGAGTGGGGGAAATAGAGAGGAGAAGGAAACCAATACAGTAGCCACATAAGGTGACATCAGTGTCATTTGTGATGATAGCTGTATCAGTCTGGTGAGCCAAGAAAGTGATTGGGTGCTTGACTCAGGAGCCTCATTTCATGTTACCCCCTACAGTGATCTCTTTACTACATATTCCAGTGGTGACTTTGGAGTAGTAAAGATGGGAAACAGTGGTGCATCAAAGATAGTGGGTATTGGAGACATTCACTTGGAGACCAGTCAGGGATTGAAGATGGTGCTAAAGGAGGTTAGGCATGTTCCAGACATACGCCTAAACCTAATATCTACAGGCAAGCTTGATGATGAGGGGTTTGCCAGTTGGTTTGGTGAAAGCAAATGCAAGCTCACCAAAGGTTCTCTAGTAGTTGCTAGAGGAAGAAAAATGAACACACTCTATGTAATACAAGGTAAGCTACACATAGGAGAGTTGAATGCAATTCAGAAAGATGCAAGCATCGAGCTATGACACAGGAGGCTTGGGCATGTTAGTGAGAAAGGACTACAACTTCTCTCTAAGAAAAATCTTCTACCAAACTTGCAAGGTGCGTCTCTCAAAACATGTGTTGATTGCTTAGCAGGAAAAACACATAGAGTAGCATTTCATTCTCATCCCCCTTCTAGAAAATCAAATATTCTTGATTTGATTCATACTGATGTTTATTCTATGCAAGAGAAAACTCTTGGAGGAGCAGTGTATTTTGTGACCTTCATCGATGATCATTCAAGGAAGGTCTGGGCTACTGCTCTGAAGACCAAGGATCAGGTGCTTAATGTCTTTAAAGATTTCCATATCAAAGTTGAAAGGGAGACAGGAAAACAGCTGAAGGCAGTAAGAGCAGATAATGGTGGTGAATACAGAGGGCCATTTGAAGAATACTGCAGACTCAATGGGATCAGGCTTGAGAAGACTCCAGCCAAGACACCTCAGTTGAATGGTGTGGCTGAGAGAATGAACAGAACTATTGAAGAGAGGATCAGATGTATGCTCTCTCATGCAAAGCTTCCTAAATCCTTTTGGGGGGAAGCTATGAGGACGGCTGTGGACATGATAAATCTTTCTCTAGCAGCAGCTCTAGATAGTAATGTGCCTAACAGAGTGTGGACTGGGAAAGAAGTTTCCTATACTCATCTGATAGTATTTGGTTGTAGAGCATTTGTCCATATTCCTAAAGATGAAAGATCCAAGCTTGATGATAAAGCGAAGCCATGTATTTTGTTGGGTTATGGCCATGAGGAGTTTGGGTATAGACTGTGGGATCCAGTAAACAGGAAGCTTGTCAGGAGCAGAGATGTTGTGTTTCTGGAAGACCAGATGACTGACAGTGATGAGCAGAGAGAGGCCTCTAGTTCCTCAGTTGAAATTCCTGTAAATTTGGATCCAGTCACTCCACCTGTGCAGAGTTCAGCTCAAGGGGAGCTACCCAAGAAAATGGTGATGATACTGAAAATGTTGAAACTCATTCAGCTGATGATGCAGAGCCAGTTGAAGAAGAAGAACAATCATCACCAGCACCACCAGTTGAGACTCAAGTGAGAAGATCTACTAGAGACCGTCATCCCTCTAGTAGATACAGTACTAATGAGTATGTTATGCTCAGTGATGGGGGAGAGCCAGAAACCTATGAGGAAGCCATGCAACATGAGAAGAAGCAGGAGTGGTTTAAAGCCATGTAGGAAGAGATGAAATCCCTGGGTGAGAACCACACCTATGATTTGGTAAAGTTACCAAAGGGCATGAAGACACTCAAGAACAAGTGGGTGTATAAGTTGAAGACTGAATGTAACGGCTCACAACCAAAGTACAAGGCAAGGTTGGTTGTGAAGGGGTTCAGTCAGAAGAAAGGCATTGACTTTGAAAAATATTTTCTCCAGTTGTGAAGATGTCATCCATCAGAGTTGTCCTCAGTTTAGCTTGCTAGCTTAAATTTGGAGGTGGAACAACTTGATGTGAAAACAGCATTTCTTCACGGTGATTTAGAGGAGGAAATATACATGGAGCAGCCAGAAGGGTTCAAAGTCAAGGGCAAAGAAAATCTAGTGTGCAGATTGAAGAAAAGCCTATATGGACTCAAACAAGCACCAAGGCAGTGGTTGATACGCCCCTTGCGTATCCGCAAGTGCACGGGTCGTACAAGTAGTAAAGTGTACCCGTAGGGTTGGGTAGTCGAATCCACAGGGACTGGTGTAGCTTTCAATACTCGTTGGATTTCTAATATCTAGCCGGCTCACTAGTTGGTTTGAGATTTAATTATAAATAAAAATAAGAAAGTGAGGATAAACAGAAGAGGGACAGGGTTAAGGTGACAAGAGATCCAAACAAGAGAGTAGCGTCCCAGAATAGTCACTTGGTGTCAAATATACTCCAATTCTCGCAATGTTTATGAGGTGCGTCTCATAATCCCTATGTTCTAGAGTCTTGTTGCCCTAATGTGGATATAGTGGGATTGAGAGTGAGAGCCCAATTCCACTTCTTGTATCAATCAATGAGATATACAAGCTAAGAGGAAATCAAGAAATTAAGCAATCAATGCCACTCAATAACCAACATTCAAGTAAACAACCAAAGATCTAACAGAGAGAATTAGAGACTCCATAAACATTGCAATAAAAGCATTCAAATACAACAACTACCGAGTTCTTAAACCGGGGCACCGAAGAACGATTAGCCCCTCATGATTCTACAAGAAACACAAGGTAAATAACAAGAGAATGAGATGAAATTCATCAACTCCCTTCTTGCTTCACAATCTTCGTCGGAGAGTGTCCGATGATGATCTTGCCAACGTTCCTCCACTCATACGATGATCTCTTGGTCTAGATCTATCCCTTGAAGGTGCCTCTCTACTACTCCGCCGCCTCCCCCAGAGGGGAGAAGAAAATCCCCACCAAAAAGCCCCTCAAGACACCCTAAATTCGGCCTTAAAAAGTCATTCCTGATGCAAGCATGGCCGTGCTTAATTCAGCACGGCCGTGTTGAGGCCGTGCTTCAGCCCATGCAGATTGTGGGTTTCTGATTTCTCTGTGCTACAGTACTTTTACTACAGTGCTCTGCTACAGTACTTGGCTACAGTGATTTCGCCCGAAAATTCGCCAGCCTGTAATTTGCACCGGGTGGAACACGCCCGTGTTGAGGCCGTGTTGGCATTGCACGACCGTGTTTAGGGCATTCTGACCGTGCTTCTTCGTGCTTTCCAATTCCTGTGAATTGCACGGCCAAGAGCACGCCCGTGTTGAGGCCGTGCTTGGCTTGGCGAACTTCTTTTTAGGTCCTTTTGATGTGAATTCTCCTCTAAATCCCTTCTACTTGCTCCAGGACCTAAATATCTGCACAATAAACACAAAATACCTTAAATTGCACCGAACTAAACAAGTAATAGCAAAAGGACAAGTAAATATCGGGTGTAATGCATATGAAATATATATATATATAATGCACTCATCAGTGGTACAAGAAGTTTGACTCCTTTATGATGGCTCAGGGGTACACTAGAACATCTGCTGATCATTGTGTGTTTGTGAAGAAACACTCAAATGATGATTTTATTATTCTATTGCTCTATGTTGATGACATGATAATTGTTGGTCGTGATGCAAGCAAGCTTGAAGACCTGAAGAGACAGTTGAGCAAGTCCTTTGCTATGAAGGACTTAGGAACAGCAAAACAGATACTTGGTATGAAAATCTCCCATGACAGGAAGAATGGGAAGTTGTGGTTGTCTGAAGAAAACTACATTGAGAAAGTTCTTGAGAGGTTCAACATGAAAAATGCCAAGTCTGTTTGTTCGCCACTTGCAGGTCATTTTAAACTCAGTTCAAACCAATGTCCCGCAAATGACAAAGAGAATGAGGAGATGAATCGAGTTCCATATGCATCCGCAGTTGGCAGTTTGATGTATGCCATGGTGTGTACAAGGCCAGACATCGCTCATGCTGTTGGAGTTGTGAGCAGATTTCTCTCCAATCCGGGAAAAGAACACTGGGCTGCAGTGAAGTGGATACTGAGGTATCTGAGAGGTACTTCCCGGGTATGTTTGTGTTTTGGTAAAGGTGAACCTATTTTGGATGGGTATACAGATTCGGACATGGCAGGCGATATGGACTCTAGAAAGTCAGTTTCAGGGTTCATGATGACTTTTGCAGGGGGTGCTGTTTCTTGGCAGTCAAAGCTGCAGAAGTGTGTTGCAATATCCACCACAGAAGCTGAATACATTGCAATTACTGAAGGTTGCAAAGAGGCTTTGTGGATGAAGAAATTTCTTGAAGAAATAGGCATACAACAGGAAAAGTGCATAGTCTATTGTGACAGCCAGAGCGCCATCCATCTTTCCAAGAATTCAACATTCCATTCGAAGTCCAAGCATATTGATGTTAGATATCATTGGATTCGAGATGTTCTTGAAGCCAAAGAGTTGTACTTGGAAAAGATACACACTAGTGAGAATGGGTCCGATATGTTCACCAAGGCATTATCCAAGGAGAAGCTTGAAGCATGTCAGGAAAGAGCAGGGTTAGTAGAGCCCCCCAAATGGTGCTGAGGGGGAGAATTGTTGGGTCCAGCCCATTTGGTGGGCTGGAATTTTGCTGGGCTCAACCCAACTCATATTTAAAAAAAAAAAAAACTATGCTAATGGAGAGAGGGAGGAAGTGTATTATCAGTCAGAGTGAAGTGAGAGAAACCAAGGTGAAGGAGAAAGGAAAAGGCTGAGCTAGGGTAAGACGATCGGACGGCGATTCGGCACCGGATCTCACTCAAATTCCGGGAGAAGAATCCTTGCAAGAAGCTCTTCCTATTTATTAGGTTTGATCTTTCCTTTGATTCCTAATTTGGTGTGTTATCCATCGATTGATGATGATGATGATACTTCATGTATGTTGATGCCTTTGGGCATGTATGCCTCTGGTTTAATCTAGAGAAGTCTTTGTAATCCTTCATTGGCGTAGTGAAAACTAGTTGAAGTGGCTCTAAGGAGTCCCGTGGTTTTTCCCTCGATTTGAAGGGTTTTCCACGCTAAATCGTGTGTCTTGCTTGTTGTTTTTGATATTTCTATTGTGTATCTTAGATACCAAGAGATTATACTCAAAAGGGGGAGGTTTTGAGCTTCAAAATTCAGAAAACAAGCTCAACATGCCCGTGCTTAATTTTGCACGCCCGTGCTCAGGGCAGTGAGACCGTGCTTTGCCCATGCTTCAATCCGTGCACATTGCAGGTTTTCTGAATTTTCGACAGCTACAATGTTTTGCGACAGTAATGATGCTACAGTGATCCTGCTACAGTGCGTCCGAACCCAGCGAAGTAGCACGCTTGTGCTTCGCCCGTGCTTTAAGCCGTGCAGATTGCGGGTTTTGCATATTTTGGGTGCTACAGTGTAAGTGCTACAGTACTTTCGGGGAAATTATCGTTTGGTCCCCGGTTCCTCCCCAACACTCATTAACCATTTAGGTAAATCTCTTCCTTGATGAAATTAGAGACATAGAGTCTCAAGAGATGCTGTGATTGGCTAACTTTGACGTAACCAGATTCCAATTTCGGGGGATCAGATGAATCTTGGGCTGCACGGCCAGATGTGAGTAAGATTGAGAAGCTCAAGAGCTGAGCCAGACCTCCAGTCTTGCAACTGGATCTCATCTTGCACTGCAGCATGGAGGTGGGGGCAGGTGATAAAGATGTGCTGAATTGTGACTAAGAATTAATGCTTTAATTTCTGCATCATCTATTGAGCTTATCAAGGTGGAGCAGCATCCTACCAAGGAGACGTTGTAGCTTGAATTAGCCACCAGAAATCCAGCTCCTCCGATTGATAGATCCCTAAAGGAATAAGTAGATGAAAATAAGAAAGGGCCATCAGTAAAGGAGAAGTTGGATAAGATAAGGTTCTTCCCTCTTTGCTGCTAAGAGGCAACACTGTATTTTCTGCGCAGAGCAAATGCCTTCCTAGGGATGTTGTTAAAGTCTGGTGATTCGTTTCAGAAGATTGCATTGCATCTAGCCTTCCAGATGTACCAGGCGGTAGCAGTGATGGTAGATTTAATAAAGCTAGAATACTCTAAATGACCATTATTAAGTCAAACTCCTAAAGTTAAGCCATTAGGAAAAGGATATTCTTGCCAACTAAATTGGCCATTGAATTCCATATTAGTTGAGATTTAGGGCACAAATGAAAGATATGTTCAACAATTTCCTAATCAAGGCCACAAAAAACATGGTAATCCTGAGGACCAATTCTCACGGCATAAGAATAATCCGCAATTTTAATTTTACCTTTCAAGAAAATCCTGAGAAAGTGCTTGGCTCTAGGAGCCATTTTCAAATACCAAAGGATATTCGACCCATTCCAACACTCCCAAACCAGGTTGTTAGACCTGATCTATTTATAAACTATAGAATAGATCTTGTTATAATAAGATTTGGGAAACCAAAACCAAAAAAGACTTAGCATTTGGATTTATAGTGCCAAATCTGACAGCATAAAAATGCAAACAACTACCAAAAGCAGTTCTATACATTGAAAGGTTCTAGTGAATTACTAAAAAGTCCAAGAGTGTCAGAGATGTGAAATCTAGACCCATTTTTAGATATGTTGGTTTAAAAGCCAAAGGAATCTCAAAACACCAAGTATCATACAATAATAAAGTAAACTTAGGATTTATATCTCTAATCCACAAAAAAGCCGAATATGACTCGATGTTCTACTCAAGCTTTTGAAAACCATGAGCAATTAGGTTGAGTGTTATCCTTCCAGATGTTAAAAGTACCATATTTGTGAAGAAGGATGTCGACCCAAATATTGTCCCGATCATTTAAAAGACTAAATAGATGCTTGGCCATCAAAGCAATTTTAGAGACTTTGAGATCATTAATAGAGAAACCCCTTAGCTCGATCAAGCGTAGTATCTTTAAAGTTAATCAAATAAATGCCATTGCTATGAGCACTATTTGACCAAAGAAAATTACTAGCACTAGTAGAAATTTTATCTAAGATGCCATCAGGGGCAGGATATACAGAATGGTAGTACAAAGGAATAGAAAGCAGAGAAGAGTTAATGAGAATGACTTTGCCAGCAGGGGAAACTTTTGCTTTGTGCCAGCTAGCAATAGTTCTATTAACTCTCTCCACCATTGAATTAAAGAAAGCAGCAACAATCCTTTTGGGAGACATTTAAATACCTAAGTAAAGGAAAGGAAAGGAACCCACTTGAATAGACAAGATAGAGCTAATATTGTTAATAATCCTCTTGTTGGTCTAGGAAGAAAAATAAATTTCAGATTTCAAATTATTAGGAGTTTGGCCCGTCAACTTCCGATAAATATCCAGACAAAGCTTAATGTTCTTGGCAGAACTTCTAGATGCATGAGTGATATTGGATTAAATCATCAACATATATTATGTAAAACCCACCCTTTAAATCTCAACCGTCCGATTGTTTTTTTAAATTGGTTTTATCTTTTTGTTTTTTTTTTAATTTTAAATTTTAAAATCTCCCGATCTTATCCTGTAACAATAGATTATAGGGAGAAGGCCTTGGAACTCACAAGAGAATTTCACCCGAGACCTAGCCCACATCTTTTTTTCCTAGTCTTTGTGAACTACAGGCGACGACGAAAAGTAAAAAATCTCATCTATTTTTTTTGTGTTCATGACTCTTGTGAGATAAGCATCCGCTTATTCGGATCTAGGAAAAAATCTCATCTATTTTATTTGTTTGTTTTGATTCCAAGTATAGAAATGCATCGCTATTGTGTTTGATTCATGGACCTGCGATAATTAAAAGTCAGGATGCATTGGTGTAGTTCATCTACACGGTTTTTTTTAAGGTAATGCTCGGCAGACTTCATTAGATGGGTACTGTGCTACTTGCTTCATTGAAGGATTAATTGTGTGGAAGTTCTTTTGTAGTTGCATATAGGTAATGATCAATAATTGGAAATTGACTGCAACGTTTGTAGAGTAGTTGGTTCTCTTGTATTATTTGTGAACCTTAAGTCCAATATGAAAAGCAAGAGGATTGAACGTCATTATATATGCTCAATGAGGGTGACAATTTCTGAATTTGGAGAGAAAAGAACAGTTTATACATTAGGAATGCGTAATTAACCCTAGATTTTATTTAGCCTGCTAAATTTCATATTTTGCATAATTGTGGTTTATAAAATATAAACCTATTAGTATAGTTTTGTAAGATAATATTCTCTGTCGAACCTAAAGATTGACCGGCATAATAAATGACTTTAGAAGTTGAATCGAGCAAATTGAAAAATAAGAAAGCTAGAGGGTTTGATATCAACTAATTACTTGCAAAATTTCAGATTTTACACATCTATCTTTTATGAGGTACGGCCATATTAGTGTAGCTGCATCAAATAGTATTATGTGCAGAACTGGAAGATTTATTAATATTTTTTATGGTTTTAAAGGTTGAATCAGGCTAGGTTCAGAATACGAAAGTGGTTTCTCTTTCGATTAACTATCTACTTCTAAAAGATCATGTTCTTTTAGGATGTATTCTGAGAGATATACATGTGAAAAGGGTCGTATCTGATTTTATTGATTTGCAGAAATAAATGAATATTCAAATTGATGCTATAAATTTAATAGTATTCTGATCAATGCGAATTTTGGATATGTCGTAGCCTTGTCTGTCTAGTTTTTGTTAAAGAAAGAATTTTGTGAGTTGGAAGATGTTAAACAAAGTTATGCATATTTTACTCCCAATTGATCATGTTGAAATAGTTCATATCTCCATTAGACTTGATAATTGATTTTATACACTTGAAAGAATCCGAATTTAGAAAATAAGAGCTTGACCCTTTTTGCATTTATACCTTTCTGAAAACTTCTTTTGCATTACCCTTGCTCATTAGCCACATGTGTCTACATACACACACACACACACACACACACACATATATATATAGTTGTGGGTTTGATTTTAGCATACTTGTGGGGTAAGTAATACATTGTGCATTCCGGTGTTGCTAGCATAGTTAGTGTTTAGTGCCTCGATTATGTTTAACCAGTGGTCAATATTTTTTTATAAGTTTGGAATTTAAGACAAGTGTGATGTTCATGTGCAAGGTTTTTGCTCGAATCCTAATTTTGAGTGTCTGCAGGAATCCTATAACTTGGGGATATTGTTCCAGGTAAGTAAACCACGTTTATACCATATATTTGTGTATATATATTAAATTTTGATTTCTGAAAATTATTTACATAATTATTTAATTATTTTGGGTTTAAGATATTATGCATATTAATACTTTCAAATTAATTGATTATCTATGTATTTATTTAATTATTTATATATTTGTTTATTGTTTATTTAATTGATTCTAATATTTTAATTAGTTATGTATTTAGTTATTGAGTTTCATGAATTTTGAATTTTATTGTGATATATTAGCATTATTATTTTTTAATTAATCTGAGTTATGTTCATGGGATCACCGAATTTTTCTATCTTGTGTCCACAATGATTTTGGATCCGACATATTTTGACATAGCAACTTGTAGTCCCCAGCTAACTTTGCAATAACCCTGTCATTGGGGGTTAAACACTGACCATGTCAACATGAACTTTGACTCTGATAAGAAACTGTAGTTTCGCACCGTTCCGTCAGTTGAGAATAACGGCCTCTGATAATCTGGCTCAGGTCACCGAGGGTAAATAAATGAATTCTGATAATCTGGCTCGGGTCACTGAAGGTAAATAAATGAATTCTGTGTTTTGTTTTTGGCATTAGTTATTTTGAGAACATATATACTCAGGATTTGAACTTTTATATTTGTCAGAAGTCTAGGTTTTGGATTTTGATGATTTTTGTACAACATCACATATGAGCATGTTTTTAGAACTATTGAGTTTTTGTTATCCCAATATTATTATTTTTAGTGGTTGCTTACTGGGCTGTTTAGCTCACCAATAGTTGCTCTATTCTTTTCCTATCAGGAGTAGGTGTGTGGTGACTAGCTTAGCGGGGACCGTTGACCAGGTGGCTAATAGGAGATTAGTTTTCTGTTTAATAAATCTGATGTCTGTCAAGACCTTTAGTCTTCTTTGGATCTTAGTTGTAAACCTGATTATTTCCGTTCTTGAATTTTTGGTTTTGGTTGAAATTAGTGTCCTGCAATGATTTATATCTGAGAGACAGGTACTGAGGCCTTGTGTGTCCATTTGGTCTCGGCCTCGTGGGTATAAGGCCGTTTGTCAACGCATCGAGTCTGATGAGCCAGGTTCAGGGGTGACATATTAAATGATTGAAGTTAAGTCTAAGGTTACTATTAAAACCAGGGATCATATTATTTCTAAGAGCAAAGTTTAGAAGAGCTGTAAGATTATGAGATACCAAGATGGAAAGATAGGAGGAAAGAGGGTCACCATGCCTAACTCTTCTTAAGAGGGAGAAATAAGGAGTAACCTGACCATTAATTATTAGAGAAAAAGTGGCAGAACTAAGGCAACTTTTAATCCGAGAAATCCACTTGCTAGGAAAGTTTATTTTTGTCAAAGTGGCTAGAATAGCATTCCAAATTAAGGTATCATAAGTCTTCTCAATGTCAACTTTAACTAGCATCCTAGGGGGGCAACTAAAATCTCTATCTAAGGAATGGACAATCACTTGAAGAGCTATAATGTTGTCAAAGGAATTCCTACCATAAACAAAATTAGTTTGTTCTCTCCCAATGAGATGGGGGAGAACAATCTTGAGACGATTGGCAAGAAGTTTAGAAATAATTTTGTAATAAACATTACAAAGAGAAATGGGTATAAAATCAATTACTAGTTTGGAATTAGGTTTCTTTGGAATAAGAGTAATATAAGTTCTACCCTAAGACTAGGCATGGCAAAAGTAGAGAAAAAATGATTAACAACTAAGTAAAGATGGTCACTTACCTCATTCCAAAAAAAGCGATAGAATTTAGCATTAAGCCCATCAGGACCATGACTTTTGCCCGAAGGGAGAGAAGAAAGAGCCTGATAAATTTTGTTCTTAGCATCTCACGAGTAAGGAAATCTCTATCATTAACAGAAATAGAGTTGAGATGAGTAAGGAGGGCATTTAAAATATCAGAGAAATTACTCTAGGTTGAGTCATTCCACAAATTTGTATAGTAATTCAAGAAAGCATTTTCAATCCAGTGATGATCAGAATAGATAATACCACTAGCATTCTTAATATAAGAAACAGTATTAGCATGCTTACGAATGTGAACAGTGTTATGAAAGGAAGCAGAATTGTTATCACCATTTTGCACCCATACTAACCTTGCTCGCTGGGCCCACTTGAGAGTATTTTGCCTTTGCAGGGCAATATACCTTCTGTAGAAGGACATGAGTTCAACTTTGATACGATCATCAGAAGAGTGAGTAGTGTTAATTAATTCAAGATTGGTAATAGCAACTTCAATATCATTAATACTTTTGTCAAGAGAATTTAAATCATTACAGCCCTGGAAGATAAGATTGTGTTTTGTACGAGAAATTAAATGTGAGAAAGCATGTATGGGGTTAGAGTGGGGGTGAAATTTCCAAGTGTTTCTAACAGCCTTATGACATCCAAGATAATCCAACCAATAATGGTCAAAATGGACAATTTTACTTTTGCGAGAACAACGGGAAGAAGCTTTAAGAAGAAGAGGAGCATGATCTGAGAACATTCTAGGAGGATGACTGATAACATAAGAATCAAAATTAGTAGACCAGAGAGATAACAAGGCAGTGATCTAACTTTGCTCATCTTTGAGCTAGACCAGCTTGATTGTTACACCATGTGAAATCCGAACCAATATACCCAACATCCCACAAGTTATTAGAAGTAATATAATTTGCAAAGCGTCTAGCCTTGCGAGCATAATAATAGTAGTTACCTCCACGATACTCATTCATATACAAGATCGTATTGAAATCTCCTATAATGACCCAAGCAATGTTAATAAAGGACATACCTGATAATTCTTGCCATAGCTTGCATTGTCTTGGAGTTCAATTTGCACTGTAAGTAACATAAAGAACTCATGTATACTATTGTGATAAGAAATTACCTTGTGTAATGCTCTGCTGGAAATTGCAATCGGAGTAACTTTACCTAAACTTCCCTTCCATACAGTAATAATACCTCCTGAGTAGCCATTAGCAGCGATGGCAGCCCATTCCCAATCTTTGCCTAATTTAGAACAAAAGTTGTGCAGATGAATGCCATTTGCTATGGTTTCAACCAAACAGAAAACCAAAGGTCAATGTTTTTTGAGGAAGGCAAGAGCTCGTGTGAGGGTATCACAACTATAGATCCCCTTGCAATTCTAGCATAATATGTTTGTAAAATCCATTAAAACCCAAATAGATCAAAATAAAAGGAAGAGGAGTCAATCTTCCTGTTAACGATCGTTGGATGAGAACACACTAGGAGTAAGGACCCAAAAAGTTTGGTGCCTCTTCCAGTCCTATCTACTCGACCATTCTTTTTTGGGGTCACCCTATTGTTAGAATTCTTTCCCATGAGAGCTTCTTGATGCATATCCTGTTGAGCCTGATCAAGAGTTATATCATCATTAAGTTCGGCATCTTCAATGTCGCCATCACCTATCTCCTCTGTCTTGCTCATTTCCAAGTCACTGGAGATCAGCGAGTCCGCAGAAGATCGAAGTGTCTCTGTAATTTGGTCCACCAACATTTGGTGTTGATCTTGCATATCTCCATGGTCGGGATTCGAGCTCCGAACTACAAAAGTTAGAAGTACAAGGAAAGGGGATGACGGCATATGATAAGTAGTCATGTATACATAATAATTGATATGATTTACTTTCATGAAGCATTATTTTTATCAAGTTCTATTGCTCATTCATATGTTTTTGTGTTCCTCTGTGCATTCAGGGTGGTGAAGAAGTATTGGAGAAAGACAATATAAAAATAGGTCATGGAGGTGCCTTGGGGAGCTTTTTTGCGCAATCATAAAGATCAAGATACAAGCTGGGGTCATATATGAGGGTGTGTGCCAATTTCTAAGGAGTTCAAGTCATTTGGAGATGTAAAAAGGCACAAAGGCAGTCACGCGCTCATGTTCTGGTTTATTCGAGAATTTCAAAAGTTCTCCAAAGGATTGTCGACGTCAAGAAACACCATATGACCTACCGCACAAGCGTTTGCCCTTCCGGGTGGCCTCAGAAGAAGAATTGAGCTAAATATGAAGTTCCAGGGTGAAGATCTATAAGTCTGAAAATCTATAGAGCCATGTGGATTTTCCACATGGCCGTGTGGAGTCCACACGGCCGTGTGGCCTGGCCATGTGGATTTTCCACACGGCCATGTGCGCACCCCATGTGGATTCCTGATTCCAGACTTTAAATAGTTGCATTGAAGAGCTATGGGGGGTTCTTTTTTCTATCTTTTGGAGAAAGTGTAGCTAGGGTTTAGAGGAGGTTTTTGCAAGATTTGGGAGCGCTTCTACACTGATTTTGACATTGAATCCTTCTAATGAAAGCTACTGGGGAGTCGTCGATGACTTCGATTCACAGAGGTGTGTCCTAGGCTTGACGGAGGGGCTTTGGAGAAGGAGGAGCAGCACCTTGAGACCATCATCATGGAACTTAAGGGGGTTATCTTTATGGATTATTTGCACTTGTATTTGATCATATCTTTGAATTTGTATTGCTCCATGGAGAGCTAAACCCTTACTGGGTACTTGGACATGTAAACTCTAGGATTTCTATGTTTAATTGACTCTTATTGATTTTCCTTTAATTGAGATTTTAATTGAGTTTTACTCTTGCGTGCTTGATGTTTGGTTTTTTCTTAGAGTAACACTAGAGTTGAGAACCTCTTCTAATCATCCTTTTGACGAGTGACCATCACCATTAGGATTATATTTACCAAGATTGAAGAGGGTTGAGAGGGTGAGTGGAGAGCTAGCGGAACATCCCCTTTCTTCTTCGGTGTGATTTATCGTACCTCCATATTCCAAGAGTTCTTAGCAATCACATATAGAGTGAGGCGTCGAGAGGTTCCTCGCCGCCGGAGCTTATTTGTGATTAGAGTTCTTTCGCTTGGACCAAAGGGTTTGATCTAAATTTGGGAATAGGGTTTATCACTTTGAATCTTTAGAACTTCAAGCAGACATATGTGGTGTGAGGCATCCAGAGTCTTCTCTCTGCCGGGACCTCCTAGGGGACTAGTCATGGTCGACCTTAGATTTGGGACCTTGTGCTTTTGGATTTCCACAACTCTTTAAATCTCGATTAGGGAAGTGTAATTTGATTCTTGCACTTGAAATTAAATTTCTAGGAGGAGCATTGTCCGAGTACTCCATTTTCTTATTGATCGTTTTCTTTTCTTAGCTATTTACTTTCTGTTCTTTTATTCTGTTTAGATAGCATCTTGTTTGACATCACCACAATTGATTCTTAACTTTTCTATACTTATTACTAATGTCTATTCCCTGTGAATTTGACTATCCATCCTTCAGGTATTTATTACTTCGACACTCGTGCACTTGTGGCACACACACGCAAGGGGGTGTCAGCATGGGACCTTTGTTTTTCAATCAGAGGAGCCAAGGGTAGGTTGTCAAGAAGGCCTAGGAACATGAGATAAAGGAACCTCGGAATTACCCCCGTTGTCTAAACCCTTGGGCTCTCCAATGGGCACTACCTGGGGGTATGGGCTCAGATTAGAGAGAATCCCGATGTCAGAGGCAACTTCTCGAGCCATCCTAGCATCAGGAAATTTGCTCACCATTATGTGGGAATGTAGTATTGATATGGCTGCCACGACTGTGCCCTCGCAGACCTACAAAAGTTAGAAGTACAGGGAAATGGTTCCGTTGGGTTTCTCAACTAGCGGCACACTGACTTGCTTGTATTGCGCACGTGGAGAAGCTCCGTGGGCACTTCCAGAGCTTCCGGTGGGGTCGCGCCGCCGTGTCACCAACATCCACTGCCCAAAGTCTGTCTCTGTAGTTTCAAATAAAGGACTCAGCTTCCCTCTATTGGATCCTTGGTTAGTAGAAGCACTACGCAAAATCCTCGTCTCCTGGACGGGGTCAAGCTGGGTCTGAGCTTCCTTTTCCTCTAACCCCTTCTGGTTCTCCACACAAGTGAGGGATGAATGGGAAGGGAGGTTCACACCCTTTATCACGCGACGGCTACAAGAATTCACCCGGTGTCCCACCATTCCATAGATATAATAGAAAATGGGAAGTTTCTCATACAAGGCAATGATAAATACCTTATGTGCCTCGTCGCCTATCCAAAGACCACCCTTCAAGCCTTGGCAAGATCAATCTCGACATAAACCTGAGTGAATCTTGAACAAGACAGGGAGGAGGTTAGCTCATCTATATTAAGTAGATGATCAAAGTGAGTGGAGATCATTTCCAAGGAGTCTTCGTCCCAGAAGTTGATTGGAAGATTATGGAGTTAGATCCAGATAGCAGTTGTGGTGAGCTCGGTGAAGGCTGGCTCAAAGTAAGGGTGTCAGGATGCCAGTTGTAGGATAATCCCGTTGACATCACATGGACCATCAAATAGGATCTTTAGCATTGCTTAGTTTGTTTCGCATCAAATCAGAATGTATCCGTTTGGAAGATCTAATATATGCACTATTCCCTAATTTTCCTATTCAACCTGCAAGATTGACTTAGTTGTTTCAAATGGTGGTGATTTCCCAAACAACATACCATAGAGTGAGAATTGGAAACACATCCTCGCTTTACTCCAAGCCTTTTGATCCATAAAGATGAAGTTCGACGTAGAAGCCTTAAGCTTAGACAACATCGGTCCTTCAAACAGGGGAGAGAGGTCGACTTTTTTTCTTACCAAAGATGTGATCTCTGTCCATGTCGGTGGGGAAGCTTGGCCCTCACTTACCATAGCAAGTGAGGATGAAGAGAAGAAAAAACAGGTCAGAGAGGAAGACAAGGGTCAGAGAGAGAATAATTAGGATTTTTGGCCTGACAAATTGCTTGAAAGCAAAGTACCTATATATGTGGCCCAATATTTTCACTCATGTGCAGGATCCCCTCATATTATGTTTGCTTTCTCCTATTTGGAGCCAAGTGTTATGCACCCGGACCTCAGAGAGATCCATGGAAACCTTCTCACTTTACTGAAAGAGAGCATGGACGCAAGGATATGGCCCTGGGACAAGAATGACACTTTTTCAGTTAATACTTTCTACACTTTTTGAATGATGGAGGCCTTTGATGTCTTCTTAACAAATCTTTGTGGAAAAGGGGGTGACCATTCAAAATTAAAATCTTTTATTGGTTGGCTTTTGATAATAAGATTCTGCTTTTAAATAGCCTAGCCAAGCGTGGTTGAAATAGAATTACTACGGCCACATGTGTGTTTTGTCATGCGACTATAGAAATAGTAGATCATTTAATCCTTAGTTGCTCTTTACAACCAAAATTTTGAGCACACTACATCACACTTTTTGATGCCCCTCTTTCCCTGTCCATTCTCAAGGAGGTCTGGGCGTCTTGGGCGACTAATTACAACTTCACACCCGCTAACCTGAGAAAACTACTTATTTAAGCAATCTATTAGGTTATTTCGATCAAACGGAATAACCGAATTTTTTCTTGCATCATTTAAATTTTTCATTAATTATTTGTTAAATTGACCATATGCTCATTGATTGGATTAATGAAGTTCCGAACACTGCTAAAACCACCCCAGAGGAGTCTCTTTAGACAATCAAGTGCAGCCTCGGTTTTGAGGGGTTTGTACTGTCCAACCTTGATGGAACCCCCCATCCCCCACGCTTCTAGGTACCGGCTCTTGTTTTCAATAACTGCAACGACTTCTTCAGTTTTCTTTTCTTTGTGTGTTTTCTTTTTGTTCTTTTCTTTAGTTTTAGTAGTCCCCTTGTATCTCTACACTACCACTGGTAGATGTTATCTCCCTTATGTCTAAGGTTATCTCTAGTTGTGGTTGTGGTCTTTTGACTTTTTTATTTGTTGTAATGCTTGTTGTTTTTTTTATAAATTGTGGCATATCTATTTTAAGAAAAAAGAAAAAATAGGTAGAGCCTTGAGTGGGCTCGTCCCGTGGGTGATCTTAATAATGTAATGCTTTGTCTTAGCATGGATTAAAGGATTTGCCAATACCCAGAGTAACATTTGTAAATGATCTTTGCGTGTAGTTGCTCTAAGAAGCCTAATATTCAACCTCTCTGCTAAACAGAGGCGACGCAATTGGCATGTTGAAAAGTGTGGACCCCACACTTTATTATTATTATTATTTTTTTTTTTCTTGGGATCCTTCCTTATCTCCTTAATAACTATCTTATTTAATCTTATAAATCCTTGATCACTGCTACCATAACGATTAAATTTCTTATCACGGGCTTTAAAGAAGCCGAGGTTGTAGTTTTCATTACTGATTTGTTTAGTTGGAGAGATGGTTGCAGCGAGGCTTGGGAAACCTTCATCGGGAACTCATTTATCGGCGTGTGTGAGGTAGGTGATTTTAGATTTTATTTGGCATAACTTGATATGAGAAATCATGTTTTGCTTAATGTTTAGTTCTTACTATAGTGCATAGTTTGTAATGGGGATTCTTTTTTCGAGTTTGAGATCAACTAAGTACCTGCAAAATTTCAGATTTAAAACATTTATAGTTTACAAGATATAACCCTATTAGTGTAGCTCTATAAATTCTCTACAAAACTTGAAGATTTATTGGGATAATCCATGATTTTAGAGATTGAATTGAGCAAAGTGGAAGATAAAAAAGCTGTAGGGTTCGATATAAAATAATTGCTTGTAGAATTTCAGATTTTATACATCTGTAGTTTATGAGATACAGCCATATTAGTGTAGCTATGTCAAATAGTATTCTGTGCAGAACTCGAAAATTAAGTGAAATGTTTCATGGTTTTAGAGGTTGAATTGGTAAGGTGCAAAATAAAAAAGCTGTTCATTTTTAGATTAACAATCTATGCCTAAAATATGAAGTTTTTTGAGGATATATGCTGAGAGATATGCATGTCAAAAGTGTCGCGTTTGATTTTACTGCTTTGTAGAAATGGATGTAACAAATTTAATAGTATCCTAATCGGTGTGAATTTTGGATATGTTATAGCCTCATTTGTCTAGTTTTCTCAAAAGAAATAATTTTGTGATTTGGAGAATGATAGACAAAGTTATGCTAGTTTTAGTCCTCAATGGTCATGTTAGAATAGTTCATATATATTTTAGGTTTGATAATTGATATTATACCCTTGAAACAATCCGAATTTAGTAACTAGAACAATAGCTTGACCATTTTTGCACTTATCCTCTTCTGAAACCTCTTTTTATGACACTCTTGTTTATTAGCCCTTAACCTTAGCAGCATCGTTGGTGCCTTGAAATCTTTCTTACATACCCCTTGAAGTTTTGCGAATTTATTTTTTGGTGATTTAATATTTTTTTTCCCCCAAATTTAAGACTTGCCCAAAAGTCTTAAATTGGTGTTAGATTTAGATTTCTCGCGGTAGTCAGGTAAGTAAACCAGAGATTAATTCTAGTATAAGCATATACCTTTCTACACTTACTAAATTACTAATTTGATTATTTCTTTCATTATTTTTAATAATTATATTTTTTTAATACTTTTATTTATTAAAATTATTATTATTATATTCTTTTAAATTATTAAATATTTATTGAATTTCCTTCTATTTATTTATTCATTTGGTTTTTCATAAACTGTGTAGGTTATATATTCTAAGTTATATAAATTACTCTATTATTATTTGTTTTATAATTTATTTCTTAAGTTATTTGGTTTGAAAATAATTAGTTTATTTTGATATACGAAAAGTGGGATCATGCGAATGTTAATATGTCTGCCCAAATTTTTCATTAAAAATTTTTCCATGGATGTTGTCACGTGACCTTATTTTCCCTCAAAACAAGGAAAAATTTTTCCAGCCTCAACCCTAGAAAAACTTTTCCAGGGAAAATAGAAGGGGTTATATGAAAATACAAGCAATCAAACAACAAAATCAGAATTTTTCATAGAAAATTTTTGATTTTTTAGCTAGAAAATAATGCCAATCAAACATTTATTTGTTTGTTTTCCATGGAAAGTTTTTCTTTTCCACCAATTTTCCATGTTGCCAATCAAACATAGCCTTAGATATTTAGTTCTTTTGCGAACCTTAATTATTTTGATGTACAAATTTTAGTCTCCAATTAATTATGCACTAACCTTGTCTTTGAGGGTTAAACACTAACCGTGTCAATATGTAATTTTGTTAAGAGACTATAGTTTCGCACCATTCCGTCAGTGAAGAATAATAGCCTCTGATATTTTTGCTCGGATTACCGAGTTTAAAGAAAATGAACTCTGAAATTTTATTCGAGTCATCGAGTTTAAAGAAAATGCCCTTTGATATTCTATTTGGCCATAGTTAATTGTGACACCTATACTGTGTTAATCTGAAAATCAAACTCTGTTAAACCATTTTGTTTTGTTTCTGAATTGTATTTGGTAGATGTTCAATTATATCATATCAATAATTTTTGTTCAAAATTTTTGAGACTTCTATTTGATCCCAAATGAATTTAGTGGTTGCTTACTGGGCTCTCAAGCTCATTAAGTTTGTTACCCTTTTTTTCAGATCAAGAGTATGATTACTTGGTGGCCAGTTTAGCAGGGTTGCTAAACAAGTCGTCATTTAGTTTTAGCAAGTTAATAAGCCTTCTTTCTTATAGACTTGCAATTCTATATTTTTGAATAATTATTGTTCCAAACTTTGTTAGTGAAACTTTTGTAATTCGTACGTTATAACTTCTTTTGCTTTAAGAAATTTATATTTCTCTTAGATGTTATTTTCTAGTGTGAGACAGGTTTTAAAGCTTTGCATACCTACTTAGTTTCGGTCTTGTAAGTACGCGGCCATTATCAACATTTTGGGTTCCGACGTGACAAAAAGTGTAAAAATTGGTGGAAATCCTTCATCACATAGTGCTATTAACGCAATCAATTTTTGTAGGAGAAGAAATTTGGGGATGTGTGCTTTTTATAAAGTGAGAGCACTTCTTCCTTGTGAGTATTTTATCAATTTGGTATGAAAAGTTTATTTTTTAATTGAAAAAAATGACAATAGCAACCTCATTTATAAGGAGTTGTCAAAAGATAAATAGATACAGTGGTGCATTAATTACAATTACTTATTCACTAATTAAGAATGTATTAATTTGACCAATAGGATGCTAAAAATTTATTTTTTAAAATTTATTTTTTAAATACTAAATATTTGATTTCATCAATCAAAATATACCAATAGGTTGAAAGTTAATATAAAATGACAAAACTAATCTTTTTAATTTTTTTGAAAATTAAAAAACTTACAAAAACCCTTTGAAGAGAAATTTTAGAATATGTAAATGTAAAATAAAATGATGAAATATATAAATTATAATACACATAAAATACAAGAATTTATAAAATAAACAATCACTGTATGCTTAACTTTCGACTACCTTATACCCACCAAAATGGACATAAAAAGTATGGCTTCAGTTACAACATGAGGGAGGAGTTAGTTGTATTTGTGCGTGTCTTATGATGGAAAGCCATGAAGCTAATGACTTCATCAATAACAATATGATGAGCATAATAAGATCAGTCACCTAGAGCTTGAGACCAAAACGGAGGCTGAGGCAAACCTAGATTGTGATAAATGGATAAGTGGGTACCAACTTGTTAGAACCTCGCCGGAGAGACAACACACACACGTTGCCGGCGAGATCACGGCCAACACACACAAGAAACTCACGCGAACACAATGCACACGATCTTGTTATGGTGCTACTGAATTGGCACTCTTTCTGGACTCTATTGCTCCGTTTATATAAGCTATTACAAGGAAAGAAATCAAGGCCTCTCAATCAAGCCAAAAATAATCACATGCCTAATTAAGCTATCTACCAAACAATCACACGCCTAATTTAAGCTATCTACCAAACAAAGCAAATACTAAACTTAGCACCCAAGGATTATTCTCAACAATCTCCTCCTAAGCCTTGTGGTGCGTGCTATAAACATCAATGAGGCCGATCTTTGAACGTAGCTCAAGGAACTTGGTCTTACCGAGCGGCTTCGTCAGAATGTCGCTTAGTTGTTCTTCGCTCCTGATGAACTCCACATTGATCAGGCCATCCTCAGCGGACTCCCGGACAAAATGATACTTCATTTGGATGTGCTTACTCTGTCCATGGAGTACTGGATTCTTGATTAAAGCAATGGCGAGACTTGTTGTCCACCCGCAGCACCGGCGCTCTTGGTGCCGATCCCGCACTCTCGCCAGCACTCGAGCTAGCCACAGGTGCTTGACAAGCAGCGTTTGCAGCTGCTATATACTCGCCTCGCAACTCGACCGTGCCACCACCTTCGTTTCATGGATTGCCAGGTGATTGGGCTGCTGCTGAGGAAGAACATCACGCCGGTCGTGCTCTTCCTTGCATCGACATCACCAGTAAAATCGCTGTCGCTGAACCCCGTCAAGCGAGCCTCCTTTTCCTCCTTCCTGCCAAACCAAAGTCCCCAATTCTGGGTTCCCGCCACATAACGCAGAATGTGTTTCACTGCGGCAAGGTGGTCCTTGCGTGGATCTTCCAGGAAACGGCTAACATATCCAATAGCGAAAGCCAAATCAGGACGAGTGTTCACCAAGTACCTCAGGCTCCCAACGATGCTTCTGTACGCCGTTGCGTCAACCGGCGGCTCCGAGCTGAACTTGCTCAGCTTCAAGCGTGTCTCCATAGGCACCTGGCAGGGATTGCACCCCACCATGCCAATCCTCTCTAGAATCTTGCCGGCGTAAGCGCCTTGGCTCAGAGAGATCCCCCTCACGCCCTGCTTCACTTCGATGCCGAGGTAGTAGTGAAGGAGGCCGAGGTCGCTCATTTTGAATACGGCCGCCATCTCCTCCTTGAACGCCTTAAGGTCGCCACAGTTCGAACCGGTGATCACGAGGTCGTCGACATAGACCCCGACCACCAGCTGAGTGTCGTCGTTACGCCTGATGTAGATGGCGTGCTCCAACGGGCTCCTCCTGAAACCGAGCGACAACAGCGTGTCGTCCAGCTTCGCATTCCAGGCGCGCGGCGCTTGATGTAGGCCGTACAGTGCTTTCCGCAGCTTGAGCACCTTGTGCTCCTTGCCGGTGATGACGAAACCAGCCGGCTGCTCGACGTAGACCTCCTCCTGCAGGTCGCCATTCAAGAACGCCGATTTGACATCCATGTGGTGCACCTCCCACCCCTCGTGCGCCGCGAGGGCGATGAGAAGGCGCACCGAGTCCAGCCGAGCCACCGGCGCAAACACCTCGTCGTAGTCAATGCCGTGCCGCTGTGCGTAGCCCTTCACCACGAGGCGTGCCTTATGCTTGGACACTGCCCCGTGCTCGTCCCTCTTCACCTTGAACACCCATTTCACCCCGATCGCCTTGCGGCCGGGTGGGAGGTCGGCGAGGCACCACGTGCCGTTCTCCTCGATGGACTCCATCTCCTCCATCATCGCCTTCCTCCAGCTGGGGCTGCGCTCTGCCTCGGCGAATGAGGCAGGTTTGTCGGCGCTCACCGCATGCAGCTCCTCCATCACCAGCACGCGCGGTGCGAAGCCACGTGGCGAGGCCGGCCCGATGATGTCTTTGACGCTGCGGAAACGGAGAGGCGCGTCGTCATCGTGGTCGGCGTCCAGGTTGTCGTCGTTGATGCCGTCCGGTGAGCCCGGCTCCGGTTCGCCACCAGCCACGCCGGGAAGCGGCGAGTGCTCCCCAGGCACACCTCCTTCAGGCGCCTTGATGGCGTCATCAGCCTCTGGCGCGGCTTGGTTGATGGTGGTGTACTCCACCGTGAACACGTCATCGCCGCCGTCCGGCTTGCTGTCGTCGCCGCCGATGCCCCAGTCCCACTGGGCTTGCTCGTCGAACACCACGTCACGCGTTATGTGGACACGTTTTGTGACAGGGTCGTAGGTGCGGTACGCCTTAGAGCCACGCTCGTAGCCGATGAAGATCATCTTGCGGCAGCGGTCGTCGAGCTTCTTCAGGAGCGGCGCCGTGTTCCGGACGTAGGCGATGCAGCCGAATGTCTTGAGGTGGTGCACCGCCGGCTTCTTCCCGTGCCACGCCTCGAATGGTGTCATCCCGTCCACGTTCTTCGTCGGGCACCTGTTCAGCAAGTACACGGCGGTGCTCACCGCCTCGCCCCAAAACCAGCCGGGCAGGCCCTTGGCCTTGAGCATGCTCCTCGCCGTTGCCACCACCGTGCCATTCCGGCGCTCGACAACGCCGTTCTGCTGCGGACTGTAAGGCGCCGTGTGCTGACGATGCACGCCCTCAGCCGCGCAGTACTCCACGAACTCGGCCGCTGTGAACTCGCCTCCGCGATCAGTCCGGAGCGCCTTGAGCTTGACGCCGGACTCACCTTCCGCCCGCACCTGGATGTCCTTGATGGCAGCCGCTGCACGATCCTTGGAGGGGATCGCGGCTACCCACATGTACCGGGTAAGATCGTCTACGAGCAGCAAGAAGTACTTGTTGCGGCTCGGGGTCGCCGGCGTGATCGGCCCGCAAAGGTCACCGTGCACCAGCTCCAGGCGCCGCTCCGCTCGGTACTTCGCCTGCGCTGGGAACGATGTCCGCCTCTGCTTGCCGGCCTGGCACGCCTCGCACAGCTGGTCGACCTGCCTGATCTCCGGCAGGCCGCGCACCAACTCTTCCCGAGCCAGCTTCCTCAGCGCCGCCATGTTGACATGGCCGAAACGCTCATGCCAGCGCCATGCCACCTCGTCGCCGCGCCCGCGCACCGCAAGGCACGACGGCAGTGCAAGCTTGAAGTGGAGTAGGTACAGGCGGTTCCCCTCGCGCTTCACCTTCGCCAGCAGCCGACCACCAGGTTCCCGGATCCGCATCACTCCAGTGTTGATGTCGACCTTGTACCCAACCTCGTCGAGCTGACCGATGCTCACGATGTTGGTTGTCAGCCGAGGGATGAAGTAGACCCCGGAGAGCGACCGGAGCTCCCCGTTCTTGCGCACGAACATGACGGTTCCTCGGCCCTCGATCCGCACCACCGAGTCGTCGCCGAAACGCACGGTGCCGAGCACCGCCGTGTCGAGCTTCGCGAACGCAGCCCGGGATCCAGACATGTGGTTCGTCGCCCCGGTGTCCAGGACCCATGTCCCGGCCTCGCGCTCCTTCTCTTCGTCAAGGTGGGCGAACACCTTCTGCTCCCGGATGTGGATCTGAGCGCTGTGTTCTGCCGCCGTCAACTCGGACGCGCCGGCGCCATGCTCCTGTCTCGCTTCCCGGGGCAGCTCAGCCAGCGGGAGCGGAACCACCTTCGATGAGGGAGGCACCGGTGACCCGGCCGGCGATGCGCCTGCGGATTGCGGAGGCGGTGATGTGGATAAGGTTGGCGAGGAGTTCACGAACAAAAGCGAAGCCTCCTCTTCATCTTGCGTGACATGGGCCTGCTCCCTCTTGGGCTTCGACCGACACTCACGGGCCCAATGGCCCAGCTTGCCGCAGCGCCTACATTCGTCGCCGGTGGGCTTGTTTGAATTCGACGGCCCACTCGACGATGAGCCACCGCGCCCACGGCTGCGCCAGCGCCTGCCTCCTCCTCTGCTCGCACCGCCGCCGCCTCTTGTGCCGCCGCCGGAGTGGTTCTCCGCCTCGCGCTTCTTCCGCCGCGCGTCCCACTCCTCCTCCGTGAGGTACAGCTTCCCTTCGTGTTGCAGCGACGCCGGTGCTTCCTCGAACGCCTCCTCCGCCTCCTTCAGCCGCCCCGTCAGATCGGCGACGGACATGGTCGACACATCGAGCAATGTCTTGATTGCGATCATGATCTGCTTGAAGCGAGGTGGCAGGCTGCGGAGCATCTTCTCTACGATTTGGGTCTCCTTGACCTCCTCGCCGAGCGTAGCGAGGTGCGCTGCCATGCTGTTCAGCCGCAGCGCATAGTCTTCCACGGTCTCACCGTCGTTGAACGTGGCGAGGTCAAATTGCCGACGCAACTGCTGCGCCGTCGCCTTCTTCACGCGATCATCCCCGACCCTCATGGTCGCGATCGCGTCCCAAGCCCCCTTCGCCTTTTCTTCTTTGGCGATCGTCGGTACCATCTCCGGTGGCACCGCGCCGCACAAGGCGTCAAGCGCCATCATTTCCTCTTGCTGATCGGCGCCTCCATTCTCGATGACGTTCCAGAGAGCTCGCGCCTTCAACTTCACCTTCATCAGGAGCGCCCAATCGGAGTAATTTGTCTTGGTGAGAGCAAGGTAGCTACTCCCGCCTCCCACCTCACGAATCACCCGCTGGATCACGACGCCGTCCTTGGAGGTGCTGTCGTCGGCCTTCTTTCCCGTCATTTCTCAGGTCCTGGCCCGAACCTAGCTCTGATACCACTTGTTAGAACCTCGCCGGAGAGACAACACACACACGTTGCCGGCGAGATCACGGCCAACACACACAAGAAACTCACGCGAACACAATGCACACGATCTTGTTATGGTGCTACTGAATTGGCACTCTTTCTGGACTCTATTGCTCCGTTTATATAAGCTATTACAAGGAAAGAAATCAAGGCCTCTCAATCAAGCCAAAAATAATCACATGCCTAATTAAGCTATCTACCAAACAATCACACGCCTAATTTAAGCTATCTACCAAACAAAGCAAATACTAAACTTAGCACCCAAGGATTATTCTCAACACAACTTTGGTCCCAAGTAAGAGAACTACATCGTTTTAATTTTTCTGACATGCAAGAAAATATTACGACAACTTAATTTGATAAATAATGGAATTAAATGCAACAATTACATTTTTCTCACGTTATTTTGAATTATTTGACTAGTCTCAAATTCTTTTGAATTATTAGGAATTATTTTTAATTTTTTATCTATCAAATAGAATTTTAAAAAGATTATTTGTGATTCATATATATTTAGGGGCCGTTTTGTTCGGAAATGAATTGCCAAAATGGTGGAAGTCTGGAAGTGGCACTTCAGTGGAAGTGAACAGTTCAACTGGAACTATCCACTTCAATGTGTTTGGTTCAAGCTGAAAACTGGACTTCGGAGACCACTTCCTATGTTTGGATGGTTGAAGTAGGTATCTGAAAAATCCCACTTCATCACTTTTCGGTGAGAGGGTAAAGTTACCCTTTCATAATTTTTACACTTGTTTAATTACATCATATGATTTAATTAAATGATTTAATTACTTTATTACGATGGTAATAAATAATTTATTTATTAAATTAAAAACTTTGCACACCACATAATTAATTTAATACCATGCTATTAAATTAAACTAAATCAGTTAATATATTATGCTTAATTATTAATTAGTGAGAGTAGTGATTTAATTATTTCATTCCCATGGTAATAATTATTTTATTTATCATTGAAAAATATTGCAAAGTGGGCTAAAGTCGTGGCTTCGGGATTTTTCCAGCTGAAGTCAGACACCAAAGTGGCCGAACTCAGAAGTTGTCACATCATCACTTTCGAGTCCAAAGCAGTGAAACAAACACATCAAAATGGGCTGGAAGTGGTCACCTCGGCCACTTCGGTGCCCACTTCGGTGAAACAAACGGCCCCTTAGTTTGAACACTACATTAGCAGCAACTTGTAGGGCATTTAAAAGTTGTATAATTTTATCAAATAGTGCCCAAGTTTGAGTCTCACCCACAACCTCAACTGTTTTAATTAAATTTCAAAATAAAGAATTTTAGTTTAAAATAAAATTATGTTTAAAATTTTAATAAAATAATAAAAGCCTGTTGGGGTGGGCATGCATGGTTTGCATGGAACGATTTTGTTATGTAGTACAGGCCCGGTGTGGTTCACTTTTGTGCCAAATAAACATCATATGATTTGTAAGATGTGCATGATAAGAGAGGGAAGTGCACATGATATAATTCAAAAGGAATCTATAACTAGATTAAAGAAGTAACTATTACGGATATAATTCAAAAGGCCAAATCACTTATCTTGCCATTTATTTTTTTATTTTTTCAAATGAGCTAACAGTAGCTGAGATACTTCATTAAAATGAATTGGCAGTCTTTGCAAATACCACTAATCACAGAAGACAATTTGAAATATAATATTTAATAGAAAACCATCCTCTCAATGGCCTTCATTAGCCAACTAGGTAAGTCTAAGCGTTTGTGGAGTAATGATATAGCAGGTGAATTTCTTGCTGAGCAGCTAATCTATCATAAATCAAATGACAATCCCTTTGGAATAGCTTCAAAATTTGCACAACCCACTTTTGACCTTCAATATATTGTTTCAAAGCATTGATGTCCTGCATAACTCTTCACATAGTATAGTACTATTCCTTTCATCTTGATTGGTAACTGGAGCTACACCCACACAAACACTAAAAGCAAACTCAATCTTCTCTTTTTTTTTTTTTTTTTTATTGGTAACAAGAAGTACAAGCAAGACTCCGCAAGCTTGAATAAATAACGAAAATAATAGGAACAAAGGAGATTTTAGAAATGAAACCCCCAGATCTCCTAACACTTTTCATCATCGATCTAGCGAGGGCCAAGCCATCGAAGAAAAGGGAAATTTCATGAGAGTATCTTCCTTGATTGGGGGGTTGTTTTTATCAAATGTGTGCTTATGTCAATCCCTTCCTACAAATTAGCTGTCTATGCCATCCCAGACACCACATTAGACCAACTAGCATTGATGTTGGATAAAGAATTTTGGTGACAATTTTGTAATTGATGTTGGATAAAGAAATCGGTTGATAGTCAGAAACTCTACTGGAGGGTTTTCTTTTAGGAATGAGAGCGATATGAGTTTGGCTTTAAGCAAATGAGTAGTAACAAAAAAGAAAATTATTAATACCTTCATATAAAGCATTTCGAATATCTTGCCAAAAAAACATATACAACTCAATATTGAATCCATCTAGACCGAGGCTCTTACCATAAAGAAGGGATCTTAAGGTTTTAAAGTATTTTATTTTTTGGTGACTTTTTCTAATAATAAGATCATTGTCATAAGAAGATATAGCATGAAGGTTGGAGGGGAGGGCTTGAACAAGGTCATGGAAGGAGAAAGTCTTGTTCCAAAGCTTCTAGGGCCTCTGTCTTTAAGTTGTAAGTGTTTTTCTTACACTAGAGACACTCTGTATATATTGAAGTTGAAGAGCTATACACTCACTAGTTATCAATCTCTCTGTTTCGGTAGGTGTAAATTCACTTTGTATGTCTCTAACAACTTAATTTCATTAAACCAAAAGGATACATTAAATAGACTCCAAAACAGGAACCGTAACTAACAATATAAAGTACTTAGTTATCATACTTCTAGCATTAATTCTAGACACTGAAACACTGAACATACTATGGCTTTTAGCTTACATACAGAAGCATGTAACTTCATATCACGTCAGATGGCTGCATGAGTTGTCTCTGCTTCTCAATCATCAACCCAACAAGTCTTGCTCTCAATCCAGAGTTCAGAAAAATGGTTTAGAAAAACATTCTCAATGTAGCATCTGTCCATTTGGATGTTATTGTTGTCATTCAAAATGTGGAAAATGGAGCTTGTGCTTACACATATGGGCTGTAGAATGGAAAAAAGGAAGAGTTGATGTCTCCATAAAGAACCCACATTAACCTGGCTCTTTTATGCGTAATTTTTTGCAACATCCTAATCAAGTTCAAATATAATATACCTAATAATGTTGTCTTTACTTATACCAGATCATCCTATTTGATTTATCAACTATGAAGAAAGAGAAGGAACTAAGTGTATGATTTTTTGATAGCTTACACATTGGGAACATGGTTATTTAAATGTAAGAATTCTGTAGGGTAAAGGCATCTTTACTATACACTACGTACAAGTGTGTTTTAAAAGTTTGAATATATATATAGAGAGGGAAGAGGACTAGTCTTCTAGGGACATCCATAGACCTCTGGTGGTTGTTTGTCTTAGGAATAATTCATCTTGTTATATCTCAATAATGATGATGATGTACATATAGGAAAATGTAGTACCTTATACGGTACTGTAGATGTATATGTATACAAGAAAAGAGAACGTATAAATATATGTATAGTACATCTAACACCCCCCCCCTCAAACTCAAGGCGGATCATAAGTCTTGAGTTTGGATAGCATAAAACGATGATGATCACGTGTCTGTGCCTTGGTAAAAAAATCTGCCACCTGGATCTCGGTGGGGAGATAGTGAAGAGACACTGCCTGGGCACGTACATGACATCGAGTGAAGTGGGCATCGACACCAATATGTTTGGTTAACTCGTGCTTAACCGGATCTGTAGCAATCTGAAGAGCTCCAGTACTGTCACAATGAATAGGAGTTGAAGAAGAAATAGATACACCAAAATCTTGTAGAAGCGACCGAAGCCAGAGTACCTCCAGAACAGTGGAAGCCAGAGCACGAACTTCAGCCTCAGTACTGGACTTGGCAACAATATGCTGTTTCTTGGTCTTCCAAACAATGAGAGATGACCCAAGAAAAATACAGTAACCAGTGACAGAAACCCTATCATCAGGAGAACTAGCCCAGGTAGCATCAGAATAAGCCTGTAGCTGTAGAGTGGAGTGGTGAGGATAGAACAAACCACGAGAAACAGTGCCACGAAGATAACCCAAAACTCGTTGAAGGTGAGCATAGTGAACAGAAGTCGGGGCTGCTACAAATTGACTGAGAATATGAACAGCATGAGAAATATTAGGTCGAGTGACAGACAAGTAGACCAAACTGCCCACAAGATGTCGATAGCGAGAAGGATCTAATAAGGGGATCCCATCAGTAGCACGGAGCTGTAAATGGAGCTCCATCGGCGTGGCAGCAGTACGGGTATCAGTCAAACCTGAACGAGCAAGAAGATCAAGAGTGTAACGCTGCTGAGAGAGCCGGTAGCCATCCGAATGAGAGGTGATATCGATGCCAAGAAAGTAGCGAAGTGGTCCCAAATCAGTCATCAGAAAAGTCTCGCACAATTTCTGCTTCACAAAAGCAATGTGAGCAGAGTCATCACCAGTAAGAATCATATCATCCACATAGAGAAGAAGAATGGTTCGACCCCGAGATGAAGAATGAACAAAGACGGCGGGATCATGTATGCTGGCAGTGAAGCCAGCAGCCTCAACTACGGTGCTGAAACGCTCGAACCAGGCTCGTGGAGCCTGTTTGAGACCATAAAGTGCACGGCGAAGACGACAAACCATTCCAGTAGGAACACGAAGACCAGGGGGAGGAGTCATGTATACTTCCTCTTTCAAGTCGCCGTGAAGAAACGCGTTCTTCATATCAAGCTGATGAAGGACCCATCCACGAACAGCAGCAACAGCAACTAAGGTACGAACAGTATGCATGTGAGCAACAGGGGTAAAAGTCTCCTCATAATCACGACCATACTCCTGCTGAAAACCTCGAGCAACTAGACGGGCTTTATAGCGCTCAAGAGACCCGTCAGAGCGGGTTTTAACCCGGTAAATCCAACGGCAGGTGATGGGAACAGCATGGGAAGGAAGAGGAACTAGATCCCATGTATGAGTCCGAGATAATGCATCAAGTTCCTCGGCCATGGCATTCTGCCACTCAGGCAACTGTACTGCTTTGCTGTAGGTACCTGGCTCAAAGACATCTGAAACACTGGTGCTAACAGAAGCATAGCGATTAGGAGGATGTAAAGTAGAGCGATCACGAAGAGAGTAAGAATGAGAGGATACCTCAGGTGATGGATCAGTAGTGGGAGATGTATCAGAGGAGACCGATTGAGATAGAGGTGCTATGGGTTCCCGACGTTGATACGTAAAACATATAGGAGGATGAGCAAGAGGAAGAGAGGAGGAAGGAGGGGATACTATAGGAGACTCAATAGATAAAGGAGAAGATGAATGAGAGAGAAGGTTAGGAGAAGGGTCAAGGGGTGTGAGGTATAGATATGGGAGGAAGACCTGGACTGGAGGGTGTAGGAAAAAGAAAAGACAGAGGAACGAAGGGAGAGGGAGAGGGAGAGGAAGTGGAGGATGGAGAGGCATAGAATGGAGTGGACACATCAAATGTTACATCACGAGAAATACGAATACGCTGAGTAATGGGATCATAGCAACGGTAACCTTTATACTCAAGACTATACCCAAGAAAAACACAAGAAATGGACTGGGCAGTGAGTTTGGTCCGTTCCCTGGGTGAAAGTAGAACGAAACAACGACATCCAAAGGCACGGAGATGGTCATAGCGAGGAGGGGTCCCATGGAGACACTCACCTAGGCTACGACCATGAAGATGAGAGGAGGGTTGTAGGTTAATAAGATAAACAGCAGTGCTTACTGCATCAGCCCAGAAGTGACGGGGAAGAAAAGCACCTAGAAGAAGAGCACGGGCTGTCTCTAATATATGACGGTGTTTACGCTCAGCAACGCCATTCGAGAATGAGCTCCGGGCGGGATAAGCTGAGGTAAGGTGCCTTCGAGAGGATAAGAAGGCACGAAAGGCTTGAGAAGTATACTCGCCGCCAGAGTCAGACCGAAAGGTTTTGATAGGTGATGAAAATTGTGTGTGTATCATAGTAGAAAAGGAGCGATAAATAGATAATAACTGACTACGATGATGCATGAAGTAAATCCAAGTGAAGCGGGTGTAGTCATCAATAAAAATAACATAATAACGATTACCTCCTTTAGAAACAAAGGGAGCAGGACCCCATACATCAGAGTGTATGAGTTCAAAGGGAGCAGTAGTCTGAGAAACACTAGGAGGATAAGGACGTTGTAGTTGTTTGCCAAGTTTACAACCAAAACAGACAACATCAGAAGGAGTGGAGACAGACCCTAAGACTCCATGACGAACAAGAGAGGACATACGGGAGGAGGATAAGTGACCAAGACGATGATGCCACAAATGATGAGATATAACAACCGCATTACAGTGAGGAAAAGATGTACCTAGAGATGTAAGACGAAGGGAATCTAGCACATAAACTCCATTATGACGACGACCCGCTCCAATTACATTCCCACTACGATCCTGCACACGACATGAGGTACGATAAAAAATAACTTCACAATCATAATCAGTAAGCTGGCTAACAGACATAAGATTCATAGATAATGAAGGAACATAAGAAACAGAAGGAACAAAGAAAGCACTTGATGAAAGATGGCCGGTAGAGGAAACAGGAAGGAGTGTACCATCAGCAATGCGAACATGAGAGACAAGAGGTGATGAATTAGAATGATGAAGATAAGTAGCATCATGTGTCATGTGAAGTGAAGCACAAGAGTCAAGAAGCCAAAGAGGACAGGAGCTACCTGAAGTAGATGAAGAGACCTGAGCCGAAATCGCATGGCCAGTAGATGGATTTGCCAAATAAGACTGCTGGAACTGACGGAACATCGCTATCAA
Organism: Dioscorea dumetorum; assembly: GCA_902712375.1. Lineage (NCBI taxonomy): Eukaryota > Viridiplantae > Streptophyta > Magnoliopsida > Dioscoreales > Dioscoreaceae > Dioscorea > Dioscorea dumetorum. Next base: position 7,321,541 of record CACTHL010000846.1, read on the forward strand.
ATGTTGATCCGCAAAAGATAATGGAGCAGGAGATTCCAGAGAAGATAATTGCTGAAGAGGATTGGAAGTAGGGGGAGGAGCGTGTTGAAGTCCACGGTGATTTGTCCCACAATTATGTTGAAAGTGACCCAATATGCCACAAGAGTGACACATGACGGTCTGCTTTGATTTGGGAATTCCGATGTTGAAAATTACGAAGTCAAAAGTCCAGGATTTTTTTTTTTTACTATATATATATATATATATATTGGATGTGCTTGTCTGGAATCAAAACAAGATTCCAGACAGCATCTTATAATGGAGAAAGAAAAGCCACATGTGTGGGAACTTGGACCGGCACACTGACCGAGGTTCGCCGGAGGAGAAGAAGAGGCGGCCGAAAGAGAACCGGTGGTGGGGTGGGGGGCGGGAGAGCTGCGGGGAGGGGGGGGCTACGGGGTTCGAGAGGAGAGGGGGCTGCGGGGGGAGGAGGCCGGTGGGGGAAGCCGATGGCCGTTGGGGGGGGCTGCGGTGGAGGAGGCCGGTTGGGGGGGGGCTGCGGGGTGAAGAGGCCGGTGGGGGGGGGTTGAGGGGAAGGAGGCCGGTTCGGGGAAGCTACGGTGAAGCTAATGGCCGGTGGGGGAGGTGGGGGCTGCGGGGAAGGAGGCCGGTGGGGGAAGCTGCAGCGGAGCCGATGGCCCTGGGGGAGTTGCGGCGGAGCCGATGGCTGCGGGGAGGGGAGACGGGGAGAGGGCCCGGCCGGTGAGGGGAGACAGAGAAGCGAGAGCCGATGACGGGGGAGAGGGGGAGACTGCGGGGAGATGGCTGCAGCCGGAGAGAGATGGCCGGCGTCGGTTGCCGGAGGGATCTAAAGCTCTGATACCATGTTAGAAATAATTCATCTTGTTATATCTCAATAATGATGATGATGTACATATAGGAAAATGTAGTACCTTATACGGTACTGTAGGTGTATATGTATACAAAAAAAGAGAACGTATAAATATATGTATAGTACATCTAACAGTTTGATTATCATCTAACAACCCTTTCTAACCCCTACCTCCACCGTGATTTCTTCCTACAACCAACATTCACCAAACACTCAACCCCCGCTTGTTCTCTCTACTCAGCCATTCTTTCTCTTACCTTTAAAATCTGCAGATATATATCAACATTTGTAGATGATGTCTCACCTTTATAAAATCAAATTCAGTATTACCATTAATGACTATATATATATCATCAACAAAATTAAAAAGAGATCTAGTAATTGACTGTATATGAGAGTGCATATATAAGAGTTTTCATGATCATATTTGTTTGCTACATGAGATTTCGTCACTAATTAGGATAAGAGTTGTTTGGAAAAGTTCTCAAAAAGTCTTAAAAAATCCACTCTCACTGCATGAAATAACAGTATGCTTGATGATATCTGTCAAATCATAGCAGAATTTAAACCCCAAGCTAGTTAACTTCATTGAACAAATAATGGAAGGAATTTTGTCACAGTGATCTTCATCTATCCTGCATAATTGAAAAATGTTAGTGACAATTATATACAACTATAATTAAAGCCAACAAATTAATAAACTTTATATTTCTATATATGTTACCTTTCAGGAGTGTATGAAGGGTACTCTAATGAGAGGATTTCTCTTAGTTGAGGCATGGCACAAGAAGTAACTGAACAGATATATCTACCTTCAGCTGCAACATGCTCCATTAGAAATATATGAGCATTGCATATGTCTTGAATATGGACTAATGGAATTGATCCTAGCCTTGCATGCACTGCTGCTAATATGGTGCTGAGCTTTGGATCACCTGTGTATATTTTACATTATCAAGGTTTTAGCAAGAAACCAGTTGTTTTTCTCGTTGAAGCTATAACTAACTTGTGACAACATAATTAAATTCATAATGCATCTCTGTTGTATGCAAGCATCGACTTAAATTAATTATGAATTAATAGAGAAATTCGATTGTCAAATTAGAAAAATTAGTGTAATAGAATCTTAAATTAATTATGAATTATTTTGAAAGTATAGATTCCAGAACTGAAAAGTCTTAAATACATGTGACATAATGAAATTGTGACAAGAGATAGACATTAAAGAGACAGTCAAAGCCTCCTAGTCTGGGTGGTTAGAACTTAGTGGCACACGCTCTTGTGAGAATTTGGACTTCTTGTGCGAATCCCAATAACCTAAGGTGGGGGCATGTGAGGCATTGACTCCATGCTTGTGCTTTGACTTATTAGAAACAAGTCCCTTTAATTATTAAAAAATTAAAAAAAAAAAAAGAAAAACAGACTGACAGAAATATTGAAGCAACAAAGAATGACTGATGTGTAAATATCACATTGCCCTATCAAATAAAGTGTAGTTTTATTTTGGGTAAACAACCTAAATTGTCCCCCACTTTTTTCGTATGTTTCTATTTCACTCAACTTGCTTAAAAATGTTAAGATTTAGTCCTTTACTTTTACTTTTTTATTACAATTTGATCATTTATCTTCTTTCAGATGTGGCATACTACGTAGCACATTTTTTCTTAGTCATCAGCCTGACTATCCAACTTGGAGACCAACTCAAATGCCAACTTACATCCTCTTCAAGCCTTGAAATTCTCTTCATTTCCTTACCAATCTCCGAACCCCTAATCTTTGAAACCTACACTATACAATTTGTTGGTGGTATGACCAAAATGTTGGGGCATAGGAAGGATGGCAATGGGAAAAGAGGATCATAGGATTGACATTTTCTTAGAAGAAGACTTCGATCTTGCTTTCCAAAAGATCATTAAGAATTAAACAAGGCTAGTAAACACAGCAACAGGCCCCAAAACAAGCAACACTTGTATGTGTTGGTGACAGAGGAATATGGGAAATAGGACAACACAAGAATGGTTCATAAATCAAGCAGACATTGCTTTGGAGAAATTATAAAATTTGGTTGCAAAAACTTGCTATTGCAAGCGGTATACACAGTAAAATTTTCTTGTAATATTTTGAAGACTATAACTATTTGTTCTACTTGCAGATGATAAAAAGAATTGTAACGTTTGCAAAAAAATTTCATCTTTCATGTCATTCTATCCACAAAATATGTAGGGTTCAAAGATAAGGGTTTTGGCAATGGGAAAAAGAAAATGGAGGAATGCATGGGCATGAGGATGTGAACTGACATCTGAGCTTTCTTTTTGGTTGGGTTATGAGGTTGATGACTAAAAAAGATGCGCCACGTAGTATACTACGTGTTGTTTACTCTTTTTCTTTTTGTGGTCTGCTATTCAAATTGGGTATAATGCCTTCAATAGTTCTTCTATTCTAGTCAAAATGACACTTTTGTCACTCTATTATTTATTTTAGAAAAAGTTGACCCTTTCCCTGAGCACCTTTCAGGCTTTCCATTCCAGTACCTGACATGACATTAAATATTATTAAAATATTATACAAATTACTAAAATATTATTAAAATTTCTAAAAATTAAAAAATTTAAATTATTATTTAAAATTCTAGAGAGTTTGTTAACCACATAAACCAGGTGTCTTTCGCATTTTGATAGTCTTTGTGATAGCCTTTGTATTTTATTTTATTTCTTTTCGGTTTTTGCTTTTGTCTATGGGGCCGACTTCAAGAACAACTTATTATACAATCCAAAACACAATTATCTTATCTTTCTCATGAATTTGAAATATCCTTTTTGCTTTGTGGATAACTAATGAGATGCAAATATGACAAAATATGATCAATTTATATAGTTATATCACAACATACTTTCGTCCTTAACTTTCATTGATGAGAAAAAAAAAAAGCTGACAAAATGAAAGTCAAAACTAGTAAAAATCTTGAGAGGTCATCAAACTATGCCCATAATTCAATTTGTATTTTTTAAATGACTCTATTTCAATTTCATTTCAACAGGTGGGCACCCGAGGGATTCCACAGAGGAATGTTTGACCTGGACGTCAGATTAATTAATCACATGAAGGGCATTTCAACAAGTCATAAGTTGATCTGCACTACCCACATCACCCCAAGAGCCACGTCAGCTAAATTTGATGACACATTAGTGGATGACATGGCTTCAAAGGGTGACATGGGTGGTCAACATCATCATATGACGTGTCCAAATCCCCACAACATAACTAATCCTACGTCCAAATGAGATATTCCTTAATGGAATCCCTCGAGTGCTTTTCCTTTGGTATCAAATTGAGGTAGGGTGACAAAAAAGATACAAATGGAAATTCGACGTCTAAAGTGAAATATGGGTATAGTTTGGAAATCTTTCAAAATTGTTTATCATCAAAAGCAAAATAAACAAAAGACAAAAATCTAAAAAGCATAATATGAAAATAAAAGTGAATATGAGAGAAAAGTAGCGATACTAAAAATGAGTTGATCTTGTAAAATTAAACCTAACATGAACGCCAAATATGAGAAAAATAATTATACCTGTAATAGGCGATAAAAGAACTTGAAGGCTTGTTGGAACATCTGGGGTTAAGAAAGGGCCAGCCACTGTTGGTGGAATAATGGATACTACATCAATGCCCTTCTCCTTGGCATATTGGAAAGCCTTTTCTTCAGTTAAAAGTTTTGAAAGAACATACACCTGCAAATTTGGAAGAGCATAAGTTGCCAAAAAAATCTTATTAACTATATCATATACATTTATAAGAAAGCACAACATATTGTTCATTCGATAATGCACTTTAATAGTTTAATCTATGAATTAAAAAATAAGTTCTTTTTCATAAATAAACAATAAGCTCTCTTTATTTAAGGGTATCAAACAGACAGATAGGTATGGAAGTGTACCATTTACATTAGCTTAACAACATCCTAAGAATGACTGTGCAGGGCGAACTAACATGTTAGGAAACAAAGACTTGTCAAGTGCCCCCAAAGATGATATATTAGATACCATAATCGCATAATGGTAAATCTCCTACCATGCAATTTTGAAGGAATAGAGAATACAACTCATCCCACAAGGGAACACTGAGATTCAATATATAGTGAATGAACAGTGCTCTACAATACCGGATTCTAATAAATAGTAAATAATTAGTGCTCTAAGTACAGCGGGCGTAGGGTTTCAAATATGTGTCTATTTATTCATTGCCAAATGCCTTACCATTGGACCATACTAGTGTTGACAATTAATTAAAAAGTAAGTTGAAGTATATAGTTATCGTCTTTATACTTTATTGTATTGTTCAGTTTAATTTGTGAACTTTCAAAATGTTTAATATGGTTTTCATATTTTGCTTTATTTTATCCACTGTTTCAGATGACCATCAAACTATGAGTGAAAGTAATCGGTGATACAATGACAATCTTTCAAGCTGAAACATTTATCAAGTTATCATTATACATGTATTTTAAAAGCCTAGAGAATATTTTAAATTAGAAAACGTAAATAAAATAATCATATTTTTCTGATTGTTTCTGATGTAATCATCACATTGAATATTATTATTTATTAACTTCCAACAACTGAAAGAAAAAATTTTAAAATGTAGTCGATGCATGATGACATAATTAACCTATATATGAAACAAATTGGATTTTACCACGATAGCGTCTCATAATTAAATTGTTTTGGAAAACAAAAAAATAATCCAGGTTAGCAAAATGACTTGGCTTTGAATGCAGATACCAAATTTACTCAAGTGCTTAATTTATGAACAAATACTAGACTAAACCATCTATAACCATAAAGAGATTGGTGGCTAGTGAATTTACCCATCCACTTGGCTTTTTCTTCCAAACAAGATTGGCTGGATTTATGCATGATTCATCCACTTTTTGTATCCATTTTCCATCTTCATCTTTGGCAGTGATGGTACTTATGGATGATGTGAATATCACCCTCTTAACAGACCCAACTTTTGAACAAGATTGTAATAGATTAGTTGTTCCTCTCAATGCAGGCTCTACTATGCTTGATTTTACATCTACAATAAATTAAAAACTCACAAGTGTTAGTCTACGGAAATTATTAAGTTTGGGCAAACATAAATTATTGGAATAAAGTCGCCTATGGTCAATGTAAGTAATTACTTTAATGTTTCTTTTGTTTCTTGTATTCTCCAAACATTTAATATTATTTTTTATCCTAATATTTTTTATTGTTCAATGTAGTTGTCTCTTGGCATATGCAGAACATATGATTATTTCATAACCTTTGTTTGATTAACATAAAAATTTAATATAGAAATGGATAATGACAAGGCCAGTTAAGCTGATTTGATTGAAAAGGTTTGATAAAATAATTATATGCTTTGGATCAAATGTAAAGAGTAAGTCAGCCAGACAGTGTGTATTTTGAAAAATAGGATAGAAAAGAAGATAAATTACAAAATATATATCAGACATTATGAAAGAATAAGATGAAAAATAAAGCTATTTAATTCAATTGGTTAACGCCACTAGCTTCAGTTACTTCTGTTGCGGAATGGTTGAGATTCAAATTTTCGTTAGAGGAATTAACTCTCAAGTGACATTGCACACCCCTCTCCCCTCTCTCAGGTGCATCCACAGAGTGAGAATGCACTCAAAGCAATAACTCACACGCGTTATTAACAAGCCTTTATTGCTTTTGTCTATAACAAATGAGCTACGCTAGTCAAGGCCTTATAAGTCGATTAGTGTGTAAAAATAATTCACTTCTGATAGGTATAAAAAGGGTACTAATGCCCATTCCATGGATATATGTGTGGTTATGGTCCTTATCAATGGCTCATTTTGATGTGTTTTAATGGGTTTATTTATAAATTGCAACTATTAAATTCTATGAAGGCATGGATGTAATAATGTTTTTTTTTTAAACAAAGGCGACAGGTCTCATGTAACAAGCGGCATGTAATGAGTATAAAGTGACTATAGTTAATAAATAATAAATAATAAATAATAAAAAAATCATTTGCATAGCCTTGTAAAAGATGGTAATTGTTTGTATAGTTTTTAGCAGGGTATATTAGGAATTACACATGATTCTAGGTAGAGGCTCCCATGCACTGGGTTGGGTGGGCTAAGCAAAAGGTTTAATAATTATAGTAATCATGCTTACTAAAGGCCGGCTGGCCGGGTTATTTAAGCCGATACTTTTATTTAAGGCCCATCTATATTTTTAAAAACATGATTAAAGTCTGCACAAACCCAACCCATATTTATTTTTTGATATTAAAAGTTATTAAAAAAAATAAATAAAGTTTACCCTTTAAAAACATAATTTAACAACAAATTAAATTCACATGAGTTTTGATAGAAAAATTAAAATATAGTAAAATTTATATGTTTAAATTAAAGTATACAAATGAATTGTTTAACTTTATTATAAATGATCATAAATAAAAAAAAAAATATTTATTTTATTTTTATATAATTTGAGCCAAACTGAACCGGTCTCAATTTTTAAATGAATTGTTTTACTTTTTCCAAGACCAGAGAGATGGGTCTAATATTTTTGTTCAAACATCCTTGGATTTGGGTACTTTAGCCTTTGGATAGGTCTAATGGCAGATATATATAAGCAAGCAAAAGTCCTTCGCTATTAATTGCATCAAAGTATATGCATCAAAATGAATTTATCCCTAAATTATATATATATATATATATATATATATATATATATTTACTTGTTAGATATTTAAAAAATAAATATGAAGGAATTACCAATATTTGGATTTGCATCACATTTGAATTCCATTGAAGCTGCCACATGAAATACTCCAATACATCCCTTCACTGCCTCATCAAAGCTTCCTTCCTCATCCAAATCTGCTTTGAAAATCTTTAACTTGCCACTGCCTCCCAGTTTTGATAGAATATGTCCTGCTTTATCTGATAACAATTCCTTTTATAAGTCAAGTATGTCATATAAGTTCAAACATGCAAATGATCGATTATCACTATTAACACATAAAATTATTTACATTTATATAATTCAATTTGAGAAAACTGAAAAGTTTGACTTGGGTTGAAATTTTGCCAAAACCCAAAACATGAACACCTTGATTTAACATCATGAGTTATGTTGATGATATTGTTAACTTGGCACTGACAACTTTATTTATTTAAAGTTCAATCACTAAACAAGGCATTGAGTTCAAAAATTAAGAATTTTAGTTTGTTTCAATGATATTAATCCAATTTGAATTCAAACTGAATTAAGTGGTCCATGACTTAATCATTAAAGCTCTATGTTAATTCTAATTATCAAGTTGGATAATGATATACCTAATGTTTTCAAGTGGAATTAATCCTTTGATAGTAAAGGTTACATCTAGAACAGCACCAGGGGTCCCCAATGTATTATTCTTGACAAATACCCACCTCCATTGACGGGAGAGAATGAAATAGATTGGAAGAGTTCCTGGATTTCTCTGTGATGATTTTAATTTCCTGTAGTGCAAATTTCAAGCTCTCATCGTCTTTTCAACTTTGCTATGACTAAAGGTAAGTAATCATGCTTCTGTCATTATATTGATCCAACGGATTAGATGTTGGAATTAATTTAAAAAACTCTAACAATATACACATATGAGAATTAAGATAGAATCACTGGAACTTTGTTGATATAATGATAGCGTTTAAGTGGACTATCTATTTGTATTAAACTGTTCTTCCCATTGCCTCTTTTTGTCTCCAATGTTACAAATCCCTTCTAACAGATTCCTGTTTTTTGTGGATCTGCCATTCTCTAACCGACCAATCTAACCCACTCGCTAGTTACCTTATGTATTTCTAATAATTTTCTATTATGGAATACATTAATAAATTGGATATGTACCATTAACCTCTCTTTCAACATCACCTTATCCTGAAAGTGAAGAGAAGCAAATTTCTTCTCAATGACTTCTCCACTGGCTTTGAAGTTAGATCGATGCTTCCACTTAATGAGAACTTCTTGTTTTTTAAAAATTTGTCACATTTCAAGTAATTTCTCCAATTCCATCATCTATTCCAAATCAACCCCTACTTATGGAAGTAAAGGTTGTGCACATTCATGATTTCCCAATGCCAGTTTCAATTGCAAAACAAGAAAACCGGATGAATAGCGGCAGATGAAGAGAGCCCTAGTCTAAATTCCATGAGGCCAATGCACTTGACCGGCCTAAATACTAAGGAGACAACTTTTCATTCAACCTCTTTATAAGGGATTGAAGCCCATAAGGTCGTAACTTGAGATAAACGATGTCTCCGACTTCAAAATGTAAGTTATATTGCTTTAGTTTTTATTTTGGATTGTGTTGTGCAAAAAGTTGTTTAAGCTGATTCAGAATCAAATCATGCATTTGTAACAATTATTCTACATCAAATATACATTGTTTATGAAACAAACTTATCAAAGGAGGATCTCGGCTATATATTGCCTAGAAAAGAGATCTCCCTAGTTGCTTGGAAAGTGGTATTATTGCAAAATTTAGCCCAATGTATCTACATACTTTCTATAAGTGTGGTTTATCCCCATCAACATAAGAAAGATAATTCTCACCAAAACTATTAAAAACTTTGATATATCCATCTATCAGAAATGATAAACAACTCCTCCAATAAAGTGGTTTAGAAAAAAGTTCCCAATTTCAAGCAATCGACATTTGTATATCATGTTGTTGAACTATCTCCTAAATTTGGTTTTTCGTCCATCTCTAGCCCTTTTTCCTATTTCGTTTTCCTCCATTTCATATTCTTCTTCATTTTTTCTTGGATGAGAAGACAAACTTTGATCTCTTCAGCTTTCCTTCTTGTTTGAAGACCTATTCCTGTCCTTAGAGTTAGGAAGATATGTAACCTCTTTCTCTTGTTCTTTTTTTTCTTTTTTATTTTGTCTTCTCTCTATTTCTTCAGACTAGTGATTACGGGAGTTTATGAACCCTAATAGTTGCTTATGTCTTTGACAATAAAGCATAGGAGTGCTGGAGAAAGTTGAATTCTTCTACCTCTCCAACCTTAGTGAAACCTTGAGCGATTCTCTTGCTTTGATTTAGAGGTATTATAGCTGGGTCATTGTAGCATTACTCTAGCACATGGAGTTACCCTTAATTCTATTGTTTCTTTAATTCTCTTCAATTCTATTGTTTCTTTAGCTTAGAATGGAGTTACCCTTAATGGGAACTCCAAAGGTTAGTTTGGACTCAAGATTGAGTTTTACACTCAATATTGAGTTATACCTAAGCCTCTATTAGGCATGCATGGCACGTAGACCTAGGGTTTCATTCATGCATTCCTTCATACTTTTTATCATTGGTTTGTTAAGTTTCTTGAGTGTGTTTGGTTGGCTTTAGATGGTGACACTTTTACTAAGAGCAATGAGACGGTGGAGGAGTTGCTTGACTATGGAACCTTGGTCCCCCAAGTTTGTGAGAGGATTTTCATGTGTTGCATAGTTCTATTAGGGCTAAAATTGTTTTAATGTCATGATTGACTTTTTTTTTTGCGTTTATCACATCTAAACACCATATTTTCATTGATTTCCAAATGGTTTTAGTATGGCAATTCCATATGTGATTCATAGACTCAAATATATGCATGACTACTTATATATATATATATATGGTTTACAAAAAATGCACGTTGGTATATACATATGACTTGGACACCTTATAACAAGGGAAAATTGTATTGTTTGCACAATTTGGCTGTAATTTCAAATGTTATTAGTATGAAATGTTTGAACCATGACTTGTAATGTATTGTCACTTAATTGATGTTGAATAGTACATTATGGTTGTGTTTGCTAGAGATGTTTTTTGGATAGCTAATGGGGGCTTTAGCCCTACCTGCTATCGTGGGGGTCTCCATGGTCTAGCCTCTAAAGGCAGCATGTGGACTCGGCTAGAATTCCTTATAGGAAAGGCGGAGAGGACTTGGTTATATAAGGAACTATCCTTGTGATGCACTGCGAAGCTGGAGTCATTACACAGGGTCTCAGTGGGCTAAAGCCAAGGAGATAAAAGGTTTGGTGGCTCTGGGACTAGTCAAAGCCATGACTAGGGCTTGAGAGGTTTTAGGCCAATGTGCATGGATGTATATGATTTTTTGGTATTTCTAAACTATATTGTTCAAGAAATGTTTTAATTGTGAAGGCAACTTGTATTTAGAACCTCCTATTATGTAAATATTGGTATTTACCAACTCAAGGTATATGTGGTGGCTCTTCATCCTTCTCTATTATCTTTATGGATTGGTACACAATTATTCAATATGTACATGTATTTATTTGGTGATTTTAAACTTATATTATGCCTCTATACTATTCCACTTATTGAGCAACTCTGTTAGCCATCCATTCACTAATTCCCTAGGCTATAGTGTTTAGCCATGACACAAGTAGATATGGTGCTTGGCAACATTTTAGTCTTCTTCCTTCAAGTCTGGTGTACATTCTATCTATATTCATGATTGTAATATACAATGGTTGGATGCCACCCCCTTAGTTAGGATTTATGGATTCATTAGTAATTCTTTTAAAACCTTGTGATATTTTGTGACCTTGTATTTACTATTGAACCTTATTACCTTGCTCTATGATTATGTGTTATTGTGATAATATTGTTTGGCTACATGTTTCAATTTGGGTATTCGAGCCTCATGTATACTCATTGTGTAAGTTCAAGTACTCCGTTGCCCTGCGGTGATCCAAAGTTAGGGTCTCGGTTGTCCCTCAGGTTATCATGCCGGTTGGCACCGCCTTGCAGGTCAGGACGGACACTTTCTCTTGCCACTTCTATTGATGGAAGCAGATATTTTGTTTTATTTTTAAATCATTTTCAAAAGTATTGTTGGGTTTATTCTATTAGATACAAATATGATGTTTTCAGTGTTTTTATTAATTTTCATCATATGGTAGAGAAATGTTTTGGGAGATCCATTAAAGCTATTCAATAAGAATGGGGAGAAGAATTTCATGCCCTAACATTTTATCTTGCAAAAAATGATATTACTCAAAAGAGTACCTCTTCAGAAACATCAAAACAAAGTGGTTTAATGGAAAAAAAAGACACAAACACTTCATGAAGTTGGTGTTTCTTTACTTAACCACACAAAGGTTCCATATGTTTATTGGTCATACACATGTGGTACAGCTGTTTACATTATCGATGGACTAACTACACCTATTTTTTAATAATCTATTTTTTTTAAAAAAAAATGTTTCGTAATCTACCAAATCATCAGATATGAAAGTTTTTAAACTGTTTCCTTGGTTTAGGCTATATGGACAAAAATTTCTCCTAGGTATAAATCTTGTGTTTTTCTTAGGTATAGAAAATTGCATAAGGGTGTTATTTATCTTGATATATCTACCCATACGATCATTATTTCATGCTATGTTATGTTTGATGAGCATGTATTTCTTTTTTCATTAGAGAAACAAAATTCTGCTACACTTTCTTCCACCACAATTAATTTTTCAGTTTTTATACCTTTTGATTTGGTCCCACCTTATCCAACCAAAGCACCCACCACACAGAAATCAAATCCAACCTTATCTCATTTCCCAAAGCCATCCCAATTCATACATATCAAAGTCTCCTAAAACACCTACTACAAAACACCCTCAATCTCTATAACATGTTTTACAACTAATCCCCACCTAATTCAAATACCTCATCCCTTGGGCTATCACTTGTTGTAGACCTCCTCAGCAATCCAATATAAGCATTCTCTTCCAACCCTGTGTGACAACTTCATCCAATTGTTACATGATTGTAGACAGGAAACTTAAAACCAAAAGGCCATCATACGACCATTGTTGTCTATATGAAATGATCACATATATACAGTCAAGCAACCCGGTCCAAAAACTGGCTCATGGCTATGCATGAGGAGATCGGCTCTTTACACGTAATAATACTTGGGAAGTAGTTCCTAACTTTCCTTCTTAGAATATCATTGGTTGTTAGTGTGTTTTTGTATTAAAAGAAAATTGTTCAATTGAGAGGAACAAGACAAGATTGGTAGCAAAAGGTTATCATCAATGTCTTGGTGTTGACTTCGTTGAAACTTACAACTCTATTGTTAAATTTACAACAATTCAAGGTATCCTACATATGGTAGTCTCCAAAAAGTGGGAAATTCGGCAACTTAATGTTTCAAATGCATTTTTGCATGGACAGTTTGATGAAATGGTTTTTATACAACAACCTCCTTGTTTAGTAAGTTCTATCTATCCAAAGCATGTTTGTAAATTATTGAGATCTCTCTATGGCTTGTGTCAAGCACCAAGGTAGTGCTAGCTATGTCTAACCCAGGTTTCATTGAGACTTAGATTCGTTGCATCCAAGATAGACACTTCTCTTTATTATTACAATCATGTAGACAAGTAAGCTGATTGTCATATTTTCTTGTTTATGTGGATGACATAACTCTTAACAATGAACAATTCCACTCATATTCAGTCCTTTATCAAGTCCTTATGTCGTTCCTTCAAAAGGAAAGATCTTGGATCAATGGACTATTTTCTTAGGAAGTTGCTTCTGTACCACAAGGACTACTTCTCACACAGACCTAATATATGCAAGAGTTATTATCGAAAGCAAAGATGGATTTTACCAATAATTAAAGTTTCCACTCAAGCTTATCTTCAAATGACATTGTGTATTTTATTTCCTTATTATATGATATTGGCTTTAAGTTTTTTATGAATCTTCTTCGTTCCTTCATGCTTTTGATTGATTAATGCTTAGGGTTTAATTACATATTTGACCGGCATGATTATGAATGAGAAATAATATATATTATGTTACACATATGAGATAGAGGTTGGGTGCACACCTTGAGATAGAATGTATGGTGTGAGCTCTATGGATTAGGGTTAAACTTAATATTAGGATTCATAGAGCACAGTGCAATCATAGCGTAATTGCCACAGTCAAATGGGATTAGAGTTGATTTCTTCGTTTAAAGAGATCAACTAGTTTAGAAATTTCCACAGTTCAAAAACACTCGAGCTATAGCTAATGTAGTAGAGCATTGCATAATTGTCATGTGAGAATCTAGTCAGGGGCACCGCCTATTCCCTTGCTGATCTTCATCAAGTTATTGAGAGGTTTTGATGATTTTAGTTCTTATTCACTTGTTTTAACATAACATCATCCAAATTCATTGGTTCGATAGCAGATATGCACCGAATATTATGAGAGCCTGTTTTTGTAGATTCAACTATCCTACCCTTAAATATATTGAACTCATTTTTATAACTAATGCACTTACAATGTACATGCAAAGAGCTTATTAGAGCTTTTATTGCTCGTCCATCTAGACTAACATATATTGCAACACTTGCTTAGCGTGATAACTATAAATAAGTCCTTACTATTAGTAATTTTATATATATGCAACACTTGCTTGTCCATCAAGGGTCACCTAACAAGTGCACCAAAGTTTAATGAGACTTGTCGGAGGATCACATAACATGTACGTCCACCGACTTGAATGCCTCTTTACCAAAAACATCACATAATAATGAGCACAATAAATAAGATGAGCGCACCAAGTTAAAAGACCCTATTGTAACTATCAATAAGTACAATAAACAAATAGAAAATGATAGTTTTGAATTAATTCATGAGTATATGTTATTTAATTTTACTATATGTATTTTTCTTATTTGTTCTTGTTTTCCGACAACTTTATTTATTTTTCAGCTTTTATTTTAGTAATGAAATTATTGTCTATCTAGTTTACTCCTTTTATAAGAGAAAACAAATTTTGAAAAGTAAAAAAAAATTATATCCTCCCAATCATTAGAAGTTTTCAAAATCATTCTACAATCATGTAAATTTAAGTAAATAATTTAAAAACAAAGGATACTTAGCTTACGTAACCCTCTGAAAGCGATATTTTCTTATATATATACACCTCCCAATTATCTTTTATTTGTTTATATATTATTCCTATTAGAAATTGATTAAAAAATTATTTTAAAAAATTAATATTTACACCTTTCTCTACATTTATTTTGAAAAATAAAAAAATAATCTATAAATTAATTATATTATATTAATAAAAAAAATTTATCAAAACTTATATATATAGAACTCATCAGCGAATATTGGTTGATATCCTTAGAAAAAAAATAAAAGAGATGGTGAAAACAAGAGAGAAAGTGAGTGAGGAGAAAAACAAAAGATAAAACTTAGTAGTAACAAGGGGTGGGGTGCTGGATTTGACCCTATATATATGACAAATACGATTTTGTTTTTAAGAAAATATGTTAATAATTATCACCTTTATAGGGGTATGATAATGCTTTAGTTTCGAAAACAAAAAGCTTTATGGTAGTATGGAGACTGATTAATTAATTTGTAAAAAAAGGTTCTCCAATTATTAAAAATTTCATATAAATTACAAAAATAAAATTTTAATATTGTTTAATTATATAAAGAAAATAATTATCACTTTTATTTGTTTTTCGCTCCCTCCTGTAACGGAGACGTGGTGAAGGTGGAAAGAAAAATAAATATTAAAGGAACCAAAAATAATAGAACAAGCATTTGCACTAAGGTAATATTTACTTCATGAGTTACTCATTTATCATCAATTAAAAAGATTAATATGTCTTCGTAAATAATTTTTATTATAAAAAGAAAAATTCCATTCAAAAACAATTCTAAACACACTTCTAGTAAAATACCAATCACATATAATCACTAAATATAAACTCTGCAACTACTTGGATAATATAAAAATATCTCCAAAAATCTTAATTTATATGGCAATTGTTTTTTAACTTTTTAACATCAAATCTCTTATATAGAATGTTTGTTTTCATTAAAGTGGCCATTTTGAACCTCCACTCATGCAGGGTGACGGCATAAATTTTTTTTTTTTTTTTGAAGTATTAAATTCACACTTATACATTTTTTGCTAAGAAAAAACTTAAACTATATATATGTTCATTTTTTTCAGAAAATATCAGGAAACCGACACCAAATTGAAAGCCAACCATGATATAACCTCCACCTTCATCAACTTTCTACACACACGCATATATATATGTATACATGTATATACGTATATTCATATGCTTCATCTTATGAATGGCAAAAGACTAAAATGAGAAAGGAAGGAGAAATAGAACCTAAATCTCTGGCAGCAGCATGAACCACATAGCCCTTCTTGAGAAGCGACTGAACCAGCCATGAACCTATGTATCCTGTTGCACCAGTGACACACATGGCCATGGCATCTCCAAGATGAAAACTTGTCATCTTCTCAAACCCTAGTTGTGCTATGGGAGTTGTGTTTATGATGCCATGTGAGGCAAGAGGTGAAGGGATGGCATTAAATAAGTTTGGCCAAGATTCAAGCCAACATATATGGTACACATGGAGGTGGTGATGACTAATGTATTGGCTTTATTTAACAGATTGATGATGATACACATGAAGGTGGCGATGACTAAGGTATTGGCTTTTATTAACAGATAAGGACTCCAAGGTCCCTGTAAAAACTGCATATGACCAAAAAAAACATTTAGTTTTTAAATGACATTTTTGACCTTTTCTTTCTCCCCCATTGCCTCCTTTACGTTAATGGCGGAGCCGTCTCGTCTCTTCTCTCTCTCTCTCTCTCTCTCTCTGAACGTCATCATGAATATTGAGTTAAGGGAGCAGATTTTTCAGGCATTTCATTTATGCAATTCTATGATTTCAACTTTTTATGGTTGTTGTTCTCTTGTATTGAGAGATAAAGGATGGGGATGAAGATGAAGATGAAGATGGAGATGGAAATCAATGGTGATATATGGATTTTAGAAGTGGAGATTATGAGTGAATGATGATAATGATGATGATGATAGAGACGAGGTGAGTAATGAGGGCAATGATGGACATTTAAAAAATGGGGATTAAATAGGGTTTTTTGGGAAAGCCAGGCATTTTCTGGGGAGTTGATTTTGTCAAAGCCCTTGGTGGCCCTTTAGAAACTTATGTGGACTTTGAGGTCTTTTTCTTCTTTATTAATTGCTTGCCATCAGTTTATTGCCATCTTTCGTTGCACTTATCTGGAGAGATGCGCCATAATTTCGTATGAATTTGAATTGATTTGATATAGAAGGATGTGCATTATTCATGAATTTAGAGGTGGCCGCGTTTAAAGAACCGCGGGTTCCGGTTCAAAATTCATGCTGAAGGATGTGCATTATTAATGAATTTAGACGTGGCCACGGTTTAGAAACCGTCGGTTCCGGTTCAAAATAGTCTTAAACGGGAACCTAACCGCCTAGGTAAGATTTTTTATGGTTTGGTTTTGGTTATGTTCCGGAGGTTTAATTTAATGATTTCGGTTTGACGGTTTATATCATTCGTTTTTTTTTGTTTTTGAATTTCATTTTTTTGTTAAAGTAAACAATCAAATATTTCAAATTAAAATGAACATGAACCATGAAACAAGTTAAGAAAAAAGTAAAATATTTTTTTATAAAAATACAAAAATTAATTTAATATAATATTTTATGAAAAAAATAAAAGTATTAATTCAAAACAATAATTTAGAAAAATACAATAAGAGAAAAAATAAAAAAATGAAGGGTTTGAACTTAATTATATTAAGTTGTCTACGTATCCTCTCGAAAAATGAACACGAAAAATGAAGGAATCCAAATCCACGTAGTTCTTTTATTTGTATTATATATATTTTCCACATTTCCGAAATGACTAATTGCTTGCTCTATCGTCAGAGGAGTTGGAATTGGAAGTCGCCATTATTGTACCAAAACCATCATTTACCCACTCGTCTGATGATGATGAATGTATAAGATCATTTTGGTTTCATAATCTAGCTATTTCCCAGTCATCGAGACAAATTTGCGCTTCCAATGATTCTGAACCTGACATTGATTGTATTTTATCTAAAATGCTATCTCCATTACTAAATGTTTGTTCAAATGTGATGGTTAAGGTGGAAACTACAAGAAGTTGTTTCGCAATCTTGGCTATATACATGGTTTTCTTCATTGGTTTGAATTTTGGAATATGAGTCGAACCTTATACGAAAGTTTAAGTTTTGATTTCAGGACGGTTACGATTTCGTCCGTTCCGGACCGATTTTTATTTGGTTTGCTTTCAGTTCGGTTTTATGGTTTCGGTTCAAAATAGCCATGTCTACATGAATTGAGAACTTTACCAATTTACCCATGTTGAAGGATATTTTGGGTGCTCTCCTATTTCACTCAAATGGGTTGGAATCACATTTCTCATAAATAAATAAAGAAATAAATTTATATTTTAATTAATATTAAATCTC
The DNA here is from genome assembly GCA_902712375.1 of Dioscorea dumetorum. Taxonomy (NCBI): domain Eukaryota; kingdom Viridiplantae; phylum Streptophyta; class Magnoliopsida; order Dioscoreales; family Dioscoreaceae; genus Dioscorea; species Dioscorea dumetorum. The sequence continues at coordinate 7,339,786 of CACTHL010000846.1, forward strand.
TACCCCCAATTGAAGAATAATGAAATGGAATAAATACGGACCAAGCTGCTTATGAATGTAGCCATAATTCACATCGCCAGACTTGCTATTGCACATGGGTTCAGCAGTGAATTACAATTTAGCCAATCTACAAATTGGGTGAACTCTACTTACAATGATGTGGTGGTGTACCATTTATTTGTTTTTAGTGCTTTTTGAACTGCACAAAGTTTGGAACAAGCATGTACAGCCTCCCGTGGGCACTCATGGTGCTTTTACCATATTGAAATTAAAAAAGAAGGATCACTACATTAAGGGCCGTTTGGTTTGGAAGTGAATTGTTGAAGTGGTGGAAGTCTGGAAATGGTACTTCGGTAGAAGTGAATAGTTCAGCTGGAACTATCCACTTCAGTGTGTTTGGTTCAAGCTGAAAACTGGATTTCGGATACCACTTCCTGTGTTTGGATGGTTGAAGTGGGAATATGATCACCACTTCGGTGAGGGGATAAAGTTGACATTTCATATTTTTTATATTTATTTAATTAAATCATATGATTTAATTAAATAATTTAATTACTTTATTACGATGGTAATAAATAATTTATTTATTAAATTAAAAACTTTGCACATCACATAATTAATTTAATACCATGTTATTAAATTAAATTAAATCAGTTAATATATTATGCTTAATTATTAATTAGTGAGAGTAGTTATTTAATTATTTTATTACCATGGTAATAATTATTATATTTATTATTGAAAAATATTGCAAAGTGAGCTGAAATGGAAGGCTGAAGTGGTGACTTCGGGACTTTTCCAGTTGAACTCAGACACCGAAGTGGCCGAGCTCAGAAGTTGTCACATCATCACTTCCGGGTTCAAATCAGTGAAACAAACGCACTGAATTGGGCTGGAAGTGGCCACTTCGGTCACTTCGGTGATACAAACGGCCCCTAACTATAGGAACATCAATGCAGAAGAAGCTATGAAAATGTTCTCACACACACTTGCTTAGAGGCAACTTATAGGAATGCCAAGGAAAGGATCCAACATTCTAAACAAATAGTTCATTGATAAATTAATTTGGCCTATAAAGTGATTCAAAAACTTCAAGAAGATTAACTAGACCAGTAGATAGAAATCATAAATATGTTGTGGAGTACATCTATGATGGTGTGAGTGATGAGCGCATGAATGTCCATAATTGTATATTATAAATTCAGGCACTTTATTTGTTTTTTAGCATAGATTTTGTTTTTTTTTTTAGTGCTTCGTTGGATATTTTATGGTAAATGAACAGTTAACTAGGTATTTGAGATGAAAAGAATGAAACTTGGAGCGAATTAGAGCGGTTCATGAAGCAAAGCAAAAAGTTTGCTAAAGAGCATAACTAGAGTACGAATGTATTTGTGCCATTTAGGTCAACTTCTATGAAGAATATCTTAGCACACCCACAACACAAGAAAGTTGTGCAAAATTTTGTTAAAAGTACTAATATATATATATAGACACACACAAAAACTATATTATGAGTTAAGGTGTAAATTTAGTTCAATATAATTAGGATAAAGCATTCAATTTAGTGTTACTTATAATTGATTGACCAATTTATGAATTTATGGTTTGGTTTAATTTTCTTATATATTTAATTAATTTTATAGATTTGGAGAGGTTTTTTTTATATATGTACCACAATGTGATGAAGGTAGAGCAAGTTTAACTTCTGATGCAAGTACTGTAGCACAAAAGAAAGCTTGTGTTGATTTTGATTTGAACGATATTACTGCCTACCTAGGGCTTCAAAGAATATGATATTGGAATAAGAGATCAAGGTTGGAGAGAGTATCTGTTGATGGGTCCATGTCAACCAGTTGGCCACAAATTTTCTCAAAAATAGCAAGGAAAAGATTTGAGAAGCTTTTAAGAAGTGTGCTTTCAAAACTTTGATTGGTTGGAATATAGTGTGGAGAAAAATGCAACTTATAATTTCTATTATTATCTTTTAAGTAGCCAAGGGGTGATAAACTTGGACTTGATGTCTTCAAGAAGGTAGGGATTGGAAGAATGCAATGGAAGTTTCAATGATCATGTTGGTGAAGTTAATAGCAACCACAATAATGCAAGGCGATATTGTGAGAATTTCAAAAATCAAAGACAACGTGTCGCGTATATTCTCTTCTCATAGCAAAGAGAAAGAGATTGCATATAGAGCTCGTGTTACTGCTATTTTTTGTGTTGTTAGATTTCTTTTGTTGCAAGGTCTCGCTTTCCTAGTCATGATGCATCTTCTAGTTTAACATATCGAGGCAACTTTATGGAGATGCCTAATTGGTATGGAAGAGAAGTTGAAAGTGTTAGTTGCGTAACTAATGCAAAATGCTCCTAGAAATAATCAAATGACGTTTTCTCGTATACAAAAAGAGTTAGTAAGGTCTTGTGCTGAAAAGACCATGTAGGCCATTATTGATGAGATTAGTGATAGCAATTTTTCTATACTTCTTGATAAGTCTCGTAACAAATTAGTAAAAATAACAAATGGATGTGATTGTGAGTTTTGTGAGCAAGCCAGGTGTCACAGCCCCAAATTCGGAATATAGCTTCCAAATCCGGAATCACCTCGTGAGCTGTGAGGCACTTGTTACCCTGCGCAACAAGTCAGCCTTCCACGGTACCGGACACCCTGAATCCGGATCAGACGCAACGTTATCCTGCCAGTCAAGCCACAAAGCAAGCTACAAAGCACATATCATGCAAAGACAACCAAGAGTAAGAGAGAAAGTGGAAACTCTCTATTCATGAGAAGAGATACACATGGCCGAGGCCTACAACAACCAAGCTCATCCTCAAAGGATTCTCCCAAGGGTCCAAAGGTTTTCCAAAGGTTCCTCACTAAGAGAAAACACAAGTATATATAGTCAATCCCATGCAAGGGATATCATTCATCAACTTAATCTAAGGGTAGGGAAGAAGTCAATGGTCACATCAAGACAAGCACCACAGTGCCAGCTACAGTGACCGAACACTGTCCCAACCCTTATCCTCCTGCCACAATGTCATCAGTCGCGCCGGCCTGCTGATTAGTCCTGTCGGCTCCCGAGGTTATGTTGATGCTGATATCTTCCTTGGCACGCAGCTCCCCCAGCCACGCCTGGTTCAAATCCGGATTTACCCGCCTGATTCCGGATCAGCCTGCATGGATCAAAGATATACCATCCTGAGGTTAGTCTGGGCCAGCCCCCACTCATCCTGAAAATCATCTAAGTGTTAGACAACAGCCTCAGCTTGGTAGCGCTCACCCGCGCTATGCTTGGCCTTGCGCTCGCCCCACGGCCACGCACGCGTTGCTAGGTCTCGGCCTTGAACTTGCGGATGCCCTCGCCCACTTTGGGGCATATGCCCTCGGCCACACGCCACCATGCGCCGCCCGCTCCACGTGGCTGTGTGCCCCCACGCCTAAGAATAGGCCGCACATGATACATAGGCATCAAGCTCCCAACTCTTACACCAGGGCAGGTTATTGAAATATTTCTTGCTCTTCAAATATTACTTCAGCCCCTTCAATAAAGGCAGCTTTGGATAAATTCTTTGCTCATTGTGGTTTATCCATTTTTAGATTGAAAGGATAGGGATATGATGGAGCCTCAAATATAAGGGCAATTTAATGGGTTGAGGACATATATTTTGAATAAAAATTCATTTTCTTTCTATGTCAATTATTTTGCCCACCAATTGTAGTTGGTTGTTGTTTCAGAGCATTTTGAGTATTAGTGATTTCTTCAGCTATGTCGGTTTATATAAAATTTTATGATATCCTGATTTTAATCAAAATAAATTTATTTAAAAAAAATCCAATATTCTAATCAAAATAGGTTTATCTTAATTACATATGTCCAAATTTTAATGTAATTAGGATGTAATATTAAAATAAATAAAATGGATATTATTTGGATATATATATCCCTAGATCAGCCAAGAGCACAGATCTCGAGGCAATCTAAAATATTTAAATTACAAGATTAGCCAAGAGCACAGATCGCAAGGCAATATAAAATATTTAAATTACTAGATTAGCGAAGAGTACGGATCTCGAGGCGATATAAAATATTTAAATTACAAAATTAGCCAAGAGCACAGATCTCAAGGCAATCTAAAATATTTATATTACAAGATTAGCTTAAATTACAAGATTAGCTAAGAGCACAGATCTCAAGGCAATCTAAAATATTTAAATTTCAAGATTAGCCAAGAGTACGGATCTCGATGCGATCTAAAATATTTAAATTGCAGGATTAGCCAAGAGCACAGATCTCGAGGTGATCTAAAATATTTAAATTACAAGATTAGCTAAGAGCACGGATCTCGAGGCGATCTAAAATATTTAAATGGCAGGATTAGCCAACAGCACAGATCTTGAGGCAATCTAAATAATAAAAGAATATATATTCAATTTCTGGGATTATTTATAAAAAAAAATCTCGGGGCATCTCAAGATTATCCTTGAGTGCGCATCACGAGGCGGATATTAAAAAAAAATCAATCTAACAAGTAAAAGAAATAATAATAATTAAAAATATATATATATAAGTAAATAAAAAAAAGATGTGATAAGGATTCTCTTTTATCTTTTGATCAAACGTATGATCCGCTAACTTTTTTTTAAAAAAAAAAATTAAATTAAATGAAATATAAAAGGGGGTGAGTGGGAAGAAAAAAAAAGAAGGGGGATTGGATTTTTTTTTTTTTTTTTGAAGAGTGGAATTAAGAGAGGATTTTTCAGAAAAAAAAAAAAAGAGAAAGGGATTCAGAGAGAGAAAAAAAAAGAGAGAAGAGAAAGGGATTAAGAGAGAGAAAGGAAAAAGAGAGAAGGGAGGAATTCGGAGGGGAATTCAGAGAAAAAAAAAGAGAGAAGGAGAATCAAGAGAAGAAAGGTTTTCATATATATGTTTTATATTTATTTATTTATGTTTTCTTTTTGCTATATATATATATATATATATATACACACACACATACATAGGCTGCTCGTCGCCGTTTGTCGCTGTTGACGCGCATCCACTGTTGATACCAATGGAGCGATGGTGGAATAGCCCTCCTCCGTTGACAGTTCCGAGCGCGCTCGCCATCTGTTTCTCTCCTTTTCATGGTTATTGATGGGTATTCTTGGTGGAAATAACAGAGAAGTTGATGTGCTTCTTGTTTATTTTTAACTGACATCATTTGCAAAAACTGAGCGTTGTTTTCAGCTCAAGAATATAACAAAATTCGTGAAAACAATTGAGTAAAACTTGACAAGTGCATAAGAGAAGACTAAATTAACGAAACAAACAAACATCTTGGAGAAGAAAATAAAACTACCGAGCAGAAAGGAAAACATGTGAAGATGAAACTTAAGTACCTGAAAACTCAATTCAGCCATCTTGCCTCGAACTTAAGCTATTTCTGCTGATGATGAAATCATAGCCCTTCAATCCTATTTCTTGATGATCAAATCTAAACCCTTCATCATAAATTGCCTCGAACTTTAAGTCACTTTTGTTTGATGATAAAATCACAGCCCTCCAATCAAATTTAAACCCTTCATCTTAAATTACTTCGAACTTAAGCTATTTCTGCTGATGATGAAATCATAGCCCTTCAATCCTATTTCTTGATGATCAAATCTAAACCCTTCATCTTAAATTGCCTCAAACATAAGCCACTTTTGCTTGATGATAAAATCACAGTCCTCTAATCAAATCTAAACCCTTCATCTTAAATTGCCTCGAATTTAAGCTATTTCTGCTGATGATAAAATCATAGCCCTTCAATCATATTTCTAGATGATCAAATCTAAACCCTTCATCATAAATTGCCTCGAACTCAAGCCAGTTTTGCTTGATGATAAAATCACAGCCCTCCAATCAAATCTAAACTCTTCATCTTAAATTGCCTCTAACTTAAGCCATTTTTGTTTGATGATGAAATCACAACCCTCCAATCAAATCTAACCCCTTCACTATATTTGCCACACTATATAAACAAACAAACTGAAAATACCTAATAATGAGATAAATATCTCAAGACGGCAACAAGACATGCAACGCGGTGACGAGGGACGGGCAACAATATACATATAAATTTTATGACAGCAACGAAACATGCAATGCGGTGACGAGGGATAGGCAGCAATATATATATATATATATATATATATAAGTGATGTAATAAATACAAATATACATATATATATGTATATATATATGAAATAAAAAATAAATAAATAAATAAATTTCTTTTGCAATTTGCATTATGTGTATGAAATATTTTGTCTTTACTTGTACTCGAAGCCCTTAATCGGAGGTTCCCAAGATTTTAATCTGGGGTAATTAATAATAGAGGCTTGCCTCTATTAGGAATGGAAGAGTCCACAAAATAAAAAAAAATAATAATAATATAATAAAAATAAATTATTTGTGATTCGATATATGGCCTGGTGTCTATTCACCGACACGACGCCAGGGCGCGTATTTTCGATCCCACAATGTCATTGTGATTGTGAACATTGTGGGTACATCTTACAAAAGAAGAGATGTGTTGCTTCAAAAGAACCATGATAAGATTATGGAGAAATTGGAGAAAGATAAGATTTTGTCAGAAAGAGACCAACATCAAAAGACTGATCATGCAAGGCCCGGTGATACCCAGTGGGGCTTACACCATTCAACTTTAATCGGCCTTTTTACTAGGGAATTAATATTAGAGATGTTAAAGAATGTTTGTAATGGTGGGAATGTTGCAAAACATACAGTCATAGCATCGGGTTTGATACAAAGGATAGAGAGTTTTGAATTTACATTTATCTTCCATTGGATGATTAATAGGGTTTTACCAATCATCAATCGATTTTGTTAACTAGATTATTGAGGAGTAACTACTACCTCGAGCACAGTCCTCTTGGGATCAACTACCCTTTCTTAGAGTTCACTTTACGACTTGTACAATCAAAATACTTGCGACATTGTATGGATTGTTAGGAGTATTGATAAGTGCCTAAATGTATTTATTTTCTTATAAATTTTGTTTTTTATACTTAGCATATGTTTTATAGAATCGATGCCCGTTTCATGCTTAATCATGTATTATTTGTTTTGTAGGGATGAAGAAGCCATGGGGAACTCGAAGACATGATTTGGGTAAAAACGAAGCAAATTTTGAGGTGAGGTAGTGTAGTGTTTAATGTAGCAGTTGCTGTAGCACCCTCAAGAAATCTTCAAGGTCGCAAGGAAACTGCAAGGAACTTCCGACCAAATCAAATTGACCTCCTTGCGGCCCGCAAGGCACCTACAAGGCATGGGCTTGACCCTGAAACAAACCAAATTGGGCTCCTTGAGGCCTGCACAGCCTGGGGAGTATAAAAAGGCAAATTTAGGGCATATGTGGGGGTCTTTTCTTGAGGTCTTTTGGCCACCGCCACTCCACCATTTTGAGTCCTTTTGGCAGTCTTTCGGCAGTGATCTTTAGGTGATATAGCACCCATTTTCACCAAGAAGTAGGCAAGCAAATGAGAATGAGCAAAAGTGAAGACCTAAGCCATCAAAGGAGCCATTTGTGGAGAGATATGTCGGCATCATCGAAAACATTTGAAGCCTCATCCATTCAAGGAGATTGTGATTTTAGAAAGATTTTTCATGCTTCTTTTATGTATTTCTTTCTTGATTGTTGTATATGTTCCCCTTATCATGAGGGACTAATTTGTTGTGGTGTTTAGGCTTGGTTGAACCCTAGGATTATTTTGTTGGAAACTTTAGATGTTATTACTTCTTAAATTGATGGTTGTTTGAGATTTAATCTATTATGCTTTGTATGCCTTAAGCTACATATGGAGACCTCTATAGCTCATTCTTGAATTGTACTTGTTGACCTGCATTGTGCACTTGTACTAGATCATACATAGGTTGAAAGGGGATACATGTACCGATACACCGAGGGATTCATGTGTTGGTAGCCCTCCAACATTAGGTTTAAGACGACATTAGGTTTACTCCTATTTAGAGATCTCCTAAAGCATAATGCAATCGCAAGAGGAGTTGATCCACAAGGGATTCCAATCAACACTTGTATAGAATTAGGGGTTAACTGTCAAGGGATTTGGGGTTAATCTTTTTAAGAGATTTTTAGGTCTAAAGTACCGTCATTATATCTTTATGTCATCCTAGTTTAGGTCTTAATGACAACCCTAGGGGAAATCCTTTTGAACACTCCCTTCTCATGCTTGACTCTCCCTTGTTTACCAAATTGAGTGTGCTAGTAACTTGGCCTTAGGTTAGTTAGTTTGTTTTCTTTACTCCCCCTCATTTGGAATTGTAGGCTAGAAAGTTGATGAAAAGCGAGTCATAGTACTTCCTTGGCCCAGTGGAATATGACCCATGTGTCACACATAAAGTATTACTTAACTACCTCGTACACTTGCTGGTAAAACACATCAAGTATCATAATGCAAATATATGGAGTTTAGGTTAGGAAGAAATTCTAATCTAGCTCTATATAAGATTAGTTACTTATCATATTGGGAAAAGATTGAACATAATTTAGAAATACCCATGGTCCAATCGACTCAATTCCAATATGATATCCTAGTCTAGTTCTTCATAAGAAATCCTAGGGGAATTCCTTGTCTGATACCTCCCTCGTATAATTAATTGCTTTCTTGTTAACACCCATTATTCTTACAGGTTTGATTTATTATTCTCTTCATCACCTTTGTTATCGATCGGCTTGGTCCTCATAATATCGATTGGCTACTTAATTGCATATGTACTTGCATATATCATAATACACCATTAAACACAATCAAGCCATCTAGCACTAGCTATATTAGTTCTTTCACCATCTGGTCCTTATTATAGTTAGGCTTCTCTCAAAGCATCACAGAGTACTCCTTTCTAATTCCTTGGTGAAGTCTTTTTTCTCTATTTGTACTAGTGATTTGACCTTTGTAATATAACCCTATTATAATCGTGATATAGTAAAATTGGAAAGAAGATTAGTCCCTCAAATTTTGAACACCTTGCTCCCATCATTTCATGGGGACAATATTTTTATCTAATTAACTTCTTTTTTAAATAATCATTGCGAGTACTAGAATAAGCAAAATGGGTCTATTTTGATAGTTCTCAATTGATTGTAAGTCATCTATAACTCTAACCGTAAAGAATCCACATGATGTTGGAAAATCAATATCGGTGATATTGATATGGAGAAAATCTACAAATGGTTTGAGAATTCATGTGCTCAAACTTCTTCATCTACAAAAAGCATTAATATTAAGATGATGAGTAGGTATATTGCTAATTGTATAAGTACAAGTCCAAAATACAATAAAAAGTACAAGAGAAATAAAATACATAAGTTGGTGGTATGATAAAAATCGAGCACTCCAAGTGATGTGTTAGAAAAGTTCTCGATATCCACCTGGAAGTCGTGTAAGGAGCTTACTAATGTTGGAGATGGGTGTGTAACTGGATCTCAAGGTGCAAGGTGACATGGAGGAGGACCATCACCTCCCAGCTCTGGTGGGCCTCGATCTGAGCAAGGCATTTGGTGAAGTCTTGAGCTAGGGATTCTGTGGCTACGGCTGGAGCTGAGGGTGATGGAAGAGTCGGGGCAGAAAAAGCTACAACCAAGGAGGCTAGCACTGTCGTAATACGAGTGAAGATTGACTATGGGGTGCTGCAGCGTTAGTAACTCGATAAACAATCCCTCTAGAGGTGCTGATTGGCCTAAGCATCACCATAGACTAGAGCGTACATGTTCACAGAGATTAGGGAGGAAGTCTTGACCACTATCATCTTGCTAGCTCCTCTAAAAGACCATGTATAAGCCATATGAGGTAGAAGCCAGCAAAGATAACTCCAACTTAGGTGTTCATTTGGTGATGGAGAAACTGTGTGACTATGTGGCCCAAATGGAGTGGAAAATTGTTCTCTATGCTCAACAGGTAGAGGAAGCCTCTAGTGTTGACCATCCTTGTGATGCCCCGCATCCTATTAAGGAATGGATAAGGAGTGCATGTACATACCTTAGCGCTAGAGAACAAAAGGAGAAGGTCTTCTACTACTGTGGGTTGTAGCCTCAGTCAATGCTCAACCACCAATAACATTCCTCCCGCTGTGTCCTAAGAAGGTGGGAGATGTACATTGCATCATACTCCGGCATTTGAGTGAAATGAGCTGCATAAAGATCAATCAGATTGCAAACTTAATGCAACAAAGCTTGTGGGGTGCTGTGGTAATAGAGATCTTTTTCTTTGGTTTTGTCTTCCTTTTTGAGCTACTTTGAAGTGTTTTGTTTACTCTGGTGAGTCCTTGGTTGTAGAATAGTCTTTTTCAATGTTTTTCAATCTGAAAACATGAGCACGGCCATGTTCAAGGCATGCTTGTGCCAGTGCACTTTATGGGAAAGTTTTTGGTTTTGTGTTGATGGAAAAACCAACAAACCTGTAATCTACACGGCCTTAAACATGCCCAAGCATAGCCGTGCTTTGGTCTGCACAACCGTGTTCTGAGCTTAGTACCTGTGTTTTTCTACTATAGCATTTACAAGGGGTGAAATACGAACTTGTTTCGAAGAACAGCCCTAGTGTTTGGCCTTTTTCCCAACCCCAAACCCTTTTTTTTTTAGGTTTTTCTCCTCTCTCTCCCTTTCATTGTTTGATTTTCTCTTAGATGAGAAGAAAGCTCTTGAGTGGCTCTTCATCTTTCTAGTAGATAGCAACCTTTGTCATCATCCTTCTCCTAGAATCTAAAGGTAAGCCTTCTATTACTCCTTGTTTTCCTTGATGTTTAGATGGCATCATAGATCTAAGGTTTGGTTGTGAGCTTGTAAAATCTTAATCCTTGTTCTCCATTCTTGCTTGTTTAGTGCTAGAAATTTCAGAGCAGTGTTTGTACTCCACTTTCCTTCAGAACCGTGACAACCTTGAACCCTTCACTTTAATGGAAATCATGGCACTGTAGCTTTATTGTAGCACCGGTAAATCTCCTTCATTTCCTTGGTTGTGTGTCTGTGTGGTTGTGTTTGGTTGGTGGTGTGAGCCCAACTTGAGATAAGGAGCCCGAGGAGGAGTAGCACACTCGTGATCTATATCCCCTAAGTAGTGAGTGGGTTAAGTTAGTTGTGCATTTCTATCAGAATATTATCTTAATATTTTTATTGCTTAATTTGAAAGTTTTTCATGGCTTAATTGTATTATATTGGTGTTTTGATCAGTTTGAAAAGGAGTTTCTATGCTATTGATTTTTATATGAAACTCTTGATATTTGAATGAAAATGTTTATGATAGAACTCGTATATTGGAGTTGAAAGGATTTATGAGACTTTGTATACATTAACATGCTTGTGGCATCGACACTTGTGGAAATGGTTTTCATTCCTGGTATAGGGATATTGTGCTGGATCTAGACTTTATATTGTGATATACATTTATTGTATTATCGAGAACCAACAAATCTTGATCTTGGCAGGCCCATCCTACTGTAGGGGGTGGTCTTCCTGGCCAGTCTATAGATGTGGCATAGAAGATGCGGATTTATTTGTCTACTTCAGGTGTCACGTAGACCTTTAATTGGATATACATCAGGAAATCGGAGTCAGCGCAAGGGGTCCCAGTGGGTCAATGTCAAAGGCATGAGAACATAGACAACTCTGAACTCAGCTGCAGCCGCGGCCAAAGTAAGAGATGCAAACTTTATGTTGTAAGAAATTATGATTTCATGCAAAGCAAATATTTGAGACGTGATCTCTTGTATACTCTTTGGAAACAAATTGGTTTGATGACGAGTTTTATGATTTATTAATTTTATTAAAACTGGTATTATGCCATTCATGAGTTATGAATGTTGAAATACTCATTTGAGCAAAAATGATTCTTTTATGCTAGGTCTCCTTATATATATATATATATATATATATATATATATATATATATATATATATATATATATATATATATATGCTGAAAGGCTCAATGTCTATATGTACTATTGTAAAAGCATGGCTTTATTGATCTTATTAATTTGCTGGTATATTCTCTTAGAGTTGTGCTAACTCATTCATTGAGTGACTCTAGTTACTCACCCTTTCCCTCCCTTCCAGGCTTTAGCATCTAGTAGCGTTGCGGCGGAACGGCGTGCTGAACATCCTCTTATCTATCACACTCTATATGCATGATTTATATGCTTGTCTATTTTCTTGAAAAACGTTGGTTGTAACTGTGATGAGCATGTCTCATAGAACTCTATTATCAGGTTAATGGTAATATTGCTTCATCTATGCTATCGTTGTAATCATGCCTTGGTCATTCTGAGTTTATAATCTATGTTTAGGATTGTGGATAAATCCTGGGCTTTGTTAGCCTTGCGGCAACTCGAGGGTTGAGCAGTGTTCGTGTCCCTCGTCAAGTTGTCACAGAGGTTGTTGCATGCCGATTTCGGGGGATGGGGCATGACAACCACATTATATAACTAGAACCGGATCTAATCTGTGTGACTCCAACTAAGGACTTTTCTGTATGTAGGCTCATTGAATATAAATAATCTCTGCTAAGTATCCATGCTCATGAGCCTGCGAACCTTCACGATGAAAATCATTTCCTCGAGGTCTCATAATCACTAATCTTGTCCCATTAAATCTCCTCCTGCTCAATCTCTCATACCGCCGCTGGTGATCCTTATGCAAAAGTTTGAGGCTCTTGGGGTGGAGGCTTGAAGCTCCCCTCACTCCTTTGCCTCTTCTACAACAACTTGCAGGATACTAGAAGCTTGCTAAGCATGATAACTTGTAAGTTATTTGTGAGAATCAGTACGAAATATGAAAATTCAAGGCAAGCACACCCATGCTCTAAAGAAGCAAGAGTGTGCTCAAAAAACACGGTCGTGCCAAGGATAGTATGGCTGTGCTTTTGCCTTATGAACCACTATTTTAAAATGAAAGCATGGCCATGCTCCAGCAGAGCATGCTCGTGCAACATGATATTCAAATTTTCAAATTTCAATGGAAATATAACTGTGCTTTTCAAGAGCATGCCCACGTAGTATGGATTTCAAAATTTAAAAATGAAATTTCAAATTTCAATTGTTTTTCAATCAAAGACGATCATGCTTTGCTAGAGAACACCCTTGTTTTTTATAGATTATAGTCTACTTTGTTCTACACATGAATATAATATTTTTCTAGCCCGTGATCATGGAATATTCAACCCATAAAGGTGATCTAATGATGTAAGCATGCTTGGGTTTGTGTTTTGGATTAAAAATACAAACTTTTCAGAACAAAAATGTATAGAATAGTTCACTATGTGCTTGAGGAAGAACGAAGTAAACATCATGTAAATCAAAGGAAAATTATGAGAAATCAGCAAAATCTACAAGAAAAATGCACTAGATCTCATGAGAACTCAAAAACAAGAAGAAATGATGAAAGTAGAAGACAAAACTATGCAAAAGAAAGGCAAGCGATGGCCATATTCATAAAAGAAACCCTAGTGTTTCAAACGATCATGAACTTAAACACGATCGTGCTTAGGCTGTGCTCTTCCCAAGTTTGAGCACTTACCTAAAAGATGAAAAGTCTTTTGGCCTCATGCTCCTGGAAGGAGCCTAGGCATGCTTATCCCTGTGTTGAACCCATGCTGATTACTAGAATTTGTAATTTTTCCTAGAAATTAAAGCCTAAGTACAGACATGTTTTGCCCTACTCTCAAAGATCCTAGTCTCTTTCCTCATTCCTGCAATTTACACAGCTAGCACATAGTCATGCTTTACCCATGTACTTCCTATCAATGTCTCCAGCGTTCTATTTTGATCTATTTACACCTGTACAGGTGCATTACCTTCTCCACACATTGAAAATTTAACTCTCTAAAAAGTAGTTGCACACCAAGAAAATATTACGGAATCATCACAAACCAACAAAATATGTAGGCTTACAAATATTAAAAAATGAACATAAAAAAAAATGAAAATTAATATTAATAACTTGTGTTCCCCCCTCCCCCTGTGCCCGACACAGTGACAGAGACAACACTCCCAACCACCTTCATACTTAGAAAAACACTAACACTAATTCATGCTCACCATAGTCGGTGGAAGAGTGGGTTAAATGGGTCTTTGGTGAAAGTGGACTTCCCCTTTCTTTGGTTCCAACCTCTTCCATCAATCCTTCTTCTTGGAAGGTTCTTCTACCCCTTACTTGTTCCTCAATTTATTTTTTATTAAGCTCACCTGGTGGTTTTTTTCTCAAATAATTCTTGCAACTTATCCATCAAGAATAAATGCTGAATAAATTCAGCAACATAGTCATCAATATGATCTACAAAATAATAAGAATCATCAAAATCCATTAAATGTCTCATAGCCGTTGGGGCTTGATCACAATTTTCTTTTCTCCAACACTTAGGACTATTCGCCCATCCTTGACATCAATAAGTGCATGTGAGGTAGTAACAATAGTCTCCCATGGATCAAAGGCACCTTAATGAGTGTCTAAGTGTGCATGTTTTCATTGTATTATTTTATACACATTGCGTATACTTTTATATATTGATGCCATTTAGGCTTAATTTCATATGTTTTTATCTTTAGGGCATGAAAAAGGTTGGCAAGCTTCAGAAAAGCGTTATGAAGTGTTTTCGAGCCAAAATAGGCAAGTTTTGAATTGAGATTACTGTAACCGTCCTGTAACAATACTGAAGCACCCGCATAGAATTTTGTGTACCCTGCATAGTAGGTCTCATGGAAAGAGATGAAAGGTGTGTAGGCGCTTGCGTGCCACATGCATTGGCAAGTTTTCCAAATTTGAGTTTCAACACCCTGTGTAGGCTCTTATGTGCCAGCATGTGACCATCTATTGAGGTGCGGTTTAAATAGCATGTTTTGGGGCTTATTTTTGGCAGTGAGGGAGAGGGGTGGAGGAATCCCAAAAGCGATAGTTGCCAACACCTCTTAGAGTAAACTTCCCATCATGGACAGGAGATTAAGACTTGATCACAATAAAGAGAGGATAGATCTTGCAGATCTAACATAGAGTGTAATGCATCCTTGAAGGAAGCTACATTTTGGGAGGATTAGGGGGTGGGATCCTTGAGTGCCTTCAGCATTCATCATCTTCTCATCATTCTTCATCAAAGAGGAAGTGTAGACATGGCTTTCTTGCTCTCAATCATGCTTTATCTTGTTGATTTGGAGTTTATGTTGAACTAAACCCTAAAGCTACCGGATGTCGGTGAACCTTGGGATGAAAATACCGGATGTTGGATTCCATGGTTTGGTTAATATAATTTTATTGTTTGAGATTCAATCTATGATACTTGTATGCCTTCAATCACATTAGAGAGAACTCCATAATTCATATCTGGACTTCATATTTGAGAAAGGTTTTCACTCTGCACTTGGTCATACATAAATTGATAGGGTTTTCGTGTGTCAGCATGACCTAGAACTTGGGTGTTTACAAGCCCTCCGCTTTAGTGAAATCCCAATAACAAAGACTCCTAGAATGTAATGAATTTATAGAAGACTCAGTTATGAATTGATTTAAACAGACTCTCATATAGGATTAGGATCTAATTATGAAAATTTTTGGGTTGGTTCATCTATGATATCTCGCTGTCCAAACAATACTTTGTAATACCAACCATATTCCTAAATCACACTAGTAGCTCTTAGGGGAATTCACATCCAAGGGCCATCATCTCCCATCAATTTCCCCTATATAGATTGTGCCTCTCTTGAAAGCTTCTAGTTTTTTATTGGCTTAGTTGGTGTAGATTCAAAATATTCTTAAGTCACGTATGCTAAATAATAGGTGAAGAGTGAGCAATAATAATTTCTTGACTCTATGGAATATCCTTATGCTTTTGAACCATGTATTACTTACTGAATGGTCCACTTGCAGTGGGTAACCATTACACTTTAATCTTGTCATCAAGATCTAAAAATACAAAGTCAATCAGAAAAGATTAATTTGTCCACTTTTACAAGGATATTTTCAATGATCCCTAATTGTGGCGAATTAACCGATTAGCCAATTGAAGTGCCATCTTTGTCGGGTTTGGCACTCCAAGTCCTAATCTTTGGAAAATCTTATAAGGCATAAGGTTGATGCTTGCTCCCAAATCAGCGTCCTTTTCACCTGCAACTCCCCCAATAGTAGAAGAAAAACAAATTACAAGTTCATCATAAGGTTCATAGATTTGAGGCACCATCAAAGGTTTAGCCTCTCAGTATACAGGAAATAATGAAGCAATCCAAAACTAGAAATATGAATAGAAGCATAGGAAAACCTCTCTTAATGCTTTTCTCTAGAGGATGATGGCTAGTGTATGCCTTAACTATGAGTGCACAGCCGCAAATGTATTGGTCACACAAGTAGAAAAGTGTGTCCGAAAGTCAGGTAGTCGAATCTACAGGGACCAATGTTCCTAAACTAAATGTTCTCCTATAACCTAAATAATGAAATCGAGTGATGGTTGTTAAGCCTAGTTAAAGAAAGCATACATTGAGTTGACTACGATGGAAAATCAGGACTAAAATCAATGTTAAAAATATGGTATCTTGGACACAAATCCCCTTAAGATTATCTTGCAACTAATTTCCATATTGGCTATGTGATGAGTATTCCTAGACCGTGGAGAATCCTAGATTAGCCCGCCCCCTTTGGTCTATGCATCCAAACCTTAATCCCATATGATGACACCAATCAGCCTACGATTTGATTAAATGCTCTCTAAATCCCATTATTAGGTTTAACTTTAATCTAGAGAATTCGACACCATATATCTTATCTCTAGACATGTCCTCAATCTCTACCTTAAATGTGCAGTCTATACATAGGTGATTTCTCAATCCTAATGATGCAAATCAAATATGTTAGTTAAGGCTCTCACACTAGTAATTATATGCATGAAGAAATATAAAAGGTTCACAAAAAAACTTAATTAGCCAATATAAGAAAAAAGAGAATCAACTACAAAACATCATCAACGTTCAATGGTCCAAGGTGTCGTAAAAGGTTTACCTTCTCATTATACAAAAAACCATAAAACAATCCAAAACTAAAGATATGGATAGAAACATAGGAGAAACTTCATTACTACTTCTCGCTCGAAGACGATTGAATCTCTAGATTGGAGTGGATAGAAACATAAGAAAAACTTCTTTACTACTTCCCTCTAGAAGATGATTGAATCTCTAGATTGGAGTTAGCTTTGCCATCTAATCTGGTACCCTCTAGCCGAAGGAGTGGTGTTAACTCATCTTTGAAATGCCTCCTTTGATTTCAGTCGGAAAACCTAGCCACCAATTTAGATTTCACCAAAAAATTGTCCCGTATAAAACTTAACTCTCACGCTTTAAGCTATAGGCACAAAGATAGTGCACAGTCATGCACTGGCGCTGCTTAGAATTCGAATCTTCTCGAATTTGGAATTCTAGTAATCAGCACAACCAAGGAGCATCACGGTTTTCTTATGGCACGGTTGTGCTCTGAGCAGGGAGGCTGTGTAAGGGTCATGCTTTTGATTTTTCCAATTCCTGTAATCTGTATACCCTAATCACGCCTGTGCTTGCGCCATGATCTTCTCTAAAATGTTGATTTTATGATCTTTTCTCTCTGATTCACTCTAATTTTTTTTTTGTTTATCTTAAAACCTATTTACTTGCACATCAACACACAAACGACTCCACGTAGTACTCAAATGAAGAAAATCAGGTAAGAAGGCAAGCGAAGTCCATGTATTTATCACATGGAAAATATGTATATCATGCACTCATTAATGACGTCTCCTATTTGAAGTCGGCTTTGCCATCTAATCTAATACCCAAAAGGCTAAAGTGGTGGCAATAACTCATCCTTGAAAGACCTTCTTTGATCTCAGCTTGAAACCCTAGCAGCCAATGAAGCTTTCGCCGGATGTTCTTAAAGAAAACCTACCTCATGGATTTTAAACTGGAGGCAAAAAGATAATGCACATCCATGTTTGTGTTGTACCTAACCTGTGCTGATTGCTAATGGCAGTGGGACTCGAATCTTCATAATTTTGGTTTTCTAGCAATCAGCATGGCCAGGGAGCATGTTTGTCCTTGCTAAAGCGCGACTGTTCTAAGCGTAGGAGAATTGTGCTTGGGTTGTACTCTTTATTTTCCATTCTCTTGTGATTGACATGCCCTAGGCAAGCCCATACTTGATTTGTGCTCTTCTCTGAAAAGTTGCTTTATTGCTCGTCTTACTTTAATTTTATTTATTTTTCTTCTTTTTATCCATTAGATTTAATTACGTTATCTATAAATAAAGAACACACGATGGAGCACAAAAATAGAGAAATTGTTGTTGGAGAACAAGCTAAAAGTATGTATTTATAATATGAATAATATGTATTTCATGCACTCATGAATATGTGCGTTTAACACAATTCATTATGGAGGGGTTAAAGCACAATGTTGTGAGCAATAATTACATAAAACCAAAGTTAAATCTTGTATATATTATCTAACTAAAAGACTATAGAGAGAAACGACAATCAAATCATCAAGGGAAGTGAGGTTTGACTTATAGAAGTTAACAACTATAGTAATATACTTCTTCGAGATTGCATAATAAAAATTTAAAGAAATTATATCTAGTTATTTTTGGTGGAAAAGCACAACCTTTACATAGAGATATTCTTTAACCTCATTCCTATGTTGAGCATTCTGGTGTATTAAATTAACAATGAGCTTAGCTTTTAATTAGAAAACTATATTTATGTTAAGATATTTAATTACAGAGAACTTCAAAGATTTTACCAATGCGGAGACCATTGCTAGACCACAATCATAAGGGTGCTTAAGCAACTCTTTAAAATATCTCCATAAGAGGGTAAGTCATGTGTAGCCAAAAAGGCACCAATCATGTCAAAATCAAATGTCTTATAGTTACCCTACTGTTTGTTGAACACTAAGTCAGGGAATGTGGTTCAAGACTTAATTCACTGTGTACACATACATAAATGACATAATTATTCTTACATTAAGGATCGAGGCCTAAGAAAGCACCTTATTTACAGTCTTTGGTAAAAATTAAGAACTCCTTTTTAAGTTAACAGTATCGCTTTAATTACTTCATACTGTCTCTAATAACATCTTTTGTTGAGATTATATATAGTAGTATATATATAAAGGCCCAAACCTTTATTAACCTATTGTATAATTATTTAATTATTCATCTTTATTTTCTCTTGAATTCGGTTTTGTTTTTAGGTGATTAATTACGTAAGTGTGATTTTTGGAAAAATAGGATTTAGAAACTCAATGAATGATCGATCCTTGCCTTTTAGGAAGCCAAACCCAAGAGTTCTTCACTGTTCACATTGTTTTTCTAATTTTTTAGTGGATAAAAAAGATTATCGCACCCAAATATACAAGACACCAAAGGGCTTGTAGCCCAGCGGTACCTCGGGTCCCCTCGTGGGAGGAGACGCGAGTTCAATCCCCCTGAACTGCGCTCCCCCGTTCCAAGAGAGTGAGGACGTTGTCGGCAATCCCCCCGCCACGCGTACGCCCCTGAGAGTTGGCGCTTGTCGCCCTATCTCAAAAAAAAAAAAAAAAAAAAATACAAGGCATACAACTAGCGTAAAAGCCAAAAGATAAAAGTAAGTTTATTTTCTATGAGGGAGGTCGAGGGTTAGACTCTCTCTAAAAGCATATATAGTAGAAGCTATATATAGTAGTAGAGATACATCATACATGAATTAGTGATTACTAATAAATCACCAGTGCATGGTATGTACCTAGCAATTGCATTCAGCTACCCCTCACAACCTCACTATTTTGAAGCTCACCCTTCTCCAAGCCACCCATAGTATCATACAAGGGTTGATTCAAAGTCTCCGGCAACAAGAAAGCCAACACTCCTCCAGCCACCCCGCAAACTGCGAACACAACAAACGGCCATCTTCCTCCCATGACAACCACAAACGGCGCCACCATGGCCCCAGTTTGCCCGGCTTGAGTCACACAACCAAGCGCCGCATTCCTCACCACCGTCGGAAACAATTCCGATGCATAAACAAACAACAAATCAAATACTGAGGTCATCGCAAATATGCCGATGGCACCACACATCATCCTCACAATCCTGACCACCCCAACATCCCCCATCAAACTCCCCACAGCACAGACCACGCCACTGAATAACATTATTCCTATTGTCAATGGCCTCCTCCCAAACCATTTCAGAGCCACGGCAGTAAGCATATAAGCCGGCATCTCTGCTACACCATTAAGTATCACACCGAGATAAAGATTAGTCTTGAGATTCAGCACATTAAGACTCAGGCCGTAGTACGCAATGGAGCTCAAGAGATTGACAGATACAACAAGTATAAAGCGAAGACGTGTGACCGGAGAACGGATAACATCAATGATTGAACCAGAGATCACAGTTTGATCAGTACCACAGTCCAAAGATAGTGAGACTCCATCAGGGATTTGTTTCCGATTGGATTTTGCAATGTCTTGCATGACCTTCATGGCGTTGGTTATCTTATGGCGAACAAGAAACCATCTTGGGGATTCAGAGACGAAAGGGAGGATGAAAATGAGGAAGAGAAGGGAAGGGATTGAGGTGATGATGTAGAGTGAACGCCATGAATTTTGGAAGTAGGAGATGATGGACAGGAGAATGGTGCCAATGGAGAAGAAGTAGAAGGTGGAGGTGCCGATGGTGGCTCGTTTGGACGGGCCGATAGGTTCGGTGGTGAGGACGAAGGCGGAGACTCCGGCATCGCCAGTGCTTAGGCCGGTGAGGAAGCGAAAGAAGGTGTAAAAGTAGAAGGATGGAGATAGAGAAGTGAGGAAACCAAAGGTGGCATTCATGGCACAAACCAAGGTCAGTGTCCCTTTCCTCCCTAGGAATGAATCTGAAAGGTGGCCAAATATCCCAGCACCTGTTTGAGGATTAATATGATATTCATGTTGTCTTGAAAGTTAACTTTATATTTGATCAAAATTTGAGAAATAAGTAAATAAATAAAAATTCAGAACGGCTCTTAGAAAGGAAAACAATTTCCGTTCATTAACTGAAATACAAACTTGTTTATATATTTTGACCTTCTAAAACAATTGTTAAAAAAAAAAAAGGTATTCATTTTCGTTCATTATTTGTCTTGAAAATACATGAATTTTCTTTATTTTGGCATTACTAACTCTCAAAATACATAATACCCAAACAAATTGATTAGTCTAATTAAATAATTAAAATCTAGATTTGATGGTGTACAGTAAGAGCAAAAATTAAGCTTCATAAACATTAGGAATCGCTACAATGAAGTCAGAACAATAACTATATATTAAAAATTATTTTTGTTTTTCAAAGTGATACAAAAAATATCTTTATAAAATTTACATAATCTCTTTAGGTTAACACACACACACACACAAACACACACACGCGCACACGAGGAAGAAACATTTCAAAAACATTTCCATTCAAAATAATAAAACAATTATCAAACAAGTTAGGATATTTATTTATTTTTTCTTACACAAAGTAAGGTATATCCATTGAGATATTAATTCTACCATTGTGCACCTACACCCCAAATATATATATATATGACTTAATTGTTTATATTTCATCCAAACAGAAATTGCTACAGTTAGATTTATTAAATTTATTTTCTTCATAAATGATATTTACCGTAATAAAATATTCTCAATCTTTTCAAATACTAGAAATTACTTTTCTTATTTTCTCACAAATACCAAATGAAATAGATGACTTCATACCACTATAGAATAAGTTAATCACTCTACTTACAAAACAACACTTGTTTGACTAGGGAATAATTAAGAGTGTCAAATAATAAATATCCTCTCCAAATATTAAATTAGAGAAAAATTTTCATTTCACCTGACTAAATTTTAATTTTATTAATACCATTAAAAACTAAATATTTCAACATTGAAAATTTTCTTTATACAATAATAATAATAATAATATTTCATCAATATTAACTTGCAAAAATGCAACAAATTTTTGTAAAGTTTTAATAACATATATAAGTAATCAATAATATATAACTCATCACCAAATTTAAAACAAACCTCTCTTAAATATTAATCATTTAAGTAAATATACCAAAGAATTTATATTTTAAAATATATTATTAATAAACAAAACTTCACTTTAACTAATATTAACCAAATTAAAATTTTATAAACTGAAAACCCACCAAGCATAGATCCAGCAAAGAAAGCAGACTGCGCCATCCCAACTTTGTACTTGTCCTTACAAACAAGCCCCCACTCGGCCACCGTCGACGTTCTCCGGCCACCATTCCACTGCCACGCAGTGAGCGGCAACCTACACATCGTCTCCGGGCAAGCACCGCCGCCCGTACACCGCCACTCCGGCCGGTGGTCAGCAAACACTACCACCAACGTGTGGAAGGCATTGAGAGCCCATGCAATACTAGTGAGTATGAAGTGCCGGAGCTGCCATGGACCGAACTCCCCGGCGTAACGCCGGAGCATCTCATCCACCGCAATCTTTTCGTTGCACTCACCGGACTTTGGAGGCACCTGGTTATCCATTTTTTGGTTTCCTGAAGTTGTGGAGAGATGATGGAAATGTAAAAATGTTTGTTTGTGGATTGAATGAAGAGGAGGGCTTTTATAGACCAGATGATAAGTGTGAGTTTTTTCTTTTTAAGGCTTTCTGGTTTGAGAGGGTGCTGTACACGCATTGGGGTTGCCTTGATTCCCTTGGCTGTTACAAGGTCATAAATGTAATTTACTCAATTAATGAACAAAAGATTTTTCACATATATTTCCTTTTTGGAGGTTTGGCATCTAGCTTCCTATTTTATTTGTTTAATGTGATTTAATACCTATTTTAATAATAAATATTTAATAACACTTCAATATTATTTGCTAATTTATTTTAAGGAAACACTTTCACAACAAAAATGTGATAAGTCCTTTTTCTTCGGAATGAGTGGTTGAGATAGGAAACTCTCTCCGTAACAATTAATCGATTGAGATGAGTGATTTATTTATATTATTAAAAATATAAAAATTTAAAAAACTTCTAATAACTCGGTGATCCGCCCATTGCCACGAAGACAACATTTGTTTTATTTATTTAATGATTTATAATTCTTCAAAATATTCAAACTCTTTTGGTTAAAATAATATAAAATACATGCACAAGAATTACCCGACTTATGCTTTAACTTATTGATCATTAAAACCTACAATGTTTGTACTGTCTCCTCTTGAGGCAGTGCTTTATGATATTTGCTGGTTTTCTTATGGTAAATGTGATTATAAAGTGAGTTCAAAATTAAAATATGTTATTAAATTTTAAAATAATTTTATAAAATAGAACTTTTGGTAAAATATGGTTACTAATTGCTATGATCATCCAAACATTAATGTCACTGTAAATTCAAATATAATTATAAACTTGTCACAAAAGTATTTGTAAAAATTTATTATTTAGTTCTTTGATATTTACAAATTGATTTATACAGTAATTTCTTTACAAAAGTTATTATTTAGATTTTTTTTTTACAATTAGTACCTATGCTTTAAAAAAATTCATATTTTAAAAAAATATTTATAAAATTTTATTCATTCGTTCTTGAAGTTATAAATTGGGTTATACGCTATAAATTTTTTTCTTTGCAAACATTTATTACTTGACCTCTTGGCTTTTCATAAATTAGAATATATATAGTATTAAAAAGTATGTTTATGAAAATTTTGTGAAAATCTATTGTTTGCCCTTTTATTTTATTTGTTTATCTTTTTATTTTTTTGTTCCTTTATTTTTTGGCTCAACCCTTCGTAATTACTGCGTTGTGTAATTATTATGATATGAATTATATAGTTACGGGGTCACACAGTTTACATCGAACAAGCAAGCAGGTAAATCAATGAAGGTTACGGTTCAACACTTACGACAGTAAGATAGACTATAGCACAAAGATAAAAGATCTTACAACTGAAACTTATGGCTATTAGGTGCCTGTAAGGCATGCGGCCCCTCATCTCTAAACAATTACTATCTCTCATTTTCGCTAGTACATCGCTCATAAAGAGTAGGGTATAAAAGATTCTACTGAGGGTTTTGAGATATCCTATGATGACAGAGCTTGGGGAAGGGCATCTAAAAATTATAGTGGTCCTCCTTTAATTAGATACTCCTCATTGGAGTATTACCAAAGGTTCAAAGGGCGGATTAGAAGTTGGCGAGGTCCTCCTTCGTGGGCATTATTGAAGACTTGTGGCAATCATCATCAATTCCAACCATAGGGAAGATTGAGGTGATTTCATTGTTTTTTATTATGTATTTCTTTTCCATTGGATGTATGACGGCTCTCCTTTGATGGAGAGCTAAACTCTTTGGTGTGTTGGGCATAGATGAATCTGGGGTTATCTTATATTTGACATTGATTGTAGACATTGAAACTTTTATTGATTTTGAATTGTACCTTCTTCGTATTTTGGATTCAATCATGTGTTTTTTATCATCTTAAGTTCTATTATAGCGAGAGCTACGAGTTCTTATGAGATGTACTCGCATAATTAAGGAATTGAGACATCCATCGTGTGTAGAGTATATCGTGATTAAAGGGGAACATGAGTCCACCTAAAGATAGAGTTCTTTAGGATTGAATTGTGTCCCCGTATTCTTCTTGAGAGGTTCAGTTACAGTTCTTAGCATAATGGAATTATAGGGGAGTAAACTTGTGAAGATATACTGATTGTCACTTCGTATGGGATTAGGGGTAATTGGTTCAAGAGAAGAATTACCTATCTCCTGAACCTTAGTTTATCATAGTGAGAGTTCATAAAGTCCAACGCAGTCGTAAGGTAGTTAGTATCAATGCCATATGGGGTTAGTTTCTATTTAACTTGAGAAAGGGGATAACATGACTTATGAACTCCCTTAGTCTTTAATTAGTACAATAATCCAGTATAACCTTGTCCTGAAATGGAATGTAACTCTAGGAAGTAGTCTACGCCCAAAACAACACTTTTATTGATTGTTTGCCTCCCCATGATTTCACTCAGTTGATTTCTTTCTTTCTTACTCTTTCACACATTCAAATCACAATTTTTTAGGCCAAATAATAGGGTAATAGGTTATATTAGTACTTCCAAGTTCTCTATAGATTAATAACCCTACTTTTCAGCACAATTTATCTCTTGGTCAACACATGCAGTTGCATCTAGTTGGTCACATAGGTCCTGCATATCACCTCACCTTATGTAAGCTATGATTCTGAAGTTCAAATCCATCTAGCCAGTAGGAGCATAAACAACTTATTTGCGCAAGAGATATTAAAAGGTGTTCATGGGAAAATGATGTGTATTCACAGTGAAAGGATGAGAGAAAAGAAAATATATTTGTTGTATGAGAACAATTTCTATTTCATTAAGCAAGTCCTGTCCTTCATGTTCTCAAACCATATATCATAATGTAGAGGTACGAGATCAGTTGAAGGTTGAGGTTCGAGGATTGTAGAAAGCTTTGTTTACTGTTATATCATTATTTCAAAAATAATTTTCTAGTGAGAAGTTACTCGCATGGTTAATGGAGAGGTATATGATGCTATATATTTAGCTTTATGTGTACATTATAATGGCAAAGTTGTTGGTTTGGAGTCACACAATCATCTAGATTGAGGAAAGTTTTTTTGATAAACTTATTATTATTTTTTTAGATATTGGATGGTTGCCTATCAAAATAGATAAACCCTAAGCCAGAACTTGCAGAAACCTCTTCCAATTAACTTTGTTTTCCTTGTTCACAGCAGCCCAAGAAATGTGAAAGATGCAGTCATTTGCATCTATCCTAACAACACACAATAGCTGGCCTCCATATAGTCCTTTCAAGAAACACCCATCTAGTGAAATTAATTTCCTGCAATCTGTGAGGAACCCTGATCTTAGTGGAGACAGGCATACATATAGCCAATCAAAGACACCTTCATCATCACATCCCACAATTATTGTTGAGCTAAGGTGAGTCTTCATCAACTCCATTCTGTAATCAAATAATGTTGGCATGTGGGACTTTTCATCACCATCTATGAGCCTTTAACCATAAAGCTTTACACCATGAAAGGACAAAACGAAGAAGAAAAAACATAGTAAGCTACCATATATGATAGTATGGAAGAATAATAGAAGAACAAGGAACCAAAAAAAATAAATAATTGAAAATAAGTTACCTTTGTGCAATACACTTGGTCCTATATGCTTTGACTCTACTAGTGTCAATTTCCTAGTTGCTCTTGGCAACTTGTATAATACAGTCAATTTTTCAGGTAGGACCTACTCTGAATTGCTCTAGATAAGCCCTTGCTATCCACTCTGCATTCATATGTTTGTTGATATGGTCTTTTGCACACTTGTGTTTTAAAACCCTAGCTTTGATTTGAATTATGTTTCTATCCTTGATCATAGATGAAGCCCATAAGTAGAAAGGGTAACATTTCTTACAATAAGCTTTGCATTCTTTTTGTTATTGGGCTTGAAGTTCATTACATATCCATTCTTAATCCCATAGCTCTTCACAGCCTCTTTAAATTGTGTGAAACTCCTAAATTTCGTGCCAATCTTAAATTGGGGATTTCTCATATCTGCTTCATTATTGAATTCAACGTACATATCTACGTCTAGCAGGAATTAATACCTCCCTATCTGTTGAAGAACAGAACTCCAACTCTTCAAACCTTGCATAATCAGACTCTACATCATCATCAATCCTTACTTTCCCTAGTTCTCCTTCCATTTCTACAACAACTATAGCATTTGCAGGATTGTTCACATACTCCTCATCTGACTCTCCATTAAGACTATAATTAGAATTATGGAACTCACATTCATCATGAATTGTTGTCCCCTCACCTCTTTTTCTTAAGTAAAATTCTTTCTAAGTCAACATCCTCTACAACGTCTTCATCTTTCATCTCTACACTCTCATCCTTGCAAACAGTAGGTCTAGCTCTATGAGCATTGCCATTATTTGCAAGTTTGACATACACATAAACCTCCTTACTAGATCTCATAGAGATTGCCATGTGTAGGGCATCTAGATTAGTTTTTTATTTCTTTTAGCCATCTTACTTCACTAGACACATCTAACCACCAAACATTGCATCCTTCCACATCTAATCCAAATTCTGTGGTCATAGATATAAGTTCTAACTTTGATATCTGGTCTGCACAACAATAGTCTATGTACTCTTCCATTCCTTCAACATCACCCACCATGTAATATTGCAGCCTTATTGTGAATAATTTTGAAGTAGATATTGAAACTAAACATGTTAGAGTAAGTCAAAATACTCGATATGGTGGAGTAATAATGTTTCTAACCAACTAACATAATGCTTCTAAATAATTTTATGTGTCATAGTGAGTTAGAATACCTTAATAAGTCAAAATGCCCTAGATGGTAAGAATACCCTCCACAAGTAATAGGATCATCTAAATAATTTTAAACCATCAATCACAAATAAATTAAGGGCCATTGTAGTAAAGTAATTCACACCATAATAATATATATGTTGTATAACTCAAGTGTGATGCACAATATATCTCACACTATGTGTGTGGGTGACTAATAATGGTAGTAAGATAGTGTGAGCAAGTGGATGAATCCAACTCAAATATGTTCTAACTCTATATCATAATATGATTCTTATCCTTACTTGTTCATTGCAGGAAATAAATTTACACCATAATGCAAGGAATAAATTTAAACCAACAAGCATGACACATAAATCTACACCACATGTGCATGTGCATCTCATCCTTCTTCCATAAACTCAAAGACAATTTTATGTTAATCAATCACTTAATATAATGTTGGGGCTAGATAATGATGTGTTCAAATGTTGAATATTAATAGGAGATGGATCTTGTTATGTCTACCAAGTCATGTTGAACTTGTTATTATTTCAGTTGTGAAATCAACTTTTTGATGATGAAATAAACTTGTTAAATACTCAGGATGATCATGTCAATATGTATGTACTGTGTATGGTGACAAGTATATATATTACAGCATAAGATTCATCCATCTGCTTTCATTCTTTTGTTTTCATTCTTTCAATATGATCCCTGAAGTGGTCTCTTGTGTGAGCTTCAGAGATAAAGACAAGTACAAATTTTTTGTAGCATGTTAAATAGACAAAAAAAAAGAAAATAACACTGCAATATAGTTTAAAGAAACACAAAATGAGCCTACAGTGTTTCACTCCCCAATGTTTGGGAGTCTCATGCCGGTAAAGCAAATCGGACATTAAAATAAACAAATGCTAACTTGACTTGAATCTCCATTCCAAATCTCAACAAAATTACAGGATGAGGGTTTAAGGTTTTTGAAAAGACCAGTTACAGTAGGTTGGGGCTTCTTCCCCTTCTTGTCGTATCTCCCAGTTGACGGCCATCTTTATCAATGAGCTCTCCTTTTGTTAGTTGGCAATCGCAACCTCACCCATTTTTTTCTAGATTAAAGAAGCCACACACTCTCAGTCCCTTTAGGTCCGGGAATGAAGAAGATTATGAGAGGCGATCTTCTCAAGAGGAAGAAAAGGCTTTGGTGACACGTGCTAAAGAAGATTTCTCTCAGCGGTGGGAGAAAGGGATAAGCTACCTATGGGGGAAAAAGGTGACGCTTTTGGTGTTGATGTGCATGCTGATGTGGCAAACAAGGGCTAACGTAGGTTACAATGGTGATGTGGACATGCTAACATGGCAAACAACCTCCTATATATTTGTTAAGTATGAACTCTTGCCTCCACATCAGTATGTGAGAACATGAATCTATTGAGTAACCTGCCGATGAAACAAAATTAAAATTGAGTAATAATTTTGATTCAAATTAAAGTTGGAACAACAAAATGAAAACATACCAAAGTTTGGTGGCCCATCAAAAAATTTACCAGGCATAACTTCTAAAACCCTTTATATTTTATGACTATAAAATTCTCTAATTTTTATTTATAAAAATATTTAATTGTATTTTTAAAAATTTTATTTGTTAATTAAATTTAAAAAATATTTATATAAGATGAAGGGTAAAAGAAGAAAGGCGAAATGGATATGGGTAAGATTTTATTTTGATAATATAAAACTTATATATAAGAATGTTTTCAAATGACACAAGTACATGTTTTTCTTTTTAATTACCAACTTTTTAGATTTGGAGGCACGTATCATAGATGAATCACTCTCTTTCCACTGTTTTTGAGCTAAAGGTTTCATGATATTCAAGCACATTAAGAGTTGACCAACATAGCCTGAAGTTTATTATAACCTTGTTTTGACATTCAAGCAATTGTGCACTTGGAATCATATATGCAATATCTTTGTTTAAAAATGTGTCGGAAGTCCAACTACAAGCAAATAAATGAAGCTTTCGAATTCCATTAATTTAACGGAAGGGCGCATTACATCTAATCAGCTTTCTAATAAGTGCACAGTATACTTTCTAGTTAGTGCTTAGACTTGAGATGAATTTGAGAATAACCTTTTTACAACTTCAGTGGAGTATTATCGGATTATTAAAAGAGCAGGTAATCAAGATAAAAGGACATGCTAAAAAACTACAGCCACAAGAAAATTCATAATGAAATAAATTAACTTTTTTAGAGGTTTGATATTATATGTCATGCATTCAGGTATATACAAACATTATCTTAAAGAAGACCTTTGGACTCATTCTTTATGTAATTGCGGTCTAATCTCCATTAGCACATTAATAAAAGTTTATTGGGTGATTAATATAGATTGTTTTTAGTGAGCGGTACGTGGAAAACAATTTCAGGGAGCTGGGTGGCAATAAATCTAAAGGAGATATCTCATTGGTCTAATTTTATCATGTTGTCTATATTCATTGTCATTAACATCAGTGGTTATTAATTTTATTTACTTGATATTACATTTAGTAATCACCTCTTGACACGTAGTTATTCTTTGCTGCTCCAATAATATCCAAAGTTAATCATGTTTATGTTAATCAATTCCTTGTCATTTAGCAAGAATTGGAAATGATAAGCCATATCTGAGGGAATCGAAGCCAATAGATTATAAATTCGATTTGCATTTCTAGGATCTTACCTTGCGTGACTTCTTGTGAACTAGTAGCTTGGAATGTGGTTTGATTATTGGGATGAAGCCAAATATTGATCTCTTTTAATCTAATAGTGCATATTTGTCTATTGTTTAGATATTGTTTAGATGAGGTTATGTTTGTTGGATTTGGAGAAAGATGAATGTTCAGAACTCTTAATTATATGTAGAGAGTGAAAAGCATTAGTGAAATGTAGAGAGTGAGAAGAAATAGTGAAGACAGAGAAGAGAAGAGCTGTTGTTTTTTTCTTTTTGCTTGATCTTATTAAAACAAAATAAAATTCTTGTTTTTGACATGAGATAAAGTTCTTAGAGCTTAATAATGCTTTCATAGTTTTGTGCTAATTTGCTATGTGAGTAGTACTCTTTTCCTCCGGTGGGTGTAAGGGTTTTTTTTACTGAACCATGTTAAACTTGATATTTTCTTTTGTTCTTGTGTGAATAGCTATATATATATATATATATATATATATATATATATTCTTGTATAGTTTATCCATTGTGCTATTGCTAGGTGTTTGTGAAAATTACATGTTCAATAAATTGCCACTCTCTTTTCGCACTTTCTCTCCTGCAACACTTCCCTCCTTTTTAGATATTTGATAATATTTGTATTTTAACCATTCCATTTTTGTCGGTGTCAACTTCTTTCAACAATTAGCACCAAGTAATTAGAAGCATGAATGCTTTGTTAGATCAAGGTGTTGCACCATCTTTATATGCCATAAGAGTCAGCATTAACAAGGCCATTCTCATTTCATCAAAACACTAAGCCACTAGAAATGGCAACAGAGGTCCCAAAATGTAAAACCCACTAGTTTAATCTCAGCCGTTGGATCTTACTTTTTTTATTGTATTTTTTTAAAACTTTTGGGTTATTTCACTTACCTCCGTATCTTATCCTCAATAACTACCAGGTCGTGGTGAGAAGGCCTCGGAACCCACGAGCGGTGAGCACCCCATCCTGCTATTTTTATTTGTATCCGAGACCTAGCCTTGTCTTCCTTTTCTTGGTTTCATGAGGTGCCGGCGGAGAGGAGGGAATGATCCCATCATCAAATTTTTTTTTTTTACCACTACTTTTGAGGTGAGCATCATCTTCCTCGGATGTAGGGTTAAGAGGTAGAATTCTTTTTACCTCTTGAATCGTGATCTGATATTGTTTTATATTAAGGAATGATGGGTTAACTTATTTTGTGCAGAGATGTTGATGTTGCTAGGTTAGATTTAATATCTATGCTCGTTGTTGCAGTTGATAGGGGATAATTAATGGTTATAGGATTATGCTAGAGGCTTGATTTAATATCTGTTTTGATTACACTGTTAATATGTTGTTTTCCTGTTGACTGATGCCATCTAAAATAGTGACGTGAGAATTTAGTTGAATTGGATGTTTATAGCAGGTTTGATTTTTTCTGGTTGTAAGCCTACGTTGAGTTGCCTACGGGTTAAAGTCAAAACTTGTTATACTTTTTTAATTAAAGGTTTTCAATATGTTGCTTTCACTGCTTAAATGGTTAGATTTGAAGTTCTGAGTATATATATATATATAATGGAGGGAGTGGGATTAGTTATGTCGTCCATCACTGTCATATATAAATTAATATATATAATTACGAGATTTCTCTCCCAGTGTTCCTTACATTAAGCAAGGAACCCTAATGTTGACTCACTTGAAAGGAACACTGGGAGAGAAATCTTAATCTCGAAGTACCCCATTTCTTGGTAGACTCATGTTCCCCCCTTCAATCGGGGATATGTTAATGATCACTTGCATACCACTAACAAGAAACCCTTGGCTCTCGCTACAATAGAGTTCAAAATGATAGAAACACACGATTGAATTCAAAAAATGAGAATACAATATATCAATCAACAAAAGATTAAGAGTCTACAACCAATGTAATCCATATATATATATATATATATATTAACTCTAAATTCATTTATGCCCAAACACCGAATAGCTTAGTTCTCGGTTAATGAAAAACAATCCCAAGAAGATAACAAGAAGAATAAAACACATTACAACTACCAACGATGCCGCCGAAGATGAACCTCGCTGGCTTCCAATCCGCCATAGACTCATTAACAATGCTCAAATTCCACTCCAAATGGCGGAAAAAACCACTGCAATCATTCCTCACTCTTCATTGGCTCGATCGTCAAAAGAAACCTTCAAAACTTCATTGGCACTCACTCACACTCTATTATCTAGCAAATGAAAATGATGGTAGATGCTTACTACAACTTACAACTGAAAAATAAAAGGAAGAATACGAAAACGAATTTAAGGAGGAATCGATGAGATGGAATGGTGCCCCTTGATGTCAATCATTTAAAATTATGCTTGCAATTGAATCCTTGTTAATGACTCTAAATTGAACATTTTGTGTGTGGTGTTTCGGCTTTTTCTTGAGTGTGTTGTCATTTAAACTATTCTAGAATATTTGTGCCTTGAGTTTTGGTGCATTTTAGGTCATTTTAATGACTCTAAAAAAAGTACACTACCAGTGGCTGAGATACATGCCCATGTAACTCTCTGGATGAGTTCTGAAAAAGTAGACGGGCAATGGCTGATATACACGCTCACGTGCTTTGCTAGTGAAAATTATACGGGCAGTAGTTGAGTTACGTAGCCATATACTTCACCCGTGTAATTCTTTAGATGAACGATTCTCACTCCATTCAGAGAGATACACGGCCAAGCTTGGATTTACTTGGCCGTGTACTTCCAGGAGTATTTAAACTCTTGAACTTGAGCCCTAATTTTCAAAAATACCTTCTTATTTTTCTTCTTCTTTTTCTCTTTGTTCTCATTGCTATGGATGAGAATAAGGAGCCGTTGCTTGGCCTCTCTCTCTCTTTTTGGTTGAAGATCCTTTGAAGGTGAGCTCTCCTTCTCCCTCATCTTTCTCCTTAATTCATTTTGTTTGGTTGAGCATGTTAGCCTTAGGTTTTTAGATTTTAAACCATGGCTTGATGACGATGAATTTATTGAGTAGTTTGATTTGCTTCTTTCATTCTTTATTGTATCATGAGGTCTCATCTTTCTCCTTGTTTTATTTGATTTGGTTGAGCATGTTAGCCTTAGGATTTTAGATTTTGAACCATGGCTTGATGATGATGAATTTGTTGAGTAGTTTGATTTACTTTTTTCATTCTTTATTGTATCATGAGGTAGATGTAAAGATCCATCCTCTCCATCTTGATGAAGCCATGAATTTTCTTGTTCTTGAAATATGGCAACTGTAGCAATGAGAAATCCTTTGTAAAATCTTTATTTTCATGGTTGTGATAGGAGTTTATCTCTATTGAAATTCTTTGGAACCCTTAGAGCTCAAGTTCAGGCCACGCCTAAGCCTTGTCAGGGTTTCTTGGCATGTAGCATGAAGAAGTTCATGCATGCATTTACTTCTTGTGTTTTTCTGTTAATTTTGGGCCATGTGGCATGCGTTGGTGTTAGGTGGTGAGAGTTCGCCCAAGGTAAGGAGTCGATCTCCATACTTTGTGAGTGTGTTATATAATTGCATAATTCTAGTAGATTTCTCTCAAAATATATTTATAGTTGATTTTAATTTTAATGAAATCTTTGAATTTATCATGATGAATTGATGATTTGATTAATTTGAAAGGAATTTCCATGCTTTCTATTTTATAAGCAAAACTCTTGACGCTAGAGAAAAATGATTGCTATATTGTTATATTGGATTAAATTGAATTGTGGAACTTCATACACATGCTATACTCCTGGCTTTGATTTATATCATAGTGATGTTTATCACCGATATGTGGATATTTGTTCTAGCCAAGGACTCTGTGAAATGATTTACATGAATTTTATAGATGATACACTTCTTGTGGCTTTGTTAGTGATGGGTTTGTAACCCATCTGCTGTAGTAGGGGTTCTCGTAGGCTAGTTTTTAGAGGTGGTGTGATGGACCCGGTTTATCTGTCCACTTCAGGTAACGCGTAAAGTCCCGATTGAACGAACATCAGTAGTTTGGAGTCACCACATGGACCCGGTGGGTGAACGTCAAGGACACTAGTGCCTTGACGGCTCTGAACATAGTCGCAGCCACGACTAGAGTTTAGAGAGATTTCTAAACCATTATCCGATTGCTTGAGATGTTAACTTCGTATTTAAAAAAAATGCCTTTATGCAAATTAAATTGGTTTGTTGAAGAATTTTGTGATTTATTGTTTTAAAACCTACATTATGTCATTCACGAGTTTTAAAAATAAGTCTTTTATGTAATATGTGGCATTCCTAAAAATAGAACCTTCCAATATATATATATATATATATATATTGAAAGGTTCTAGTCTATATGTTTTACAAGAAAAGCTCGGCTCGGCTCTGTCACTTTACCGATTACTTTTGTACTCTTTTAGAATTGTGCTGACCCATTCACTGAGTGACTCTGGTTACTCACCCTCTCCCTCCCTTCCAGGCTCTAACTTTAGTAGCGTTGCGACGAACTGAAGTGTTGTGCATTTTTTAGCTATTTTATTCGTAATCCTTGTTTCATATATGTTTCTTCTTAAACATATACATTGTATAAAGATATGGATCCGCTAGTGTATTGATCACTTTTGTGCATAATTTGTATACTTTGTGCATGTCTTGAAAATCTTGTTGTATTTATGACATGCATGTTTCATTGAACTCTATTATCATGGAATTGTTTGGTAGCTTCTTTTGTGCTATTATTGTATTCTATTATGTATGTTTGGAACTTGTGAATTCTATTCTGGTTTGTGTTTTCCCAGGTTTTGTTAGCCTTGTGGGGACTCGAGTTTTGATTAGTGTGGGTGTCCCTCCTTAGTTTGTCGCGAAGGTTGTCGCGCGCCGGCCCCGCGGGATAGGGCATGACATTGGTCCGGGTGGACAATCCTAATCCCATAAAATTGTATTAGCATCTGATGATTGCATTAACATCCCTGAGACCTACTATTTCAGAAGGTTTGACACCATGTACCCTATTTCTAGCCATACACACAAACCCTACCATCTATGCTTGGACTTAGTATGACTGATTTTTCAATACTAATCATACAATTCTGATAAGAGATTGGGAAATCAATTAGCAAACAATCATAAGCATCAAGAGAGCATAGATGATTCACAAAATAAATAATGATTCAATGCATAGAAATAGGGAAGATCAATTACAAACCATCCACAAAGTTCATGGTTTAAGGCACCTCTAAGAGTTTAGATTCTCACAGTACAAGAGAAACAAATGCTATCCAAAACAATTGTAAAACCCACCCTTTTAAATCTCAACCGTGGGAGTTTTTTTAATTTTGTTTTTTTTTTTTAATTTTCAAACCTCCCTACCCTATCCCCTCTAACAGTGAGATCGTGGGGAGAAAACCTCTAATCCCATGAGAGGATTTCACCCGAGACCTAGCCCCGCATTCTCCTTCTTGGTTTCATGAAGTGTCGGTGGCGATGAGAAGAGTAGGATCTCACAACCAATATTTTTCTGCTCTAAGGTGAGCATTCTCTTTTGTTTGTATTTGATTTGTAATTGCTTTTAGATCTCTAGGTTCCTTGTTTTGTTATTGTGTTTGTTCATCGTGAGGTTGCTGCTTGCTTACTTGATCTAGGGATACAGCTACCTTTAATGACAGATTTCATGCTTTCACCTTTGGATTCCTGTGCTCAATGGCATGACATCTCTGTTGGGGTATTTAATAATCTTTCATCTGGAAATTTAATACTTATCAATATGGGTTTATTCTTACAATCAGCTTCATTTCATTTACGCTGTCAAACCAACTTCTCCCGGTCTGAAAATTTCAGTGTTAAAACTATTGGATCTCTCTTCATGTATGCTGATTTACCATGAGTGTGAATTTAAATATTATAGCTATTGACATTTGATTTACTTGATAGTTAGGCCTTGTTGGTTGGAATTGGGTCTAACCTTGCAGTCTTTGTAGTCAAGATTATTCCCTATTCAAAGTCTTTTATGAAATTTTGTTATCTTGTCCCTTAAGCCAATGCTTATAGGAAGCACCTTCTGTATTTATGCATAACCACTTTATCTTAAAAAGTACATTAGCTTGTTTGGAAGTCCTCTTATCCATAGTAAAGCTAGATACTTCAATAGTGTCAACAAAACCACATGCTTGAACTTCCTTTGTGAACTGTGATCACTTTAATAAAGAAATGATTGGAAAAAGAGTTCAATCTAGAACGGAAAGATTGTTGACCATATGGAAAAATTTTAAATGCCTGCTGACATTCACAAAGAGTATGAATCATCATCAAGGCATTTTAAAGCAGAGGAAATCTTAAATCTTACTGTTGTCAAACCTGCAGTGTAGCACAATAAGTAAAACAAATAACGGGTGTCTGACCTTTTATTATGGACACATTTATATTGCGTTGGCTTGTTATTATGGTTTTATAAGAAACCAAAAATGTGAGATAATCCAAACTGGAGGTTAATGTAATCCAGATTCATGTTGCATTAATGTTGTGTTTAAATTTTGGGAATCTAAGACAAGTATAATGTCATGTTTAGGGTCTTTGCTTGAATCCTGATTTTGAGTGCCCGAGGGGATCATATAGCTTGAGGATATTTTCCAGGTAAGTAAACCACGTATAAATCCGGATATTTGTATATATAAATTTCTGATTACCGAAAATAATTTACGTAATTATTTAATTATATTGGATTTTATTGTAAATAAAATTTCATGATATTATATTGAATTGTTTTGGGTTTTAAGATGTTGTACCTATAATTATTTTCACAACTTATAGGTTATTTATTTATTTATTTGTCTATTTGTTTATTTAATTTGATTCTAATATTTTAATTAATTAGGTATTAATCTAGTTCATGTATTTTAAATTTTATTGTCAAATATTCGCATTATTATAATTCGAAATAACTTGAGTTATGTTTATTAGAAAAATTGGATCATCGAATTTCCCTATTTTTGTCTTGATAATGATTTTGGACCCGATATATTTTGACATAGTAACTTGTATTCCCAATTTAACTTTGCAATAACCCTGTCATTGGGGGTTAAACACTGACCATGTCGACATGAACTCTAATTCTGATAAGAAACTATAGTTTCACATCGTTTCGTCGGTGGAGAATAACGGGCTATGATAATCTCGCTCGGGTCACCGAGGATAAATAAATGAACTTGATAATCTGACTCGGGTCACCGAGTTTAAATATATGAATTCTGTTGTTTTGTTTTTGGCATTAGTTATTTGGGGGATATATATACTCGTTCATTCGAAAATTTTGTTTGACTGAAATGTTCTGATGTCTGCGTTTTATTTCTGATATTTATTGTATAACGTTACTTTTAAGTACGTTTTTTAAAATAATTGAGTTTTTGTGATCCTTATTTTTTGTTGTTTTTAGTGGTTGCTTACTAGGCTATTAAGCTCATAGATAATTGCTCTATTCTTTTCAGATCAGGAGTAGGTGTGTGATGACTAGCTTAGCGGGGACCGTTGAGTGAACACCAGGTGGCCGGCTAGCAGGAGAATAGTTTTTTGTTGTGATTTAATAAATTTGTTTTGGGTTTAAGAATTTGAGCAATGCGCTTTTAGTTGTCTTTGAACCTTAGTTGTAAACCTATTTATTTATTCCTTGAAATGTTTTAGTTTTATCAGAAATTAGTGTATGGTTATGTTTTATACTTGAGAGACAGGTATTGAGCCCTTGTATGCCCACTTGGTCTCGGCCTCGTGGATATACGGTAGTTTGTCGACGCATCGAGTCCGGTGAGCCGGGTTTAGAGCGTGACAACAATAGGGAAGGTAGCTATCATAATGAAACTTTTTCGAACTTCTTGGAAAAAGGATGATGATGAAATTCCCCTCTAATTGCAATTTGATTCACCACAATCAATGCATAGGAATGACTTGATTCATCAATTCTTCCTTCTAATTGGTACCCTAGCCATCCTCCTAAGAAATTGCTAAATGATTCATTCCAAAACCTAACTTTCATGTTTTGTTTTGCAGGTAACTAACTAGTGCATGGCTGTGCTTCAGGGCATGCTAGACCAGTGCTCTCCTCTAGACACACTTGGACTTCATTCTGAATTGAAAACTAGCTAGAATCCAAAAATCTGTACCTCTAGGAGCACGTCGTGCTTGATAAGCATGGGTGTACTTTGAGCAACCCATCCATGTTAAGGGCCATGCTTCTTCGATTTCTTCTATTTAACATCCTACATGCTTAACACACCCTTCTGAGGGCCATGTTTTTCTCTGGAATGCTTTTTAATGCTCATTTTGCTCATAAATACACCCATTTTTGCTTTGTCTTGTCTTAGGGCCTGTTAAGTTGCATATTCAGCACAAATACCCAATATAGCACTAAAATAAAACAAATTACGCTAAAAGACAAGCACTATGCATGTATTTCTAATAAGCAAAATATGTATTTCACATACTCATTAGCTTGCAACCTCCCTTATGAGCATGAGGCTTGCCCATATGCTCTTCTATTAATTGGACCCTTATGCCCTAGCTCACAAGTGTAAGTCTTGCCCGTAACCCCTTCTAACTATTTTTTATGCTCCAGCTTATGGGCAAAAAATTTCCTGCAAGCTGTTCTGTCTGAAGCTCACAACTGTAAGTGGTGGTCGTAAGAAGGCCGTAAGGTATTTTTGTTGACATGTTCTCTTGTTCTGATGTTGAGGGAGCCTTTGTCTTCGTCTGTTTACCCCAAAATCATTCATTTGCCTCCCTCGTATTCATTATACTTTTCCCATAAGCTACAATCAAGTATTAAGTACCATTTTTCACATAAATGATTAAATAGATTCTTAATGAGTGTACAAAACATAATTTGAAAATATGTTCATACACGCACTTATCAAATAAGAAATTTATTAATTAAGGGCCTATTTGGTGGACAGAATGAGGAGAATATGATATAATAAACTATTATATCTTATTCTTATCTTTTATTTTGTAAGCTAATAGAATATAATGGTTTAATCCTATTGAGGGGCTTTCTCCTACCACCAAAATGGATAGGATAAAATAGATTAAAAAATAACATTTACTTTTTTTGCATTTTTACTTAGTTTCTCTCCCTCATCTAGTGTTTCATCGTGTCCTCTTTATTTCTACTATTATACCCCAGGTTTGAGACAAGAAACTTGTCAACAATGAGATAGGTCCAAAAAGGTCTATTTTAGAAACAAAATATACTATACTGTAAGGGACAATTTTATCTATCATATCCACTCATTATTTAGTCTACTTTAAACATAATATAGAATAACAAGATGCTATCCAATTAATGGCTTATTTAGTGTACATAAATAACATGATAGAATATTAGCTTATCATACCCATATTATTTTCTACTCCTATCCAGTTATCATATCCTATCTGCTCTTATCCTATTCTAAACTGAGCCTAAATCTTTATAGATAAGCATATGTATATCTTGTTGCTCAAAATAATTAAAAAAAATTTTAATTAATTTTATTTAAGATAGAAACAATACTGGATACAATAAAAAACCTAATGGAAGATACTTACAAAGTTCGGTTGGTGCTAATATGTACATTGATGACATTATATACAATTTACGAGTTTAACCAGTAAATAATCCTAGAAAATTGGTTAAAGAGAAAATTGTCAACGCATGAAAATATCTACTTGCCTTGGGTTTAATAATTAATTATATGGATTCACTCTTCTTATTCATCTTTCTTTTAATTAAGTTTGCCACCTCTCCTCTTAAAGTCAAAGAATTTTTAAGTATGAGATGAAGGAAATGGCAAGTTAATCATCCGAAGCACTTTTGATATTTCTACATTTTTGCTTTGATAATCACCAACTGAAATGTATATATGAAGTTACCGTCATCCTTATATGGTTTTAAAAACCTATTAATTAATCTATTTGATTTTGTTTTGAATCAAGGATTTCATATATATATTCAAATCAATGTACATGCATTCAATGCCAAACCAACGTATTAACAGAAATAGATAAAAGGAAGTTTAAAAATAGGTGAGAGTCAAGCATGATGAACGAGAGACAAAAGCCACTGTACTGGTGATTTCACCTTTCCATCCTAAGAAGCCATGCTTGGACATATTATTTTAAATTGACGCAGTCCTAGTTGTCACATGCAAGGAGCCATGTTGGAGGCTTCTCCATAGGAGGATGAGCATTATTCTTCATTAACTAAAATTAATATTGTACATAGCGTTTATTTTTCTATACTAGTATTTACATCTAACATAAAATAGATGCCGTCCTAGTTGTCACATGCAAGGAGCCAGGTTGGAGGCTTCTCCATGAGAGGATGGCCATTATTTTAATAGTATTTTAAATTTATACAGTCCTAGTTGTCACATACAAGGAGTCATGTTGGAGGCTTCTCCATAGGAGGATGAGCATTATTCTTCATTAAGGGTTGTTTGGTTGTCTGTAAGTAAATTTACATGTAGGGGCTGTTTGGTTACCTGTAAGTTGGTGTAATGTAATTTGACTTACGGATAAAATACCAATACAGGTTGTTTGATTTCCTGTGAAATGATATTTGTTGTGATTTAAATCACTAATTTTAGGCTTTTTGCTGCATTTGCACTTACGGCCAAATTGGTCGTAAGTCAAAATGCAGGGAATGGGTTGGATTAAACTCACAACCTTGAAAAGCTTGTGAGCCTTTCCTCTTCATTCTCTTTTCCATCCCCAGCTGCTTGGCTGCCAAGCCTTCCTGTCTTCAAAGCGTTGCCCACCGGTCGTTGCTTCTCTGATCTCATCTTCCTCGCATTGCGATCCCGCCGTTGCTCTTGCCCAGGTAAAGATTTCTGAGAAATAAACAAGTTTAGTGTTTCGTTGCTCTTCATGTCCGTTGGTGTGGAGTTCTATAGCTATACTGCTTTCTGGTATCCTTTCTTTATCTATGTCTTGCTTTGTTTAGTGTTTTTCTGGAGTTAAACCTAATTCATCCTAGCTTCAAAATTACACCTTTCCATTAGTTTGATGTCAATTTTTCTTTTGGGTCGTTGTGTGGATTCTCATTCACTTGAAATTTATCATGATTTTGTAGCTCTTCTATTTGCATGAATTGTGTCTATTGATGAATAGTTAGGAGCTAAATGATTTTGCTTTTGTTTCTCGTTCTCTTGTTTAGGTTATTGTTGTTTAGAGCTAAGCTCTTCCACCCATGTCTCCAAATCACTTCTTTTGATCAGTGTGTTCTCAATTGTTCTTATGAATATTTCTGTGGATTTATTCACTTCACATAAGTGAGAATGTGAGCTAATTGAGTTTACTTCTTTCTCTTCCTCTTGTTTTGAGTAGTGTTCTTTTAGAGCTAACCTAAACAATCAATATCTCCCAAAATCACTTTATTCCATTGTTGGTCTGATATGTTCATGTGGATTTTTGTGTGTTCTTTCTTAATATCTTTTTTTGATTTATGTGTTTTAGTGTTAAGCTAATCCATTTATGTCTCAAAAGTCACATATTTGTGCATTTTTGTGTGAATCAGACATGTGAAATAGTTAAATGTTGTTCCTTTTTCTATGATAGGATAAGCATGTAACCAAACTAGAGGCTTCAATGTTGCACTTTCGAATGAAAGAAATAGTATTTAAAAAGGATCCCTGTTTCATATATAAATAAATTTGTAGCAACTGAGAGAGATCACAGGATTAAACTAAAATTATGGAAAAGAAACAAATAAGCAGCAACTTCTGCATGATGCTTAATCTCAATTTCAAGCAAATATAGGTTAATTTTCTTGTTTCAAAAAGAAAACATTGTCAATTTGTTTAGCCTATTCCTCTTATTAGGTAAACTGTCACTAAATTCTTATGCTTGTGGTCCAAAATGATATAGATTCACAATTCTTGTTTAGACTAACTCGATCTTATCGCGCTGAGTTACAAGGATGCATAAACCATTTCATGAGGTAAGTGTCCAGTTAGCCAAAGTCTAAATAGTAATCTATATGTCTTCCAATCAAATAACCAATAATAGCTAGATGCCATTGTTTTTAGCTTAAAATTATCTCTTAAACCTATGCTTTTTTAGCCTTATGAAATAGCTTCATATATAGTCTTCATAGAATTACAAGCTTGATGAAACATAAATATATATACTCTAGCCGCCAATTTCAGAAGCCTAGTGCTCTCTTGGATGGTTTTAAAAATGCTGTAGACTTAGTCTGGCCCTGGATTATTGTTCATGTAACTATTTGAAAGTCTGAAACCAAGAATCTGTCCTTAAAAAAATAATAATAATTGAGAAGTATGATTGTTCTAGGTACCTAGGTGGACTTTCTCCTTGCAAGCCTAACAAAGGCAATTTCTATGGAACTTAACATTATAAATGAGAGTTCATAATATGATTCAACTATGTCAACGTAGTGAAAGAATGATCATTGCATATGCAGACCCATATACCAAATGGTAAAGAATATCCAAAATTTTAAGAAGAGCAAGGAGAAACAACTACTTATCTTAGATGGGACACAATTAGATAAAACAGTCAATAGCAATCAATGCTCATTCCCCAATAACCCAAACATTCATCAAACAAGATCCCAAATATACTTGCAATAAGTGATCCACCAATTGAGAACCATCATAAAGGAAACCCAAATCCTAGCTAAAATCACAAAAAATATCAAAATTCTCCACATAATAAACAGGATTAAACCTTCTAAATCACCATACCTTCACCTCAGCCAGCACTGAGAAAGCAAGGATCGCTTGAATCTCCTGGGCATCAAGAGATCAAACAAAAAGCAATCATAAATGTGAAAAGAGAAAGGCATTGCCAAAGAGAGGGCAGGTTAAGTTTAGGATTGGAGCCATTGCTTTGCACTCCATCACCTCTGTTCTAAGAAAAGTTAGGCCTCATCTCCTGCATCTCTTTGCATGTGCTTACGTTTGAATATTGAATCTTCAAGCATTTATTATTATTTGATTTGTTGTTTTTATTGTTCTTGTTGTTGTTGGTTCAATGTTAATATGCAAATATGTGCATAATGAATGATGGCCACTTTTTGTTGTCATGGGATTTCAGCTAATGCAAATTGAGTTACAGTGATTGTTCTATTGCTAATCTTTCATTTACAAAGAAGACCAGCTTCGAAATTGAAGTGAGTTTAATATATAAATCTAAACTTTTTTACTATCTTATAAATGAAAAAAATGAAAATCACATAAAAATGGTTTATTCTTTGCTCTATGTTAGGATAAGCATGTAACCAAACTAGAGGCTTCAATGTTGATAAAGTGAATATTAATTTTTTTTTAAAATTCTAATGGTCTTATTTAAACTCAGATTATAAATAGACAATCAGTTTGATGACGAAAGCGTTGTGCTTACTACCGCTACTATTATTGCAATTGTTGCATTAAGATGGTATAGTAGGAGACGAGGATTGAATTTGCCACGAGAGCCGTATTACAATAAGGATCAACAACGTACAAACTATATTTCAAGGTTAATACACGGATCCGAGGAGGCTAGTATAGTAATGCTAAGGATAAAAAGGGTTGTATTTTTTGGGTTATGTGATTTATTGAAATCAAAAGGTTTGTTGTGCAACACCTTACATATAAGCGTTGAAGAGAAACTGGCGATGTTTCTTCACATTCTTGGTTACAATGTGAGGAACAGGGTGATTGGAGTAAATTTTTTACATTCCAGTGAAACTATTAGTCGATATTTTAAACATGTATTATACGCCATAGAAGAGCTTCTGGGTGAATTTATCTAACCAGCCCGCACAACTACTAGTTCAGTCATTACAAATGATCCAAGATTAATGCCTTATTTTAAGGTAAGGAAATATTGATTTACTCTACTTTGTGGAAACAGACTCATATGCAATACGTAATATTTTCGTCCATTAATAAATAGGATTGCATAGGAGCGCTTGATGGTACACATATCCATGCATCCGTTCGAAAAGAAATTGTAGCTCGTTTCCTTGGGAGAAAACCATATCCTACCCAAAATGTGTTAGCCGCAATTAACTTTAAATTAAGGTTTACATATGTTCTAGCTGGGTGGGAGGGCTCAGCACACGATGCACTTGTTCTTCGTGATGATTTAGAAAGAGAGGACGGTCTTATTGTGCCAGAAGGTATGTTAGTATTTGACAAAATTACAATTATTATATTACCGGAATATACATAGCAATTAATCATGTAGGCAAGTATTACCTTGTAGATGCGGGATATTCCACAAGAGCGGGTTTTATATCACCATTTCGTGGTGTTTGCTACCATCTTAAGGAATTTAGTGCCCGCACACCATCAAATAGTAAAGAACTATTTAATTATAGACATTTTTCATTGTGCACTACCGTGGAACGAGCGTTTATAGCTTTGAGGAATCGCTTCAAAATTCTCACATCTAGACCATTCTTTCCATATCGAACACAAGTGGATATTGTGGTTGCGTGTTGCATTCTACCCAATTATATTTTACAAAGAGGTAATGATATTTATGTACCCGATGTTGAAGAATGGGAACCTAATGTGCAAGAAGTTAGAACTCAATTCCAAGCACGTGAGGAAGCAAGAGAATGGTTAGGAATACGTGATGCAATCATGGAGGCCATGTGGAATAATAGATAGTGTTTTCCTTCATTGTGGTTTAATGTGATAACTAGGTTTAATGTGGCACTATGTAACTTCAGGGTGGTTATAATTCAATGTAGTTTCTTTGTGTTGTTTCATTTTGTATTCCATCTTTTGATAACTATGTTTAATGTGACACTATATAAATTCATCGTGGTTTTGTTGTGGTTATAATTCATTGTGGTTGCTTTGTG
This sequence comes from Dioscorea dumetorum, assembly GCA_902712375.1. Classification (NCBI taxonomy): domain Eukaryota; kingdom Viridiplantae; phylum Streptophyta; class Magnoliopsida; order Dioscoreales; family Dioscoreaceae; genus Dioscorea; species Dioscorea dumetorum. The sequence continues at coordinate 7,384,755 of CACTHL010000846.1, forward strand.
TTGTTGCATTTTGTATTCCATCTTTGAAATTTTTTTCCTTTCTTGCTAATTTATTTTTTCTTCATTTATGAATCTAAATTTAATGTCCTTTTTTTATATGTAAAAGATGGACTCGGTAGAAATGACTCAAGAAAACGAAAATGTTGGCAGGAGATGTCCAACTAATTTTAGGTGGACAGCGATCATGACGTCATTTTTGCTCAAATGCTTAGTGGAGCAAGCAAACCTTGGCCTTAAAACTGACAAAGGTTTCAAGAGTACTACTATCAATGCAGTTGCGAGGGTTGTTAGTACGAGGTTTAACATGGCTGTGAGTGATACACATGTTATCAATCGTCTCCGACATGTAAGGAAAATATGACTAATAATAAAAAAGCTTAAGAGTTTAAGTGGAGTTTCGTGGGATGATTCGGAGAAGAAAATCATTATGGGCATTGAAGAATTCTGAACATACATACAGGTAATTTGAAGATTGCTTTTTCTTTTTTTATAATCGATATTTGTGTGTTTTATCTCTATTTACTTGTCCTTGTTTCTTTTTTTTTTTAGTCACATCCTAATGAAGCAGTTTACATCAATAAGCCCATTGAAGATTATGAGGAGATGGCTATTGTTTGTGGGAACGATCAAGCAACGGGTTCATTTACAAGAACAGGTTCTCAAAGCTCTAGGAGTTTGGATGCCCCCATGGAAATGCCATCAACACCGCCGACGTTGGATTCTGACGATCAACCACAAGGGTTGGATGATTGGGACTTTACTCAATCACAACCTCCTCCGGCGGAAACACCAACAACGTCCACTTCGAAGACCAAAGAAGTAAACAAGGGATCAAAGGGTATTAGGCGTGAAGAATTGGAAGTCATGCAGAAAATCTCCACTGGATTGGACAGGCTTCCAAGTGCCGAGGAGACTGACAAAGGTGTACAGTTGAGTAAGAGATTGTACGATGAGGTCATGACTTTGATTGGCTACTACAATAAGGCTGACCTTGGTTTAGCATATGACAATTTGAATGCCCAGAATAATCTAGCAACTGCTTTTATAAACAAAGATCATGACCTTCGATGCTTTTGGATGGATGGTTTCCTTAGGCGGTTGGGATGTGATGGTGGGGTCTAAGATCGTCTACTCTTATAATTTTCTTATTTTGTGTGTTTTGAAGTTTATGGACATTTCGTATTTTGTATGTCGTTTTTGTTTGGAGTTGTTGAACTACGTTATGTTTTATGAGCATGTTGACAATTTAATGGTGTTGGTTGTTGAATTTAGGTTATTGAGACTCAAACTTGTTTAACGAACATCATGTTGAATTATTGAATATGATTTATTGAGTTTATATATTATTCTATGAACGTAAAGACTTATTGAATTTGAGTTTGTTGTTGGTGGAATACTGGAGCAATTTTAGATTCAATTTCAAGTGAGTATGATCAAGTGATAAGCACCAATTGATTTTTGTATTAGTAAGTTAAATTGATGTACATTAAATAATTAATTTAAAAAAATGAAATAAATTTTAAACAAATAAAATTCATTAACTTAAATCTATTAGAATAAAATACATTCACTTAAATAAATACAAAAGATTTTAAATGAAATATTAAAGAAATATATAAATTATAAAAAATTTTGAAAATAGGGGTAATCCCGGCCACCACTTACTTTACATTGTGAGTCTAACCCATAACTTACATCAAACCAAACACTTAAAATGGAAATGTAGTATTTTCATTTACAGGCAACCAAACAACCATGATGTAAGTGAAAATATAGTAATTTTAATTATATGTAATTTGACTTACACTGTAATTTGAAATACGGGTTACCAAACAGCCCCGTAAATGAAATTACAGTGTAAGTGAAAATATTATATTTTAACTTACATCACAAAATGCCCGGTTTATTGTAATTTGAAATGTTGTATTTCTTTATTCTTTGTTTGGTTTGATATAAGTTGAGGGGTGCAATTACCATGCAAGTGAAATGGTAAGATTGCCTCTATCACATATTGTTAACACTACTTACTTAATATTATTTATAAAATTTTTAACTATATACTATGCTTAAATGTTATCTCTAAAAACTATTAATTATATTAACTCTTATTATTTAGAATTAATACTAATTTAAAAATTTAATTAATGTAATGGTAGTTTTAAAAATTTTTAAAATGTAATATAATTCAATTATATGCCATGAATTGTTTTATATAAATTAAATAGGAATTGATATTTTAAAATATAATATTAAATTAAATAAAGCATAAATAATTATTTTCGTAATTATGTTAATACTACTAAATATGTTAATATTACTTCTAATTATTTAATACTTTCGATAATAATAATTTATTTATTTGTTTAAAATATTCTAATGATAAAAGTTTTTTAAAAAATATTGAATATTTTAAATTTAATTATTACTTAGACATATTTTTATAATTAATTCTAAAAATAATTTAATTTATTAAATATTGTTATAATTATAACTAAAATAACATGTTGGTGAGTGGATACAACTTACTTTACTGCATTTCAACTTATAGTAAATTTTGATATAAGTTGAAATATTGTAAAAGTGGGTAAGATATAAGTTCACTTACATGTAAGTGGAGCTTTTAAATCAAACCAAAAATTAGTTACATATAAAACCACTTACATCATAGCTACTTACAGCTAACCGAACATGCCCAAAGTTTTTTAAAAAATATTGAATATTTTAAATTTAATTATTACTTAGACATATTTTTATAATTAATTCTAAAAATAATTTAATTTATTAAATATTGTTATAATTATAACTAAAATAACATGGTGGTGAGTGGATACAACTTACTTTACTGCATTTCAACTTACAGTAAATTTTGATATAAGTTGAAATATTGTAAAAGTGGGTAAGATATAAGTTCACTTACATATAAGTGGAGCTTTTAAATCAAACCAAAAAATTAGTTACATATAAAACTACTTACATCATAACTACTTACAGCTAACCAAACATGCCCAAAGTAAAAATTAATATTGTACATAGCGTTTATGTTTTTTTTTTTACTGGTATTTACATCTAATATAAAATAGGTGAGAGTCAAGCATACTAAACAAGAGACAACCAGTTTATTGGTGCACCTACCCATCCTGAGAAGTCATGCTTGGACAATTTATTCAAAATTGATGCAGTCCTAGTTGTCACATGCAAGGAGCCATGTTTAGGGGTGTAAATGAGTCAAGCTGCTCGTGAGCTACTCGAGATCAGCTCGGTCCATGCTCGAATTCGATTCAACTTTTCACGAGCCGAGCCGAGCCGAGCTCGAGCCCAAAATTACTTAGCTCGTGAGGCTCGCGAGCCTAAACGAGCTTATATATATATATATATATTGTAGTGTTGTAGATATATATAAATACATAGAAAAAGTACTCTTATGTTTAATTGAAAGTTTTTTGGGATTATATGAGTTTATATTTTGAATTTGTTTTTATTACAACATGAAGATGCTTTTTACTTAGCTTAATGACAGATAGGAGAGACCTCTTTCAATGATATCAAATTTTTAAACGAGCCGAGCTCGAGCTACTCGAGCTTTTCAACGAGCCGAGCTTGAGCACAAAAAACATAGCTCGAACGAGCTTGAGCCGAGCTCGAGCCTTTGAATATTATAAACGAGCCGAGCTCGAGCCTGATGATACTCGGCTCGGCTCGGCTCGTTTACAGCCCTAGCCATGTTGGAGGCTTCAACATAGGAGGATGAGCATTATTCTTCATTAAATAAAAATTGTACAGAGTGTTTATTTTTTTACTAGTATTTGCATAGCATGTTTTCTTTAAAATGTTTAGTTTAATGCTAACGGCATCTGTCTATTCTATAATTTACCTGACCCGATTGTATCCATTTTTGGAGAGTCCAATGCCAATGTCATTGAATGGGTAAGTTACTGTTTCTCTGGCTTATGATATAGCAAGGCTCCCACGTGAGGTAAATCATCGCACCTACAATACAACCAATTGGGAGGGAATCAAGAATTGTTTTTCTTTCAGTTTTCAGGTGTACTAATAAGAATAAGCAAGCTGACTTGAAGCTTGATATCTGGAGTTTTTAGAAGAGAATCACTTCACTACTTTATATGAGAAAGCTGATAAGTGAAATACAATGAATGGTCTGAGTTTCATTAGGGCAATGTGCCCATATAAATAGAAAAGGATGTACACTCATGTGTAAATACGTATAAATATAATATACAGTATACAAGTATGCTAACACGCCCCCTCAAACTCACGGGGGATTATAAACCGAGAGTTTGTCAACCAGAAACTGAAAGCGAGAGATAGTATGAGCTTTAGTGAAGAGATCAGCAATCTGCTGGGCAGATGCTACATAAGGAAGAAGAATACTGCCAGCAACGCAATGATGACGAACAAAGTGAAGAGCAACATCAAGATGTTTCGTACGCTCATGAAACACAGGATTAGCAGCGATTTTGATGGCACTCTGGTTGTCACAGTATATAGGGGTGGGAGCAGAGATAGAGATACCAAGGTCCATCAAAATCTGTCGTAGCCAAAGAACCTCCTTAGCAGTAGAGGACATAGCACCATACTCAGCTTCAGCAGTAGAAAGAGCAACAGTTGATTGTTTCTTGCTTTTCCAAGAAATAAGAGAATCTCCAAGGAATATACAGAAACCAGTAGTAGATCGGCGATCGGAAGCATCACCTGCCCAATCAGGATCACAATAGGCCCGTAATTCAAGAGAAGACGTGGCAGAAAAAAGTAAAGATCGAGATATAGTGCCACGAAGATAACGAAGAACTCGCAAGAGGGCAGCATAATGAGTAGAGCGAGGTGCACTCACAAACTGACTAAGAACACGAACAGCATAAGCAATATCTGGCCGAGTGATAGTGAGATAAACAAGAGCACCGACAAGTGCACGATAGCGAGTGGAATCAGGTAGAGGCTCACCGTCAGAAGAGGAGAGGCGATGTCGCAACTCAATGGGCGTAGATACAGTACGTAGATCAGTGATATCAGCGCGTCGAAAAATATCAGAAATATACTTCTGCTGAGAGACCAAGTAACCTCGACGAGAATAAGCAACTTCAAGTCCAAGAAAGTAACGAAGTGGACCAAGATCTTTCATCTGAAACTCAGTGTGTAACCGCTGTTTCAAAGAAAAAATAGTATCACCATCATCACCAGTGATAACCATGTCATCAACATAAAGAAGAAGAATAGTAATGCCTCGAGATGTCTGTCGAGTGAAGAGGGCATAATCATGGGAGCTCTTAGTGAAACCAAGAGCAAGAACCACACTACGAAAACGCTCAAACCAGGCACGAGGAGCCTGTTTGAGACCATAAATAGCACGGCGAAGATGACAGACATGCTGAGAAGGATGAGAGAAACCGGGAGGAGGAGTCATATAGACGTCTTCTGAAAGATCCCCATGTAAGAAAGCATTAGTCACATCTAACTGATGAAGTGGCCAGTGTCGGGCAGCAGCAATAGCGAAAAGAATACGAACAGTGGTCAACTTGGCCAAGAGAGCAAATGTCTCTTCATAATCAATACCATACTGCTGAGTAAAGCCACGAGCAACAAGACGCGCCTTATGGCACTCAATAGTACCATCTGCGCGGGTCTTGATGCGATAGACCCACCGACAACTGATAGGAGTAATACCAGAGGGAAGCGGAATAAGATCCCATGTATGCATGCGCTAAAGAGCATCAAGTTCCTCTGCCATAGCCTGTTGCCACTGGGGATGTGTTACGGCCTCACGATATGACTGCGGCTCGGAGTGAGAGTGAATAGTAGAAGGAATGCTTGGAAATCAGAAGAGTAAGTAGAGGAGAGAGAAAGAGCATACCGAGCAGGAGGACGGCGAGGGCGGTCTGGGTAACGACGGGGGATAGCAGGAGCATCTTCAGGAGAGGGTGGGTAGGCGGAGAGAGGAGGCGAATCACTAGATGCATCAATATACCCAGAGGAAGGGGAAGGAGAGAGGGAAGAGATGTCTGGGGAGATGTTAGGAGAAGGCACTAAATTAGCAGTTGTAGTGGAACTCGGAAGAACTATTGAGGGAAGAGAAGAAGAAGGACTATCGGAAGACTGAAGAAAGGAAAGATTTGGGGAGGAAGAAGAGAAATAAGGAGTATCTTCAAGAAAGGTGACGTGACGAGAAATACGAAGACGGTGAGAATGAGGATCATAACAGCGATAACCCGTGTGCTCAGAGCTATAGCCGAGAAAAATGCACATGGCAGAACGAGGAGAGAGTTTGTGTCGCTCGACGGTAGGTAAAAGAACAAAACAGGTGCAACCGAATGTGCGAAGATGACCATAAGAGGGAGGAAGGGAGTAAAGGCGCTCATAAGGTGTGGTGCCTGAGAGAGTGGAGGTAGGGGTACGATTGATAAGATAGACGGATGTAAGAATGGCTTCAGCCCAAAAGGACCGAGGAACAGAAGAAGAAAAAAGAAGTGCACGTGCAGTATCGAGGATATGGCGATGTTTACGCTCAGCAACACCATTTTGGGCGGGTGTATAAGGACAAGATTGCTGAGGAATAGTGCCATGACTAGAGAGTATTGTTCGAAAGGAACTAGAAAGATACTCGTGTGCCCCATCAGAGCGAAAGATCTTAATGCGTTTACCGAACTGAGTATAAATCATTTGCGTAAATTGAGAGTAAATGGCAAATACCTCAGAGCGAGAACGCATTAAATAAAGCCAAGTGTAGCGCGAGAAATCATCAATGAAAGATATATAATAGAAGAAACCACCTAGAGATGAGATCGGTGTAGGACCCCAAATGTCAGAATGAACAAGATCAAAAGTAGATTCAGAGATAGATCCACGTGCAGAGTAAGGAAGAGCAGTTGATTTAGCTAGTTTACATCCCATACATGGGTGCAAAGGAAGTGAAGAAACAGATCCAAGACTACCTGAACTTGTTAAGAGTTGCAGGCGAGGACTAGATAAGTGACCGAGACGACTATGCCAACGATCAAGAGAACATACAGAAGCAGCAATAGCAGAGGAGGAAGGAGCTGGAAGATGAAGAGAGTCTAAGTGATAGAGACCGCCAATTCTACGCCCGATCCCAATCCTCTGGCCTGTAAGATGGTCCTGCACAGTACAAGTAGAAGAGGAAAAAATAACGGTAAGACCATGATCAGTGAGCTGACTAACAGAAATAAGGTTAAGAGCTAAGCCAGGAACATAGTGGATATCAGGAATGTCAAAGGAGTTGGACTGAAGACGACCACACTGTGTGACAGGATGAAGACTCCCATCAGCAGTGCGAACACTAGAGAAGGTAGGCGGCGTAGAAATAGAGACTAGGCTAGAAGTATCTGCAGTCATATGATGAGTAGTACCAGAATCTAAAATCCAGGGGGAGGAAGACATACAAGAGGCAATAGTCATAGCAGATGAAGTGCTGGAGGGCAGAGCGCGCTGCATAGCATGAATCTGTTCAGTGAGCTGAGCAACCTGAGAGAGAATGTCAGCAGAGGAAGGAGAAGCGGAAGCTGAAACAAAAGCAGCATGAGGGGAAGAGGCAGAGGACCGAGGCGGATGGCGAGACTGTGAAGACTGTTGCTGCTGTTGCCGTTGTTGAAGCTTAAGACACTGACTCTTCATATGACCAGGACGCTTGCAGTAATGACAGATAACAGAGGTCCTAGAAGAGGATGAGAAAGTGGTAGCTGGGTGCACCGGAGGCCCAGAAGTTATGCGAGAGGAGCGTGGAGAAGTCACAGCAAGAACAGAGTCTGTAGGAAGAAGTCTTGGAGATAATGTGCTGAGACGAGTTTCTTCAGCAGTAACACAACGAATGACATCGTCAAACGAGGGAAGTGGATCCCGATTGAGTAGTTGACTGCGAACAGCCTCAAAATCAGGACGAAGTCGCATCAGGAACTCGAAAGTGCGTTGTGTTTGTCGAAATTGAGTACGAGTTTTGCAACATTTACATGTAAGGCAAGTGGATTCCTCCAATGAATCAAGCTGACGCCACAGGGACCGCAAGTCACTAGCATAATCCCTGACAAAACGCTCACGTTGCTGAACGTGAGTTAGATCCTGCAAAATAGCATACTGACGAGCAGAGCTGGAGTGTTCGAACATATGACCTAAATGTGTCCACATGGCATGAGCAGTGGGAAGATGTCCAATTTCCATACGTATATCAATTTCACAAGACTGACAAAGAAGGGTCATTGTGCGATGATCAGCAAGGGTCCATGATGCATCGGGGATAGAAGGTTGGGGAGAAGTACCATCGACATGACCAAGTAAATCCATACCGAGTAGAATAATACGAACAGTGGTGAACCATTCTCTGTAGTTTGAACCGTTGAGTTTGATATCAACTGGAGCTAGAAAATGAGGGGTAGAGGAAGATGAAGTCATTTTTTTTTTTTTTTTAAAGAATCAAAAGCAATGGTGAAAAGGACAAGAGGCGTGGGCCTCTTTGTCTGTCCTTTTTTTTTTAGATATATATAAAAAAAATAAATTAAAAGTCAAAATAAAGGAGAAAAGGATACAAGGTGGGGGCCTCTTTTTTTGGCTTTTTTTTTTAAAATATATATATATATATTAGATATATATTATAAAAATATAGGAATCAAAACAAGGGGAAAAGGACAAAGATGTATGTGATGAAAACTTTGGGACTTGAGGTTGGTTGTAACTTGAGCGACTTTGGAAATGAAGAAGGCTCTGATACCATGATAAGTGAAATACAATGAATGGTCTGAGTTTCATTAGGGCAATGTGCCCATATAAATAGAAAAGGATGTACACTCATGTGTAAATACGTATAAATATAATATACAATATACAAGTATGCTAACAAAAGCTTTTATTAGAAAAGGTACTATGGCTCCATTTGGTGGATATGATTAGAAGGATGGAAACAGGATGAGCTATTGTATTTTGCTTTTTTCTTTTGTTTGGTGGCCCAATGGGATTGAGCCAATAGGATATATAGTTTTATCCTTCATGCCCACAATTTGAAACCTAATCATATGGGAAGAGTTGTGATAGACATGGAAAGGAAACAGTAAAAAAGCTTACCATTTTGGCATTTTACCTTAATCCTTTTCTCCCTCTTCCTTGAAGAATATTTTCTTCTCTCCCTCTTACTCCCTCATCTAGAGATTTTAAATCAATCATATTTTTTCGTAAAAAAAATTTTATCTTTTTGCCTGTTACCCATAAAAAAATTTAGATTTCTACCCTTTTATCCTAACTCATTTGAGTCCTTATTTGAAGATTATTAATTTTGCTTTTAGACAAAGAATTTGTTATTTGGAAATATCATTTTGCTAATGGCAATGAGTTCAAAACTTTCTTGTTATTAACTAGTTTTTCTCTTCTTTCTTGGCTATGTTGATGACTTCGTTTATAGTTTTGCCAATGATGAAGGTATAGCCCATATTTTTTGAGAGTTGCTTTTAGTGAAATCTCAATTTATATATGTGGGCTTTATTTATATGTTATATATTTTTTTTTAATAATGCATATTATGAACAAATATACAATCAAGCCACATTAATTATGAAGGAAACGAATACAAAAAGTCTATTATATAAAAGTATATGCAATTATATTATTAAGAATAATATATCTATTTACGTATAATTCATATCATATTCTGTCATTGTTTGGTCCACTTTATAGTATATTTCAAAGGGTTGGATTCAAAGGCAAATACATGGCAGATCCTTGGCTGCTATTTGGAGAAAGTATGTCAACTTTTGGCAAGGATGAAGAGAATTCCAATCCAAGCAATTAGAACAAGAGTGGTGCACAGTGGGTTTCTCCATTATGTTTTCCATATTATTTGTATTTCATTTGGATTATAGTTTGTATGTTTTTAGTATGAGGAATTAAACTCTCTAGGGTATGTATTTAGACATATATGAACCCTAGGATTTAACTTGTATTTGACTTGAATATGTGCTCACAATTTATATGCACATTTTCAAATTATAAGAAATTTTATGGTGATTTACAGTGGTAATGAAAGGATTGTGCCAATAAGCCATATTAAATATTGGATCTTCTCCATCTTGCTTCTTTGTTTGATTGTTTGTTACCTTGTGAAACAATTAGGTGTTGAACGAGAGCTCTAGAGAATGTCTAACAAAAATTGTGGTGAATCATTATATATTGCACATCGTATTAGACCTTGAAGTAATTACTAGTAGGGATGGAAATTAACTCCAACTTTCTCGGCACCCACTACAAATCAAAATTCCATTTTTTTTTTTTTTTAAAGGCCGAACTAGTGGGAAATCTTCAATCTAGTACCGATCACCATTAGCATCCCAGCTTCATTATATATATAGCTAACAATTATATTAAGATAATATCCTTTTTTTTCCCATATTATTCTTAAATAAATGATAAAGGTAAGAAAAAACGATAATGGAATGATATCATATAAAATATCATATATTTTTTATTTATTTCAGTTAATGTTGTTCTTTCATTTAAAATATTCCTAAATTCCAATGTTTCGCATTCATCGATCCTTAATAACATATATATATATATATATATATATATATATATATATATATATATAGGCGGGAAGATATTATGAAGTTTTCGAACTTCTTTATTCTTGCTGAATTAAAGGATACATAAAGGTTTGCCTATTTCTTAATTTATATATCATTGTTAATGTCTTCAATGATGGAGATTAACTTCTCAATCCTGACAGGTTTTGGAACAACCTCATCTGCTCCTGCATGCAAAAACTCCAGCTCTGCGTCCCTTGCATAGCAAGTGATGAGCCCAAGTATCTTTGCCGTAACTCCCATAGCTCTAAGTCTCCTTGTCGCCTATTACATAAGAAACCAGATAATTAAGAGAAAAAGCAATTAATTAGTTTTTCATTTCCTAATTTTTCATACTACAAGAAAAAGATGATAGTAAAATACATGTATGCCATCATCCATGGCTGGCATGTCCTTGTCCATGATGATAAAATCCACTACAGCTCCTTCATGAATGATCTGCAGAGCTTCTTCTGCATTGTTAGCCACAATAGACTCAACTCCAAGTGCTGTAAGAGTTCCTACCAAAATGGCTTGCTCAACCTTGCAATCATTCACTATGAGAGTTGTAGGTTTGCTAGTGAAATTAGTCCCTTCTACCTTGGTTTTCACTGTTTCCATCCCCATAGTTACAGGAAGTTAGCTTTCTGAAAAATTGGAAAGAGTATAGGATGAAAATAGAAGCTGAAATGTAGTAGTAAAAAAAGTTTAAGATTGTTTTGGGATCAAATAGGATGATTCTTAAGTTCTTAATGCAAAAGAAATGATAATGTAAAGATGTTACCTTTAGATAAGTAGGGTGATTCTTAAGTTCTTGATGCAATTATATGTGGTTGCCGATTCTCTCTTTAAATAGACGTTTTTTTTTTCCGTATTTCTACTTTCTATTTTTGGACTATATCTTTTCTTAGATTCAGATTTTCTGTACTGAATTTATCAAGATCTTTTTTGTCATCTCAGTGAATCTTGGGAGGATCACATCTTAGAGATTGCCTTATATTTACTGTCTCAAGTTTGATTGTGATAACAATAGTGGGTGATAAATGATAAACATTATAAATGTTTTTTATTCCTCAATCATTATGAAATTAACATTGATAATAATATATAAAAGTTATAAGAATTTGATTTTATATTTGTTTATATTTCTCTCTTCTATATTGTTTAGGATAAATTGTTATATTTGAGATGATCCAAAATTGTGATAAATCTCATCTGTCAGAAACAACTTGTATTTTTTATTTTTTAATACTGTCCCGGCATTAATTTAATTTTTTTGTTTTTCTAAAAAATATATAATTAAATATTAGTTTATTTATTTGTGTTATAGTAGATAAGCCTATATATTTAATCATTAATTTGTGTGGGTGAAACTTAATATAAAAGGTTTTTTTTTTCCATCCTCAATTAATATATATTTACACATGTCTTTCCCTCTTCTAATATTAACTTAGCATATTAGTTTATTTATTTGTGTTATAGTCGATAAACTTATATATTTAATCATTAATTTGTGTGGGTGAAACTTAATATAAAAAGTTTTTTCTATCCTTAATTAATATATATTATACATGCCTTTCCCTCCTCTAATATTAACTTAGCATATTCTTCATTATTAGTAAATTATTCAAACTATTATTTTCTTCACAATTGATAGCTTTTATCCCTTAGGAGATGTGTTATAACACTACACCACAAAAGGGATTTAGAGGCGGTTTTCAAAACCTACAGAGGCGGTTTTAACCGCCTCTATAGCTTTAGTGTTGGTTTTTTGAACCGCCTCTAACCCGCCTCGTATTAAGCCGGCTCTACACTTTAGAGCCGGTTTTTAACAACCGTCGGGGTAAGCTTTAAATATGTAGGCGGTTTTTTATCCCAAATTTAGAGGCGGTTATGACCGTCTCGAAAATGTTAAGTTATAGAGGCGGTTATAACCGCCTCTATAGTTCATTTTCTTATCATTGTTTTAGAGATGGTTATAACCGCCTCTAGAATTTATAAACTGTAGAGCCGGTTATAACCGCCTCTAAAACCATTAGTGAAAATTAAAAATTATTAACTATAGAGGCGGTTATAACCGCCTCTATAGCTAATAATTTTTCATTTTCTCATCATTGTTTAGAGGCGGTTATAACCGCCTCTACAATTTATAAGCGGTAGAGACGGTTATAACCACCTCTAAAACAATTAAAAAAAAATTAAAAATTAAAAATTATATTTCAATACACATGCATGTTTAATCATGGCACACAACACACATTTAAAGATCCCTTGGTGGTGGGCCTTTCCATTTGCCTCTAAGACATAATAATAGTTTTTAGTATTCCTCTTGACTTCCAACTTTAACGCCTCACTCCTCATATACATATAAAATAAAGTGTCCAAGTACAAGTCCAAGTCCAATGGCAATGGCAATGGCAATGGCAATTCAATACATTAATACAAAAAATTGTCACCATTAAACCTGAGTCCAACGGCTAGAAAACAACAAATTCATATCAGCAATTCAATATATCCATCCCAATAGAACCACATATTCTACAAGAGCTAAAACAAAACCTTGTCTGCCGGTCATTGTCAGTAGTATCAGCACCACGCTCACTTCCGGCAAGATCAATAAATGAAATCTTCCCAATAACTTTCCCGCCCTTAGGTTCATTGCCATCATTGTGCCTTTTGGTTTCATTGACTTCCTTGTGCTTCTTAATGGCAAGTTGTAAAATAGCATGAGATCTCGATGACTCCTCATTCGCTCCTGTGGATCCTGTGCTTCTAGCTGCATTTCCTTTTTCTATAAATTCTTTGACAATCTGCACATCTGAGACTTCAAATTCCTGCAATCCTATAATGCATACTTGTTGCCTCCCATCTTCTCTCATGAAGAGTTTCCTGAAAATAGGCATAATAATTTGGAATGAGCTTTCAGCATAAATGCCAAAATCAACTGAGAGTGAAGCAATCTGGGAGAATATTTCAAAGCCAAGCATGCTGATACAACCATCATCATCTGCAATGTTTATGTGCCACAGAACAAAAAAAAGAGAGCAAGGATTGGCACTTAAACTAAGGAAAAGAAAAAAAAAATCTGGTAATTTGATATAGAAAGCTTAGGCAATAGAAAATTCTCTTACTTCAACCACAATTATTATTAAACATACTATACTTGACCAAATTTTTTCTTTACCTGCAAAATTTCTTTCACAATAAATGGCAAAAGCAAAGAAAACTCATAAATATGCACTGTGTAAAAAGTACATAGAATACTAACCTACTAAGAACATAGGGACCAGGAATGATAACTGTTCAAGATGTCTACAACAGAAACAATTCTACTGTTTTCTATTGCCTAAGCTTATGGCATATGGGGAATTATGTCAGCTTATGGCATGCAAGTCTTATTGGATACCTCGCATACACAGAATACCAAAGCCACTGTGTGCTGTGGCCTATTGAGATCCAATCACCAGGCAGCTGCACAGCTGCGCAGCTGCTTGCTCTCCGCCCAGTGGAGCAAATTGTCCAAGATGCTTATACATTTAACAAACAAATAAACAAGTCCAAAATAATAATAATGATGATGAAGATAGATGATGAGTGCTGACAATGCACATTAATGCAATGCAAATCTTAAATGAACAATCAAACTTGTTACATTGGATTTACATTACACACTCACACAACTAATAAACTAGTAAAATTAAACTGCGTTGGGCATTTCAAGAAATCATATCGATTCAAATGAGTAGCAGAACAAACTTCTGACTGCATACCACCTCAAATGGGAGATCTTATTTTGGCATCCACAGAAAGCCTTCAAAGTTCCATCATACATGCAGGTCATTGTGCTACCTTGCCTACCACTTTTACTTTCTATTTCACAAGCATAATCTAGTTCTTAGTCATCTAGGCAGAGAAAGTTCACCAAGTTCATTTGCAAGGAAATGAAACAAGTGAAAATGGCAATATGATAATGTGGCATAAACAACAGAATGTACCTAAATGGGCGGAACCGATGACGTCCTGGCTCCCTAATACGACGAGGGCCTTCGGGATTTTCTTCACATTCCTTCATTCTGTTTAAGCATTGAGCAAGATACTCACCTTGTTGAGCAGCAACCTAATCAATTAAAGAAAATATTATGAGGGAAACATATGAAAAACGTCAGGGCATTTATGTGGGTGATAACAATGCAAACTAACTTATCCAATTCATCCCAAGATGAGTTATATACCTGTGCAGTTGCAGGAAGATTTTTGACCTGTGAATCCACGTTACAGAGAGCTTTCTTAAAATCTTCTATACTCGGTTCAATGGATTCTATCTTTGCATTGCTCCTTGATTCCTTGAGCAAATCTGAGGGCAAGAATGTAACGTAACACAATTCTATTATAATATTAATAGTCCCTTCATCATAGAACGAAGTTACTACATATGATATTTGGGAAATACACCATACCTATCTCCTCAAACTCTCCACTATGTAGCTCGCATAGAGATACTTTCAAAAAATACATGAGAATGGTCAAGAAAAGAGCAAAGGTTTTATTATCAATGACAAACATTACACCTGATTTTTCATAGTCTACAAAATACAAAATTTACTTTGAAGTGAAAGACATGTCACACAGATCTTATATTGAAAGCAACATATAAATTATCTTACATTGAGTGTTTTATTGCGTTAAAGGCATCACAGGCTGGCAGGAAGCCATTCACAGCAACATCCTTGTTTTCATATTTTTTGTCTGAGAGTCATTTGTAAAGGAGAAAACAGAGCAAATGTTTAATTATAAAATCACTGTCAGCAGTTCAATAGAAAAGATGACTTGGCTCCAATCACTTATGCACCATGCATCAAATAACTAGTAGCGGGCAAAATTTGGTATGTCATAGTAATATCATGAGCATCTGCATTTCAATAAAAAAAAAGGGCAAAGGAAACAACATGAGAAATGACATTCATAGCACCATAGTGAAAGCTACAGCTCCTGTTGGATGCCTGAAATTTCAGACTACTTCTTTTCTGCCAGATTATGCTTACGACAGTGAATACTTTTGGTGCCAAAATATGACAATTTTAACCAAGGTGCAGAACATAATAACCATCAAGCTTAACGTCAAGAACCAAAATAACTTCTGATGCATAAAAGTTACAGAAAAACACAGGGAACAATAATTGGCTGACTCTGAAACTTGAGTGGAACTTTGGCATTTCCAAATAAATACATGAATACTACTAAATTATACAGGAATTGGGCTTAACTTCGACATGGAAGGTACCTTCAGCTTGCCATGTTATGGAATGAGTCTGGTAGAGTGTGAATGCATAATGCATGCTTGACATAAAAGTCAACAATAGCCTGCCATGTTATGTTTACCAGGTCTAGGTTGTCCTGATTATACTAACTATAATCCATATACTTAGCCAAATTTTGTTTTGATATTTTTTTGGTATTAGTTTGCTTTGGTTATTGATCTAAGCAAAGATGGGGTCATAGCAATTAAATCTTGGAAGTTGCATATACATATATATACTTGTAGTACACACAATTGTCTTGGCATAGCTTACAATGATCTGTTCATGCTAACATCTAATTTTTAAGTAAGACCAAGTTACAACTTATAACATTTCTTATTTTTCCCAGTATGTTAGCCCAATTAGCAGGTAAGAGATGTACCCAAAGAATGTCGCTTTCCAAGCTCTAATGACTTTGATGAAATTGGCCGGCAAAGAGAGACAAACAAGTGATGATAAGCTGTAAACTAACAAGAGAGTTTGGATTAGAGATAAAAATATATCACACCAGTTAGTCGATTTAAAAAACAGTGTACTGCAAAGTTTTGCTTCACATAACCAGATTTGTTTCACAAGTGCTTTCCTACAAATTCTTATTTAAAAATATATCATACTTATTTTCTTTTCAGTATTTCTGTGTCACAATCAACAAGCTATGGATTCTTTAGGTTGTAAATTTGCATGGATTGGGGTGACCTACAGGAATGGGTTAAGAATGAAATAAAAAGTTGAACTTTCAGTAATTAAAGTCATGAGACTTTTGCGGGCCATTCAGAGCTCTTCAATTTTCCATCTACCATGATGTGGTGCATTGAAAGATGACCGAAGAATTGGGCAGGGGAATAAGGGTAGGTTACTGCAACCTTTGCTCAGAAATTAGAATTTTCGAGCATGTTTTGGTAGTAACTGTTGCTCTTGTTTCTACTCCAATTCATGGCTGGTTCTGAATCTCTACGTTATGTTATTTTATTATTCATGCATGGATGAGTGAGTGAGCTTACTCAGCACATTGCTGGCTGTGACTCCACATGCTCAGAGCAGTCCCAGTCACAAAACTCTTCTTTGACCAAACATTTGAGGCCAGAAATACTGTATAAACTTGTGTGTAATCACATAACCAAATATTTCACAAGTGCTGGCATATTAAAACAACTAAAATCTGGATATAGAGTAGTTTCACATGTCAAATGATCAATCACACAAACTAAAAAGTTTAATGTAGAGCTTGGTAAATATAAAGTCACATTTCATGTTCAAAATTATTCAATAACACAAAAAGGAAAAGACAACCAAAAAAGCATATATATAGTTTGAAGCAGATGACAGGAACAATCAGATACTATAATTTGCTGTAGAACTCAATGGAATGTTAATTGAAACAACAAATCCAGAAAAAATTCGACAAGATTGTGCTAATATTAGCTGCCTGTCCTTGTTATCCATTATATATTTGTTTGGTCAAACATGCTTAAGCTGTACTTCTTTCTAGTTTCTACAGCAACATTGACAACTTATATAATAAGATCGTTTAAGTAAACAACTAAAAAAAATTAGTTAACAAAGATGGGAAATACATAAGAACATAAACTAATGGAAATCACAAACACATCACATGCAACATGTACATGTAGAAGACACACAAACACATATCACCACATGGAACTCCTCTTCCAAGATTTTTTATAAAAAAATAACAAGGAAAAGTTCATGCAAGCCACCTGAGAAAGAGCTCATCTCCAGGAAATCCAGGTTGGATCTCGTACCACAACATAGTGCAAGTACTTCTTATATACATAATTTACTACTTTTCAGTTCACTGGTTATGAATTTTAAGAACTGATGATGAACTGCAAGGACCATCTCGTGCACTAATGGCTTTAATTACCACCAATCCAATATTTAATTAATTATTGGACTATAAAATATTGAAAAGTACAAGACATATTGGGTGTTACTTAGGTCACTTAGCTTGAAGCTATTTTGTT
Source organism: Dioscorea dumetorum (assembly GCA_902712375.1). NCBI lineage: Eukaryota > Viridiplantae > Streptophyta > Magnoliopsida > Dioscoreales > Dioscoreaceae > Dioscorea > Dioscorea dumetorum. Next base: position 7,402,608 of record CACTHL010000846.1, read on the forward strand.
ATAAATGAGCTACTCAACATATCAAAACAGCCAAATGATGTATGATAAAATCTACGGAGTACAAAAGATTGAAAAATAAAGAAATATTGAAAAGTAAGGAAATCAATCCATTATCAAATCTTTTTATTTTGTCTTCAACTGGGAAGCACGGACACGCCATTTTCCCCGGCGTACCGGTGTCGTGCCGGCGTCGAACACGGATACGTCGTCGACACTGCCGGATACGGTGTCGGATATCCTTTGACACGGTAAAACCTAATTCAATAAAATGGAGAAGTCTTGACACGGGTCGGACACAGCTCGTATTGTCTTCAACTCTTCATCGCCATCTCCTTAGTTGAAAAAGCAGAGGAAGGAGGTGACTGCGGGTGGCTTGATTGGTGATGGAGGTCGCGTTGAGGTTTGGAAGGAGGCGACTGTAGGTGGCTTGATTGATTGATGATGGAGGTCGCGGCTGCGGGGCATGATGAAGGTCGCGGGTGGCCTGATTCATTGGTCGCGGTTGTAGGGGGATGATGAAGGCCGTGGGTGCTTGATTTTAGGTTTAGAGTTTGGAAGGAGAAGGAGAAGGAGAAGGAGGCGGCGGTGGCGGTGGCGGCGGCCGATTTAGGGTTTGAAGGTGGAAGGAGTGATTTAGGGTTTGGAAAGAGAATGCATTTATAGATTTAGGGTTAAAAATTTCTTTTCTTGATTAATCTGAGCCATTCATTGTTATCCATTATATCAAATACATAAATCCAAGTGATTTATTTATAAGATCTATTATAAATCTTTATTGGTAACATATATTATAAAAATAATTTTTAAATAAAATAATTTATTATAAATTGAATTTTTTAATAAACTAATCTCAATTTACAAGCAATGTTGAGATACTTCTTTTATAAATATAAATTATTTATTTATAATTTTATGGGAAGGTATTACGAATTGCAATATTAAATTTAAAAAAAAATTATATAATTATATTTTTTTTCATACTTTATCATTTTATATTTTATATTTTTTTTTATAATTTATTATTAATACCACTTAATTTTGTACTAGGTTAGATTTGAAAATTTTGATTTGGAATTGGGACTAAGGAAAAGCACCACTTAAGCTTTAATATTATTTTAATTGCTTATTGTAGTATTTTATCATGATTTTTCAAAATTTAATTTTGTTAAGATATGTGAGGATTAAAATTAATATTTTTAAAATAATTCACAAAATTAAATTTGATATAATTCAAGATCAATTAACTGTTTTGCTATTTGGGCCCTAATTAACTCATATTTAGTTTGGAGTTTTTCTTGATATTTTATCATAATTTTGAAATTATAATTCAATTAAAATATGAGAGATTTAAAATAAAAAATAATATATATATACATGCACACCAAACGAAATAAATTTTTTTTTAATTAGTTATAATTCAAGATTGAGAATATCTTTTTTTGATCCCAGGCTAAAATAAACATTGGTCTATCTTTTTCAATAATTTCTAAATTAACATATTTAAACTTTTCAATATCATCTGTGAATTATTTTTATTTCAATGAAAAAATTAGCATAAATGAAAATTGTTTTTAATATCTTTGAACAAAATTGGGATATTTCACAAAAAACATGCGTGCAATGTGATGATAGCCTGGGATATGATTCGACTTTAGAACACCATTTATAGTTAAATTTTTTTTTTAATTTGTTGTTATTAGATTCATGGATGTATTTAATTGTTTTATAGTTCTAAACCAAACTATCATATTTCACCAAATAATACGCATGCCTCACACATACAATGAGATCAGGGGTTGGGACATGATTCGGTTTCAGGATATATTTAGAGTTAGATTTTCTTTAACATGTAGTTATTAGTTTCTCTTGATACATTGCACTATTTTTAATACATATATACATATATAATAAATAATTTTCATTAAAATGATAATTACGACTTATATATTACATATATATACACACACATTAATATTGTAAACATAATACAAGAAATGAATTGTTTAAAATCTATAAATAATTATATGTTTATTAAAAAAAATTATAGTATATGAATTTACATAATATACATTAAACATAATGTTATATATATATATATATATATATATATATATAATTAGAAAAATTAATACATTAAAACCGAGTGATTTTCCATTGATTTAAAACCTTAACATAATATAACATGAAGTATATATAATATAATATTAATTTAAAACCAAATCATTAGAAAAATTAATCCATATCTTAATATAATATAATATTAATTTAAAGCCTTTATTCAACGTGATTTGACTCTTTTGTTTTTACTTAACTCTTGAATCCCCATCTTTCCCTTTCCTTCATCTCTCCCGTGAAGCTGAACGAAGCCTCTTTCTTTCATTTTCTAATTTTCCCCTTGAAACCTTTGAAGGCACAACTCACTCAAGCTTCAACATTCCCAGCTTCATCAGTTTTCTTCTCCAAGTTCTTCAATTAACTAGGTAAGTTATATGAACATTGTTTTAATTTTTATGTTTTGGTAATTGCATTATTATTCTTAGAGTTTTTTTTTGTGCTTTGCTTAGAATGTCTTCCAACTCCAAATTTTCAAATGCAAGTATTGGTTCATGTTCAAGTGGTAACATTGGCAATGATAATGCATCTATTGACAATCAATTGAATCAAGATGATAGCAAACCTTTGTGGAAATATGTAACTAAGTTGCCAAAAACAATTGGAGGAGGAGGAAACATAAGTTAAAAGTGCAATTATTGTAATATCACTTTCAAAGGTTCATATTCTAGAGTGAAAGCCCATTTGTTGAAGATTAGTGGCCATGGCATTAGGGTATGTGCAAAAATGACACAACATCATCTTAATGAAATGCAAAACATAGTAGAAGAAGCTGAACTCAAATCAAGACAAAGATCAATTCCATTACCACCTTCCTCTCAAGCACAAGTTTCTTTGGGCACAACTTCTTATGAAGGAGAGAGTTTAGGGTCTAAAAAAAGAAAAGGGGCTTTGGAAAAAGCATTCAATCTTACTGCTCGAGAGAATTTGGATTATGAAATTGCACGAATGTTTTATTCTGGAGGATTGCCTTTCCACCTTGCAAGAAATCCTTATTTTGTGAGTGCAATCACATATGCCGCAAATAATATGATTTCTAGTTATATACCTCCGGGATATAATGCTTTGCGAACAACATTATTGCAAAAAGAAAGAACACATATAGAGAGTTTATTACAACCTATAAAGGGGACATGGAAGGAAAAAGGTGTTAGTCTTGTATGTGATGGATGGACTGATGCACAAAGAAGACCACTAATAAATTTTATGGCTGCTTCTGAAGGTGGGGCTATTTTTTTAAAAAGTGTTAATTGTGAAAAGGAGTACAAAGATAAGTATTATGTGGCGACATTGATTAAAGAAGCTATTGGTGAAATTGGGGCTCACAATGTTGTTCAAGTTATAATTGACAATGCACCGGTTTGTAAAGCGGCGGGATCATTGGTGGAGATGCAATTTTCTCATATTTTTTGGACACCTTGTGTAGTGCATACACTAAACCTTGCTCTCAAAAATATTTGTGCCGCTAAAAATACCGAAAAAAATGAGGTCACTTATGATGCTTTGCGTTGGATAACTGAAGTTGGTGATGATGCTATCTTCATAAGAAATTTCATAATGAATCATTCAATGAGGTTGGCAATATTTAATGCTTTTGTGTCATTGAAATTGCTTGCTATTGCCGAAACCCGTTTTGCATCGGTGATTATCATGTTAAAGAGATTGAAACTTATTAAACGAGGTCTTCAAACAATGGTGATTAGTGAAGAATGGTGCTCTTATAAAGAAGATGATGTTTCCAAAGCTACAAAAGTGAAGGAAATAATTTTGAATGATTCATGGTGGGACAAAGTGGATTATATCCTCTCTTTTACCACACCTATCTATAATATGCTTCGGGTTATGGACAGCGATAAACCTACACTTCATTTGGTGTATGAGATGTGGGATACAATGATTGAAAAGGTGAAGACAACAATTTACATGCATGAACATAGGCAACTTGAGGAAAGATCGACCTTTTATGAGATTATATATGCTATTCTCATTGATCGATGGACCAAGAGTAGCACACCACTTCATTGCATGGCCCATTCTTTGAATCCAAGGTAATCTTGTTCATTTTTGTATTTTTGTGTGCACATATTAAATTAAATGATTAAGTAATAAAAATCTTAAATGATTTTCAATGTATAGGTATTATTCCAATGAGTGGCTTAATGAGGTTCCAAATCGCCTCGCTCCACATAGAGATGCCGAAATATCGGAGGAAAGAAATAAATGTTTAAGAAGATATTTTCCTTCTAATGAGGAGAGGAAAATAGTTTTTCAACAGTTTGCTAGTTTTTCTGGAGCTTTGGATGCTTTTGGATTTTTTGATTCATTACAAGATAGATGGAATTTAGAGCCTAAATCTTGGTGGTTGGTTCATGGGTCATCTACACCTCTACTTCAAGGGCTAGCTTTAAAGCTTCTTGGACAACCTTCCTCATCATCATGTTGTGAAAGAAATTGGAGCACTTACTCTTTTATTCACTCACTTAAAAGAAACAAGATGAATCCTCAACGGGCCGAAGATTTAGTATTTGTACACACTAATCTTCGACTACTTTCAAGAAGCTCTCGTCAATACAATGAAGGGTTATCCAAAAATTGGGACATTGGTGGTGATTTGTTTGACTCATTTGAAGGCGTTGGTGTTCTTGAAGTTGCTAACTTATCACTTGATGAACCGGAGATGGAGAAAATCCTTTTTAGTAATGAAGAAGATATGGAAAAATAATCTCATTGGTTGTTATAAGTTGAACTTGAAAAAATTGTTTGTTTTGAATGTTTTATCTTTGTTGTAATTCTTATGATTTATCTTTAAATTGAACATGAAGGAGGTGCTTTTGTATTAGTTTTATTTGCTATTATTTGAAGGTGGTGGTGTTTTTAGATGTTTTGTTTAGTTTTTAAAGGTGGTGTTTTTAAATGTTAAAAATTATTTCTTTCACACAAACCATGACAAATTGCAATACATTTATAAAAAAATTGCTTGTATTTAAATACAAAATAAAATTATTTGTATTTATAATATATATTTTACATTAATATATATATATATATATATATATATATATATATATATATATATATATATATATATATATATATATATAATAATGTTTTATTGCCGTGTCCTGCCGTACCCGTGTCTTGACTTTTGAGAAATTACCGTGTCGCCGTGTCCGTGTCGTGTCGTGTCGTGTCCCCGTATCCGTGTCCATGCTTCATAGGTCTTCAAATTCTGCATTAATGCAATGCTTTGATAATTTCTTTCGATAATTTCTTTCAGTTTCCATCTTGACCGCCAACTAATTTCTTTAAGTTACTGTCACAGGGCATGAAACCAAACGTTGATTACAAGTTTGCAAATAGACCTCGTTAAGGAATTACACTAGATTGAACCATCAAAAACAGTTGATTATCCTTCCAACTAGACCTAGCATAAATTACTGCATAAAAAGAGAATTACATCAAAATTTCACAACAATCACAAATCAAAGAATCGCTTCCTGTCTCCAAATCACTCAATTAAAAAAAAAACAGAAAAACGAAAACAATTCAAACCATCTTGATCTCCACTCTATTTACCAAATAAACACAAAAAGAGCCATCATATGCTTACTCACAAAACCTTCAGATTTGCAACAGAACAAGACCAATCCAAATTCCTCAAAATAACCAACAAAACAGTTGATTATCCTTTCACCTAGATCTAGCATAAATTACTGCATAACAAGAGAATTACATCAAAATTTCACAACAATCACAAATCAAAGAATCGTTTCCTGTCTCCAAATCATTCAATTAAAAAAAAAACAGAAAAACAAAAGCACAAAAGCCTCCTCACCGATCAACAGATAGATCATTTCAGCAATGCGATGATCGGAATAAAAAGGCAGGAGAGAAGCAAACAAAGAAGTAACAAAAGAAAAAGTTAAGAGAGAAAAGTCGGATTGGACGGACCTTACAAATGCTCGTCTTCAAAAGAGCCGAGATGCGCCGGCGATGGAGCTCGTCTTCAAAGCGAGTGAAAGGGAAACGAGAGAGCGGCAGTGGATGAACCTCGTCTTCAAAGCGGGTGAAAGGGAAACGAGAGAGAACGGCGGCGGATGGAGCTCGTCTTCAAGGAAACGAGAGAGAGAGGATGGAGCTCTTCTTCAATGAAACGAGAGAGAGACGGAGGCTTGTCTTCAAGGAAATGAGAGAGAAAGCGGCGAAGACTCCGCCCGTCTTCAAGGAAATGAGAAAGAGAGAGCGGCGGCTTCGTCTTCAACGAGCGTGAAGAGAGAGAGAGAGAGAGAGAGAGAGAGAGAATTGGGTTTTTAAAAGGATTTTTTATTTTTTATTTTTTATAACCGGTTTATTTTAAACCGACTGTATAAGTTGGGTGCTAATACTCTATTTTGTATTGATCCGGTTTTCAAAAAACCCCTCTAACCCAGGGCTTCTAAAAAGATAAATTAGTGTAGTGTAAGGTACCTAATGGGATCTCAAATCAGACAAAAGTAAGAATTTTTTCTGAACCATAGACCCTTAGATTATGATAATACCTCCCCTGATGTTACTAGCACCTAACCCCATACAAAGATTGATAGAAGGCCTCTTTTAATTGAGTTCCATTGGATTACATTGGGCTCTATCAATCTGTGTATTGAGATTAATGGCATCCCACTTCCTAATCCTACTCTGAAGAGTTATGATGCTAAATATCTATGACTTCCTTCATCTATACTAGATCTATATGCCAAGATCTCTCAATCTTGCAACCAAATTAAACATGAATCAAAGCTTCGCTATGTAATTCATTCATCAAAGCACATAAAAATCAAAGCAAACAAATTAATCTATCTAAAATCGATATCAATTGCAATTTCTTCCTAGGTTTCTCTAATATGCAAATACCCAAGGAGTCTATTTCCTCATCCTAGGGTTGTTCTAAATAACAACCAAGATAAAGACAATCAAATGAAATAAAATGTAAAGCTCCCCTTGAACTCCAAGCTTGGTTGATGGGATCCTTGCCTAGGAGACCCATCCTTCTTCCTCTCAATTAATCTCACCCAAGTGATGCTGATGACACCACTTGAGATCTCTCACAGCCGTTCCATTATGCCCTCGGTGGCTTTTCTTGAGAAGATGTTGGAAAAGATTGAATTTTGTACAAAAGTCCCCAATGGAATCACGTCTATGATGGATTGATTTAAGAATAAGAAGTTTCATCTCAGTTGCTGAACTAAGACTGGTAAGTTAGTTAATATTGAAGGGAAGCAGTGTGTTTGTAATGGATGGACAGGATTTGATCATCCTGTGATGGTGTTAAGTTCTAGATAGGTTAAGTAGGTTGTATTCAATCATATGTACTGTACTTAGTCAAATGGTTCATGTGGGCATGTCAGTCCTTGTCTGATGGTTATATCTATGTGTGTGCTATGTATGAGTTGAAAAAAGAAGTGAAGTTGCAATGACTTTCTTCTTGAATTTTCTGATACATTGAGTGAAGACTTTCATTTTTTTTTTCATCTCTAGCCCTTCTCCTTTGATGCATCAGAAGCAACAAGGTGATATCAGAGCTTCGACTAGAGCTTGCTCAAGGTTGCTATGGCATCAAGTACAGCCACTGACGTGTCTTTGCCTTCACTGCCTCTGTTTAAAGGTGAGCATTGCAATATATGGGCTGTGAAAATGAAAACATTGTTTAGGTCTCAAAATCTTTGGAAGATTATTGAGAAACGGGTGCTGACAGAAGGATCAAAAGCTCAGCTGTTGGAGAGCCAACAAGCAAATGCAAAAGCCCTATACTTGATTCAACAGGAAGTAGATGAGACCATTTTTGATAGGATTGCAATCTTTCCATAGCCAAACAAGCTTAGGAACACATTGAAAAGAAATATCATGGCAACACTAAGATAGTTTTAGTTAGAAGACAAACTCTAAGATAGAGATTTGAGGTGATGCAAATGGAAGAATCTGAAAATGTGCAACTCTATATTACTAGAGTTGCTAGTATGGTGAATCAGATCAAAGGTCTTGGCTATGAGATAGAAGAGGGGGAAGTTGTCTGAACAATTTTGATAAGCTTAACATCAAAGTATGATTTTTTGGTTATTGCAATAGAAGATTTAAAGATCATTGAAGAACTTACTTTAGAAGTGCTGAATGGGTCATAGCAAGCTCATGAGCCTAAGGTGTTGAAATATAGCCGAGAGTAGAAGACAAAGCTTTGTTTGCTTGATGAACATCGGTTGAAACGAGAAAATTGGCAAGAGTCTCGTGGTATAGGCCAAGGTAGATTCATGAGAGGAAGAGAAGAAGCAACAGTAGAGGTAGAGGCAGATTATCTGGTGATACATATTTCAAAGAAACTCAAAGTATTAATTTAGTATATGAAAGCAGTCAAATGTCTAATCAAAGATCAACAAGAAGAGATTTCAGGAATGTGAAATGTTATCATCACAAGAAGCTTGGACATGTACAGTCCAAATGATGGTTCAAGAATAAAAATATGGAAGAAGGCTCAGGATCAAGTTCCAATGCTAAAAAAAATAGAAGAGGTGATTTTGGATGCCTGTTCTTGGTGCACATAGAAAATGAGCCACCAGAATCCTCAATTTGGTTGTTAGACAGTGGAAGTTCAGGCCACATGATAGGAGATGATAGAGGTAGATGACAGTGGAAGTTGAGGCTCGGGATCAAAGAATTGCTTTATAAGTAGGATGAGACTCAAATGCACGTCGTAAGGCTAGGAGATGATAAAGTAATAGGAGTTCTTTGGTAAAGGTTCAATTACGGTGGTTTCATAGGATGGAGAAGCAAAACTTATTCACAATATGCAACTTGTACCTAACTTAGCACATAACTTGCTAAGTGTAGATCAATTGATGAAAAATGGATATGATCTGAGATTTAAAAATGATTGTTGCAAAATTTATGATGTGGTAGGTGATCTATTGATGGTTGTGCAAATGAATGCGAACAATTTATTCCTAGTTGAGCTTCCTCAAGTTGGTCAATCTAATGTTGCAGTGTCAGATAAAGAGAATTCTCCTTTGGCATAATAGATTTCATCACCTAAATCACCAAAGTCTTTAAGTGTTGAATCAGAAAAAAATGGTGATTAGACTACCCAGAGTTAAACATTTCAGTTGTTGTGAGGCCTGTATTTATAGAAAACTAGTTAGACAACAATTTCCTTTAGGAAAGTCTTGGATAGCCAAAGAAAGACTACAACTAGTGCATTCAAACCTATGTGCACCCATGCAGGAAGCATCTCTTGGAAAAAACATGTACTTTTTACTTTTTATTGATGATTATAGTAGAATGTGTTGTGCCTATTTCATCAAAAACAAACATGAGGCTCTTAAATGTTTTCAAAACTTCCTAGCCTTTTTTGAGAGACAAACAAACTACAAATTAAAAGTCCTCAGAACTGATGGAGGTAGAGAATATCTATCAAATCAATTCTAAAGTTTTTGTGAAAATCTTGGAATCGAACATGAATTAACTACACCCTATTCCCCTTAGCAGAATGGTGTTGCTGAGAGGAAAAATAGAACAATTATAGAAAATGCTAGAAGTATGTCAAATAGCAAGCATTTGCTAGTTAATTTCTGGGCAGAAGTTGTTTTTACAGCTGTGTATTTATCAAACTTGTCACCAACCAAAGCAGTCATGAATAAAACTCCAATGAAGCCTGGTTTGGAAAGAAACCACATGTGTCTCACTTGAGAACTTTTGGTTGCATTGCTTATGCTAAAGTACCTGCACAGAATTTACAGATTTTGCTGACAGAGCTCAAAAGTGCATTTTTATTGGACACTGTCCTAAATCAAAGGTTTACAAATTATTTGAACTTATGTCTAACAAAGTTATTATTAGGAGAGATGTTAGCTTTGATGAACATAATTTCTAGCAGTGGAAGTCAAATGAATCAACTGAACAAAGAATAGTTCTACCATTGATCATGTCATCAAATGCAAATTCAAATATCAGATCAACCAGTAATGATTCAACTAGTGATACAATGAGGGAAACAACTTCAGCAAATAACAATGGTGTTGAACCACAAAATTTACGAGACAGTGGGCAGATTGAAGACACTCCACTAGTAAGAATCAGAACACTTAGAGAAATTTATGAGAGCTGCTCATATGCTCTAACAACATCTGATCCAGTCACCTTTGAAGAGGCTCAAAATATCCCAGAATCGAGAGATGCAATGCAAGTTGAAATATCTACAATTCAAAAAAACAAGACCTGGGAGATAACTCACTTACCTCCAGAAAAAAATTAATTGGAGTGAAATGGATCTTTAAATCAAAGTATAAGGCCAATGGTGAAATTGACAAATATAAAGTTAGGCTAGTAGCTAAAGGCTACACTCAAAAATATGATGTGGATTATGAGGAAATATTTGCTCATGTGGCAAGAATGGACACTATCAGGTTATTGCTAGCATTAATTGCTCTTAAAAACTGGGTAGTTTTCCAATTGGATATCAAATCAGCTATTTTGAATGGAGAAATTAGAGATGTTTATGTGGAATAACCTATGGGATTTGAAGCTCAAGGAGAAGACCAATTGGTGTACAAGTTACATAAGGCCTTGTATGGTTTAAAGCATGCACCAAGAGCCTGGTATAGCAAACTGGACTCATATTTGCAAAGTCAAGGATTCAGAAGAAGCATGATTAAACACACCTTATACGCAAAAGTTGAAGGAGAGGATGTGCTATTGGTGTGCATCTATGTTGATGATTTAATTTATATGAGCTTTTCCTCAGCAATGATTGAGGCTTTCATATCAGAAATGAAAAGATCATTTGAAATGAGTGATCTTGGACTAATGTCCTATTTTTTGGGCTTGGAAGTTAAACAGGACAACTTAGGAATTCACATATCACAGAAGAAATATGTGGAAGACTTGCTGAAGAATTATAACATGAAGAACTGCAAGCCTGCTACCACTCCATTGAGCCTAAGCACTAAAGTTAATTTGTATGAAGATGCAGAACCAACAGATGCCACAGGATACAGAAAATTATTTGGAAAACTCATCTATGTAACACAATCAAGGCCTGACATTGCTTTTCTAGTTAGTTTTCTGTCTAGATTTATGCATAAGCCTACAAGAAATCATTTTGGGGCTGCAAAACAAATTCTCAGATACTTAGCAGGATCTGTTGATTTTGGAATATTCTATAGCAGGGGAAATAAATGTCAATTAGAATGCTTCTTAGACAGTGATTGGGGTGGCAATTTAATTGACAGGAAGAGTACTACTTGAGTAGCATTCTCTCTTGGATCTGGAATCATCTCATGGATTTCAAAAAAACAAGCGATAGTGGCTTTGTCATCAACTGAGGCAGAATATGTTGCCTTGGGTGCTACATGTTTTCAAGGTATTTGGTTGAAATGAATTCTAGCAGATTGTGAAGTACATTTTAAAGAGCCAATTTGTGTTTGGTGTAACAATAAATCATACATTGCAATAGCTAAAAACCCTATTCTACATGGAAGAACTAAGCACATAGATGTAAGATTTCATTACATTAGAGAACTGATAGCTGAGAATACAGTGAAAGTGCAATATTGCAACACAGAGGAGCAATTGGCTGATATTTTCACAAAATTGCTGGATGTCAAGAAGCAATACAAGTTAGAGAATTATTGGGAATCTACAGCTTTCAATCAAGGGGAAGTATGATGGATTGATTAAAGAATAAGAAGTTTCATCTCACTTACTGAACTACGACTAGTAAGCTAGTTAATATTAAAAGGAAGCAGTGTGTTTGTCATGGATGGACAGGATTTGATCATCCTGTGATGGTGTTAAGTTCTAGGCAGGTTAAGTCAGTTGTATTCAGTTATATGTACTGTACTTAGTCAAACGGTCCATGTGGGTGTGTCAATTTTGGTCTGATGGTTATATATATGTGTACTGTGTATGAGTTGAAAAAAGAAGTGAAGTTGCAATGACTTTCTTCTTGAATTTTCTGAAACACTGAGTGAAGACTTTCATCTTTTCATCTCTGGCCCTTCTCCATTGAAGCATCAAAAGCAACAATCTCTACCTTTTTATTTCTTGCTAAACGCGGGTTTAACATGGGTGTGTTCAGGGCATGCACTTAAAACCCCAATTGTTCTAAAGTAAACTTCTCAATGAAACATTGCAAACACTGATTTTTTAAGTATTTACACTGCCTCATGTTGATTTACATATTAGCATACTTCTAGTAAATTACTGCATTAATTCTTTCATAGTAACTCAACTCAATGTTTTATTATAGTAATTCCACTATGGTACATGTGTGTTCTACCCATGTAAATCTATATGAGTTTGGTGTAATACTTTAAATGGTCTCTCTACTTAGGCGACTCTACCTTTTTACTTCCTCTACTTTAATTTGATTTTTTTTTTGTCTCTTTACTTTTTTATTCGGTCAATCAAGGACATGTGGGTAACGAGAGTTACTTTTACCTTTTTTGTTTTGACTGATGTGGCATTTTTTGTATTATAATATTATTAAAAAATTAAAAAAAAAACATAGTAAATGAGTAAAAGAGTAGATTCAACTACACCAGTATTTTTTTATTTTTTTTAATAATATTATTATATTAAAAACTACTTGACCAAAACAAACCGTAAAGTAATTCTCCCAGGTGCCCTTGATTGAGCCAACCAAAATAAATAAAGAGACAAAAAAAATATCAAATCATAGTAGAAGGACTAAAAAAGCAAAATCACCTAAGTATAGGACCATTTAGCTAGGGTATTACACTTATGAGTTTCAATAAATGGTCTAATTTACCTCCAAAGTTCTTCAAAATCCTTTTACTTTGGTGTTTTTTTTCTCTAAAAACATAACTACTAATCTGAACATAAATTAAAAACAAATTAAATACTGAGATTACTCAATTGCTACAGCCGGCATACCAATTGGATTAAATTATGGTATAAAAACATATATAATCATGCACTTATCACTGCCTCAAATAATTCTTAAATGAATCATGCTTTAAATAACGCAAAATATACTATTTTATATGTTATATATATATTGTTTTTAAATAAATGATGACGGTAAGAATTTGCATTATGAATGCATAGCCAATTTTCTTCTGAACCGGTTTGGCATGGATGGAACCATTTAATCAAGAATAATATTGTTGGGGAGGAACCGGGGACCAAATGATAATTTTCCCCGAAAGTACTGTAGCACTTGCACTGTAGCACCAAAAAATGCAAAACCTGCAATCTGCACGGCTTGAAGGACGGGCGAAGCATGGGCGTGCTACTTTGCTGGGTTCGTCCGCTACTGTAGCAGGATCACTATAGCATCATTACTGTAGCAAAGTATTGTAGCAGTCGAAAAATTCATAAACCTGCAATCTGCACGGCTTACAACACGGTCTCACTGCCCTGAGCACGGGCGTGCTGAATTAAGCACGGGCGTGTTGAGCTTGTTTTCTGAATTTTGAAGCTCAAAACCTCCCCCTTTTGAGTACAATCTTTTTTTATCTAATCGACACAATAGAAATGTCAAAAAACAACAACCAAGACACACGATTTAGCGTGCAAACCCTTCAAATCGAGGGAAAAACCACGGGACTCCTTAGAGACACTTCAAATCGTTTTCACTATGCCAATGAAGGATTACAAAGACTTCTCTAGATTAAACTAGAGGCATACATGCCCAATGGCATCAATATTTATGAAGTATCATCATCATCAATCGATGGATAACACACCAAATAGGAATCAAAGGAAAGATCAAACCTAATCAATAGGAAGAGCTTCTTGCAAGGATTCTTCACCCCGAATTTGAGTGAAATCCGGCGCCAAATCGCCATCCGATCGTCTTGCCCTAGCTCAGCCTTTTCCTTCTCCCTCTCACACTTCACTCACTGATGATCTTCTCTCCTTCTCTCTCCATTGGCATAGTTTTTTTTTTTTTTTTAATATGACATGGGCTTGGAGCCCATCTTTATTCCAGCCCACCAAATGGGCTGGACCCAACAGATATATGGTGATGGAATCTTGTAGACATTGGGTTTTTGGTTTTTTTTTTCTATTCTATTCATTCCCATGGAAATGGAGTTCCAAATGAAAACTATACCATGTATGATGTTTAATTTCCTGAGGTTATGAAATTATCATTTTAAGGATTATTTTGGCAAAATCATTTTGATATGAATTCTCATGTTAGCTATGTATGGATTGATTCTGAGAACTTAGAGGATCAACCATATTTAAAAAAGCAACAAAGTTAGGTCACCACCTTAACTGAATCCAAGTTAACCTAAATCATAATCAAATTATTTAAATAAAATTTAGGATTTCATTATATATAGTAGAATATGCGACCACCATAATATTTAATTTTTAAAATAATCGAATCCTTCTCCTCCTCTATTTCTGGTATTTTACCTGATTTTAAACTCTCCACGTAAATTCATACATATGAAGTCTTATTATATCGATAATCTAACGATAATTTTATCACAAATGTCTATAAATATAAACAAAATATTTTCATAGCAGTTTTTCCCTTGTCTTTCCGGATTTCAGCAGCATTTGTTTTTTTTTAAATCTCATCATTTAGTGATGGCTTGAAATAAGATTTAAAAAAAACAAAAAACAAAAAACAAAAAACATGCACATCTAAATTATTGTGAAGCCACATTGGTGGAAAAAAAAATTAAAAAGAATTATCTCAAAAAAAAAATACCATTGAAAAGATAATTTCATAATGTTACATGTTAAAGAAACATTAAAAAGAATCTGGCAAAAAAAATAAAACCTTACCAAAGAAATAAAGCCTCAAAACTACTGATATGAATATACAAATTTTAATATTAGTCTCAGTTGAGCTTTGAATTTTTTTTAAAAATATTTATTTGTATTTATTAGTTTTAATTTTTTCAAAACATACATAAATGTGTAAATAAATAAAATTCCTATTTTCAATGACTAATTATTACATGAATCCTTAAAAAAGATAGTGACTTTCTCTTTTGCTTTGACAAGAGGAATTAAAACAGGAGGACATGGGGATCCTCCCATGTTGATCTGAATTCCTGCCTCCATGTGGATAGAGAATTGCACACTAGTGCAGGGATCTGGACTATCTTCATCAAAGTGTTGGATGCCACCTTTCTCCCACTTTATCCATGTGATCAATTATGCTACTCTCACGTTTGATAGTCAAAGAGCAATAATATATATATATATATATATGTATAATTTTTTATTTACATAATCCATAGGAAATTAGTTACAAAGAGAAGAAGAAAGGAACTCTATTTGTTTAGGAATGGACATAAACTCACAAATTACCAAGGGTGGGATAATTGTCTAGGGTTTTTTGTTAAATAAGGAGCCTCCCCCCAGCACAAGAAGCAAGTTGGTTCTTTTGTTATCACTTTTTGAATATTTGAGTCTTATTTATATTGAATCTTTCCACTTTGTTCATGAGAAATAATAACTAAAAATATGTTGGTATCTAAGTCTCAATAAAAATTTTTCACAAAGGGTGGGAGTTTTATTTGCGGATAAAAAAATATTTTTAAAATTATAAACAATGATGATGCATTTGTATATGGGCCTGCTTCCATGTGCCCTTGCCTGTCTTTAATGGCCATGCTCATATTTCTAAAGATAAAGCAAAAACAAAAACAAAAATCTCTCTCCCTTGAAAAACCAGCTTCAATATGTATTGCAATCTTTAGTGAGGAGGAGAATGATTCAGTTGAACTCTACATGTTAATCTAATAAATATATCCAATTGTAAGTAATCTAACTTTATTCTAAGTTACAACAAGAAGCAACCCTTAATTGGTACAAAATTTTAGTAATAATTTATCAAATTTATACTTTTTAATTATTATCTCCTAATTTATATGGAGATCAACCAGTATCGATCTTAGCTAGCTTGACTTTAGTTGTTCACAACATGTGAAAAGAGTCTGGATTAGAAGCTCTCAAGCCTCAAGCACTCAAGCCTGCCTCCTTCGCCGGACTTTTCTGTTTCTCTTGGTCTCCCCCAACTTGCAATGGCAAGTGGGGGAGGAAATCAGCCATCCTTGGTTCCTGATACTGATAACAACCAAGCTGGTCCCAAACACGGAGTACCTAAAACAATGGCCAAATCTTGGGCGAAAATCGTGTCGGGTGAGACGTCGGAGAAGACCTTTGGCAATGATATCATTAACACTAAAGAAAACTTCGAGAGGCTCAAAACTCGTCGGCATAAGAGATTCAAGCCGGATGGCGATTTTCACATGCGTTTGCAGGATCGTATGCAGGGGACTCTGTTCGGAATGTTCCTGGGAAGATCCTTGCCCCTAGATCAAGTTAGACAGGAGCTCTCCCGACAGTGGAAGGGAATTGGGCAATTCTCGGTAGTTGATTTACCTAACGGATTCTATTACATTCGATGTCAGACGGCGGAGATGGCTGACAAGCTCCTTTGGGACGGCCCCTGGACAATCAATGGGATGGTTCTTCAGCTTATGCCATGGCGTGAAAATTTTCAACCGGCTTTTGAGCGGCTGGACATGGCAGCGGTCTGGATCCAACTGCATCATCTTCCAATGGAGTACTGGGAGGAAGAGACTCTGGAGAATCTGGGATCACTTTTGGGAAGAGTTCTGAGAATAGACGACCATACGGCGAATGTGAACCAGCCTTCGATGAATATAGGAAGACCAAAATATGCACGATTATGCGTTGAATTAGACCTGTCTAAACCTCTTCAAACGGGACTATGGGTTGGAGAAGGGATGGATGAAGCTCTAGTGGCAATCCTTTATGAAAGGATTCCATCTTTTTGCTACAAGTGTGGAAGGATTGGTCATCTAAGCAATCTGTGTTCTCATAAGGTGGACAACCATGAAGAAGATGCTATCGACAAGGGCACAGGAGGAGAGGATCGGTCCCATAATATGCAGATAGACGAGAATCAACATGATCAACAAGAAGAGTCTCCTCAGGCGGTTGATGTTAGTGACGACTCCAATCGGGTGGAACTTGATGAGAAATTTGGCACTTGGTTAGTGGTTGGACCTCGTGGGGGAAGAGGCCGGAACTTTGGTAGAGTGGGGCACCGGAATCCGACCGTTGACCGAAGTCGAAGGACGGAGGCAGTGGGAGGATCTCGTCGTCACGTGGAAAAGACTGATGTTGACCAGGCCTCACGTGGAGGGGACTGTAGTGCACGAGGAGGAGGAGTGGGTCTGCAAAGGCATTTGGTGAATGCTTATCACGAGGTTTTTTTAGGGGATAGGAACAAGGAGTCTATTCCAAACCCTAATTCCTCTGGCCGCCTTTCAGAAGATACAGTGATGTCAAACCCTAAATCCTCTCATAACGGTAATCTTGGACTAGAGCTGGAAACCTTCCAACGGCGTACAGTGGAAGACCCTCTGGAACCTGAGCAGACCAATAATGAGGCTGGTGATGAAGGTGGTTGTCCGGATCATGTGACACCACTCCTTATCACGTCGTTGAATCAGGGTCAGGGTACAAACCAGTCGGATAATCAGACAAATGAAACGCATACTAGGCTGGTGGATAGGGTCTTCCATGCCCTGCAAGCTGCCTCTCAGAGCTCTCATCAGATGGATCAAGGGGCGATCGAATCAGCAAAAATTTTTTATGATGATATGCCCTTGGTTCAAGTACAGAAGGACGCCAAACTTGAGGCGATAGCACGAAGAGGAAAGATGAAGGCAACCACTTGCTCCAAGAAGGGGAGGGTGGAAGGCTTTTCTGGAGCTTCTGGATCAACCTGATTTTTAATTCTTAGCTTCTATACTTCATCTCTTTTCTTTTTAATCTTGATTTAGTTTGTTTGTTTAAGTTGTGTTTTTCTATGCCTTCGGAACATTTAAAAATTTTGTGTTGGAATTGCAGGGGTACTACTAAGCCGGAGAAAATTATCAAAATTAGAACTCTTATGAGGAACCTTAAACCTGATATAGTTTGCTTTAGTGGAAACGAGAGCCAATATGGATCGTTCCCTGCGTTTTTGTCATAAGTTTTCTAAAGCCTGGGAGTGGGCTGCTATCCCAGCTAATGGTTTATCGGGAGGTATCATTACTTTCTGGAAAAGAGAAGTTGGACAGGTTACTCCTATTGCTCTTAATGCTTACTCTTTACGTCTGGCTATTTCTAATTCTCATCTTAACGATTGGGTGCTTACTATTGTTTATAACTCTCAACTTATGCATGTTCAAAAGTGTGTTTGGCATGTTTTATCCTCTATTACTTTGCTTGATCTTCCGTGGATTTTGATGGGAGATTTCAATGCGATTTTGGATCCTTCTGAACATAGGGGTGGCAGGCCTGATCATTACACTGTTAAGTCAAATTATTTCAAAGAGTTTGTTTCTGCTAATCATCTTATTGATATGGGCTTCCAGGGTACTCCCTTTAGTTGGTGTAATAACCAGAAGGGGTTAGCTAGATGGTGGGCTCGCTTGGATCGTTTTCTAGCTAACAGTGACTTGCTTTCTAGATTTTATTCTTATCATAATAGACACCTTCCTAGAACTACTTCTGATCATTCGCCTATGATTCTGAATTGCAAATACTTTTCTGCTGCATGTAAGAAGACAATTTTTCGTTTTGATAATTTCTGGTTTGCTTACACTGGTTGCCACTTGCCACCAAAATGTCTTTAAAGCTTGGAATTGCAATAGTAGCTCCTCTCCTATGCATGCTTTTAGTCACTTTTTTGCTCGTACTAGGAAGAATATTTTGAGTTGGAAGGCTTCTGAGTTAACTCCCTTGGATACTGCTATCGCGGCTGTTGAACATGAGATCATGAGGCTTGAGAATGCTGATAGTAACCACACTAGCAGTGGTAGCTACAATGATCCTCTTAGAAGTCTTTACAATAAACATACTGCCCTTTTAAAGCAGAATGCTACTAAGTGGGCTCAGAGGGCTAAACTCATGTGGCTTAGAAATGGGGACTTTAACTCTAAATTTTTTCATAACCATGCCAAGATCAGAACTCATAGGAATAGAATCTCTGCTATTACTGATTGCATAGGCAACATTCACACTGATTTCCAAAGCATTGCTTCTACTTTTGCTGATTTTTATGCTAGGTTGTGGACTGCCTCTAATAGGTTGTCCATTTCTGATCTTGTTTATAGATGACCCCATGAGTTGCCTAGGCTTAATGATGAGGACAGGTCCCTTCTTGTTAAACATATATCCATGTCCGAAATTTTTAAAACCCTTAATTCTATGCCCAAAAATAAAAGCCCTGGCCCTGATGGTTTAAATGTTGAATTTTATCTTTTCTATTGGGAACTTTTCCAAAGGCCTTTATTTGAAGCTATAAATTACTTTTTTCAAACTGCAACTATGCCTAAGTCCTGGGGTAAGACCTTCATTGTTCTCATCTCTAAGAAGGAGTCTCCTAGCAAAGTTGGTGATTATAGACCCATATCTCTTTGTAATGTTTGCTATAAGATTATTTCCAAAATCTTGAGCAATAGACTTAAATTAGTCATTAGTAAACTTATTGGCCCGGAGCAATCTGGTTTTCTTGCGGGCAAGTCTACTTTTGATAACATTAATGCCATTCAGGAGATAGTGCATTCTTTGGAACATGACACCCAGTCTCTTCCTAGGATGTTAATGAAGATTGATGTGGAAAAGGCTTATGATGCCCTGGAGTGGAATGCCATCCTTGCCACCCTTAGGATTATGGAATTTCCTGAAGTTTGGATATCTTGGGTCCAGAGCTGTATTTCCTCTGCTTCTTTTGCTTTCTTGATTAATGGGCAGCCTACAGAGTGGTTTGGGAGTCAAAGAGGAGTGAGACTAGGTGACCCTCTCTCCCCTTTTCTGTTCCTGCTGGTGTCCTAGAACCTCTCGTTTGCTTTCAATTATGCTATGAATCTCAAATTGATCCCTGGTTTTGATCCTAGGCTTAGTAATAACTTTAATCACCTAATGTTTGCGGATGATCTCATTGTTATTACTAAAGCTACCCGCAATGCTGCTAGAAATTGTAAAATGACTTTTGATATGTACAAACAGCTTACTGGTCAGCAAATTAATCTTCAGAAGTCTGAGATTTTTTTGCCTAGCTGGTGCAATACAAAGATTAGGAGTAGCATTGAATCTATTCTCAATATGAAAATTGGTGTTTTTCCTTTCAAGTATCTGAGTGCTCTTATTTCTCCAAACAGACTGAAGGTTCATCATTTTAACCACCTAGTTGAGAGGACTAAACTTGCTTTGAACTCCTGGAATGCCAATGCTATCTCCTTAGCAGGAAGGGTTGTTCTTGTCAATTCCTCTCTTATGTCTATTCCAGTTTATGCTATGTCCTATTATCCTATTCCTGATTCTACTCTGGACTCAATTTCCAAACTAGCTAGGAATTTTTTATGGGGGAAAGGCACAGCTGGTGGCAGCCACTATCCTATAAACTGGAACATTACTACACTTTCCAAAACTGAGGGGGGACTAGGCATCAGGAATTTAAAAATTGCTAAAATTTCTCTTATGACAAAAAATATCTTTATGCTGCTCAATAAGGACAATAAGTTTTGGGTTCATTTGGCTTATCTGAAATATAGGGAGTTCAATGTTTGGGACAATGTTATTCCAGGTAAAACTTCTTGGTTCTATAAAATGCTTTGTAAAAGTGCTCAGCAGGTTAGGCATAATATGAGCATTAAATCTTGTAACCCTGGTACTACTGACTGGCTGAGGCAGCCTTGGCTTTTTGATATTCCTATCTCCATGAAACCCACTTATTGTGATGTTAACATGATTGGTCTGAACATCAGTGTTAGAGACTTTATGAGTAATGATATCTTGGACACTTCTAGCATTGAAGTTGTCTTTGGTAGTCTCATTGATTGGAATTTGCTTAATGATATTAATTTTAATTTCAATGAGAATAATCAATGGACTTGGGGTCAAAGAAAGTCAGTTGGGAAAATTGCTGGTCAGATTTATAATTCCCTTAACAATGACCATTTGGAGGAGGAGGGAATTTGGATGGGCTGGCATAAATTGTGGAAGTTGCCAATTCCTCCAAAGGTTAAATTATTCCTTTGGAGGGCCTTTCATGGCAAAATTCCAACATTTGAGTACCTTTATTCTCTTAATATTGGACCTCAAAAATTTTGTCCTTTCTGCAACCTTGGAAAGGAGACATTGGATCATTTAGTTAATGATTGTAGGGTGATTAAAGGCTGTTGGCAATTACTGACAGATTTCACAGGGATCAATTGTAATACTATGGGCAACATGTTAGAAGGTAGATGGCTCACTATGCACTGGAGATGTGATGGCATTAATCAGCAGATGCTTAAAAGCCTTATAGCTACTGTGATGTGGAATCTATGGAAAGCTCGGTGCGAACTTGTGTTCAATAATCGGAAGCTTAACTCACAATAGGTCTTCAAGCAAGCTTTACAGCTGACACAGAACTTCATGGAAACAGTTAAAGGCAATATCAGGGAGTATATTCATAACACAATTTTTCGTAATCAAATTAATATTTTCTCAGATGCCTCTTGGATTAGTATTGTTGATTTTTGTTGGTGCGGGCTTCATTATTACAAGAGGAGTCCACAAAATTCTTCTAGTTGGATCCGATCGGTTAAAAACTAGCTCAAGTGTTCAAGCTGAATTGATGCCAATTAAATTAGCATTGGAGCAAAGCAGCAGATATGGAGTGCTACCGGTCCGTATATTCACTGATTGCATCATGGCATTGGATCGAATGAAGGAAGGTGACACACATTGTAAAAGTGATGGGGAGATTCGGGAATTGAGAAGATTGATGCAGCAGAATCAGATGATCGAGGTGGTCTACTGTCCAAGAGAACTTAATCTGGTGGCGGACTCTTTGGCAAATTTCGGACGGCGAAACCCAGGATTATCACTCTTTCATCGTGGAAACGATCGTCCTAGGTGGCTTGAAGACATAGCCCGAATAGCTGGTTTTTCGTTTTGAATATTTTCTTGGTTGGTTAAACTCTGTTAGAGTTCCTCTTAAACCAAAAAAAAAAACATAACCCTAGAAGTGAAAACTTTTTTTCTTCCTCAAAAGAAATTAAAAAGGAAATCTTTTTTTTTTCGCATATCTTTGAGTACCTATATATATATATATATATATATATATATATATATATATATATATAGTTGTAATTTAGTTAAACGTGCTATTAACTCCTAAATTTATGTTCATTATTCATTTTGGTTTTTTAACATAAAAAATATCTTAGTTTGGTTTTTGAACTACTTAATTTCTTTTTCTTTTAATTCATGAACAATATAAATATACTTGTCTTAGTGTTTTTATTTGAAAACTGATGTAATAAAATGTGATATATTTTTTATGAGTTTATATAGGGTAGAGGTGCCAAAATGAATACTTTTAGACTTCAATGACTACTATATATAATCCAAACACTTTAGTGGTTAACTGATAGTTTTGATTCTATAATAAATTAAGTTGGCTAGAAAGTAACAAAATCTGTTTATCTCACCCTCACTTCATTATAGCAATAGTACTTCAAAATTGATGTGATTTTTAATGAAGCAAATTAATTAAACTAGTATGGTAATGAAGTCACACTGTGATAAATTAGTCCTTTCTCAATTACATGATTATGCCTTGAAACTTAAAATGATGTCATTTATAGTTATGTGGCCTCCATTGGTGCCATGCACGTAAGTGAGATCACTGGTATATAAGAGTTTGATCACCCAACTAAAACTACTATAGATAAGATTTGGTGACCAAGTTCATAGTTGTCCATTTGTTTGATGTAAATTAAAGTGTTATTTTATTAAATTAAGGTTTTTTAAAATTCATCTTTTGTTTGTTAATATTTAAAGGGAAAGAGAGTTTTGTCCATTTACGAAAACTACTGATATTTGATGTAATAATTAAAGGGAAAGGGAGTTAGTTTTCTTTAAACAATAACTTATATTTAATAAAGTATTTGAATTTCTTTTAAAATAGAAGTTGAATGTCAAAGAAGAGTATTCAAAGAGCTTGCATTGATTTTGGTGAGAATTCAACTTTTCTTCCGTGTGTAAACACATTTTTATTTTTTATAAGATTCAAAGTCAAACGATTTATATATAACTGTAAAAATTTTTGCAAAAGAATTTATCAAAACATTCCGGAGTTAATTGGCAATGAGATAATAATATTGCTTCTATATATCTAGTGCCAAGAGGTCATTGTGATTGTTTTTTAGTTCTAAAAACATCTTCTTCTTGGAATTTTAAATAGAGGTCCAAATATATAGACTCAACCCTGAATATCAAACAAACATTACAAAGTGCTTTTAATACAATTGATTCTGCATCATAACTGATCTTCTTATCCATTTTCACCTAACTCTCATTTATTACATATCATTATGCATTATTTTTCATAAATTTAGAATTTATCAATTAGTTATGAATGCACATGATTATGAATAATGGACATTGCACATACCATAGATAGATATATTTTTATATATTTATACGTATTGTCAAACTTAGACAAGTTACATCAAAAGCGTATATAAAAGAGGAATTAATATTTCAAACCATTTATACTTTAATCCTATATGAGATGAGAAAAAAATCTATTTTTTCCAAAAAAAAACATTAACACCTTAAATAAAAACCGGTTGGCCCCATAAATATATATGTCCTTCTTATTATGTTTTTTCTTAAATTATAATGATCACGGGCGTGACTAAATGAAAATTAATATTCAAATACCTTTGTCAATCAAATAAAATTTAATTTAAATGTTAGTTTTTTATGGAAAGAGATAAATGACAACAATATATTAATTTTTTATTAAATCTTGGTACTGCAGGTATTGACTTTTTCAACGGTTTCAATTGCTTGCATCTATATATCATTTAATATCATATGAAAGTCATCACACAGTTAGGGCTGTAAACGAGCCGAGTATCACCAGGCTCTCGCTCGGCTCGTTCATAATGTTCAAAGGCTCGAGCTCAGCTCGAGCTCGTTCGAGCTATGTTTTTTGTGCTCAAGCTCGGCTTGTTGAAAAGCTCGAGTAGCTCGAGCTCGGCTCGTTTAAAAATTTGATATAATTCAAAGAGGTCTCTCCTATCTGTCATTAAGCTAAGTAAAAAGCATCTTCATGTTGCAATAAAAACAAATTCAAAATATAAATTTATATAATCCCAAAAAACTTTCAACTAAAAATAAGAGTACTTTTTCTATGTATTTATATATATCTACAACACCACAATATATATATATATATAAGCTCGTTTAGGCTCGTGAGCCTCACGAGCTGAGTAATTTTGGGCTCGAGCTCGGCTCGGCTCGTGAAAAGTCGAATCGAATTCGAGCATTGACCGAGCTGATCTTGAGTAGCTCACGAGCAACTTGACTCATTTACACCCCTACACACAATGCTTAATTAGTTAAAAGAGAAAATAACCTGTTTTATTCATGTCATGTCAATGCTATCATCATGTAAATAATCTTCAAATTATATTTTTATTTTTTATAATGAATTTTCTTTCGTAATTCAATTCTACCAGTGAAGCACAAATGTTGTGATGTTATTTATTATGGAAATATATTTTATGTCATGTCAACGCTGTAACTGTGAAGCATTTATTTTATTTTCCCAGACGTCCCTATGTTATTGGGAAAATGTTTTTTTTTTTCATTTTACATTTTTCACTTATTTAATATTTTAATTTAATTTAATTTATTGTTTGAGAACAAAATCATATGGTGGTGAAGTCACCGTTGCTGTCACTTTTACTTTTACAAAAATGTTTGCTTTATTGGTATGGGATTTTTTTGTATAAAATATTTTTTGTCAAATTTTATTTCATTGAAAAGTATAATGATGAATTAACTTTATATCTGTTCATATGTATCACCTGATTTATCTAATTTTATGAAAAAAATAATGAGATAGGATGAATAGAATATTTATTTATTTTCATAAACATATCTAGTAGGGATGTTAACGGGGCAAGGATTCACCGGGGAATACAATCCTCGGCCTCTGCTCCAAATTTCTACTTTCATCCCCGACTCCGGCACAAACCCGAATACGAAGAATTTTTTTTTCCGTTCTCATCCCTGTTTATATAGATTTTTTTAAAAAATAAAATCTAATTTTTTTTATCCTGATAAGGGTAAAATAAAAAAATTATAAATAAATTTAAAAAAAATAAAAAAAATTCGGATAATAGTTAAAATAAATCTGAAATTCAAATTTTGAATTTTTCAGATTTTTGTTATTAAAAAATAAATAAATAAAAAAAAACTATCTTATCCTAAGATGGTTGAGGATTTTCAGAGAAGGTTGGTGGATTTTTCGGAGAGAAGAAAACGAAAAAATCCTGGAGAAAAAAAAGGAGAACAAAAAATCACCAAAGGAGAAAAAAAAATCACCCGAGGGAGAGAGAAGAAAAAGAGAAGAGAAAAACTACGGAGAGGGAAAAAATCAGGGAAGGAAAGAAAAAACGGGTGAGTGATCGCGATCGTCGAGATCGAAGAGCAAAGGAAGAACAAGGAGACAACAACGACGGACTCAGACGGGAAGTGAGAAAGAAGATCCAAAAGGAGAAGAAAAAAAGAAGAAAACCGAGACAAAAATCTAGGTAAATCATTACCTTATTTAAAAAAAAAACAATTTTGCATAATAAATTTTTGATGCTTCTTATAATAATCCATTAAGGTCATGTTCTGTGCCATGCTTTTTTTTTTCATTGTTATTTTCCTAATTTTTTTATTTTATAATAATTATTATTATATTATCATTATTTAAAAAAAAAAAACAAATTTCATGGTTCACCGTTCATGCTTGAATTTTTTTAATAATTTATTTTATCATTATTGGATATATGACATCCGTGGATTTTTTATATTATTATTATTTATCATTACTATTATTATTATTATTATTTAAAACTCACGGATCATGCATAATATATTTTTTAAATTATTTATTATTATAAAAAATCAGGATCTATGTTATTTGGTGATTTTTTTTATATAATTATTTTAAAAATTGATTGTTCATGTATAGGATTTATTTTTAAAAAAATTATTTATTATCATAATTATTAAAAACAAAAAAAAAACATCCGGATGCATGTTAACTGGTGTGTTTTTTTTTTATATTATTATAGTTCAATATTTTTTTAAATGTAGTTATTATTATTATTATATAAAAAACTATATCCAGATTTTTAAAAAAAAAAAATCATGATCTATCTGTTATATAAGATTTATTATTATTATTTTTATATTTTATGATTTTTTTTATATGGACATATGCATGCACACCCTTGCAGGATTATGATAGAAAATTAGGGTTTGATTCTAAATTTCATGTAAAAAAAATAATATGTGAAAATCAAGAAGTCTAGGGATGTGATTGCATAAATGAAAAAAAAAAAAAGTAAATAAATTAAAGTCAGGGTCTAATATGCAAAAATGATGAAAGAGGGACTAACAGGCAAAAACATGAAAAAATAAAAATAAAAATTTTAATAGAAATTAGGGTCGTTCTTGCAAATTTGCCGATCCAATGTTTCAAGACCACAAACTCTTGTGGAGTCCAGTGTAGACTGTAGTGATAGACTGTTCTCCTTGTGAGAACCTCTCCACTACCTCATGGACTCCCTTTTTGAGTGAGTGGAAATATTTTGAAGACCACAAACTCTTGTGGAGTCCAGTGTAGACTGTAGTGATAGACTGTTCTCCTTGTGAGAACCTCTCCACTACCTCATGGACTCCCTTTTTGAGTGAGTGGAAATATTTTGAAGACCACAAACTCTTGTGGAGTCCAGTGTAGATTGTGGTGGTAGACTGTCCTCCTTGTGAGAACCTCTCCACTACCTCATGGACTCCCTTTTTGAGTGAGTGGAAATATTTTGAAGACCACAAACTCTTGTGGAGTCCAGTGTAGATTGTGGTGGTAGATTGTTCTCCTTGTGAGAACCTCTCCACTACCTCATGGACTCCCTTTTTGAGTGAGTGGAAATATTTTGAAGACCACAATCTCTTGTGAAGTTCCAATGTAGATGGTGGTGGTAGACTGTTCTCCTTGTGAGAATCTCTCCGCTACCTCATGGACTTCCTTTTTGAGTGAGTGGAAACACTTTGAAGACCACAACATCTCTTGTGGAGTTCCAATGTAGATTGTGGTGGTAGACTGTTCTCCTTGTGAGAATCTCTCCACTACCTCTTGGACTCTCTTGAGTGAGTGGAAATATTTTTGAAGACCACAACATCTCTTGTGGAGTTCCAACGTAGATTGTGGTGGTAGACTGTTCTCCTAGTGAGAACCTCTCCACTACCTCTTGGACTCTCTTGAGTGTGGAAAATATTCTGAAGACCACAACATCTCTTGTGGAGTTCCAATGTAGATTGTGGTGGTAGACTGTTCTCCTTGTGAGAATCTCTCCACTACCTCTTGGACTCTCTTGAGTGAGTGGAAATATTTTTGAAGACCACAACATCTCTTGTGGAGTTCCAACGTAGATTGTGGTGGTAGACTGTTCTCCTAGTGAGAACCTCTCCACTACCTCTTGGACTCTCTTGAGTGTGGAAAATATTTTGAAGACCACAACATCTCTTGTGGAGTTCCAATGTAGATTGTGGTGGTAGACTGTTCTCCTTGTGAGAACCTCTCCACTACCTCTTGGACTCTCTTGAGTGAGTGGAAATATTCTTGAAGACCACAACAACCTCTTGTGGAGTTCCAACGTAGATTGTGGTGGTAGACTGTTCTCCTTGTGAGAATCTCTCCACTACCTCTTGAACTCTCTTGAGTGAGTGGAAATATTTTTGAAGACCACAACATCTCTTGTGGAGTTCCAATGTAGATTGTGGTGGTAGACTGTTCTCCTTGTGAGAACCTCTCCACTACCTCTTGGACTCTCTTGAGTGAGTGGAAATATTCTTGAAGACCACAACAACCTCTTGTGGAGTTCCAACGTAGATTGTGGTGGTAGACTGTTCTCCTTGTGAGAATCTCTCCACTACCTCTTGAACTCTCTTGAGTGAGTGGAAATATTTTTGAAGACCACAACATCTCTTGTGGAGTTCCAATGTAGATTGTGGTGGTAGACTGTTCTCCCAGTGAGAACCTCTCCACTACCTCTTGGACTCTCTTGAGTGTGGAAAATATTTTGAAAACCACAAAAACTCTTTTTGAGTGAGTGAAAAAAAAAGTTTCTATCAAAACCACTAGCTTTTGTTGAGTTCGATGTGGTGGAAGATATCTCTCTTTGTGAGACCCTCTCCACTATCTCTTGAAACTCTCTTGAGTGAGTGGAAAAAGTTTTATCAAAACCTGAAATGCTTCACAAACACAAAATGCTGAAGTCGTCAGACACCCATATCAAAGGGAATCAAGTTCGTGATCACAACTTGAGATCCACTTCAAAACCAAGCAAATCAAAGTAATCATGCGGAAAAAAGAGTATAACTTGATGATGTGCAAGCCAATGTTCAAAGCACAGAAAGTCAAGAAAAAAAAAAAAAAAAACTCAAATGAATGACAAATGAGCTCAACAGTCTCAAGACATCAGAGTCAAAGACTCGAAGAGTTTCACAAGTCAAGACTTGAAGAAAGTTTCATAAGCACGAAAGCCGAAGCTTTTGAAAAGTCAAAATAATGTAAAATCAAGTTTGTGGTTCATCAACATAGAGAATCAACAACTTGAAATGCAAAAACAAATCCAATATGCAAACTCCAAAGTTAAAACCATTTCAAAAAGAAAAATCAAAGTCAAAGCAGCCAAGTCAAGATTCGAGATATGAAAGAGTCAAGACATGAAAATTTATACAAATCGACAAATGAACTCAACAGTCTCAAGACATCAGAAGTCAAAGACTCGAAGAGTTTCACAAGTCAAGACTTGAAGAAAGTTTCATAAGCACGAAAGCCGAAGCTTTTGAAAAGTCAAAACCATGTAAAATCAAGTTTGTGATTCATCAACATAGAGAATCAACAACTTGAAATGCAAAGTCAAATCCAAGATGTAAAGTTCAAAGTCAAAGCCATTCTAAAAAAAATCAAAGTTAAAGTAGCCAAGTCAAGATTCGAGATATGAAAGAGTCGAGGCTTGAAAATTTATACAAACGACAAATGAACTCAATAGTCTTAAGACATCAAAAGTCAAAGACTCAAAGAGTTTCACAAGTCAAGACTTGAAGGAAGTTTCATAAGCACGAAAGCCGAAGCTTCTGAAGAGTCAAGATATGTAAAATCAAGTTTGTGGTTCGTCAACCTAGAGAATCCACAACTTGAAATCCAAAACAAATCCAAGATGCAAACTCAAGTGTCCAAGATACATGTTTCCAAATGAATGAATGAGCTCAACAACACCAAGACATCAAAAGTCAATGGATTGAAGAGTCTCATAAGTCAAAGAAGAAAAGAAACTAAAGACTTCACAAGCATGACATGCCGAAGTCTTCAATGATCAAAATTGAAGCAGGTCAAGCTCATCGTTCTCAAAAGTTGTAACTTGATGTTTGGGTGATGCTCATGATGCAAGTCAAAGTAATTTGAAGGAGACCAAAGTCAGTAAAGTCAAAAGAAATATCCAGGCATAATTTTCGGCGAAAAAGTCTGCCAAATCAAAGTCAAAGTGTAAACTTAGATTATGCTAAGTTGGATAAAGATTAGGAAAGTAAAAAAAAAAAAATATAGTTCTCCTATCCTTTGTTCTGAGTCAAAATCATGTGTTCATGTCATGTTCTTGAAGTAATAAAAGAAATTGATTTTACTTGTTATTTCTCGTTCACGTTTGTTTCTTAATCGGAGGTTCCTGTGACATTGTCCAGGGTAATTAACATTAGGGGCTTGCCCCTAATGGAAGTCGGAAACCCACAATCCCTTGAAGTCAAAAAAAAAATAATCAAAATTCGATTTGTGAACCTTTATTTTGGCCGGTTAATCATATTAAAGGCCGGTTGAGAAAAAGGACCCCACAAAGTCTGGCACGCCCGGTGGGACATGACTTCCCCTCCCATCTTTGAAATAGTGCGAATGAGAAATAACAAAAAAAAAAAAAAAAAAAAAAAAAAAAAAAAAAATCAAACCTCTTATTATTGCTAATGTGATGTTTTGTTTCAGGTATTTGAAATGGCATCCATGAGCAACAACAACAAAAGTACTCCATGCACAATTTTCTTGGGGGAAGGCACTCATGTGAAGCTGCCTTACGCTTCTGTCTGCACTGGTCCTGCTGGAGCTGAGATCAAGTTTGGAACAGTATCAGACTACGTCAACTTCGTGCCAAGCCCACCCCCATCACCACCAGAAATCCATGCCCCTCGCTTGCTTTCAAGGGGGCGGCACCCAAATGTTATACCACCCGCTGAGATCAAAGATGATGATTTTACTAAAAGAACATCTGTTTTTGATCGACTTATATTTCCTAAGAGGATCGTGAATATCAAACAACAAGAAGATGAAGAGGAGCCTTCATTCACTATCACCGCTAAAGGTGAAGCTAGTGGTGTCTTCAAGAAACCCAAGGCTATCCCATTAAACTCCTTTGTAATGGGACACCCAAGAGTGACTAAGAGAAAAATGCCTTCATCCCAAGAGAAGGCGAATTTCATTTCATTTCAAGCCAACTCATCGGGTTCGTTTACAAATTCTTTCGAACCATTGAGAATGGTGAAGGAGAACTCCATGATTGGCGAGCTTCACTCCCAATCAAATAACAAGATGAAAGGGGGCAGGCCGCCGAGGTCTCACTATCAGAAAGAGAGCCTTGGCAAGAAAATCTATAACAACTACGCCTCCTACAAGAAGCTGCAGACTGAAAAAATGACACCAAGGGAGTTCTATTTGCGAAAGAAGAAGTTGATCTCAGAGTCGCGAACTTCTGTGTTTGATAGGCTTGCACAACCAAAAAAGATGATATATAAGAAGCTTAATAGGGGGCAAGTGACCAAACCCTCACCTTGTCACTCAAAATTTCAATGGAAGCGAAAAAATGATGAAGAGATGGAAGACCTCGAAGTGCATACTGTACGAGTGATTACTGAAGGGTCTGAACATCCACCTGACCCAGAACGCCCCTTCACGAGGCTGCGGAAAAAGACGACAGTTGGCACAAGCACTCTACTAGAAGATGAGCTTAATCAAGCCATGCAAGAAAGGGCAAAAGCCATGGCTCAAGTTGGATTCCAGACTCCACCTAGGAGGAATGATGACTCAAGTGATGAAGATGATAATCTCGTTTTCACATCCAATAAAGATCCTATGCTTGTGAAAATAAAGAAGCAATTAGACCAGCGAGAGAAGGATCATATCTCTATGATGCAAACAGTCACATCTCTGACTGGTGTGATCGCTCGTTTAAGCGATCAGGTACAAAATTTATTTCAAGAAAATTCAAGGAGTAATCGACAAGCACCACCTGTACAAGTCATTCAAGAGGAAGATGATGAAGAGGAAGTTCTCGGGTTGCATGAGCAAGCTGGAACATCGGCAGCGCCTGAGCCGATGATATCTCGAGAAGAAATCTAAAAGATAGTTGCTGCACAATTAAAAGAGGCTAAAGGCAATACAGTTAAAACTGATGGAGATAAACCATACGCAAGCTTTCATGATAAAATTGCTTATCCAAAAGGATATAGTGTCCCCAAGTTTAAGCAATTTAATGGCTTAGGGAATCCTGACCAGCACCTAGCTCACTTTGTGACAGCATGCGGTGATACAAGTAGCAACCCGTCTCTTTTGTTACGACAATTTGCAGCTAGTTTAACTGGTGTAGCCTTTGAATGGTATGCCAATTTACAATCTGAATCCATTCAAACATGGCAGCAGATGAAAGATGCCTTTAGGGTACGATTTGGTGGTGTGACCGATAAGATCACCATTGCAGATTTGGCTAACACAAGACAAAATAAAGATGAGAAAGTGATTGATTATGTGATGAGGTGGCGTAACTTGAGCATCAAGTGTGAGCAACCACTTGATCAAGTGCAAGCAGTGGGACTATTGGTGGGGAACATCGATAATTGGATGGCTCCTTTCCTCAGTTCATCTGAAATCCATACCTTTCAAGACTTGATCTCTCAAGTTAAAAAGCTGGAAAGAACAAGCTCTAAGGTGGTGTCTACAATGCAACCCAACAAGGTGGACAAGGAAAAACAACGGAAGCCAGAAGGCGTTAAGCATGTGGCTTTTACAACCGATAAGGTGAAAGAAACCACAACAGTGCCAAACTATAATAGGCCAAAGCCACCAGCACTTGGAAGTGGAAATGAAGCAACGAAGCCTTTAAGCTCTCTTCAAGAAAGGATGAGTAAGAAGTATTCTTTTAGAAGAGACAAAGTGATGAAGATATTTAAAGATGCACTAAAGGTGGGTTTGCAACTACCAGAGAGTAAACGCCCGGAAGAAGCAGACAAAAAAGATCACCCAAACTTTTGCCCATACCACAGAATATTGGGCCACTCAATTGAGAACTGCTACGTTTTCAAAGACTGGATTGAGCGCCAATATCAAGAAGGTAAAATTACCTTATCTAAAGGTGTGTTACTCGACCAACCAGCCGAGCATGCAAATTATGTATCGGTTGTACCAGAAGAAGAACCACTTCATGAGCAAGATGCAAATAACACATCAAAAGATATACAAGCTGGTGCAAGTTCACAAACTCCGAGAACGCCTGCTCCTCTTGGAGTTCCAGAAGGCTTATGGGAAATCTCTATCTCAAAAAGGTCAAGAAAAATGTTGAAAAAATTAGGAGAGCTTCCTGGTATCAAGTGGCGGAGAGCTCAAGAACCTGATGAAAAGCCTAAGAAGAAAAACAAGACAAATAAGAAGACAAAAAGTAAGAAGAAGAAGAAGAAACAGAAACAAGTGAAGCCTGCTGAGTTCCATCACAAGAAGTCAATCATAGAACAATATATTGACTCTTTGGATGATTACCGACAGAAGGAGAGAACTCTGATTACATTAAGGGATTATTTCCCTGATGAAGCTAAAGAGCTACTCGTAGAATTGGATGAGTCTCACGATGAAGAGTTCCTGATTGAGACTTGCAGAGTCATTACTATCCATGGAGACGTGGTACGAGATGAAGATGAAGATGATGATTATGAAGATGAACTCGAACTCTATTATCCAGATGAAGATGATTCTTTGCCTGAGCAGTTATATGATCGACATGGGAGGCCTTATACAAGTAAAAAGCAAAAAAAGAAGCAAGCTTTTAAAGACAGGGTTAGGATGGCAAATGCAAGACTGCAAGAGCCTCTAACATTGGTTCCTGAAACAAACCAATGCTACCCGAAGCAGAAGCCAAGAAGATCGCCTAAGTATAGGATTCTCAAAAAGATTATGCCACGGGAAGAGATTCCATCTTTTATCCAAAAGGTGACATATGATCTTACTCATAGGAAGCCTCATATTCCTGAAAATGATACCCCTTGGAATGAGTCAGGAGTTGTGGAAGTAACTTGTGTTTCCCCTAGAAAGAACATGCCACAATTCCATAACAATAAAACTGAAGAAGAAATTATGAGCCAAAATGGTAGACCTAAATCTTTAAGATGTGCGAAGAGTGGAAGCTTCATCGTGAAGGGTGATAAAATTCATGAGTTGTTTCATAAGATGATTGAAGAAAGAGTACTATCTCCAAAGATTGAAGATGGTATAAATCCACATGTGAAGAATCATTCTAAGTATTGCCCTTCTCACTGTCTGATGGGGCATATGTTAGAAGAGTGTCGTGGGTTCAAAAGCTGGTTATATAACGCCATCAAGAATGGCACTATAAGTTTACCTGAAGAATATTTTGAGATGTCAGGTACGTGCTATGCCTTGACAATCAAGGAAAAACATAGTGACGACCACAACCACCAAGATGAGGAAGAGGAGCCTCGAATAATTAACAATGTGCGAAGACTCTTCGAGCAAGCCAGAGGGACAAAAGACAAAGGAAAGGAGAAGACGATTGACATTAATGAAGATCTTGTGCAGCCACGGAAAAGTCCTACTTCTAAGACACAAGATTATAACATTGCTGCCCACTTGAAGAAGATTCCAGCTCAATTAAGTGTCTTTGACGCATTAATGATGTCTCAAGAGCTCAGAGATACTTTAATCCATGTCTTACAAAACTCAGAAGAATACCAAGCATATTTTGCGGAAGCTCATATGACGGAAGCTCTTTATGCTTTTGGTGCTCCGTCAATCAAGTTTTCTGAAAAAGACTTGCTACTGGGGACAAGAGAGCATAATAGACCCTTATATGTCACCGGATCTTGTGATGGGACTAGTGTCAACAGAATCCTCATTGATCCTGGCTCCTCAGTAAATCTGATGACATTAAAAACTCTGCACTCCTTAGCTTTGGAGATATATCACTTATCAGCAGAAAAGATTGTTGTCCAAGGCTTTAATCAACACAGTCAAAAGGCTCTGGGATCAATTACACTTCCTTTTAAGATTGGGAAGCTAACATCGGAAGTGAAATTCCATGTCATCAACACTGATGCCTCTTATAGAGCATTATTGGGAAGGCCATGGTTGCATGAGAACTATGTGGTTCCTTCCACTTTACATCAGTGTTTGATGTATGTAAAAGATGATGAAGTGTATCGCATTGATGGAGAGATTCAACCATTTGGTGTGCACGAAATTCATTATGATGATGCACGTTATTTTGCAGATACACCTAAAAGGGGCAAGCTGAGTGCAGCCAAAGATGATGCCCTTATGAAAGCCACGAAGACTACAAAGTTTACTCAGAAGAAGGTTTCCTTCCTACCTTTGAAGCCGCACTTTGGAAGTGACACTGAGTCCTCAGAAGAAGAAAGGGATGATGAAGGTATACAGGTCACTTACCCATCCGCTCGTCTTTCCAAGAAGAACCAACATTTTGGTAGTGATGACTCTGATGGAGAAGAAGCTTCACTCCCACTAATCAAAATGGAAGAAAAAGATGATGAATTCCCAATTGAAACCTCTCTTCATGTTACAAGGATACCAGAAGGGCTCTATAAAACTCTTGATGATTTGAGTGCTAATCTGGTGGAACGGCTAGTTACTTTCTATGTCCCTTCCCATCATCAAGGAGAGAGAGGGATTCTCTTCTATAAGTCAAAACCCAATGAAATCAATGAGGAAGACTTCTTGATGATCAAGACAATGGAGGATGAGGAACCTTGGCCCTTAAAATTTCCAGACTATTATTCTCCTACGCTCAGAAGATTAGTGCAACGAGCTGGAGTCGGTTTAAAACACTCAAAGGGTAGACATATTCTCTTTGAAAAACTCTGGCATCCTTTTAAGAAAGCCATGCAAGGCCAAGGTCTGAGTAAAAGTGGACTCGGGTTTCAAAATCAACAGGTATATGAATGTCATATGGTATCAGCTATTAATGTATCTGATGGAAGCGATGAAGATTCAGTTGAACATACAACAGATGAACATCTCACAAAAGATGTAAAATTGAAAGATGCACCTCCTGAGCTTGAAGATGGAGGACAAGCTACAATCGATGAATTGGTGGAAATCAACTTAGGAAGTGAGGATGATCCTAAACCCATTTTCTTATAATGATATGCCGGGTCTAGATGTGGAGGTAGTTGTTCATAAACTCGCCATCAACCCAAGTTTTCCACCAGTGAAACAAGCACCAAGAAAGATGAAGTTTGACTTGGAGGAGAAAGTCATTGAAGAAACTAAAAAATTAATTGAAGCTGGTTTCATAAGGGAGGAGAAGTACCCTCACTGGATTGCCAGTATAGTGCCAGTTAAGAAAAAGAACGGGCAAATCAGAATATGTGTGGACTTTAGGGACTTAAATAAAGCATGTCCTAAAGATGATTTTCCACTTCCAGTTATGGAGATCATGATTGATAATACATCCTCCTATGAGATGTTTTCTTTCATGGATGGTTTCTCTGGGTACAACCAAATCAAGATGGATCCAGAGGATGAAAAGCATACTGCGTTTCGTACACCGGTAGGCATCTACTGTTACAAAGTTATGCCGTTCGGGTTGAAGAATGCGGGGGCGACATATCAAAGGGCTATGACCAAAATTTTTGATGACTTAATCCACCAAGTTGTTGAATGTTATGTGGATGACTTGGTGGTGAAAACACAATCTAAAGATCAACACCTCGATGACCTGAGAATAGTGTTTGATCGAATTAGAAAATATAACTTAAAAATGAATCCTATGAAATGCGCATTTGGGGTATTATCGGGAAAGTTTCTCGGGTTCGTTGTGAGACACCGAGGAATAGAGGTTGACCCCTCCAAGATTAAAGCAATCATCGAAATGCCACCTCCAAAGACATTGAAGCAGCTGAGATCCTTTCAAGGAAGATTGGCATATATTCGAAGGTTTATTGCTAACCTTTCAGGGAGATGTAAGCCATTCTCAAAGCTAGTAAAGAAGAATGCTCCTTTCAAGTGGGATGATGAATGCCAAGATGCCTTTCAAGAGATCAAGCAATACTTGCTAAATCCTCCAGTGTTGGCAGCGCCAATTGCTGGAAAACCATTGATCTTATATACAACGGCTTTGGAGGGATCTCTTGGAGCTTTGCTTGCTCAAGAGAATGAAGAAGGAAAGGAGAATGCGTTATATTATCTCAGCAGGATGTTAGTTGGGGCTGAATATAGATATACGCCTATTGAAAAGCATTGCCTCTCATTGGTGTTTGCAGTAAAAAAGCTTCGGCATTACTTGCTCTCACATAAAGTTGTTCTCATATCGAGAGCAGACCCACTCAAGTACTTGATGAGCAGACCACTACTCACAGGGAGATTAGCAAAATGGGCGTTACTTCTAATGGAGTTTGACATAACTTATACTCCACAAAAAGCAATTAAAGGGCAAGCACTAGCAGATTTTCTAGCTGCACATCCTTTGCCTGATGATTCTCCTCTGAAAT
Organism: Dioscorea dumetorum; assembly: GCA_902712375.1. Classification (NCBI taxonomy): domain Eukaryota; kingdom Viridiplantae; phylum Streptophyta; class Magnoliopsida; order Dioscoreales; family Dioscoreaceae; genus Dioscorea; species Dioscorea dumetorum. Next base: position 7,439,649 of record CACTHL010000846.1, read on the forward strand.
GTGATCTTCCTGATGAAGAGACCTTGATTATAGAGGAGGAAAAATGTTGGAAGATGTACTTTGATGGAGCTTCCTCAATACAACCAGCTGTTAGGCCCAAAATTCCTCAAGTTAAAGCTGGAGTTGGGCTCATTTTCATTTCTCCTGAAGGTGGGATCTTGAGATACTCTCTTTCTCTATTGAAGCCATGCACTAATAATGAAGCTGAATATGAAGCTCTTATCGCTGGACTCGAGCTAGCAATTAAGATGAGAATTCAGAGTTTACACATATATGGTGACTCTCAACTCATCATAAATCAAGTTGAAGGAAGTTTCAAAACCTATAAGCAAGAACTTCTTCAATACCATCAAAGAGTTATAGAACTAATGAAGCAAATTCCAGATGTTAAGCTGGAAAGAGTTTCAAGGTCGGTTAATGGAAAAGCGGATAGCCTGGCAAAACTTGCAAAAGAGCTAGCTGATCCAAATATGAAGGAGATTCAAGTCACCATTCAGAATAGAAGAGTCCTAAGTTCATGCCTTGATGAGGACATTGAGAACGAACACCACTTAAAAATAGAAGAAGCTCTAGCAGTAGTTGAAGATGATTGGATGGGTCCTTTCATTAAATACTTAATGTATGGCGAGCTTCCACAAGAAAAGTCTTTGGCACTGCAATTAAAAAAACGGGCAATGAGATTTACTCTTGTTAATGATGTCCTCTATAGAAGATCATATGACCAGCTCCTATTGAGATGTCTCTCTAAGGAGGATTCCGAAGAAGTTATGCATGAAGTTCATTTAGGTATCTGTGGTGCTCATCAGTCAGGACCTAAGATGCGGCTGAAGATCAAGCATATGGGATACTATTGGCCAAGCATGATCAAGGATTGTATGGAGTATGCAAAAAGATACAAGCTTTGCCAAGCCCATGGGGATTTCATTCACCAACACCCAAATCCTCTACACCCTACAATCTCTTCATGGCCTTTTGAGATGTGGGGAACTGATGTTATAGGCCCTATTGAGCCACCATCATCAAGAGGGCATCGCTTCATATTAGCTGCCACCGACTACTTCTCACGTTGGGCAGAAGCTACTCCTCTAAAGGAGGTGAAGGCGGAGAACATTATCAAGTTTTTCAAAGATCATGTGTTATATAAATTTGGAACGCCTCGAAGAATTATTTCTGACAATGGGCAGACCTTTCGAAGCTTCAAAGTTGGGAGATTTGCTCAGCATCACAAAATAGATTGGAGATATTCCTCTATCTATAATGCTAGAGCAAATGGTCTCGCAGAAGCATTCAACAAAACTCTCTCAAAGTTACTAAAGAAAGCGGTTTCAAAAGGCCAAAGAGATTGGCATGAGAGGCTCCCTGAAGTCCTTTGGGCATACCGCACAACTTACCGAACACCAACGCAATCAACACCTTATTCGTTGGTTTTTGGTACCGAAGCTGTCTTACCACTTGAAGTTCAAATCCCTTCTTTGAGGGTTGCCTTGCAAACTGAATTCACTGATGAAGACAGAGTTCGTTTGCGTTTAGATGAGCTTGACTCTCTAGATGAGAGAAGACTAGAGGCTCAGCAAAATCTTGAAGTCTACAAGGCAAGGATGGCACGAGCATACCACAAAATGGCTCGTATTCGAACCTTCGAGAAAGGGGAAATGGTTTGGGTGTTAAGAAGACCAATCATCACCAACAAGCATGCTGGGGGCAAGTTCAAGCCAAATTGGGAAGGCCCTTATATCATTGAAGCTGTTTATGATGGAGGAGCATATCAGCTAGTTGATGCCGATGGAGGAAGACCTATGCCGCCTATTAATGCTAGGTTTTTAAAGAAATATTATCCATGATGTATTTGTAATCCTTGATAAAAAAAAAAAAGAGAGAGAGACTTGTGTTTGTCTATGACAGAACGTCCAGTGCTCCTGTTTGAGCAATTTGGTCAAGCATTCTTTATGCTTCTCGAGGTAAAACACTAGTTTCACCATATAAAAAAAAAAGACTTATGTTTGTCTGACGGAACGGCCAGTGCTCCTGTTTGAGCAATTTGGTCAAGCATTCTTTATGCTTCTCGAGGCAAAACACTAGTTTCACCATATTGTTCCATTGTGTTAAAATGAATAAAAGCATGATGGGACGTCTAGTGCTCTTGTTTATGTAATTTGGTTAAGCATTCCCTATGCTTCCTGAAATAAAACACAAGTTTCCTTGTGTTATCTGTTCTATGAATAAAATCATGTGAGCATGAATTCTCAACAGTTTTTGTGATGAGATATTGATTATCCATCATACTATTTCATCCAGATAAAAAAACAAAATTTACAAAAATAAGCAAGAAAATGGGGGAAAGAAAAGAAAACAAATAATTCAAAAAAAAAGAAAAGAAAAAAAAAGAAAAAGAAAATAATGGTTATTGAAGTTAAAAAATCTGCATATGATCTGCACAATTGATGTTGGGATCAAGCCCTCCATGGGATACTGAGGTCACCTCCAATTGCCTCAAAATTTTAAGTGGAGAATTACAACATGTCATGCATAATCACAAAATCGATTACAAATGCCAAATCCAAGTCAAGATCAAGCCTTTACAAAGCATGAATCCCAAATATGGAAACCTGAATATGCGAAATCCGTCATCAAGATCATGATTAATTTTCTTGATGAAGATATACCAAGATGATATCAAAGTCACTCTATGCTTGGATCCGTAGATACTTATATTATTGAGATCAAACGGTGCTTAAAAGGTCATGTCAAAGAAAAATTGTACTTTGAAGCTCATTGGATCTATTACCAATGCCGAGGTTTATGAGGATGAAGAAAATCAATTAGATATGTACAACAAAGTCATGCCAAAGATTATACTCTTTAAGACTCATTTACTCTATTAGTGAAATGGGTTTATCAAGTGGAAATGCTATAAATATGGAAGCCAAGACCATGTTAAAATCATGTTTTACTTCCAAATTTGTCATCTATGTTGCTGAGAACAAATGGAAGTTACCACAAGCTTAAATGCATTTCATTTCAAAACTCATTAACTTTTTCGTTGAGATTGAGTCAAGAATGTGAAAAGGCTCCAAATATGCCAGTAAAACCATGTCGTATATGTATTACTTCCGAATTTGTCATCTCTATTGTTGAGAACAAATGGAAGTTGGCACAAGCTTAAATCTATTTCACTTCAAAACTCATTAACTCTTTCATTGAGATTGAGTCAAGAATGTGAAAAGGCTCCAAATATGCCAGTAAAACCATGTCATATATGTTTTACTTCCGAATTTGTCATCTCTATTATTGAGAACAAATGGAAGTTGCTACAAGCTTAAATCTATTTCACTTCAAAACTCATTAACTCTTTCATTGAGATTGAGTCAAGAATGTGAAAAGGTTCCAAATACACAAGTAAAACTATGTCAAATATATTCTACTTTAAGGCCCATTGATTCTGTCATCAAGATTGAGCAAAAAAAAAACAAATATGAAAGCAAAACAATAGCAAATATGTTTCACTTTGACGCTTGTCAACGCCATCTTCGATGCCAAGCAACGAAGTCCTAAGCCCAAATGTATCTGACTTCAAAACTCATTAACTCTTTCATTGAGATTGAGTGAAAGATGTAAAAGGGGTCCAAATGTGCAAGTAAAACCAAGTCAAATATGCTTTATTTCCGCGTTGATCATCTCCATTGCTGAGGGCACAGGGAAGAAGCCAGAAACTCCAATTCAGTTTACTTCAAGACTTGTTGACTCTGCCATTAAGATCAAGCCAAACAAAAAAAATTATGAAAGAAAAAAACAATATCAAATATATTTCACTTCGATCTTTGTCAACTACATTATCAAAGACAAGCGAGCGAAGTCTTAAGACTAACTATATTTCATTTTAAAACTCATTAACTCCTTCATTGAGCATGAGCCAATCAAATGAAAAGTCTTCATTCAGAAAAGTTCAAGTATTACAATGCCCGATATTACCAAAATAGATTCCATTGCTTACCACAAGTTGAGCTTGCAAAACAATATGAGCAAATTAAAGACTGTCGAAGTGCTCGTACCTTCCTCCCTCAACTAAAGTGTGTGCGAAAGCTACGAGGGGGGCACTTTGTTTATATAGATTTTTTTAAAAAATAAAATCTAATTTTTTTTATCCTGATAAGGGTAAAATAAAAAAATTATAAATAAATTTAAAAAAAATAAAAAAAATTCGGATAATAGTTAAAATAAATCTGAAATTCAAATTTTGAATTTTTCAGATTTTTGTTATTAAAAAATAAATAAATAAATAAAAACTATCTTATCCTAAGATGGTTGAGGATTTTCAGAGAAGGTTGGTGGATTTTTCGGAGAGAAGAAAACGAAAAAATCCTGGAGAAAAAAAAGGAGAACAAAAAATCACCAAAGGAGAAAAAAAAATCACCCGAGGGAGAGAGAAGAAAAAGAGAAGAGAAAAACTACGGAGAGGGAAAAAATCAGGGAAGGAAAGAAAAGACGGGTGAGTGATCGCGATCGTCGAGATCGAAGAGCAAAGGAAGAATAAGGAGACAACAACGACGGACTCAGACGGGAAGTGAGAAAGAAGATCCAAAAGGAGAAGAAAAAAAGAAGAAAACCGAGACAAAAATCTAGGTAAATCATTACCTTATTTAAAAAAAAACAATTTTGCATAATAAATTTTTGATGCTTCTTATAATAATCCATTAAGGTCATGTTCTGTGCCATGCTTTTTTTTTTCATTGTTATTTTCCTAATTTTTTTATTTTATAATAATTATTATTATATTATCATTATTTAAAAAAAAAAAACAAATTTCATGGTTCACCGTTCATGCTTGAATTTTTTTAATAATTTATTTTATCATTATTGGATATATGACATCCGTGGATTTTTTATATTATTATTATTTATCATTACTATTATTATTATTATTATTTAAAACTCACGGATCATGCATAATATATTTTTTAAATTATTTATTATTATAAAAAATCAGGATCTATGTTATTTGGTGATTTTTTTTATATAATTATTTTAAAAATTGATTGTTCATGTATAGGATTTATTTTTAAAAAAATAATTTATTATCATAATTATTAAAAACAAAAAAAAAACATCCGGATGCATGTTAACTGGTGTGTTTTTTTTTTATATTATTATAGTTCAATATTTTTTTAAATGTAGTTATTATTATTATTATAAAAAAAACTATATCCGGATTTTTTAAAAAAAAAATCATGATCTATCTGTTATATAAGATTTATTATTATTATTTTTATAATTTATGATTTTTTTTATATGGACATATGCATGCACACCCTTGCAGGATTATGATAGAAAATTAGGGTTTGATTCTAAATTTCATGTAAAAAAAATAATATGTGAAAATCAAGAAGTCTAGGGATGTGATTGCATAAATGAAAAAAAAAAAAGTAAATAAATTAAAGTCAGGGTCTAATATGCAAAAATGATGAAAGAGGGACTAACAGGCAAAAACATGAAAAAATAAAAATAAAAATTTTAATAGAAATTAGGGTCGTTCTTGCAAATTTGCCGATCCAATGTTTGAAGACCACAAACTCTTGTGGAGTCCAGTGTAGACTGTAGTGATAGACTGTTCTCCTTGTGAGAACCTCTCCACTACCTCATGGACTCCCTTTTTGAGTGAGTGGAAATATTTTGAAGACCACAAACTCTTGTGGAGTCCAGTGTAGACTGTAGTGATAGACTGTTCTCCTTGTGAGAACCTCTCCACTACCTCATGGACTCCCTTTTTGAGTGAGTGGAAATATTTTGAAGACCACAAACTCTTGTGGAGTCCAGTGTAGATTGTGGTGGTAGACTGTCCTCCTTGTGAGAACCTCTCCACTACCTCATGGACTCCCTTTTTGAGTGAGTGGAAATATTTTGAAGACCACAAACTCTTGTGGAGTCCAGTGTAGATTGTGGTGGTAGATTGTTCTCCTTGTGAGAACCTCTCCACTACCTCATGGACTCCCTTTTTGAGTGAGTGGAAATATTTTGAAGACCACAATCTCTTGTGAAGTTCCAATGTAGATGGTGGTGGTAGACTGTTCTCCTTGTGAGAATCTCTCCGCTACCTCATGGACTCCCTTTTTGAGTGAGTGGAAACACTTTGAAGACCACAACATCTCTTGTGGAGTTCCAATGTAGATTGTGGTGGTAGACTGTTCTCCTTGTGAGAATCTCTCCACTACCTCTTGGACTCTCTTGAGTGAGTGGAAATATTTTTGAAGACCACAACATCTCTTGTGGAGTTCCAACGTAGATTGTGGTGGTAGACTGTTCTCCTAGTGAGAACCTCTCCACTACCTCTTGGACTCTCTTGAGTGTGGAAAATATTCTGAAGACCACAACATCTCTTGTGGAGTTCCAATGTAGATTGTGGTGGTAGACTGTTCTCCTTGTGAGAACCTCTCCACTACCTCTTGGACTCTCTTGAGTGAGTGGAAATATTTTTGAAGACCACAACATCTCTTGTGGAGTTCCAACGTAGATTGTGGTGGTAGACTGTTCTCCTAGTGAGAACCTCTCCACTACCTCTTGGACTCTCTTGAGTGTGGAAAATATTTTGAAGACCACAACATCTCTTGTGGAGTTCCAATGTAGATTGTGGTGGTAGACTGTTCTCCTTGTGAGAACCTCTCCACTACCTCTTGGACTCTCTTGAGTGAGTGGAAATATTCTTGAAGACCACAACAACCTCTTGTGGAGTTCCAACGTAGATTGTGGTGGTAGACTGTTCTCCTTGTGAGAATCTCTCCACTACCTCTTGAACTCTCTTGAGTGAGTGGAAATATTTTTGAAGACCACAACATCTCTTGTGGAGTTCCAATGTAGATTGTGGTGGTAGACTGTTCTCCCAGTGAGAACCTCTCCACTACCTCTTGGACTCTCTTGAGTGTGGAAAATATTTTGAAAACCACAAAAACTTTTTTTGAGTGAGTGAAAAAAAAAGTTTCTATCAAAACCACTAGCTTTTGTTGAGTTCGATGTGGTGGAAGATATCTCTCTTTGTGAGACCCTCTCCACTATCTCTTGAAACTCTCTTGAGTGAGTGGAAAAAGTTTTATCAAAACCTGAAATGCTTCACAAACACAAAATGCTGAAGTCGTCAGACACCCATATCAAAGGGAATCAAGTTCGTGATCACAACTTGAGATCCACTTCAAAACCAAGCAAATCAAAGTAATCACGCGGAAAAAAGAGTATAACTTGATGATGTGCAAGCCAATGTTCAAAGCACAGAAAGTCAAGATAAAAAAAAAAAAAACTCAAATGAATGACAAATGAGTTCAACAGTCTCAAGACATCAGAAGTCAAAGACTCGAAGAGTTTCACAAGTCAAGACTTGAAGAAAGTTTCATAAGCACGAAAGCCGAAGCTTTTGAAAAGTCAAAATAATGTAAAATCAAGTTTGTGGTTCATCAACATAGAGAATCAACAACTTGAAATGCAAAAACAAATCCAATATGCAAACTCCAAAGTTAAAGCAATTTCAAAAAGAAAAATCAAAGTCAAAGCAGCCAAGTCAAGATTCGAGATATGAAAGAGTCAAGACATGAAAATTTATACAAATCGACAAATGAACTCAACAGTCTCAAGACATCAGAAGTTAAAGACTCGAAGAGTTTCACAAGTCAAGACTTGAAGAAAGTTTCATAAGCACGAAAGCCGAAGCTTTTGAAAAGTCAAAACCATGTAAAATCAAGTTTGTGATTCATCAACATAGAGAATCAACAACTTGAAATGCAAAGTCAAATCCAAGATGTAAAGTTCAAAGTCAAAGCCATTCTAAAAAAAATCAAAGTTAAAGTAGCCAAGTCAAGATTCGAGATATGAAAGAGTCGAGGCTTGAAAATTTATACAAACGACAAATGAACTCAATAGTCTTAAGACATCAAAAGTCAAAGACTCAAAGAGTTTCACAAGTCAAGACTTGAAGGAAGTTTCATAAGCACGAAAGCCGAAGCTTCTGAAGAGTCAAGATATGTAAAATCAAGTTTGTGGTTCGTCAACCTAGAGAATCCACAACTTGAAATCCAAAACAAATCCAAGATGCAAACTCAAGTGTCCAAGATACATGTTTCCAAATGAATGAATGAGCTCAACAACACCAAGACATCAAAAGTCAATGGATTGAAGAGTCTCATAAGTCAAAGAAGAAAAGAAACTAAAGACTTCACAAGCATGACATGCCGAAGTCTTCAATGATCAAAATTGAAGCAGGTCAAGCTCATCGTTCTCAAAAGTTGTAACTTGATGTTTGGGTGATGCTCATGATGCAAGTCAAAGTAATTTGAAGGAGACCAAAGTCAGTAAAGTCAAAAGAAATATCCAGGCATAATTTTCGGCGAAAAAGTCTGCCAAATCAAAGTCAAAGTGTAAACTTAGATTATGCTAAGTTGGATAAAGATTAGGAAAGTAAAAAAAAAAAAATATAGTTCTCCTATCCTTTGTTCTGAGTCAAAATCATGTGTTCATGTCATGTTCTTGAAGTAATAAAAGAAATTGATTTTACTTGTTATTTCTCGTTCACGTTTGTTTCTTAATCGGAGGTTCCTGTGACATTGTCCAGGGTAATTAACATTAGGGGCTTGCCCCTAATGGAAGTCGGAAACCCACAATCCCTTGAAGTCAAAAAAAAAATAATCAAAATTCGATTTGTGAACCTTTATTTTGGCCGGTTAATCATATTAAAGGCCGGTTGAGAAAAAGGGCCCCACAATCCCCAATGGGTTTTTTCAGGTTTGGGAATTCCTCATCTCCGATTAATAAATTAATGTGATTTGTACTAATATTTATTTAATTATTAATAATTTGCTAATAATATAAATAAAAGGGTTTTATTCCAATTTTTATTTAGGTATTTATAACATAATATATATATATAAATTAAATATTTAATATTTCATAAAGTTTATAAAGTTTATTTAATCTATTTTTTCTATAAAGTTTATTTAATTATTATTTAATTTGTTTTCCCGCTTAAGGATGCGCCGTTTGTTTCCATTTATCAATGATTTGCGTTTCCCAAAGAAAACAGAGGCCAATCCCAGCAAACGTTCCCCTGGAAGCGTATCCCGTTTCCCTGAGACCTCACCAACTCCTCTTCCATGAAGTCAACAACCGCCATAACTACCAATTAAGTCCAGGGTTACTTCCGTCTTTTCAGTGAAAAAAAAATATGACGTAGCCCTCCAAGCAAAGAATTTATAATCATCTGATGACCTAATGATTCAAATCGAACGGCTTATATTCCTCCAATTCCAAAGGGTTACAATCTGAATAACAGCGGGTGAAAATATCAAAATCTCGAAGTGGGCCCCCTCGAATTGATTTTTTTCACTTTTAGTTTTAATTCACTTTTAAAATTTTAAAATTTTGGTCTTTGGTCTTCTTCGCTGATCTCTTTTTCTCTTTTCTTTTTCTCGGGTTCCATCTTGAGATCTTGTTCTCCAAGTCTTCGATCTCCGTTGCCATCATCGAGCTCAGCATTGCATCGCCCTTCCAACTCGTTCCTTCTGGTGAGTCCTTTCGATCCATTGATTTGAAGATCTGGTTTTTGTTTCAATGTTTGGTGCTTTTTTTGCTTAGCTGAAATCCTTGCAGTGGTTGATGTAACTTTGATGATTTCTATTGAAATTTGATAAACAATGATGGAATTTGATGCTAACTGAGTGAGAATGTCTGTTTGATCTTGCCAAATAGGTGTTTTTCTTCGTTGTCTTTGTTATTGAGCACATTGATAGGGACATGGAGTTGTATTTCGTTGAATTAGAACATGTCAAAAGTCATGTTTTTGGACGCAGCCATGCGCTGTTGACATTTCCATTCACAAGATGTGTTTGATTTGCAGGTTCTTGTGTATGGAGTAGATGCAAGGGAGATCAGATTGTGTTGTTGTTGAAGGAGATGAAAGGTGTGTCTTGGGGGTTGATTGTGGGGATAACAATTGGGGTTGTGATTGGTGTCCTGTTGGCAACTGGTGCTCTTTTCTGTATTAGATATAGGAAGAGGAGATCACAGATTGGGAGCAGTAGTTCGCGGAGGGCGTCGACTGTTCCTATTCGTGCTAATGGTGTTGATGTCTGTACAATACTTTCGGACTCAACAGTTGGTCAAGAATCTCCTAAGTTGCAGGAAACCAATGGCGCGTCCTTGTGGGTGGATGGATCAAAGAGAAAGAATGTTATCTCGGCTTCTGGAGTACTCAAATACTCATACAAGTATTGTACTTTGCTCATTTTTAACAATGTTACATGAGTGTGTTGGTGATTTTTTTTTATATTCGCTGATGTTATAAAATGTTTTCTTGATGGATTTGTGTAACCAATGTGCTCATTTTCCAGGGATTTGCAAAAAGCAACAAGTAATTTTACAACAGCAATAGGTCATGGGGCGTTTGGTCCAGTTTATAAAGCTCAGATGTCTACCGGTGAGACAGTTGCTGTTAAGGTGCTTGCCACTGATTCCAAACAGGGGGAGAAAGAGTTCCAAACAGAGGTAACGTAGACTTGAATGTTCTCATTTAACTTGCTAAGGGCATAGGCTCACCAACTCTCTTGGTGATTGATATAAAGGATTGATCCGTAAATTGATGTAAAGTTTAAAGCCAAAAGCTATTCCTTCCTTCAAACGGTGGTTTTGAGGATATGATAATTATGTATGTATATTCCTTTTGATGTATACATCTTTTATTTTAAGTTTTAAGACTAAAGTTTGGTGAAAGATGTAACATCATTTGTGAGAAAAAAAAATGTTTATTTTGAAAATCTTTAGTAAAGTCTAAAAAAATAGTTTGGTATCTTGTCAGGATGACACATATAACAAGATCAACTATAGGTTAAGCATACTTGGTCTAAGAATTGTCTACCATTTAGCTTCCAAATAGGTAGGTGCTATCTGCCAAACATCATGGCTAACCTGATCATAATGATCTTGTCTTAGTTTACAAATAGAGGTGGTAGTATTCAATCAAGTTTGTCTGACGCATCACAAATGACACTAACATCCACAGTTGCTCATCAATCTCTTTCCTCATTCCAAGTGGTGCTGCCTCTGAAATCTTTTTCTTTTGTTGCTCCAATCTCAAGCATTTTAATCTCCAATAAGACCTTTGACTTCTTGGTAGTCCTATGTGAATAACGATTTCTGCATCACACATTGCTCCCTGAGACAAGATGATATTTCTATGCATTGTTTTTCTGAAGAAAATAATATTGTTTTGCAAACTTCTTAGCTATTTTTCTGCTTTAATTTATTAGATGTTAGTCAGTCAAAACAGAGAAAGGTTGGTCCTTAGTAAAATTGAGGAAAGGCTGGGAGTCCATATGAATCCTTCAATCTGCATTGCAACTAATCATCTGGCATTGAAGTTATATGTAAACGCATGCTTTTGCAATTGCAGGAACAAATTTAATTGGTCGAATTAGATAAATATGGACAGATGTTTCCCTGGGGTTGGTGTTTCTATAAAGTTTAGTGAATAAGTTCTATACATCTGAGTCATACACAAAGTGGCAAAGAACAGAGCAGCTTTTTTTCTTTCCTTTTTTTTTAATGCGTGATTGAATAAGAAAAGGTTTAGATTGATATTTTTACAAAATGAACACTGCCCAAGAAAGGAAGAATGGTGACAGGTGATGTAAGCAGATTCCTTTTTCTCTTTGAAATTATTGAAACTCTGCTTCTTGGGTTCTCCTTTTTATACCATCTCTCTGTAGGTTTCTTCCATCTGGCTTTTAACCAATTATTCCTTGCTATCCATAAATTATTTTGTTTTTAGTGCATTTGAATTTGTTTTTGTCTTTTTACAAGTCATTCAGTTACTCTTATTCTGGAAATATACCTGCCTTGTTGTGCTAGAGTATCTAAGCTAACTTCTTGAGAGAAGTTAAAGTATAAAGAGTGTAGCCCTTAGCTTTAGAATTTTTCAATTGTTTCTTTTGTCCTTTGTGAGTAATGATTAAATCATGCATGTACCATATTTTGGTTCTTCTTTGGAATTCCAAATCATAGTAATCTTATTTGATTAGATCAAGCCTATTCGTAACAGTTTCTTATTTCCTTCCCTGCACAATTATCCATTTGCCACCTTCATTTCAGGTTTTGCTTCTTGGAAGATTGCACCATAGGAACCTTGTAAATTTGGTTGGCTATTGTGCAGAGAAGGGGCAACATATGCTAATATATGTGTACATGCCTAATGGAAGCCTTGCTACTCACTTATACTGTAAGTTTTGTATTCACACCCTTTCTGGGATGAATTTTGTTTTTATCTTTTGTATTGAGAGTCAAAAGGAATGGATTTACTCTTCTCTATTTCACTAAGTTCTTAAATTTCATCCCCGTGAAATCTGTACTTATTTTGATGAATAAAACAAATTCAATAATTATTAGTACTTTAGTACCATGTCATTCTTTTAGGACAGAAAAATTTTATAGCTTTCAAGGTACTGGGGTATAATTTAATTTTATTGTTTTGGATATTTATTAGTGAATCTTTGCTCTAGGAATAACCCAAAAAATTCCGTCAAATTTATGTTAATCTAGACCTTCAATTAAGCCTTATCATTCAGTCTGCTATAAGTTTTTGCTCATAATATATATCAGTTGCTTTAACAGTGATATCTGGAAAGGAATGGTGCAGTAGATGAAAATGATTTAAGACAATTATGATATCCTAATGACATCACATTCATCGAACCAATACAACAAGCACTGAAGAAACATTTCAGGTCTTGAGGATTTATCATTAAAGAACTATAGATTTTAATAAGCGAACCCAACAATATGGATGTATTTATAAACCATTTCATTTATGATAGGTTGAATGCACTGTTCATTGATTTCATTTATAAACCATTTGTGTGGCAAAACTTTTGATCACCTTGCTGATGGTAATTTTACAATATGGGCACATTACCAGTAAATAAACTATGAAATATTTTCTTTAGTTTTTGTAAAACTTATAACTTAACGGCTACACTAAATTCAAAATTCTTATCTTGATTTTATCATGCTTGGTTGATAGCATACAAGTGTTTTTTATGATGGACGGGCTTCTCATAATTGCCATCTTATATAAATGTAGTGTATTTTCGGTTTGCAGTTCTGTATACAATCAGTATATTGATGGTCAAATCTGCTTCAATAATTTTAGGTGATAATTATGGGCCATTGAGCTGGGATCTAAGAGTTAATATAGCTCTAGATGTTGCTAGAGGATTGGAATATCTTCATGATGGTGTAAGATCTCATGGTGGTAATGCATACATAGGGTTGTAAGCTCTTTGATGTTAATGAGAAAATCTCCTCTTTGATGTAGGCAATTCCTCCTGTTGTGCATCGTGACATCAAGTCTTCCAACATATTGTTGGATCGGTCAATGAGAGCTAGAGTATGTTAATCTTGTCTGATCCTATTCATCTTTTGCTTCAAATTATTGTACTTACTTTATGTGGCAACCTTTAATTTAAATTTATGTGATCGATTATTTCTAGGTTTAAAACTTTATTATGCTCCTTGTACTGGAAGTTCATACACATATTAGGATTTTTAATAGATTATATTTATTTATTTAAGTCAAGTTATGTGTTGAATTGGGTAGTAAGCTAGTTCATTTGTATAATTAGATATACAGCTGATGTAATCATTGCTAAGTCTAAACTCTTCATCAGAAGAGATAGCATATTCATATCTCATGTTTGCTGGAGTAATAATAATATGAGAGAACCTTGCTGAAGATTAGACAAAAGTGGTTACTTTTAAGTACGCTGGTATATTCTCTATCTGCATTTTCACGTTGTGATTAAAAGCTTTTTCTTTGCAGGTTTCTGATTTTGGGCTTTCAAGAGAGGAGATGGTAAATCACCATGCATCAAATATCAAAGGCACCTTGGGTTATCTTGATCCTGAGTATGTATCATCAAGATCATTCACAAAGAAAAGTGATGTATATTGCTATGGGGTTTTGCTTTTTGAGTTGATTGCAGGCAGGAATCCCCAACAAGGGCTGATGGAGTACGTCGATCTTGTAAGTTCTCTGCTTTTGTTTAAAAGTTACTCTCATTCATGCTACGCTAGTATTTTTCCTCTCATCCTAGAGATTATTAAAATCAGCTGAAATCACCTTGTAGGCAGAGGAGTTAATTACTATGGTTCTTGGCCAAGACATATTCCTTGAATTCTAGTACTCTGTTTCCTTTGCCTGATTTTATCAACTAAACCACTCTTGCAGATTTCGGATGTGTGAACTAGTCATGATAAGCCAATTAGATTTCACTTATTCTTTTATTTTAATATATTGGATTAAAATAAGAATCAGACTTGCTCCAATTTTTATGATATGCATCTGCCAACATGTCAATCCTGTCCTGAAAATGTTTATGATGGCTATCCTTCCTATTTTCTTCCTGTTATTTCCTACTGAAGTTGTTAATTTCTCCCACATTATTTACATTCAGATACTACCTGCTGTTATGTACTCTATATGTTAATATCTAAATATTCAACTCTTATAAAGTTGCAAATTTCGTATGTGCATATATATTTTTTTCCTTTAGAAACTTGCTTGTCCATGGTAATAAGCAGTGATGCTCTGGCATGCTCTTCTGTTATCTCAACCACAAATTCCTTGCCCAGATTACATTTCATTTTTGACATGGTTAAACAATTGGGAAAGTATTAATTTTGCTGAAAATTGAAATTTTCCATTCTGTTGCCTCTTTGGATTATATCTATATCTGTTATCATAAATATATATAATTCAATCATGCATGGTTGCAATGTGTTTCCAATTCTCATCAGTTTCACTGTCTATTTATATTATGACATACTGAGCATTTGTTCAGGCTGCGATAAACAGTGAGGGGAAGTCTGGATGGGAAGAAATTGCAGATTCCCGCTTAGACGGTTTATATGATGTAGAAGAAGTGAATGAAATAGCTGCCCTTGCATATAAGTGCATCAACAAAATTTCTAGAAAACGGCCATCAATGAGAGATGTTGTTCAGGCATTGACACGAATTCTCAAGGCAAGGCACAACAAGAAGCATCAAGTCAGAATGTTACTAACAACCTTGGTTGAGGGTCCAACTGACTTAGATCCTTCAGATAATCAAACTTCAATATCCGAACATCAGAGGGAGGACTCCATTGATAGTTTATCAGATTTGCCGGATGTTTGATAACTGTTTCTTGGCCTTTTCTTTTGTTCTTTTTGGGAGTTTCTATACATGTTCTTTAGAAGGGGAGAGTGTATTGTATTTTTCTACTGTTGATATCTGAGCAGTGTGAAATGAAGCATGAGGGGAATGATTAATGGTCATGTGATAGGGGGATTTTGATGCTTTTTTTTTTTTTTTACTTTTTTTACAGTCTAAGTTATTTTGTCAATTTAATCATTTCTTCACAATGGTAGAAGACATTTTGATTACTTTTATATTATTTTCTTTTTAAGTTTCAAAGAAAAGTAAATATTTGTCAGTTCCATTCTCTTCTTGAATCAAAAGTGAAAGAACTATTTTCGTCCAGATTCTAATTTTTATATTTTTTTTTTACTGATAATTTTACTGTGTACATTATTTTGTTAATTCTATCATGGATTCATGGTATTAATTCTTCAGTGTTGGTTTTTAGTTTCAAAGGCAACCAATGATCATTTTTCTTGAGAAAAATACATACTGATCATTGTAGTAGAAATCTGTGCACATGTGAACATTGGCCAGAGTTGATGTTGAGAGAATTTGAAACATGTATTTACTGAGAGTTAATCTTTCAAATCAATTCTCTTAATATCATCCTCTTCAATTATCTCAGATACTTGAATAATATTATGAAAGATTCATGTTATGATCTCCTTGTCTTTGCTTTACATATTAGTGGATTACTACATAAGTGTGTCATTCCACATGGGGTGGCAGAAACTTTAAGCAATTGTATTACCTTTGAGCAAAATTTTCCTCACTTGATATACTTTTTCCGGCGGTCTTCTTAGAGGAAGGAAAGCTTTATTATATATATATATATATATATATATATATATATATATATATCTTGTGAAATTGAGTTTCCGAGATTTTTATAGCAAGTGTTTCTGTATCTTGATTGTTTGAAATGATTTTATTGTTATCAAATAATGATGAACATCAAGTTTTACTGCCTACTTATATGAGTTCTTTTTGATGTTTTGAGGGTTATAAATTAATCAATGACTTAGTTGAAGTTTATGTTGAGATGGATTTTATCATGTATGTTAGACTTTGAATTGCTAGCATAATTGAAAGCAATAATGCTCATCTTGAATCTCATAGTATTATAATATTATTAAATCACTTTATGCTGTATGATTGAATTTATTTACTTACAGAAAACGTGCTAGTGTTATAGTGTTGATATTTTTTTTCAAATGATAGAGATACTTGAATTTTGCAAAGGATGAAAATGATGTTGTTTGCTGTCTGTATGTATATTTGAGATGGAAGACCAGACAATGTTGATGTGATCTATTGACGGAAATGATCCCACGGACTGAGCTCCGTTGGATTTACCATGGAAGCAAGACGTCTTTTGTTTAAAAAATTATTTTTTTATTTTTAATTGTTATTAAAAATAAAAAAATAATTTTTTAAACAAAAGACGTCTTGCTGTAGGCTGCTGTGCAGATACAGCAGCCACAACCTATAGCAGCCACGTCTCGCTTCTATGGTAAATCTCAAGGACCTGAGTCCATGGGATCACCACTTGATTTTTTGATCTTTTCATACATTCTATCATGATTATGCTTTTTTTCTTTCATTCCATTGTATTTGAATAATTAAGATATATTTTAAAGGAACTATTGGTTATTTATCATTGGCTAATTTTCTAATCGATGAAGATGGTCAAGCCCAATGGTAAAGTGCGGAAGTCCCATATAACTGGGAAGTTGAAGCTCTACTCATTGGCACGTGATAGCTCAGCTATAAATATGAAAGTCTTATATGAGAGGTTCGAAGGTTCATGTTGTTTAAAAGTCTTTTTGGTTATTTGTAAGTAATTGTAAGTGGCTGTAATGCCAATGGTTTTGTAAGTAGTTTTTTTGGTTTGATGTAAAAACTCCGTTTACATGTAAGTCGACTTGAGTATCACCTACTTTTATAGCATTTTAATTTACAATAAAATTTACTGTAAGTTTTTTTTTTTTGAAGAAAGAACCCGAAGGCTGGAATATATTAAACTAAAACAAACAAACAACAAGAGTTTAAAAAAATAAACAACAAACAGAAGTGAATGAAAAGTTACAACATGCTGAATCCGAGCTGACAGAAATTCTTCATAATCCAACGAGGTAAATCACGCCCACAGTGGAATAGGCTAAGGCTGTGAAGGTTTAGACCATGTGAGGCCAGTTGAAGAGCTGGTCCATTCCAAGCTTTAGGGATGATATTGATTTATGGGTTTCCAATGGAGTTGAGGAGCTGTTTTAGTGTTGGAATCCACTTACGTAGTCGCCAGTCCCAAATAGTATGGCTTTGCTTGAATATTTTATAAAGAGCTTCGTTCTCATTGATAACGTATTGCGGGGTTAAGCAGTTGTCCATAATCATTTGTAAAGCATTCACGAGGGCCTTCACACTGGCAGTTGTGTCCGTAGGAGCTTGATATGCCCAGCTTCCTGCAAGAGAGATCATGCAGTTAGTATCGGTCATGGAAAAGCCATTACCACTTACCTCTGTTTCTGCATTCCATATTGTAGACACAAACAGAAAGGTGGCACCAGGCTGAAAGTTATTTAGAATGAGTCTTTTGCCGTGTTGAGCCTCCAGAGCCTTGCTGTATTCGGTAGCCTGAGAGATAGCTTTAAAAGTAATGGAATTCCAATTTGGAGATTGAGCTTTGAAGATGTTATCACAGCGGGCCTTCTAGATGAGCCAGACAGAGGAAGCAATCACTGCTTTATCAAAAGATGAAAAATAGGAACTGAGGAGCCAATCACCAGAACAGATCCCATCCCGGAAAGTTAGGTCTCTATTGATTTTGGCTCCAATGTTAGCCCACAGATGTCTAATTTTAACACACCAACTAAAAATATGATCAGGGGTCTCCATATCAAGACCACAAAAGCAGCAAGGATTTCTAGGACCTAATTTGATATAGTGAAGATAATCGCTCATAGGGATACGGCCTTTGAAAATGAGCCAGATAAAATGTTTAGCTCGTGGGGTAATTTTCAAATTCCAAACCATCTTCCAACCAGGCCAATGCTCATTCTGTGTTCTACTTAGATTTAGGACCTGATAAACAGAGGAGGAAATTTTGTTGCTAGAGGCCTTTGGGGACCAAATCCAGCAAGTTGGGACAGAGTTGTTCATTTCACTTAACCTTTCAACAAATAACATATAGTGATCACCAAAGAGCTCCATAATTTTATGGAGATCCCAGTTATCATTACAGCAGATATCGGAAATCTGAAGAGCGTCTAAGTCTAAAGTAACATTCAAATAAGTAGGATTAAAAGCCAGGGGGATATCAGAGCACCAAGGATCAAACAAAAAAGAGGAATAATGTAAATTGATTAAAAAAGACCGACAATAAACTTTGATTTTAGAGGATGTATGACATAGACTTTTGAAAAAACTTGAGCAACGATTTGGAGCAGGATCCCTCCAAAAATTTAACTGACCATACTTGAGATAAAGAATATCAGTCCAAATGACATTGTCCTGATTTATATATCGAAAAATGTTCTTGACCATAAGAGACATTTTAGCAATTAAAAGGCTCCTAATACTAAGACAACCCTCAGACTTTTGAGCAGTAATAGTGTCCCAATCAACAGCATGAATACCTTCTCGATTGTTGCCTTTGTACCAAAAGAAGGCCCTAGCTAGTTTACTCTTGAAGAACTGAGTCAGGGACAGGGTGAATAGAAAGGTAATAAGTAGGATGGGACAGGATAGAGGAGTTAATTAAGACATTCTTTGCAGCTGGGGATAGCTTGGAATTACACCAAACAGTACACAAATGGCGGATCTTGTTAATCATGGGGTTAAAAGCTGTAACAGCAACCCTTTTAGGAGTAATTAGGACACCTAAATATGTACAAGGAAAAGTAGATGTCTTAAAATTAAGAATATAGCTGATACTCTTGGTAACATGCTTGCTAAACAAAGTAGGTAAATACAGAGCTGATTTGAGGGAATTAGCTTTCTGACCAGTAAGATTGCCATAAATGTTGAGACAGAGCATGATATTCCTAGCCACTCGCTTGGAAGCATGTGAAATCAGAAGAAGATCATCAGCATACATAAGGTGATTAAAGTTGCTCTTCAATCTAGGGTTAAAACCGGGGATCATATTGTGCCGAAGACCAAAGTTAAGTAAAGACGTCAGGATTTGGGAAACTAAAATAAATAAATAAGAGGAGATTGGATCTCCTTGGCAAACTCCTCTAGAGGAACTAAACCAATGGGTGGGATGGCCATTGATCAGAATTGAGAATGAAGTAGAAGAGATACAGGTTCCAATCCAAGAGATCCAGAGTGTAGGAAACTTCATTTTGGTCAAGATAGTAAGAATTGCATTCCAGCTGATAGAATCATAAGCTCAATATCTATTTTTATAAGCATCCAAGGGGGGTCAACAGTATCATTTTCTAAAGTATGGGCAATTTCCTGAGCAATAATAATATTATCAAACGGGGTCCGACCCGGGATAAAACCAGCTTGCTCAATACCAATAAGACGAGGAAGAACAAACTTGAGGCGATTAGCTAAAATTTTTGAAATGATTTTAAAACAAACATTGTATAAAGAGATTGGACGGAAATCATAAACCACTTTGGGGTTGTTTTTCTTAGGAATTAAGGTAATGAAAGTTTTACCCCAGGCTTTAGGAATAACAGAATTTTGAAAGAAAAATTGAATTGCTGAAAACATTCTGTCACCAATAACAGGCCAAAAGAAACAAAAAAATTCAGCGTTAAAGCCATCCGGTCCTGGACTTTTCCCAGAAGGAAAATCCATGACAATTTGATCAACTTCATCACGGGAAACATCTCGGGTAAGAAAATAACCATCAGAATTACTTAAAGTAGGAAGATCATCTAGTAAAGCATTTAGGATATAATTAAAATCAAGATCTGAGTGATTATGCCATAAGTTTGAGAAATAATTTACGAAAACATGCTGAATCTCCTGAGAATTAGTATAGATATTACCATTCAGATCAGAAATTTGAGAGATAAATTAACATGATTACGAATACGGGCAGAGTTATGAAAAAAGCTAGTATTTTGATCACCCTTCGAAATCCACATCATGTGCACCCGCTAGGCCCATTTAATCTCATTTTGATGTTGTAAAGAAGCAAACTTAGAATAAAGATGGTATTAGGGTATAAATCATCATTCAAACTATCGAAAAGTTTGTATAGAGAAATTTCGTGTTTTGTGGTAATTAAATTTTTGTCTAAGGAGCATAAACCAGCAGAACGCCAAGAATTCAAAAAGCGAAGAGAACGGGTAAGTAAATGGGAGACCGCTTGAAGAGGATTACTGTAAGGTTGATGACTTTACACTTGGTCAGCGGACATACAGTATCACATAGGCCAAGCCACGAGGGCGCACAGCTACGTGGATTTGGTAGCGCGTGCGGTTAGCGCGACGCGTGTGTTGTGTCGGGGCCAAGGGCGGGTGGAATATACCGCACGATCATTGACTGAGACCGTGAGGTGTGCGCACGCTGGACCGTGGGCGTGCGCGTGACCAATGAGCGCGTGGGCAGGCGCGCCCATACCAGGAGTCAAGTGTCACAAGACTTCATCATGTAGAGTGTTGGATCTCTAGCAAGTCTAGGCGGAGCGGTACACTTGATCAGGCCGGGAGACCGAGAGCTGATTTCGGATTTGACAATGTTTTACGCAGACGTATGCAAGTGGGCACGTGCTCAGGAGGGTTGCCGAGCCAGGGGCGAGGATGGCACGCTGTATTACCCCGCATGACCGATACGGCTGTACGCTGTGACCAATGGTGGCTAGTTTAAGCTACAATCGCGTCAGTGGACACTGCAAGCTAAGTGAAGTCAGGGAATTCACGCCAGACCTGTATTGGGCATCGGGCTCAATTAGCCTTGGATTTGGGGTAGCTCTTGTATTAGGGTCTAATGAGCCTTTGGGAGGAGACAAGGCCACTTGGTGTTGGTTTTGGCCATGGTTGTAAACATTTCTCAATCTAAGATAGTTTTATGTTTTTCTCTCTCAAAATGGTTTCATGTGTCGTGTTTCTCGTACCGTAGATGTTTTCCGGCTTTGCTCACTTCTTATTATTTTCGCTGTGCTTTGTACTGCAAACAGGAATTCACTAACAGTTCTTGCAAGGAAAGGCTGACTTGTCGCTATGGGGCATGTCAGGTGCCACATGGCCGAAGATGATCGGTTGAGGCCGTGACAGCTGGTGTCAGAGCTACGAGTTTGTGGTTTGAAGCGAAACGCGAGAAGACACACAAGTGAAGACGTTGGAAATGCCGACTAGCAAGAAGGATCGTTTGGATCACCTTGAGGAAACAGCTGAGCGGATGGAGAATGTCATCGGGAGTGTTGACGATCAGCTCGAGACCCTGTCGAAGATGGTGGAAGATCTTGCGAGCGGACATCGCGAGAGCCAGTTGACTGTTGAAGTCTTGAAGACAACTGTTGAAGTCTTGAAGACGAGGGTACAGTCTTTGGAGGCCGAGGTCGACCAACTCAAGGAAGCTAGCGTTTCACCGGTCTCGTCGGAGGAGTCCACGAGAGTGAAGGTCCCCGAACCTTTCCTATTTGATGGCGCACGGAGTGCCAAGACACTGGAGAACTTTCTTTGAGACATGGATCAGTACTTTAAGGCTGTAAGGGTGCCGGGCCATGAGCAAGTTCCGTTGGTCGGGATATATCTTACTGGCGATGCAAAGCTATAGTGGCGAACTTATCAGCAAGAAGGCGCTCAGGCGGGTCGGACAAGTTCGAACTCGTGGGTCGAGTTGAAGAAGGAATTGCGGGAGCAATTCTTTACTGAGAACACTGCTTGGGTAGCTCGTTCGAATCTGAAGAAGCTACGGCAGACAGGCACTACCCGAGAGTACATGAAAGAGTTTTCAACCTTGATGCTGGATATCAGGGACATGTCTAAGGATGACAAGTTGTTTAAATCCTTACGGGACTCCAGAGTTGGGCCCACATTGAGGTACGGAGGTAAGGCGCGAAGGACTTCACCTCCGCGATCATAGCAGTTGAAACACTGGTGGACTTAAGAACCTTACCCGGTGGAGAATGTGAGAAGGCGAAGTTCAAATCCAAAGATAAGAAGCCGGTGGAGAGAAGGGCCGGAGATGGGTTCCAGAGGAGGAATCCCAACGGCCAGGCCAGATGGAATAGACCCAATAATGACGGGAAAGCAGCTGGTGGTTCCGAGAAGACGAGTGGATGTTTTATATGCACCGGACCACATATGGCAAAGGATTGCCCTAAACGTGAGAAGTTGGCAGCGTTTAGAAATGAACCAGAAAGCAATTTGGAGGACCCAGCAAGAGTGAGTCATTTACAACTGTTGGGTGCCTTGAAGACTGTCAAGGGTGACGGAGCGGTAAATTGTCTGATCTATGTGGAGCTGACCTTGAAGGGAAAGGCCATACAAGGGATGATGAATACAGGCGCAACTCATACTTTCATCAGGAAGGATGTGGCCACTCGGTTGGGACTGAGCGTGGGGACGCACACGAGCCGAGTGAAAGCAGTCAACTCCTAGGCACTGGCGATGACTGGGAAGATCTCTGGCGTAACCGTTCACATGGGTGGATGGCAAGGGAAGATTGACTTGCTGGCAGTCACATTGGATGATTTGGAGTTGATATTAGGGATGGAGTTCCCCAAGTCTGTGGAGGCCGCTGTTATTCCACATTTGGGTGGTCTTCTTATAATGGATGAGAAGAACCCATGCTTTGTAGCTGGAGTAGCTGCGAAAGAGAAGAAAGGGAAGAAGCCGATGTTTTCTGCGCACCAGGTGGTGCAAGGGTTGAAACATGGAGAACCCACATATGTTGTTGCTTTATTGGAAGCGCAGGAAGATTTGGTAAGTGATCTACCCTCAGCTGTGGCTGAAGTCTTGACGGAGTTTTAAGACGTGATGCCGCCGGAACTACCCTGTGAACTCCCACCTCGGCGTGCAATAGATCACCAGATTGAGTTGATGCCGGGCTGCAAACCCCCTGCCCGGGCTCCCTATTGAATGTCTTCGTTGGAGTTAGCGGAACTGAGGAGACAACCGGCAGAGCTTCTTCATAGTGACTTCATTCAGCCATCAAAGGCTCCGTATGGTGCACCGGTATTGTTCCAGAAGAAGCAGGATGGCTCTCTTTGACTGTGCATGGACTACCGGGCGTGAACAAGATCATGGTCAAGAACAAGCATCCAATTTCTCTCATTCAGGACTTGTTCGATGGGTTGGCCAAGGCCACATAATTATAGTGAATTTATGGAGGATCACCTTGTTCACTTGGAGCAAGTACTATCAAGATTGAGGCAGCATCAGCTGTATGTGAAGTTGGAGAAATGTCATTTCGCTCAGCAGGAAATAAAGTTCCTTGGGCACATCATTTCTCGGGGTGAAGTCCGAATGGATCGGGCTAAGGTGGCGGCGATTTTGGACTGGCCTTCACCGTCCAAGGTACCGGAGTTACGATCTTTCATCGGCTTAGCCAACTACTACCACCGATTTATCGAGGGATATTCAAGGAAGGTCGTGCCACTCACCGATTTGTTGAAGAAGGACCATCCGTGGGGTTGGACAGAGAGGCAACAGGCTGCTTTTGACAAGATTAAGAGTGCAATTGCAAGCGAACCAGTCTTAGCATTGCCCAACTTCGAAGAACCTTTTAAGGTGTACACCGATGCGTCAGACAAGGCCGTTGGCGATATCTTTGTTCATAACGGGCATCCGGTGACATTCGAGAGTTGGATGTTGAAAGACGCTGAGCAGCGCTATTCGGCGCATAAGCGGGAGATGCTCGCCGTTGTTCATTTCTTACAGGTATGGAGAGTGTACCTTCTGGGCACCAAGTTTCTTGTCAAAACAGATAATATACATTCTTTGCTACTCAAAAGAAGCTGTCGGCTAGACAAGCTCGTTGGCAAAGAGTTCTAGTAGGAATATGACTTTGAATGGCAGCACAAACCGGGGAGACACAACCAGGTGGCTGATGCGTTGAGTCACAAGCAAATGGTTGAGTACGTGGCTGCGTTGGCGCAAGTGGAGAATGACTTATTGAGGAGGTAGCAAAGACGGACAATCAGTATGGGAAGCTGATCAAAGATGTCCAAGATGGACTCGTGCACAAGCACTGGATGGAGAATAGGCTTCTCTACGCCAAAGGCAACAGACTCTATGTGCCGAAAGGAGGGAAGATTCGGCAGGAGCTCCTTAGAAAGCATCATGATGTTCCATGGGCGGGACATCCCGGTCGTGAGCAAATGAAGGCCTTGCTCACAAGACATTATTATTGGCCGGATATGGGCGAAGACATTGAAGCATATGTGAAGACATGTTTCATGTGCCAACAAGATAAGTCGGAAAGAAGACGGGAGGCCGGTCCTCTCCAGCCATTGAGTATTCCGGAAAGGCCATGGGTATTCATACCCACACCGGTAGTGTGCTCGACAGAGGTGGCTGCGGAGCTGTTCCTAAAGCATGTGGTGAAGCACTTTGGGGTACTGGAAGACATCATAAGCGATCGAGATGCTCACTTTATTGGGCGGTTCTTGACGGCGTTGTTCGGGTTGTTGGGCACAGAGTTGAAGTTTTCAACAGAGAATCATCCGCAGATGGATGGACAGACGGAGAGGATCAATGCTCTGTTGGAAGAGTATCTCCAGCACTATATTTCGGCTTCGCAGAGGAATTGGCTAAGTCTGCTTGATATGGCGCAGTTTAGCTTCAATCTTCATCGGTCTTCATCGACGGAGAAGAGTCCGTTTGAGCTTGCAGACGAATCCCAACCTATTACTCCTTTAGAGGTGGCGAAGAGGAGGACAGGAGGGAAATATCCTGCTGTGTATCGCTTTGCTATTGATCGACAAGAGATGATGGAGAGTGCTCGGGATAGCCTCGCCAAGGTGACTCGCCGAATGAAGAAGTATGCAGATCAAGGGAGACATTCTTTGGAGTTCCAAGTAGGGGACAAGGTTTGGTTGAAGCTCACTCCACAGGTGTGGAAGAAGTTACATCGGAAAGATGTATACAAAGGCTTAATCGCGAGGTATGATGGGCCTTTCACTATTATCCAGCGGCTGGACAACGTGGCATATCGTTTGGATCTCCCCGATCGGCTGAAACTACATCCAACTTTTCATGTGAGTTTCTTGAAGCCATGCCACGAGGAGCCCATGGATCAATCGAGGGCGAAGAAAAGTCGGGCTCTGCCGACTATTCGCAAGGAGTTCAACAGGGTGGCTGAGCGGATCCTAGACCGAAGAGTAGAAGGCCAAAGCAAGAAGAACCGCAGGGTGTTCTTTCTTGTCCAGTGG
Source organism: Dioscorea dumetorum (assembly GCA_902712375.1). Lineage (NCBI taxonomy): Eukaryota > Viridiplantae > Streptophyta > Magnoliopsida > Dioscoreales > Dioscoreaceae > Dioscorea > Dioscorea dumetorum. The sequence goes on from CACTHL010000846.1 coordinate 7,465,194, forward strand.
AAGGACTTACCTATGTCGGAGGCTAGCTGGGAGCGTGATACTACTCTTTGGCAATTCGAGGAGTTGGTGGAAGACTTCTTGAGTTCGAGACCGACGAGGACGTCGGGTTCAACTAGTGGGGGTGGTTTGTAAGGGTTGATGACCTTACACTTGGTCAATAGGCATACAGTATCACATAGGCCAAGCCACGAGGGCGCACAGCTGTGTGGATTTGGTAGCGCGTGCAGTTAGCGCGACTCGTATATTGTGTCAAGACCAAGGGCGGGTGGAATATCCCACACGATCATTGGCTGAGATCGTGAGGCGCGCGTGCGCTGGACCATGGGCGTGCGCGTGACCGATGAGCGCGTGGGGCAGGCGCGCCCATACTAAGAGTCATGTGTCACAAGACTTCATCATGTAGATTGTTGGATCTCTAGCAAGTCTAGGCGGTGCGGGACACTTGATCAGGCCGGGAGACTGAGAGCTGATTCCGGATTTGACAAGGTTTTACGCAGGCGTATGTAGGTGGGTACGTGGTTGGGAGCGTTGCCGAGCAAGGGGTGAGGATGGCACGCGGTATTACCGCGCGTGACCGGTACAGCTGCGTCTTGTGACCAAGGGTGGCTGGTTAAAGCTACAGTTGTGTCAGAGAACACTGCAAGCTAAGTGAAGTCAGTGAATTCACGCCAAACCTGTATTGGGCATGGTGCTCAATTAACCTTGGATTTGGGGTAGCTCTTGTATTAGGGTCTAATGAGTCTTTGGGAGGAGACAATGCCACTTGGTGTTGGTTTTGGCCATGGTTGTAAACATTTCTCAATCGTAGAGAGTTTTATGTTTTTCTCTCTCAAAATTGGTTTCATGTGTCGTGTTTCTCATACCGCGGATGTTTTCCGTCTTTGCTCGCTTCTTATTATTTTCGCTATGCTTTGTACTACAAACAGGAATTCACTAACTGTTCTTGCAAGGAAAGGCTGACCTATCGCTATTGTGCATGTCAGGTGCCGCATGGCCGAAGGTGATCGGTTGAGGCCGTGACAATTACCATGAGGATTGAAATCCCAAGACAAACGAATTGCTTCATGACAATCAAGATAATCCAACCAATAATTTTCAAAACGAAAAGGCGAGCGTTTAAAGCGATTTTGGGAATTAAAGTTGATGAGAAGGGGTGCATGGTTTGAAAAAATGCGAGGAAGATGTTGGAAAGAATAAGACATAAAATTTGAATGCCAATTTAGGTTAACAAGACAACGATCAAGGAGTGCCCACCGTCGAGCATTTCCACGTTGTTTGTTACACCAAGTAAACCGAGGGTCAGAGAAATGAACATCAATAAGATTATTATCAGTAATAAAATAAAATAAAACAGGAAGCCTTCCGGGAATAATAATTGGAAGAACCTCTCTTACATCCATCACGGGTAACTATGGAATTAAAGTCACCCGCGATCATCCAAGGAAGACTAAAAGAAGAAATTTTAGAAAGTTCATTCCAAATATTACGTTGCGAGGAAATACGCGAGGAGTTATACACAATGGAAATAATCCAATTAACAGAGGGGGTAGGAGAAATGAGGACATGTAAAACTCTGCGAGAAATAGCAATAGGGGTGACCTGACCGAGACAATTGTTCCAGGCAACAAGAATTCTACCAGAGTAACCTTTAGCTAAGATCGCTGCCCAATGCCATGAGCGCGGGAGCTTTGCATAAAACCGGTGGACCCGTTCTTCGTTGGCTCTGCTTTCAACAAGGCAGACGAGAAGCAGTTTATGCTTCTTAATGAGGTGACAAACACGATTGGAGGTATCTCGGGACGAGATTCCCCTACAGTTCCAACATATAATATTAGCTTGCATCATATCAAAAGATAAATGGAGGAAATAAAACAGATTAAAGAGTAGAGAAGACGGAAGATTCAAAGGTTTGAACTAGTTTCAATGCGACCCTTCTTATGGGCAGTAGTCGAGGGGTGAGAACCCTTTCTAATTAGTGCTTCTCTGCGAGCTTCTTCCTGAAATTGGTCTAGCGTCATCATATCATCTGGTTCATCCTCATGGAGCATATCATCATTTTCATCATCGGAAAAGTCATTCCTGATTATTCTTTACCGCCCGACGGGGGGACTTGCAGGGCATTAACAACTTTGTCCACGAGCATTAGGTGAGAGTTCGAAGACTCTAGAGAGGTATGATCTCCCTTTGGTGGGCTCGAGGTGCGCAATATTGGAGGAGGGGAGATGGTGTGATTTACCATAAATGTTTTGTCTTTACGAGACGAATGAATAATTAACTCTCGGGATAAGGATTCGTCAGGTTGGGTGATGGGGAAGTCATCATTGTAGCCGTTGGATTTGGGTTTGGATGGGCACGATGTGTATGTAGAAAGAGCAACGGTTAGATTTGGGAGATTAGGAGGCTTACCTGGTGAATGTGGCTGATCAGTGCTAGCGTTAGCGGTATGGTCCCGAGGGACACCAGTCCCCCTACGACCACGACCAGCAAACCCTCCACGAATCATCCGCATGTCAGAAGAGCGGCTAGCATGCGCGTTGGTATCCTTGGCTACAGCGTTTGCAATCACGTGACCGGCACGAGGGCCAGTCCCGCGACCGCCTCCGCGGCTTCGCCGACGGGAGACCAACATGAATGATCCAAACTCGTTTTCCAGTTCATCAATTTTCATCGTTTCAGGAGAACTGGCAGGAGCATCAGTCTCAGTGTTCCCGTTCTTAGTAACCATAACCTGGTCCAAGTTCACCTCCAGCTCTCGCTCAACACGAGAGGGTGGAGGAACTGGTCCACTTCTGGTTGTTGTGGATCGAGGACAAGACTTAGAACCATGGCCGACTAATCCACAGGAATAGCAAAATGTGGGTAGCTTTTCATACAAAATAACAACTAAGATTTTATGTTGAACATCTCCAATCCAAAAGCCTTTGCTGAGGGGTTTGGAGAGGTTGATTTCAATGCACACTCTAGCAAATTTGGTGTGCGTCAATAAAGCAGAGAGGTCATCAACTTTGAGAAGACGACCCATATGGGCAGTAACTGTTTCAAGGGAGTCTCCATCCCAGAAATCTACAGGGAGATTATGTAACTAAACCTATATTGCGGCAGTGCTAAGTTTGGCAAAGGTTGGTTCAAAGAAAGGTTTCCAGTGAGCCAATTGGAGGATGAGGCCATTAATGGACCACGGGCCATCGAGTAGAAGTTTTTGCATTATTGAGCGAGAGGGACAACAGATCAGAAGGAAGCCATTAGGTAGATCGGATATGTAAACCTTTGCGATGTCTGCCTACTTGGAGAGTAGGCTTGCATTAACTTGATCGAAGGGAGGGGGTTTCCCAAAGAACTTGCCGTAGAAGAAACATTGGAAGCGCATGCGTGCCCTGGAGAGGGTTTCTTCATCAAGACGAACAAACTGAGTGGTAGACTCCTTAATCTTGGCTAAAAGTTGGGAATTGTATAACGGATAGTGCTCAGTGAAACGTGCAAGATTCGAAGCTACTTGGGCCCAAGATCGGGTCGCCGGTTGTTTAAGAGACGGTGGAGGGTCTTGCCCTCCGCTCGCCATAGCGAGGAAGCCACGGGAGAGGAGCCGCAAGAGGAGAGAGGAGCCGCTTCAGCTTCTTAGAGTGGTCCAAGTTCAGTGGCAGCTGCAGGTCTTGATAGTGTTTTTTACTGTAAGTTGAAATGATGTAACGTAAGTGGCATTCACTCGCCACCATATTATAGAATATTTAATTATAAAATATTTAATAAATTTAGTTGTTTTTAAATTTAATGATAAAAATATTTTAAAGTAATAAAATAAAAAATATTAAATGTTTTTATAATTTAATATTTATAAAATTAAATATTTTATGATAAAAATATTTTATAATTGAAGAAATTATACTGTTTTTAAAATTTACTTATAGAAATATTTTTCAGTAATAAAAATAAATAAATTATAAATTTTTATAATTCAATAAATATTTTATTAAATATTTTTTATGAGTACATTTTTATAATTGAAAATATTATAAAAATAATAGAGTATGCGTTTTTTAATTTAATTAAAAATAAGTGTTTTTTTAGAAATAAAATTAAAGAAATATTAAATATTTTATATTTAACATATAATTTTAATTAATTAATTATTTTTACTTAAATTAAAATTTATGAAGAGCATTAATAAAATAATAGATAATTGGGTACTCTCACCATATCACTTTTACGGTAATTATATTTTTAAACTTACATCAAACCAAACATACAAAAAATACATATATCATTTCTAATTACAGCATACCAAATAATAGTAATATAAGTTAAAATACAATATTTTTACTTATATTGTAATTTTATTTGTATCTAATTTCATTTACATACAACCACATATCCCTTCAAAGTGTTTTGAATAATATGATATTTAATAATATATAATTCATTGGTTCCATAGAAAACACAATTTTTAAAACTAAGCTTCGGAAGGATGTTTTCCTCAAAAGCAAAGTTTGGAATTCAAAATGAGTCCATTAAATAATTTAAATCTTTATTACTAGACATACATTTTGATGGGAAATAAATGCATATCTTTCCGATCATTAAATTAAAATATGTTTATACAAATATTTCCCAAATAATTCATTAAAAGAAACAAACGAGAAAGTAAATGTAATTCACTCTTCACATAAGAAAGTAATTTTTTCTTATAACTTCCATTAAAGTGAGTAATTTATCCATAATAATAATAATAATATTTTTGCAATGCCAAGTGATGACAGCTACTAAAGAGGCTGGTCCGGATCAGTATGTCATAATTGCCATGATTAACTCTCAGTTTTGTGTTTCAAAAATGATTATTGTGTTATCATCAATAATATGGTTTTTAAATAAATTATTTTTTATAATAAAAATAGAAAGTGACATTTTACTGCTTACAATGACTGTAGAATTTATCTGTGGAACTGCCAACTGAATATCAATTTTACCCTCGTGGCGTTTTCATTTAGGCGTAAGTGGGAGGAAGTTAGAAAGTGGGGGAAGTGGCACTTCCTTGAAGTGCCCTAAAGTGGTGAAAGTGATATGGCTTCCGTTACTTCTTGTGTTCATTTTCCAAGAAGTGTTTTCATGAAGGGTTCATTTTTCCACTTCTGGTGTTCATTTTGGTATAAGTGGTGTAACTTCTGAAAGGTCTTTGGAAGTGGAGCAAGTGAGCCTTATAAAAAACTCACTTCCCCCACATCGGTGAAAAAAGTACCGAAGTTGGTTTTAACTAAAACCCACTTCAGTCTGAAGTGGGGGAAGTGACCACTTCCCCACTTCAGAGGAAAAAAACATCAGAAGTACCTTTTAGAAGTTAGTCCACTTCCCTCCATTTCTGCCCATTTACACCCAAATGAACACGCACTTAACTGTCAAATCAGCAGACACTTTTTTTTTTTTTCGCAACAATGTTTTGTCTGGTCAAAGTCTATTTAGGAATGCTCTAGATTTTATCCTGCTTTAAAAAGATGGATGACCACTGCTCCAAGCAAACTCATGTAAGGTGTAATATCTAATTTAGTCTCTTTACTTTTGTTTTTATTTTAATTTTATTTTAATGTTTTTGCACAGAATAGGTATAACAAGTTTTTTTTACTTTTAAAAATAGCTAAATTAAATCCAAAATCTAATAATAATTAAAACAACCATTTGAATTTGCTAAGCTGCCATTTTTCAGAATTTAATATTATTGAGTTTTTTTTTTTAGAATTTAATATTATAATAATATTTTTTCTCAACTCTCTCTCTCTCTCTCTCAATCCGAGAACTCACCGCCTTCCTCCACATTTTTTCTTCATTCTTCTCTCTCTCATCTTAATAGTCAACGGCCTTTGGGTCAATTGGCATTTGGGTCCCCCGTGAGGACGCTTCGCAAGTGGCGAGAGTTCGAATCCTCGGGGTGAGGGTGCATGTCTGAGAATTGTGAGTACGAACTGTGGGTGGGTGAGGGTGCATGTCTGAGAATTGCGAGCACGAACTGTGGGTGGTACCAGCGCCCATGTGTGCGCGGCCCCACAGGCCACGCCCCTGTCTTAGTTTAGCGGGCCCATTAGGGATTTCGTTCTTCTTGACCAAAAAAAAAAAAAAAAAAAAATTGTCAAGTCCAAGAATCCACCACCATCCTCTTCCAACACTGCAACCACCGCAGAAGACATCCACAATCTCATATATATAAATACTTGAGATAAGGTTTATACTTGTTTAACTTGGTTTTGGATCCGATTTTCAAGCCATATATATAGGATTCATTTTACCATTATCTTATTTGGCGACTAAATGGAAGAGAGAGAAAAATAGGACTAGATTGAGTATTATAAAATTAATCTTTAATATCTTGAGACAAGTTAATATCATATAAAATTAATCTTTTGATACTTCTGCATCTAAACGCCCATCACTTGTATTTCTCCTAGTGAAAATTCTCCTCGTGAAATTTTTTTATAAACTTGTAACTTTGTTTGAATTGGCTATAGCATAGTTTGATAAAACTATCCTCATACAATCTATATATTGACACCAGATCTTTTATGTAAAGTGTTTATTTTGTGAAAAATATGATATTAAACTCTAAAATTTACGTAAAGTGCGAGCACAAATCATTATTGAGTTTGCTCCACATATATCAATATCCGTCATTTTTTTATGGTGCTAGATTTTTTTTTTTTTTTCAAAAAAAAAGCAACAATCATCATTAAAGGAAAAAAACAAGTATAGAGATACACCAGTAATGGTGATTTAACAACTTTATATACTCTTTCTCCCACAAAAGACCTACACCAAGATTAACAAATAATATTGATAAAAAGCATTGGGCTCTTATATACAATAATGCGTGAATAGCAGCACTATAAGAGTAAAGCTTTAAACTCTCCTCCTTTCTTAGGCACTTTTGTGGTGAGTTATCATTGGGGTACCAATGGCTTCTAATGGCAGTAGATTCGTAAAAAGTTTATTTGCTTTTGATGCAGAAATTGTTATGATATTGACACTTTTCAAATGAATTAGGTGCCTTGTTCATGAATGAGTGAAACCTAAAAATTGGAGGCTGGAAATTATAGAGAAAAAATTTATTAGGAAAAGATAATATTATTATTTTATTAAAAAAGAAGCCCTGAAAGAAAGTTTTTGGTTTAAGTATTAAGGGGGTGTTTGGTTAGCGGTAAGTAGCTGTAAGTAGCTGTGATGTAAGTGGCTTTACATGTAATTGGCTGTTTGGTTTGATGTAAAAGCTCCACTTACAGGTAACTGGACTTACATCTCACTCACTTTTACAGTATTTCAACTTACATCAAAATTTGCTGTAAGTTGAAATGCAGTAAAGTAAGTGGTATCCACTCACCACCATTTTATCTTAAATATAATTATAAAAATATTTAATAAATTTAATTATCATTAAAATTAACTATAAAAATATTTTTAAGTATTAAAATTTTAAAAATATTAAACTTAAAATATTTAATATTTATTAGAAATATTTTTATCATTAAAATACTTTAAATAAATAATTAATTAATTATTATGAGAAGTATTAAATAATCAGAACTAATACGATGATTAGTAGTATTAACATGATTAAAAAAATAGTTATTTATGTTTTATTTAATTTAATACTGTATTTTAAAATACCAATTATTATTTAATTTATATAGAAAAAATATTTTAATGGCATATAATTAAATTACATTAAATTTTTTAAATTTAATAAATCACAACTGAATTAATTAACATTTTAAATTAGTATTAATCCTAAATAATGAGAGTTAATATAATTAATAGTTTTTAGGGATAAAATTTAAGCATATTATATAAATTAAAAACTTTTATAAATAATATTAAATAATTAATGTTAACAATATATGATAGGGGTAATCTTACCATTTCACTTACATGGTAATCATACTCTTTAACTTACATCAAACCAAACAAAGAAAAAACAAATACAGCATTTCAAATTACAACAAACCAAACAGCTGCGATGTAAATTAAACTACAGTATTTTCACTCACACTGTAATTTTACTTACATGTAAATTCACTTACAGACAACCAAACAGTCTCCATTTTTTGTCTTTCTACAGTTCCGCTCTTTAGAGTTGTGTTTTGGTCTTTTGAATCCGTCCACTTTTAACATTGGTTAAAACAATCCCCAAAAAAAAAAAGAAAAAATATAAAAATCTAATTTAGCTTTGACCTATTATTAAACATTTAAAATATAAAAAATAATAAAAATCTAATTGCTGAAATTTACTCTTTATTTCTCTTTTCCCTTTTATTTTCACCCTCAGGTTTTAGCATTTTGAGTCCCTTTACTTTTTTTAATTGGTAAATTAAGTTCACTTAGCTAATAGTAGTTATCTATGCTGTTTAATTTGTCAATGTGGCATTTTTTGGATTAGAATATTATTAAAAAAATTAAAACATTATTCTATTTCTTCGTTTTCCACTTTTCTTTTTTTTTTTTCTCTTCTCTTATAATCTCTCATTAGTGTCATCCTCAGCTCAGCCTCTATCTTTCATCGGTTCTACCTGATTTTAATTTATGAGAGTTTATGGACTGGTGTAATATATAACACATTAAAAATCTTTAACAACAACAATAAATTCATGAGAGTTCATGGAAATTTACCACTAATTTCACCATTTGCTCCTTCAAAAACAAGCACCATTTCTACCTCCAAATCCTCCGTCATGTCCAGCATCATCATTTGCATCAACTTTGCCTAGAAGTCCTCCAACAACTCCATATTGAGGTCACTACCTCCTCCACCAAATCCAACAACACATCTTCCATCTGAGTCTAGTACCACCACATAGCCCAACACAACCTCTAAGCTTAGTCACCAAGCCCCTTCCTCCACCTAAACCTCTACCACCTCCAAGTCTAAGCCCTTTGATGTACATCAATGACTATGTGGTCATGCCTACAAGTGCACAGATGGCATAAGTAATACAATGGTGAATGTATGCCGTATCCCTCGAGAATAAAAAAAACTATTACTATCTTCTACTTTGTTATTTAGCCTAAAGGTCGTGGTGAAAAAAATGAAGTAAAAGAAACTAAGTGCTATCAAGATAGGTTTGAGTATGGACAAAGGCTATCAATAGATAAGCATTCAAATATGGCTCCATCGAGGGTTGGTGACAGAATTAGATCTTAGAAAGGATATAGATTGAGATATTAAACCGGGGAGATTCCTAGGATATGTTGAAGTCTTTGTCTAATAAATTGACAATAACTAGAACAAAGATCGGGAGAAAATCTCATTACAACCCAATTCATCTTGTATCCTAAGGCCTTAAGAATATCATTAATGGAGTGGCACTCTCGCATTGCACCTTACTGGAGAAGTTTTCATATCCTATCTCTAGGCAAACTACTAGCTCCATCTACATACATTGTGTCTATAGTGAAGAGCCTCTTAGCTACAATAAATACAATAAAAAGGATCCAAGCTCTCACTATATTACCCCCACAATCATGCATACACAAGTAGATCCAAAACAAATAATACAAAGAAGAACAAAAATCCAATACAAAGATACCCTAAAAGAGTTTAAGCTTTCATCCTAGAGATGTTCACAACAAAAGTAACAATTATACATAGAAAGGGATGCATTGCTTAAGACTCCCTCATGTTTCATTGTCGGTGATGAACTCCTCTTTTCCTTCTCCTTGATCTTCCAGTGACAGGTTGAAGGCATAGAATACCACCATTGATCTTTCAAAAGGCTCCCTTGAAATGCCCCAAGCCTTGCCTAACAAGTCCGGCTTTGACGATGATAAGCTGACTTCATTCTTGGCCTAGGATGCGAAAGGTTTTTTTCCAAATTGCATAGCAATCTTTTATATTTGTCATATCTTAATGATCCAGGGGGGTCTATCCAAGCCCCCATGGACAAAAGTCAGAGGGATTAAATTTTTTGTAGGTCACTAAGTTTTAGACTTATTTCATTAAGATTACCATATTTCAATTTGTACCAAAAATGTTACTAACTTTCGATTTTGTTTCTCCAGGAGGTTACTTGCGAGTAAGCATATCATTTCTGCTGACGTGGCTACCGGAATTTGCACAGTCAGCATTACTGTGTCACTCACCATGATGCCATGTCACCCATATGGCCAGGTAATGGGGATTAAATTTTTGGTAGGTTACTAAGGTTTGGACTTGTTTCATTAAGGTTACTAAGTTTGAATTTGTATCAAAACGGTTACTATAATTTAATTTTGTTTCTCCGGCAGGTTACCCCGAGTAACCACATCCATCCTGCTGACGTGTCGACGGGAAAAAACACAGTTAGCCTGATGAGGCCACGTCACCAGGTGGCAAATGCTGATGTGGCACCTGGTGACGTGGCCTCATCAAGCTGACTGTGTTTTTTCCGGTCGACACGTTAGCAGGATGGATGTGGTTACTCGCGGGTCACCTGTAGGAGAAATAAAATCAAATTCTAGTAACCGTTTTGATACAAATAGAAACTTAGTAACCTTAATGAAACAAGTCCAAACCTTAGTAACCTACAAAAAATTTAACCCTTTATTTTTGCCGCCTCAGCATCTTAGTAAGTGGCACAGTAATGCTGACTATGCAAATTCCGGTAGCCACGTCAGCAGAAAGGATATGTTTACTCGCGAGTAACCTCCCGGAGAAACAAAATCGAAAGTTAGTAACCTTTTTGATACAAATTGAAACATAGTAACATTAATGAAATAAGTCTAAAACTTAGTAACCTACCAAAAAATTTAATCGAAGTGCTCAAGTGTTATTTTTGAGAAACTACATGAGTGTGAATGGACAATCTAGGGGGGCATGGATTGAATTTTATGTGAATTAGGCTATTCATCCCTCTGCCTTTTCTAGTTCTTAATATTTTTTAATCCCTTACGCAGTCCATGACTGTTGATAACATTCCACTGGTGTGAATCTACATTTAGATGCTATTTTTCAGCTCGTATTTATCCAAAAATGTTTTTTTTCTTGTTTCTCTTGCTCTGGATATCCCATGGCTAAAAATTAAAAAAAAAAAAACCATTTTGACCAAAAAATGGGCTGAGGTCATATAGAACATACATGCAAAGTCCTGAATTATTAACATATAAATGTGTACAATTTGGTACTTCTCACTCCTCCATAGCAAAGTAGAGGGACTATTTCGGTGGTTAAATTTTTTTTAATTATTTAATAATATTTTAATCTGAAATATGTCATATTAATTGAATTAGATGATAGAATTGATGCCCAATACGTTTTGCATTTTGGATTTATTTTATTCAATTTTCAAAAGAGAAAAAATCATAATACTACATCACGAGTTTAGAGGCTTAACAAAAACAAACGTAGAGGAACTATTTTGATGATTAAACTAAAATTTTTCATAGGCTCCTGTTATGCAAAAGAAATGCACATTGAAAAATGCTCAAATAATTGAGCCAATTATTCGTTCGCCTTAACTGAAGAGTAAATTTTTTTTTTAAAAAAAAATATTCAACATAGAAATGCAACTATTGAGTTAGTAATATGTTAACTCGATTTCAAACATTTAACTATTTTGAGATCCAAGTAAACATTAAATAAAATATAAAATATTTGAGTTTATTTATTGTCATATATTAAATGAAGCCGTGATAGGGACGAACGGAGTACATAATTAAGCCTAGTAGAAACCTTCCCTTGTATAGGAAACCAAACCACTAAAAAATCAATAAGCATCAACGACTTCCAAAGACGAAAGGGAACCATCAAATATGCATTAACAATCAATTAAGAAACATCAATATCATTTATTTTTTCAAAGATTTGGTGAGGACTCAAATCATTCTCCTAATAATATCCATAATATTTTTTTTATTTGTTAAAAAGTGAATGTTTAACCACCACATTAATTTTGTTATTATTTTTGAGTTTATTCAATTTAAGTGTACGTATTTGGTTTATTCAATTTATTATTGAGTTGCTTGTTAATCTTCTCAATATTTTAGAAAATATTTATTTATTTATTTGCTTACCTACTTATTAAAATATATACCTCGTGATTTGTCCTTATTTGATATCAATTAATTAATTTGTTATCTTGAGAAATAATGGAATTATTTTCCTGAAAAGTGAGATCATGCCATCTTATATGCTTTATTACATTATTTTGCTCAAATAAAAATTTGAGAATTTTGGATTATATTTTGGTATATATTGCATTAATATTTTCTACAACTTTTGTAATGCCTAATTGTTTAACTTTGTGATTCTTTGACCTCTAAAGTTATTTTGTTATAATTATTTTTAATCTTCAAATAAAGTATATTCAACCTTAATAATAAAGGTCAAACATTGACCATGTTAACATGAATTTTCGGAAAATGAGACTGTGATTTCATGTTGGTCCATCGGTGAAATAATAACTATCTCTGATATTCTGACTGAGATCACTAACGATATATAAATGACATTGATATTCAATTTCCTTGAGGATAAAGAAATGACAAGTTCATGAATACATATTTTGCCTACTATAAACTCGTGCATTTAGCTTATATTTTAGCATGAATTTCTCTATTTTTATAATATGTTAAGTATTTTATATTTATAAAGTCGGTATTCCGTAATTGGGACCAAATAAATGAATGTGGGAGCAAATTGGAGCAAAATGAAGTAAAGTAATTTTACAAATACTGTAGTAGCACTATACCAGTGCAGAAATTGAGTCTGAAATGAGTAAGATCAGACTGTTCAGAGCACGAGCATTATCCATAAGTATGTGTATGCTTAGGTTGTGCTCAACCTACACTTATTACCGTTTTTTCATCTGTTGTGAAATTTTGAGCCCCAGACCACCATTAAAAAGCACGTGTCAAGCACACCTCAGACACAATGATGTACTATCTTTTATACTTGCAGTTTTATTCTCGAGAACTAGGTTTTATTTGGGGACTTTTGGGAGAAATCTCAAAAGGACTACTAGAGTTTCAAGTGGAAATCAAAGACGTCTTTCAAGTATGAGTTGACACCGCTCATTCCTCCAGGGAGTACTAGATTAAACGGCAAAGTGGACTTCAATCTAAAGATTCCATCATCCTCCATAAAGAAGCATTGAGAGAGATTTTCTTATGTTTCTATTCATGTCTCTAGTTTTGGATTGTTTTAAGATTTCTTGTTTAATGAGAGGCTAAACCTTTGATGGTGCCTTGGACCATTGAACCTTGATGATGCTTTGTAGTTGATTTCCCTTTTAATTATATTGGTTAATCGAGTTTTCTTACGAATCTTCTATATTTCTTTATGGTTCTAATTGCCAGTGTGAGAGTGGCCAATTACATATTTGATTTTCATGTTTAGAATTGAGAAATCAATCATGTATAGATCACGCATAAAAGGTAGAGATGCAGTGCATGTCTCGAGAAAGGGTTTACGGTGTCGAATTCTTTGAATCAAGGTTAAACTTAATAATGAGATTCACGAAGCATTTAATGCAACTACAGGGTGATGGGTGTCGTTGTATGAGATTAGTTTTAGCTGCTTGGACCAAAGGGATGGAATTAATTTAGAAGTCTCCACCGTCTATGAATTCTCATCACATACCCAATATAGGGAATCAATTGCAAGGTAATCTCAAGGGGATTTATGTCCAAGGTATTGGGTATGCGGAGTCTTAATTAGTGTTTATCTTTTCAGGTCCAAGGCCTATATGGGAATTTTGATTAGGATTAGAATTTATCTTTCCCGTAAATATCCTAATTATCTTATCTCCATAAATAGCCTTGTAAATGTAAACCCCAAGTGTGCTATATGTGAAATAAATTGATATTAGTGTGGCCGTGGACGTAGGTCTTCAAGACCGAACCATATAAAATTTTTTTATTTTCTTTTGTGTGTGTGTGCTTTCTCTTCTTGTCATTGCTCAAATTTCCCGATCCTCAACAAGTGGTACTAGAGCTACAGGCTGTGAGGCGAGTGAGAGTGATGACCGATGAAGTCAAGATCGACAACTTCGACGGCAGTGACTTCAAGTTTTGGAAGATGTAGATCGAAGATTATTTGTATCAGAAGAAGCTACATGAACCTCTGTAAGGGTAGAAACCATATCAGATGAGCAAAAAAGATTGGGAATTATTAGATCCCCAAGCTCTTGGCGTGATCTGATTGACGTTGGCTACGAACGTTGCATGCAATGTTGTCAAAAAGATGATTACTCACGGTTTACTGAAGGTATTGTCAAATATCTACAAAAAGCTATTTGCTTTAAATAAAGCATTTTTGATTCGCCAATTAGTCAATACAAGAATGAAGGAAGGTACATCTGTCACAGATCATATGAATAAATTTAACTCTATCATGACTAGATTAGTCTCGGTAGATATTAAATTCGATGATGAAGTACTGCTAAGTTGTTATCCTTGTTGCCTAAGAGTTGGTTAAGTATTGTCACAGCCATTAGTAGTTCATCATGACTGCTAAGTTGACATTTGAAGAGATTCAAGATTTGATCCTTAGAGAGGATATTTGAAGAAGAACTTTATTAGCGTCATTAGATTCCTTGCTGAATACAGAAGCAGAGGCAGAAAACTTGAAAAGGGCCAGAATCAGTGGTGTAGTAGATTGAAGTCGAAAAAGATGGGTCAATTCAAAAATCATAAGAATATAACATGTTGGAATTGCCAGAAGACCAACCACTTTAGAAATCAATGTATGACTTCCTCAATTCCTAGAAAGAAGATAAGTCCATTAATGCAGCATGAGAAGAGGTGAATGACACATTGGTTTGTTGTGTTGAATGTCCCATCAAATCATGGATCATGGATTTTCGTGCTTCGTTCTATGCTCCTCCTTGTAAGGATATGATACTGAATTTCACAAGTGAAAATTTTGGTAAAGTACGCCTTGGTGATATGAGAGTTTGGAGATTGCGGGCATGGAAGATGTAAATCTGAAAACTTTCTTTGGTACTGTTTGGACGTTGAAGGATGTGAGATATATCCTCGGTCTTAAGAGAATGTTGATCTCTGTGGGACAATTAGATGATCAAGGATATCGTGTCGTGTTTGTAAACAGTGGGTGGAAAATAGCCAAAGAAAATCTGGTCGTTGCTCATGGCTAGAAGAAAATGACTATACATAGTTGAATTACCATCAGATAAAGCTAATGTTGTTACTAGTGGAGATGATCCTTCAATTCTGTGGCACCAAAGATTTGGTCACATGAGTGAGAAGGGTATAAATATGTTAGTTTCAAAAAGGAAGATTCCATATTTGAAGAGTGTGGAAGTATGTCTCTGTAAACCATGTGTGCGCGGGAAACAGAAAAGGGTAACTTTTGCAAAATCAAAGAAGACACTCAAGGTTGAGAAGGGAGCTAATTCATATAGATGTATATGAGTTAACATTAGTTGTCTCAATGGGAGGATTGCACTACTATACCTTCATCGATGATTCCACTAGGAAGGTATGGGTTTACTTTTTGAAACATAAGTCTGATGTTTTTGCTACCTTCAAGAAATGGAAAACTGCTGTTGAGAATAAAACAGAGTTGAAAATCAAGTTTTGAAGTTTGATAATAGTGGTGAGTACAGTAGTGCTGAATTATAGATTACTGTGTGTAAAAATGGAATAAAGATATTGAAAACTGTTCCCGAGACACCACAACAGACTATGTTAATGAAAGAATGAATAGAAGCTTAAATGAGAGGGCAAAAAGTATGCGTCTTCATGCAGGGTTACCAAAGATGTTCTGGGCAGATTCAGTAAGTGAGCATCTTATCTCATTAATTGAGGACTCTCAGTTCTTTGGGGGTTTAAAATTCCTAAGGAGAAATGGTACGATAAAGAAGTGTCTCTTTCACCTTTGAAGGTTTTTGGATGTGTTTCATATGTTCTTATTAAAGATTCTGATAGAGACAAGCTTGATCCAAAGGCAATGAAGTGTGTTTTCCTTGGCTATGGGTCAGATGATATGGTCTACCGCTTTTGAAAAACATTGAGCAGAAAAATCATCAGAAGCAGAGATGTCACTTTCAATGAGAACGTGGTGGACAAAGATAGGTTTGCAGCGGAATCTGAGGCTACAGGGAAACAGTATGAAAAGAAAAATATCATGTTGGAAGATATTCAAGAAGCTGATCTTACAGGAAACAGTAGGTGTCTAGAGAGCACAAATGAATCAGATGTGGTTTCAAATACTCCGGAAATAGAAACAGAAGTTAGAAGATCTAGCAGAGTTTCATGACCTCCACAGAGATATTCTTCTTCACCAAACTATTTGCTTTTGACTAAGGATGGTGAGCCTCAATGTTTTTCTGAGCCAATGCAGATGAATGATTCAGCTCAATGAGAGTTGGACATGAAAAATGAGATGAGTTTTCTTAAAAATAATAAGACTTGGTCATTGACTGAGTTATCAGCAGAGAAAAAAGTTTTGCGGAACAAGTGGGTGTACAGGATCAAAGAAGAGCTTGATGGCTGCAAAAGATACAAGCCAAGACTAGTGGTCAAGGGGTTTCAGCAGAAAAGAGGCATTGACTACAATAAGATTTTTTCTCCCGTGGTCAAGATGACTACTATCAAACTTGTGCTAAGTATTGTGGTTACAGAGAACTTACATTTAGAGCAACTAGATGTCAAGACTGCTTTCTTGCATTGTAATCTTGAGGAAGACATCCACATGGCACAAACAGAAGGTTTTCAAGTATTTGGGAAAAAAACTTGGTCTACAAGTTGAAAAAAATCTTATATGACTTAAAGTAAGCTCCAAGACAGTGGTACTTGAAATTTAACAGTTTTATAAGAAGGAGTGGATACAAGAGATGTGCATTGGATCATTATTTCTACTTGAAAAAATTTGATTCATCCTAAATCATATTATTGTTGTATGTTGATGACATGTTAATTGCAGGAGCTGACATGATTGAAATCATCAAATTAAAAAAACAGATGTTTGAAGTGTTTGAGATGAAGGACTTGGGTATTTCAAAACAAATCCTTGCTATGAACATCAACAGGTATAAATCTGAATGTACACTTAAATTATCTCAAGAAAAGTATATTAATAAGTTGTTGGAAAAGTTCAGTCTCCATGATGCTAAGATCAGAAGTATACCCTTGGGAAGTCAATTTAATGTCACGAAGAAATAGTCACCTCAAACGGATGAAGACAAGAAAGGTTTGGCTAAAGTTTCATATGCATTTGTAGTTGGTAGTGTTATGTATGCAATGGTATGCACGCGAGCATATATTGCCCATGTAGTGGTAGTTGTTGACGGATTCATGTCCAATCCAGAAAGAGAGTATTGAGAAGTAGTTAAGTGGCTATGATGCTACTTAAAAAATACTTCTAAAGTTACCTTATGTTACAGAAGGCGAGCTTTTATTTTGGAAGAATTTTCAGATATAGACTTAGGTGGTTGTTTGGATACAAAAAAGCACTACATGGTATATTTTCACAATGGATGGCACAGCTGTGAGTTGGATGTCTCAACTTCAAAAGAGAATTACTCTTTCAAGCACAAAAATAAAGTGCATAGCCATTTCAGAGGCCGGAAAAAAATTGATTTGATTGAAGAACTTTCTTGAGGAGATAGATGAGAAATAGGTTGACAGTGCTTTTATAGTGACTGTCAAAGTGCTATTCACCTTGTGAAAAATTCCGTGTTTCATGCTAGGACATAACATATTCAGCGGAGGTATTATTTTATCTGAGAATTGATTAGTGGTGGTGTCTTGTCCTTGATGAAGATCATTCGTTCAAATAATCGTGTAGATATGTTCACCAAGGTGGTTACTACAGAAAAGTTGAAGCTTTGCAAAGCTTCAACTAGCCTTCAGAGTTGATTGATGAGAAGGCGTTGCACTAGTAGAGGTTGATCATTACAGATTTTGGATTTATGGGTGTGTGGAGTGTAGTTGATGTAATCAGTCTCCAAGTAGGAGATTGTTAGGTATGTGGAATCTTGAATAGTGAGAGATTATTAGGATTTATTTTTTCCCATAAATATCTTAGTTATCTTCTCTCTATAAATAGTGCTGTATTGTAAACCCTAAGTGTGCTATGAGTGAAATAAATTAATATTAGTGCGACCGTGGACGTAGGTCTTTAAGACCAAACCACGTAAAATTCTTGTGTGTGTACTTTCTCTTCTTGCCATTGCTCAAGATTGCCCGATCCTCAACACAAGGTACCATATTCTCATATCTATTTCAGTCTCGATTCACTATTGTAGTAAACTCAATTTATTGTGTTTTTGAATTAGGGTTAGCAACCATTACTTGATTTTATCTGCTAGATAATCGAGAATAATTAGTATTAGGAGTATCAATCCCAATGGCTTTGACTACCCGATCTGAGGATAATAGAGAACAAATGACCTATGATGTTTTGGCTATGGTCACTGAGGATAACTAAATGACTGATGATATCCATAGTAATGTTTGGGGATATATATATTTATTTTGGAAATCTGATATGTTAGAATTGTTTTTTGAAAATATGAATTTTAATACTTCTTTAGTATTGCAATTCATGTTTTTGATGGACTATTCTATTTATGAGATATGCATTTTGTATAAATTTTCAAATGTACACATGTATGGGCTTTTATAATTCGTGATATTTAAAATTCAATTTTAATTTCCTATATGATTCAAAATATTTTTAGCAGATTATTTATTAGATTATTAAACTCATAATCTTGTTGTAAATTCTTTTGTATCATGAGTAATAGGTTTGAAGAGTGGATTACCATGTTGTTAAGTGGTATGCATTCCTCATGGTATAATTTGAGTTGTTATTTTGTTTATGTTGTAGACATTGAAACCTTTTCTATTTTCTAACCCTATTGCATTCCTTGATGTTTGTAACATGTGGTCCTCGCTCTATGATTATGTAGTCCTTTGTCCATGTGTCAGGTTTGCCCAAGGTGGGTCTAGCTCATGGAACCCATATTGACAACTTTTTTTGAAAAAATCATTATTGTGGCTACGTTGAAGTCAAAATCTACCTTCTTATTCCTTTATTGTATCTATTTTAATTTGTTTCCTTCATTGTCTTCACTTTCATCATCTAGTTCACCTTCTTCGCCCTCAGTTCCCTTTAGCAACCTCCTCCTCCATGGTTTAATAAATTTATCTTTCGCCATAGTGGCATCTCCTATCTTTTCTGACATAATTATCTTTATTTTTTGCCTTCTTAATTGCAATCTATGTACATATCTCATTGGTCATTGTCTGTCTATCTATCCATCCATTCCAAGGTTATTCCAATGCATCATAAAAAGCTAGCTCATGATATAGCTTCAATTTTTGTTAGAGTTGGTACAAAGAGGAGGCATACATTGTTAGCTTCACAAGCTTATCAAGATGAGAGTTGTTTCAATCAGTGTTGTGAGTGGTTATATAACCATACATCATCCCTGAAGAGGATAGCATATAGTGTTCAATTTGTAAGAAGAAGATGCCCAAGTTATGTGTAACATGCATGGCTAGTTGTGTGATAAGAGTGTGGTTGATTTATTTGTTAGTGATGTTGAGTACTATTTAAAATATTATGAGATATCCATTTCAAAAATTTTCCTTTGGTTTGTATGAGTTTAAATGTCAGGGTTTATAGTATTTGATTTCTTTTTTTTAAACTCAATTTCAGGATGAAAGATTTCTCTTTTAGTTGTCCTATGTAATGCACTATTAGCAAGGAGTTTGGATTTGTAAAAGTATTTTAACTCTAGCTGTAGTATTCCTTCTAGGAAGTTCACACAACACACTACACTAAGGGGCCGTTTGTTTCGCTTCACTTCCAGCCCAGTTCCTTATGTTTGTTTACCGGATTTTGAGGCCGAAGTGGGTGATGGGACACTTCCAGCCCATCCCCACTTTCCCATCCCACTTCAGCCACAAAAAAGCCGAAGCGGGGACTTTCCCTTTTTTTTTTCTTTTGACTGAAGTCATATGGTCACCCACTTCCCCATCCAACTTCATTAATTTTTATATTTTTTTCATTTTTATTTCATAAGTTTTTTCCATGCATTAGTATTATTTTCATTAATTTATTATTATTATTATTATTATTATTATTATTATTATTATTCATTTTTATTTTCTCTATGAAAAGGTCCTACATAGTGATAACGAGTAAATTTTTTGGTAGGCCACCAAACTTTGGTCAATTATCAAAAAGGTGTCCCAACTTCAATTTGAATCAAAACGGTTACTCATCTTTAATTTTCTTTCACCGTGAAGCTACCCGAGGGATTCCAGCAACTCAGTGGTGACGTGGCGGCCACGGGTAGCTTGCCATGTCAGTGCTCACGGAGGATTTCCGGCCTCCACGTCACCACTGAGTTGCCGAAATCCCTCGGGTAGCCTCCCGGTGAAAGAAAATTAAAGATGGGTAACCGTTTTGATTCAAATTGAAGTTGGGACATCTTTTTGATAATTGACCAAAGTTTGGTGGCCTACCAAAAATTTTACCCTAGTGATAACTAACAAAGTTCTTGAATTGAATGAATTTTTGTTTTTCTTCCCAAAATGGTCCCTTCGCTCACCTAAAAAATGCGATGGCTTCCAATTGAAGTGATAGTATTTCGCGGCCCAAGAAAGTTTCTTTTTCTCCATTGCCGGCGCTGTCCTAATCCGCGGGGTAAAATCGCCGTCCCCGATCCCTGCCTCAAACCCCAACCCAAATCGAGTTGTATCCGTCGGGACCAAAGTTCATTGATGTCCATGTTGTCACATTAGTGAGCAATTAAAACTTAAGCACAAAATCTTAATTTCTATAAACAAAATTAAACAAAATTTAGACCATGTTAAAAGAATTAACAAATAAACATTTACCTATTAATAAATTTAATCAGACAATTACAAATTTAGTAAACAAAATCGTACGAAATTTAGACCACGTTGAAAGAGAAAATAAATAAACAATTATGAAATAATTAAAATTTAATCACGAAATTACAAATTGAATAGAAAAATTGATCAAAATTTATATCACGGTTTTTGTGAACAAATAAATAAACATTTATTGAGTAATTACATATTAATCACAAAATTACAAATTTAATAAACAAAATCGAACGAAATTTATATCATACTAATATAATAAATAAATAAACACTAATCGAATAATTAAATTAATTTAATCACAAATATTACAAGGGGTAACCATACCCCCCTCCCGAAGTGGTGACCATACACCCACTTCACCTCTTACCAAACACCATGAACTGTCGAAATGGCCACTTCCAAACTTCACTTCAACCAACTAAACACTGGAAGTGGTTACTGACATTACACTTCCAGCAACAACCAAACACACAGAAGTCCATAGTTCCAACTGAACTATACACTTTCACTGAAGTGGCCACTTCCAGGAACTCACCACTTCAAAAAATCACTTCCGAACCAAACGGCCCCTAAATGATTTTGTATTTTATGTGCGCTATAGACACTAATTTCTTATATGTGGTATTTTATTACTTTTTTACTACAATCTATTACTTTCTGACAACAATATATTATTTATGTGTGATACTTTATTTTTGACTATGTTAAAGTTTGTGGAGACACTAAAATCTGTGGTTCTTTTCTTTATTCAGTGTCTATAACCATGTTAGTGAAAACTTTATGATATCATCCTATCCTCCTTGGCAGGAGAAAAGTGGAGGGCTATTGGGTAAGAGGGGAAGGTAGGAGTTGGCCTGTGTAAGAGGAAGCTGGTGAGCTATGCTAGGCTTGGGGGACTAGCATTAGTAGGAGGGAAAATAAGGGACTAATGTTGGGTAGGGGAAAATGGGTAATGGGCCTGGGCAAAGGGGGAATTAGGGACTATTCTATGTTAAAAGAGATGAGGGATTGGACGTGTGGTGTTTTGGCTTTTCCACAGTTGCGTTATAGTCGAAACTGTTTTAGGTTAGTTGTGCCTTGAGTTTCAGTGCGTTTTAGGTCACTTTGGGCTTAAAAACACAGTTCTCGATACAAGTATGGCCGTGCTCTTCTCAAGGTGATTGTAGTAACCTGTCAAGTGCACGTGCATAAGCATGCCCGTGCTTACTACCGTGCTTCAAGAGCACGGCGGTGCTAGGGGTAGAGAAGCAGTGCTTTTTTGTTCTAAAATTTTTGTAAAGTGCACTGGCAGAAAGCATCAGCACGCCCGTGCTTTCTGCTTATGCTTGCAAGTACACACCCGTGTTCTTGCCCAGGCAATTCTCTGGATGAGCGATTTTCATTCCATTTAGAGAGAAATATGACCAGGCTGGGATTTGCATGGCGATGTTCTTAGCTGTGTACTTCTAGGGGTATTGAAAATCTTGAACTTGAGCCATAATTCTCAGAAATATCTTCTTCCACTTCTTTTTTCTTTTATTCCCATTACTTTGGATAAGAAGAAGAAGCCTTTGCTTGGCCCTCTATCTCTACTCTTGGTTGAAGATCCTTTGAAGGTGAGCTCTTCTTCTCCCTCATCTTTCTCCTTATTTCATTTGGCTTTGGTTGAGCATGTTAACCCTAGGTTTGTAGACATTGAATGTTGGCGTGATGATGTTGATTTGTTGAGTGGTTTGTTTGATTTTCTTCACTCTTTCTTGTTCATGAAGTGGATGTGAAGATTCACTCTCTCCATCTTGATGAAGCCTTTATTTGTCCTTGTTCTTGAAATAGGACTACTGTATCATACTACTGTATCATTGAGGTATCCTTTGCAAAACTTTTATTTTCGTGTTTGTGTTGGGATTTATCTCCATAGAGATTCTTTGGACCTTTTAGAGCTCAAGTTCAAACCACACCCAAGCCTTGTTAGGGTTACGTGGCATGTAGCTTGAAGAAGCTCCTGCATGCTTTTTCTTCTTATGTTTTCCTCTTGATTTTGAGCCCTTGTGGCATGTGTTGATGTTAGGTGGTGAGAGCTCAGCCCTAGGTAAGGAGCCGAGGAGGAGTAGCGCCGTTGAGGAGTCGATCTCCATAGTTTATGAGTGGGTTATGATTGCACATTTCTAGTATAATACTATCTAATTATATTTATTGTTTGATTTAAATAAAATCCTTGGTTTTATCATGTTAAACTGATTGTTTGATTGTTTTAGAAGAAGTTTTATGTTCTCTATTTTATAAATGAAACTCTTGATGTTTGATGAAAACGCTCATGACTATGTTGTTATATTGGTTTGAAATGAATTGTTAAACTTTTTGTACATGTTATACCTTTGGCTTGGGTTTATATGATAATGATGTTTATCATCGATATATGAATATTTGTCCTGAACAAGAACCCCATGAAATGATTTATATGAATTTTATTGATGATACACTTCTTGAAATTTTGTTAGTGATGGGGTTGGAACCCGCCTACTGCAGTAGGGATCCCACGGGTCAATTTTTAGAGGTGGTGTGGTGGACCCAATTTATCTGTCTATTTTAGGTGGCTCGTAGAGTTCTGATTGGACGAACATCGGAAGTCCATAGTCACAACATGGGCCCGTTGGGTCAACATCAAGGACATGGGTGTTTTGACAACTCTGAACTTAGCCGTAACCACTGCTAGAGTTTAGAGAGGTTTCTAAACCGTTATTCACTTGCTCGAGATGCAAATTTGTATTTTGAAAAAATATGTTATGTTATAAATTAGATCTTTGAGATGTGAACACTTGTATATTCTTTGGAAAGTAAATTAGTTTGATGAAAACTTCATGTTTTGATAAAATGTCTTTATGCAAAGCAGAATTGATTTGATGATGAGCATTGTGTTTTATGATTTTAAAACTCGTATTATGCTATTCATGAGTTATGAATGTTGAAACATCATTTGAGAAACAGGGTTCTTCTATGCTATATATAGTTTCTTTATACATGTGTGTGTGTGTGTGTCTATATATATATATACTACAATGTTTAAATGTTTAATCTATATGTGTACTACTGCAATTTGGTTTTATTCCATTTTCGAGTATTTGTACTCTATAGAATTGTGCTAACCCATTCACTGAGTGACTCTGGTTACTCATCACCTCCCTTCCTTCCAGGCTCTAGCTTGTAATGGCGTTGCACCGGACCGGAATATTGAGCATTTTCAAGCTATCTATCTTAATCCATGTTTTATGTATTATATAAGGACATCGATCTACTTTTGTATAAGGACATTGATCTACTTGTGTATTTGTCACTCTTTATGCATGGTTTGTATGCTTGTCTAATTTCTTGAAAACCTTGTTATAATCATGACAAGTATGTTTCATTGCACCTTATATTCATGTTTTGGTTTGGTTGCTTCTTTTGCATTATTATTGTGCTCCATACTTTGTATATTTTAGCCTTAAGATCTCTGTTTAGAGCTGTTTCCTCCAAGGTGTTTGTTAGCCTTGTCGTGACTTGATCGTTGAGCTGCGTGGGTGTCTCTCCTCAGGTTGTCGGGGCGGTTGTCGCGTGTCGGTCCCTCGGGATGAGGCGTGACAAGACTAGGCAAGGGGAAAAGGTGGGGCATTGTCCTAGGTAGGGGATGATGGAGGATTAATTTAAGCATGGAGAGAGTTGGAAGAATTACCTTGGTAGTAGGAAAAAATGGGCTACTTGGCTCAAATAAGTGTAACTTAAGAATATGCGCAAGTGATGGTAGTGATGATGTGACACCTCAGTTAGCTAAGTCAAGCTCAATGGCCGACTCAAACTAGGTAAGAGCTATATTAGTTTCTCATAATGTAATGCACATTATTCGACTGTCTCACCTGGTAAATGCTGCTTAGTGCTCATTTGCTTTATTAGAAGATGAGATTATTACCAAGGAAAGGGTTTGGATAAGAAGGCATCCAGTAATGCATTTCTTGTTGGAGACATTGTTGGAACTATATGGCTTGGGGAGAGGAGAATCTGCTACGGATGACTATTGCTTTAAGATAAGGATGTCCTTCTTTAATATTAATACTAGAATATTTATTAATATGCTACCCTTTCTTTTTAATATCGACATTTCGAAAATACATTCATGTTGTTATGTGAAACCTCATAGAATGATGATAGCCCTCTCTTACTGAGTGATCCTCATTCTGTATATGGATACATGCTCTCACACAAATGACAGTATCTCTCTTTGTTGGTGGTAGATATTGTCCAGCCTTCATTCTCCAATCTTATTTGTTAGAGACTAGGGTTCCCTCCGTAATTGTTGTTTTTTTTACAAGAGTCACCCATGGGATTACAGGGCATATGCTATTCATATTGCATCAACGATGTTTGATGGGGACATTAAGGCCTCCTCCAATGTGATTGTTGGATTTAATGGTAAAAAGTGGATAATCATAGTAAAAAAAATAAGTTAATGTAGTAAATTATATAAAGAAAAATGTTATGCCTGACCCACAGTTGACCTTGTTGCAATCACCGCATTGCCATGAAGAGGTGACATGGTCGTCCACCTTACCTTGAGGCACCACAAGGGAAAACTATCCTATAAAACTCCATCTTGAGAAAGCATATGTATATTCATAGCATTCAAAATCAACACAAAGAAATATAAAGTCAACTAAGATATAGTAGTTAGATAGTGTTGAAAATAGTATGAGAAATACAAATATTAACCATTAATTATACACCAGTGGAACCACTTAGAACAAGTTCAAATATGAGAACCAAGTCTAACCAAATAATAAACTCGAGAAAAAAGATAAGAAAGATGGAGCCCAGCATAATGCCTAATGTGCAACCGCTCTATCAATCATAACCTGAGAAAATGTGAAGAAGACTGGGTGGGTAACATAGTTATTCAGTGAGTGGTTAGGACAGTTTGAAGGCGTATACACAAGAAATCAAATACTTTAAAACACCACACTGGGAAAATAATCTCATAACATATTAGATGTTGATAAACATTATATATATATATAATTCAATATAAATGTTTAAGAAAACCCAAGCTCAAGACAGCTCATAAAATCAAGTATAGAAAAGGGTTGGGTTAAGAAATTGTCCCCAAACCAAATAGCCATCGAGATGAGGAATGGGACCGCCAAGGTTAGTTACTCATTTCAAACATAAGATCATGCCTATCTTGGCGTTGGCCCTAAAGATCACTTGAGAAGTGGGGCCACAGTGTATCAAAATCAATAGTGGTACCCACCTACCCCCAAATCAGATTCTCCCTATACCCCAGAATGGGTGACTCATCTCAGCCAGTCAACTATGCCGCCTCTCACTAGGTCGGTTTGTGGAGACCACTATTATAATAGCTAAGTCACAAACTCACAATCACCAATATTTAAGAATACCACACATGTATACAAGATAGAAATAAATAATCTCATACATTTTCTCTTTCAAATGAATCACATAAATCATTTGTTTGCCATTTTATATCTCAATCTCAAATCATATTTGCAAGCCCATTGAAAAATTTCATTATAAAAAGATGCCGTAAAACCAATTATAAAGGCTCATAGGTCATTACAAAAATATGAGAAAACACTTGACCTTTAAACATGGCAAAATAGGGAATAAAGTTCTTTGTAACTAAATAATAAAACCATTTTTAAACACTAGTAGAAAAGGTATCCACTTATAGTATTTTAACTCGTAAGTCTAAAAGCTTAGACATGATACTCGACAAGCTCTTTGCCCTTGGTTGAGAGTTTCCTTCTTAAGAGAAAATCCAACTAAATGTAAATTTTAACCCAAAAACATGCATGCAAAAGAAATAAGCATAATGCAAGTCCTATATGCAATATCACAGAACTAGGGTCCGATTTGGCTCTAAATAAATGCCGATTGACTCAACTTAGCCTCAATTAACGTTGGAATGGCCCTAAAATTAATGACTTGAAGAAATCCCAAAAATTCATATAGTGCTCCAGTAACATGCAACTGCTAGAGTATTGGTTTCAATTGCTACTTTTACGTCATTAAGCTGACGATAAGCTCTAGATAGAACACCTTACAAGCATCCTAAAGCATCAATTACGATCATAAACCCTAGATAGAATGCCTTATAGGCATCCTTATGGATTAATTACTGTCGTAAGCCCCAGGCCGATAGTAAGCCATATGGGCATCCTTATGGATAAGTTACAGTAGTAAGCCCTTAACAGAAAACAATATAGGCATCTTTATACCCATAAGGATGACCATAAGATTTGCCAACGGTTTAGGAAAGGTTTATATGGGCATTTACACTCATCAAGCACCATTTAAGATATGAAGGTGATAAGAACACATGAAAATCAAGAGTTACAATCATATGAACTTCTATACAAGTTTTCTCTATATCTAATGAGGGAAAGCTTGAATCTAATCAAGAAATCATTAATTAATGTATCAGTTGAGGGTTTAACAAATCCACCAAACCATAGATCTAAAACCCAAGATTTAGCAATACCAAATTCCTCGCAATTTCTTCCAAAACTCTAGATCTATCAAAATCTATAAACTCGGGCTTAGGAATAACCTAATTTCAATAATCTCATATCAAAATATCAGAATTAAAAAGGTTGAGACAGAAGATGCATTATGAAGGAGACTTTAGAATTTGGGAAGATAGAGATTGCTCATGAAGAAGACTTATGAAGAAGATGACTTTCCTCGATTCCTCAAGCAAAGGAGTGGAGAAAGAGATTGCTTCAAGATGGAGAAAAAGAGATTAATTGGAGAAAATAAGTTGAGAGATTTGAGATTTTATATAACTAGAGAAAATTTCCAAAACACCCCCGCCCTCTCATAAGATCATTACAAATCACAAAATTACACTAATACCCTAGGACAAGGCCTTAGTTAAAAGCCAAGTTTTACAGAAAAACTATACTATTGTATGACCACAGTAAATTGTAACAATAACTTGTACAATTATGCAAATGTACGTTACAATATTAAATTGTAATAGTAAATTATTATAGCCATCCAATAAATGCTTATAGCAATATAATAAACTGGTTTTAAAAAGAATAAACACAAACAAATAAACAAACAAGAATTGTAGCTTACTAAATGTAAATTCATGCTTAATAAACGTAAAATATCCGATAAGATATAGTGTACAACATAAACAATCATAACGGATAAATCATTTATGTAGATAACCCATTTGGTTGACTATGGTAGTGCTCCATAAATAGAATGTGTGCTATAGCATAAGATCTACTTGAATAAGCACTTGACGACCTCCTGCTTGTTGGTACTCATTGCTTTACCATAAATTTCAAGATCACACCCCCACATAGATAGCCAACTGTGAGCTTGTTTCCGCTAAGGAGCGCTTTCACTTTTGCCACCTTAAGGATGCCCACAATCATCCATTTGTGAAATATGGAAACTCATGTAAAGCTCACTAGTTCCTTGAGGATGTTGGCACAACAACATGCCTGCAATGGGGTCGTCAGTGATGATAGGGGATGAGGAACATCTAGACAAACTAAGTAAAACGAAGCTGCTGGAAGGCCCATACACATGTAGACCCTTCTTCTACTTGCTGTATTAATTCCTTAATTCACCATCTATCCTTGTTGGGCTTATAGGCCCCTCTCAAAGTAACCCCCCCCCAAGTGAAGGTTATACTCTTCGCCTTCATGAAATCTTTCTTCTTGATCTTTACTATTTAGTATTTACAAGATGACTCGGATTCAGTGTAATATCCTTAAGCCAAAAGGCAACGTTTTAACTTCCAATTCTAAATCATTACTTCCCTCATCATAGGTGCACAGTAGTTTGTCTAACAAGGTTGTTTCCTTAACGATCAGTGGGAGTTTCAAGGGAAAATGGTATTTGTTTCAATAATTATTCTTGATGAAGGGTTATTTGTGGCTTTATCTAGTGTGCCTATAATGTTGCTCAAATAAAAATTCCTGTTAAGAATTCCTTTTCCTATTTTCCATTGTAGGATAGCTTTAAAATTTTTATATGACTCGGATTTTTGAAACCCTCTTCAATGAATAGCAATAGCAAGATACAAGAAAGAATTGTGAGAGTCCAAGATATCCTAGGGCAAAAGAAATAGAATAGCTTTCTAGTTTCAAGTTTAAAAAGTCCGGTTAACATTTTAAATAAATGGCATTACATTAGAGGCATTTTATTTCATTTTACCTTTTTTAAAAGTTAATCCCTAAAAAGGCAAGGTATCTTTTGTCTTGCGCAACTATAGAAGGATTCCATGCTCCATTACTATATATACAGGATTTTTATGATTATTTTTTTCATTTTACATTATAACCACTAGATGATGCAGTGGTAAAGTGGATGAGTACTGTCGGGTCAAATCCTTAGTCTTGTAGCACTATAGAGTATTGTACAAATATTATAGAAGCACTATAAAAATATTATAAAAATATTGTAGGAGCATTGTTTACCCATTATTTACTAGGTCTCATATGGGAGAAGCCGAATTCTCTACCACCAATATTTTAAAGTAGGAGAAATTTATCACTGTGAAGTTATGATTGTTAATATATCATTTTGAACAAACATGACAAACTATCATTACCCTACATGCTAGCTCACATCACACGATAAATTCCTACTTATGGAACATCAAACTATCATAACTTATATATGCATCACTATAACTGTTTGACCTTTAGTGATCTCCTTTGAGTGAAGGCTTATTATCTTTGCCAAAAACAAAAAAAAAAAAAAATAAAACCATTACATACCCATATTCTTGCTTGGCCTTTAATTTTTTACTTGATCTTAGGAACTACTGTTTTTCAAAAACAAAACTTAAAATAATACTCGTTGCAAAACGCAGCAAATTAAAAAAGAGAACATAAAAAACTTGAGAAACGCATGAAATTAAAAAACAAAAAAAGAAAAAAAGCCTTCGTTTTCACAATAATAATATTGTACGGCCCACGTTGCCCTCGTTTACATCACCAAGAGCCTTTAAAGAAGTTCCACAACCACATTCCCCCTGAACAACCATGGCTACAAGCACTGACCTCTCAGTCCCCATCCTCTCTCCATCAACCTCCACCTCCAACAATAATCAAGAAGCCATTGGCGTCGACGACATGCTCCGGCTCTACGCCGGAGAGTTCGGTCCATGGCAACTAAGAAACTTCATCCTCACTACCGTTGCATGGGCTCTCAACGCGTTGCACACCATGGTCGTTGTCTTTGCCGACCGTGAGCCGAGATGGTCCTGCACCTCCGTGTCGCCATGCTCGCAGAGCACGTGCGCGCTCATTCCCGGCACGTCCACTGCTGCCGAGTGGGGCCTTGTTTGTGACTCCAAATACAAGGTTGGACTCGTTCAATCAGCCTTCTTTGCTGGTTCAATGGTTGGTAAGTTCTTACTGTATCTCTTTTTTTTTTTTTTTTTTTTTAATGTTCCATTCTTAATCGCATGCTGCTCTCTCTTGTTTATTGTTTTACACAATTAACTATATTCTCTTTGAAGTCAGAAAGGTTTTTGAAAAAGTTAAATTAGATATTTATATGGAGGAGTTGCTACTCTCTAGTGTCTCCAGAGTCAGTATTTAAACTCAAAATCTTACCATCAGCTTTTGGTTGAAGTGTTTTTTTTTTTTTTTTTTGGATTAAGGTGAGAACTTTTATAAGTGGCGAGTTAGTATTAGAATCTCTTTGCTCAGTAATAATAAGGGAGAGGTTAATAGACTAAAAAAATTATTGGCGTTATTAGTTAATAGTTAAAATGATAAATGATATCCTTCTTATATTTAAAAAATAAAATAAAAAAACATGTAATTTATATATTACTTTTTTTTTTAAATGTAAGCATTTAAAATTTTCTTGAACTTTGGGACAAGTATCACACATGTATTTTTAACTAATAAAAAAAATTGTGAATGAGGGCATAGGATTCTGAAAACAAAATGCTATATTTTAGAAAGTTTAATTAAATGATTTGCTTTAGGTAATTTAAGGAACCCTATATTTGAGAAAGTTTAATTGAAAGATTAAGATGATGCCAAGTGTAGGGCGGGCAAACAATCAAACTGTTCGTGAGTAGCTCGAGTTTGGTTTGATATTGGTTGGAGTTCGATTCGACCATTTTAATAACAAACTGAATTTAAACTCAAATTTTAGCTCGAACAATAAACGAGTTGAACTCAAGTTAGAGTTAGCTCAATCGAGTTCGGTTCAAAGTTCAAAAATATATAATAATTATTATTATTATAATAATAGGTTATGTTTTTTAATTTATTTTAAATTTTGAAAACTAAAATAGAAATTAATTTAAATTACAACATTTTTTTAAACTATTTTTTCTTAACTGTTAGATTATTTGATGCCTCTGTTATTTCTTTGCTTTCAATAAAGTTTAACTCTATAACTCTTTTAGGAAAACGACAGCAAATATCTCATGTACACTCCATCATAAGATAAATGTGTTGTTGAATGAACTCTCTAAAAATACTTATTTTTTTGCAATGATGTAATTTGTTCCAAATTTATTTAATTTGTTATAAATTTATGAATTTAGCATATTTATAGTTTTTTGAATCGAACTCGAACCGAACTCGAGCTGAAAACTAAAGTTTCGAACTCAAATCGAATTCGAACAAAAATTAGAATTTCGAACCGAACTCGAGCTGGGTTCGGCTCGTTCAGATTCGGTTCGTTGCCAGGCCTAGCCAAGTGCAGGTGGTGGCTTTGACTTAACCCCATATTTTAATATAAATAAAAAAGTGTAATTAGAATATTTTAATAAAATCACTTATTTTTTTCTAAGTTGATGTCTCCGACTAAAGTAGTGCAGTGCTTTGCTATTCATTTATTATAATAGTACTTTGTTATCAACCTTATCACCAATATACCAAATATGATAAAATATTATCTGCAATTCTCAGTGAATAGTTGATGGCGATATAACACACCAGACTGACTTGGACAGCTCAAATTTGAATCAATTGCAATGAATATTGTTTGATTAAAAAAACATATAAACGTACAATTTCTATCCATCATATTTTTAATTTTTATACATCACAAAAGAAAAGAAGTTTACCACCATTTTAAATAATCAAAAATTCTATTTAAAATCTAAAAATAGCACTTTTTACTTGTATATACTATATAGAGATTGAGTTTTAAGAAGAGTTAGACAAAGAATTGCTTAGATATTTTTGAAATAAAAAAGAGGGAGAAAAGACAATTGCTTTGATAACTTGAGAGCATTGAAACTAGCAATTTTTATGAAGAATTTAACCAAATCTTCAACACAAATAAAGTATTGAATGACAACTATATTTCTAACTATCAATACTAGTTTTCATAAAAAAATTTAACTTCTTGAATAAAGGCCATTGCAAATTATTCAGCACAATTAAAAAGTTTTTTCACAATAAAATATCTTAGAATCTCGTATAGAGAAAATTATAACTTTTTTTTTTTTTTGAAGATGTAGAGAAAATTATAACTTAGAAGATATTAATTTTATATAGGGACAGGATTGGAAAGCCCTTTCTTCGGAAGGCATTATGATGATAAATTTTTATTCTAGTGCTTCCTTTTTCATGCTTAAAAAGGCATAAGTCTCGATTTTTGCGTCATGAACAAAGCCCTAAAATCATCTTTATTGATGTTTTTCTTTTCTTTCCTTGTGATCATATCCCACTGTGCTGTCTTGTCTCCTTGATATTATGGAATATGATGCATTACAACAATAAAAATACAATAATTAGAGACAAATGCAATTAGCATTATGCCATTACCTTGTTCGTATTTTGCCCATGTCACCTATGTATTATATATATATATATATATATAAACATGTGAAAGATAGAATATATTTCTAAAAAATATTTTTATTTATTAGTATTTTATGTAAGGAGTTCGTGTTTTTTTTTTAAAAAATCCATTTATCTTTTGGTCCATTGAGAATGAAAACATAAATATTATTGACTTCATAAATTGCGCTTTATCTGTTTCTCTCATAACACTGTACATATTTATAGAACAGAAAAAAAAAAACATCTATCTTGAAATTGTACATAAATGAAATTATGTAGGTAACTATGTAGTTTTTTTTTTCTTTTCTCATACTTGTTTGCACAATTATGTTGTTGTTTTATTTTACATGTTCATTAATATCTTTGGTCCTAATATGTGACTATTACTGTCCTAGTTAGGTTTTGATCTCCATAAAATTTCATCTACTAAAACTACAAACTCTTTTATTTCAACTTAATGAAAATTCTTATAAAAAAAAAAAACATACACAATATTATTCAGGTGCAGGTATCTTCGGCCACCTCTCCGACAACTTCCTCGGAAGAAAAGGTACATTAACTTTAACATGCATCATGAACGCAGTCTCCGGCATCCTCACTTCATTCTCACCATCCTACGAAGCATACATGGCTCTTCGCTTCATCACCGGCCTTGGCACGGGAGGCGTAGGCCTATGCGCCTTCCTCCTCGCCACCGAACCGGTCGGCCCAACCAAACGCGGTGCTGTCGCCACCTCCACCTTCTACTTCTTCTCCATTGGCACCATCCTTCTTTCCATACTTGCCTACATCTCTTCCTCTTGGAGAACACTCTACATGGTCTCCTCCATCCCTTCCCTTCTCTTCCTCATCACCACCATCCCCTTCATCTCTGAATCCCCAAGATGGTATCTCGTCCATAACAACAGCTCAACAGCTATGAAAATAATGATGTCCATTGCCAAGTGCAATGGTAATTACATTCCTAATCACATCACTTTAACCTTAGATCACACCACAGCTAGTGAAAACAAACCTGAGGCAGCCATCTCTAGCTCAATAATCACAGTAATCAAATCTCCGATCACAAGAACTCGTTTGCTATTCCTGACAATTATCAACTTGTTCAGCTCCATTGTGTACTATGGCTTAAGCTTGAATGTGGTTAATCTAAAGACAAACCTATACTTGAGTGTCATACTCAATGCTATTGCAGAGGCACCAGCTTATGCACTCACTAGCATTGCATTGAGATGGTGTGGGAGGAGACCTTTAACAATAGGGACAATGTGGTTGAGTGGAGTGTTTTGTGTTCTTGGGAGCTTGTTCATGGTGGATGGTGGTGCAAGAATGGTGTGTGGAGTTCTGGGTGTGTTTGCCATGGCGGCGACGTTCGATCTTTTGTTTGTTTATACAGCAGAGTTGTTTCCGACGGTGGTGAGGAATTCTGTGCTTGGCTGTGTGACTCAGGCAGGGCAAATTGGAGCAATTGTGGCACCTTTGGTGGTGGTTTTGGGTGGGCAGTGGCCTTTCACTGTGTTTGGGGCTTGCGGTTTGATTGGTGGTGTTTTAGGGTTTTATTTGCCGGAGACTTTGAACCAGCCGTTGTATGATACTATGGTTGGGCTGGAAAAGGGTGAGCTTGAGAAGGAGAAAGAAGGTGGGTGAGAATGTTTCCTTCATGTGTATCTTTCACTTGACTTTTTCTTAATATATATATATGTTCTGGATTGTTATTATATTTCGTTATAGCTACTATACTCACTAGTTTCCTTGGTATATATGAACTAAGGGGCCGTTTGGGTCCCGGATTGGGAATGGAAAGGAGTGAGGGAGTAATGGAAATAAAGGGAGTGGAGGAGGATTGAGAATGAAAGATGTGTTTGGTTGGTAAGGTATGAGAGTGTAGTTCCTTAGGAATGGGAAAAGTAAAAGAAAAAAATTAAGTAACTTGACTTTTATACCCTCGAAACAAGTAAATAATATTTTATATAAAATAAAATGTTAAGTTAAATAACGACTATTTTTAATTATAAAATATTTTGAATATCATTATTTTTAATTTTATAATTAAATATTTGAATTAAATATTTTCACTTTTAATTATTATTTATTATTAAAAATATCTATTTAATTATTATTTGATTTATATTATTATTTTAATTATTATTTATTATTGTTTGAATAAAATTATTATTTTAATTGTCTGTTGTTATTAT
Organism: Dioscorea dumetorum; assembly: GCA_902712375.1. Taxonomy (NCBI): domain Eukaryota; kingdom Viridiplantae; phylum Streptophyta; class Magnoliopsida; order Dioscoreales; family Dioscoreaceae; genus Dioscorea; species Dioscorea dumetorum. The sequence continues at coordinate 7,500,037 of CACTHL010000846.1, forward strand.
TTTACTTTAATTATTATTTATTATTAAAATTATCGATTTAATTATTATTTAATTTATATTATTATTTTAATTATTAATTATTATTACTTGAATAAAATTATTATTTTAATTGTTAGTTATTATTATTTTATTTTAATTATTATTTATTATTAAAATTATCTATTTAATTATTATTTGAGTTATATTATTATTTGAATAAAATTATTATTTTAATTGTTAGTTGTTATTATTTTACTTTAATTATTATTTATTATTAAAATTATCGATTTAATTATTATTTTAATTATTAATTATTATTATTTGAATAAAATTATTATTTTAATTGTTAGTTGTTATTATTTTATTTTAATTATTATTTATTATTAAAATTATCGATTTAATTATTATTTGATTTATATTATTATTTTAATTATTAATTATTAATATTTGAATAAAATTGTTATTTTAATTGTTAGTTATTATTATCTATTTAATTATTATTTAGTATTAAAATTATATATTTAATTATTATGTTAATTAATTATAGTTTACTTATTAAATAAGGGGCAAATTTGTAATTCACCCTCAAGGAGTGAAGGAGGAATGAGCAATCTTTCCAATTTTGGGAGGATTGCCACTCCCCACTCAATCCCCCCTCATCTCCTCCCAAACCTCTCTCACTCCCATTGATGACTATCCAAACAAAGAAGTGGAATGGGAGAGTAATGACTCCCATTCCACTCCTTACAAACAAACACCCCCTAAGATCATTTGTTTGCATTATTCTGTTTTTCTCTGAAGTCATCTTGCTTCATAAGTTTGATTGTGTCTCTTTAATTGTACATGATTAAAATGAACAAGCAAGTGTCAGAGATACAAAGCCATATATTGACACGGGTGATGATTGTGTCTCTTTAATTAACATATATGCACACTGTTTTGTAGAATTTGGTAAACTTTTTATTTTAATATTTATTAATTTGTATTCAGTTTTGTGACGGGTTAAAGTTTTGAATGACAATTAATGCAGTAATTTCTTCATTATGTCATGAGGATAATATTGCATTGCCATTAACTTATTGTTGATTTTGTTTGGATCTTATAACTTCTCCATTTAATGGAGGAAAACTATAAACATGTGCTCACATGCTATCCCCAAAGTTTGAAGACACCCAAGTAAAGGTAGGGGTTATTTTCAAAAGTGCGTTTTCCTTTCCTCTGATTTTCTAGACAAGTAACCATAAACTTGCTTAGTTTGAGAATCAAGGAAAAGAAAGCTGAGCACACATGACGTTGGGGATTGAATGAAATTTACCTTGATCATAGCACAACCACAAGATTTTGGCCAAGTTCCAACTTGTTTTAAAACGCTTGCACGACCACAACAATGTAACAATAAATACATACCACAATTAAGCATAAGAAGCATAAGAGTACAGCAATTAGTGGGGGAGTCATCAATCACCTTATTAGCACTCAGCTAAGAGAACAAACTAAAGAAGATTGAAAGCAAACAAACTGAAACAAAATTGGCAATTAAACATTAGTTGTAGCTTAAGAGTACTTCGCAACAGCAAATTGCATTTTTGGTGACCACAAAAGTTATCACCTTCCTTAATCCTCTCAATTAATAAATCGATGAACCAATCGATGAAGCTCTCTTTAACCACCAATGAACCAATCCAGTAGGAACCACATATACCGCGTCGAACGATGCTTAAGCGACTCTTTTGATGGACTTGTTGATTATGGAGTTGATGGAGAACGATGATGCTACTCTTGCTGAAAAAGATACTTCGAATAAAGATAAAAATTGTACTAATAGGACGTTGTTGGGATGCCACATACCCATGTGTCAGGCCATGTAGCTACCTGTGTGAGCTACACAGCCGTGTGAGTGATTGTGTGGCTTTCTGGTTGCTAGAAAACTTGAAGAATTCCCTGATGAATAGTACTCAGCATGGCACATAGGCTTATGATTGCCCCTGTGCTTTTCTAGTGTTTGAATTTCTTCTCAAAAACACCCAGAAGGTGCACGCACACCCACGTGGAAATTTTCGAGCAGTGTGTTTGCCTCTATAGCTTGAAAAAACCTTCAAAACTGCTAAACACCACCATGTTTTACTTTCTTTCTCTACTAATGCTCTTCTTAGGTCCCAATTGCAAAAACACATGAAGTCCATATGAAATAAGTGTATGCAATTGAGGAAAAACATGCTAAATCTGTATAAAATAATAGTGTGAAATATGTACGAACAAGCACTTATCACTTCAATTTTGATAGTTCTTCATGAAGCAGAATTATGATCTATCTAAATAAAAATGGAAGAAACATTTGAGCCTGTGTGGGGTCTAACTCAAAAAGTCTAGGCATGTGAGATTTATGTTTAAATAAGGTATTTTATTTGTGATTTTTGAGTAATGCTAGTCCTGATTTTGCCCAACCTTCTCTTCCTATATATAGATCTTAGGACATCCAGAATGTGAAAGGGAAAGGTATAATAGACTCTGGAGATTCAACTCAACAAAGTGAAAGCAAGGAAAATGATGCTAAAGCCTCTTATGCCTCATACAACAATCTATAGATGAGACAATATTTGATTCCATTAGTGGTGTATCTACAGCTAAGAAGGCTTGGGAAATTATACAAAATGAATATCAGGGGTCTTCTCAGAGGGTGTCAATGAGGCAACAAATTTTTAGACAAAGATTTTAAGTGCTTCATATGAAAAATAGTGAGAGCATATAAGGTTACATTTCAAGAGTGGTAGCCATTGTAAACTAAATTAAGTGATTGGGTTTCAAAATTTCATAAGATGTGGTGTGCTTGGTCTTAAAGTCCTTTTGGGAGACTACAAAGAGATTCAGGTAGCTAGTTTGGGCATTTTTGCACCCTACACATGATGAGATGACAAAGCTTATTTATGATGCCTAATTTGTTCTCAACTTGGGACACAACCTATTGAGTGTGAGTCTACTAATGTCTTTTGGACAGCCTATTGTGTTTGAGAATGATGCTTGCATCATCAAGGTATAAGTTAAGAGTGCAACTAGTGAATATACAATGCCCACCACATATCTTTAGACAATTTAGAATTGCTTCTAGCTTACCTTCATCCATCTTCAACCCATCCTTAGACACCACATATCCTATAAACAAAGGCTGTTAGGAAAAGAATTCACAACTCTTAAAATTTGCATGAAGCTTTGGCTCCCACAAAATTCTAAAAATTTGATAAAGGTGATAGTTGTTTCTCTCCTCATCTTTGCTATACACCAAGATGTTGTCAAAGCAGACAATAATAAATCTCCCAATGGAAGGCTTGAAAGCATCATTTATCAAACCATGGTAGTGCTAGGTGCATTTGGAAAGCCAAAGGGCATGACAAGCCATTCATAGAGACCATCCATCATTTTGAATGTGCTCATCCATTCGTCTCCTTCTCTCATGTGAATTTGATAATAACTACTTTGAAGATCAATTTGAGAGAATATAATAACACCATGCAATTGATCTAAGAGATCATCCAAGTGAGGAATTGGATAGTAACTAATAGTGATTTGGTTAAGAGCTCAGCTATCAACACATATATAGTGAGTTGCATTTTTTCGGCACAAGCAAACATAAGGACCTTTGTCTCCTTAAAGAAAGCTCTATCCATCAACCCATCAACTTCTCCCTACAATTCTTCATGCATCCCTGGACTCATTCTACATGCTCCCTTGTTAGGAATGATAGAAATAAGAATGAAGTCAATGCAATGTTGAATACTCCTCAAGGATGGCCGACCTAGTGACATTTCTTCAGTAGTCACATCTGAATTCTTGGAGAAGTAGATGCACAATAATAGGATAATTGTAAGGGTTGATGACCTTACACTTGGTCAGCGGGCATACAGTATCACATAGATCAAGCCACGAGGGCGCACGTACAGCTGCGGGGATTTGGTAGCGCACGCAGGTGGCGCAGCGCTTGTGTTGTGTCGGGACCAAGGGGGGTGAAATACCCAGCATGATCATTGGCTGAGACCGTGAGGGGCGCGCACGTTGGACCGTGGGCGTGCGCGTGACCGATGAGCGCATGGGGCAGGCGCGCCCATACCAAGAGTCAAGTGTCACAAGACTTTCATCATGTACAGTGTTGGATCTCTAGCAAGTCTAGGCGGGGCGGGACACTTGATCAGGCCGGGTGACCGAGAGCTGATTCCGGATCTGACAAGGTTTTAGGCAGGCGTATGCAAGTAGGCACGTGGCCGGGAGCGTTGTCGAGCCAGGGCCGAGGATGGCACGCGGTATTACCGCGCGTGACCGGTACTGCTGCGCGCTTTGACTAAGGGTGGCTGGTTAAAGCTACAGTCGAGTCAGAGGACACTGCAAGCTAAGTGAAGTCAGGGAATTCACGCCAGACTTGTATTGGGCACGAGGCTCAATCCACCTTGGATTTGGGGTAGCTCTTGTAATCGGGTCAAATGTGTCTTTGGGAGGAAACAAGGCCACTTGGTGTTGGTTTTGGCCATGGTTGTAAACATTTCTCAATCTAAATGAGTTTTATGTTTTTCTCTCTCAAAATGGGTTTCCTGTGTCGTGTTTCTCGTACCAAGGGGTTTTCCGGATTTGCTCGATTCTTCTTATTTTCGCTGTGCTTTGTAATGCAAACAGGATTCACTAACTGTTCTTGCAAGGAAAGGCTGACCTGTCACTATGGTGCATGTCAGGTGCCGCACGGTCGAAGGTGATTGGTTGAGGCCGTGACAGTTGGTATCAGAGCTACGAGTTTGTGGCTTGAAGCGAAGCACGAGAAGACACACAGGTGAAGACGGTGGAGATGGCGACTAGCAAGAATGATCGTTTGGATCGCCTTTAGGAGACGTCGAAGCGGTTGGAGAACGTCGTCGGGAGTGTCGATGATCAGCTCGAGAACCTGTTGAAGATGGTGGAAGATCTTGCGGTCGGATACCGCGAGAGCCAGATGACTATTGAAATCTTGAAGACGAAGGTACAGTCGCTGGGGGCCGAGGTCGGCCAACTCAAGGAAGCTAGCGCTACACCGGTCTCGTGGGAGGCGCCCACGAGAGTGAAGGTCCCCGAACCTTCCCCATTTGATGGCGTGCGGAGTGCCAAGACACTGGAGAACTTTCTTTGGGACGTGGATCAGTACTTCAAAGCTGCAAAGGTACCAGGCCATGAGCAAGTTCCGTTGGTCGGGATGTATCTTACTGGCGATGCAAAGCTATGGTGGCGAACTCGTCAGCAAGAAGACGCTCAGGCGGGTCGGACAAGTTCGAACTCGTGGGTCGAGTTGAAGAAGGAGTTGCGGGAGCGATTCTTGCCTGGCAACACTGCTTGGGTAGCTCGCACAAATTTGAAAAAGCTACGGCAGAGAGGCACTGTCCGAGAGTACGTGAAGGAGTTTTCATACTTGATGCTGGATATCAGGGACATGTCCGAGGAGGACAAGTTGTTCAACTTCATCACGGGGCTCCAGAGTTGGGCCCAAATCGAGGTACGGAGGCAAGGCTCGAAGGACCTCACCTCTGCGATCACTGCAGCGGAAGCACTGGTGGACTTGCGAACCTTACCCGGTGGAAAGGGTGAGAAGGCGAAGTTCAAGTCTAAAGACAAGAAGCCAGTGGAGAGAGGGGCCGGAGATGGGTTCTAGAGGAGGAAGGCCAACGTCCAGGCCAGATGGAACAGACCCAGAAATGACGGGAGAGCAGCTGGTGGTTCCGGGAAGACGAGCGGATGTTTTATCTGCACGTGACCACATTTGGCAAAGGATTGCCCTAAACGCGAGAAGTTGGCAGCGTTTAGAAATCAACCGAAAATCAATTCCGAGGACCCAACAGGAGTGAGTCCTTTACAACTGTTGGGTGCCTTGAAGACTGTCAAGGGAGATGGGGCGGTGAATTCTCTTATCTATGTTGAGCTGAGCCTGAATGGGAAGGCCATAACACGGATGGTAGACACAAGCGCAACTCACACATTCATCAGGAAGGATGTGGCCACTCGGTTGGGACTGAGCATAGGGACGCACACGAGCCGAGTGAAAGCAGTCAACTCTCAGGCACTAGCGGTGACTGGGAAGATCTCTGGCGTAACCGTTCACATGGGTGGATGGCAAGGGAAGATTTATCTGCTGGCGGTCACATTAGATGATTTTGAGTTGATACTGGGGATGGAGTTCCTCAAGTCTGTGAAGGCCGTTGTTGTTCCACATTTGGGTGGTCTTCTTATTATGGATGAGAAGAACCCATGCTTTGCAGCGGGAGTGGCTGCAAAGGAGAAAAAAGGGAAGGAACCCATGCTTTCTGCACACCAGGTGGCGCAAGGGCTCAAACATGGAGAGCCCACATATGTTGCTGCTCTATTGGGAATTCAGGATGATCTGGTGAGTGATCTACCCTCAGCAGTGGCTGAAGTCTTGACGGAGTTTCAAGACGTGATGCCGCAGGAACTACCCTGTGAACTCCCACCCCGGAGTGCAATAGATTACCAGATTGAGTTAATACCGGTTTGCAAACCCCCTGCCCGGGCTCCCTATAGTATGTCTCCGTTGGAGTTGGCGGAACTGAGGAGACAACTGACCGAGCTTCTTGATAGTGGCTTCATTCAGCCGTCAAAGGCTCCGTATGGTGCACCGGTATTGTTCCAAAGAAGCAGGATGGCGCTCTTCGACTGTGCGTGGACTTCCGGGCTTTGAACAAGATCACGGTTAAGAACAAGTACCCAATTCCTCTCATACAGGACTTGTTCGATTGCTTGGCGAAGGCAACATATTTTTCCAAGCTGGATCTGCGCTCGGGGTACTGGCAAGTCAGGATTGTAGAGGGAGACGAGTCGAAAACGGCGTGTGTGACACGCTATGGTTCGTTTGAATTCCTTGTAATGCCGTTTGGCTTGACTAATGCTCCGGCAATTTTTTGCCACTTAATGAATCAGGTGTTTTCGGATTACATCGATGAGTTTGTGGTGGTGTACTTGGATGATGATGTCATTTATAGTGAATCCGTGGAGGATCACCTTGTTCATCTGAAGCAGGTACTATCAAGATTGAGAGAGCATAAGCTATATTTGAAGCTGGAGAAATGTCATTTCGCTCAGCAGGAAATTAAGTTCCTTGGACACATCATTTCTCGGGGTGAAGTCCGAATGGATCGGGCTAAGGTGGCGGCGTTTTTGGACTGGCCTGCACCGTCCAAGGTACTGGAGTTACGATCTTTCTTCGGCTTAGCCAACTACTATCGCCGGTTTATCGAGGGATATTCAAGGAAGGTCGTGCCGCTCACCGATTTGTTGAAGAAGGACCAACCGTGGGGTTGGCCTAAGAGGCAACAGGCTGCATTTGACAAGATCAAGAGTGCAATTGCAAGTGAACTAGTCTTAGCATTGCCCAACTTCGAAGAACCTTTCGAGGTCCACACTGATGCGTCAGACAAGGCAGTTGGCAGTGTCCTTGTTCAGAACGGGCATCCTGTGGCGTTCGAGAATTGGAAGCTGAAAGTCGGAGAGCAGCGCTATTCGGCGTATGAGCGGGAGATACTCGCCGTTGTTCATTGCTTACAGGTATGGAGAGTGTACCTTCTGGGCACCAAATATTTTGTCAAAACAGATAATATTGCCAATACATTCTTTGCTACTCAAAAGAAGCTGTCGGCTAGACAAGCTCGTTGGCAAGAGTTCTTGCAGGAATATGACTTTGAATGGCAGCACAAACCGAGGAGACACAACCAAGTGGCTGATGCGTTAAGTCTCAAGAAGATGGTTGAGTATGTGGCTGCATTGGCGCAAGTGGAGAATGGCTTGCAGAGTCGTATCGAGAAGTTAGCAAAGACGGACAGTCAGTATTTGAAGCTGATCAAAGATGTCCAAGACGGAGTCGTGCTCAAGTACTGGGTGAAGAATGGGCTTCTCTACACCAAAGGCGACAGACTCTATGTGCCGAAAGGAGGGAATATTCGGCAGGAGCTCCTTAGAGAGCATCATGATGTTCCATGGGCGGGACATCCCGGTCGTGAGCGAATGAAGGCCTTGCTCACAAAACATTATTATTGGCCGGATATGGGCGAAGACATTGAAGCATATGTGAAGACGTGTTTCGTGTGCCAACAAGACAAGTCGGAAAGAAGACGGGAGGCCGGTCTTCTCCAGCCTTCAGTATTCCGGAAAGGCCATGGGCGTCAATTTCCATGGGCTTTATCTCCGGATTTCCTAAGGTGGAAGGGATGCCGACAGTGATGGTGGTTGTGGACCGATTCACAAAGTACGCGGTATTCATACCCGCACCGGTAGTGTGTTCAGCAGAGGTGGCTACTGAGCTGTTCCTGAAGCATGTGGTGAAGCACTTTGGGGTACCCGAAGACATTATAAGCGATCGAGATGCTCGCTTTACTGGGCGGTTCTGGACGGCGTTATTCGGGTTGTTGGGCACAGAGTTGAAGTTTTCAACAGCGAATCATCCGCAAACGGATGGACAGAGTGAGAGGATCAATGCTCTATTAGAAGAGTATCTCCGGCACTATGTTTCGGCTTCGCAGAAGAATTGGCAAAGTCTGCTTGATGTGGCGCAGTTTAGCTACAATCTTCATCAGTCTTCATCAACGGAGAAGAGTCCGTTTGAGCTTGCATACGGATACCAACCTATTACTCCTTCAGAGGTGGCGAAGAGGAAGACACGAGGGAAATGTCCTGCTGCGTATCATTTTGCTATTGATTGACAAGAGATGTTGGAGAGTGCTCGGGATAGCCTCGCCAAGGCGGCTCGCCGGATGAAGAAGTATGCAGATCAAGGGAGACGTCCTTTGGAGTTCCAAGTAGGGGACAAGGTTTGGTTGAAGCTCACTCCACAGGTGTGGAAGAAGTTACATCGGAAGGATGTACATAAAGGCTTAATCGCGAGGTATGATGGGCCTTTCACTATTGCCAGCGGCTGGGTACCGTGGCATATCGTTTCGATCTCCCCGATCGGCTGAAACTCCATCCAACTTTTCATGTGAGTTTCCTGAAGCCATGCCACGAGGACCCCACGGATCCATCGAGGGCAAAGAAGAGTCGGGCTTCGCCGACTATTCGCAATGGGTTCAGCAGGGTGGCTGAGCGGATCCTAGACCAAAGAGTAGAGGGCCAAAGCAAGAAGAACCGCAGGGTGTTCTTCTTTATCCAATGGAAGGACTTGCCTATGTCAGAGGCAAGCTGGGAGCGCGATACTACTCTTTTACAGTTCGAGGAGTTGGTGGAAGACTTCTTGAGTTCGAGACGAAAGAGGACGTCGGGTTCAACTAGTGGGGGTGGTTTGTAAGGGTTGATGACCTTACACTTGGTCAGCGGGCATACAGTATTACATAGACCAAGCCACGAGGGCGCACAGCTGCGTGGATTTGGTAGCGCGCGCAGCTGGCGCGGCGCTTGTGTTGTGTCGAGACCAAGGGCGGGTGAAATACCCCGCATGATCATTGGCTGAGACCGTGAGGCGCGAGCGCGCTGGACCGTGATCGTGCGCATGACCGATGAGCGCGTGGGGCAGGCGCGCCCATACCAAGAGTCAAGTGTCGCAAGACTTTCATCATGTAGAGTGTTGGATCTCTAGCAAGTCTAGGGTGGGCGGGACACTTGATCAGATCGGGTGACCGAGAGCTGATCCTGGATCTGACAAGGTTTTAAGCATGTGTATGCAAGTAGGCACGTGGCCGGGAGCGTTGCCGAGCCAGGGGCGAGGATGGCACGCGGTATTACCGATCGTGACCGGTACTGCTGCGCGCTGTGACCAAGGGTAGCTGGTTAAAGCTACAGTCGAGTCATAGGACACTGCAAGCTAGGTGAAGTCAGGGAATTCACGCCAGACCTGTATTGGGCACGAGGCTCAATCCACCTTGGATTTGGGGTAACTCTTGTAATAGGGTCAAATGTGTCTTTGGGAGGAGACAAGGCCACTTGGTGTTAGTTTTGGCCATGGTTGTAAACATTTCTCAGTCTAAGAGAGTTTTATGTTTTTCTCTCTCAAATTGGGTTTCCTGTGTCGTGAATCTCGTACCGAGGGGTTTTCCGGATTTGCTCGCCTCTTCTTATTTTCGCTGTGCTTTGTAATGCAAACAAGATTCACTAATTGTTGTTGCAATTAAAGGCTGACCTGTCGTTATGGTGCATGTCAGGTGCCGCACGGTCGAAGGTGATCGGTTGACGCCGTGACAATAACCATGTTGCTACTTATTGGCTTTAAGCATTACAAGAATGTACCCTTCCTTGATACTTTCCAACTTCTTCAAAGTTTCAGATTTAGAAAGCATAACATTTCTTTTCTCCTTTAAAGGTTTTTGGGAAGTCCTCTAATCTTATTGTGGCTATTATAATTGTAACACCATCCTTGACAAAACTAGCTATAAGTATTCTTGCAACCATCTTTCATGGTTTTTCTACCATAGTCTATGATCTACCAAAAAACTAAAGCATCCAGTGGCATAACATCACATAGACCTTCATCTCTATATCTTGCACCAATTGAAAACCAAACAAGGCATTTTTTTACTAACCCTATTTCCCTCTTTTTTTCTAGCCAAGTGAGCCCATAACGGTGGGGATGATCCTTTATTTTCAATTGCAATTTCCCCACCATATCAATAGCAACCACATTTGCGTAACTGCCCATCTTATGTGGAAGATATTATGATCCGACCAATTATCCTCTTCCATGTATTGCACATTCAAGCTTCGACAAACGAGCATCATCAAGACTATTTTCACAATTTGAGAATACTCAGCTACATTCTCAATGGAATGCTCAATATCTCTTGGACAAGAGAGATAAATTTTAGATTTGAGCAATCTTAGATGCAATATGGCCAAATTTGTGGCACTTAAAGCACTTTCTAGAACTTGTGTTAGAATAACCTTATTGCTTAGGACCTTTAGGTTTATTCAATGTCTTGCACGAAAATGCCTTGTTGATAAGTAGGGATGTCAACGGGCAGGGTTTCACTGGGAAATACAATCCCCGGCCCCGGCCCCGGCCCCGGCCCCAAAATCCCTCCCCGAACCCGACTACCGGGAATTGTTTTTCTCCGTGCCCATCCCTGCGGGGATTTTTCGGGTTCGGGGATTCCCCGGCCCCGATTATTAAATTAAAATATCTAATTTAAGTGTCAAAAAGACCTAAAATACCCATTCTCATACATGCAAAATACCCATTCTCATTGCCAATTTAGTCATGGCACCAAACAACATCATTACTCCACATGTTATCAATCAAATAAGCACTCGTCATCCACACTAAAACACAACTAAGATATGTACATCAAGTAATAATCCAAATTACAATTTGAAACCAGTAAGCTATGAACTCAACACATCCATTTCATTGTTATCAATGCAACCAGAAAAATCACACAAGTAAATCATAACATGCCTTAAAAGGTTCATGCCCTAAAGTGAGACCAAAGAGGGCAAGTGCTTCAGCAAACATGAGAGTCCAAATCATGCCAAGTTGCCAACGAACAACTTTTGTTGCTAAGAGTTAGCCCTGCATGACCAAAAGACATGAATAAAAAATTTTCATATTAGTAGACACTATATTAAAATAAACATCTATATTATTTAAGTAAATTAAAATAAACATCTATATTATAAACATCATATTAGTAGACACTATTTGCTCACTTTGATTGAATTAACAAAAGTCCATATGTGCTATTGTGTGTGTGAATTTTGCAATGACCAATTTACATCTCTGGGAAATTACACTTGGAAACATGTACTTGTGCATACATATGTGCGTGTGGTTTTAAGTATGCATTTGAAGAGCAATTAATTTATTTAGTCAAAAAAAATTTCATACGATGTCATCATCTTTATGCATGAACAAGATGGTTCAATTTTATGCATGAACAAAGAACTAAAAAACAAAGATTGAAATTATGGATTATTTTCCCCTAATTCAGAGAATAATTAAAATACATAAATAAGTGTTACAAGCCCAAGGATATGCATGTTTGTAATGAATATGATATTATAATTGATAGAGGCAAAATACTTGTGAGTTTAATTTAATCGAGGAATTAGAGAAGAATTAAAGAGAAGAAAACATACCTGCGATTGGAACACGAGATCACGGCGGCTTCTCCCTATCTTTCCCTCTCTCTCTCTCTTTTCTTATAGAAAACCTAAATAAAAAAATGAGGATCAAGGTGGAAGCCCTTAAGTGATTACTTGCAAACATCTACTCATCAATGGATAGCAAAGAAGATAAAAAAACTTATTAGAGGAGTTGGGGAAGAATTAAAGAATAAAATCACACCTTTGATTGGAACGCGAGATCACGGCGGCTTCTCCCTGTCTCTCCCTTTCTCTTTTCCTATCAAAACCCTAAAATAGAAAATGAGGATCAAGATGAAACCCTTAAATTGATTACTCGCTAAGATCTGCTCATCAATGGATAGCAAAGAAGATGAAGAAGTTATTAGAGGAATTGGGGAAGAATTAAAGAGAAAAAAAAAAAGCCAAACCTTCAATTGAAGCATCTCCCTGTCTCCGCTCTCTCTTTTCCCATTTGGATGATGGTCATATAGTTAGCTATTTACGAATCACACCATAGAATTCACCCAAATTTTTGCTCCTTATTTGATGGAGTCTAGAAAAAAATAAATAGACATAGGGACCTTTCTGTAATATATTTTTTTAATTGATTATTTTTTTAGCATTATTTGTAAAAAAAGGACATTAGTATAAATTAACCACTTTTTTAATTTATTGTTTTAAATTATTTTAAAATTTTCCAATAAAAATAATTAATAAAATAGTTATATTTTTACAATAATAATTAATCAATATTTTTTAATGTAATTAAAAAAGGATACATTTACTTATTTATTTCATTTTCATTTAATATATTTTTTTAATAAAGTCATACTATGAAATTATATATATATGTCATAATGAAGTTAAAACAATTAATAATAAAATTTTTAAACACAATAACAAATCTAAAACATAAAACAATTTAATAATCTTCCCTAAGGAATGATTTGCCCTGGTTAATTCTCTGGGTATTTTTCTGTGTAATTCATAGGTAATATTTTCATCTTTTATATGTAAACATTCATTTTAATTCCCTAGCTAGTCCTTGGCTAATTACATTGCAATATGGATAATTGACATTGGAAGGAAAACTCAAGTGTTCTTATTTGATTATAGACAAAATACTTGTTATTACAATATGGATAACTGATATTTTTGTTGTTGTTGCTTTTGTAAATGACTATTATGGACAAAATGCTCGGCTCCAATATACCGCTAGAACTCACAGTCTAAATTTTAATCTCTAATTCTTTATTTAGTGATTTAATAAATTATTTAAATTTTTTAAAAAATATAAAAAATACAATATAGTTAATATAAGATTAGGATTTTATTTAATTTTTATTGTAATGTTCATTTAATTATTAATAATTTACTAATTAAATAAATAAATGGTTTTTTTCCATTTATATATGTATATATATATATTAAATATTTAATTTTTCGGGGCAGGGGCGTTGTGGGGAGGATAATCCCCAGCCCCGTCCCCGACCCCGTTGGGGATTTTTTTCCCGGCACTGCCCCCGGCCCTGACCCCGGAAAAATATCCCCGTCCCAGGCCCCGATGGGGCGGGGAATTGGGTTCCTCTTAGGGTTTGGGGCATATTGACATCCCTATGGATAAGTATCTAAATGTGCATATTTTCTTATATGTATTTCAAACACTTTGCATGTATTTTCATTGATAGATGAATGTTTTGCATTTAATTTTGTATTATTTGTTTTGTAGAGCATGATGAAGTCATTAGGAGCTTAAAAACGTGTATCAAAGCAAGTTTAGTACTATAGCACTCGTATAGAACCGTATAGTGCCCGCATAGAGCTACCGAAAAGCAATGTAGGCAGCATATAGCTTGCATAGCGCCCATGTGACCTTGCTTGAATATCTTATGGGCTCCATACTGCTCATAAGGGAAGTGTATGGCTCATGGAGGACATTACCACTCCCAACACATGCTCCATACACACAAGTGGCCCATATCGCCTGGGAGTATAAATAGACAAAGTTAGAATAAATTTGGGACTTTTGGATAGACTTTGGGTAAGTGCATGTATGAACATATTTCCATATTATTTTCTACATACATTCGGTATGCATTTAAACTATTTATGTGGTAAATAGTGCTTAATCTCTATTATATGAATTGTAGGCTGCTGGTCGAGCATAATGAACACAAAGGAACCAAGACACCTTATGACCCTCTTATAGCCGCCACTTACAGTTGTAATACTTAAACATAAAAGCTTGGGAGCATTCTTATGCCTGTAAGTTGGGGTATAAAGCCTAGACAGAAGGGCTTATAGGAAGGGCTTACGTACATAAGCCTGGGTATTAGGGTTAGATAGAGGAGCATATGGGCTAAGCTCATGCGCATAACACCAGACAATGAAGCTTAGGGTCCAATGCTTACAGTCGTAAGATAGACATAACACCCAGACAAATGATCTTACAGATGGTGCTTACATTAGTAAGATGCTTGTAAGACACACAACCTCCAATTTCTAGGTGGTTATGGCCTCATTCTTACGCCCATAAGGAGCCTGTAAGGGGTAAAGTATAAAACATTTTACTGAGGGGTTTTTAAGCATCTTTTGATGGAAGAGTTTAGGGAAAAATCGGGAAAGATTGCAGAGATCCTTCTATGATATTAGGAGCTATATTGAAGCATTTCCAAATGGTCTAGGGTGAATTGGAAACCGACAAGGGTCACATTCGGTAGCATCGTTGAAGACTCAATGCATCCATCATCAATCCCCATTGGAGAAGATTGGGGGAGTGCTTATGTCTTTCATTATTTGTTTCATCTTCTTGGGATTGTATGATTGTTCTCCATTAATTGAGAACTAAAAACCTTGCAGTTTAAGCATAGATGAACCTAGGCTTATTACTTCAATGACATATATTCTAGACTCTTAATCCTTCATCAATTTTAACATAGCACTTTGTATTTCAGATTCAATTGTGTGTTTTCATTGTCTTGAACCTTATCATAGTGAGAGCATAGCAAGAACCAAGAGTTCTTGTGATATGTACATGCATGACAATCATATAAAGAGGAGGTTTAAACCCATGTTGTCTCTAGAATGAGTACACTAAATGCATTACAATCATATAGTAGTTTGTATTAGTGTTGTGTGAGAGTAGTTGTTACTCGCATGGAGAAAGGGGATAGCAAGATTTAGGAACTCTCTTAGTTCCAATTGGGTGCAATACTCTACTGCAATATTGTGCAAAACTTGAACATAACTCTACAAAAAATCTACATCTTGGCACATCCTTCCTTTAATGAGTAGCTCTTTAGTTGTTGTCGTTGATTGATTTTATTTCCCATTCTCACTTCTTTGTTATTAAAACCACAACATTGTAGGTTAGATAATAGGACAATAGTTTATACTAGAATTTTCTAGTTCCCTACGGATTGGACACCCTGTACCCATTGCATACTTTATTACTTGTGTGGTACGTCCACTTGGGTACACCGCTTATCAAGTTTTAGCATCGCTGCTGGGGAACTTAGGAATATTAGGAACTTTTGAGTCTTGTTAATTTAGCTAAGGACTGCTTTATTGAAAATAATAAGGGCAACAGAGCCGACAAAGGAGGTTGAACATTCTAGTGTATTTGCAGAACCAGACGAACATCCTAGGACTTTATCCGATTAATCAAAGCCAACACTCACCGATTCATAGTCCAGTATTATGAGACAACTAGTGGAACCAATAACTTCAAGTTGAAACCCACTTTTGTTCAAATGGTCTAACGATCATTTTAGTTCCATAGGGTACCAAATAAGGATCCCAATAGTCACATCAAGAGATTCTTGGATGTGTGTGACATGCTCAAGATGAATAAAGTTTCTGAGGATGCAGTTAGATTATAGTTATTTACGTTCTCATTAAAGGGCCAAGTAAAGCAATGGCTACAATCATTACCCCAGGCATCCATCACTACTTGGGAGCAATTAGTCATGATATTCCATACTTTCCTTCAAACAAAACTACCAAGCTCAGGCATGAGATCACGTCATTCACCCAAGCTCATAGTGAATCATTATTCAAGACTTGGGAGAGGTTCAAGGATTTGTTGTGGCATTGCCCGCATGGCTGCGTCACAACTTCCCAGAGTAGTTGAAAGTGCTAACTTTTTATCAAGGCCTGATCAGAGTACCTGCAGTTGATTGACTTAGTAGCAGGAAGATCTCTTAGCACGAAGACCCCAAAGACAACCAAGCAACTATTTGAAGAGATAGCCATGAACAATATATCTCTCATTGTTAGAACACCTGTAGAATGAGCCAAACAGGTATGTCAAACTAGTGATGTAAAATTAGCACTTCTTAGGAGACAATCAAAGTGTTTTTCATTTTTTTTCCTACTCCTCTAGATTAGATTTCATTTTGCCTTGTTTTATGTGTGGAGTAAATGGCTCGGTTTTGTCACATTCAAATGTGTATGAGTTGTTGATGCATATTTAGTTTGAAGTGCTCCATGTATGCTGCATAGATCATATTTTGTATATAGGCACTCACTCGAAAGCATGGGACACTTTGGTAAGGGACAGAAATTGAGAAACTATTACGGCTCACAAAATCTAGGGAGAAAACATCCAGGGTATCTTACTAACAACTTACACCTGTAAAGAGGTCGTAAAAGTCTTCCTAAGGGCAGTATGGGTGAAAATTATTTACCTTATGGCCCGTAACCCTGTAACCCAAGAGAGTAAGTACACTAGGTCATTTTTAGGTGGCTTATGCCCGTAAAGTGGCTATAAGGGGTCTTATGTAAGTCTTACGACCCGCATCACTGAACCCCTTACGATCCATAACCTATGATAAAAGAGAGGAGGAACCCTTATGAGAGCCTTACACCGGTAAGTTCCCTTACGATCCATACTAGTGAAGCTTATGCTTGCAAGTCGGTCATAAGCACCTAAAGTTAAGGTGCTCTTGTTCCTAATGACCTTTTAGCATCCATTTTCACTACCCACTCCTTGTTTCTCACCTCAAGCACTCTGTCCTCTCCCAAACTCTTCCCTTTGCTCCTCATTTAATCTTTTGGAGCATTTAGAATGGGGTTGGACTTCTTTTGAAGCTTTTTCACTATGGGCTTTCTTCATCTTCTCACGTTCTAACGTATACTCATTTTTGCATATTTTTCTTGAATAGATTGACTTTCTTATGGTCAATTGGTTGTGAAATGTGTTTGTCATGCATTTAACATGAATGTGGATATATGCATGTAGAAGTTTTGAGTTCAATTGAATAGGAGCGACCAAGCTGTATGTCTTACGACCGTAGGGACTACCGTAAAGGCAGTTCCCTTAGACTTATGACTATAAGCCACCTTGTAAGCAAGCAGTAAGCAATACAGTTTTGGGAAATTTTGTTATTTTTTTTAACTAATCTTTTTCTGTGCAGTATGATAAAGAACAAGAGAGTCACAACGACGGGTAGGTCGAAGGGCACTTCCTCCACTCCTTCTGCCCTTGCTATACCCTCCACACCGTTCTTCTATCTCTACTATTCCGAGAATGGTATGACCACTTGATGATGTAGTAGATTGGCCAGATCCATGCTGAGGACTGGAAAGTGATGAAACACTTAGGTTTGGCCGAAGAGGTGTGGCATATGACAAACTTCACTAACAATTTTGTTTGGGTGAGCAAATGCCTTCTAGCCACTAAAGAGCCTATATACTTTTTCAAGTAGGCCTTCAATGTATTTTCTTTATGATATGAATATTCTTCCTACATTCTGCTTCACTTCCAACCTAATAAAGTATCAGAGAAGACCCATATTGGTTATTGCAAATGACCTCATTATGTCATGTTTGAACTCATTTGATAGGGTTAGTGAAGAACACAAGAAGATAATGTTCTCCACATATAGACACACCACTAGCATACTTGAACTCCCATTCGTCTTGTTATACAAAGTGGGTTCACAACTACTCCTCTTGAGCCCAAGCTTCATGAAATGCTCATCCACCTCAATGTACAAGCTCTTGGGGCTTGTCGAAGTTAGTAGAGAGCTTGTCTTAATAACCCTCTGCTTGCAGTTTATACACCTCATCCTATATCTCTTAATTAAGGAATGCAGGTTGTACATCAAGATGGAAAATTGACCATTACAATTGTGCAACAATAGCTAGAAGGGCTCTAATTGTCTCTAGCCTCGCCATAGAGGAGAATACCTCATCAAAGTCAACCACCTGCTTCTATAAGTTGGTCCTTCGCTCCTAACTGAGCCTTGTGTTTATGCCCCCAACCATCCATAACAGTTTTTAGTTCTATATACCCACTTTAACCCAATGGCTTTTTTTTTTCCTTCTTTGTTTCTTGTTTCCTTTTTTTTGTTTTTTGTTTTGAGGTAGTGTAGTCAACTTCCATGTGTGCTTCCTTTTAGATTGAGTTGAGTTCCTCTTGCATGGCATTGTTCAATTCCATTTGACTTGTGGCTTCATCATAGATGACTGGATCATTGATAGCGAGTGCAAAAGCACAAGTGTTATAGAGTTTTTTGAGTGATCTGTAGTTCATTAGATAAGGTTCATCATGCATTTTACTGGTTGCTTGTGGCTGACTATGTGGATTAGAAGGGGTTGCTTCATTGTGATGTGGTTGGGTTGCATCACTTGCTATTGGTTTTTCATTTAATTTAAATGGAGCAAGTTGACTTTTACTAGCTTTACTATTCCATTGCTAGGTTGCATCTTTGTTGAAGACAATAGTCCTACTAACCAAGACTTTGCTTGTGTGCGCATTGTATAGCTTGAACCCTTTGGTCTCCACATAGTATTTGATAAAGATGTAGTTGACGGACTTTATATTCAACTTCTTATGTTGCCATTGGTCCATCAATGAAAAAACAACACAACTGAAGATACAAAAGTGATCTACCAAAGGTCTCATACGTATAAAAGCTTCAAACAGTGTATGATTCATCATTGCCTTTGTAGGTGAGATGTTGAGAAGTATTGGACTATTGCTACTGCTTTGGCTCAGAATTTTGTTAGGCCTTTCTTTCATTTAGTTTGCACTTTGCTATTTCCACAAGCATGCAATTTCATTGCTCAACCACTCCTTTTTGCTCAGGTGACTATGGCGCAGTGAGTTGTTGATGTATCTTAAGCGCCTCATAATAACGCCTAAAATTATCATAGAGAAATTCACCACCAGTCAGTACGTAAACACTTAAGAGTGTAACCACTCTTTTCTTACAACAAATAGTCTAAACTTCTTAAAGTTTTGAAGGATATGTGAATTATGGATTAGGAAGTACACCCAAGTAAAACATGTGCAATCATCGATAACAAGAAATAAATGTGAGCTTCCTCCAAGGGATTTTGACTACATAGAGCCGCACAGGTCAGCATGCACAAACTCAAATAGTGATGAGGTTCTTGAGACCTTTCCTTTTGGCAATAGTTGTCTTGTTTGTATACCATAGACGCAACTCTTATAGCTTTCTAATTGTTGGGTGGGTTGGAGGCCTCTTACGAAGAAGCCTTCTTAATATTTGAAGTCCCTTTTCATGTAGATGCTCGTATCTTAAATGCCACAACATGGAATCTTTGTGTTTTTATGCTACTATGTTCGCATGCTCAATACTACTTGTTTCAAGTGGAAAGATCATTTAATCTATCATGGGAAGCTTAGCAAAAAGTGTCCCGGATAGTTTGTGCCTGATTAGCACTTCTCATCATCGAAGACAACCACATATTCTGAGGGGAGCAATTGTTTTGGGTTGTATGGAACAATGTTTAAAAGTCTTACTTTCTAGGGATTTGTCATGAAAACACTTGCTCTTCTGCCTATCATTTGTAGCTTTCTATTGTCTCCCAGCCCAACTGTTTGCTTTATTGTCTCATCGAAATCTTGAAATAGCTCTCTCTCTCTCACACACACATCCCATCAAATCGTTTGAGCATCCGCTATCTATAAGCCACATGCATTTCTATGCAATACCCACATCACTGTGAGTCATAAATGAAATGCTCACCTATGTTTCTTCTACCATTTTGGCCTCCTTTTCCTTGTACCACCACTGGGCCTTCACATGCCTAAATCTTTTGCGATTGTTGCATGGATGCTTTTTTTATGTTGTCTAAAGTAACAGGAACTCCTTTTTTATTTGAGCCCCTTAATGTCAGTCTACCTCATCCCCGACCCTTGTTGAAGTTCTTTCCACTGCTTTTACCAGGATGTTTTTCATACTTCCTTGATTTGGAACCGTCATCCTTGATCTAATAAATTTTCTCTTTGTTCTTCTCTATAGCCCTGCTAAGGCAAGTTTCGTGTGCCTGTAAAGAGCCACTTAGTTCATCCAAAGTAAGGGTGGTCAAGCCTTTAAACTCTTCAATGGTCGAGACGACATAATCAAACTGTGGTGTGAGGCCGCCCAACATCTTCACCGCTATAATTTGATGTGTTGCTATCTATCCAAAGTTTCTCATTTTATTTACTATACACGGTAACCTACTAATTAACCCTTGAATCGATTCACCTCTTCATCTGTGCCGTCTCAAACTTGTGGCAGAGTGTTTGAACTTTCACATAAATGACTTTGGGTGATCCTTGATACTCCATCTTCAATGTCATAAAAACTTTTTTTGATGTGATGTCATCTTCTATGCAAGAGAAGACCTTTTCATCCACAGCTTGTTGGATGAAGAAGAGGGCTTTTGAGTCTTTCCAATTCTCCCTTAATCAAGCCTCATCAACCAGTTCTTCAAAACTTTTCTCCACAAGTTTCCACAAGTCCTGGGACTTGAACAAAGTCTGGTTGATAGAGGCTGATGCGTCTCCGCAACAACACAACAGGGTGATGTGTGTCAACCCCTTGCGTTACCACAAGTGCACGGGTCGTCAAGTAATAAAAGTGGACCCAAAGGGTCGGGTTGTCGAACCACAGGGAACAGAAGTACTAGTGATAGCCCCTCTTTTGTTATCTAGCCTAATGAGTTTAGTATGTGATGATCTAATGGCCAACACTAAGAGTGTCACCACAAGTGCGCAGGAAATAAAAGGAAAAGAGTTCTCAATCAATAAAAGTGAGGTATCCGGACAATGCTCAGCCTAGGATTCGGGTGTTGGATGTAGATTACAAGTGTTTCTAAACGAAAACAATGAGTCGTGGGTATCCAAAGGTATAACGGCCCCTGCCTCTAGGTCGCCGATAACTAGTCCCCTACGAGGTCCCGGGGGAGAATTCTCTCGACGCCTCACACCACATATGACTGCTTAAAACTCTAGGGATCCCAAAGATATAACCAATTCCTAAAAGTAGATCTAACCCTGCCTCCAGGTGAAAGATCCCTAACCCCCTATGAGGTTCCGGCGGAGAATTCTCTCGACGCCTCACACCACATATGGTTGCTTGACACTTAGGGAATATGAAGATAGGAAATATCTGTCGGAAGGGAAAGGGGACGCTCCGCTATCTCACGGCTCACCCTCTCAACCCTCTTTACTCTTGGTAATTCTAAACCTAGCGGTGATCTCTCTCTTCACTAGATTGAATAAAACATGCAAGGCAATTAATAATGAAATCAAAAGCACAAACAAGCATTAAGAACTCAAGAGTAAAACTCAAACTGATAAATTCGAATAGAAACACAATGTAAATCTAATGAAAATAAGAATCCTAGGGTTTACATGTCCGAATACCCTCTAGGGGTTTAGCTCTCCATGGCGCGAGTCACAAAACAAATAATAAATTGAGAATAAAATTCCAAAGACATAAAGAATAACCCCTTAAATCCGTGATGATAGTCTTGATGGGTAGTTTCCACGTCTGGATTGAATCCACTCCGAAGCTAGGTCGCCGATGGCTTCCTTGACGCTATGACGGAGGAGGAATCGATCCAAGTTGGTGAGGAAAGCTCCCCAAAGCCGCAAAGAACTAATTCCAAGCCCTAGCCGCCTTGTCTCTCAAAAGTGGCCGAAAAGATCCCTAAAAATTATCACAAGGCGGCTTTTATAATTTGAATTCGGGGCTTTACGCGGGCATCCACACGCCCGTGTGGAAATTCCACACGGGCTTGTGAAGACTGTTGCTACAGTAATGCTACAGTAATGCTACAGTGAATAGCTTGTGAGTACTGCTAAGCATAGTTAGCCTTTATATATATATATATATATCTTACGTTTCTATGTTCTAGTAAGCTGAAGCTTGTGAATAGCTTCCTTTTGTAAACCTTCATGTTGAACCTCCTCATGATCAATATATCAAAGTTGAGAGAGTGTTAGTTCATAGTGTGATTCTAATCTAAGATTGGCACTGGTATCAGAGCTTAAGCTTGAAGAAAAGACGATGTCTAGCAACTGCTCATCATCAATCTCTTATCAACCGAACGTTCTTCTCTTCAAGGGAGAGAATTACAACTTGTGAAGTCTCAAGATGAAGACTGTCTTCAGATCTAAGGATCTGTGGAGCATTGTTGAGAAAGGATTTGTAGAAGAAGAAGACAACAATAGAATCACAGAGATCATGAAGAAGGATGCAAAAGCTTTGTGCTTGATTCAACAGAACTTAGATGAAAGGGTCCTTCTCAGGATCACAGAAGCCTCCACTGCGAAGCAAGCATGGGAGATGCTAAAAATGCAGTACCAAGGAAACTCAAACAACATCACAGTCAAGCTTCACTCGTTGCAACGCGAGCTGGATGCAACTAGAATGAAGAACAGTGAGAAGATAGAAGACTACACCACCAGAGTCCTTGACATTGTATATCAAATCAAGGTTCTAGGAGAGGAATTTCCAGAGAAGAATGTGGTGACGAAGATCCTTAGAAGCCTCACTAATCGCTTCACTAATGTGGTCTCATCCATTGTTGAAGCTAAGGACCTAAACAATCTCACAGTTGATAAACTATGTGGCTTATTAAAGAGCCATGAATCAATTCTCAATACTACAGGTGAGAAAGATGAAGAGAGGGCCCTACACATGAGATCAACACCATTTAGAGATCAGCAGTACAAAGGTGGGAGAGGTCGCGGTCGTATCATCTTCTACAGAGGCAGAGGTAGAGGTCTTGGACGTGGGAGAAACACAGAGTTCACTCACTTTTTCGAAACCAAGCAACACGAAGGCATTCAATGTTTCATATGCACGAAATTTGGGCATGTGAATGCACAATGTTGGTATAAAGACAAGGTAGAAAATGTTGCAGAGGAAGCAAAGGAAGTGGAGGATGGCCTGCTATTCATGGCAAGCTTGAATTCAAAACTGGACACTTGTGGAACTTGGTTCGTTGACAATGGTTGCTCCAGCCACATGTCAGGCAACATAGATCTCTTTGATCACCTTGAAGACACTCCACACCAGATCATAAGACTCAAAGATAGCAATGTACTTCGAGCCATAGGCATTGGCTCCGTCACACTTAGAACAAGCTCTGGGCAAAATAATGTTCTTAATAACGCCCAATATGTACCCAACTTAGCTCATAACTTTCTAAGTGTGGGTCAGCTCATGACATCCGATTATAAGGTTCAGTTTGCCGATCAAGAGTGCAATATAAGAGATACAAACTCATTGGTGGCAAGAGCTCACATGACACCACGAGGACTATTTCCACTGGAAGCTGATGCTATTAGCTTGGCTAATCTAATGTAGGGAGATGGAAACATATTTGAACTATGGCACAGGAGATATGGCCACTTAAGTCAGAAGAACTTCAGCTATCTAATCAAGCATCAACTTGTACAGGGCCTTCCAGTGATCAACTATGAAGAGCCATGTGAAGCATGTACACTAGGGAAGCAAACACGTCATGTTTTTCCCAAAGACCAGGCATATCGAGCAAAAGCTTCGCTGGAGATTATACATGTTGATCTGGTAGGACCAATACAAACGCCATCCCTGGGAGGTAACACGTACTACTTCCTATTAACAGATGACTTCTCAAGATATAGCTAGGTGTATTTTATCCAAAACAAGTCCGATACTTTGCAATATTTCAAAGATTTCAAGCTGCCCATTGAGAAGCAACACTCTCGACCAATAAAAGTTCTATGCACCGATTGTGGTGGAGAGTTTACCTTCCTGGAGTTCAAGGCTTTCTGCGAAGATGCGGCATTAAACGATAACTCACAACTCCACGTTCTCCATAATAGAACGGCATCGCTGAACGAAAGAACCGCACCGTGATAGAGATGGTGAGGACGATGCTAAAGCAAATGAAAGTGCCAACTGAACTTTGGGCAGAGGCCATCTCCACCGCTGTGTACATACTCAGCCAGTCTCCGATGAGTGCACTGGATAAGTTGACACCTTATGAAGCTTTGATTGGGCGAAGACCAAATGTAAATCATCTTAAGGTCTTCGAGTGCACATCTTACATGTTTATTGACCAACAAATGAGGAAGAAGATGGACGCCAAATCATCTAAGAAGGTGTTTATTGGGTACTCAGAGGAGTCAATTGCCTACAAAGCTCTGGATAAAGTTTCAAAAAGGGTCCACATCAGCAGGAATCTTAGTTTCCTTGAATACAAGAGCTAGGATTGGGTCAAGGCAAGTGACTCAGCAGCATCAGTCTTTGCGCTAGTTGCTGACGAAGATCAAGACAATGAAGAAATGTTATCTCAGCCACTGAATCCACAATATTGAGGGGTGGAGATTAATTAATCCTTCACCAACTGAGAGTCAAATAAACTCTGCTGGAGAAGATGAACCACCGATGAGGTACCTGGATCTTACTGATATTTATAATATGTGCTCTATTGCATTAACAACTGCAAATCCAGCATTATTTGAGGAAGAAGTAAAGCATGCAGACTGGGTTGGCACTATGTATGAAAAAATGGAGGCCATCCACAAAAACAACACCTGGGAGCTTACCTCCTGGCCGGAAAGAAAACAAGCCTTTGGTCTCAAGTGGATCTATAAAACAATGTTCAATCCGGAAGGGTCAATAATTAGGAAAAAGGCACAGTTGGTTGCGAAAGGATATGCCCAACAAGAAGGAGTAGACTTCACCGAAGTGTAGTCTCCGGTTGCCAAAATGGAAACTATTCGGATGTTCTTTGCCATTGGAGCTCAGAAGAAATGGTGTATGCACCAACTGGACGTCAAAACAGCTTTCCTAAAAAGGGAATTGAAAGAGGAGGTATACGTCAATCAACCCGAAGGTTTCACTGAGAAGGGAAAAGAAGAGTATGTATATAAACTCCGGAAAGCACTCTACGGTCTCCGCCAAGCACCAAGAGCTTGGTACAGTCACGTTGACACTCATTTCATCAAAATGGGGTTCACTAGAAGCTTCAATGAATCCACGGTCTATAAGAAAGCTCAGTGGAGATTTAGAAATTCTATTACATTGCCTATACGTTTATGATATTATATATATGAGTTCCGTGGCCAACATGATATTTGATTTCAAGAACAATATGATGAGGACATTCGAAATGTCAGACCTGGGAAAATTGAAGTACTTTCTGGCCCTAGAGGTAAAACAATCAGATGGGTCTTTGTTTGTCTCTCAACAGAAATATGCAGAAGATATCTTGATGAAAGCTGGGATGTTGAACTGCAAATCAATCGATAGTCAAATGAATACTAATGAGAAGCTCTATTTGGAGGATTGTTCAGGAATAGAAAATCCAGTGAGATATAGAAGAATGGTTGGAAGTCTTCTGTACTTAACGCGCATAAGACTAGATCTTATGTTCGCATTGAGCATGATGCCTCGGTTCATGCAAACACCTTCCATACACCATCTTGGTGCTGTGAAAAGAATCTTGCATTATGTTTCAAGAACACTGGATTACGGCTTGCACTACACGCATACTGAAAACTTCAATGTGATCTGATTCACCGATAGGGATTAGGAAGGCTCACAGGTGGACAAAAGAAGCACAACAAGGCGGGCCTTCTTTCTTGGTTCAACTACGATTGCATGGTGTTCAAAGAAGCAACCAATCACGACTGTATCTAGCACGGAGGTAGAATACATCTCAGCCACATCCGCTGCGTGTGAGGTAGTCTGGCTACGTCATCTCTTAGATGAAATGAATGAGAAGGTAACCAATTCAACTATCATAAACTGCGACAACAAATCGGCTATCTCAATCACTAAGAGTCCATCTCTGCATGGATGCACTAAACACATAGACACACGTTACCATTTCATTCGAGATCTCGTGAGCAATGGCAAGATTAATGTAGTGTATTGCAATACCAGCAAACAAATGGCGGATATCTTTACAAAAGCTTTGCCATTCACAAGTTCATCCATTTTCGTGATGCACTGGGTGTAAGTAAACTTTTGAGTAGAGAGAGGGTGTTGATAGAGGCTACTCAAAAATGACTTCACAGTAGATTATGCTACTGTGTACGTGAAGTGCATGCCCCGACTCAATTGAGTGTAACCATGCTATTTGACTTTGTTCAAATATCATGACTTATCTTTACTTTTGTGTGTTGTGTCAGCATGGTTGCTGACAAGCATAGTTAGCCTTTATATATATATATATATATCTTACATTTCTATGTTCTAGTAAGCTGATGCCTGTGGGCAGCTTCCTTTTGTAGACCTTCATGTCGAACCTCCTCATGATCAATATATCAAAGTTTTGAGAGTGTTAGTTCATAGAGTGATTCTAATCTAAGATTGACAAGTTCATACTTTTATACTCTAATGATCATAATTTTCACCTTTGAATACTACAATAGCTACCACAAGTGACTCATGGCGTTGCCACCTACTACCATGGTGGATACGTGGGAATTTCCGAGCTCTACTACCACTTTGGGTTCGAGTAGGGAGGCTTTTTGCATTAGATGGTGTGGAAGAGAAGAGTGTGACCTAGGAGTGATGCATAGATTTCATTCCAAAACATAGTTTATATAGAGAGAATGTTTCTCTCATTTCACACTTCCCAAAATATGTAAGGACGTACATGTACACAGTGCCATGAACACTAAATAGTTGACTATAAGATAGATTTGACAAGAGACTAATCCTATTAGTTGCACTCTTGTTAATGTAGCTTCTTAGCACCATCCTATGTACATAAGGGAGGGCAGTGCTCTTGCAGCTGCTAAGCTCCGCCACCTAGTCCTTCAACAGTTTTCAATCTTAGCCAACAAGAGCAAGCAATAGAAGATATTTGGAAGCGGCATTAAATAAAAGAGATTGATTGAAGATAAGCTTCAATATTTGGTTGAAAAATCCAATCTAGTGAAATTCATAACTGAAGAAGATGAAGAAAGAAAGGAATTTAAATCTCATATAAGCATATAAACCAAATTCCTTTAAATGAGGAGACAAAAGACAATTGTTAAGTTAGCAACTAATCAAATGTGAGGGAACTTGATGCAAACATCTCAAAGAATTGTTCAGAGAATTGGGCCAGAATATCAATGTTGTTGATGATAGAGGATAGTGATTTCTACATATGTTGAAATTATTTATGGCATCAACATCATAGAAAAATTTTGTAGCAAGACCTATTACATATAAGGAAACAAAAACAATAGAAATGCCAAATCAAAACACACAGAATAATATTCTAAGATTTTACTCCCAAGACAAACCCCTCAAGAATAAAAGTAAAGCAAATTTCAAAGCTATAAATCTTTATAACAAACAGACGATCTGAATCCATAAAAGCCTTATCAAACAAGTTCTAATTCTACATTTATTGAATAAACAATAAGAAAGAACCAAGAAATTACAATGGTAGAGGAAGAGTACGTCTCATCATATAGGCATTGTCACGCCCCGAGCCCGAAGCATCGACAAACGGCCGCAAACCTACAAGGCCGACACCAAGTAGATATGCAAGGCCTCAGCACCTATCTTATACTAAAAAATAACATTTACTAAAAATATAGATTCTTACATTAAAGGAAGCTACGAAATACAAATTCCAAAAGTTATATATCCAATGTTAGAATAATATTTAATCAATATAAAGTTCTAAGTTTATGAAGAAGAACTTAATCACTTGCTAAACTAGACCGCGACTTCCTCAACGAGGCCGCTAAGCTGCCCACCAAGTAACTCTGAAAAAACAGAACAAACTTAATGAGCTCGAGAGCCCAGTGTGTAACCACTAAAAGCATTTGGGATCAAATAGAAATGTCAAAAATCCTGAACAAAAATCATTACTATGATATAATAGAACATTTGTCAAAATATAATTCGGAAACAAAATGAAACAGTTCAACAGAGTCTGATTTTCAAATAAACACAGTATAGGTCTCCCAATTCACTATGATCAAAACAAAATATCAGAAGCCATTTCTTTAGCCAGAATATCAAAGTTCATTTGTTTACTCTCGGTGATCCGAGCCAGAATATTAGAGGCCGTTATTCTTTACTGATGAAACGGTGTGAAACTATAGTCTCTTAACAGAGTTACATGTCGACAAGGTTAGTGTTTAACCCCCAATGACAGGGTTAGTGCATAGTTAATTGGAAACTACAATTTATAGATCAAAATAGTTAATGTTCGCAAACAACAGAATTGCAAAGTTCAGACTGAGTGAAAACAAAATAATCCACCAAACAAAAATATTAACATTCGCATGATCCCATTTTCCGTATATCAAAATAAGCCAATTATTTTCAAATCAAATAACTTAACAAATAGGTTATAAAAAAAATTTATATAACTCAAAATATATATTATACATAGTTTACGAAAAACTTCAATGAATAAATTATTCAAAAATAATACAAGAAATAATCAAAATAGTAATTTAGCAAGTGTAAAAAAAATATATACTTATACCAAAATTTATATGTCGTTTACTTACCTGACTAATACAAGAAATCCAACTCTGACACCAATTCAAGGCTTTTGGATGGGTCTTAAATTTGGGAAAGAAAACCTATTAAATCATCAAAACATAAATTTACAAAATTTCAGGGGTATACAAGAAAGATTTCAAAACCCTAATGATGGTAATAAGGTTAAGGGCTAATGAGCAAGGGTATTGTAAAAGAAGATTTTAGAAAGGTATAAATGCAAAAAGGGTCAAGCTATTATTTTCTAAATTCGGATTTTTTCAAGCGTATACTATCAATTGTCAAATCTAATGGAGATATGAACTATTTCAATATGACCGACGAAGACTAAAACCAGCATAACTTTGTCTATCATCTTTCAAATCACAAAATTCTTTCTTCTAAGAAAGTTAGACAGATGAAGCTATGACATATCCAAATTCACACTTATTAGAATGCTATTAAATTTATAGCATCCATTTGAATGTCCATTTATTTCTGCAAACCAGTAAAGTCAGACATGATCCTTTTAACATTCATATCTCTCAGTATATATCCTCAAATAACATGATATTTTTGGAATAGATAGTTAATTCAAAAAAGAACAACTTTCTTATTTTGCATCTTTCCTGATTCAACCTTTAAAACCATGAAAAATATTAATCAATCTTCAAGTTCTGCACATAATTCTATTTGACGTAGCTATCTGGGGTCCACAACTCCTTCCCCCTAAAAAACGTTTAGTCCTCTAAAGTCACATGATCAATCGATAAGATTCAAAGACCAAGGGATCAAGCTAAATTAGCCTAGTATTGCTCTAAGAATGAAAGCTTTGCAATTGAACAACAAATTAGTCTTGAGTTGCCTCTAACAAATACCAAACATAACTTACAATTTAAAGCCCCTTAAAATCCTCTATTGACCATAATGAATCAATAAGTGATATTAACCCAACTTTATCTTAATCAATTTTCTGAGTCCAAATTTTCTCTAATAGTTCAAACTTCGCATTTTTCCCTAATGCGCTAAGATCAATAAATCAAAGATAATCTAACTCCCAATTGCTTTGGTGTTATACTCCTAACAACATAAAATCAAAAGCTTCAACAAAATAAAATTTAGCTACCAAACAGACAATACGAGAATCAAACAAAACACTCAAAAGAGGCAGCTTACACCATCTTACAATTCAAGTTTAAAGGTCCATCCAGACTACTAAGATTACAAGACTAACAATCTAATTAAAGCTCTGACACCACTAAAATTTGTCACGCCCCGAGCAAGGAGCGTCGACAAACGGCCGCAGACCTACAAGGCCAAGACCAAGTAGGTATGCAAGGCCTTAGAACTTGTCTCACACTGAAAAATAACACGTAATAAAAATATAGATTCTTACATTAAAGGAAGCTATGAAATACAAATTCCAAAAGTTCTATATCCAATGTTAGAATAATATTTAATCAATATAGACTAGAATCTTGTTTATAGAATAATTTAAACTAGAATTTTGTTTTTTTTTAATACCACAATCAAAAATTTCATGGTGATGGTAGCAATGAACAATAATTTATAGAATAATTGTAAAGATAAGAAAGGATTTTTTTTTTGAAAAGATAACTAGATTATAATAAAAATACAGTTAAGAGGATAAGGAAGAATTTTAAGAGATAATTTAAAAAATAAACTAAATAATAATAATAATAATAATAATAATAATAATAATAATAATAATAATAATAATAATAATAATAATAAGTGTGGGGTCCACAGGCATCCATGAAAACGAAGCATACATTTCAAAGAATAATTGGACATGAAATCTAAGCCTTGTCAACTAATATGCAACAGGTGTTTTCAATAATGGTATTTGTTTAAGGTATTTTGGATATTACAAAAAATTTATATTTCAATCAAAATTTGGAAAAATAAATTGAAAAAAGGTATTTTTTTTTTAATTTGAAATTTGGAGGCTTTTGGGTTTTTAAGAAGAAGGCTCTTTTTTTCCCATTTGGGCCAAAAAAATTAAAGGCCTATCATTCTTTATTCCCTTAATATATAAGAGATGGGATTAATTAAAAATGATTGCATAGACATATACTTATTCTGACACTCTGAATTTGAGGAATATATAACCCATTTGAAGCTTCTGACACTCTAAATAATTAATGGCATTGTTGACAGCTAGATCCTTCATTAGTACAATCCAATTGTCAGAACATACTGATTTTGGTGTTCCTCATGCTTCGCATGCAAAGGAACATCTATGATTTTGTCCCCTCATTTTCTCCTTTGAATAAACTTCCACTAGCTCCATCTAAGAACCCTAAGCTCATTGAAATCATGGATATCAAGAAACGATCCTCCTTCCACTGGACGTCCAAAATCATCTTCTTTATGTTCTTTCTTGCTCATGGCAAAACATTTCCCAATATTGTTAATGAAAAGCAAGTTCACACATACATTGTTCATGTCCAAGCTCGTAAGGAAAATGAGCTCCTTGGCGATGAAGAGAGAGAGGCTTGGCACAGATCATTCTTGCCGAACACTACCCTCGACTCCGGTGAGCAACGACTAGTCTATTCCTACCGAGAAGTCATTAGTGGCTTTGCTGCAAGACTAACAGGCGAAGAAGTGGAAGCCATGAAATCTATGGAGGGATTCATGCATGCACAGCAAGACCAAGAACTCTCACCGAGGACTACATACACTCCCTTTTTCATAGGCTTAAGCCAATGGCATGGCCTTTGGGTTGATTCTTTCATGGGACAAGGAGTGATCATTGGAGTAATTGATAGCGGCATAACTCCAGGCCACTTTTCCTTCAAGGATAGCACCGTTGACAAACCAATGCCACCACCACCAAGAAAATGGAATGGGAAATGTCAATTTCGAAGACAAGGATACTGCAACAACAAGCTCATTGGTGCAATATCATTCCAAAATGGGCGAAGTCCAGCACCGCGGGATCAAAAGCAAAATGGGCACGGCACACATTGCGCTGGCATTGCTGCAGGAAGCATGGTCCCTGATGCTGATGTTCGCGGTCTTGCCAAAGGCATCGCCTCCGGTGTTGCGCCCAGAGCTCACTTAGCAATTTATCAGTCATGTACAAAGATAAGCTGTCGGAGTAGTGACACATTGAAGGCCATGGATCAAGCGATTGATGATGGAGTAGATGTGTTGTCTATTTCTCTAGGACCAAGTGTAGGACAACGTCAGGATCCTTGCTATCTTGATAACATGGCCATTGGTGCATTTTCGGCCATTCGCAAAGGTTTGGTCGTTTCGTTGCCTGCAGGCAATTCAGGCCCAGAATTTAGTTCGATAGAGAACGATGAACCGTGGACAATGACAGTAGGAGCTAGCAGCCATGATCGAAGAGCGAAGGCAACTGTAAAGCTTGGAGATGGCACCGAGATTGTTGGAGAAACTGGATACCAAGATAACAACTTCAATGCCACACTGCCTCTTGTTTTCCCTGGCGTCCTGGGTCAGAATGGCACTGAAGGTTGCAAAAAGGACTCGTTTAATAATGTTGATGTCAAAGGAAAGATAGTTATATGCTACATTGATGGAGGGACTTATATTGACATGGGCGTGAATGTGAAGAATGCAGGAGGAGTTGCGATGATCATAACAGATACATTCAGAGAAGGATCTACCACATTTTCTGATGTTCATGTTCTTCCGGCAGCACATGTAGACGATCTCGGATTGAAGAAGATTGTACGTTACTTGAGATCTGATTCTAATCCAAATGCGACCATAACTTTCGGCGGCACTATCTTTGGAGCACGTCCATCTCCGACCATTGCTTACTTCTCTTCTAGAGGGCCAAGCTTGCTTAATGGAGGTATTTTGAAACCAGATATCGTTGGACCTGGAGTGAATGTTCTTTCGGCATGGCCGACGAAATCAGGTCCAGGACCTATTAAAGCACCTCCTGGGTCATACTTCAACTTTCAAAGCGGGACATCAATGGCAACTCCTCATCTAGCTGGAGTGGCTGCATTACTCAAAAGCACACATAAGAATTGGTCACCTGCAGCAATCAAGTCAGCGATCATGACAACAGCTGACAGACTAGACCGTGACCTTAAACAAATCACTGATGACTACAATGGCACTAGAGACCCTGCCGACTTGATTGCCTTGGGTGCAGGGCAAGTGAACCCACAAGCGGCTAATGACCCTGGTCTCGTTTATGACATAAAACCATTCAACTATATCCAATACCTCTGTGGCATTGGCTACAGTGATGCTAATGTTTCAACTGTAGCTAGTCACAAAATACAATGTGCCAACCTTGTCAAGATCAATGCGGAAGACTTGAACTATCCTTCCATATCAGTTACATTGGATCCCAAAGCAAAGAAGAGTATCACAAGGCAATTAACAAATGTTGTTGATGGAGGAACCGAAGTTTATCATGCAGTGGTTGAAGAACCAAAAGGAATTAGTGTTGATGTTTCTCCTAATACACTTCACTTCTCAAGACTTGATCAGAAAAGAAAGTTTACTGTTGAGTTTGAGGTCACTGGCATGCCATTAAGCCAAGGTGAGACAGCACAAGGGCAGTTGCTGTGGATTTCCAATAAACATGAAGTTAGGAGTCCAATTTTGGTCACCTTTGCCTGAGAGCTTTAAACTATGTTTGTAGTTTCGTTTGCAAATTCATATACCTGTATTAATCCCCACTGATATATAAATTGTTGTAGGTGTGCGTCTTCTAATAGTGAATAACTAATATCTTTTCTTCAATCAAAGATTGTAGTTTGCCCTTGAGTGGAATAAAGAAGTTAAGTTTTTGAGAACTCTGGTTACTCTTGCTGGTTTTTTAATTTTTCAGATAAGAACATTCACATACACTCATGCATTCAATAAGTTTTTGAGTTACATATAATATATTAGAACTCACCATACTTCCAAGTGAACTTGCCCGGTTCTATGATAGAAAAAAAAGCCATTATTAAGATTGGTAAATAAATATTTTATCGACCATACTTATTGACTAAGACTGAATATACTAATAGGGTTATATATTAATTACGTACGGACCATACTTATAAGTTTTCTGATTAATAGGGTTATATATTAATGTTGGCTTAGACCCCATTTAGTGGGAACCCCAAGAATAAATGGATCTGTGTCCATACTTTAAAAACAAAATGAAATTATGTTAACAAAGGGAGTTACCGTGCCAATTAAAAAAAAAGGAAAAGAGAGAGGCTATCATAGGAAAGAAACCAAAATAAAAAAGATGAGAAAGTGAGCTACGGCAAAGTGATCGGATGGCAGTACGACTCCGTATTTCATCCAAACTTTGAATAGAGAATTCTTGCAAGAAACTCTTTCTATTTATCCAGTGTGATCCTTCTTTTGATAATTTTTTTTGTGTTTTGTCATTGATCCTTATTGATCCTTATGTCTGATGAAATATGTTCTTAGAGAATATTTTGTTGAGTGTTGATGCCTCTAGGCTTGTATATCTTTAGTTGAGTCTAAAAAAGACATTGTTACCTCCTTTGTTGACAGTGGAAAAATGTGGCCTAAGTGTCATGTGGTTTTTATGCCTAAATTGAAGGGGTTTTCCACACTATATTGTGTATTACTTGTGCATTTAGTTGCTTTTTGCATAATGTGCAGTTTGAATCAAATTTTAGTACTGAAAGAGGGGAAGAAAAGAGGTTATAAAAATTCATAAATCAGCATAGTTACTATAGTGACTATACATGTTTCTAAATTTTTACCTGATGTTGTGGTTTCATACCATAGCTATAATACCACGCAAAAATACGTATGTGTAGAGAGACGTGCAATTGCAAGTAGGATTTTTTTATTGTAACACGGTTCCTACAATACCCGTTTTAGTAACTACAGTACTCAAACAGACTTCTAGAGTATTTGCTATGATGCCATCTAATTGACATTTGGGAATTAAAACTAATTATCATTGAGTCAGTGATGAAATCATAGTGGATCTTTATACTCCAACCTAAACGGTCGAGCCGCCATTAATTGTGCAATTTTGTGGAACATTTTGCCCCATGAAGTAGAAAAAATAAAATTGTGACCATAAGGAACTTGGGAGATGTATATCCTTATAGTTTGTTTTGATATGGTATATATTTGTATATCTTGTTCTTAAGATTTTGGTGTTAATTTGTGAATATTAGGTTTTAATAAATGAGAGTACGAGATCTTTGTTGATCATTTAACTATTAATTGTTAGGTAGTTGGTGACAGATCAATTCCACAAGGTGGTGGTGATACACGTGTTGTAGAGCTTGTCTTTTCACTGGTTTCTGTGCCTTACACTTGGTTTCTTTATATTTAAAAAACAAGAAAAAATTAAATTTATATGATAAAAAGCTTATAAGAGGTATCAAAGTGAAAACTTTTTTTTTTCCTACAATGTAACAACTCATCACACACACACTCTGTTATGTCTCAACCGTGTATCAGGAGAGAGAGGTGAATACTCAACCTGTTTCATAGGGGTCAAATGTTTTACCACTCATTTATTGTGGAGGTTATTCATAAACTTTGATGATAATTTTTCAAAAAAGCAACAATTATCACATGGCTTGTCTTTGGAATAAAGCATTATTTTGATTTTTATTTTCCCATTACTTGAGAAACATTATTTGTTGGGTTTAAACTCATGTGGTAATTTGCTTAATGCGGAACTATTGAAGGTAATTTTTTATTTGTCACTTGAGAATTTAGAATTATGTATATGATACTAAGAAGTTAGTTAATTTATAGTTATTTATTGCTATGAATTAAGACACTTAATTAAGTTTTGAGATCTCATGTATGCTTATGAAGTTGATGCTTCTCGGAAATGTATTCAATTGTGGTCATCTGTGGTAAAAAAAACTCTGAATCTGATGATTCTATTATGGATTTAAATTTTTGGCATAAATTCCTTTGGATAGCAAATCTGAATTTTTAAGATGAAAATGGATAGAATCTGGGTCAGGAGAAAATGAAAATTGGGTTCTTAGATCAGATCTTACTTTTAGTATATACCTATATATTAATAACTTAATGTTATATTTAAAATTCTTAGGCTTATAGAAAAAAAAAAAAAAAAAGCTCGGGATGCATCGCGACCTCTGGAGCAGCGGACACGGCGGCGGCGTCATCAAACCAACAAACGAGCTCGGTGAACGGCTACCTTGGTCTCTTACTTACGCCCAGGCAGTCAGCTTCTCAACCTCAGGTACAGTCATGCAACCTCCCTCGCCGACGTACAGCTCCGAACCGGAAACTTGGGTGGAGGATACGGAGTTGGGTTAGATCCCGATTAAACGCCGCAACCCAAAGTCCTCCGGCCTGGCTCTGATGGCAGGTAGTAAACGTCAGCGATCTCCGACCTTTAAGAACGCCTGTGGCTGCTGTTTCCGGGACTCTCATTCGACTGCGGAGTGCCGTCACCGTATAGTTTGCATGCATTGCAACTGTGCGGGTCACGTCGCTGCAACCTGCCCTCTGAACGCCTCCCGTAGCCCTCGTCGGAAGAAACTTAAACCTAGAAGCAAAATCGCTAGAATCTCCAGCTCGTCGGAAAAGGTCTTGGGCTCTTCACCCCCCGAACCTCAACCCCTTCCTAAATAGCGCTCCCAGCCTCGCAACTTCAAAATTTCCGTTCCTCTATCTCCGGAGGTCGACGAGATTCAAGACGAGCTCCGGGTGGCTGCTATTCTCACTGTGTGGGAAGGTCAAGTGGATGAAAGTTTTCTACATGGGGCTCTATCTTCTATCCTTAATACCTCCTTGGCGGGGTCAATCATCCCCTTTAACAACATGTGTTTCCTAGTTCCGTTGGGCAATGCTAAGGAGGTGAAGGAAGCCTGCAGCATTGGTAAATTTTCCTTGGTTGGCAAACATGGAAAATGCTTACTTGCTTTGTCACCTTGGACCCCCGACTTCTCCGCCACCGGTAGTGCAGCTGGGACTGGCCAGGGGATTCTTGTATGGAATCTTCCTCTTCATGGCTGGTGAAGGAAGGTTATTGCTGAAGTTCTCCGTCCAGTGGGGGATTTCATCGTGATATCTCCTTCATCAAAGCCACACAAGATGTTCGTTTCTACCATAGTTTGGCGACGGGGTAGCGTTTCCTTACCGGTAGAGATGGACATGGCATTTGGGATGCGTAACTACTCAATTCTTCTCACCGACGATCGCGCTGAATATCCGAGCTACCGTCACGAGCTGGAAAGGTACGTTCTACAACCTGTTGAGGAGAGTCCACCTTCTAGCTCCCTGCCGATTCACGATAAGCGACAACAAGACAAAGGGAAGCAACCATTGCACTCTCCATTACCGGTCCCCAACGAGCACACTCGCATGGACTTCGGCGGAAAAAACCATCTCCCGACGAGGTGGAGCGCAGCTCCCTCGTCCGAGGAGATCGGGGCGTCCGACGATCTCCACCTGCTGCAATGGAGCGTTGCTCTCTCCGGGAAGATGTCTGTATACCGACTACTCATGAACCCCGTGGTCGAATTGGGCAGACAGACGGCGGGGTCGCAAGTTGACAACAACGCCGAGAAGGGGAAAATCTCGACCTCGAGAGGACGGTTGAGCGGGGCTCCCACTCCGAGCGTGATCGATGATCTCCGCCGTTTGACCGGCGGCCCTCACCGTCGGACCGGCACCACGACCGTACGGCGACTGCTCTCACTGACAGATCTCCGCAACGGCTCCGAATCGATGGACAAAACGCACGCTTGCCTTCCGGTTATCTCCATGCAAGTAAGTTCAAACATCCTCTTAATGTGCATAATAGTACACAACGTGTCAAACATTGGGCATTGAAAAATGAGACCAAACATGATGGTTTTACATCCCCTTTCGGGACACGTGTCGAGTCCACTTTGACTGAGAATGTTCAAGCTCCATCCGTGATTCACTTTGAACCAACTTCCGTTGGGCTTGAACCAGAGGCTAACTCTCTTGAACCCAACTTCAAGCACCCTAGTGGGCCTCCAAAAGCCCATACCTCTGAACTCACACTTTTGCCTCCTCATTCTATTGAAGGACCCCCTTTTGGGCCAAGTTCTGACGGGCCGCCGAAAGCCCATATCTCTGACCCCGGATCTCCACTTCCAGTTGCTAAGGAAGGCCTGCCATTTCAACCAAATTCTGACGGGCCAAGCTTTGAGGGGCCTTTACAAGAGGTTGGTGATCACAATTCTAATTTGGGACTACAACTTAGCTCAAGTCCGACCCAAATTGAAGCCCAAAACAAAACTTCTCCTATAGGCCTTGGAGATTTTGCCAAATTCACTTCTGATGACACTCACGGTAGTAACTTCGCTTCATTATCATTCTCAGACTTGTGTAATGATTTTGTTACACCTTTCGTTGCCCCTCCATCTGGATTTGCATGGCAGTTCATCAACAAGTTCTGGACCATGATCCCAATTCTTGCCCCAAAAGACCAAATGAGAAAAACTCTTCTCTCAGCTCTTCCGCCTAACTTAAACCCTGTCGATCAGGCCTCTCCTTCGGATGCCCTTGATGTTAGAGGCACCACACCTTCTGGAGATGATTTACTAGAAGGAGATTATGAATCTGATGAATCATTATCAGAATTTGAAAAGAATATTTGTGCCCTCCTGCCTGACTTCGTCCCGGAAAAAAAACACCCATCTATTGACCAACCTTTAGGACCCCGCAAGAGCAAATGTCATAAAAAGACGTCCTCTAAATGGAATGAAGACTCCGGATTCGTTGCCCAACCCCCAAAATCTACAACAAAGAAGAAATGTGGGAGAAGTGTACTTTCAGATAGCTCAGCTACAGATAATGTTGAACAGCTCCGTATTTCAGACTGGAATAACACTCAGCTTTCCAACTATTGTAATGCCTGTGGCATATCTTTCTCTGATTCTGTACCACACCGTGATGATTTATTTGCTCACATTCGTCTCCTTGAAAAGGAACGGGAAGCCCCTTCCAAGGGCTGCACGGAGTCCTCTTGAAGGATCGTGCATGTTTACGGCGACCTGCTCTTAGGTCCATCTTGTGTACTATTAGTTTTTAATGAATATTATTTCTTGGAATGTGAGGGGTTTAGGGAAACAACCCAAACGTTTCCTTGTGCAAAATTTTCTTCAGTTACATTATGCTGATGTTTGTTGTCTTCAAGAATCTAAACTTTCCACGATCCCCCCTGCTATTTGGCGCGAACTAGGTGGTTCACGTCTCGATCAATTTGACTTCATTCCAGCTAAAGGCTCCTCCGGGGGCATCATCATGGGTTGGAACAGTTCTGTGTTGAAAGGTAAAATGATATTCGAGGGATCATTTTGCCTCTCAGTTGAATTCCTTCGTTTATGTGATAATGTGCGTTGGGTGTGCACCACTGTCTATGGTCCCAATTCCTGACATCTCAAGCCCGCTTTTTGGGATGAGATCAGATCCTGTGGTATACCGAGCAACTTGCCCTGGGTCATTTGTGGGGACTTTAATGCCGTTTTTTCTCCAGAGGACAAATCATCACGCAATCCCAATCTTGAAGATGTTCAAAATGCTCGTCATCTACTACAAGATCTTTGTCTCTTTGAACCGCAGTTGTTTGGAAGAAAATTCACATGGACCAATGGGCAGGATGACCCTGTATGGGTCAGACTAGATCGCTTTCTTATCAACAATGCTTGGATGGAGCATTTTCCTGGTACTCTTCAAAATTATCTTCCACGCCTTGGATCGGACCATGTTCCAATCCGCTTGGAATTTGGCGATCACCATATTAGACAAATACCTTTTCGCTTCGAACTTGCGTGGTGTACCGCAGACGGTTTTCACAACCTTGTCCAATCATGGTGGAACGATTGCACGCCCGTTGGCTGTGGGGCATTCATTTTTGTGAAAAAAGTCATTCGGTTAAAATCCAAAATTAAGTTTTGGTCGAAGACCTGTTTTGGTTCATTAAGTTTTGGTCGAAGACCTGTTTTGGTTCATTAAAGCTTAAGAAATTGGAGCTCCACAACCAGCTCAACTTTCTCGACATCAAGAAGGAATCTTGTCAACTTTCATTGGAAGATTCGTTAAATGAGCAGGATATACTAGACCAACTTGGGAACATTCAGCGTCAGAAGGAGATCTTCTGGAAGCAAAGATCGAGACAAAAGTGGCTTACAGAGGGGGATGAGAATACTAAATTCTTTCATGCAGTGGCCAATGGTCGCAAAAACAGAAGCTTCATCCCTTGCATTACTCATAACAATTCACAGTTGGGGGATAGGAAGGCAATTGGGAGGGCGTTCTCTGAAGTTTTCCAACATTAGTTCGGCCGTAAGATGGTCAACCGATTTCGCTTCAATTGGCATATCCTCCTTGCTAATAATCCAAGGTTTAACCTTATCGGGCTTGAAAACCCGTTTACTATAGTGGAACTGAAGCAAGCTACTTTTAATTTGGGAAGCGACAAAGCCCCAAGACCTGATGGTTTCCCAATCTTTTTCTTTCAGAAATTATGGGATACTGTTAGTCCTGACTTATTAACTCTTGCCGAGGATATCTTTCAGGGGCGTGCAAACTTGGAGCGCATCAATAATGCTAGCATCACATTAATCCCTAAGGTGGCAATCCCTGAACATCCCTCTGACTACAGGCCTATTAGTCTCATTAACTCATCCATGAAAATTATCACAAAAATCCTAGCGACGAGACTAAGCAAACATATTGCTACGCTGGTGGATAATTCACAATCCGCCTTCATAAAAGGCCGATGCATCCTAGACAACATTGCCACTGCGGAGGAACTTATATTTACTCTTCGAAAACGTAACATCCGGGGTAATATTCTCAAAGTTGACTTCTCAAAAGCTTTCGGCTCGGTCGATTGGGACTTTTTGGTAGAACTCCTCCATGCTCGTGGTTTTGGCAATAGATGGATCGGTTGGATCCACTCTATTCTTCACTCCTCCAAATCTTCGATATTAATCAACGGTTCACAACGTGGGTACGTCAGGCATCGCAGAGGGTGGAGACAAGGCGATCCACTCTCTCCTCTTTTGTTTGTTCTCGTCATTGATGTGCTGAGTACTATGTTTACACACATGCTTAACTCCGGAGTCCTGTATGCTGACCTCGGGAAAATCTGTAACCTCCACTATGCGGATGACCTTCTCGTTATAACAGCTAGTGGCAAGGAAGACCTCCGAATCATCAAGCTCATCCTGTACCTTTTTTAAGGAATGTCTGGCCTTGCCACAAATTATATCAAAACTTGTTTTTATTCCACTTACATGCACCAACTCCCTGACTCCGCGGAGGCACGTACTTTGAACTGCGCAGTGGACATCCTCCCAGTGCAATATCTTGGTATCCCCATTTCTGGAAGAATGCCAAGGAGACAGGATTGGGACATGCTAATCTCCAAAGTCCGTAGCCGCCTGGCCTCATGGAAGACCAGAAAC
This sequence comes from Dioscorea dumetorum, assembly GCA_902712375.1. Taxonomy (NCBI): domain Eukaryota; kingdom Viridiplantae; phylum Streptophyta; class Magnoliopsida; order Dioscoreales; family Dioscoreaceae; genus Dioscorea; species Dioscorea dumetorum. The sequence continues at coordinate 7,541,255 of CACTHL010000846.1, forward strand.
CTGTCCTTAGGTGGTCGTATGACTCTCGTCAACTCTGTACTATCTGCGATTCCTACATACTGGATGTCCATTTTTCGGCTCCCCCGTTGGGTCATCAAAGCTATCGATAGGATCCGCCGTGATTTCCTCTGGTCTGGTCCGGACATCGATAAGCCCGGAAGTCATCTGGCCAGCTGGGACAGCCTTTGCCGACCTAAGGAGCAAGGTGGTTGGGGCTTTCTGAACCTTGAGACCTTCAACCGCGCTCTTCTAGGGAAATGGTGGTGGAAAGTCCTTGTCAACAAAGACTGGTGTGGTGCTAAGCTAATCTGCTACAATTATGCGGGCCCTAACAACAATCTTTTTTTAAGGCGTCGTGGAAGAACCTCCTTCTTTTAAAACGGTGTGCTTGATTGCCGTGATCCCTTTCGTAACTGTCTCTTTCACAAAATCCAGAATGGTAGTTCAACTTTTTTCTTGGAGTGACAGATGGTTTAACGGCCTTTCCCCCATGAACCTATGGCCTAACAGCTGGGCCCATTCCAACCACCCTTGGGGAACTGTTCGGGAGATTGGTTTACATCTTTTGGCCTCTACTGATCTTGATGACTTGACGGATTTATGCGAGGCTCTCTTCTGTATTCTGACGGCAGGCAGTGAGGCGCATGATACTCCAACTTGGTCCCTCACAGTTAATGGATGCTTCTCTGTTAAATCCTTCTACGGGTTCCTAGTGGACGGGGGTCTCCGTTGTCAGGTTGCTAGCTTCTTCTGGGAAAGTCCCTATCCAAGAAAAGTGACCATTTTTAACTGGCTAGCCTGGAAGAATAAAATTCTCTCATTAGACAACCTTGCTAACAGAAGATGCAATCATCTCCCGACTACCACTTGCGTCCTATGCCACAATGCTTGTGAGACTGTTGATCACCTTTTTCTTCATTGCTCATTCTCCAGAAGTCTTGGCAATTACCTCACCCAGCTTTTTCAATGGCCGGAACTCCCACAATCTATGACTGAGGTGTGGACCATCTGGTGCTCCTTTCTCCCCCTCTCCTAGAGGGATGCTAGCACTCTCTTCTTCTAGGCCTTCTGCTAGTCTGTCTGGATTGAGCATAACGATCGAATCTTTAATGCAAAGTGTAATAACTCGCATACCATCGGCCTGAAGACTAACCTTCTTATCCTTTCTTAGGGGAACTGTACTTCCGACAATAAGAAGATCAAACTTGAGACGTTGATGTCTATTATCCGACCAATCTATGTGTTCTTTGCACTCGTGTCGATGCCGCTGATGATGTTGCCACCAGTGAGGAAGACACTCCACCTAACTTGGGCAACCTGTGACTCTATCTCTCTTTTTTCGGGACTCTTCCGGCGTGGGGATGAGCAGTGTGCTACATTTTGATCCTCATCTTGTGTATCTCGTGTATTGTGTTTGCTCTTCTTTTCTTATCAGGACTTGCTCCCACTTTGTACCTTTGTCTTATTTTTATTAATATATCTTAGGTGGTTTATCCACTTTTTCAAAAATAATTCTTAGGCTTATCCAATTCTTCCATATATAATCCGAACATTTATTAATTTGACTTATTTAAAATAAAAATTAATTAAATTCAAAGAGACACTCAAATGTAGTCAAACAATTATAAATATTGAAACATAGACAATTAGTAAAAGCTAAATGAACAGAATATTAAATTATATGAAATTTTTAAATGGTAGAAATAAAACTAAGAATATGAGTATTTCACTAAAAAAACACTTTGATCAACTATACCTTTATTAGGAGCTAGTTTGAAAAATATTAATCACCCTTAATTATATGCTATTAAAAATTATTTCATTTAAACCGTAAGTCAAATTCCAAAATAAGTAAATAAATAAATAAATAATTTATTGTCTCTTTTTTCTGAAACAATAACTTTGTTCAAAACAAAATTTTTATTGAACATGAGATAAATTACAGAAAAATAAGTATTTGAAAATAAGAAAATTTAATTTTATATTCAAATATTTGATATCTAATCCGATTTAAATCGGATAGTAAAAGTCAGACACCCAGTTTCAACCGAATCATATGTGAATTAAGCATTTGGTTATTCAAAACACCCAGATACCTAATCAGGTTTTCAAACTTCATTAGGCATCGAGTTTTTCTCAACCGTGGAGATAATATATCGCTCCTGTGGTTGAATTCGAAATGTGACACTACTTATGAGTACATGATCCTAAAATATTTTTTTATATATGAAAGCAAGTGGGGCGGGGCGGGGCGGGGAATGGGATCCACATCCTAATATCCGCTTCCCACGGGGCGGGGGTTCCCAATCTCAAAATTTTCCACAGGGGAGAAATTCCCCACACTCACTCCCCCATAGGGATTCCCGCAAAGTTAGGGAATCCCCCACCCCACCCCACCCAATTTTTTTCAATAAGATATTTATAACGCATCATATATGAAATAAAAAAATATACGAATATTTCTCAAAATAAGTATAATATAATGCATGATGAAAAAAGTAATTATTATAAATAACATAAAGTTTGAAAGTAAATTAAAAATAGAAATTCATTAATAAAATTTATAATACAAAAGCTAGTACAATAGTTTTTTATTTTCATTAATGTTTTTCATTCTTCAAAATGTTTAGATTGGAATCCACTACCGCTAGCATTTTGATATGATAGCTCCACCTTTAATAATAAATAAAACTATAAATAATATCAAAGTTAAAAATAAAATTATATGAAAACCATATTTACTCCATGATTTTAACATTGAACTTATTTAATAAACAAAATTAATTATATGAGTTATTTTTAATAAATATTATATATATAATTTAAAAAAATCGGAAAATCCCCATGGGGGTTGGGGTGGGGAGGGGAATACTCTCCCGTCCCGCCCCCTTAGTCGAGAAGGGGTTTCCCCCATTCCCTGCCCCATAGGGGAGCTATTTCGGGGAATTCCTGTCTTGTCGAGGCAGATCCCCAAGGGGAACAGGGATTTTTCTCCTCACTCACTGTTGGGTATGTGGAGTGTTGATTAGGATTAGGATTCATCTCCAATATTGGAATTTTGATTAGGATTAGGATTTATCTCTAATATGAGAATCATGATTAGGATTAAGATTTATCTCCAATATGGGAATTTTGATTAGGGTTAAGATTTATCTTTTTCCATGAATATCCTAGTTATTTTCTCTCTATAAATAGCCCTGTAATTGTAAACCCAAGGTGTGTCCTGTAATTGAAATAAATTGATATTAGTGTGGCCGTGGACGTAGGTCTTCAAGATCAAACCACGTAAAATTCTTATGTGTGTGCTTTCTCTTTTTGCTATTGCACAAAATTGCCAGATCCTCAACAAGTGGTACCAGAGCTACAGGTTGTAAGGCATGTGGGAGCCATGGCCGATGAAGGAAAAGTCAAGATCGACAAGTTCGATGGCAACGACTTTGGGTTTTGGAAGATGCAGATCGAAGATTACCTGTATCAGAAGAAGCTATATGAACCTCTGTCAGGGCAGAAGCCAGATCATATGAGCAAGAAAGACTGAAAATTATTAGATCACCAAGCTCTTGGCGTGATCCGATTGATGTTGGCGAAGAATGTTGCATACAATGTTATCAAAGAGATTACTACTCATGGTTTACTGAAGGCATTGTTAAATATGTACGAAAAGCCATCTGCTTCGAGCAACGTATTCTTGATCCGCCAATTAGTCAATATAAGGATAAAGGAATGTGTATCTACCACAGTTCATGTAAATGAATTTAACTTTATCTTAATGAGATTGGTCTCAGTAGATATTAAATTCGATGATGAAATACAAGTTTTGTTATTGTTATCCTCATTGCCAGAGAGTTAATCAGGGACAGTCACAACCATTAGTAATTCATCCGAAATTGCTAAGTTGACATTTGAAGGGATTCAGGATTTGATCCATGGGGAAGATATTTGGAGGAAAACTTCAGGGGAGTCATCAGGTTTCTTGCTGAATACAGAGAGCAATTGCAGAAAACTTGACAAGGGGAAAATCAGTGGCGTAGTAGATCGAAATAAAAAAGAGGGTTAATCCAAAACTTGTAAGCATATAACATGCTGGAATTGCCAGAAAATCGGCCACTTTAGAAATCAGTGTATGACTCCGTCAGTTCCCAAAAGAAGGAAGATAAGTATGTCAATGCAGCAACAGAAGAGGTAGACGATATATTGGTTTGTTATGTTGAATGTCCAATCGAATCCTGTATCATGGATTCTGGTGCTTCGTTTCATACTTCCCCTTGTAAGGATATGATGCTAAATTTCAAAAGTGAAAATTTTGGTAAAGTACGCCTTGCTGATGATGAGAGTCTTGAGATTACAAGCATAGGAGACATAAATCTTAAAAACCTCCATGGGTACAATTTGGATACTTAAGGACATGAGATATATTCCTGGTCTTAAGAGGAAGCTGATCTCTGTGGGACAGTTAGATGATCAGGGATATCATGTTATGTTTGGAAATGGCTGGTAGAGAATAGTAAAAAAAAATCTGGTCGTTGCTCATGGCTGGAAAAAGGGGACTCTATACATTGTTGAATTACCGTTAGAAGAAGCTAATGGAGTTACTAGTAGAGGTGATCCTTCAATTTTGATGCACCAAAGACTTGGTCACATGAGTGAAAAGAATATGAAGATACTGGTTTCAAAAGGGAAGATTCCATATTTAAAGAGTATAGAAGTAGGTTTCTGTGAAGCATGTGTGCTCGGAAAGCATAAAAGGGTTACTTTTGCAAAATTAAGAAGCTAGAGCTAATTCATATAGATGTATATGGGCCAACATCAGTTGCCTCGATGGGAGGATCATGCTACTATGTTACTTTCATCGATTATTTCACTAAGAAGGTATGGGTTTACTTGTTGAAACATAAGTCTGATGCTTTTGCTACCTTCAAGAAGTAGAAAGCTACTGTTAAGAATGAAATAAGGTTGAAAATCAAGTGTTTGAAATTTGATAATGGTAGTGAATACAGTAGTGAAGAATTTATAGATTACTGTGCTAAAAATAGAATAAGGATGCTGAAAACTATTCCAGAAACACCACAATAGAATGGTGTTGCTAAAATAATGAATAGAAGCTTAAATAAGAGGGCAAAAAGTATGCGACTTCATGCAGGATTAGCGAAGATATTTTGGGTAGATTCAGTAAGTGCAGCAGTTTATCTAATTAATCAAGGACCCTCAGTTCCTTTGGGGTTCAAGATTCCTGAGGAGCAGTGGCATGACAAAGAAGTGTCTCTTTCATATTTGCAAGCTTTTGGATGTGTTTATTATGTTCTTATTAAAAATTGTGATAGAGACAAGCTTGATCCAAGGGCAAGAAAGTGTATTTTCCTTGGTTATAGGTTAGATGAGATGGGCTATAGCTTTTGGGATAAGTTGAGCAGGAAAATCATTCAAAGCAAAGATATCATTTTCAATGAGAACGTGATGTACAAAGATAGCTTCACAGCGGAATTTGAGGCTATAATGAAACATAATAAAAAAGAAAATGCTATGTTGGAAGGTATTCAAGAAACTGATCTTGCAGGAAATAGTGAGAGTTTAGTGAGCACAAATGAAGAAAATGTGGATTCAACTCCTCCAAAAACAAAGGTTAGAAGATCTAACAGAGTTTCTTGACCTCCATAGAGATATTCTCCTTCAGCAAATTATTTGCTCTTGACTGAGGATGGTGACCTCAATGTATCCTGAAGCAATGCAGATGAATAATTCAGCTCAATGGGAGTTCGCTATGAAAGAGGAGATGAGTTCTCTTAAAAAGAATAAGACTTGGTCATTAGTTGAGTTACCAACAAAGAACAAAGTTTTGTAGAATAAGTGGGTATACCGGATCAAAGAAGAGCTTGATGGCAGCAAAATGTATAAGGCAAGATTAGTGATCAAGGGATTTCATCATAAAAGAGGCATTTACTGGTCAAGATCACTACTATCAAACTCATGCTAAGTATTCTGGCTGCAGAGGACTTACATCTAATGCAGTTAGATGTTAAAACTGCTTTTTGCATGGTGATTTTGAGGAAGACATCTACATGACACAACCATAAGGTTTTCACGTATCTGGAAAAGAAAACATGGTCTGCAAGTTGAAAAAAGATTATATGGGTTGAAATAAGCTTCAAGATAATAGTAGTTGAAATTTGCCAGTTTTATGAGAAGGAGTGGGTACAAGGGATGTTCATTGGATCATTGTTGCTACTTGAAGAAATTTGATTCATCTTATATCATATTACTATTGTACGTTGATGGCATGTTAATTGCAGAAGCTGATATGATTGAAATCAACAAATTAAAATGGCAGATCTCTAAAGTGTTTGAGATGAAGGACTTGGGTGTTTCAAAACAAATCCTTGGTATGAGTATCAACAAGGACATATTCGAAGGTACCCTTAAATTATCCCAAGAGAAGTATATTAATAGGGTGTTGGAAAAGTTCAGTCTCTACGATGCTAAGATCAGAAGTATACCTTTGGGAAACCACTTCAATCTCACTAAGAAACAGTCACCTACAACAGATGAAGACAAGAAAAGTATGGCTAAAGTTTCATATGCATCTGCAGTTGGTAGTGTTATGTATGCAATGGTATGCACGCGACCAGATATTGCTCATGCAGTGGGAGTTGTTAGCAGATTCATGTCCAATCCAGGAAGAGAACATTGGAAAGCAGTTAAGTGGCTATTACGGTACTTAAAAGGTACTTCTAAAGTTGCCTTGTGTTAGAGAATACGAGATGTTATTTTAGAAGGATTTTCTGATGCAGACTTGGGTGGTTGTTTGGATATAAGAAAAATCACTACATGGTATTTTTTTATAGTGGGTGGTACAGCTGTGAGTTGGATGTCTTGATTTCAAAAGAGCATTACTCTTTCAACTAGAGAAACGGAGTACATGGTCGTCTCAGAGGCCGGAAAGGAAATGATTATTTGAAGAACTTTGTTGAAGAGTTGGATAAGAAATAAGTTGACAATGTCCTTTATAGTGACAATCAAAGTGTTCTTCACCTTGCGAAAAATCCCGTGTTTCATGCCAGGATAAAACATATTCAGTTGAGGTATCATTTTATCAGAGACTTGAATATTGATGGTGTATTGTCCTTGGCAAAAATCCTTGGCTCAAATAATCCTGCAGATATGTTAACCAAGGTGGCTACTATAGAAAAGTTGAAGCTTTGCAAAGCTTCAACTGGCCTTCAAAGTTGATTGATGAGAAGGCACCACACTAGTAGAAGTTGATCATTATAGATTTTGGGTTTACAGGTGTATGGTGTGCAGTTGATGTAAGCAGCCTCCATGTGGGAGATTGTTGGATAAGTGAAATCTTGATTATGATTCAGATTTATCTCTGATATGAGAATTTTGATTAAGAGTAGAATTTATCTCCAATATAGGAATTTTCACTAGGATTAGGATTTATCTTTTTCCATGAATATCCTAGTTTTTTTTCTCTATAAATAACCCTGTAATTGTAAACCCTAAGGGGTGTTCTATAATTAAAAAAAATTGATATTAGTGTGGTCATGGACGTAGGTCTTCAAGACTGAACCACGTAAAATTCTTGTGTCTTTTTTGTGTGTGTGCTTTCTCTTCTTGCTTGATCCTCAACAATTATTAGCTCATGCTCACTACTTTCTAGTAGTTTTAAGAAAGGGCGAATGGAGATGGAACATAAGATGGTGTTCAGACGGACAAGCTTTAGAGAATACATCTTGACCTAGAAAAACAAGGTAGCCGTGAGGAAGAAGCTCAACAACCTCGCCCTAAGAAGGAAAGAGATCAAACTTTGAATGACGGCTTTGTTGCTTGGTTGGTTGTTGGTCCTCACCGGATTCGTGGGAGTGGTCCATCTGCCAGTACTCGGAATTAAGTTAAGGTGCAACTGAGGCCTCCTTAACACGTGGCAGGCTCTGGGGGACTCAAACCTATACGTGGAGGTCATGGAGGAAGGTTTCGTGTTAGGAATGAGAGGCCCCCGGATTAGGCGAGGTATGATCCTGAGGAGAGCTTTATGGAAGAGGAGTTAGGGCAAAGTCCTCTTTTGTGCGATGGAAATCCTTCTTTGTGGCCTTCCCTTCCCCCGCTGCAGCCATCATGTCTCATCCATCGCTTTTCTTCTGAGGCGCTCTGTTGTCACAATGTTTCCGTTGAGATGCCTCGATCTCAGTTCTTACCCCCTGAAGTTGTCAGAGTGTTAGCAAGGAAGCTTGGGATGGGCGAAGCCTCCGATTCTGCGTCCTTGCAATACACTCCAAGTCTAATCACGTCCTTGGACAAAGGGAAGGAGATGCTCTAAACTGATCATTCTATGGGGGAAAACCACGAACGCCTTGTGGATCGGGTCTCCCCGGCACTTAGATATTCTTCTAGAGCAACTCCAATTGAAAGCCTGATGCTAGAGGAGGAAGCTTAAGAGAGGAGTCAAAATAATAACATTTTCGATGATGACATGTTGTTGGTGCAGGTCCAAAAGGACGCAAAATTGGAAGCTATTGCACGGGGAGGCAAATTGAAGACTAATAGTTGTCCCAAAAAAGGACGAGTGGAGAGCCTTGAAGAAACACCATGACCCCCTATTTCTTCTCTATTTACGGTTTATTGTTAGTTTATTTTTTGGTGTTTCTCTATTATTGTTTCTCCATGACTATTGAACTTATGAAAATCTTATGCTGAAATTGCAAAGGCTCTTCGAATCCTGCCAAAGTTGATTGAGTCAGAGCTCTCATGTGCTTTTTGCAACCGGATATTGTTTGCCTGGTGGAGACTAGGGCAGACCTCAACAAAACATCGAGATGCTGCCACAAATTTGATAAAAACTGGGAGTGAGCTGCCATCCCAGCACAAGGTATGTCTGTGGGAATTATCACCTTTTGGAAATGGAAGGTTGGTAAGGTCACCCCATTAGCTCATACTCGACACTCCTTGCATTTGATTATTTTTAATCATTATCCTAAAGAATGGATTGTATCCGTCATTTATAACTCCCAAAGTATTCAATCCCAAAAACTTCTCTAGCATAACTTGTCTTCCATTTCAATGCTTAATGCTTAAGTTGCCTTGGATTTTAATGCCATCTTGAATCATAATGGTGGTGTGGGGTGGGGGGGCGGCCCTGATCATTATAATGTTAAATCTAGACATTTCAGTGATTTTGTCTCTAGCAATCACCTTTTGGATTTGGGTTTTCATAGATCCCCTTTTACTTGGGGTGGGCTAGACTTGACCGGTTCCTTGGTAGTAGTGCATGGTTGTCTAAGTTTGGTTCCTATTTTAATAAACACCTTCCTAGAACTACCTCAGATCATACCCTTATGCTCCTTACCTCTTGTTTTTTCTCGAATGTGAATAAGAACAAAGTTTTTAGGTTTGATAACTTTTGGCTTGAGTATAATAGCTACCATCAAAATGTTTTTAAAGCTTGGAATTTGTCTTCTAATTGTACTCCCATGCATGCTTTAGCCATTTAATTATTCGCACTAGAAATTTCATTCTTAATTGGAAGTCTCAGGATCTTACTCCCCTAGATTCTGTTATCTCCAAAACTAAGCATGATATCACTCCTCTAGAGTCCTTAGAAGCTTCACCCAATTATCCTGAGGGTAATGCTATTACTATGAGGGCCTTATACAATAGGCATTCTGCTCTTCTTAGACAGAATGCAATTAGATGGGCTTAGAGGGCAAAACTACTTTAGCTTCAGAAGGGTGATTTTAATACTGTTTTCTTTCACAAACATGCTAAAATTAGGAATCATCGGAACATGATTTATGCTATAATGGATTGTCATGGGCATATTCATAATGATTTTCCTTTGTTGCTATTGTTTTTACAGATTTTTATGCTAAATTATGGACATCTTCTAATGACTTGTCTGTTGATGAATTGAGCCAAAGTCTTCCAAATGACCTTCCTTCCTTAAATGATTTCGATAGGGCTATGCTCACTAAAAACATAACTATGCATGAACTATTTAAACCCATAACTAAAGGTAAAAGTCCTGGACCTTATGGTTTAAATTTAGAGTTTTACCTTTTCAATTGGGATATTGTGAAGGGGCCCCTGTTTGATGCTATTAATTACTTCTTCCACACTGGTAATCTCCCAACTTCTTGAAGTAGAACTTAAATTGTCTTGATCCCTAAAAGTGATGCTCCAAACCATGTTAGGGATTACCGACCTATATCTTTGTGTAATGTCTGTTATAAAATAATTTCAAAAATTCTTACTAGCAAATTGAAGAATGCCATCGATAAGCTTGTTGGGCTTGAGAAAAGTGGGTTTATAGCTGGTAGGTCTACATTTGATAATATCATTGCACTCCAAGAAATAGTGCATTCCTTAGAGTTTGATTCCCAGTCTCTCCATAGGATGAATCTTAAAATAGATGTTGAAAAAGCATATGATGCTTTGGAATGGAATACCATCCTTGCCACCCTTAGGATTATGAAATTTTCTGAAGTTTGGATTTCATGGGTTAGAACTTGTATCACTTCCCCTACCTTTTCTTTTTTGATTAATGGTCGAACGTCAGATTGTTTAAAGGTCAAAGGGGGGTTAGACAGGGTGATCCACTCTCACCCTTTTTGTTTCAGTTGGTTTCCCAAAACCTTTTTGCTATTTTAAACTACGCCTTGCATCTATACATTGTTCCTGGCTTTGATAAGAGGCTAGTCCACAATTTCAATCATTTGATGTTTGCCGATGATTTAATTGTTGTGCCTAGAGCTTCCCCGGTAGTTGCCAGGAGTTGTCCTCTGGAGATTAATATCTATAGGACTCTAACTAGGCAACAGATAAATTCTTCTAAATTGGCTATTTACTTGCCTAGTTGGTGCAATAAGCATATTTGGGATAGAATTAAATCAATTCTGAATATGGCCATAGGTTCCTTCTCTTTCAAATACCTAGGAGCCCTAATTTCTCCAAGAAAATTGCTTGTTCATCAGTTTCAAACCCTGACAAATAGAACCAAGCAGAGCTTGAACTCTTGGAATCCTGCCTCTATCTCTTTTACTAGTCAAGCTGTCTTAGTTAATAGCTCAATTATGTCTATCCCAGGCTATTTACTGTCTTGTTATCATGTGTCTGAAATAATCCTGGATTCTATTTCCAAGTTGGCGAGATCATTTCTTTAGCTGGAGGGGGCGTGGCACTATTGGTGACAAAATCCATTCCATAAATTGGAATAATACTACATTGGCCAAAGCTGAGGGGGGACTGGGAATCAGGAACCTAAGGAATGTTAAAATTGCCTTGTTATCTAAAAATGTTTTTGCTATTTTAAATCAGGATGATAAACTTTAGGTCCATATTGCTCAACTAAAATAAGGGACCTTTAATCCCTAGACGAAGCCTTGCCTAGGGAAGATGTCCTGGTTCTACATAATGCTTTTTAAAATTGCTGAGCCCATTCGTTCAAATTTTGTTATCAAAAATTGAAATCCTTGTGCAACAAATTTTTTGGGAGATCCTTGGTTGTTTGATATTCCTATTGCAATGAAGCCTACTTTTGTTGATGTGAATGTACTATAGGAAAACATTAGTATTGATGTCTTTCTTAATGGTAGTGCTCTGAACAAAGCTGTAATCATAAATTGTTTTAATAATCTCATTGATTGGGACAGGGTGAGTAGTAAGACTTTTGGTCCTCATAATACCAATCATTGGACTTGAGCTTCCAATGCTTGCACTGGAAAAGCTAGCCATATTGTGTACAATCACCTCAATAGAGACTTTTCGCCTGAAAGTGATAAATGTAATGGATTGCATAAAGTTTGGAGACTGCCAATTGCTCCCAAGATCAGGACATTCCTTTGAAGAGCTTTCTATGGCAGAATTCCAACTTATGATTTTCTCTACAAGCTTAATATAGGGCCCCAAACATTTTGTCCCCTATGTAAGTTGGAGCCAGAAACCCTGGTTCATATTGTGAGCAGGTGTAGGGTAAGCAGAGGTTACTAGCAATTAGTCTCAGACTACACTGGGATGGAGTGTGAGGTCCTAGAAAATCCCTTAGATGGGCAGTGGTTCTTTTCCGGTTGGGGATTAGATAAGCATAAGCATCAATTTTTTGTAGCTCGTTGTGATCTTGTATTCAACAATAGAAGATTGAAGACTTACCAGATATTCAAGCAAGCACTCAATGCAACCCAAGATTATCTTCGGACAATTAAGGGGTATATCAGGAAGTACACTATACCTCTTATCTTGGAAATAGAATCATAGTCTTTTGCAATGTGCCATGGGTTTCTGAAAATGTCTTAGCTAATGCGAGTTTCATGGTTACAAGTGCAAGGAACACAATTCTGTTGGCTGGAGCAAGTTTGTTGATAGCGGAGCCAAGTCTACACGTGGAGATAAGGACAATCGGGGTAGCGTTGGAGCATTGCTTGGAGCAGCGATTGAAGCCGGATCGGGTGTGCTCGGATTGTCCCACGACCTTGACTTTAATCTTAGGAGATAATGTTTTAAGCAACACTTCCATCCAAATTTAAGCTCAATACATCAACATGCTACTTTGACAAGATAGTGTGACTGAGATTCATTATTGTCCATGGGAATTCAATTTCATGGCTGATGCCTTGGCTGATTATGGAAGGCAGAATCCAGGGTTATCCCTGTTCCATCAAGGCTTTAACCATCCAAGATGGTTAGAAGAAATGATCAATGCCGCAGGACTATTTTTTTGAGCCTTAGTTTCGTTGTAATCTTTTGTTTGTTTAGCTCTTAGAGCTCTCTCGACAAAAAAAAGACATCTTGTTGGAGTAGTGATACATTGAAGGCCATTGATCAAGCAATTGATGATGGAGTCGATGTGTTATCTATTTCTCTAGGAAAAAGTGCAAGGCCTTTCGATGATGATAGCACGGCCATCGGTGCATTCTCCATAATTAGCAAAGATTTAGTTGTTTGCTTGCCTGCAGGCAATTCAGGCCTTGAAATTAGTTCGATAGAGTACGATGAGCTGTGGGCAATGATAGTGGGAGCCAGCAACCAGGAGCAAAGAGTGAAAGCAACTGTGAAGCTTGAAGATGGCACAAATATAGAAGGAGAAACATGATACCAAGATAACAATTTCAGTTCAACATTACCTCTTATTTTCCCAGGTGTCCTGGGTCAGACTGGCACTGCAGGTGGGAAAAATGACTCGTTTACTAACATTGATGTCAATGGAAAGATAGTTATTTGTTTCCTTGTCGAAGGAGCTTACATTGACATGGGCAAGAATATCTGAAAAACGCTGGAGGAGCTGCGATGAATGTAGCAAGTTAGTTCACAAAAGGGACTACGACATTTTCTTGCATTCATGTTCTTCCTGCAGCACATGTAGATTATCTTGGATTGAAGAAGATTGCACGTTACTTTAGATCTAATCTGAATCCAAATGCCACCATAACTTTCAGTGGCACTTCGTTTGGAGCACGTCTATCTCCAACCATTGCTTACTTCTCATCCAGAGGGCCAAGCTTAATTAATTGTGGCATTTTGAAACCAGATATCGTTGGACCTGGCGTGAATATTCTCTCGACATGGCCTACCAAACCAGGTCCGGGACCTAAAGCACCCCTTGGTCATACTGCAATTTTCTAAGTGGGACATCAATGGCAACTCCTCATCTCTCCAGAGTCGCTGCATTACTCAAAAGCACACATAAGAATTGGTCAACCGCAGCAATCACGTCAACAATCATGACAACGGCAAATAGACTAGACCTCGACCTCAAACCAATTACTGATGACTACAGTGGCATAAGAGATCTTGCAAACCTGTTTACCTTAGGTGCAGGGCAAGTGAACCCACTAGCGGCTAATGATCCCAGCCTAGTTTATGACCAATAACCGGACAACTATATCCAATACCTCTGTGGCCTTGGCCACAACATTGTTAATGTTTCAACTATAGCTGGTTCGTAAATTCCATGCGCCAACCTTGTCAAGATCGATGCCAAAGACTTGAACTATCCTTCCATATCAGTCACATTAGACCCCAAAGCGAAGAAGAGTATCACAAGGCAGTTAACAAATGTGGAAGTTTATAATGCAGTGGTTGAAGAACCAAAAGGAATTAGTGTTGATGTTTCTCCTAATACACTTCACTTCTCAAAACTTGATCAGGAAAGGGAGTTCTCACTGTTTATGTTCTACTAAAAAAAAGTTTAAATCTCAGCGCTTGACACATACCTGCCAACATTTCATGAAAAAATTAAAATAAAATAAAAAAAATAACATTAAAAACAAGGAAATATCCCAACACCTATGACTACTCAATAATCGCATTGGACAAGTAAAAACATCATCTCATTGGACAAGTACAAACAAAACCCATTAGATATACTATGTGTCCGAATATAACTCAAAATGTCACGGGTATGATCTATAATTGTTATTATGTACTAATCATGCGTATATTACACATAATCACGATATGAAACGGATTCAAGGTCTATTTGATTAAAGGAATTAAAAATTTAATACTAATCCAATTGAGTTTAACCAAATTTGTACTTAAAAGACCCACTTTCCATTAATGCTTGCATATTGAACACAGAAAATTGGTGTCACAAGCACACAATGCAATAAACATAGCAGACTCCGTTAAAATAAATCACAAAACTTTTACGGTTGACATTTACCATTCAGCCTCACATCTACTCTTCACTCTTCTCTGCTTCAACCAAACCGGCAATGGTGTCATACAAAGGCTTATTCCTGGTTTCCGGCAAGAGAAACGAAAGCAAACCACCAAGTATTCCAGAAAATCCAAATACCACAAATGGAATTGTGTCCCCTAGAACCACCACCATAGGAGCAAGTATGGCACCCATGTGTGAAGCTTGTGAGGTAGCTCCCAAAGCTGCATTTCTCACCACCGTAGGGAACAACTCCGAAGTGTAAATGAATAACAAGTTGTAGGTTGCCGCCATGCCAAATATTCCAATTAACCCACACACCATTTTCAGTACTTTCATTATCCCTGAATTGCTAAATAAACTCCCCATAACACAGGAAACACCACTGAGAAACATTGTTGACACACATAATGTCTTCCTCCCAAACCAATTCAGTAACAAAGCGGTGAGCAAGAAAGCCGGCATCTCAGATACGGCGTTAAGAAATACGCTGAGGTATAGATTTGTTTTGAGATTGACGACGTTGAGGCTGAGGCCATAGTATACCACAGCGGCTGAGAAGTTTATAGCAATAGATAGAAAAAGCCGATTTCGAGTAATTGGAGATTTTATGACATCCACGAGAGAGCCAGAGACAGCTTGAGTTTGGTTGCTAGGTTCGAGCTTCTCATCATGAACATCATCATCATTATCATCGTCAAGAATAAGTGTAACTCCGTCTGGGATCTGTCTGCCATTGCTTCGAGCGATGGCTCGCATAGCGCTCATTGCATCACTCGTCCTCCGGCGAACAAGATACCACCTTGGTGATTCTGATATAAAAGGAATGATGGCCAAGAAGAGAAGGGATGGAAGAGATGTCACTATATAGAGAATGCGCCATGATTGGAAGACATAGGCTGCGCCAGAGAGTAGAGCAATGCCTCCAGAGAAGAAGTAGAAGGTTGACATGCCAGCAAAGGCACGTTTGGAAGGACCAATAGGTTCCGTGGCGAGGACAAAGGCACAAAGGCCAACACCACCAGAGCTGAAGCCGGTGAGGAGACGGAGAACTAAGTAAACCCAGTAGTTTGGTGACATTGAGGTTAGGAGACCAAAGATAGTGTTCAGAATGCAAACGACTGTCAGAGATCCTTTCCGTCCCAAGAATGAATCAGATAGATGGCCAAAGAGTCCAGCACCTGAAAGACAAAATAATAGAGAATTAGCTCGTTTAGTCATAGTTAAGATTAATTAGTATTTTTGGTTCCTTATTATTGCATGTAATTTGTGGATTGGTTATTTGTGTTAATGGATAAGTAGGGTAAATAGAAGTTGATTTAATGATAGATAGTGACACACATGTCCCGCATCCCATAGGTAAGACGCATGAAATTCTAAAGCTAAATTAGAATGTGGAAATGGTCCACATTGACAAGCTTGAGAAGGATCTCTGTATATCCTTAATTTGACAGGACATCACTATCAAGTGTGACGATTCATTTTTGAAGGCCCTTAATCATGTTCTCTGACTCAATTTTTTTCGGCAAGCTTATCCAGCACCTTCATTTATCACCATCTTGTTTTAATCACGTTTTCTGACTCAATTTGTTTCGGCAAGCTTATCCAGCACCTTCATTTTTCTCTGCTGTCAAGGGTGACCTTGCCAGATAAAAACAAAACATATCATCAAGTCACAACTGTAATGATCTACTTTGAAGGTGGCCTGACCACACAAACTGATGACTTTCTATCTTCAACTTGTGATTGCGTGGATTTTATTTTATTTTATTTTTTTTGTAAAATATTGGCAATGCCAGGACACGCACAAAATTTAGAATTACTATATGCGATATCAAAAGTTTATCAATCATGTCTCTACCTAATATTAAATAAAAAATAAAAGGGAAAAAAAATATAGAAAAGCTTATAACAATGTACATGACATGATAATTTATAACTTTATAAAAACAGGCTAAATTTAATCACATGTGTTACACTAGTTATTTGCAAATATCAACCAGAGATAAATAAGACAAGTCGACTCTAATTACAAACATCTTCTATAATTATTCCATTATTTACCCAAAAGTTAAAAATTGTTAGGACCCCAATTCCAAAGAACTATGTCAACAAAGGGGGTTACTTCACAAATTATTATTAGAGTACAAGAAAGAGGCAAACAAACATAAAAAGAATTAAGAGAAGAAAAAAAAGTGAGCTAGAATAAAGCGATCAATCATAGATATGTCACCAGATTTCATTCAAACTTTGGGTAGAGAAGTCTTACAAAAAACTCTTCCTATCAATCCTTTTTCTTTTGCCATTCTTGATGTTTTGTCATTAAGCTTGTGTTTGATAAAATATGTTCTTTAAAAGCATTTTGTTGACTGTTGATGTCTCTAAGCTTATATGCCTCTACTTGAATCTAGGGAAGGACTTTGTTATCCTTTTTTGTTGATTTAGTGGAAAAAGTTTTTAAGTGACCTCAAAATCTCATGGTTATTACCCCTAAATTGAAAAGGTTTTTCATGCTAAATCATGTCTTGCTCGTAAGTGTAATTGTCATTTTTCATAGTGTGTAATTTCGAATCTCATTTTTCTACTCAGATAGGGAAAAAAGAGACCCTAAAAATTCAGAAATCAGCACTATTGCTACAGTATCAGGTTTAGGGATTACATGTCTATGAATTTTCACCATATGCTCTGATGATGCTACAGTAACACTAGTGTAGTACAATTGACACAATGTTAATGCCCCAATACCGGAGCAACGTGAGATTAACACAAGTAAAAACACACCCATGCGGAGGGCCTTACACATTACATGTTGAAGTTTTCAGTTTAACACAGTTACTACAGTACTTTGTTGAGTACTACAATACGGTATAAAGCGCTAAAGTAACTTCGTAATCGGTATGCACATTTTGATAACCCGTTCTTCCCAAAGGTGTATTTAGTTGAAAAGAATGGGAGATTCCGAACATCTTTTCAACTAAATACACACATTTATTATCCAGAAACGCACATTTACATTACCAAATGCCTGCGAACTATATATACCACAGGATGTGAACAAGGGATATAAACTACTCTACCATGAAAAATAAACTCTATAAGTAAAAATAATAGCTGCACATACTACGAGGTGATTGATACAAACTTCTTATTGGCTTTGACCACTGTCTTGGTGGTATTCACTCAGCATTGACACTCACAGTAGGTTCACATGCGAAAATATTCTTCCATATGGAGACTTACTTTATAAGTTATACTAGAAAACTATTAATCTTAAAAAAATTATTTTTCATAACCTCCCAAAATTGAGTAACTATCGATATAATTTATAGAAAAATAACTATTTGTATTTTTATAAATCATTATTATTTAATCATAAATGCACTATCAATCAACTAAAATGATTAATTAAAAGATCCAAACTACCATTTATCATCTCCCTTTAATATTTAAAAAAAACAACAAAAATTAAATTAAATATGATTTCTATATAATTATTAAACTTTTTTTATAAAACACGGCCGTACGCATGGGAGGCAATAAAGGCCTCTCGTGCACTCTCACCCGATCAATGCAAAAATCATATTGCAAATCTGCTCCCATAATGCTAGAATAAAAACACTTTTACTAGCAAACTAATTTTAATTATAAAACAAAGTGTTTTCTTTACTGAATATATAATTAAATATGAATTTCTTAAAAACATTAATAATCACCAACATGCAAGTAATTTGATTAATCTTGCTCCTATACAACAAAATCTGCTCTTGGACTATGCAAATATCAAACCATCCATTATTGGATTTATGCACTTGAGTCACATATAGATTAACCTATAAAAGTATATCCAGTACAATCTACAACTCTTATATTATTTATATATTAAATTGATAATATTGTAAATCAGGCAGTGCCAACCGAGACATCATTTTCCAGCATACATGTGCGTGCATGATAGACATATATATTATAATATAATATAATATTTATTATATCCATATAGAATATTTTGCAATTTTTCTATAGTGGTATACCTATGCCTAAAATGTTACCGTGATGCCATAAACTCCTAATGTTTTGGGGTTGATTCATTCACATTATTTAAAAAAAAAAAAAAAAAAAAGAAACCTAACTAATGCCTAACATGATGTGTGAACATATGATTGCAAATGTTTTCCATTTCTTAAGGTTTAGCATGAAGCATGTATACCCCCACACACCCAAAAAAAAAAAAAAAATACAAATATAAATTTAATTTATTATCCTGGAAAGAATCCAAAACAAGAGCATTCTACGCAAACTAATTTCTTGAAATTTAAATATAACAAAGAAACAAATAAAATAAAATTCAATTATTCTAAATATTCCAAATATTATTAGGCAAGGGCATTCATGTGAACACCTGGAAACTTCTAATCATGACCAGACGCACACACTATTCACTCCGTTGTTACCGGATCCAAACCTCCACTACATCCCACGCTGTCAAAGCGTTGCTGACCACACGTTGGCCAGTAACAACAGAACGAAAAACAGTGCTAAATAACTTAAAGAAAGCCACTGAATCCAGGACCCAATAAAGCATGTCCAACCATCATCCTTGGTCCCAAAGTCAGGTCACTTTCTCGGTACCCATAGTTTAAATTTAAAATTCACAAAACTGTACGAGATTCATGAATATGAGAAAGAAAGATCGAGAGAGAACGGCGTACCGATCATACATCCAAGGAAGAAGGCCGACTGAACGAGACCCACCTTGTACTTCTCACCACACACCAACCCCCACTCCGCCACCGTGGAAGCCCCGGAGCCGTCGATCCAACTCCACTCTCCCGGCCCAAGCCCACAAGGATCCGGCGGGCAAAACCCTACGCCGGAGCACCGCCACGCGGGCTCCCGATCGGCGAAGATCATCACCATAGTGTGGAACGCCTCCAACGACCACGCCAGACTCGTCAGCACGAAGTGCCGTAGCTGCCACACCCCCATCTCGCCGGCGTGCAGTCGGAGCATCTCGTCGATCACCAGCCTATCACCATTGCCGCCTGATTTCAGCAGCCTCACCCTCAGATCGCCGCCTTGTGCCTCGGGATCCGCACCATTGGAGGTCATTTCCAGGGCCACCTCCCCACCCACCTTCGTGTGTCTCAACGAGATTGCACTGATGATGAAACGTGGGCAAGGTGATAGGGGAGCATTTATAGAGACTATTCCGGTATCTTGATCCTCGGGTTCTCTTTATTTAAGAAGATCCTGTCTTTTGATTGGGTGGACATCGTAAAGAGGTTGTTTCGTTTGGGTTTGCACTAGGTAAATTTGAGGAGATAAAGACTTTTCGCCTACTAAACGAGCAGACAGCGATTTTGTGTTTGCTCTCATACAGGGAACAGCTTCAGGAGATACTCATAGTTGGACGCGTGTCATGGCAGTCACTTTGATTTAGCATTATTTTGACTATTTTTGGTACGCCTCTATCACTTGTCCACGCCTTTTCTTCTGTAGGTCCTTTTGGATGTTTTCTTTTCATTGACTTTGTTATCCCATAGTAATCAATCATTAGTCGTTTATTTGTTTGTTTTTTTTTTTTCAAATACTTTCTTTTGTTAATGTTTAATTATAAAGACATTTTCATCTTTTTATTTCTTTTTCCCTAAAGATAGCTCATATTTAGGGGGCGTTTAGTTACAAGTGAAATGGGAGTCATTACTTACATTGTGTAAACCTTTGTTTAGGCGTAAAATAATGAGAGAAAGAGGTATGATGAAGGAGTGAGGAGTTTATGTAGAAGGATTTACAATCACTAAAATTTTGAAAAAAATATGATTTCTCAACAATGAAATGACAATGCCACCCTAATTTAGAAAACATTTTTGGATCAACTTAAGGTTAGCTAAATAATTGTTTATTATATTATTAACAATAAATTTGGATATTAATCAATATCAATGGGTAAAAAAAATATAATTATTATGGTTCAGAATTTATTTATTTGAAAATATATTTAAACTGATAATTAATTATTTATTATATTTAATTAATTACTAATTAATAATATTAACAAAAGTTATACAATAATTTGGTGATCTATTAAAGTTAAATATTTATTTATAACAATTAATTTACTTTAATACTTAAATATTTTAAGAAATATAATTGTCACAACTCATTACTATATATAAATAATAATATTCATTTGCAAAAGAACATAATAGTCATTTTATCATATTTTATTTTTTTCACATTTCTCATTCCCAATAAATTATCTCTCCAATCCTTCCAACCAAACATAGTTTTCATTTTTATTACTTTTCCAACCTCTCTCATTGTCATTACTCTTCCACACTCTCTATTTCACTTCTTGCACCCAAACACTCCCTTAGTTCATTAGAACTATGGCTAAAGTGAAATTATAAAGTTCTAGTCTATTTAAGGTATCATGAAAAGCTCCTAAAGGCCAAAGTGGGTACAAGCTTAGTCCTGGCTATTTCAATTTCGAGTGGCTTGATAACTAGTGGCAAATTCAAAAGTTAAATTTAAGGGGAAGGGGCGAACTCATTTGAAAGTAGAGATAAGTATAAAGCGGGCTTTTTTTTAAAGATGGTTAGAAGAATTTCTAGTTTTTTTCTTTTTATCGGACTGGGCGAGGAGAAAAACCCTTAGATATTAAGTAAGGATTAGGAAAGCACTTCCCACCTCTTGGAATCCCAACTTTGATAAAAATTAAATTTACTATTAATTATAAATTTTGTCAAGAGATCCAAAGAAAAAACTTATTATACTTATATTGTTAAAGATTATTTTAATTGTGTTAGATTTAAAATTATAATGTTGTTATTGTTATTATTATATTAAATTTTTAATAATTATTGTTAAAGATTATTTTACTAATAATTATTAAACTTATAATTATAAATATATTTCATGGTATGTATTGAAATACTAAAGTTTATTTGTTTATTTTGTTGAAGATTATTTTAATTGGGTTAGCTTTAAACTTATATTGTTGTTTTGTTATTATTATATTAAATTTTTATTTTTATTACCATTACTTTCATTAAAATAATATCATGACTCTATTTTATTGATATTATATATATATTATTATATTATTTTTTAATTCCTTGAGGATGTCGAGGGCATTGGGGTTCCTACTATATTCAATTTGGGATGAGGAAGGAAAATCTCTCCCCACAACGGGGGAGTGAGTGGGGAGAAACTGTCAGTCCCATCTCATGGCTATTCCCATTTATAGGGAAATTTTTCTTTTACCTAAGAGGAACTTGAATTTTTCATATATGAATGAAATTAATACCTTTGAATTCCACATATATATATATAAAGTGTATCAAAACTTGGGGGGTAACGACCCTACCCGATGGCCTGCCTTAGATCTGCATTGTTTGCAATTTGGACCTAACCCCGAAGAACAACCTCTGGTAGAAGGAAGCTTAACACTAATGAAAAAGCTTCCCTAATTGCCATTGGGCTCGCCTTCACCCTAAGAAGATCTTTATGACAGGGCAAAGTCATCAGAGTTTGTGGTGAACTCATTATGTCATTATGCCAAGCCATCTGCATGTTAACTCACCAACTATTGTGAGTGAGGAAATGAAAAATTGAAGGTTTAGGAAAATAAGCGAAAAATAGTAATTTTAGATATACAATTAAATTTAGAGAAAAAAAGGTTAAAGAACCAATTTTATTTAACTTGATGGAAACTCAATGATGGAGTTAATGTTTGAATTGGCACCATATTATGATTACAAGGAAGTAACAAATAGTCCATTTATATTTCACTATTCTAGATAATCCTCGCAAGTTTCCATATCGCTAATATCCTTTTTTTATGTATTTACTTTTCAGCCTTTTTCCCTTCAAAAAGAGTGTAACAATGTTAAGTGGAGATGGGAATTTATTGGTGTACCCCTGTAATGATTACCTTTATCCTTAGTGCAGAAATGTCAAAAATACCCCCGAAGTAGTGGCATTGAGAAGCAGCAGGGAGACAATTGGAAAATTGAAGTGGGCTCCAAGTTTCCCTTTACTCCTCTTCTTCTTATTGTGGCCGAGCAATATCTGGATACTTTTTCCTTTTCGCTTTTTTCACACCAGAGCTCTCCATTGTTTGGCTCCATGTTGCCTTGGAAATTAGGGTTTCTCCAAGATTTTCACTCACGAAAGCAACATGTTAAAGGTAGGAAGCCATGCATGCCCAAAGGAAGAGGGTTGTGTTTCTTCATACTCTCGTATGAATTTAGTAAGTGCTTCGACATTGAGTATGACCGCCTTTTCTCATGGGGATCCCATGGGTGAGTGTGAGGTTGATTCTTTCTTTGCTCCCTCCTCCACTCCGAGTCCTCTTCGGTGGAGTTTTCTTCCTTATTGGGGGTCTCTTCAATGGTGCCTCTTAGAGGAAAGTCTCGTATGACTGGATTGGGGTGTACTTGCTGCAACATGTGTGTTGTTCATTTCGTATAGGGTCGCCTCTTCTAACTGCAATAGAATAGTGAATTTTCCAGCATCAAGAGCAGATACTAGAGTTTTAGGAGCAAGAATTTTTGCAGCGGGGGCCAATATACCTACTTCCAGGGCCGATATTTTGACATCTTGATTGGGTATGCCAACTTTTGCGGGAGACATTTTGAATTCCAGGAAGAAATACCTTTGTTCGGTGGAGGTAGTTCCTTGTTGGAGGTAAGCTTCCCACTATTGAGGCTCCTACAACCACCCCAAGCACCCGCAACTTACTTCATACACTTACTTGAGAAAGGGGGAGAACCAAACTCTGATGGAGCTTGCTCAACATTTGCCTCTCTTGTAGGCGTCCGTGGGCCAGCCCTCTATCCCTTTGCTTCCCAGGAGTCGCGCTCATCTATTTGATCGCATAGTTGACCAAACTTCCGTAATACCTTGCTGTAGTAGGTGGGCAATGTCATCATTGTCATGAGGCCTATAACCTAGGTTGTCAACCGAAGGCCTACGGTAGACCATTTTCTCGATGCTAGCGGAAGTGAAGCTCCCGATCTCGCTTCCTTGTGGGCTTTTCCCTTGAATTATTTGTAGACTCGATAGGAACATGTTTTCTTTTCTTTAGGCTAGAGACAAAGAAATGCTCTCGACTCTACTCTTTAGTCTCTCCCGCATTGGATGATCTCCTGGACTCCCTCTTTCCATAGCCCACCAATCATCATTAGCGAGAGGAAAGCAGAGAACTGCAGATCAAACAAACATAAATTAAAATATCATCAACAGATAGTACACTCTCGTTCTTTCTTTCTTTGATTAGTGAACTTATATTTAAAGTTTAGGGACTGAGAAAGTCACCTGACTTTGGGACCAAGGATGATAGTTAGAGATGCTTTATTGGGCTCGGAATTTAGTGGTTTTTTGTAAGTTATTTTGAGCACTAACTTTCATTCGATTGTTACTGGCCAACACATGGCTGGTAGTTTCTGGAATCCTGGAGGAGCTGTTGGTCTTTGTTGCCTTTGGCCTCCCCATGAAAAGTTCGAGTGATTTCTCCAACTTGGATTGTATGTGTTACCGTAGGGGTTATTCTGCCATAGTGCATTTCCAACAAAATCTGCATGCTCGACTGATGAAGATGTCTGTCCCTGCTAGTATAGGACAATCATTTTGCGTGTGTCCTCCTCCACACCCATCACAAACCATGATGGGTAAATTCCTCAAAACTGTTAAGGAATCCACCTTCTTGCTGAGTTCCTCAGCTAAAGCAGCTAGAGAAGTAATGGCATCAACTTCATAAATTCCCGCTGGCCTTTTACTATCTCGGGAGCTCCATTGGTAACTATTCATTGCCATATCCTCTATCAACTGTAGGGTATCTGCTAGTGTCTTATTACTCAAAGTGCCACTTGCAGCAGCGTCTATAATTTGGCGAGAGCTCTATTTCATCCCGTTGTAAAATGTGTGGATGATCATCAAATCTGGAATCCATGCTGAGGGCACTTCCTCAAAAGTTTCTTAAATCTTTCCTAAGTCTCGAACAGTGTCTTTGACTTAGACTGGACAAAGGAAGATATCTCATTTTTGAGTTTAGCAGACTTCCCTTGTAGAAAGTATCTGGTAAGGAAGGCTTCCACCATCTCATCCCAAGTCGTAATGGATACCCGGGACAAAGACTGTGACCATTATTTGGCCTTACCTTAGAGGGAAAATGGGAATGTTCTGAGCTGAATTGCATCATTTGTCACACCATTTATTTTTAGCATATCGCAAACTTCCAAAACATTCTCAATATAGCCGTTTGGATCTTCATCGGCTAAGCCATTAAACTGTGATGTTTGTTGGACCATCTGGATGAAAGCTGGTTTCAGCTCAAAATTGTTGGCGGCGACCAGGGGACGAACGATATTGGACTGTGCCCCCAAGTAACAGGTCGAGCAAAATCTGAAAGGGTGCGCTGTTGCTCATTTTGTTCAACCATTTCTTCGGTGTGCTTTTCTTCAACCCAAACTTCTTCTGCAGGCATGTCCTACTCCACCTCAATTTCATGTTCCCGGTTCCAGTTGTGCCTTAACAATCTTCGCCAATCTCAGGGTCCCCTTCAACTAAAGCAAGAACTGTAGGTTTTGAGTGGCTCATTTCCAATAGAGGAAGAAGTATCTCTAGAATCCTGGGCTTCTTTTTAACAACCCAAAGGGATCATTGTCCAAGTGCCCTTCTTTCTTTCAGCAGCCAGTTTCATTCTCTTTTTAGTTCTTGTTTTATATTAGTTTTATGTCTGTATTTTCAATCATTTTCTACCCGGTTTATTTAGGCTAGATAACGTTTGCTAGAGTTAGTATTGATATTCTCTCTCCCTGTGGTTTGACAACCCTACCTTTTACAGGGTCCACTTTATTACTTGACGATCCTTGCACTTGTGGATACACAAAGGGCGTGTCAAGTTTTTGGTGCCGTTATCGGGGAGGCTAGATATTAGGAACGCTGTAGTTTTGTTAATCTAGCCATTATTTACTTTCTTTTCTCTTCTTTTTATTTGCTTGCTTGTCATTCTTGTTTCTTAGTTTTCTTTTCGGAATTTTATTTCTATTTTTATCTTTTTTACTCCTTGTTTTTAACTCTTTGGTTGTTTATTCTCTTACCTTGGGTAACAGCGTATGACTAGAGGGCACCCCCAGACTCTACTCTCACTGCAGACTAGGGTTAAGCTGGTTCTAGGTATTAGTGGAGAACTCTCTTAACACTGGGTCCCACTCAGCTTGGCTTTGCTCTAGGGTTCCTAATATATGTTAACATTGATCTCCTAAACTGGTTATTTATTCTCTCGATACAAATAACCCCTGCTCTTATACAACTCACTTAAAGAAGAATTCTGTCGACTAAAGGGTTACACGACCGCTCAGAGCTCAAGGAGATACTAAGGTAGGATGACCTAAGTGGAGGGGAAGGAGGACACTCCTCTACCTATAGGCTCACTATTTCAACCCTCTTTGACTCAAAACAGATGATATACTAATGGGTTTTCACCGCACATTAGCCTTAAAGGTCTAATGGGTTTTCATAGTACATTAGCAACCAAACAATAAGTAATGTGAGAAATTCAAACATTCAAATTGAACAACTGCATTTCCAAATCAAAACTCAAATACCAAAATAAAGAAGAAGCAAGTCTAGAATCCAATACAAAGAAACCCTAAAGTTTCATGTCCAAGTCCCCAATTGAGAGTTTAGCTCCTCATGGAGCAAGAGTAAATCAAATAAGAATACAAATGCTATATTCATTGCAATAGAAGTAAATGACACTCCCTCAAGGATTGATGAAGAATGGATCAACTTGAAATTCCTAGCGGAGTTAGTGAAGATGAGCGCTCTTGATCACGCCAATGTCCTAAGAGATGATGTTGGTGGTGGTGATGAGCACTAGCAAGGTCTTCCTTCTCTTGAGTGGGTGAAGGTCGCCTCTCAACTCGTAGCCGTCGTTGATCCTATGCTTTTTACCCTAATTCTTCTTCCGCAGCCCCCTTCCAAAACTCTACTCTTTTCTCAGAAAATCAGCAAAATTTTTTATACCCTAGCATTTACGGCTAGCTTACGGGCATAAGTCGAGGCCGTATGCTCTTCTCGTAAGGTCTTCTGTCTTCCTGTTATGGTCCCACTTACGTCCATAAGTGTGGGATCGTAAACTTGTCTAGCCAGCTCTGTGATCACTCATTATGGGTGTTAATTTCCTCCATAAGATTCTCTAGATAATCCTTAAGGCCAAGCTTACGGCCATAAGTCCCTCTTCTTGACAATTCTCCTTCTTACGACCATTGCCTAGGCGTAAGGTACCTGTAAATGGTTTTGTCTTCCAGATATCAATGTGAAAAGAGCTCCATCTTCTTTGTTTTGGTTCCTCATTACTCTTTTTTGCTCTCCTTCATCTTTAAGCTTTATTTGGTACCTGCAAATAGAATTTGCACCTTATTTAGCATCATTTCCATACAATCACTCAAATACACACCAGATAAGTATACAAATGATATATAAAATATAGTATAAGTGTACACTTATTAGTATGTGTCTAGTAATGATTAGAAGTTTCCAGCCGTTCACATGAATGTCGTTGCCATATATAATAATATTTGGAATATTTAAAATAATTGGATTTTCTTTTATTTTTTTCCTTGGTACATTAAATTTGAAGAAATTAGTTTGCGTAGAATATTCTTGCTTTAGATATTTTTTAGGATAATAAATTAGGGTAAATTATCTAAATGGTCACCCGACTTTTTAGGCACTCCTATTTGAGTTACCAAACTTTGAAAAATTTCAATTGGGTACCGAACTTTAAAATCATGTCTATTTATGTCACTTGGTCTACCTCCGTTAATGGCAATCTGATGTGTCATGATACATATCACAGTTTTTACACCTCATTTGCCACGTTGACTGACATGTGGTAGAACTTTTTTTTTATTTTTTTTCACACCAATAACTTTCCCATTTCCTTTTTGTTTCCCCATCGTGAGCTTTGACAACCCCTTCAAAAGTCTAATCGGGCAAGCAAGAAGAACCCTAATCGGAAAATTCTTCCCGCTTTGATCCCTATGCCCTTGAAGAATCGGTGAATTCGTGGCTATTTCGTTTTCTCAAGCCATGGCAACAAATGAGCAAGATCAAGTTGGTGCTTCTTTTGCTCTCTTTCATTTCCTTTTCCTGTTTTTTATTTCATTTTTCCCTCATATATAAGTTACATATTACCATGTTTCGATTTTTAAAAGTTCTTCCCTAAATTTTGCAGTTGAGTTTATATTGTGTTTTTTGGTTTGTCTATAGTTTTTGGAATAAATGTGGGTTTAAAAGTGTTTGGGGGCTAAAAAATGGAGTTCACCATGGTTTTGCTGTCCAGAAGCTCAAATTTGTAGTTGATGCTTGAACACCATCTAAATGTTGAGATTCAAAGATCATATGCATAGCTTCTCCATGTTAACAAGAAAACACTGGATGATAGATGCATTTAAGGTTCATTCTAAAATTAATATAACTTTTTTTGAATTTCATTCAAGATTGATTGAACTTGAATGAATTGACATAAAATAGACACAATTTGTTTATGTGAATGATCAAGTTTCATATGACATTAATCTTGTTGATCAAGTTTCATGTGGCATTCATTTGTAAATTCTTGGTGAACATATGACATCAATCCTTTCTTAGATGGGGTTGAATTCAATGGAGAGTCATACTATGATAATTCAGATTCTTAGCAAAGTGGTCATGATTCTGATGATGCATCTAAATCATTATCTAGAAGGTTTCCAGAGTTTAACTCTCAAATAGTTATGGAAACCCCCAAATTAGAGATAGGCATGTTATCTTCTAATAGATAATCACTTAAAGAAGCTGTGAAGTAGTATGGGAGAAAGAATAGATATAACCTGAAGTTCGTAAGGAATGAAAAAAGAAGTGTTAAGGCAATATGCAAGAAAGAATGCCCATAGGTCTTGTGGGGGCCTCCATTTAATAAAAAAGATGAAATGGATAGCACATGGCAGATTAAAACCTATATTCGTAACCATACTTGCATAAAAGAGATGGAGGAATTGGAATGTGACTTCTAGGTGGATGGCTTCCCATTACTTGCACAAGTTTTCTACTGATCACCATTATTCCCTTCTTTGCCACAAGATATTTGAACAGATTTTAATTTGCTAGTGCCACTTAGCAAGTATTACAGGGTTAAGACATCAGCTCTAGAATTGGTTTTCATGAATGAAAAAGAACAATATGCACAGATATATGACTATTTTCAAGAGCTTCGACAGACTAATGAAGGCACAACAACAACCTGTTTATTGGAAGCCAGATTATTCCTGCACTGCCTACAAGCATGCAAGAGTGGCTTCAAAGCTGGATGTAGATCAATTGAGAGCTTGGATGCATGCTTCCTCAAGGGTTACAATGGAGGCCATCAAATGGTGGTTGTGGGGATTGATGCAAACAATTGCATGTACCCCATTGCCTTTGCTGCTCTTGAGAGTGAAAACTTCGATTCATGGTGTTGGTTCATAAATCTACTAATACAAGATTTGGAGATTGTAAACTCATATCATTAGTCTTTTATCTCAAACATACAAAAGGTGATTTCCTTAGTTTTGTTGAATGAAGTTTGTTATTATTTATCTAATTTGGTTGTGACAATGTGTAAACTTTAATGCATTCTTGACAGGGACTAGTTGATGCCTTGTTGGAGTTCTTGCCAAATGTTGATCACAGGAATTGTGTGAGGCATTCATACACTAACTTTAAAGCCCAACCCAACACCAAAGGAAAAACATTAAAAGATTGCTTATGGAGAGCTGTCAGAGCAATCTACATGAAGGAGTTCGAGGATGTAATGGCTGAAATATGATGTCTATCTGAGGCTACACATAAATGGATGGAAGGTAAGAACCCAAAACACTGGTCTAAGGCTCATTTCTCCACATGGAGCAGGTGTGACATATTGCTCAATAACCTCTGCGAGTGTTTCAACAAGTACATTTTGGAGGCAAGAGGGGAGCCCATATTAACAATGATGGAGAAAATAAGGACAAAATTGATGTAGAAGATTGAAATGAAAAGGGAAACAATCCAGAAATATAAAGGAATCCTATGCCCAAAAATCCCAAAAACGTTGGACAAAGTAATTGATGAGTCAGGTAGGTGCTAGGCTAGGCATGCTGGTGGCCCAAAGTACTAACTATCTTGTAGACTAGCAGACCAACATGTTGTGGACTTAGAGCTGAAGAATTGATCATGTAGGAAATGGGATCTGACTGGCATACCAAGCGACCATGCAGTTGCTGTGATGTTCTCTACAAAAGAAAGGCCTAAACAATATGTCAATCTTGCTATCATAAGGACACCTAATTGGAAATATATTCACCTTTCATCCAACTAGTTAGAGTAGCAAAACAATGGAATATTGTCCAAAATGTGGAATCTATACCCCTTCCCATGATGAGAAGACGTCCAAGAAGACTACACAAGAGCAAACGAAGGGAAGCTAATGAACCATCTACAAGCTTATCCAGGATTGGAAGGAAAGGAGTACAAATAACATGTCACAAATGGGGAAAATCAGGGCACAACATTAGAACATGTAGAGGACAGGTTTGGGAGTAAAAAACCTAAGCCGATTTTAAGTAATGAAAATTTACTTGTAGCGTAATTTGTAGGTGCTAACAATATTATTCATATTTCAGGTTAGAAGATCTATTGGAGTAAATCCAGAGAAAAATGTAACAGCAAGAGTATCCACCAAACAGGAGCAAGCAGAAAATGTTGGGGAAAATGTTGGTGGAGAACAAAGAGTGGAGTCCACCCAACAGATACAAAATGAAATTGGAAGTGAAGGATAAAGAGAGGACAGAAGTGAAATGGAAAGAATATGATCATTGAAATAGATGGAGTTGTTGGTTTTTTTATTTTGTATTTTTATTTTAACTCTTGCGACTAACTTGTAAGCTGGGGAAAAAACTAAATTGAAATCATATTGGTCGACACAACAAGGGCGGGTTGAAGATACAGGAAAAAGAGTAAATGTGGGCACTATTGAAATGGTAGAACCTGCACATAAATTTGTTATGAGTTCAAATATTCTAACTTATTCTCACTTAGGGACATACTCAAGCTTCTACAAGTATGACAACAACCCACCCACCTGGAATGACCCTTAGGTTGATGCTTGATGTGCGTCAGCTGGACTTGAACTTTTGCTTTCCTCTTATTTTTTATTTTTAACATGGTTTGTGCATGATAATGCAGGGTTCCAATGAAGTTATTTATTTACATCAGAGTTCTATCACAAGAGTTGCAAATGCAAAACAATGTGAAATGCCAAGAAGACCTCCAAGTAGGCAAGTGCCTTCAAGGTATATGACAAGGAGACCCCAAGCTATGAATGTGGCACAAAAAAAAGAAAACTGCCTCAGTATGGTGGTAATTTTCAGGGACATCAAAAAAGGTGGGGGGGGGGAGAAGAGGAGAATGTTACCGGGGAGGTTGCTCACATTGTTCAGACTTCACATAAACCTACGTGTAATTTTTGTTGATGTGTAATTTTGTTGAACCTAGAAGAGTTGAAATTCCAAGATTTTAGTAATTCCTTCTTGTGCAGGACTCTTAGTTGTCATGTACCCAGAATTTTCTCCAATATTTTGTGCAATGGTTTTAGTTGCCATGTGTCCAAAATTTAGTTTCATTTTGTGCAGGAGGTTCAATTGTCCTGTTCTGTAACATTTACAACCTCCAATCAAATGGCAATTGTTAATCTGAATTAATAGATGCTTTATTTTTGTTCAATATGAATATCTTCTGCACAAATGTTGTATGATTTATAAATATGTCTGTCACATATACAATGTTGTTAGGTTTCAGAAAATCTAAAATTCTAATTACCTGTAGTTGCAGTAGAATATAGAACTTGCAAGTTTTATATGTACATTTTAATCCAACTTCTATTCTTAATGTAATAACAAAAAACTTCTGCACAATTTATGCTTTCATATTAAAAAATTAAATAACAAGCTTGTCTCCATTAAAATAAACTAGATTAAACAAAAGTAATTAAACTTCCTGGCAAATCCAACACCCAATTGCAAATAAAATTACAACTTCAAATTGGCTTGCAAAACAAGCTTTCCTAACTCAACTTACTTTCTAGATACAAATGAAAAGCAATTCCTCAAGACCCAAATGAACGAACTGGGAGAGAATCATGGATAAGCCAGACCTCTATTGGGATCTCCTTAACTTCAAAATATCAACATGAAAGTGGTCGTCAACTCTAGAGAAAGGAAACATCTTACTCTGTGGATTAGGTTTCTTCAGGAAGTTGTCGGAGCTCACGAGGGGGAATACGGAAAGGAAAGGGGGAAGTTGTTAGCGCGAAGAAAAAATAAAAAAATGCTCTACCACATGTCAATTAATATAACAAATGGGGTGTACAGATTGTGACACGTGTCATGACACGTTGGATTGCCATTAATGGAGTTAGCCCCAGTAACTCAAATAAACATGATTTTAAAGTTTGGGTACCCAAGTGAAATTTTTAAAGTTTGGTGACTCAAATAGGAGTACTAAAAAAAGTTGGGTGACTATTTAGATGGTGAGGGTATACATGCTTCATGCTAAATCTTAAGACATGAAAATAGTTTTTTACTTGGTTCAAGTAGTTAGAGGCATTAATATGGTTCCTTGTGTGGCATACAAGATGGTGAGGGTTCGAATCCTTATTGGAGGAAATAACTCATAGGTGATATTGTACCAACAGTCACATGCTCCCATAAGGCAAGGGTGCGTTCCAAACAAAATAACTCATATGTGCACGTCTCTTAACTAGATAAGCTCATGGCAAATGACTCACGCGCGATAGACATACTAACAAGTGCTTGTCGTCTTTATTAAAAACAAAATCAAAAAACATTTGCAATTATATGTTCACATATCATGTATGCATGCACATGGTGTCATCATGTGAATAAATCACGCCAAAACATCAGGAACTAAGTGCATCATGGTCGCTGTCACGGCATCAACCGATCACCTTCGGCCGTGCGGCCCCTGACATGCACCATAGCGACAGGTCAGCTTTTCCTTGCAAGAACAGTTAGTGAATCCTGTTTGCATTACAAAGCACAGCGAAAATAAGATGAAGCGAGCAAATCCGAAAAACCCCTCGGTACGAGAAACACGACACAAGGAAACCCATTTTCAGAGAGAAAAACATAAAACTCTTTTAGATTGAGAAATGTTTACAACCATGGCCAAAACCAACACCAAGTGGCCTTGTCTTCTCCCAAAGACACATTTGACCCTATTACAAGAGCTACACCAAATCCAAGGTTGATTGAGCCCCATGCCCAATACCGGTCTGGCGTGAATTCCCTGACTTCACTTAGCTTGCAGTGTCCTCTGACTCGACTGTAGCTTTAACCAGCCACCCTTGGTCACAACGCGCAGCAGTACCGGTCACGCGCGGTAATACCGCGTGCCATCCTTGCCCCTGGCTCGGCAACGCTCCCGGCCACGTGCCTACTTGCATACGCCTGCTTAAAACCTTGTCAGATCCGGAACCAGCTCTCGGTCACCCGGCCTGATCAAGTGTCCCGCCCCGCCTAAACATGCTAGTGATCCAACACTCTACATGATGAAAGTCTTGCGACACTTGACACTTGGTATGGGCGCGCCTGCCCCATGCGCTCATCGGTCACGCGCATGCCCACGGTCCAGCGGGCGCCTCACGGTCTCAGCCAATGATCATGCGGGGTATTTCACCCGCCCTTGGTCCCGACACAACACAAGCGCCGCGCCACCTGCGCGCGCTACCAAATCCACGCAGCTGTGCGCCCTCGTGGCTTGGTTTATGTGATACTGTATGCCCGCTGACCAAGTGTAAGGTCATCAACCCTTACAGTCGCATCTTAGCGATTAGTATGCCACTATAAAAACAATTATGCTATATTGTATTATATACTATCCTGCATGCACATGTATGCTGGACACATGATTTCTTCCACACTCACTGACTGTAACGAATCACTTGACATCTTTAAGGCATCATCAAACGACATGCGAACTTCGTCGCGCTGCCAGATTTATAATATAATCAATTTAATATATTAATAATATAAAAGTTGTAGATTGTACTGGATATACTTTTCTAGGTTGATATATGTACATGCGAGTCATAGTGCATAAATCCAATGATTGTTGGTTTGATCTTTGCAGAGTCCACGAGCATATTTTGTTGTATAGGAGCGAGATTAATCACATTACTTGCTTGTTGGTGATTATTAATGTTTTTAAGAAATTATATTTAATGATAGATTCTGTAAAGAAATTATTTTGTTTATAATAAAAATTAGTTTACAAGTAAAAACCTTTTTATTCGAACATTGCTGGGCTCACAGTGAAAACTATTTCGTTGCATATGCTTATTTGTTTGAGTTTGAAATATTATGGACGCAGTAGTACATTAAAAGCCACTGGATATGGGTGCGGATTTGCAGCGTGATATTTGCATGGGTCGGGCGAGAGGGCACAAGAGGTCTTTATTGCCTCCTATGCGCATGCCGGTGTTTTATAAAAGAAATTTAATAATTATATAAAGATCATATTTAATTTAACTTTTGTTATATCTTTTTAAATATGAAAGGAAGATGATAAATGGTTGTTTGGGTCTTTTAATTAATTTTTTTGGTTGATCGATAGTGGGTTTATGATTAAATAATAATAATTTATAAAAACACAAATAATTATTTTTCTATAAAATCATATCGATAGTTACTCAATTTTGGGAGGTTCTGAGAAATAAGTTTTTAAGATTAATGGTTTTCTAATATAATTTATAAAGTCTGCATATGGAAGAATATTTTCATATGTGAACCTACCGTGGGTGCTACTGCTGAGTGAATGCCAGCAAGATAGTTGTCAAAGCCAATAAGAAGTTTGTATCAATCACCTCATCAGTTATGTAAATATGTCCAGCTATTATTTTTACTTAAATGTTTTTTATTTTCCGTGGTAAAATAGTCCATTTCCTTTGTTCATATCCTGGGTATATATAGTTTCGATGCATTTGGTTATGTAAATGTGTGTATTTAGTTGAGAAGAATGGGAAGAATGTTCGGAATCTCCCATTCTTTTCAACTAAATACACCTTTGGATAATGTTGGAAAGAACGAGGTGATCAAAATGTGCAGACCGGTGTTTTTCTGTGAAGTTACTTTAGTGTTTACTAAGGTATTGTAGCAATCAACATGGTACCACAGTAGTTAAAAGGAAAAACTCCAACCTAGAATGTGCAAGGTCCCCTGCATGGGGGTGTTTTTGCTTGTACTAATCTCAGGTTTCTCCGGTATTGTGGCACCAACACTGTGTGTACAGTGTTACTATAGCAATGATATTGTAGCACATGGTGAAAATTTAGCGACCGATAATCTGCACGGCTTTAAACACGAAACTATAGCAAAAGTGCTAATTTCTGAATTTTTAGGGTTTAATTTTTTCCACTATAAGAATAAAAATGAGATTCGAAACTACACAGTATGAAAACGACAATCAAACTCACAAGCAAGACATAATTTAACATGGAAAACCTCTTCAATTTAGAGATAAACAACCACGGAAGTTGACATACCTAATCCAGATGTGAAAATACCGGCCTTGAACCAAACATATTACCCCTAACTACAAAAATTCCTATTCCTGAAGCCCCAGTATTTGCTCTCGATGTTGGCAAATCTACTACTGCGGTTGGAAGAGGTGACCCCCATATGAGACCTTTCCCCAAGAGGCTCCACCGAAGAGACCCCCACCAAGGATGGCCCACTAAAGAAAACCCCACCAAAGAGGGCTCACGAGGGGAGAGAGTAGAAAGAATCAGCTTCGCACTCACCCATGAGATCTCCAAGAGAAAAGGTAATCGTAATCGAAGTGCTTCAACAACTTTTGCTGAAGAATGCAAAGTCCCACAAGAGTCACAAGACTGCAACAAAGAAATGTGACAGGAAGGGTCCCTTCAGTGCTTCAACGACTTTCGCTGAAATGGCGGAAGCTAATGCTCTTGCACTTGTCCCATTCTAGGGTCCGGCCAAGGCCCAACTATATCGTGAGGAGCAAAAAAAGGCCCAACCAATTTCCACCCAAAGAAAAAGAACTATGCCAGATTGGGCCAGCTAGATGAAGTGGAATAGGTAGTCGTCATACTTGATCTCAACACCTGTGTCAGCAGGTGAAGAATTGGTTTCTGCGTAATATGAAACTCTCTTGTGTATTATGTGTTGTTTATGTGTATCAGTAGATTTTTCGTGTGTAACTTTTGTTTTAGCTATGTGTTACTTCACCTCAGTGTGCACGCATAGTCGTTCCTATGTATTATCCTACCTTCCTGTGTATCACAATCTATATGATACAGGTCTGTCATTTCGTGGGGTGATTACGTGTTTACAATGTGTGACCACCTTTTCATCTTACTAGAAAGGAAAGAACAAATCAACGATGATGTTGTCGATGTCCTCATCCTCATCATCAACGATGAAATGCTGGAAGACCCCTAAGCGTACAAGAGGTGTGCTGCTATCACACACCCATTGGCGCTTGCAATGTGGAAAAGAAAATTGCCACGGATCAAGCCATGTGTATGATGGAGGATGCCATTCATGGGTATGAGAATGCTGAAATCATTCTCATGCCCATTGTCCTCAACGGCCTCTACTACCTACTTGCACTCGACAAGGCAAAAAAAAAATACATCCACTACTCCTCCCTTGTTTCGCGAACATACGACTAATGCCAAAACCATGGTATGTAACCCTCTCATTTGTGCGTAGTTTGTAAGTTCAATGCCTCTTTATTAATAGGTATTTACTATGTTGCAGTGGGATCTCTTAGAAATGTGTGTTGAAAACCACACAAGATTCAATGTGTTCAAAGATTTACTACGTTTATAATTTATTGGTCATGCCCCCAACAAGAAACGGGGTCAATGAGCTATCTAGGGTTCATGACGCACTATATCAAGCAACTTTTGAATGGGAAAAAGTTGAATTTACCGAAGACGGATGTTCCATAGCTGTGGCTTCAATATATCACCCAGATACTAGTGAACTGCATTATGCATAAAGTTTTTTTGAAAGAGAAGGCCTATGTTGGGGAGGATGGCGGCAAGTATAATGATGACGCAGATAAGGACGGTACCAGGGAGGATGGCACAAAGAATAGGGACGATGCTAAGAAGTCTGATGATGTGGAGGACAATGCGATAGAGGAAGGCATCAAGGTTGCTGATGATGGTGAGAATGGTGTTGATGACTGATGGTAGTACACATTTCCGTGCGTTGTAATTTCACTATGAAAACACTGAGGACAATGTAGTAGACATTTATATTAATGTAATAAACTTTCTAAAATGAAGACTGTATGTTTACAGTCATGTATGATAATATTCTCATTGTTGGTGCAAAAGGAATATGCAATGTGAAAATGAATAACTTAACACTATGTTCAAACAAAATAATTACACGCGTATAAATAAACCTACACGAAAGACATAGATACTGAACATGAAGCTTCCATACTACATGTAAATACCTCAAAACAAAAATTAGTTAAGAATAATACAAAGAAAACTTTCATAATGCACATAGAATGTGCATAATACACACGAAAAGCACACATGTATTTAATCAATCTACAATGGCTGCATTGCATGTAGGAAACAAATCGGAGCTTCGTCTATGGTTTCATATTTTGGTTTCATGCAACTTGAGACAATAAGAATTTTTTGTGCTGCAAAACTTACAGCCTTTTATGATTTTTCTTATACCATTATATAGGCATCCTGTTACTACAAGTAGAGAGAAAACAATGTGGGCTAACAAACTTGCCCGACTCTTAAGTCACGACATGCTTTGACCGCGTCAACCATGAACGTGTCTTAACTAACTCATTCAAACCTTTTGATGCACACACACTCATGCATGCACATAAACTCATGAAGAAAAGATAAAATAAAAGTAACTGATTACTACAACATGATTAATTTCAACAAATCACCCCCTTAATCATGATGTCTTGATTTTACCTTAAACACACCCAACTTCTCCCGTATCTCGATGAACTTGGTGTGTCCGAGAGCCTTTGTTAAAATGTCAGCAAGTTGTCTGTTCGTGCTGACATGCGCTATGACTATCTT
The DNA here is from genome assembly GCA_902712375.1 of Dioscorea dumetorum. Taxonomy (NCBI): domain Eukaryota; kingdom Viridiplantae; phylum Streptophyta; class Magnoliopsida; order Dioscoreales; family Dioscoreaceae; genus Dioscorea; species Dioscorea dumetorum. The sequence continues at coordinate 7,579,087 of CACTHL010000846.1, forward strand.
GCCATCTTCGACACACTCATCAAGGAAATGAAACCTTGTGTCGATATGTTTACTGCGCTCGTGATGTACTGGGTTCTTGCATAGTTGAATCACGGATTTGTTGTCTACCAGTAGTTTGACTTCACAAGGCATGGTGCCTTTTAAATCTCCAAGCTATCAGCGGAGCCACATCCCTTGACATGCCGCCGTCGCCGCTATAATGTATTCGGCCTCATAGGATGAAAGCGCAATAATTTTCTGCTTCTACGATGCCCATGTGATGTGGCTTGCACCAAGGAAAACACCATTCCAGTGGTGCTCTTGCAGTCATCTAAGTTGTCGGCCAAGGCGCTGTCACTGAACCCGACCAACTCGGGCTCCGGCTTGACATGCCTCTTGTAGCAACACCCAAAGTCATTACAGTCGGCCATGCCAGAAAGCTCCAATATTTTGTGCGCATAGTTGCTTTGGTACAATGTGATCATGTCATCATTTTGCTTCACCTCAATTCCTAAGTAATAATTTAAGAGACCAAGAGCACTCATCCCGAATAGCTTCTTGATAAGTGCTTGATTATATATATTTTATAATATCAGTTTACATGCATTGAGCATCACTTTTATCCGTTTTTAGCATTAACAAGGTGTGTTTTGTGTTCTTTTGTGCAAACAGGGCTTTGGAGACATGACGTACAGGAAGAAGCAAAGATAGGGTGTGATGACACGTTTCAAGGCCACAATTAGAAGCTGTGTTCATATGTATGGGGGTGTTGCCAACTTTCGGAGGAGTACAAGTCATTACACAAACTGGAAGGGTACAAAGGCAGTAGTACGTCCATGTCCCAGCTTTCGTACAAAGCAGAAGAAGGTTCTTGAGGATATCAAAGTATAGAAAGCCACACACCCTACCACACGAGTGTGTGCCCGACTGTGTGGACTCCAAGGAAGACTTCGGGGGAAAAATCAATGTAGCATTCACTGTAACATTGTACTGTAGCAGCACTGTAGCAAAAGTACTCTACACGCCCGTGTGAAATTTCCACACGGGCGTGTGCTACAGTACACGGGCATGTGGATGCCCGCGTAAAGCCCCGAATTCAAATTATAAAAGCCTCCTTGTGATAATTTTTAGGGATCGTTTTCGGCCACTTTCGGGAGACAAGGCGGCTAGGGCTTGGAATGAGTTCTTTGTGTCTTTGGGGAGCTTTCCTCACCAACTTGGATCGATTCCTCCTCCGTCATAGCATCAAGGAAGCCATCGGCGACCTAGCTTCGAAGTGGATTCAATCCAGACGTGGAAACTACCCATCAAGACCATCATCACGGATTTAGGGGGGTTATTCTTTATGTCTTTGGAACTTTATTCTCAATTTATTATTTGTTTTGTGACTCACTCCATGGAGAGCTAAACCCCTAGAGGGTATTCGGACATGTAAACCCTAGGATTCTTATTTTCATTAGATTTACATTGTGCTTCTATTCGAATTTATCAGTTTGGGTTTTACTCTTGAGTTCTTAATGCTTGTTTGTGCTTTTGACTTCATTATTAATGGCCTTGCATGTTTTATTCAATCTAGTGAAGAGAGAGATCACCACTAGGTTTAGAATTACCAAGAGTAAAGAGGGTTGAGAGGGTGAGCCGTGAGATAGCGGAGTGTCCCCTTTCCCTTCCGACAGATATTTCCTATCTCCATATTCCCTAAGTGTCAAGCAACCATATGTGGTGTGAGGCGCCGAGAGAATTCTCCGCCCGGACCTCGTAGGGGGTTAGGGATCTTTCACCTGGAGGCAGGGTTAGATCTACTTTTAGGAATTGGTTATATCTTTGGGATCCCTAGAGTTTTAAGCAGTCATATGTGGTGTGAGGCGTCGAGAGAATTCTCCGCCGGGACCTCGTAGGGGACTAGTTATCGGCGACCTGGAGGCAGGGGCCGTTATACCTTAGGATACCCACGACTCATTGTTTTCGTTTAGAAACACTTGTAATCTACATCCAACACCCGAATCCTATGGGGAGCATTGTCCGGATACCTCACTTTTATTGATTGAGAACTCTTTTCCTTTTTATTCCCTGCGCACTTGTAGTGACACTCTTAGTTTTGGCCATTAGATCATCACACACTACACTCATTAGGCTAGATAACAAAAGAGGGGCTATTACTAGTACTTCTGTTCCCTGTGGTTCGACAATCCGACCCTTTGGGTCCACTTTTATTACTTGACGACCCGTGCACTTGCGGTAACGCAAGGGGTTGACACACATCACCCTGTTGTGTTGTTGCGGGGACGCATCACTTCTGCATCTGATCCTTGAATTCAATGATGTTGTCGACGCGTGAGTCTGTGATGATCAGATCGTCAACATATACTCCTACAGGTAGCAACATGTCACCCTTTGTTCTCCTGTACACTGCATGCTCCAAAGAACTTTTATCGAAACAGAGCGAAGTTAACGAGCTGTCAAGCTTGGAATTCCACACACGCGGTGCTTGCCATAGACCATACAAAGCCTTGTGTAGCTTGACTACCATGTGTTTGTGCTTACCTTCAACGTAACCGGGAGGTTGCTACACGTACACCTCCTTGGCGAGCTCACCATTTAAAAACGCGGATTTGACATCCATATGATGAAGTCGCCAACCACAGTGAGATGCTAGTGCAATCAACAGCCGCATGGTCTCTATACGCGCCACCAGCGGGAATACCTCATCAAAATTCACCCCCTGTCGTTCAGCATAACCCTTCTCTACCAAACGAGCTTTGTGCTCGATGATGTTGCTTGCAGGGTCCTTTTTAACCTTGAACACCCACTTGAGCCCGATGGTTCTATGTTCGGAGGGGAGGTTTGCAAGTACCCATGTGTCATTGCCGTGGATGGACTGCATCTCATCATCCATGGCGCGCTTCCTGCACACTTCCTTCAGTGCATGCTCAACGCTAAAGGGCTCCTCAGCATCCAAAAAACAAGACCCGTTATTTAGTGTCATCTTCATACATCACTGGTTGGGTTGTGTCATAGATGCTTGACACCATCCTGTATCGCAAAGGTACACCCTCCGAGTCCCGTGACATGTTGGTAGTTGGTGTCACCCCCTCAACATCGTCCAATGTGATGGGAGTCGATGATGTATTAAGATCTGTTGTTGATCGTCCCAACGAGCCTTCATCAATTGTTGGAGTCGTGATGATGATGTTAACCAGAGCACCTGCTACATGATCAATGGTATACCTAACTGTGAAAGAATTTTTATCGCCGTCAATGGATTCAATTAAGGTTGATGCCCAATCCCATTTCCTCTCCTCCTGAAATGCAACATCTCGTGTTACATGTAGCTTCTTCGCCTCTGGGTCGTAGACGCAATAGGCCTTGGATCCTTCTTCGTAACCAAGGAAGACCATCGGCGTTGATCTATTTGACAACTTTGTCACACCAGGACTAATCTTCTTCACGTGCGCAACGCAACCTAACACTCGGAAGTAATGCACACGTGGTTTTCTTCTGTACCATGCTTCATAAGGTGTTTTTCCGTTAAGACTTCGTGTCGGAGCTCGGTTGAGGATATGCACTGTGGTCTTCATCGCGTCGCCCCAGAACATAGCTGGCACACACATGCTCTTCAGTAAGCTTCTAGTAATCTCCACCACCATCTGATTTCGCAGCTCAACAACCCTGTTTTGTTGTATTGAGTATGGTGCGGTGGTGTATCGCTTGATCCTGAGTTCATTGCAGTAATTGCGGAAATCATTGGAATTGAACTCGCCACCTCGGTCTGTGCGGAACGCCTTCAGTTTGACACCCATTTCATTCTCTACTGCAGCCTTGATCTTTTTGAAATGCTTAAATGTCTCATCCTTAGACTTAAACATTTTAATCCACATGAATCTGCTGTGATCATCAACAATCAGGAGAAAGAAACATTTACCACCTGGTGTCGCCGGTGTGATTGGGCCACACAAATCACCGTGCACCAGCTCCAGTCCTCGCTCTGCACGGCACATCATTACATGAGGGAATGGCATGCGATGTTGCTTACCAAGCATGCATCCGCTGCAGAGCTGCTCGACGCGATCGATGATGGGAATGCCGTCCACCATCTGCTTGATGCCCAGGTCACATAATGCGCAAAAATTGAGATGACCATAGCGTGCATGCCAGCGCCATGCCACGTCGTTCACTTTTGTCAACAAGCACACAGGTGCAACAAAGTTTAAAGACAAAGTGTATAGCCTGTTCTTGGAACGTAGCACTTATGCAAGTAGCTTTCGCTCGGGATCATAGATTGACAGCTCCCCTTGCTCGATGATGACCTTACATCCACTCTCATTAAGCTGGCCCAAACTGACGATGTTGCTGCGAAGCCGAGGTATGAAATACACCTTAGTAAGCACCCTATGTTCCTCATTTTGGTATCGGAACATAGCAGCGCCTTTTCCACATATCTTCACGACCGAGCCATCTCCGAACTTCGCCGTGCCTTTGACTGAATCATCAAGTGACGTGAACATCTCCTTGGCTCCGGTCATATGGTTCTAGCCCGCATATCGAAATGCCACACATTACTGCTAGCATCCACTAGAAACAATGGTTCCATGCTCCGACATTTCGGTAGGATCAAATTTAACACTGGCTCTGATACCACTTGTAGAAAACAAATCGGAGCTTCATCTATGGTTTCGTATTTTGGTTTCATGCAATGTGAGACAATAAGAACTTTTTGTGCTGCAAAACTTACCGCCTTTTCGAATTTTTCTTATACCTTATATAAACATCCAGTTACAACAAGTAGAGAGAAAACAACATGGGCTAACAAACGTGCCCGACTCTTAAATCATGACATGCTTTGACTGCGTCAACCATGAACGTGTCTTAACTGACTCATTCAAACCTTTTGATGCACACAAACTCATGCATGCACACAAACTCATGAAGAAAAGATAAAATAAAAATAACTGATTACTACAACATGATTAATTTCAACATTGCATGAACAACGATTGTGGCTAGCTTCATGGCATCGATTGCAATGTAAGTCATGGACATCAAACACCTATGATCGTTTCTTTCGATTCACTGAAGGCCAAATCTTGTCTCCATTACCGATGGATGAATGCGCAATTCGCTCTTGTCATCGCATGGCTTCTTGTGATAAAGGATTGGATATATTGGCTTCGTATAGGCACAATGGTATGGTTCAAATTTAGACACAATAATATTAATACATTAATATGATGCAGAGGGCATTTTACCGCTAGACAAAGTTTATGAACAGAGATCTTAACCTTTAACATCATAGCAGAACATACTGAAACACAAATCGAAAGAAGCACAATGAGACTATGAATTAGAATAATAAATTTCCAAACCATGGTATTAATATCATTATGTACACCTTTCAGCAAAAGAAATAATTCCATTTAAATTCAAAAGTGGGTGCTTGTCCAAAATACCGTACGTCTGTTATTAACATGGATTTGTAATGAAGATATAGACCAGCAATGTTAATTTCAATCTATATTTAAAATAACATTATCATAATATTAATTTAAATTATGAATTAAATTTAAATTAACAGTTATTTGCACCAAGTATAATCCCTTTTGATATTTAAAAAAGAACACAATATATGATAATTTTTACACCACTAAAATGAAAACTATGAATGATGAATTGGTTCAATGAGCAATGAGTGAATGCTATCTTCAATGCTAGATGCCTTCTCATCATCTCCATGTTGGTATATCAATTGTGATGTTCTTGCAAGATTTAAAGAAGCTTTCAAGAGTGATGGACCCAGTGGACTCAAACTTATCAACTCCTTGTTGAGATCCTTCCAAGTTTCATCAATAAGGCCCCTAACACAATCCCTTGCATTCTCCTCCATTATAAAGCCATACTCATTCCTTCTTATTTCCATGCTGGAAGCCACATCTCCTCTTTCCTACTCATCCTATGTAAGAAATTAATGACATTAGATTGACTCAAATAACTTTAAAAAAAAGGAGGAAACAATAATTATATATACAATTATATAAAATAACAATGTACAAAAGATGACATTCATTTTTTTCTTTTTAACGAATGAGACAAACGTCATCCCACAAAAGGGTGTCAAAGAGATAGAAAGGTACAATGGTGAATTAGCGGTGGCTTAATAACCATATAGGGAATTACAATATAGGGCAGACTAACATATAGAAATTAGGGCTTGCCATATATGCCCAAGATAATAGATCAAGGACCATAACCCCACAATGAGACATCCTCTGTTTTGTAACTTGGAGAGGTGGAGAATACAGCTCCTCCCATAAGGGACTCAGTAGACAGAGTTTGAATAGTACCGTTATAATATTTCTATAATATATCTACAGTACTACTGCACAAGAAACTCGACTTTGCACCACTCACCCACTCTTCACCTTTGGATATAAATATACATAATAATATCTAAACATAATATGCTATAATAAAGAGTGAGAAGTATTACTTTTGTTGTTCCTAAATCATCCCAAAGTCTAAGAATCTTTCCAGAGCTGTAAAAGAGTTTAGGGCAAGCATTCACCAAGTCTGCGCACTTTCTTTAGTTACTTGTTTCCCAATAAGATAGAAAGCATAAACAAAGGCCATGTAAGATCCTGCTGTAGTGATTCCATTGTTCAAGTACTCGTCAAGTTTTGGCACATGATTATTACAAAACCATCTGGCTTCCACTAAAAATGCTTCACATATTTTCTGCCACTGAAACAATCAGATACTTTAACTTAAAAGAATTTGATAATAATTTTTTAATTTGTATATTTTGGCTCTTATACCATATTAGATCTAATCAATATAATTTATATTTGTCAAAATTTTATCTCTAATACAGAGATAAATACAAAAAAGAAAGATAAGATGTTACTTGTTTGGTCAACTGGGGAACGATGCACCATCCATGCTTTTTGAGAACTTTGTAGCTGGTCTCATTGATATTGTTGTACAGAGCCATGTAGCATATCTTCATGTATTCAGGAAGATGGTCTATTTCTGCAATATCCCATCTGAAAAGAAAAAACTTCACATGTTTCTGCACTTATAAAAATTCATGCTATGTAATTTAAGCCATAAGCCATATATCGATTACTTCCATTTATTCTCTAAAACAAAATTTATTCACTGTGGTAGAATTATTAAACAATTTTTTTTTAAATGAGGTAAGAAGCTAGCCTCTTTGTTTTTTTTTTTTTTAAGTTTATGGAGTATCCTGCCACTCTCCTTTGTTCAAGGATGTAAATAGACTTGCTTTAGATTCATGAACTAAAGAGAATATAGAGACCAAAAGTGCATTTTCACACACACACACATATATATATATATATATATATGTATGTATGTATTTATGTATGTATATAAATATGTAATATATAATTGTATTAATTTTATCATTGAGGTCCTCATACCTTTGAACAGCTTCAGTAAAAAGGATGAGTTCATCCAAAGAACCATAGCTATCATATACATCATCAAGAACTAACAAGATTGCCACAGCTTTTGCAACTTCAATTCGGCATTCAGAGTAGTTTGGCTCAGGAAAGATCCCCACTGTCCAAAAGAAACATTCCAATGGTCGATCTCGTGCAAACGGGAGCTTATGAGCAAGTCCTAATTCTCTCCACCATTTACTCCGCATCGAAAATCATGCAAATGTACAATTAGTTTAGTATCTTACTTTGTAAATATGTGATATTCTTCCATTAATATTTGGTGATAATTATTTATATAGTCTAACGTAGTTAACATTCTTTATTCTAACCAAGTGCAAAGACTCCCACCTTTTCAACTCCATTATCTCTCTTTGATACAACTATTGAACGGAATTGAAGTCTAGAGTTGCAAGTTCTATAATCTCTGAATTCTTTCGAAGATCTTGCATGCGAAGCTCAATATATCGTCGAGCTTCAAATTTTTCCATCATTCTTTGAGTAGGAAAAGCCAAGGACATGCCAACTTGTCTAGCCAGAGAAGGCTGCAGCCAATCCATAGATGCTTGAAGGTGGTGCTTACTAAACTCCATGGCTTGTGATAATAAGTCTTCACCTTCAATCCCAATGTAAGAAGCTTCATACAAACTTTGCAAACCCCTCAAATCTTTGCTCAACCCCTCATTGAACCTCCCATTGTTGTCCATGATCAACTTAAGGAACATATCTGAATCATGGTGCAGTTGAAATGATTGTTAAAGTGTGATTGAAGAGGAGCAGAAAAATAATTTTTTTGAGAAGCCAGAAGAGTGACTTTGCTAAAGAATTTGGAAGCTGATACTGATGAAGAGAAGCTGAAGCCATTGAAGGCTAGTGTTTTGAAAAGCTTTAGAAATTCTGTTAAGTTCGTTGATGTGAAGAAGGAAATGTTGAAGTGAGAAGTAATGGCCAGGATTTGATCATCACGGAAGAATGTAAGTTCGGGGCAGCTATTGAGAGATGTGTGAACGGCTGAGATTTGATCATCATCAAACGGTGTAAGTTCGAGGCAAATCCAACGAGTGAAGTGTTAAGCGATTGAATCAAGTAGAGGCTTACACATGGCATCATGACTCATGTTTTAATGAGATTAAAGTGTTAGTTAAGCTTGTTCTTTTTCTCTGTTTTTTGTTCTGTTGTTGTTCTATTATTGTTCTTAAGAATAAGTGAGCTTGTTTGAATTTTCCTGGAAAAATTATGAAGTTTTAGCCCTGAGTTTCTATTACAAAAGTTGTTCCTTGAGTGTCAAAGTTTAAGAGTAGTGATTATCAGAAGAAGAGAACAACTATACATGTTGTAAAGTTGTGAAAATACTTGGTTTTATGTTGTTTTGATGTTTATATGAAGTAGCTCTCTTTGGGTAATTTTCCTAAAATATATTTTGGGTTTTAGTCTTGAGTTTTTTCTACAAAGTTGTTCATCAAGTGTTAAAGAATCTATATAGTGATTATCAATGATAAGATCTCTGATAAATATAAATATTTATTGGACTAAAAAAATATATAAATATTCATTTTTTTGCTTTTGAATTGCACGAATTTTTTCATTTTTATTCCTTAATTCAACTTTAACGTAAGCACATATGTCATGAGTTTTGGCAATTCAGTTATGATTTTAGATACAAACGTCAGATTTTCTTTTTCTTTGATGAAATGTGAAGAAGCCACGTACCATAAACATGCACAGATATAAAGTTATTTTCTTATCAGCATACTTTTATCCTAATCTTATGTGATTTATGACTCGAATCCATCTTCTCAGTAAAGATAGGAATATACTATATACAGAGGATCTGATGCTAATAGACCAAAAAAATATTAGCATAGAGGCTAGATTTAATCAATTGGTGTAATTGAAGGGTTATACTATTTTTTTTTTGTTTAATTTTAAAAATATGTTCTTCAACAAAATTACGGATGGAATAACTCTTATTAACTTTTGTGCCTAAGATAATAATTTTATACATAAAACTTCAAATGTCTTGTCACCCGGGTATATTTCATACATACCACTTAAAATATTGTAAAAAAACCTTGAAAGCCCAAAAATGAATAATGACCACACCTTAAAGCTACTGAATTCTTTATATATATATATATATATATATATATATATATATATATATATATATATAGCACATTGGCTCTTATGAAGGACTGAAACCCAATTTTAAGGTTATCACTTTGAAGAAGACATACCTATGGATGCATTATGGCCTTGTTGTCTAAGCAATCTGAAGCAAAGAGAAGTGCCAAATAGATCATCCTTTCCATACTTTTGAAACTGAAGCATTGGCTTGAGAGTGCTTGAATCTCCCCATCAAAGTGATATGCTATTCCAACCCTTTGGAGATCATCAATTAATGACATGGTCTCAATGGGATCTGTGTTATTATTATTCAATCTTTTCCTTGTCCTTGCAATCATTTCCACCTGTTTTCCTTGACCTTCTTCTGATTCCTTTAGAAAGGGAATAATATTTTATTGAGGAAAACACAATTGAGTTATTATAAATTTAAAACATCCATCATTGTAAGACAGTTGGCTTGCATATAATTAAATCTACTTAAATTTGAGTTGTCCTAATTATAATTCATTAATTGCTTTTTAATTTCCAAACTTGTTAACAATATATATTAAGTTTTACAAAGAGCCATCCAATAAACTTGGAATATCCTTAAATTTATGAAACTCTTGTTTCATTGTTTAAAACTAAATTTTTGATTAAGCTTATATATATATATATATATATATATATATATATATATATATACATTCAGGTAAAGCTCCTCTTAGTTTGTTTTTTGAATATGCTAGGATATTGGTCTCAATTGTTATTGCAATGAAATCAAATAATTTTTAAATATATAACACGCAATAGATTAAATAATTTAAACAAAAAGTAGTGTTTTTAAATTATATATTTTCTAATTAGAATTATTGTTATTACTACTACTACTACTACAATTATGGTTGAAATAGTCATTTAACTCCTTAGTTCTAGGTAAGTAATACTTATATAGAGTGATATTGGCTTATTTTAAAAAAACATAAACCCTTTAATTTAACAATAAATCAATACATAAAAGGAATAGTAATTGACCATTTTAACAAATGAAATGGAAGGAATCTTGATTTTTTATGTAGCAAAACAAATCATTAAAAAAGGAAAGTAAGAAAAAGCATTAGGATTGAAGTAACAGATAATACCATATGCCATAGTGAATAATGAATGGATTGAGTGTAATCTTGGAGAGATTTCAAGGCATAAGAAACAGTTGTTTGAGGATGTGTGGGATATCTACAACTCCATCTTCTTCTTCTTTCTCTTTCTTTCAAAGAAGTTTTTGCATGGTTAAGTTAAGAGCACTTGCCATCTTTTTCTTAGCTGTTTTATAAAACCAATATAGCTACTCTGTTAAAAACACCTGATTCACCTACGTCTACACAACAATCCTACATAACCAATTTTATTAATAACCATTGTAAATAGCACAAACTACTTAAGTTAAGTCAATTTTACTAACTCACAGTTTGCTTAGCCACATTGACAGCATTGTGCCTACTCTGCTTAATTAAGTCTAGTAAACTAATATCTATTATGATAAATGAATACCACTTCCTAGTGCATGTTGAACATCTTGGAAAACTATTTTCTACAACAAACAATTGCCCAATGATCCTTATTATCGCCAATGTCTTCATACTATGAGCAAAGGTAACTCTGCAATTATCTATTACCTCCAAAATCTGTTGATAACCATTGGAACCTTCCATCAACCACCACTAGCATCACTAGTCACTGCCTCTGCATTCAATGCAATCTCTGAGACTGAAATTAAGCTAGCTATAATATACGCAATCACATTCAAAGCACTTTCCTAAATTTGTAACCCTAATTCCCAAATTTGAAATTTTTAAAAGGCACATCAAGTTTGGGTCATCACATTATTTGGTCTCATCTTAACCTAGTACAATCAATTTGAATCCTTTTCCTTAAGCCCAATAACTTCAGCCCAAACCACTTTTAATTCACTAGCCCATACCACTCTTTTAGCCCAACCCTTCAAAATGGGTCTAATTCACCCAAGGAAACTCTCCTCAGTATTGTCAACTTTGTTGGAAAAAGGGACATAATCCAATACATTGCCAATTTCAATACTTTGAGTCACAAAATAACCTAAATAAATCTTGCTTTGATCCCAAAACCTTACATATAACCCTCTTAAGTCTCAACCTCTAAATTAATACTACTAGGGGCTGTTTGGATGTCAAGAGTAGAACGTGAGTCATCATTACTTTCTAATTCCACTACTTAGTTTGGATTCTCATGAACGGGAGTGAAAGAGGATTGGGTGAGGAATAAGTGAGGAGTAACAATCCTCCTCCACTCCTTGGGGATAAAATTACAAATTTGCCTTCTTACTTAATAAGTAAAGTTATAATTAATTAACATAATAATTAAATAGATAATTTTAATAATAAATAATAATTAAAGTAAAATAATAATAACTAACAATTCAAATAATAATTTTATTCAATAATAATAATTAATAATTAAAATAATAATATAAATCAACTAATAATTAAATAGATATTTTAATAATAAATAATAATTAAAGTAAAATAATAATAACTAATAATTGAAAGAATAATTTTATTCAAATAATAACAATTAATAATTAAAATACTAATATAAATCAAGTAAAAATTAAATAGATAATTTTAATAATAAGTAATAATTAAAGTGAAAATATTTAATTCAAATAATAATTTTGTAAAATTAAAATAATAATATTCAAAATATTTTATAATTAAAAATAGTTGTTATTTAATTTAATATTTTATTTTATATACAATATTATTTACTTATTTCAAGAGTGTAAAACTCTATTTATTATATTTTTTGCTTTTACTTTTCCTATTTTCAAGGAACTACTCTCTTATACTTTACCAACCAAACACATCTTTCATTTCCAATCCTCCTCCACTCCTTTTTTTTCCATTACCCGTCACTCCTTTCCATTCTCAATTCGGGAACCAAACGGCCCATTGTTCTCAATTTACTTCAAATTAATATTACTTAGTGGCTTCCTAACAGTGGTGCATTTGCTCATATAACTCCCAATCCGCCAGTTGGTAGAATTTATGACACTGTATGAAAGCTTCACTCAAGTGATCATTTGGAATGGTTATACAACCATCTTCTTTATAGGACATTTAACAATACTCACACATACTAAAAAAAGTTCACTTTAAGGAAATGCATCTTACTGCCAACCTTTTGTATGTTCCCAAATTTGTTAAGGATAACTCATATCTTATTGAATTTAATCTATTTGGTTATATTTTGAAGGACCTTACAAACCAAGATTCCATTTTTCAAGAGTAATATCCATAACTCAAACATCCCTTTAGCCTTCGCAAATCATGTATTTAAGCTAGCTCACTATGCTTCTCCTAGTCTCTGGAATCAATGTCTCAGTCATCCATGTTTAGTTATTTTTTCTGGGGATCCTACTAACTTGTCTTCATCTTGTTGTTAAAAACCTTCACTCTGGAATTCGCGGCCCTCTTTTCCTGGTTGCTTCACCATTATCACCTTGTTTCTCCTGCTAGAAGAAAAAGGTTGAGTCACCGAATTTCTGAAGAGCTAGAAGAAGAGGGTGGTGCTCTCTCCTTACCACCATTGGTGCATTTTGAAGCTCATTTTGTTGATTTGTGTTTGCATTGGTTTATTTAATCACATGTAAACTTGTATTTTAATGATAGTGTAAACCCACAACTTAATCTCAACCATTGAGTTATACTTTATTTTATTTTTAAATTTTAAAAGTTTTGGGTTTAATCGCTTACCACCATCCCTTATCCTCAATAACAACTAGATCGTGGAGAGAAAACCTCAGAATCCATGATCGGATTTAAATCCGAGACATAGCCTCGCCTATCTTTCTTGGTTTCGCGAAGTGCCGGTGGCGACGAGGAGGAAAGGATCACACCATCAATTTGTATTCACGACTATTTTGAGGTAAGCATCCTCTTTCTCGGATCTAGGGTTTTGATTGTTTGTTGTATGATCGGAGGGGCAAAAGACTGGTTTTGTGATAGATCTATTATGCTTCTAGTGTTTTGGTGTGTTAGGGTTTGGTTGCGATCACTATTGTTCGTATGTTTGTGTTCCTTTAGAGTGTTTGCTTTTTCTTTCATTCTGATTCATAATGATTGGTACAGAAAGTCATCCCTCCCTCATCTAATTTTCTAGTGCTAATGTGTGCATGTGCGTTGTGTTAATCATCAACAGTCGTTTTCATTCATGACGTAAGACTCCACTTCCTCATTGTGCCAATTCTTTATGTTGCTGTGATTTACATTATACTATGTATCAATTCATATCTGCACTTTTATCTTTTCTTAACCAAAGCTAATTTGGAGAAAGCATGTACAAAGGCATAATGATGGAAACCATCTGCATGGCGGTTGTTGTCACGGCCTCAACCGATCACCTTCGGTCGTGCGGCACCTGACATGCATCATAGCGTCAGGTCAGCCTTCTATGCAAGAACAGTTAGTGAATTCCAGTTTGCAGTACAAGCACAGTGAAAATAATAGAAAGCGAGAAAAACCGGAAAACATCCTCGTACGACAAACACGACACATGAAACCCATTTTGAGAGAGAAAAACATAAACTCTTAGATTGAGAAATGTTTACAGCCATGGCCACAACAAACACCAAGTGGCCTTGTCTTCTCCCAAAGACTCATTAGACCCTATTATAAGAGCTACCCCAAATCCAAGGTTGATTGAGCCTCATGCCCAATAGAGGTTTGGCGTGAATTCCCTGACTTCACTTAGCTTGCAGTGTCCTCTGACGCAACTGTAGCTTTAACTAGCTACCCTTGGTCACAGCGCGCAGCAGTACTGGTCAGGCGCGGTAATACCGCGTGCCATCCTCGCCCTTGGCTCGGCAACGCTCCTGACCACATGCCCACTTGTATACGCCTGCGTAAAACCTTGTCAAATCTGGAATCAGTTCTCGGTCTCCCGACCTGATCAAGTGTCCCGCCCAGCCTAGACTTGCTAGAGATCCAACACTCTACATGATGAAGTCTTCTTACACTTGACTCTTGGTATGGGCACGCATGCCCACGCGTGTGCACGCCCACGGTCCAGAGCGCGCTCACCTCACGGTCTCAGCCTATGATCGTGCGGGATATTCCACCCGCTCTTGGTCCCGACACAACACACGCCTCACACTAACTACGCACGCAACCAAATCCACGCAGTTGTGCACCCTCTTGGCTTGGCCTATGTGATACTGTATGTCCTCTGACCAAGTGTAAGGTCATCAACCCTTACAAACCACCTAATCTAGTTGAATACGACGTCCTCGTCGGTCTCGAACTCAAGAAGTCTTCCACCAACTCCTCGAACTACGAAAGAGTAGTATCATGCTCCGAGCTTGCCTCCGACATAGGCAAGTCCTTCCACTGGACAATAAAGAACACCCCGCGGTTCTTCTTGCTTTGGCCTTCTATTCTTCGGTCTAGGATCCGCTCAGCCACCTTGCTGAACTCCTTGCGAATAGTCGGCAGAGCCCGACTCTTCTTCGCCGTCAATGGATTCGTGGGGTCCTCGTGGCATGGCTTCAAGAAACTAACATGAAAAGTTGGATGGAGTTTCAGCCGATCGGGGAGATCCAAACGATATGCCACGTTGCCCATCCGCTGGACAATAGTGAAATGCCCATTATACCTCGCGATTAAGCCTTTGTGTACATCCTTTGGATGTAACTTCTTCCACACCTGCGGAGTGAGCTTCAACCAAACCTTGTCCCCTACTTGGAACTCCAAAGGACGTCTCCCTTGATCTGTATACTTCTTCATTCGGCGAGCCGCCTTGGCGAGTCTATCCCGGGCACTCTCCATCATCTCTTGCCGATCAATAGCAAAATGATACGCTGCTGGACATTTCACTCCTTTCCTCCTCTTCGCCACCTCTGAAGGAGTAATAGGTTGGTATCCGTATGCAAGCTCAAACGGACTCTTCTCCGTCGATGAAAACCGATGAAAATTATAGCTAAACTGCGCCACATCAAGCAGACTTAGCCAATTCTTCTGCGAAGCCGAAACATAGTGCCGGAGATACTCTTCCAACAGAGCATTGATCTTCTCCATCTATACATCCGTCTGCAGATGATTCGCTGTTGAAAACTTCAACTCTGTGCCCAACAACCAGAACAACGCCGTCCAGAACCGCCCAGTAAAGTGAGCATCTTGATCGCTTATGATGTCTTTCGGTACCCCAAAGTGCTTCACCACATGCTTCAAAAACAGCTCAGCAGCCATATCTGTCGAACACACTTCCGGTGCGGGTATGAATTCCGCATACTTTGTGAATCGGTCCACGACCACCATCACTGTCGACATCCCTTCCATCTTAGGAAATTCGGTGATAAAGTCCATGGAAATTGACGCCATGGTCTTTCCGGAATACTCAACGGCTGGAGAAAACCGACCTCCCGTCTTCTTTCCGACTTGTCTTATTGGCACACGAAACACGTCTTCACATATGCTTCAATGTCTTCACCCATATCCGGCCAATAGTAATGTCTTGTGAGCAAGGCCTTTATTCGCACACGACCGAGATGTCCCGCCCATGGAACATCATGATGCTCTCTAAGGATCCCCTGCCGAATCTTCCCTCCTTTCAGCACATAGAGTCTGTTGCCTTTGGCGTAGAGAAGCCCATTCTCCACCTAATACTTACGCACGACTCTGTCTTGAACATCCTTGATCAGATTCCCATACTGATTGTCTGTCTTTGCTATCTCCTCGATACGACTTTGCAAGTTATTCTCCACTTGCGCCAATGTAGCCACGTACTCAACCATCTGCTTGTGACTCAATGCATCAGCCACCTGGTTGTGTCTCCTCGGTTTGTGCTGCCGTTTAAAGTCATATTCCTGCAAGAACTCTTGCCAATGAGCTTGTCTAGCCGACAGCTTCTTTTGAGTAGCAAAGAATGTATTGGCAATATTATCTGTTTTGACAAGAAACTTGGTGCCCAGAAGGTACACCCTCCATACCTGTAACCAATGAACAACAGCGAACATCTCCCGCTCATGCGCCTAATAGCGCTGCTCCGCGTTTTTCAGCTTCCAACTCTCGAACGCCACCGGATGCCCGTTTTGAATAAGGACACTGCTAACGGCCTTGTCTGACGCATCCGTGTGCACCTCAAAAGGTTCTTCGAAGTTGGGCAATGCTAAGACTGGTTCACTTGCAATTGCACTCTTGATCTTGTCAAAAGCAGCCTGTTACCTCTCGGTCCAACCCCACGGTTGGTCCTTCTTTAACAAATCGGTGAGCGGCATGATCTTTGTTGAATATCTCTCGATAAATCGGCGATAGTAGTTGGCTAAGTCGAGAAAAGATCGTAACTCCGGTACCTTGGAAGTTTGCAGGCCAGTCTAAAATCTCCGCCACCTTAGCCCGATCCATTCGGACTTCACCCCGAGAAGTGATGTGCCCAAGGAACTTGATCTCCTATTGAGCTAAATGACATTTCTCCAACTTCACATACAAGTGATGCTCCCTCAGTCTTGATAGTACCTGCTTCAAGTGAACAACGTGATCCTCTAAGGATTCACTATAAACCACAAACATCATCCATGTAGACCACCACACACTCATCAATGTAGTCCGAAAACACTTGATTCATTAAGTGGCAAAAAGTCACCGGAGCATTAGTCAAGCCAAAACGCATTACAAGGAATTCAAACAAACCATAGCGCGTAACACACGCCGTCTTAGACTCGTCTCCCTCTGCAATCCTCACTTGCCAGTACCCCGAGCGCAAATCCAGCTTGGAAAATTATGTTGCTTTCGCCAACCGATCGAACAAGTCCTGAATGAGAGAAATTTGATCTTGTTAAATGCCCGGTAGTCCACACACAGTCGAAGAGAGCCAAACTGCTTCTTCTGGAACAATACCGGTGCACCATATGGAGCCTTTGATGGCTGAACAAAGCCACTATGAAAAAGCTCTGTCAGTTGTCTCCTCAGTTCTGCCAACTCCAACGGAGATATTCGATAGAGAGCCTGGGCAGGGGTTTGGAGCTCGGCATCAACTCAATCTAGTGATCTATTACACGCCGTGGTGGGAGTTCACGGGGTAGTTCCGGCGGTATCACATCTTGAAACTCCGTCAAGACTTTAGCCACAGCTGAGGGTAAATCACTCACTAAATCTTCCTGCACTTCTAATAAAGCAGCAATATATGTGGGTTCTCCATGTTTCAACCCTTGCACCACCTGGTGTGCAGAAGGCATCGGCTCCTTCCTTTCTTCTCCTTCGCAACTACTCCAGCTATAAAAAATGGGTTCTTCTCAACCATTATAAGAAGACCACCAAAATGTGGAACAACAGGGGCCTTCACAGACTTGAGGAACTCCATCGCCAATATCAACTCGAAATCATCCAAAGTGACCGCCAACAAGTTAGTTTTCCCTTGCCATCCACCTATGTGAACGGTCACGCCAGATATCTTCCCAGTCACTGATAGTGCCTGAGAGTTGACTGCTTTCACTCGGTTCGTGTGCGTCCCCACGCTCAGTCCTAACCGAGTGGCCACATCCTTCATGATGAAAGTGTGAGTTGGGCCTGTATCCACCATCCCTTGTATGGCCTTCCCATTCAAGGTCAGCTCCACATAGATCAGAGAATTCACCGCTCCGTCACCCTTGATAGTCTTCAAGGCACCCAACAGTTGTAAAGGAATCACTCTTGCTCGGTCCTCCGAATCGCTCTGGTTCATTTCTAAACACTGCCAACTTCTCGCGTTTAGGGCAATCCTTTGCCATATGTTGTCCGACGCAGATAAAGCATCCACTTGTCTTGCCGGATCCACCTGACCTGGCCTGGCCGTTGCTTTCCCATCATTCCTGGGTCTATTCCATCTGGCCTGGCAGTTGGGTTTCCTCCTCTGGAACCCATCTCCAGCCGTTCTCTCCACCGGTTTCTTATATTTGGATTTGAACTTTGCCTTTTCACCCTCTCCACCGGGTAAGGTACGTAAGTCCACCAGTGCTTCTGTTGCTAAGATTGCGAAGGTGAGGTCCTTCGCGCCTTGCCTCCATACCTCGATCTGGGCCCAACTCTGGAGTCCCGTAAAGAAGTTAAACAACTTGTCCTCCTCGGACATGTCTCTGATATCCAGCATCAAGGATGAAAACTCCTTCACGTACTACCGGACAGTGCCTGTCTGCCGTAGCTTTTTCAAATTTGAACACGCTACCCAAGCAGTGTTGCCAGGCAAGAATTGCTCCCGCAATTCCTTCCTCAACTCGACCCACGAGTTCAAACTAGTCTGACCCGCCTGAGCGTCTTCTTGCTGAAGAATGCGCCACCATAGCTTTGCTTCGCCAGTAAAGTACATATCGACCAAGGAAACTTGCTCATGGCCCGGTACCCTTGCAGCCTTAAAGTACTGATCCATGTCCCAAAGAAAATTTTCTCGTGTCTTGGCACTCCATGCGTCATCAAATAGGGAAGGTTCGGGGACTTTCACTCTCGTGGGCGCATCCCACGAGACCTGTGAAGCACTAGCTTCCTTGAGTTGAGCGACTTTGGCTTCAAGAGACTGTACTCTCGTCTTCAAGAGGTCAATAGTCAACTGGCTCTCGCGCTGTCTGCCCACAAGGTCTTCTACCATCTTCGACAATCTCTCGAGCTGATCGTCAACACTCCCGATGACGTTCTCCATCCGCTCGGCTGTCTCTTCAAGATGATAAAAACGATCATTCTTGCTAGTCGCCATTTCCACCGTCTTCACTTGTGTGTCTTCTCGCACTTCACTTTAAGCCACAAACTCGGGCTCTGATACCAGCTGTCACGGCCTCAACCAATCACCTTCGGCTGTGCGGCACCTGACATGCACCATAGCGTTAGGTCAACATTCCTTGTAAGAACAGTTAGTGAATTCCTGTTTGCAGTACAAGCACAGCGAAAATAATAGAAAGCGAGAAAAACCGGAAAACATCTTCCTATGAGAAACACGACACATGAAACCCATTCTGAGAGAGAAAGGCATAAACTCTCTTAGATCGAGAAATGTTTACAACCATGGCCACAACCAACACCAAGTCGCCTTCTCTCCTCCCAAAGACTCATTAGACCCTATTACAAGAGCTAGCCCAAATCCAAGGTTGATTGAGCCCCATGCCCAATAGAGGTCTGGCGTGAATTCCCTGACTTCACTTAACTTACAGTGTCCTCTGACGCAACTGTAGCTTTTACCAGCCACCCTTCGTCACAGCGCACAGCAGTACCGGTGACGAGCGGTAATACAGCGTGCTATCCTCTCCCTTGGCCCGACAACGCACCCGACCACGTGCCCACTTGCATACCCCTGCGTAAAACCTTGTCAAATCCGGAATCAGTTCTCGGTCTCCCGACCTGATCAAGTGTCCCGCCCAGCCTAGACTTGCTAGAGATCCAACACTCTACATGATGAAGTGTTACAACACTTGACTCTTGGTATGGGCACGCCTGCCCCATGCGCTCATCAGTAACGCGCACGCCCACGGTCCAGCCTATGATCGTGCGGGATATTCCACCCGCTCTTGGTCCAGACACAACAGACGCCTCGTACTGACTACGCATGCTACCAAATCCATGCAGCTGTGCGCCCTCGTGGCTTGGCCTATGTGATACTGTATGCCAGCCTGACCAAGTGAAAGGTCATCAACCCTTACAGTTGTCATTATTATTTGAGAATCATAGCTTGGTGCAGTAGTTTGAGGTTCTTAGTTCATCACCTTTGTTTTAATGTTCTAAAGTTTCCACATGGTATTATCTCAAACATGATGGAATATTCCTCAAATTTTCACTTTTGTGTAAAATTAAATTTTTACCCATTCCTTGATCTGGATTTGAAATTCAGAACCATTTTTTTTCCTTTGAATCTACATGAACATGGTTGTCATATTGCCATCTGTAAAAATGTTACCCCGTCGTCACTATCACATATATATATATATATATATATATATATATATATATATATATATATATATATATAATTGTGGGTTTGGTTTTAGGGTATTTGTTAGGGTAAGAAATAATACATCGTGCATTCAGGATTATGGTATTACTAGCATAGTTAGTGTTTAGAGCCTTGATCACTGTTAACCAATGGTTAATGTTGTATTTAAGTTTTGGAATCTAAGGCAAGTATAATATTTATGTTTAGGGCCTTTGTTCGAATCCTGATTTTGAGAATCCGAGCGGATCCTATAACTTGGGGGTATTTTTTCTAGTAAATAAACCACATATATATCCGTATATATGTGTATATATAAAATTTATGATTGCCCGAAATAATTTACATAATTATTTAATTATTTTGGGTTTTATTGTAAATAAAATTTTATGATATTATATTTATATGTTTTGGGTTTTGAGATACTATACCTATCATTATTTTCAAAACTTATAGATTTTATGTATTTATTTATTTATTTATTTAATTGTTGGTTAAATTGAATGGTTTACTAGAAAGAATGATATATAATCTTATGTATGTATTCAGTTATTGATTATCTATATTTTAATTTTTATTGTCATGTATTAGCATTATCTTTTTTTGAAATAATTGGAACTATGTTCACTAGAAAAACGAGATCACCGAATTTCACTATTTATGTGTTGACAATGATTTTGGACCCGACATATTTTGATATGGTAATTTATAGTCCACAAGTTAACTTTGCAATAACCCTGTCATTGAGGGTTAAACACTGACCATGTCGACATGAACTCTAATTCTGATAAGAAACTATAGTTTTGCACTGTTCCATTAGTGGAGAATAACGGCATCTGATAATCTGGCTCGGGTCACCGAAGATAAATAAATGAACTTGACAGTCCGACTCGGGTCACTGAGTTTAAATATATGAATTCTGTTGTTTTGTTTTCGCATTTGATATTTGGGGAACTTATATACTTGTTCATTTGGAAAATTATGTTCGTCTGAAATATTCTGAAGTCTGGGTTCTATTTTTGATATTTATTGTGCACCGTTACACTTAAGTATATTTTTGAAATTATTGAATTTTTGTGATCCCTATACTTTTGTTTTTAGTGGTTTCTTACTGGGCTATCAAGCTCATAAATAGTTGTTCTATCCTTTTCAGATCAGGAGTAAGTGTGTGGTGGATAGCTTAGCGGGGATCATTGAGTGAACACCAGGCGGTTAGCATGAGAATAATTCTTCTATTGTGAACGTTGAAATTGTTATTTGTTTAAGACCTTGAATTTTGTACTTATAGTTTTTCTTGAACCATAGTTGTGAACCTGTTTAATTTGTTCATTTGTTTCTTTGGTTTTATGTGAAGCTAGTGTGTTGTTGTGGATTATGTTTGTGAAACAGGTATTAAGGCCTTGTGTGCCCACTTGGTCTCGGCCTTGTGGGTATACGGCCATTTGTCGATGCATCGAGTCCGGTGAGCCGGGTTCGGGGCGTGACAGATAGCTTAAAGTTTCTAGTGGTTTTGTTTTCTTCTGATCGATAATAGCTTATAGCTTGTGTTCTGGTGATAGTTTAAGATAAACTAGTGTTTTCTCTCACAGACAATGCTCACCAACTTACTTGCCATATGTATTTTTATGCTTTCATGATTGCTTGGACATTGTTATGCGGCTTCGCATCAGTGAATGGATGTATGCATGAGCTTTAAGACAAACACCCCATTTTAAACTTTTCCTCTTGGTTCCTGAATATCTATGGCATGTTTGATGGCCGTATGCATGCGTTGGAGTTGTTTTCTTTTGTTTCCTGATGGAATGTGGACGTATCCATGAGTTGGGAGTTTTCTTTCTCTTGTTTCATGAAGGGGTGGTGTGTGTGTGTGTGTGTATACTTGTGTTGGACCTCCAGCTTGCTCATGTTTAATTATTACCTTTGAGAGCTCTTGTTTTGAATAAGATATCATAGCCTCATTTTTTGTTAAAAAAAAAGGGAAAGGCTGTTTAAATTATCTATTCATTGGCTTAATTTTGTGCAAATCTTAGTCCCTTGTCAAATTCTTGGTTTTGATAAGGTTTTGATATTTATTTATTTTTTTCTATTACCTATTTGTTGGAAAATAGGGTTTTTATGAAGGAGCAAAGCGAGTCTTCAAACTGTGTCTTGGTGTTAAAACCAAATAAGAATTTCAAAATTGTAATCACATAATCTTCTATGGCATGATTTGAGGATTAATCAATCACACATTCTTTGGTATGATTGAGAATCAATCAATTATACATTCTTGGTATAATTTGAGGATCAATCAATCATACATTCTTTGGTATGATTTGAGAATCAATCAATTATATAAAGATATAAATTATAATATTTCCATTCATTTAGTTTCCTATTGTAAATACATGATTCTTGTATAAATATGTATATGATTGTATTATCAAATGATCAATGAAAAATATTTCTCTATCTTTGTCTTTCATGGTATCAAGAGCTTCTTAATTTTTTTTTCCCGGTCCTTTATTCTCCCACCGTTTCCACAACAACAAAGTTGCCTCAACACAATCTTTTTCAAACACCATGTCCCCAAACACTCTAGAAACAATCTACACCCCAACCATACCAATTCACAACATCACTTCCTTCGTTACTATTACTTTAGACCCTACAAACTACCTGACATGGCGAAATCAAGTCGAATCTATACTCCTTGCCTGTGATCTTACTGGACACATCGATGGATCCTCCTCGACACCGAACCTGTCAACACCTGAGTTTCTTCAATGGCAACGACATGATCGTCTTGTTTATAGTTGCATTACTGCAACTTTGTCTTCAAGCATCGCCTCTTAAGCCCTTGGATGTTCCTCTGGTCGAGCACTATGGGTTAAACTTGAGCAACACTTCCTTCAACAATCTACTGCTCGCCGTTCTTTGCTTCGTCGCCGCCTTCACACAACAACCAAAGGCAATCACTCTATTACAGATTACCTTGCTGGAATCTCGGCAATTGCTGAAGAATTAGCCGCTATTGGAGATCACATTGACGATGAAGATCTTGTTCTATTCACAATCAATGGCTTACCATCAGACTTTGAAGCTTTAATCACCGCCATTGAGAATTTGCCTTCTTCTCCTTCCTTCGCTGATCTACGTGCCAAGCTACTGGTTCATGAGCAACGTCTTCTTGTCTTCCACGGGCCCCCGCCAACTTCACCTGAAGTCGCTCTTACAACTCATACTCAACGCGGTGGAAATTATATGAGAACTAAGCGAGGACGTCATGCTTCCAATCCTCTCCAGGTAATATGTCTTTTGGTTCCTTAAATTTGCAAAACCAAGTTGTGCCCGCTAGTTGGGATCAGCCCAGGCCCAATCACTTCGGTTCACGAAACTTTGTGCCTACAACCCAAAATCCTGCCTCACATTACCAATCACCCATTTCCAATAGCCCTTATGCCTACAACTCATCTCAATTCAATACTCATAGAGCTTCGCCACAATGTCAAATTTGCAAAAAAAAGGGGACATATTGCAGCAACTTGTCGTTATCGATACTCTGAATCCCGTAATAACTCTAAAAACCAAAACTCCACTTACCCCAAAAAGGCATTTTCTGCCCTCAACCTTAATTCCAACACCCATACCTCTGCTTTTACTCCTAATCCACTACCCGAATGGCTCCCTGACACTGGTGCTACATCTCACATGACGCCTGATCCACAATTAGTAGAATCCGTCGCCCCGTATCAAGGCTCTACTCAAGTGACTGTCGGTAATGGTAATACTCTTCCCATTTCTTCTATTGGCAATTTAACATTCTCCACACACATTCGACCCCTCCACTTAAAAGATGTTTTAATTGTGCCTCACCTCACTGCCAATCTTTTATCTATTGCCAAGTTTGTTAAAGATAACTCATGTCTTATTGAATTTCACCCCTTTGGTTATGTTGTGAAGGACCTCCGCACCAGATACCTCTTCTTACAGGCAACATCCACAATAATCTATATCCTATGCAAATTCCTTCCGCATTTCGGAACCATGTTGCCTTTGTTGCTAGTCATACCCCTATCAATTTGTGGCATCAACGACTTGGCCACCCATGTCAAGCCATCATGTCTCGCTTTCCTGGTAGTTTATTTTCCAAATCTAATGTAATAAAATCGTGTTCTTCCTGTTTTCAAGGTAAAAGCACTCGTCTTCCATTTACTTTATCTACTCGAACTACCAGTGCACCTTTACATCTTATACATTGTGATATCTGGGGCCCTTCCCTATCACTTTCTCTCTCTGGCTATAGATATTTCATTGTTTTTATTGATGATTATAGTCGCTACACTTGGATCTTTCCCCTTACTCACAAGTCCCAAGCCCTTTCTCACTTCCACCAATTTAAAACTACATCTGAAAACCTCTTCTCCACCACAATCAAGTTCTTCCAGTGTAATGGTGCCCCTGAACTTACAAAAGGTCCCTTTGCCCATTACCTCACCTCCCATGGTATTTCCTATCGAATCTCATGTCCTTATACTCCTCAACAAAATGGGCTTGCTGAAAGAAAAATTCGACACATCACTGAAACCGGTCTCACTCTCCTTATCCATGCCTTTCTTCCAAAATCTTTTTGGTTTGAGGCATTTTCTACTGCCGTCTATCTTATCAATCTTCTTTCCATTGTTCACAACAAATCTGCACATGAACTTCTCTATACCACAAAACCTGATCTTTCACACTTACGAGTTTTTGGGTGCACTTGCTTCCCTTTTCTAGGTTCCACTCGAACTGATAAGCTTACACCCAAATCCACCCCCTGTGTTTTTCTTGGATATTCTACTTTACACAAGGGTTATCGTTATTTTGATCCTCTAACTTCTAAAATACATATATCTCGACATGTTAGATTTGTTGAAACTGACATCTTATATAACAAATCACCTTCGTTAACCTCCTCGTTCCCCTCGCCATCTCGAGTTACCCTTTCTCTTTCTCTTCCACCAATACCCTCTCCTACACCTCTAACTCAACAAATCCCTTCACCATCCCCTTTACCTGCACCCTCTCAACCACCATCACAACATCCGATGACTACCCGAAACCGTGATGGTACTCGCATCCTTCGAAATTTCACTGACTATGTCACTTATAACACCATTACTACATCTCCTAATCTTGACCCCACATCTTTTACCCAAGCTAATAAATATCCCCACTGGAGACAAGCCATGCTTGATGAATTTCAAGCTCTTCATCGTAACCAAACTCTGTCTCTTGTCTCTCCTCCACCAAATGCTAATATCGTCGGATGCAAATGGGCTTTTAAAACCAAACGAAAACCTGATGGAACCCTTGATCGCTACAAGGCTCGCCTTGTTGCTAAAGGATACCATCAATCTCCTGGAATTGACTATACCGACACATTTAGCCCTGTCATCAAACCCACTACTATTCGAATCATCTTTACTATTGCCTTAACTCAAAATTGGCCGATTCGTCAACTTGATGTCAATAATGCCTTTCTTCATGGCACTCTTTCTGAACCAGTCTTCATGTCCCAACCCCCAGGCTTTGCAGACCCTCATCACCCTCACTACGTATGTCATCTTCACAAAGCTCTTTATGGTCTCAAACAAGCACCCCGTGCTTGGTTTCATCGCCTTAGCCAAAAACTTCTTGACCTTATCTTCATCTCCTCTAAAGCCGATACATCCCTCTTTATTCACTCTACACCAGCCCATACTACCTTTGTTTTGGTTTATGTGGATGATATCCTGGTGACGGGCTCCTCCCCAACCTTTCTCACTTCTCTTATACAAGACCTTCACACCACCTTTACCATTAAAGACCTCGGTCACATTCATTATTTTCTTGGCATTAAAGCCCAATTCACATCAACTAGTCTTCTCCTCACTCAAACCAAATATACTAAAGATATTCTGCATCGCTCTCAACTTCATAACTCTAAACCTGTTTCTACACCCATCACCCCTACATTACCTTTATCAAAAAACCATGGAACCCCTTTGACTGACCCATCTGAGTATCGTAGTACAGTTGGTGGTCTTCAATACCTTTGCCTCACTCGTCCTGACATCCAATTTGCTGTTAATAAAGTATCTCAATTTCTTCATTGCCCTACCAACATTCACTTGGCCGCGGTCAAACGGATTTTACGTTACTTGGCGTTCTACACCCTCTTACGTAATTCACCTCACTAAAGCCACCTCACTCAACTCTCTTACCATAAATGCCTACTCTGATGCTGATTGGGCTGGTTGTCCTGATGATCGACGCTCTACCTCTGGTTATTGCATCTTTTTGGGTCCAAATATTATATCTTGGAGTGTGAAAAAGCAACCCACAGTTGCTCGATCTAGTATTGAAGCTGAATACAGAAGCATTGCACTTGCTGCTGCTGAACTTTGTTGGATTCGATCATTACTCACTGAAATTGATCTTTCTCATCTCACTCCTATTCTTTGGTGTGATAATCTTGGAGCCACTTTTCTTGCTGCAAACCCTGTTTGACATGCTCGAACTAAACACATCGAGATTGACATCCACTTTGTTCGAGATCTTATTGCCAAGAAGACTCTCATTATTCGACACATCCCTGGCTCATCTCAAATTGCTGATGTTCTCACAAAGCCGTTATCTATCACCGCTTTTCGTCGACTTCGAGACAAGCTCACGGTCTTTCACTCATGAGCTTGAGGGGAGATGTAATCACATAATCTTCTATGGCATGATTTGAAGATTAATCAATCACACATTCTTTGGTATGATTGAGAATCAATCAATTATACATTCTTGGTATGATTTGAGGATCAATCAATCATACATTCTTTGGTATGATTTGAGAATTAATCAATTATATAAAGATAGCAATTGTAATATTTCCATTCATTTAGTTTCCTATTGTAAATACATGATTCTTGTATAAATATGTATATGATTGTATTATCAAATCATCAATGAAAAATATTTCTCTACCTTTGTCTTTCAAAAATGGTGAAATTTTTAATAATTATAAACATGATTTATTTTGTTATTTTAATTAATTAATTATTTATTTATTTATTCTTTGTAATTTCCTATTTAATTGCTTAATCATTAGACCAAATAATATTTGATAATCTATATGTATTTAAGCATTCTGATTCAGATATCCATTTAATTTTCTTCTAAATTATATCTGCTGTGTATATTTAAAAGTTCAAGTTTTTAATTAAGTTTCTGTTGGTGTTTGATTATCCATTTTGAAATTCAGAGTTTTAAATTCCTCATCAAATGTATCATGCAATTATCTGTCTTATTACATGAAAAAATTATTTTGACATGTGCATTTCTATATTTTCTGTTTGTCGGGAAGTTTGGAAAACTTGCGAATATTCTATCCCAGAGGTTTTGTTCGGCATGAATGTTTTGTCTCCAAATAAACTATACTCAACTCTATCAGTGGAGATTAAACATTGACCTTGTCGACAAAACTTTCTGGGAAATGAGATTGCAGCTTCGTACTGGTCTGTCGGTGAAATAATAACGGCCTCTGATATTCCTTCTCAGGTCGCCAAGGGTAAATAAATTATCTCTGATGTTCTGACTCAGGTCACCAAGGATAAACAAATGACATCTGATATCCATAGTGAATTTGGAGACATCCTTGTTTATTTGAGAATTCTTCTGCGTTTTACTTTATCTACTACTGGAGACTTTCTGCTAATGGAGACTTTCTGCTAATGGAGACTTTCTTTTGACGCATGTTTTTAAATTTTTGTTGTGCTTGAGTTGTGCGCACAAGATGTTATTGGGGATTACTTACTGGGCTAGTGAGCTCATGAATTGGTTTTAAATATTTTCTCAGATCAGGAGCACTAGACCAAGGGATTGCTTACCAAGCCATCAGTAGTTGCTCATCTCGTTGTTTTTTCTTTTATGATGAACTATGCTTCTGTATTAGACTATGTATTTTGTATTCTGTACTTTTGTATCTTTGGGATGTTTTATCGTACTCCCTAAGTTTGTATTTCTATTCTTTCCATTAGCATGGTATGTTTTTCCTTAAGACAGGTCCGGAGGCCTTGTAAGCTTACTGGGTCCTTCTCGGTGGGATTACAACCATTTGTGAGCGTGTCCGATCTGGCACAATCAGATCTGGGGCGTGACATTTACCTAGTGTGTCTTATAGTTTACTTATCAAGTATCTAAAAATAAATCCTTGCTCCTCATGTTTTCATAGAAAAAGTGCTCGGTTTCTTTTTTCTTTATCTACTTAAGTTTCAATCAAACCGAAACATTTTATTCATTGAGACATTATGGGGCCTTCCCCAACACTTTTTTATTCTTATTGTTATCATTACTCCATAATTTTGCATTAATGATTATAGTTGCTTCACTTATATATTCTTCTTCATTCACAAAATCTCAAACACTTATTCACCTTCAAAGCTTCAAAATCACCACTAAAATTCTCTAGAAAAATCTTTCATTTTGATGGCACCGCTAAACTTCTCATGAAAGGTTCCTTTGTTCGTTACTTAACCTCCCATGGCATTTTCTATTACATTTCTTGCCCTTATGCCCCTCAACAAAATGGAGTTATGGAGTGCAAAATCCATTATATTACTAAAACAATGCCAACTCTTCTTCTTCAAGTCTCATTTTCCAAATATTTATGATTTGAAGCCTTTGTCACTATCATCTAAATCATCAATCTCCTTTCCACTCTTATCGTTTGTAACAAATCTCTATGAGTTCCTTTTTCTTACTCTTTCTAATCTTAAGGTTGTGGGTTATTAAAATTTTGATAATCAAATATATACATACCATCGATCAAGAAAAGAGGTACAAATAATTAGTAACGCAGTTAGGCACAATATACCTATATTTGTGTAACGGTCAACCTGTTTTGACCATTCAATTAACCCTAATCTTTTGCTAATATGCAGTCAAACTTCTTTTACTTCGGGATTCTAGGATCTGGTAGGAGGAAGTTGTTTGTTTTTTTTCTTTAAACTCTTGGAGCTCCCGGTGATTCATGATGATCTCTCGGTGCCACGCTCTTCTCTTTCCCTTTCCTTTCCCATTTTAGCTGCAGCTTCTCTTTCTCTTGGCCCGTTTTGGAAGTGTTGTTGTTGAAGATGATCAAGGTGATGCTTTCTGATGGTTTTGCTGTGCTCTTGTGTTCACTTGGCTGTGATGTTTTGCCCTGGAAGATCTACAAGCAAGCTACCTGCAGCCCTTATTTCAGTGTTAGTTTCTTCTCTCTTTATTCCAGTGAAGCTTTAATTGAATGTTTCATGGAAAGTAGTGTTTTGTGTGTGTGGTCTGTGATGTTTTTGTCCCATGGCTGGAATCAGCTTCATGGTTGCTGTGATTCGTGAGAATGGGATGTCAAAACTCTCTCATTATTTTCTTGTATAGATTCCCATTGCTCTTGTGTGAGAGGTGGTGAATTTTGTGCCTAAAGAGTTTTAGGATCAAATGACAAAGTGGCTTTGGCAGTTATTACTGCAACCATTGATTTGTAGTTTTGTTTGTTGATGTTTTATGCATGGCTTGCTTTCTAATCTGATAATTGAGCATGTTTTTTTTATATATATAGTATTTACACTTTTATCCTGGTTTAAGCCTCCCTAATTTTGAATTGAGTATGACAGTTGATCTCAGTCAAAGTAATTCATCACCATTTAGGTGTAGATATCATCTTAAGGCTCTTGAGCAATATTGTTATAATTGTTTTATCCCCTTAAATTTTTGGATGTTGAATTTCCTTTTTCCAAAATAATCCTCCCGAGGTTCTAGTATTTCTTTTTCTAATCCTCCAAGCATTTAATGCTCTCGGTCTAGCCAACTTATGTGCTTGTATTGAAGTGATCCGGTATGCATTTGGCTGGATTGATTTTTTTTGAGGGTAGCATTTGTTAATTGTTTGTGTGAATTCGGGTAAATTTAACTATTTGGTTGCGAGTTGGTGGTCCTAGTTTGTAGCTCAGTTGTTTTTGTCGTCTTGTGAATAGGTTTGCAGTCTAAACAACGGAATTAGAGCTTGTGATTGGTTTTAGCGAACCCTTAATTCGCAGGATTTAGTATTTACACCTTCGTAGCTCGGAACCAGGTAGGTTCTCGCACCCATTTAATTTAACTTTATATTTTTGGTGGATGGTTATATAATTGTTTAATTATTGATGCTTTTATTATTATTATTATTATTATTATTATTATTATTATTATTATTATTATTATTATTATTATTATTATGTATTTGCTATTTATTCATTTAATTATATTGTGAATGGATGTATTCAGTATTTTACTATCTGTACTCTGTATTTACTCCAGATTTTTGGACATCTCCATTTCTGGCAAATTACCCAGCTAGGAGGAGTAAGTTCTAGCCATGTGCACATGTCTTCTGTAGTAGCGCTACCATCCGACTGCGGTCGAAGATCCGACTGCGGCCATTGATATTCTGTCTATTATGTTCTGACTTCACAGTCGAAGATCCAGCTTCGAGCTGTTGATTCTATTATTAGTCAGGGAGATTCACACGTCTGTTTTCGCGTATTTTCTGTATTTTTAATTATTTATGTATTTTGAGCATCTTCTGTATTTCTGTCTGGATTATATTTATTCTGCAATATCTGTATTACCTGTTATTTCTGTGATCCTACTGGGCCCTTGTGGCTCATACACTCTACGATTTCCTCTCTCGCAGGAAAAGATTAAGCTTAGGATCGGGGGTAATCTTGAAGTCGCATTTCTATCTTGGGTCGTATATCTTTAGAGAATCTTCCTATGTGAGTGAGACTCGTATCTTGTTTTAATTTCGGTTCATAAACTGTATGTGTGTGGTACCGTATCCTGAAGGGCTGTTAAAGCCCTTACCTGTATGAACTCTGTTATTGTTGATATATTCGTAGTACTGTATCATTACTGTTTGTGTTGTCTGTTGGGGTTGACTCTAACTAGGTTGGACATCTGAGGCCTTGCACCCAGTGGGGCCCAGCTCCATCG
This sequence comes from Dioscorea dumetorum, assembly GCA_902712375.1. Classification (NCBI taxonomy): domain Eukaryota; kingdom Viridiplantae; phylum Streptophyta; class Magnoliopsida; order Dioscoreales; family Dioscoreaceae; genus Dioscorea; species Dioscorea dumetorum. Next base: position 7,610,601 of record CACTHL010000846.1, read on the forward strand.
GGATGCGGCCGGTCTATCAGTGGGCCCGGCCGTGGGCGGGGGAGTGACAATTTGAGAGGTCATGCCCACAAAAGCAATCCACTATATGAGGCAATAAACAAAGCAATAGTTATACAATGTACAAGGAAACATCCTCTCACTCACTAATGATAAAAAAAAGACTCACCTTGGCCAGTCTCGATCTCCCATGTAACACTCCCCCACCAAGATCATGATCACCATGAGTAATAATTGTTAGATTGATTGAAGTCTAATTTGCTGATGTTGCTGCTGAATGATGAAGTTCAGACACTTGAAGCAAGGCAGAAGTTTGATTTCTATGTCTATTGAAAATTTGGAGGGAATTGTAAAGAGAAGAATGGATGGTTAAGATTTCATCATCTCAGAGAGAAACAAGTTTGAGGCACGCTAGTCAAGTTAAGTTGGTTGAGTCATGTTAAGTTTAAGAGAATGTAATCCTTTGAATATATATGTGAAGTATTTAGAGAAGAGTGAGTAGGAAAAAAACAGAGAGGTTTCTAAGAGGCACTTGAAGCTTCTTTTACTATTCATCTTCTTCATTCTCTCTCAAACTCTTCAATAAGCACGCTCATTTATATATTGAAATATTGAATGATGCGCATAACTTGTCCTTCATGGCCTTTTTCTTTATAATTAAAGTCCACGTGTAACAGCTCTTGTAACCTTTCTCTTCTATCTAGTTTCTTCTAAACATCCAAATTTGACACCTGTCAAATCTGCCATTGCAACTCATTTGCAACTTGGCCCAACTATTGAGACTACCTTAGTAACAATATGTTGTTATAACCCAACCTCAAAACACCTCCAACTATTCCGAATGATTTTGAGTTGAACACCATTAAATCCTTTATATCTCAGCTAAAACAATAATCCATCAAGCTCTCACACCATGTTAATAGCAACCGCATCAAGTCTGTCTTCATGCACTAGCCCCAATCTTAGAACTTCTAGGAGAATCTCCATTGATAGCTTGAGAGAATTTTCAACCTTCCAGATATAGTCTTCAATCAACCTTCAATTATTTAATCAATACCTTCTATAAGTAGCTCTAGCCTTATTTAGCTTTTTTTAAATCTTCATCTAATTGTGCATCTGCCAAACATGGCGTTCATCAAATCTTCATTACCAAAATTAAGCTCACCACTTGCCAACTAAAGCATCTTCCAAAGATAACATTACCAATAATACCTTTATGTTTCAAATTTTGATGCAACCTACCAATTTTATCTGTTCCCAACAATGGCCTTTAGTTTAATTTGCAACTCCATAAGTATTATCTCAACTACTCGCAATGGAGCACGCTTTTCACGGTGTTCGTCGGCAAGTACAGCTTATTGAGCGAGTTCGCCATCGCATGGTAACGGGCACGTGAACGCCGGCGGCAACGGTGGCTTCAACGCGCACCCGGGCGCCATTGGAGGTGGGCCATGGTTTTGCTTCAGTCTATGGGGTGGACCACCACCCCACTGATCACCCAACTGGGGGGGGAGGGGGGGCTCCTGGCGTAATGGTATGGCCAGCATTCTTGGGCCTCGGCCCACGGCGCCCCAGGCCTACATGGCAAGAAGTCTCCCTATGCTACCTGCGGCACTCGCCACCCAACCTGCACCACCGACTTGGGACTCTACCGGCTTCATCGCAGCAATGATCGCCATGTCTATGCAGCCGTCCTGTGGTCACGCTGGTGACTGGGTGATGGACTCCAAAGCCTCCTCACATATGTCCTCAGACGTCCTCTCCCAAACCTTTTTGTTGACCTTCTTTCGTCACCGTTGGTAATGGATCACCTATACCTATCTTTTATACCGGCCACACTTCCCTTCCTACACCTAATCGCACCTTCGCCTTAAATAATGTTCTCATTGTTCCTCATATAGTCAAAAATCTTCTTTCTGTTCGTCAATTTACTCGTGATAATTAATGCTCTATTGAATTTGACCCCTTTGGTTTTTCTGTTAAGGATCTTCGTACCAAGACCGAGACTCTTCGCTGCAATAGTGGAGGCGATCTCTACACCATCCAACCCACCAAGAGCCCGTCCCTCTCCATCTTCCTAGCTGCAGCCTCCACTGATCTGTGGCATTGTCGTCTCGGCCATCCCGGTTCACGAAATTTCTCTTTTGTTCCTCACCTTGCAAAATGTAATAAGTCCAATCAAACTCTTTGTCATGCATGTCAATTAGGTAAACAAGCTCGATTATCTTTAATCGTTCCATTTCTTCCTCCCGACACCCTTTCAAGCTTTTACATTGCGATCTGTGGACTTCTCCTGTACCTAGCTTGTCGGGTTTCCAATACTACCTAGTCATTCTTGATGACCACACTCACTATCTCTGGACTTTTCCTCTTCACTGTAAAGTGACGTTTTCGACACTTTTTGACACTTCTTCCCGTACGCCCGTACTCAATTCCACAAAAATATTATAGCCATTCAAGCCGATAACGATGGAGAATTCGTCAACTACCGTACCTCCGAACTATTAGCTTCTCATGGAACACTACTACGCCTTTCCTGTCCACACACCTCTACTCAAAATGGGAAAGCTAAACGTGTTATTCGTACCATTAACAACATTATTCTCACTCTCCTCATTCAAGCCAGCATACCATCCTCCTTCTGGGCGGAAGCTCTTGCTACAGCCATATATCTTCTCAACTGACGACCTACCACCGCCCTCGACTCCTCCATCCCCTTCCAAGGTCTCTACAAAAAACCTCCCTCCTATGATCATCTTCGGGCCTTCGGTTGTCTGTGTTACCCAAGCACTTCCTCTACATCCTCCCATAAACTTGCACCACGTTCCACTGCCTGTATCTTTCTCGGCTACCCTAACTCCCACAAAGGCTACCTGTGTTATAACCCAGTCACTCGAAAGGTCATCATCTCCCGGCATGTAGTGTTTGATGAGACTTTTCCTTTTGTGAATATGCTGCCACGTTCGACCACTGCTGCTCTTGATTTTCTGCAGGACATCTCAGCTACTCAGTCACCAGCGTGTGTGCATGGGAACCTGCTGCATGCTCTTGCTCCTCGGCCAACTGAGGCGTCGGCCTCACGTGCTCCTCTGGACCATGGCGTGCCCAACCTCGCTCCACCTGAGCCGACCTCGCTCTCTCCAGAAAGCCTAGGAGCAATCGCCCCGGTCGATCATGGTACTCCTAACCGCGTCTCCCTTGAGCTGGTCTCATCTGCTTCTGGTGGACCTACTCTCCTCGACAGGCCGATTTCTTCCGTCACCCGTGCTAGGCCGGCTTCCCAGGCCGCATTGCGCTAGCCTACAGAATCAGGCGCGGTGCGCGACTACGCCACCTCTAGCGGGTCAACTTCACCTTCAGCTCCACCTAGGCTACCAACTCGGCCTTCTCCAAGGCCTCATCAGATAACCACAAGGGCTAAAGCAAGCATTGCCAAGCCTCTTGAGAAGATGAATCTGTCTGCTGTTACTTCAGCTATCTCACCGATTCCTAAGAGCTATCGTTCTGCTCTGAAGAATCCTCATTGGCTCCAGGCTATGACAGAAGAATATGAGGCTCTCATGAAAAATCAGACATGGTGCTTAGTCCCACGACCAGCAGGTGCCAACGTCATTACTGGTAAATGGGTATACAAACATAAGTTCCATGCTGATGGCCACCTCGCTCGTTATAAAGAGCGATGGGTTGTTCGTGGTTACTCTCAACAACCGGGTGGTAGCGCCGGAGGTGCTCATGGTGGAAGGCAAGCAAGCAGAGGCTGGAGAAAGAACAGGAGGATCAATCTGATACCATGTGAATTAGTATAGAGAGAGGGAGAATGGGAAAGACACCACACTTTGGGCGCTGGTGTTGTATTGAATTTATACAGAGTACAAACATCTATTCAAGGCAATTATCTATGCATGGAAAGACTAAGTACAGCAAGCATCTTCATGTCAATTATTTATGCATGGAAAGACTAAGAATGGCAAGCATCTATACAGGGCAAGTGTTATGCAAGGCAAGAGATGATGTCGGAGATGATGCCGTATTATCTTTCCAACATCAACTCCATAAGTATCTTCTTTCCTGAAATAGAGAATAATTTACCATATCTGATAAATAGTGTGAATTCACTTGAACAGTACTTGTCATTGATACTGACAGATCTCTTTCATCTTTGTGTCTTTTGTGTAATTATTTTTCTTGTCTCAGCGCCATTCACATTGATAAACTCACACCAAAATCAACAACAGGTGAATTTTTGAGTTATTTTTCTGAATACAAAAACTATTGCTATCTTGATCCTCTTACTTTTAAAGTCCATATCTCTCACCATGTTCATTTGTTTGAGATGGGCCTTTTGGACGCCTAACCAACCTATTTGAATTAACTATTAGAACATTTATTTACTCATTTATTTATTTTTAAAATTTCATGCACTCAACGTATACCATGAATAATTTGGGATCATATACATAGAAAAGAAAAAAAGTGGAAATAAGAAGGATGCTTAAACCTTGGAAGATCACTGTCATTGTTTATAAACAAGTTATGTATGTGAGGAAGGGAAAAAAAAATGAAGTCAAGAAAAAGACTAGTAATTCACTAAAACTTCATCCTTTCTCACCAAGTATTTATACTCTCTCTAGCTCAGTATAATTTCATCCATTAAGCTACATGTGTATTCCTTTAAACACCCCATAGCCATTATCTTGTCTCAATTAACGAGCTCTCCTCCCTCTGAGTGCTCCTGCTCCCACCTTAAACTCTCAGGAAAACTCTGCCTTTCTTCCTCCCTCACTTCCTATGGCGGGTGGAGGTGGGAAGGTGTCGGTCGCTTAGGTGAACCCTCCTCAGGTAGCGGGATCTAAGAATAACCTGCCCGCGTAAACAGGGAAGTCGTGGGCAAGCACAGTTTCTAGCGAACCGATGGAAAGAGAGTTTGGAAACTAGACGGTGAACAAGACGGAAAGAGTGGGATCTAATGCATAGACTTCCTAATGATCTTCCCTATCTAAATGAGGTTGATAGAACTATGCTCATTCGTCCTATTACTATTGCTGAAATTTGTAAAACTCTTATCAAATTGATGCCCAAAGGGAAGAGTCCAGGCTCAATGTGAAGTTTTACCTCTTTTATTGGGAAATTGTGAAGGATCCAATTTATGAGGCCATTAATTACTTTTTTTCTACTGCTAAACTCTTTGTATCTTGGGGTAAAATTTATGCTGTGTTAATCCCCAAAAAAGACTTCCCTAATAAAGGCAATGATTATCTACCAATTTCTTTGTGCAATGTCTGTTACAAGGTCATTGCTAAGATTCTTAGTAATAGATTGAAATAGGTTATGCATAAACTTATTGGTCCTGAACAAAGTGGCTTCTTGGCTGGTAAGACTACCTCTGATAACATCATGGCTCTCCAGGAAATAGTTCATTATCTTGAGTTTGATAACAAATCCCTCCTTGGGATGCTATTGAAAATTGATGTTGAAAAGGCTTATGGTGCCTTGGAATGGAATGTCATCCTTGCCACCCTTAGGGTTATGAGATTTTTTCAAATCTGGATATCTTGGATCAAAACTTGTATCACTTCTCCTAGTTTTTCTTTTCTCATTAATGGTTAGCCTTCTAACTGATATAGGAGTCAAAGAGGTGTTAGACAAGGTGATCCCTTATCCTCCTTTCTTTTCCTATTAGTTTCTTAGAACTTGTCTACTATTTGAATTATGCTTTACATCAAAAAATGGTACCTAGTCTTGATGAAAGACTGAATCATAATTTTAATCATTGGATGTTTGCAGATGACTTAATTATGATCCCGGGAGCTTCCGGGGTAGTCGGACATTGTAGGTTGAGTTTGAACTTATATAAGGACCTCACCGGCACACAAATAAATTTATCTAAATCTGCCATTTACCTTCCTAGCCGGTTTAATAGGCATGTCAGGGATAGACTTGTCTCAATTCTTAAGATGAGTCTTGGGCTATCTGTCTTATAAATCCTAGTGGCGATATCGAAGATAGACTCCATCAACTACTAAAATAAGAGATAAATCCTATGGGCTATCGGTCTTGGGCTATCAATCCTAGTGGCATGCCTATCGGTCTCGGTTTGATGGATGTTTTAAATTTATAATAGTTCAATTGTGCTTTACTCAATAAAATATTATTCATATGAATGAATAAATGTTTCTTTCTTATTCCCTTTCTAAAGGAATCATAAGAAGGTCAAGGAAAACAGGCGGAAATGATTGCAAGGACAAGGAAAAGATTGAATAATAATAACATAGATCCCATTGAGACCATGTCATTAATTGATGATCTCCAAAGGCTTGGAATAGCATATCACTTTGATAAGGAGATTCAAGCACTCTCAAGCCAATGCTTCAGTTTCAAAAGTGGAAATGATGATCTATTTCGCACTTCTCTTTGCTTCAGATTGCTTAGACAACAAGGCCATAATACATCCATAGGTATGTCTTATTCAAAGTGATAACATTTAAATTGGGTTTCAGTCCATCTAACTTGATATAAGAGCCAATGTGCTCTATATATCTAAAGAATTCAGTAGCTTTAAAGTGCGGTCATTATTCATTTTTGGGCTTTTAAGGTGATTCTACAATATTTTAAGTGGTATGAAATATACCCGGGTGACAAGACATTTGAAACTTTATGTACAAAATTATTATCTTAGGCACAAAAGTTGATAGGAGTTATTCCACCCATAATTTTGTTGAAGAACATTTTTAAAATTAAACAAAAAATAGTATAACCCTTCAATTACAACAAATGATTCAATCCGGCCTCTATGCTAATAATCTCTTGGTTTATTAATTAGCACCAGATCCTCTGCACATAGTATTCTTATCTTTTTACCGAGAAGATGGATTCTAATCACAAATCACATAAGTTTAGGATAAAGGTATGCTTATCGGGAAAAAAAAACTCCATGTGTCTGTGCATGTTTATAGCATGTGGCTTCTCCACAAAAAATCAAAGAAAAAGAAAATCTGACCTTTGTATCTAAAATCATAACTGAATTGGCAAAACTCATGACATAAGTGTTGGCGTTAATGTTGGATTAAGGAATAAAAATGAATACATTCGTACAATTGAAAAGCAAAAAAATCAATATTTATATATATTTTTTTAGTCTAATAAATATTTATATTTATTAGAGATCTTATCATTTCAATCTGCACCATGATTCAGATATATTCCTTAAGTTCATGGACAACAATGGGAGGTTCAATGAGGGGTTGAGCAAAGATTTGAGGGGTGTGCAAAGTTTATATGAAGCTTCTTACCTGGGGATTGAAGGTGAAGACTTATTATCACAAGCCATGGAGTTTAGTAAGCACCACCTTCAAGCATCAATGGATTGGCTGCAGCCTTCTCTGGCTAAACAAGTTGGCATGTCCTTGGCTCTTCCTTCTCAAAGGATGATGTAAAAATTTGAAGCTCGACGATATATTGAGCTTCGCATGCAAGATCTTCTAAAGAATTCAGAGATTATAGAACTTGCAACTCTAGACTTCAATTCCGTTCAATCACTGTATCAAAGAGAGATAATGGAGTTGAAAAGGTATGAGTATTTGCACTTGTTTAGAATAAAGAATGTGAACTACATTAGACTATATAAATAATTATCACCAAATATTGATAGAAGAATATCACATATTTACAAAGTAAGATACTAAACTAATTGTACATATGCTTGATTTTCGATGCGGGGTAGATGGTGGAGAGAATTAGGACTTGCTCATAAGCTCCCGTTTGCACGAGATCGACCATTGGAATGTTTCTTGTGGACAATGGGGATCTTTCCCGAGCCAAACTACTCGAATGTCGAATTGAAGTTGCAAAAAGCTGTGGCAATCTTGTTAGTTCTTGATGATGTATATGATAGCTATGGTTCTTTGGATGAACTCATCCTTTTTACTGAAGCTGTTCAAAGGTATGAGGACCTCAATGATCAAATTAATACAATTATATATTACATATTTACATACATATATACATACATACATATGTGTGTGTGTGTGTGTGTGTGTGTGTGTGTGTGTGTGTGTGAAAATGCACTTTTGGTCTCTATATTCTCTTTAGTTCATGAACCTAAAGCAAGTCTATTTACATCCTTGAACAAAGGAGAGTGGCAGGATACTCCATAAACTTAAAAAAAAAAACAAAGAGGCTAGCTTCTTACCTCATTAAAAAAAAATTGTTTACTAATTCTACCACAGTGAATAAATTTTGTTTTAGAGAATAAATGGAAGGAATCGATATATGGCTTATGGCTTAAATTACATAGCATGAATTTTTATAAGTGCATAAATATGTGAAGTTTTTTCTTTTCAGATGGGATATTGCAGAAATAGACCATCTTCCTGAATACATGAAGATATGCTACATGGCTCTGTACAACAATATCAATGAGACCAGCTACGAAGTTCTCAAAAAGCATTGATGGTGCATCGTTCCCTAGTTGACCAAACAAGTAACATCTTATTTTTCTTTTTTGTATTTATCTCTGTATTAGAGATAAAAGTTTGACAAATATAAATTATATTGATTAGATCTAATATGGTACAGAGCCAAATTAAACAAATTAGAAAAATGATTATCAAATTATTTTAACTTAAATTATCTGATTGTTTCAGTGGCAGAAAATATGTGAAGCATTTTTAGTGGAAGCCAGATGGTTTTGTAATAATCATGTGCCAAAACTTGACGAGTACTTGAACAATGGAATAACTACAGCAGGATCTTACATGGCCTTGGTTTATGCTTTCTATCTTATTGGGAAACAAGTAACTAAAGAAAGTGCAGACTTGGTGAATGCTTGCCCTAAACTCTTTTACAGCTCTTGCTGGAAAGATTCTTAGACTTTGGGATGATTTAGGAATAGCAAAAGTAATACTTCTCACTCTTTATTAGTAGCATATTATGTTAAGATATTATTATGTATATTTATATTCAACGGTGAAGAGTGGGTGAGTGGTGCAAAGTCGAATTTCGTGTGCAGTAGTACTGTAGATATATTATAGAAATATTATAATGGTACTGTTCAAACATTGTCCACTTAGTCCTTTATGGGAGGAGCTGCATTATTTGTTGAAGTTGATTTATACACCCATTTCAAACTTACAGTGTCTTTTCCATCTAGAAGATTTGCTAACTCCCACGTTTCCTTCTGGTAAGGCCTGGAGAGCCTCATCACCCTTAGAATTAATTCATGCTGATATTTGTGGTCCCATGCAAACACTATCTCTTGGAGGAAGTCTTTATTTTCTCATGTTTACAGATGATTACACACGCATGTGTTGGGTTTATTTTCTGAAATTTAAATCAGAGGCATTTGAAAATTTTAAAAATTTCCAAGCTTTGGTGGAAAATCAAAGTGGGTCTACTATTAAAACACTGAGCACAGATAGAGGAGGAGAGTTTCTTTCTCAGGCATTTAGAACCTTTTGTGAAGAGCAATGAGTACATCGGCAACTCACAGCTCCATATACTCCTGAGCAGAACGGGGTCGCTGAAAGAAAGAATAGGACAGTCGTGGAGATGGCAAGGAGTTTATTGAAAGAGAAAGCTCTACCTAACAAGTTTTGGGCGGAAGCTATTGCAACAGCTGTATATCTCTTGAATCTTTCTCCCACCAAGGCAGTTCAAAATCAAACACCATATGATGCTTGGAAAGGTACAAAACCTTCTGTATCTCATCTTCGTATATTTGGCTGTATTGGATATTCATTACTGAACTCTCAACAGCTAAAGAAGTTAGATGTGAAATCAGAAAAAAAAACATTTTTATAGGCTATTGTCATGAGTCAAAAGCCTACAAGTTATATAATCCTACTAGTGGCAAAGTCGTAATTAGTAGGAATGTGATATTTGATGAATTTGCATCATGGAATTGGAGTAGTGGAGGAGACACAGAACAAAACATTTCATTAGAAGACAAAAGTGGTCCTGCACCAATTGAAGAAACTGCACCACCTACTATCCCAACAACTATTGAATCTGCACCAATTATTGTTGCTTCTTCTTCATTGCCTACTCAAACAATAGACAATTCAACGGGTATTCAAAATAGTTCTACTTCAGACAGTGAGTCTTCTACTGATGCACCTCATTCACGAGTAAAAACCTTGAGAGAAATCTATGAAGCATGTAGCTTTGCACTTATGGTTGCCGATCCGATCACCTATGAAGAAGCAAGTAAAAGAACAATAATGGAAGGATGCAATGGTAGAAGAACTAGCATCTATTCAAAGAAATCAAACGTGGGAGTTAGCAAATATTCCAGATGGAAAAGACACCTGTAAGTTTGAAATGGGTGTATAAATCTAAGTTTCATTCTCGATGGCAAGCTTCATAAACGAAAAGCACGATTGGTTACAAGAGGTTTTTCTCAAAAACAAGGAGTAGATTTTGAAGACTCTTTCTCTTCGGTGGCAAGAATAGAGGCGGTGCGAACCTTTTTTGCGTTAGCTGCACAGTTGAAGTGGCCGATCTATCAACTGGATGTCAAATTGGCTTTCCTAAATGGAGAGCTTCATGAAGAGGTTTATGTTGATCAATTGGAAGGATTTATTATTCCTGGTAGTGAGTACAAGGTAGGTATATAGGCTGAAGAAAGCATTATATGGTCTTCGTCAAGCTCCAAGAGCCCGGTATAGTAAAATCGACCAATATTTCATAAACCGGGGCTTTAAACGAAGTGATTGTGAACCTACTCTTTACAGAAAGGAGAAAGCAAACAAGTTATTGTTGGTTTGTATTTATGTAGATGACATAATCTACATGGGTTCTACATCTTCATTAGTTGAAGAATTTAAACAAGGTATGATGCACACCTTTGAGATGACGGACTTGGGTCTTTTACATTATTTTCTTGGACTGGAAATCCATCAAGAAGAAGGCTTGGTATTTGTATCTCAAAGAAAGTATGCAGAAGCACTTCTCAAGAGATTCAACATGGAGCATGTAAAAACAACTACGACACCAATGAATATGAATGAAAAGCTACAATTAGATGATGGGACAGAAGAAACAGATGAAAAGAGATATAGGAGCATGGTTGGAAGTCTGATATTTCTATCACATACTCGTCCGGATATTTGTTACTCAGTTGGGGTTGTTTCTAGGTTTATAAATAAACCTTCACAACATCACTATGGTGCAGTGAAAAGAATCATTCGATATATTGCAGGAACAATCAGTTATGTGATCTTATATGAAAATGTTCAAAGTTTTAAATTGATTGGTTACACAGACAGTGATTGGGCAGGTTCTCTTGATGATAGGAGGAGCACGTCAGGGAGTGTCTTCTTGCTGGGATCCGGCGCTGTTACTTGGAGTTCTAAAAAACAGGACATTGTAGCACTTTCCACAACAGAGGCAGAATACGTGGCTGCGACATCAGCTTCATGTCAAGCAATTTGGCTACGAAGGCTTCTTGCAGATATTGGTCAAGTTCAAGAAGAAGCAACTCAATTACTTTGTGACAATAAGCCTACTATAGCAATTACAAAGAACCCGATTATGCATGGACGAACCAAGCATATCGACATCAGATTTCACTTCATTAGAAATCTTATTTCAGATGGTTTCATCATCTTGAAGCATTGCAACTCTGAGGAACAAGCAGCAGATATATTGACTAAAGCTCTTCCACTAAACAAGCATAGTTATTTCAGATCACTTCTGAATATCTGTAATTTTCAATCAAGGGGGGTGTGTTGAAGTTGATTGAAAGTGATGAATCGGTGCATCCAACGTGGAGGTAGTTATCATAGTTACATATAGTTAGTGGTTTCCTTATTTAATGGGTAGTTAATGTTACGTGTCACATGGGTGTAAGTTTCATGCATTGCATGAAACGGTGTTATATTCATTATACATATGTGTTGCTGTATTCAATGAAGATATATCAATTGTTAAAACAAAGAAGCTTATGCACACCTCTCATAGTTTGAATACTCTTTTGTTTCTTTACTCTAACATTCTTCGCTTCTCCAGAGTTACAAAGTAGGGGATGTTTCATTGTGGGGTTATGCTATTTAATCTATTATCTTGGGCATATATGGTAAGCCCTAATTTTCCTGCATATTAATCTGCTCTATATACTAATTTCCTAAGTGATCATTAAGCCACCATTACTGGTGCACCGTTGTACCTTTCTATCTCTTTGACATCTCTTTGTGGGGTGACGTTAGTCTCATTCGTCAAACAAGAAAAAAAATGAATGTCATCTTTTGTACATTGCTATTTTATATAATTGTATATATAATTATTGTTTCCTCCTTTTCAGTTATTTGAGTCAATCTAATGTCATTAATTTCTTATATAGGATGAGCAGGAAAGAGGAGATGTGGCTTCCAGCATGGAAATATGCAGGAATGAGTATGGCTTTATAATAGAGGAGAATGCAAGGGATTGTGCTAGAGGCCTTATTGATGAAACTTGGAAGGATCTCAACAAGGAGTTGATAAGTTTGAGTCCACTCGTCAATCACTCTTGAAAGCTTCTTTAAATCTTGCAAGAACATCACAATTGATATACCAACATGGAGATGATGAGAAGTCACCTAGCATTGAAGATAGCATTCACTCATTGCTCATTGAACCAATTCATCATTCATAGTTTTATTTTTAGTGGTGTAAAAAATATCATATATTGTGTTCTTTTTTAAATATCAAAAGGGATTATACTGGGTGCAAATAACTGTTAATTTCAATTTAATTCATAATTTAAATTAATATTATGATAATGTTATTTTAAGTATAGATTGAAATATTAACTTTGCTGGTCTATATCTTCATTACAAATCCATATTAATAACATACGGTATTTTGGACAAGCGCCCACTTTTGAATTTAAATGGAATTGTTTCTTTCACTGAAAGGTGTACATGATGATATTAATACCATGGCTTGGAAATTTATTATTCTAATTCATAGTCTCATTGTGCTTCTTTGGACTTGTGTTTTATTATGTTCTGCTATGATGTTCAAGGTTAAGATCTCTGTTCATAAATTATGGCTAGCGGTAAACATTATGCCCTCTGCATCATATTAATGTATTAATATTATTGTGCCTAAATTTGAACTATGTTAAGGTGAAACAATAACTTGATAAGTGTATTTTACACTGGTTCACAGCTTATTGGAATTCAAACTAATTATTGAATGGAGTTCCAATGGAGGATATGTTTTTCTGGTGCAGTTTATTACATTAGGTTGTTAAGGTTGTTATGACAACCTGGTAATTTGTTATTTTTGTTATGCCAGCAAGGCATTCAGATAAATGGATGTATAAATACCCATAACTTTGTATTCATTCACAATTTTACTGAATTCATTACAATAAGCTTCTTTTTCTCAGCCTAGTAATTCATCATAATCTAATTCTGGTTTCTTACAAGAACCATTAACAAAACCTAATTTGTTCTTTGCTGTAAGTGCCAATTCAATTGATCTTTCCAAGATCCAAAGCCCATTCCATCAAAAGGTTTTGATACTAAAATCATGCCTTGATTATCAGATGAATGTAGGAAAAGAATGTCTGAAATATCTAAGGAAGAACCCCTACTTCCATTCCTAGAACTTTCAACCATGATTCCAAACAGAAAGAGATGAAAGACTGATATAGATTTCAGTGATTTAGGCAAAAGGAATCAGAAACAGAGTTCCAACTCCAAGAACAAGAAGATCGATACTAAATCTTTCATACCATGTGAGAAAACCATCAAACGATCAGAATAAACTCACTCACGCTTGATCCTCTTGCAGTTGAAGATTAGCATGGAGTTGATCAACTTTATTGCTTAATCTCCATGAAGATCCTTGCTGAAATCTGAATAAGAAGAGGAATTCCAATGAGATGGAAGAATAGAAGAGAAAGAATGAGAGAGAGAATGAGAGAGTTTGAGAAAGAGAAGCTTATTGTAATGAATTCAGTAAAATCGTAAATGAATACAAAGTTCTGGGTATTTATACATCCATTTATCTGAATGCCACGCTGGCATAACAGAAATAACAAACTGCTAGGCTGTCATAACAACTTTAACAACCTAATGTAATAAAATGCACCAGAAAAACAAATCCTCAATTGGGACTCTATTCAATAACTAGCTTGAATTCCAATAAGCTGTGAACCAATGTGAAAGCTTTGCTTCTCCTTCTTCTTTTCTTTGATTGTTTTCAATAAGACTTAATCTTTAAACTCCAACATGTACCCATTAAGGCTCACTGCAAGAGTTAAGTTTTTTTATAACATTTTTGTGTCATGTTATTTTGACACAAACTTTAGGTTTTTTGAGTTAAAAAAGTTAACTGACAATCTGCAAATGGATTGCAATCTTGTGGGAACAACTTCCACCTGGGTGATGTCAAAGTGTTGTAGCAGCTGTTTCACATCTTTAAGAACTTCTTTGAGCCTCCAAGGCACTCTCTCATCTTCATGATTAGTGCTTTAGTTAAGACTCTGACAAACAGTATAGATGTAGTGTACAAATGCTAACAACATAGCTTTAGCTTCCCCATATAAACTAGATGCCACAATGCAACCCATAGATCTTGCAATCAGAATATGCCCATTATTGACAATCGCTATGAAACCAAATAGAGGACTCATTCATCCAGGAGGCATTACTTAAAAATGCTATAGAATGAGAAGCATGATTCGAAGAGATGGCCTCCCTGTTTTTGGTGCAGTGAGCTCGTAATTATTCATGAACATATTTCATTTAGGCTTAAAGAACGATGCAGAAAACAGGTTGAATATTATTGAAAATTTGCCAAAATCTAGCATTCTAAATCTTCCATGCATAGGCAACTACCAAAGCTTTGAAAACTGAACCTCCATAGCTAGCGTCAGATCTTTTGCTAAGGCATTTACCAATTGTAAAATCAAATAGAGGTCAAATACCACTGCATAAGGAACAACTTGATTCCAACAAATTTTAACTCTACAACAATTCCAAATAACATGGATATCATTCTCAATAATTAATCTATAAAACATATAGGGCTTAGGAGGCGCAAAGTTAACATTTTACATGTATGCATAAGTAGGGTCCTACCATGAATTGGATATCAAGGGTGTGATATTGGACTTAGGAGGCGCAAAGGAATCTCTAGAGAAAATATTTCACATGAGGGGTGCGATATCAGGCTCCAGTGGGAACTAGGGTTAGGTCTGTTTGTATAACATAGCAAATTCAGTTTTTTTTTTCCCCTGTTTTTTTTCCTAAACCAAGTATTTTTGAGACATGTTGGATTTGGAGTATGAAAAATCTTCTACGCATGATCCCTTGTGTTTTTATTTGAGACAAAGATAGTATGAAAATATAGCATTTTGTAGAAAATCTTTTTTGTTTGGAATTTTTGTTGGAGTTGCTCAATCAACAAGAGCAATGGATGTTGACCTGCTGACTCAGCCAAGTTTGGCTGAGCTGGAGATAATAGAAGCTGATGTGACTGGCTACGATTGGCCATCGTCTTTAATGACCATTTTTACTTTTGAGTAGCCGTTTGCTTTATTCCAACTTGTAACCATTTTATTGGCTAACAAGAGCAATACTCTCACCCAATTAAGATCTTTTGAACCAACCAAGGAGGTGAATTCACTTCAAAAGAATTCAATTCATACTGTGAAGACAACGGGATTCTCAGACAACTGACAGCATCTTATACACCCCAATAGAACGGGGTGGCTGAGAGGAAGAACATAACCGTTATGGAAATAGCTCGCACCATGCTGATAGAGAAGGGAATGCCCATTAAGTATTGGGCTGAGGCAGTATCAACGGCCGTTTATGTGTTAAATAGATCCTTGACCAGTGTTGTGGAAGCTCAAAGACCATATGAAAGATTAATTGGTGTAAAACCATCAGTACATCATCTTAAGGTCTTTGGGTGTGTGGCATATATACTCACAGAAAGACAAACACGTGGGAAATTGGATGCAAAGGGAGAAAAATGTGTGTTTCTTGGTTATAGTCATGAATCGAAGGCATACAGACGCTTAATTCCAAGTTCAGGACGGGTGATGACCAGTGTCAATGTGTCTTTCTGTGAAAATGCAAAATGGGACTGGGAAGTCAAAAGTTGTATACCTACCAGCACTGAATATGAGATTGCTGAAACTGCAAGTGAATGTGGCCATACTGAGCGAAGTGGCAACACATCAACCCATGATATTGAGCAAGCTATGCCTACAGCTAATGATGAGACTCATCTAAGGTATAGAAGCCTCACTGACATTTATAATACATGCTCATTTGCTTTTGCAGCTGAAGATCCAGTCATGTTTGAAGTCACCAATAGAAGCAAAGACTGGTGTGATGCAATGAAGGAGAAGATAAATTCTATCATAAAGAATGAAACATGGGAGCTTACAACCTTGCAATCAAACAAGCAACCTGTTGTGCTGAAGTGGATCTTCAAAACCAAGCTCAATGCTGACGGGTCTCTGATCAAGAGAAAAGCAAGGCTTGTAGCCAAGAGATACAGTCAGATAGAAGGAGAAGACTTCACCGAGGTATATGCACCAGTGGCCAGGTTTGAAACTATCCGAATACTCATTGCAGTTGGAGCTCAACGAAGATGGCTGATATATTAACTCGATGTGAAATCAGCGTTTCTCAATGGAGAGCTTGAAGAAGATGTATTCGTAAGTCAGCCGGAGGGCTTCATTATACCTGGGCATGAGGAAAATGTCTATAAATTAAAAAAAGACCATGTATGGGCTGCGACAAGCACCACGGGCGTGGTACAGCAAGATAAACCTTCATTTCAGTAAGCTTGGGCTAGAAAGAAGCAAGGATGAGCCCACCTTATCCATACAAATAGTGGCAGACCAATGTATTTTTATCCTCTGTCTATATGTAGATGATATCATCTACATGAGCAGCTCCATGAGTATGCTCGAAAAATTCAAGAATGAAATGATGCAATCCTTCGAAATGATGGATCTTGGGATCTTGAGGTACTTTCTGGGACTCGAAGTTATACAGAAAAGTGGCACGACTCATGTATCTCAACATCGATATGCAGAGGTCTTACTATCAGAATTTGGAATGAAGAATTGCAAGAATATGCCCACACCTATGAACTCCAATGAAAGACTTAAGAAGAAGGATGGGTCGGGGTCTACAAATGCTCAGAAATATAGACAACTAGTTGGAGGACTACTCTACTTAACACACACCCGACCTGATATTCAGTTTGCCATGGGAGTTGTCTCCAGATACATGCAAGAACCAACTAATCATCACATGGGATCCGTTAAACGGATACTGCATTATCTATTAGGCACACTGCATTTAGGTCTCAGTTACCGACAAGGGGAGGAATTCAAACTGGTTGGATATACTGACAGCGACTTTGGTGGAAGTCTAGATGATAGGCGCAGCACCACAGGGTGGTTTTTCTTGCTGGGTAGCGCTGTTGTCTCCTGGAGCTCAAAGAAGCAGAGTGTTGTTGCTCTCTCAAGCACTGAAGCTGAGTATATGGCTGCTGGCTCAGCTACATGTCAGGCACTTTGGCTTCAGAGAATTTTAAGGGAGCTTGGAGTAAATCAAGTAGATGGAACTGTGATTTACTGTGATAACAAATCTACCATTTTACTTGCCAAGCATCCTGCAAATCATGGGAGAAGGAAGCATATCGATATAAGATTTCATTTCATTCGAGATCTTGTTCTTGCCGGAACGATCAAACTCATCCACTACTCTACTGAGGAACAACCTGTTGATGTTTCAACAAAGTCTCTGTCTACTCTCAAGCATGAAGAATTCATAAGGGCTCTTGGAATAGCTGAGCAAAAGGAGGATGTTGGAGTTGCTCAGTCAACAAGAGCAATGGATATTGACCTGCTGACTCAACCAAGTTTGGCTGAGCTGGAGATAAAAGAAGCTGATGTGACTGGCTGCGATTGGCCAGCATCTTTAATGGCCGTTTTGCCTTTTGAGAAGCCGTTTGCTTTATTCCAACTGGTAGTCATTCATTGGCTAACATAGATTTAGTTATGTTCCCATTGGCTAGTGTATCACGGGTTATATAACCTCTCATGTAATGTTCTCTTGAGGGATTTTTTAAATGAACTAAGTCATCAGTTATCTTATCACCTTGTTACTGTCTTCTTCCCTCTGCCTCTCTTTTAAACTCAACAATTTTTTCTTATGGAAGGGGAAAATGGTAATTTACAACTTTTCTTAAACACTTTAATTTTAATTTTTTAAAACCTTATTTCTTTCATCTCATTCTCATCCACTCCTTTCTCTAACTATGCCTTCAAACATCTTCTTCTCTATTTTCTCCTTTCTTCTTCATCTCCGAATCAAGGCTAAGATTGAAGTTATTTTCAAATGTTTCAGTAAAATCGCCTAGGCATGAAGAATTCCTTCTCTTCTAATTCCTTCGAATTTGTTTGAGTTTCATGAAATCTTTTTAGCTTTTTGGACCCCCTTTGAATGGCTTTAGTGATATATTTCTATCGTTTGATCTATACCCATTGCCTTATATTTATTTTTGGTTATATATCTTCATGGATGAAATCTATTTTTCTAAGGTTTCATTTATAAGTAGTGAATGGATGTTTGGGTGTTTTTAATAGCCCAAATGATTTAGAAGTCTATTGTTCTTGTTATTCTTCAAAACTTTGCAAAGAAATCAGTGTAATTTTCATGCTATGTTTTATTTTTCAGGCGGAGTTACTGTGCAGCCAGAGCGTTAGTTACTGTAGCACCAGCGACGTATATTTTCATGTTGATTTGTGTGTTCTTGTGCTTCTTCTATTATTCTTTGTGGTTATGTTGAGTATGAGTACATGATTTAAGTGTTATTTACCTTGAGCTTAACTGTTTTCTCTCTTTTGTTTGGTTGATTATGCTATCGGTGGTGAAAGTTTGGCTAAGGGCAAAGGTGTGGTGGAGGATTTTTGTGGAAACCCAAATCCCAGAGTTGCCAGTATTGTGAGTGGAATTTCCAATTTCCTTGCATTGTTTGGAATGGATTAGATTCTTTTTTATACATGTTTTAAACTTAATGAAGTTAGTATATTGTGATCTAACTCATGATTATATGATGTTTATATGCCAGTGTCTTTGCATCTTCGTGTTTTACGCGATATTTATGTCAGGAATTGTTTTGAGTATGTTTTATTAAATTCTTTGTAATCGATCCTTGAAGTGACTTTGAGTCGAGATGGTTGTGAATTATAACTGAGGGAGTATTTGCATTTGTTTAGTGAAAAATTGTTGCAATTTCTTATGTTTAAGATGAAATATTAATTTTGTATAAAAGGAGGTCGATCTTATGTTTAGATGAGTTATATTATTATGTCAACTGGTATAATGTATGACTATAATTTGTGAAGTTATAGATGAGGAATGCTGGGGGTAAATGATGCTCAGTATTGAGTAGCTCTTATAGGGTTAATATTTGAAGCTTATTTAGGACTACGTGTGATCTATTGAAGAAGTAATTACTTTTGCATTTTGGGATTGTCAAAATATATAATATACGATATTATGAATATGGTTCATGGAGCTTAAATATAGTTCGATACTATAATTGATCTGAATTATGTATGTTAGTGAACCTGCTTATTGTTTAGTTGGAGTAGATAAGTTTGACGTGTGTATTTCATATTAATGGGAATTTTGTTAATGGTATCCATGTGAAGAATGTTAAATAGAATTTATGAAAGAGAATGATACACATGTATCCGATGAATTAAGAAATGGTGTTGTCGTTGTTAAGGTAATATTGAGATGATATCAATGGGATGATGTCTCCATTGAAACTTGAGAGGATTACATTTAGAACATTAATGAGTTTTTATTGATAATTCATGAAACGAATTTAACTTAGTATGGTTTGAATGGAATCCTATAGTATTTATGATCTTGGATGTGTTGAGGATCGCACAATCTGAGCAATGACAAGAAAAGACAGCACATACGCAATAATACACAAGACTTTTATGTGGTTTGGTCTTGAAGACCTACGTCCATGGCCGCACTAATATCACTTTATTTCACTCACAACACTATAAGGTTTTACAATTACATGACTCTTTATGGAGAGAAGATAACTAGGATATTTATAGGAAAAGATCGATCCTAATCCTAATCAAAATTCCCATATTGGGCCTTGGATCAGAAAAGATAAATCCTAATCCTAATCAAAATTCTCATATAGGCCTTGGACCTAAAAAGATAAAACACTAATCAATACTCCACATACCCAACAAACTCCCACATAGAGACTGATTACATCAACTGCACTCCACACATCTGTGAACCCAGAATCTGTAATGATCAACTTCTACTAGCACGGCTCTTTCTCATCAATCAACTATGAAAGCCAATTGAAGCTTTGCTAAGCTTTAACTTTTCAGTAGTAATCACTTTAGTCAACATATCTATAGGATTATTTGAACCAAAGATCTTCATCAAGGACAAGATACCATCATTAATTAATTCTCTGATAAAATCATATCACCGCTGAATATGTTTTGGCCTAGCATGAAACACAGGATTTTTCACAAGGTGAATAGCACTTTGACTATTACTATAAAAGATACTATCAACATGTTTCTTGTCCAACTCCTTAAAAACTTTCTTTAACCAAATCATATCTTTTCCGGCCTCTGAGACCACCTTGTACTCTGCTTCTGTGGTTTAAAGAGCAACACTCTTTGGCAGTTAAGGCATCCAACTCACAGTTGTGCCATCCACTATGAAAATATACCCTGCAGTGTTTTTTCTTGTTTCCAAACAACCACTCAAGTCTACATTAGAAAATCCTTCCAAAATAACATTTCGCCTTTTGTAACACAAGGCAACTTTAAAAGTACCTTTTAACTAGCGTAATAGCTACTTAACTGCTTTCCAATGCTCTCTTCTTGGATTTGACATGAATCTGCTAACAACTCCCACTGCATGAGCAATATCTGGCCATATGCATACCATTGCATATATAGCACTACCAACTGTAGATGCATATAGAACTTTAGTTATACTTTTCTTGTTTTCATCCGTTTGAGGTGACTGTTTCTTTGTGAGATTGAGGTGACTTCCCAAAAGTGTACTTTTGATCTTGGTATCATGAAGACTGAACTTTTCCAACACCCTTTAATATACTTCTCTTGGGATAATTTAAGTGTACCTTTATATTTATCCTTATTGATGCTCATACCAAGGATTTGTTTTAAAACACCCAAGTCCTTCATCTCAAACACTTCAGACATTTGTCTTTTTAATTTGTTGATTTCAATCATATCAGCTCCTTCAATTAACATGGTATCAACGTACAACAGTAATATGATGTAGGATTAATAAAATTTTTTCAAGTAATAACAATGATCTAATGCACATCTCTTGTACCCATTTTTTCTCATAAAACTCTCAAATTTCAAGTACCATTGTCTTAGAGCTTGCTTCAAGCCATATAAGCTTTTCTTCAATTTGCAGACCAAGTTTTCTTTCCTAAACATCTGAAAATCTTCTGGTTGTGCCATGTAAATGTCTTCCTCAAGATCACCATGTAAGAAAGCAGTCTTAACATCTTGTTGCTCTAGATATAAGTCCTCTATAGCCATAATACCTAGCACAAGTCTGAAAGTAGTCATATTGACTACGGAGAGAAAATCTCATTGTTGTCAATGCCGCTTTTCCGTTGAAACCCCTTCACCACTAGTCTTGTTTTGTACTTTTGTTGCCATCAAGCTCTTCTTTGATCTTGTACACCCACTTCTTCTGCAAAACTTTCTTCTCTACTTGTAACTCAATCAATGATCAAGTCTTATTCTTTTCAAAAGAACTCATTTCCTCTTTCATAGCCAACTCCCACTGAACTGAATCATTCATCTGCATTACCTTGGAATAACATTGAGACCCACCATCTCTAGTCAAAAGCAAATAGTTTGTTGAAGAAGAATATCTCTATAGAGGTCGCGAAACTCTGCTAGATCTTCTGACTTCTGTTTCTGGAGGAGTTGAAACCACATCTTTTTCATATCTTTGTACATTATGTTTTCATTGAACGTGGCATCTCTGCTTCTGATGATTTTTATGCTCAACTCATCCTAAAAGCGGTAGCCCATGCCATCTGACCAATAGCCAAGGAAAACACGCTTCCTTACCTTTGGATCAAGCTTGTCTCTATCAGAATTTTTAATAAGAATATAAGAAACACACCCAAATACCTTCAAGTGTGAAAGAGACACTTCTTTGCCATACCTCTCCTCCTAAGGAATTTTGAACCCCAAAGGAACTAAGGGTTCTTGATTAATGAGATAAGCTGCTACACTTAATGAATCTGCTTAGAACATCTTCGGTAACCCTGCATGAAGTCACATACTCTTCGCACTCTCATTCAAGCTTTTATCCATTCTTTCAACAACATTGTTCTGTTATGGTGTCTCTAGAACAGTTTTCAGCATCCTTATTCCATTTTCAGCACAATAATATATAAATTCAGCACTACTGTACTCACCACCATTATCAGACTTCAAACACTTGATTTTTAACTCTGTTTCATTCTCAACAGTAGCTTTCCACTTCTTAAAAATAACAAAAACATTAGACTAATGGTTTAAAAAAAAAACCCATACCTTTCTAATGGAACCATCGATGAAGGTAATATAGTAGTGTGATCCTCCCATTAAGACAACTGATGTTAGCCCATATACATCTCTATAAACTAACTCCAGCTTCTCAACCTTTGGTATCTTCCCTGATTTTGGAAAAGTAACCCTCTTCTACTTTCCGAGCACACACGGTTCACAGAAGCCTACTTCTACACTCTTCAAATCTGGAATCTTCACATTTAAAACTAGCATATTTATACCCTTCTCACTCATGTGACCAAGTCTTTGGTACCATAGAATTGAAGAATCACCTCCACTAGTCACTGTATTAGCTTCATCTAACGGTAATTCAACCATATATAGAGTCCCCTTCTTCCAGCCATGAGCAATAACCAGATTTTCTTTGACTATTTTTCACCCGATGTTTCCAAACATGACACAATATCCTTTATCATCTAGCTATCCCACAGAGATTGATATCCTTTTCAGACCAGGGATATATATCACATTCTTTAGCGTCCAAACAGTACCCATGGAGGTTTTCAAATTTATGTCTCCCATGCTTGCAATCTTCAAACTCTCATCATCAGCAAGGCGCACTTTACCAAAATTTTCACTTCTGAAATTCAGCATCATATCTTTAAAAGGAGAAGCATGGAACGAATCACCGGAATCCATAATCAAGGATTCAATCAGACATTCAACACAACAAACCAATGTGTCATCTATCTCTTCTCTTGTTACATTAATGAACTTATCTTCCTTCTTTCTAGAAATTGAGGGAGCCGTAGACTGATTTCGAAAGTGACCTATCTTTTGGCAATTCCAACATGTTATATCTTTACGATTTTTGAATTAGCCCCTCTTTTTTACTTCGATCTACCACACCAGTGATTCTGCCCCTTTTCAAGTTTTCTGCCTCTGCTCTCTGTGTTCAGCAAAAAACCTAATGACTCTCCTGAAGTTCTCCTCCGAATATCCTCTCCAAGGATCAAATCATGAATCCCTTTGAAGGTCAACTTAGTAGTTCTGGATGAACTACTAACGGTTGTAACTCTCCCTGACCAACTCTCAGGTAATGAGGATAACAACAGCAAAGTTTGCACTTCATCTTCAAACTTAATATCCACCGAGATCAATCTAGTCAAAATATAGTTAAATTCATTCACATGATCCATGATATATACATCTTCCTTCATCCTTGTATTTACTAATTGGAGGATCAAAAATACTTTGTTCGACGACAATGGCTTTTCGTACATATTTGACATTGCCTTCAGTAAACTGTGAGTAGTCATCTCCTTGATAATATTGTATGCAACGTTCTTAGCCAACGTCAATCAAATCACACCAAGAGCTTGGTGATATAATAATTTCTAGTCTTTCTTGCTCATCTGATCTGGCTTCTACCCTAATAGAGGTTCATGTAGCTTCTTTTGATACAGATAACCAGCTGCTTGGGACCTTTCTCAGCCTTTTTCCCTCTGTCTCTGCAAGATCATCCAAGGTTAAACATTCCAATCTCCTTCTCCTCGAGCTCGATGTCCTTATTCGAGCCAGTCATGATGATATCTCGATTCATCTCTGAAGCCTCTGTACTAGCCTCACCAGATTACTCGATGTGCGTAAACAGCCATTGGCCTGCCAGAGCCAACACCACATGGTCCACCTTGCCACTAGTTAACAAGCTTCCGCATGTCTTACATGGCCACACTTAAACAAAAGACTGGCAATTTTTAATAAGTCTATGAACATATTTTCATATTATTTTTTACACTCATTCAACATGTATTCAATCATTTATGTGAAAAAATGGTACTTAAATACCTGTTTTAATGATTGTGGGATATGGGCAAAGCAAAACGAGCATGAGGGAGTCAGATAAAGAAATCCTAGAGTAAGCAAATAAAGAAAGAGCTCCTTTAGCACTAGAATAGGAAAATAGACCAACCATGACATCCTATGGCCTTTTTACGGACATCACTTACTATCATAAACCTCAGAAGAAGAGCTTGCAAGCATGCTTATGCTCGAAAGCTAAAGCATATAGGCCAGACATAATAGCTTACGGGCAGGACATATGCTCATAACTCAAGGCATAAGGGTTGGACAAAGGAGTATACCGGCAAGACTCATGCCTATAAGGGAGGTTGCGAGCACTAGATAGAGGACATTACAATCTAGTGCTTAAAACTGTAAGTTGGACTGTAACACCTAAACATAAGACCTTACATATAGCACTTACAACCGTAAGATGCCATAAGGCACGTGACCATTGATCTTCACATTGTTATAACTCATTCTTATGCCCGTAAGGTGCCCATAAAAAGTAGAGTATAAAAGATTTTACTTATAATTTTGGAGGGATCTTTTGACAGCTTAGCTTAGGGAAGAGTGGAGCCATATTACAACGGTTTTTCTCCAACAATGAGTGGGATAAGAACTAGCATCACCAATGAATTTAGAACACAATATAGGCCAGTGAGGGTCATCTTCGATAGTATCATTGAAATATTCATGGCATTCATCTTCAATCAATTAAAGAACTAAGACCTTGGGTGTTTGGGCATAGATGAACTTCATACTTTGATGGCAAGGGTTGTAGACTCCAAATCATTCATGATTTATATATTTCATTCTTGTATTTTTAATTCAATCATGCGTTTCTTTTGTCTTAAACTCTATCCTAGTGAGAGCAAAGAGTTTCATGTTAGACATAGCAAATGACGACTGAGCAATTCACTTTATATAGGCACATCATGATTGAAGAGAAGCATGAGTCAACCTAAAAATAGAGCACTTTGGGATTGTGATTTCTTTCTCGATGTTCCTTCGGAGTGAGTCATCATTAGTGTTCCTCGCACAATGAAATCATAGGAAGTGGGGTTTAAGAAGAGATTTTGGTCTCACTTTATATGAAATTAAAGGTAATCACTTCAAGAGAAGGATTACCTACTCCTTTTAACTAGTATTGGCTCTAGACAGAGTTTATCAAGTGTACTGCAGTCATAGGGTAGTCTGTATCAACGAGGTATGGAACTAGTTATAAGTCACTTTGAGAAAAGTGGTAACCTACTTTAGGAACTCTCTTGGTTTGAATTGATTGCAATATTTTTGTGCAACCTTGTCTAGAGCTTTAACATAACCCTAGGGGAAATCTATGCTCGGACACCTTTGTCTCTTATTGATTGCCTTGCTACTTAGCGTTGTCGACTGATTTTCCCTATTGTCACATCTTCTTCACTTAGAGCACTGCATTGTAGGTTTGATAATAGGGCAATAGTTTTTATTAATATTTCCTAGTTTCTCATGAATTCGACAACCCTGCACTCATTGCACACTTTACCATTTGTGCAGTACATCCACTTACGTACGCCACCATCAAATTTTCATATGAAATGGCAAGAAGGAGCTTCTCCCCCTCATGGTCCACCCAATGTCCTTGCTTTGAGGATCTCAAAAAATCAATTTCTACACAAGGACATACCAATTTAGCCCAAACAATTTTGAGCAACCTCCCAAGATGACCATTAATGACCTGAAGCATTTTATTGTCCCACCAAGATTTCCACGAGGCTATGCTCAAAGATCGGCTAAAAGTTTTTTATCCAATGTGAGACCTATGGAACTTGTTCCAATGATATCAATTTGCCAAGGAACTTCCTAAACAGTGAAGCTTGCATTCATGCATGTGTCAAGCGCAAAATTCAGAATCAAGAACAATGGTATATATCCTTAACAAATGCTATGAGATTCTCCATAGTTTCTCTCTCAATCTCCATATATGAAACAAGAAACTGACTGTCTTTCCCTCCAAACAAAACTCCAGCCTAAGACTTAGCTCGTGGATTTGCAACCGACCTATTCTTCCCTCCAAACTTAAAGTTGTGCTCCATCTCCACTCAGCATGGAAAGTGAATGGAGAATGTCGAAACAAGGAAAGGGTAAGGGGATGGGAGAGAATGCTAAGGATAGGAGAGAACATTTCAGTTTTGAGATGTTAAAAATGATTATGATGTTAGAAGTTTGGCAGCAAAATTGATGTTAGAAGGGAGAAAAATATAAAATATGAGAAGTAAAAGCAACCTGAACTTGATCAAACAAGGAAAAAAATGAAATTAAATTCATTTCACACTCTTATACTTTAGGGCAATTGTCAATATAGTTTTAGAGATTTCACTGTTATTATTGAGATTTTTAAATTTATATTTTAGTATTAATCTTATTTAGGTCTCTGCGACCTATTTTCTAGGAGTTAATCCCTTGAATACAGTCCAAATTGAGTAATAAGAGTTTGGTAAGAGAGTAGATTTTCCTTAGCTAGTTTTTTTTTTTTTTTTCATCTACAAAAATTTAAACTCAAAACTTTTTATTGAAAAATGTTTGTATCACCTGGACTACCTCCTGTTGGTAGTATCATTTTAATAAAATTGTTTGTTACCGTTGCCATCAAAACTTAAAGCTAGTCTTGGACTTTTTCAGGCACACTGGATGTTGTGTCGAAATGTTTCCTAAGCTTTCCTTTTTTTTTTGAAAAAACAACTCCAAGAGAGCTATTTATTGCTAATAGAATAGAGATGAAAAACACATTTAATGTACAAAGTACAACGAAATTAAGGCACTAGCACCATGTCTTTAATGATGTTCAAAGTTTATAACCCTATTGCTAAAAGCCCTTCATCCCCCAGTGGGGAAGTGACATGCCTCGAAAGTATAACAAAAGTGCATGAAGTTGTTGACCTTCATGGGCCATCTTATTTGCCACACGATTGCATTCCCTTGGGATAAGTTGTAAGCTGGAAGAATGAGGAGAACAAGGTAGCCGCTTTAGCAAATTAAAGTGTTGTTTGGTTGTTGTAAGTGAATTTATATGTAAGTAAAATTACAGTGTAAGTAAAAATACTGTATTTTAACTTACATCACAGCTCTTTGCTTTGTTGTAATTTGAAATGCTGTATTTGTTTTTTCTTTGTTTGGTTTGATGTAAGTTAAGGAGTACGATTACAATATAAGTGAAACGATAAGATTACCCCTATCACATATTATTAACACTAAATATTTAATATTATTTATAAAAGTTTTTAATTATATAATATGCTTAAATTTTAGGGAAAATTACTGTTCACCCCTCGGGAATTTCAAAACTGGCCAAAAACCCCCTCCTATTTTTGCACACCCCGGACAGCCCCTCCGTTATAGTTTGGTTCCCTTCTACCCCCCGTCCGTCACATGAAATGGGTCCGTGTTACGAAAATCCATTTTTGCCCCTGCAAATGGTGGGAAAAAAACCCGCCCGATCACATCATGTCATGTCTGGCTTTTATGCATACATATGTGAGTTTTTTCCCCCTTTATGGTTTCTTGTTCGCTTAGAGAGCTTAGAAGGCGAATTACATAATTTTGTTCTTGTTCTCCTTTTCCTTCTGCTAAGTCGATATTATGGACAGTTTTTGTGCCATTGCTAGATACAACGGGGAGGGACGAGTGCTGACGTTCACCGCGTCAACTGAATGGGCGTCAGTGTTAGGTGAGATTTGTGAGCGCTGGGGTCTCGATGTTTGTCGCGCGAGGGTGAAGTTCATCACACCCGATGGACATAATACGGTTTGCCCAATAGAGAACGAGGTGGACTTCCAGCGCATGTGTCATGTGTTCTCCATCCTCAAAGGCGGTGTAGTCGATATGGTTGTCGAGACGGATGACGTGCCACGGCAGCCTTCTGAAAACGAGTTATTGTCGTGGTAATGCGTTGCTCTAAAACAATTATGCAGTTGTATGTCAGTTAGTGTTTAACACTACCATTATCTGTATTAAAGAATGAATTATCCGTTTAAATTGGGCGTCTCCGATTAATTTATCATGTTTCTGTGTAAACTATCATACACCGTTTGCATTATTACATCTCTGTTTAACTATGCCTGTTAAGGTGTAAATATTAACTTAGGCATTTAAATAAGTGGACTTTGTGCTTAAATTCTGATCGTTTGCGTTTGAACTGAAGTGCTGGCAGGAATTCGGACAACGTTTTGATGGCGTTGAACATTTCCGAGATACACTTCGCAATTTTGCTATCAGTCGGAATTTTGATTTCAAATTCGTGAAGAACGAAAAATACCGGGTCACTGTGGAATGCGCGGCCGGTGGATGTCAATGGCGCGTTCACGCATCAAAGGAATATAATAGAAATACCTTCAGAATCAAGACAACGGAGCCGACGCACACCTGCGGTGGTGGAATTGGGTCGGGGTCACACCCGAAAGCGTCCAAAAAATGGGTCAGGGCACGAGTGATTCAGAAGCTGAAGGACCGGCCCTTGTACAAGGCCATCGACATTCAGAAGGACATGTTGCGGGAGCATGGTGTCCACATTCCATACAAGCAGGCTTGGCTGGGAAAAGAGCATGCCCGGGTGATCCTCGACGGCAGCGACATCTCCAGCTACGATCTGTTGCTTTGGTACGTCCATAAGGTGGCTGAGACAAACCCCGGCAGCATCGCGTTTGTGGAAAGAGACGGTGAGCGTTTTAAACGTGCGTTCTTCTCTTTCAGCGCGTGCATTTTGGGGTTCAAGCGGGCATGCAGGCCGCTGTTGTTTGTGGATGGTACTCACCTCCTCGGAAAGTATCGGGGTACTCTCTTGGGTGCCACAGGGAAGGATGGGAACAATGGCTTCTTCCACGTCGCCTTCGCTATTGTCGACAACGAGACCGACGCCAATTGGACGTGGTTCATTTCCAAGTTAGGTGATGCTTTATACGACGAAGGAGACTACCAAGAGACAATTACATTCGTTTCGGATAGGTCAAAGGGCCTTGTGAACGCTGTTGCGAGAGTTTTCCCTTCATCCCCGCACGCGTACTGCCTTCGGCACTTGGAGGCCAATTTTATGAAAGCCAATGGCAGACTTGGGAAGGCATTGAGGGAGGAGTGCTGGTCCATATGTTTTCGTATCGCGTGGGCGACGACGGCTAAAGAATTCGATGACACCGTCAATGAACTGCGGGCCGTATCGTCCGAAGCGTTTCAGTGGTTGATTCACAAATCCGACATGTCACACTGGTCGAATTATCTGTTCAAAGGTGACCGATGGGGCGAGATGTATTCGAATGTAGCTGAGTCGTTCAATGCGTGGATCAAAGAAGCTCGACACCTACCGGTGACGAAAATGGTCGACGCTATAAGGTACTCGAAGGTTAAATACATGTAACGCTTAAGCTTACCCGTTACACTTTAATGTTCGTTATCGGTGTTTAACATGCACTGTCCGCAGTTTGATATCGTCGTCGGTGTTTAACATTCACATTAACCCTTTAGTCCGGTAGAATCCTGTATAAGATAACAAATGTAAATATCATTGTCTCGGTTTAAATACCGTCGTATATGTTTTTCTTCTTCGATCTTTAGTTTATTACGTTCGTTTACTCCGATGTAGTGGTGTTTAAATATTCATATATTCGCGTAAATTTCTTTAAGATTTCCGATATTCGTTGTGCGGTACAAGCCGATGCGCATGTTATGCACTCGCCGTGAGCAAGCGAACAAATGGGATACTTTCTTATGCCCGGACATACGTTCAAAGGTTGAGACGCTTGTGCAGGATAGCCGAAGTCTTCACGTTGCTCGCTGTCTCGCTGATCGTTACGAAGTGATTGACCAGTGCAGTAACTCTGT
This sequence comes from Dioscorea dumetorum, assembly GCA_902712375.1. NCBI lineage: Eukaryota > Viridiplantae > Streptophyta > Magnoliopsida > Dioscoreales > Dioscoreaceae > Dioscorea > Dioscorea dumetorum. Next base: position 7,640,856 of record CACTHL010000846.1, read on the forward strand.
AGACCTTGCCAGTAGAACTTGCTCATGTCGCAGATGGCAAGTTTATGGCATCCCGTGAAAACACGCTTGCGCTGCGATATTGGTGACGGACAACAATGTTCATCGTTTTATTAGCGATCACTTCACCGTCGACACTTACAAGTTGGCGTATAAGGAAGCTATATTTCCCATACCCGACAATGAGAGGCCTACGGACAACAATCGAGATCTGCTTTTGCGGCCGCCTGTGACGAGAAGGCAACCTGGTCGTCCTAGACGAAGGAGGATCGAGTCGCAAGCGTTTGATGTCCGCGAGTTACATTGCAGCCGCTGCCACGCGTCCGGTCACAATCGTAGAACTTGCAATGAAAGTGTCGCCGATTAGGCTTCGTAAAAAGATAATCTTTAAAGAGCACACATTTATTTGGTTATGACGCCCTGATATTTAAACATAGAATAAACGAATTTCGTTGTACCCACTGAAGTTTTAATCGAATAAACCTAATGTTAAATGGTGACACATTTAAAGAGTCACACACAAATTGAAGCGTACGCAGTGGATGTTAAACGGGAAATATCGGTAATAAACTGTAACCAATAACGCTAAACAGGCACATCGCTTGTTGTCATTCTTTTGTATTTGAACTTCCGGAAGGAATGTAAGATAGTGACGCATAAACAGAGACGTCATATTTAAACAGATACGGCGGCGAGTTTTACACATCTTCGGCGGAATGTTTAACGGAGACGTTGTATGGTAACACAAATTGAAGCGTACGCAGTGAATGTTAAACGGGAATGTAAGATAGTCCGAATCAATGACGACAAGACGTCATTAGAGTGAAATCCCAGTACCAATGCTAATTCATTACCATCTCTTTCCCAATTACATTTGAATTCAAAATCCACACGTAAGCATCAATGCACGGAGTACGTTAGGCAAACTTGCGACCCCTAAACTTCTATTTAAACAATAAACGGAAATCAAAGGCACATCCACATATTACACACGAGAGAAAAGTAGATGTACAAGTCCCTCCTCAACGAGCTCGCCGAGAGAACCCGCCGGCCGTCGCCGGAGTACTCAACCGTTAGGGAGGGCCCCGACCACATCCCCGCCTTCTTGGGCACGGTGTCGGTTGATGGGACCACATACTACAGCCCTTACCCCGCGAAAACATCGAAGGACGCCCAGAACACTGCTGCCGAGGTGGCGTACAATGACCTCCGTATTCCATACCCTGGGAGGATGAATACGCGTCCCGCTGCTACCGCCGATCGACTATGTGGAGGTAAGTCATACCGTATGACTTCTGCGTCCATGTTACGGGAAATTTATTTATTTTCTAAATTGTTAAAAGCCTTCATTGCAGGGCCTCGCACCGCAACGCCTTCAGATGCAGCGCCTTCACTCAACCGCGAGCACTCCAACAGCGAAGAGTTGGAGTGCTTTCTGGAGGACATGCTCGTCGAGCTTGCGGGGAAGGAAGTCGTCCTCTCCGAAAAACTCGACCGACTAAGAACCCGCACGGCCCAAGTGAAGAAGCTCATCCAGGGACTGAAAGCGATATCATAATGTTTTTTTCAGTTTTTAGATGTATAAATTAGTATGCCTACGCTGGTTGTAATAGAACTCCGGTCCAACTAAAAATTTTGTGAAGGAAAGAAATTTGTTCCCCTGTTACGTTTTGATCTTTAAACCGATACGTGTATATTTCAACATCGGCACTAAATTATAAACGTCGACGCCTGTAAAAGGGTGGGCCACAATATTTGAAAAGCGCGAGTGTTTGTAAATAGCGAGAATAGTTTTCACACAGAGTCCTCGATGTGTGAAGAAGACAATTCAAACATAAACATCGAATGTTAAGTGAAGACGCACGCTAATAAGCGGTGTCATGCAATGTTAAACGGGGAGAACCCTCGTTCTCGTTCGTCGATAGTTAACCGCAGATATCGATAGTTAAACGGTAAAGTGTAAGGGTAAGTGATGCCGGTTATATTTAAACAATGATGGCGAGTTTCATAGATTAAATACCTCATTAATGTTTACAAAATAGGTTCAAAACCAGAAAATTTGCATTGGAAAATGCTGAAACGTCGCATGCATAAATGGAGTTGAATTTAGGCTAGTTACGGTATAACGTAGTCAGATAAACTAGGCAATGTGAATTTATTATTAATTACTCCAATTTAATGTTGAAATGCGGGTCAGTAAAGCGTGAACGTAACCGATGCCATTTACTATATTCCATTTATTTCACCGAAAACCAATGCCTTTTTTTTTTACAAATAGTTATGGTTGTATGTAAGCATCAAGCCGAAACAAGATACAGACGCAGATATTATCCACATCCCACAACAATGTTTAAGTCACGTCTAGCAGACTTTTGCCAGATGACACGCCGGCCCTCGCCGGAGTACACCACTCTCCGTGAAGGCCCCGACACCAACCCCGTCTTCCTGGCCACGGTGACGGTCGACGGGTCCCCTTTCTCCGGTTCTTCATCCGCGGAAAGCGCCGAGGAGGCGCAGAACATTGCTGCCGAGGTGGCGTTCAAGCTTTGTGCCCTTCGGGCAGCGTGGAGATTACCAAGGCCCCGGTTGCCGACGATGACGTATCCGACGCAAGTACGCATACCGTAAGACTTCTCGGTTGAGTGTAAAAACAAAAAAAGAGCCACCTTCCATACGTAAACCTTCAACTCTTCATTGCAGGACCTTCACGAGCCGTCGGGGATTACACCAGTGGTGAAGAGTTGGATTGGGTTTTCGAACACCTGGTCCGTTCACTAAACGCAAAACTTGAAGGAATAAAATATCGAAAGGCACGTGTGGAAAAGCTGCTCCAAGATTTGAATGACAAGAAAAGGGGGGAGTGAGATTATGTTCGAGTTGATGTCGTTTGTAAATTGCGCCATCTAAATGGAGTTCTCTATATTTAAACGGAGTCGTCTGAATCCAAACGTAGTCATTAATATTTAAACAGATTAATCTATATTTAAACATACAAACCTAAACGGTCATTTTTATTACTCACGGCGTGACTCATTAGCCAATATTAATTACTTTCACCATTAATTATGAAAACTAAAATCAGTCGCACATCTATTTCAAATTCATGTAATTTCCGTTGCGAGAAGCGTAAGTTGCGGATAGTTGTGAAGCAATTATTGTCACATCGAATCGAATAGCAAACGGAGACTCGTATAATTACACGGGAACTCTAAAGAGTGAACAGCACAAACTATAAGTGAACAGAGCCAACGAAGTTTAAACGGAGAGCAAATCATTTTGGCAGGCCTTTATATTTGAAAGTTAACACCGACTGCTAACCAGACACTATTACCTTTAGCGCACAACTAATATGTTTATGTTAGGATGATGAGTTACATGATAATGAATTACGCAAACTTATTTTATTGTCGATGACTGATATGTGACAATAGCGACATGAAATGTTTTTTACCGCAACGTTAAACGTTAACAATAGCGACAAGTTAAACGACGGATTCGAAAGTTAAACGTTATTCTTAATGTGAATGGTAAGTCTTAAAGTTAAACAGATACATAAACGGGGGATATACATTCTGAGTAATGCATGCATTCGACGAAGTGTTGTGAGATAGCATTGGGAAAGTATGCATTGGTTAACCCGGCGGTGGACGTTACTGTTATCTGTTACGATTAAATTCGCTGTTTTGGAATTCAAACGTCGAATAGTTATTGGCATCAGACTCGAGAAATAGTGCAAACGTCCGTTGAATACATTTGTATTTAAAGAAGAATCGGAAACAAGAAACGCACCCAGATATTACTCGCAGATCTAGCAGTATGTATGTGCCAATTCTCAACGCGTACTGCCAGAAGACGCACCGCTCCACGCCGGCGTACTCCACAACCAGGGAAGGCGCCCCGGGCGCCTCCACTTTCGTGGCAACGGTCACGGTGGATGGGACCACGTTTTCCAGCCGCAGAACCGAGAGAACAGAAGAGGCAGCCCAGAACGTTGCTGCCCTGGTGGCGTTCTACGAGCTATGTCCCGCGCAGCTTAGGACGAACGGTGTGTCCCCCGCTGATGTCTATGCGTCTTTAGAAATATTTATCTAAATCGTTCATATCTTCTTTGCAGGGGCGATGACCTATCCCCGGGAGCGGTTCCTCGAAGATTTGGTCGGGGATTTGACGGAAAAAGCAGCATCTCTCTCCGCAGAACTCGAGTGAGTGGTATCCCATAAGAGGGATGTGGAGAGGCTGCTCCGGTACGCGAAAATGTATAAAACGGAATGACGGTTTTTGACCTGCTTAGTGTAGTTTTCATCCATCAAATAAGAACTTTTTGCTTAGTGTGATATTTTAACTTCGTTCTTACTCTCTCAGAAATGTTAACCGTTGCGGACGCATGTTAAACAGCCACGCATGAATTTTAAATGGAGAACAATGTTCCTTAAGCAAATTCTAACCATTCGTGCGCATGACAAGCACGGTTTAAATAGAGACGGACGCGAGTAAACCCTATCATGAAATGTTTAAATGGTAATATTCAACGGGAACGGTGATATTAAACCAGTAACGGCGATTAATAAACACAGATTGTCTTCTTGGCCTGATAATTCTAAATTTTAAACGGTTACAACAACACGTAATTGGTGACACACTGAAAAAAATAAAAATTCCGTACTTGAGGACCCATAGCGCGGTTCATGAAGACAATTAAAAATTTACATATAATAGGGACTCTCACCTTTAAAAACAAACAGCGCAAGTAGAATAGGGTCTCACCCGTCGAAGAATAGCCGCCATATTAAACAGGGACTGTAATATTAAACATGTAACGACAAAAGCTAAACAGAGAATACCTTGTTTAACTGCTAGCTCTGCATTTTAAACGTAGACAACAACACGTAATGGGTGACATACATTGAGAAAAGAATTCCGTGCTTACGGACCCATAGCGCAGTTGATGGAGACATTTAAAAGTTATGTATAATAGGGTCGCTCACCTTTAAAAGCAGACAACGGAAGTAGATTACGGTCTCTTTCATTTAACGACAGCCTCCATGTTTTAAACAGGGACATAGGGAGTTAAACGCTTACCACTAATATCTAAACAAGGAGTATGTGATCAACCCGGTCCCCCTGGTGTTAAACGGTAACGGTGTATATTGCACGGAGATCCGTATTGTTAAAGTGTAACACAATGTTTTAATAGTGACAGCATCATTTTTTTACAGAAGTACTTAATTTTATAAAGCAGCGACGACCCTCAATCGGTACCATGGAATTTTAAGCAAAAAATGATTGAATATGAAAGAATAACGAACATTATTAGATGTACATTGAAATTTCTGCCATGTCGTTGGCAAAGAATGAATTGAATCAATTGAAATGAATTTCGACAAAACTGTTTTACTTCCCCACAGCTGGACCCTCCCCGCGTTGCTTGATGCCGGATGCTCGTCCTTCCTTAAGTATGTGGGCAGCGTACTTCAATCGCAGATAGGGGACGTCCGTGTGCGCTATCCGCAGCTTTTCGCCGCGGAGCAATTGCTCGATAAACCGCATCACGTAGACGGCGCAGTCGACAGTGCCTTTCTTTTGACGCGGTGTGTCGTCATCGTGAACAAGCGGGTACTGTGCCGTCGCCGTCGTGCCGTACTCCATTTCGAGACAGGTGTCGAATAGTTCCCGCTGTCGCATTATACAAACCGATGTTAGAATAGAAAGCATCTATGTCACTCTGATAATCGAAATCTATATCGCAGAGAGCTTACCATTGCTACCGCGTCTCTGTTGTACTCTTCACTTGGGCATGAGGTGTAATGCCTGTACTCTTTCTTGTTATTGTCGAGCACCACGACATGGAAGTGGCCATTCAAGATTATGGGAAGGATGATGATGTCAACGTCATTGACGACCTTGGTGGCATCTCCGATCATAGCCAAAGTCGTCTCATGTGCGTCTTCCACCTTCGACATAAACAACGCCAGTGGTCGAGTGATGGAGGCGCGCTTCTTATGAGGATATGGCTTTCTGTTAAGTGTGTCTTGTACGATGCACACGAAGGCGTCCAACACATCATCTGTCACCATCTCTATCCCGTCGATCAGAACGAATAGGTTGGCCCGGGTGGTGCTGACATAATCATTCCTCCAGACGACGGAACTGCGGTTAAACGGCAACACATGCGATTGATTAATAACACGTAGACGTTAAGTGGAAACAACACATACGTAAATGATAATGTATAGGGGTAAACAGTAATATCGTTAGTTAAACGATACATTACTAGGTTATATGGTAACGACTGTAACTAAACGGAAACGCAACAACGTAAATGGGATGATGTCTATATAAACATTAACATCTACACTATCATACTTACTCGTCCATGGGGAAGTTGAGGAAAATCTTGATCAGCTCCTTCTCGAATACGTCGAGGCGCGATTGACCAGCGTATTTTTTCTTCGCTGGAACGAAGTCTTTCCGCACTTCTTCATACTGCTGGTTGGCGAAGGTGACCGATTTCTTTTTTTTCTCGGCGACGTTCCCTTCGCCACCGGCAACAGCTTTATTGGGATCATCCGTAGATGCTTCTTGCTGTTGCGGGATCGCGCCCACACTGGATGTGGCAATGTGGGTCGGCCGTTCCTCCGTGGGAAGGAGCTCCTCCACAATAGAGGCAACGGTCTTCTCAACCGCGGCCAAGGCAGTCTCATCAAGGGGAAGCACACCCTCGGGTGGTTCTTCATCTTCAAAATTAGTGGCCACCACCCTGGATGCGCCGTTGTCGGCCGCGGCTGCCGGCTCCACCGCGACGGGGATTTCGGAGTCTTCCGCAGACGCGGCATTGCCAACGGGGTCTACAATCTCCGCCACCGGGGCGGTGAAGTCATCAACTGCAACGGTCTCAACAACCGCATCAGCCGCCGGTGGTGCTGCCATTGTTTCATCCTCGGCCGGTGGTGGACACACAGGCGGTATACTTTTCGTCGCCTTTGTGCAAGCCTCTTCATACGTGGCCTCGTCATACGTGGCCGTCTTGGAATGGCCTTCACGACGAAGTCGTCGTCCTCAATTTCCAACGGCTCATCCGTCCCGGGCAGGTCACGTATTTGTCCCGACGGTGCAGCCCTTTCAAACGAATCAAACTTTGCTTCCAATGCCTCAACCCGAGCGACAATCTGGGGGAAAGTGTTCATCATCACCTGGCATGCCCGCATAAAGGATGTAGTCACGTCGTCGGCTGATGACGTCGGTTGGGCTACCGCGGTCGGGGGGACTCTGGGGATCCGGGTGACTCTCGTTGTCGCGGCCGGTGCGGGTGTTGCCAATTGGCGGGGTAGGTGAGGGCCTATCCGACGCCGAGGGTTGCGTGTTGGGCTCGAAGGGGGGGAACCACGTCGGCGCGAACGGGCGGAAGGGGCTGGCATCTCCGCTTGTAGTCGTGCAAGTGGTTCCCGCGCAACAGCATCCATCCGCCAATTGGCCCCAACAAAAGTCTCCTCCACAGCATTCGCCGGGACCAGCTCAGGAAACTAACATATATAAAGAAAACAATCTCAGACAAATCATTCAATTTGATTCAAAACAAACGTATTTAAACATTTGACATATATACGTAAACGATATGGCACACATTTAAACGGAGTATAACAAGGTTAAGCGAAGACACCAAGCGTTAAACACAAACTACATTTCCTACACGGATAAGCCTATCGTTAAACATTAACTGCTCTTTGTAAACACATTAACACTGATTTATTACCTCTTTTCCTTCGAGAGCTGACCAACTGGTTTCTATCGTCGCGTGCTTCCGGTAAGTACTTTCGCAGTAGCACAGCACCCTTGGGGTCTTGCCGAAACGGGCTTTCTTGCCGGTTCCGGTCACCTCGTAAAACCAGATGGTCAGCGCGATCGAGCAACCCTTAATGTACCCCGTGTTTACCTTCCCCCCCTCGCATCTGGCTTGCACTCGAGCAGCAGCTTGTGGAACGTCCTCCATAAGCCATTTGTGCGTCGCCTGCGCCCATGCGTACCGCCCCATGCCAGGTAGATCGTCGACATAATCAACGATCCAAGTGGGCACCGAGCATGAGGTATTCGGGAAGAGGATTGTCCCCATGAGGTACGCCATCAAGAGTTTCACAAAATCCTCCTCTCCCCCCATCTGTCCAACAAGACGCTCAAGAGTGCGCCTAATGGCGTCCCTGTGTCTGTCGAAGCTTTTCGAAAAATATCTCCCTTCGAAAGCTGACGGTGTCTTTTTCTTCTTAAACAGGACGGCGTCTCCGTCGCAGCGCAGACCCATAACGAGAGCCACATCCTCAGGCCTGAAGCTGAGCAGGCTCGCCCCGATCCTGAATTTATTGGTGCGGCCATCGTACCTCTGCAGAAGCGAATCGAGAAGGGCCCTCTCTTGGAATACAGCTTCCACCTCAGTGAATGCCGCAAACGGTGTCCTTTGGATGATCTCCCAATGTCGAGAGGTCATGTGGACTTTCAATTCGGCCAAGGTCTCCACCACCGGTGTCAAGTAGCATCTCCCGTTGACTAGGTTTACCGCCATAATCACAACACTGCAAAAATGACAACACTTGTTAAACAGATACATCAAACGCTACACAGAGACAAATGTTTTACACGAAAAGCTCAACACTTAAACAGAGAGATGCACCGTTAAACGGAGACAAACTCTTTTAAACACGAACTCATTTCATCACACGGAAATCTCTTTTACAAACTGCAACCATATCAAATGGAAGGGGAAACGCACATTGTAAGCATTACACAAACAACAACAACCGATATCTCTTTCAATGATCGTGTGCACAACCGAAAACCCTAAACCCTAAAACCCTAACCCTAAACCAAAACCCAAAACCCAAAACCCTAAACCCTAGCAACCCCAGCCGAGAAATTCCCCCGCACACTAGAACCACGCAAAACAAAACCGACGAATATCTCTGTGTAACAGAGTACTTCATATAAAAGCCTTGCTTTAGACACAGCTTCTGCCATACCTTGAGCTGCAAACTGATGGAAGTGCAGGATACTTGCGCACGGTGGACTGAAGTTACAGAGGATGTCGAAGCCGAGAGAGCTTCGGAGAGGGAAAAGCTGAAGAAAGTTAAGCAAAGAAGAAAAATGAACACTGCTCTCTGCCTCTCTTGGGATTCCCATTACGAAAAACCCTCCACTTCCTCTCTAACCGGCTTAATGATTGCACCACGATTTCCCATGCAAGGTAGGGGCAATTCCGTCCGTGAATTTGAAAAGTAACTCCGTTAACCACCGTTTCATTCTTTGGGGGTTTGAAAATCATTGTCTTTAAAAGGAAGGGGTTTTTATGGATTTGGAAATTAAAGGGGTGTTTTTGGCCATTTCCCAAACTTTGGGGGTGTTTTTCGCCATTACCAGTAAATTTTATCTCTAAAAACTATTAATTATATCAACTCTCATTATTTATGATTAATACTAATTTAAAATTTTAATTAATTCAGTGGTGATTTATTAAATTTAAAAAATATAATGTAATTCAATTATATGCCATTAAAATATTTTTCTATATAAATTAAATAAGAATTGATATTTTAAAATATAATATTAAATTAAATAAAAAAAAATAACTATTTTTGTAATCATGTTAATACTACTAATGATGTTAGTATTATTATTTAATACTTTTCATAATAATAATTTATTTATTTATTTAAAATATTTTAATGATAAAAATATTTTTTAAAAATATTAAATATTTTAAATTTAATATTTTTAAAAATTTTATTACTTAAAAATATTTTTATAGTTAATTTTAAAGATAATTTAATTTATTAAATATTTTTATAATTATATTTAAGATAAAATGGTGATTAGTGGATACAACTTACTTTACTGTATTTCAACTTACAGCAAATTTTGATGTAAGTTGAAATGCTGTAAAAGTGAGTGAGATGTAAGTCCACTTACATGTAAGTGGAGCTTTTACATCAAACCAAACAGCCAATTACATGTAAAATCACTTACATCACAGCTACTTACAGCTAACCAAACAGCCCCTAAATGTATTTGCAACTCTCTAAGGAGCTTCCTGGATATTCTTGTTCAATATTTACACAATATCGATACAATTAATAAATACACATTTCAAAATGATACTGATCTCATTAGCCCATTTCAGCCCAATCAATTGTGCTTTGAGCAAAGCTTCTAGACTAGAAGTAGCTTTAATCCTACTACAATCTGCTGTGTGATATTGTCTATTAGGATAACACCCCTCCAACCTTAGGGCATTGCTGCAGTAGGACCAGGGATCCAGGAGCATCTATAAGATGGCATCCACTAGAGTTGAAGAGATACTTCCCAATATAAACTTTGGAGGCAGCATAATATTCCTGAATTTGGTCTATCACATTGTAAGCCATACCCCTAAATCAAGTTTGTCACAATTAGTGCAACTTATTAATCGTGATGGTCGTTCTTTTATCTCCGACTATTTTGTTTATTTAGAGAAGTTGTTTAACAAATCAAATTTATATAGATTTCGGGGTTAGTTTGTGATTTTGTGTGTTAGTTATTATTTTTGTTGTAGTATATCAAACATGGAGTTGGGAGTGGAAATAACTCTTTAAATAGAGGTTCTAAAAAGATGATTGGCATCCTCACTTCTATCTTCACAAGTTCTAAATAAAATTGCTCCAATTCTTCTCTTTCATTGCTTTTTAGCTTTTCATATTAATTTCTAGTTTGTGTTACAAGGTTGGACCCATTTGAAAATCAAGTTGCATCTAGATTTCTAAATTTGTCAAGTTGCAACCCTAAATTTGTCAAGTTCCATGATCTCTAGGTGTCCTGATTGGACAAGGGCAAGTGGAGCTACAAAAGCATATAGCAACTAGTATCTTAGATATGCCTAATGGGGGGGGATGCACCGAGGGGCAACAAGCCACAAGGTGTTAGTCCAGAGTACTTACTAGAAGATAATAAGCGTAGCACGAAACGTAAATGAAGACAAGTCAAGAAGATGGAAGTAAACAAAGCTCAGTGTTATTGATTTTTCGATGATCCCTTACAAAGGTTTTGGCCTCCTATATATAGGCCAAGTTACAAACTTCACATGGAAGCAAGCTTCCTACGCAAGTAAAGTAAAACTTCCACACTAAGTAAAGCAAAGACACTCAAGTGCTTATCCTAAAAGCATCTTGATTATTGTACGTAAAGAAAGTAAAGAAAGAAAGAGTAGTGGGGGTATACCCCACTTTGAACCTAACTTTTCTTTATTCTCTTACATATCTTAGAGATTTCTCAAGCAGTTTTTCCAGTTGTGCTGGTAGTGACTAAAGTTGAGAAGTCTCTATCTACTTTACTTAAATAGATACTTTACTGAGCTAACCTTCCATCATGTTGATAAGGTTATGCTCTTCCATGTCATCTACCACTAAGTGTTCTGGCACAAATGCTTCTGGTGGTGCCTGTGGTACAGCTATGTCTTCCTGCTCATCAGACATTTCCTCCGTCTCTGAGCTGGGTGTAGCGAGATTCTGGTAGTTGAGGCCTACATGGGGGATGCTCAATCTTCCATAGTATCCGAACTTAAACTGTTGGGTCCATGCTAGAACCTTCTTAAGATGGTGTTCGACCCGTTCATCTTGCTTCAACAGATGCGGAAAAGGACTGAACACGGAAAAGAATTGTGGATCAATATACAATTTTATTACCTTGGTTTCCAGGATTAAGGAAACCCTTGTTGGTTCCTCCATTGTGGGGCCAACTTTCCTCCAATCTGTCGTGAGGGCACATGCCGTCCATAAACTCAATTGTTGGATTATTCTACTATCGTTTCTAACTGCTGCTGCCCCTCTTGCGTCCACGTCATCTTGTATGGCACGGTGGTGTCTTAGGATTGAAACTTTGATCAGATGCCTGGCTTCATCTGGATAATTAAATTGAAGTGCTGGTGGAATAGAGTTGATCTCTAGATTCACATATCCTTCTCCAGGGGGTACAGTCTTACATAGCTTGCGGAGGACTGCTGCAAGCTGAAAATGCTCTTCGAATGCGTCTACCTGTCTTACCTCTGTGATAATGACACGGGCTATGAGTCCATGTCGGAAAAGTGTTTTGAAGGAGAATGGGACTCCTTCAACTTCAGTGTCCCTCCATCTCGAGAGGTTGATGGAGCATCGGTAGATGGAGAATCCTTCGTTGCATCTACAGTAGGGACTTTTGTGTTTATTACTTTGAAATGCAATGCCTGCCAGGGCCATGCCAGATGGAGTAACACCGTCCTCAGCCATCTTCTTTAGTTGTTCTGCTTGGCTAACAAATGCTTCATCTAGATGTTGTAATACTTTCCTAAAAACAACATCTTGTACTTCTGTCAGCTCCTCAGGAAAATCCTCGAGTTGCTCTAATTTCTCTTTTCTACTCCTCTCAATAGTGTGCTGGAGGATGAGTAACTCTTCCCTTTGTTCTTCTAATGTTTTTCTTATTTTCAAAATTTCCTCTTCTCTGATACGGAGCTCTGTCTCCAGATGTTTAATTCTCCTTTCTTGTTCTACAAGAAAATCGACCGTCTGTGGTTTAAAGGGCAGTGGGGCCCTTGTCTTGGCTAATGGGAGAGGTATGTGTTGTTGTTCTACCTCTTCATTGATTCGCTGGAAGAATTCCGCTAATTGGTGGAGTAGCGGAATCAAAGCCTTCTGGTCTCTACGGCTCGCCCAGAGGTTATTTACTAGAACTTGCTGATGAAGGTTGAGAACAGCCTTCGTCTTGAAATACAGTGGAGAATCTGTTGGGAACATAGGGAGATTTAACATCGTATCTATCGGATACGCCTGTGGTGGTCTGCGGGATGTTGATGCCATTTGCGCTAGTGTTCTTGCTGCCATATTTTTCTTAGCTCTCTCAGAAATAATGTGTTTAGGTTTCAAAAGCTCCCCAAGTTGTGGATTCTTGCTCATTTGTTGTTGGATTAATTTAGATGTGGAGTCTGGTATTTATAGAATGGTGGTCTAGTTATCCCAGATTCTCCCCATAACTTGAAAGGATGGGCCTACCGGTTTCTGTAGCCACCATCAAGCTAAAGGAGGAACGAATCTGTTGGTTCCGGGATAAGATTCTCCGGACGCCACCATGCTTAAAGAACTGAGGAACTTACTGGTTTCTGTAATCCCCTCTTTTAAGCATTCTGATGGACCATCCTACGTCTTAGAGTAGGGATAAGATGCCATACCTTAGTTGGCGCGGTCCTCAAAGGTGTCGTTCACCATCCTGCTGAGCTGGTCTGCAATAAAATTATGAGTACCTTGAATATGTTCAATGTTAACTTTGAAGCCATTTCCTATGATAAAGTCTACAAAGCATAGCCATCTGTTTAGAGATAGCTTATTTTCTGATTTCTTGTGATAAAAAGAGACGATTGCTTGGCAATCTGTCCTTAATGTGAATTCTTCGGCAGAGATAACAAATAATTTGAATTTTTCCATTGCTCTAATTGCAGCTAATATTTCGGCATCTGTACTAGATACTGGTGTGGTATATGTTCCACTATCATACCTACTTATTTGTTCTTCTCTTAATGGACTGGTTTTAGTGGATCTGTATTTGAGTACAGCTCCCCATCCTCCAATCCGTCCATCGGATTCTATAATTAGATATGCACCTTCTGGTGGTAATTGTAAGGGCTTAATTTTTCTGACTACATCTTTGATCTTTTGGATTAACTTAACATCTTCATTGTTGAACCTTCTTTCACCTGTTTGTTTTGGTTTCATGTAAAGAGGTCCAGCTAACTGACTTAAATTTGGAATGAAATTTCTGGCATAATTTAATTTACCTAAAAATGATCTAATCTGTGTTAAGCCTTCCAATTTGTCAGGCATATCTAAGATACTAGCCGCTATATGCTTTTGTAGCTCCACTTGCCCTTGTCCAATCAGGACACCTAAGAATTCTATCTTTCTACAGCCTATCTTCATTTTCTTTTCAGATAAGATGAGGCCATTCTTTCTGCATTCATTAAAGAATATCAAAAGATGTTCTACATGTTCACTGATAGTATTACTAAAAAGTAAAATATCATCAATGTATACTACAATGAAAGGATATCTCCTAAAGATTTTATCCATTTTTCTTTGGAAAATTTGTGGTGCATTTTTTAATCCAAAGGGCATTACTTTCCACTCATAATGACCATTATGGGTTATGAATGCTGTCCACTTCTTACTGTTTTCTTCCATCCTAACTTGCCAAAAGCCACTCTTTAGATCAAACTTACTGTAAATAAAAGTATGCTTTATTTTTTGTAAGAGTGCTTCTTTACTTGGTAAAGGGTACTTATCTTCTTCAGTATTATCATTCAGTCTTTTGTAATTAAAGACCATCCTACTTTTTCCTCTTATAATTTCACTATGCTTATTAACAATGAAAGCTCTTGTCCCGTGCGGACTCTTTGTTTCTTCTATTATACCTAACTGTAATAATTCTTTAATATGCATTTCAAACTCTTTTTGTTCATAAGGGGTTGCTTTGATCACAGGGCATGTGATCCGTAACTCTGGATTAATAATCTCTAACTTACATTCTTCATTAGTTCAATGTAAGAATCTAATTGGATTTTCTCCAATAATTCCCTCATATTTTAATCTTTCTAAAAGAGGCGTAAGTTTTCTTTTCACATCCTCAAGCTCATGATAATCTATCTGTAATTCACATTGTTCTTCCCATTCTATTTCTTCATGGGTATGAACATTGGATGTATAAGGAGTCGTTGTTACTACGTCCAGTCTTTTAAAGACCGAAACTAAATCTCCTTGTACTATAAGCCCTCCTGATTGGTGTCTAATAAAACCCATTCCTAAAATAAATTGTGTGGGTTTACTTTTTTGGAAAGGCTTTAGCCATGTGAAGGGTAAAGTGTAGACCTAATTGTTAAATCTAACTGTTGAGTCTGCTAATTTCTTAGTTAAAACTATATTGTTGCCAAAAGCATCATGAACTACCGATTGCTTTACTACTTCTTCTTGATATTGTAAAGGAACTATGTCCTGTGAGATATAGTTTTTACTAGCTCCTGTGTCTATGATACCATTAACAGGGAGCTTAAATCCATCCTTAAATTCTATAACAAACTGAAGATTAAGCAGGTTATTGTATCTCCTACTTTGGTTTACTGTCATAATATCTTCATCATAACTCTCATGAAGATTTTCTTCTTCTGAGTCATTGTCAGCCTGCATTATTACTATACCTTTACCTTTAGATTTGAAAGAATCTAATTCTTTAGTTGCTCTATCAAGTTTTTCTTCTAGGTCCCTTATCCTATGTAGTAGCTGTCGAATGAGTTCTTTATCTACATTATTGTCACCATTTCCTATGCTTTGCCTAGGATTCTCACTATCTTCTCTAGTATCTGGTTCTTCAAAAGTAAAATTATAGTGTTCTTCAGCACATCTTCTGCAAAGTGATGTCTGGCATTTAAAGCATGTTACTCTATGCTTTAGTACATGGAAATAAAAACATTTATCACATCTAGTCTTGTGATTGTACTTAAAGGGTTCAAAATGGTGATCACAATCAACTTTAGCCTCAATGATGTGATAGGTGTCAAACAAATATCTAGGATTCTGATCTAAACTATATTTCTGAGGTTTTTCTTTATTCATAGGTTGAAAGGTAACTCCTCAGTGCTAGTGTAGGGACTATTCTCATAATAAAAATCTCTAAGTTCTTTCAAAAGCATGTACAGAAATAAGATTCTTTCATACCTTTGCATATTCTGATCTTGTTGAAAGCAAAATCTTTCATAAATATAAAAGTTTCTAATTACTGCATATAGTAAAGGGACTGTATTCATTTCAATATCTTCCCATCTGAGCGTAATTTTAAATCTTTTACCTTTTGTAAATTCTTATCTTGTACTAAGTCTATGATCTCTCTAACATCTTCCTTAGTGGAGAGTAGATATCCTAGACTTACTATGATGAGATCTACTGCCTCTAACTTCTTTTTATCTTGATCTGTTTCTTTTAAAAACTCATTGAATTCTTCAATTATTAAATTCTGGTAAAGAAACTGTTGTTCAGGATTATCTCTTCCTACTGACTGGTTGCCTAAATTCATAAACTTCTGTTGTTTGGCAATCCAATCCATCTATCCTTTCTCCGGAAGCCATTCTATACTTCCATATGTATCCTGGAAATCAACGAGATTTCCAACTTCTTCTAATCTTTCTAAATTATCTTCTCCAAATATGCTGCATATATCACTGTCTTTTTCACTATCATTGCTGTCTAAACTAACAATATCAAATTCATCAGCTAACTCTAATTCTTGAAATAATTTTAGTCTCTCTTTATTGACCGTCTTGTTTCTACATTCTCTTGCATAATGACCTTCTACACCACAAACATAACATTTACACTTTCTAGGTGGTTTATCTTTTTTAAACTTCTTGACATGGTTGTACTTAGGTCTGCCTTTCTTATAATACTGGCTCCTTTTGAGTCTTTTCCTGGGTTTATATTCCCTATGTACTGCTGGGATATAAATTTTATTACAATAGCTATAACTAGACACTTGCCTAGTTGCTTCTGCTTCTAAGCATTTATCTTTTAAATAGTTAAATGTAAAAAGGATTGCTGGCCCTATTCCTACAATCTCATCATTATTTTGATCTACCCATGACTTATAGATTAAATCTCCTAAGGGTTTTGGTAGCTTGTTAAACCATCTTTTAGTTAATTCCGTACCTGTAAAAGCTCTTCCTGTCTTAGCTGCTAAGGCTAAATACATTTGACTAAATTTAACTATCTCATTAAAACTCGAGATTTGTAGTCTTTCCAAATCCCTTGCTGCTACATCTTGAAATGCTGTTTCCCCTCTGGCTGGGTTTGTTCCTAACATTATAGATCTTATCTGATTTGTAATGTTGTAAGGATTGTCTCCCATTTTTATCATATTTTGGTATTCTTGAGGGTATATAATTTTCCAGCTGTTTAATAACTCTCTGGCTGTTGTGCCCAGTAAATTTTCTATGAAATTTACCATTGCGAGGTCATCTAACTGGTAGGAAATTCTACCTAATGCATTCATAGCATCCGATTCCCATCTATCAATTAACTCAGGCCATTTCTGTGGGTGTACTGTTGTCAAAACTAACATGCTCCCTTCATTATTCTGTTTAGGCATGTCACGTATAACTTCTAAAGGGTCCGATTTACCTTTCCCTCTAGAATAGGGTCTTTCTGGCCCAAATACATGTTTAGTTGGATATTGCATTGGTTGGGTTGTTCTTACATTGGTTGGAACGAATCCTGCTGGGGCTAATCCTACAGGTGCACTTGGCCCTGCCTCACTCATAGAACTTTCTTGAGTTTGAGTTTGGATTTCATTTTCTAATGGTGGGATCAAAGGTTGCTCGTACTTTTTCATGAGAGCATCCATATCTAATTCATCTAATTGTTTAACTAATTCTTCATCCGTATACTCCATGTGTATCTCATCTACATGTGTTTCTATCTTTTCTTGGCTTTTCCTAGGCCAATTACCGTAAGGGTATCTACGTTCTATTAAGAAATGAATATCATCTGTCTTCTGGGAATTCTCCAAAATCTACTTCCCACTCATAATCTGGATAATATTTTTCAAAATCCATTAGATATAGTTACTTTCTATGTTTTGATATTTCTTTTTTAGATCAATTTTCCAATTTTCAAGAAATTGGATGTCATGTCTGCGCCATCGCTTAATTAATTCAGTAGTTTTTATTGGAATCCTAGTTGGCCTAAGGCACTCGTCATACTTTATTCTTTTGCTACTTGGTTCACCTTCATCTTGAAGGATCTCTTTTCCTTTATTTCTTTTTTCTCTTTCTGATGCTAATAATTCTTGGTGCCTATGTTCTCTTTCCATATCATTCTTGGTTAGTAGATATCTTTTGACTTCTTCTAACCATTCATACCTAAGCATGTGTATTTGGTCTGGAACTGAATATCCTGATCTGACTACATACTTTTGTAAATGATCCATATGATCTTCTACGTCTTTAACTGTTCCACTTTCTAATAAGTTATTCATCCGTACAGATTTCCTATTCTGTCGTACATTTTTTCTAATCTTTTTTCTTCTTTTCGTAACTGCTTTAGTTTCTTGTTATACTCTCTTCTAACAAGAAATCTTTGGATATGTGATAGATGAGATAATCTCAATCTATCTTCATAATCTACAATAATGTCTAATTTTTCCTCTACATACGTCTCTACTTCTATTAACCAAAACCATTTTTCATAATAAATTTTTTGTCTTAATGTTAGCATGTGGTACGGCAAGTTATTAGTAAATCTACCAAAGAACTGCCTCCTTTCAATTATCGGAGCTAAAGTTTGGGATTTTAATAAATTTTTCATTAAGTCCTGATTTGATTGGCTATCTTATCATAATCTTTCTTCAATTTTTTAATCTTTTCTGTTTCATATTCCAAAAATTCCTTTCGTTCAGCTGATAATTTATCCTCCATACTAATACCCAATCTTTTATAAGATTCTAAGTATCTCTTGGTTTCCAAGATCTGATCATAGTATTTTCTTTGTTCTATGAAGTATTCTAAGAAAATTTCTACTCTAGATAACCAATGGTGCTTTTGTAATACGACTTTACCATGGTATGATTATGGATTCATTTTCCATAGCCTATCGTTATGTTGTTTTCTCATTTGTATTATTACTTCTAAATTTTCAATACTCACCAAATTTTTCATTGTTCTGAGGTTTCTCCTTCAGGAACATTATCCTCTATAGCTAATCTTTTATTATACTTAGCTACTCTAAAACTTAGTCTACCATCAGAGTGTACATAAAACTCTGATTTTTCCGGCCTTAATGTCATAGGTAATAGTGGTTCTATAGTCCATTCCTGTCCTGCCAATGTTTCTGAATCATAATACTTGGCTGGGATTGCTTGGATTCCTTTACTTCCTAAAATATTCGTGATATTTTCTATTCTATTTGTTTTCAATGTATACTTTATAGTATTATTTTTTGATATTTGTCCCGTAAATGCCTTTGTTATGGCGATATTTGGTTCTGTATCTATCATATTATATCCTCTAGTTCTAACTATTAATTTTATAAACTTAAATAAAGTGCTTAATGTTACTATATAATCTGGCGTCATATAAGTTGCTTCAAAATTATTATTCATGTCTGCTTCAGCTAACCCAATAGCAGATCTTGAGACTGAATCTATATGTCTTATATCTACTAGACTTATCATTACTTTTGTACCTAAACCTTTTCTATGCATGCCAGTAATACCTAATAATATCATTCCGAGATGCATTACTGTATATCCTTGACTTACTAGTTTGTCATAAGATTCTTGGGTGATTAAATCTAATGCAATTTGTGTTTCATCATTAGGACAACATACTTGTACTTCGTCATAATGTTCATAAATCCTATTTGAATAGTCAAAGAAACCATGTTTATACAACTGTTCCCCTGGCATAAGAGATAAATTTTCTTCTTTTAATCTCTTTGCTTGCTCTTCTGGGGATAAAGCTGTTTCTATCCTATTTATGTGTTTCACCGGGAATATCGGGAATCTTCTTACTCTATCTTTACTTAGGATAATCTGAGAATTGTTTCTACTTGTACTATCTTCCATTACTTTCCTTTAGGAAATCTCATCCTATATTGCTGTGGTTTCTCTAATTCTTCTTTTGACCATACAGCAAAAGGAGATACCGCCTTTCTTACTGGTGGTTTTCCTGTTCCTATTTGAATATTTTTAATCAATTGATTTAAATCATCAATCTCATTTTCTGAGACTCTCTTTGATAACTGCTGTTTAAGATAGTCGATGTTTGATAATAAAATATCCAATTTAGCTAACTGAGCTTCAACTGCTGTAAGTTTTTTCATAATATGATCTAATTTATTTTCTATTAATAAGAATCTTGCTTCAGTCATTGGTACGTGACCTCCAGGAACAAGTGCTATTGAGTCCCTTTAAGACTTCAGAGAAGTATCCAGACTATGCTGGGCCTCCCTTGGTCCTTGTAACTCATGGGTTCCTTGATCATGGTCTATATACTAATGATTGAACTATTGATCAAATTCATCTTCTACTATTAACACTCCTAAATTTCTTGCTTCCTGTAAGCAGTCTTCTACTAAAATTGCTAGAAATTTGATAAGTAATACTAATAACAGAAGATAATACATAAGCTGAATTTTAACTGAAATGTCTTGTAAAATATTAATCAACTACTGTACTGAACAACTGTTTAATGTCTACTGAGCTCAAATGATCACTGTTTTTCTTAAGTGTGACTGTCTTATGAAAACCTAGGTATTCCCAGGCCTTGGGCTTTCTTGGAAAGGATTAAAAGTCTTTCAAGACAAATTCTCTTGATTGTTCTTACCAACTACAGGTAGCTCCTCACAAGTCCAATGAAGTTTGTGATGAGTGGAAGAGTCGCCAAACCGGTCCCATCTCTGGTGTTCTTTCATAGAAGCTTTGCCACGAAGTTCACATGTTTTCTGTCATCGCTAGGTTATTCCGTCATTGCTGGGTGACAACGAGGACTTACCACACTGCCTCTCTCAAGCCAACACATTTTCGGCTTCAGCCAGTGCCTTTTCAGTTCATAGACCTAAGCGGCTCTTCTTCAAGAAATACTAGTCCGAGATTAGCCCAATCAACGACTCAGGCTCACTTCCCTGGAATCAAGTGATTTACAAGCCAAAATAGCCCAAAGAACAAAAAAGAGAATAATTCTCAAATATACTTAACCCATTCTTTCCAGCCTTAGGTGTCTGAGAACACCCAGAGCTGACTTACCCCGACATACTTACCGGAGTCTTCAGTTGATCATTAACCCTGCTCTGATACCAAATGGGGGGGGGATGCACCGAGGGGCAACAAGCCACAAGGTGTTAGTCCAGAGTACTTACTAGAAGATAACAAGCCACAAGGTGTTAGTCCACAAGGTGTTAGTCTGCTAATTTCTTAGTTAAAACTATATTGTTGCCAAAAGCATCATGAACTACCGATTGCTTTACTACTTCTTCTTGATATTGTAAAGGAACTATGTCCTGTGAGATATAGTTTTTACTAGCTCCTGTGTCTATGATACCATTAACAGGGAGCTTAAATCCATCCTTAAATTCTATAACAAACTGAAGATTAAGCAGGTTATTGTATCTCCTACTTTGGTTTACTGTCATAATATCTTCATCATAACTCTCATGAAGATTTTCTTCTTCTGAGTCATTGTCAGCCTGCATTATTACTATTCCTTTACCTTTAGATTTGAAAGAATCTAATTCTTTAGTTGCTCTATCAAGTTTTTCTTCTAGGTCCCTTATCCTATGTAGTAGCTGTCGAATGAGTTCTTTATCTACATTATTGTCACCATTTCCTATGCTTTGCCTAGGATTCTCACTATCTTCTCTAGTATCTGGTTCTTCAAAAGTAAAATTATTGTGTTCTTCAGCACATCTTCCACAAATTGGGGAGCTTTTGAAACCTAAACACATTATTTCTGAGAGAGCTAAGAAAAATATGGCAGCAAGAACACTAGCGCAAATGGCATCAACATCCCGCACACCACCACAGGCGTATCCGATAGATACGATGTTAAATCTCCCTATGTTCCCAGCAGATTCTCCACTGTATTTCAAGACGAAGGCTGTTCTCAACCTTCATCAGCAAGTTCTAGTAAATAACCTCTGGGCGAGCCGTAGAGACCAGAAGGCTTTGATTCCGCTACTCCACCAATTAGCGGAATTCTTCCAGCGAATCAATGAAGAGGTAGAACAACAACACATACCTCTCCCATTAGCCAAGACAAGGGCCCCACTGCCCTTTAAACCACAGACGGTCGATTTTCTTGTAGAACAAGAAAGGAGAATTAAACATCTGGAGACAAAGCTCCGTATCAGAGAAGAGGAAATTTTGAAAATAAGAAAAACATTAGAAGAACAAAGGGAAGAGTTACTCATCTTCCAGCACACTATTGAGAGGAGTAGAAAAGAGAAATTAGAGCAACTCGAGGATTTTCCTGAGGAGCTGACAGAAGTACAAGATGTTGTTTTTAGGAAAGTATTACAACATCTAGATGAAGCATTTGTTAGCCAAGCAGAACAACTAAAGAAGATGGCTGAGGACGGTGTTACTCCATTTGGCATGGCCCTGGCAGGCATTGCATTTCAAGGTAATAAACACAAAAGTCCCTACTGTAGATGCAACGAAGGATTCTCCATCTACCGATGCTCCATCAACCTCTCGAGATGGAGGGACACTGAAGTTGAAGGAGTCCCATTCTCCTTCAAAACACTTTTCCGACATGGACTCATAGCCCGTGTCATTATCACAGAGGTAAGACAGGTAGACGCATTCGAAGAGCATTTTCAGCTTGCAGCAGTCCTCCGCAAGCTATGTAAGACTGTACCCCCTGGAGAAGGATATGAGAATCTAGAGATCAACTCTATTCCACCAGCACTTCAATTTAATTATCCAGATGAAGCCAGGCATCTGATCAAAGTTTCAATCCTAAGACACCACCGTGCCATACAAGATGACGTGGACGCAAGAGGGGCAGCAGCAGTTAGAAACGATAGTAGCATAATCCAACAATTGAGTTTATGGAGGGCATGTGCCCTCACGACAGATTGGAGGAAAGTTGGCCCCACAATGGAGGAACCAACAAGGGTTTCCTTAATCCTGGAAACCAAGGTAATAAAATTGTATATTGATCCACAATTCTTTTCCGTGTTCAGTCCTTTTCCGCATCTGTTGAAGCAAGATGAACGGGTCGAACACCATCTTAAGAAGGTTCTAGCATGGACCCAACAGTTTAAGTTCGGAGACTATGGAAGATTGAGCATCCCCCATGTAGGCCTCAACTACCAGAATCTCGCTACACCCAGCTCAGAGACGGAGGAAATATCGCCATAACAAAGGCATTTACGGGACAAATATCAAAAAATAATACTATAAAGTATACATTGAAAACAAATAGAATAGAAAATATCACTAATATTTTAGGAAGTAAAGGAATCCAAGCAATCCCAGCCAAGTATTATGATTCAGAACGGAAGTTTCCCACCACAACATTAGAAGACTTAAGGGCCATTAGGTTCGCATTCACATTACCGCGAATCTGGCGGTAATGTGGTTAGATTACCATATTTGTTTACTGTAGCAATGGTAATATTAATGGTAATGTGGGATTATCGATAGTGAAATATTATCAGAGAAGGTCTTAATCCAGATTAGCAGGTTGGTGGTAATCTGGAAAATTGTTTTCCAATTATACCCCCAGATATTTTAGAAAAATATAATTTTTGAATTTTAAATACGAACATATTTTAGATATGAACATATTTTAGAAAAATGTGAAATATATAATTTTTGATATTATAATTTAGTTATTTACTTATCTAAATGCTTTAAATTAAATTTTTCATAATTATATATATGGGTATTTAGGTAAATATGACATATTACTAAGGTTGTTACTGTAAGGTCATCAACCCTCAAGCGGGCATACAATATCACATAGGCCAAGCCACGATGGCGCACAACTGCGTGGATTTGGTAGCGCGTGCGGTTAGCGCGACGCGTGTGTTGTGTCGGGACTAAGGGCGGGTGGAATATCCCGCACGATCATTGGCTGAGACCGTGAGGCGCGCGCGCGCTGGACCGTGGGCGTGCACGTGACCGATGAGCGTGTGGGGCAGGCGCGCCCATACCAAGAGTCAAGTATCGCAAGACTTCATCATGTAGAGTGTTGGATCTCTAGCAAGTCTAGGCGGGGGGGGGGAAACACTTGATCAGGCCGGGAGACCGAGAGCTAATTCCGGATTTGACAAGGTTTTACGCAGCCGTATACAAGTGGGCACGTGGTCGGGAGTGTTGCCAAGCCAGGGGCGAGAATGGCATGTGGTATTACCGCACGTGACCGGTACTGCTGCGCGCTGTGACCAAGGGTGGCTGGTTAAAGCTACAGTTGCGTCAGAGAACACTGTAAGCTAGGTGAAGTCAAGGAATTCACGCCAGACCTGTATTGGGCATGGGGCTCAATCAACCTTGGATTTGGCGTAGCTCTTCTAATAGGGTCTAATGAGTCTTTGGGATGAGACAATGCCACTTGGTGTTGGTTTTGGCCATGGTTGTAAATATTTCTTAATCTAAGAGAGTTTTATGTTTTTCTCTCTCAAAATGGGTTTCATGTGTCGTGTTTCTCGTACCGCGGATGTTTTTCGACTTTGCCCGCTTCTTATTATTTTCGCTGTGCTTTGTACTGCAAACAGGAATTCACTAACTGTTCTTGCAAGGAAGGCTGGCATGTCGCTATGGTGCATGTCAGGTGCCGCACGACCAAAGGTGATCAGTTGAGGACGTGATAGCTGGTATCAGAGCTACGAGTTTGTGGCTTGAGGTGAAGCGCGAGAAGACACACAAGTGAAGACAGTGGAAATAGCGACTAGCAAGAAGGATCGTTTGGATCACCTTGAGGAGACAGCCGAGCGGATGGAGAACGTCATCTGGAGTGTTGACGATCAGCTCGAGTGACTGTCGAAGATAGTGGAAGATCTTGTCGGCGGACAGCGCGAGAGCCAGTTGACTGTTGATGTCTTGAAGACGACTGTTGAAGTCTTGAAGACGAGGGTACCATCTTTGGAGGCCGAGGTCGGCCAACTCAAGGAAGCTAGTATTTCACCGGTCTCGTGGGAGGCGCCCACGAGAGTGAAGGTCCCCGAACCTTCCCTATTTGATGGCGCACGAAGTGCCAAGACACTAGAGAACTTTCATTGGGACATGGATCAGTACTTTAAAGCTGCAAGGGTACCGGGCCTTGAGCAAGTTTCGTTGGTCGGGATGTATCTTACTGGCGATGGAAAGCTATAGTGGCGAACTCGTGAGCAAGAAGACGCTCAGGCGGGTCGGACAAGTTCAAACTCGTGGGTCGAGTTGAGGAAGGAATTGCGGGAGCAATTCTTGCCTGGCAACACTGCTTGGGTAGCTCGTTCGAATCTGAAGAAGCTACGGCAGACAGGCACTGTCCGGGAGTACCTGAAGGAGTTTTCATCCTTAATGCTGGATATCAGGGACATGTCCAGGGAGGACAAGTTGTTTAACTTCCTTACGGGACTCCAGAGTTGGGCCCAGATCGAGGTACGGAGGCAAGGCGCGAAGGACCTCACCTCCGCGATCATAGCAGCAGAAGCACTGGTGGACTTACAAACCTTACCCGGTGGGGATGGTGAGAAGCCGAAGTTCAAATCCAAAGATAAGAAGCCGGTGGAGAGAAGGGCCGGAGATGGGTTCCAGAGGAGGAAACCCAACGGCCAGGCCAGATGGAATAGACCCAGGAATGATGGGAAAGTAGCTGGTGGTTCCGGGAAGACGAGTGGATGTTTTATCTGCACCCGACCACATATGGCAAAGGATTGCCCTAAACGCGAGAAGTTGGCAGCGTTTAGAAAAGAACCAGAAAGCGATTCGGAGGACCCAGCAAGAGTGAGTCCTTTACAACTGTTGGGTGTCTTAAAGACTGTCAAGGGTGACGGAGCGGTGAATTCTCTGATCTACGTGGAGGCCACCTTGAATGGGAAGGCTATTCAAGGGATGGTGGATACAGGCGCAACTCACACTTTCATCAGGAAGGATGTCCCCACTCGGTTGGGACTGAGCGTGGGGACCACATGAGCCGAGTGAAAGCAGTCAACTCTCAGGCACTGGCGGTGACTGGGAAGATCTCTTGAGTGACCATTCACATGGGTGGATGATAAGGGAAGATTGACTTGCTGGCAGTCACACTGGATGATTTCGAGTTGATATTGGGGATATAGTTCCTCAAGTCTGTGAAGGCCGCTGTTATTCCATATTTGGGTGCTCTTCTTATAATGGATGAGAAGAACCCATGTTTTGTAGCGGGAGTGGCTGCAAAGGAGAAGAAAGGGAAGGAGCCGATGCTTTCTGCGCACCAGGTGATGCAAGGGTTGAAACATGGAGAACCCACATATGTTGCTGCTTTATTGGAAGTGCAGAAAGATCTGGTGAGTGATCTACCCTCAGCTGTGGCTGAAGTCTTGACGGAGTTTCAAGACGTGATGCCGCCGGAACTACCCCGTGAACTCCCACCCCGGCATGCAATAGATCACCATATTGAGTTGATGCCGGGCTGCAAACCCCCTGCCCTTGCTCCCTATCGAATGTCTCTGTTGGAGTTGGCGGAACTGAGAAGACAACTGATAGAGCTTCTTGATAGTGGCTTCATTCAGCCATCAAATGCTCCATATGGTGCACCGGTATTGTTCCAGAAGAAGCAGGATGGCTCTCTTCGACTGTGTGTGGACTACCGGGCATTGAACATGATCACGGTGAAGAACAAGTATCCAATTCCTCTCATACAGGACTTGTTCCATCGGTTGGCCAAAGCAACATACTTTTTCAAGCTGGATTTGCGCTCGGGGTACTGGCAAGTCAGGATTGCAGAGGGAGACTAGTCCAAGACGGCGTATGTGACGCGCTATAGTTTGTTTGAATTCCTTGTTATGCCTTTTGGCTTGACTAATGCTCCGGTGACTTTTTGCCACTTAATGAATCAGGTGTTTTCGGACTACATTGATGAGTTTGTGGTAGTGTACTTAGATGATGTTGTGGTTTATAGTGAATTCTTGGAGGATCACCTTATTCACTTGAAGCAGGTACTGTCAAGATTGAGGGAGCATCATCTATATGTGAAGCTGGAGAAATGTTATTTCGCTTAGCAGGAAATCAAGTTCCTTTGGCACATAATTTCTTAGGGAGAAGTCTGAATGGATCGGGCTAAGGTAGCGGTGATTTTGGACTGGCCTTCACCGTCCAAGGTACCGGAGTTACGATATTTCCTCGGCTTAGACAACTACCGCCGATTTATCGATGGATATTCAAGAAAGGTCGTGCCGCTCACCGATTTGTTGAAGAAGGACCAGCCGTGGGGTTGGACCGAGAGACAACAGGCTGCATTTGACAAGATCAAGAGTGCAATTGCAAGTGAACCAGTCTTAGCATTTCCCAACTTCGAAGAACCTTTTGAGGTGCACACCGATGCGTCAAACAAGACCGTTGTCGGTATCCTTGTTCAAAATGGGCTTCCGGTGGTGTTCGAGAGTTGGAACCTGAAAGACGCGGAGCAACGCTATTCGGCAGATGAGCGGGAGATGCTCGCCGTTGTTTATTGCTTACAGGTATGGAGAGTGTACCTTCTGGGCATCAAGTTTCTTGTCAAAACAAATAATATTGCCAATACATTCTTTGCTACTCAAAAGAAGCTGTCGGCTAGACAAGCTCGTTGGCAAGAGTTCTTGCAGGAATATGACTTTGAATGGCAGCACAAACCGGGGAGACACAACCAGGTAGCTGATGCGTTGAGTCGTAAACAGATGGTTGAGTACATGGCTGCGTTGGCGCAAGTGGAGAATGACTTGCAAAGTCGTATCGAGGAGGTAGCAAAGACGGACAGTCAGTATGGGAAGCTGATCAAAGATGTCCAAGACGGAGTCGTGCGCAAGTATTGGATGGAGAATGGGCTTCTCGACGCCAAAGGCAACAGACTCTATATGCCGAAAGGAGGGAAGATTCGATAGGAGCTCCTTAGAGAGCATCATGATGTTCCATGGGCGGGACATCCCGGTCGTGAGCGAATGAAGGCCTTGCTCACAAGACATTACTATTGGCCAGATATGGGCGAAGACATTGAAGCATATGTGAAGACGTGTTTCATGTGCCAACAAGACAAGTCGGAAAGAAGACGGGAGGCCGGTCTTCTCCAGCCGTTGAGTATTCCGGAAAAACCATGGGCGTCAATTTCCATGGACTTTATCACCGGATTTCCTAAGGTGGAAGGGATGTCGACAGTGATGGTGGTTGTTGACCGATTCACAAAGTATGCGGTATTTATACCCGCACCGGTACTGTGTTCGGCAGAGGTAGCTGCTGAGCTGTTCTTGAAGCATGTGGTGAAGCACTTTGGGGTACCGGAAGACATTATAAGCAATCAAGATGCTCGCTTTACTGGACCGTTCTGGACGGTGTTGTTCGAGTTGTTAGGCACAGAATTGAAGTTTTCAACAGCGAATCATCTGCAGACGGATGGACATACGGAGAGGATCAATGCTCTGTTCGAAGAGTATCTCCGGCACTATGTTTCGGCTTCGCAGAATAATTGGCTAAGTCTGCTGGATGTGGCGCAGTTTAGCTACAATCTTCATCGGTCTTCATCGTCGGAGAAGAGTCCGTTCGAGCTTGCATACGGATACCAACCTATTACTCCTTCAGAGGTGGCGAAGAGAAGGACAGGAGGGAAATGTCCTGCCGCGTATCATTTTGCTCTTGATCGGCGAGAGATGATAGAGAGTGCTCGGGATAGCCTCACTAAGGCGGCTCGCCGAATGAAGAAGTATGCAGATCAAGGGAGACGTCCTTTGGAGTTCCAAGTAGGGGACAAGGTTTGGTTGAAGCTCACTCCACAGGTGTGGAAGAAGTTACATCAGAAGGATGTACACAAAGGCTTAATCGCGAGGTATGATATGCCTTTCACTATTGTCCAGCGGCTAGGCAATGTGGCATATCGTTTGGATCTCCCTGATCGGCTGAAACTCCATCCAACTTTTCATGTGAGTTTCTTGAAGCCATGCCACGAGGACCCCACGGATCCATCGAGGGCGAAGAAGAGTCGGGCTCCGCCGACTATTCGCAAGGAGTTCAGCAGGGTGGCTGAGCGGATCCTAGACCGAAGAGTAGAAGGCCAAAGCAAGAAGAACCGCAGGGTGTTCTTTATTGTCCAGTGGAAGGATTTGCCTAAGTCGGAGGCAAGCTGGGAGCGTGATACTACTCTTTGGCAGTTCGAGGAGTTGGTGGAAGACTTCTTGAGTTCGAGACCGACGAGGACGTCGGGTTGTGGGGGTGGTTTGTAAGGGTTGATGACCTTACACTTGGTCAGCGGGCATACAGTATCACATAGGCCAAGCCACGATGGCGCACGGCTGCGTGGATTTGGTAGCGCGTGCAGTTAGCGCGACGCGTGTGTTGTGTCGGGACCAATGGCAGGTGGAATATCCCGCACGATCATTAGCTGAAACCGTGAGGCGCGCGCGCTGGACCGTGGGCGTGGGGCAGGCATGCCCATGCCAAGAGTCAAGTGTCGCAAGACTTCATCATGTAGAGTGTTGGATCTCTAGCAAGTCTAGGCGGGGCGGGACACTTGATCAGGCCGGGAGACCGAGAGCTGATTCCGGATTTGACAAGGTTTTACACAGGCGTATGCAAGTGGGCACGTGATCGAGAGCGTTGCCGAGCCAGGGGCGAGGATGACACGCAGTATTACCGCGCGTGACCGGTACTGTTGTGTACAAGGTTGAAGTCAGAAAATTCAAGCCAGACCTGAATTGGGCATATGGCTCAATCAACCTTGGATTTGGGGTAGCTTTTGTAATAGGATCTAATGAATCTTTGGGAGGAGACAAGGCCACTTGGTGTTGGTTTTGGCCATGGTTGTAAACATTTCTCAATCTAAGAGAGTTTTATGTTTTTCTCTCTCAAAATGGGTTTCATGTGTCGTGTTTCTCGTACCGCGGATGTTTTTTGACTTTGCTCGCTTCTTATTATTTTCGTTGTGCTTTGTACTGCAAACAGGAATTCACTAACTGTTCTTGCAAGGAAGGCTGACCTGTCGTTATGGTGCATGTCAGGTGCGGCACAGCCGAAGGTGATCGGTTGAGGCCGTGACAGTTACCATGACTAACCAAACATGATAATGAAAGATTACCAGTAATATAAGTTCTCAACTAAATATAGTAATCCCACATTATCACAACATTCTCGGGCATATAACATTCATGATTTCATTACCATGGTAATCTCATTATCGTGGTAATATATCATTACTGTGAACATGTACCAAAGTGGTGGAATCCTAAAAATGTCACTTCAATGGATGTGTAAATTTTATTTAGAAGTGTGCAATTCTATGTGTTTGATTGCTGAAAAAAATATCAAATCAATATTGATTGATCGAAGTCAAAAGCTGAAAATTGGCTATTCAAGAGTTCCGCTGTTTAATTAATGTGGAAGTTGAGTTGTGGTAACCCAGCTTGTTTTAAAACAATCAAAGAAGTGATGAACAATTGACCCTTTCCATTACCTCTTACAAGGTTGATGAGCTCTTACAACATTAGATAGGCACACTAGAAACGAGAGAAATAGCAAAATACAATTTTATAAAAAATTTTATTAAATAAATGAATTACCAAGGTCTTACAGGGAGTTAATGTTTTTTTTTCACAGCCTTAAAGGATGATAAGAAAGTGTCTTGAGGACTCTTGAGTCCTTATCTGACAAAATATTTTGGTTATAGAATTATCATAAAATAAAAAATTATCAGTTATTAATTTTTAAATGATAAATGATAGCCTGTTGCAAAGAAGGAGAGGAAGGAGAAAGATAGAAGAAGAACAAGAGAATTGGAAAATTTTTTAGCTGAAGGTGCCAGTCACTTTCATTACTGATTCATTTATATAGAAAATTAAATCATTACAATTGTAACAAATCTTTCACACATGCATTCTACCAAACAAGACATACTGAAATTTGTAACCTTCTAACAAACTCTTACTTCTAATTACAATCATTCATTTATTCAACTAATTAAGCTATTAATTACTTAAGCAAACTACCCCATAATAAAATCATCAAACTTGCACCCATTCTCCCTTGATTTCCCCACGAACTTCACCGAATTCCTATGCAGTTTTGCGGTGCTCCAGTGCAGCCTCTGACTGCTGGACATTCTGCAAAATAGCCCCAAAATATGTCATGATTTTATCTTAGTTCAAGTTTAATCCCCCATTTTAAAGCCATAAACTTCTGGAACCCTTCAAATAATTACTTATGATAGTAAATTAAAATTGTAATTTTTTTAGTTTAATGCGTAATCAATGATACTGTTATACAATCTCAACAAACTTTTTAAATTTTAATATGATAAATTAAGATATTAAATATTTAAATTTAATGCTTAATCAATTCCTTTTCATTTTAACTACCATTTCAAAATTCTCATTTTTTTTTTATCTCTATCTTCTTTAATATCCTATTTCACTTCTTTTTTTCCAAGACTAAAGTGTTTATTTCTTAAATTATAAATCATTTTTAAATTTACTTATATTATTAATTTATTTTTATTTATCATAAATAATTCATATATAAATCCATTTGTTAAAATAAATTTACATTATCTTCAACCGCCAAATCCGGCCGCTTTAAATATTTTAAAAATTAAAAAAAATAAAATTGAATAATAAGACGAAGCACCTGCAGCCCACGACTACAATGACAAGTCTATATTACAAATAATTTAAAATATATAAAAAATAAATACAGAATTTTCTCCTTTTTTGAGGGTGCACATGCAATTTGAACACTAATATTAAAGTACGTTCAAATTATGGGACCTATCTCCTCCTCATGTACAACATACCGCTTTTGCTTGTTTGCTAAGGAAAAATAAGTGACCATTCGATTCTGCATGTCGGACACGTCAGCAGATAGGTCCTGAAAATCTTGAGTAAATTTTATTTCCTTATCCGTTTCGTTTTGCAAATGCAACCCCACAAGAATATATAATTTCATCAACATAAAAAAAACAAACCTAATTGGTAAGAATTAAACTTATTATCCTTCCACTTTTATTTTATAATATGATTTATTATTTAAATGTTTAAAGTTATTATTTATTTTTTATTTCCTCCAATAAAAATGAATAGTCTATTTAGTTTAGAAAAATCAAAATAAATATATCTTAATTTTAGAAGTTGATCATGATCCTTTATTTTTTATATTTTTCAAAAATATATTATATATATATATATATATATTTATAAAAACCCAAACTAATATATCCACTAAACACATATTTTCCGGGCATAATTATACAATTAATTTTAAATTTTATTGGTTAAAGGGATAAGATATTGGCACAAAACACCCTACTGCTATCTTCAAAGATTATTATTTACTTTTGCAGGGGCATGATTGCAAAACAAAAACATATAAACCATACATTTTTACTCGGGCTCTGCCATAAAAATCTTATCTTTTTATATCTTTTTGGGAGAATTCCTTTAGCCTGAGAAGTCCCAGAGAGAGAGAGAGAGAGACAGAGATGGGTGGAGGGGCCATTAGAACTGCGGCCAAAGTTGCGGGCCTCAAGGGATATCGGAGCGTCGCCGCTGCCCGGGGATCGTCCCGGAGCTCCCCCGTCGCCTCCTTGCCCAACGCCGTTGGAACAGGGCAGTCGACTCCCCTTTTATCTGTCGAACATGGCCACGGCGATGCGCCGTTGGCTTCGTCGATAGAGAGGCCTTCTTGGGAGATCGATGACTGGGAGTTTGCCGGTGGAAATGAGGAGGAGCTTTTGGATTCGCTGCATCCCGGCCCTAGGCTTGTTTTTGGGCCTGTTCCTACCTTGGAGGAGGCTAAGGATGCTACTTCTGATCTGAAAGATGCTATCGAGACGTAAGTTTGATGAATTTTTATTATCTTCTCTATTTTTTATCTGGATTTTGAATGATCCGAAAGATGGTATCGAGATCTCTGTGGATTTTGTCGAGATCTCCGTGGATGGCTTTTTGTTTCTGCTTTTGGTATCGCTTTTGAATGATCTGAAAGTACTATTGAGCAGTAATTTAGACGAACTTTTAATTCTCTTCATCTTTGGTATAGATTTCAAAAGATGAAATTCGTCAATGAATTATGATGTTCTGAATGAATGATATCTAAATGATGCTATCGAGCAGTAAGCTTGTTGAAGTTTTGTTCTCTTCTCCCTTTTATTGGCTATTAATTTATCAATGAATTATGATGTTCTGTTAAAATTCTGGCTTTTTTTTTAATGTAGATCTTAATGCATTTCACAATTGGCTTTCAGGAGAAATGGTAATATTCAATGTAGATGATTGTTTTTTGTTTCCTGTATATCTCTAGCTTCACCAAAATAAATAATATTTTGTAATTCGCATGTAGTTTGCATTGATTTTATTTCAAATCACCTGGTTCGTGATTGATATTGTTGTGCATCAAATATTGTGGATCTTCTTTGTTGTAGTTCTTAATAATATTTAGCTGGAGGCTCTTCTATAGTCGTTCATTATCATCTTTAGTTCGAAGAGGAGAATTGTTCGTTGTATATAGTTGTGTGAGTTGTATACTAGCCATTGTTTCATATGGTAGTTTGCAACTTGTTCTGTAAGTTTGTTTCTTCATGTGATTGAGGTGCCTTCTCAAGCAATCAATGAACTTGTGCCCATACATTGAACACGAATTCTATGTTCTCAATTAGCCTTCAGTCTTTATCTTGAGAATAGACTGTCATACATGATAGGAATGTTTGGCATATGCAACTCTCATCGTGACCAGTTGGATTAAATAAATAAACAAATAAAATCAACTGTGCATTTATTACGGTAAGGTACTATAAAATAAACAGTAATTAATGGGAAGATTGAGCCGAGTGGGTGGCCGGGTCGAGAAAGTACATGTATAGGGGTTGAACAGAACTGCCTCTTGGGCTACCATGGAAGTGTGCTTTGCGATTTGTGCAAAACTTGCTTGATGATAGTGAGAATACTACATTGTGCCTAGATCAAAGCATTGACCTTGTCTCCATTGTAGTACTGAAATATGAGAATTTAATGGCAGTGTATTCCAATGTACAAGGGGGGGGGGACATTTATCTTAACTCTAGGGAATATTCTAACAAGAACAAATGTTGAGTTGATATAGGATTCCACTAACTGGCATCTCTGGCTTTTTCCTAAATGTTGTAGGTGTGTGCACTCACACGTTTTAAGTAGAAAATTCAGGAGACTTCTGCTTTTGATTTTCTAGTAAGAGTTATTAGATGTAAAATGATCCTATATCCTTTTTTATAACAAATTACTAGATTTGTGTTGAATATGACTATGTCCTATACTTAAAGCTTATGATTATTTGTCTTGATTCATCAATTTTTCTTCCAATTGTGTTTTCTCCCGGTGTTGGAGGAGCAAGCTTCTTCTTTTGTGGGCCCCTTTGATGGATGTCAAGAATTACATAGGTCGCCCAATGCTCCTTCCCGTTCATGTATATGCACCTCTGATGGCTTGGCCTTCTTGCCCTTCATAGACAATTTCTTAGTACTGTTTCATCTTATATAATTTCTTAGTACTGTTTCATCTTATTAATTTCTTATTAATGATTATACTGTTTAGGGGGTTTATGTGTAACTTTTCAGTTTGGGGATTTATATGCAAAAGTTTTAATATTTTTTGGTTATTTGATTTATAGTACTTGGGTTGTTCTACCACATAAGCTGCCTAGGTTTCACATTTTTTGAGTTTGAGTTCAACTCAATTATTTAATAAATCTAGTCAAGCCCTGTCATGGTTGGCTCATTCCATCTTAGCTTGAAATAGCTAGTTAAAAATTATAGTATAAAAAGATATTATATTTAATTTTAACACTCTTTCATCATATTTAGAGCTTGGTGGTTGGAACATGTTCTCCTACAACATGCCACTCCAATTATAAGTTGTCTTAAGGGTAACCTTACGATATTATTTGCGTAGGGAACCCAGGTTAAGTCAGCTCAGCTCAAGTCAAATTGAGTTCGTCGAGCTTGGTTTAAATTTGGGCATGCTGAGCTTGAGTTGGACAGTTTAGTCTCAACTAAAACTTGAAGAAGGCATGGTTGCCAAGCTCAGTTCATTTGTTCTTCTAAAGCTTGGTTCTTTTTTTGATTTTTTTTTGTGTGAACTCTTGACCTGTAAGGTCTATAATAACGTATTGAGATGGCTTTGAGGTGCCCCATAAATGTTTTTGTTAGCAGCTGTGTGAACTTTAATATCCCTGCAAGCTTTTGTCATTGTTCATTTTGGCCGCTGAGTTTTAGAAAATTGTTCATTTTGGCCCTTGGACTAGGCAAATCTGTTTGTTGTAGGCTTTTTAACCGACATTACATTTGATGTTGTGTAATACACATTGCATATTGTTTGCAAGTCACATGTGATGGCGGGTCAAAATGAATAAGGCTATATAGTTTAGGTGAAATGAACATTCATATTTGATGAGCCCAAGCAAACAATAATTTAGACTTTAGGCACTATTGATGGCTTTATCTCTAAACTTTTCTTGTTAATGAGCATGGATAGAAAGTGATTTACATCGTCTTTTTTTTATTTGACTTAATTGTAGGTTACTTCTCTTCACTGATGACATGCCATATTTTTCAGGGTATACTTTGCTCCCATACCTGAGGTTGACATGAAAGGTGTGCAAGACACTTCTCCCAGTGCAAGTGCAGCAATCCTCCCTTCATTGCCCAAACATGTTGCCCAAGCATTTTCTTTACTGCAAGAATCTCCTGAGGCTCAGGTACTGCACATAATCTTTCTCTTGTGTCATACATTCATTTGTGTATTTCTATCTTGTTTTTTCTATAATAATTTAGAATATCCTTGTTAAGAATGAGTATGCTTAATGAGTAGAAAAAAAAAAAAACTCTGCACATAATGCTTACCAAAACATATCCCCAAGACCTTGTGGTGGCATGCACATAAGCATGTGTTTTTGAGCAGTTGAGCTCTGCCATGGCTCTTGGCGTGTGCATATATACCAGTCTGTCATAGAAGAATGATGCTGATTAGGTTCAAATTTTTAATTTCCTTATCTATTTTTTTCACTTGATTTGGCCATCTTATGTGGTTATCAGGAGGGCATGATTGTTATTTTTGCTATTTCAGATCTTTGGTTAAGTTGCATATATTTCTGACAATCCAAGCATTTTGCCATCCTACTTGAACTAAAATATGTTCTAGAAGATTCTCTGGGATTAGTAGTGCATTAATTTGGCTTATAATATTTCAAAATGATTTATGTTGAATTTGCATTAAGTGTAATACTGAATAGTCAGTATAGCCATTAACCTAAAGTATGATTTCCACTCATAGCAGAGTTCACTTTTTGTTTAGGATTCTTGCTCAAATCAGAATTGTGGAAGTGTTTGGAGTCCTTAAAACTTCAAACAGGGGTTTAACTTTCCCAAATATGCTTATTTACTTAACTTTGTAGTAGAAGAATCAAAAAGAAGTTGAGATGGGATTTTTTTATTTTTGGTGTATCTGGGGCAAGATTTTTATGTGGCAAACACTGCATTTCCATTTTACTTTATAACATGCTTGATAGTTGCTTCTATAATATTCCAATTACTAGTATCTGTTGTAATGCAAAATAAAGACTGGTTTATAACCATAAATTTACATAATGGAACTGGGGTTCTAACAAGCACAATGATTGCTAACCAAAATAGAAGGACAATCCAAATAGGATGGTAAAAGCAACTTTTCATTTTTCTTTAATAGATCACTGATGTATGATCATCCAACCGGATATTATATATATCAAAGGATAATTATGTTGGAAGATCAGAATGACATTATACAGGGTTCTACCAATTGGGAAGGCATCCTATACAGGGTTTCGAATTTTAGTTAGCTGTCACATATTCATTATTTGCCCCACAACTGAATTAAATTGCTGATCCTATATGCGGCTTATAAATGAATCCATGTATAATAGAGTGTTTGGATTTGCACCTTGCATTATCCCGTATGCTAACCAACCCATTTGTCCTTTGATTTTCATACTATCCATTATTTGTTGGCCATTTGCTTTCTACAGCTGGTTAGATTCACAAAGCAAAATTTAGGTTTGTATTTTAGAGTACTCGTCTTATTCTGTATTTTCCTTCTTGATGGTTGATAACATCCAAAAATAGGGGAGAAAGTAAAACAGCACTCATATGAACCATGGACTTCATCAAGAAGAAGCCCTGGTGTGAGATCTTATGGCAGAGTTTCTAGATCTTCAGTTGTTGACTGATTGTGAGCATCCCTTGCAACACAATTAAATTTACCCATTTATGGTTTCATCCAACGCCTCTGTAAATTCATCAAATCACCCAGATTGGCAACTTGCTATATTTGTATTTCATAATCATCCAGTGAATGAGTTGCATTAGAAAAAAAATAAAGAAAAGGAAAAATAGATCTTTTACATTTAATAAAGAAAAACTAGCTATTGTAGAGGAAAGTGAACCTCGCAGGCCCGGGGACATCTATCAGTATGCTTGGCCTCCTGCACTGGAAGCGAGATGCATCTGGTGATTAGCTTACTGTCAGTAGGCTTTCTGTGTTGGAGTATGACTTGATAGAAAAAACCAATCTGTAATGTCGCATGCCGTATCATGCTTCAGACAATTTAAATTATTCCTGGCAATAACCTTCATTGAAGCTGCGGAGGCATAAAATTTACAAAATTGTAGAGAACAACCAGTCACCTTCATGTAATTACTGATTTATCATTCACTTCGATCCTAAAAACTCGAGAACTTCCATGAGATTGACATAGTTGGGCCTTCATTCTTCATTAGAAGTCATCTTAATGTCTCCATTGGGTGTCCAAGCATATGGAAGCTTGACAAATTTCATGATGCTTATTTTTCTGTCAGCTTATTGCTGTCGTATTTCTTTTGGTTGTCCATCCTTTTAATTGTTCTTTTATTTTGGTTGTGTTCCTCTTATGGTTGGAACATATGTCACATTAAACCTCTTGTGTTCTCTAATTTTAAGAGTGGTTTATGTCTCTATTACAAATTTTGATGAGGATAGTGAATTTACTTCAATGTTATTCTCATATATATAACTATATAGTTAAGTTATATTATGTTGTATTATTTGCAAAGATCTTGCTTTTGAAGTATATTACATCATATTGAAAATTCCTCTGCCTAATCTGCAGGAGGTTGTTGCTTCAATTGCTTCGGATAAGAATGTCTGGGATGCCGTAATGAAAAACCAGAAGGTTATGGATTTCTACAGAACTCACCAGACTGGTAAACCTGAAGATAATCTTTTAACGCATTGTTTCCTGTTTAATTTTATTAGACTCCTATTTAATTTCATTAGACATCTGATATATATCCGAGTTTGTATTCAGTTATTCCATGCGAAACCATCGTAGACTCAGCATCCACTGTTGCCGATGAGATGAACACCTGCCGACATGCCAATGAACAATCAGAGAACCCTGAAAAACTAAGAGAGGAAATACCTGAGAGTTCTGTATTCATGGATGTCGTCAATGCGGTGAAAGAAAATGTGATTGACCCGGTAAAAGATAAAGTTTCAGAAATGGTGGCTAACATCTCTAACTTCTTTGAAGGTCTTATTGGCTCAACAATGGACAACCAGTGCTCAACAAGCTCAAAATCTAGCACCAGCTCTGGTGAATCTTATATTGATATTGCAGTTGGTGGGGCTTTTATGGCTCTGGGCATTGCAGCAATTCTGGTTGTCTTACTCAAAAGAGGGTAAAAAAATAAATAAATCATTAGTAGTAATAATAGTAGTACTAGGCCTCCCCATCTCTATATATATATATATATATAAATGCTTGCAATAAATAAGTTTGGTTATTATGACACTGTTTTCAACTGGTACTCTTATGAACTCAAAGATGTACAGTTTCATCTATGAAGTTTAAACATTTATTTAATTTCTATTTCTTGTCCTTCTTGCCTGCACATTATTATATAATCATAAAAAAACTTTTGAAGTTTTCATAAAAAAAAATAAAAAAAACTCATTTTACCAAGTTAAAAAATAATATCTAAATTTAAACAATTATAGAAGTGGAGCCCTTTCCAGCCACTTCGATAAACATTTACTTACTATTTTTTGTCCCTTCTACCCTACCCTCCTGCCCATCCATGTACCGCCCCCCCTACACAAGAAAACACAGAAAACCCCACCCTTGCACTGCACAATTAAATATCTGTACCATTTTCAACACTTAAATATCTTCCCAAGAAAAATAGCACCACCTTCATTAATAATTCCACCCCTGCAACAAACAACACCTAAACAAAATACACAAAACAAAAGAACAAGAAGTTCACCATCCCCTTCTTTTCTTTTCTTTTTTTTTTTACAATCACCACCACCACCACTAAAAACTGAAAACAACATTAATAAAAAGAAACAACCACCAAAAGAAAAAAAATAAAACAGTTAAAACTTCACCGTTTACACTCCGGTGGCGCAGCCGGAAACCTAGCGGAATCAAAACAGTAGTCATAAACAAGATGCTTAGCCCTAACCCAAACCAATTGATGACTCTGATGCACACTCAACTCCTCCATCTCCTTCTCCTTCCACCAATACCTCCCTTCTTTCCCTTCCCAACTCTCCCCACACCTCTTCACCTCCTCCTCCACCTCCTTCCCTTCCACCACCTCACACCCCTCCATCTTCACCTCCCTGAACGCCGTCACAAACGGCTGGTGACTCCAATCCGTCTTCACCCTCCCCCCTTGCGTCGCCCAATCATCCGCATTCCAAATCGAACTATAAATCCCCATCGGCTGCTCCTTCGGAAACACCAACCCTTCCTCCTCCCTGTTCTCATAAACCCTAATCGGCGTATCATCAACCAGAAACACAACTTGCTTCGGATTCCAAAGAATGGAATAGTTATGGAAATCCAGAGTTGGATCATACCACAAATCCATCCTCTGCTCCCTATTCCCAACCCCATTCACATACACATTCGTTTGCACCAAGTAAGGTTCACCGCTGGTGTTCCCAAGAAACTCAAAATCGAACTCATTGTGTGCTTCTCCGTCCGACGACATGTAGAACGCCGTCACCGTCCCCGCGGAGTCTCCCGGCACCAGCTTCATCTCCGCCGTCGTTTTCCCGTATAAATACTTCGATTTTGATGCAATGCCCGCACCTGAAAAACCAATAAAGCAAGAATAATTAAAAATCGAAGTTCATATCGAAAACTTCATCATCTATAATCGAAGGTTTTCAGCACCAGAGGAGCTGTCGAGCTTGAGCATCACCGTCTCGCCTTCTCTGGTGATGTGGTCTAAAGCCCAGCTCGGCTGGAACTGATCATCGAACTTGGATGATGATGATGATGATGATGACGGAAAGAGAGTTATAACACAAATGAGAGTCACAAGATGAGAAAACTTCATTTTTTGTGCGAGTGAGATAGTGAGTGACAAGGTTGGTGACTGTGTTAGTGGTTTTATAGAGGTGGGGGATGTGGAGGAGGAGTGCCACGTGGACTAGGAGTGACACGTAGGATGGAGGTAGCCGTTGGGAGACTTTTGTTGCTTTAGCTGGGGAGGAGCTGGTTGGGAAGGGCGTGTCACTGTCACTTAAAGAATGGATTCTGGGGGTTGGCGAATAGGAGCGTGACGCGTGGTGGGTTTTACAGCTGTATGGGGCTGGCTTGGTTGTACGGCTTGGCTGTGCTTAAAGACTCCAGCTAAGGGTATTTGGTGGTGCCCTATGCTTGTCTTAGGGCACCTTGTTTTATTGGAGGTATGCTTTAATTGTACCTTTAATTAGTACTTTTTATTTTGGATATATGTAAATGTGTATAAATATAGTTTTAAAAAATTAAAATTTATCTCTAGAAATGGATTTGATTTAAAACAAAATTACTGATGACTATTTAGTTTATTGGTATCAAATTTTTTATATAATTTATTTTATATTTTATTAAAAAAATAAAATTCAGATTTTAGTACCAGCAAAATGAGACACAACTATTGAAGAGTTGTTTTACACTCTTTGTATGTGTCAGCTATGATAGATAATTGGACAATATTGAAATGTATTTTTATAATTGATTGTTACTAAATTTAATCACAGAGTGTTTAATTTATAGAGATAAATAAAAATTTATAGAGACAAACAAAATTTGGTGTGTTAAATTAGATATTTTAAAAGCACTTTTAGTTGTTGAATTACACAAAGGTGTATATGTAGAAAAGAATTTGTAATTGGTTGTAAATGAAATTTTAATTTAATTGATTATTAAAATTAAAAATTTTAAACTTAAATTTTTAGTATTGAAATTATTAATACATTCAAACCTTGTGAAAATCATTAAAGTATGCCTTAAATTATACACTTATAACTTAAACTTATATAGACTTCTGTTTTCAAAGACCTATATTTGATTAACCACCATATATTAATGCATTTCTAAAAAACTACGTCTTATAATGGAGTCATTTTTTTTATATTCATCTTTTTCCCCTTGGGTGAATAATGATTGATGAGTGGGTGACTTTTTGTGTTTCTTTTTTGGTGACTGCTTAATTTATCAAATAAATAAATAAATAAATAAGGGTCCCATTTATCTCGTGAGAAGCGCCATGCCAAATTTATGCTCATTGAAAGGAAAAGATTGATGCCAGCTGGTGCTTTTCAACGGCTGGATTTTTTTTAAGAGCCCTTGCGGCCCCCCACTCTTCTTTTATAAGCTTTCTCAGTTTCTGTTCCCAAAATGCCCACATCCTCCAAAGTTTCTTTTCCTCCTTATCTTCTCTTCCCGTAGTGCCCCTTTCTTAAACTATTTCCTTTGAAAATTAATTACCACACTTTTTGATTTTGTTTTTATAAAAATAACTGGCTAAACAACCAATTATTTGACTGCTGCTGTTTTAATCACCAAATTATAAAAAATTATAATTGGATCACCAAACTTCAAAATTACATTTAATTAAATCTCCTAAATTCATATTGTTAATGACATATGACATGGTGAAATATGTAAGCAATCTTTTTTCACTTCAAGATGTCCCATCATTATAGAAAAAATGATATAACGAGTAAAACTCGGTTATCCACATGGCAACTGTCACGGCCTCACCCGATCACCTTCGGGCGTGCGGCACCTGACATGCATCATAACGACAGATCAGCCTTTCCTTGCAAGAACAGTTAGTGAATCATGTTTGCATTACAAAGCACAGCGAAAATAAGAAGAAGCGAGCAAATCCGGAAAACCCCTCGGTACGAGAAACACGACACAATGAAACCCATTTTGAGAGAGAAAAACATAAAACTCTCTTAGATTGAGAAATGTTTACAACCATGGCCAAAACCAACACCAAGTGGCCTTGTCTTCTCCCAAAGACTCATTTGACCCTAATACAAGAGCTACCCCAAATCCAAGGTTGATTGAGCCCCATGCCCAATACCGGCATGGCGTGAATTCCCTGACTTCACTTAGCTTGCAGTGTCCTCTGACTCGACTGTAGCTTTAACCAGCCACCCTTGGTCACAGCGCGTAGCAGTACCAGTCACGCGCGGTAATACCGAGTGCCATCCTCGCCCCTGGCTCGGCAACGCTCCCGGCCACGTGCCTACTTGCATACGCCTGTGTAGTGCCTTGTCAGATCCGGAATCAGCTCTCGGTCAACCGGCCTGATCAAGTGTCCCGCCCCGCCTAGACTTGCTAGAGATCCAACACTCTACATGATGAAGTCCTGCGACACTTGACTCTTGGTAAGGGGCGCCTGCCCCACGCGCTCACCGGCCACGCGCACACCCACGGTCCAGCGCGCGTGCGCCTCACGGTCTCAGCCCATGATCATGCGGGGTATTTCACCCGCCCTCGGTCCCGACACAACACAAGCGCCACGCCACCTGCGCGCGCTACCAAATCCACGCAGCTGTGCGCCCTCGTGGTTTGGTCTATGTGATACTGTATGCCCGCTGAGCAAGTGTAAGGTTATCAACCCTTACAAACCACCCCCACCCCCACTAGTTGAACCCGACGTCCTCGTCGGTCTCGAACTCAAGAAGTCTTCCACCAACTCCTCGAACTGCCAAAGAGTAGTATCGCGCTCCCAGCTTGCCTCTGACATAGGCAAGTCCTTCCATTGGACAAGGAAGAACACCCTGCGGTTCTTCTCGCTTTGGCCTTCTACTCTTCGGTCTAGGATCCGCTCAGCCACCCTGCTGAACTCTTTGCGAATAGTCGGCGGAGCCCGACTCTTCTTCGCCCTCGACGGATCCGTGGGGTCTTCGTGGCATGGCTTCAGGAAACTCACATGAAAAGTTGGATGGAGTTTCAGCCGATCGGCGAGATCCAAACGATATGCCACGTTGCCCAGCCGCTGGACAATAACATAAGGCCCATCATACCTCGCGATTAAGCCTTTGTGTACATCCTTCCGATGTAACTTCTTCCACACCTGTGGAGTGAGCTTCAACCAAACCTTGTCCCCTACTTGGAACTCCAAAGGACGTCTCCCTTGATCTGCATACTTCTTCATCCGGCGAGCCGCCTTGGCGAGGCTATCCCGAGCACTCTCCATCATCTCTTGCCGATCAATAGCAAAATGATATGCGGCAGCACATTTCCCCCCTGTCCTCCTCTTCGCCACCTCTGAAGGAGTAATAGGTTGGTATCCGTATGCAAGCTCAAACGGACTCTTTTCCGTTGATGAAGACCGATGAAGATTGTAGCTAAACTGCGCCACATCAAGCAGACTTAGCCAATTCTTCTGCGAAGCTGAAACATAGTGCCGGAGATACTCTTCCAACAGAGCATTGATCCTCTCCGTCTGTCCATCCGTCTGCGGATGATTCGCTGTTGAAAACTTCAACTCTGTGCCCAACAACCCGAACAACGCCGTCCAGAACCGCCCAGTAAAGCGAGCATCTCGATCGCTTATGATGTCTTCCGGTACCCCAAAGTGCTTCACCACATGCTTCAGGAACAGCTCAACAGCCACTTCTGCTGAACACACTAATGGTGCGGGTATGAATACCGCATACTTTGTGAATCGGTCCACAACCACCATCACTGTCGACATCCCTTCCACCTTAGGAAACCCGGAGATAAAGTCCATGGAAATTGACGCCCATGGCCTTTCCGGAATACTCAACGGCTGGAGAAGTCCGGCCTCCCGTCTTCTTTCCGACTTGTCTTGTTGGCACACAAAACACGTCTTCACATATGCTTCAATGTCTTCGCCCATATCCGGCCAATAATAGTGTCTTGTTAGCAAGGCCTTCATTCGCTCACGACCGGGATGTCCCGCCCATGGAACATCATGATGCTCTCTCAAGAGCTCCTGCCGAATCTTCCCTCCTTTCGGCACATAGAGTCTGTCGCCTTTGGCGTAGAGAAGCCCATTCTCCACCCAGTACTTGCGCACGACTCCATCTTGGACATCTTTGATCAGCTTCAAATACTGACTGTCCGTCTTTGCTACCTCCTCGATACGACTTTGCAAGTCATTCTCCACTTGCGCCAACGCAGCCACGTACTCAACCATCTTCTTGCGACTCAACGCATCCGCCACCTAGTTGTGTCTCCCCGGTTTGTGCTGCCATTCAAAGTCATATTCCTGCAAGAACTCTTGCCAACGAGCTTGTCTAGCCGACAGCTTCTTTTGATTAGCAAAGAATGTATTGGCAATATTATCTGTTTTGACAAGAAACCTAGTG
The DNA here is from genome assembly GCA_902712375.1 of Dioscorea dumetorum. Taxonomy (NCBI): domain Eukaryota; kingdom Viridiplantae; phylum Streptophyta; class Magnoliopsida; order Dioscoreales; family Dioscoreaceae; genus Dioscorea; species Dioscorea dumetorum. Next base: position 7,685,249 of record CACTHL010000846.1, read on the forward strand.
CCCAGAAGGTACACTCTCCATACCTGTAAGCAATGAACAACGGCGAGCATCTCCCGCTCATGCGCCGAATAGCGCTGCTCCGCGTCTTTCAGCTTCCAACTCTCGAACGCCACCGGATGCCCGTTCTGAACAAGGACACCGCCAACGGCCTTGTCTGAAGCATCGGTGTGGACCTCGAAAGGTTCTTCGAAGTTGGGCAATGCTAAGACTGGTTCACTTGCAATTGCACTCTTGATCTTGTCAAATGCAGCCTGTTGCCTCTCCGCCCAGCCCCACGGCTGGTCCTTCCTCAACAAATCGGTGAGCGGCACGACCTTCCTTGAATATCCCTCGATAAACCGGCGATAGTAGTTGGCTAAGCCGAGAAAAGATCGTAAGTCCGGTACCTTGGACGGTGCAGGCCAGTCCAAAATCGCCGCCACCTTAGCCCGATCCATTCGGACTTCACCCCGAGAAATGACGTGCCCAAGGAACTTGATTTCCTGCTGAGCGAAATGACACTTCTCCAGCTTCACATATAGCTGATGCTCCCTCAATCTTGATAGTACCTGCTTCAGATAAACAAGGTGATCCTCCATGGATTCACTATAAATGACAACATCATCCAAGTACACCACTACAAACTCATCGATGTAATCCGAAAACACCTGATTCATTAAGTGGCAGAAAGTTGCCGGAGCATTAGTCAAGCCAAATGGCATTACAAGGAATTCAAATGAACCATAGCGTGTCACACACGCCGTTTTGGACTCGTCTCCCTCTGCAATCCTGACTTGCCAGTACCCCGAGCGCAGATCCAGCTTGGAAAAATATGTTGCCTTTGCCAAGCGATCGAACAAGTCCTGTATGAGAGGAATTGGGTACTTGTTCTTAACCGTGATCTTGTTCAAAGCCCGATAGTCCACGCACAGTCGAAGAGCGCCATCCTGCTTCCTCTGGAACAGTACCGGTGCGCCATACGGTGCCTTTGACGGCTGGATGAAGCCACTATCAAGAAGCTCTGTCAGTTGTCTCCTAAGTTCCGCCAACTCCAACGGAGACATACGATAGGGAGCCCGGGCAGGGGGTTTGCAGCCCGGCATTAACTCAATCTGGTGATCTATTGCCCGCCGGGGTGGGAGTTCACGGGGTAGTTCCGGCGGCATCACGTCTTGAAACTCCGTCAAGACTTCAGCCACTGCTGAGGGTAGATCACTCACCAGATCATCCTGTACTTCCAGTAGAGCAGCAACATATGTGGGCTCTCCATGTTTGAGCCCTTGCACCACCTGGTGCGCAGAAAGCATCGGTTCCTTCCCTTTTTTCTCCTTTGCAGCCACTCCCGCTACAAAGCATGGGTTCTTCTCATCCATAATAAGAAGACCACCCAAATGTGGAACAACAGTGGCCTTCACAGACTTGAGGAACTCCATCCCCAGTATCAGCCCAAAATCATCTAATGTGACCGCCAGCAGATCAATCTTCCCTTGCCATCCACCCATGTGAATGGTTATGCCAGAGATCTTCCCAGTCACCGCCAGTGCCTGAGAGTTGACTACTTTCACTCGGCTCGTGTGCGTCCCTACGCTCAGTCCCAACCGAGTGGCCACATCCTTCCTGATGAATGTGTGAGTTGCGCCTGTGTCCACCATCCCTGTTATGGCCTTTCCATTCAGGGTCAGCTCCACATAGATAAGAAAATTCACCGCCCCGTCACCCTTGACAGTCTTCAAGGTACCCAGCAGTTGTAGTTGATCTGGCTCTCGCGGTATCCGACCGCAAGATCTTCCACCATCTTTGACAGGTTCACGAGCTGATCATCGACACTCCCTACGACGTTCTCCAAGCGCTCTGCTGTCTCCTCAAGGCGATCCAAACGATCCTTCTTGCTAGTCGCCATCTCCACCGTCTTCACCTGTGTGTCTTCTCGCGCTTCGCTTCAAGCCACAAACTCGTAGCTCTTATACCAGCTGTCACGGCCTCAACCGATCACCTTCGGCCGTGCGGCACCTGACATGCACCATAGCGACAGGTCAGCCTTTCCTTGCAAGAACAGTTAGTGAATCTTGTTTGCAAATCCGGAAAACCCCTCGGTACGAGAAACACGACACAATGAAACCCATTTTGAGAGAGAAAAACAAAAAACTCTCTTAGATTGATAAATGTTTACAACCATGGCCAAAACCAACACCAAGTGGCCTTGTCTTCTCCCAAAGACTCATTTGACCCTAATACAAGAGCTACCCCAAATCCAAGGTTGATTGAGCCCCATGCCCAATACCGGCCTGGCGTGAATTCCCTGACTTCACTTAGCTTGCAGTGTCCTCTGACTCGACTGTAGCTTTAACCAGCCACCCTTGGTTACAGCGCGTAGCAGTACCGGTCACGCGCTGTAATACCGAGTGCCATCCTTGCCCCTGGCTCGGCAACGCTCCCGGCCACGTGCCTACTTCCATACGCCTGTGTAGTGCCTTGTCAGATCCGGAATCAGCTCTCGGTCAACCGGCCTGATCAAGTGTCCCGCCCCGCCTAGACTTGCTAGAGATCCAACACTCTACATGATGAAGTCCTGCGACACTTGACTATTGGTAAGGGGCGCGCCTGCCCCACGCGCTCACCGGCCACGCGCACGCCCACGGTGCAGCGCGCGCGCGCCTCACGGTCTCAGGCCATGATCATGCGGGATATTTCACCCGGCCTTGGTCCCGACACAACACAAGCGCCGCGCCACCGGCGCGCGCTACCAAATCCACGCAGCTGTGCGCCCTCGTGTTTTGGTCTATGTGATACTGTATGCCCGCTGATCAAGTGTAAGGTCATCAACCCTTACAGCAACTTAGGCTATATGAAAGTTAGGAAAAAAAAATAATCTTTTATTGCCATGTGACACTCGGCCCTAATGTGGTGACAAATTAGTGACATGTATTACTACATTTTAAAGTTGAATGAGCTAATTCAAATCTTTTATAATTCTGTGATTAAAATGAGAGCATTGGAATAGTTGAGTAACTATTAAGGTATTTTTACATTTTTTTTAAGTTATATTTCACTATTTTTTTAAACAATATTTTGGATAATTTTAAATATTTTTTTCAATCACTTTTTATCTATTGATACTTAATGTTTTGCTAAATGATATATTTAAATCTCGGCTCATGTTTGTTGGAAATCGGAGAGGAAGAAATCTTTGTTGTTGGAAGTGATTGAGGCGTGCGAAGGCACTGACCTTAAGAACAATTTCGCCTCCTTATTTCAGTGCACAGGACGCAGGTGTCGTTCTCCCAGGATACAACAGTCGGATCCTCCGGTCGCGCACAAGAGCAGAGGATCAATGAGTGCTCAGAATTTTCAAGCTAAATTTCGGATCTAAACCCTGAAATTTGCACCCTGCGCCTGCGCGCGTAAGAAAGCATGACCCCAAGACAATAGTTGTATGCTTAGGAATAGTGTCATATATAAGGTGACTAAAAGTTTTCTCAATTGGCAATGTGGTACTAAAGTTATTTGTAATGTTTTGAAATATGATGGGCCATATTTAAGGGCCTCCAACAATGTTATGATCTCTCCACATCTTTGCGTAATTTGATATGTCTAGTTGATATTGCTTTTAAAATAATATTTTTAATAAAAAATAGAATCCAATGAGCTTTATAAATAAAAGTTATTTTCAAAAAGTGATTTCAAATTAATAATTAAAATTAAATCAAACATTGATAATCTTTTCTGTTTACATACAATTAGGGTGCGTTTGATTGCCTAAATTTTCCATGGAAAAATTTTTCATGGACCATTTTCCACAAAAGAAGGCTGTTTGATTGCCTAAATTTTCCATGGAAAATTTTTCCATGGAGGTGGTCACGTGACCCTATTTTCCCTCAAGGGAAAATTTTTCCTACCTCAACCCTAGGAAAAATTTTCCAGGGAAAATAGAGGGGGTTATTTGGAAAATTAAAGAGCTAGGATTCTTAATTAATTCAGGGGATGATATGCAAATTGCAAGCTATATATTACGTTTTTAGGTATATATTACGTTGTTTAAATGGTTTAATATGATTGGGTTTTTAAAGTAGGAATAATGTTTCTGATTTATCACTTGATAAAAATTATTGATTTTATATTAAATAGCATTTTAGGTAGCCAAAAGTACAAGGCTTAGTCTTTTTATTTTTAAATTTGAGTTTTTATTTAACATACAATATCTTTGTGAAAAAAAATGCAAGTGTAGAGTTGTAACAATGGTTCAAAGCTTCATTTGGAACCTAAATAAGAAAATAAAAATATTTTTTTTAGTATGAAAATATCGGTCAAATTTATATATATACTGCATCTTAAATTTGTTTATATTTTCAAGAAATAATTAAAAATGGTTTAAGAAATGGTATTAAAATAATTATCATTGGTTTTTAAATATTTTTTTAACAATTTAATAATTTAAAAAAATGAAATGTAGTAATAAATTAATCTGAAACTGCGCCTTATCCTTCCTGAAACATAACCTAAAATTAAATCTTCATTATCTAAACGGACCCGGAATATACCATTGGTAAGTGATTCAATAATTACACCTTCATGAATCAATTTTTGTTCTTTCATTCCAGGTAACCCCTTTAAAGTATCAACTAATGGAGAAGGTTATATAACTTACTTTTCCCATATTTCACAAATGGGAATTTAGAGCTCAAATTAGGATACCGGAGGAGGATCACCATATATAACACAAACTCGAAAAAAATTTGAATCAATTTTGAAATTGAATTCTTGTGGCTTTTTCTATGAAAAATGTTATATTTTCCATGAAAAATACAAGCAATCAAACAACAAAATCAAAATTTTCCATGGAAAATTTTTTATTTTCTGGCTAGAAAATAATGCCAATCAAACTTGTATTTGTTCGTTTTCCATGGAAAATCTTTCCATGGAAAAATTTTCTTTTCCATCCATTTTCCATGTTGATAATCAAACGCAGCCTTAAAGTTATTTTCTTAAACTCGCAGCAATATAATAATAAATATTACAAAAACAACAACAACAATAATAATAATAATAATAATAATAATAAAGCAATAATTATCTCATCTGTTGAGTAAGTAAGATATTATGCGCAATAATAATACTGGTGTGGTGTTTTTGTCTCTTCATGGGGGACCAACCCAAATTATTGTTCCCAAAATGACGCCGAGGGCAAAAAAGAAAGATCCAAGAAGAGTAATGTTCCCGAAATAACCCTAGGAAGTAGGGGCATTAAGTAGGGTGAAATTTATCCAGAAGGAGGGAGGAATGATTGGTGCTTCTGTGTTTGTACGGGTGAAGCGTGCAATATTAACCAATGAAATTAATGTGTTTTCTTCTTCTTTTTTTTTTTAATATTAAAATCAGGCTAATAATGAAGTGCATGGGCCCCACTTGTCAAATCTGAGTCAGCATTATAAGCAGGACTTCAACATGTTTTACGTTTTACTTGGGAAGAACTTTTACCCTCTTTGTTTTTTTCATTTGTTTTATTCTTGTGTTTATCACATGGGCTTTCCTTAGTTTATGTGTAATTAAAACAAACATGAACCCAAGTGAGGCAGCTATTACAATAATAATTTCACATAAACAGCGCAATATATAAAAATAAAATTAATTTGATCCGTAAAAGTCTATGACTTCATGAAACCTTTTTTAAACTTTTAATGATTCTAATATATTTTAAAATTATTAATTTTTAAATATAAAATTATTAAATATCTTTAAAACTGATATTCATGTTTCGCTGAGAAGATGGTTTCAAATTTTAGGTCATATTATAATGTGAATATAGAGTATTATAGAACTTGCGCTTAATTTTATATGAATTTTAAAAAACTTTATTGGCACATATACCACGATAATCAACCATTTTTTTGGCCTATTAATATTGGTTTATCACGTAAGATGTTCTTTTACGAGAATCATGATTTCTCTGCCATTGCAAGTTCTCTTGCCAGTTATTTGTCAAGAAAAAATTCATATACTAAGGCTGTATGAAACATAAACTCCTCGTATAAGGGAATTTCTTTGCGAGGTGGGTGAAATCTAGTAACTGAAGCATAGTTTTTTTCTTTTTAATTAAAAAAAAGGAGTATTTAGTTTTTAAAAAATTATAGATGATAAAGAATACAAAGGAAAGTATTTAAAGATGAAAGACTGGAAAATATATAGATCATAGGAAAGTTTTACAGTTGCAAGAGATAGATAGATAATTAATGTATAAATATATAGAAATAACAATAGTAATCAATATTTATAAGGAATTCGTACGTTGAAGCCACTTGACGTACATCATTGTCTCTTTTACGGGGAGTGGTGCCATTTATGTTATATTATCTAAATAATTTTTTAATACGTTTGTCTTATCCTCTGGTCCCATGGTTTTTGTCGTTTTCGATGACGACGACAAACAGAGAATGATGCACGTGACCACGGCATACTTAGCCATTCCTTCCCTCACGTGTCTTTCTTTTTTTTTAATTATTGTTAATTAGGAGTTGTACAAATTTGGGAGTTTTACTTCTGGCCCCCCTAAAATCTTTTAATTTTACAAAACTTCTATAAAATCTTCAGTATCAGTACGAAAAACTCATTTGGATACTATTTAGAGACCCTTATTCATGGTTAACTATGGGTTGATTTTAATCAAAGGTATATAAGTATTCATGTTGCCTTTAGTCCTAGATTAGGACTTTGAGTTTTATTTTTCTTATAAAAAAGAAAAAACACAAAAGTAAATAATAATAAGTTTTTTCTCTCGCGAGATGGAAGACAAAATTGGAAAGCAAAAATTGAGAAAACAATGTTTTATTTATTTATTTATTTAAAATAAATGTGGATAAACTAGGAGGGGTAAATACCTTGATTCATATGTGCTTTTGCATAAAATACCAGGTGCCATGGACGTAGATGAAAATAATGTTAAAACTCCCAAATAAACAAATAATGTCAAATACCTTTTATTTCCAAAGAATCTATTATAACTTCAAAGAATATTTGCAAATTGATGAGATTTTTTTGTTTTATTTCTTATTATATGGACAGGTCAGCTATCCATATTTTTATTATTATGACTCAACTATATATTGAGAGTGAGTCAATTTTTTAAATTCTTATATAAAAGTCAAATGTCTTATTACTCAGTTATTACAGTAGTAACCTAATGAGAATTTTAGATAATGATATAAATTTACAAAAAAAAGTAAAACTTATTCTTTTCAACCCAAAGCTATATGCCAAATGGGTTCAAAAACCCTGATTAGTGTTTATATTTAATGAGCATTTTTTATTGAAACAAATGATTGATTTTATTTTTGTACTTTAAAAATATTCAATTTTTTAGAATTTGTTTAATTTTATTTTTTATTTCAATACTTAAAATGTTTAACTTATCTTGTACATGGCATAAAATATAATTATCTTATAACTTTCCTCTATTTAAACTAAATATTTTTAGAGATTTTAAAACAACTTACAAAATTTTAATATGATCAAATCTCATTAGCTTGAATGAAGGCTATTATTGTTGGGTCCATCCCATTTGGTGGGTTGTAATAAAGTTGAGCTCTGGCCCAAGTTAAAATTAAAAAAAAAATTATGTCAATGAAGAGGTGAAGAAAAATGAGAGAGGATTCAGTTAGTGAAGTGAAACCAAGTGAGAAAGAGAAGGAAAGATGCTGCACTAGGGTAAGACGATTAGACAGCGATACGGCGCCAGATCTCACTCAAATTCCGAGTGAAGAATCCTTGCAAGAAGCTTTTCCTATTGATAGGTTTGATTTTTTCCTTTGATTCCTATTTGGTGTGTGTTATCTATCCATGATGATTATGATGCTTGATGAATGTTGATGCTATTGGGCACGTGTGCCTTTAGTTTGATCTAGAGAAGGCTTTGTAATCCTTCATTAACATAGTGAAAACGATTCTAAGTGGCTCTAAGGAGTCCCATGGTTTTTCTCTCGATTTGAAGGGTTTGCCACGCTAAATCATGAATCTTGTTTGTTGTTGTTTGATGATTTTATTATGTTGTTTAGATCCAAAAACATGTGCTCAAAGAGAGAAGGATTTGATCATCAAAAATTTAGAAACAAAGTCTTGCACACCCATGCTTCAGCCAGTGAGGTCGTGCTTAAGCCCGTACAAATTATAGGTTTCTGAATTTTTCGAGTGTTACAGTGCTTCTGCTATAGTGACATTGCTTAAGCGTTACACGACTATTCTTCAACCCGTACAAATTATAGAATTATGCATTTTAGAATGCTTTAGTGCAAGTGCTACAGTGCAAAACTACTACAGTGTTGCAATAGTATTTTCAGAAAAAATTACCGTTTGGTTCTGCTTCTCCCCAACAATTATCACCATCCAATTATTCCATAATATTGACGCTCTATTAGGACAAATTCATAAAGTGATGGTTAAATAACATTGAATAGTTTTAAAAAAAAACATAGGTTATGTGAAAATCTTCGACTTACTTATCGCATTTGTCAAAATAAATTAATAAATAAATTGAGAAAGATCTCCGACAAAGAGAAGATTAATCAACACAGTCATGGAAAGCTTTGTGCTTTTCCATCCATTTTAGAAGGAAAACATAGGATGATGTCAATGCGAGTGACCTACACTCTCATTAAAGCTCATTACTAAGTAAAGTGATTTTACTTATTAAAACAAAAAAGAACAGGAGCACTCCCTTCATAACAAAGTACTTAAGTAAAGCCCCCAACGGTAGCTCAAATACTGAAGAAGTTATATTGCCTTGGACCTGTTAATGAGGTCGTCTTTGAGCAACCGTTTGTTTGTCGGTTAATTCATAGTTGTCAATATCGTCGGATACATGAAATGTATTACATGATACATAGTGTATTTTAAATTATCGAATCAATATATTGCATAGCATTAGTAAGCAATGGTATTTTAATGCTTAAGAATTCAGAGTCATGAGTTGTATAACTTCGCGAATTTTTAATGAAGTAACCGTTAAATAAACTATGTTATGGTTGATCTTTTTGGGATTTTATAAAAAATAGATTTAAGTTTATAATATACTAATAATTAATGTTAATAGCAACTTTTTAAATTCAAATGTCATACGATTTACCTATTTTGACTGTTTCTATAATATTTCCAAACTTATCACTACTTCTATTACTTTAGAATTTATTTATTTTTAGTATGATTAATTGAAAGATTGTCGATGACAAAATAATTATTCAATGATGTTTAATTTAATTGCATCAAAGATGTGAAAATGCGTGTGCGTGTGTGTGTGTGTATACATAAAAATTGAGAAACCAATACACCATACGATACATGATTGGCTTCGAATATGGACATTTTAAAATAATATTTATTTTATTGAGAATTTGGCGATTTCTTTTTTGAAAATGTAAACAAGCCATTCCACGCACACATACTAAATCCTTGTACAAACCAGTGTTGACAACTAGCTAACTTTGCAAGAGCTTTTCAATGTATTCAGCCAGGGTAAGCAATGATACTGATGGAGTTGATGACAAGGGAAAGATAGCAGAAGGTGGCCTGGCAAGAGTGCTAGCATTAGGCACTGCAAACCCTCCAAATGTTGTTTATCATCAGTACTCCTCATGTTCAAAAGGTTTTAGCTGGTGCTCTCCCTCCTCCATCACCACCAAATCAAGCTATTCAATTCCTTCTTCAGCACCACTGGTTAAATGCTTATCAGTAAATGAATTGCAGCTACACCGAGAGAGAGAAGGGCCTTTGCTTCAGCTATGATTATAAATACTCTCCTCAGCATTTCACCGGCCCACTAGCTTTTTGGTTGATATCATTCTTGTGCAACAACTTGGAGAGCAATTCCAGAGCTTATCTTTACATGCAATGAACAACTTGAATCATTCAAGGTCTCTTCATCTGGTACTGTGTTAGAAAGCAGAAGCGATGACAACTTCATCTGGCCGTGAATAGCTAAATTCTTACATATCAATGTGGTTCCTAATCCATCTTTTAAGGTATTGGTTGGAAATTCACTAGAATCAAATAACAACTTGAACAGTTGATCTCACACTCTGACATTCACTAGAATCAAACTTCAGACTTTAAAGAACAAGTTTGCAATACAACTGCAGAGCTAAAACTCAACACAAAAACTAGGAAAATTCATACAAGCTCTCATAGTTTTTCATTCATAGAAGCGAGAACCAACAGAACAAAAAACTCACTTTTGCAAACATAAAACTAACATTAACTCATTGGGAAACATGAGTCATAGGCCAGATGTAAGCTTTAACAGAACTCAGCCGCTTAACACTTCAACCGTTCGATTTGCCTCGAACTTATGCTATCTGATGATGATTCGATCCTGACCACCAACAGCCTTCTATCAGAACACACCCAGCTTCTGCCTCGAACTTAAACCTTTTCTTGATGATTAAATCACCATCGTTGCTTCTCAAAACCACAGCTTCCCTCCTTCAACCAACGAACTAAACTGAAATTCAAACATTCTGAAGAACAACCACTTCACAAGTTTCAACACTGCAAGCTTTCAACTCAAACAGATAAAACAAACCCCTTTGGAATTTCTTCACAACCTCTGCTTCTTCAGTGACACTCACTCTACATTTAGTACATTGAGAAGTTTGTTTTTTAGTTACATGTTGACCGAGTTTTTTCGGATGAGTCAATATTATCCAGTCATTTGAAAGATGCATCTTATCTATATATATAGACATTGTTTTAATATAATAAAATATGCTTTTGTCATAATCTGTTTTCTCTAGCTTTTAATAAAGATTATATTGTTTTCCACATTTCATCTTTTCTTTCCTAAGTGTCGGTCAACTTGTATTGTGTGGCTATGTGGTCTCATTTGATGATTCAAAATGCTATATTATAGACAAAAAATCAGGCCTCTAAAATGGCCACAGTATGCATGACTCCCAACAGAACATTTATTAAAACAATAAATATTTATTAAATATAAATATTTATTAATTATGCTTTTGTCATAATCAGTCTTGTCACTCGAAGTCAAGAAGACTCTGGTCTTCGGTAAAATAAGTATATGGGCACTTGAATATAAAGGGCCTGAAGCTTTTACATAAAAAATAGATGGCCAATGTGTTACCTAGCATTGACCATATTGAAGCATGTGAGAGCTGCATCTATGGGAAACAATTTAGAAGCTCATTTCTCTTTAGTTAAGCAGGGAGAGCATCCACCAAGCTAGAGCTCGTGCATGTAGATCTTTGTGGACCCATGCAAACCGGCTCTCTTGGAGGTAACCTATATTTCCTGTTTTTTACTAATGATTACAGCAGGTATAGCTGGGTTTACTTCATTAAATACCAGTAACAAAGCTTCGGGTGCTTTAAGAAGTTCAAAACACTTGTAGAAGAGCAGACAAGATGATGTACTAAGGCACTTCGCTCCAACAGAGGTGGAGAATTCTTGTCCAATGAATTCAAAAGCTTCTGTGAAGATCATGTGGGATACATCAACAGCTCACAGCTCCTTTCAATGAGGAGGAAAACGGAGTCGCTGAACGAAAAAATAGAACTGTCATGGAGATGGCGTGTAGAATGACGAATGAACGGCATCTTTCGAATGACTTTTGGGGAGAAGATGTTGCAATGACTGTATACTTACTCGATCTCTCACCAACAAAAGCAGTATCAAATCAAACTCCTTTTGAAGCATCGATAGGTTAGAAGCCTTCTATCTCTCACTTACATGTGTTTGGTTGTGTTTTTTTTTTGGAAGAAGGAACCCAAAGGGCTAATTTATTGAAAAGCAAACAACTAAAAAAAAAACAAGAACAGGGAAAGCAATAGAAAGAAAACACAACACCCGAAGTGCAACAAAACAACAACAACCAATTAACTAAAAGTGAAACCAGAATTGCTAAAGGTCTTCATTAACCACCGAGGGAGATCTTGACCATCAAGGAAAAGATTAATGAAATGAAGATTCCGGCCATAGGAAGCTAATGCGTTGGCTGGAGCATTCCAAGCTCGAGGGATGCAATGGAGCTCAGGTCTTCCAAGAAGAGATAACAAGCGCTCAACATCAGGGAGCCAATTATGTAATCTCCAATCCCAGATGCAGTCATTCCGAGTGAGGATTCTGAACAGATCAAAATTATCAATTAGGACATGATCAACATGTTCACCATTGGAGTGAGCTGCTTGGAGTGCAATGAGGAGAGCTTTGACAATATCCACACAATTCGTCTCTCTAGCGATGGGGGAGCAACCTACAAAAGAGACAGAAAAGTCAGTCCTGGCAATATAAAATCCTACTCCACATACCTGTTGAGAGGTGTTCCAAGTGTTAGAAATATAGAGGAAGGCTGCTCCATTAGAGAAATTATTGATCAAGAGACTTTTGCCCAAGCGAGCATCTTTAGTCTGATAAAACTCTTTGGTGAAACCAACAGCTTTACAAGCAATGGACTTCCAATTCGGTTGTTTCCCTCTAAAGATGACATCGCAACGAGCCTTCCACAGATGCCAGATAGTCGTAGCAATGATAGCTTTATAGAAGCTGTTAAATTGCTGATTTACAAGCCAATCCCCAGAACAAATCCCATTGATAAAACTAAAGCTTTTGTTGTACATGGCACTGATAATGCCCCAAACAATATTGGATTTGTTGCAGTAAGCAAAAAGATGCTCTGCAGTTTCATTTTCTAATCCACAGAAGACACAGAGATTAGAGGGACCCAAATTTATGTAATTCAAATAATCCGAAGTAGAGATTTTGCCATTAAGAACCAACCAAATAAAATGTTTAACTCTCGGGGCCGTTTTCAAAGACCAAACATCTTTCCATCCCTCCCAAGGAACAGAAAGCTGCGGATGTTGATTCAGGGAGAGGTAAACACTAGAAACAATTCTGTTGCTATTAGACCGAGGAGTCCAAATCCAGTGATTATTCTCACTGATATTAATATGGCTTAATCTAGTGGAAAAATAAGTAAAGCTGTCACCAAAGACCTCTTGGAGTTTAGCCAAATTCCAATGGTCATTCATACAAAGATCAGAAAGCTGGATAGAGTCAAGGTCAATGGCAGTATTTATGAAAGTAGGGTACCAGGCAAGAGGGATTTCAGAGCACCAGGGGTCAAAAAGGAAAGAAGCCCTGTGAGTATTAACACAACTAATACGACAAAACTCCTTGATCCTATTTGCAGTGTTACAGAGACCTCTAAAAAAACCAGAACATTTAGGAGGAGTTGGGTCTTTCCAAAAATTTCGATCACCATATTTCAGCTGCAGGATATTGACCCAAAGAATCGAAGACTTATTCAGATATTTAAAGAAATTCTTAGCCATAAGAGAGTGCTTAACATTAATCAAATTCCTGATATTGAGGCCCCCCTCAGTTTTAGAAGACATAATAGTGTTCCAAGAAATGGCATGGATGCCCTTTCCATTGCCCCCTTTTTTTCCAATAGAAAGCCCTAACCATCTTGGTAATCTCATAAAGAACAGAATCATGTATAGGATAAACAGAAAGGTAATAGATAGGTTGAGAAAGTAAAGAAGTGTTAATAAGAGTTTCTTTAGCTGCCGGTGAGAGTTTAGAATGACTCCAATAAGAGCACATATTCTTGATGTTATCAATCATGGGATTGAAGACAGCTTTAGCAAGGCTTCTTGGAGTGATATAAACCCCTAGATAGACAAAAGGGAAGGAAGCTATTCTAAAATTAAGAATAGAAGAGATACTTTTACTGACTCGAAGATTAAACCAAGAAGGGAAGTACAGAGCAGATTTAATTAAATTAGGTTTTTGACCAGTAAGAGAGCCATAAATGTTCAGACACAAATTAATGTTTCTAGCAGCTCTTCTAGTAGCAGATGTAATGAGAATTAAATCATCTGCATACATCAGATGGTTAAAATTATTAACCAAACGAGAGTCAAAACCTGGAATCATGTTCTGTCTAAGATTAAAGTTAAGCAAAGAAGTTAAAATTTGAGACACCAATATAAACAGATAAGATGAGATTGGGTCTCCTTGGCGAACACCTCTAGAGGCTGGGAACCAAGGAGACAGCTGGCCATTGATAAGGATTGAAAAACTACTAGAGGAGATACATGTTCTGATCCAAGAGATCCAACGGTTAGGGAAATTCATCTTGGTTAAGGTGGCAAGAATTGCATTCCAGCTCAAAGAATCATAAGCTTTTTCAACGTCTATTTTAATTAACATCCTAGAGGGGCCATCAATATCATGTTCAATTGAATGAGCTACTTCTTGAATGGCAACAATATTATCAAAAGAGCAACGCCTAGAAACGAAACCGGCTTGTTCGAAACCGACAAGATGAGGAAGAACAGGTTTGAGACGATTAACAAGTATTTTCGAAATAATTTTAAAACAAACGTTGCAAAGCGATATGGGTCTGAAATCAGAAACCAGGGTGGGATTGCTTTTCTTAGGAATAAGGGCGATGAAAGTTTTACCCCAGGCAGTAGGGAGAACAGAGTTTTTAAAAAAATACTGGATCGCAGACAACAATTGATCCCCTACCGTATTCCAAAAAAAACGATAAAATTCTGCATTGAAGCCATCAGGACCAGGGCTTTTGCCTAAAGGAAGCTCAAGAACCGTAAGATAAATTTCATCTCGAGTGACAGAACGAATAAGCGAAAACCCGTCAAGATCAGAAATGCACGGTAAATCATTCGGGAGAGCATCCAAAATGAAATCTAAAGAGCAGTCAGAATTATTATACCATAAATGAGAATAATAAGTTACAAAAGCTTTCTGAATGCTATCAGGAGTACAAAAGACATTACCGTCTAAATCAGTAATTTGAGAGATGGTGTTAAAGTGGTTGCGAATACGGGTAGAATTATGAAAGTACTTGGTGTTTTGATCCCCATCAGAAACCCACGACAAACGAGCGTGTTGAGCCCATTTAGTAGAGTTTTGACGTTGAAGAGAATTAAAATTTTCATAAAGATTAGCAAGGAGCTGAGTGCAATCCGAAGATAAATCATCCACTAACTCAAGAGAGGCAATATTTTTTTCAATATCAAGAAGCTTTCCCTCAAGAGAGTTTAAACCAGAAGATCGCCAAGAAATCAAATGCTGACGAGAACGGAGCAATAAATGAGTAAAAGCGTTTAAAGGATTTCCATGTGGAGTGAAATCCCAAGCTAACTTAACAGCATCATGACACTTAATAAAGTCAAGCCAGAAATTTTCAAAACGAAAAATACGCTTTTTAACATAAGTATGAATTTGAATGCGAAGAAGGAGAGGGTTATGGTCCGAGCAAATACGAGAGAGATGAGAAAGAGAGTAATGCGGGAAAACTGAAATCCAATCTAAATTAACCAGACAACGATCCAATCTTGCCCATCGTCGAGCAGTGCCCCTTTGGTTGTTACACCAAGTGAACTTCGGTCCGGAAAAATGCAAATCAATAAGATTGTTATCATTAATGAAAGAACTGAAGCTCTGAGCTTTACGAGCATAATAAGTGAAAGAACCACCTTGACTCTCATCACGTGAGACTACAGAGTTAAAGTCTCCCGCGATAAGCCAAGGCAGATGGAGAGAGGAAAGATTAGAAAGCACTTTCCAAAGAAATCTCTGAGAGAAAATCCGAGAAGAGTTATACACAATTTAAACAACCCAAGTTTTAGAGGAATTATTAGTAATAATAAGATGCAAAGCTCTACGAGACACAGATAAAGGAGTGACCTGACCGATATTAGGGTTCCAAGCTACGAAGATACCTCCAGAGAAACCCTCAGCCAGGATAGCAGCCCAACGCCAAACTTTGGGAAGCTTTGCACATAAACGATTTAGTCGATCATCGTTGGCTCTAGTTTCCACAATGCAAATGAGAACTGGCTTGTGTCTTTTGATAAGATTGAACAGACGATCAGAGGTATCTCGCGCCGAGATGCCCCTGCAATTCCAACAGAAAATATTAAAAGCAATCATGAAACAATTATGGATAAACTTGAAAGAAACTTCCTGAAAGTGAGAAACAAGAATAGTATAACAGTTAAGAAACGGCAAAAACATTAGGTCGCGTTTTCCTCTGTTCTTCCTTTCTTGGAAGAGGAGGCAATAGTATGTGAACTTTTGCGAATGAGCGTCTCTCTGCGAGCTTCCTCTTGGAACTGGTCCAAAGTCATCATATCATCTGGTTCTTCAGGAAACTGCATTTCATGATCGCTGTCAACATAAGATGAGTCATCGGAGTCACCAGGGTCCTCCTTCTCTTCAGATGAAACCGGCTGTAGAGCAGCAGTGACAGCATCCACCACCATCTGGTGTGAGCTCGAATTGTCGTGCTCATCTGATCTCCCAGAAGGGGCGTCTGAGATTCGAAGTGTTGGAGGAGGAGATTTCAGCCGGTGGGGAAGTGGAGCTTTACTTTTTTCCTTAGAGCGTGCAGGGACAATAGCAAGCGAGGTCACTTCGTGTTCCTGCGTATGGTTTAGGTTATCTTTCTGTCCGTTGGATTTTGCCAGTTTCCCAGGGATATACTGAATCGCCTGATCAACGGCTGGATGGAGATTTTTGTGAAGTGCGCCATTGGGACTCAAATCGCCATGAATGAGGTCGGCGTGGGAGTTCCAAGAAACATGATGGCCTCCTCGACCTCTACGTGACGATTCGCCACGTGTCAGCTGCGGAGCCATTGTGAGGCTTGCGTTCCTGTTGGGGCCCGTGAGTGCCACGTCGGCCGTCACAGAATTGGCATGACTGCCGGATCCGCGACCACCACCGCGGCTACGCCGACGGGAAACGAGCATGAAGGATCCAAAGTCGTGATCCGTTGTTTCCAATAGTGATGATTCCTGAGGTTGTGCGACCGGCGGTCTCGGATCCACCTCCATGTTCCCAACCCCGGCATCCATAGACTGATTCATGCTTACCACTTGCTCCCGGTGAGTACCGGAGGGCGGAGAAGCATGAACAGTTCTGGACACAGCCGGGCGGGTACAAGCACTGGATCCATGGCCGATTAGTCCACAATTATAACAGAAAGTAGGGAGCCTTTCGTAGAGGATCACGACGAAAATCCGTTGATGCTCATCTCCAAGCCAAAATCCCTTAGCAAGAGGCTGAGAAAGATCAATCTCAATACAGATGCGAGCAAACTTAGTTCGAGTCAAGGATAAAGTGAGATCATCAATTTTAAGGATACGACCCAAGTGAGCAGTAATGTTTTCCAAGGATTCACCCTCCCAGAACTCAACAGGTAAATTGTGCAGCCGGACCCAAATGGCCGCCGTGGATAACTTCGCCGATGTCGGCTCGAAGAACGGCTTCCATGGCGAAAGTTGCAAGATGACTCCATTAATGGACCAGGGACCTTCAGTGAGGATCTGTTGGACAGTATTGCTGGAAGCACACCGGATTAATAAGTAGCCGTTCAGCAAATCGGAGATATGAATGTCTCTGAATGCTGACCATTTCTCAAGCAAAGACATTCTAACTTGTTCAAATGGGGGTGGTTTGCCGAAGAACTTTCCATAGAGTGCATGTTGAAATCTCAGACGGGCTCGCGACAAAGTGTCTTCATCCAAGTGAACAAACTTAGACGTTGATTCTTTTAGTTTGGACAGGAGTTGGGGATTATGCAAGGGAGAGGTTGCAGTAGCTTTGGCAAGGTTGGACGCTACTTGGGCCCATGAACGAGCCGGTGGTGGAGGTTGAGGCTGAGGCTGCGTGGCAAAGGGGGGTTTCCCCCCGCTTGCCATGACAAGGGAGAGGAAGCTCTCAGAGAGGAAGCTACTGCAAGCTCTCAGGAAGCTCTCAGTGGAGAGAGACAGAGAGCGGAAGAGATAGATATTTTGTGTTTGGTTGTGTTGCCTATGCACTTATCAATGCGCATGCTTGGTAAACACTTGATGTAAAAGCTGAAAATTGTATTTTTATTGGGTATAACTTTGAAACAAAGGGTTACAAACTATACAACTCTAAAACTAAGAGGGTAATAGTTAGTAGAGATGTGGTCTTTGTTAAAGGAGCTAGTTGGAGCTGGTGCAATCAGTCACATGAGCAGTGCAAGGTGCTGGTTGCTATATTAGAAGAATCGGTGGCTCAGTCCTCCAATTCTTAAGTGGAAGGCACACCACAAGCTACAAGCAATACCAACACAAGTAGCTTAGTCCCTGCTTTAGAAGAAGAAGAGAGTAGACCTAGACTTGAAGCTTTAGACAGTGAGACTAGACCACATGGCAAGGTGAGATCATTGAAAGAAATCTATGAGCCTTGTTCCTTTGTTCTCTGTTTCAGACCCTGTCACATATGAAGAAGCTGCTGAATTTCAGGAGTGAAGAGAGGCAATGTTAGAAGAGATGACAGCTATACAAAGGAATAAGACATGGGAGATGGTTGACTTGCCTGAAGGGAAAAATATAGTAGGTCTGAGGTGGGTTTTCAAAACCAAAGTACATGTAGATGGAAGTGTACAGAAGCTCAAGGCCCATCTTGTCGAGAAGGGATATACATAGCAGCTTGGCGTACACTACGACGAAACCTTCTTACCTATGGAAAGGTTCGAAACATTAAGGCTCTTCTTATCACTTGCAACACAGTTGAAATCGGCTATCTATCAACTTGACGTCTAGTCAGCCTTTTTAAATGGAGAACTTCAAGAAGAAGTGTACGTGATCCAATCTGAAGGTTTCATTGTAAAGGGAAGTGAAAGCAAAGTCTATTGGTTAAAGAAGGCTTTGTATGGCTTAAACAAGCGCCCATGGCATGGTATAGTCATATAGATGAGTTCTCTATGTAGAATGGCTTCCGGAGAAGTGAGAATGAGCTAACTCTATACATAAGAAGTCTTGAAGGTAATCTTCTGCTAGTCTGTTTATACATAGACGACATTATATATATGGGATCATCACAGGAGCTAGTTGAAGAATTCAAGCAAAGAGTGAAGAATGCATTTGAAATGACATACCTAAGTATGCTCAGCTATTTCCTGGGTCCAGAGGTTATACAAAGAAGAGATGGCATCTTTGTTTCTTAGCACAGGTATGCAAGAGACCTACTCAGGTGCTTTGATATGCTGCATTCAAAGGAGTAGATACTCCTATGAATACTTGAGAGAAGTTTCAATTGAAGGATGGCTCCTGGAATGCAGATATGAAGAAGTTCAGAAGCATGGTTGGAGCTTTGTTGTATTAGACCTACACAAGGCCTAATCTTTCCTTTGTAGTGGGGAGTTTATCAAGGTATATGAGCTCTCCTACAAGATAACATATGGGTGTAGCTAAAAGGACACTGAGATATGTAGCAAGAACACAAGATTTTGGTGTCCAATACACTCATGTTGCAGAATTCAAGCTTGTAGGCTACACAAAGAGTGAATGGGCAGGAGCAATTAAGGATAGAAGTACTTCTGGAAATATGTTCACCATGGGGTCTAGTGCCATTACATGGAGTTCAAAACGCCACGAAGTTACAGTGTTGTCAACGACAAAAGCTAAGTATGTAGCGGCAACAACAACAGTGTGCCAAACAGTGTGGCTGAGAAGAATGCTTTTAGATCTCTAACAAGTTCAATAGGAAGCAACTTCGATACTTTGTGATAATCACTCCACTATTTCTATTGTAAGAAACCCTACATTACATGGCAGGACTAAACATATAGATCTCAGGTTTCATTTTATCAGAGATTTTGTAAAACCCACCTTTTAATAGCCGTCAGATTATCTTTTTAAGATTTTTTTTTCAAATTTTAAACCTCCCAACCTTATCGTTTGTAAAGCCATCTTTTAATCTCAGCCCTTAGATTAGATTTTTAATTCTTTATTTTGTTTTAAACTTTAAACATTCCGAACCTTATCCCCTATAAACATTAGATCGTGGGGAGAAAATCTCGGAACTCACGAGAGAATTTTACCCGAGACCTAGCCCGCGTCCTTCTTCCTTAGTTTCGTGAAGTGCTGGTGATGACGAAGAGGAAGAGAGGATTCACGTCAATTTTTTGTTCTCTGCTTTTTGAGGTAAGCATCCGTTTATTCGGATCTAGGGTTTCGATTATGAGTTGTTTGATCTCCATAAATAGCCGCGTTTTTATTTTATTCGTTTGTTTTGATTCCAAGTATTGAAATGCATTGCTATTGTGTTTGATTCATGGACCTGCGATAATTAAAAGTCAGGATGCATTGGTGTAGTTCATCTACACGGTTTTCTTTTTAAGGTAATGCTCAGGAGACTTCATTAGATGGGTACTGTGATACTTGCTTCATTGAAGGATTAATTGTGTGGAAGTTATTTTGCAGTTTCATATAGGTAATGATCAATCATTGAAAATTAACTGCAATGTTTGTAGAGTAGTTGGCTCTCTTGTATTATTTGTGAACCTTAAGTCCAATATGAAGAGCAAGAGGATTGAACGCCATTATATATGCTCAATAAGGGTGACAATTTCTGAATTTGGAGAGAAAGGGATAGTTCATACATTAGGAATGTGTAAGTAACCCTAGATTTTATTTGGCCTGCTAAATTTCATAGTTTACATAATTGTGGTTTATAAAATATAAACCTATTAGTATAGTTTTGTAAGATAATATTCTCTGTCGAACCTGAAGATTGGCCGGCATAATACATGACTTTAGAAGTTGAATCGAGCAAAGTGAAAAATAAGAAAGTTAGAGGGTTTGATATCAACTAATTACCTGCAAAATTGCAGATTTTATACATCTGTATGTTATGAGATGCGGCCATATTAGTGTAGCTGCGTCAAATAGTATTTTGTGCAGACCTTTGAGATTGATTAATATTTTTTATGGTTTTAAATGTTGAATCAAGCAAGATGCAAAGTACAAAAGTTATTCCTGATTGAATTAACTATCTACAATATCATGTTATTTGAGGATGTATTATGAGATATATGCATGTTACAAGGGTCGTATCTGATTTATTGATTTGCAGAAATAGATTAACATTCAAATGGATGATATAAATTTAATAGTTTTCTGATCAATGTGAATTTTGGATATGCCATAGCCTTGTCTGTCTAGTTTTCGTTAAAGAAAGAATTTTGAGATTTGGAGGATGTTAGATAAAGTTATGCATATTTTAGTCCCTATTGGACAAGTGTGATGTTCATGTTTAGGATTTTTGCTCGAATCCTAATTTTGAGTGTCTGCGGGGATCCTATAGCTTGGGGACATTGTTCCAGGTAAGTAAACCACATATATACCGTATATTGTATATATAAAATTTCAGATTTTTCGAAATTAATTCACATAATTATTTAATTATTTTGGATTTTATTGTGAATAAATCTTCATGATATTATATTTAATTGTTTTGAGTTTAAGATATTATGCATATTAATATTTTCAAACTTATTGATCATTTATGCATATATTTATTTATTTAATGATTTATCTAATTGTTATTTATTTAATTGATTTGAAATAGTTTAAGTTATGCTCATTAGAAAATGAGATCACCGAATTTTATTATTTTGTGTTGACACTGATTTTGAACCCGACATATTTTGACATAGCAAATTGTAGTCCCCAATTAACTTTGCAATAATCCTGTCATTGGGGTTTAAACACTGACCATGTCGACATGAACTCTGATTCTGATAAGAAACTATAATTTCATACCGTTCCGTCTGTGGAGAATAACGACCTTTGATAGTCTGGCTCGGGTCGCCGAGGGTAAATAGATGAACTCTGATAATCTGGCTCGGGTCGCCGAGGGTAAATAAATGAATTCTGTTATTTTGTTTTTGGCATTAGTTATTTGGGGGACATATATGCATATTTATATGAAAAATTTATGTCTGTCTGAAACGTTCTTATGTCTGGGTTTTATTTTTGATATTTATTGTATAACGTTACTTTTATGTACGTTTCTGAAAGATTCTGAAGTCTGGGTTTTCGATTTTGATGATTTTTGTATAACATCTCATATGAGCATGTTTTTGAAACCATTGAGTTTTTGTGATCCCAATATTCTGGTTTCTAGTGGTTGCTTACTTGGCTATTTAGCTCATAAATAGTTGCTCTATCTTTTTCAGATCAGGAGTAGTGTGTGGTGACTAGTTTAGCAGGGATCGTTGAGTGAGCACCAGGTGGTTAGTATGAGGATAGTCTTCCCTTGGTGTTTAATAAATCTGTTATTTGTTTAAGACCTTGAGTTTTGCACCTTTAGTCTTCTTTGGATCTTAGTTCTAAACCTGATTATTTCCGTTCTTGAATTTTTGGTTTTGGTTGAAATTAGTGTGCTGCTATGATTTATATCTGAGAGACATGCATTGAGGCCTTGTGTGCCCACTTGGTCTCGGCCTCATGGGTATACTGCCGTTTGTCGACGCATCGAGTCCGATGAGCAGGGTTCGGGGCGTGACAGATTTAACAGGAGAGCAAATATCACTGGATTACTGCAGGACAGAAGAACCAAGGGCTGATATTTTTACCAAAGCTTTCCCAATTACATAGCATAGGTTTCAACATTCTTTACTAGGTGTTTGTAGCTTTGACTCATGGGGAAGTATTGGGTCTGCGTGAAAGCTGTTGATGTGAAATAAAGATGCTGATGTGGAGCTTGAGTAGTGGAAGAACTAATGAAGCGCATGATCTTTTGAATGAGTCTTTCAGCACGTTGAGAAGTTTGTTTTTTAGTTACATGTTGACCTAGGTTTTTGGTTGAGTCAGTATTATCCAATCATTTGAAAGATGCATTTTATCTATATATAGATGTTGTCCTAATGTAATAAGATATGCCTTTGTCCTAATCTGCTTTCTTTAGCTTTTAGTAAAGATTATATTGTTTTTCACGTTTCATCTTTTCTTTCCCAACATCCACATGATGGATTACAGTACTTACAGTATCCAATTCTATCACAATGATTAGTTCTTTACTCTTTAAGGGATTTAACCATGTCAAACCACACTCTTCCATAATTCGTCAACTACAATTTCTGGACTCCACCAGAGTAACTCATACTTGTTATATATTGACTTTTGACTTCTGCTGTAGATCTCGTTCCGACTGACTCTTCTTAATCATCAACCACTGAGAGATTTGGTTTTTCCACTGTGTCTCTTGGCATCTATGTCAGAAATTTTTTACACGCTTTGTTACCCAAATGCAGTTGCATATTTGTTTTACCAAGTGGCTTACCTCCCTCTTGAGCATGTGACCATAAAATTCCTTTGCTTTCACACGCACCCCTATAAAGATAATAATGTACCACTATCAGCATAGCCAAAATGCAGAGATTGAGAAGATGGTGATACAGATGTTACATGTTACATGAAGGATTAATCGAGACTAGCAATAACCTTTTCTCAGTTAAGAAAAAGGATGGGTCATGGTATTTTTGTACTAACTACTGACCATTGAATACAGCGACGCCATCCCCATGCCTATGCTTGATGAACTCTTGCATGAGTTGTTCAGTGTTGTTAATTATTTCTCGAAGCTTGACTTGCGCATTCATGGTAACATCAAATACTCTTGTATGAAAATGATAGATAAAAGACGGTATTTTGGACACATCAAGGTCACTACCTATGGCTCGTTGCCTTTTGCTCTAGTTAATTTCCTAGCTTTAATGAACCAAACTTTTCAACTTCTTTGTGGAAATATGTCTTGGTTTTCTTTGACAATATTCTCGTCTACGTACGCGAAGCTCAAAGAAGTCTTGAATACTTTGAAGTAAAATCAAATGTTTGTTAAGTTTTCCAAATGCTCTTTTGGAGTGACAACCATTGAATATTAGGGCCATCTTGTATCTGCATTTGAAGTTCAAATGAATAGATCTAAAGTTGATACTATTCTATAATGGCTTCTACCATGCATTTTGATGCAAGTGTGTGGATTTTTTGGGTTTAACAAGGTACTATAGGATGTTTATACATAATTATGCTACTATGGTTGCTCCTCTAATTACAACCTTATTTCTTGCTAGGCCTTCTGAATTTCTCAAAGCCGTTCGTGATTGAAACCGATGGCTTCTGCAGTGGTGTGGGTGCAGTATTAATAAGTCGGAATCAACATCTTATTGCTTATTTTTGTTTTCCAAGAAGATATCAACAAGAATGTACCAGTTGGCATATACACGTAAATTATGTGCCACAGTAGAGCTCGTTAAATTTTGGCATTATTTATTGGGTCACCAATTTTTGATTCGCATCGATCAATAAGCCCTTTGACATATCTGTTCTTAGGTAGTTCATACACCATAGTAACTGTCACGGCCTCAATCGGTCACCTTCGGCCGTGCGGCACCTGACATGCACCATAGCGACAGGTTAGCCTTTCCTTGCAAGAACAGTTAGTGAATCCTGTTTGCATTACAAAGCACAGCGAAAATAAGAAGAAGCGAGCAAATCCAGAAAACTCCTCGGTACGAGAAACACGACACAATGAAACCCATTTTGAGAGAGAAAAACATAAAACTCTCTTAAATTGAGAAATGTTTACAACCATGGCCAAAACCAACACCAAGTGGCCTTGTCTTCTCCCAAAGACTGATTTGACCCTATTACAAGAGCTACCCCAAATCCAAGGTTGATTGAGCCCCATGCCCAATACCGGTCTGACGTGAATTCCCTGACTTCACTTAGCTTGCAGTGTCCTCTGACTCGACTGTAGTTTTAACCAGCCACCCTTGGTCACAGCGCGCAGCAGTACCGGTCACACGCGGTAATACCGCGTGCCATCCTCGCCCCTGGCTCGGCAACGCTCCCGGCCACGTGCCTACTTGCATACGCCTGTGTAATGCCTTGTCAGATCCGGAATCAGCTCTCGGTCAACCGGCCTGATCAAGTGTCCCGCCCCGCCTAGACTTGCTAGAGATCCAACACTCTACATGATGAAGTCCTGCGACACTTGACTCTTGGTTAGGGGCGCGCCTGCCCCACGCGCTCATTGGCCACGCGCACGCCCACGGTCTAGCGCGCGCGCGCCTCACGGTCTCAGCCCATGATCATGCGGGGTATTTCACCTGCCCTTGGTCCCGACACAACACAAGCGCCGCGCCACCTGCACGCGCTACCAAATCTACGCAGCTGTGCGCCCTCGTGGCTTGGTCTATGTGATACTGTATGCCCGCTGACCAAGTGTAAGGTCATCAACCCTTACAGTAACAATGTTGGTTACTTAAAATAGTGGGTTTTAACTTCACGATTGAGTATTGTTCTATAATAAGCTTTCTCTTTAAATAAATTTCTGTAAATTAAACATGTAAAATTGAAATAAAATCATAATTAATGCTAATAGAATTTTAAAAGCGACGACTTATTTAATAAAAAATCTTAAAAGTGATTAATAAAATAAATAAGAGGGAGTAATATTTTCATATAAATGAGCTCAACGTGGATGTCTTTACTTACTTATCTAAATCAATAGAATTTACATCTCTCCTCGAAAATTTTAATGATCTATAATTATGATTTCACAAAATAAAAAAATAAAAAATAAATAAAACTACGAGTAAAGCGTGAAATTAAACCCTGGATCTTAACTTAATTAGGTATATATGAAAAATTGCTCTTGTTTTTCATTGACAGTGAAAGAATGCTTAATAAAAGTCCATATAAACAAAGCAGGCCAACGAAATACTTTTATCCTAATCGGGCTCAAATACTAACCTTTAATTAGGCTTAAAATTATATTAAATCCAGACACAAACTTACAATGGATTTTTAGGTTACATTGTCTTGAGTGATAAATGGGTTGGTTTGACAATTCATTATATATATATATATATATTATGAGATGGACAAATTGCCTACTTCAATTCATTCTTGTGAGAGATAGTTGATCTCTAAATCTCTCACTTATCACCAGGGACGGAACCAGAACTTATTAATGGGTGGTGTTGAGGGCAAAATGTCAAAAAAAAATTTTAATCAACATAACAATTGTATTCAATACAAAATAGTGAGATATTGTGATATTTAATTAAAATAATCACAAAAAAACATAAAACGTTTATCTATGCACACTAGAGCTAGAACTGCCATCTGTGCGACGCATGCTACTCAGAGGAGGTAACTGAATACGACGAGTTTGCATTTTTTGAAAACATTGTAGAATCGCCTCATTGTCAATACTTGCAAAAACCTCTTTCTCAATATAGACAATTATGCTATTGTTCATCCACTTGTCTCCCATTTTGTTGCTCAAATCAGTTTTCACAATATTCATCGCCGAAAATGGCCTCTCAACACTAGCTGTCGCAACTGGCAAAACCAATGCCAACTCAATAAGACGATAAACGAGTGGAAAAATAATACATTTGCCAGTATCAACCATCTTTATAGCAAAACCTCCCGAGTCCCCGATATTTGCAAAATCATCATCATGCCGCACATCATAAATGAAAGTAGCAAGTTGATCCTCAAGCATCATACGTTCAGTCATCGAGAAATTTTCAGGATACATCTCTGCAAGACAGAGTAGCTTATGGATGTTGAATTTGGAAAATGAGTCCCTAGGATCAAGGCATGATACCAAAAGAAGTAATTCCGTGCTAGCTTCAGGAAAGCGGTCGAGCATTTCTTGAGAAATCAAATCAATAACCTAATATTGAAATAAAATAGAGAGAAAATATTAATAAAAAGAATAAATTAATGAGATTTATAAAACTGTAATAAATACAAAAATAATTGCCTCACAAAAAATCTCTACACAATAATGGTGAAAATGAGTAATGAATTGTCCTTCCTGCCTAGAACGACCACAAATTGGCATATTATCCTCCATATTAGGCACATCGATTGAGTTTTCCTTACAAAAAGAGGTAACTTCTCCCAAAAACTCCTCCCATCCTGTCTCCCTAAAGTGTTGAAGACGAGCTTTCATGACTTCAATCAATCGCATGGCTTGAACAATATTTTGGTCTTTTTGTTGTAAGGCAAGTGACAACTCATTTGTCATCCCAAATAAATGTCTCATCGAGTACATCACAAATACAAATTGGTAATTCTCCATTTTGTCAATCAAACTTGCCACTATACCTCTATTATTACTAGAAGCCTCATCATCATGCACATTTTGGAGTACCTCTAAAATTGAGGTCCACATAGAAATTAGCCGGAGAATTGTAATGTAATGCGATCCCCAACGAGTATCCCCTGGTCGTGCTAAACTGGATTCTTGATTTTTTTTCTTTACCACTGACTCTCTCCACTTTCTCCAATTGGTCAACTAATCTTTCATGATGATGTTGCCGAAGTTGATCTTTTCTTTTACATGATGCTCCGGTGGCATTAACAATCACACTAACATATTGAAAAAAATCACTCACAATTCAATTCTCTTTAGTAACAGCAACAACCACTAATTGTAGTTGGTGAGCAAAACAATGTACATATCTTGCATATGGATTTTCTCTTAAAATAAGTGCTTTCAAACCATTGAATTCACCACGCATATTTGAAGCCCCATCATATCCTTGCCCTCTTAACCCCGAAAGAGACAACTTGTGTTTAGCAAATAAACAATCAATGGCATTCTTTAAAGAAATTGCAGAGGTATCAAGCACATGAACCAATGCAAGGAATCGCTCTATCACATGGCCATTCTTATTCACATATCGCAAAACAACTCCCATTTGTTGCTTTACTGAAGCATCTCGGGCTTCATCAATCATAAGAGAAAAATAATTATCCCCGATATCATCAACAATGACACGTGTAATCTCCGTTGCACAAGCATTTGCCAACTTCTTTTGAATTTTCGGGGAAGTCAATTTATTGTTTCCAGGGGCATTTTGATTGACTGTCTTCCAAACCTCATCATTTCATTGGCTATACCAATCAAGCAACTCAAGAAAATTGCCTTTGTTTAGTGAATTTGAAGACTTATCATTTCCACTGAAACATAAACCTTGCTTCAAGAGAAAACGAGTCACATCTAAAATTGCCGTCAAACGAATACGATATGCAATCTCCATCTCATGTGAATGTGAAGCCAATTGGTGTGACTCACTTTGTCTTTGACTTTGGAACCCTTGAAATTGTACTCTCGCATCATTATGCCCACTATTTAAAGCACCAATATGTTCTACGAATTTCTCCAATGCTTTTTTCCAATTAGTGAACCCCATTTTGGTGAATGCATCTTCTCCTATTCGGCTTCCTCTACTTGGCTTGAAAAGATAACACCAAAAACAAAATGCCGCATCTTTTGTCATACTATACTCCAACCATGGATGTTGTTTAAGCCAAGCATCTTGAAAACTTCTCTTTTGTTTGCCATAATCTTTTCGTGGAAAATTGTGGCCAATTGGTTGCATGGGCCTCTAGTCAAATACTCTCTTCTAACTTGATCTCTAATCCCAATATCAAAGTCTTCAATTGGTTTTCGTAATCCGGGGTCACTAACAATGTCGTTGTCATTAAAATTTGTATTAATGTTCTTCTCGCTTGATTTAGAGTCCAATGGTACTTTAGGAGTATTTGATGACTCTTCACTCCTTGGTCATTTGATCAAGAAATTTGTCCATGATCTATAAATAAATAAGTACAAAAAATCTTTAATTATAGACTATAAAAAATAACAAGCAAAATATTAAAGGTGCTAACATTACATTACCAACTAGTCAACTACCAAGATCATTAGAGGAATCAAGCACACAAAATTGTTTGAACATGGTAGTGCTAACATTCATGCATCTAAATGATTGAATTTGTTTTATGAAACCAATTTTGTTACGACATTGAATCCAATTTTATTATGTGTTAATGGATATTTATGATTCTATGAATATGAAACCTTTGGTATAGCTAGTCTTATTGAAACCTATTTTGTTATGCATTTTGCTATTTAGATTTAACACTAAACATTATTTACTTATACATTCATTATGATACATATTAATATTTGATATTTGATATTTTCAACATTTTAACTCATCAAGGCATTTAATCAAACAAATTGTAGGAATATTTATAAAAATGACGTTTATCATTCATGTTCTATTTATTTCACCCATAAATTGTATACATTCATTCTTATTTTCAATAAGAAGTAATACATGATCATTGATTGGATGATCTAATAATTAAAAAAATACTAATAATCTAATATACATGTTCGTAATGAATTCGTTCTCCAAATCTCAGATACAAAAGTTCACACGAAACATACACAGAAGAATCAGAAGGCAACTACTTTCACATCTTTCTTCCCTTCCAACTCAAATACACAACTACTTTTTCAAAGACAGCATGCACGTGGGTGGTGTGTAACCACTTGAAACCACATTCTAAACCATGCACTACAACGTGCCCCTACTTTAACGTGATCCTCTTTGACCATTTTTTCAATATACATGGACTTGATGTGACACCACTAATGCAAAGTTAAAAAACAAAACATGCACCTACCTACGTACCTTACATGCAATATAATAAAGAAACTTGATTATAATTATCATGCACCTCCCTAATCTTGTTTCTTCTTCACGAGTTGTAGACCCAACTTTGTGCGCATCTCTAAGAACTTCAAAAGTCCGAGAGGCTTTGTCATAATGTCAGCTAATTGATCATTAATGCGCACATGCTCCACTTCTATCTTCTGGTCTTCAATACATTCACGAATAAAGTGGTACCTTGTATCAATGTGTTTGGTTCGGTCGTGATACACAGGATTCTTGCAAAGAGCTATGGCAGATTTATTGTCCATCTTCAAAATAACTTTGCTCTTCACATTCTCCAGCAACTCTGCCAATAGTCTCCCAAGCCAAATACCTTAACAAGCTGCCGTAGTAGATGCTATATATTCGGCTTCACAAGAGGATAAAGCCACTGTCTTTTGTTTTTGTGACAG
Source organism: Dioscorea dumetorum (assembly GCA_902712375.1). NCBI lineage: Eukaryota > Viridiplantae > Streptophyta > Magnoliopsida > Dioscoreales > Dioscoreaceae > Dioscorea > Dioscorea dumetorum. Next base: position 7,715,021 of record CACTHL010000846.1, read on the forward strand.
CCATGTCACTAGGTTGGACCCAAGATAATAAACGACACCGGTGGTGCTCTTCCTATAGTCCACATCGCCGGCCATGTCGCTGTCACTATATCCCACGAGATATGGTTCCTCTACTCCTTTCTTCACATACATACATCCAAGGTCAAGAGTCCCTCGAATGTATCTCAGAATTTTCCTCACCGCTGCCATGTGTTTTGTCGTTGGTGATTCCATGAATTGACTTACAATCCCAATGGCATAAGCTATGTCCGGTCAGGTGTTAACTAAATATCTGAGGCTTCCCATAATGCTCCGATATTCAGTTGCATCAACTGGTGGAGCTGTACTCTTCTTGCTCAACTTTTGTCTGGCCTCCATGGGAATTTGGACTGAGTTACAACTTTCCAATCCTGTTTTCTCAAGTATCTTAGCTGCATAACTTGCTTGGCACAATCCAATTCCATGGCATGATTGAACTATTTCTATTCCCAAGTAGTAGCTCAAGAGCCCGAGATCGCTCATGCTGAACAAATTTTCCATTTGATTCTTAAACTTGGTCACCTCAAACCTGTTGTAGCCTGTGATGATTAAATCATCTATGTACACCCCGACTAGAAGGCAGGACTTGCCAATATGCTTCTTGTAAACCGCATGTTCCAAATGGCACTTCCCAAATCCGAGTGAGACAAGGCTCTTGTCAAGCCTTGCATTCCAATCTCTCGGAGCTTGTCGAAGTCCGTATAATGCCTTCCTTAGCTTCAACACTTTTCCTTCACCGCCCTCGACGATGAAACCAGGAGGATGAGCCACATACACTTCTTCTTTAAGTTCACCATTGAGGAATGCCGACTTGACATCCATGTGGTGCACTTCCCATGATTCTTGAGCCACCAAAGCAATGAGTAACCTGACAGTTTCCATCCTAGCAACAGGTGCAAAAACTTCATCAAAATCAACATCTCATTTTTGCACGTACCCTTTTGCGACGAGACGAGCTTTATGCTTTATTATTTCACCATGTGGATCTTTCTTCACTTTGAACACCCATTTGAGTCCAATGGGTTTGTGATTCTGGGCAAATCAACAAGATCCCAAGTCTCATTCTCTTCAATTGCCTCCAGCTCCTCTTGCATAGCACATCTCCAGCTTTCATGCTTCTGAGCCTCCTCAACATCCCCAGGTTCCTCAACTGCTAGCATACACAACCTGGAATACTCCATCTCAACTTCTAAAGTTTCATCATACATTTCCTGCAAGGAACGGAAACGATGCGGTTTCTTTGTGGATGAGTTCGATGATGAAGTGGGTACTATCGTAGTGCTTGATGAATTTGATGATGCAGTGAGTGGAGTCGCAGCCTTTCTTCGTACTTGTGTTCCCGCCATTGTTACAAATGGAACGTGTGCAAGAGAATTGTTAGGTTCATCATGATCAGAGTGCACCGAATCTACACCACCCATGTCTTCAGTTCCTGTATCATTAGTAGAATAATACACAGTAAAAGTGCCACCCAAATTTTCAATATTTTCTTCAACTGCTGAGTCTCATTGCCAAATTCTTTTCTCATCGAAAATGACATCACGGGAGACATGGAGCTTCTTTTGCACGGGATCAAACATCCTATATGCCTTGCTTCCTGTCTCATAGCCAAAGAATACCATGGGAATGCTCCTATCTTCTAGCTTTTTCACATATAGAGTTGTCACCTTGATATGCGTGACACACCCAAAGGTACGGAAGTGATGTACACTAGGCTTTCTTTGATACCAAGCTTCATAGGGTGTCATGTCTAACACACTTCTCGTGGGAGCTCGATTTAGTATGTAAACGGAAGTTGTAACTGTTTCACCCCAATACTTGCTTGGCACTTTACTGCTCTTCAACAAGATTCTCATCATCGCAATCACGGTTTGGTTCCTCCTCTCTACTACTTCGTTCTGTTGCGGATAATATGGGACGGTTAAAAAACGCTTCACCCCCATATCCTCGCAAAACTTGGTGAACTCTTTAGATGTGAATTCATCGCCGCGATCGGTGCGAAATGCTTTAATCTTGGATCGACCTCCATCTCAACTGCTGCCTTGATTTTCTTGAATGCACTAAGTGCCTCATCTTTAGTTTGGAGTAGTACCAACCACATATACCGAGTAAAATCATCAACCAAAAGCATAAAATACCTTTTCCCGGCTGGTGTTGCGGGTGTGATTGGTCCGCAGATGTCGCCATGTACAAGTTGAAGTGGATGCTCAGCACGATAGGTAGCCTCTTGTGGGAATGGCGAACACCGTTGCTTACCAACAAGGAACCCATCACACAACTGATCTACATGCTCCAATTGCGGCATGCCGATCACCATGTCCTTCTGCGCCAATTTTTTTAAAGCTTGAAAATTCAAATGCCCATAACGAGCATGCCATAACCATGTATCATCCTTTATGCTCGCCAATAAACAAATCGGTTGTGTTAAATTCAAGCTCAACACATATAGCGGGTAATTTTTTGGGTAGGGTACCGAAGTTTGGCAATTTTTCACTTTGGGTACTAAATTTTGATTTGTATCTTTTTAGGCACCAGACTTTGATTTTTAACTTCCGGGAGGGCACTGCTCCGTTTTCCGGCGACATTTGCCCACGTGGCGGTCGGTAAGTCCACGTCAGCGCTGACTGGGATGTTTTTTTCACTCACACGTCGGATTCTTTCCACGCCATCATTCACCCTCCACCTCAGTAGGCTGACGTGTGAGTGAAAAAAACATCCCAGTCAGCGCTGACGTGGACTTACCGACCGCCACGTGGGCAAATGTCGCCGAAAAACGGAGCAGTGCCCTCCCGGAAGTTAAAAATCAAAGTCTGGTGCCTAAAAAGATACAAATTAAAATTCAGTACCCAAAGTGAAAAAGTGCCAAACTTCGGTACCCTACCCAAAAAATTACCCCACATATAGCCTATTTCTTGACCTTTTCACCTTTGCTAGCAGCTTCTGTTGTCTATCATATACACATAAGAAGCCATCATCCAACACAGTCTTGCACCCGCGTTCATCAAGCTGTCCTAAACTGATGATATTGTCTTTCAAACGAGGTATGTAATACACATCAGTTAGAACCTTGTGTTCACCTGATTGACACTTGAACAGCACTGATCCGAGACCATATATCTCCATTATGGATCCATCACCGAATTTCACCGTCCCGTCGACCGTGACATCTAAGGTAGTGAACATGTCCCGACGCCCTATCATGTGGTTGCTTACCCCCGTGTCAAGATACCAAGTGTCATCTGCATGTTCTCCGTTGGTGAGCAGATTGATGGTTTGCTTTTCTTCAATTTGCATCACCTTCTCAGCTCTTCTTTCATCAGTATAGGCTACATGACATACTTCAGCCATCAACAATGTTGGTTCGTCATCCTACTTCTCGGCTACATAAGCCTTCTCTTCGTTCTTCCTTGATCTGCATTCAGATGCAAAATGGCCAAAATTCTGACAATTGTAGCACTTTATCTTGGTTTTATCGAACTTCTTGCCATCGTTGACGCGCTCGCCATCACTGCGTCCACGACTGCGCCCTCGCCCACGGCCCTTGCCACGGCCACGACCGCCACCACATGCTCTCATAAAGCTGTTAGTGAAGTTTCTATAAATTATAAAAGCATAGTTTTCTATTAACTTTATTAGTTTTTTTTTTTCTGTTTTTCTTTGAAGATCTCATCTTTCATGAATTATCCTGCCTTGTAGAAATGTTTTCTGAGGTTGAGTTCAATACAAAAGATCTTCCTCAATCCTCATGGTCTTTAGTATCTATGTAGTGATTATCAAAGCGGATGAGGGGCTGCTGGCGGGGCTGGCATGGCTGAAGGGGGGGCCTGGTTTGCATGGTTCTAAGTCTTCCGGCCAAACAATGAAAAACTCTGCCGGTGCTGAGGAGGGGTTGAAGGCCCTGCTAGCCCCCCTGGTTCCATCCCTGCTTACCACCATTCTAAGGTAAGAATGGTTGACAATTCAACTAATGTTTACAATCATTTTCAATTAGATCTTTCTCGCGATATGAATTTTCTAAATGTACCACATATAAAAAATATACCTATATATATATTAGGTGAGGGCATTTAGTGGTTCCGGTTGCTAAACACTTCTACTGACGATGGGCTCCTTTGGCATTATTGTCAAATTTACCAATTTCAAATTTTGAAAAAAAATGAAAACTGAGAGGTTGTTCGGGATCATTTTTATTTTTGATTTTGTTTTTGTTTTGTTTTCAAGTTTTTAAAAATAACAGTATGTTTAATGTATAAGTTGTTGTGTGTTTTAGAAAATGGAAAACTCATGAAAAAGTTTGGTTAGAAAAAAATATTGAAAAGTATTTATTTTTTCCCTCATATTTGTATTTTTATATTTTTTTATAAAATTTTCTATATTAGTAAACAAAATTAAGTTATATTAATAACAAAACTTTTTAATATATATTTTAATAAAAATATAAATATATAAAATTTAAAAAATCTCACATTCACTGACCTTTAACTGCCCAGTGGCATACTGCCCTCGGCCCCCAATGGTAACCCACGGCCCACTATTTGTCCGACCAGCAGTGCCCTTTGAAGATTAATGGCCGGCTCAAAGTCAACCCATCTCCAGTACCCCACGTTTGCTTGACCATTAGCCATTTATGGTTGGTAGGTAGATAGAGATAGCAGTTCAAAAGTCTCAAATGTGCTAAGTTAAAAAATCTATGTTTTGGAAATATTTTCAAAGAAATTGAAAAAATCGAAAGCTTGTTTCCATTCTTTTGAAAATATGGGGATTGCTTCTAAAATTTTTGAAAACAAAAATAACTTGCAAAATGTGTTTTCCCTGTTAGTTTCTAAAATTTGAAATTGGCAATAATAACACAAAATGGCAACACTGCCAATCGGCCCCTAACTTTTTATGTTTTCGAATTTTTTGAAAATATTTCAAAAATACTGGTTTTCTAGTTTTAACCTAACACATTAGAGACTTTTAAACTATTATCTCTTTCTACCGGTCAAACACAGGTGCCTAGTGGCCGTTCAAACACTAGTCCTCCACTACTGGTGGTTGGCGATGATAGGTAGTCAACCATCAGTGGCCAAGGTAGCATGTGACTTGCAGCAATTTTGGCCATGAAAGATAGAACAACTGACAGTGATCAATTTGGTGGGTCGTAGATTGCCAATGGCCACATAATTGTGCAGTGACGTGTCACTTATGAGAGAAGTGGTTGGCCACAGGTGGCTAGGGGTGGCAAACCATCAGTCGTTAGTGGCTGGGTTGCGATGAGTCCCAAGATGTCCATTTTTTTATAAAACAAAATATATAAAAAACTTTGTTTAGTAATACAACTTAATTTGTTTGCTAATTTGTTTTTTCAAAAAAATTGACAACAAAACAAAAGAAAATAAATAAAAAAAAAAAAAAAAAAAAAAAAAAAAAAACAATCCGGAAAGATATTGTAAAAACGGTCATTTTTGTTTTGAGAATTTTGGTGGCTGTTTTTGCATTTCTTCTTAAAAAAATGATAGTGATTATAAAATAATATATTTGGGAATATTGGTCCCAAGTAAAAGTTTCGTGATGGTTGGTTAATTTCACAAATAATAACAAATTCAACTTTGGTCCATTAGTAACGTCGCCTTTGCAAAGAGAAACCATTAGTCAATTTTATTTATTTACTATTTATTTTGTTTTGAAATGTAGAGAAGCAATTTCAGGACATATATAAATTTGAAATTAATACTTCAACATATTTGTGTTCTCATCCCACATGAGTTAAATTTTGAACGGGCATCATCATTAAAAATACAAATACCCATAGAGTGAGCCCCAAAAAAAATAGACGAACAAATCATTGGTATAACCTGTTGGTTATTAAAAGTTTTTTATTTTTTATAGCATGCGGGATAATTTAGATTGTCTCACAACCTATGACTTGGGTTGTTAATATTACATTTAGCTATTTGCGAGCAGCTCCAGATCAAAATTTCAAGCTTTTTCAGATTAAGCTTAAGAGCAGATTCAAAATAATATATATATATATATATATATATATATATATATATATATAATTTTATTGAAAACATTATATAATTTGCAACATTGATTTTTTTTCTTTTAAATCATGTTATAATTGAGCTTTATGTTTAAAATTAAATCCATGGGGATTTGCAAAATTAAAAATAAATCTGTTTGATTGTAATTTTATACTAAGCTGAGCTCCAACATGCTTTTCAAGCTAATCAAATCAAATCCTTGTGCCGGGTAACAAGTAAACCCTTTACTCATTGATGGGTATAATTTTCACTCTATGATATAAATTTTCTTGAACTTATAATAAATGAAATATGAATTATTTTGAATCAATTTTATTTATAATCTTATTGTTTTTGCATTTTAAGAAAGGAAGAGGATGATTTGAAAGAAGAACATATCAAAAATGCCAAATCGGAGAAGAAACAAGCAAGTTAAAAAAAAAAATGTGAACAAGCCAAATAGAAAATCTAACGCCTAGGTGTTACAATGTTAATAGATGCGAAACAAAAAACTATAAGGCCTAGAAGCGACACTTTTGTCACGAGGGTACAATGATAATCGAGTTGTGAAAAAGACTAGGGTCGAGATGACAAAAAGAAAGAGAATTCCGGAGAACAAAATGTTGGAAGCAAAGATCCCGCGAAGATTCATTTCCAAGTTATAGTTTTTATTTATTAATTATTTATTTCATTATGAACCTAGTTAATATGTCAATCTTCACGCTTGTTATGTGCTAAATACCTTTCTTCGAAGGCTACATTCTAGCCTGACTATAAAAACCTAGATTCATCTTTATTTTATTTAATTGATACTTGTTTTAAAGTTATGTTGGATATTCCTGTTAGGGAATACAGTTGTGTGTACAGCTGTATATCCATATTTGTATAGCTATCATATTTATATACCTGTGTATCTATATACATCTTGTACATTGTTATTTTTCTGTAATGAATGACTTGTGATCTTTTCCACCTAACATGGTATCAGAGAAGTTCTTCTAAACCTTTTTTTTTTCCCGCACCGCCCCTCGTGCGCCCGCGCCCTCGGCCCCCGCGTGCCAAAGGACCGGCGTGCAACCCACGTGCCCACCGTCCCCCGGCACCCGCGCGTCAGCCTCTCGCGCATGCCCGCCGCTCCTGGCCCTTGCGCCCCCGCTGCCCTCCTGCGCCCGCCGCCTACACGCGCCAGTAGTCACGCCTCGCGCCCTGTGCCCGCGCCTCGTGCTTTGTGCAGGTACTCCATAGCCTCTTCCCAGGTCTCTTATCTACAAAAGGCGGACATCATGCTTAATGGAAAGAATTATAAAGCATGGTCTTCCACTCTACGTGTGCTCCTTCGCAGACTTAATCTTTGGGGGCATGTTGATGGTACCCATCCGCCTCCGGTTTGTTCTATTGCCGCCTCTTCTAGCTCCTCTTCTTCTACAGTTACCAGTGCGTTCTCTTCCCCGTCTGCTGACTTGCTCAAGTGGACTGAGGATGATGCTCGTACCATTGCTATCATCTATCAGTCCTGTGAGCTTCCTATTCGTTTAGTTGTTTGTGATTTTTTTACGGCCAAGGCGATTTGGGATCATCTACTCGCACTCTATCTGCCTTTCAGTCAGGCGTTGCACTACTCCTTGCTACAGACTCTCACCTCCGCCTATCAGCGTGAGAACTTTGTCTCGGATTTCTTTGCCGTGCTCAGTCACTTATGGCGTCAATGTGATGAGTTGACTCCCTCTCCTTCTCCGACCTGTGCCCAGTGTCTTGCCATTGCTCAGGATCGCGATTATCTTCGCATTTATGAGTTTCTCATGCGTCTTCGCCCTGAGCTCGAGGCCGTTCGTGCTCATCTACTTTACCGGGTTACACCTCCGTCTGCTAGTGATACTCTCGCTTATGTACTCGCTGAGAAGACTCGTCTTCGGTCCTTAGATGTGGTACCACCATCTGCTGCTCCTCACTTTGTTCTTGCTGCTCCCCAGCATAACCCAGTGTCAACCACTGCTCCTTTGATGCCATCTCCTGGTCTTAATGCTCTTGTCCGTCCTCTTTCTCAGTCTCAGGGACCGGTTTCTAGTGCACCCCATCGATGGTCAGTTCGGTGTCATTACTGCCATGCTCTTGGTCATGTCCGTACTGAGTGTCGCAAGCTACACCGGGCTCAGCTGACAGCACAGCAGTGCACAGCCCCCACCCCACGCTCAGCTCCTCAGGGTGGTCCGTTGTCTGCTGAGCAGTTTTAGTAGCTTTCCAAGAGTCAGATTTCTCCTTCTTCGGCTTCAATACTCACTCAGGATGCCTCAGACGTCTCCACTCACCCATCAGTCACCTCTGCCCCTACAGGTATTTCTTCATCCTCTTGGCTGCTTAACTCTGGAACTTCTTTTCATATGACCTATGATGCTACCCACCTTCACTCGCTTCACCCTTTTTCTTCTGATCTTCTTGTCATTATCGCTAATGGCACCACCCTTCCTGTCCCTAGTCGTGGCCTGTTACACACCACTTATTTTCATATTCCTGATGTTGCCTTTGTACCCTAGCTCTCCATGAACCTTATTTCTGCTAGCCAGCTCGCCTCTCTTGGCTATCTTGTTATTTTTGATGAGTTTGGTTGTCGTGTGCAGGATCTTCTTACAGGGACCCTCACTGGAGCTGGCCATTGCCATAGTGGGGTGTATGTACTCGATCATCGTGTTTCTTGTTTTTCTTTACGTTACCAGCTGCATCTGTTTCTTGTTTTTCTTCTATTCGTTTCCATCAGTGGCATCATCGTCTTGGCCATCCTAGTGGTTCTCGTCTGTCATCTCTTATTCACAAGGGTGTTTTAGGTCATGTTTCTGTTGATAGTTCTCATTCTTGTTCGGGTTGTAAGCTTGGCAAACAGCTTCAACTCCCGTATCCTTCGAGTGTGTCTAGGTCTGTTTCTCCATTTGAATTAGTTCATTAGGATGTTTGGGGTCCTGCCCCATTTGTCTCCAAAGGTGAACATCGTTATTATGTTATTTTTGTTGATGATTTCTCTCGTTACACTTGGATTTATTTTATGCGTTCTTGTTCCGAGTTTTTTAAGGTTTGTGTTGATTTCTCTATTATGGTGCATACCCAGTTTTCTGCCACCATTCATACTTTCCGTTTCGATTCATGGGGGGAGTATCTTTCTCATGAGTTTCGTGAGCTTCTTGCCTCCCACGGCACTCTTCCTCGGCTCTCTTATCCTGGTGCCCATGCTCAAAATGGCACTGCAGAAAGGAAACATCGTCATATTCTTGAGACCGCTCGTACTCTTCTCATTGCCTCTCATGTCCGCCCTCACTTCTGGGTTGAGGTTGTCTCTACTACTGTTTATCTCATCAATCTTCAACCCTCTTCCTTTTTTCAGGGTCGTAGTCCAGGGGAGTGTCTTTTCTCCAATCCACCCCGTTAATTCTCATCTTTGTGTGTTTAGTTGCTTGTGTTATGTCCTTCTTTTGCCTCGAGAGCAGACTAAACTTTCTGCTCAGTCTGTTCCTTGTGTCTTCCTTGGTTATAGTCCTGAGCACAAAGGCTATTGGTGTTATGATCCTGTTGCACGTCGCCTCCGTATCTCGCGTGATGTCTCTTTTGTTGAGGATGGTCCTTTCTTTATCCCTTCTTCTTCCTCTTCTTCTCACTCCTCCACTACATCGATCGATGTTCAGTTTCTCATTGTGTCCTCACCTCCTCCTCTGTCCCCACCTCCACATGTATCTCGTCCATCCTCACCTCCATCTGTTTCTCAGTTGACTACTGACCCTCCTGTCCAGGTTTCTATTCCTGCTCTTCCACTTCCTGAGCAGTCACCCCCGGCGCCAAAGGCTTCCTTTGATGTGTCCCCTGTGGATGATCCCCTTGACCGCCTTAATCTTGCCTCTCAACTTCTTGACCTACCTATTCCTCTCTCCAGTGGCCCTCCAGAGCCAGCTTCTTACCGCGAGGCTGTCCAAATACCTGAGTGGTAGGCTGCTATGTCTGCTGAGTTGGAGACGCTCGAGCGCACCTCTACATGGGATTTGGTTCCCCTTCCTCCTGGTGCTGTTCCCATTACCTGCAAGTGGGTCTATAAAGTCAAGACTCACTCTGACGGTTTTGTAGAACGGTACAAGACTCGTCTTGTGGCTCATGGTTTTCAGTAGGAGCAGGGACGTGATTATGATGAGACTTTTGCTCCCGTGGCTCATATGACTACCATTCGAGCTCTTATATGTAGCTGCTGTTCGTCGATGGTCCCTCTTTTAGCTTGATGTGAATAATGTTTTTCTTCACGGGGATCTTCAGCAGGAGGTTTACATGCTTCCTCCCCCTGGTTTTTCTTCTCTTTCTGGTTTGGTCTGTCGCCTACGGCGTGCTCTCTATGGTCTCAAACAGGTTCCTCGGGCCTGGTTTGAGCGTTTCAGTTCTGATGTGGTTGTTGCTCGTTTTCAGCCTAGTCCGCATGATCCAGCTTTGTTTGGGTAATCTTCCTCTCGTGGTCGGACTCTGTTGTTGCTTTATGTGGATGATATGATCATCACTGGCGATGACCCTGCTCATGTGGATTTTGTTAAGCATCATCTTCAGCAACATTTCCAGATGACTGATCTTGGTCGATTGAGCTATTTTTTGGGCATTAAGGTCACTTCTACTTCTACTGTTCTTCAGTTGTCCCAGCAGCATTACACATCTGATATCCTAGCACAGGCAGCTCTCTCTGACTCTTGTCTTGTGACCACTCCTATGGAGCTACATCTTCAGTTGCTTGCTGATGAGGGGACTCCTTTATCTGATCCGACACGCTATCGTCACTTAGTTGGAAGCCTGGTCTATCTCACCCTCACTTGACCAGACGTTGCTTATGATGTGCATGTTTTGAGTCAGTTTGTTAGTGCACCTACTTCTGTTCACTATGCCCATCTTTTGAGGCTTTTGCGCTATCTTCGGGCGACTCCGTCTCGAGGCCTTCTTTTCTCTCAACACAGTTCTCTGGAGCTTCGTTCCTATTCTGATGCTACTTGGGCTAGTGATCCATCTGATCGTCGTTCTGTTAGTGGACTCTATTTGTTCTTGGGCTCTTCTCTCATTACCTCGAAGTCCAAGAAGAAAACAAGTGTTTCTCGGTCTAGCACCGAAGCGGAGCTTCGCGCTATGGCTACTACTGCTGAGGAGATTGTTTGGTTGCGTTGGCTTTTGCATGATCTTGGTGTTCTCTCGCATGCTCCTACTCCTCTACATTGTGACAACACGGTGCCATTCAGATCACTTTGATCCTGTCAAACATTCCCTCTCCAAGCATATTGGTGTTGACGCTTTCTTCTTGCGTGATCAGTACAGTAAAGGCATCCTAGCTCCCAGTTTGTTCCTTCTGAGCGTCAGCTTGCGGATCTGTTTACTAAATCTCAGACACGGGTGCACCATGATTTTCTCTTGTCCAAACTCTCGATGTCTGATCCCTCGTGAGTTTGTGTGTGTGGGAGAGGGGGTGTTAGGGAATACAACTGTGTATACAGCTGTATATCCATATTTGTATAGCTACTATATTTATATACCTGTGTGTCTATATATATCATGTACATTGTTATTTTTCTGTAACGAAAGACTAGTGATTTTTTCCACCTGACAATTCCAATTTGTACTTGATGCTTATGATTGCTTTATCAACAATTGTATGATTAAGTATACTATATATACCATATGCTATATATATTTAATAGTAGTGTACTATATATATAATCCTCATTTTTAAAATTTTTAAAAATTATTGCAAATCATTGGAATATTGAGCGAAATTTAATAAATCATTTTCATAATCCCATAAATCAAATAAAATTGCTTCTCCCTTTCTCCAATATAAAAGTGTGATGGTAACTTTTTTGATACTTAGTTTGGAGCCAACATTTTAATATTAATAAAATTAAATATTTTGAAACCGAAATTTTTAAGTTTTAATTAAAAATAGATCAACATTAAAAATCAAATAGTAATTCTATGTATTTGAATAATAATTGTTTCAAGATTATTTTCTGGTGTTTGCTTTGATGATGTGGGTTACTAATTTACTCATCGATTAAGCACCTTCAAATTTTAAACTATTATATTTTAAAAGAACGTAATTTAAAATATATATAAAAAAAATGATTTCATATCCCTAAACTATTTTTTTTGGACAAAATTTATCAAGTGCGTGTTAAAGACTTACATAGACATGGAGCAAACTCAACACACGTCTGTGTTCTCACTTTGGGTGGGCTTTAAAGTTAGATTTTGCTTCATGTTCTAAAATCAAACACTCTACGAAGGGAACCGGGTACTAATAGGCCAAGAGTCCATTAGTATCCCTAAACAATTTTTGAAGCTTCATATATATATATATATATATATATATATATATTAACCACCATTATGAATATTTGATAAATTAATTACCTCAATTAAATAATAGTTTATATGAACTAGTATACTAAATTAATAATTTTGCTAAATGCATAAGATAATAAATTTTGTAAAACTCTTTTGGCTCAACGAAATTATAAATTAATAATTCATCAAATACATAGAAAAATAGTATATAAATTTCATAACATCGAAGTTTTTAGACTATTGCTATTTTTAAAAATTATTCTTTTCTAAATTATGAATCTAAAGTCATTTGATTTCTTCTTTGTTTGTAAATTAGACTCAATCTCTTCTTTATGTTTTTGCAAAGTACACATCATATTTGGCATATTTTTTGTTTGCTCAAAGTTTCTTTTGCTTGAATTTCTTTTTTCTGAGAAATATTTAATAAACCACAATTATTATCAGGATCATGATAACTCTCAACTAGGGTATCTATTACCTCTTGAAAAATAATTTATGTGTAGATAATTTTATCACAGTATTATTTTTATCAAGATAGTTCAGAATTGCTCAATATCTATTTCGTGTCCATACTGTAGATTAGAATTAAGTTCATTTACTCCATTGATGCTTTCCTATTCACCAACTTTCTAAAAGTCCTTCATTCTCATAATCAGATTTTATGATATGGAAAATAATATGCAAGAGCTATTGTTTGCACATCAATGTTTTAAGCCCCAATGTTAAAATATAAAAGCTCCCTCTAAAATAATAAGTATTCATTTATCAATAAATCAATAAACTATTCATCTATAGATAAATTAATAAGTTGTTCATTTATCGATAAATAAATAATCTCTATAGAAAACTTCTTCTTCTCCCAAAAATATATTGATTTGTTTTATAAAAAAAGACAACATTTAGGTTTTTCCAACTCGTGTGTTGGAATATTCTACAATTATAGCATACAATTAGGTTAATTAATGAAAATAGTAATGGAAATATTTGAGCTAGAATTAAGGGTGGTAAGCACTGACACTGAATCAACCCTTTAGGTGGCGTTTGGTACATGGGAAAGTAGGTTACTTTCTCTGGAAAGTGAAACAATGGAATGACTTTGCCATATTTGGTAGAATATTTTTTTTGGAAAATAACATTACCATGGGAGAATGATTTTATTAGGTTGAGAGAAAATGATTCCCTCAACACCTTGTTGGAAAGTTGGGTTCCCATGGAAATGAAAAATGAAATCTATTTTTTGACCAAACTACCCTCACTTTTTTTTGGAATTACATCAGTGCCATTAGTTGTATTTTGGGTATTACATACTATATGTACATCGTATATAAATGTTAAAAATTTAGTATTCACACATTTTTGTTTAATGTTAATTAATATTAGTTTTACTGTTGATGAAATTGTTAGTGTGTATGAAAGGTTAATTGATTATTATTTAATATTAAAAACAATGACAATTGTTTATAAATAAAATAATATGGGGCATTTATGTCATTTTCCAAAATTCCAAGGAATGTGTTCTTGTACCAAACACAAAAATGTTATTTTCTCATCAATTTAATCAAATTTTCCAATGCATACCAAACAAAAGAATATTACTTTCCCAGTAATTACTTTCCTAGGAATTACTTTCCCATCAATTACATTCCATCAAAACATTCTCGTGATAAACTACCAAACGCCACCTTAAAGCAGGTGTAAGGACTTTACTCCAAGTGCCGGATACTTTAACTCACAAGTAAGATGAACTCTTTGTATAGTGCATTCGGCAAAAAGAAATACTACTCGAGTATCGACAAAGGTTCAAGTTTTTGAGAGTGAAGAAGAAGAGAAGCAATAGAAGCTGCAAGGTTTTAATAACTACAAGGGTTTGTATACAGTGAAAGCCATCTAATTGCCAGAAAAGTATCAATTGAAGGAAGATCAATGGTGCAAAAAATACAAGAATATTAAAAAGAAAGGCAAACAATCATATAAAGTTGCGAAAGATTTTCTCCATACCCGAGATGTGATTAGGATGATAAAAACTGATCCAACCCGTAGTTTCAGACCCGATTCACCTCAAATAGAATGGTTTTTTTTGTTGGAGATCGAGGAATGGGGCGGGGCTGGGTGGAGATTTTTGTCAGCGGGGCAAGGTATCACCCCACCCCGCTCTGTTAAAAAATTTGCATATATGCTTATATATATATATAATTTAAAAATTTTATAATTTATAAATTAAAATTGTTAATTATATAGATTATATCATTTTTATTTAATGTAGTATTACATATTTTGTAAGTATTAATTTAAATAAACGGAAAATTGTGAAAATTTTTATTTTTTATGACAACTTCAGTAAGAACGGTGCATGATGAGGTGAGTACAAAAATCTATAAATGATTGTGATATTGAGAAGATTAAAAAAAAAACAAGACGAGACGTAAGGCAAGACATATGGTTGATGGGACAGGGGCAGGGCCGGGGCAGCCCGACTCCACCTCATTGCCATCCTTAGATGTCATGCTAAAGGTTCTCTACGAAGTTGACAAAAGTTAGATTTGGGCTGGCCCATATCCAACAGCATGGACCCCCGTGAGGACTAAATTTGCATGCCATGCACGACTTTTGATCGGACGGCACCGGCGGTTAGACGATCAACGTCAACAATCAACACTAGTCAATGGCGCGTGGGCCCTCGTCACCGGCATTGCTTGTGATTGTGCCACTTGTCCTGTCCATCAATTGCACGGTTTTATTTTAAATTCCTCATGGTCAAGGTGGTGGCTTATCGTATAAATATTTAATAGATTTTATTATTTAAAATTATAAATAATCTTAAACTAAATGTAAACATTTAGTTTATAAATAATCTTTGGCTTTGATTTTTTTTTGTCTGTTTCCTAAATGTAAACATTTTTAAAAATATATAATGAAAAATATGACAAATAATTAGTTAAAATAAATGTCTCAATAAGTTTTCAGAAAAAAATTATTCTATTCCAATGCTTTTTAAGTGAAAGGCTATTTACATGAAAACTGCTCTCTTTATTCTAAATACATAAACAAATTGAAGCTCTAGTTTTAAGAGAGAATGCTAATTTTTTTTTCAAACCTATATATGAGTATACCATTTTCATTTAAATTATTTTCCATTTAAACTATTTTATAGAACATGTAATCTTGATATTTATTAATATTAGATACTAATCAATTGAAAAATTTTGAAGTTTACATGTTAACTCTTCGAAATTTTGGTTAGTCAAAAATGAAAGCTGATCTGAACTCTTCCAAACATAATAGAATAAGTTTGGAATTACACCATAAATCCACATTCTTGTAACTCAATCAAAGATAAACTCCGAAAAACCAAACTAGTTCTCCCCGACTACTGCTAATAATAATAAGACGAGAAAGAAGAACCGTGAATGATCTCTTAACCTATTGTCATTGGGTTCATTGCCTAGAATGTTTATTTCAAATACTTGTTGAGTTTGTTTAGCATCTGTGCAAGTTCTTGACTCTTTTAAATATATAAGGGGTGTTTGTTACCTATTGTAATAAAAAAAAAGAACGAAAAACATGCTAATATCCCGAAAGTTATACAAAAATGCTATTCTCATATGTGAATCAAAATTAAGATCACTTGGTTGTTTGAGGTATACTAAAGAGTGATTATATATATATATATATATATATATATATATATATATATATATTAGCTATGTTTATTGAATAGGTGCCAAATTGATGTCGTCATCATCCGCATTATTTTTCCATAAATTTCAAATTCAAATCATGCAAGCCTTAAACTTCAAAAGCTATGAAATATTATAACACACTAAATCAAAAACCCTAAAATTTTTAACTCAATACTATAAAACCCTATTTCCAAAATTCTAATACAGTAAACCCTAAAAACAAAGCACTAAATAAAAAATCCTAAACTTTAAACCTTAACCCTAAATCGTAAATTACATGAGGTTTACAATTATTCAACGTTTAGGGTTTAGAGAAGGGTTTTAATTAATTAGTTATTTATTATTTAGGGTTTTGATAATAAAATGAAACTAAGTTATTTTTTTGAGAAAATGATTGACATGGATACTGACAAAGATGTCAATTTAGTATCATACCACTCGAAAAATATAATTACTGATATACTACAAGGTAAGAGATGTGAATGTGCTAGATAAGTTCACATGCCATATGACCTATATGCACGTATACTTTGATAGATAATCATCAAATAAAACATCTTTAGAGTATATTTTAATATGACTTACGAAGTCTAACAGATTAAATTAGTGTAGTGCTATTAGAGCCGGTCTTAGTGAAAACCTAGGAATATAAATTTTTAAATTGTTTTAATTAAATAATAAATTCTATAATACAAATAAATAATGTAAATCATTATGGCCTTGTTTGGATGGGCTTTTAAAAAAAGTGATTTTTTAAAGTTTTGTGGAAGCACTTTTTTTAAAAAGTGCTTTCAAAGTAAGTTAAGTGCTTTTCTCTAAAACAGTTTATCAGAAGTGCTTTTCTAAGAAACACCTATGAGGCAGCTTCTGAAAAAAGTTGAATTTTAGCTCTTTTTACAGCTTTTGCTTCTGCCCAAAAGCTCAAACAAACATGTTTTTTAAAACCTAGAAGTGCTTAACTTATAAAAAAGCACTTCTGGGCTTAAAAAAAGCCCATCCAAACACCCCTATAAATAATTACAATAAATAAAATATTAATCTTATAAGTTTTTTATAGATTTGAGATCTTTAGTTTAATTACTTGCAATATATTAATATTGTATTGATAGGATTAAAGTAAATGAAAATTTTAAATATAATTTAAAAAAAAAAATAAATTGCGGGGCAAAAGGAGGGCATATTATAAGACCAAATTTGTTGTATATTCACATTATCATAAATTAAATTTTATTGTGGAGCTTATTATACGATTAAATTTATTGCAAATTAGCATTATCATAAATTAAATTTTATAGTTTGAAAAACAATAAAAAATTTTAAGACTATAATTATGTTACAGGATAATTATACATGAAAGGTTTTTAAATATAATTTAAAAAATGATTTGTTGAGATTTAGAAAATTGTGGGGACCCTATTATAATGGTAAATTTATTAAATATTGATATTATCATAAATTAAATTTTATAGTTTAATAAATGATTAGAATTTTCTAATGCTACGATGATAATAAATGTAAATTATGGGGCCCTAAAATATTATGGGGCATAGGCCTTAATCGCCTATGTCTAGCCCCTAGGCGAGTATTTGTTCCAAAAATGTAATTGATATTTATTAACTAAATTTTATGAAATGGAACAAAAAGACCACTAAGTTATTTAATATTTTTTTTTTAATTAAAATTTTTTATATTTGATTAATCTACACTATTTATAAATTTAATTCTCAACAAAAAAAGATTTATAAAGAAAAAGGAAGAATGAGAGATGGGAAAAAAATGAATTAGAGATATTCTTCGTATTATAGAAATTAAAAAAAATTAATTTAATGCCTAGAAAAAAATTATTATTCTACTCTTTGGGTTTTTATAAGTTCATATATATATAATATAAAAATATATGTATCTATGTTAATTTTTTCTAAAAATATTTTTGTTTTCCTTTCTTCACTTTTTATTTGTCCTGAATGAAATTTTTGATACCCTAAAAACAATTTTCTGATTCTATCTCTGGCTACATTGAAGTCAAACAATTGATCGTTGCAAATATTACAAAGATGTGTCTAACCTTGAATGTTAGAATACCTCATGTCCAAACATACATAGATTGCACTTTATCTCATTATGAAATCAACTACATTAGTCAAAATATTGGACATCCTTAGACTTGAGAAAACACCTACTAATTTTCCTTTTGCCTGTCATCAAACTGGCAGCAACCAAATCTCATGCCATTTCAAAGTTACTGTAAACCCCAAGGAATGAATGCACTCTCATCTCAACCTTCCCAATTCCTTCTCCATATTTATTTCTCTTTCTTGACAACTTAACTAAGAGAAGAAAAAAAATAATATAAATAAAAGTCCACATGAAGAGCAAGTCAACAAGTCACAGAAACACTCATATAAAAGTTAAAAACAATCAGCAAAATCACAAACACATTGACACAGTCATTGATTCAGTACTGCCATCTTTCATGGCTAAGTTTCTAACCTTTTCTTTGATCATGCTCTACGTTTTTCATCTCCTTAGCAGTACAATTGCAATTGCCAAGGCAAGGCTTGTTCTTGAGACTTCATCTTCTTCTTTGGCTCCGGGACCAGGCGGCGCTGATGCGCTGGAGATGGTAAGTCACGTGAGACATAGCTCGTCTGTGGTCGGAGGAGGAGTGATATTGGGGGGGCTTGGCGTGGCCATTGTTGTAGCTATCTTCTTCTACATTCGTGTCACTAAGAAAAGGAACGTACTTGACAAGTAACACCTCAGTTTTGTAATGGAAGTATATATTGTTATCTCTCTCTCTCTCTCTCTTTAATTAAGGATTTTTAATGGAGTTTGGGAGTAGTTCTTGTATGTAAAGGACACCTGGCTCTTGTTATATACAAAATGAGATAGTTTTGCTGTTGATTGTTGCATGATTGTCTCCTTTCCTACTCTGTTAGCCATAAGGTTGCAAACTCCTTGGTTTTCATTTGATGATTTCTACAAAATGTGCGCCGACGAATCATACCTTTTAAAGCAAGTGTATTTTGAATAAACTTGAATTGATGAATGATGGGAACTAATGTCACCTTTGAACACAAGTGCACGTACCGATCAAATAGTATAATATGTGTGTAAGGTAAGCAAGGTTATTGATCCCACAAGGAACGGAGAAGTATTAGTACTGACTTTCACCTGTTATCTAACCTAAATGAAATTGTTGAGAAGTAAAATTGGAATAAACTAAAAACCAAAGCATGAGGCTGATGTTGCTTTCTCAAAAGGGATAAATCAAGCATGAGTGGGAGTTGTCTGGGCATAGACTCCCCTCAGGGCTAAGATTGAGTACCTAAGCACGTTCACTACCCCCTATCGGCCCGTACGCCATATGCACCTGTTAGCCATGCGCATGACCACTTGCCTGACCATGGCCCTGCAAGTGCAATGAAGAAGTGTGGTGGTGGCTTTGCTGCTGCTGTTGTTGGGGCTGTTGTTGCTAGTTATTGAAATACAACACCCCATCTCTCACTCTTAGCTTCTTAGCCTTGGCCATCTCAAACTGTTGGAGATTGAATGCGAAGGATAAAGATAGATCTTGGCCTTCTATTACTCCTCTTCCGAATGATGTCTCCCTAAGAGATGCAGTCGGGAAAGCATGGTGGTGGGTGTGGAGACCTTGTTTTTTTTGTCAAGAAGAACGAAACCCCTAATGGGCTCGCTAAACTAAGACAGGGGCGTGCGCATGCCTCGACTGCGGTCTGTGGGGCCGCGCACACATGGGCGCTGGTACCACCCACAGTTCGTGCTCACAATTCTTAGACATGCACCCTCACCCCGAGGATTCGAACTCTCGCCACTTACGAAGCGTCCTCACGGGGGACCCAAATGCCAATTGACCCAAAGGTCGTTGACAGGTGTGGAGACCTTGTTGAGGAGTTGGGGGAGATGGTGAGGATGACCTTGTGTGTTGTGCATGGCCTGTCGGTGGGCTCTTAAAAAATAGTTGCATGGCTGCAGAGGAGTCGGCATTCAATCCTGGTAAAGCATGCTGCTGCGACTGCTGACTACTGTCATGCGAGTGTTTAGGAGTCGTGTTACCTAAAGGATTCACACTGCTATTACTGGCCATCACCATGCCTTGCCGGGTGGCCTCGTACCAATCGCTAGCGAAGCCATTGATTGTTGGTTGTCTCTGGGGAAGTCGAAAGCTGGCAGGGATTTGGTTAGCCAGGAGTTCAGTGGTAGAAGGAGCCGATGTTGGAAAATTGAACATCTCCGATAGCATGCTGTTGTGTCACGCCCCGAACCCGGCTCACCGGACTTGATGCGTCGATAAACGGCGTATGCCCACTAGGGCGAGACAAAATGGGCACACAAGGCCTCAATACCTGTCTCTCAAAGATAAATCAAAACAACACTAAATTCCAAACAAAACCGAATAAATAGATAAACGGAAAATAATCAGTTTACAACCCAAATTTAAAGAATACTAAAGGTCTTGACATATAACAGATTTATTAAACAGAAACTAATCTCATGCTAGGCACATGGTGCTCACTCAACAGTCCCTTCTAGGCTAGCCACCACACACCTATTCTTAATCTGAAAAGAAATAGAACAACAATTTATGAGTTAAATAGCCCAGTAAGCAACTACTAAAAGCCAACAGTAATATAGGGATCACCAAAAACTCGATGGTTTCAAAAACGTACTTAAAGTAACGTTATACAATAAATATCAACAAAATGAAACCCAGACATCAGAACATTTCAGGCAAACAAAGTTTTCAATGAACAGGTATATATGTCCCCCAAATAACTAATGCCAAAAACAAAACACAGAATTCATTTATTTACCCTCGGCGACCCGAGCCAGATTATTAGAATTTATTTATTTACCCTCGGCGACCCGAGACAGATTATCATAGGCCGTTATTCTCCACCGACGGAACGGTGCGAAACTATAGTTTCTTATCAGAGTCAGAGTTCATGTCGACATAGTCAGTGTTTAACCCCCCCAATGACAGTGTTGTTGCAAAGTTAGTTGGGGATTATAATTTGCTATGTCAAAATATGTCGGTTCTAAAATCATTGTCAACAATAATTATTCAATAATTGAATAAATACATAATTGAATGAAATATTCAAATCAATTGAATAAATAAATAAATAAATAACTAAATAAATAAATAAATGCATAAATAATCAATAAGTTTGAAAATAATAATATGCATAACATATTAACCCAAAACAATTAAATATAATATCGTGAAAATTTATTCCACAATAAAACCCAAAATAATAAATAATTATGTAAATAATTTCAGAAATCAAAAATTTTATATAAATACAAATATAAGGTATATACGTGGTTTACTTACCTGGAAGATAACTCCGACCTACAAAACCCACTCGGACACAAAAATCAATATTCAGGCACAAATCCTATAACAAGAACATTGCACTTACATTAGATTCCAAACTTAAATACAAACATGATTCAGGCTCTAACACCTACTATGCGAGCCAATACCATAATCCACAAAGAATTAATTCTATACACTACAAACACTCTAAAATCCAACCCACGATTATATATATATATATATATATATATAGACACACACACATATGGCAGTGATGGACGGCATCATCACTCACTCTGTCCATTTTATATATATAACAATGATGAACACTACAGACTCTCCTAGAAACTTTATGCCTTTCAAAATGGTCACTTTGAAATGGTTGATTTGTTGCTCAACCAAGAAGCTAGTATGGAGAACCAAAATAGTTTTAGATTGCATCAAAAAGGCATCTCCAAATTTTTGTCAATGTCTCCAAACGGAGACAAATGCCAGGAGGCAAACCAAGAATTGAATGGAATGAAAATGAGAGATGTTATCAATGCTCAATCGCTGGACAATATGGAATGCAATTACTTTTAATGAAATCGTCCCAGAAAAATTTCCTCTAACAAAAATTTAAATCAATTAGATCAACAACAGGTTTGTCAGGGTTCATATGACACCTTTAATTGTTAATGCATATCAAGACAAAATAAAAAAGGTTTCTAAACCATCTTTATGATTGTGCTGACAATATAGCATAAATTAAATACTATGAAGAGATCCCCTATCAGCAAGCAAAATTTGTGTTTTAGAACAAAAGAAATAAAGATACAGGATAGCAAACAGAAGTTAACTATGCTAGAATGCATAAACCACATGAACAAAACTTACCCTTCAAATCATGCCAAAGGAAAAAGGAGAAGTAAGTTCCCCATTAAGAATCACACTAGACTATTGAGTCATCATGCTTCAATGAGATAACATAACGAAAAGATAATTTGTCCGCTCTTTAAATTTATTGAGTGCACTGGTGCTGACAGTTGTCTTGTAGAGAATTCACACACTTGTTGAAATTTAAGAAGATGACTAAGGAAAATTGGTGAATAACCCAACAGATGACATTCTAGCTCAACTTTATGGCCCACACGAAATTCTACATTGACAACATAATTACCATTAAACCCCCGAAGTCTTGCTGAATTAGGTTGGCCAAACGAATGTGGTCGACAGGTGACCAAAATGAGAGCAGTAAGTCAAAATGAAGGAAAGATTATACTCCCGGTGAACATCAGAGTTCTCTCATCAAGATCCCTTATTGGTTGGTTCTTCCTCATACAAATATCTAGACCAATGCCCATATATCACGACCAATGATACTGAAGATTCGGAGAAAGATGGTTTACTTACACTCAACGATCAATCAACGCACAACAAAACCCTAGATCTAAGAAAAAGGTGCTTACCTCCAAGAAACAGTTGATGGTGAAATCCTTCCTTCCCCGCTGCCGGCACCTCCCGAAAACAAGAGGAAGAAGCAAGGCTAGGTCTTGGAGTTTTTCCTCACGATCGAATTAAAGGTTACAAGGGATAGGATCCGGATACTAGGGATAACAAACTTTTGAAATTTAAAAAATAATATTCAAAAAACATTAAAAAGCTAATCTAAGGCTGAGATTGGAAAGAGTGGATGTTGTCCCTGGTAGCCTCGTAGATGGCGGGGTCTTCTCCTTCCTCTAATGGAGTTACCAGAGGGTGGCCGGCAGGATCAAAGCCTTGCTGCACCCTCAGCTTTTCCCTCTGGCTTTGTTGTGCCATATGTTGTTGTTGCTGATGTGGTTGATGTTGTTGCTGGTGGTCTTGGCTTCCGGACCTATCAAACCCATCTGAGAAGTTGAAGATGCCCTGATGGAAGCCTTGGGACATAGAACTCAAGGAGCTAAAACCGTGGACAAGCTTAGCTGGCCAGAGAATTAAGGAAGTTTTGATGATTAGCAAAATTTCGAAATGTTTACTCCAAGGTGCATGAATGCCTCTCATAATGGTTTTTATCAACTAAATTTGATCCTTTGTTTGGTTTTTTAGATTAATGGTTATCTTATATGGAGGGCAATAAAGAATTTAATGTGAGGGTTGCTATTAGGATGGTCTCGGTTCATGCTAGTCAACAGATTTTTACTAGGGTAAAAAAACTTGAGAATTAAGGAAGATAAAAGAAAGAGAGGATTGAGGAAGGCAAAAGTCAATCCTCTCCATGTTTGGATAAATTTTTCGTAAAACCCACAAGTTAATCTCAGCTGTTGGATTTTATTTTATTTTATTTTTTTTAATTTTTAAAACTTATGAGTTATATCGCTTACCTCCATACTTTATCCCCAATAACTATCAGATCATGGAGAGAAAGCCTCGGAACCCATGAGCGGTGAGTACCCCATCCTATTATTTTTTTTATTAGTAAATATGAGACCTAGCCTCGTCTTTCTCTTATTAGTTTCGTGAGGTGCTGGCGGCGAGGAGGAGGGAAGGATCTTATGATCAAAATTTTTGTTCACTATTACTTTTGAGGTAAGCATCCTCGTCCTCGGATCTAGGGTTAAGAGGTAGAAGTCATATTCTTTCATTCTTTTTTTATCTTTGGATTGCATGGAGATTTCTATCCATCTATTGTGTCTTGTAAATTGGAAGCTAACTTAGTATCAATATGTAGGGTTTTCTTTGTTCAAGGTTTCCCACTTTCTAGAGTACAATTTATTATTAATTTGTTGAATTCTGGTTTGTGAATTGAGTTCTGGGTTCCTATAAAATGAATTTTGTCCATATTGTTAAATCAGTATGCTTTCCTGTTGCGTACATTATATTTATGATAAATCTCCTTGTCACACATGAGTTTTTTTTTCATGTGATGAACAACTATGGCTTCTCATTTGTCCTTTTCTATTATTTGATTTTTAATTTGGTATAGTTAATTACATGAGGGGCTACCACAACATTGTTTACTGTCTTGAATGATGAATGGGTCTTGGAAGGTCCAATAAGTTAAAATATTCCATCAAGACATTAATATTATTTTATTGTTTAGGGCGCATATAATCAACTGAACCTATGTTGTGGTATGGCGTAGCAAATCTTTGGTCCTTGATTTGTTAGTCTGTGCTATGAGAAGGGCAACGTTGTCACGGCATGATATGGGACACTAGAAATTTCAAACCCCTATATATATATATATATATATATATATATATATATATATATATATTAATTCATTGTGCATCCCGGTGTTTGCCTGCATAGTTAGTGTTTAGAGCCTTGTTCATGGTAAACCAATGGTTAATGTTTGTATTTAAGCTTTGGAATCTAAGTCAAGTTATAATGTTCATGTTTAGGATCTTTGCTCGAATCCTGATTTTAGTGTCCGAGTGGGTACTATAGCTTGGGGATTTTTCTAGATAAATAAACCCCACACACACACACACACACAGATATATATATATATGATTACCAAAAATGATTAATATAATTATTTAATTACTTTGGGTTTTACTGTTAAAAGCCATTCATGATATTATATTTAAATGTTTTGGGTTTTAAGATACTGTGCCTATTATTATTTTCAAAACTTATAGATTTTTATTTATTTAATTGTTTATTTAATTGAATGGTTTGGAGAAATCATGATTTATAATCTTAATTATGTATTCAATTATTGATTGTTTATATTTTAATTATTGTTGTCACATATTAGCATTATCTTATTTTAAAATAATTGGAATTATGTTCGTTAAAAAAATGAGATCACCGAATTTTACTATTTTTGTGTTGACAATGAATTTGGACCCGATATATTTTGATATAGTAACTGGTAGCCCCCAAGTTAACTTTGCAATAACCCTGTCATTTGGAGTTAAACACTGACCATGTCAATATGAACCTTTGATTCTGATAATAAACTATAATTTCACACCGTTCTATTGGTGGAGAATAACGGCCTTTGATAATCTGGCTTAGGTTACCGAGGATAAATAAATGAACTCTAACAATTTGATTCAGATCACCGAGTTTAAATATATGAATTATGTTGTTTTGTTGTTGGCATTAGTTATTTAGGGGACATATATACTCGTTCATTTGGGAAAATTATGTTTGTCTGAAATATTCAGAAGTTTGGGTTTTATTTCTAATATTTATTGTATAACATCACACTTAAGTATGTTTTTACAATTATTGACTTTTTGTGATCTCTATATTTTTGTTTTTAGTGGTTATTTACTGGGTTGTTAAGCTAATAAATAGTTGTTCTGTTCTTTTCAGATTAGGAGTAAGTGTATTGTGGATAGCTTAGCGGGGACTATTGAGCGAACACCAGTTGGTTAGCATGAGAATAGTCCTTCTGTTGTGAACCTGGAATTTGTTATTTGTTTAAAACTTTGAATATTGCATTTCTAGTTTCCTTGGACCATAGTTGTAAACCTGGTTATTTTATCCCTTGAATTCTTTGGTTTTGTGAAGTTGGTGCTTTGTTATACTTTTCGTTTGTGAGACAGATATTGAGGCCTTGTGTGCCCACTTGGTCTTAGCCTTGTGGGTATAAGACCGTTTCTCGACGCATCGAGTCTGGTGAGCCGGGTTTGGGCGTGACATTTTTTTAATTTAATAAAGGAAGATGAAGGGTTAATTTTGACCCTCCAAAACCTTCTGAAATTTTATTTTTGTTAACCCCCAATTTGGAGTTATCGGGGGAGTAAATCTTCAAAATATTATATTTTAAAAAAGAATATAATGTCCTCAGTTTTTTTAATTCTCACGAAGAAACAATCACCTCAAACAGATGAAAGCAAGAAAGGTATGACTAAAGTTTCATATGCAACTGCAGTTGGTAGTGTTATGTATACAATGGCCAGATATTGCTCATGCAGTGGAAGTTAGCCGATTCATGTCAAATCCAGGAAGAGAGCATTGGAAAGCAGTTAGGTGGCTATTACGCTACTTAAAAGGTACTTTTAAAGTTGTCTTGTTTTAAAGAAGGCGAGATGTTATTTTGGAAGGATTTTTTGATGCAGACTTGGGTGGCTGTTTGGATACAAGAAAAAGCACTACAGGGTATATTTTCACAATGGGTGTCACAGCTATGAGTTAGATGTCTCGATGTCAAAAGAGCATTGCTCTTTCGACTACAGAAGTAGAGTATATGGCCGTCTCAAAGGCTGAAAAAGAAATGATTTGGTTTAAGAGCTTTCTTGAAGAGTTACACAAAAAATAGGTTGACAGTGTTGTTCTTTATAGTGATAGTTAAAGTGCTATTCACCTTGCAAAAAATCTCGTATTTCATGCTAGGACAAAACATATTCAGCTAAGGTATCATTTTATCAAAGAATTGATTAGTGGTGGTGTCTTGTTCTTGATGAAGATCCTTAGTTCAAATGATCTTGTAGATATACTGACCAAGGTGATTACTACAGAAAAGTTGAAGCTTTGCAAAGCTTCAACTGGCCTTCAGAGTTGATTAATGATAATGCGCCGTACTAGTAGAGGTTGATCATTACAGATTTTGGGTTTATAGGGGTGGGGAGTACAGTTGATGTAATCAGCCTCCAAGTGAGGGATCGTTGGGTATGTGGAGTCTTGATTTGTGTTTATCGTTTTAGGTCCAAGGCCTATATGGGAATTTTAATTAGTGTTTATCTTCTCTTATAAATATCATGTTATCTTCTCCCTATAAATATGCTATTATTTTTTCTCTATAAATAGCCATGTAATTATAAAACTTTAATGCGCTGTGAGTGAAATAAATTGATATTAGTTTGGCTGTGGATGTAGGTCTTGAAAACTGAACCACGTAAAATTCATGTGTCTTCTTGTGTGTGTGTGCTTTCTGTTCTTGTCATTACTCTGGTTGCCCGATCCTCCACTCGGTGAACTTGGAAGGATGACTTATTTAAATGATTGATTTATATCACATTGATGTTTGGCTTGAAATTATCTTTGATTCTCTTCTATTGTTTTATTGTTTAATCTACAATGGATAGTTTTCGTTGATTTGATTTTGAATGATGTTTGTAGAGTGGGTTGCTTGCATGCATTAGATCACACATAGATTAGAGAGGGATTCAGTGTATCTGCACACTGGAGGTTCCAAGTGTTGGTAGCCTCTCGCGTTAGGATTTAACCCTAGATAGGGAATCATTATACCCAATAACATCGTAGGGGTATCTAGGGATCGAAATCCATATGGGATCGAAATCACAGTATGTTTCGGGGTAGTCGACCATAGTGTTGGTAGCCTCCCACGTTAGGATTCAACCCTAAATAGGGAATCCTTACTACTGCATTGCCATTCTTTGTTGTCTTCGGCCATACTCTACTAGACAACTACTTTCATAGGCTTACTATCATATTTAGATATCTTTATATGATAATGATTTGACTTTAACAAAAATTTCAATTTAAGTTTTTATCAAATAGGATAACAACTATTTTAATTAATTTATCTATACTTAAAGTATAATCTTAGACTGATTCAAATTAATCTGAAGTTATCTAGACACATGTTTAGATAGAAGGCAGTGTTGCTAACATTAACATGACATTAAAAGAAGATTAGAAAAAACATGAATAAAAGAAAAGAAAAATAATTAAATATATAGAAAAGAAAAACAATAAAAATGAAGTATATTATCAATAAAAAATAAATAAATAATAAAAAAACAACAACAAGAAGACAAGAAGAAAATGAACATTTAAAAAAAAGAGAGTAAAGAGTTGAGCCAATGATCTCTTGGTCAATTGACACTGAACTCTTTGCATAGGATGTTCATACATTGTCAAGAACACAAATTTGAATTGTAGCTCATACCGAATGAGGGTATAAGCATGCTAAGCTATTAACTTCACATTTGTATATACTTCAAACACGTAGCCTATCCATATTTTATGTAAGAATTATAAGGTACTTGAGGGCAGAATTATGGAATACTTATAGGTAAAAATAGGGATGTTTTTGTCATTACAAATGTCATAAAGACTTTTAGGGGTTGTTTGTTTAGGGGTATTTGGGTTTACATGTAACTCTAAATTTCCGGGTTTTTAAAATCAGGTGTTTGTTTGGGAGTATTTTGTTTTTCATTGGGTTCTTAAATCCTCAGGTTTTCAATATTTCAAAATCCCTCACGTGAGGGATTCAAGAATTCAAGTTGACAACAGGGCGAAGCTTACCCTCACCGTAGCCACTAGAGCTAATCGCTTAACAATCTTTTTGGTCATTCGGCCGCCAACTGATTGGTTGAGATCATATGACCGCTGGTCAACGCTAGAAACGGGAGGACGACGAAGCAGGTGCAGCTCACGGAGGCGGAGATCTAGCAGCTTTGCGTTTCGGCGAAGGAGATCTTTATTAGCTAGCCCAATCACAGAGATTTACAATTTCTACATGCTTTTGACCTATTGTTGTCATGAATTGACATTCGCTTGTGTTATGTGATGGTGATAATCTCCAACATAATGAGGGATCCTCGCCTCTCATGAGTGGCTTCCTTTGGTACTCAATTAATGAAACATGGAGTTTGTGGTGTTCATTTTTCCATCATAAGTCTTTATATCGATTTAATGATCTTATTTGATGGCTCTGGTCATGAATCATGGTCCACAATCAGTGGTATTTGAACCAGCATTCCACACTCCCACAACATTATCTAACGGAATATTCTAGGAAATAAAGAATGTGTGTATTTATCATTTCTTTTTTTGCATGTTCTTTTGCTATAGATTTAACATAGATGGAGACATTAAATAATTCTGAAAATTGTGAATCAAAGTTTCCATCTTTCTCAATGTGACTAAGTTCTTTCTTGATGGTACTTTCCCAGTATTTTTGTTAGACTTTCAAAGTAATTCAAAGGTCTTCAATTGCTAGATGCTTCAGAAAATTGAAGTATTTATTGTTGTGTTTTCCATAGATTTCTTCCATTAAGAAATTAAAATTTATTAAGTATTGATGTATTTGAATTCCTCACTGGATTTTATACTTTCTCCTGGGGTTTCTTCCAAGGACTGAAGTTCTCTGCATCAATCAATCTACCAAAATCTTAAGTTTGTGCTTTTAGTAATCATTCATTAGTTAATCCATTTGCACACACAATCTTAAGTTTGATCCAACACTTGTTTATTTGTGTACGATTTCGTAACACATCATTTATTTCCTGATTATCTATATTCTGCTTATCGACCTTTATGATCAAATACTCAAGTTTTATAGTTAAATACAATTGTGGATAGCAATTTATCTTTGATGCCGATATAAAAATAATCCTTCAGTGGGTAGTTAAGAACTTATGTTATTGTCTAAAATTTCCTTAGAGGTGATCAAAGTAGCTTTGAACAAGGACATATAATTATATCCTGATGAAGATCAGAGGAAAACACAATTTAAATTAAGTTGCTAGACTGGTCTGACCAATGACCATTTAAGACATAAACAAAATCTTTAATATATATTATATAATGCTCAAAGTTTGAGCACAATGATAAGGCTGAAGAACACATATAGCATTGTTCTTTGGGTGGGATTTTCGTTGGACTGCACTAAATCCTCACAGACTTTCATGAATTTTGAATTGCCATTATCATAAGATAAAAAGACATATTATTCTGAGTTTATCTTCTATGCCATCCCAAACATACGATAATAAGAGAATCGGTCCTACATGATATTTCGACAGTGGTCGCTTGCCTAATATTTATATACGCATGCAAGTATATAACCAAATTCAATCCATCTGTTTTCCGTCTTTTCGCCTTATTAGTATTGGGATTTGTTAAGACAGGGACCCACCACCCTAACTCCTCCATAACCGCAGTTACAGGGAAGGGTTGGTGGTGGTATATCAACTAGAGGGAAGTCCATCCCACAGGCGATGTGGGACTAAGGGTGGCCATACAGCCTGGACCCTTTCTCCATCCCAACACCCCCCTGGGCCCACGGTAGCCATACAGCCCGGACCGTGGGCCCAATATCCTAGCCATAGCTCTGATACCATGTTAAGACATGGACCCACCACCCTAACTCCTCCATAACCGCAGTTACAGGGAAGGGTTGGTGGTGTTATATCAACTAGAGGGAAGTCAATCCCACAGGCGATGTGGGACTAAGGGAGGCCATACAACCCGAACCCTTTCTCCATCCCAACAGGATTCCCAACTTAAAATAATACAATATCACCACCAACATCAGTCCGCTGCATCTGGGGCCACTCCTGCTAAAAGTTTCAGCCAAAATGAGTTAAGAGAATTATAAAATTGCTAAAGAAATAAACCCCACATAGTTGCTGCAGTCAATACCTTGAAGAAGATGCCTGAGTGTTCACTGTATGTTGCCGTGAATAGAAAACAGAGACCAATTACATTGTTAAACTAGTGTTTCCAAGTAGTATCTGAGATTGGCTCAAAATGGGAATCATAAATTCTTATTTTGCTTTTAGATGAATTTAGTGATAATGATGATGATGATCATGCTGTTCTCATCTTCCATAATTTGCTTTGGGTGGTGAATGCTCTGGTGGACAATTTCTATAAATATCATTAATAGAGAGAGGATTAAAATCCAGACGCATCCATAACTTGCTGTAGAATGAAGCTAGAATATTTAATCAATTATCACTGGTGACAAGACCATTGTGTATCCTTTTGGTTAATAAATGATTTACTAATTTTGGAACTGAAAGTCCCTTTTGTGTTGTATAGATATGTTTGGCATCTGATTGCAATCGGGATTTTATTATTGAAGCTGTTAACACTATTAACCAAGGATGGTGATGATGAATCATCATGAGCATCTACACTATTAACACTATTAACCACGACATCATCAAGTTGTCATTATCAGATCCTTTAATTCGTACAAGTATAATTCATACAAATATTATTAACTTGATTATGTTATGCATTATTAAGTCTTGTTGATTTTTGGCCATGTATGCTTTATGTATCTCTATTTGAAACCAACGATATCTTGAGCTAATTTTCTTTTCTTCTATATTTTTACAATATGTAGATGGATGGGTATGATATAAGGGGTAATTGTAAGGATTGGATGGCAAACGTCTTAGAATTTGTAAGGAATCTTCTCGTGCTCAATCAGAGATTAGAGAACAGTATTTATCAAGACTAATTGATGGAAATGACACAACTAGTATCAACATGGTTCGCATGAATAAATCAACATTCTTCAATTTTTGCTCGATAATGAGATGAAAAACCTTGTGAGAGACACATTACACATCACTATAGAGGAGCAATTATTGATGTTCTTGCACACCATAGGACATAATCAACGTAACCGTGTCATTGCACACAACTTCCTTAGATCAAGTGAGACTGTTAGTAGATACTTCAATCATGTCCTATATGCAATCGGTCAACTACGCGATGAATATGTGCTTTCACCTAATACACAAACTCCAGCGTATATAGCATCAAGATCCACACTATATCCTTATTTCAAGGTATTAAATAACTTTTTACCCGAATTGATTTATTAGCATATAACAGATCTTAATTATAATGTGTTAATGATTGGATTGTATTGAATCTTTAGATGGAACCCATATCCATGCTTCTGTTTCAGCATCTGAAGTTGCAGTATTTTATGGCCGAAAACCATACCGCACACAAAATGTTATTGCTGCTGTTGACTTTAACTTACATTTTACTAATGTTCTTGCTGGAAGGGAAGGTTCAGCACATGATGCTCTAGTTTTACATGATGCACTCGAGAGACCAAATGGCCTACCAGTCCCTGAAGATATCTATTCCTTTAGATTTTTAGTAAATACTTTAGAACACAAGAACAACCCAAACATTATAATCATGTTAATCATCATTTTTCTTTTTTGTTAGGGAAATATTACTTAGTTGATGCTGGATACGCAACGAGACTAGGACTTATATCCCCCTATAGAGGTGTTAGATACCATCTCAAAGAGTTTGGCTCAAGTGCACCAGTAAATCATAAAAAAATTTAATCTTCATCACTCATTAGCTCGTACCACTATTGAACGAGCTTTTGGTTCTCTTAAAGGGCGCTTTAAAGTTTCATCATTAAGACAATTCTTTCAATTTAAAACTCAAGTTGCTTAGGTTTTGGGGATTAATTTTTTTATAGGTCACTAAGTTTTGAACTTTTTTCATTAAGATAACGATGTTTTGATTTGTATCAAAACGGTTACTAACTTTTGATTTTGTTTCACCGGGAGGTTACTGGCGAGTGACCATAACCTTTCTGCTGACGTGGCTACCGGAATTTGCCTAGTCAGCATTGAGTTGCCATGTAACTAGCTGGCGTGGAGACCGGTTAAAAAGATTATATTTTGGTAGGTTACTGAGGTTTCGACTTGTTTCATTAAGGTTACCAAGTTTCAATTTGTATCAAAATGGTTACTACAATTTGATTTTGTTTCTCCGGCAGGTGACCCGCAAGTAACCACATCCATCCTACTGACATGTCGACCAGAAAAAACACAGTCACCCTGATGAGTTCACGTCACCAGAATGCCACATCAGCATTTGTCCACGTCACCAGGTGCCATATCAGCATTTGTCCACTTCACCATGTGACCAAAAATTATATTACGTGGACAAATGCTGATGTGGCATCCTAGTGACATAGCCACATCAGGCTGATTGTGTTTTTTCGGTCAACACGTCAGCAGGATGGATGTGATTGCTTGCGGGTCACCTGCCGGAGAAACAAAATCAAATTGTAGTAACTGTTTTGATACAAATTAAAACTTGGTAACCTTAATGAAACAAGTCCAAACCTCAGTAACCTACCAAAATATAATCTTTTTTTCCGGTCGCCACGCCAGCTGGTTACGTGGCAACTTAATGCTGACTAGGCAAATTCCGGTAGCCACGTCAGCAGAAAGGTTATGGTCACTCGCCAGTAACCTCCCGGTGAAACAAAATCAAAAGTTAGTAACCGTTTTGATACAAATCAAAACATGGTTACCTTAATGAAAAAAGTTCAAAACTTAGTGACCTACAAAAAAATTAATCCTAGGTTTTGGCTACATGCATTTTGCATAACTATATTATAAGTGGAGGAGAAGACATTTTCATACCTTCTGTCACGCCCCAGCCCCAAAGCAGGCCAGCTAGCAGACCGGCAGAATCACGGAGCTGGGCCCCATCTAGTGCAAGGCCTCAGATCTCAGATCTAGCCAGAGTCAATCCCAACGGATAAAACAAGGAACAAGAAATGTAGAATACAGACCAGATAATAGTACATAGAAATAATTCAAATATGGGCTTTAGTAGAACTACAGAAACACAAAGTGCCACACTTAAAAATTTGAAGCAAGAGTACAATCTCACGCACACAGGATAGAGTTATAGTAAACAGAACTGACAACTACAAGGACTAGACCCAAAAAAGCCCATTGTTCCTAAGCTTACTTCTCACTTGTAGGAAAGAGAAACACATAGTATATGAGCCACAAGGACTCAGTAGGATTGCAGCATAATCAAAAGAATTATGAGATCATTCCAGAAATAATAAATACAAATAAAAATATA
The DNA here is from genome assembly GCA_902712375.1 of Dioscorea dumetorum. Taxonomy (NCBI): domain Eukaryota; kingdom Viridiplantae; phylum Streptophyta; class Magnoliopsida; order Dioscoreales; family Dioscoreaceae; genus Dioscorea; species Dioscorea dumetorum. The sequence continues at coordinate 7,748,959 of CACTHL010000846.1, forward strand.
ACAGACAGAGATACATGAAATAATTAGAATACAGAAATGCATGAAAAATTGAGTTGTACATCTCCCTGACTAATAAACATAATCAACAGCTCGAGCCTGGATCCTCGACTATGAAATCGGAACATACAGAATATCAACGGTCGAAGCAGGATCTTTGACCGCAGTCAAAACGAACACACATGTCCGGTAGCGCTACTATAGAAGACATGTGCACATGGCTAGGACTTACTCCTCCTAGCTGGGTAATTTGCCAGAAATGGAGATGTACTAAAAACCGTAGTAAATTACAAAGTACATACAGTAAAATACCAAATAAATTGATTCGCGACATAATTAAATTAAATTAATAAGTAAATAAATAAATAACAAGTACAAAATAATAGTAAAAGCACCAACAGAAATAATACAAAAATTTCAAAAATAAATAAATTTCTAAATAATTACATAATTTACTGTACACCAGAGATACGGAGTTATACGGGTGCAAGAGCCTACCTGGTGCAGAATTGTGAAGTTGGGTTCAATAGACACTGTCAGATCTAAACCTCAAGGCATGAAGTTAGGGTCACACTGACGAGGAGATCCTATAGTACAAAAGTAATATTAACTCTTAACTCAAAGACCAACCCTAACTAATCAGAACTCAAGGCTTGAAAAAAATAGATCATTCAGCAGCTTAACTAGTATGCAAAAATATACTTGCAATACAACTGGGCAATCACTAAACAACCAAGATCTAAAGCTCAAATTACACTACAGAAATAGCAAAGTTCACCTGACAATATATATACAATTATAATAAAATCCTACAAATTGCACACAAGAAAAAAAGTAAAAATTCAAACCATCATGATACTTAGATAAAAGTAGTGATGTGATAAATTCTACTAAAAGTGTGGACAAGAAAACATGCTATGGAAGTTGGTCATATGCCAAACTTGGTTCCTGATGTGCTACCCTACCAATTATTTTTAACAAATACACTGGCCATATGTAATCCTTTAATTCTAACCATCTTTAAAACTCCCGACTTTAGTTAATTTGCATACAAGAAAACAAGCTAATTTTCCACATTATTTTGGGGTTTGTAAGTGGACTATAAATGCTAGCAAGGAAATAAAAAAAAAATCAACACATTTAGTAAATTTCCACATTCCAATATCGGTTAGGTTCCATGCACAAAACTTATGACTTTACTCCCTAATACATAAACAACCAAGATAGATAGGCATGAAAAAGGGAAATTTTCATGTCCATTCATAGTCAAAATTTCAGTCCCATGTTTGCTCAGATATATAAACTAGCAAGAATCAAATTTAGAAAGCATGGCAGAAAAACAATATAAACATTTAATAGAATTATCAAACAACATGTAGAAGGGAAGCATAGTGGCATACATCAACCACCAAACACCTTAAACACCTCCTAATCCTAATTAGCATTCTTAACAAGCAGGATTAACCCAACCACAACAAACCTCCGAACCACCTCAAATCACAGCAATGGCGAGAAGAACCAAGAGAGAAATCAAATATACCAGTATGTACACCGACAGTCGAAGACAGTCGATCGAAGAGAAGTCGAATCTTGGCGAAGGATCTAGTTGCCGGATCACTCGAGAATAAGGCTTTGGAAACGTCTCCTTCTATGCCTCTCTGCGTATATGATTAAGCTTTTAAACAACCCCTAATTTCAGCAAAACGACAACTAAGAGGGACAAAACGTCAAACAAGTGGGGTAGGCATGGTCAGGTATCCAATGCTTCAATAATGCAAACATTACACCTTCTGAGGAAGAATGGATACCACAACGGCCACAATCAGAAAGTAACATAAGAGAACAATGGGAGGAGGCCCATGAATAGGTGGCACATGATACGTGGGCTAATAAGTAGATAATGAGTAATTGTTTTTGTGAAAAATTACGTTTCCGTATAGAAAATAAGCAGATAATGATATGTGGGCTTGTACTTGATTCATTTTTGTGCTTCTATAAAAAAATTTATAATTGTTATCATTTATCATATGCTTAGTGGGAGACATCCTTATGTTAGCTATAACATTTATTTGGTGGAAAATTTTAGCTATTACTTATTTTAAATTAATTATGTATGTGCCAATAACAGAATGAACAATATAGGGATGTCAGAAGATAGCCAAATGTCAATAATGAGAACCCCCACTAAAAGAACTGGTTGTAATAAAAGATGGACCACTACTGCAACCAATTTTTTATAAGATTCATGGCATCTCAAGTGGAGGAAGGCTTCAAAGTCGATAAGGGATTCAAACCCCAAAAATTCCATGTTGCAATTATTCAATAAAGAATGAGTTTAGGGTTTTACTAAAGCAAATGTAATTAACCACTTGAGAACAATTCGCAAATGATGGACAAGAATTAAAAAACTTAAAGAGTTAAGTGGAATGGGATGGGATAATTATCGACTGAAGATGATTATTATAGAAGAATCAGAATTCAGAAACTATATATAAGTATGAATTTATTTCTTATTTATTTCTATTTATGTTGTCTAATTATTTTTTTAATGAAATGATGTTTTATTTAAATTATCATCTGACTTGTTTCTATATACTAGGCTCATCCACAAGACGAGGCCCATTAAACAAACCAATTGAGGATCATGACTTGCTCAAGATTATTTGCAGTAACGATCAAACAACTGGACACCGTGCTGTTCAATTTGGAGATGATATTAGTTCAAATATGGATGTTAATGTTGATTCCTACCCGCCATCTCAAACCAATAGTCTTGATGACATGTTTTTTGAGGAGTATGATTGCCATTTTAATACACCACTAACCATCCATAACCAATCAGAGGGTACAGAACTCAGAGGAGCATCTTCCACCCAATCAAGAAAAAAAAAAGGAAAACGTAAAATGGTCTCAGAAGTTGAAGCAATACAAGAGATGAATAACATCATTAAGAAGGCATTATATGGAAAGAAATCAACTAAAGATTTAGATTTTACAAAGGAATTGATTGGTGAATGTATGAAACTCAAAACATATGGCTACTCTGGCTACGAAATCAATAAGGCCTACTATCGGTTAATGGCTAAGGATAGCAGAGCTATGGGTTTATTGACAAAAAATGAAGAGTTAAGAAAGTATTGGGCGGAGGACTTCTTTGAATCGCTTAACAATCAAGGAGAATTTTTCCGAGGGCTTACTTAGGTTGTTATTTGTTTATTTATTTATTTGTATGTTGTTTTTGTTTGTTAGCTCATGGTAATAATAGTTAATTTTTTTCATATATGCAGGTCTTTTGAGTATTAAAGCTTGGCAATGAACATTGCATGGAGTTGGGAGCTTAAGTGTTTGGAGTTTCATGATATTAACTATTTATGAAATGTTTGCAACTTTTCTTTTGAATGTGTTGTTTGTGTTTGTGTACTCAGTCTAGACTCTTGTTCATTTGGATGTTTTCAAGCTTGAAACTTTGCTTGGATGTTTTACCTAAGCTTGGTTTGCTTATGTTTTTCATACATATATATTTGAAACTTTTGTCCATTTTTGTGTGCTTTCGGGATTTACAAATTCAGTATGCTTTTGTGTTTGATTTGAGGAAAAAATATAGGAAACCAAAAATGTGTTATGGCAAATGGGCCAATTTCAAGCCATTTAATATTTTTTGTTGTAGGTACTTGTTTCAGAATGGGTACTAGAATACATGCATAGTTCATGTTTCAATCTTTATAAAGTCATAGAATATTTTTGTTTTTTTCAACGGTAAATGTATATGTTGTGTTTTTTTTGTTGGTTGAAGGATAATATTTTCATTTTACTTTTCGGCTTTTTTTTATTCTATTAAAAAAAGAAAAAAAACAAGGGAAGAGTTTGACAATAAAAAGTAATTATTATAAAGAGAAGTATTGTTAATTTTTTCAAGTAGCTCCTCTATTATAAAAGGAAGATAAAAAAGTCTCAACACTAAGTTATTAGAATAAGGTAGTAATAAAAAAATTAATAAAATTAATAACTTAATATATTTCTAATTAACTTTTATTGGTGTAATTTAATAAATATAATAATAGATTAATAATAATAATAAAAATAAAGTAAATAAATAATTATATTTCTAAAAACATTTATTACAATAAGATAATAAATATAATAATAAGTTAGTCATGATAATGTTATAGTTAATGCATAATAAATATTTACTAATTAAAACAATGTAACAAAATTATATATGGAATAATATGAGAGTAATCTTACAATGTGTAGTTACACCTCCAAAATACATCGAACCAAACATATGTTTTTCAATTCCAAATTTACAAATATCTTCAAACAAATATAAAATCTTACAATACAATAGTTTCAGTTACATCCAACCAAACACTAGATTTAACTGCATTGTATTTTCAAATTCATGGATTTTCAGTTACACTATATAACTTAAAATCTACTGTATTTACAATTATATCTAAACAAACGCCTTACTCAATTTCACTTTATTTTATTCTGAATATGAAATCAACTCCAATAGTAAAAATCAAATAAAAATATATATATGACTCATACTAATAGCAAATTGCACTTTCTCTCATTAAAACCACGTACCGATTTTCATTTTGCCTGGCATAAAACTGGCATCAACAACAACCACCAAACCCAACAAGCAGCAAGAACAACCACTCAATAATACCATTTCAAAGTTAAAGTAAACCCTAAGGAATTAATGAATGCATTCTGATATGCACTTCCCCAAGTCCTCCTCCATATCTAATACGCTTTCTTGGCAGCTAAATAATAATAATAATAATAATAATAATAAAGAAGTCCACATGGAAAGCAAGTCAACAAGTCATAGTAACACTAATATAAAAAGTTAAAAAGCATCACCAAAATCACAAGCACATATAATATAGACACACTCATTGATTGATCAGTAGGTAGTGCCATCTTTCAGGGGCGAAGTTTCCAACCATCTCTTTGATCATGCTCTATCTTCTTCTTCATCTCCTTTGCAGTGCCATTGCAAAGGCTGAGGCAAGGCTGCTTCTTGTTCTTGAGACATCATCTTTATCTTCATCTTTGGCTCCAGGACCAGGCGGCGCTTATGCGCCGGAGATGGTGCGGCACACGAGACATCGCTCGCCGGTGTTCGGAGGAGGGGTGATATTGGGCGGGCTTGGCATGGCCACTGTTGTAGCTATCTTCTTCTACATCCGTGTCACTCGGAAAAGGGACGTACTTCATAAGTAAGAGTTCTGTATGTATGTCAATTTTTTTTTATAAGTTTTTTATAATTTCCTGGTCAAACACTGTATTTTTTTTTTTTTTTTCAAACTTACTTTTTTTTTAATCAATCTACACTATTTCAGTTTTTGACAAAACCTAATATATATATAAATCCTAAACACATGACACAATTAAATCAGAAGAACTAAGGCTGTGTTTGATTGCACTTTTTTTCCTTAAAAAAATTTTTCAAATGTCATTTTCCAGCTAAATGGACTGTTAGTTTGCCCAAATTTTTCATGAAAAATTTTTCCTCTTATGTTGTCACATAACCCTATTTTCCATCAAAACAAAGAAAAACTTTTTCTATCTCCACCATGGGATTTCCATGAAAAATGTAAGGGGTTATGTGAAAAAATAACATGGGAGGGCTAATTTTTTCATTTTACAAGAAAATTTTTTGATTTTCTAGCTAAAAAATAATGCCAATCAAACGGTCATTTTTCATTTTCCACGGCCATGGAAAAATTTTCTTTTCCATCCATTTTCCATGTTGCCAATCAAACACAGCCCAAAATGTTATAATTTAAAAAAAAATTAAAAAAATAAGTTTGAAAAATAAAAAGAATATTTAGGGAATTACAATTTTTTTAAAAAAAATTTTAACTGTGTTTAAAAATGAAGCTTGTATAAAAAACACGGTCAAAATATTTAGGTCCAACCAAAAGGCTTGTAGCCCAGCGGTACCTCGGGTCCCCTCGTGGGAGGAGACGCGAGTTCAATCCCCCGAACCGCGCTCCCCCGTTCCAAGAGGGTGAGGACATTGTAGGCAATCCCCCCGCCACACGTATGCCCCTGAGAGTTGGCGCTTGTCGTCCTATCTCAAAAAAAATATATATATATATATAGTTAGGTCCAAGATGCATACAAATCCCACACATCTACACTTTTAATCCACACATCCCTTGTAGAAGTCCTGGAAACCCACTGCTCTAACGGTAACATTAAACATAACTAATGTACCGGATTCACAATTTAAGATGAGCACATGCTTTCAAAAAAACGTACCAAGCTTCAAGAAATGGCCCATTTATGGGCCCCACCATTTTTTTTTTTTAAACATGACCTATTAATGTGTTCCTGTACTCAATTCTAAGACCAAAGTTTCTGCTATGAATACAAGCCTAATTCTCTACATTGGTGGTATTACATATAACTTAATATATAAGGTGCTTCTGCGTCCCTAGACATGATGTGATGATGCAGTGGACGCCGTTACAAATTAGATAAGCAGCATGCAAATCTGCAATTTTTATAAAGTTATTTATCTTCATAATAAAATAATTGGAAATTCATCTCTCCTTTCAATCATAATTTGAGGGTTCATTTTATATTTAAAAAAACATAAAAAAAAAAGATCTTATGCTTTGTGAAGTAAATTCCCTCCTGAGATATTTAAATGTATTGAACTAAACATTTTTCTATATTGCTAATAGTGAGGAACACCTAATAAAAGTTGAACAACTAATAGTTAGACACCTAAAAACCAATCGTATGAAGAAAGAAAATTTGACTACAACAAAATGTTTAAGGAAAATTTAGTTAAAAAAAAAAACTTTATACATCTAAAGACTTACAAAATCCTATATTTTTTTTTAATGACACTTTATTTTTAAAAAATACTTTGGGCAAGAAATTAGACAACATCAATTAGACAAAACTGAGAGTATTATGTCGCACGAACATAATCCTTTATCATCTACGTGAGAGCACATCTTTCTTCCTGCACAATGTGCGACTCACCCTTTATAAATGATGTTTGCATGGTTTCAAGAACACAATGAATATGAAAATAGGAACACACCTCGCAAGAAAATTTTTAACGAAATCAAAATAGGATTCCACATACATAATTACTAAAATTGATATGGTTGGGTTAACCTAGTGTTTTTTCAACAAGTGCGTGGCGGCCCACATAGTTGTTTACAAACACATCTTCCAAAAAGGATCAACAATTGAGGGAGAATAAGACCATAAGTGCCTATAAGTTAATAGTAAAAGCGGTTCACTTTGGTGAGCAATTTTCTTGATCATCTGTATGGGGAATGACGATAAGTCAAGGGAAAACGGATCCCTACTTTCCTACCAGTAAACCTTAACACGTGCTTTAGATTTCGGGCCGTGTTTGGTTGTTGTCTGGATTTCGGCATAGTGGCCGTTGGAGATGAGGATTACTTCTTAGTTTACACTTGTACTTGCTCAAAATAAAAAAATAGAGGGATGCACGAAAGAAAAATGAGAATATTTTTTATTTTGTTGAGGTCGTGCCACACATGTCGCAAAGCGTTATTACAATTCATGTCATCCTCAATGCAATGGATCTAACTAATGCTTATTTTTTCTGAAATACCCTTCTCCTTCCGCCTCACGGGAGCTCTACTCTTTCGGGCATCAATCAAGGGCGATAGCATCCCCATCTCATTAGGACCAGACCGCCCTTCGCGAAGCGCTCGCCCCCAACCACCCCCCATCACTATAAGGAGCATCACCAACCTCAACAGTGGCGCTAGGTCCAATTTTTGCATTTGTTAGTTGACTGTTATAGCCCTTTGGAGGAATGCCGGGCCATTTTGGAAGTCTTTTGATTTCTTGCCTGCCATAGCCCTTAGGAGGAATGCACGGCCATTTCAGAAGCCTTTTGGCTTCTTACCCACTGTAGCTCTTAGGAGGAATGCCGAGCCACTCCGGAAGTCTCTTTGGCTTTTCCACCATTGTAGCCTTTCGAGGGAATGCAGAGCCATTGTGGAAGCCTTTTTTGGCTATGTTGCCATTGTAGTCTTTCGGGGAAATGCCCGGCCATTTAGAAAGTCTTATAGTGGCTTGGTTGACTGCGAGCACTGCAATGAGGATCACGAGGATGAGCGGAACACAGAACTTGGTCATTATGATTTTCAATTCTAGAGTGTCGGATGTGTCCTAGGTCTTCAACACTTTTTTCTCCCTTTCTCCGAAGCTTCCCACAGACAGTCAAGTTGTTGATGAATAAATAGCCATTCGAGGAGCAAACTCTATGCTTCACAGATGCACATCTCAAGAAGCTTTAATTGTGCAAGCAGTTACTCTAACGTGTGGACCACAGATCCTTGCCGATAGTGATGGCGCTGGGAGTTTTTCTCCCCATGCCACAACATACTTTCGGTTACGGCATAATACAACATTAACAGACTATTTAGTAGACCATCTTGAATGACAACAGTGCCCACCAAAAAACCAGAAAGAGAACTAGTTTGAGTTAATTTCACAGCATCAAAATAAACCTCAAAGAATATGCTATTAAAAAAAAGGGGGAAAAGACCAGTTTTATAACAACACACAATGTTTCAAGTAATATCTATATAAATGAATTACAAGGGACATCAATATAAAGGGTGAATCTCAAAATGAAATTTTTATGAAGACAATCACATTAAGTGCCAGAATATAGAGAACCAGAGCAGACCTCAAAAGCATTAGTTTCTGCTGGTTTTCGTTTCTGCCACCTGAATGGTGAGGACTTCGATGGAGTTCAAAACTACTATCTGTAAATGTTCCAAAAGAACCTCTGTTGAATCGGTTCCTTGCTGTGTTAGTATCGATGGTTTCACTTTCTACTCTCCTTCGCAAACCATTTAATAATTCTAAATCTTTTTCTTTATTCCGTATTTCCCTCATCAAACCTTCTGCTTGTGCCTGTAAAAGGAGATTCAGATAGAGATTAGATAAAACTTCTGGGAGAGTGTAGAGAAATGGGGGAAGTAACACTGACTTGCTTCGCAGTAAGCTGTTCAACTAGACCATGGAGCTGCTTCTCCAATAGCTTTTCTCGTTGAACTACACATGAAAGAAATGATTAATATACTAACAATTTAAAATTTGATTACTTTAATTATACAAATTACAGAATCACTGGATCCATAAAAAAAAAAAAGAGATCTAGCGAAAAGTTCTTACCATCCTCCACCAAAAAGCATCTTTAGTTAACATAAGGGAAATACAGCTGTGGTTAGCCGTAAAGCTTGCTATCAACCAACTACAATTCAATGCCGCTCAACTAGTTTCAGCGACTACAACAGACAGGAAATGCATGCCTACTCGGGTCCAAGCACAGGAACATTCTTACATAACAATCATTTCAACCAGTTACATTTATGTTTTAACTAGATTACTCTACACTTCTAACGCCATTACCTTTAATTGGGAAAAATTCCATTCGCAATATATCATAGAAGCATGCTAAAAGGTAAAAGAAATGCAATGCCTTAATTTCATACAGCACAAGAAAGTGACAAAGCTCCCATCAAATTTTGCTGGAGCTTTAATATAGTGGTCCCATTGAAATAAGAGAATTAAGTCAACAAAAGGTCAAGGAGATATTCTATGAGTTATCTCATTCCAAAAGCACATTTCAACAAACCTGGAGAAGGTTGTTTCGCTGATTCATGTTGAACTGATGCCCATTGATTCTCCAAACTTTGCAAGTTCTCTTCCATCAAACTCTAAAAAGAAAAAAAGGAAAACAAAAAAACAAACAAAAAAGAATTAGCAACAAAGCATACATAAAATGTCATGATCTTCGTGAAAAATTAAGAATAAAAGAAACCAGCTCATGTTTCTTGTCTTCTAACAGTTTTGCTTTGCTGCTTTTTGAAGGTTGTCTCTCTAAATGAGGTTCTTCCATTCTCCTTATATTATCTGATGAACTCCCAAATTGACTATTTTCAGCAAGTACTGTTTCCAACTTGTCCTTCAAATTTTTCTCCATAGTGTCCAATTCCTACAAGGCAGCATTGCTTTACAAGTAAAGCCATTGCAGAAAAAATATTATATACAAATAGCATACCAACCAACCAATGATTTCATTAGGTTTGAAATGTTCTTAGGACCAGACTCAACATTGAATTGCACATGTTTCTGGCTAAGTTAATTCCAGTTTGCACAGTGTTTGAATTGATTGAATAATAAGACATAATCTCTATTAATGTGAGTGTACTTGCATATATCATGCAAATGTGACATGCTAATTTTATGTCAGCCATTTAATCATGCTAATTTTTAGAAAAAATTTTAATTCAGAATTTATCTAACAAGATATGAAAGATTTAGGATTTCTAAATATTTCAAAGACAAAATTTATATCCAGAAAACCACCTAACCTGAGTACAATTTCGTTGGACCAAGGCATTAAATCTAGTTTTAACAAAATTAGTTCAGGCTGTTATTAGGGGTGGGGGGTGGCGCGGGCGGGTGGGGCGCGGTGCAGGAGAATAAAAAAGCTTGTAATTGGTCGTTTCGTTGTATTTCCAAAACATACTGCCATCCATTTGTAAGAGCTATGTTGGTAAGTTGGCATTCATACCCTTGCTATTATATTAATCTAACACAATGCGTGATAGAGAATAACTGAGGATTGTGACCAACCAGGCGAATGCTTGCTTGGCTCTTATTCTATAAATAATAGAATATTTGGCAAAGATACTAAATGAAATCCACTTGTAAAGCCGGTGAATCTCCCTTGTGGGCTTTCTTCAACACATGATGAGGTGCCCAATGACACTTCTCAAAAGTAAAATCTTTAAGCAACCAAAGAAAGTCAAAAACTCAATGGCATGAAGGATGTAAGATTTCATGTAAGTTTGATCAAAGTATAGGAAAGGATTAGTAAGGTCTACTGGCAAGGGATAGAGTTTTGTCCAGCGGGAACTCCGCAATTCAGAGAAATCAGATAATACTAAGTCAAAAGTTTTCAAAGAATTTCAAGTCACTGTTGATGGCAGACTAGTTAGAGAATGTCCCCCTGTCCTCATCGAATAAGCTTCAAATAATGTTGTGCAGAAAGTAAATGCACAATACTTTGCATACAACCAGAGCTTCTAATTTCTCACAGAAGGACTTACGGCTTTGAAATATTCCAGAAATATGAAAACCATCATTTAGGTTTGGACTAAATTTTAATCAAAACTTGGCGGATGAAACCATATCAATAAAGGTTTTTGTCAGTGTGAGAAAACAGTGCATGCATTTTTCATTGCACACGACCTTCCCCATACTAAAGAAAAATAAGAGCACATGCCACCCTTTGCAAACATGGCAGGAGACTTTATCCTCTATACATTTTTTCAAATTAATGAAATGGACATTAAGTTGTGTGTTTAAACAATATATAAACACCACTGACTATTACTGCACTCATAATAATATTTATTTTAATGAAATATGCATAGATGCGTGTCATAGTTACAGGGTTGTGCACACCAATATCATAAAGGACATTAAAAAGCTGTACAAAATAATAATAAGTAACAGTAGGGGATAATAAAAAGAAAACTATGTGCACACCAATATCACAACAAGGCTTTGTTCCATATGAGACGAGCCAAATATTTTGAAAGACAAATAAATGTCTTAATCTTGCATATCTATATCAGCATTTTGCGAGTAATGATGTTCACCTGATATCCTATAGAACTTGCTAGTTCAAATCACTTAAATGGTGGCATAGGCCATAGTTCTCTGAAAGCAATACTGAAGCAACATTGATGCATTAAATTCCCAGTGAGGTAGGGCAACACCCTCTCATAGCAGGCCATCCCAGCATAATGCCAAGAAGAGCATGCATACCAGAAACTATGGTTCTGAATTTGACAATCATTAGCAACTTCTTCCTTAAAAAGGCGGCCAATATAAAAAACACACCAAGGCTAGTTAAATATTGCCTACTATAGGGGATGGCTTTGAAGGAATTTCTTGATAGTAACAAAGACTAAAAAAAATGCGCTGTTTACTAGATGATAAGCTGGATTGGCATCTATGAATAAGAAGTGAATGGGGACTGTTTAATTGACCAGACAGACATAGATGAATCAAAAAGCTTATGTTATCTGATTGTATTCCATAATGCTGGGCATTATGCTTATGCTAGTATATTATAGCCTTCTTCTAAAATGAGACGAATCCTCTTTACTTCTGGGTTTTCAATTGATCTGTATTTAAAACGATGTTTATGGTAAAGGAAATCTGTACAGAAACAAGAGAAAACTGGTCATGGAAACAATTTGGGAAAAGACACAGTGCAGTATTAATTTATGATACTATTACTAAAATTAGACAATAGCTAGAAGGCAACCACTAAGAATCACAACAATGGCTGAATTATGCTCAGGTTATTCAACAAAAGAGTTTGTACAAGAATAGATGAAGAATCATGTATAATATCTGTAACCAATGAAACGTTAGTCAATAATTTCCTGGTCTAGCATTTCATTAGTCTCCAAGTTCAGCAAAAAATTTAAGAGTGAATTATAACAAAGTAGATGTGATTACAAGCACTTCCAAACTCTTTGCCATGATTTTGTGAATTTTTAATAATTGCATCAGAAACATGTACACTTAAAACATCATTTCCCATGAATTCACATATAGATTGAATTGGCATTGCAGTTAAAACAGAAGTGCTAATGACAACAGCATGTACAGTAAATTCTAGAATAAAGAAAAAAAAGTATACCAAAAAGTGTAGGCCTGACCTTGAGTTTACTGCAAAGCAGTCCAGCTTCATGCATCTTGTCATTGATCTTCTTCTGACAATTTGATATAACTTTTTCATATGCAGCATTTTCCTCGAGCAAAGTGACCTCTCGCAATTGTGCCTAGAGAAACGAGCAGAACTAAAATTACGCGAATATAAAATATGAAAGTCAGGGACAGAGAAGAGAGAGAGAGAGAGAGAAAAGGAAAGACGCATTTGACTTGATTATGAAAAAGAGAGAGATGGTTGAATGCTACAAAATCCAAGGACCACAGTTTTCAGATAAACTTATTACCTTCTCCTCAAGCTTAGGCCCCATTTAATGTGGTACAAGGAAATTTTAGAAAAATTCATGATATTTGAAATGGCAACATTTTTCCATTTGTGATTTTAAGGAGCTAAGAGGATAACTCACACAGGAACCTTCAAGTCCAAAAATGACTTCAGATATGATAATTCAAACTATACACATGTGCTTATGTTTTCTCTTCTCTACCCCTTGATTTGATAGTGAAACATGCTCATGACACTGTAACAACTTTGATTCTCAATGCTCCGTGTGAATGCAAATCTTCCCCCATTACTCTAGTAATTTTTAGAGCAACCAGTTTCTCGCAGAAAATAATCATTCTCACTAGAAAAAAGGGACCCTTGTGCTTTTCTGGCTGATTAAGATAATTTCGGCATGAATGGAATGCTGCCTAATATTTTTGCTAATAGAAATTACAACTAATTTCCAAGGTTGTCATAGACCATTATTCTTTTACTTAATTATTTTAATTTTTGCTTAACAATTCTTCATTTCTTGGACATAAGATTATAAAATGCCTTTTGGCTTATTTCAGCCACTTAAAATCTATTATATCTTCTAAAATGAAAAATTCACACAGGCACCACCAAAATGCCTATTCAAAGGAAGATATCTCTAACATTCTTCATCAATATAGCTTATTTAAATCCAAATACATAGATGAATTGTCTCTCATGTAAAAAATAAAATAACCAAATTAATCGATGAATTACCTTGTCCTATGCCAAAAACTCCCCTTAAAATGTGAAATTTCAAGAGAAATAAATAGAGAAGAGAGGATCCACTTCCATTAAAAAGGACACATTTTGAGTTCAGAGTTAATGATTATAATGGAAAATCCAGATGGTAAACAACAGAGTCCAACAATGATATGAAAAAAAACCCCTAAAGACCAGAATCACTAAAAAGCCATCAAAATTCGCCCAAAAAAAAAATCATTTTGCAGATAAGAGTTAAGAAAAAAATCAAATTAAAAACAAAAATAAATAAAATGAATCAACATATCCCAATAAACTCAAATGAAAACCAAAACAAACCCCAAAATCAAAATCATAAAAGGCAAAGGTCTCGAAATTTCCAAACCTGCTCGCGTGTTGTGGAGTGGGCGTTGAGCTGAAGAGCAAGCGCGTTGCTGGAAGCGACGGAGTGGGCGTGGAGATGGGGAAGGCGCTGTGCGATGTGGGCAGGAGGGATTCTAAGGCGTAGATCTTGGATCGAGCGGCGCAGCGACTCCGCGCGCTGGTCCAGTTCCCGCGCCCGACTCTGCTGCTCCGGCGTGAACAGTACCGGCACTGACCTTCGTTCGTCATCGTCCCCTTCGTCACTCTGCCCGCTGCCACCCACCACGTCCGCCGCCCACGCCAACAAGCCCGCCATTGCTCTCGCTCTCTCTCTCTTTCTCTCTCTCCCTCTCTCTCTCCGCGAGGTACAGTTGTCACCTGTCACCAACTCGGTTTTGCGGTGAGTTATGTGACTCAGAATTCCTCCATTTTAAGGGCCGGTTTGGAATTTTCTTTTACAGAGTACATAATTTTGGTTTTCTTAAACAATTAGAAACTTCTAAAAATAATAACAAAATAAAAATATTTTGAAAAAATAAATTGATGCCAACTGTCTATTGCATTCTGTGCTAATTTCCGCAAAGACCCAAAATTAATTTTCAAAATTCATACAAAAATAAAAGCACAAATATTTGGTAAACCTATTTTATATTTGTGTATGTTTTTTATTTGTGACATTTCCATAAAATAAAAAAAATAATGATTTATTTTTATAAGTGATTCCCAACGAATGGATATTCTATTTGATATGCATTAGTTGGATTTAATTATAAAATAAAATATGTGTTTATTCAATTCTATTAAAAATTATTTTTTTAGTTTTTATAAAAAACCAAAATTTCAAAATATATATGTTTCGTTATACTTTGGAAGAAGTATATATTTTATAATTAAACATTCATAAGCTTAAAAAATTGAACACTTTTTACAACGAGAAACACCAAAAAATTTTTGCTTCTTAAAAAAAAATTTAAATTATTTATTTTATAAGATAAGTATTTCTTTGGGAAAATATAATTGATAAAAAGGAAATTTGTATATTTCATAAATAAGGGTAGAAAAAAGGAATTTGCTTATTGCCCCCACCAAAGTAAGTAATTGCTAGTATTTAATTCGAGCCTCTTAAACCCGGTTGATATTCCGGTCTGGTCCGATCCGGTCCGGCCCTGCTGGACCGGTTATTTTTATTTTTTTATTTATTTTATCAAAGCTCGTCATGTCTCTGCCTTCTTTCTCCGCGGAGAAGCTCAAGCTCCGCTAGGGCAAGGGTTTCACCATCTCTGGAGCTCAATCCATCTGCAAAGATGGCCACCATCCTCTCCAGCTCTTCAACTTGTCTCTCAAGGCCCGTACTTCCTCCCAGAAGGTGCCGAATGTCTCTCCTTGGTTTCTTCATTTCTTTGTGAAGAAACGATTTGATTTCTTTAACCATTCAGTGGCTAATTCTTTCGTTTCCTTGTGCTTTTTCTCTGTTTTCAGGGTCTTCTTGAGGAGTTTGAAGGAGGTGAGGAGGGGGACGTTTGGTGTGGTGCCGATGAGAGTTCGTTGTTCGGCGGATGTCGCCCTTGGTGGTGGTGGGTTTGTTCATGGTGAGACTGTATTCTTGCGCTATGAATTTTAAAGAAACAGAAGGAATATCATGGAACTGGTTCTTGTATAGTTTGATTGATTTGGTTTCTTGGTTTTTTTCATAGGTTCCTTTATCCGTGCTGTAATTTTCAGCTTAATTGCCATATATATTCGTAGTTTTTGCTTTTCTCCATTATTCTTGTATCACTGGTATTTCCGGGGGTATTTGGCAATTTGCAGAGTTATATCTGTTATTATCTACCTGATTGGTGTTATTTATGTTTGATATTTTGGAGATAGCAATGCAATTTATGAGGAAATTTTAGATTGGAGAGTGATGAATCATCTGCAAATGGGATGATTTTGAGATGAGACTATTCATGGGCTTGTGGGAAGGATTTTGAAATCCTTCTCCGTAAGTCCTGTAAATAGTGTTATGAGTAGTAAGGTAAGAGTCTGCTCTAGAATTAAATAGCAGAAATTCAAAGATGATAAGGTGTTAGAGTTTAAGAGTAAAGTAGAAGAAAATCGCACCTTGAAATGTTGAATTCAATGGGCAATTGCATTGGAAAGGTAGTTAGGGAAGTTCTTGGGGTGTTTAGAGGTAGGTGAGCTTATGTATGTGCTAATAATAGAGAGAGCTGGTTGTAAAATGAAGATGCTTAGAAGGTTATTAAGACTAAGGGGGATTATTTTAAGACATGGCAAAAGAATAGGATGAGCAAAACTTTAGGGTCTGTAGATTAGCTAATAAGAAGCTAAAAGGGTCTTGGATGAGGCTAAATATAAGGCTTATGATACGTTATATGCTAAATTTTTTTGAGCAAGAGAGAAAAAGATATTTATAAGTTCATCAAGGCTAAAGGAGGGATTGAGGGAGTGCTAAGTGTCTAAAAGATGAAGATAATAATGTCTTGGTGAAGGATGATGAGATTAAGTAAACATGAAGAGGATACCTTTGTAGGTTGTTTAATGTGGATCATGAGAGTAATATAGCATTGGAGGCCTTTAATATGGATGCTTGTGATAGAATTATGTCATGAATATTAGAATTGGTGAAGTTCACTGTGCCCTTGGAAAGATGAAAGTAGGGAAGGGTGTAGGCCTAGATGGTATCCCAATTGAAATTCAGAAGTCCTTCAGAGAGGAGGGGGATATTATGGCTAAGTAAGTTGTTTAATATGATACTATGTTATAGGAAAATGCGTAGTGAATAAAGAAAATATTTTAGTACCCATCTATAAGAACAAAGGTGGCATTTAGTGTTGCAATAACTATCGTGGAATTAAACTTGCAAATTATATTATGAAACTTTCAGAAAGAATAACTGGGCAAAGGTTGCGACGTGAAACAAATGTTTTCTAAAATCAAGTTGGTCTTATGACAGGGAGGTCAAATATAAAAGCAATATATTTTATGACAGTTGATAGAGAAGTATAAGGATATGGTGAAAGATTTATACCGTGATGTTTATTGATTTAGAAAAGACATATGATAGGATAAGTAGGAAAGACCTTTGGTAGGTTTAAGAAAAGGAGGTTACTAGTAGGTACATAGATCTAATAAAAGATATGTATGATGATTTCTTCATTTGCATTAGAAATTTAAGGAGAGAGACTATAGAGTTCCCATTTCTATATGCCTACATCAAGGATTAGTATTAAACCTTACTCGTTTGCTTTAGTTTTCCATCAACTGACTAAGCGCATTCGAGATCAGATCTTTTAGTATTTGCTTTTTGCATATGATGTGGTTTCAATTGATGAAAGTAGGGCAGGTGCCAACTTAAAGCTAGAGATGTGGAGAAACACTTTAGGATCTAGGGATTTTAAGTTACGGAGAGTAACGACAGATTGTAATTTTAGTAATAAGGTAAGTAGAAATGAGTTTGCAATTAGGATGGATGATACTAAAATTAGTAGAAGTAGAAGTTTCTAATACCTATACTCTATAACCTAAGATGTCGTGGAACTTATAGGAGATGTTGCAAATAGGATTAAGGCAGTTTGGACCAATTTGGAAGTGGCACCTGACAAGTAAAGAGAGATGCAGAGATGGATGTTGGATGTTATTACGGAGAACTAATTAAGTATTGAATTTATGCAAAATTTATTTGGGGTGACACCTATTATTGACAAATTAGGAGAAAATCGCTTAGGATCATATGGAGACGTCTTTGAACGACTCATTGATGTCCCCATGAGAAAGTTGGAAGCTTTCTAGGTGCAGTGTTGTAGAAGAGATAAAGGTAAACCTAAAAGTATTTAGCAATAGGTTTACTTAATGAAATGTCTGTGCTTGGTTTATCTAGTCCATTGGCATTTGATAGAGCAACGTGGAAGGGAAGGATTCATGTAGCCGACTCCAAATAGTTGGGACTAACGGCATGTTGTTGTGGGAAAGGATTTTGAAATAACTCCTACACATCCAAGGTTTATATATTATGGTGGCCATGTAAAGGTTGTGGGTTCTATCTGATGGAAATTCCATTTTCTCACATTAATTATTGATATAGATATGTAGGGAGAAGACAGAGACTTATATTGGTTTTACTTAGCATAAAATGCTAAAGATGACTATATTTGAGTTAAATAAGGGAGGATTATCTTTTTTATTATATCATATCGGGCTAGCGTGCTTCATCTCCACTAGTTTCATCTTTTATTTAGTTTATTATTGAAAATTTGTGAACCATGCACCAAAATTTTCATTCTTTGCATTCTTGTTCTTGTTGACATTCATTGTATTGTTAAAAAGTAAAGGCATCATGAGCAGCTCAAGGAAAAATATAGCTTCTTGGACCTTGGCTATTCTATTTTATAATGACCATAGGGAAGAGTATACAATTTGGAGTATTGGGTGGCTCAAAATAGAAATGTTCCTCGTTTATACCCAGGTGGAGAACTGTTGGCTGATAGTAATTACTCGTACCTGAACCATTTATGTGATAGCAATGAATTGTTGGCTATCTGCAATATTGTATATATATGCGCGTGTGTGTGTGTATGTGTGTAATTGATAACTTATCTTGCATGATAACATTCTTCTTTTGACTTCCCACAAAATTTTCCTATGATTTGTTAGTCAGTACGTTGCATCCGGTGTATTTTGGGTCTTCTGGTTATAGATATCCTCTAGCTGGTAACTATCCAATTTTCTTTATCTAACAAGTTTAATTTTTACGGAAAATGACTTTGCAGAAAATGTTCCAAAGTTCCCTCGGATGCATGTGTGGGATCCATATAAGCTGCTTGGAGTAAGTCTTGATGCTTCTGAAGAAGAGATTAGAGGCGCACGGAATTTCCTTCTTGAACAATACGCTGGGCATGAGCAAAGTGTGGAATCTGTAGAAGCTGCTTATGAGAAAATACTAATGAAGAGTTTCAGAGAACGGAAGAAATCAAAAATCAATTTGAAAAGCAAGCTAAAGAAGAAAGTAGAGGAATCTCCTACATGGGTGAAGACATTGCTAAGTTTTGTTGAACTTCCAGCAATTGATGTGATTCTTAGAAGACTTTTCCTCTTTGTTTTCATGGGGGTATGGAGTGTTATGAATTCAGCTGAAACTGGACCTGCTTTCCAGGTACATCCTTGCAAAGCATTTATTTTAATTTTAGTTCTACTGTTGCCCTCGTGTTTGGCCTGATTTTCGGATTGAACTATGTCATGACTAATGAGAGGAAAGTTTTATGCCTGAAATCTGATTTACAGGATTTTCTCTGATAGACTTCCTTCTGTTATTAGTTCAATACATAGAATAGAATATGAGCTTTTTATCTGTTTCAATGTGAAACCATTGCGAGCATTTTGATTCCTTGATAAACCTTACTTTCTGAGTTTCCTGGTATTTTTCTCATAACTGCCTGTCAATGCCCCATCAGACTTGAGATTGAAACTCATATGTTACACCAATTAGAAAAAGGAAACCCAAATGTAGACATGTTTAAAGGTGGCTCTATGCTGCTGCATTCATTTTCTTTTCATGTCATTCTATCTGTCAAAGACACTTTCTTGTTATGGTCATCAAGTCAATGCATAATGTACCCTTGTTTTTTAAAGAACAATCTTTATTCAAACACATACAATTTTGTCGGATAGCGGATTCTTCCCTAAGATTATTACCAATAGAATTTTTATTGACGAGCTCCAATTCATTTTGTTTGTATAATGCAAATGTAGCATGCATCATTTTGGATTTTTTGTTTTTAGTTGGTATTCAATGGATCAAAACGAAAACTCAAATCCTGGCCTTATGACAAAGGGCATTTGGTCTGACAAATCAATCTAAGATTCACGATAACTAGTACTAGCACAAATTTACTGCTGTCATTTGAGGAGTCCCTTGAAAAATATTAATAATGTTAAACTTTTGAATTACCCACTCAGTATAGGCACCCTAGAATATGCAATCTTCCTGATACCTGGGGCCAAGCTATAATTGCTTAGGTTTCCCACTCACAAATGTGCATAGGTAGTTGATTTGTGGCCTCACGGATAATGGGGTACTTACCCATTTGTGATTAGAAAAAACCCTACCTATGTGCAGTAGAAAAACTGATTATAGACATATATTGACCTTGAGAATATGATTGCAAAATTAAACTGATACCATCAGCTAGGTCCTCTTATGCAAGGTATCTTTCTTCAAGCTCTGTTTAAGAGATTTCTATGATTAAATGTTTCTAGCATAATATAAACTTTAAATTTTGGATTTAGCCAAATCTAAGAGACAAACTCATAAAACAGTAAAATTACTCAGTTCTGCCTTTATACTTCTACACTATACGAGTTCATTATGATGTCCAATATAATGGATTTATTAACTAGTATCCACTTGATGTATGATCTAATCTTCTATTCCTCATAAAGTAATGCCTCCTTGATTCCATTTCTTATGCCGTACAGAATGTTAGTAGTCACAACAGACCAATTATTGCCTGAAAACAATGTTGTAATGCAGAGTTTCCAGCATTGTACATTTAATGTGAAACATGAAAATTAATGTGGAGAACCCAGTCAAACAATGGAACCAAAAACTTACGGCCAAAGCCCTAGGAAAAACAAATTTGGAAATCATAGGAAAGGAAGATGAAATGGAATGAAGAGAGAGTGAAGGTGTTAGAACAATACTTATCTTTTCCATGTCATAATTATTATCATGAATCATGTTGACATCCCTTGCAAACAATATCAACATTTATTACTTCATTTCATTGGATGAGTTTGATTATGTGCAGGTTGCACTCTCTCTAGGATCATGCATCTATTTCCTTAACGAGAAGATGAAAAGTCTTGCCAAATCTTCTATAACTGGGTAAGATTGTCAATTATCTATGTGGTACCTTTCAATTTCTAGATTTATAAATATTCCTTAATATATTTATGTTTCATTCTTTTTCATTCCAGATTCGTTGCCCTTGTTCTTGGATGGGTCTTGGGTTCTATATTTGTGCCAATGATTCCAATAGCCCTGCTGCCACCAACTTGGTCACTTGAACTTCTGACTTCTTTGGTGTGCTTTGTTTTCTTGTTTCTTACTTGTACCTTTCTCAAGTAGAGCTGTTCCCATTCTCTTCTTTAAACCTGGTAAATTTTAGATCTTCATTTGTCTTTGCTGTGTCAGCCAATCATCAATTGCTGCATATTGTTTTCATCGACAAGTGTAAATTTTTGTTACTTCTGCCTGCTGCGTAGTATCATATTTTGTAGTATCAGCAAATTAGTGTAGCCGTGCTGCTTCTTATCGAGAAACAAGAAAAGAAAAAGAGTATCTAATAGATTGTTCATTTTCCATTTTTTCCACTCTCAGGTAAATGTTGTTTGATTAATCTGATTGGCAGGTTGTATCTGACCTTTGCTTATTGTTATTATTGTCCTTTATTTGGATTCGGATGGGTTTTGCATTTTGTTTCTTTGTTAATAATTCAACTTGATTTGCATTTGTAACTTGAACTCTTAATTTGGGAACTGAGATGGGTTTTAACAAGAGTATGTTTAATTTAGTCGGTTTGAGTTTGCAATGTTTCTTGTTTAATTCTTAGAACTGGTACCAAAGGGACAGGCTGATTTCATGCTGACTTAGACAAGTTGATGTTGCTCATAGTTTCTTTATTTCTCTCAGTTGATTAAATTTTTGCGGTTAGCTGATTAAAATGCGGTATTCTCCAAGTTTCTTTCATTTTTTTGTAAATAACAATTATGATTTAGGTATTAAGAATTAACAGTACTTTTGTTGTTACGGTCATTTTGTATTGCAGTTCCATATTATTTACTAGACCCATGTACTTGTCTTCTTGTTATAAATAATATTTCCTCCGCCCCATTATAAGCATTTATTTTTAATAGTTTTTTATGTCCGAAATTATTTATTCACATAGTTAATTGAAAAGTTAATTTTAGAATTTAATCCTACTAATTTATTGCAATGCATTGTTTTTCATCACTATCATCTTAGGTGCGGGAAAGTTATCATTTTTCTGAAAACATAATGGATGGGAATCACTTCACCATGTTTGATTAAGCATTTTTTGGGAAAACTACATTTTCATGGGGAGACACATTTCCTTTAAGAGATAGTGATTTTCTCAATATATAGTAGGGAAGTAAGATTCCTCTGGGAATGTAAAGTTATTTGTTTCGCTCAAAATATTTCTAAGTTTTTATTAAATTTATTTTTCAACATAGTGTATGTAGTTGTAATATGTATGAAATTTAATTAGCTATTATTGTATATGGAACATTAATGTGTTGCAATCTTGTATTTAGAGAATTTTATATTAATATGGATGTAAGGTCAATGTGTTCAAATATTGTAAGTTTGTATTCAGGAAATTTTGAGTGATGTATATAAATGTAACCCATGTATTTTTAATATATATGAAAGAGTGCCTGATTATTGTTTTAATATTAAACATTTTAATAGGTTATTAGTAAATATAATAATTGGAGGGTATTTTTTGTCATTATGTGAAAAATTTTCAAAACTGTGTTTTCACACCAAAACATAAGAGTATTATTTTTTCTTCAATTTAATCAAAATTTTCAGTATATATCAAACAAAACAATGTTACATTTTTTAATTAATTTTTTATTAATTATTTTTTCGTTAATTAAATTCTATTACAGCATTCCTCTTGTATGCATAACTATTTTAGTGGATGGAGGAGAAAAATCATTTTAGTGGATGCAGAAAAATAGATAAATGATGAAATTAATCTAAATATGAATAAAATTTTTAAATTTACTACTTTTTATTTTTTTTTCTGGAAGGGTTCAAATGAACATTTATAATGAGATGAAGCGAGTATATATAAATTGCCAATGCCCTGTGCCTGCTCGTTTAATTTTTTTCCTTTTCTCAGTTTCATTAAGATGTGACTACTTATTTGATTACAGCTTAATTGATATCTAAAATAATTTTTCAAGGTTCGGTTAAGACTTTTAAATTAGAAATTTCTTAATTTGATTTGCAAGTATGCCTGAAATAACAAAAATAAGTTATCCCATCTCCGTCATAAACGCACAATGGAAGATTGTTGGAATGAGTTTGATAATATTCCAAATTTTATGCTAGCTCTAACCTCCCAAATAAATTACATGATTCCCAAGCACGAAAGATAATAACTTGGTCCCAAAAAAGAACACAAAATAATAACATTTACTTCTAAGTATCGAATGGTTTTTGCTATTCATAAAAAATAAAAACAAACAAACGAAGGCACGGGTTATGAATCATTTATCACTTGGCACTGAACAGGAAACTGAACCGGGCAAGAAGAAGAAAGGGTAACTAGGCGTCCCCATAATGCTCATAACGCTTGAACATATAAATAATGGTTGCAGTTGAGTTTAACTTTATTAACTACAACCAATTACAGAAAAAGAACTTTATAATAAAACATTGGTCAAAAAATAAAATAAAATAAATGTAATTCACCCTAACAAAAATGCACCTCCTTAAGCACAATCCATTTTTACATCCATATTGAAACAACGTCCCATTAATACAACGTACGACAAAATTTAGTAGTCATGAAAACAACCCCTGGTACAAATAATTAAATTGAAATCAAATTGCTGCCAAAACCAAAATAATTGGCCTTATAATCTTTAGCTTTTCTCAGACCTCTGAAAGGAGAACAAACACATTTCATCCGTTTATCATACAATCCTTGGTTGCTGCACTCAAGGGTCGAAGACCAGATCTAGATCTTGTCGGAAAACTGATCCAGACAGCTCACATTAGACAAGCACACACTCCAAACCAATTTATAAAGATGAAGAGATCCTAATAATGACGCGCATTTCTTGCATGCCATTCGTTAGCCAATGACATTTCCAACTGCCTTCCTTTGCTCAGGTGTCAGACCCTGCTAGAATCAGACACATTACAGCCATTTATACCATTAAGGAACACTGGGATTCCATTAAAAAAAAAAGCAGACTGTAATAAAGTATACCTGGCAAATTTGTTCAAAAAGTAATTTGTCACTATAAGCGAACTGAACAAAGAAGTTTCTCAGATAATCGGCAAGATTAATCTGTGAGAAACAAAACAAGTGAAAAAAGTAAGGAAAAATCACAGTATACGATTTTCTCATATCAGTTTTATAGCATGCAATGCACATATGATGTTTCAAACCTCATTTAATGGATCAGCTTTCATTAGATCATCATCGTTGTCATCATCATCATCATCATCCCCCTGTAAATTTAGATTAAAATAATGCAACATGTGAAAAGCTGGATTATGCAACTCACGGCAAATATGACGTCAAGAAATACAAGTTATTGACAGAGAATAAATTAATGCATCACCTTGTTAAAGACTTTTGCAATGGCATCAAGATGTTCAGTGGAAGGTCTAGCATTGGAGGAGGCAGTAGCTGAATATACTGCTTCTGACATTTCACTTCCATATAAGACTTCTTCCCAGTCACTATCCTGATTAAATCACAACAAAGGGAAATTAGCACAACTTCAACCCATAATGCAAACCAGAGGGGCCAAAAGGTGCATGTTATAGTACATCATCATCTCCAGGTAGGGCTTGCTCTTGAATCTCAAATAGTGTATCTGATAATAATGCAAAGATCTGCGGCATACAAAAAAAAAAAAAAAAAAAAAAAAAACTTAATAGAAACATATCTGATATGCACCAGAGGTGATATTGAATTATTTTTTGCCATCTCATATGCTAATTCACTATATGAACCACCAGAGGCCAGCATAGGGACTGCAGTTTTTTTTCCCAACAAGGAGGTTCCATTTGGCAACTTGAGAATAGAAATAAGCTCTAAATTGTACGTTGGAATGACAGTTGAGAATTTTACTACAAAGCATTTTGTTAGAAAAAAACTTACTCTAGAACAAGAAGAGCAATGGTGTGGTTACTTGAGAGACCAAAAGACTATAGGCAAATCAGATTTGGTTTTAACAAGGTCCAAATATTATATGAAAAATATGATATGAAAAATTATTTGTAATCATGATCAGGTCAAGCCCAACATAATTCAAATTCAAGCATGGTTGGGATCCAAATCAGAATCATTTTCTTCAAGATAAGGGTGCCATTAAGACGTAATAGGATCCAGCATAGTTAAACTAATCAAAACCAAATCCAAATTACTGTGTTTCCATGAACATGATGAGTCCATCAAAAATATAATTTGATCCATGTTATTAGTACTCAATTAGACCTAGACAATAGCCCATTTAGGTGGCTGATGCAAAATTCTAATCCCATATAGCATAGCATCTGAAAGTCTTTATAACTTGCATATTTGTATACATACCTTTGCAGGAAGTGGAATTACAGTCCACTGGTCAGGTGAGGTTTTAGCTTTTGAACGAGTCGTTATACCTGTGTTGGACTAGATGCGCAAACAAAATAAAGACTTTGAATGACCAGACAATTATTTTAAAACTTGAAGTCAAAGAAGTAACAGACCTTAATGAGATAGCCCTGGACATTAATTTTTCCCAATTCGAGATTTCGTGTAGAAAGCAACAAAGCAAGCGCTGTTGTAGTAACTTTAATTTGGTAAGCACCTTGAATTTCTCCTACATCAAGCAAATCAATTATAGTTCACATGAAGTAGACAATACACTAGCTTTCTTCCAAACAAAATTTACACCAGAATATCAAGGAGCATTGAAGCTCACATAATGATAAAGAAAAACACAACCAAAAGAATGCCTTATTTAGCCAATGTTGTCTATACCAAATCACTAGAACCTATAGAATGCAACTTCTCTGAAATTGAAATTGAAATACCACTGAAGGCATGTGCCTAATTTATTTCATACAATAAAAAAGTGAGGATGAAAGAAGAAATTTAATTATCGATCAACAAACTTCATTGAAAGTTCCTACTAATTAAATAACAAAAACTGGCTTTTTTTTTACATATATAAAGGCTGCAGAAAACCCAAAAGACACATAACCTTACAAAAATGAGATTCATACACATACACAAACACCGGATGAAAAATCAGTGAAAAGCCTTTTATACCTTTTACATGTGAATCTCTATAGATTTAACATTTCATTTATAATTATATAGATTCTATAATTACTTCTTTTTATTTTTTTAAAATACATACTTCGAGTTATAACCATTTATAAAATAAAATAAAATTTTCATAACATATTTATCTATTAAATTATTGAATCAATTCACCTTACAAAGATACTTTATGGAATAAAAGTTTCAAGGTATTTGTGGGTAGGTGGGGTGGAGAAAGGACTATTTTCAATAAGTATTTGTTTATTAAGTGCAATACCCAATGGTCAACTGACAAAATAGTATATATATATATATATATATATATATATATATATAATCTAATTTTTTTGGTGATATATGTATGAAATAAGAATTCTGAGGTCATATGTGTAATCTTAGGTTGTGCATATACGTAACCAAAAACTTAGACAAACTTCATGGCATCTAGTTAAGTAACAAGTTCGTATAAATTAGTTTATCCTAATTTGTTCAGCCAAACACCACCTTTGGAACAACTTGGGCCAAAAATAACTTTTTTAATAAATTTAATTAATATAACAAATAAATATGATCATTAATTAATAATATTAAAGATCATCACCTATTATTAAACACCAACAATTACTTGGAAGAACATAATTGCAATCACAAAATAAATTCGGGTTGGCATAACCGGAAATAAGTGGGTAATTCTTATTTAAATCAACCCAACATTGACTTGATTAATACTAATTAAAATAAATAATTTTGTGGTTATAATAATAATAAGTTCCTAATAAATGCTTGGTTTTTATTAAAAATTATTTTTAAAATATTAATTAATAATTACATTCATTTATTTTACTAAATTTAAGGAACAGTTAACTTCTACTCAAGTTATTCTTGTTTGCTTGGAAAGGTTATCCAAACTTATTCCCCGGTCAAAAAGCCTTAGGGTTTTGCACACCATACTATGCTTCTATTTTTCCCTAAGAAAAATATACCGACAAGCAACTTATTTATTTATGCAAAATACTTATTTGAATTAGTATTGATCAAGGTCAAAATTTAAACTTGCATGCACCAGATATGGCCAAGTAACATGAATGGCCCATGCCCCTAAATAAAAATCAATTTTTTGAGAAAACCACATCTATTAGTTTACAGTGCATATAATTAGAACCATATACACATAATAGAATGGGCACAAATCAAAGTACTATAATTGCATCTCAAATTGCTATGCTAGAGTAAACTGCCATTAAAATTTGCTTTGCTAGAGAAAATGGTTAAAGGAAACTCAATTTCTACAAAAGAATATTCACCTTGCTGCCTAGTCCATTCTGACATTACGTATGAGAAAGCACTGTCATAACCTTTAGCAGGCACAGAAAGCAACAAAGCAATAAACCAATCAACATTTGGGGCACAGAGATGTACCTGTTAGAAAATGGGAAAGAAAGATGTACAAGTTAAACATTCATTACTGATCTAAGTGATCAAGGGCTCAAGATGTTACAGAGGAGCAACAACTAGATTTGTGACAACCAGATGAATTACAACGCCAGAATCAAGTCCTTGTCACGTTTTTTTATAACCCTAGAACACCCGCGGGCCACAAAAGCAACTCGTAGAAGGATGCATTCTTATGCAACTACCTCCAAAATCCTAATTACTAACAAGTTATACAAAGTAATAAAGCAAAGATATAGCATGTACTAACAAAATATAAAACAAAGGACAATATTTAACAACTAAAACTAGAATAATGTCAGGTAAATTAAGACAAGCGCATTCTAATATTACTCTAGTATATCAAGGGTAAGTAATTAACCTTAGGGCTACAATCCAGCCATTGCAGTTTCAAATGAGAATTGCATGGTCATCTTTTAATGCCAGGACTTGTTTAATACTCCCTCTGTAACTATTTAATTGTCACTTTTTAGAATATTTTTGTTTTCCTTTTTTCTTGTCACTTTCGAAAACCAAGAAACACTCATACTCTTTTCCAAATTGCCCGTCTTTAATCACAAATGATTGAGTTACACTATCCCACTTATTATTTGAATTATAGGGTAAAAGGCTTAAATGCATCATGCAAAATGCATATCATAACTAACCCAATAATAGCTCCAACTAAAAATAGGGTGCTTTGGTATTCCAATAAAAGAATTAATCCTCATCGTTACTATCCACTGTAAAATGGAGAGAAAAAATAGGACATTGCATTTAAGAATGAAGAATGAATATATTTGATGGGATAATAACGTGAAGGGTAATTTTGGAAAATCAAGTGATACTTTTATACAATTAACTAACTTTCTTGATAATTGTGAAATGGTTAAAAATAACAATTATATAGTAGCAGAGGGAGAAACTTTCATCTAAAACACAATAAAAATCAACAGTGTAATATTGAATCAGCACAAATCCTGAAAGCTGGGTAATATTTGAACAGGCACTGACATGGATTGCCTAGATGTAATTCGTGGAAAAATGACCTCTGGGGCTTTTTGAATAAGGCTTTCTTCTTTGAAGAATGCGCCTTATGCAGTGAAGGGTATGCTACAGCCAAAAGAACACATATTAGTCTAGATAAGTAATGTTGGTAAAAAGTTTGCTATGGTATGCTTTTGTAAGAGCACATATTAGTATAGATAAGTAATGTTGGTAAAAGGTTTGCTATGGTATGCTTTTGTGTTTATAAACAGTTGCTAATTAACACATTTGGAGATTGTTGAGGCTTATGTGTTAAGCATTAACACATTGGGCTCAAGTTTAGTAAATCTGGACATCTGGGCTAAAAAGCAGTAGGATAGAACATCTTCAGGGTGATTTATGGAAGAATGACATAATTCATGTTCAAAATTATCCAATGCTCTTTTTTATTAATAAAACTGAAATATCTTCCCTGAACTACCCTGCTGATTTATCTCAGAGTTGGCGACTTCTTTAAGGCTATGTTCATCCAGCTTATTTTATGCATCCAACCAAACTCAAAGAAAATGCTCCTATGATTCTTCTTTAATTTGCTTCTAGTTTCTACCAATCCAAACACACCCTCTGTGTACAAAAAGGAACTACAGATTATTCAGATTCACAATCAAATAAAAATGTAAAATGACATGTGTTTCGATGACTAGCTTGCAAAAGTAAATATACAGATAATAGCAAAAGTCAAGAGAATAATTTACCAGTCTAGCTAGGATAACCAACAGTGAACTTTTCAATCCTGCAGCCTCACAAGATTGCATACGTCTGACAATAGCCGCAACAAGCTCAGGAATGTGTGGAGCCATTTGGGATTGCAAATGTAAAATAAGCTGCAGCATATAGCTTGCAACAAAAAGTGATCCGGAGCTTTCAACATGTGGATCCAAAAGCCTACAGGAGATCATAATAGACATCAGAGTAGGTAAACAGAAACAATAGCACTAATAGTAACAACATCAGCAACAACAATGACGACCACAACAACGATAAAATAACAGAAAACATCACATTGGATGAAATACCAAGTTCTACTGCTATCCCAAGATAGTCAAACCATTGTGAATTTTGTCTTGAGATAAGAACTTTATTTCAACAATAAGCAGGTTTCAATGCTATAGAAAAAGTAAAAATAAAAGATCATGAGGGAGACAACAAATGATCGTAAATCCCATAAAAAAGAATGGAAACATGATAATCAAGATAAATATGAAGAATCTCTAGTTGTCTGGACAGTGACCTGAGTTCTTCTGAAGACTCTACCAGCGTTGTGATTGAAAGTTTAATATATTAATTGATATGCAAGAAAACTTCTAATCATAATGTATGCACTTCCATCCAGGGAGAAAAAACATTAACTAACAATAGCCAGAACTGGAAATTCCAGTTTATAAGAATATACCTTAGGGAGTTAAGGGTCCACTTGTTCATGCAATATCCTATGAATTGAAAGTTGCATTATTTTCTTTGTTGTTAAAAGGTAACTTGCTAAAAATAAAATCCAAATATTAACTAGTAAATCTGAACACATAATATATGTTGCCAGACATAATATTGCCAAAATATGCTTTGATTATAAACAAACACTGAGATCAATTTTACGATGTACATGATGCTTTTGATTTATAGCATTACTACACAAGGAAAAAAGTCCAAAAAAGAAAACTTTCTTCGTAACTAGCAAAATCGAAACTATACTGTTAGCCATTTCCTTTTGCCTGAAAGAAAAATTAAACATATATATATATATATATATAAATTTAGAATCATCACAAGGATTCTCCTTTGTGGATTCCTGATCAAAATCATTTAGATTTTCTACATTCATTTCTTATGACACTCCTGTCTATATAAAACTACCTTTTGACTATTTGAATATGTTGCAAAAAATTATATTCTTCGAGAAGACTCAGATGATTCTACTAGGATGAAGATAGAAACTACTAAAGTTAGCCTTTTCCAATACAAAATAAGGGTAGGTTAAGCACCAAATTAAGGTCCAATTTGGTTCAAATCACTCAATTTGGCATTATCGCGTTCTTAGATTATATACAACTGGCTCAACTCCAGACATATCAAGCATAGTCCCCTAGGGTTTGCACAGGATCAAATGCAGTGTAGCAAGGATGGACATCAAATATTCAAATTGGATTTGATAATCTGACTATGCCAAAATCAACGGAACTCTGAATAATACAAACATCATGCAAACAAGCATGATTCCAATAGCAAGCTCCAAGCAAATTTTTTTATTTAATACACATACTACTAAAATGTTCATGTAGAAGTACAAAGCAATATAATAAATATTTCATGTCTACAACAAGAATAACAAAGAATCTTTCTTTCTTTTCTAGAAAAATTTTTATGGAGTAATCACAGCAATTTTCCTTTTATTCTTGTAAAACATTGCCCTTTCTTTTAAATTCTCTATGGCATTCACCATCATCTCAATCTCCATTCACATGTTCCTATAGCTTTTTCGGAAATCTTGTGCATATAGGTGGTTAAAATCATAGAGAAGGAGATTCATATGACTGAATTGAGATGAGTGGAAGCTATTAAAGATGGTATCTTCCAATTTCAAGCATCATTTAATATGGTCCAATTGGACCCATGACACACTAATTGGGATTTAGGTTATACTCAACCAAATCAGCTTCAGAAATATCAAGATTGCCACCTTGGGTTTGGATCGGATCATTAATTCCTAATGAAGATGGGAATCAACCAAGTGAAACTGAATTCAGTGATCTTATCATGTCAAAATTAGTCAAACAATGTATATGATTCTAGACCAATGCACAGCAAGCTCTCAGATCTCCAAGTAGCTCTATTACTTTGTAAAAATGCAAGTAAGAAAATCTAAATCCCCAGTTCCAGTAATGATGACGACTTGACAGGTAAACACCTCTCAACACAATGGCTTTACCTATGCAGAATCACTACTTCATAAGGTTATGCTGCAGATTAAGATTTTTCAAATTGCAATTTATCAACCTGAAACTGGCTCTTTTGTCCTTGAAAATGCAAATATTAGGCAAGAACCACATTGACAGGCACTGGAAATTTATTTCTAGTTAAAGTTCATGCATATAGGAATGTGTGTGTATATCCTTTCGAGAAAAAAAAAATTGCGTAACCATTAAGTAGACAACAACAATAACGACAACAAGCCGTTAATCCGATAAATTTTGGGTACGTAATGTAACAATTGAGAACAACAAAAATCACAAAGCAAGCACATAAATGATGCACACATCACAAGTAAAACTTCAACAATAATAGGTAGTCTTTACAAACATGAATATTTTATGGAAAGTCGAGAGCAACCAAAATCTACCTATAAGAAGCATCCAACAATCTTTTCATTGTCGATCCTGGATCGCCACCCCAGCCAAGTAAATCTTGCTTTCCAGCAGAAAGAAAAGTTGCCAAACATTCTGTTGCATTCTATAATTCATATGGTTTTAAAATATGTTGACAAGAGTGACCCGTTGAAAAGGGAAATTCAAAAGCATATAAAGAAAACATCATATAGCAAGAGTTTGGGGATGGTAATATTACCTGCATCTCACCATGATCATGAGATTCAAGAAGAATTTGAACGGCAGGATGGAAGCAAATGTCGAATACTGCTTTCACTAGATCAATAGGAGCATTCTGCAAAGAGATGTCCAATAGTTTATAGTCTATGCTTCAACACAGGGAATCCATAGGATATCCTGTCAGAAGAAAATTGCCAATGTTTCCATTTTAATATTACGATATCATACTTTCAGTATCACTGTCAAGAGGTCCAGTGAACCAGCGACTAATCCTTCAGATTGCAGCTGTGGCTGATGCATGCAATGGATAAATTTGTTAATAAGATGGAACCCGTTAATTCCAGCTTACATGACTATTGAAGGTCCTACCTTTTCTATTATTGACTTAATGGATGGCACAACCCGCAAAACGAAAGAGTGCATACATCCTGGAGCATTTTTTATAGCCTGAGAAGATAAAAGACATTCGTCAATCAAGAAGCCTTACCAACCCATGTAAACAAGACACCCATTTAAAACATATTCCACTAATTAGGAAAAATACGTAAAGAGAATTTTGAAAACTTTGCTGTCAAACATATGCAAATATTGCCAAGTAATTTATAACATATATATAGCATGCAAAAGGAGAACAAGATAATTATTAGATGCCGGCAAAGGGGGTAGCTACACCTGGGATGAATAGCTCGGCGGAATGAGAGTGATGGGCATTGCGAAATGGGGACTGAGGAGTATGATTCCTTGATGAGATTGAGATGTGGAAGTACATGGGGCAGTCAAGTATTGGCACAAGTGCAAGACTGCGCACCACAAGATCAGGAAATTGGCATATAACATGGTAGCAGGATGATGCTTGGTAGCAAACATAGTTCATCAAACTTCTTTCAATAAAAGGTTATCTCCCCTTCATTTCATCAGTTATTTAATGCATTCATCAAACTTCAAAGAACTTTTTGCTCAGACTCATTCTGCTACCGTTACAACGGTTTTGCCTAAGCATTCATATCAAAAACCAAAGTATCTTTACCTCCAACACTTCCAAAGCATCAATGCTGATGAAGGGATCTGAAACATGCTGCACCCACACATTGAGTATCATTGGAGAGAGAATAGGTTCTATGGATGCTGATAGTTCATGACCTGGATTAAGTTAAAATGACTAATTAATAATATGAACTACTATAACATACATCATCAGCAAATGTTATTCGAAGCTGAGATACAATTGCATCGTAAACTTAGCCCAAAGCCCTGTCATAGTTTTTGTTAATTGCAGAAAAATGTTCGAGAATACATGAAAATGAAGGAATATCACTTTATTTTGCAAGGGCAAGAGGAAAAAATCAAATTTCAAAATTTTAGTTTAGTCTTCATACTTAATTAAACCAGAAACTGTTAAAACAGAAGCAGCACTACATCGTATAAATGCAAAATTATTTTTGTAGCGCAGGCATGATTTGCATGAAGAATTTCTTGATATGGTCATGGAACAGTATTGTGCCAAGGAGTGGACAATAGGTCAAATCCTCACACATTCAATCAAAATCAAATCAAATTACATATTGGATGAGAACATAAAATAGATTCCAAATCAGGATTTGGCAATGGAAAAATATTTTGAATAAATGAATTTCTTGCTTCGATTAGATTTTTAAACGAGTAAAAAATTCCATACTTAATTTATTTCCTTTGCAGCTTTCTTTTTCTATTTTTTGTTCTTTTACGCCTTGTCTTGCCCCTCATTATATATGCAACCAAACATAGTGTCATGGATGCAAACCTGCTTTGACAGCTGCTTGAAGTGTTTCAAGAACAAGGTGCAGCGTTTCATCAGATGCCTGCAAAAATGAAACTATCCAGCATACAGGATGCAAACTGATAACAATATATATCTAGAATTTTTATAAAGAAGTGTACATTCTTAAGAAGGTCTGTCAGAGATTGTAATAAGCTCATCATATGTGGCATAATAATTTCCCTGCTGGATTCTGGCAACAGTTTGGCAAGAGCATTGCATGCACCTACTTTTACTGGTGGTGGACTGCAGACAGCAACAAAAGCAAATTATTTATATTAATAAAAAGAAAACCCTCAAAAGCACTTGGATTTTTTCAGAGAATAACTCATATGAATTCAGTTCTCTTTCTTACACATCTGAAGCTAATGCTTGGATGGCAGCACAGATAAATTGTTCACAAATTCTCTGGTTGATCTGCACATTTCTCACAATTAGTTAAGTAATATTTTGATGGAAATAACAACAAAAGGTAGAGGTAATGACATATACCACTGAAGAAAAACTTGCAACTGCAGCAAATGCCCGTGCATGAAGGAAAGGGTATTCATGTACTCCTGCAAATTGACATAGGGACAAGTACATGTAAAATATAACTTATCATAAATACTAATAATAACAAAGAACAGTGTACACAAAGCGCATAAGATAAACAAGATTACCTGTTCCCATGGCTTCAATAAGAGTTTGATCAAAGAGATTCCCTAAGCTGGATGCCTGATTAAAAATAGAATAAATCATCACATAGGAACCATAAAAAACAATTCTGAAGATGGAATCCTAAAACCTAGAATAAATCATGCATAAACATAAAATAAGGGCCAGGAATGTAAGTGACAGAAGTTTGGAAGTGAGAAATATATGCCCAAAGTAACAATACCACACATTTTCTTATTGTCTACGTACTACATATTGTGCCAATGAAGCAACTGGTTTCATTTGAAATAGTTGAGGGATTGGGTTGGTTCAACACGATTTACAACAGTAAGATTTCAAGACTTACAAAATTTCAATTAATTAAACCTCCATTGACAGGGAGAAAATAGATAAAGCATGAAAAGAATAAGCTTAGAGTTGAATAAGCTCCAGGAGATGAAATCAACTGAGGGTTAGAACATGTAAGTAGACAGTAACTCTTTATTAAGACAAGAAAGCCAAACCTGTAGTTCAAGCAGTTGCTCTGAAATGGAAATCAACGCAAAAAGAGGTGCCTCATGTAACTGTTACATGAGATATAAAGATTGAAATTAGCATGGACAAAGGGATCTAGATTATGAAGATGTAGCATCCTAAAGCATAAATGTACACAAAACGGATATTGAAGCCTATAGTAGATGAATAATTCTTGCAAATTGGATTGCAGGTCCAACTAAGGTAGATAGAAAAAATTCACCA
The DNA here is from genome assembly GCA_902712375.1 of Dioscorea dumetorum. NCBI lineage: Eukaryota > Viridiplantae > Streptophyta > Magnoliopsida > Dioscoreales > Dioscoreaceae > Dioscorea > Dioscorea dumetorum. Next base: position 7,784,389 of record CACTHL010000846.1, read on the forward strand.
ACAAAGTTCACAACAATCAGATTACTAACTTTCCACCAATACGGAGAACCAGCACTTCTTGATTGATTGGATTCAAAAAGGTGCCTTTGAGCTGCTTCAAGAATAGCAGAAATTCCTTCTTCATCATAAGCATTAACAATCTCTTCCAGCAGAAGAGCCCCTGAAAAAAGATTACCGAGTGCAGTAATGGAATATCCTCTAGCAGTAAAAAATTGAACCATTCAATTGAAATTAATACTCTAAGAATTTCCTCAAAGTATTTGATTACTAGATGTTGTCTAACATATCTTTCCACAACATATTAGAAAAAGAACATGAAAAACAGAAAATCAATTGTAACATGCAAATGAGAATACAATATTTCTGCCCTTAAAAGTTGCAAAAAGGCATCTTTTTCAGTTCTAAACATTTACTTTCCCATCTTAATAAGTAAATCAAATTTCACCAAAGATAAATAAGAAATAAGATGGATGACTATTGTATACACACACACATACTACAATGATGGATTATGGACATACATCCACTTCCATATACCAGGAACATCACAAAAGTTCCAGTTCAAATAATAAAAAATTCTCTAACAGGAAAACAATAGCATTGGAGAAGTCTCTTCTTTACAACAATCACTGACAAAAATTGAAGTTTAAGGTACAGCTTGCATTGGACAATAAGGTATATACACAAAGAAGGCTACAACAATAGGGTGTTCAAGTAAACATGGGGAACCCAGAAAAATATACACCAAAGTAAATGAAATTGGACAGCAGCTTACATTCAAATATAAGCTTCAATGACTGAGAATTTGAGAAGATATGTCATAAACATAATAATCAGAAAAATGTTCACCACTAACAAGTGCACTTGTTTAATTAAAGAAATACAGAAGAAGATAGGCAGAGATGGCATAAACATGACAATGGATGCAATCACAATTGATGCATCTTTAGGAGAAAAGATGGTGAGGAATCACAAAAGTGCAATTCCTCAAATAGTTGGTCTAATGTTTTCAAGTTATGGTTGTATCGGAAATTCAATGAAATTGATAAATTGAACAATGAAATAAATGGAAGCTGAGAATCTTACAATGCATGACTTAATGGAATTTCCTAAATGAAGGGAGAAAATAATCATCAAGACCATGCACATTGTATTTCTTTAAAGACCAAAGCAAGCTATGTTTAGATTATATCAATAGTGGTCAATGTCATTTTCTTTTCAAAAGTCCTGTCTTCCAAGCATGAAACTCATTTTATACCTAGTTATATCAGGCATGCCATTTCATAATTTTAGAAACACAATCGAGACTTATTAATATTCATAGTAAAAAACTCACTAACTCATTGCTTTGGAAATCCTTTTGTCAAATAATCAAGAATGTGGTATGATTAAGAAAGATGTATTCTGTAAGGTGAAAGATAGATGAGTTTACATGGTCATAGGCTGTCAGTGGACCTAGCTTACCACAAAAACAGCCTGGAAATTTCAAGCTCAAAACATCAGTCCAAGTTTGACAAAAATAAATAGGCCCAAAAACTTTTGTGAGAAAACATGGCTTAATTAGAGGCCATAAGAATTTCAAGACCAGTCAAAGATAGTATGGCCTTGCTGATTTGCAGCCGTATGTGGTTCCTTTCAATTAAATGAAAAACCAACAAGAACATTAATATACATGAAATTGTGATATTAATTTCCAGTTTACAAAAGAAAAAGAAATCAGACCACAAAAAATGAGTATACTAGTGACAAATAACAACAGCAGATATTGAAAACAAGAGACGGTAAAAAGGACTCTGAGTTGTTTCCTTCCCACTAAAACATAGCTATCCACACTCACTTTCATTTGTGCAGCTCTATCAAGACAGTCTTAACCACATACTGTTCTTACGTCCATTCTCTCTGGTAATTATTAAAACTCATTACCTCATGAGTAGTCTCAGCCTGCACCTGGATTGTTCTCTTACTTATAAATAAAAAGAAAAATTCAGCATGCTATTTGACTTCAAGGTGGCAACGCTTAACAATCTCTACTGAACCATGATCTGGCATTTGTGGATGGAGAGGAATGAGCAAAGATTTAGGCTCATTTTTTTAAGTCAGAAAGTGTGATCTGACTCTCTTCTTTACTTTTAAATATGCACAGCATAGAACTTAACATCTAACAGAAGTGTTATGTCACTTAAATAAGCTGATCCTATGGACCATATATGAACCAATATGAAATACAAGTCTGCTTACCCTGACAAAAGCTAATTGTTTCTTTAATCTTATTAATGTATGTGGGACTGAGTAAGCAAGACAGGATAGAATGCTACACTATAGCCTCTTTTTCAGTGGTAAAACACACAATCGGATCCTTTATTGTGGCGATACAAGAAACAAACCCTTTGAATAAAAAGACCAAGAAGAGCAACACCCACAGGAACAAGTCTCATTTCATACCAGATACACGACAGCTATAAGTGGCATCATCCTCATCAGCAACATATCTGTTAGCATCAATGGACCAAGTATGAACCTAAAACAGTTAACTTTGGTCAAAACAATAAACCAGGCTACAGAAAAAGCATATTAAGAGAACCTAGCAAGAAGCCTGGAAGAAATTTTGAGGCTTGAAAAACATTTAGAAGTAACAGGTAAATTTTAATATAAAAATATTGCAAACATATTAAGTAACTATTGGAAAACACAAAGGATCAACAAAATTCAAAATTCAGCATTTTCCTAGAAGGAAATATTCAAACAATTTCACTATGTTACATGAACAATTCACATGGTTTGAAAATTTGGCAAATCACTTGACCAGCTGTCTCTCTGATTCAATCATTCAAAGAATATAGATTTACTAGATCATAAGTGGCTATACCAAATATCTAGATTCTAGAACAAATACATAAAGATTCAACTAACTGGTTTATTTGCTTCTGACTGCAGGTTGTGCTGACCTAGGATCAGTCAAATTACCCATACATTTTTCTTCCTCTCACAAAACTCATGCAATACGAGAGCTCCTCATTTGTATGCCTTGATTAGACAACCTCTGAGCATGGATGCTCATACATATAAATGTCACTTTGTAACATTGTGTGGACAAAATCTAGATCGATAGACATTTTCTGTTAAGATTATCGAAAAACAAAATCTCCAAGAAAAATCTCATTCAGCACCTTCCTAACAGTCCCCATAAATACAGCAGTTTAATTTGGTTTCTCATATAAGAATTGTGCTGCCTAATTTATGCACTTTCCCATTTTCTATTGCACTAAAACAAACACCAGATGTGAGAGCTGCATCTTCAATTCCTCCCAATTTATGAAAATGACACTTAACCTTTAATTTCCCACTTCGTCACCTCAACACAAATAAATAGTCAATTACAGACAGGAAAGTTCATCATATACTTCGTTTTGGTCTTGGCACAAGTTCTATAATCGACCAGTATAATACTGTTGAACCAAGAGTTCAGCAGACGGTTAACATTTGCACTGAAGTATAGGTGGCTAGCCAAATAAATTATATAATTTACAGTATTAACAAGTGGGCAAGGAACCACTCCAAGTAACAGAGTGAATTTTAAATTAGAATCCAACAGAAAAAACTAAAAACTAAAATAAAGGTTTAAGCTATAGCTTGAACTTTCAGCATAATAGCAGCATTAAACAATAGACATTTGAAAGCAGGTAACATACTTGTTCTTCTGTGATCTGAAGAAAGGCAATAGTATAATACGCCAGTTCATTAATCCTCGTTGCAAAAACCTAAAGCAATCAACTAAAATTAATATCACCACCTCTAAAGAACCAATATTACCCACAAAATGATAAAGTGCTACAAAAGTAATGAATATTAAGAGAGACATACCTTTGCAAACTTGGAGCTTCCAACAATAGTCAACAAGAGCTCAAATAACTAAGACAAAGAAATGATTCAGAAGTGAGAAAGAATAGAAATCAGCTTCAGGAAAAAGAAAAGATCAACCAAATTAAAAGCTAGATAGGGAAGATTACAAACTCATGATATCACCTATTTCATACAAAGGTATGAACTATTGTCAATATTCTGATAGAGTTGAAAGAACAGCATATTCACCCAAAGTTATTTAAGGAGTCATGCCATTTATCAGACTTCGGAAGATTTTTACCATACTGCAAAGGCATTATTAGGTTACCAATTATTGTAAATAAAATAGTACAAAAAATTCTCTGCCAAAAGTAGGAGATTATTTGCAGAATGGTCTAAGTGCCTCAAAGATGTTTATAAATATTGGCATAAAAATAATGTGGCTACGTATCAATAACAAAGGATGGGTAAATGTTTTTATAAATAAAATTAAAGAGTGTCAAAGGGCATGTATCATATCTAGCGCTGAATATCAACATATAAAGCATCAGCCCAAAAGGGATAGCTGTTACACCAGTTTTTCACAAATTATCAAAATATCATCATAGAAATATTGCATATGACACCCAAAGCATGCGCCATATTCAATACAATCATTTATCTTGTTGCTAAATTACATTCAATACAAATGAAGCAGCACTAGAATTGCATTTCCTTTTCAGATAAAAGTCATCTATGAGCATTAAGATTGCAATCAAGTAAAAGAAAAATCAATTCCCATGTTGTCTCATAAAAGTCATTGTAAAAGTGGAAAATTTCTCCTGAATTACTCTGATTCTCTGCATAGTTTACATGTCTCTATATATACACAAACTCTTCCCACTAAATTAGAGAACAGAACCAAGAATCCCACCAATCAAATCCCTTCAATCAAGGGATATTAACAACCAATTTACAATCTGCCCAATCTATCTACTTTCTAAACTTATTAGCATGTGATTTCCCACAAATCTGCCTACTTCCTAAAACTTTTATGCATGTGCTTTCCCACACTTTCCCTCAAACTGGTGACTCGGTGTTTTCCACTCTCAGCTTAAATACAATTCTCTCAAACGTTGCGTTGTTCAATTCTTTGGTCAGGATGTCGGGAAGTTGTCCATGTGGGCACATATGGAGTACATATCAAGCTGCTGTATAATATCTCAGTGAAATGCCCATCCACCTCAATATGCTTCGTTCGATCATGCTAGAAGGGGTTATGGACTACGTTGTTAGCTGATTTATTGTCACCAATAAAGCTTCATAGGTACATCCCACTTAATTTTTAAGTCTTCTAGGGTAATCTTAAGCCAAAATAGCACACATATGCTTTCCATCATTGCATAAAATTCTGCCTCAGCACTAGCGCGTCCTACTACACTTTGTTTCTTGCTCTCCATGTTACAAGGCTCCTTCCAAGAAAGGTTCAATAACAAAAGGTTGATCTTCCATCAACGATCAACCCACATAGTTAGCATCAGCATAAGCTTCAAGTGTCATACTCCTATTCCTCTTGACATAATCCCTCTTCCTGGTGTTACGCCCCTGCAAAGGAAGCTCTCTCGGACTTTGCAGAGACTAACTAATCAAGCTTACTGCACAAGTTATATCTGGTCTAGTATGTAACAAATAAATCAGTCTTTCCACCATACGTTTTTACATCTCTCTATCCACTATGGCATATTCCTCTGTACTTCCAAGTTTGAGACTCGGATGCTAGGCGTACTCGCAGGTTTGCATGCAGTTTTGCCTATTTTCTTGAGTAAGTCTGTAACATACGTTTGTTGTGATATAAAAATCCCTTTCTAGGAGTATGTAACTTCCTAGAAAATATTTCAATATTGCCAAAGTCTTTATCTCAAACTCATTAGCCAAGCAACGACTCAAGATTTGCTGCTTCATTTTATCATCTCTAATTAATATAATGTTATCCACATATACTGATAGTGTTGTTCCTCCCCCTGAAGTAGAATGTTTGATAACCAAAGTGTGATCACCTTGACTTTTTTTATATCCCACAGTCATCATGACTCTAGCAAACCTTTCATACCAAGCTCTAGGAGGCTGTCTCTAGCCATATAAAGCCTTACTCAACTTACACACAATATTGGCAATTAAATTCTTTCCAAAACCTTGACAAATCTCCATGTAACTCTCTTCTTCAAGATCCCCTTGTACGAATGCATTCTTCACATCAACTTGTTGCAATTCCATACCAAAATTAGCAGCTATATGTAAGATCACTCTAATCATGTTCATCTTAGCAACTAAAGCAAACGTCTCCAAGTAGTCGATCCCATAGATTTGTGCATACCCTTTAGCCACAAACCACGCCTTGTATCTCTCAATTGACCCATCAGCCTTGTACTTCACAGTATATACCCACTTGCATCCTATAAGCTTTTTCCCCAGCGGTAATTTTACTAACTCTCAAGTTTTATTTGTTTTCCTAGAGCCTCCATCCCCACATCCATGGCTTGTCTCCATTTTTCATTAGATAAAGCCTCAAAAAAGGTAGTAGGTACAGTGATGCTGTTCAAGACTACAAGGGCTTTGTAGGCTGGTGGGAACTTTTTATATGATAGAAAGTGGGAAAAAGGATGCAAAGGCTATTTAGCACATTTTCTAGTTCTGTTTCTAAGGGCAATTAGGAAGTCTGAGTTGTTTTCTATAATTTGAGCTTCAATTTCACTTTGTAATGCCGGAAAGTTAGAAATTCTTACCTCATTTGAAGAACCTAAGTTGGACTCCTGAACATGTGTAGATTCTGGATTAACCTCCTTTGTCTTGAATACACCAAGTTTTTCTAAATCTCACATCTCCAAGAGCATATTCAAGGTTAGGCATATTAAGTGCAAGCTTAAGTTCACTAGAAATTGGAGGCACATTTGGTTTGGTTTCATGTTCAAATTCACTACTAGAAATCGGAACATTCTACTCAAGTTTGAAGTCAATATATGGTTTGCAGCATTCGATTTGATTGAGATAATAAGAGATCAGGCAACTCAAGAAAACATTCCTACTCCTTATCCTCTCTAAAATTTTGCCCCTGAAGATAAAGATCAGTGAAATGAGTATCCTTTTCATTAAAGGTTACATCTTATGAGCCATAAAACTTTTTTGACAAGGGACAATAGCACTTACACCTTTTTGAGTTCAAGAATACCCAACAAAAACGCATTTTTGAGCTTTAGGATCTAGTTTCCCTTATCTTGACTATGGGCATAAACAAAAGACACATCCAAAATATGCGAGGTGTAAGGTTCTTTTTTTGTAGTGGAGAAATTCAAGTAGAATGAAGAAAGTACATCTATTGGACTCTTAAATCCTAAAACTATAATTGGTCATCTATTGATAAGATGAGTGGTTGTGAGAACTACTTCACCTCAAAGAATTTTTGGAACATTTTTATGATATAAAAAAGCTTGAGTTTGGTCAAGAAGGTGCCCATTGTTTCTTTTAGCGACACCATTTTGTTGTGGTGTTTTCACACAATACGACTTAAGAATTATTTCCTCCTTCTGACAATAAAGATTAAGACTTTGATAGGAATAATACTTGGCATTGTTTGACCTCAGTATTTTGATACACACCAAATTGATTTTTCACCATGGAGACAAAATTTGGAAGTACAACACCAACATCTAGGTTGTTTTTAAGCGAGAACACCCAAATTACTCGAGTACAGTCAGGTATAAAAGTTGGAAGCCATCGTGCCCCTAACACATTAGGGCAATAGAAAAAACCCAAACATCAGTGTGAATAAGATAAAAAGTAGAAAAACCACTTGTATTACCTATTGGAAAAGATATGCGCTTGTGTTGGGCAATTTCACACATCTCACAGTTAAGACCTTCAACATCTGCCTTTGAAAATAATGAAGGAAATAGAACTTTAATAACTCTAAATGATGGATGCCCTAAATGATAGTGATAAAGAAAAACTTTTGTTTTATTGGATAACATTGACTCTTACATTAATGGGTGAGGGAATCTACTCTCGAACATATTTGACTTGTTTGATTCCTTAAGATAGTAAAGATCATCTCATTCTCTAGCATGTCCAATCATCTTCCTCAAATCCTTGTCCTACACAATAATTGTTATGAAAAATCACATTACAAAGTAAATTCTGTGTGAGCCTTTTGAACAGAGACGAGGTTAACGGATAGTTTAGGAACATAAAAGACATTTTTCAAGGTTATGGAGGGTTTATTTGGACATCTCTCATACCCGCTATAGTTGCTAAGGATCCATCAGTTTGGGCATGGTGAATATGCAGAAAAATGCTTTGATGAGCAGGTCATGTGATCGTTGACTCTTGAATCAAGGATCCAAGATGGGCTAAAAGGTGTTTCTGAGACATTTAATCCAAAAGAAATGAAGACTTACCTAAATACACAACGCACAAGTACCTATAGACTTCTCCAGGTTGCTAAGGAAGTATCTCACATTCTCCATCTCCAGTGGATTAAGACCTGTTGCTTCTTGTTTAGTTTCTTCACGTAAAGTGTTAGTGGCAACATGAGCTTGTCTGCTACTACACAACCAATCACCATTTTGTCCCCACTCACAGCTAGGAGGTTTTCCATGCAATTTTCAACATGTCTCAAGTGTGACGTGCATTCTTGTAGTGAGTGCACCACAATCCATCACGACCTTAAGCCTTTGATTTGCTACTCTTTTAATCTTGCATGGCAACCTTCCCTTCCATGATAGTTGAACCAAGTTTTATTTTTTCATCTATCATAGTAGAGTTGTCTACTTTTTGGGGTTCAAGCATCATGCTTCTACTTTCCTCACCTTGAACAATGGCCACTGCATTAAATCTTGGAACTTCTTGCTTCCTAAGGATTTGGATCCTAACTTTATCAAACTCGCGGTTTAAACCAACAAGAACATCAAAGACTCCACCTCATTCAATACTCCAAGATGACAGCATCATCTACACACTTAATCTGGATCACCCTATAATGGTCAAGTTCTTGCCACAAAGATTTTAATTGATTAGCATATTCAATCACAGTTTTGTTCCCCTGCTCTGCAGCCATGATCTTGACCTTCACATCATATACTTAAGCTGCATCTCTGGCCTTTGGGTAGGTCTGTTGTATTGCATCCCAAATATCTTTAGCTATAGTCATGAACATAACTGTATCACTTATCAAGGGTATCATGGGATTCCATAGCCATGCCACGATCATGAAATTATCTTCATCCATACTCCAAAACTTGGATCTCTAACTTAGACCGTTCCTACTAGATGACTGATCTTTCCTTTGCCTTTCAAAATTGTACAAACAAGTTGTGCCCACTTGAGATAATTCTATCCATCCAATTTATAGGCAGTCTGAATGGCTTGAAGTTCTCCTTGTGATTGAGTTTTGGCTCCCTCATCCAATGAAACATCAGTACTTTTTATATCTTCAGACATTTAAATTTGACAACAACAACACACATGGTGACATCTACAGCTTCGTCCATAGGTAAGGACAATGTCTATGGCTACAGCAAAAAGTGATGGCAAGAAGGCTGAAAAAACTAAGAAAATTCCCAAGGAAAAAATCCTAAAGCCCTGGTACTATGTAAAAGTGGAAAATTTCTACTGAAGTTCACCGATTTTCTGCATGGTTTACATGTGGCTATATATACACAAACTCTACCCTCTAAATTAGAGAACTATCCCAGAAACCCCTCCAATCAAATCCCTTCAATCAAGGGATATTAACGACCAATTTACAGTCTACCCAATCTATCCACTTTCTAAAAATATCTGCGTGTGATTTCCCACAAATATGTCTACTACCTAAAAATGTTTTGCAAGTGATTTCCCACAGTTATACATGAGCATACTGTCTTAAAATGCACAGTCAACTCTTATCTAGAAGTAATTGCACCAATGACCCTCTGTACAAAAGGTCACCATGTCACATCATTCCTCCATCTTTTTTCTTCTGCACCAAAGGTCATCCTAGCCAGTGGTTAAAGAAACAGGCCGAGCCACATGCAGGAAAGACTACACCCACCACCAAAAAGCTAAGTGATAGGAATAAGTTTGGCAAAAATAACACCTCTGTATGGAATTCCCATCTGGCAAGGAAAAAGGAAACACACAGGGAACACAGTCCAACATCAGGAAGCTAGATACATCATACATGACCATGGGTCTTATATGGCCGGCCAACTCCCACATGGCCAACCTATAGAGAAGGAAGGAAAAGATTGAGGGGGGAGAGTGGTGTTGGTGGATGAAGTAGAAGGCAAATGATCGGTGGCCTGCAAGGAAGGAAGGAAAAGAGGGAAAAGGATGTAGATGGAGATATACTGTGGCAGGTCATCATAGAAAAATATATTGCTGCACCACATTCTCCCTAACTAAAACACCTTCTTCTATCTAACACCTATTCCTACATTTTGTCTATCCACTACCTCACTCTACCTCACTTTCTGATTTTAGATTCTGAAAATAATCTTCACTTCTTGGAGCCAAACACCTTCAGCATTTCAAAAACTGCAAAATGAAAGCTTTCCTTCTGAAAATAGAAATAGAAATGAAAATTGAAAGGAAAAAAAATGCTTGCAAAAGAGACACAATATTTGTATTTAAAAAAAATCATTATCCTCCTGGATGTTGCATAATTAAGCAAATAAAACCCTAAATTCCACTCGAAAAACAAAAACAAGTTTAAAACAAAGAAGAACTATGTGACTATGCCTGGGAATCGAGATAAACATAATAAAAAAGTCTAGTCCACCAGGTCCAATCGCTTCATGACTATGAGAACATCAATCATAAACCAAATGGAAATTCTCTTTCCAGATTTGTCCAAGAAAACAAAGAACAGAATCTGCTGTTCAAAAGTAACAGATCTTCAGCTCTGATCTTGAAGAAACAAAAAATGTAAAGATGCAACATAGATACTTCCAATTTCACACAAAGGACATGGTTGATAAGCAACATGAGCAACATTTACTTATTTTTCATAAAGTAAATCTTTACTTATGTACTACAGCATATGCACTTTCTGCATCTAAAGTATCTAACATTCTAGGGTTTTACTGGTTGCATTGCAAGTAGCTTTCATTAGCTGACAATAGACATACAATTCATTCATGGTAGCACCAAAGATCTTTGTCTTAAGCATGGAACATTCTGCCACAAACCATAGCTGATTAATTACATCTAAAACAATAATTTCCAGATTGCTTCCTCTTGCATTTCAGTGTCTTTGTTTTAAAAATGGTAAGCAACAGAACTGAAGTTGGGAATAGTTCATATGTGCAATATACATGACAAAACTTGCATTTGATATGAAAATTCTACCTGAATAACAAATGACTCAAGACTTTTTTCAGCACCATCAGAATCATATGTTCCTGAATGAGAATCCTCGCTACCTTGGATCGCTGCTAGCTGATATACTTTGAGTGACGAAACAACCATCTGCCATAAAGGTGCAACAATGACTGGACCAAAATTGAGTTGTCAACTTCATGGACAATTTACATATAAACCATAGAACCATTTAAAAGATAAGACAGAGATTAAACTCAAGATGAATGGTGTATAATTACTGGAAAATTGAGCTTTCAACAGGCTAGGAAAATTCTGCACCAACTGCAGCAAACATTTTAGTACCTGACCACAAACCGGATTAATTATCAAATAATTATCATTGAACCATCAATCATCATATCAATGAACTAAGAGGAATCTACCTCCATCCTAACGCCCCAGTCATCAGGATCTTCAGGCTGCACTGGAGGTTGTAAAATTACAGAAAATTGTTCCAGTAAGGAATTAAGCATGGGTGTCATCATTGCCATGACTTCAGTCTGGACCATTAGTATCCACATATACTCCATAGTCACTTGCATGTTTTAAAAATGGTTCAAAACAGACATATTTGTCACATATGAAAACCAAGAGATGCACTCTACCTTGTATACACCAGTCATTGATCCCAATACAGAAATACAAGAGTGCATAATTTCAACAGCTTTTGCATGCAGAGACTTTTCATATGACTGCATGATGAAAATAATAACAAAAAGATTGGAATTAGTAGCTTGAAGAACATAACCAAGCTTTCCCATTCCCAAAATTTAACATTAAAATAAGCAAGTGAATTGGGACCATCATTTATTTTGAAAGCTTGCCTAACAGTTGAGACTGTTTTTAAATTGCAATCAGTCCTCTCCATCCTAGTGCTCACTAAAACAGATAGATGAACTAATTTGACATTAAACCAGCAAAACTAAACAAATGGTTACTGAGAAACAAAGAATATTGATTAAATTAATCCAACAAGAACATCAGTAACTGAGTGATTGCTCTGGATAAAACAATAAAGGAGGACAAGGTGCTAAATAGCTCACATTTGGGGATGATAAAATTGTTTGCAAATGTGGAAACAGAGCAGGAACTAATTTTGGCACTAAGGTATCATCCAAATCACCAGAGAGAAGAGCCAAGCATCTTAGCGATCCACGGACTGCATTGCAGAGGAATTGTTAACCAAAATGATTAGGATATAAGCATATAATTAAGTTATGCATAAACCATCTGTGAAACAGACAAGACAGAAATATAGGCTATAAAGCTAATGAGAGGATGACTAAGGCATAGTTGATCATTTACCTCCATCAATATTGTTTTGACCACTAATTAGCTGCAATAGGAAAGGCAGCAATTCAGGCCAATCCTCTGGCCAATCATAATGAGCGATGGAAGCTATGGCCATACCAACAGCTGTACGGATTTTTCCATTAGGATCATCAAGAGATGGAAGCAATAGTTGGCGTATAGCACCCTGAAAATCAAACTGGTTTAGAATAAGAGACAAAATTCTTCATATAATTCCTACAAGCTGATATTTTTCAAATTTATCATGGATATAAATCGAAAGAGAGCAATAAATTGAGAAAATCCTACAAATCAGCCTGTTCATAAAAATAATGCCAATTGCATGATATAAGAAACTTGACAAAAGGTAAAGTTCCTGGAATGCATCATAAACATAAAATCAAAATGTTCTGAGTGATTTTCTTTATTTCTGCATCAAAAGAAATCCATTCATCTCATAAACTTCTGTAATAAAAAATCTACAATGGTCCCCGAGTAATTTTCTTCTTTATTACTCCAAGAAAAACCATCCTTCTTTACTTCAACATTAAGAGAGACCCATTCATCAATCATATCCACTAGACCACAACTTTGAAAGAAAGAACATGTTTGATATAGAAGAAATGACAGAGACAACAGACCTTCTCTTCAGCTGAAACAACAGGATGCAAAAAAGTTTCTTCATCTTCTTGCCAGTGCTGCTTTATGAACTGCTTTAACAGGACAGCCGCCAGGTATCAAGTGTTAAGTTTTAACAGAAACGATAAACTTCATTATCTTAGCATCCTGATCAAAAGGATTGAGATAAATAATTATCAGAATTAACTTCATGGAAATAACATGCACAACTATAACCATTTCAAAGACAAGGATATCTGCCGAAGTCCAAAAGGGATCCCCTTGTTGACAGTAACCTTGGCAAGGGCAGCACCAAATCCTAACACAATGCCAAGAACAGACATCAAATAATGGTGTGAGGTGAAAGAAATTGTGGGGTATGATAAAGCAAACAGGCAACAGTAAACAAGAGTGTAGCAACAAACTTCATCATAACACTTCCAAATAACGAAGAAGATAGGCATGCAATATCAATGTGATCTAAGCTCAAAAGCTAGACATCAATAGATTGAATGAGAAAGAGCATATAAGAAAGTTTTTAAAATAATAAATAAAAAACTGCACACAAGCATTATTAATGCAGCCTACTTTTTGCTTCATGTCCAGTTTAAACAGGCATGAAGAAATTATGATCAAATGGGATATATTTTGAACACAATAACAGAAACACAATGTAGCATCGTTCAACAATTAGACACCTTAATTCAAAACATAAATAAATAAATAAGAAAAGGAGGAACATGTAATTATAACACAAAATCAACCATCTCGAACTTAGGGAAACCTGGCCAAATTGCAAAAATAGATTTATAGTAGTAAAAATGTACCTCCACAATTATGATCTTGATTTTTTTCAGTTACGATTATCCACCAATACTTTGTTACAAGATTTAATTACCAAATTATATAATTAGTAATTAATTTTTAATAATAAAAACATATTAATCATAAAATATTTATTTTAATTCATATTAAAAGTTAAAATGTGGTTAGCTTCAAAGTTTTCCCTGCAAAATAAATTCAAACAACTAAAAATTGAAACCACGTTATCTTTACCCCAACCAAACAAGGTAGTTTAACTTCAAGTCTAACATGACCTTACTAATAAATACAGGCTCATGAAAGAGGGTAAGAGTTATAACAGGACTGCAATTTAAAAGTGGCATTGGAACAGCAATGTTGCTAACAAACTTTTGAACTTTCAAGTGAGCAAAATAATAGGCGCTCAAGACTCTCTTTGAATGACTGAAGGAGGCGAGGAAAAGGAAAACTGCTTCCTTATGTTCATGTGAATCAATAAGTGGATAATAAAATAAAAGAAAACATGTTAGCTACTGATAGCTATTTCCTCTAATCCATGTGTCATTTTACTCTTTTTCTCTTTTCCTTTTTTCTCCAATCAAATGGATACTAAAACTTCAGCCAAAAATAAGTAGGCTAAACCCAAATAAAAAAAGTTGGGAACTTAAATTGTATGTGAATTGCACTAGAGTCATTGTCCTATTGCCAATATTTATCCTTACATTTAATTCATATCACTCCATCAAAACCAAGCATAAGAATATAACATACAGTATGATAACAGAGTTTTAGGTTCGGGTGTAATCAACAACTACTCTTGCATCACCTTCAGGTGATTTATGCTTTCAAGATTCACTTCTGACCATCCATAATTTTACATGCAAGCTAGCCTTCCTTTACTTTTTGAAATGAGCCAAGTGAAATTTGCAAATGGAGCTAAATAATGACAGAAAAAGAAAGTAAGAGAACATTCTCATTCTGACAGCATAAACACAATTGTTCCATGGGATGATGCTTGCTTCTTGAGATAAAGAGAAGGAAGATAAGAGAAAATTTTCCCATCATGGATTAGCAGAAAACAACCATCAAGGTGTGGCAGACATGGATCTGTTGAACCACCAAACAACTGACAAATCACGAGTAATTCTTGTTTATTAATTAAACAAAGAAGCAATCAAAGATAGCATGATGTTTGATATTTCAGACATTCCAAAGGATTATAAAAGATCAAGGAAATCTTATCCAATATTCCAATGATCAAAATTCCATGTGTACAACTGACGATAGCCCCCAAGAATCCAATGGAGACTGCCAAGCACTGATACCATCACCAGGTATATCAGCTAGCAACTGGTAGATTCTTCATGAGAATGCACCAATAAATAGAATGATTATACGAAGACAATTGATAAATAATAATGCACTAGCCATTTGTACCAGCTAGCCACGGAGATTAAAGATGGAGGATCATAAGGAGGCAAATTCAATGTGATATGAATGAAGCAAATTGATAAAACCAATGACAAGATTAGCTTAGCTACATCCAATTTAAATTTATAGGGACTAATTTCTATATTCATCTGCATAAAAAAAAATAAATAATAGTTACTCACTCAGAATAACATATTTCTGAATTTTTAATATATACTTTGGCATGTGAAAACGCTTGATAGCTAGGTCAACACCCATAAGTTCTTACTGATGTAACACGTCTAAGTGACTTATAATCTATATGAAATAGAGAAAATTTAAAAACAATGCATCAATCTAATTAAAAAACTAGGAGCTTCAATTTTGTACGTTCAGTCTGTTCGTTTTGATATGCTTCACAAAAGATGTCCATTTACAGACTGCATCCAGAGTTGCTTGAGTTTGACTTTATTTAAACTCAAGGTGGAATAGATTCTTCGCTAAATGAGCCAATCTCAGGCTAACCAGTCAAACAAAAAGTTAACTTCCACATGATCTCCTAATAAGGTAGGTGGAATCTAAGGTTGGCTCAATCAGGCTTCACTTAGCATTAATATTAGTTTATGTATTGGATTGACATTTATTTTTATAAATCTTCAAAATGTCACTGGTCAAACACCAAAGAAAAGCAGATGCAGTAGTTAAAGGGTGTGCTGTAAATCGATCTCCATAAGGGATCCAAGGTTTGGTCCCCAATGAGAACATTTAAACTATATATATTTTTTAATTATTATTTTCATAGCAGGGACCAGATTGCATTAGCTAAGCCTTAGAGCTAAAGCACTCGGGTGGTCTTTATGTTGGGAAATAAGTTGCACCAAATAATTCCAATACTAATCATTAAAATCATCATATATATACATCTTTGTAACGTATCTTTAATAAGTATTCATAAAGTCAAGCTTGGTCAAATTAGTAAAGTTTTCCCTCCAAATTAAACTTAGCATTCATAACACATATTCCAACTAATTCAAACCCCAACCAAACACCCTATTTGACCAAAGGTTAGATTCAAATGATATCAGCTCAACAAACGGCGTTGAGATCAAATTACTTGATCAAACTTAAGATATGGCCGAGTGGGTTCAAACCTAATTGACCCAAGAATTCATTAACAGGTTGACTGCAACAAATGATAATTGAAGACTTCATAAGCCTATGTTTAAGACAATATGCATACTCCATTTCCTTCAAACTTGGCTTTAAAATCACAAACAATTTTATAGAAGAATTTTAAAGAAACAAATTACAACATACATGTAGATGAAAATAGAACAAAACAAAAGGCTTACTAGATATTGCCAACAAACTTTAGAGATTTTATATTTCATTTTTTCCTTTTCCCTAAAGGAAATATAGATATTCAATTTAGGCAAGAAGAAAAACACAAAATGATAAGAGAACATAAATAAAAAGTATAATTAAGAAATCATTCACTAAGTTATGACTGAAAAGGTAAAAATTAAAAAATTAAAAAAATACACACATAGCAGAAGCCAGGAAACATTCCAAATATGTTTGCAACAATAATAGCAAAGTCAAGATTTCATGCTTCTTCTAAGAATACCAAGACAGCGGTAGCTCCTATGACATGTCACTACAAATTGTCTGTTATGAATTCGAGAGTTTTCAAGGGGAACGCCAAAAAAAATACAAAACTTCAATTTTAAATTCCACTTCCACAACAGAAGAACATATTGATCAGTAATGAAGCCAAGATTTTACAATTTCATTTACAACAGATAAGTGAACCAATTGAACTCCAAACACAACCAAAATTTAGAATCCAGACGGATCTTTTCAACTAGATGTTATACAATGTCCTACAACAATCAAGATTTCAGGTATGTCTCAGATGCTAGATAAAAAAACCACGTTGTTTTCAAGCAATCATGCTATCCCTCTATCACTCTTGGGGCCAGGACTTCAAATTCCAACAAAAAAAAGATGCTCAAATTCAAGAATTCAAATAATAACATAGAAGAATAACAGCACACAAGAAGTAAGAATGGGGATCAAAGAAGATCACGGGCAAACCAGGCTGCAGAGAAGCTTGCTGCAGCGATGCCTCAGCAAAAGATCGGACATCGCGCCTGGTGTCCAGCGTCGCCGTAAGACAATCGAGCAGCCATTTCTGGTCCTGATCCGCCATGAAGAAGCATCAATCGGAGCAGGAGATCTCCAAAATTTCTAGGGTTTTGGAGAGGGCTTTGGGCTCCACCGCACTCCCAATTCCGGGCAATCGTCGTAGGCGCACGTGATCCGTACTGAATTAGGGAATGCTCGCACGTGAGGTAATATTTTTGTATTTGCTTTTTAACATATACACCCCTGTACTATTTACAAATTACTAATTTTTTTTGGAGTTCTTTTCACCGTAACCCTGTATGGCTTTGATATTGATAATCATGCAATTATCTACATGGAATCATATTTTAAAAGAATTAATTTGGAAATTTTTATTTCATACTAATTCACCACCACAAAAGCATGGCTGAGCATTGAAGTGTGTGGGTGACTCATCCGTATAGATAAATTATGCATGTATGATGGACTTTGTCTAAACATTCCCTCCCAATCATTTGATTGTATGCTCATCTATTTAATTGATCAAGATTTTTAACTTTGAAAATAAATATTATAAAGTAGGGTTTTTTTTTACATTTTTATTTTTGACAAGAAAACAAGTCTTGATTAGTGAAGAGACTTCAAAGAGTTAATGTTTCACACCGTTCCCACTTGATACTGCTGAGGGACTGTATCTTGTGATATATAGTTTTTACTAGCTCCTGTATCTCTGATTCCATCTACGGATAGCTTAAATCCATCTTTGAATTCTATAACAAAGTGAAGATTGAGTAAATTATTATATCTCCTATTTTGGCTTACTGTCATAATATCCTCATGCAAATTTTTTTCTTCTTCATCATCTTCTTCCTCCATGATGACTATTCCTTGGCAACTCGTCCACTCATCACAAACTTCGTTGGACTTGGGAGGAGCTACCTGTAGTTGGTAAAAACAACCAAGAGAATTTGTCTTGAAAAGACTTGTATCCTTTCCATGAAAGCCCAAGGCCTGGGAATACCTAGGTTTGTATACAGAGTTTTAAACTCTCAAAAAACAGTGATCATTATAGTCTAGTAATCTATCTAGAAATTATTTTACAGTCATCAGTAATATTATCTCAGAAGAAAAATTATTAGTATAAATCAGCAGTTAGTATCTTACAGATTAGCAAGAGTACTTGAAAAAATATTCTTAAATTAATGTATTATCTACTGTTAATCATACTACTCATCAAATTTTTAGCCATATTAGTAGAAGATTGCTTACAATAAGCAAGAAACATAGGAATTTTATTAGTAGAAGATGAATATGATCAGTAGTTCAACTATCAGTATATCGTCCAAAGTAAAGGAACCCATGAGTTACAAGGATCAAGGGAGACCCAGCCTGGTCTGGTAATTTCTCTGAAATCCTAAAAGGACTCAATTGTACCTGTTTCTGGAGGACAAGTACTGATGAGTGAAGCTAGATTTACTTATCTAGAAACTAAGATAGATGGAATAATGAAGAAATTATCCACTATTGAAATACAACTTAGTAAGTTAGATACTCTTATATCCAATATAGATTACATTAAGAATCAGATACCCAAGAAGGTACCGGAGAGTGATATTGAAGAATCAAGTAGGTTAGTTAAAAATATACAGATAGGTGTAGTGAAACCACAAGTAAAGAAAGTATCTCCTTTTGCTGTATGGTCAAAAGAAGAATTAGAAAAGCCACAGCAATATAGAATGAGGTTGCCTAAAGGAATTAAATAATGGAAGAAAGCACATCAAGAAACAACTCTCAAATCATCCAAAGTAAGGATAGAGTTAGGAGATTTCCAATATTCCCAGTAAAACATATAAATAGAATAGAGACAGCTTTATCTCCAGAAGAGCAAGCTAGGAGATTAAAAGATGAAAATTTATCTTTGATGCCAGGGGAACATTTATATAAACACGGTTTCTTTGACTATTCCAATAGAATTTATGAACATTAATATATTTAGCATTAGCTGCCAAAACAGGTAGAGCTTTTACAGGCATAGAATTAACCAAAAGATGGTTTAATAAACTGCCAAAGCCTTTAGGAGATTTAATATATAAAGCTTGGGTAGACCAAGGAAATGATGAGATTGCAGGAATAGGCCCCGCAATCTTGTTCACATTCGATTATCTTAAAAATAAGTGCTTAGAGGCAGAAGCAACTAGACAAGTGTCTAGCTATAGCTACTGTAATAAGATATACATCCCAGCAGTCCATAGAGAATATAAGCCTAGGAAGAGATTAAAAAGAAGCCAATACTATCGAAAAGGAAGACCCAAGTATAATCATGTTAAGAAGTTTAAAAAACATAAGCCCCCTAGAAAATGTAAATGTTACGTATGTGGCATAGAAGGCCACTATGCACGAGAATGTCGAAATAAGACAGTTAATAAAGAAAGGTTAAAATTATTTCAAGAACTAAAACTAGCAGATGAATTTGATATTGTAAGTTTAGATAGTAATGATAGTGAAAAAGATAGCGACATTTGTAAAATATTTGGAGAAGACAACCTAGATAGATTAGAGGAAGTAGGAAGTTTAATAGATTTCCAAGATACTTATGGAAGTATAAAATGGCTTCCAGAAAATAAATGGATTTAATCAGTCAACAACAAAAATTTATGGTATTAGGAAAGCAAACAGTAGACAAAAATAACCCTGAACAACAATCCTTATACCAGACATTAGTTGAAGAAGAATTTCAGGAATTTATGCAAGAAATAGACAAAGATAAAAAGAAGTTTGAAGCAGTAGATCATATTTTAGTAAGTTTAGGATATTTATTATCCACAGGGGAAGATGTTAGAGAAATTATAGATTTCATACAAGAAAAGAATTTGAGGAAAACAGTAAATTTACAAGTAAGGGAAGATGGTAAGATATTAAAATGAATACAATCCCATTACTTTACGCAATAATTAGAAATTTGTATATATATGAAAGATTTTGCTATAGGCAAAATCAAGATTTTCAGAGATATGAAAGGATCTATCCTCAAGAATATCAAAACATGACTAAAATGGCAGATAATCCTTATAATATTACAAATCAGATAAGATCTATAATATTAGGAACAAATCCCGCTAGGGGAGAAACAGCATTGCAAGATGTTGCAGCAAGAGATTTAGAAAGATTACAGATTTCTAGTTTTAATGAAATAGTAAAATTTAGCCAGATGTACTTACTATTAACTTAATAAACTTAAATAAAGTACTGAGTGTTACTATATAATCTGGTGTCATATAGGTAGCTTCAAAATTGTTATTCATATCTGCTTTTGCTAATCCTATAGTCTGCTTGATACTGAGTCAATATGTCTTATATCTACTAAACTAAGCATTACCTTTGTACCTAGTCCTTTTCTATGCATTCCTATTATTCCTAATAATACCAATCCTAGATGCATTACTGTGTATCCTTGACTTATTAGCTTGTCATATGATTCTTGTGTAATCAAATTGCCTTTGTTTTGAAATACAAAGGAGAGTCCACCGGGAACATAGGAAGATTAAGCACGTGATGAAGACGCCATTTGAGCCAACGTCCTTGCTGCCATGTTTCTTTTTGCTCGCTCAGAAATGAGAGACTTCGGTTTCAAAAGCTTACTAATTTGCAGATTTTTGGATTCACTCATATCTTAGTTTGATCTGGGTGTGGGGTTTGGTATTTATAGAACGGTGGTCTGGTTACCCCAGATTCTCCACATAACTGGAAAGGATGGACCTACTGGCTTCTGTAGCCACCATCCAAGTTAAAGGAGGAACGAATCTGTTGTTTTCCGGGACAAGATTCTCCGGACGCCATCATGCCTAAAGTGCTGAGGAACTTATTGTTTTTGTAATCCCCTCTTTAAGCATACTGATGGACCATCCTACGTCTTAGAGTAGGGATAAGATGCCATACCTTAGCTGGCGCGGTCCTCAAATGTGTCATTCACCATTCTGCTGAGTTGATCTGCAATAAAATTATTAGTGCCTTGAATATGCTCAATTTTTACTCTAAAACCATTTTCTATAATGAAATCTACAAAACATAGCCATCTGTTTAAGGATAATTTATTTTCAAATTTTTTATGATAAAAAGAAACAATTGCTTGGCAATCCGTTCTTAGTGTGAATTCACTGGCTGAAATAACAAATAACTTAAATTTTTCCATTACTCTAATTGCAGCTAATATTTCTGTATCTGTACTTGTTACTGGTGTGGTGTACGTTCCACTATCATACCTACTAATTTGTTCTTCTTTTAGTGGACTTTCTTTTGTGGGTCTGTATTTTAACACAGCTCCCCATCCTCCTATTATACCATCTGATTCTATAACCAAATACGCACATTCCGGTGGTAGCTGTAATGGTTTAATTTTCCTTACTACATCTTTGATTTTTTGAACTAATTTAATGTCTTCATTATTGAACATCCTTTCTCCTGTTTGTTTTGTTTTCATGTAAAGGGGTCCAGCTAACTGGCTTAAATTCCGAATAAAATTCCTAGCATAATTTAACTTTCATAAAAAAGATCTGATTTGTGTTAGACCTTCTAGCCTATCTGCCATGTCTAAGATGCCTGTGGCAATATGCTTTTGTAATTCTATCTGTCTTTGCTTGGCAGAGGATACTTATCTTCCTCAATATTATCATTTAATCTTTTATAATTGAATATCATTCTACTTTTTCCTCGTATTATTTCACTGTGTTTATTGACTATGAAAGCTCTTGTCCTATGTGGACTGTTTGTTTCTTCTATAATACCTAACTGTAGCAATTCTTTAATGTGCATCTCAAATTCTTGCTGCTCATATGGAGTTGCTTTTATGACATGACAAGTTATCCTTAATTCAGGATTTATGATTTCTAATTTACACTCTTTACTAGTTCTATGGATAAACTTTATTGGATTCTCTCCAATAATGCCTTCTTGCTTCAGGCTTTCTAATAGTGGAGCAAGCTTTGTTTTGACACTATCAAGCTCATGATAATCTATTTGTAGCTCACACTGTTCTTCCCATTCTAGTTCTATTTGTAGCTCATGATAATCTATTTGTTTCACGTACTCTCACCTTTAGTTATTGTAATCTGTATTTTTTTTTTAAACAAAAGTAACATGTTTCTTTTAAATTAAAAAACATACGATAAGTTAATATTTCACTCACTCTCACATTGATTTATTAGGGTCCACTAAGAGTGGCCAAATTCTAACATGTTACTTTTGTTTACACATAATACCAATATAATTGGTATTATGTGTAATACACATATATTGGTATTATGTGTAATACATATAATACCAATATAATACCAAATGCATTTAGCAATCCAACAAACCATAGTTCACTTGCTCATGTCAACCATAAAAATTTAAATACAAATACAATCCAAAACATATGGTAAAGTGTTAGACATTATAAAGTTGCAAGCACTTCACAAATAAATTAAAGTAGCCCCTAATTGTAGTCTAAGAAAACAAATGATAAACACACCATTACAAGTGCCATCTTGCTCACCTTATGCATCTTCTCTTCCATCTCTTGAAGTGGCATCCATTGAATCAATTCTGGATTGACTCTCTTGAGAGAATGTGAAATAAATAAATTCTTTAACTTCATTGAAATAGTTAGGCGTAATGAATCCATTGTTGAGTCTTGAATACATCCAAGAGTTGTCTCTATCCATTCGGTGACTCTACTAGTATCATATAAATTTGGTGAGTTTAAGCCATTCGAACAAAAGACGATTACTGAACAATATATAGAATCATCGTAATATTCCAATACATAATGCTTTAAGATTTGCATCGTCCTAATAAATTTCTAATTAAGGACATCTTTTTGAGTTCAAGAGCAATCTTAACTGCAACATAATTTGGGATATGAGACCAAAAGCCAATACAACAATCAACTTCCATAATCAGAATTTTCTATATATTCTCTTACATGAACCAATAAAGTCAAAAAGTTATTGAAGTGAAAAAATAATGAACTTCTAGAATCTCTACATTGAGCATGATCACAAAAAAAAACTTCTTGTGAGAATATTAATACCTAACAAAAATGGCCATGAAAAAAAAGCAAAATATTTCTAATTCAACCGATCACACCATAAAAAGTTAATTCATAGCCATCAAAGAACAAACTACATCAACTAAAGACTAAGATTTACATCATCTTTGTTATCAAAATAGAGTTCTTAAGCTTGAAAGACATATCAGTCCAACATTTTAAAGAAATTTTCAGATGTAGCCACACAATACCAGAGAGAACACAAAGTTATGACAAGAACATGGACACCCTCAAATTTAGGGAGTGGAGAACATTGCTTCTCTTTTGTGCAACAGCCTTCTTGTACCAGCATAAGACACTAAACAGTGTCTAAGACAAGTAGAGTTTCTAAGACTACTTTCTGAGATCATGAACAGGTTAAATAAAATTTTCTAAATCGTGGCATAAACAGTAACTACATCATTTCATCTTATAACATAAAAAAAAAATTCTAGCATTGAAACATCCAAATCCAAACTACAATAAAAGGGAAAGTCACTCGAATGATATCAATCAGCAATAAACCTATCAAAATACTCACAGATTTAGTCCATAAAAGACCTACTTTCTCAAAAAAATCCAAAAGACATCAGCATAACGATCAAACACACTCAAAACTCTTCTCAAGAGTGTTCAAGATCCAAAACTAATAGCAGAGAGAAGTAAACAGTCACCTTCGTTACAGTCAACATCTTGCTGAGAAGAAATCTAGAAAGAACATAGTAATGATCCACATTATCACCAAGCCACACTTTCACCTAACCAAAACCAACAAAATTTCCAATATAAAATCACCATTTCCAAGCCTTCTCTTCCCGAACTTCAAGGGTTTTCAGAGACAGAGCTAGGCTACCTTTACAAAATTGTATTTGGACGAGGCGTTACAGGCGGACAAGCGGGAGCGAGGGAGTGATGGGGAGTTAATACCACCGTCCAGCGAGTCTCCCGTCGGTGGTATAGAGGAGGCAACGAGGCCCTTGTCCTTCTTAGTGCCGCAAATCTATTAAACCTAGTCTGAAGCTCCTCCCTTCTCAGCCACAAGCGACGACCGACTCGAACTGAAAAAACCCTAGATCTACGATAATCGAAAGCAATTATTAGAGATTGGAGGAGAAGAAGACTATCTCAACACTCACACCGATCCAAAGCTTCTCCTTTCTCCAAGTGTGAGAAATTTGATTGGAATGGGGAATGGTTTTATGAAGTTGATGGACGGATAGGATTTGATCAATATGTTGATGGACGGATGATAGGACAAATCACCCTGATATCAACATCATCAATCCAACCCAAAATGCTTCTCTTCATCGTCTGGTCAAGATTAAGAATTAATGATAATCCCAATACAATTTAATAAAATAAAAATTAATGACTTTGTAAGATTTCATAAAAATATTTAAATGATTTCATAAGATTTCATTAAAATAATTTATATTCATAATCCCAATACAATTTAAATAAAATAAAAATTATGATTTCATATAATTGAAATATTTTAATGTGATTAAATTTAAATAATATTATTTAATTGGAATTTTATTAATATAATATTTTTGAAATAATAATAATTTATTTTGTAAGATTATATCTCTTTTTGGCTTTTATTTTTATAAACTGAAAATTAATAATTTTTAAAATTTAATATATATTAATTTAATAATCAATAATTTTTATAAATATATTAATTTATTCTACCGACGGAATTCTGTCGCTATTAACATCAAATTTTCGTCGGTGCTCCTTTATGAAAATCCGTCGGTAAGTAGTCGGTAATATATCTATTTTCCGTCGGTAAAAGGAAAAATTACCGACGGATACAATTCCGTCAGTAAAGATTCGTCGGTAATGAAAGTTTTTTTATATTAAATCCGTTGGTAATATTATTAATTTATAGCGACGGAATTCCGTCGCTATTAACATATAATTTTTGTCGGTAAAACTTACCGACGGAAATCTGTCGGTAAATCCATCGATAATGTGGTCGGATCACCTTTACATGAATCTATCGATAATTCGTCAGTAATGTATCTATATTCCATCTGTAAAGTTATACGTTACCGATGGAAATCGTTCCGTCGGAAGATTTCCATCGGTAATGAGCAGTTTTCTTGTAGTGACACAGACACACACGCACATAAGAGTCATCTATGGATTCTTCAAAACATCCATAGATTTAAAAAATTAAAGAGAAAACATATGAATACATAGAGAATAGATAGGGTTTGGGCATATAGTGAGGAGGCGAGGATCAACGGCAAGGGGACTCCTAGAGTCGAGGTGGGGGTAACCTTAAATGTTGATTTAACGACCCTAGATTCCTAAAAGACTAGTTCTTATTTATATACACACATGCACAGGCACACATGATTCTTCTTTTCGAGAGAATGAGAAGAAAAGAGAAATTTTGACAGCTACACACATCCTACTTTTTATGTTTAGAAGAGAAACTGTGAGCGGGCACATAAGAGATATACCATTGTTATATCTGGAAGAGTGCCCCCATTAGTGTGAACAGGAGTGCGAGAAATTATCCTAGTTCTACATATTATTTTTTTCTATTCATTCCATCATTAAAAATAAAATAACAAATTAGTATGGGGTATTTTTTTGTTTCTCTAAATTGAAAATGTCATAGCAGCTAAATTTTTTAAATATTGATATTTTTATGAAAGTTCATATTTGTATATCATGTACAAACCCTGAATTTGGTATGTATATAAATATGTATATGAATCTTGGTATATAACACTTTACTAAGTTTTAATAAGAAACTGGATTTGAAACTTTACTAAGTATATATAAATATGTAAATAAATCTCGGTATGTATATAAATATCATGTACAAACCTTGCATTTGGTATGTACATAAATATGTATATGAAACTTCACTAAATAGATACATACTTTCATGTTTGGATAGGAATATAATACAAAAAACCAGAATTATTTAATTATATGAGTAATAAGAAACTGGAAAATAATCAGCAGAATACTTTTAATTTCATATAATATGACTTTAATTTTTAACAGTGCCCTAATTTTGAAGACCGGTTTCAATGCAGTTATTCAATTTTCTACCCTACCCTGCCTCTATTTTTTGACACGTTATTTTTTTCAATACTGTTTTTAATCTTAATCATATTGAATTACCTCGTCGACTTTTTCAATCTTTTGTTAATCTTTCTTATGCTATTTTGAGTTTAAGGAATAGAATAGATTTATATTTTGAAAATATATTTACTTATATAATCATTTGTAATATTCCCCGTTTCTTTGACCTATTGACTGCACCATTCCTTTGACCTTTGACTGAAGTTTAAAAAAAAAATCAATCAAAACCTCACATTTTTGGGATGTTGTGACAGCTGACAAACTCTCACCGTGATTAACGGATCTAGTATACAATTAAGCCAATTAATGAGGCTTAATTGTGGGGTTTTCCTTTTTCTTCAAACCTTTCTTCTTCTCCTTCAACCAACCAGCCCTTTTCTCTTGGAGTTCCGGCGATTGAAGAGGGTAGCGGCGACACCTTAGCGCGACATCTCGGCATCGCTGGAGACGTGGGAAGTTGAGGTTCGACCGTTAGTTCGTCTTCAAGATTCAAGGTTAGTTGCTTAGATTATCGGAGTAACTGAAGCTTAGAGTTTACTTGATGATTAGATCTTATGGGTTAACCATGCTTGTCACTTTCGAGTGTTCCTTTTTATGATGTTGTATACATGGCCTGCCTTCTAAGCTTGTATTTATGAGCATGTTTACACTCGTATCATAGTTTCAGCCTCTCTAATTTGAAGTGAGAATGATGATGAATCTCTGGACTTAAGGTTTATGTTGGTATTGCATGTGTTCAGTGAGTAGTTTTCATAGAGAAAAGCATGTGTGTTACAAGTTACAACATTATGGCTTGTTTTTATTGTAGAGCAATGTGATATATGGCTTTTGTCAAGAATTTAATCTTGTTTAGATTGAGAGATATGTTTTCTTTATGAAATTCTACATGTCATTGGCCTACGTTTTTCTCAGATCATGAGAAAAATCTTTGCATCAAAATTGTGCAAATAGTGGAACTAATTTTGTTTGGTTGTTTGAATGATTAATGGTTTGGTTGGAACTAAGCACCAATATTTCAACAAGGGATCTTTTGAGTGATGAAGTCAGTTGTCATTATAGTGAAATGGTATATTAGTTTATCATACGGCCTATGGGGAAACAATGTGCTCTCTGACTAATCATCTTAGTTGAAGTTGGCTTAGCAAGAACCTTCTGTTGAAAGCTTTAGGACTAAAGATCTAGTGGATGTCCTTAGCATGT